>CM045759.1:122763622-125286122 GCA_025200525.1 Camellia lanceoleosa | reverse complement strand
CTGACGAGATGAAGAATGTGGAAGCCCTACATAAAGGAGGTCATCGGATGGCGACCTTGTTTGAGAACTTCTGAAACTACTTGGTGTGAGATGATGCGATCCTTAGATGCATTGGCCAACCTAACTAGTGCGTCTGACACGGCGGAGACAATAATGGTTGACTACTTGTCGGGGAACTGCGAGCGTCGAAACCATTAACTCTTAGCGCAGGCGTGAAGCAATGTGTGTGGACATAGGACCAAAATTTGGATGGATGCAATTGTTGCATTCTGAAAAAGAAAGAAAAATTTTGCTAGGCGACCCACAAGGAGGCCGTACTAAGATCAGAGTTGAAGTAGGCAAGATTCGAGTTTAGCCGTGAAAAGGACATCTCTCTGAAAATCCTTCAGTTGGACCCCTTTTTGAGGTGTATCTGACCTTCACAAGTTGAAGTTTTTTATATGAAATACACAAAAGGAATTTGTGGAAGCCACTGTTGGAGGCGAGATCCACTAATACATAGGGCCATTACCCGAAGTATTTGTGGCCTACATGCGAGAAAAAACCTTGCGAGAGGCCTCTCGTCAAAAAGTGGGAAAAAGTGCGAGGTTTACCTCGATACACCAACCCAGATGCAGACCTAAACCCGATATCCGATCCTTGGCCGTTTGCCCAATGGGGCATGGATCTCGTTAGACCATTGCTCCCGAAACAACCGAGAACAAAAGGAAGTACACTAGCTGGTAGCATAGCGGATTACTTCACCAAGTGGATAGAAATTTGAGCCCCTAGCCAAGATCCGAAATATGGGCGTGAAGAACTTCATATGGAAGAACATCATCACCAGATTTGAGATTCCAAGAGTAATAGTTGCCAACAATGGAATATAATTTGACGATAAGCTAATCAAAAGCTTACGTGCAAGTTCAAAATCAAGAATTACTTTTCTACCAAGAGTTTTCCTCAATGCAATGGACAATGATGAAGCACCCAACAAAGTTATCTTGGATGAAATTGCCCGGTAAAACAAGGAAAGTGGGTGGATGAACCTACAAGTATTAACTCACGAAGCGGCATATCGGACTACGCCAAGAAGATCCCAGCAAGGAAATCCCCTTTGCCATGGCACACTATGGCACGATGTGCACTAATCATTCCGATTTGCGAAGTCGGCATCCCTAAATCGAGAACCGAGGGATTAAAGAAGCGGGACTAATGATGTACTCTTAGCCGAGATGCACGGACCTACTAGAAGAAAAGAAGGAGAAGGCGCAATTAAATTTGACCAGTATACAGCCACGGCCGGTTTGCGGAGGAGCTTATAATAAAAGGATCAACCGAAGAGTTTCAAATGGTACAGACCTTGTCTTTGAGGAAAGTCGTCGGCAACAGAAGGATCGAGAGAGGAAAGCTTGGCCCAAATTGGGAAGGACCCTCTGAGAATCATCTCTATCTCTTGGGCAATGGGGGCATATCGGGGAGGAGACGAAGATAATGAGGGCAAAGAGTTGCCAAGGCCTTGGAACACTTGCAATTTGAAATTTTCTATCATTAGAATTTTTGTCATTTCTTGAAATAAATAAATAAAGTTTTAGCTCGTTTATATGTTTATACACTTTATATGTGGTACGATAAAGATACATAACGTTGTTTACGGAATACATGCATAATGAGAACCCAAAGTGGAACTTAGGTTCACATTAGAGGCGAAGAAGAGATCATGTTTAACACTTGTTGAAACTTGAGAAAAGTTTACAAGTTAAAGTTAAAGAGATGATGTTTAACACTTGTTGAAACTTGAGAAAAGTTTACAAGTTGAAGTTAAACCAAGATTATGTTTAACACTTGTTGAAACTTGAGAAAAGTTTAAAAGTTGAAGTTAAGCAAAGATTATATTTAACACTTGTTGAAACTTGAAAAGTTTACAAGTTGACGTTAAGCGAGATGATGTTTTAACACTTGTTGAAACTTGAGAAAAGTTTACAAGTTGAAGTTAAGCCCAGAGATAATGTTTAACACTTGTTGAAACTTGAGAAAAAGTTTACAAGTTGAAGTTAAGCCGAGATGATGTTTAACACTTTTTGAAACTTGAGAAAAGTTTACAAGTTGAAGTTAAGCCCAAGAGATGATGCTTAACACTTGTTGAAACTTGAGAAAAGTTCTGAGTTGAAGTTAAACCGAGAAGTTGTTCAACACTTGTTGAAACTTGAGAAAAGTGTACAAGTTAAAGTGAGACTAAGGTTAAACTCTTGTTGAAATTTTATGAACAAATTTACAAAATTTGAAACCAAGGTTATGCTAAGAAAGGTACTTGGGTGCTTCTTAGGGTGAATTATTAGTTTGTATAACTGAGGTGTGTCACCCCAAGAAGGTTGCACAAGGATTGAAGTGTATATTAAAGATATGCAAAATATTCTAATTATAGAATCATGCAAAAGCAGTAAAGAGAAGACAAAGATACAAGCATTCAGAGAAGGAAAGTTGTATTAACATTCAAAAGAAGGCACGTCGGCCAAAACTTACTAGTTTTTCCAAAAAAGAGAAGAACAAAAATACAAAATACAAAGGAAAAACACATCAAAGTAAAGACTCTTCGGCAACAATAGATGGTTGGGTCTGAAGTTCGGATGACTGCTGGGAAGACACCTCGGCAGCCTTTTTTGCTGCCAGTTCGGCATCAATCTCTTGAAGGGTTTCATCAAGGCTCTTATCGGCAAGGGTCACGTCGGCTGATGCCTTCTCAGCTGTAACATCTTTGGGAACTTTCTCACCCTCCTCATCTTGAGTCAAGTCCAGGACTTGCTCATTTAGAGAAGGGGACTTGGTCTCAGTAGCCTCCTTTGATTTCCTCACCAAGGTCTCCTCTTCATACTCAGATTTGTCGTCAGATTGACTTGGAGTTGGAAGGAATGGAAAAGGAATGACATCAGCGTTCCTGAGGGGCGAGTCCTCGGGGACTTCAAGCTTTTTTAGAAGAGACATCCAACCAAGGGCGACACCCTTATTGCATGCCTGTTTCACTTGCTTTTCATAGTTTGCCGTGACATCAGCCACCCCCTCGTTGTACCCCTTTTGGTCGGCCTCCTTCAGCTCAGCGTCTTTGGTGGCCAAGGCATCCTGGAGTTCTTTTAGGACTTGGGCCATCTTTTCCTCAGACTCTTTCCTCTCTGCCTTAGAACTTTGTTAATGGCCTCGGGACTTGCTTTTCATCGACATAGATCCTTAGCTTTGATGGCGACCTCGGCACAGTCTTAACTTCTTCATTTTTTATTATAGCTTTTGTTGGCCTTTTGCGGACTAGCAACTTCTTTCTTCTTATCGGCCAGTTCTTTCCGGTTCTCAAGATTGTCTTGAGAAGGAATGGGCATCTTTGGATGGCTTTGAAAGTGAACAAAAGTTATTAGAAAATTTTCTAAGTACAAGAAAGAAAAAAAATGACAAATAAAGACACTCACTTGAATGAGGTATTTGGAGCATCGAGCATAGTTTTCATATTCACTTTCCTTTCGGTGTTTGATCCGAGATCAGGAAGAAGCGAGCGATTACTAAGAACAGCCGACATTAATGTCATCGGTATCGCTAGCCCTAAGCGCTTATCCTCCGGTGTGATTTGGGGAGCCCATGGGAATCTTGCTTCCAAGACCGATGTGGTTATGTGAGATGACCTCGGCTTCTTTGATTTTGGGGATTCAGATGGTTGGGCCTCGGCTAGCCTCTTCTCGGCAGCAGATGTAGTTTTCTCACTCGAAACTAATTTCGAAATTGGCAAAGTATCTTCAGTATCAACCTGAGTCACCTTTGCTTTTGGGTGAAACCTTCTTTATTCTTTTCGGCAACCGAAGAAATTTGGGATTGTGGTGGAGCATCCATGGTTGATAGGATGCTAGCGAGAGATCTTTAACCTAGCTTTCTGGCGACCATCTCGGCGAAAAAAGCAGTTCATCACCGAAGCGTTAGTATTTGGGATATTGGGATCGGATAAGGAGCTTCGAGGTTGGCAATTTGCTTTCGGCTAGATCGAAGTTGATCCTTGATGTTCTTAGAGATGTAGAAGCGACTGAGGAGTTATAGCGGAAGGAGGACAAACTCTTCTTCTTCTTCTTCTTCTTCTTGGGGATGTCAAGAAGAGGCGACTTATGCGTAGAATGAAATTAAGTAGAAGAGGGCCTTGGTTTGTGAATTTGGCGAGATCAAGAGTTTCCTCGAGTCTTTCTTTGGGAAAGAAAAGGTGACGGAAGCCCTTTGGTTAGGTGAGGAAGAGTACGCAAGAAAAAAGCAGACATTAGAAGCGAACAAAGCATTGAAGACTTTAAAAACAAGTTAGTATGAACATAGGGCTCTTACCATTGCCCTCTACAAAAGCTGAATAAGGAAGAGGGTAGAGATAGAGGTCCTCATCTGGAGCAAACTCCAGTTCGAGGTAATGAAATAATCATCTCAGCTCCTTGTTGGAGTCACGGGAGGTCGGCCTCTACGATTTTGTGATACAGTAGATCTCGGCTTGAGGTAGTAAACATAGCTTTGTGTCTTTTTGAGGCCACACATGGTGTATATCTTGAGTATCGGCTAAGGTAACCTAACGTTTTCTTGTTTGGCTAAGGCTATGATGCCGTTAATTCATTGGAGTTGATGGCAAGCTGCATTGGGTTCAGTTTATAATAGTGAAGTATTTCACGAAAAAGGATGTTGAGTGGGAGTTGAAGTCCGCACTCAATGAACGCTACCACAGGGAATGGCATAGAATCAGTTGTAGGCATGATGGAGTCATCCTCCCCCGCCAACCTCAGATGGACATCAGCAGGAATGGAAAACTCTCGCCTAAAGTATTCTAATTTTGTCGGGGTGTCTACCCTATGCTTCCACATACCCATGGCGTTGGCTTAAATGGAGAGTATCGGTTCGAAGAAGTATTTTTGGAGGGTTTAAAGGACCTCGGCTAAAAACCTAAAAATATACTGTGGTAAGGGTTTGTATGGATCTAGAAGGAATTCATTTCAGTTTTTTCTAAAAATTTGTGGGTTCTACAAACAAATCCCAAAACCTAAGTCTGTGGGAACAAGGATCGAAGGCAGGAATCTGGAAAAGATATAGAAAACATAAAACAAGAACGTGTTTCAGAATCAAGAATAAGGGTGAACTACCAAGAACACTGTGACCGAGTGTGTGAAAGGGTACAAGGCCAAGAACAATGGCAAAAGTGGGCAAATGTGTGTGCAGGTTGTGAATACTCAAGAAGAGATTGGGCAAAAACAGAATCATGAGGCAATCATACTCGAGATACATGAGCAGTTAAACTAATCAAAGTCACAAACAAGTTTGCAAAAATGAGAAATTCAAAATATCTTCAAAAACTAAAACAAGATGTTAAATCGGGAAAAGCTTGATAACTCAGGAGGAGGGAGGCGGAGTTGAGATCGCCAAGTCAAACAAGCGGTGGTAGTAGAAAAAGAGCCTCATGGGAGGAAGATGGCAGTGGTGATAGCGAGCTTGAAAGCTTGAAACAATGAAGGGTTTGAAAACTAGAGAAAGCTTTAGAAGCGATGAAAAGTGAAGAGAAGAGAAAGGATATTGGTTTTCTCCAAAAGCGTGAAAGGAGGCAAAAAGAAATTGATGAGCCTAGAAAAACGGATTTGTCGGGGCAGGCGCGAGGCGCGGCGAGGCGACACCTGGCCGAGTAGATCGATAAAGGGAAGACACGTATTGAAGCGGTTGAGTTATTTTGCATGGCGGCTCATCTGGCGTGAAGGAGATCTTGGGATCTTTAATCTTTAAAGAGACATGTTGGCCTATATGATGATCTCGGTGAGACTTTGAGCAAATGTATTGGCGGGAAGTTCTAGTATAGGTTCCATCACCTCGAGAATGTAGAAGTAATAGAACCTAGGGGGTTATTGGGGATATATTTTACGAGTCCTAACACGTGGCCAAAATAATGCTTGACGTTTAAGCCGGGGTGCCACATGTCCAGTTATGATGCCAAGGTTATCAGCGGTTGGTAGAGGTTATCTCCGAAGATATCGAAGTCGAGATAAGTGGATAAGGCACAAGAGTCCTAGAATAAGGAAGGACTTGACATGGATAAGGATAATACTCTTAGGAAGTTTATCTCTATCTATTGAAGAGTCGAGGATAAGCGATTAAGCTAAAGTCCATTGAAGCGGGTTCCTATGAGGACTAGGATTGAGTTAGCTATAAAAGAAAGGCACCCACGATGGGTCTAAATGCATAATTTATATTACGAGCAATTGAATTTAGCACCATTGATTTTCTTTGAGAGATATCTTGACTTGATGGTTGAGTGCCCCTAGGTGGGCGAACCACCAGTGGAATCTTCTCTCTTCGATTCGAGGTCATCGAGTGTCATCTATTACGCGATTACTCTCCGGTGGCGAGTTGGCAGTGTGGTCGGAAAATCACTCACACAAATATATATATATATATATATATAAGACAAGAGACGTGGGGACAACACAAATATGTAATTTTATATATTATTTATATGACATAAATGAAGATAAATAATTATTATATATCATATACATGAATATTCTAATATAATAATTTTTAAAGTCAAAAGGAGAAGAATAAATGTAGTTTTATGCTATTTTTCTTTCATCATTGAATTTCAAATTATTTTATTTAACTTTGTGATGTTTCATGCCAAATGTTCAATGCATGTTGTGTTGGTGTCCAACGTGACACACTACATTTATAGAAGTATGTAGAGAAAGTGGTTTCAAATCTGTTGATTCTGGCTGAAGAGCATAACAAATTCATTACTATTACAATGTGCTAAAAAAATTGCCAAAAATTTCACGAGCCAATTCTGAAAGTATTTCTCATGCACTTTTCAGGAGCCAAGATGCTTGTGCATACCAACTCCATGAGAAAGAAAAACTTTAAAATAAACATCTTTTTTTATGAAACTGGAAGCAAAATTCAATTCTTGCTTATTTAAAGCAGGGTTTTTCAAGAGTGCTTCATTACTTTTCCCTTTTTTTTCACAAATATTATTTTCTCTCTGTTTATTTATTTATTTATTTTTTTCCGCTCTTCACTATGTTCCATCTATACCATCGTGAAGCGAGCTGTCGAAGACATACATGAACAAGGGGGTGGAAATTGATACAAACACACAAATTTAAATTGATCTATCAATTGCAAAAATGTGAACAACTTCATAATGCTTGTTGAAACGATACCATTTTCACCATCTTGCAATCACATTTCAACCAATTATTGCTGGAAATAACTCCATGTATGAAATCATGCAATCGATGTGCGTCATATCTGTTGGTGCAAATTTGGTTAATGAGATGGAAAGAGATAAAATAGAAAATAATTAGTATTGTTTCAAGATACGTTCTAACATCGCTTTCCTTAGGGCGATATTCACCTGACCAATTACATCGAATATGGTATGCACCGGTTACCCTCGAATCCGCTTCCAGGGTACAATGAAGCCCAGTCTAAAGACTGATGTCTAACTGCGTTATGCACGAACGAAATCAGATCCTGAATACTTTTGGACTTTTCTAATCCACCAATTATAAAGGAAAATAACAATATAGAATGTTAGAGAGAAATTCCATGGATATTCTATGAATTTCATATAGATGATCTCTATCCAATTTCCAACTCATTCTGCCTTTATATGGGCATGGGTTTGTGTCCCTTAGACCAAAGGTCATGTCTTGTAAATTCAAAAGTGACACCCTTTACATCCAAGAGTCATATCTTTGGTTTAAATCCAATAATTTAAATCCAAAGAGACACATTTTTGTTTAAACTTAATGGTTACACCCTTTGGTTTAAACCCAAAAGTCATCTCTTTAATATATTTAAATATATATCAATGTAATATGAAAATGTTCCAACATTCCTCCACCATTTTCAAAATATATGAAAATAACAACTTGGATAGATTAGAAAAATTTATGCATAAATGAAGATATCTTTCGATTTGAATCATTCACTTAGTGACAACACATCAAAGTTAATCAAGATGACATAGTAGACTTGTCTTTGAACTAGCGATCTTATACGATTAACCGGACACGTCTCACACATAAATTTTCTTCTCCTTGGGTAATTCAAAAAGCCGACACGTGGATTGGCCTTGTGTCTATATCCTATTTCATAAGCACACTAAAGTCAAGTCCTTGGACTCAAAGGAAGCGACACCACCCCTTACACTCATATAGGTAAGTTTATTGAGAGTACCCCTGTAACTAAAGTACCCTAACTCACCATTGTAAACTTATTAAGAGCTAAGTAGCTCAACCTCCTCTTTTGCATTACAGGTCCCAAGCACTTTATACCTTAAGATGGTTGTAAAAATAAAAATTTAAGTGTTTGCAATCACAATATATGTTGTACTTGGGCTTATTGAACTCAAGGACTTGATATTTCTTCAAACGTTGAGTCGAGTTTCCACCAGGAGTGATATATTACTTGAGCTTAAGACCCATCCCTGTAGACACCCTATTTTTAACCGTCCTTAGACTTGGACGTCATCGTTTGAACACTTGATGATCATCCATATTTGTGTTCGTTGTGAACGCCTGAAGTTCTTGGTGGACTGCCTTGCCTTTGAGCTTTCGAAACTTGTCTATTTTGTGTTTGTTTGTGGACCAAGAGCTTGTATATTTGATTTTGGGGAAGCGGGTGAGCTATCGGCGACCTTATAACCCATCGCCGAGGATTGTTCCATTGGCCATCGATGGTGGCAGTCGGCTTCTTGATGGCGATTGGCCTGTAATGGCCGGTGACCATTTTCTTCTTTTTGAGATATTTTATGTGCAGCTATTAGTCTTGAATGCATCATCCATACATGTGTATGGAAGGATGGCTAAGCTTTTTGCTTGTTTTTCTGTATAAGGGGAGGTCCCTCCCCCATTTTGAGGGTTCAAAATTTTGAGGAGCAAAATTTTACTCTCTCTCTAGAACACACACACACACACACACTCTCTCTCTCTCTCTCTCTCTCTCTCTCTCTCTCTCTCTATTGTGCTTGAAAGTGAGCTTTCTTTGCATTTTTACACATAACCTCGTAGCCAACTTAGACTACCTTGTTGTTGAGGTGCTTGAAGGTCTTATTTGGGCTGTTGAAGGCTAGTTTTGGCTTAGAAGTTGCTTCTTTGCTGCTGTGCTGCAAGGGTAAGGCTTTACCCTCTTTAAAGCTTTATTTACTTGCTTGTTTGGCCACCTTTGCATGCTGCTTTTGGCCTACTTTTCAACTACAGAAACCTCTATTTTTAAGGTTTAAAAATATTGGTTTGAGGCCTTTTTGGAGTTAGAGGTGGTCCACTCTCTTTTGTAGCTTGTTTGCTAAGCTTTGTGACATCCTTTAAAGCTTTTAAAAGAATCTTTTTTTGGCCTTTTGACCACTGAATTCCAGGGGAATTTCAGTGGTAGAAAGTTGGTTTTGAAGTCCCAAATAGGAGGGGGTGGCCTCCCCTCCTTGTGTCTTCTTTGCAAGTGTTGATGGCCCAACATTTGAGCATGTTTTTCTACCATATCATGGCTTGATCTCAGCATATTTTTATGACTTTTTTGACCTACTTTAACTTTGTTTTTGGTTGGTTAAGTCACTTGTTGCTAACTTCTTACACTTGTGGTGTAATCATGTACTAGCTTAACATGTAATAGGTTAGCCTATCATTTTAGCTTATGTTAGCTCCATCTCGGCATACTTTTGCTCATGTTTTGCTATGCTTTAGCTCTGTTTTGGGTGGTCTTGATGCATTATATGCTTTGCTTTGTATAGTTGTAGTGTAGTTAGCCTTTACTAGCTTTGTGTTTCGTCCTCTAGCATGCCTTATTTGTGATGTTTGCATGGTGTGGCATCATTTAGTATGTGATTTGAGCATATACCTCTATCACCTCTCACATATATTGCTTTTTAATTGCTTTTGAGAGTTGTGCCTTATGCCTTTATGAGCCAAGATGTAGCATGATCTTCTACTCTTTTGTGCCTTAATTTCAACATGTTTAGGCCTTGATTTGGCATATTTTAGGTCTATCCATAGCTTGTTTGGTTGTTTGAGCTTGGTATTGCATGCTTCTAGTGTAATATACTTCACTAGCTTTGATGCCTTTGGCTATTAACATGTTGTGCATATGTTGAATGCATGATTTAGTATCTTTAGCATGCCATTTCAACATTGAAAAGTCTACCACCTCCCTCCATTCTTCACTTATTAATTCGCTTTTGAAAGTGCTCTTGAGCCTCTTGTTGGTTTAAGTGTGAATTTGAGGTTCTCATGCCCAATGGTTTTAACCCTTTCTTGGGGGTTTCTACTAACCAACAGCATGAGACCTCTTTCATGCTCAAAACACTTGTAGCTTAGACCATCTCTCCAATTAGAGGACTTTTCACATTGGACTTAACCGGTTAAAGGACTAATTGGTAAGCTAAAATGTGTAAACAAGAAATGGACCAAGTAAAACATGTGCACGATAAGCATTTGTGTTACACTGCATGTGTTTGGATCGAACGTTAATCAAACACAAGAAATGTGGAACGTTCATATAAAGTGATGAAATGTGTCACATTTCTTGGTTATAACTCCCTTGACCATGCATGATGGGGTGGAGTTCTTTGTGTATTGTTTGTGCATTCACTAAGCTTGTACAAGTTTGGTTTTTGGGCGATCATGCATTGACATGCTTGGTTGGTGGCTTGAGAGCCGAGTGCCACACTCCTTTGAGCTTGAGACATGATAAGGAGGGTGACAGTACATACATTTCCTTGCAAATGCACTGCCATGCCTCTGTTTGCTCTCTGTTGCAGCAAAGGGAGGGATTTCAGGGAAGCAGTGGCCAACAGGCCACATGTGCTGGTCGACTGGCCACCAAAGCCACCCGACCGGCCATCAGAGTTGGCCGATCAGCCACCAATGAGTTCTTGAGATCAAACAAAAGCAGTCTGGAGGTTGGCATAATTTTCAAAGGTCCAAAAATGTGCAAACAGAGGCATTTAGAGGCAGGTGGTGGATTTTTCGGAGGGCAGCCGGCATGCATGTCTCCCTACTTTGCATAGGCCATTTTCATTACTTTATCGACTAGTTGTAGCTAACTAATGCAAGTGTTGTAATTAATTGGTTTAATCTTTTTGTAATATTTTAATCAACTTAGCATAGCTAGTTAATTTGTGTTGTAATAATTAATTAGCTTAGCATAGTTAATTAATTGGTTTGTAATAATTAAGCTTAGCTTGGTGTAGCTTAGCTTATTTATTAGGACCCTCCTTCGCGAGGGCGTATTGTTATAATAAGCGTGCATGTGTGTGTGCATGTTTTCCAACCCCGCGTCTTTCTCCCTTTTACTTAACCGCTTTCGATGGTTAGTTTAGGGTCATTTTCAATTAGCATAACTTATGCTTGCATGTTTGCATCCATTCATTTGTATTGCATGCACCGGGCTCGGCGCATCATTCAAATTGCATCATATTTCAATACTTATTTGAATACGTGTGTCACTTGTTGCATTCATATGCTATCTTAGATAGCCAAGCCTATTTAGTTGCATGTGTTGCATTAGGCATCTTACATAGTTAGGATCATGCATGATTTCTAATTAGCTTTTGTTTTGACTTGGAGTACACTGTAAGTTTTACACTTTAGCATACTTGCATGAATGTAAGTGTTGCCATGATAGCATGCTTGCCATGAGGCTATTTGCTTACTTGCTTAACTGCATGAATGCCTGTGGGTGAAGACTTGATTCCCTGAATTGGAACAACTCGATGGTGAATCCGCACTTTATCCCACTTGAGAGTATCATTTTCAAACCATTTCCGAAAACAAACATGAGTTATTTTGTTCCAATTCTCGCGATTTTAGTCTATACTTGTATGTGTGCGTCACATAATAAAGTTAGCTAATAATCAGAATAAGAACACATAAGGTTTATAAAACAACATATCATATTTAGTAGAGGCCGATCCTTTGATCGAGCGTCTTGAGAATGCTCATTTCGGACCTTCCTCTCGTACCCAAGTTCTAGAGCCAAGGCGCTTTGGTGATAGCGGACACGTGGCCTTTGGCAGTCGGGATTTCTAAATTTCTCAAAAACAAAATATTTAGATGGCGACTCTATAATCTAGCAAAAGCGGTCCATGTTTAGGCTTTTCATTCAAAATTGATTTTCCAAAACCAATTGCCAGACTTGGACTCTTTGGTGTTTATCAATCTCACATAGCACTTTGTGAGATTAGATTCAGAACCGTGACAGGAGTCCGAACTATAGTAAAATCAATTCGCGCCTCTCCGAAAGGGGGGCACGCAAAGAAAGTCGATGATCTTATATCAAATCCTTTGCAAGTTTTTCTTAAGATAATCTATAGTCACATGGACAAAATTCTTACATAGCTATGTATTACCACAGTTTATGACGTGATCAATATGTCCGAACTAACAATCACTATCATAACTATCAACCCATATTAATGATGAGTTTGCATCTTGAAAAATTCAAGAAAAATCCGTGACAAAATTACCATGTTACTCCATCTCTTTTATTACAAGAGATTAAAAACCATCTCTTCAATTCTAAGAGATAAACCCCCACCAAGAATAGTCTTTATTCACTCTTAAGCCATAGTTTTCATGCTAAGTGTTTAAGTAGACACCTATGTATCCTTTCAAATAACTATACCCACTTTAACATATAAACTAACCATTCTCAATAACTTTGAAAAATTAAATTGTGGGACTTAAACAATCAATACTTAAGATCTTCAGGACTAATACTTTCCTATATCTTAAGTTTCATGATTTATGTTTGTATTTGTTTTGAATTATAAATTGACCAATCAATATAAAATTTCCATTCAAATACAAGTTACATAAATTAGAAATTCTAATTTATTTATTCAGAAAATTTACCAAGTATATAACATATACTCTATATTTTCTCAAGTTTCAAGAATTCACAAACCAAAAATCATACATGATTTTTAAAATCATAATTTGATTGTAAAAATACATTCTTAAAACTTCCACAAAACAACTATTTCCTAAATCCAAAAACAGGATTGAAAGTTCAATTTTTGAGTCTCATCCTTAATCCGTTAAATGGATTTATTAGATTCAGAATACTATTTGGGCCTTTTAGTAAATTCAGTACATGGATTTAAACACAAATGATCCAAAGAATTTGATTCTATTGTTGATCAAAAATGATACTTATTAAACCTACAATTAGATCACTGTACATGGGCCTTATTAAAACCCAAAAAGTCGTAGCCGGTGGCCCAAACCTTTGTCCATATGATGAACAACGTGATTAAATGCAATAGTCTTTTTTGACATCAACATGGACGCAAGGCGGGATTACAGCATTTTCTATGCATAAAACCTGCTTATACATACCTTCAAGCCTATACTTTCCACTGCTTTTCAAATACAAAAGCAGCTGTCAATAAATAAGCAAAAATGTATTTCATTTTCTATCTCGCTGGGTTATCTACCCCGACAATGATAGCCATCAATGGAATTAACTGTCTTATAAAATTCAACTTGCAAAGAAACACGCATAACTTATGTATTGCAAAAACACAAAACATAAAAGTAATAGTAGACAAAACATGATAATTATTACTAATAAGGACAACGAAACTAATAAATTCTGGTTTGCATTTTGTTCACATGAAACAACAATACTAAAAATTAAATATGATCACACTGTTAACTATCAAATCAATACTATAGATATCCTAACATTGAACAAATAAAGTATTTACTTTGAATGACAATTATAAGCAAACATAGTTTTCATACCAATTATGAACTCATCTGATGTTCAAATTATATTCATCATGCAATAAAGAAAGCAAAACTTAAAACAACAATTATAATTAAAAACACATAATTTGTTCATGACATGTGAATAGAAAATTTTCCTACACGTCAACTATAGACACACACTTTCTTATCCAAGAAACAACAATATAGGCATACAATTATTCATATCATGCTAATTTCCAAAATATAATAGAAAATAACTTACTTGGCAATCTGATTTTCATTATGGTCATCATATAAAATTGCACACATAGAAAATGCATACCTTTCTACTAAGTAAATACAATTACCTTCAACCGTTTATAGAGTGTCCCTCTAGAAAGTTGAATGAAAGAACCACCCAATATCAGAACTAACATGGGGCAAAACTTAGTGACTTGAACAGTGTTCCCATATCCGAACCAATTCCTTCAATTAAAACCTCACTAACTATTGAAATTAGATCAATACTTTATTGTAATTTTATTTCCATATAAACAATTATTTTCTTCCATCTCTTCGAGAATATCGTCTTAAGATTGTTAGTGCAAATTTGGTTAATGAGATGGAAAGAGATGAAATAGAAAATAATTAGTATTTCTTCAAAGTGCGTTACAACATCGCTTTCCTTACGACGATATTCGCCCCCACAAATTCTGTCAAATATGGTGTGCACCGGGTTACCTGCGAATCCGCCTCCAAACTGAGTTATGCACAAACGAAATCAGATCCCAAATACTTTTGGACATTTCTAATCCACCAAGTATGGAGGAAAATAATAATATGGAATGTTAGAGAGAAATTCCATGGATATTCTATGGATTTCATATGGATGATCTCTATCCAATTTCCAACCCATTCCTTTAAATGGGCATGTGTTTGTGTCCCTTAAACTAATGGTCGTGTCCTTTAAATTCAAAAATGACACCCTTTAAATCCAAGAGTCATATCTTTTGATTTAAATGCAATAGTTATACCTCATGCTTTAAATCCAAAAGACACTTTTTTATTTAAGCTCAATGGTTACACCATTTAATTTAATCCAAAAGTCACATTTCTTTAATTAGTCATATAACTATATTATATATTTAAATATATATATAAATTTATTTTGAAAATGTTCCAACAACATGTGGAAGACTTCCACAGCCAAATCAAATTTTCATTAAAACAATGCAATAAAGTGCTAAAGTGCTAAATGACAACTGATTGTTTTGTTGGTGCAAATTTTCACTAAAACAATGCAATAAAGTGCTAAATGATTTAAAGCCAGTGGATTGTTAGTAACAAACCACACTGAGCTTCCATTTGGCAACTTAAGTGGGACTAAAAAAGTATACAAAGACAAAATAGACTAAATAAATTAATAGGGCAAAATGTCACATTCAAACTATAATCATTTGCACTTTTTTTCTAAAAAAAGCCAAAAGTTTTTTCCAAACGGAACTAATTTAGCAAGGCTAAATTAACCAAAAAGCCAAAAAGCTAGACTAAAAAAGTTCTTGCTAAACGAAGCCTGAAGAACATAAAGATTATTAAGCTAAAAACGGTTTTTGATCACCTAGAAGAAGAGAATGGTTCCATTCTTACCACATTTTAGTAATAAATAAGATGGAGATATTAAAGCAATAAACCAAATAGGGTTTGAATGAGCTAACAAGAATAGCATGGTTTCACACTCGTACATCATTTCAACTTAAACTATTTACAAACTCATTGAAAAGTAATGACTCAGCAAGAATTTCGAGCGCAGGCAATTACCAGAAAAGTAATGAGTTCAAGGGTCCAAAATACTTTGATAATACAAGAATTTCGAGTGCACGAAAGGAATGCATGTTGATTAGAAAAGTCGAAGAACATATTTGAAAATAACAACAACAACAAAAATACATATTAGTTACATGTTTGGCTCGACAACCTTCCTGAAAATGATGACTCTTTCCCATCTGCTCAAATGACTTACATGTCGAGCTCAAAATTGTAGAGCATAAAAATTGTAACAGCAACAGAGGAATCAAAATCTGTGTGTTCAGAGGTTGAACTACAAAGACAGCTGCAGAATATAATAATCTGGCAGCGCAGCAAAGCTTTGAATCAATAGAAGCCAAAAGATATGCAAAATGCTTGGTAAGCAGTCAAAGGATACCTGCGACACAAAATTCAATCATTAGTTTAAACCTTTCCTAATGTTCTTGTCGTAGCTCTAGCCTTTAGACATATGCTTATTGTTATTTGAAGCATTCAATGTAACATAGTTACATAGAAAAGGGGCATTTCTTATTTACCTGTAATCCATTACATACTTCGATTTTCCCACTCTCCCGAGCTGCAGGATTGTCTGCCTTCCATTCTTCTAAATACACCAAATTAAGTTAGTACTACTTCCCAGTGAAGATTGATATATTAAAACCACTTATTTGGGCTATTTTGGCTAGGGTATTAGGACATTTTAGAATGAAAGTGTACTATGTTCTAGACCATGCGTTTCGAATGAAAATCGCTAGGATATTAGCATTTCTGGTAAACACTCAAAAGAATGAATGAAAATGATGAGGATTATTCAGATGAAGTTGACAATACCTCCAAAATCAGCTGGAAATTCTTCACAGAGCTCTGGACTCTAAGTCCTGCTCGTGTTCTGTCTCTGAAATCTAGTTCATATTGTTTTGAAATCTGCAGGAACAACATCAACAATGAAAAGACCAAATCTGAGAATGAGGCGATCCAACATAATTTGGTTCACGAAGCACCTCCTCCTCCCTCAACCAACTTACATTATTGTAATGTGGAATTCTTGAGAATAACTGGTGGACTTTGTCCATTTTCCCTTCCCAATCCTTTGGTAGTCCACTAATATGTTGTATCTGCAATTGATACATCAAAGTAGCTACATGAAATACACTGAATGACAAGGACATTGGCAATATCTTAATAGCAGCAAATTCTTACTTGGGTGACGTTTCTTAATAAGCAATTCCATGCTCCCAAGTAAGAAACCCGCTCCTAATAGTTTCTATTTATATAATATATTTAGTTAGATTTAACAAAGACAATTTCAATCTCTAATATTTATTCATATTTGAACATATATTAAATCTGCCACAGCGCTTCCAACCGTGAAACTTTTATATGCCCTCACTCCCCCACCCCCAATTTGTGCAATTAAGGGCAATACTCAACTAGAAAGTACATGAAATGCGAAGACGTTATGAATATTATATTCCTAATTCAATCTGTTAAGATACCTGAGTTGTATTCTTTAGCTGCATGGATTGGTGCTTTGGTACCCATACCCTCATGCTTCTGTAGCTTCCTGTCCAGGTG
Source organism: Camellia lanceoleosa (assembly GCA_025200525.1). NCBI lineage: Eukaryota > Viridiplantae > Streptophyta > Magnoliopsida > Ericales > Theaceae > Camellia > Camellia lanceoleosa. The sequence goes on along the minus strand of CM045759.1, from coordinate 125,269,032 downwards.
GTTATGGTAGGCACGAATCTATACAAGCAAAAGAGAATAAATAAGCATTTACAACCAAAATGGGAGAGAGAGGCAGAGGGAAAACAAAACCACTTACGACACAACTGCTAGTGGAGGTTTAGACTGTTTAGATTGGGAGTTGATGCGGCTACCCTGCAATCAAATGTATGATCAGCCACAAGTAACGGGGGAAAATCTGATATTTCATTTTCATTGATGATATATTCATGACATGATCGTTAGCTTTTTTAAGTACCTGGTCCCAAATATGGTATTTTGAACCGATAAGGTTAGCAGTTACAATCCCTATCAGACTATCGTCTGAACTGCAAGATATTCCCTTAATATTTTGTGCTACAACCATCTCTGATCTTCCATTACGCCGCCTGTGATGAGCTACAGCAAGTTTCCTATCTTGTCGTCCTTGACCTTCCTAATGTTTCAAATGACAAATCAAAAAATTATAAATGTCGTCAAAGGAAATTTGAAGTGTTCCATAACATTAATGTTTTTTAGGATAGTAGATCCTTATTTGAAAGTGACTTTCACAAAGACACTTGTTGATTTAGGGTCTCACAAAGACTCTTTTATGAGGCTTTATTATTATTTTTTATTAGTGAAGCTTTTCAAGGAAGTCTTGTATCTACTTGCCAAAAACAAGAAGAAGAAAAAAGGTGACTATCTGATCTTTTTCTTCTTCTTCTCTGGATTACTCTCTATAATATTCCAAGCAATATGTAAAGCCAAACACCCCTAAGTTAAAACTTAATCTACAATACCTAAAACCCAACTCCAAACATGTTTATGAATGTAACCAAACACAACCCATCAGCTCTAACAACAAAAAAAATTATTCTAGGTTGGGTTTAACTTAGGATGTTTGGCTTTATATATTGCTTGGAATATTATACTCTCCCTCTCTTACCGTTGTGATTCTGCTGCTGCTATTAGAGGACCAGAAGTCACCTTTTTTCCTTTATGGCAAGTAGATACAAAACTTCCTCGAGAAGCTTCATTAATAAATAATAATAATAATAGACTCATAAAAGTGTTTTTGAGAGACCCCCCATTAGGAGGAATTACCCAACAAAATTCGTATTCAAACAAACAACCGATAAATTTAGGTTGTTTATAGGACACAAGTAATTAACACAAATAAGGATCTCATGTCCCAAAATCTTGTTCCATTGCATGTCATGAAACTCTTATTTTCCAATGGGGTCTTGTTTCTTGATACAAACCAATTAGAGTCATTAACACAAGTAAATGATACACAATTTTGGGGTAGTAGTGTTGTCACCAATTGTCCTAAAAAGCTTAAGCTACTAGGAAATGAGCCCAATTGTGTAAGTTAATCCAACATCTTCACTCACGTCATCTTGCATGTAGAGATGCAAAAATCCATACAAAAAAGAATGTCAACGAGAGAATGCAAACAAGGAACATATGCAAACAGATAGACTTAAATCCAAGACCTAGCCAAACCCTAAGATTTCTACACCATATCTAAATTTGGAACTGCATAACCAATTCACAATATACATGAATGAGACCTTTTGGCCATTTTAATATAGTAATTTAATCTTCTTTCCAAAATATAAATCATTTTATTTATTTTGTCAATTTTTCCCAAGCATTTAAGACATTAGAAAATATTTCTTAGCCCCATGCTAGGTAGTTCTTCCACTAAAAAGTAACATATGATAGAGAAAATAAACATTTGTACTTTTTCCTTATTTACATATGCTATGTTCTTAATAGAAGAACCACGGTTGTCCAACACTGTGAAGTTTGGTTTTTCAAGAATAATGTTTGGAAAATACATTTATTGTAGCATTTTTTTTCTGAATTTTTTTTGTCTTTAGTGAACTTTATTCAAATTTGGTTCTCATTTTTTCTTATGTTTAGGGTTTTCTAGACTAGAAGAAGGAAAGGAACTAAAGCCAAAAAATATGACTTTTTTTTTTAAGCACCTTCAAGTCTAAGAGGACCTCAAAGGCAAAAAAAAGTAATTTTTTTTAAAAAGTTCACTAAAGACAAAAAAATTCGGAACAAAAAATGTGATAAAAAAGCATTTGCCAAACCCCCAAGACTTCTATGACGTGTCTAAATTTGAAACTGCATCACCATTTCAAATGTCTTTCGACAAGACACTTGTTACTGATTTACTACAGCAAAGTGCTTTTATGTTACAACTTCCCCTACAGTGGTTCACTTATAGTGAAAAACATTAAATAATACCATATGTTGAGTCCTGCCTAAGGAATTACTGTGCCATTTTTTATTATTACAATTCTCTACACTAATCATTACTAATTAAGTAGCTTAATCTTATTTCCAAATTATGTTTCATTCAATTTATTTTGTTCATTTTCCCAACCATTGAAAACATGGGAAAATATTCATAGTCCCATGTTAGGTAGGTCTTCCATTAAAAACATCTATGATACGGAGAAGTTAAACATTTATCCTTTTACATATGCTATGTTCTGAATGGAAAAACAACGGTTGTCCAACACTACAATTTTTTGCTTTTTATGAGAATAATGTCTGGCAAATGCCTTTTTAGCAATTAGCACTATTTTCTTTCGTATGTTTTTGTCTAAATTTGAAACTGAATCAATTCAAGATATACATGAATGAGACCTTCAGGGCATTTTAATAAAGTAGTTTAATCTTCTTTCCAAAATATGTTTCATTTTATTTATTTTGTTCATTTTCCCAAGCTTTTAAGACATTAGAAAATATTTCTTAGTCCCATGCTAGGTAGTTCTTCCACTAAAAAGTAACATATGATAGAAAGAAAATAAACATTTATAGTTTTTTCTTTTTTACATATGCTATGTTCTTAATGAAAGAAACATGGTTGTCCAACATTGTTGTAGCACTTGTGCCTTTTAAGGCTTTTGGTAAATGTATTTGGACCCTTCATTCTATTTTGGGAACCTTTGGTGTGTTTGTTGGAAGTCCCACATCGGTTACAAGACACATTTTAAGGTGGACAAACTTCTATATATAGGTGCAAGTGCATAGGGTTAGCTTACCAACTTCTATGGTTCTTTCTTGGTTTAATGAGCCATTACAAACCAAGCTTGAGTTATAAATTTTAATTGCGCCGAGCTGGATTTTGGCGATAGTTCCATTGGGATTTTGGCCATAGTTCTTTCGCCAAAGTTGTGTTATTTCTCGAGGGCTGTGTGGTGTGTGGTGGAGATCGAGTTTCAACTCTTTTCATCTTCTCCGTTTGAGCTTCGAATTTGAGGTAGGGATAACCTACTCCTCTTTATGAGCTTTGTCTTTAAATTTTAGCATTTTGATATGTTGGGGGTTGTTGTGTAATTTTGGAAAAGTTTGGGGCATTTGTACAATTTTACAAAAGTTGGAGTTTTATTTATAATAAACCTATATACATGTTTAGCATAGAGAAATGTTGGAATTGGGAATGTATGGGGTTAAAGGATGTAATGGGGCAATTTACTGTTCACCTAGTTGAAATGTTGATTTTATATTAATTTTGTGCATTTATTTTCTGTTTGAAAATAACTGTTTTGGACTATCAGTGGAGGATAGTCTTGATTGTTGTAGACAATGCATGATGATTAGGCAAACTAAAACTAATCACTAGAATGTGTCATTAACTTTATGTATTAATTGATGATGTGTATAATAATTGTTTATATGCATTATGTTGTGTTAGAGGAGATAGGGGATATACTCCACGGTTTAGGGGAAGATAGCGGATGGACCTCTAAACCGGGTGTTATGTAGGAGGAGATAGGAAATGGACTCCGTAGATACAGCTCATTTGCTTGTCTATTGATGTGATGATACAGCCCATATGCTTATCTTTAGAAGTGTTGATATAACTCATATGCTTATCTGTTACTGTGTTGACATAGCTAGTATGCTTATCTATTGTAAAATGAGGAAATGTTTTAATATGAGTTACTGTCTCATATCGGTTATTTGGTCAGGTTCTGAACCATGGTTATGAATTGAGAATTGTAAAGGAATGGAAAATGAAACTGTAATGTGTTATGAAAAAATGTAAAAGTGTTAACCATCTATCAAACTGTTAATCTTTTAGTTATTGTTCATAACTGGTTTAGTATATTTCTACTAGGCTATTAGCTCACCCTATACGGGAATATCATTTTCAGGTACAGGTAGCATGTCACCTCCAACGATATAGCTTGGGAGGCTTAAGGTGGGCAGACTTTATTGTCTTTCTTTCTTTTGATGTATTACATGTGGATTCAAGCCAAGGGCTTAATGTGTAATTGAGTTAGTACTCTCTTTTTGTAACCAAGTGTTAACTTAGAAAGTTGTAAGCCCATAGGGCATTTGTTTGTTGTTAGCATGTAATACATTTTGTAATGGAATACTCTAATGAATAGAAGAATGAGGGTCTTTTATATATCAATGCATGTTAAAAGTAATGGGTTTTATGTATTATTTTGAGGGCGTGACAATTGTGAAGTTTGGCTTTTTCAAAAAATAATGTCTGGAAAATACTTTTTAAGCAACATTTTTTTTCTGAACATTTTTGTCTTTAGTGAATTTTTTTCAAATTTGGTTGTCATTTTTTTATGTTTAAGGTTTTATAGACTAGAAGGACCTAAAGCCAAGAAATATGACTTTTTTCGGCGCCTTCTAGTCTAAGAGGACCTAAAAAAAATAAAAATTTTAAGTTCACCAAAGATAAAAAAGTTCGGAACAAAAAATGTGATAAAAAAAGCATTTTCCAAAACCCAAGACTTCTATATCATGTCTAAATTTGAAATTGCATCACCATTTCAAGATAAATGAATGACAACTTTGGAGCATTTTAATATCCACATTATGTATATGTTTAAACCATCCCACAACCAAAATAGATAAGAGTGCTTCAATGCTTGTGACACATATTCTGTATTTAAGATTTGTTGATCAGTTTTCAATAGCATATCAAAATATTGTAAAAAAGCAACACAAGAACAAAGTAAGGAAACTTAGGGCCAGTTTGGGAATAGGCAAAATTGGTTCGGGGACCACAACAATTGGTTTTAAAACTTTCTAAGTGCATATAAATGCATTTCAACAATATGCGAAATTGTTCGAAAAAGTGCCCAAAACATGGTCAAAATCAATCAAAAATACAGTGGTTTTCTAAATAAAAAGAAAAAAAGAAAATCTAATTAGCAGAAATGAACATGACCTGATCCATTTTTCGGACTACCCAAGCGACCCCTTCGCCTTATATAAACCCATTTTTTTAACCTACGATTGTGATTACAGAATTGGGGCTTATGTTTTATTGCATAATTTGTGTTAATGAAGATATAAAATAATTGAAAACTAAAATAAAGACAGTGAACCATATTTATCAATTTATGAAGAAAAAATCAGCTTAGTTACTAGTCAAACAAAAACAGAATAGAAAAATAAGACAACTTTGTAAGAGAAATGATAATTCCTTAATACTGTGTTTGGTTGGGGGATTTGGAGAGGAAAAGGAAAAAGGTGTGTGAAACTAGGTGAAATTTAAGCATGTTTTATTCACATTTCACCACCTTTTCCATTTCCCTTACTAAATCCCTCCTCAAATCCCTCAACCAAACACAGCATAAAAGCACATCAAGAAATCCAATAAAATCATCATATGAGGGGTAGAAAAGACCTTACATTGGTATATAATGAGTAGAGATTTCCCCCATCTAGTCCTTCTGGCAATGCTTCTTTCACTATCACACAAGTACACCTCCCAATGTCCACTGGCAAAGGTCTACACAACAATGACCTGAAACCACAGAGTAACAAATACCGTGCATTTGGTTTGAGTTTTTTAGATTAAGTTTTTTAAAAATTGAATTTTTTGATTTTTGTATTTTTTTATTTTTAGTGAATATTTTTAAACATTTTTTTTACTTTTTTAGATGCACCTTAGTTAGATGTATTTAAAAAGTAAAAAATTGTGAAAAAATATTTTAAAAAATTAATAAATACATAAAAATATAAAAAATATATTGAATTCTCGTATTTTTTTATATTTTTGGTATTTAGTAAATTTTTAAAAGGTTTTTTTCGCAAATTTTTTACTTTTTAGTTATATTGATGTTAGGTATGTTTAAAAAAAAAAAAAATTGCTTAAAATATTACAAAAATTCAGTAAAAACAAAAAAATACGTAAAACAAAAAAATAGAATTTGTTGAAAAGTATTTTTGGAAAAATAAAACCAAGCATGCATAAATGTAGATACATGTATTAAAGTCACCAATTGTCCAAAAGACTTAATTGATTGTCCAAAAAACTTAAGTTGTTGAAAAATGTGTCCAACAACATGTCTAACACAATGCATATCAAGCTAACACTCACCCCTTAGGTGTAACACCGTCACATAGAGAGACAAACATACTGAGAAACAAGTTGCACAAAGATAGACAGTATAGAGTGCACAATGACAGTAATAAGCCCAACAATGTATATCATGCTAACACTCTTCTTTTCTTGCAGCCCTGTCTCGCAAGTGGAGAGACAAACAGATTGAAAAACAAGATACATTGAGACGGACCTAATAAATGGGGTGACTAGACTTGAACTCAAGATTTCCTTGAACCAAAAATCTGCTACCATTATATCATATTCAGTCATCAATTGTCCCAAAACATTAGTTTGGTTGAATTTTCAAAATATGTTTGGTGAAAAAAAAAATTAAAATCACTTAGTATTATTTTCATATATGATTTCTCTTTTTTTGAAGCTGAAATAATGTTTAAAATTTTTAAAAATATTTTTTTTGTGTTTGTTTTTTTCAAAAAGAAATTCAAAAAACAAGTTCTAAAAACTTAGGGTAAATTACAAACACCCCCTCGAGGTTTAGTAAAAATACAGATTCCCCCTGAGGTTTGAGAAATTACAAATTTCCCCCTGACGGTCAAATTTTCATAATAAATTAGGAAAAATTAGGGGGGAATCTGTATGAAAATAAAAACCCTAGGGGGCAATTTGTTATGAAAATGTAAACCTCAGGGGGCGAGATGTAATTTCTCAAACCTCAGGGGGGAATCTGTATTTTCATCAAACCTCGAGGGGGGTGTTTGTAATTTGCCCAAAAACGTAACTAAACAAAAATTCTTCGAAAATGGACCCTATCATATCAAGAGAACAATACAGATAAATCAAATTCAAAGGGTACAAAAACTACCTGTTAGGCAATGTAGACCAAGATGAAGCAGGAGCAGCCTCTGAATCCGAATAATCCCAAATATTAACCGAACCCGTATTATCCGAGCCAACCGGGTCCCAAATCTTCGACCCAAAATTGGAATCAGGCTCATTCATTTGCATACATAGCTGCAGAGAAGATGGCTTCAATGCCCTATCCCTCACATAAGCCTTCCCATTAGGGATCTGTTTGGCCACAGCACAAAAGCCATTATTGGGTACTGCATTTTCTTTGTCATCAAAGACGGTAACCGGGTTTTGGCGCATACGGGCGCCGAGAGCAACGCCGCCATCACTGGAGCTGCGGTTGTGTTTGAGGTCAGTGAGGGGATTGAGATAGAGGGAATTGTATGAAGATTGGCGTGGAATTGAAGATTTCTTGAAATCAGACACCATGGTATGGGCAGAGAGATAGGGAAAAACAGTTCAATGTTGAATAAAGTGAAATTGAAACAGAACAATTACCAGTACTATACTATTGTAGTAGATGGTTTTAATTGGGTCTTGTGTTTTGTGTCTTTTACGGTAGTTGGTGTGTTTGAATTTGAAAAATTTGCAGTGGGAAGTGTGTTGAACGTTGGGAATATGGGACGATAAGCTTCCTTTCACATCTAACAATTTTAGTTTAAAAGTCAAAAATATATATATATATATATTATTAAAAAATTTAAAAACCTGTGTAATTTATATTAATGTCAAGTTTGGCGTATTTCAAATAATTCATTTTTTAATTTTTTTTTATCACATTATCTCTCTATTTTTCTGCACATCTTTTCTTAAAAAGACAAAAAGTACACTTATTTAGGTCATCCCAAACAACTCCTAAAAAGTTAAAAATTTTATTTTCTCTTTATTTTTTACACATATTTTCATAAAAAATTAAAAAGTCATACTAAATATACTAATTTGTTTTAACTTATATTTTAGTTAAAAAAACCAAAAAGTTATTAAAAAAATATGTTCCCAAACGAGGTCTAAATCACAACATGGTGTTTTTTTCCAATCTTTTTCAATAATTTGAATTATTTATATTCTAGACTTTGTTCAGTAGATTATTTATGTAAAAAAAATAAATTGATTGAACATCTATAATTTCGTAACAAAAACACATTTATTTTTTAAAAAATAAAAGATTAACATGATGGTGATAATTTTTTTAAAACAATTAAAATCTGATTACAAGATTATAGGTTGTGTTTGGTTATGTTCTGAAATCATGATTCAGCAGCATCACTCACGTATGATGTTTGGTAAGTGTTTTGTAATCACCTTTCGAAAACTCTGCAGAGCGCTCTGTCTCAACCGCTGTTTTCAGGAAAAAAATAAATAAATAAAAAAAAATAAAAAAATGAAAATTTTGCCTGACGGGTCGTCCAGCCGGTCGACCGAAATAGTGATTTTTTTTTTTTTTTTTTTGCAATTTGTATGTTAATTTTTATATAATCGAAAAAAATATTTTCTGAATTTTTTATGTGCTTTAAAATAATTTTGAGTTGTATATTTAGTTATGCGTTGTAAATTTTTATATCAAATATTAAATGTCACATCAACAATTCCCACTCAAATCAAAACTCTTTTTAAAATTCTTTACCAAACAAATTTTCTACACTCAAATCATAATTTCAAACCTTACAAACTCAAAATACAACTCATACTCTCAAATCATAATTACAAAACACAACCAAACATAACCATAGTTTTTCAATTAATTTAATTTTTTATATTAATAATATACTCCATAAAAAAAATAAATAAATAAAAAGTGTCAGCAGCCAGGATCCCCTAATACAGGAAAATGTGGGTTTTGTGGGAGGTAACGGTAACTATTTTTGATTGTTTGTTGTTTGGGTGGGTGTGTATCTGAGAATCGGACTTTTGGACTATATGGTTTTTTGGGAAGGGGACCGAGCGGGAAGCAAGTTTGAACAGTGAGTTGAGTGAGTTAAAAGGGTATGAATATCAATCAGTATTAAAGTCTGTGTCGTGACGTGACTCGTGAACGGTTCGGTCCGACTCACGAGAACTACATCTAAAGCGCACCAGTGGTGAAAGTAGTTTTTTAATTTTTTTTTTAGTCATATTATTATTATTATTTTTTTTTTTTTTTTACTATTTGTCAAAAAAATTTAAAATATCAACTTTTAACTTATTTTTTACGATAAATTACACTGACACCCCTATACGGTTTATCTTTATTATAGTTTCTTCCTCATCTTTTGAAAATTATATCTCTCCCTGAGGTTTAAAATTTCATTACAGATTCTCTCCTTCAACAATTTAATTTTTTTAAATACCAATTTTACCCTCATTGGGTAAATTACATTGACACCCCTCACATTTTAAAAATTACAATCCCCTCCTCAAGGTTTAATGTAGTATTACCAATTGCCCCCTTGGTTAGTATTAGTTGAAAAAAAATTAATTGAAAAAAAAATTAATTGAAAAAAAATTATTTGAAAAAAATTTTGTTAGTAAAATTTTTAATTTTTTTTTAAAAACCAACGTAAACTCATTTTTTAAATTTGCGTTTTTTTCTCAAATTTACAAACTGAGACAACCATTTACAAACTAAAAAAATTATCAAACAAATTTTTATGATAGTTTTTTAAAATTTTTGTAAATATAAATTGAAAACTAAAAACGAAATGGTTACCAAACAGGCCTCAAATGGTAAAAATATCGTAAAATTAAAAAATAATTAAATAGTAACCAATGTAAGAAATGACTTATTAAAATATTCTTAAATTATGTATGGTTTGATTTTTAGAATTTTTTTTTAAAAATTAAAAATTAATTTGGTTAAGAAATAAAAAATAATTATCATTTAAGGGTAAAAAATAATTATCGTTTTAACTTTTGGATAGGTTATATATATACATATGGCTGTTTCAATTTAATTTGTAAAAAATTATTTCTAACCACTCGAAAGATAAAAAAATTATATAAAAATGACAATTATTCTTTATTTGGGAAAATTATTTAGAAGTCCTATTAGGGAGACTTATGCTACATATGATCCTACTAAAAAACTTATGTTCCCATAAGTCCTGTGAGAAGTTTGTTGACACATTTACCCTCAATATTAGTTGTTAATATCATAAATTAGTAATAAAACCATATATAGAAAATTGATATAAACGTAACGTAACGTGACACCTACATAAACGTAACGTGACATATCTATATAAATGTAACGTAACGTGACACCTATATAAACGTAACGTGACATATCTACATAAACGTAACGTAACGTGACACCTATATAAACGTAACGTGACACCAATATGAACGTAATGTGACACCTACATAAACGTAACGTAACGTGACACATATATAAGCGTAATGTGACATTTACATAAGCGTAACGTAATGTGTCACGTTACGTTTATAAACTTAATAATTTTTCATTTTTTAAACGCGTTTGTTTTGAAATAGATATATAATCTTATTATATTTTTATTTTGTATTATTAATTGCAAAATTTAAAAAATTATTTATTTTTTGAATTTTTTTATTTTTTTAATATAAAAAAATCAAAGAAAACATAGGCATTTAAAGGAAAAAAAAATCATTACAACAAAGAACCCACAAAAGATTACCTGAGCTCTCTCTCTCTCTCTCTCTCTCTCTCTCTGTTCTTGAATTGTGATAACTAACCGTGAGAGATGGCTGAGGTTTCAACAAGAGTAAATGGAGTGACTTTAGATATAAAAGATGGTGATCATCATATGAATCACAACAACCTCCCTCCCAAAACCAATCAAGACTCTGACTGCATCATCTCTATACCTTTCATCCAAAAGGTTAGTCTTTCTCTCTCTGTCTCTACTTTTATCTCATTAGTACTAACCCCTGTTTGGTTGCTAAGAAACCCAAAGAAGAAAAAAAAAATGAAAAATAGAAGTAAAGTTCTGTTGTTTTAATTTCGGAAACAATATTATAGAACTCAACATGGTAAACTAGATAGTTTCTCTCTCTTGATCCAAAGAGGATAGCAACAAGTTTTTCTTTTTCTTTTTTAATTTTCCGTGCCTTCATTTTCTCACCAATTAAACTTGGATTAATGGATTCCATTCCATCTAATTTCTCAAGCCCGTTAATAGAACTCATCAAATTCCACAAAATTGTGGTGACACCGTTCGCTAAGAAGCTTGCGAAGCAGCACAAGATTGATATCAATTCGGTGGTTGGGAGTGAGAGAGAGAGCGAGAGAGGGAATGTGTGAAAATGGGGGGTAAAAAGATTAGGATCTTGTAGAATACATTCTTATGAAAATAGGACTTGAGACTCTATAAGAAATTACACAGGACTTAACTTAGCATAAGGTTCTAAAAAAGAACTTATAAATAAGTCTCCCTTTTTATTTTTTATTTCTTAACCAAATTAATTTTTAATGTTAAAAAAAAATTCTAAAAATCAAACCATACATAGCCTAAGAATCTTTTGATAAGTCATTTCTTACATTAGTAACTTATTTAATTATTTGTTAATTTTATGACATTTTTATCATCTAAAGCTTGTTTGGTAATCATTTAGTTTTCAATTTTCAATTTATATTTACAAAATTTTAAAAACTGTCATAAAAACTTGTTTGATAATTTTTTTGGTTTATAAATAGTTGTCTCAGTTTGTAAATTTAAGGAAAAAATATAAATTCAAAAAATGAATTTACGTTAGTTTTTAAACAGAAATTTAAAAAAATTACTAACAAAGTTTTTTTTCAATTAATTTTTTTTCCAATTAATTTTTTTTTCAATTAATTTTTTTTCCAACTAATACTAACCGAGTGGCAATTGGTAATGTTACTTTAAACTTTAGGAAGGGGATTGTAATTTCTAAAATGTGAGGAGTGTCAATGTAATTTACTTAGTGAGGGTAAAATTGGTATTTAAAAAAAATAAATTGCTGAGAGGGGAATTTGTAATGAAACTTTAACCTCAAGGGGGAGATGTAATTTTCAAAAGGTAAAGAGAGGAATTATAATAAACATAAATCTCATGGGATGTTAGTGTAATTTACCCTATTTTTTAAAATACGCCTTAGTTGCCGTTTGACAATTAGCTAGTGTTTTTTTTTATTATTATTATTATTCTTTTTAGTTTGAGATTAAAAGTTTGTTTTTTTTTGTTTTTTGGCTTTTTTAATTTTTATGAGAAAAAAATAACTTATTTTACTTATTTTATCTTTTAAATATGATATTTTTGATTATGATTTGAATATGATATTTTATCTTATTAACTTATTTTACTTATTTTATCTTTTATATATTTTTAACCAAAAAATCATTGCCAAACAACCTTTAGGGATGATTTGGGATGGTTTACATAAGTGTATTTTTTAACTTTTCATATATAAAAAAATGTGTAGAAAAATAGAGAAAGTTGTTAGAAAAATATAACGAAAATGTTGATAAATGTTGATTGATATGACACAAATAAGTATATGTAAATAAACAAAAAGTATACTTTTTTTAATTTATCCCAAACACCTAGTAATATATGGTTGTTTGGACATCTTTGAGTCAATAAAAGTGCTATAGTTATAATATAGCAATTTATATAAAAATTGAGCTTCAATATAGTTGTTATTGCAGTTGTTAAATTTTGACAATCTGACATTAGGAAAGATTAAAGTGCGTATATTATGTGTATTTTATAATTAAAAAAGAAATATTATAATTTTATATTTTTGAGTCAAAAGTTTTAAAAAAAAAAAATCATAATTAAACATCACATAAAATATAACTAAAAATTTTATAAATTATAATTAAAAAAATGACATAATTAATGTACATACGATACACACACTTTAAGGGGATGTATAATAAAATTTTCCGCTTATATTTTATGTTAAATTTAGCATAGATTTGACAGACTGTCAAATCTGCCACCTCATCAAAACCAATTACTCTTTGCCTTTTCGTTTTAGGTTTAGAAAAAAAAAAAAACACTAAAACTTGAATGGATGCATTTATATATCTATATAATAAGGGAGAATTTTTTTTAAAAATATATAAAATGTATTAGAAATACATTTCATTTTAAGGGCTCAGATCAATTGTGATAATCATCAATGGTTAAGAGGATGCTTTAATTCCCGCCCAAACACTCGGTGCTGTCCCCTCTCCCACTTACCCACGTCTCTCTCCATTCCATCTTTATCTCTTTCTTCCTCTCTGTTGCACGTCTCCTCCCATTCCCTCCTTATCTCTATCTCCCTCTTTGTTCCTCTTTTTTATCTCTCGCTCCCGACTCTACCTCTCTCCTTCACTCTCACTCGATTTCTACCTCTCCCCCATTCTCTTGCAGTAGCTTCAATTCGCAACCTTCCCATCCGATTTCTGCCTCTCTCTCTCTCCCTCCTTCTCTATCAATGGCTTCAATTCACAACCCTCTCACTCGCTTTCTGAAGGCTAAGGTTTCCGATTAAGAACTGCGAAACCGAGTTCGCTCCTCCCACTACCACAACCGCCGTCGCCGTCTTTTCTTTCCCTCACTGCTTCGAACCCCGATTGGAGCTCTCCGGTACCTCTCTCCCTCTCTCTCTTTCTCTCTATGCATCACGTTTAAATTGTTGATTCATGGTTTCTGGTTTATTATCATTTCCGTTTATGGTTCATGGCTTATTATTTGGTGAAACAAAGCTACTTTAGAGCTACACCAAACCTGAGGCTTCTATCTGTGCAAGGTAATATTTCTGTCTCTATTCCCCTTCTCTCTCTGTTCCTTTCGTTTTCTTCTCTTGCCATTTTCTCTCTTTCTGGTTCTGTTTTTAATTAAATACTCTCACATGCAAATACTTCAATTGTTGATAATTTGAGTTATAATTTTAGTTTAGAATTTGGGTTTATATATCTGGGTTTATATATTTGAGTTATAATTTGGAATCATGTTGGTCTAACACTCTAGAATTATCTGGGTTTATATATCTACATATTACACTCTAGTTAGAATTTGGCTGACTTGGTTAACACTCTGGTTCTCTCTTTCATTTGGTGGTAATATCTGCTATGGAGTTTTTTAGGTATTCTAGTTGATTCTCAATCATTTTGATTTTGGTATTTTTTGGATCCTCAAACACTCTGGTTATAATTTTGTTTTTCTATTTGTTCAAAAAAACTGATATGGGTTTCTATATTTTTAGGTATTTGGATTGCTCTAAACTGATATGTTTTTCTATATGTTTGTGTTTGTGTTTTTGGCTGGGCAAAAGTATAATTTCTCCTAGGTTTCCTTTTCATAAATTTAATTTTTTTTTCTTTCCTTTTAAACAAAGCCCAAAGTAATAAATTTAATTTTTTTAATCTAGGCTTGATTTGTAATTTTTCAAGAATCTTTGTAGGTCTTCAGAGAAAAAGGCCCCTGGTTTCCCCTTTTGGATTGCTGAGAGAACCTCTTTAAGGATTGAATTGACCAAGAAGCTAAATACATACAAACCAAAGTAATTGTTTGTGTTTGTTATTTTTTTTTTAAAAAAAAATTACTTAAACTCCATAAATATGATAAAATGCTTAACAAAGCCAAGATAGTTAGGTTTGTGTGAATGCATTTAACAGAGGAACTACGTTGAAACTTCTTAATAGATTGAACGATGAAACTTCTTAATATATTGAAAGTCAAGTTACTTATGTGTTTATGGGATATTTATGTGTTTCTTTGATTTGCAAAGCAAGAAGAATTATATTAAAATTGGGAAATTATTGGTGAAATTGATATTGATGATATTTACACTTACTAACAGAGTTGTACACCCACCTTCCATTGTTGTTTAGGATGTCCCAAAATAGTTAACCATCTTGAAAAGCCAAGAAACTAATACTGTTATCATCATTTTGTTAAGTTTGAATGCATTTAATAGATGGACAACTTTGAAAATTCTTATTATACTATTAAAGTGTAAACATATTAACTCATAAATTTAATTTTTTTTTCTTTCCTTTTAAACAAAGCCCAAAGTAATTGTTTGTGTTTGTTTTTTTTTTTTTTTAGTGGAATATGATAAGTACTAAACTAACAAAAATAAATAAAACATGATATGCTTTTCAGTTGTTTTTGTAAAATAGATAGATCGAGAGACATTATACTACAATTTGATTCTTCATCAAACAGAATAATTAAGCTGATATTACCCCAATATCCATTGAACGCCACACCACACCTCACCTCACCTCACTCACTAATGATTTTGAAAGAGTTATTTGTTATGATTGGCAGCACTTATTAATTGTCCTATTGGTTCAAAGGGGTTTTATTATTTGTTTGGATTTGTTTTCTGGGGGTGTAAATTGATACATGGACCAATTGTTAATCAAACATTTCTAACATTTTTTTATTTTTAATAAATCTACTGATACATATCAAATAAAGAATCTGCTGATCATTTATTTTATTTGATATGTATCAACATCTGATCAAATTTTATCTGCTGATATGTATCAATAAATCTGCTGATGCATATCAAAGTTTACATTCAAAGTTTAATCAAAGTTCTATCAATTTATCTGTTGATATGTATCAATAAATTTCATTCAAAGTTCTATCAACTGGTTTGTATCTCTATCTGATTGATTGGGGTAAATGATTTCTTTTCATTTTATATTGTTGGATTTGAATTTTCCAGAATTCTCTCTAAAATTATCAAATTTAAATTTGTCTTTCACACACACATATGAGCGAGTCTTGCATTCACAATAGCTAGAATTTTTTTTAACACTAATTAACACCCTTTCTAACACTGTCAGTCTGTCATCATAAGCATTACTTAAACACACCATCTCTATTACAATCCTAGCACAATATTACATACTGGAAACCTAACAATGAAATACAATATTACATGTGCATGTGTGTATTGGAGAATAAAACTAAAATTTCACCATCACAAAACTACGTAACTGAATTTTTTAAAGATTTAAATGAAATAGCAATAGAACCAGTGGCGTAGTTAGGAATTCAGTGCAAAGGAGGCACAAATTAATGATAATTTGGTTCCATTTTTCTAAAAACACTTTTCAGAAAATTCTACTTTTTTGTTTTCCTTTTTTTTTTTTTACTATTTTTTTTAATATTTTAAGCAAATTTTTTTTTTTTTAGACATACCTACATAATTATACCTAAAAAGTAAAAAAAAAATAGTGAAAAAAAACCTTTTAAAAATTCACTAAATACCAAAAATATAAAAAAAAATAAAAAATAAAAAACGAGAATTCAATACATTTTTTGTATTTTTATGTATTTATTAATTTTTTAAAATATTTTTTCACAAATTTTTTACTTTTTAAATACATCTAAGTAAGGTGCATCCAAAAAAGTTGAAAAAAATGTTTAAAATTTTAAAAATATTCACTAAAAACAAAAAAAAAAACACGAAAATCAACAAACTTAATTTTCAAATAACTTAATCCAAAAAACTCAAGCCAAATACTTTGATTAATTTTTTTTTTTTCATAATAAACAACAATGAGATATTACTAAACTTAAATGTTAAGAGTTTATTTGGATAAATGTAAATTTTAAATTAAAGGATTTGAGATTAAATTTCATACAAATTTTGGAGAGTAACTGTTTTATAGGTGGTTTGGAAAATTAAAAAGGAGATACGTTGAGACATAAATGAAATATTTTAGTAAAAAAATTCTATAAAACATACAGCAAAAAAAGTGTCTATCATATGTCACAATTATGATCTTCTTAGTCTTTAGTTATAACACATTATAGTGTTAGATATAATTTTGTTATAATTTCTGGTGGTTGTTTTTTTAGTTATGACTATATATCAAGTAATGGTTAGTTATGACTCATTCTGATATTAGTTATGACCTATTGTAATTTTTTTATTTTTTTATTTTTATAATTAAAGATGTATTGTTTGATTATAATTTATATAGTGGTCATTTTAGTTATGAATGGAAAAAAACACATGAAGGATAAACTCCACATGTCAAATGCAAGTAACAATCTAATAAATTCTATATCTTCATTGAAATTTATTATGTTTTCAAGTCAATAATGATAGACATCACCATTATATTAAAAATTTTATAGATAATAATATAACTTATTATAGCCTCTTTATTTTCAATCAAAATAACTATTATTGTTCTCATAATTTTAAAAATGTCATTACTGTGGAGAAGTGGCTTGGAAATACTCTTTAGATCCTGGAAGACGCCAATGATCCTCAGCTAGTCACCTGCAAAGATACAAATACTCCGGTCGGGGGTGCCGAAATTAGCACTCCGACGGACGAGTCAGTTCTTCTACTCAAGAAAGCTTGTTGGCTAAGTTTTTAGAAGTGATTCTTACATACCTTTACAAATTTGAAGCTCTTGTATTTATATCCATTCTTTGGGCCTCGGGGCCAGAGTCTACTTTTTATTTATTACTCTTTCATTTGTCCTGATATGCCTTCTCAAGTCTATTCGGCCTTAAGAACGTATTCGGCGTCCAAGTTACGCAGAATGGAGCCGTTCAGTTCTCGACTCCTCGGGTATACCAGATTTCGTTCCTCTATTTATTCGGCTCCCACAATTGCCCCCCAAGCGTTCTGTCAAAGACAGTTGGGTGAAACGCTTGGTTCCGATTTTCAAATACTACGAACAAAGTTTGGGGTTAGACTTATCATGCGACGTTTAGTTACTCCCCTTTAATCGTCGTGTCAACTTCCGACCCTTACATTGCGCTATTTATTATGATTTAAAATCGATGTCCTTTCGAATCCGTGTTCTATATTTGGTTCTTTGGGTTGCTTTTCGAATCGTTCTTGCAATTCTTCCGTCTGTGATACTCTCTTCATTTTTGTAAGTTTTCCTCTCCCCTGCTCTGAAGCTTTTCCTAGTTTGTTTATTTCATCGCATGTTCTTATAGATAGTAGGTTATGGCGAAACATTTGAAAGACCTCCTTTCGTCAGATCGAATTGTTGGCTTTAGATGCCATTTCTCTATTCCTGACGATGTCCACCTGTCGTTAGTGGCGGCCGGCACCCTTGACATGGAGAGGGAGGACGAAACCACGATTGTCTTTCCCCTTTTGTCAATCGCAGAGGGTGGAGTCCGCTTTCCCCTTCACCCGTTTCTGAGGGCTGTTCTTCGCCATTGGGATTTGATCCCTTCCCAACCCAATGTGAATTTCTTTAGAATTATAATGGGGGTCGTAGCGCTGAACCGTTGCCTAGGAATTAATCTTGGCATTCCTGCCATTCGGCACTGTTATGCTTTGGCCAAGTCCTCGAATCGCACGGCGTTACTTCTCGAGCTAAGGATACGATCATCGCTAATCACTATGCTTTCGATTACAGCCTGATTGAAGCGAGTTGATGATGTCATGGTCGTTGCCCGCGGCAATTGGGAGTTCGGCGAAGGGCAGGATCGCGTCGATCCTATTCCTAGACGTAGGGGCGAACCAGGTCGCCGAATGCTCTCTTGCTTGTATTGTGCGCTCATATTTGCCATACCCTGTTTTCTTGAGTCTTACGGCTTGTCTTGTGAAGGGAACGATTTGAAAAAAGTCCATGCTTCAACTGACGACGCCGTTCTTTCGGACATTAGGATTGCTCTTAGTTATTTCGGCCGTCGCAGTCTTCATAAGCAGGGAAGAGTGGCTCACGTTCTGCTTTGCTACGAGCCTACATATACAACCTTTTCGGCTGCGGAAAACATACCGATTCCGAAGGGGGAAGATTTTCTCGTCGCTCGTATTTTTTCCGACTTCAAAAACTTGAGACAGGTAGGTTTTGAAGGGTCCAATTCAGAGAATACTGAAGTATCCGATACTGCCAAATCAGATCAGTCCGAGGTCGAATCTGAGAAGGTATTGGATTCTGCCAATCCTCCCTCTACTTCGGGACGGGGGAACCTCTCTGTTGACGACGTTCCTCAACGTACAGACAATCTTCCTCGACATTCCTCAACATGGCTGGATTAAGCCTGACAAAGCTTGCTAAGAAGGCGAATGCGGAGAGGTTAGCTGCATGGCGAAGAGCGGAGGGCCTTTCGACTGAACCGCCCACCAGTGAATCTCAACATTCCCTCCCAGTTACCGAATCAAAATCCTTGGGAATTGTTGAGGAGGCGGCAACAAATAAGAATGCCGAATCCGCATTGGTTGGGAAAGCCATTCAGGATGTTGAGGGAAAGGCGAAGAAACGCGCTAGGGATCGTGAGGTCGGTTTAGAAGATCACGGCGGCAAATGTCCTCGAATGGGGGGATCGAGTGAGGTTGTGCCCTTTGTGATTCGACCGATGGTAAGAAACATGCCGGTTCCTTCGGATGCCTCGGCTTAAAGACCAGTGGTCGTTTGAATGGCAACGTCTTTGTCGTTGCCGTGTGATATAGAGGCTTTCCAATCGGAACCGGATTTGAATGCGACAATGTTAGCCGCGCAGTCGACTCTTTTGGTGCGTATTCTGACTTTTCCTTTACTTTATCCAAACATTGTTCGCGTTACGTTTTTTTTTGAATTTTTCTTTTGCAGACCGTTGGTAGGATAGCCGATGTAGGCTGCCGTCATCTCGACGCCGTCAAGCAAATTGGTCATTTACGAAAGCAAGTTGAGGGCCAGAGGAAAAGGGCCGAGGACGAATTTTTAAGAGTGAACCAGGAAGCTTCTCGGGCAGAGGACAAGGTAGAGAAAGCTCGTCATGCGGATAAGTTGAGAGCGGAGGCCGAGAAGAAAGCCGACGATATGGAAGCTGCACTTGGCTTGTCCCAAAAGGCAGTTGCCAGCCTGGAGGCTGAGTTGGCTGAAATGAGGGCGGCGAAGGAGATTGCCGATTCAAAAGGTTTTCAAGCAGAAAGATTTGGACTCATGAGTATGTGGACCAGGTCTCTCGGTTTGAGAATCGGGGCTTCAAACATGGTTGACACAAGGCCCTTGCTGCAGCTAGAGTTTTGCTAAATATGCCAATACCGTATGAGCAAGTGGACATCGATCCGTTGGAGACTGATTCCGAGGGTTGATCTTTACGATACACAATTGTTATGATTTCGAGAAAGTACTTTTTCCGTTTGTTTTTGTTATTTTGTATTTGTTTATCGGACATTTTTCATGCGGGTTGACATTATAAAAGTTATGAATGGACGTCGATACTTTTTTGTAGTTATAAAATGTTATGAATTCTGCTCAATGTGTTGATGTTTTCGTAATTTTATGGTTTTATTTCTTAATAGATCTATAAACTGTCCTTGCCTTAACCAGGGCGCGAGCGTGAAAAGCCAAACGATTCATACTGGTAATTGGACGAGGCATCTTTGAAAAAGATGGCGAGTAAAATAAATGCGGACTAGATTAATCTGCCCTTGCCTTGGCGAGTGCGGCGTGAAAACGAGCGGTTCATACTGTAAATTTGGCGAGGCATCTTTGAAAAGGTGACCGAGTAAAAATGTGCCGACTAGATTAATAAATCTGCCCTTGCCCTGGCCAGGGCACGAGCGTGAAGAGCCGAACGGTTCATACTCGTGGGCTGGCCGAGGCATTCTTTGAAAAGGTGACCGAGTAAAAATTGGCCGACTAGATTAATAAATCTGCCCTTGCCTTGGCCAGGGCGCGAGCGTGAAGAGCCGAACGGTTCATACTCGTGGGCTCTCCGAGGCATCTTTGTAAAGGTGGCTGAGTAAAAATGGGCCGACTAGATTAATAAATCTGCCCGGCCAGGGCGCGAGCATGAAGAGCCGAACGGTTCATACTCGTGGGCTGGCCGAGGCATCTTTGACAAGGTGGCCGAGTAAAAATGGGCCGACTAGATTAATAAATCTGTCCTTGCCTTGGCCAAGGCGTGAGCGTGAAGAGCCGAACGGTTCATACTCGTGGGCTGGCCGAGGCATTCTTTGAAAAGTTGGCCGAGTAAAAATGGGCCGACTAGATTAATAAATCTACCATTGCCTTGGCCAAGGCGCGAGCGTGAATAGTCGAACGGTTCATACTCGTTGGCACGCGGATCGTCGTCTGACGTTTGGCGTTCGGTCAAACTGACGCTGCCTTGGGGGAGCTGCGCGTATCTCAGAAATGGGGTAAGTTCGTACCAAGGGTCCTATTTATCTGGGTACAAGGTTGAGCCAATATTGGGGAAGGACCAAGATTGGCTGAATTCAAACATCGAAATGTGTCGCAGCAGCAAGCCCACTGGTAGGGGAAGAAGAGCGTCCAAGGATCGGGAAAAATAGCAGCGCCTTAGTCGTCGAAGCAGGTTCCCTCAAAGGGACGGTCAACGGGGAGGTTCCCCATGCCCACAACCGGGAATCGAGGTGGACGCGACGCCGCGGCCATTGAATTTTGCGGTTTTTGTGAAGAATAAACCGATGACAGAGGCAGATTCCATCATTAAAAACCCAGATGTGGTAGTCGAGTTTGCTCGATAGATTTTTCCACCGGAAGTCCAACAATCGATGGTTGGTCGTCGTGATTTCGAAGTGTTTCGGGACGGCATACATGGGGCTGTAAAGGGGTTGTATAATGCTTACGAAATTGGCATGCGTCTGCGTGAGATGAGGCGCGACGTTGAGGAAAAGGACGAAAGGAATCGCGGTCTGGAAGCTCGCGTGAAAAAGGCCGAGTGAGCCGGAGCTTAAGAAGGTTCGAATGGCTGAGCCGGCGACGGCCGGTCAACCTAAAGTGGGCGGAAATTCGTCTCAAAAGGCCCCGGGTTACGAGAAAGGATATGAGGCCGGGTTCAAGGCCGGGGTCGATAAAACCAAGACAGACCTTGCTGAGGAAGTTTGTCGATGCGAAAATCGCGGTTTTAAGCATGGCTAGATCAAGGCCCTTCAAACCGTGGAAGTTCTTGGGTCCCGAGGCATAGATTCGGCTTCACTCCTATACCATCGACACTACATTCCCTATTCCGAATTTGAAATGGAGAAGAGCGACGATGAGGAGGCCGATTAACTAGAGTAGTGCAACAACAGGCTTCACTATGAATAAATAGGCTTTCATTTTCAATGTCCGTCTTTGATCGTAAAATATTTTGATTGTAAAATATTTTTAGTTCAAACGTGTCGATTCATTTTATTGGAATATTTAGACTTTGCTTAGAACATTCTACACTGCATGAAATAAACGTTCAGAAATGCATTAGTCGGCCCTAAGGCGTCATACACCAAAAGGGCTCCGTATTCGGAGACTTGTTTTGCCCCAAACGGCGCTCCGAATCCGGAAACTTATTTGGTCCTAAGGCATCATGCCCCAAAGGGCGCTCCGAATCTGGAGACTTGTTTGGGCCAATCGTGACATCCACGAAGGGCGTTCTGAATCCGGAGACTCGTTCGGCCCTAAGGCGTCATGCCCCAAACGGCGCTCCGAATCCGGAGACATAATTTGGCCAATCGTGACATCCACGAAGGGCGCTCCGAATCCGGAGACTTATTTGGGCCAATCGTGACATCCACGAAGGGCGCTCCGAATCCGGAGACTTATTCAGCCCTAACGTGTCGTGCACCAAAGGGGGCTCCGAATCCAGAGACTTATTTTGGCCAATCGTGACATCCATGAAGGGCGCTCCGAATCCGGAGACTCGTTCGGCCCTAAGGCGTCATGCCCCAAACGGTGCTCCGAATCCGGAGACTTATTTTGGCCAATCGTGACATCCACGAAGGGCGCTCCAAATCCGGAGACTTATTTGGGCCAATCGTGACATCCACGAAAGGCGCTTCGAATCCGGAGACTTATTCGGCCCTAAGGTGTCGTGCACCAAAGGGGGCTCCGAATCCGGAGACTTATTTTGGCCAATCGTGACATCTACGAAGGGCGCTTCGAATCCGGAGACTTATTTGGGCCAATCGTGACATCCACGAAGGGCGCTCCGAATCCGGAGACTTATTCGGCCCTAAGGTGTGCACCAAAGGGGGCTCTGAATCCGGAGACTTATTTGGGCCAATCGTGACATCCACGAAGGGCGCTCCGAATCCGGAGACTTATTTGGGCCAATCGTGACATCCACGAAGGGCGCTCCGAATCCAGAGACTTATTCGGCCCTAAGGTGTGCACCAAAGGGGGCTCTGAATCCGGAGACTTATTTTGGCCAATCGTGACATCCACGAAGGGCGCTCCGAATCCGGAGACTTATTCGGCCCTAAATGTTGAGCTCAAACATGTAAAAACACGAAATCTTGCATTACAACGACATTTGTACAAGTATCAAGCCCACAGGTCGGGTCATTGATAAAATTTACGTAGATGTGTTGAATTCCATGGCCGTGGCAGGCTTCTTCCTGACATGTCTGAGAGCCGATATGCCCCTGCACTGCGGAATCTCTATCGATAGGGCCGTCGATTCGGACCAAGCTTTCCATGGGCCAGCCTCCAGTCGGCTGGTAGTACCTTCTTTAGGACCAGTTCTCCTGGATTGTAGCGGCGCAACTGAACTCGCCGAATGTATGACTTAGCGAGCTGTTACTGATAGCGTGCCATGGATGCTAAGGCGCGGTCTCTTCGCTCTTCAATCAAAACCAGGTCCAGGGCGAGCATCATGTCATTTCGGCCTATGTCAAAGGCTTGCGATCTCAAAGTTGGTAGGCCGATCTCTAGGGATAAGATTGCCTGGGTTCCGAAGCATAAGGCAAACGGCGTTTCTCCGGTAGATCGTCTTGGCGTTGTACGATGGGCCCACAATACACTCGGCAACTCTTCAACCCATCTGCCTTTGGCATTTTCCAGCCTCTTTTTGATGCCATCCAAGATGGATTTGTTTGAAGCTTCCGCTTGACCGTTACTTTGGGGGTAGGCTGGCGTAGAGAAGTAAGGCACAATACCATATTTGCTGCACAATTCTCAGTATACGCCACAATCGAACTGGGTACCATTATCCGAGATCAATGCTCTTGGAATGCCGAATCGTGTAATGATGTTCCTCCACACAAAGCGCTTAATGTCGGAATCTCGTATATGGGTTAGAGCCTCCGCTTCGACCCACTTTGTGAAGTAATCTGTTGCTACGATTAGAAATCGCTTGTTCCTTGGGGCCCTCGGCAATAGTCCTATGATATCAAGTCCCCACTGAGCAAACGGCCAGGGGCTTGTGATTGAATTCAAAGCTTCTGCTGGCTGATGGGTTAGTGGGGAGAACTTTTGGCATTGTTCGCATTTCTTGACATAATTTTCTGCGTCGGCTCATCGCCAATAATATCCCCTGTTATCGCTGATGGGCGAGGCGTCCCGAATGGGCACCACAGCTGCCCTCGTGTATCTCAGTGAGCAACTCCTCTACTCTGTCCGGGTGCACGCATTCCAAGTATGGAACAGAGAGTGACTTTTTGTAAAGCCCTCATTGTAGATCTAAGTAGTACCGCAGGGCCTTGTTTCGCAGTTTGTGTGCTTCTTTTTTGTCCTCTGGAAGTTGCTCAGAAGAAAGGAATGCAGCAATGGGGTCCTTCCAACTTGGAGCGAATTCTATAATGTTGATGTGGGTTTCCTCCGGAGGGCCGATGCTTGGTTCCGAGACGAAACCTACTTCGATTGTACGCTTGAGCTCGGAGTTGATGGCGGAGGCTAAGCAAGCCAGGGCATCCGCGTGTGTATTTTGATCACGTGTTATTTGGTTTAGTTCATGATGGTCGAATTTCGTCAACAAGGAGTTAGCCGTTTTCATATAGGCCGTCATACGCTCGTCTCTTGCCGCGTACTCCCCTTTCAGCTGGTTGATTACCAATTTTGAGTCACAAAACACCAACAGCCACCGCAAGCGGATGTGCGTTCATGATCCGGCTAAAGGGCTTCATATTAAACCGTTATTTGATGCTTCGAAGCCGAGTTTGACGGCCTGCTCAATTACTGCGCCGTCTGGAGACATAATTACGATGTCGGCGCCGCTGCCCCATTGGTTAGACAATCCATCACAGTATAATTGCCAAATGTCCCCAACATAAATTCTCCAATCTGGCTTTGACCGGACTTCGGTCTTTGGCTGGACGTCATCAGGCTTGAGGTCGGCAAGCCCTCCTGTGAATTCGACAACAAAGTCGGCAAGCACCTGCCCCTTGATTGCAGTTTTGGGTAAAAAATGAATGTCGTATTGGCCGAGTTCGAGAGCCCACTTCGAAACACGCCCCGATGCTTCGGCATTCCGTAGTACTGATCGAAGGGGATAGTTTGTTAGCATCCTAATGCTGTGTCCTTGGAAGTAATGCATCAGTTTTCTTGCTGCCATGACCAAGGCTAGGACGAGTTTTTCCAGCGGTAGGTAGCGTGTTTCGGCGTCCACCATTGCCTTGCTCACATAATACTGCAGCTCTCTGCTTGCCCTTCCTCTTCTTTTAATATCTGTGTGTGGCCTGTCGGAGGCTGCGGATATAGAATGAGGGGTCACCGTGGCGGGTGTTGTTAGAAGAATCTTGTCTGGAGGTAGGTCTTGAGCCCATTAAAAAGTCGCCGCGTTCGGCGGACCATTCAAAGCTACGCCTGACGTAGTGTCTGAAAGAATTGTCTGCGGCGGTCGGTGATGAACTGTTGAGTCAATGACCATTCCCATCAACTTTTGGACTTCTTTCACTGAACGGGGGGAACTCAGTTCCAAAATTGCTGTGACTTACCTCGGGTTGGCTTCGATTCCTCGATGGTTGACGATATAACCCAGGAATTTGCCGGAGTCGATCCCGAATGCACATTTGGAAACGTTTAGCTTCATTCTGTATTTGCGTAGGGTGTTGAATGTCTTTTCCAGATCGGCTATATAGTTTTGTTCTTCTTTGGATTTGACCACCATGTCGTCGATGTATACTTCCATAGTGTGTCTGAGCTGTTCTTTGAACATCGTGGTGACCAGTCTTTGGTAAGTTACCCCTGCATTCTTCAGTCCAAAAGGCATAACCCTGTAGCAGTAGGTTCCTCTTGGAGTGAGGAATGCAGTTTTGTCCTGATCATCCGGATTCATGGCGATCTGATGGTAGCCCCTGTAGGCATTGAGGAAACTCATGCGCCGGTGGCGTGCCGTCGCATCGACGAGTTGGTCAATTCTCAGTAAGGGGAAGCAGTCTTTGGGACAAGCTTTGTTCAGATCCATGAAATCGACGCACACTCGCCAAGTTCCATTTTTCTTTTTCACCACCACTGTGTTGGAGAGCCACGTAGGGTAGGTGACTTCTCTAATTGCCCCGGCGTCAAGCAATTTGTCAACTTCTTCTACAAAGGCGGCGGTATGTTCTGCGGAGGATCGCCGGCCTTTCTGAATGATCGGCTTGCACCGGGGGTCGACATTTAGATGGTGCTGTGAGACTGACGGGTCTATTCCCGGCATCTCGTATGGAGTCCACGCAAAGACGTCGAGGTTGCCGAGTAAGAAAGTGATCAACTGCTGTCTGTCGACCTGGCTCAGAGAGGTGCCGATCATAAAAAACTTTTCCGGGCTTCCATCAATGTCAACCCGGTCTAAACCTTCCGTGGCCTTTTCGTTTGGTTGACGCCCAACGTCATCCAGGATCTCTCGACTGGGCACTTCAATAGAGTTTACTTGCAGTTCCTTCGGCGTCTTGGCGGCGAGAAGGTAACATGCTTGTGCTGACTGTTGAGAGCCACGGATCTGCTCAACGTCGTGTTCCGTCGGGAAACGTAGCAGCTGGTGGTAGGTGCTTGGGACGGCCTGCAGGATATGCAACCATGACCGCCCCATGATGAGATTGTACGGCGACGGTAGCCTGACGACCAAGAATTCCACATCCACCGTTCTGGAGCCAGCTCGAACGGGTAGACTGATCTTTCGATGGGTACTCGGGTTGGCGTTAAAAGCGAATAGTGGATAAGGAGGAGTCGATCCGAATCGTTGAACTCGAGTTTGATGAAGGTTTTATAGTACATAACCTCTAAAGTGCTTCCCTGGTCGATAAGGACGCGTTCGACGGTGAACCTGTTTACGCGTAGCGCAACAACCAGAGGATCTACGTGAGGGAGTGTTACACCGCTCAAATCAGAGTCGTCGAAGGTGATGCTTGGCGCTTCTCGGTGCCGGGGTCGGTTTGTTGGTGTGGTGATCTTTGGGGGCTTGAAGTGATGGATTGCATGTCTGATCGGGGCTATCGGCGGTTGTATATCATATGTCTGATGTCAAGCAGGGCGCCTCTTGGGCGATGTGCATCCTCTGTCACCTCCTCAAGGTAATCGGTTAAGGCGCGGCGATCGGCATTGTCTTTATTGGCCTCGAGGTCGTTGAGGACCTGCCCTTGGGAATCGCACAGGACCCTTGAGGCCTGCCCGTTTGGACTTAGCTTTTTCTAAGGCCAGATCGCGGCGAAGGCGTTCGTTCTCAGCGATGACGTTGTCCAAACTCTGTTGGGTCTGTCTGGCTTGTTCTATAATTGCATCGTCTCCTTCGTTGAAGTCGTTGGTGAGTTAGAGTTTGAGGCGTCATTGCGTGGCGGTTTCTTTCCGGCGTATTCTTGGGAGTGAAGTCGTCTCTCAGCGGTCTCGTCGGTGGCTATCGAGGATCTTGATCACGTCTTTCATGGATATATTTGAGTATTCCCTGAGCGGCGCCGATTGTGGGGAAGTGGTTTGAAATACTCTTCAAATCTGGAAGACGCCAATGATCCTCGACTAGTCACTGCAAAAGATACAAATACTCGTCGGGGTGCGAATTAGCACTCAGACCAGACGGGCTTCTTCTACTCAAGAAAGCTTGTTGGCTAAGTTTTTAGAAGTGATTTTTACATACCTTTACAAATCTGAAGCTCTTGTATTTATATCCATTCTTTGGGCCTCGGGGCCAGAGTCTACTTTTTATTTATTACTCTTTCATTTGTCCTGATATGCCTTCTCAAGTCTATTCGGCCTTAAGAACGTATTCGGCGTCCAAGTTACGCAGAATGGAGCCATTCAGTTCCCGGCTCCTCGGGTATACCAGATTTCGTTCCTCTATTTATTCGGCTCCCACAATTACCATTTCACTTTAAATAATATTTTTATAATTTTTTTTATTTAATATATTTTCTTTATGTTTAAAAAAAAAAATTCCCAAAACTCAAGAGGGGAGACGTGACCCCCCTGAGCCCAACATGGCTCTGCCCCTGAATAGAACTATTCTGTTTATATAAAATACCAAAAGATTCAGAGAGTTGCTGATGTATAATACCAAAATATACTTATGCAAACTTTTAACTTGAAAAAAAAAATGTAGATAATGAATAAATAAAAAGGATTTCATAAATTTATCACTTGAGAATCGCTGTTACATTCATCAAATTCAATAAATGGTGAACTTCAAAATTATAACAGATTTTTATTTTGTTTTTGATTTCATCTCTATAAAATTGAAGTCAATTGGGAAAGAGAAGAGTTTAAATAGCTTTGGGGAGTTGGTCTAACCAATTTGTTATGTTTACACTTGAAATTGGAATTACTCTTTTGTTGTTCTTATTGCAATAATGCTCTACAAATTTTTCTGCATTTCAAGAACATCAAAGGACTCCAAAGAAGCATTTAAAACCTATTTTTGAGGTTTGAGATCCTTGGGTTTCATTAATTTTTTTTTTATATTTGATTTGTTTGGAATGTAGAGTACAGTCTGTTAAATATATTTTTATAATTGCATTTTAATCTTAATATTATTTACACTGTGCCTTTAGGCACAAGCATAAAAATTTGTATTCATCAAACATTTTAGACTTATTTCAGTACTTCTCTTCTTTTTATTCTTTATTCCTTTCCTGTTTACTGTTCATATGATTGAATGAATTTAGCTAATGTGCCAGCTGCTTGATTCTCTTCAAGGCACTAGCAGAGAGAACCAAGTCTCCAGAGTTAATTTGGAGCCCCTTCCTTAACAATAGCTAAAAGTCAATGATGATGCTTTTTAATTTGAAGAAGGATGTGGGGGTTTTCGGTATGATAATTCGTAATCATAGGGCCTGTTGGTCTCATGAAAACATTATACCTTCACATATGGATCAACTATGGAAGTTGGAGCTCTTAGGGAGGTAGTTTAGTTTTGATTAATACAGAACATTAGAAACTGAAATTAATATGCTTTTGGATGAGAGGTCCATAATTTTGAATCAATAAAATGTTTACATTACTTTCAAAATGTAAACAAAATTAATTTTCAATTAGATGAGGTGATGTAAATAAAAATAAGAAATGATATGTTTGGATAATAATTTATAAATGATGATATTTAAAAAATATAAGCTGATTAAAAAAATAATTTAATAATTTAATTTTATTATTTTTAATAAAATTTAAATCACATTATGGAAATTTCTTAGTTTGGTTATTGCTAATGGTTTGCTTCGAATCCATAGCTCTTAACTTAAAGCCATCAATAGATAAGCCAATTTAGTTGCTTTGAATTCTAATTCTTAACTTAAACATATTGATATATAAGCTTATTTAGCTGCTCTGGTTTGGTTCCTCTCCATTTGTGGCAAGAAATGGAGATCTAAATTTCAATGTAACAAGTTGCAACATATCATCAAAACCCAATATTATAAGTCCAAGGACAACCACTTTCTGATGGAGCCCACCATAGAACAAACAACCCAAACTTTTTCTTGGCCTTCTTTCTCAATGGAACACAAAACATCTGATTTGGCTTATTTAGTTGTTCTTATTTAGTTGCTCTGATATCCAAAAAATTGAGTGATAATGTAACTTTGTTGGGATATTATACCTTCACATATGAATCAGCTATAGAAGTTGGAGCTCTTAGGGAGGTAGTTTAGGATATTCAATTATCTGGTTCAATTTGCTGCTACTATGGCGTTAAAAGGCTGTCTTAATTAATCCTCCATGCTCACATTATGGAAATTTCTTAGTTTGGTTATTGCTAATGGTTTGCTTCGAATTCATAACTCTTAACTTAAACCCATCAATAGATAAGCCAAATTAGTTGCTTTGAATCCTAATTCTTAACTTAAACCTATTGATAGATAAGCTTATTTACTTGCTCTAATTTGGGTTGTGAGAGGCGGCCATCATCATAACATTTTTGAATGATTTTTATGGGCAATCATTTTTGCTTCATTTGTATTTCTTTTAAATAATGTATTGTTAATGTTAGACAAAAGAAAACACCTAAACTATATAGTTAAATAATGTATTGTTAATAGTGAAAAAAAATGTCAATTTATCTCTATACTATACAGTTAAATAATGTATTGTTCCTCCTGCTATTAGGCTCCATTATAATCCCCCAGTCTCTTAGAAGTTGGATTTGTTGATTGAGATTTTATTTTATTTATTTATTTTGATATTTTGTCAACCATTTCGATTTCAACCTTTTGAACCAATTACCCTTTATCATCTGAGGAGGCATCTTATATGTCATGCATATGTGTATTTTAATGTATGAAAGGTGTGGTCTGATGTACTAATTCTGTGATTACATGTCAAAATGATATATAAATTTCGTATAAAAATTGGTAATCACACAACAATACTCTGCAAAAAGTAGGCATCTTGTATTTGGAGATGAAAACAATTTTGTTGAATGATAGAATTTATGTGTGCACGTTATATTTTCTATAGTCAATTTCTTAGTCTCTACCATTTCTACATCCAGAAACTACTCTCTTTTTTAAAAAAATTAAATGATGAGTTTATCTGAGATTCTACTACTCTCTCTTACCCAATTCGAAAATAACATCTCCAGAACAAAATGATTATGTAGTTTTCTCTATTTGGTATATTTCTATTTAGCATTTTTCCGCCTTTTTTTTTTCTTTCTTCTATTCAATTTTTTTTGTTTGCCCAGGTGTGGAGTTAATAATTATGTGTCGTCATTTGAGAGGATATGTTAATTAGGTATTGTTTGAGTAATAAAGTCCGTTTTGGAATTATAATTTTAAAAATCACTATAAAATATTGTATAGATTTTTTTTTTTTTTTGGTAAACAATTAGAAAATTAACCTCTAGATTTTTTTTTCATTACCAACTGTTTAAATTGCTGATTAAATAGTTTTTTTTTTTCTTTTTTCTTTTTTTTTTTTGGGTCATAAAATTATGTTTGAACTTTCTAAATGATAATCATAAATCTAAATTGAAGACTATAAAATTGAAGTCAGTTGGGGAAAAGAAGCGTTCAAATTTGGACAATTGTTGTACTCACATTTTAATACCCTTTATGTTGCCAAAGCTAATTTTGATTTTATCATTTTAATGTCATTGTTAAAATACATCGTTCAACAGTCATAATTATATAACCAAATATTTTCAAGTTGAAGTACAGCAGTTATGGACAATATCACTATTTTCGGTCAAGTAAGATTTTTTTTTTCCTCCCCCTCCATATAAATTTAAGTAACTCTTATAATGTAAAGCCTATTTATTTAAAATAAATCCTATTTATCTATTTATTTTAAACTTATCATATCTAATTTTTTTTCTAATAAATGTTGTAAACAACTCATACTTTATAGGTGGATGAAGACTTATACCGAACAGTAATATCAAGAAAGAAATGATTTTTTTTCTTATTTATCTATACAAAGTTTTATTTATCACTCTAAAGTTTTTGTATATATAGATTCAATTTCTTCAACAAAGAAATGTGAATGTTGTTGTTCGCGATGAGCGTAACCTTAATACTATTCGCATTCATGAGGTAAGCCTAAAAGTAACTAATATGCGAATGCATTTCCGTATCATTTATAAATTATTTATAAATAGATTCTACGTATTTTTTTATAAGCAAAGGTAAAGGAAAAACACAAAGCAATATCAAATGAGACAGAAAAGGCTATGCCTTTTGACAAAGGAAAGGAACATATAAATCCCATGGTATGGTTTCTTAACATTTTTAAAAAGTTTGTTTTCCAAATATTTATTAAATTTTTGTTTTTATATAGATTTTTTTTTAAAGAATTGCATAGTGTCATATACTATTTTTAATGTACATTTTTATGAGTTATTGTTTTTAAATTATTTATTCACTTGTTTTGATTGATTGTGAAATATTTTTCTAAACCATGTTAAAGTAAGCATTTATACATGTTAACGCATTTGTCTGAACATTAATTTGAAATAGATTTTTAAAATTAATTAAATGAAGTTTTTAATTATATAAAATAGGTTTTTAAACTTTTTATTTTACTTATAAGTTCTTAAGGAAAGAAGAAAAAGACAACAATCAATTTGCAGGTTGCAATTTGCAGCTTTGTGTGCTTAATGTGTTTTCAAATTGTTTTTTTCCTCCCTTTTTAAATTTCATCAATACAAGCATTGGTTTTTATGTGACTAACAACTCAACCGAACAAATAAGAAAAGTTAGCTAAACTTTTAAGAATAAATACATGATAAAAGGAAAGCAAGAGAGGGGATAATCTTCACATTTGATGCACCTAATTATATAATGTGTTATCAAAAGCTGCATTGGCTCAACATGCACGGCGAGAACGTGAAAAAAATCAAAACCCATGTTCTGCATACCAATTGGGACAACGCCTGCGATGA
The DNA here is from genome assembly GCA_025200525.1 of Camellia lanceoleosa. Lineage (NCBI taxonomy): Eukaryota > Viridiplantae > Streptophyta > Magnoliopsida > Ericales > Theaceae > Camellia > Camellia lanceoleosa. The sequence goes on along the minus strand of CM045759.1, from coordinate 125,236,461 downwards.
GAACGAGAGAAATCAAATAAATGTATTAACCCAAGACAACCTTCTTTAACACCCAATTGGTAAACAACTCTGTTAAATTCTTGAAATATATACTCTACTATTATTACTTTATTATACAGATTTTAATTTGTTCACAATTCATTTTTGTAGGCCTACTCCTACAATCCAAGCTAGAAATGTTGGTGCGGTCATTCATGATGAGCATGACCTTAATGTTATTTGTGTTCATGTGGTAAGTACAAAATCAAGTCAAACATTGTATGCATTTTATTTATATTAGTTTTTTTTTTTTTTTTTTGAATATTTTTGTTATATTTGTTAGGCAAAAGAAAAAGAAAAAGTCAACCCAATATTTAAGGGAAAAGAAAAGGTGGCTCATTCTGACAAGCGAATGACAAATGCATGTCAAGTGGTATATATTCCTTTTAAAAAATATGAAGTAAAACTATGTGAATTTGTTGCTTTATGTTGTTTTTGTAGAATGATTGTAATATATTCTCCTATGACTTGCTATTATTTATTGTGTTTTCCAAATTTATTTATTTTTATTTTGCATGGATACATGTGCATTTATAATGTACCATATGAAGCAAATAGGGGGAAAAAAAAATAAACGAATAAAGACAAACTATCTAATGAAAGGATAAACTAAATAAGATAGATTTTTATTTCTTCTTTAGTTTTTTAATTAAAAAAAATGCATGAAGAAAGAAATAAATACAGATAACACTATTAAAGGTGTAAAACAAAATTAAGAGAAACTAAAGAAACATGAAGATATTTCATTTTAAGCACAACATATTCACATATTTTGCACCAATAACAAAATATTTTCATTTTAGGCACAAAATGATAATGTAATATCAAAAGCTACATTGGCCTAACGTGCACGGCGAGAGCGTGAAAAAAATCAAAAGTCGTACTTTGAATTTCAATACTTGCAACGAGAACAAGAAGGATCAGAAGAATATATTCGACCAATACAACCTTCTTTAACACCAATTCGTCGCCATCGCGCTTGCCTAGATTGAGAAACAATAACTGAAGATTCTCATTTGGCACAAAAACGAACAATGGTTGCCCATCATTTTACATGTTCATTTTCTATGCCAAGCACATCCTTAGCTCCACAAACGAATCGGTAAACTATTATGTTTAATCTTGAAATACATACTCTTATTCATACCATTTTGTTTTATAGAATTTTATTTATACACAAATATTCGTAGGTCTATTCCTATAAATCAATTTCTTCAAGAAGATCTATGTACTGATGATGAATTAGAAGATATGCCTATGAGTACATCAATTGACGCCCAAGCACACAAAAATTCTTGTCGCCATTATCTTGGCAAGATGGATGTATTATGTCCTTATTGTTCATCCTTACATTGGATGGATGAAAAATTGACCAAATCATCTATAAGGCGTCCCTTATTCGAAACTTGCTGTTTAGAAGGAAAGATTAGGCTACCTTTACTTATTACACCCCCTCCACCACTTCAGGCGTTGTATGATGGAAATAATGATCAATCAAAATCATTTCGAAGTTATACTCGATTGTACAATGTAGCCAATGCTTTTACGAGTCTTGGTGCTACATTGGATCCTAGAGTACTTAGTGGAAGGGGCCCTACATCATTCACAATTCATGGGGAATTACGACATCAAACAAGATCACTACAACCACAACCAAGGCAGGATGCGAGTTATGCTCAACTGTATGTGTATGACCCTGATTCAGCGTTAGAAATTCGTAATCGTAGAAATCCTAACTTGAGAAGGGATGTTCTCAAAACTATTCAGGATAGTTTGTTGCAAGTGAATGCATTTGTAGCTACATTTCGCCAAGCTCATGCCATTTTACATCAATTAGACTCGGCAGGACACAATATACCTGCTCATTTTCATTACAATTCAACAACTGATCGACGTCGGTATAACCTACCAACTGCAGATGAGATTGCAATTGTAATACCAGGTGATGGAATAGTGGTAAGTGGAATGAAAGATATTATCTTACATTTCCAAGGAAATAATGAGTTGATGCAAATTAATGAATGTCACCCAGCATACTTGCCATTACATTATGTTCTATTATTGCCATATGGTGAGCTTGGATGGGAACCTGAGTTGAAATTGTGGAACGTTCAGTATGATCGACCTTCAACTGATCGACTTACTCAAATGGATTTTTATAGTTATCGTTTGTTTAAACGACCCACAGAGTATTCAACAATTTTGAGAGGTGGGAAACTATTCCAAGAGCTTTTGGTAGATGTTTGGGCCACAACTGAGCATAATCTATTGACATATTACAAGCTTAATCAAGGGAAACTTCGGGTTGAGCTTTACCAAGAGTTGTCAGATATTGATCCAGATTATGTGCGACCTAGTCAAATTGATCAAAGGTTTGTTTTGCCATCTTCATTTACTGGTAGTCCTAGACATATGTTTGAAATCTTTCAAGATTCAATGGCTATGAACCGATACAACCAACACCCAGATATTTTTCTTACCATGACTGCAAATCCTAATTGGCCAGAAATTACTTCACCATTATTACCACATCAAAAACCTATTGATCGTCCTGATTTAATTGCCCGTGTTTTTGAGTTGAAGAGAAAATGTTTGATACAGGAGATAGAAGCAAATAAAGTGTTTAGGAATAAGGTTGCACATGTTTTTACAATTGAATTTCAAAAACGAGGCCTCCCCTATATACATGCATTTTTATTTCTTAAGGGTCCAGATAAAATTCGAACATGTGTTTGAGTAGACAAATTGGTCTGTGCGGAATTTCTAAACCCAAAAGATAATCCTATGCTTTTTGAAACTGTCAAATGTTGTATGGTACATGGACCATGCGGTGCTCGAAATCCGCATGCATCATGTATGGAAAATGGTAGATGCAGTAAGAGATAAGAGATATCCTTGAGCTTTCACAGAAACAACAACTATGGATCAAGATGGATACCCTATCTATCATCGTCGCAATAATGGTCAAGTACATACTCTGAGGGGGCAAAAAGTTGATAACAGGGATGTCGTACCATACAATGCATATCTTTCTAAACTATTCAACTGTCATATAAATGTGGAAGTTTGTGCCAGAATGAGATGTGTCAAGTATATACATAAGTACATTTACGAGGGTTATGATCGTACAACGATTGTGTTGGGATCGATAAATGAGATTCAACAATATCTCGATGCAAGGTATATTGGACCTCCAGAAGCTGCTTAGCGAATATTTGGATATCCTTTGCATGCAGAGATGCCAATAGTTGTATGATTAGCACTTCATTTACTTGGAATGCATCGCGTTGTTTTTAACCCAGAAAAGTCATTAAAAACGATTCAATCTAGAGCTGGTCAACAAATGTCAACTCTTACTAGCTTCTTTGTATATTGTGTTGCCAGTGAAAATGAATGTCCATTCACTTATCAAGAATTTCCACAACATTTTGTTTGACTCAAGTCAGAAAAGAGATGGAAATCAAAAGAAAGGGGATATGCAATTGATAGAATGTACTTTGCTAGCCGTAATTGTGGTGAAAGATTTTATTTGCGTTTGTTACTAGCTATTGTCAAAGGACCAAAGTCGTTTCGGTCTTTATGCATGGTCGATAATGTTGTGCATGATACATTTACATTGGCATGTGTTGCAATGGGGCTTTTAGAAGATGATGAAAAATGGATACAATGCTTGAAAGAGGTAGCAATTTGAAAACTGGATACTAATTGGGGAGACTGTTTATTATTATTCTCACCCAGTGCTCTTCACTAAATCCATGTGCATTATGGAATCAATTCTCAACGGATATATGTGATGATCTTGCACATAAGATTCGTACATTGTTTGCCATTTCTAACCCAATTGAGGCTCAAATTGAAGATTATGGTCTTTATCTTTTGAATCAAATGCTTCATGAATCAGGCAAATGTTTAATTGACTTCCCACCCATGCCTCAACCTACTGTAAATTGGAGTGCAGTAGTTGGTAATCGATTGATATTTGAACATCAATAGCTGTAGAATGAGGCACAACAAGCAGATCCACAAATTACTAATGATTGTCTCAACAATAGATAGCGGAATGCCTATAACACAATCACTTTTTCAATTTTTCAAAATAAAGGAACTGTTTCTTTCTGAATGAGGGTGCTGGAACAAGGAAAACATTTCTGTACAATACGATTGCATTAAAATGTCGCAGCCTTGGGCATATCATTGTTACCGTGGCTTCATCTGGAATTGCATCATTGTTATTGGTAAAAGGTCACACTGTACATTCAATGTAATAACCCAACCCTCGTACATGTTTTCTGGTATGCTTTTAGTCCCTTATTGTGTGCATTTATATGTTTACTGTGAAATTAAGTTTAATTGAGTGAATCTTATGACTGTGGATTTATATTTGTCAATTATGAAAAATATCTGTTACAATTACGATGTTCGGATCAGAAATTGGAAGCCTTAGAAACTTGATAATCTGGAATTGACTGGATAATTGAGATCAGCATAATTTTTAGATCATGATACGAATTTTTGCAAAAATCTGATTCAGAATGATTAAACTGATTAATTTTTGTCTTATTCAACTCTTATATATTTTCTCTAACTTGGTAAGTCTTTCAAAAATATCTCCTGAGAGAGAGTGTAGAGAATTTGAGAGAAGAACTAAGAGGGAAGAAGGTCAACAAGGAAGAAGGTTGGGAAATTGAGAAGGATTGTAGAGATTAAGGCTCAAGGTATGTATAAGCCACCTTAAATAACCTCTTTCTAGGACTTGAGTAAGAATCTCCTTTCATTTGTGAGAACTAGGGTTTGTAATTGGGATTAAGTGTGTGATAATTACTTAATTGGAAAAGTATTCTTATCATTTGGTTGCTTTGGAGTTAATTTGAGTTATAGGGAGGAATTACATCTCATTCATTGGCTTTTCATGTTGAACTCACATGGTTAAACATATTTATTGTTCATATCTTAAATGGAGGAGCTAGATTATGGTCTCATTAAACTTATTGAAAAATCTAGAAATACCCTAGATGTTGATTTGTGATTATGTATCAATTTTAAGTAGTATAAAACAATCCCAATCAAACAATCAAGACAAATCGACACAACGATTTTACGTGAAAAAACCACAATTGGACACCTCCAATTGTGATAAAAAAAATCATGGGCAAAAGCCACAAAACAATCCACTAAAAAGACATAAAAGAATTACACAAGTATACTCTCAATTACCTAGTGAATCCACGCCCGAATTGAACCAACCCCAATGTGCCTTTTCCAACCCCATCTTCACCTCAGAATTGTCTTGACGATGAGCCACTCCAGAATCCACCAAAGCTTTAGGTGGATTCTTCAGAATCCACTGAAGAATAACTCTCTCTTTTGTGTAGAACAAACAAGTAATCCTTTGATGTATACTCTTTAAACCATGAGTTGAATACTCAATCAAAACATCAAAGAAAACTAGCGAAATATCCCCAGATATAAACCCTAGAACCCAAGAAGAAGATCTGGAGAAGCAATCCTAGTTTTGGAGTCAAACAACTACTTATAGAAATCCTGAATTTTGAAGCTCGCTCGAGCGAAGCTTCTCTCGCTCGAGCGAGGAACATATCTTTCGTGATTTCCATAAGTGGCTTCGCTCGAGCTACGCATCCTTCGCTCAAGCGAACAAACACCTCTTTCAGGTCTTTATGTAGACACAGTCCTTCGCTCGAGCAAGCAAGGGCGGACATGCAACTTCGAATGTAATTTTTGCATTTTGAGCGATGGGCGCCTCGACCGACCCGGCGCTACCGGACCCGCCAAGGGATCTTCGACCCTAGACCTAGGCGGCTCGATATAATCAGCGAAGTGGCAATCTTGAAAGAATTAAACACCACAAACTTCTCTGCAAGGCACGATTCGGGTTGGATTCGCATCTAAAAACTCATAGCCTCACTGAAATACAAAGTGCGAAAATAAATACAACTTAAAGGAGTTTTGTCAAACGGGGTTGCCAAGAATAAAAACCTAACAATCTCCCACTTTGGCAATGCTGTGACAAAACACACCTAACCAAAAAAAATCCTAACCACCTCAACCTATTACAGCCAACAAACGCAAACTTCTTTCTCAAGGTCATGATCTACAAAACAGCTATTAGTGCCACAATTTCCAAAACAACTATTAGTGCCACAAGAGTATATAAAAAAAATAATAAACATATGACTAGATTATCTTGAAACATGAGATAAAAAAATGAATAGATGGAAATTGGAGATTTTAAGAACATGTAGTATGAAAACATGAAAACTAAGACACATGCACCCGACACAGAATGGATGAAATCACACTACGACACATGTGCATGAAAACATGAACAACAACTTTCTCTCCCTTTTTGTCACAAATTGACAATGGAAGCTCAATCAACTAAAGCAAGATCATAAACCACACAAGCAATGATATGATGATGTAAATATCAAGAGCATGCAAGAAGGAAATAATAAGCAAACAGTGCATAGCAACATGCAAAACAACTATAGCCAATCTCCCTTACCAAACAAATCAAAGTGTTCATGCTAGCAAACTCTTGTAATGAAAAACTAAACTCCCCCTTACTAAAAACAATGAACAAGAAGAAAATGACAAAAAATAATATGGTGGAGCAAGCAAGGAATTTCAAATTTGTACCTTAAAACACACAAGATTATCCAAGAAGCACAATTACTTAAAAACACAATGTGCACAGCCTCTAGAAAATTTCTCATAAAAGAAAGTGATGCATTATGTGAAAAGCATAGATCCCATAAGAAAAGTGTGTGTGTGACTCTTGGAGTTCGACAAACACGAGATTCAAATCCTAGTAGTGATCTGATAGCTGGACCTCCGGTATGAGAATCTAAGCACAACAAAAGAAAGTCAAACCACTAGGAATTAAGGGGTATTTGGTGAGTAAAGGCGGAGGCTCCTCCTCAATCAATGAATCCTTTATTTTATTTTATTTTTCCCTTTTTTTCACATCTTTTTCTTTTCTTTCTTTTGCACATCTTTTTTTTTTTCTTTCTTTTGCACACTCATTGGCGGCTGACACACTCAAGAGTATAGAAATCGAACCAGAGAAGCATAGATATAATAAGAATGGCCTGGTTGGTGACTCTGAGGTTGCCTTTTCCTCATGCCTGGACTACAAAGAGCAGAGGGGAAAGCCGTGGAGATGCAAAAGGATGGAAGATGGTTAAGAGACTCAACATCACCCATGATATGCTAGTATAGGTCAATTCCTCTAGAAAGGCAAAAGATCAATGGCAAAAGTCCATAGAGAAAAAATAATCACTAAGGTGGAAGACTCCAAAATTTGCTAATCCAAGAGTGTGTACAGAATGAGACATACTAATCAAAGAACACACACTTCAAAATGAGTAATGACCACAAAAAGTACACACATATGAACATATAAGGGATATTCTCATCAATTCCAATATGCACCAAGGACTATACAAAAATTTCAAGCTTGCAAAATCATACTAAGAAAATCTTTTTGGTTTTTTTTTTCTTTAAACAAAGCAAGTCAGAAAACGAACATGCACACATTAAATGGCTAAAAAAAAACACACAGAAACCCAAAAACTAAAATGAATAAACAAATTAACACAAGTCAAGTTTTCTCACCCAAACTGCTTTAGTATCAATAAAGTTGTGAGAATTGCGGTTCTTGGGTGGTGTCTTGACGTTGTGGTTCCCTTCTCTTTCAATGGAAACCTGTCTCGACGTGGTTTCCAACTTCATATTCCTAGGTCTAGGAAAACACAACCTCTGTTCATGTTTGGTCTCAAGCATATCAAAATAACAAGGTCTAACATGACCTTTAACCTCATTACAACCAATGAAGTGTCTCATATCCCATGAGATGTTGGAATTTCGTCCATCTCTATGAGACACTCTCTCATACAACTCATAACAATAAGGGCAAATATGACCATGCATACCACAATGATGACAAATAAAAACAGAGTGTACCTTATTTTCTTTAGCCTTACCAACTCTAAGAAGTTTGAGAAGTCCATCCTTATGTTGAATTTTTTGTTCTCCCTTTCCTTGAGTTCTTGTATCATGAGATGTGGAAGCACTCTATTTTTGCTCTTTCTTACCACCAAAGCCAATGCCACTCTTGTCAGAACAAATTTGTTGAGACCCAATAATATTGTCCAAAGTCTTTAATCCTCTGTTCCAAAGACCAATGGTAGCCATACCACACTTGAGTTCTTCCTCTTTCTTGATCATTAGTTCTTCCAAAAAAACTTGAGACATCTCGAGAGTTTCAATCTTTTCTTCATATGTTGCATAGATTTGCTGTAGCTCATTTCTCTCTGTCTCACAAGTCAAGAGTTTTGCACAAAGAGCTTGTCGATCATTAGAAATCTTAAGGGCATCATTCCTAGCCTCGAAAATCTCTTTCTTTAATTTGACATTCTCACTTTCACATGCTTTGAGTTTCGTAGTGAGTTTTTCATTCAATTTGGATAAGTTAAGAGATTCCTTATACAACTTTTGATATGCTTGCTGAAGTTCTTCATCTTCACTCCCCGAGGATTCATCATCAGTGGCATTCTCAATCGGGCTCTTCGAATACTCTATTCGTCCATCAGTTTCAGAAGCTGCCATGAAGGCAAGGAATTGTTTGTGTCCCTCTTCACCTTGATCTTCGTTGTCACTTTCATCTTTATCAAATTATGATTCATCATCCCAAGTGATAGCGAGGGCTTTCTTCTTCCTCAAACGAGTAGGGCATTCTTGAGCAAAGTGACCAAATCCTTCGCATTCATAGCATTGGACTCTTTCAGAGTTCCCTTGTATCTTTCCTTTCTCCTTCTTGGCTATAGAATTAATTTTGAGTTTATCTTTGCCTTTAGATTTATGAGTATGAGTAGATTGATTATGATGATGTTATACCATTATATTGTGTTTGTTTTCCTACTTCTTCCCTTTAAGATGTGTTGAATTTGATGAATTTGTGCCCTAATTCGAACTGCTCAAAACAGAGGCAGCGACCGCACGTGCGAGGCTCATGGCACGTCTTGGGCTCTACAAATCATGCAAAACAGGGGATCTCAAGTTGAAGCTCTTTGGAACAAATGCGTGTGGGGCTCAGACGCGTCGCCTATGTGGAAAAATTTTGTATGCTCCGTTTCCCTTGTTTGACCCTCTGGGATTGCCAAAATCTGTATTTGACGCTTTTAAAATGCTTATAAATTTATTAGAGACTGAACGAATCAGATATTGAATAAAAAGGAAAATGGACTAATTTGTGAGTGCATGTATGTAGGTTATACACTAGAAGGGACTGTTGCTCCACCACAGCACTGTGAGTAATAGTACTGTAGTAGTATATTTCAATTACTGTTAATAGTTATTATTAACGTTCTGCTATTTTTAAGTTAACTATGTCAACTCGTAACAAACAATCGGAAAATTATGTGCAATATGAATTATGATATCCTTGTGAACTTGAGATCATTCTGTTTTACCAAAGATGGGCCCAAGGCCGTTTAGTTATGAATTACCAAGTGTGGACAGACTTTAAGAAGAGAAAGGTGAGGACATACCAATGTCTCACCGACCGTAATGTGATTGAACAAAATATGATTCATGGCCTATGGCCAAGGGAGGTGGTACATGTCGATGTTCCATTTTTCCCATATTGTTCTGGACAGCTATTGATATGTTGGGCCCGAGGCCATTCTGTATGATGTGTTGGGCCTGAGGCCATTCTGTATGATGTTAGGCCTAAGGCCGTTATGGAAATGTATACAGAGTAAGATTATACATGTGGTCTATGCACCTATATATGTTATAATTTAAGTTTATTCATTTGATTTCTCTACGTACTATTATTCATTAAGCCTTGCTCACTCCGTGTTATGTCTATCTCTATAGGTAATCAACCCGGAGGTCGGTCTTAGTCCAGTTTTAGCCGCTTTCCTTTTGTCAACTCCACTGTGTCCAAGCAGTTTAATAAAGCTTATGCATTTTTGTGGAATTCATTTCATAACCCATAGCTTTGGCCACTAGTCTTTTGTCAAATGCTAAGTTATGTATAACCTGCTTTTTCGATGTTTTGGTTTTACCCTCGGTTTCGAAGGTGGGACTGTATATATATCTGTTTGTATATAACCGTCCCTTATGTGCATATTTATCATGCGTTGGACTGTCTGATGAAACGTTTGTGATCCTGGCATATAAGTATTGGCTCAATGGATGTTGTTTTATGTTGTTAATTGCTTCCGTTCCGGCCCCATAGTAAATACTTATTGAGTTTTGAGACCGTTTTCAAATGGGTCATGTCCAAATTTTTAGGGGCGAGTTTGGGGCTTGACAAGTGGTATCAGAGCACAAGTTGCTATCTCACACACAAATCCATTGAGCTTTAGGATGTCTAGAAAAGACTTAGGCATCATGCATGACATTCGTAGTGAATATGAAAAGATTGATGGCAACGTTATTTGTATATGTAATATCCATGTCTATTTGTATATCTCTTGTGTACATTGTACTTGCTTATTATGTAGAACATGGTGAGAACAAGAACGGAAGACCCGGAAGACTCTACTTCTGCACGATTAGACAGAATGGAAAGAATGATTATGGAAATGGCGGAGACTCTACAGCAACAACAACAACAACAACAACAGCAGCCACAACCGCCACCGCCACTGGTACCTCCGCCTGTGGTACAAGATTATCATGCTGAAGACCGAACCATCACCCTTACAAAGGAATCCAAGAAGATGAAGCCACCAATATTTAAAGGGGGAATTGATCCGATGAAAGCTAAAGCATGGGTATTGGGTGTGGAGAAGCTCTTTGAAGTGTTTCCATGTACTGAAGCTCAGAAGGTACAATTGGCTGCTTTCACTTTAGAAGATGAAGCTCGTAGATGGTGGATGCTTACAAGAACTGAACAACAAGGGTTGACATGGACCCGATTTCTGGAACTCTTTTATGACAAGTATTTTCCGCAGTCTATGCGAGATAAGAAGGTGACTGAATTTGAGACTCTCAGACAAGGGAAAAAAGCTGTTACGGAGTATGAAGCTCAATTTGCAGAATTAGCCCGGTTTGCACCTCATATGGTGGATACGGATTATAAGAAGGCGAGGAAGTTTGAAGGGGGATTACGGAATGCTATCCTTGATCGAGTCAATATGTTGAAGTTACCCACATATGTTGATGTGTTAGAGAGGGCTGTCATGGCAAAGGGAAACATTGCTACTCAGAATCGGATTTCTGAGTGAAAAGGGAAGAAGCAGAATACTCAAATATCAAAGGGGTCAACGACTCCACCAAACAAAAAAATAAAATTCAGGAACTTCTAGTGCTTCTACCCCTACTCGAGACTCAGTTCCTGTTTGTTCAGACTGTGGAAAGAAGCACCGTGGGACTTGCTATCAGGTGACTGGAGCACATTTTAGGTGCGGTAAAATAGGCCACCTAGTAAAGGACTATCCTCAAAAGAATCAACAAAATGGAAATAGGACTACTACAAGTTCGGCAGGGTCTACACCAACTTCCAACACCAAGTCAGCTGCAAAGCCTGTCAATAATAAAGACAGTGCTAGATATGGGAGAGTGTTTGCGTTGGTTCTGGGTGACGTGCAATATGCTGCAACAGTGGTGTCAGGTACAATTACTGTTCATGGTTATTCTGCTCATGTGTTGTTTGATTCTGGTTCTACCCATTCATTTGTGTCAAAAATATTTGTTCACAATTTAGATAGATCTGAGGAATTGTTATCTTATGTACTGTGTGTGTCTTCACCTTTGGGAGACTCTACGGCTTGTACTTCTGTTTTGTGTTGCTTGTGAACTCCTAATCGGGGATATTCGACTATTTGCTAACTTGCTACCGCTTGATATGACTCACTACGATATCATTTTCGGAATGGACTGGTTGAGTGAATATCATGAGAATATTGACTGTATGACTAAACAAATCATTTTTCATCCTCCGGGACAACCAGAGTTTACCTTCAAAGGGCATGAGGTGATTCCTCCACTTTATGTGATTTCTGCAATGAAAGCATAAAATCAATCCAGAAAGGGTATTAGGGGTATTTGTGTAGTGTCTTGGAGAGACAAACAACGAATGGGAGTACTAATATGATTCCAGTTGTCTGTGAATTTTTGGATGTTTTTCCAGAGAAATTACCAGGGGAGTTAGTGGACTGTGAAATCGAGTTTACAATTGAAGTGGAGCCGGGAACTCAACCCATTTCTAAAACCCCGTATAGAATGTCACCGGTTGAAATGAAGGAACTAAAGATTCAATTACAAGAGTTACTTGATAAAGAGTTCATTCGCCTAAGCGTTTCTCCTTGGGGTGCACCAGTCCTACTTGTGAAAAAGAAAGACGGAACACTTCGATTATGTGTGGATTACAGGGAGCTTAACAAAGTAACAATCAAGAATAAGTACCCATTACCCAGGATTGATGATTTGTTTGATCAGCTACAAGGGGCGCAAGTCTTTTCAAAAATTGATTTATGGTCTGGATATCATCAACTAAAGGTCAAAGCTGATGACATTGAGAAGACAGCTTTTCGAACCCGATACGGTCATTATGAATTTTTGGTTATGCCCTTTGGAGTTACTAATGCACCAGCAGCATTTATGGACTTAATGAACCGTGTCTTTAAGCCATACTTGGATGACTTCGTAGTAGTGTTTATCGATGACATTCTTATTTATTCAAAGGATGCAGAAGGTCATGAGAATCATCTCCGATTAATCCTTCAAACACTCCAAGACAAGAAACTGTATGCTAAGTTGAAGAAATGTGAGTTCTGGCTACATGAGGTAGCATTCTTGGGGCATGTGATAACGAAAGAGGGTGTTTCAATCAACCCACGTAAGATTGAAGCGATCGTAAATTGGCTAACCCTTACTAATGTGACCGAGATGCGTAGTTTCTTGGGATTAGCCGGGTACTATCGGAGGTTTGTAAAAGATTTCTCTAAAATTGCCGTGCCACTTACCCAGTTGACTCAGAAAGGGGGTTTTGTTTGAATGGTCGTAATGAGAATCGCCTTCCAGAACTAAAACAAAGTTAACTCTGACCCGGTTTAGCATTACCATCTGGCACTGAAAGGTTTGTAATCTACAGTGATGCTTCTTATAAAGGAATTGACTGTGTACTTATGCAAAATGGAAAAGTCATCGCTTAGGCTTCCCGACAACTTAAAACCCATGAAAATAACTATCCCACACATGACCTTGAGCTTGCAGTCGTGGTGTGATAACCCTGCTCCGTATTATGCTAATTAATCTTAATTACAGATGTGACTATGCGTTTAACATGATTTTGAGTGCTATTTATATGAATATATGTTGTTTTGAATTTCTATCTATTCACCGTGGAAAAATCTGTTCAACTTACTGTTATGAACTGAAAATTGAAGACCTTATCGGCCACAGAAACCGAAATTGACAATCCATTGTGATTGTCATAATTTTTAGAGCCTATGGTGAAATTTAATTGAAAATTTATTCAGATCAAAATAATTAGATTCAGAACGATTAATTAAGCACCATTGCTTAGCTCTAATCAAATTTGATTAGGCCATCTTATATAAAGGCCTATATGGCCTTATGTTATTATTTTGAACTCACTTTCTCTCATTTGGCTGATATTTCTCTAGAGAGAGAGAGAGAGAGAGAGGACCGGTTCTAGAGAGAGAAGAGGAGGAATTATGAATTTTGTTCAAGATTGTGAATTTGGAAAGCTACACTCAAGATTTAACTAGAATTTGTGAAGATTAAAGCTTCTAGGTGAGTAAATTCATGAGTTTGAGCTTGAGATTTTGTGAATTCAAGCTTAAATGGTAATCAAGAACATGAGTTGTGTTGATTTTGATGAGATTGAAATCTATATGCACATGCATGCATAAAATTGCTATGAATTGCCATGAATTTGCATAATCTAACATGTAGTATGTCAAATATAAAAGATTAAGAGTTGGATCATACATGCAAGCATGGTTTTGTTGAGTTTCATGAGAATAAACACCATTTGCACCATTTGGAATAGAATTAGAGTCAAGAGTTTCCATACATGCATGATTAATGTAGATATGGGGTTTGTATGAAGTTTGAATGCATGGGTTTTGATCATACAAGAGAGATGTTGGTTAATTTGATAATCTAATCATGATTTTGAACAATTGGACTCATATTGGTTACATTCTCATGATATATGATGTGTTTCCCTATCTTTGGTACCTTAATTCGAGCTTTAAAACCTTTGAATATCGAATTTGAGCCTCAAGAACAGTTTTGGGAAACCCAGAATTTGGCATGTCCGCTCGAGCGGGGAAAACGCCGCTCGAGCGTGAAATGCAAGCTCCCAAAATTTTTGCAGACATTGATGTCCATTCGAGCGGGGACATTCACGCTCGAGCGGGGAGCTATGTAGTGTGACTTTCAACTCGAGCATCCGAATTCATGCTCGAGCGTAACAATGAGGCAACCAGTACTTTTGCAGACCATGAGGGCCCGCTCGAGCAAGGACCCCTGTTTCAGAAATTTGTAAAGGCGTTCTGTGTTTCATTTTCCGTTCTCTTTCACTTCTAAGTACTCTTAGGCATGTATTAAGCATTATGAATGAGTTAAAAGAATAAGAAAGAAGCCTAAGAGAGATGTATGAATTAAGAACGGATTGAATCAATTGTGACCCATATGTGTTATGTAATGTGTAGGGTCCAGCTCCAGGGCAAATCCACCGGCAGAACACTGCGAGTAATATCTCAATAAAGATATCTGAAGTATGTTATTTGTCCAATTGCTTACTTCCATATAAGTCTTATAAGTTTGTTACATTGAATTGGGGACAAATATTTGTTATGCCATATGATTGGGTCAAAGGCCATTTGACATGAATGATTGGGCCGAAGGCCGTTTGACATGAACTATTGGGCCAAAGGCCGCTGGATATGAACAATTGGGCCAAAGGCCGTCAGATACGAACGATTAGGCCAAAGGCCGTTAGACATGAATGGATGAGCCAAAGGCCGTCAGGTATGAGTTAAATGGGCCCAAGGCCATTTGATACGTCTAGAACTTTAGTCGATTGATATATTAAATAAAAACATGAATTGGGCCCAAGGCCGTTTGATGTAATTGTTTCAAGTTGTTCATGTATCTTCTTTATTTGATATAATTCACTAGGCTTTCGCTCACGCTCATTCATGTGTTTGTAGGTGAGCCAAGGGATGTCCAAACCCAGCCTCGGTGAAATATGTGAGAAACAGTCAAGGTTTTGAAGAGTCAGCCCAAACGTCTCACGCACGAGACTTGTCTTCGCCTCTTTTGTCCGTTTGATATAGTTTTGTTATATTGGCGAAAACATTGGATTACTTTTGTACATAAACTTTGGGTTTGACTGACTTAGACTTGAATGATCCTGTATATACAGAACTTTGTGTTATTACCCTTTGATGTGAGTTATTAACAAATATATATATATATATATATATGTGGACTGTTATGTTGTGCCATATAAGCACAGCTCTATGGACAAAAGTTTGAAATTTGCTTCCATTTGGCCCCTTTACTCTGATGAGATATGTCTTGTTTAGTTTGAGGCCATAGGTAATCCCTTGATTACTGGCCGGCTATGTCCTTAACCCATAGGGGCGGGTTTCGGTCATGACAGAGTGGTATCAGAACACGAGTTAATAACTCACACACTTGTCCAAAAGAACAATAAGCATCTAGAAAAGAACTAGGGTGCATTCATGTGATAAGTAGGAATTTGTAAACATTGAGACTGTGTTTAAATGCTCTAAAATAAATGATTATGTGCTATATGTTTGTGATTTACTTGCATTGCGAATTATGTGAATATGTATGCTCTTTAGTATATGCATACTTATGAAACTTTTGTATAGAGAATAATGCAAGTCTAATCAGATGGTGAGAACAAGAGGTGATGAAATAGAGGAGTCCTCTACTGCCAGAATGGATAGGATGGAAAGACTGATTCAGGAAATAGCAGAAACATTGAGGCAACAACAACAATGGCAACAACAGTGGCAGCAACCACATCCTTCACCTCCACCTCCGGCACCTCCTGTGCCAAACTTACAGAATGATGACCGGATAATAGCACTCACCAAAGAGTTTAAGAAAATAAAACCACCACAGTTTCATGGGGGATTAGATCCGTTAAAAGCCGAGGCGTGGGTTCTCGGCATTGAAAAGCTATTTGAGGTGTTTTCTTGTTTAGAGAGACAGAAAGTACTTCTGGCCACCTTTATGCTAGAAGACGAAGCAAGAAGATGGTGGATGTTAATGCGTTAGAATCATAACGACATTGGCTGGGCGAAATTCCTAGAAATTTTCTATAATAAGT
This sequence comes from Camellia lanceoleosa, assembly GCA_025200525.1. Lineage (NCBI taxonomy): Eukaryota > Viridiplantae > Streptophyta > Magnoliopsida > Ericales > Theaceae > Camellia > Camellia lanceoleosa. The sequence continues at coordinate 125,220,050 of CM045759.1, read as the reverse complement.
ACTTCCCTCAATGTGTCCGTGACAGGAAAGGATCGGAGTTCATGGAACTTAAACAAGGCAGCATGATAGTAGTTGAATATGAGGCCAAATTCACTAAGTTGGCCAAGTTTGCACCACACGTGATCGATACTGACTACAAAAAAACGAGACATTTTGAAGATGGGCTTCGAAGTGATATTTTAGAAAGGGTAAATGTCCTGAAGCTGGAAACCTATATTGGGGTGCTAGACCGGGCCATAATATCAGAAGCTAACATAGCTAGACAGACCAGATCAACAACTGACTGGAAGGGTAGCAAAAGACAGGGCTTCTTTTTGAAGAAGAAATTTTCAAAAAAACAAAATACGGGCTCCTCGAGTACTTCGAATTCTTCCCGAGATACAACTCCAATGTGCAATATTTGTAGTAAAAGGCACCGTGGAGTTTGTTACCGTGTGTCGGAAGCTTGTTTCAAATGTGGTAAAACAGGGCACATGGCCAGAGATTGTAATCAAAACAATGGAAAGCTAACTGCTAGTTCCACTGCATCGATCCCAAAGCCGGGAAATACTATGAGATCTACTACCACCGGAGATATAGTGTGGCAAGGAAAAGTTTTCGCGCTTGTTTTGGGCAATACACGGAATGCTAACGCTGTTGTCTCAGGTACTATTTCTATATGTAATCAAGATGCTTTTGTGTTAATTGACTCCAGATCAACACACTCTTTTGTAACATGTGTATTTGCATCTAGACTGAGTAGACCTCTAGAATTATTTCCATATCTGCTATGTGTATCTGTTCCATCCGAGGAATCTATATTATGTAATCTGTATATCGTTTTTTTGACATACGAATTGGGAATGCTATTCTGTATGTGGATTTGTTGCCCTTGAACTTTAGGCACTTTGATATAATTCTGGGCATGGATTGGTTACCTAAATATTGTGCCACCATTGATTGTGTAACAAAATGGGTTGTGTTTAAACCACCGGAACAGAAAGAAATTGTGTTTGTGGGTAACGGGATAGTGCCTCCACCTTATTTGATATCTACAATGAAAGCATGTAAATTAATCAGGAAAGGGTGCCCGGGTTATTTGTGTTGTGCGCTATCTGAACAATCTGTGAATGTTGAATTGAACAGTATCCCTATTGTTAGAGAATTTCCAGATGTGTTTCCAAATGAATTACCAGGGGAATTGATAGACAGTGAGATAGAGTTTACGATTGAAATTATGCCAGGCACCCAACCTATTTCTAAAACTCCCTACAGAATGGCTACTGCTGAAATAAAAGAACTGAAAGAACAGTTGCAAGACCTGCTTAACAAAGGGTTTATCCGACCTAACACTTTACCATGGGGTGCACTAGTGTTGTTTGTGAAGATGGAACCTTACATTTGTGTATCGACTATCGAGAATTGAACAAGGTAACAATAAAGAATAAATATCCCCTACCTCGTATTGATGACCTGTTTGACCAGTTGCAGGGATCACAAGTGTTTTCTAAAATTGATTTGAGATCCGGGTATCATCAGTTGAAAGTAAAAGCAGAAGATGTTGAGAAAACCGCGTTTCGAACAAGGTATGGCCATTATGAATGTCTTGTTATGCCATTTGGGGTAACTAATGCTCTGGCAGCGTTTATGGACTTAATGAATCGAATTTTTAAAACCTACCTTGATGAATTTGTTATGGTTTTTATTGATGACATTTTGATATACTCCAAGAATAGACTTGAACATGAACATCATTTGAGGACTGTCCTGCAAACACTTAGAGAAAAGAAATTATTTGCTAAACTAAAGAAATGTGAGTTTTGGTTAGATGAAGTTATTTTCTTAGGGCATGTTATCAAAAAAGAGGGGATTTCAGTAGACCCACAGAAAATAGAGTCAATTGTGAATTGGCCTACACCGACAAACGTGACGGAGGTCCGCAGTTTTATGGGCCTAACTGGGTACTACAGGAGGTTTGTGAAAAACTTTTCGAAAATAGTTGTGCCTCTTACCCAACTAACACGCAAAGGGCAACCGTTTGAATGGGATGACGAAAGGGAAACTGCCTTTCATGAACTAAAAACGAGATTGACTACTACACCAGTATTGACATTGCCCACAAGTATGGAAAACTTTATAATCTTCAGTGATGCATCTTATAAAGGTTTGGGTTGTGTGTTAATGCAGAATGAAAGGGTAATTGCTTACGCCTCCCAGCAGTTGAGGCCACATGAGAAGAACTACCCAACACATGATTTAGAATTGGCCGCAGTTGTTTTTGCTCTTAAAATCTGGCGGCACTATTTGTATAGGGCGAAATGTGAAGTCTACACAGATCACAAGAGCCTGAAATACTTCTTTATACATAAAGAGTTAAATATGCAACAGAGAAGATGGCTCGAATTGATAAAAGACTATGACCTTGAGATTCAGTATCACCCTAGGAAAGCCAATACAGTTGCTGATGCCTTGAGCAGAAAATCAATGGGGAATTTGGCTTGTTTGCTTACTGAACAGAAGGAAATCTTACAAGATTTTGAGAAGTCCGAGTTTCAAGTGGTATTATGTGAACAGGGCGAACTAATAGCCACCATTTCAGCCAAACCGACAATCATTGATGAGATTAAACAGAAACAAAAAGATGATGAATTCCTCAAGAAAGTAATTGATGAATTTGAGACAAGTCCGAAAGCAGAATTCAGCATTGAAAGCAAAGTGTTGAGGTTTCGAAACCAAATTTGTATCCTAGATATTCCGGAGCTAAAGAAAAGAGTTTTGGATGAAGCTCACAAGTCAATATTTTCTATGCATCCAGGCAATAACAAAATGTATCGGGATTTGAAACAAAGCTACTGATGGCCTAAAATGAAGAAAGAAATTACAGAGTATGTGTCCAAATGTCTTCAATGTCAGCAAGTAAAAGCTGAACATCATAAACCGGGCAGTCTACTTCAACCTCTCCCTATTCTTGAATGGAAGTGAGAGCATGTGACTATGGATTTTGTTGTTGGTCTACCTCGAACACCTCGAGGTATGGATTCTATCTGTGTTGTAGTTGATAGACTGACTAAATCTGCACATTTTTTACTTGTCAGAACTACATTTGATGCTTATAGATTGGCTACTATATATGTTGATGAGATTGTCCATTTACACGGAGTCCCGCTATCCATTGTCTCGAATAGAGATCAAAAGTTTGTCTCTAGATTATGGAAAAGTTTGCAAAAAGCTATGTGTAACAAGCCCGCGGGGGACCTCGCTACAATTCAGACTCGATTTTTGTTGCGGTTCCAAATCTTGAACCAAAGAGTCCAAATCCGGCAAATCGTTTTTGAGAAAAACAAATTTTTTGAAAGAAGTGCCAATCATGGACTGCTTTGCTAGATAACAGAGTCGCCACCTAAATATTTTATAAATGGGAAATTTAGGAAACCCTAACTCGGTGCCAAAGGCCACGTGTCCGTCATCACCAAAGTTGGCTCGGGAACTTGGGTACGATTGGGGAAGGTCACATCGTGAGCACCCCCGCTCGCCCGGTCAAAGACCGGCCTCTACTAACCATGATATCTGTTTTTGAAAACTTTGTGCGTTCTTATTCCGGTTATTAGCCTAGGTTACTATGTGATGCGCACAGCATACAAATATAGACTGAATCGCCTGAATTGGAACAAAACACTTCATGTTTGTTTGTTTGAAAATGGTTTGATGGTGCTACTCGCAAGTAGGCTAAGACGCGGATTTGCCACCCTCGGGTGGGCTTAGAAAACATGATTTTGCCACTATCTAGTGGGCTTAAAAAAAACAAACAGTCGGTGAATTGTCCCAATTCAAATAACTCAACCTCCACCCACAGGCATTCAAGGAAGTTATATCACATAAGCACATAGCTTCATAGCAAGCATGCTATCATGGCAGCACTCACACACATGCAAGGATGCTAAAGCATAAAACTCACCGAGTACTCCAAGCCAAAACAAAAACTGATTAGAAATCATGCATGACCCTAAGTATACAGAAATGCCTAATGCAACACATGCAAAATGCAAACTATAGCAGGCTCGGCTATTCTAAACATGGCATATGAGATGCAACAGCTATCAAGTACTCAACTTGGAATTGAAATACTGAGATCACGGTTGTATGATCTGTAGCATGCAAAAGCAGATGAATGATGCAAACATCTTTGTCATCTTTGTATGCTAATTGAAATATGTCCTATATCTAACCATCGTAAGCTGGTAAATAAAAGGGAGAAAGACGTGGGGTTGGAAGACATACATCACACTCACACACCCTTATTACAACATTGCCCTCGCGTAGAGGGTCCGAATAAATATACAGTCCCGAATAAAAGAATATTATAGATTTCTAATTAATTAACAAATTAATTACAAAAAGAGTAACACTGGCATGCAAGCCAGGGGCTGCCTTGCTACTGCTCCGGATGATGAAATGATGCATGCCCGGATACCTTTGCGCGGAAATCCACGACGGTGCCCCGATTAGCCTCTGTTTGCATTTTTCTTGAAATGCGTGCTGAGTTTCGAAAGGTTGCTGATTCTTCATTTGCTGCAACAGAGAGCAGGAAAGGGGCATAGCAATGTATTTCACAAATATATGCATGCCTCGATCCTCGTGCCACCAATCACGCATCTCGATGCATGATGGTCGAGGAATCGGATTGCACAACTCAATATAGGATGAAAGTATATGAGTGTTGGTGACTTGGGAATTGAGACCCGTTCCGTCACTCAGAGTACGAAACGTGCCTCGTTTCCTGTGCCCGGGCTAACTCCTATCCCGAACACGATGCGATATGCATGATATGCATGAATGCAACTAAAATATATCCTAGCATGCACAATGCTATGCAAATGAGATACCTCGAAATGCGTGCCCACGGGCACGCAAACTGAGGCGGTGACATACGAGCATGAAATGGCATACAGAATGCAAATTGGACTTACACTAACATGAGAGAGACTCAGCCGCACTTACATAAGAGGCCGTGAGATGAAAATGAGGTGCCTCGAAATGCGTGCCCACGGGCACGCGAACCAAGGAATGTATGGAAAGGAAATCGGATAAAATCGAAGTGCCTCGAAATGCGTGCCCACAAGCACGCAAACCGAGGTGATGATGTGAGATGTGAATCGGATAAAACTGAAGTGCCTCGAAATGCGTGCACACAGGCACGCAAACCGAGGCGATGATGTGAGATGCAAATCGGATAAAACCGAAGTGCCTCGAAATGTGTGCACACAGGCACGCAAACCGAGGCGATGATGAAATGGCATACGGCATGCGATGATGGGCTTACGCCAACATGAGAGAGCCTCAGCCGCACTCACATAGGCTGCCGTCGGATAAAAAGATGCACCTCGAAATGCGCGCACACGGGCACGCAAACCGAGGAATGTATGAAATGGCATACAGAATGCAAAGATGGGCTTACGCCAACATGAGAGAGCCTCAGCCGCACTCACATAGGCTGCCGTCGGGTAAAACAGAGGTGCCTCAAAGTGCGTGCCCGCGGGCACGCGAACCGAGGCGATGATATACAAGCATGAAAATGGTACAGAAATGCAATGATGGGCTTACACCAACATGAGAGAGCCTCAGCCTACTCACATAGGAAGCCAATGAATGAAAACGGAGTGCCTCGAAGTGCGTGCCCACGGGCACGCAAACCGAGGCAATGCACTAAAGCATGAAATGACATGGAAAATGATATGCAAGCATGCAAACCAAATTTCAGCAGCTAAATGAAGGGGAAAACAGCCCTGAAATGATACGAAATGACGATCAACGCATGAAATCATCCCGAAATGTGATTTTAAGTACCCGAAATGGCCTACGGCTATGCTAAACATGCAAAATTGGTACATGAAAGCAAAAACAGTAGCAAGGCAGCCCCAAAAATAGCATCTTTTCAGTACAAAACAAGGCCAAATTGTGAGCATAGATATGGCAATAATGGCATGCAAAAATACGGGAAAAGAGGGGAATTACAAAGCAAGTGGTATTTAGAGTGCTCAAACCCAAAAAATCAGTTCTACAAAACTAAAGAGGGACCAAAAAAATGTACATTTACAATAGATGACAGCCTCCAATTCAGTGTGTAGATATACTAAATGTAGCATGCAAAATTTGGGCCAAAAGAGGGCTATAAAGAGAGGTATCATAAGCAATGACCAAACAACTTAAGACCTTTAATAAAACTTGAAGAATGGACCAAAATAAGACATTTTCTAAGCCTGATGAAGGCTGAAATCCGAAGCTAAGCAAGCCTAACAAAGCATGCAATTTTACGGAAAATATGGAGGATTACAAAACAAGTACCAAAACCAATCATCAAATGGCCTAAGACCCTTAACAAAGAATGAATAATGGACCAAAATAAGGCACTCTCTAGGCCTGATGAAGGCTGAAAACAGTGGCCGAATAAGCTCAAAGAAGTATGCAAAACATGGCCAAAGAGAGGTACAAAGAGAAGCCATTCATGGAGGCACCAAACAAGATTGGTCCCTTCTATAATGTTGTAGAGGGACACAAAATAAGCTCATAATCAGTTTATATCATGCTCCAAAAATAAATGCATATAGGCTAAAAGTAGCATGCAAGTTTACGGTAAAATGGAAGAATTTCAAAGGAAGTGCATGCTACAGCCACCAAACATGATGGAGCCCTTCTTCAATGTTGAAGAGGGGCTCAATATAAGCCCACCAACAGTTTACATCAGTCTCGAAATCAGATTACTCCTAAGGCAAATAAAGCATGCAAAACAATGGCCTAAAGAGTGATATTGAAGGAAGTATATCATGGAGACACCAAATGAGGTTGAGCCCTCCTACAATGTTGTAGAGGGGCTTAAAATAAGCCTAAAACCAGTAAGGGTCGGAGCCCAAAACAAAAGGGAAATAGGGCAAAGAATTGATGGAAAATCATGCTAGAAAAAAGGGAATTGAGACTTACCCTTGAAGACAAGTCTTTTGCCTCTTCTTGCCTTGATGAAAGTTGCTTCTAAGCCTCTGAAGAACACTCCCTTGCTGCTGGAATGGAGGTGGTGATGGTGGAGCTTAGGGTTGATGAAGGAATTAACTAGGAAGCTTGAAGGTTTTTGAGTTTTTGGCTATGAAAATGGAGGTTAGGGAAGATGAAGCCTTAAGAGAAAATGTTCCAACCCTAGCAAAGGAGCTGCCCAACCCTTTAAGTAAGCAAGAAAAGGTGTAAAAGGGGAGGGAAAAGCACCCAAGCTTTCCCTCCCAAAATATCCCCCGGATGCCCGGGATATTTTAAAAAATATCCGGACAAATTTGGAAAGTGAAGCAGTGGCCGGCCAGGTAGGTTTCAGGAGGTGCCACCGGCCACCCCACTGGTCGACCCACTCACCCCTGCCGGCCATGGACCAAAAATGAAGGGCAAAAATCTGCGACCACCATGCAATGGTGTCCTCCCATGTGTGTAGAATAAGGCCCCAAGGTGGAAATTGGCAACATCAGGCAGAGCCACAACATAGAGCTTGAAGGAGGGGCTCAAAAATGAAATCCACAATTTCTAGCCGACCACCAACTTTTAGGGTCCTCTTAGATGTGTGGAACAAGGTTCCAAGGTCGGAAATTGGCAACACTGAAACAGGAGTCACAACATAGGACTTGAAGGAGAGGCTCAAAAATGAAATCCACAATTTCTGGCCGACCAGTAGTTTTTAGGGTCCTCCCATGTCCCCTGATCACAGATATGTAGCTTTGGTTGGAAGAAAATATCCCCAGGGTGTTCAACATTGGCCCGGAAGTGAGCAAAACGGGCGCTGGAGGAGCGAAACTGGTTATCTAGGATAATTGCTGGCATCCCCCCCCCCAGTGATCTCCCTGGGGTTGAAACAGAGGTACCTGCCAAATTTGAACAAAAACTAATGAGAAATGAACGCTCGGGGCCAAAACCGGGCAATTCAGGATCCCGAAAATGAAATGGTCAGTGCGGAAGTGGTGTTCAAGAAACGGTGGGTATCTGCAACCCCAAAGTCCTCGAAATGACAAAAAAGAGGTTCTGCCAAAAATCGAGAAAACCGATGCAAAATGAATGCTCGGGCCCAAAACACGCAGCCGATCCCAAAACCTACCGCAGTAAAAGTGGCATCTGACCATGAAGTGGGCATCAGGCGTGATGTTCCTCAAAATGATAAAACAGAGGTACCACCAAGAACCGGAGAAATCGGAGATGGTTAGGCGGTCAACCGAGGCTCGGCTTTGACGGTCCAGCAAGAGCAAGGAACCAAGACTCCGAAATGGGCAAAAGACTGCGACCCACGAAATGTAACACACGGCCACCGGAGATAGTCTCTGAGACTACTCCCTTCCCGCGGGAAAGAAAACAGAGAAAACCGAGCCTGGTTCGCAAACCGAGACAAGGCACAGAAGAGAGTTCGGAAGTCCGGAGGCAAGGCACACGGCCGCGACTCTGAGACCTCTGAACAAGCACAACATGCAACATCACCGAGCGCTCAATCGGTGACGTCTGAGTCTTAAGGTCGGTCAAAAATGGGGTGTCTACACTATGGGAACAGAATTGAAGTTTAGTACCGCATTCCACCCGCCGACTGACGGGCAATCAGAACGGACAATTCAGACCTTGGAAGATATGCTTCAGATGTGTGCTTTAGATTTCCAAGGAAATTGGGAAAATTACTTGCCACTAGTAGAGTTTGCATATAATAATAGCTTCCACTCCAACATTGGTATGGCACCATACGAGACTTTGTATGATAGAAGGTGTAGATCACCGATTTGTTGGATAGAAGTTGGAGATAGGGCCTTGCTTGGGCTTGAAATTGTGCAAAACACTTCTGAAAAGATCAAGATTATTCAGCAAAGGCTCAAGACGGCCCAGAGTCGGCAAAAGAACTATGCAGATTTTCGAAGAAGACCTCTTGAGTATGAGGTTGGTGACCATGTGTTTATCCGTGTGACTCCGATGAAGGGCCAAGTAAGATTCAGTAAGAAAGGTAAATTGTCGCCTCGTTACATTGGGCCGTTTCAAATTCTGGAAAGGCTTGGTCTAGTTGCTTATCGAGTCGCTTTGCTACCGGGATTCGAACATATCCATAATGTGTTTCATGTATCAATGTCGAGGGGTTATCTTTGAGATCCATTTCATGTGATTGATTATCACCGGATAGCTCTTGATGAAAATATGGAGTACGCCGAATGGCCAGAACGAATCATTGACCGGCAAGTGAAACAATTGAGAAGCAAGTCCATCCCAATAGTGAAAGTGGAATGGAAAAAACACTATGGGAAGGATGCCACATGGGAAAAAGAGGATGAAATGCGACTATGTTATCCACATTTGTTTCCCGACGAAGGCAAAATAAGTTTGGAGGACCAAACTTCCTAAAGGGGGGAAGACTGTGATAACCATGCTCCGTATTATGCTAATTAATCTTAATTACGGATATGACTATGTGTTTAACATGATTTTAAGTGCTATTTATATGAATATATGTGGTTTTGAATTTCTATCTGTTCACCATAAGAAAATTTGTTCAACTTACTGTTATGAACTGAAAATTGAAGGCCTTATCGGCCACAGAAACCGAAATTGACTATGCCATTGTGATTGTCATAATTTTTAGAGCCTATGGTAAAATTTAATTGAAAATTTATTCGGATCAAAATAATTAGATTCAGAACGATTAATTAAGCACCATTCCTTAGCTCTAATCAAATTTGATTAGGCCATCTTATATAAAGGCCTATATAGCCTTATGTTATTGTTTTGAACTCACTTTCTCTCATTTGGCTGAGATTTCTCTAGAGAGAGAGAAGGCCGGTTCTAGAGAGAGAAGAGGAGGAATTATGCATTTTGGTTCAAGATTGTGAATTTGGAAAGCTACACTCAAGATTTAATTAGAATTTGTGAAGATTAAAGCTCCTAGGTGAGTAAATTCATGAGTTTGAGCTTGAGATTTTGTGAATTCAAGCTTAAATGGTAATCAAGAACATGAGTTGTGTTGATTTTGATGAGATTGAAGTCTATATGCACATGCATGCATAGAATTGCTATGAATTGCCATGAATTTGCATAATCTAACATGTAGCATGTCAAATATAAAAGATTGAGAGTTTGATCATACATGCAAGAATGGTTTTGTTGAGTTTCATGAGAATAAACACCATTTGCACCATTTGGAATAGAATTAGAGTCAAGAGTTTCCATACATGCATGATTAATGTAGATATGGGGTTTGTATGAAGTTTGAATGCATGGGTTTTGATCATACAAGAGAGATGTTGGTTAATTTGAGAATCTAATCATGATTTTGAACAATTGGCCTCATATTGGTTACATTCTCATGATATATGATGTGTTTCCCTATCTTTGGTACCTTAATTCGAGCTTTAAAACCTTTGAATATCGAATTTGAGCCTCAAGAACAGTTTTGGGAAACCTAGAATTTGGCATGTCCGCTCGAGTAGGGAAAGCGCCGCTCGAGCGTAAAATGCGAGCTCCCAGAATTTTTGCAGACATTGATGTCCGCTCGAGCGGGGACATTCACGTTCAAGCGGGAAGCTATATAGTGTGACTTTCAGCTCGAGCGTCCGAATTCATGCTCAAGCGTAAAAATGAGGCAACCAGTACTTTTGCAGACCATGAGGGTCCGCTCGAGCGATGAAACCCACGCTCGAGCGGGGACCCTTGTTTCAGAAATTTGTAAAGGCGTTCTGTGTTTCATTTTCCATTCTCTTTCACTTCTAAGTACTCTTAGGCATGCATTGAGCATTATGAATGAATTAAAAGAATAAGAAAGAAGCCTAAGAGGGATGTATGAATTAAAAATGGATTGAATCAATTGTGACGCATATGTGTTATGTAATGTGTAGGGTCTAGCTCCAAGGTAAATCCACCAGCAGAACACTGCGAGTAATATCTTAATAAAGATATCTGAAGTATGTTATTTATCCAATTGCTTACTTCCATATAAGTCTTATAAGTTTGTTACATTAAATTGGGGACAAATATTTGGTATGCCATATGATTGGGCCAAAGGCCATTTGACATGAATGATTGGGCCGAAGGCCGTTTGACATGAATTATTGGGCCAAAGGCCGTCGGATATAAACGATTGGGCCAAAGGCCATCGGATACGAACGATTAGGTCAAAGGCCGTCAGACATGAATGGATAGGCCAAAGGCTGTCGGGTATGAGTTAAATGGGCCCAAGGCCGTTTGATACGTCTAGAACTTTAGTTGATTGATACATTAAATAGAAACATGAATTGGGCCCAAGGTCATCTGATATAACTGTTTCAAGTTGTTCATGTATCTTTCTTATTTGATATTATTCACTAGGCTTTCGCTCACGCTCATTCATGTGTTTGTAGGTGAGCCAAGGGATGTCCAAACCCAGCCTCGGTGAAATATGTGAGAAACAGTCAAGGTTTTGAAGAGTCAGCCCAAACGTTTCACGCACGAGACTTGTCTTCGCCTCTTTTGTCCTTTTGATATAATTTTGTTATGTTGGCGAAAACATTGGATTACTTTTGTATATAAACTTTGGGTTTGACTGACTTAGACTTGAATAATCCTGTATATACAGAACTTTGTGTTATTACCCCTTTGATGTGAGTTATTAACAGATATATATATATATATATGGACTGTTATGTTATGCCATATAAGCACAACTCTATGGACAAAAGTTTGAAATTTGCTTCCGTTTGGCCCCTTTACTCTGATGAGATATGTCTTGTTTGGTTTGAGGCCGTAGGTAATCCCTTGATTACTAGCCAGTTATGTCCTTAACCCATAGAAGCGGGTTTGGGTCATGACACGTGGTCTTTTCTCTAAAAATATGGCGACATTATTTGTACGGCACTACTTGTGAAGTCTACACCAATCATAAGAGTCTCAAGTACCTCTTCACCCAAAATGAATTGAACATGCGACAACGATGATGGTTGGAACTTATTAAGGACTATGGCTTGCAGATCCATTACCATCTTGGTAAAGCCAATACAGTTGCAGATGCACTTAGTCAGAAAGGTATAGGAAATTTGACAAATTTGCTTGCGAGACAACAAGAGTTGTCAATTGAATTAGAAAGAATGAATATAGACCTCGTGATGCATGAACAGAATGCCATGGTAGCAACAGTGGCAGCTCAACCGACATTAATTGAAGAAATCAAACAGCGACAGATGGAAGATGAATCTTTAAAGAAGATATGTGATGAGTTAGAGACAAAACCAAGACCCGGATTCGACCTTATAGATTCGATGCTTAAATTTCAAAGCAGAATATGTGTTCCCAATGTGTCAGAAATTAAAGTGAACTTGATGAAAGAAGCACATGCCTCGAGATTCTTAGTACATCCTGGAAGCACTAAGACATATTAGGACTTAAAACAAACCTTTTGGTGGCCAAGTATGAAAAAGGAAATTGCGGACTTCGTCTCAAAATGTTTGCAATGTCAACAAGTAAAGGTAGAGTATCAAAGACCGGTAGGGTTGCTACAACCCCTTCCAATCCCGGAGTGGAAATGGGAACATCTGACTATGGATTTTGTTGTAGGTCTACCGCGGACTCCTCGGGATATGAACTCTATATGAGTCATTATAGACCGGTTAACTAAATCCGCTCATTTTCTACCTATGAAAACTCAATACAATGCGGATAAGCTTGCTGTGATCTATGTGAATGAAATTGTAAGACTCCATGGTGTTCCAGTCTCAATTGTGTCAGATAGGGATCCGAAGTTTGTATCGAGATTCTAGCAAAGTTTACAGGAAGCGATGGGTACAAAGTTAAAGTTTAGCACAATTTTTCATCCTTAGACAAATGGGCAATCTAAGAGAACAATACAAACTTTAGAGGATATGCTCCGAATGTGTGTTTTGGATTTTCAGGAATGTTGGGAAATTCATCTACCATTGGTAGTTATCATTCATTCGAGCATTGGCATGGCACCCTATGAGGCACTGTATGGAAGACCATGTCGCTCTCCCATGTGTTGGGCCGAAGTTAGAGATAGATTATTGGTAGGGCCTGAAATTGTACAACTGACGACTGAAAAGATTAAAACTATTCGGGAAAGAATGCGAACCGCTCAAAGTAGACAAAAGAGTTATGCGGATAACCGACGAAGAGATTTGGAATTTGAGGTAGGTAATCATGTTTTTGTCAAAGTCACTCCGATGAAAGGACACCCAAGGTTCGGGAAAAGGGGTAAGTTAACACCCCGATATGTTGGTCCATTCCAAGTTCTGGAGAAAGTGGGTTCAGTGGCTTACCGAGTTGCCCTACCACCAAGTATGAGTCAAGTACATAATGTGTTCCATATATCTATGCTCCGAGGTTACCTTCCAGACCCGTCTCATATCATCGATCACCATCAAATTGTATTGGATGATAAATTGACCTATGAAGAAAAACCAATTCGAATTCTGGATCGGCAAGTAAAACAACTAAGGAACCGAGAGATTCCAATGGTGAAAATTGAATGGCAGGAACACTACGAAACCGAAGCTACTTGGGAAAAAGAACAGGAAATGCAACACCAATATCCGGAATTATTCTTATCATAAGATAAAACAAGTTTGAGGGACCAAACTTATTTAAGGGGGGGAGAGTGTAATAACCCGACCTTCGTACATGTTTTCTGGTATGCTTTTAGTCCTTTATTGTGTGCATTTATATGTTTACTATGAAATTCCATGTGAAATTAAGTTTAATTGAGTGAATCTTATGACTGTGGATTTATATCTGTCAATTATGAAAAATATCTGTTACGATTATGATGTTCGAATCAGAAATTGGAAGCCTTAGAAACTTGATAATCTGGAATTGACTAGATAATTGAGATCAGCATAATTTTTAGATCATGATACGAATTTTTGTAAAAATCTGATTCAAAATGATTAAACTGATCAATTTTTGTCTTATTCAACTCTTATATATTTTCTCTAACTTGGTAAGTCTTTCAAAAATATCTCCTGAAAAAGAGTGTAGAGAAGTTGAGAGAAGAACTAAGAGGGAAGAAGGTCAACAAGGAAGAAGGTTGGGAAATTAAGAAGGATTGTAGAGATTAAGGCTCAAGGTATGTATAAGCCACCTTAAATAACCTCTTTCTAGGACTTGAGTAAGAATCTCCTTTCATTTGTGAGAACAAGGGTTTGTAATTGGGATTAAGTGTGTGATAATTACTTAATTGGAAAAGTATTCTTATCATTTGGTTGCTTTGGAGTTAATTTGAGTTATAGGGAGGAATTACATCTCATTTCTTGGCTTTTCATGTTGAACTCACATGGTTAAACATATTTATTGTTCATATCTCAAATGGAGGAGCTAGATTATGGTCTCATTAAACTTATGATTTATGTTTATAATGGTGCTATGACTTGTATTCCATGATTATGATGATGTTATACCATTATATTGTGTCGGTTTTCCCACTTCTTCCCTTTAAGATGTGTTGAATTTGATGAATTTGTGCCCTAATTCGGACTGCTCAAAACAGAGACAGCGACTGCACATGCAGGGCTCATGGCCGCACGTGTGGGGCTCACAGCCGTACATGCAGAAAATAGGGGATCTCGAGTTGAAGCTACTGGAATAAATTCACGTGCGGGGCGCACGTGCGGCGAAGGGCCTCTACACGTGCAGCCCATGTGGAAAAATTCTGTATGCTCCGTTTCACTTGTTTGATCCTCTGGGATTGCTAAAATCTGCATTTGACGCTTTTAAAATGATTATAAATTTATTAGAGACTGAACGAATCAGATATTGATTAAAAAAGAAAAGGGACTAATTTGTGAGTGCATGTATGTAGGTTATACACCGGAAGGGACTGTTGCTCCACCACAGCACTGTGAGTAATAGTACTGTAGTAGTATATTTCAATTACTGTTAATAGTTATTATTAACATTTTGCTATTTTTGAGTTAACTATGTCAACTTGTAACAAACAATCGGAAAATTATGTGCAATATGAATTATGATATCCTTGTGAACTTGAGATCATTCTGTTTTACCAAAGATGGGACCGAGGTCGTTTAGTTATGAATTACCGAGTGTGGACAAACTTTAAGAAGAGAAAGGTGAGGACATACCAATGTCTCACCGACCGTAATGTGATTTAACAAAATATGATTCATGGCCTATGGCTAAGGGAGGTGGTACATGTCAATGTTCCATTTTTCCCATACTGTTGTAGACAGCTATTGATATATTGGGCCTGAGGCCATTCTGTATGATGTGTTGGGCCTGAGGCCATTTTGTATGATATGTTGGACCTGAGGCCGTTTTGTATGATGTTGGGCCTAAGGTCGTTATGGAAATGTATACAGAGTAAGATTATACATGTGGTCTATGCATCTATATATGTTATAATTTAAGTTTATTCATTTGATTTCTCTACGTACTATTATTCACTGAGCCTTGTTCACTCCGTGTTATGTCTGTCTCTATAGGTAATCAACCTGGAGGTCAGTCTTAAGCCTCGTTTGGGAACAGGCTATTTTAGTAACTTTTTGGCTTTTTACGAAAAGATGTACAGAAAAGTAGAGAGGTGATGTGACTAGTTTTAGTTGACTTTTTGGCTTTTTGGCTAAAATAGCCAGTCCCCAAACGAGGCCTAGTCCAGCTTTAGCCGCTTTCCTTTTGTCAACTTCACTGTATCCAAGCAGTTTAATGAAGCTTATGCATTTTTGTGGAAGTCATTTCATAACCCATAGCTTTGGCCACTAGTCTTTTGTCAAATGCTAAATTATGTATAACTTGCTTTTTCGATGTTTTGGTTTTACCCCCAGTTTCGGGGATGGGACTGTATATATATCTGTTTGTATATAACCATCTCTTATGTGCATATTTATTATGCGTTGGACTATTTGATGAAACATTTATGATCCTAGCATATAAGTATTGGCTTAATGGATGTTGTTTTATGTTGTTAATTGCTTCTGTTCTGACCCCATAGTAAATAATTATTGAGTTTTGAGACCGTTTTCGAATGGGTCATGTCCAAACTTTTAGGGGCGAGTTTGGGGCTTGACATTCAACATTTTCCATTCCGTTAGATGTGTTGGAAAATTCACTTTGTGGGTTTACCAAACAATCATTACAAGCTGAGTTGTTTAGAGAAACAAAACTCATAATTTGGATGAAGTTCCTATGCAACATAGACATTGTGTTGAGGCAGTTGATCATACATTGAGGGATATTCGTGATAGTGAAAAGCCATTTTTGTGTATTACTATTGTTTTTTATGGAAACTTTCGACAAATCTTACTAGTTATACCCAAGGGAGTTCGTGAGCAAATTGTAAATGCATCATTAAGACACTTTATTATATGGAAGCATATACATATCTTAACTTTGGATTTGAATATGCGCTTGAATCATGGAAACCATGAAAATGCTATTTTTGCAAATTTCTTGATAGAGGTAACAATACTTTAACATTTTTCTTTATTATATAGATTATTTTAAATTAATAAATTGTGTTTACACTCATATTTTTTTTAATTGATTTCACTTGTTTTAGATTGGGACTAATCCTCAAGAAATCATCAACCTTGCATCAACAATACACAAATGTCAAGATTTGAATGAATTACTCTCTACAGTTTACCCACAATTGAATATAATAGAGACGTCGACCCCAACATTTTTAACTGAACACACCAATCTGCGCGTAACGATGATGTCAGTGACATTAATACTATTGTGTTGAATATCTTTCCAGGGAGATTATATACTTATTTTGCAGCAGATAAAATGTCTGAAGATAATGAAATTAATCCTGCCATTACAAATAGATATCCTAATAAATATTTAAATTCATTGGATCCTCTTGGGCTACCAACTTTTAAGTTAGAATTGAAAGTAGGTTGTCCTATAATATTGTTAAGAAATATTGCACCGAAAGATGGACTATGTAATGGTACAAAATTGATGGTTACTAGGTGCGACACTCGCATAATTGAAGCTCAAATTTTAACTGGAGAAAAGTTTGGCAATTTGGCATTCATACCAAAGATATCTTTGACACTATCTTTGACACTATCTTCTTCAGAAATGCCTTTCCAAATGACAAGACGTCAATTTCTAGTCCGATTAGCATATGCCTTGACCATTAATAAATCTCAAGGACAATCTGTGAAATTTGTTGGGGTTGATTTGCGCATACCAGTGTTTAGCCATGGCCAATTATATGTGGCATTATCCAGATGTACATCCTTTGATCGTATAAGTATTCTCCTCCCTAAAGATAGCTTGGATTCTACTACAAATATTGTTTATCCTGAAGTATTGTTGTAGTGTTCCATGTTCATTAAATAACGATTTATCAAAAGTTAACCATGTAAATTTATTTCTATTGATTATATATCTTTTTTAATAAAATTTCAATTTAATAATAATTGGAAATATGAATTTTTTTAGGATTGGATCGAAAAATTTATGGAGCTTAAAAGGAGAAATACAACTAACTTGCTTCGATGGGGATGTAATAAGGTAATTTCAATCTCAAAGTATTTTGATATGTATATTTCCAACAAATATACCAACCTATATATATATATATATATATTTTATTTCCACAAATTACCAGATTGTTGTCCATGTTTCTCATTGGGGATACATACAAGTTGATACAAAGACTTTTTCGAGAGTAATGAGGAGGAAGTTTGGGCAAATACATGTTATTGACACATCTTCTATAAAGCATACAAATTCTGGAAAGCTTTAACCCACTTTTTTTAATATAAAGTTTTAATCCACTCTTTTGGTGTATGACAATATAATGTTTGTTTTACTTATGTAGTTATAATTTGATTGGCAACAGTAGCACTAACTGGTGTGCATTTTAGTTTTAATTTCTTTTAAATTGTAGAGCACTGGCTGGTGTATTTGATATTTAATTTTTTTTTATATTTGATTTGTCTAGAATTGTAGAGTACAATCTGTTAAATATATTTTTATAACTGTATTTTAATTTTAATATTATTTACACCGTACCTTTAGCCACGGGCATACGCTAGTATTCATACATATGAAGACTTTACATATCATATAAAATGTATACATAATTAGAAAAAAAAATCAAAAAATAAAAAATTAATAGAAAAAAACAAAAACAAAAAAAGAAAATTAATTTTGATATGATTTTATCTTTTTGTAAAAGTGGAAATAACTTTTTAACTTCCAATATATATATATATATATATATTTGTTTCCTTATTTTTTTTGTTGTGAGATTGTTTTTTATTTTTTCCAATGGCTCAAACTCAGATAATATCAATATTATGTGACAACTCAATTTCATGAGAGACAATGTCAACACTGGACAATTTCATGAGAAACAATGTCTACAACAATGTCAACATTGGGCTGAATTTCATAAGAAACATGATCGACACCCGTATTTATATTAGAGGTGTAATTTAGGCGGGCTCAATCTGAACAATCCGAACTCAGTTCGGATTTTTTTAGGGTTTGAACAAGATATTTTCAAATTTGGTACGAACTTGGGCAAAAATTCAGAAGTCCAAATTAAATTTGAGCGGATTTGGACAAAGACGTCAAACACCCCAAGCAACTCGAAATCTGAATTATACATATATAGATGTGTAAAAATATTAAATATACATATAAATTATTAGCCATTACATGATATTAAAGTAAGTTAGATTATTAAATCATATTTAATATATATTATATATACAAATAACATGAAATCTTACTTTTTTTTATTTTCACTCATAAATTGTAAAGACTACTATAGCAGTATGTCTCTTACATTATATAAATTATTTGTTTTGATGGTATTAATGATTTTTCTATATAAAAAAAATGTAAATAGAGTCAAATTTTAATAATATAGCTGCAAAAAAAAATGAAATTCATTTACAATTCGGATTTAACTCAGGTCGGGCTTGGGCAGGCAACTTCGGGTTACAATTCAGGCATGGGCAGACCTGTGTAGGTCTTAGCACAACTTGGACTGGGCTTAAACAATCTCTCAATCCATCCGAACCCGCCCGAGTTGCACTCCTAATTTACATTGGGCTCAATTTCAATTTCATGAGAGAGGAAGAGAGATTTTGCCAAAATATAATATTTGTTTTTTTTTTTTTGATTCCTTGGAAATTAAAGAGAAAAAGGTTTAACATAAAACAAAACAGAGGGCTAGTCCCTCACTACATAATTTCCAATCATATCATCTATGAGTAGAGATCTAACTGATTCTAGAGGGTCTTCAAGGATCACCACATGGTCATCTTAAGCAACTCCTAGATTTGCCAGTTTGTCAGCAACCTTGTTACCCTCTCTCATTGTGTGTCCTAGAGAGCAATTGCATCTGTTGAGAAGAAACTTTGCATCCTCAATGAGAGCTTTAAAGAGAGTTGTGGGTTGGACCTTGTTGTATGTTGCTGATGGCTTGTGCAGAGTCAGATTCTATTTCCACATTTGTGACCCCTTTCTGGAAGAGGATGGTGAGGCCTTTATAAATGGCCCATAACTCTGCCTCCAAACTAGTGCAGTGTCCCAGCTTGCCATAATAGCCCCAAAGCCACATGCCTTATTCATCCCTCAGAAGTCCATCATATCCTACTTGACCTGGGTCACCCTTTGAACACCCATCTGTGTTTAGCTTCAGTTTACCTGCGCTTGGAGAATATCATTTAATTAGTCTAGGTGAAGAAGAGTGTGGGTGAAGAGGAGATTGAAAAGCTTCTTGGATGAAATATAGTATTTGTGCATTAGAGCAAAATTGCTATAATTTAACATCCTGACACTATAGCAATCTATAATTTAACAATAGCATGCCAATATAGCAATTGTGCATTGGAGATGCTCTAAGCATTCTTTTGAGATCAACTTGTTTGGTTTTAGTTTTTTAAATTTAATTTTATGAAAATTGAGTTTTTTTTGTTGTTCTTATTTTTTTATTAAAAATTTTTAATATTTTAAGGAAATTTTTTAATTTTTAAATACACTTAATATAAATACAATTAAAAAAATATAATATTTATCAAAAAAAATTTGAAAATTTTCAATAAATATCAAAAATATAAAACAAAATACAAAAATTTAGTACATTTTTGTATTCTTATGTATTTATTGATACTTTTAAATATTTTTTTATAAATATTTTACTTTTTAAACACATCTAAGTTAGAGAGGGTAATTTGCATACTGAAAGTTGGGCCGAGCTAGGCTCATTTGTTTTAAGATTTGGGTTGAGCGAAGTAACCTCGGTTCAAGGGAACACGCTTCAGGACTGAGCTAAGAGCTTCAATAGCTTGGTCGTGTGGTGTACCCCATGTTAGATTGAGGTTAGGAATAGATGAGCAAGGTGTTATCAGTAGCTCGGACAGGGGTATGTTAGTAACAAACCACCGGGCTTAACGATATCTCGGTCGAATAGTATCTTCAGCCAGTCCGGCATAGAGCAAGTCCAGGATAGCTCGGTTTAGTGTGCTACCGAGCTGAGGCAAGAGGTGAAGGGTTTAGCCATCTCACTTGGCTTGCAGTGATGAGGGTGTTTTAAGGATAAGCATTATCCTTAAGCTTGAGACTCCTAGGAGAACTCTGTTAAGGAGAGTTGGAGTCCTACTAGGATTGTGCTGAGTGGAATCAATAAAAGCTCATGGCAGGACCTATGTACAGGCATTCCAATTCTTACTCTAGAATACACAGAGCTTTTATGTTTATTGTCTATTTGCTGACTTAGGCATCGGAGAGGTTTCCAACACACACCCGCCGGCTAGCTCACGTTTGTATTTTCAGATAGTAAAGCGAAGACATTTGGAAGAGTGCAAACTTGATCAACAGGATTATACGAGAAGATTATTTCGTGCTCGTACAGGCGCATATAAAAAGTATTAAAAAAAATTGCTTAAAATATTAAAAAAATCACTAAAAACAAAAAATATGAAAAATAAAATATTCAATTTTCAAAAAATTGAATTCAAAAAATTAGAACCAAACAATGTGATTTTTTATAAAATGAAGTATAAAAAGGCAAAAAGAATGGAAAAGAAATTTTGACTTTTTGTATTAGCTTTTTGGCTTATTCAGGCCTTGTTTGGAAACTCAAATTTAACCCAAAAAAAACTATTATAGGTTGTCAAATTATTATTTCTATTTTTTGTACGTTTTTTCATAAAAAATTACTTATAAAAAACAAATTCCGAAATGAGTTCTTGGAAACTTCCAAATAAGGCATATATTTTTTTTCAAACTACCTTTTTTTAAAATTATAACAAAAATTTTTATTTTTTGGGTCCGCCTTGTTTAAACGAATCTAAAAAGTAAAAAAGAATTCAAAAAAATAAATAAATATTTAAAATTTAAAATAAAGCCCATGAAAATCACTATTTTTTTTACTAATTTTTCACTAGAATCTAGATGTGGGTACTTGTATCAAGCCCAATACGTGGCAAGCCCTACAGGTGCTACATCACCAAAACCCCACCCACATGGCAGACCAATAAGGCACCACGCGGGCATGTCGTACGTTTGATATATGGCAAGCCCTACAGGCACCATGTGCCAAGGTACTACACAAAACCAAGACTATGTGCTTAGCCTAAGCGGGAGCATACATATAAGCCCAAATATATCCAAATATGAAAAGCCCTACAACATGCAGCACCATGGCCCCACAAGGCCCATGGTCCTTCATACTTCGCTCAAAGACCAAACAACAATACAATCAGCCCCCTGTTCACTTGGACTTGGATTAATAAACACTGGCTCTCCTAAACATAAAGACAAGCTCGCAGCCCATTCTCCTACTTGGAAGTAAGCCCCTGGCTCTTCTAAACATAAAAATAAGCTTGCGGCCCATTCTCCTACTTGGTCGGTTGGAAGCGAGCCCCTGGCTCTCTTAAACACTAAGGTGACCTTTAGCCCATTCACCTACTTGGGCACCTGGGTTGAAAGCAGGACCCAGGCACAACTACTCGGGATCATTAGAGGATACTGGACTGGCGGCTAAGGTCATGGGATCGTCGAGATGGTTGTCTTCTCGCTAAGACAACTCCATCTCGACCATGCTTGAAGAAGAGGCAACAATGACCTTATGTTCATGTCACCCGATGCATATACGAAACGTTACTTTCCGCTTGCCATGAAACATTGCTCTCCGCCTGCCGTCAAGCTACAGACTACAAAAGGGCTTATATCACTTCTGGCAGAGTTAAGGAGAACGAGCTACCTGTCCAACAATTTTCTTGGGCTCCAATACTCCTGTGGCTTATATAACGTATCGTACATGCAGCGAGACACAACAACAACACAACTCCATAATTCTAACACACTAAGTCTCATATTCAAACATCCCCTCTTACACTCCATATCAGTGTTCAAGGTTCATCACTACCAACCTCTCATTTTCCAAGCTTGCCTTAACCTCCTCCTCTCCACCTCCAATGATCTCAGGCCATTGAAGTGCTCGCCATCTTCTTAGACTACCTCTGACCACACCTCTCATCCACACTAGAATCTAAAAGAAAAATTTTAAAATTCACTAAAAACGAAGATAAACTAACAAAAAAAAGTCACTAAAAAAACAAGGGATTAGATTCTCTCAAGTTGACCATCCAACTTGAGAGATTGTTTGGGTTTGATAAGCCCAATTTTGGACTAATTTTGGTGATCCAAACCATTTATTTTTAAGACTCGCTGAGTAGAATATGTATGCGAAAAATTAAGATGATTAGACATCAATATCTATATATTTGAATCACATTTATTTTTTAAAAAATAAACACCAATTATAATTTCAAGAATAACCATCCATTTTTTAGTCTTTAAGCTCAATGAAATGATATTTTAAACATTTTATATATACTTACATTGAATTTAATGATTTACCATTTTGTGCAGGGATAATTTCAGCACTATGATGAAGGGTAAAGCTCTATGGAAGAATAGCGCACTTGTGGAAGAATAGTGCTTTGGGAAGCAAAGTCTGCACAGATAACAAACGGTGGGGTTGCCCGATCGGAGTTTGGTCAAAAATCCCTCCAATGGTAAAGTCAAGGACTAGGAAAGAAGAAGAAGAGAAGATGCAAAGAAAATGTATATGTTCAATGTCTAGATTTTAAATCTCCTTCGAGTGAATAATGCTTGTCTTTTATAGGAGAAGGTTGCTTCTCCTCCAAGATCACTCATTCTCCACCATGTGTCCATCTTTGTCTTATTTGTGATTGTCTCCTATTAAAGGAGGACAACCACTTCGCCTGACACTCAAGTACACATGTCTGTCATGTATGCGCCTTGTCCTTCTACACCTTTATGTCTCTGTGTTCTATTCAAATAGAGAGAAAGGAGTAGAGTTGTTTGTCTCTTAAGAAAGATCTTTTGTGTGTTGGCCTTCTTTAAGTTGGTCCACTTTGGAGTGGTTGTCCAACCTAGAAGTCCAACTTGTTGCTTAGCCTACTTTAGAGCAAGCCATACATGTTAAGCCGAGGTCTGTGGCTTGCTTTTCTCAGAGCGGGCCTAGCATTGGGCCGAGCTTCGTAGCTTGTCCTATTTTAGAGCAAGTGTCCAGCCCTTAGGTCGAGCTCCAAGATTGTCCCGCTGCAGTGACGGTCTAGTATTGGGTGGAGCTCCAGGACTTAGTTGGTTTTATCCCACTTCACATTTTTAGTCGATTTTACTTATTAAGCAAATGTTTAGATTGAAAATAAATAAAAAATTATAATTTAAATTGACAAAACTAAAAATTCATAATATATACTATTATATTAAGGGTTGGTTTGGGATGTTCTAAAAAAGTGCACTTTTTGATTTATTGGCTTATATGGATTGGGTTTGGGTTGGGTTTAATGTGATGGGTTAGAGAGGTGATGTGATTTAAATAAGATGATATGACTTAAATAGGATAGTGAATTTTTTACTTTTTGTATTATTTAGTAGATGCTAAACTTGGCCTAAGTGAATGTCGGACTTAATGTCTAAGTTTTGCTTACTTCTCCTTATTCTGCGTGTTCTTCATTTTTATATTTAAAAAAATAAATAAATAACACAAAGGAGACTCAAACTTTAGATCTTTAATTACACACAATATATAATAAATATTTTATTTTATTTTATTTTTACTTACTATCATTTTTTTTTTGTATTTTTTTTTAATGAAGGGATAAATTGATCCATTATAGACCATGTTGGAAATAAGTGGCTCTCTTTGGCTTATCACAAACTGCACTAAAATAATGGGAAAAAAAATTACCCGAATGTTGTGGGTTGTGGGTGTGGCTCTCTCAACAACATAGCCATGGCTACAACAACCACCATTACACCCTCCATTTCTTCTCTTTGGTACCACCACTACTTCACTAAACCCACTTCAAAATTCAGCTTCACCTTCAAGATCAGAGCATCATCACTATCATCCATGGCCACCACCACCACCACCAAGGTGGTTCCGGCCGTCATAGTCGGCGGCGGACGGGTTGGACGAGCGTTGCAAGAGATGGGCAACGGCGATGATGTGTTGGTGAAGAGAGGCGATTCTGTGCCGCTTGATTTCCCTGGTCCCATCTTGGTATGCACAAGGAACGATGATCTCGACGCCGTCCTTCAGTCCACTCCTCAGTCTCGATGGACTGGTAGGTACTATTTTACCCACCTCATTGATTCATTCATTCATTAGGGATTTTTAATTATTCAATTTGAGCATTAAGCAACTATAAGTTTAGATGATAGATTTTATTTTCCTACTGTTTGTGTCATTTTAGACCATCTTCAACCCTTCACCAAATCTAACATCAAATTCAAATTTGATGAAAAAAAAAGCTACCTTTTGTGCTCCAACGGTTGCACCAAAACAGTATCAAATTGAGAATGAACCAAAACTTTTACCAAACTGAGAATGGGCTGGGTCTTTCACCAAAACACTGTTCATTGCCGGTGTATTTTTTTCCAACCGGATGACCAATTTTGGCAAAATTTTGTACAAATTTTACACTGAGGGGTCAACCACCCGGATGACCCTCAAGCTTCTCAAGCTTTGTACAGAATTTACTCTTACCGGTCGACCGGCCAGTCGTTTCGCCGGACACCCGGTGCGTTTTGAAGAACACCATTGGAGTGATTGATATCAGATTGAGCCAAACGTCTTTGTTTTACTCAAATTTGGTGAAAAATTTGTTCAACCGTTGGAGATGCTCTTAGTCAATACTCAATTTTCACTTTTAATTTTAGATTTTACGACCAATTGATAACGCCATTAAAATTTTTGATAGAAATGTTCACTTGAGTTGGTTGAGATGAAATTACTGAATTGATTAAGTTTATAATTTAATTTGACCCCCAAAAGCATGACACATGCAGCTCACGTGCATTTGCCATAAAAATGTTAATAATTTGAATTAGTTGAATTAATTTAAGATAAAATTAAAAATTCAGTTAAAATCAAGTCAGTTGAAATTATAGGGACAAAATGACACGAGCTGAAGTACTGGCTGTGTAATTTGCCCTGGATTTTAAGATTGAATTTGATGACCTTATAGTTGTACAAAAATCAAAATTATAATTTTACTCAACCCTATTTTCCCTTTAATTATTTTGATATATCTATAATAGCCAACTCTCCTGTAATTTTATAAAGTTTAAACTCAATTTGCTTCATTTAAAATTCATATATCCAAACTAAACAAAAGGTTTTTTTTTTTTTTTTTTTTTTTTTTTGGGGGGGGGGTTGAGAAGTTATTGTTGGGGTGTTATGGATATATGTTTGTTCTTGTTTCTATCTTTTTGCTGTTGTTATATGTGGAGAATAACATGCAGAGGTTACTGATCATGATTTCTTGTTTTTCTGATGCGTTTTAGCTTTGGAATTTATGTAGTTTATGTTGCATTTTGACAGTTAGTGACATTAGAATATGATGTGATTTGGATTTTCATCGGTTAAAATATAGCCACCAAATTCATTTTATTCAATCACACTATAGTTAATAGCAATTTTTTTACATTGAATTTACCTTGATGGTACTTGACATTGTTCAGTTTAGTTGATGTTTCACCATTGAGAAAATGATTCAAAATTTCAACTATATGATAGGATTGAGCAATCTATGATGCTATTTTGATTTGATATTTCACTTTTGTATAGTGGATTACTTTGTTAGTTGCAATAATTTTATTCTTGATTTGAATGGCTTGATATGTGAGAACAATGTGATATCACATTTTGAATATGTGTCCTTGCCTAATTTATTTGGGTTTGTTTGATGGGTTTGTCTTATTGTGATGGACTGTAACAATATAGCAGATTTGGTTTTCTTCCAGAATGGAATGCTGGAGCCGTGGTTTCAAAGTAAAGGTTTGGGTGATGCGGACCAAGTTTTGGCATATTTTGCAGTAGCAAAGCTTGGTGAACCTCCTATTGACGGGAAAACAGATACTAACCCTGAGGGATTGACCGCGGCTTTTGGAAAATGGGCATCTGCAGTGGCATCAAGATTACGTGCTGGTGGCCTTTCTTGCAAGGTAAAGGATGATTTTTGTATTTTTGGGACTAGTTTATGTTCTAGGTATTAGCCTTGAGCTTCACCTTGTAGTTACTAAAACAAATTTGCCACTTCTGACCCAGGAAAATGTTTTGTTTTTGCACGACACTTTATGTGAAAAACTTTTGAGTTTTTCCATAATCGGTCTGTGCTAGTTCATTGTATTTTGAAAGAGCTTTTTAAAGATATAAGATTTATCAAAATCCAATTTAAAATGAAAATTTGGTAGCCATTTTGCGAAAAATACTCACTGGACTTGGACCGAACCAATTTTATTTAATGTTTGCACCTTGTGGAAGCATACCAGTTTCTTCAACCATGGTTTGAGGTACTGAATTTTAAGTGTGTGCATACTAGTTTCTTTCTTCATTTCCTTCTTGTTTTCTGGTACGAAAAATATCTCCGGTCTCCCTCTGCCTGCTAGTATTTTACTAGCAAGAGGGATTTCTCTCTCTCTCTCTCTCTCTCTCTCTCATGACATTTTTTTTTTTTTTTTTTGATTTGTATCTCCATTGTTGGGGAGGAGTTGACATTAACTATGCCATTAACCAAAAGTAGGAAGCATAATTTCTTTATTTAGTAGTACAAATTGCGACTTTTTTCTTCACAGTAGAACACACTTCCGTTTGTTTTTTCGGTAATATGTACCAGGTCCTTGACAAGGAAGCTTTTCAGAAGCAGATGTTGGAGAAACTTATATGGATATCAGCATTCATGCTAGTTGGAGCACGTCATCCTGGAGCAACTGTTGGTGCTGTTGAGAAGGAATTTTGCTCAGAGGTACGGCCACTTGAACTAACTGCTTAACGTTAGTTATTTGAACAGCAAAAAGAAACTGGAAAATCTGCCTTTTGTTATGATTTTGGCTGTTCTTACACGTTGATCAATAACATCTCTGGAAGGTGCCTACTTGCTTGGTAAAATCTCTTGGAGTTCATACAAGAAACTTTGGTTCGAGTTTCCTGGAATTAGAAGTCTTGAATGCTTACCAGATTGGGAAATTTGAACACTGGGATTAGATTTAGAACATTGCCTTTACCCACTAACAATAACTATTTTTCTGACAAAACAACACCAACGCCTCTGCCACCAACACCACCTCCAACAGAGATTTATTTTTTTTCCTTTTTGTAGGACTGTCTATGATGTTGGCCCACTTTTGAATGGACTTTTAGCTTGTAAGAAATTACCAAAATCAGTGATTATAAATCATGTAACAGATGTTCTTATTTGAACCAAAGTTACTCTCAAAAGGTGCTTTTCCATGAACACAGGTGCATGACTGGAGTGGGCAATTTGATTTACATCACTACATTGAACTGAGACTAGTGATGCCGAAAATTCAAATAATACTCTTCCTGTGCCATGGGAAGTATAACAAACACAAATAGGTTTTATACATCAAAAATGTCTTCTGGTATGTGTACTGTAGTTGGTCGGAATCTCTTGAGCTATTGTTGGCTTCTCTAGACTCTAACCTGATCTAGCTGTCAACTCTGGTTGGCAATCTCAGGTTATGAGGAATTCTGTAGAAGAATTTTCTTGTTGGGTGAACTGGTTGGATTACTTGGGATCCATTTACATGATTTGGGTTAGGTCAGTCCCCAGAAGCCCTGCTTGTCAACTCCGCCCTTCGTTGTCAGTGGGCATCAGCATTAAAATCTATTACTTCTATCACTGTTTTTCCGTGCATGTGGCTGCCAATTTGGCTATGTAACCAACTCTTAAGTGAAGGCATGATCTAATTGATATTTTACGCTTACAGGTGTGTAGCCTCATCACGGAACTAGCATCTGCAGCAGCTGCTGAGAAAGGGATAGCTTTTGAAGACGGCATGGAGGATAGATTATGTGCTTATGCACGTGCCGTTGCCCACTTCCCAACTGCAGTTAAGGAGGTAAATATTGTTAAAATTTCCAAAAACTATTATTATGATTTGGTGAATGATTTTGTTTTGACTCTGAATTCTATTGATTACTTGCAGTTCAAGTGGAGAAATGGTTGGTTCTATTCCCTTTCTGAAAAGGCAATTGCAGAAGGGAAACCAGATCCATGCCCGCTACACACGACATGGCTAAAAGAACTAAAAGTTGTCTAGAATGGACTTTATTGTACCGTATGTATCCAACAATTTACTTGGAGGATTAACTGGCTCATATTTTATTGAGTTGTTGATAATGCTTTTGATTTAAGGGACCCCAAGTTCTATCCACAACGTGCATTTTCCGATGCAGTAAATTTACCGACATGTGATTGGATAATAGAACTAGAAAGCAAATTTAGGCAGTATTTTGATCAAAATTGGGAGGCACTTTCAAGGTTTAGGGATTATTTCATGTCAAATTCATTGGTGACTTGTACCCTGTGGATGGCACTTTATGGGTCAATTTAGTCATATGCTATTTATAAGCATGCATGTAGTAGTAATGCTTGGTATTCTTCTGTGAAGTGAAAATGGAAATGGTTTCTCTTGATTCCTTTTATTTGGACACAACATTTTTTGCATTTTTTAAGTTTTGGTACAAGGAAAAGCAATAGTCCATGGAAACTAAACTTACTTGGGTGTTCAGACTAAAGTCTTACAGCTCCATCTCACCATCACCTCCTCACTCCCACCACCACTATCACTGCCGCCATCCTACCACCATTAATACAACATTAAGTTTTGAAGTTGCAACCAAACCTAGGAGTTATTTTCTACTACATTTTTTTGAAAAAATTTTCTGCGGAAAATGCTTTTTGCAACTTAAAATTGGGGGAAAGGGTGTTGCTAAACCCATGTTGTTGCTGCATCCGGATTCCGGGAACTCATGTTTGTGTTCGGAGTAATACACTATGAATACTTCAAAAAGGTTAATAACCATTTCTCCTAACTGCAAACATGTTTTGTTTTTAAAAAAATAGGGAACACAATTTAGGTCATCCCATAAGGGCAAGCGAAATTGTAACTCACCATCATCTCCACAAACGGCTGTATTTTTGGAAATATGGACATTAAAATTTGTAATTTTTGGACAAATCACTCGAAACAGAAGAGTTGCTTTCTAATGTCCAAATGAACAAACAATATTTCAAGCATAATATGTTTTTTACATTCCCCTGTAATATCACTCCATCAAATAACTTATCGATGCCAAAAAAGAACAGTGAATCCCCACAAAAACAGAAATTTGCAACAGTAGCTTTGACACTAATCCAATATGCTTCACAACCACAAGAACTCCATTGATACGGTCTAGGAGTTCGACTTTTGAATGTAAATGCTGAAAGAAGATGTCTTCAAATCATGTCTAAGAAAGCAGGATATTGATAGCAAGAGCAGAGCAACCATCAAATTGTTTTGCAAGAAGAGTTGCAATGAATCTGCTAAGGCCCTAAATCCAAACAAACACTATGGAGTTTGGGCACCAGTTATGATGGCCAATCAAAATTCATTTAATAATGATGTTCAAAAACAAAAGGGAATAATGAGGAATGATTTGAGCTGATCATATATTATCCAAGTACTGGTAGGTATAGATAAACTGTTCCAGCACAGAACAATTTCATTTTCTACAAAAGACATTTTTGAAAAATATTTTGAACAATGGTTGTAATTGGCAATGGCAGTGGCAGAGTAGTGGTTCAATGATGATAGCATTGGTAAGACTCTAGTTTGAAAAATATTTTCTAATCAAATTAACTTAAGAAAACATTTTTCGTTGAAACAGATAGAGGGTGAATGCTAATATAGTAAATAAAATTCATATAGAGGATTAAAAGCTAATGTAGTAAGCTCCCTGCATGATTTCATTGCGAATTTATCATTTTCTATATATAACCTCTGTTCACATAATCACAAATGGTACTACAACATTCAAATATTGTTTAAACATTTATTGATGGTTTATTTTTTTAAAGGGATACTGAGGAAGCATAGTACTAATATTGCCACTAAAAGAAGTGGCTCACCAAGAGCAATAGACGGGCATAGTTCATTGAAAGACGATGTAAATGACAAATTTCACCGACTTCTGTGCAATATTTCTTCAGCAACAGGGAATGTTGGAAAAATATCCACGGGAACCTGAAAGACGTCAAAAAAAAGAAATAAATAAGAAATTACCAAGCAGTAATATATTTGTTAGAATCTGGATCCTCTCTAGTGCATCGCCCTATGGTGCCTTAAAACGTCGTCATTTGGGGGGAAAGGGGAAGAGGAAAGGGGCAGGTTCTGATTTTTTGGTTTAAATTTTGCTCCAAAATAACACCGTTTTGGGGCACTACAAGGTGCACTGCAGGCAACACCCTACAGAGGATCGGATTCATATTTGTTAATGCTTAATATGTGGGACCTAGAGGTTTGAAGAGCTTTTTCCATCATAGGTTGCATTTTTACTGCGTTTGAGATCAAAAGATATTTAAAGAAATAGTTACCTCTGCTTTTGGACTCATTATTTGTAAAATTGATTGATACCAAAAATTTTAAGATTAGGTTTAAGGAAGGAAGGAATGCAATAACTATTGTCCATTTCTTTCAGATATTTATCAGTCTTTCCCTTGGAAGCTCAAGAGAGAAATGAGCAAAACTCGTGTTTTTTCTTTGAAGGTTTGTTCGGAATATCAAGATTCTTTTCTCAATGATGTTGATTACTATTCCCTTCCCTCAAGCATTTTAATAAAGAAAATGATGGCAAGGGAAAGAAAGACATTCTAGATTTTACACAGACAATTTAAGGGTGCTAATTCTGGTTATTTCACACCACTGAAGCAAGTTTAAAATGACTTGACAAGTCATCACATATCTAGAGTTCGCAGAAATCTGGTCAACCAATGGTCTCTAGATTAAAGGATCATCAGTTATAAAGCTCTACGTACATTAAACAAATATTTGACTAAAATAAACAAAATGTTGTACTAGGACTCTGTTTTACAAAATGAAATATATAAACTGACTCTAAAAATGTACAGAAGACGGGGTGAAGTCATCAGTTCGAGCCTGAATATCCCTAAACCCAATGTGATCTTTTTTATTTTGACTTTCCTCCCCCACAATGATTGAATGAGAATAGCTAAGAGGCTTGTGGGATTGACGTGAGTGGGCAGGGATGCTATATTTCTGGGAGCGAACTCTGTGTGAATATGAACAACTTCAATCAAGGAGTAACGAAGAATACTCCAATCCAGAAAACCATTTCAACTACTAGCCAACTTGGCAAAAAGAACTGAAAGTCAGACCGTAAACTTGACATGCTTTCTAGCTTGGCTTGTGTTATTAGGGCTAATCCAAATTAAACATAAACTTACAAATTAGCAACTAAGGAAATGTCGAAGCTTTTACCTGAACCTTTTCCAATTTTTCCAATGCAACTTTCAGTGGCTGTGTCATTGTACAGTACTTTTGAAGAAGAGCTTTTGCTGCTTTTTTGTCACCTTTGGCCTGTATTGTAAGTATCTCCCTACTCAAGCTCTCAACTTCTACATCAACCTTTTAAGACAAGAAAACTTATGCCTTCAAATTTTCAATCTGGATAAAATTATGCACAAAGAGGAAATTTGAAGCAGCTATACCTTAGCAAAGTTGACAGAAAATGTTTCGTCTGGATGCAAAATAAAGGCTCCTTTCTCAAACAACCAGTTAAACTGTAGTGCCTGTCCTTTCCTGATGACATTCAGTGAGAATACCGTGTTCAGTGGAAAACGAATTTGTGCAACGTTCCGAGTGTGTGAACAAAGCACAATATTTGAATGGTCCAAAACAGGGCTCTGCATCCAAAAAAATGTATCTGACCCCACCCAAAGTTGCGGACCCCATTGTTTTGGGCCAATCAAGAGGTGTGTTTTGTTCACACTTTGAAAACCGGACTCGCGTTCAGTGGGATCGGGATTGTAATGTGTTTTAGAGCATGATGTAATAGCTAGCTTACCCATGAGCTTCCTCTAGCCCAAAACGTACTGAGCGGAAGCATCCCGCAAGGAAAGAGACATACATGGATTTGACCAGACTCTTCGGAAGTAATTCCTGTCTCCCTCAAAAGTAAAGGTTAGAAGAAAAAAAAGGGCCATAAATTTGGAAATCAGTATTGAAAGTGAACCGCAAAAATTACCTCAAATATGAATTTACTTGCAACCAAAAAATTAGCATTGGACTAGCAAATAACATTTTCAATAAAAATGAGAACCAACATTGTTCAACCTATAGATGCATTTGTCTCTGATGGTAGGTCCAGACTTGGAGATAGAGGTCCTTTCTTGTAGAGAAACTTCTAGTAGTGCTTGTTTTTCCCATGGGCATTGGACTAGATTTGATTAAACTTAATCTCGACCTTTCATGTCCCTAAACCAAACTGGCACCATTCAGACTAAACCTGTTCACTAAATGAACATTTTATAGCTATTTGATTTAGATGATCAAACTTGGCACGACTCTGAAGGAGGAATATCCAGAGGAAGGTCCTCATGACACCAGTCATCTTGACTAAAGCTACAGCATATTGTTGGGTGGGATCAAGATGCCTACCATGGCTGTATCAAGCACGAAGCCTTTTTTTTTTTTGAGAAATTGAACCCACTCCAAGACTCGGGCAACTGTGACGCCTAACGGCCAACAAAAATGGTTAAGAACCAACCTATGCATTTTATTCAACCAAGCTGAGTAGAATAGTTATCCAAATCTGCCTGCACTTTTCTCTGTTTCCATTTGATACCCATCAACCAGACAAACAAGTAAGCCAAAAGAGGATTTAGCACAGCTGAGGGTAAGCCCGAATTCAAGAACTAGACATATGATGTTAAACAGTGATTTAAAATAATAATAATAAGAGACAGACGTTATCTGTGGCTTGTGAGGCTTTGCAGTTCATCATCAAATTTTCCTCAGGCTATAAAGGCATTAAGTGTACTGGTTCCAGTTCCCAAGAACCATCATCATCAAAGAACCATCACAACTACAGTAGCTTATCATGTGGCCAAATATATAAGAAAAATGTACCCAAAGAGTCTGAAATGAAACATAGAAAACAGATTTAATATCATCATTCTATGTTCACAACTTCATCCTTTCCTTTGTCTGTTAATGAAAATGAACATCTGAACAAAAAAAGTTTCCAACAAAAAAATCCAAGTTATCCATATTTTAATACTTCTGTTTATCAACTAACTACATGAAGAAATAATTTTGTTGACTTCCACAAGACTAATAGTTTTCAGTAAATTAATTTATTAAAAAAAAATAAATCACTTTGCTTGGTAAAGGTTTTCCAAAAACACTTTTCAGAAAATTCTACTTTCTTGTTTTCCGTGTTTTTTTGTTTTTACTAAATTTTTTAATATTTTAAGAAATTTTTTAAATTTTTAGACATACCTAACATAAATATACCTAAAAAGTAAAAAAATTGTGAAAAAAACCTTTTAAAAATTCACTAAATACCAAAAATACAAAAAATATATATATATGAGAATTCAGTATATTTTTTGTATTTTTATGTATTTATTAATTTTTTTAAAATATTTTTTTGCAAAATTTTTACTTTTTAGATACATCTAAGTAAGGTACATCTCAAAAAGTAAAAAATTATTTAAAATTTTAAAAATATTCACTAAAAACAAAAAAACACGAAAACCAAAAAAACTCAGTTTTTAAAAAATTTAATCCAAAAAACTCAAATCAAACACACTGAAAAGTTTTCAGTAAATTATACCATGATTCTGAATAGCAATATTTGTGTTTCCAATCTCTACCTGATAAAAGTACGGCCAGATCAAAGCTTTTTCTTACTTATTTTCCTAATCCTAATAAACTACATGTACACAATAAGAACATGATGCTAGGTTTTTAACAGAATCAAAAAGCACATTTAGATACTAGAGAATACCATAATCCTACTAATGTAGTAAAATAGTTGCACCAGGTAAAGCACAAGTGTAAGATCATCTTGTAGACATGATTAAGAGATCACAGCAAAATTTAATCAAATAAATAGTTACTGACCTGACCAATTAGAAATCGTAGGGCCCAGAGGCCAACAATATCAGCTTTAGCTTCTTCCATAGCTGAGTGCAGTTCTTGCAGTTCCTGTGTCGCAAAATAGATGGAAAATCAGAGCACATCAGAAATCATATTTCATTAGAAAAAATGTTCTTCAACAGAGCCCTTGTATTGGTTCAGTATCTTGGCTTTCGTTGAGTTTTTCCTTGTAATAATTTCTATTTTCCTTGGTTTCTTTTGGTTTTGGTTTGCTTAGAGTATTTTGGGGGACTCTTGAGTATTTAAAACCTATCACTGTCAATTTCTCTCTCTGGTACTGAGCATCTTGAGAACAGCAGGCACCCACAGATGTTTCGCCAGACCTCTTTGCCTGCTTTGCTTTTGTTTACAAGTGTCACCTCCCTGGTGCTTTTTGGTTAATGATATATACATATTGATTTATATTTAATAATTATTTAATCATTTTAAACTTGGCCGGACCCACTGTTCGCCAGTGTGAAAATCTACCCCATGCCTTTCTTCGGCCCCCCAATGGAGGATTCCTGCTCCCATACATTTCTAACCTGAGGCCACATATATGCACCCATCCATCAAATAATTATTAATTCATCAATTCTAAAACAAAGTGACATATGGGAAAAATATGTTTTAATATTGAAGCATAATTCAATATCGCAAAGAGCGATGATGCCCTCTAAACTAGTTGCAAAACATAAATAAATGAGAAGCTAACAACCAAACAAGTGAGGAAGTTACAAAGAAAGAGCATAAAAATGATGACAATGCAACTGACCAATCTAACTGTCGATTTTTCACCATTTGGAAGTGTTATGGTATGAGGCCCAATCCCATGGCAACACTCATGGCAAATTGTGTGGGTGAAGAAAGAATCAAAGTCTACATATTTCTGTTGTTCCTTCGTAATACATACATCAGATATGGGCTGAAGAATATGCTTGAACCTGGTAGAGAAAAAAGACCAAATGAATTCAATTTTAAACAAGGGCATATATGAGATAACAAAAAATTTCCCATCTCAATTAATAAGAAGTTCCAATAATTGCCAACAAGAGACATCTGTTATCAGTTTTATATTTGAACATGAGCATAGTTGCTTCAAAGAAAAGAATTGTACTTCGCCTCTGAAACATTTTTAAGCATGACCATGGATGTTCCCCGATCTTTCACTATACGCTCATCGTTTGGAAGGTTGAATGCAACAGTTTGAGGACCCTTCACATCCTGCAATAAAAATTAAGTTCTCAAGCTTCAGTTTTTCAACCAGATAGTTCCAGTAAACTTTGTACAGAATGGGAAACATCAGGTTCTGATAAAGTCTCATTAAAAACATAAAGGCAAACTTATATATTCTAAAACATTAGTTTTTATTAATAAAAAAAAATTTTAAATTCAACTTGACAATATTTATTTAATGATATAAACCATTGGTTTAACCCACAGTTTAGCTATGTAGGTGATTCATACACCGTTTTATGCAAGTTCTGCAGCAATGTTTTACCATGAAAGTAAAACTCGGCCCAACTAAACATAACAAATAGATCTGTCTTTCTTTTCTTTTTATATTTTTCAGTTCTTTCTCGTAGTTCTTTTGTTTTGGCTATGTTACAAAAAAAATAATAATGGGTTAAAATTCCATTTTTGGGATACAATAGCATCTTTATTGAGTCCACAATTTTCATCTGACAACAGTTGAAGGTGAAGCTCTTCTACAACCATTAAGCCAGGTGTATGGCTCAACACATAATATCATGAAAATTTATCCTGAAAATAAAAGAAAAAAAGAAAAAGAAAAAAGGAGAAACAACACAAAACTGAAAGACATAAAAATGAAAATGATTACTTACAAAGGCTTACTACATAATGCACCAACATAATCCATTGGTTTCCAATATGAAATAGGTTGGATTACATGGTATCACAATCCCGTGTGTTATAACATGAACAGTTGTAATTGTGAAACT
Source organism: Camellia lanceoleosa (assembly GCA_025200525.1). Taxonomy (NCBI): domain Eukaryota; kingdom Viridiplantae; phylum Streptophyta; class Magnoliopsida; order Ericales; family Theaceae; genus Camellia; species Camellia lanceoleosa. The sequence continues at coordinate 125,183,598 of CM045759.1, read as the reverse complement.
TATAGAACAACGTCATCCTATATATGACCATATATGGAAGATTTAACCAACTAGTGGCTCATTTCAGAGTTCACATACTATTAAGTAGTATTTTCAGTAGTCTAATTGACATCAAGTTGTTTAAAGTTGATACTTTGTTAATTAAGCTGCTTAATCGTATAACCATATCTTTACGCACATCTTGCAGCCTTTCCATATTTTTTATTAGTAGGAAAGTGTTTCCCCACTCATAGAACATTATATACCAAAAATAAATAACAAATGGATACAAGAAAAAAAATGTAATGTATGAGAGATTTTTCCTCTATAATTCTCACTTGCCATGGACTCACCCCTGAATTATAGATGAGCTGGATAACACGAATAGGAGCAGCAATTATATCTTGTGATTTGTACACATTATCCATTGGAAGATTTTGTTCCAAAACCTAGAAAATATAAACCAATTAGGTGAAAACTGCACAAAAAGTGTAATTTCAATTATCGTAATAGTAATTCAATCAAATTTAATCAAGGATGAATATTCAAAAGCACCTTTAAATAATCGCCAAAGAGCTTAACTTGAGCTGTTGCTTTGTCATCTCGTACTCCAATAAATGTCTCAAATGTTGCCTAAGATGCATGTAACGAATCATAAGCCATGCGTACCATCTAAAGTTAAGCAAACTGTAACAAGAATACAAGGGTAAAAATTTATGTACATTCTCGTGCATGTCTTTGTGTGTGTACAATGGTAACACTGTATGTGTGTACATATTCTTGGACAAACTATAGACTGCAACTTTCAAGATATAATTGATAATTGGTTCTAGTTTAAGGGTAGCCACCTTATGCACATAATGTCTAAGAGTAACAGGTCCAGCCCTCTCAGAACCCCAACTTGGCAGAAGCAACACTGCAATGCCACTCTCTCTTTTTGAACCGCTTCATTTCACCACCAAAACTCTTTAGATAGCGACTCACTTCCCTTTTCTTTTTTTTTTACCAAGAACCCCTTCAACTGCTTTTCTAATACAACTAGTCATCTCACACCACATAAAATTAGTTTCCTCATTCCAAATTAATTTTACTTCTTTAATCATTCTATGCTTAAAGAGAGTAAACTTTCACCTTTTAAATTTGATCAAGTGGCTATGTGAAATGAAGGTTCATCAATTGAAGCCATATACTGGTCAATAACAACTTTTAACCATCTAATTTGTGAATGTCTACTTCCCCCACTCTTTCTTTTCCATTTCCTAATGCATACATATAACACGATTAACCTATGTTGTGTAGTGAGACTCTCTCCTACTATGACTTTAAGTTCTTTGATCCACTCTCCTAGTAGTAAGAAACAAATCTATTTGGCTAATATTCATCCCACTTAAAATGTTATTAAACATTCATCCCTCTTCACAAAGCTTGTGTTGACTATCACAAAGTCATATGCCATTGCAGGTTCTGAAGGTAAGTTGTGGCTGCAATCACTTACTTCACGTTGTTTGACCAGTAACTTTCATGTTCATAATTCAAGAAGCCATGGGTTAGGGATCTGTAAGAATGAATGTTGCTTTCTGTCTATATCTCATTTTTCTCAGTTTTACTCAACAGCTTTTGATGCAATAAAGATAGCAAACCAATTTTCGTTTAGGAAAGGCAGATGCTCAATTTCCAAGATAAAACATATACACAGAAGGAGATGATGGGATTAGATTCTGATTATGCCTATATATTTGACAGTAGGGTCATCTAATTCTGTCTACGACTGGATTCGTTTGCAGGCTTCTTTGTAATGGGTTTATTTTAGCGGGCATGGGTTTTTCTTAGATCCCAGTAGTTTCCAATGTAAGCATTGGGCCAAGTAAGCTAAGATCTAACACAAATATGCTATAGTAGAGGGTATAGGGAAGTTTTGAATTTTTCAGAGAATAAAATTCAGCTTATATTTTCCCTTTTAATTCTATCATTACTTCATTCCTAGGATTTCTTTTGAAGCCAAGAGTTTGTGGATTCAAGCCTCTATATGCCGGAACTGCAGATTTCTGACCAAAAACCAGTTTCTTTCATGCTTTTGGCCTTGATCCAAGTTTACTTGCATTAACTTTCCATCAGAGTTAGGTATAGTCATAAACTGGATACATCAAGCTTGAAACAATGAACCTTCGACTTCATCATCCCTCTGTGATTTTTTAGCCTATTTCCACAAGTAGTGGATAAGATTAACATTTGATTAGTTTGAAAGCAGTGGATAAGATTGAAATTCTTATACAGAGAACCGCATATTATAGACCCAAGAACATAAGGCCAAGGATATAACATTGTGACATCAGTTTTCCTTGACAATGTAGGATGGGAAAGAAAACTCAATTAGAATATTAAAAAAAGGCAATCAAGTACACAAGGCTACCACTAAAGAAAGGTCTGGGGAGGGCAAGATGTGCACAAATGCAGACTATAGTTTAGCTGGAGGAAGGGGGAAGGGAAGAGGGGAGGGACAGAAAGGGCTTCTCTTGTTTGGTACAAAGGATAAGAGGTGTGAGGTTGTTTCAATCCGGGGCCACAAAAGGGCTTCTGCCCAATTTTGGGTGGATAAGATGTAGCAAAGACAAACCTCCCTTTTTAAAAGTGTAAATTTATAACTATGCCCTTGGTAAGTTGGTCAACATTTCAATAAAAAAGAGGTACTTTTGTAAAATAACATTACAATCACTTTTTTCCTTTCTCTCTTCTATTTCCCTTCTACCAAACAAGAAGAAGGAAACATTCAATCCCTTCCCTTCCCTTTCTTCCCATTATGCTTCTCCTTCCTTCCAAACAGTGTTAGGAATTGGTTATTCAAAACCTTATTGCACTCAGATAGTGACATGTTAGAAAAAGATGGCATAATCCCGAGCCATGCAGTAACATCATTTCTCTCAAACCAACAAAAAGATATTGAAGAAGATTATTCGGAATTAGAAGCAAAAAAAAACATTAAAAGAAAAAGCAATACGGAAGCAGAATTAGATTTATAGCTAAAAAGGTATTTCCTTTTTCAAAATGACTTTTCAGCATTTCATCTAAGCTACTCATTCTAAGTAAAGAATTTGAAATAAAAGTCGTAAAATTTACATCACCAAGAATTAGGTCCATTAAAAACTTTAGATCCAAGCCAGAATTGGACTACATCGAGCTATCATAAATAAGAGATGAATAAAGGTGCATAAGATGAGCACATAAACAATACCTTGTATCCAAAAAGGGCATCTTCGTAAGTCTCATACGGGCCAATAGTAACATCCAACTTCGAGTCCTTGAGAAGGGAGGAAAAAAAAGGTTCATCAGAAATTTGGTAGCCTTGTAAATAAAAATAGGAACCACATTAAGGGGAAAACTAAACACTTCAATCGAAAATTGAATAAACAAATAGATTCAGAAACAAAAGAAAAAGAGAAATAGAAAACAAAATCATCAATGAAATTCCAAAATTTGAATTAAAGATTAATGCATTTGGATGTGAAAATACTAAGGAGAAACATTCTAATGGCAAAGCAGAAGTATCTAGCTCAGTTGGTGGTTTGGTGGCAACCTTCTCGTAAGGTTGCTTGATCAAATCTCGTTGGAAGCCATTAATCTCATATATATTTCTGAGGAAAGTCTCCGTAACACATATGAGCTTCTGTTTATAGAGTAATACGAACACGTCAGAGGATTCTTTTCTTAGGTGGTCAAAATACATTAATGAATTAGATTTTGCCATTTCATGGAAATCTATTCAACAATATCTTCCTCAACAGATTCACTTTGTAATCACTTCTCCACATGCAGCCATCTTTTCTCTTCTTTTTTCTTTTTTTTCCAGTGCTATAAAAGCATTTATGTTAGGTTCTGAAACATGATTCCACCAGGTGTGCCGATCACATTTTCAGTGTTGTAGAATTTATTCTGCTTCATTTGCAACAATTAAATTCTCAACCACTAAAGAGTTTAAGACGGTAAAACACAATTTCTGTCCCATTCTAAACATCCATCTGGTAGCTCAATAGAATAAAGCTATTTTTTATCCTATGTATTATGAGAGAGAGAGAGAGAGAGAGAGAGAGAGAAGAAAATTCAACAAAACAGACACACGTCCAAACAGAAGCACAGAAGTAAAAAGGAAAGCAATAATCAAGTGCTGAATAATATTTATAAAAAAAATATAAAATAAAAAAATCAGATATTGCCTCTTTCACTAGAAATAATAAAACTATGAAATATATCAATTCTACTATATTCTTCATTTTGTGAAGTATTCTTCAAAAAAAAAAAAAAAAAATTTACTTTCTTGACAACTTAGACTTGTCTCCCTATAATTCTACATTCTATAATCCATCATGGTATTTCTAAAATATGACGCATGGAATCACAATTCTCAAGAGGGAGTACCACCAACCAGAAGGTTCTTGCATCTAATATTTGTTGACATTTTTATTTCACTTATTAAGAAACTTATCTACATAATAACAATCCACGAAATGGTTAGTGCAAACAAAATCAGATAACTACATCTATATGTACCAAATAAAACTGAAAAGTTTGATTATAAAGAATGTACTAACCAATTCCATCCAGGCTATATCTGAGTCATAATAGTCATTTGAAAGGAAAGCATCAGCCTTGCTGCGTAGCAACCTCTTCAAACTACACAAGGTAAATAAGATTCCATCAGAAGGCCAACCATTTATAAATATCAAGAACAGAAATTCAACAAACCTAATACAATAATACCTAGGTGAGTTGGTTAAATCTCCTGCTTTATGAAGCAATTCAGCAGCTTTTGTAAGGAACTGCTTATACTCTTCAGAGTAAGGAACAGTATAAAGATCATGAGCAGATCCCACCAAATGATCAATGCTATCTGCTGCACTGTTGGATAGGGATTTGTCCAAAGTTGATTCGCTATGCCTTTTAATAACACTGAAAAATCCCATTGCATCTTGTTTTTGGGCCTCCTTAAGGCTGTCTTTCCATAATTCAAATTCCTATGACAAGCAAGAGTCCTATTAATTTTCAAGATGGAAACGAAATCAAATGAATTAAAAATAATGGCTAATGTTGCAAACTTGTGGCCAGGTCATGCAAGTAGAGTAAAAGGATGCTATGGAAAACAGTCGTTTGGTTTGGTTTTCAAAAATAGTTTTCTAGTTTTTTATTTTTCATGTTTTTGTCTTCAGTGAATTTTCTGATATTTTAGTCATTTTTTTTTTTTTTTTTTTTTTAAAAACTTTTAGATGCATGCATCTAATCTAGATGTACCTAAAAAGTAGAGTATATGTAAAGAAATCTGAAAGAAAAAAAAAAAAAAAAAAAAAGGTTCACTAAAGACCAAAAAATGGAAATGTGTTGCTTTTTTTTCTTTTCTTTTTTTGTCTTTTGTGAACTTTTTGTCAGATTTCTTCACATATATTTACTTTTTGGGTGCATTTAGATTAGGTGAATCTTGACTCAAATATACCAAAAAAAACACAAAACAAAAAACTAGAAAACAATTTTTAAAAACAAAACCGACCAATACCAGTACTTTTTGAAGCATGAAATGAAACTTCCTGTTCTATACCATTTTGTCCATATCTGGAGGGTAAAAATTTGCACCAGGTGGTTTCAGCATAGGAAATGCAGTCCTATACTCAAGTCCCTTCCACCCCTTAACAGGCTTTGTTGCTTCAGGAAGCAACTTCACAGCCGAGTCTGCAGTCGATAAAAATGCTTCATTTTCGTCAAGGCAAGACCTGTCCATTCAGAAATGAAACTCACATATGCTACACATTACGTTTACATAATAATGCACCATATAAACAGATAGAAAAGCTTCACTGCAGATTCAAAAACTTGACAATGGAAAAAGTTCTATCTTAGCACATGAAAATTATTTGAGTCTCTGGATGAACAAGCTCAGTAGCAACAGCAATGCAATTAAATTTAAATGCTTTGGTACTACAGATATCACAGTGAGAGAGAGAGAGAAGAGAAGAGAAGAGAAGAGAACCTTTCCTAGATGACTTGCAAACTCAAGTGTACATTTACCAGCCTGAATGGCACCAAACAAAATATATGCCTCTTCATAACATAGAAGAAGGCACTGTGTGTAATGCTCATAAACATTTTGAAGAAAATACAACAAATCAGAGTGTACTCTACTTTCTAGTGCTGTAATAGATATTGAATATGACTCAAAAGAGCAGGTAACTTTGTTTTCACTCAAATAAATTATGGTCAATAAGATAGAACAGGGACAAGGCAGTCAAAATGAGTAAAAATGTCAGCTGAAAGGAACTACAGTGAGGAATTTCACAGTCAATATTTACTGATAGTTTTAAAAGGTGAAAGGTGAAGCACAAGGTGAGGCAATAGCCATTTGATACTTCAATATTTTTTACACATATACATAAATATTGTCCAATTAAATTATAATAATGAAAGGGAGGAAATAATAAATACAATAAAGTTATAGAAGCATTTCTAAACATTAAAGTAGCAAACTTGAAAAACTTAGGCCTTGTTTGTCATAACCTAAAAAAATAAAAAAGTCACTATGCTATTTAAGTCACATTATCTTATTTAAGTCACATTACCTTTCTACAACATCACTTCAAACCCAACCCATACCCAACCCATATTTCATAAAAAGTCAAAAAGTACACTTATTTAGATCATCCCAAACCACCCCTTATAAAGACCAGAAACACAAGTATTCCGCTAGTTTATTGGTTTATATCAAGATTATAATAGAATTGAAGAAAATGGCAAACAAAAAAAGGTTTATACTATACAACAAAAAAATAAGAACAATAAACATGGCAATATGTTAAGCAATACAAAACATAGCATTAAAACACTTTTGATCACTTATAAATCACTAAAACTAAGAACAGGTCACATGCATAAAAAAACAAAAAGGTTGCAAAGTTAATTCAGCCTTGAATACTCGAGATGTAAGCTTTACAAAATCCTTGCTTAATTCCTAAGCCTCAAGATACATTAGAACTGCCTTGCCTTGAGACTCTCAAGGCAAGCACTAGGAAAACCTTCAAAACTTTGTTCACAATGATCTCCGAATACAGCAATATGCTGAGCTGAATGCAGAGCTATAAGACACCTGATTTTGAGATGATGCAACTGCACTCTTTTATAAAGACTAACATACTCTATTTTGTATATCAATCAGCACAAGAATTGCTAACAGTGCAGTCATCCAGGAAATGAATATGAAAAATGAAATAGACAATTGCCTTATTCATGCTGGTTATTCAATCACAATGTCAGCTCTTAGAAAATTCACAAACTGAAGATTTTTATGTTCGGAAGCATAAAGGACTCCTAAGGACAATATTTCTGCATTTTTTTTTTTCACTACAATAAACACACTCTCAACTTTCAACTCAACAAAGACTTATTTCTAGCATTTATCTTTATGCATCCTATTTTGCCTTTTGCTCCATCAGGGCCACACTTTTGGCTAAGCCATATGGCTATCAACTACTCAACCCACATCCTTCTTCAACCTTCATCCTTGCAGCATCCTTAACACTAAACTGGGGCTTTTTTTCTCACTTAATAAGTCACAGATTTCCTCAGTCATTCCCAATTGATGCTAACTCCAACATCTTGCAAAATCAACATTCACTCAGAGAGAAAGAGAACTTGTTTGTTTGATGGATATTGGATAACTACCTTAAAGAGCACTTCTATGAAAAAACTTACCATGGACTTTTGTTAATCCGATAATACATCCACTTTAACTTGTCCAGCTGAGATAACCCTGCATGTTCCTTCAACCAATCCCTTAAAGTTGGATTGCTGTACCAAACCTGGAAAAAAATATATATATATATATAATCAAATAAATAAGAAACTAAAAAACAAAAAGAAAAAAGAAGAGCGCTCTCTACTAGTGTTGAACAAATTTAGGTAGATTCTTCTTAAACATCTCAGAGCAAACAATCACTAGCAATGACTTTACACGAGGACAGAATATCAAAACATTTTTCTTTTATTTATCATCCTAAAAGGTAGAACAAGACTGAATATGTATATTATCAAGAGGAAAAATTCTTGAACAGCTTTCCATCCATGGGTCGTCTATCATGCTCAAACTGCAGATTACTTGTTCAAGTATAACAACATGCACGTATTGTTAAACAAATGAAATATCCATATGCATCAATATAAGTTTTAACACAGGCACTAAAACAACCTGCAGGTGGAAAAGTTCATCAATGATTGTCCCAGCTTTAATAAGTAATGCCAGAGCTTCCTTGTCTGCATCGGTGAGCCCCATCAACTGTATCAAAAAAGATTATATGAAAGCCAATTTCAAATGTATAGATATGGCAAGTTCTATCACAGGAAAAAGTGAAATATTAAGTTTAAGAATGAGAGAGTTAGAAATCATTATGATAGAACTTGACATAAGAAGAACAAGTCCGAAATATTATTGATTAGCAAAACACATAGTTTCTTTGGGAATCTCTAAGACAAAAATGTTACACATGGGCAGAACCATGAAGCAAATCACAAACAGACATTACCACTCTGCAACTATTTAATAAAGATGAGACTTACGGTAGTTTCTACTATCCTTTTTGTTTCCGTTTTAAGCAAGGCAGTCTCTACAATCCATGAAAGGACAGTCCAGCTCCAGGTCAAAAGTTACTTCCTATATCAGGTTGCGGTATAATAACATGGCGGGAAAGGAAGAATAATTTATATAAAGGGTAGAAGCAAAATGGCAAACAATAATAGATTGCATGTAGGGTAAAAAAACTATTCAACAAAAAACAAAGATACAAATCTTCTTTTTTTATTGGAATTTGGAATAGGTAATGGGGTTTGAACACTGGTGTCTGCTCCAATAGTGGCCCTCAATTGACAATGAAATAAACTAATCTTAATATACAAAGACAATATCAAAATGTTAAAAAAACAAAAATCTGAATAAATAAAAAGTTATTTGGGGGGGGGGGGGGGGGGGGGGTGTTAAAATCAATTTGTCATCACTCTTCTAGAATGTTCAATGGAAGAAGTTAAGTTCAAGTTTGTAGTGTCTTGGTTGAGGGAATTCCTTTGTGGACTCTTTTTAGTTTAGTTAGACCAAACAGTGTGGTCCTTGGTTATATAGGCATTTGCCCGGAGCGTCATCAAAACTTATGCTTTCAGTTTTCTACATATCCATACATCCCTAAGACTGGGATCAGATCAGAGGCAGGCAATAGAAGGAACATCCCCAATCCGTTCTTATTGAAATCAGTTGGTGCACAAATGGGCTTGACCCACCACAAGGTCACTACATTTGAGTAGTGCATCAACTCATAAAACCAATTGGTCAAATTCTTTTTCTCTCCTATCATAAAAGCAAGCAATGATATAGTTTCATTAGCATATATAGCCAAAAACTTTGCATCTTTTCTGAATTTTTAATAAATAAAAATATATAAACAAAATAATAAATTAAAAGAAGCACCAAGGGGGTGGTGCACCCATATACGAAAGGAACTATACTAACTATACATAAAATACCTATTCAAAGGCGTCGACAAAATCCAAAAATTGGTTCGAAGACAGATTAACCATCACTGACAACCAACTATACAAAAAGGAAATTACTTTACTCTTTAAGTGCAAAATTGATTCTTCTATTTAATAGAAAAAATATACTTTATCATCGTTACTCTTTAAGTGCAAAATTGATTCTTCTATTTGATAAAAAAAATATAGTTTATCATCGTTATTTTTAATATTAAAGTAATTCCTATTTTATTCATTTTGCTTGGTTTTCTATCCCACTCAATATGAAGCACAAACAAAAAATCAAATCTTCACATTTGCGACCTATGCCAGGCTACATAGGTCAAGCATGAAGACCCTGTTGACCTTGACTCTAGTTCGACTTTGTGAAATGACTTGAGAGGTAGGATAAATGGGAGCCGGAAACAACAAAAGTGAAATACCAATGTTATTTTACTTATTCCATGAATCAGAGGTGGGGCACTGCCCCTCATTTTTGGACCCAAGGCCCTCCTTGGCTGGCTGATCCTAGCGGAAGACATTGTCAAGTGGGGAGTTTGGATGGGGCAACACATCTGTTAAAAGATAACGCAGGTATCCTAAGATGAGCTCAGCGAGAACAGATCCCTTGGCAAGTACAAGTGATTATTAAAGTCGGATGAAAGACAATTAAAATGGTCCAAGGTTAGAAGAAATTAATATAACCTTACGCCCTATGCAGCTTGAATTCAGTATTAAGGTTTAACAAAAGTTGGATGAAAGACAATTAAAATGGTCCAGGGTTGGAAGAAATTATTATAACCTTATGCCCTATGCACCTTCGATTCAGTATTAAGGTTTTACAAAATTCAGATGAAAGATAATTAAAATGGTCCAAGGTTGGAAGAAATTAGGGCAAATTACACCGACGGTCCCTGTAGTATGGGGCTTGTCACTTTGGTGCCTGACCTTTCAATTGTAATAGATTTGATCCTGAATTTTGAATCTTGTTCCAAATAAGGATAATTGAAGACATCGTTGCTCCATTTCAAGGGTAAAGTTGTTAATTTGATAAAATATAAATTGATTTGACAAATAAATGTCAAAAAATTATGTTTAAATTTTTAAAAATTATTTCTACCCACCAAAGATAAAATTATATAAAAATGATAAATCTTTTACATTTTTTTTTTTTTTTTTTTTACTAAATTAATTTTTAGTATTTGTTTGGATGATGATTATGTAATGAATGGTTGTTTTTGTTGATATTTTTGGATGGTTATCATGTAATAGATGGGTTGTATTTGTTGTTAACAGATATTTTTGGATGGTTATTGACAGGGATAGGCCCACAAGGACCACGGCCCACCATGAGTAAACCCAAGCCCACCATTTAGACCCCATTACACAACCCGGTCAAGAAACCGATGCAGCCGAAGCCAACTGAGCAGGAAAGGCCAATGATGCTCGGACACATGGCAGGTGCAGAACAGCCCATGTCAGCAGACAAAGATCTGCAAAGTTATTGCCACAGCACATCACCATTAATGCAACCCATCACCGCATTTATTGCGACAACACCCCTCAGCCGGAATGGCACCCCCTCACCCTGAACGAGACGAACCACGGTGCAAGCTTTCGGCAAAAAGGTCAGAACGACTAAGACAGCGAAATGATTACCAGAGGATATAAGCAAAGCTCGAAGACAAGAAGAATGTTAAGTTTTCCATCTCCTATCTCTCTCTCTCTCTCTCTCTACATTTTCTGTCCATCACATTCCCTAATTCATACACCGGAGGGTTCGCCGGGGGACTACCCCGTTCCCCGACTGAACTTGTTTGCAGGTTATCCAGTGGGCTTGAGGAGCTTGGATCGGTCCAACCCATCCACGAGAATTCGCCGTACCATCAGTTATCATGTAATGGATGGTTATTAGACTTTTAATATGTAATTGATATATGAAATATTTTTAGTTTTTTTTTTTTTTTTTTTAATAAATAAGTAGGCGACCTACATTAAAAAAGCATCAAGATGATGCAAAGAAATACAAAACCCCAACAAGGGGAATCACCCTCTAACCAATAACCTCATCCAAGAACTGTAAAAAACCAAACATATCCGGATCAATTTTCAATTCTAACCAACTATACAAAACAAGTAAGCGACTCTCAAGCCAACTAACTGTGCACTAAATCTCCTGAAATATTTTTAGTTTTATATTTTTTTTTTTTTGATTTAATGGATTGGTTTAATAATAACATTAAAGTTGTCGCCATATTTAACTTTTGAAAAAATACAAACTAATTTAAAGAAAATAAATATCCAAAAAAAATTATTTGTACTCTCCCAATAGATAAAATTATATAAAAATGATGTGCTTTTATTTTTTTTCAACAATTTAATTTTTAGTTTCCTAGAAAAAATTTCTAAAAACCAAACCAAACAAAACTTAACTTTATAACCAAGAAAGTTTCAGCATTATCCATCAAAAAAAAAAAAAAAATTGTCATTACATTTCAAACAACATACAAGTTAACCAACACAAAATAAGTTGGATGACAACTTTACCCTTGAAATAGACAGCTTGCAAAGGAAACATCTTTGATTGTCCTTATTTAGAACAAGATTCAAAATTCAGGGTCCAATGTATCACAATTGAAAAGTCAATGACCAAAGTGACATAAGTCCTAAACTACAAGGACTATTACTGTAAGTCGCCCAAGAAATTAACATAACCTTATTCTCTATGCAGCTTTGGTTCAGAATTAAGGTTTTACATAAAAATGATCCAAGAATAACAATTATAATGGAGAATATGCAAATGAAAACAAGAAGTTGACAAACCTCAGAATCAAGGGAGATGGGAGCATAACGAGAAAGCTGTTTTTGTAGAGCCAAACTCCGTGTCTCCATCTTAGCTGTGTACCTGGAGCAATTTTACATTGAAAAACTTACATGAGCACAAGTTACTATGTGAAAATTCAGAGATCCATGAGGAAAACGCCATAACTCAATCAATTTATATACTTTTATAGGGAATCAATCCAAATATTCCAATTGGTCAGCATCAAGATAAGCCATATCCTTTTTTTCTGTCTCGTACAAAGTTTTGATTTCAACATCATATCCGCAACAACAAATGGAAGCTTTATTTATCACTAACAAATTTGTTAACTTGTCAAACTACTTTAAAAGATAAAATAAAAGCAATGAATAATAAAAGGGGTGTACCCAAACAAGGCTGTATTGTTTTTTATTTTTCTTCTGTAGCCAGAGAATGCTTCACTCTGTTTCTTATTGGCTTTGAATTCAACTTAAATGTATGGGATTCCCACAATTGTTCTATATGACTTACCTTTTAGCAATTATGTCAAAAAGTTGACCATATTGCCCATTTACATCATAGGGAACATATTCAGGATCTTCTTTTGCAAGCAAGCTTTTGTACTCCTCAAAAGGGATATATTTAACAGCAGAGACTTCCGATACCTACCAAAAATGAAGAGACAAAAAGACACCTTGAGATTCCTCTGGACAGGATAGGTACAAAAAACATTCAGTTATAATGTTTTGTTCATCTCAAAGTACAACATTCCAAGCTATGCTAGAAAGAAATATTTAGGAAGGAGTAAAAAAAAATGCAGCAATTGAGTTGTAATACAGGAACAAAATAAAAAAATAAAAAACCCAGAGACCAAAGACCAATTGATGCCTGCCAAACCTGCAAGAATAGGAAAACCATAAAATTCTGACGGTTAAAAGGTGAATGCCTTGGTATCACACGGGCCATATGAGAATCATCTGTTGAGAGTCATCACTAACTCTCCTCACTCTCTAGAATCTTCTCTCTAAAATATTCTAGAAGTATCCACATGAATCTAGAATACTCCGGAAAGATCTAGAAGATTCTACAAAGACCTAGAGAAATTCAGAAGATTCTAGAACATCCGAGAAGATTCTGGAACATTGAAGAAATTTGGAAAAAACTATAGAAATCTAGAAAGTTACGGAAGGTTCTAGAATATTTTAGAGAAGTATAGAAAGCTCTAATATGTACTAGAGTAATCTAAACTGTTCTAGAGTGCAGTAAAAGTATGAGTGTATTTTAGAAAGTTCTTCAACTAGTATAAATATGAGATAAGTGGATGTACTAGGTATTGGACAATTGAGCAGTTGAGTGAAAGAAGAGTGATATGAGTGGTGTAATCAAGTGTCCTACAAGAGTGTGTGTGCTAGTGTGAAGGAGTCCAAGCGTGAATAGTATCTCAATTGTGTAGTGTGTGAAGAAAGTGCTTTGAGTGTCTTATGTACAATTCTAGTGTACAAGTGTTCTATATTTGAGCGTTATCAATAAATGTTGTATTTTTGGGTCCACCAATGTGTCAAACTCAACATCATCATCTAATATCATATCAAAAACTTTATGACAAAGCAATCACTCAAGTTCAACATCATAGCAATCACAAATTGAATTTCACCTCAATTTTTTTCTTTGACTTTATTCTCATCGGCTTATGTAGAGTTATAATACATTAGTAACACATCAAATGTTAAAAATTGGAAAACAAACAATATCCAAACAATTAACAATTTCTAGATAGTCAAAAGACTCAAAACATAATTCCAACAGGTAGCGCATGGAACACACAACTAACTGAACACCTAGCTAGGCACAACACAATTATAATGAAAATAATTGTAAACCCAACTTGATGTCACATGGAAGCACACTTGGATGTTGTGTAAACAAAGTTCTAGCAAGCAGAAAAGTTTTAAATCAACTATTTTGTTGATAAGATTTGTTATCTTTCAATGAAATTCAAATGCTTCCAATATCTAGAAAAGAAGTAGAAAATTAGAATGAAGTAAAAGGACTAATTATGATATCACTCTTAAGAGGACTGACTCATAAACACTATTTGAAAGGAATTATGACATTCTCTGAATATTATCTTCCTCACCTGAAGAGTAAATGCCTCCATAGGAATCGGAGCTAGTGTTGTAACCAGATATACATCATTGAATTCATTATTGATGAATTTTCCATCATTTAAGACACTGCAATTAGATACAACAGTGAATTGTTATTGGCTACAAGAAGTTCCAAATCGAGCATAACAAGGCTAAAAATGAGAAGTAGACCAAGCATAAAAAATATCTTGACTAACATTAAGCTTCAGGAGATGAGCACAAAATTCCAAAGAAAAAAAGAGGAAATATGATATATATACAAAATTTAAACTACAAGACAAGCATGGAATAAACAGGACACAGTACAGATGTCATGAGACAGGAAACCTTTTGTAGAAAAAAGGCATTGATATGGTAAGGACTGACCTACAAATGACTTGCATATATAGATAAACCTTCAAGTCTAAATTACATAAAATGGAAAAGGAAACTCTTAAATCCACACTCATTTTTGTTGGGCCCACAACCCCGTTTCTCACACCCTGTGAGAGGAAGGGCCCTGTGGATTTCTCCTACAGAAAAATATCACCTCCACATCTAAAGCTTGGATGTTTTAAATACTTTATTCTAATTATTCTCCAGAAATATACTTTGCTAGTTTTGTTAAAGTTTTGTGTTAACAAGATAAATTTGAACATGTCCAACTTTTGTCCTCAAACCATCTGGATGCATCAGGCTGTCAACCATATTTCTAGAATGAAAGATTAGATACAAGCAAAATGCTCAAACTGGTTGGATTCATTACATTCTTTTCCCCCAACAAAAAATCCAATATCCCTAGTTGTGGGTGTGCTCAAGAGTCTAAATATGTTAATAGATGTACTGTACACTACATCTCCTTAGCAAAAGTGAATGTCTCATACAGTGTCTAAGGCAAACCAAGCTCCTCCTTAGATATTGTTTTACTACTTAGCATAAAAGGCTTAAGTTATGATTTCATTGGGCCCACTGGTTGCCATTACGTGCAATACCATGAGGTTCCAAAGTTGAACCCTTAGCATATGCACTCTCTCATTCAGTTTTTTCTCACCATCCAGGCCTTACCCAAACATTTACAAGTTAGCGGCCGGGATCCTGCTCAAATATTCTGTCCAACCAGAGCAATTTGTTCAGTGTAAGTTGAAACCAAAAAACTCTTCAAAAAAAAAGAGCACGTCCTCAATCAGATAAAAACAAGGAGGAACAAAGCCCTGATCATGGACTGAACTACACGAAACATACTAATGACTGCCTAAGTTTACAAGGCTACCCTCCTTCCTCTCCTCAAGGAAGAACATGAATTGTATACTTTCAAGAACTATGATGATCTCAAAAACAAGAGATCCTGAGCAAAATGACCCAGATGGCCAGGAAAATGACTAGAAAGAAATGGAAATGGAAAAACTAGTCCAAATTCCAAATGATATCTTTTGATTTCTGTTCTTCAAGAATACAGTCTCCAAGGCTCATATATACGTATATTCCATTCATGTCAACACCTCCTAGGAGATTGAAACAATTTAAAGTAGTTTTACTCCCCATTGACAATCAAAAACTTGAGAGACAAAAATGAAAATAAATTTTGCAGATTTTTTTTTTAACCATCTAAAAGGTTTCTTCTTTTATTCTTTTGGAAATCCCTCTCGAGAGGTGAGCATATAACCCACACAAATAGCATAGTAGACATTGGCTCAAGAATTACATTTATCAAGCTCACCGCTACCCAGTGCAGGTGTTACAGGTTATTGCATGCATCTGTATGGACTGGTGACACCCCATGATAGCCAAGAAATTCTTCTATAGGTTTATATATCTTTTTGTAGATCTAACCTCCAATAGATGCAATCTCCGTACATGAGACACAAAATTTACTAAGTAAACATGTAAATGCTGCAAAATCGACACTTTAGTAAAGAAAGGTAATCAAATGAACAAACTCAAACCCTATGTATCTGATTTAAAACATAAAAAGCACAAGTTGCAAGCTAAGAAACTGAGGCTTCAAACGGGGGAGGGAGAAAAAAAGAAACAGGAAGGAAAAAAAAAACAAAACAAAACAAAGATAACAGTTCACAGAATGAGTAGTGGCACCTCAAAACATTACTTCTTACTGAGAACTAAATGATAGGAAAACAAAGAGGAAACTTAATTTCGACAACAGAAACAAGGAGGTTTTATCTACCAACCATTCTTGAAGAAAAATGAATATCAATTCAAATGCCTCCTTCGGAAGGATTATACCAAGCTCTTCATGAAGCTCCCTTCTGCAAGCATACAACAATTTGTATCAAATACAAGCATGATTTAAAGGGCAGTAAGTTTTAACACCAGAGTGCGTCAAACCCAACAATTGTAATTTGTACCAAGTGCCAAAATTTATTATATGGATTTAAAGAATATCCAGGGCTATGTTTCAATGACATAAATGGAGAGACAGAAGGTGTATCTCATTCCAAGTTCCTTCATTCCTGTGTTTGGGTGCATTCAAGGCATGGAATGCAATTCTGGGTTATCTTCCCAAGCCAAAATGAGACTACCACACTGAGGGGAGAATCTCATTCCCACATTCCCCATGGGAATCTCACATTCCTAGAGTATTCAAGAGTTAAAGAAAGATCATCCCAAATATTTAAAATTTTACCACTATTAGACAGAAATTTCTTCGAAAATCTCAGCACTTAAATTGCAATTACACATAAATCAATTCCTAGCAATGGAATTCCAAAGAGGATTTCCATTCCTTCTCTTTGATTCCTTCCATCCAAACATAGCCTAAAAGAAATCTGACTTAGCAAATTATATGCTTAGTATAAAAAAATATGCTTATGGAATCAGACACTTACTAGCTGCCAACTATCCTGAAGCAGTGACAGCAGGGTTGTTCAAATAAAACATGACAACACACATCAGCAAAAGTTTATTTGAATAATCTACTTTCTTGGTGATGTTCTGGAAAAGCATCTAAAGAATGAATGAAGAATGACGCTTACTGTAGTTGTTATTAGTGGCAGCAGGACCATAACCTTTTATAATACTTCTCCACCAGAACTTCATCTGAATAAAGAGAGGGTGACTGACTAAACTCAAACAGATAAGTTGACATATGAAAAACTAGTCGATTTAAATATCAGTACAACTAAAGCATCTAATAAATGTAGCATTGCCAAGGCAATAAAAGTTGCAATTCCTGGACCTTCTTGAAACTAATTTATATTCCAAGAAATAGTGACAAATGCAAACATGTGGTGGGAGATTAATTTTATGCTGAAGGATAGTAGTTTGTGGCACTTTCCCAATTCTATAAAACGAAGAAGAGAAAGACATAAAATATATATTTTAAAAAATAAAAAATAAAAAAGATAAACACAAATTAGACCTTAGTTTCCATATTGAAAAGGTGAAAATTACAAGAATTGGCTGACAGATAACGTATAAGATTGTAATACAAAGTGATAGCTGAAAAAAGGAAATTTAAGCTCATCAATCAATCTTCTTACTAATGGAAGTTATACCATATGATTCTCTAAAAAAAAATTAATAAATAATTCTTCATAAAATCTTCTTTTGAAAAATCATCTAATGATAGAGATACCTGGCCTATAAAATTTTTATAGCAAGTGACCTACAGGGCATGGACACTATCACTTCTTCACGTCTGTATTCCTAGCTACCCACGCTCCTCCTATGGCCTAATCCCCAATAAAGTTAGACCAGGCAGAAGGAAGCCCGAGCAGGTCAGTTAGATTAAACAGGTAAGCAATTGAACAATGAAAACACACCCACACACAAATATATATAGGGAATAGGAACTATAAGTTTTAATCTTAAGGGGGAAAAGAAATAGCATGGAGATCAGAGAATTAAACATCAAAGCTTAAGAAAACTTATAAGGGCATAAATCCCTGAAAAACTAGCTTCACCAAAATGTAGATTTATGAGAATGAAATGAATTAAGTTACCTGGCTGTAACAAGGGATGAATCTCCAGCAGATATGTGGCCTGCACTAGAGATATCCCACAACCCTGCAAATGAATCCTTGCAGTCAGCACGTCGTTGAAGAAGCAGTTCTTGTGTACTCTCTGAATAAATCCATACATGGACAGCTCGATGGTAATCCCCATCTCTATGAACATCTCCTCTACATAGATATCAAATTGTTCATTGTAAAGAAAATATCAGAATGAAGTATTACACAAGTCCGTGATAGTTTCCTAACTTTTTTTTTACAAGTAGTTTTCTAACCGGATGACAGGTAACGTACAAATACCATGGTTTTTATATACATGTAAAAATAAATAAATAAACAAAACAAAAACAAAAAACAACAACATTAGAGAGATTGTCCACAAATCTATGGCGTCAATAGAATCAACTCTCACAACAAAATAAACAACAAAAGGGTTTAGTAATTCATTATCTAATAGGATGGCAGAAAATTGGCTAAAAGGGTCAAACAATTCACCTATATAAAAAAGAGACATTGATGGCAATTAAATGTTCCGCGCCATCAATGCAACATAAATAGTAAGTGGTTGGTGCTCCTAAAATCAATCTTTAAAGAAACACAATTTACTATGCCTCTGCCAGACCCAACCTGTCTATCGAAGGACGAGCAATGAGGTTAAGGAAAGCAATTTGTTGTGGGGCTTTGAGGTGGATAATATGAGAATCAATCAGTGTGTTTGGTTTGAGTTTTTTGAATTAAATTTTTTGAAAACTAAATTTTTTGGTTTTCGTGTTTTTTTGTTTTTAGTGAATATTTTTAAAATTTTAAACATTTTTTTTACTTTTTTAGATGCACCTTACTTAGATGTATCTAAAAAGTAAAAAAATTGTGAAAAAATATTTTTAAAAATTAATAAATACATAAAAATACAAAAAAATGTACTGAATTCTCGTTTTTTTTTTGTATTTTTGGTATTTAGTAAATTTTTAAAAAGTTTTTTTCAATTTTTTTTTACTTTTTAGGTATATGTATGTTAGGTATGTTTAAAAATTAAAAAAATTGCTCAAAATATTAAAAAAATTCAGTAAAAACAAAAAAACGCGGAAAACAAAAAAGTAGAATTTTCTGAAAAGTGTTTTTGAAAAATGATAACCAAGCATAGCATTTGTATCACATTTGTTATTTATTATCTTCTAAGGAGAGAAGGAGGAGGTGATAATTTGTATTGATTTCAAATGCTTTCTTTTTTCTTTCCTCTTCTTCTTCTTCTTCTTCTTCTTCTGCTTCTTCAATTTTTTTTTTTTTTTTTTTTTTTTTTTTTTTGATAAATAACCAACCTTTATTGAAAAAGCATTGAAATGATGCAAAGAATACAAAAATGCAGAGCCAAAAGACTCAGAACACCAAACTCAAGAGAGGACTAAAAACTAACAACTAACTAATCAAACCATCTACAAAGTCTGCAAAAGCCAACACATCTGGCTTTCTTTTCTCTTTTTTTCGCTGATCAAAAAACATTTCAAATACATTCTTCCTTATTTTGGCCCATCAAATTGACAAATATGACTGAACTTCTTCTTTTTTTTTCAATTTTAAAATACCTAAATCAGTTCAATATAATTTTCTTTCTTGCAATGTTCAATTTTAAAGTTCACTTGCATCTTCTCTAGAATATTTATCATAAATTCACAACCAACAAGTTTGAACAACCTTTTGCAGTGTACCAGCAAGGAAAAAATTTCTCATTATGGTATTATTTAGAATTTTTATACGTCTACCAAACCACCAACAATATTAAGTCGCCATGCATATCAATATGTTATCTGTTACACGTGGAACCAAGAAAACGAAAAACACAACCCAACTACACCTAATAAAATATAGGATAAATTACAAATACACCTCCTGAGATTTGCTTAAAGTACAGATTGCCCCCTGTGATTTGGAAAATTACAAATATCTCCTTGTTAGTATTTTTTATTTAACATAATTAACAAAAAAACTGAAATTCATAATTGCTCTTCTATACAATAATAAAATTACCTAAATTATTAATTGAAACATATTTTTAAGATCATTAAAAACTGTTAATTGACTTGATGATTTATTAATAAAATTGGCGATTTGTTATGAAATTAGAAACCTCAAGGGGTGGAATGTAATTTCCAAAATCATAAGGAGCAATTCGTATTTTAATCAAACCTCAAGAGATGTATTTGTAATTTACCCTAAAATATAATTATACAGTTAAGTTTAAGGAAATGAAAACAACTAACATTCGAATTTCTTTTCCCTTCCTATAATCCTATATTCCTATTCATGTGTTTTCTCGGCAACCAAACACAGCGTAGGTATTGAAACTTAAAACCACCAAAGAATTACAAATATAATTATACAGTTAAGTTTAAGGACATGAAAACAACTTGAAATATTCAAATTTCTTTTCCTCTCCTACAATCCTATATTCCTAAAACCACCAAAGAATTACAAATATAATTAGACGGTTAAGTTTAAGGACATGAAAACAACTTGAAACATTCAAATTTCTTTTCCTCTCCTACAATCCTATATTCCTATTGCTGTGTTTTCACAGCAACCAAACACAGCATAAGAACTGAAACTTAAAACCACTAAAGAACTACAAATATAATTATGCAGTTAAGTTTAAGGAAATGAAAACAACTTCAAACGTAACATTCAAATTTCTGTTTCTTTCCTATAATCCTATATTCCTATTGCTGTGTTTTCTCAGCAACCAAACACAGGATAAGTACTGAAACTTGAAACCACCAAAGAACTAAAAATAGGATGCATCAAACCAAACCAAACCAAACCCTTGTGTCCAAATCAAATGGGGCACCCTACATCAATATTTTTCGCCATTATGCTCTATCAAAGGCTTTAATCTCAGTTTAATCAAAAACACAAATCACAGACCATCAAGAAATAATAATTCCACAATATCAATCCCAAAAAATTAGCAAAAGCAAAAGATCAAACATCCACGAGGCTGATAGTTCTACCAAACAGAATCGAATGAAAAATAAATATAAAATAAAAAAATAAAAAAAGAAAGAAAGAGAGGGGGATGGAGGGTTTACCTGGGTTTCCTGTTGCCAGTCTTTTGACCAGTTTTGGTGAGGACATCGAAGAGCTCTTCTTCCGTCAGCTGCTCAGTCTCAGGTTTAGACATGACTTTGCTTTTCCCACTCTCTCTGTAACTGTAAACTATCTCTAACACCCTGATTGGGAACCTAGAAAATAATATATATCCGAGAAAAAAGTTAGTAGAAGGGAAAAGTTCTTTCTTTTGTTTGAAAAAGTTATTTGGTGTTAGAGGGCATGGTAAAGGGTGTTAGAGAGCATGGTAAAGGGAGAGTAATCTTGATTTTATATTGAGACATTTGTTACCCAAATGATTTTTTTTGTTTTGTTTGAATATTGGGATTGAGAGGGTAATTTGTGTGAAGCTTGGGCCGAGCTAAGACCGGGTAGAAAGTGGGCCAAGGTGAATGGGCTTCGTGACTGGACCCTGTTAGCTTGGTCAGAAGTGGCTGCAATTAGCTCGGTCTAAATATTTTGAACCGAGGTATAGATGAACGAAGACCGAGCTAGGCATTGTTCAAGAATGTACCAAGCTGAGTAGGTCAGAAAACTAGTGATAGCTCGGTTGTGCTATCATTCTGTCATAGGTAAAACCATCTCACTTTGTTAAGCAGTGAGGAGAGTATAGAAATATGAGCATTATCTTTCTGATTCCTATGAGGACTCTGCTAAAAGAGAGTTGAAGTCCTACTAGGATTGTGTCATGTGAATTCTATAAAAGCTCATTACAGACCTATGTACAAGTATCACAATCTTTACTCTGTAATAAACAGAATTTTTGTGTCTATTGTCTATTTGCTGACTTAGGCATCAAAGAGGTTTCCGACACACACTCGCTAGCTAACTCACGTTTTTGCTTTCAGGTAGCAAAGCGACAACGTTTAGAGGAATGCAAATTTAATCAATAGGATTATACGAGAAGATTATTTTGTACTTGTACAATTGGCGCCGTCTGTGGGAATACACAAAGAACAAAACCTTTTGATCAAGTTTTCTTCTCTAGTTGAAACCAATGGCGCACAATGAAGATTTGCCACAATCTACTATCGATGGGCAAACCTCGGAGGGGAGCGGGAGGCGCGAAGGTTTACTTTTTATCCCACCCATAACAAAATTAGAACCCCAGCGACGGAATTCTCGGAGGGACAGACGGGAAAGACAAGGCACCAGTCCCCGTCGCTCTCAAAGTCCTGAAAGACAGAGACGGAGGTTGGATCCTCAAGTTCTAGAGGATCGCATAAGGGAGCAAAACGAGTTAATAAGGAGGATGGCAGTGGACATGGAGACAATGAAGCGCCAAATAAAGGAAAAATGAGTGGCGATAGAAGAAGGGCGCAAAGACAACACGCCCTCTTACCACTAGGGAGATCGTGATAGACATGTCACGCCATCGCAAGCAGAAAATCGGAGCCTTAGAATAGGCGACACTTAATCAAGGACTTCCAAGACTCCTTACTCCAGGTCTGAGAGAACGAGGACTGAAAGGTCGTATACAGAGGGAAGCAGCTATCGGCCCTCGCACACACACCAAATGACATCTAGGCACACGGAGTTACCTAGGTCGGCAGATCTGCAAACAGTGCTTGAGGAGAGGGCCCAATGGAAAAAGGACACCAGGGCTCATGACCCTCGCAAAGTTTCAGCCCTACAGCGATTGGCCCCAAGGATACATGGGAGTGTTAAGGTAGGGATGCCAATACCACGCCTTGCTTATGAACCAATGGATAAAGTATTAGCAAGGTTGCAAAGCTCGCCGTTCATTCCGATAATTGAGAACGCAGTACTACGCTCAGGCTTCCACCAATCCAAGTTCACCACTCATGAGGAGAAATCAAACCCTTACATGCACTTAAGCCACTTTAGCCAGGTTATGGTAGTATACCGGCGAAACGAAACTCTAATGTGTATCCTGTTTCCATCCAGTCTTGGCGACCTAGGTCTGACCTGATTCGAAAGGCTGCCAGAAGGCAGCATAGGCTCATGGGCACAATTGGCAGAAGCGTTTGTGACTAAATTCAGAACGAATACCAAGATGCCAGTGGAGATTGGCCAGCTACTCTCCATTGACATGGGCGAAAAGGAGACGTTGAGGTCTTACAACAGTCGATATTAAGAGACTTTCAACCAGATTGGGGATTGTCCTACAAATCTCGCCATCGCACAATATAAACGGGTTTTACCAGTCGGTAACAAATTGAGAGATTGAATGACAATGATACCACCCCTCACGATGGAGGCCCTAATGGAGATAGTGCATTAACATATCCAGGCAGAGGAAGATAACGCCCATGCTAATGCAAAATCTGGCACAACAGCGATACCAGATAAAAAGACTACAGCAAAAATCAACACGGTAGAACAACTAAACAGGGAGGACCCAGAAAAAAATGAAGTTAAGAATCCGCACTACCATCACCACAATATTCAATAAACCAATCTACTGAATTCTTAGCGAGATACGTGATGAACCCTTCGTGCGGCGACCAGCCAAGTTGGGAGAAGCACAAAGAGACTATAACGAGAGGTCCCATTATACCTTCCATGATGAGAAGGGACACCGCACTAAAAATTGAACACCATTGAGGCAGCATCTGGAGGAGCTAGTAGCTGCTGGACACCTGAACCAGTATATAGAAGGGGGAACACAGCTGACCCCCCAGGACCTCAACAGACCAAGCGGGATACCGGTCGACGGTCCACCCCAAGGTATAATCAACGTTATACATGGGATCGTCGAACCTGAGCGGGTATGTGAACTTAGGGGAATTATCAAAAAGGCTGAGCACTTGAGGGAGGTATTAAGTACACAACCTACCGTCAAAAGGGGCAGAACAGAGGCTATGAATGTCATATCCTTTTTAGACAGGGATCTAGCAAGGCTACATTGCCCCCACAATGACGCACTGGTGGTCACTTTGCGCGTCAAGAATTTCGACATCAAGCGGATTCTGATTGACTAAGGAAGCTCATGCAAGATAATGTACTACGAGACCTTTAAACAACTGAAATTAGAGGACAAAGACTTGGCACCTGCGACATCTCCCCTTGTCGGTTTCAACTCAATGCCAAAGTGGCTAGTGGGCAAGATAATCCTCCCAGTCAAGGCAGGAACCATGACAAAACAGGTGAAATTCTGGGTACTGAAAGTCCCTTCCACTTACAACATAATCTTGGAAAAGACATGGCTGTATGTCATGCACTTACTGGCGTCAACCTACCATCAGGCATTACAGTTCCCTAACGAAATCGACGTGATTAAAGAAGTCTTAGAATACCAGATCATGTCAAAGCAATGTTTCGTCACAGTAAACGGAAGCCGTGCTGTAAAAGGGTTCGTTCAAATGGTGGAAGAGCCAGAAAGCAACGAACTGTTTGCAGATGTCGGCAAGGCAGCAGAGTAGAAGGCAGTGGAAGACCTGATTGAGGTAAGGATAGATGAAAAGAATCCCAACTCTTAATGGTGGGAAGTTATTTGTTTATGTGTATTTTTTATTTGACGATCTGTAATTACCAAGTCAAACTCAAGTTTTGAACTACTAGCCTAAGCATGAGTGAAGTTTTCAAATGGATGCATTCAATGGGCATGTCCATACATGTTGGGCCATTTATTGAGTTAGATTGTAAATTTATCAAAATTAACCCAAATTTCTTGCAGAATTTCCATAAGCCCTCCACCCAATAATTCTGCATGTTTGTTTTGAGAGATAAGGGTGTGGGATTGGAGCATTAGTCTCACCGGATTAATAGTCCATTGTTTGTTTACTTCGGACTAATAGTCCCCCGGACTATTAGTCCCACAAATATGGGACTATCCTATCCTATGGGGAGATGTGGGATAGAAACCATAGGATTGGTATCCTATGAGATTATTTTGTGAAATATCCATTTTACCCTCCATTTTATTACTTAGTAAACAATTAGAAAATGATAAAATAGTCTTTTGAATATTTATAAATTATTTTTTTAGTGTTTTTAATTTAAAATTATATATTAAATAAAAAATTTAAATTATAAATTAAATTTATTTAAAAATAATAAATTAAAAATTATGGCCTTATAAATTAAATTTTTTTAGTGTTGTTAAAAAATTAAATTTACATATTAAATAAAATTATTTTTTTAGCGTTGTTAATTTAAAATTATTTATTAAATAAAAAATATAAATTATAAATTAAATTTATTTAAAAATAATAAATTATAAATTATGGCCTTATAAATTAAATTTTTTTAGTGTTGTTGAAAATTTAATTTATATACTAAATAAAATTATTTTTTTTATTGTCGTTAATTTAAAATTATTTATTATATAAAAAATATAAATTATAAATTTAATTTAATTGAAAATAATAAATTAAAAATTATGGGCTTATAAATTAAATTTTTTTAGTGTTGTTAAATTATAAATTATAGATTACAAATTTAAAATTATATATTAAATAAAAATTATAAATTACAAGGATAAAATAGTCTTTTGAACATTTATCATTCTCCATAATATCCCAAACAAATATGGAATTCAATAGAATAGTCCAATCCAGACCTCTAATCTCATGACTAAACAAACATAAGATACAAATTTAGTCCAATTAAATAGTTCCGGGACAATGTATCCCAGGACTAATAGCCCGATGGATCATAATTCTCCCTTATCCAGTCCGTCCAAACAAACGCACCCTTATTGAAGGGCAAAAGAGAAAATAAGAACACAATCTGAAGGGGTAAAATAGGGGGAAAAAACAAACAAGCCTTATAGAGCGAAGCAATTATTATATATATAGATACGGTCCAACTTGTCTCATGTTGAGATCAAGACTGGACTCGTTCAGTCTGGCTTATGGGCTCATTTTTTAGTTTCGTTTTGATAATCCGAATTATTCAATGTGTGAAACTCGTCAAGTATTATATTCTTAAAAAAAATCACATTGATTGGATATCGATAACTATTTGATTTACTCATCCAAACAAATAATGCAAACTAAGAATATTATTTACTCATTTCAAGATTTTTAATAGATAACAATGTTAGAATTATGGAATTGACCTAAATTTTTTCATATATGATATACACAAAATTTTACAAAATGAATGGTTCATATCTTCGAAATGAAATTTATAATGACCTCCATGAGTCCAATGAATTTAAGAAAAACCAATTCTATAGCCACAAGATTTAAAGAAACCATAAAAAAGTACGGGACTGACTCCCCTCCAAAAACACACCTTGTAAGAAGAACCTGAAGGGGCTCCTCTGTTCTTTCTCCTTCCACTCCAATGGCTAAATGAGTGTCAGAACTCCCAGATTCAGCTGAAATCCAAGGACCTGGAGAGAGAGAGAAATAACTCACTATTATCTCTTTGGAACTTGATTACACTAGTGGCATAATTTAAAAAAACAAAGATATGAAAGGATGCAAGTGCAGTTTCTCACTTACATCTCATTACAGAATTACTTGCATTTTCCATTTTATATAAATTTTTTTTTTCTATCTCATTGTGTTGTAATTCTCCCTTCAAAAACTAGAATTAATATTGGGCAATTTGATCAAGTTAAATTTAGAGAGAATGTTGAGAGACTCACAAGATGAAATAATAACTTTTAGTGTATTTTTTCTATAATCAAAATGATTTTTATAGTCTTGAATTAAAGGGACAATTGCAGAAAATTGATAACATCACAAAATAATTGTAAGGTGATGAAAGTATAAATAATTTATATATTAGATTTTGCAAGTAAATATTGTACGTTCATTACTTTGTAATTATTTTATGTTATATTACCATTTTTTTGCAATTGTTTCTAAATTAAATATCTATGCTATTTTATATAAAGGGAGTTGGTGTTGATATTACGAAATTTCTATTTCTAAAAATGTTCTTCTCTTGCTATAGACTTGTAATTACTATAAACTGTTTTAATTTTCTCCAATTTAATATAAATATCATATTCAATTATAAATTACACGTAAATAATGATATATGTTGTGAAACGGTGGTGATTTGGGTATCAAAGTAATAAAAAATAATCAATGAAAAATAAAACAAACACACACCAAGACAAATGATTTACGTAATTTGGCTTATAGTCCATGTCCATAGACAAGATAGTAAGAATATTTCACTATGAAGAAAACAAGTTTATTGGTGGACTCAATTGTTACTCACATTACCAAACATCATTTTGTCAACAAAGAACAATACATTCATGGTGACAATCTATAAATATACATCTACAAATATATATATGCATACCTTCCATGTTGAGTAGTTTGATATAATCTACATTCATAAATATACAATGAGAGAGAGAGAGAGAGAGAACAACCTTTGAAAGAAGCCATAGGTTTTCCACTGAAAATTGTCGCAAGAAGAAAAAGCTAGCTGGAAGTATTGAATGTATATGACATTTATATGTCTGCCTAAGCAGTTAACTTTTACAAAAGTTTATTCGAATAGAAAAATAAGAATTCTTGGTGGATAATTTTGGAATAAAAAAGTCCACACAATTTCAATTTTGGGTAACACCTTATTGTTTGAACGGATTGAATAAAGTAAGATTGTAATTTAATAGACTGTTAGTTTTAAAATAAATAATTTATATACTATTTGACTGGAAATGATGTACATTTAAATATTAGTTTAATTTTAACCTTTATAACTAAACAATGGACTAATAAATATATTAGACATAAAGTCTAATCTTATATCTCAATCCCATGACACAAGCGACCATTTATGTATTAGTATAGTATAGATAAGGGTTATCAGATTAACATGTGTAATTGAAAAGATGTAATGAAATTTAAAATTGAAGTTGCTAAGAGTCTTTTATTAGAAAAAATAAGGATGAGACTGATCTCCCGTGTGAAATTGAATTGGAGTGTATTATTGGGACTGGGAAGCCTATCGCGGGTCTAATTTTGATAATCTGAATTGTTTAATGTGTAGGCTCATCGAATGCTTCATCTCTATAAAAAAATCATGCTGATCGGATATTGATAGTCACTTGATCATATTATATTTTTGTCATTGGTAAATATGATTTTAAAAATTATTTATTAACAAAAATGTGTTATGATCAAGTAGTTATTGATATCCAATCAACGTGATTTTTTGCAAGGACAAAGTATTCGACGAGCCCTATATATTGACAGTTTGGATCATCAAAATTGGATTAGTGATAGGCCCCCCGAGCCCAAACAATACTATCCAATCCACTTCAATCAAGGTTCTGAAAAGTGGTTGTGGTCACTGTAAAGGTGACGGTGACGCAGTTGCGGTTGCGGAGTATAATGGCCATAGCGTAACGGTTAAGATAATCGGAATTGTGAATTTTTTATTTTTCGCACAAATTGAAAAAAACTTACCGATACGCATATTTTTTTCCCATAATCATATTTATTGGGTTTTAAAATAAATATTAATCAATTTTTGTAAATTTTTAAGTATGATCTAATATATTTCATGTTTTTAAATCACTATAAACTAAGTTTTTTACATTTTATTTTAATAATTAATGACTTTATATGTCATAAATCCATATTACGCTTGTGGCAATTTTTTTTTATTAAACTTAGATGTATAAACTTATTTTTTTTAATTATTATACTTGTGGAAGCATATGCAAATTTAAACTTGAATAGTTTTAAAAAATAAATTATACATGCTAATGTAATTATATAAAAATTAAAAAGTAATTTTTTGGGGGGAGGGTCTAGATCACTTGAATATTCACTCTCTTTTTGAATAACCTGTAAATAAAAATAAAATAAACTAATAAAAAAAATTGACATATGTAAAATATGTATTAATTTATAATTATAAGTGTTATGTTTTCTAGATATTTTACAAAAAAATCAATCACTAACTATTATATATAAAATAAATAATAACATAAGTAAGAAAATAAATAAGAGCCTAAGTGTATATATATATTAATTAAGCCAAATAGATAATGACCATACTTATTATTATTATTATTTTGAAACAATAAATAGATAGACACACACAAACAAAATGGTTGAGTGATAGCAGCCGAATAGAATAGTATAGATCTTACAACTTCAATAAATCAATAACATGTTCTTCATCTTTCCTCTTCTCTCTTTAGTGAAGAAGCGCTAAAGTTAGCCAAGGAAGCAATTATGAAGCTGGAGGCCGATTTGGAAGAATCGAAGAAGGCGAAAGAAGTTGCCAACTCTAAGGTTTCCAAAGCGTTCAATGCCGGCGAGATCGCTGGCTTACAGAAATATGTGGAGGAAGTACTTAAATTTGATAATCGAGGATTCAAACACGGCTGGCTCAAAGCTCTAGCGGCAGCTAATGTGGTATTGGAGCAACCAATTCCATATGAGCAACTAGAGGTTGAGCCGCTGGAGTCTAACCCTGAAGAATAAGTACTTTTGTGTAATTTTGCTTTTTGATTAGTATTTTCTTGTATGTAATTTTTTGTAGATTTTTGTAAGGCAGTTTTCATGCGTAAAATGATGACTGATTGTACTCAATTTATTAATGAAAATCGTCTTGTCTATTTTCTGCGTGCTAATTTGATAGTATAACACCAGTAGGCGATAACTAATTTGAGTTAAGTAAAAATAAAATGCATCTCAATTCGGCTATAAAATTATATGCCGAGCTCAATAGTTTTCCAGTTTGGACAAGTTAATGCCAAATAACCTGTGTCCCTTGCATGTTGTAACTTGTGAATAAAATATTCGGCTCAAAGCTAAACGACTAGCCAAATGAGGTAATGTATTATCATTCGGCTATATCATCATATGTTGATTAAAGTAACGCCCTTGCCCCATTTGGGCATATCGTTACAACGCCAAATAGCATGTGTCCCTTACAGGTTGCAACTTGTGAATAAAATATTTGGCTCAAAGTTAAACGTCTGGCCAAATGAGGTAATGTATTATCATTCGGTTATATCCTTATATGCCGATTATAGTGATGCCCTTGCCTTATTTGGGCATACCATTACAATGCTGAATATCATGTGTCCCTTACAGGTTTCAACTTGTAAAATATTTGGCTCAAAGCTAAACGTCTAGTCAAATAAGGTAATGTATTATCATTCAACTATATCCTTATATGTCGATTAAAGTGATGCCCTTGCCTCATTTGTGCATACCGTTACAACGTCGACTAGCATATGTCCCTTACAGGTTGCAACTTGTGAATAAAATATTCGACTCAAAGCTAAACGTCTGGACAAGTGAGGTAATGTATTATCATTTGGCTATATCATCACATGCGATTAAAGTGACACCCATGCCCCATTTGGGCATACCGTTATAATGCCGACTAGCATGTGTCCCTTACAGGTTGCAACTTGTGAATAAAATATTCGGCTCAAAGCTAAACATCTAGCCAAATGAGGTAATGTATTATCATTTGGCTATATCATCATATGCCGATTAAAGTGACGCCCTTGCCCTATTTGGGCATATCGTTCCAGCGCCGAATAATATGTGTCAATTTGGACATATTTCAAACCCTGCTAAAGATGCGGGGCTAACTATTGAGCGCATCGGAAGTGCTGCATCCGTAATTAATGAATGAGGTATTCAGTATTTAAGAAGTTGCGGACATTGTGGAACGAATCTGGTACAGACGACGATAATCGATAATTGGAAGAAGAGCAAATGTGAGTTGGACCATAGATGTCACAGAGGTTGTTCTTCAATAGTAAAGGAGAAGCAAGAAGTTTAGCTGAACTAGACGCTGAAATGCATTGCGCTGCTGGAAGCGAAGCACAAAGAACGGGGGATATAACAGCGGAGGGGAGGGAGAGACATCGATCGCCCAGGTGTCGGAGTAGGTTCCCCAGAAGAGGTGACGCAATGAAGTCTCCCAAGGATGGGGTGCAGCAACAAGGGGGATCAATGAGTCATACCGGTGGTTAGCGTGCTACGTGAAGTGAGCCGAGCAGAGCTCTGCGCCCGTTGAGCTTTTTGATTTTCGTTGGGAATAAACCGATGACTGAAGCAGATTCGATCATCCACGATCCAAATGTGGCAGTCAAGTTTGCTCGACAAATTTTTCTGCCCAAGGTCCAGCAATCAATGGTTGGTCGGCCTGACTATGAAGTTTTTTGGGATGGCATCCATGGAGCTGTGAGGGGTCTATACAACTCTTATGAAATCGGCATATGTCTTCGTACTGCGCGAAGGGAGATAAAGCATAAAGATAGCTGCATTCAAAGCATGGAACAACGTGGAGAAAAAGCCAAGAACGAATTAAAAAAGGCAAAAAACTCTAAAAAGCAGTTGGCAAGTCAAGTTAACCCGATCGTGGTGGAAAGGGTAAATAATGGCTTTTAGATCATGCCATTATCGACTGAGATACGGCGAGCATGTTTGCAAGAGAAGCGATAAGAACGAATGCCTACAATGAAGGCTTTTTTAACGACTGGAAAATTGGTATCGATAAGACGAAAGAAAAGTTAACTGAGGACGTCTGTCGGTGCGAAAATTGTGGATTTAAGCATTGGTGGACTAAGGCACTGCAGGTTGCGGGTATCGACTCGGCGTCACCTTTATATCAGAATTACAAGTTTCCCTTCGAGGCTTATGATGCCGAGAAGACCGATGATGAAGAGGGTGCTGAATAAATTTATATGTCGATAAATTTATATGTTGCGTTGTACCCTTTAAGTTTGTCGAAAGTCATGTATTTAGGCTTTATTTAATGAAATAAATATTTTCTATATTGTTTCGATTAATGTTTATTTTTGCTTGTGGTAATTGTACACTGATCCATACCATTATATTGCCAAATTTGGTTCTTTTGAATTTTGAGGATTATTCGGCCATTTATGGTTATAAACAAAAGGCGCTTCGAATTCGAAAGATTATTCGGCCCGAACGTGATCCATGAAAAGGGCTGAGTTGGTCAATCGTGACATCCACGAAGGGCGCTGCGAATTCGGAGGCTTATTCAACCCAAACGTGGCAACCACGGATGGGGCTTTGGATTCGGAGTCTTTAGTGTTGGCCAATCGTGACATCCACAAAGGGCGCTTCGAATTCGGAGGCTTATTCGACCCAAACGTGGCAACCACGGATAGGGTTTCGAATTCAGAGTCTTTTAGTGTTGGCCAATCGTGACATCCACGAAGGTCGCTCCGAATTCGGAGGCTTATTCAGCCCAAACGTGGCAACCACGGATGGGGCTTCGGATTCGGAGTCTTTTAGTCGTTATCAAACCGTTATTAACAAGACTGGGATAAGAAAAGGAATTGCATTGGGGAATTTAAAAGAAATACATATACATCAGCAAAAGTTCATATATCAGCGAAAATTCGAAGCAAGCTAGTATGCCGTACGGGTTGGCTTAATGATAAAATTTGCGCAACTGTGTGGAATTCCAAGGGCGCGGAAAACTTCTCCAAGCCATGCCTTTGAGCCGATATGCCCCTGTTCCGGCGATTAAATCAACCTGATAAGGGTCATCCCAGTTGGGGCCTAATTTTCTGTTTGTCAGATTCTTGGCAGCAGGTAATACTTTCTTGAGGACCAGTTCTCCCAGGTGTATAACAACGTAACTGTACGCGCTGATTGTATAATTTAGCGAGTTGTTGCTGATACTGGGCCATGCATGCTAAGGCATAATCTCAGCGTTCTTCGATTAGAGTAAAGTCTAAGGACAACATCATGTCATTATGGCCCATGTGAAAAACCTTGGATTTCAGCGTGGGTAGGACGATTTCCAGGGAGAGAATTGCCTGGGTTCCAAAGCACAAAGCGAACGGCGTTTCCTCAGTGGATTGCCTTGGAGTAGTGCGATGAGCCCATAACACACTAGGCAACTCTTCAACCCATCTACCTGTAGCTTTTTCCAATCTTTTCTTGATGCCATCTAGGATGATTTTATTGGAGGACTCAGCTTGGCCATTGCTTTGTGGATAGACTGGCGAGGAAAAGTATGGCTTGATACCATGCGTGTTGCACAATTCTCGGTAGACGCCACAATCAAATTGGGTACCGTTGTCTGAGACAAGTGCTCCTAGTATGCCGAATCGTGTTATAATATTTTTCCATATGAAACGCTTAACATCGACATCTCGAATACATGTTAACGCCTCTGCTTCGATTCATTATATAAAATAATCTGTTGTGACAATTAGGAATCACTTGTTCACTGGAGTCCGCGGTGATGGTCCAACGATATCAAGTCCCTATTAAGCAAATGACCAAGGACTAGTGATAGAGCTTAACTCCTCGGCAGGCAGATGAGTTAAAGGGGAAAACTTCTGGCATTGTTCGTATTTCTTGACGTAGCTCTCGGCATTTGTTCGCATGGTCGGCCAATAATACCCTTGTGTTACAGCTTGATGGGCCAATGAGCATCCTCCAGAATGTGCGCCATAGCTACCTTTGTGTCTTTTAGCCAAGAGTTCCTTAATTTTGTCTAGATGAACGCATTTTAAGTACGGTCCAGAAAGGGATTTTTTGTAGAGCTTTCTATGCTGATCCAAATAGTATCGCAGGGCTTTATTTCGCAGTTTGTGGGCTTCTTTCTTATCCATTGGGAGTTACTCTGAGGAAAGGAATGCA
Organism: Camellia lanceoleosa; assembly: GCA_025200525.1. Taxonomy (NCBI): domain Eukaryota; kingdom Viridiplantae; phylum Streptophyta; class Magnoliopsida; order Ericales; family Theaceae; genus Camellia; species Camellia lanceoleosa. The sequence continues at coordinate 125,149,553 of CM045759.1, read as the reverse complement.
ACAATAGGGTCCATCCAACTTGGACCTGATTCAGTGAAGTTAATCTGAACTGGTTTAGAAGAAGCAATGCTCAGCTCATAGACGAATCCTACTTCGATTGTTTGTTTGATTTATGAATCGATGGCAGAGGTTAGGCAAGCCAAGGCATCCGCATGCATGTTCTGACCCTGGGTTATTTGATTCAATTCATGGTAGTTGAATTTCGCGAGCAAGGAATTCGCCGTTTTCATGTAGGCTACCACGCGGTCATTTTTAGCTGCGTATTTTCCTTTCAACTGGTTGATGACTAATTTCGAGTCACAGAAAACAAACAACCGCTGTGCACCAAAGTGAAGTGCATTTCGTAGGCCGGTTAATAATACTTCATATTCGGCCTCATTGTTTGATGCATCAAAACCCAGTTTGATCGCCTGCTCGATTATTGCCCTTTCGGGGGTCATGATTACTACGCCTGCCCCATTGCCATGTTGGTTGAATGACCCGTCACAGTATATCTACCAAATGTCTCCAACATATATCCTCTAATTGGGTTTAGGTTGCATTTGATTGGATTTGAAGTCGGCAAGGCATCTCGTGAATTCGGCTACAAAATTGACGAGAACTTACCCCTTGATGGAAGTTCTAGGTAGAAACTAGATATCATACTGGCTGAGTTCCAAAGCCCACTTCGAAATGCGCCCTGATGCTTCCGTGCTGCGGAGAGTTGACCGGAGGGGATAATCCGTTAGTACCCCTATAGTATGCGCCTGAAAGTAATGCATTAGTTTTCTTGTAGCCATAAAGAGAGCAAGGATGAGCTTTTCCATTGGTAGATAGCGTGTTTCGGCGTCAGCCATTGCTTTGCTTACATAGTAAACTGGTCATTGTTCCTCGAGTTTTTCCCTTAAAAGTACGGCGCTGATCACCCAGTCAAATACCACCAGGTATAGAATGAGCGGATCACATGCCGAGGGGATTGCCAAGAGTGGTATTGATCGGAGGTAAGTTTTCAAACTGTCCAAAGCGGCCTGGCACTCAGGGGTCCATTCAAAGGCTTTACCTTGCCGAAGTGTATGAAAGAATTGTCGGCAACGATCTATGGAACGACTGATAAACCTGTTGAGTGCGGTGGCCATTCCCATTAGCTTTTGAACCTCTTTGACCGATCGAGGAGAGCCGAGTTCTAGAATTTCCGTGATTTGCCTCAGGTTGGCCTCTATTTTATGGTGGTTAACAATGTAGCCGAGGAATTTGCCAGAACTAATACCGAATGCACACTTTGATACGTTTAGTTTCATTTTGTACTTTCGAAGAATGCCGAATGTCTCTGTCAAGTCAGCTAGATGGGTGTGCTGTTCCTTAGATTTGACCACTATGTCGTCAATGTATACTTCCATGGTATGGCCGAGCTGTTCCTTGAACATGGCAGTAACTGGTCTCTGGTAAGTTGTCCCCGCATTCTTCAGCCCGAAAGGCATGACCTTGTAGTAATAGGTTCCTCTCGGGGTGATGAATGTAGTCTTTTCTTGGTTCTCTGGGCACATGGCAATTTGGTGATAGCCTCTGTAGGCGTCCAAGAAGCTCATACATTGATGATGCGCCGTTGCATTTATTAGTTGGTCTATTCTGGGGAAGGAAAAACAATCCTTGGGACAGGCTTTGTTTAAATCTATGAAATTCACACAAACACGCCAAGATCCATTCTTCTTCTTTACAACCACCGTATTGGACAACCATGTAGGGTAGGTAACTTTGTGAATTGCCTCGGCATCAAGTAATCGGTCAACTTCCTCAACAACGGCAGAAGCATACTCCGCGGCTGACCGTCGACTTTTTTGAATAATTGGTTTACATTTTGGATCAACGTTTAAGTAGTGCTGGGCCACAAACGGATCCACCCCCGGTATCTCGTATGAAGTCCATACAAACACGTCGAGGTTGCCGAGTAAGAAGGATATAAGTTCGTGCTTATCAACTTCGTTCAGGGAAGTGTTGATTATGAAGAACTTGTCAGGACTCCTATTAATTTCGATCCGATCCAAATCTTTAGTTGCCCTTTCGCTAGGGATCTTACCAATGTCCTTGAGACTCTCCCGATCTGGTACTTTAATTGAATTCACTTCAATTTCCTTTGGTCTCTTTGCAGCAGCAACAAGGTAACATGCCTGTGCTGATTTCTGAGAACCCCAAATATGTTCAATGCCATACTCGGTCGAAAAAATAAAGTAATTGATGGTAGGTGCTCGGAACAGCTTGCATTGTATGCAACCAAGTTCTTTCCATGATGAGATTGTATGGTGACAGAAGTTTGACAGCTAGAAATTCTACATCTACTGATTTAATGCCCGCCCGAACTGGTAATGTGATCTTGCCCAATGAAAACTCAAGGTTAGCGTTGAAGCCGAATAATGGGTAATCAGCCGGCAACAAATCCGAGTCCTTGAAGCCGAGTTTGACGAATGTCTTGTAATACATTATTTCTGAAGTGTTTCTCTGATCGATGAGAACACATTCAATGGTGAATCTGTTGACGCTAGCTCAATAATGAGGGGATCGGCATGTGGGAGAGTTACTCCAACTAAGTCGGTGTCATCGAAACTGATCCTCCCAGTTTCATGGGGCTGTTTTGCCGGTGTGATCAGCCTTTTGAGGCTAGGTTGTAACTGAATTGTCTGTATTTCAGCTGACGACGGCAGGCTGTATATCATGTGAATTACACCAAGTAGAGGTGAATCTGGCCTTAGGGCTACCGTGTTCGATGGATTATTCTTTCGGACGTGTTGCGCCAGCAGACCGTCTTGTACCAGTTCTTCTTGGTGGTTTTTCAGTGCATAACAACTGTCAGTGTCATGACCATGGTCCTTGTGGTAGTCACACCGCTTGTCCCTTCTCCTAGTATCAAGAGGTCCAATCATTTTGGACGACCATTTAAAGAACGAAAAGTGTTGAACTTTCGAAAAAATCTTGCTGACCGGCTCTGCCAACTTCGTGTACTTTTTGTCCAAGCGTTTTGTGCACCTGCTATCCACTTGATATTGTTCATACGATCTATGTGAACATTGATCATTTGATCGGCGCGAGTCACGCCTTTTGTCTCGTTTAGTCCAATCCCTCGGGTCGGAGCTCCTTGATGGCATGACGCTTACCGGCTGAACGAATCCAGGCGGAGTCATCTTAACGGCTTTTTGTCTGGCTTTGACCCACAGGGCATCGCCTTCCACTTTGCAATATTCTTTGACTTTCTTCATTAACGCCTAGACCGTTTTGGGGGGCTGTCTGGTCAGCGAATTGCAGAGGGGACTATAAGGATATAATCCCATCTTAAAAGCAGTGATAGCCATGGAGTCGTTGCAGGCATCATCTACCAGATTAAAGCATTCCCAATAGCGTGTCGAATATTCATGAAGGGTTTCTTTTGGTTTAATTTGCATTGCCTAGAGAGAATCGGCTTGCTTTAGATGGATTTCATTGGTGATGAATCTTGCCTCGAAGGACTTTTGGAGTTGATGGAAGTTTTTAATCGATGCCGACTCCAGTTTATAGTACCAACTGACGGCCAGTGGTCCCAAACTGCTCGAAAAAATTCGACACAGAAGGGCTTCATCGTTAGCATGTAGTGTCATCGCCTGTTTATAATGACGAATATGATCAGTGGGGTCCGATTTTCCATCGTACAGGGTGAACGACGGTGCTTTGAAGTTCTTGGGTAGCACTGCCTTTGCAATTCGTTACACAAAAGGGTCATGCTTATCTTCTTCATCCGAATCATCACTTCTCCCTCGCTTGTGCCGTACATACGGACTTCCTTTGCATGAGTTGGATACATTAACTTGTCTCTTCTTTCTGGGTTCTAGGTATGGTGAGTCAGAATCACTGTCATTATCGTGTTTTCAAAGTCGACGTCATCGACCATCCTTCTTTCCCGAAGGTTGACCCCAGTCTTGGCATGCGGCCAGTTGGGATTTTGTCACCTCTAGGGCCAAATCCTGCTCGGCCATCATGTTTTCCAACCACTGTTCATTTTGCTTTGCTTGATCCATAATTGTCTGCATTGTCTCATATACTGATGTCGAGGGTGAGGTTTGGGCTACTGAGTCAAAGTTCAAGGCCCGTTGTGCGGTGATATTCTCTGGTCCAAGCATGTTTCTTGGAGTGATGTCATCTCTTGGCGTAATGTCGTCAATGACTACCGGAGGATCATCTGTTATGCTCGCCATGGATGTGCTTGAGTATTCCCATAGATGGCGCCAATTATGGAGAAGTGGTTTGGAAAAAAGATAAGACGTTCTTGATCCTCTGATTGCCACTTGAAAAAAGATAAACACTTTGGTCAGGGGTGCTGGAATTAGCACTTTGACGGACAAGTTAGTATATGCTCTCAAGTTTGTTTCGATCTCAAGTTATTTAATCTATTCACACTGTTAATATGAATATGAATGTGCACTTCACCATATTATTATTAGAAATATTTTGGCAACTATGTCACCTATAAGACTTATTGAAGCATAAAAAAAATAATTTAGATTAAGTAAGACATAAGTATGTGAAGAAAGATTTAAGGTAGGGTGACTTAAATAGAGGAGTGCATTTGGACTGTGTGATAAATGAGTACTCACTAGATTAAAAGGAAAGTTTTATAGAACGACTATTAGACCAACGATATTGTATGAAACGAAATGTTAGACAACTAAAAAACAATATGTAGATAAGAGGAATATTGCTGGGATGAAGATACTACGGTGGATGTGTGGCAAGACTATAAAAGATAGAATTATGAATGAGTGTATTCGTGAATAGGTAAGAATAACACTGACAGAGAATAAGTTGAGAGAGAGAATAGTTTGAAATGGTTTGGTCATATACAACGGAGACTAACAAAAACAGTAATGAAGGGATGTCATACAATGATGGTAAATGGAAGTGTTTGGGGAATGGACATATCTGAGTGGTGCTACATGCACCAATTAGTGTACTAACTAGTTTACCAACACTAGTTATGACATTATTATTAACCTTACTCATTACACAAATTACAAATACCAAAAACATCTTAAATTATGCCACATTATCAATTGGTATATTAGTTATTACACTAATTGGTGCATATAGCATTAGTCATCTCGTTAATTTGACTAACCAAATAGCCATTAATAGAGTCAAGTGAAGAAGAAGGATTCATGAAACCGATCACATTTAATGAGATTTAAGGTTTGGTTTACTTTGATTTTGGTTATATTCTAATACTTGGAATAACTTTTTTACTTGAAAGAGAAAAAAAAAATAAATAAATAAAATCTAAAAACACAAAATTGGAGTCCGTTTGATTTAATTTTAGAATTATGATTTGAATGTGGAGTTATGTTTTGAGTTTTGAGTTTTAAGTTTTTGAATTATGATTTTCAAAAAGAGAAAATTTGTTTGGTTATAAGTTTTAAAAATAGTTTTGAGATGATTTGTAATTTTTTATATTTTTTTAATTGATTGATGTATAGAATGTGAGAGAATGTGAGAGAGGAGAGGAGAAATGAGAGAGAAAAAATGATTGATTAATAATAAATAAATGAATAAGAGATGAGATGAGATGAGATGAGATAAGTTTTGAAAGTAATTTTAAATTATATTTAATTATAAATTTTAATCTAAATCACAATTTAAAAATAAAATTGAGTTTTAAAAAATAAATCAAACGCTACCTGGTGTTTCATTCATCAAGCAAGGAATAAAGACGATGGTGTGGACCCCTAGAGACCACACACATCATACCTTTGGACATCAGCCCAATCTCTATTGTTCAGGAAAGAATAATTAGTGTTGGAGCATTTGACAATTTGTCCATAAAATATATGCTTAAAAATGCAACTAGTTCTTTCAAAATATCAATATCACCAATTAATTTCTTAAAAGTGATCCATTACAAGATTTTTTTTTTTTAACATTTTGTCACTAAATTTAATTTAATTATAGCAATGGCCCTCTGAACTAATTGATGTTTCAAAGATGAATTGTGCTCTTAAATATATTTTTTATGTCATCAATTGCCCATTGAAGGTTTTTTTTTTTTTTCCCTTTCAATTCTCAGATCCAATAATCCAACTAATAAGTTATTGAAATAAAATAATAAAAATAAAATTACAGGAGCTTTTTATGGCCAACAAGAAAAGAATGTAGAGAACCAGAAAGGAAAAATGACTTAGACCCCCAGCTGGGGGTGCTGGGGGTGCTGGGGGTCTTCCTGATTGGTTGAAAAAATTGTTTTTTTTTTTTTTTTCTTCGTTTTTTGGCAATTGGCAGCCCCCCATGTGGCACTGGGGGGTGCTGGGGTTGCCCAAATACTGGGGGTCTCTAGCATTTCCGACCAAGAAAGTGGCAAGAATAATGCAAATAGTACCTTCAACTTTTCTTTTGGGGGAAATAACAAGGAAACAAAATTCAAAAGTGATAAATTTTAATAATTAAAAGCCTTTAAATTATTTTTTTTTATGAATCTGTAATTATTTTTAAAAAAATATTACTAAATTGTAATTTTTCCTTTTCTTTTTGACTATAATAAAAAAAATACTTGAACTTATTTGATTTTCTCTTTTTGTTGGTTTGATTGTTTGTTTTCCCTTTTAAAATATTCATTTGTTTCTTAATATACTTTAGCTATATAAAGTAACACTCTTGGTGTAACTTATTGTTAGTTAAAAATTAATAATTTTACTTTACTTTAGCCATATAAATTTACATTCTTGGTGAAATTTATTGTTTATTTAAAAATGATAATCAAAAAATAAAAACCAAAATCACCCGTCCGTTCTCCAACTTTCAAAAAATTAATTTTTTTTCAATTTATTTAAATCATTTTGACTAATAAGTTGTATGTAAAAATTGTACCAAACAATCTGACATAAACACCCAAAATAAAATAAAATAAACTATAAACAATTCAAATAAGCTGCACCAAACAACCCCATTAATTGAAGGTTTCGAGCCTCGTTCCCTCCTCTCCCCCAGGTTAGAATAGATATTTGTGTTGTAAATAATATAACAATCCTCCACACAAAATAAATAAATAAATAAAATGCTTTGAATGCTCTGCAATGAAGTCTTAGATTGAAGAAGAGAGAAAATTACAAGTGAGCTATGTTATAAGACATTCCAAGACACCCCTAACTCTACCCTCCTCTCCCTCTTCTTGTACCCACTGATCCTTCAAAAATAAGATACAAGCAGTCGCTCTGATCCACAGGTCTCTTTTACCTGTCAAAACTACTAAAAATAACAACTTTCAATACTAGTAACTAATTATTTAACAAAACTAATTACAGCTCTTACACTTCTAAACAAACAATAACAAGCTGCCACATAATCCAACTCAGTTTTAATGAATCAAAACCAATAACTGCTATACATCGTACTCTTCTTTCAATTTTGCTTTAAATTTGAAACTGCAACATTCTCTCTCTCTCTCTCTCTCTCTCATTCACAGGTGGCGTCTAGTTAATATCAACAGTTGACCACATTTGCTAGTACAAGCATCACAAAATGGAACCCCCAAGTATTTACTTGGAAATCCCATGTCTCAACATTCTAGTTTTTCCAATTCTTGGCGTCGATGAAAATCTCCACGGGAAAAACAATGTTTGAAACAGCTAATTCAAGCCTCCAAATTGTTGGATATTAGCATGTTGAGAATGAAGCCTTTAATCATCTGCACAGACAAGCTAAGCAATTATCACCGCATATGCTTCCACTAAGAACTCTAGATTTCCCTTCATCAAATCTCATAATCTACATCAGTACCGTTCTGTGCTGTTGATTTCCTAACCAGCCTTCCTTGTTCATCATACAGGTCCAAATTCTTACACGGAGCAGGGAAAATGCTTCCAATCACACGGCCTTGAACAAAGGAACACTGGAAGATATGCTTTTTCTTATAAGTTATTCCCACTGACACGTCCCGGAAAGTGACATTCCTCACGGGAATGTCAGGGTTACCATAGATACGGACTGGCACACGAACTCCCTGACCACGAATTCCAATGTAACTTATATTTTCAATGATGGGAAGGGCTTTTGGGTCATAGCCTTCGTCTGGATGCTCGTTGTAGTCTGTTTTTATCACAATGCCAACCCGAACATTATCTAATGTTAGGTTCCGATAGGTTACATTACGAACATATCCACCCCTACCAGCACAGGTCTTAATCCGGACACCCCTTCTTGAGTTCCAGACATAAAGATTTTCCACGGTGACATTTGAGACTCCGCCGGACATTTCACTGCCAATCGATACTCCAGCACTATTAAGATATACAGAGAATTCAGTAAAAATATCCAAGACATGGAAAGCAACTTAATGATAGCTCATGGATGTTCCAGAGTGATGAGAGTACCACAAAGGAATTTGGAAATTTTCAGTAGCATACAAGAGTGGTGACAAAGTTCAAAATTCAAGAGCAATGGATGTAAAAATAGAAAATAAGGAGAATATTTATGTGAAAAGGTCAGAACTAAATCAAACATGCATGTAGAGAAATTTAAGTGGGTAAGTAGCAACAAGCGCCAAGGCACCAGAATACTTAATGACATATATAATTTGGTAATTAAAGGGAGATTTTTTTACACAACACATGCAATTGCAAGGCCATGCATGTACACACATATGTATGGTTTGAACCTACAGTTTGTGTGTAAAAACAAATGAAGACATATGCAATGACCCAACTCACAGTGATAAGGGTATGTATGTGCTGAAATTGAATTATGATACAGAACTCTCACCTTACCATAGAGCGTACAATGAGATTACGAATGAGAATGTTAGTGGAAGGCCGACCATAAGCAATTCCATACTGATCCCAGCCACTCTTTATTGCAATTCCATCGTCACCAACACTAATATAACAGTCCTCTATGACCACATTCTCACATGAATCTGCACAGGTTACTGACAATATCTCAGTTCCAGATGCTCAAAATAATGGAGGGGGGAAATCCTAGAGTGTTTTCCATTGCTTAAAATGCAGGCAAAAAAAATCCACTACGTATTTAAGATTAGTTCTAGCTAAGCACCACGAACATGAATTATATTTGAAGCAAGAAAAATCCAGCTTTGCTCAGACAGAGATTAAGTTTTTGAGACATCATATTGGACATGATATATTGTTCTGTTCGGTATATCCAAGTTTTCTGTATTCCATAACAGGCATATAGTATAAGTATTGCACATGGACAAATAATCTGAATCATCCCCGAACAAGATTTTTTTAACAATTTTGATTGGCATCGGGGTGTCCGAATCAAAGCCCGACTAATCCTCAGGGGTGTACAGGCCCTTGGCAAGGAGTTTTCTTGCAAGTGCACCATAGTTAATTCAAGGGTTTTCTCTCAATTCAATGGCTCCAAGGAATTGTAAGCACCTAAGAGGTTTCAGTCTCTGAACCCTGAAGGAGCACATCCCTAAGACCCAAAGCCTTACCACCAGTCCGACCCAAAGCCTTACCACCAATCCGACCCCTTGGGGTTCCTTTAGAAATTGTTCATTGAAAGGCTTCAATTGCCATATTTTTAACATTTTCATGTGAATTGTTTTTAGTAATAAAGACAAAGACAGGACAAATAAATGCCTACCAGGCAAATTCCAAAAAAGTAGGACATAGACACAATGAGGACACGGGACACGGCGATTTCAAAAAAATGGAGACACGGACACGGACACGGACAAGGACACAACAGGGACATGGCAATAAAATATGTTTTCATATATTTTTATTTGCTTTCTAAATTAATATTACATCCACAAACAATCAATATTAACAAAACCTAATTATAATTCTATTTTTTTTAAAGCACTTTTAAATTAATACTTACATTTTAAATCTTTTTTTTTATGAATGATCTATTAAGTATTTAAATCTAAGAAACAAATGATAAACATTCAATATTCATCCAAGGCACTAAATAAAATGGAAAAAAAGACAACTTGACATGTCCCTAGTGTGTTCCCGAAGTGTCTCCTGAAAATAAATTAATTAAATAAAGCGATACACCATGTGGTGTGTCCTATATGCGTGTCCGAAGTGTCTGTGTGTCCGATACGGATACGACACTTGTTGTGAAGTGTTGGTACTTCATATGCAACTATATGTGTGCGTAGGCGAGTGTGCAAGTGTTTTCTTTTTTGTTCTTTTTTTATTTTTAAATTTTTTTCAATGGGAAACTTATGACTTTCTCTATATTATGTAGACTGCAATTGTCTTAATATACTTGTTTCCTAAGAAGCACGGACATTTCTAAGAAGATGACGTATCCGTGTCATGTTCGTAACGGACACCGACACTTTTTAGACACTTCTCCGATATGTGTCTGACACTCTTCAAAATATATCATATTTTTTAAAAACCCCAACACTCTTTGGACATTTGGAGGACACACGTGTGTATCTCTTAAACACACGTGTTTATCGATTAAACACATGTGAAACTAATTATAAGTTTGAACAAAACAACTTAAGATACAATAATAAAACAAAAACCATATAAATTTATAGGGATTAGTTTCATATTGCATTTTTTATTATCCTTGAATGATATATTCATATATATATATATTATATAATAAATATATAAAATTATATATTTCATGCGTGTCCCCCACGTGTCGTGTCTTGCATTTTTTAAAAATTAACGTATCGGCGTATCCGTATCGTGTTGTATCACGTGTCCATGTCCATGCTTCTTAGCTTGTTCCTTTACACTTATACACCTTTCATATATATATATATTCATATATTTTTCTTTTCATATATTGAAAGTCTGAAACTCAAAGGTCTTTTTTGCACGCTTCAATTGTGGTGGCAATATCAACAATGTCAACTTTATTTATTTTTATTTTTTTGCATTTGTTCAATTAGTTATTTGTTTTCTTAATGAGGATGGTGGAGGGTGAGTAGGATAGTTGTGGCTCAATTCTTCCTTTTTCCTATATTTCACTTGATTGAGGGTTTTTTTTATTTTTAATTTTAAATTCACTATGTATTCCAAAAATGCCCAAACCGACATAATAATTCCCAATATTTCAGTTGGTAAAGTCCGTCGCATTTCACCAGAGACATGCTTTCAAATCTTCCTAGGAGCTTGAACAATGTCATCCCCTTCTAGAAGCTTAATAACTGGCAAGCAGAAAAAAAAGACAAAACTAACCAGTCATGTTTTTTTGCTATTGTTCATGGCTTTTTCAACTTTGTACCATCTTCAGTGATTTTTAAACAGAATCGTAAGTTCATATAACCATTATTCATACACCAAGCATGGATGAACATCCAGTTCACGAATTAAAAGCAATAAAATTAGGTTTATCAATTGCCCCACAAAATGCAGTTAAGCAGCTCCACCAATAGGCACATGTGCCATAAGTCTGTTTGCCTTATAAAGAATAATGACAGAAAACATTGACACTCATCACGAATTTAAATGGAAAGAAGGGTACCAGTAGTGAGAACTTACCAGGATCTACTCCATCGGTGTTAGGGGCACCAGACAATGGAGCCAGGATGGTTACATTTCTGATAGTGACATTATTGCAGTCATAAGGATGGAGTGTCCAGAAAGGAGAATCGCGCAAAGTTATGTTGGAAATCTGAATGTCTTTTGACCACATGATCTGCACAAGAGGGCCCCTGGTGTGATTCAGAAGTTTCTTTTGATGCTTCTCCCACCATGTTTGGCCTTGTCCATTGATGGTACCATTATACCCTGTCAGTCAGACGTAGAATCAAGAGTGTAAGGTTTTTTTTGTGTGTGCGCGCGCGCGCGCAAGAAAATGAACCCCACTTCTTTTAGTAACCATATTGCATTCATATCAAGAAAGTGAACCCCGCTTCTTTTAGTAACCATATTACAAAGGCCATGCCTTGGAATGCCCCGTCGAGACCAAGATAATGTGTTCTAGTTTGTAGCAATCATCAGTTAACATGATCTTGAATGCATGTCAAAATAAGATTGCGATTCTCTCCCATATGCGGCTTTATGTTTTGATATATCATTCAGTTCTTTAAGCTTGAGCCATGTTATAACCAGTTTACCACTCCTTAATTCCACCTACCAAACTAAGTTTTTCAATTCTAAGAACACTGTAAAGGATATATCACCAAAAAGTGAAGATTAGATCAACAATTCCTGTAATCTGACCTGTTATGACAACATCCTTGAGATTTTGACCATGGATGAGACTCCCATAACGAGGCCCAGGGCATTCTCTTCCATATCCATATGATGGCAAAGGAGGCATAAGAGGCCAATACTTCTCATCCTATCAAATACCATGCAAGTGAACAAGTTTATAAGAAAATAAAAATAAGTCGACGGCTAATAAGCCAATGATTTGGTTGGGATAGTTGAGAATACAGAGATATTTAGAGCATGTTTAGGCCAATAGTAATGCCCGTGTATTTATTCCTAATGTGGCCAGAGAAAAAGTAATGAGCATGTATAGGTCAATAACCATGCTCATGTGTTTATTCCCAATGTGGCCAGAGAAACAGTATGAATATGAATTGATTTAAGGGGAAAGGGATGTGCCAACTCAATATTCAACAGCAAAATAACAGTATTAAAAATAGGCAATAAACTGATAAAGAAATAAAATATTCAGTCCAAGTCATCCTATAACATCTGATCTAGAATAGGAAATCTTTGCAATATCCCAAGTTTGAGTGGCTCCCACCACACCTCATCCTCCAATCCAACATCAATTCCTTTGAAACTCACATCACATCAAGTCTGAACTACAGCAGAAAGGCCAGATTTCTTATCTAGCTTTCCCTCCTGATTTATTTCTTTTTTATTATTTTTTTTTTCCATTTACACTAATTGAACTCATTACCTGCTTCTATAGGAGAAGCCGTTATTCTGCATCAAAGTTTGGTGAAGGTCATAATCAATCCTTTCTAGGATCATGAACATCATCTTCTTTTTTTTCTTTTTTTCTTTTTCCTCTCTCTTCCTAATTTGGGTAAGTATGAACACCATCTTTCTTGTTTGTTTCTTTTTGGTGAGTATGGACTTAATCTAGATAACTGCTAATCACTAACCCATTTGAATTTGAGATATTTACCACTCACCCAAAATGAGTCTGAATGAAGCCATGAAATTCAAATCCACTTATAGGCCACATGCTTATGCAATCAAAATATCCACTTCATATTCATCATATGCATCTAAACAACACAATCATTGCAACCCCCACAGAGAAAACAAGATCAAAATTAACTGATTATTACTCTAAAATTGAACCTAATCTACCCAAATAAAACAGAATCGAACTTACACTTCAGATTTTCAAACTTAATGTGCGATTAAATTTTTTAATAAAGACGGCATCTATTCTGTATTCCAAATCCGGCGATTACTAAATTTGGCCGATTATTACAAATTTTGATAAGCTGCAATTCGGACATCTAATCCAATTTGAATTTTGCTCACTTTCAGAGCAATTTTCAATAAAATTTTCTGAAGTTTAAGAGTAACGCTACAGGCTAAGAATTCAAACACAGAAAAGTAAAAAATAAATAAATGAAAATAGTATGTGGTCTAGATTTAATGAGAAATGATAGTTTCACATAATTCAAACACAAATATTCACTCTGAGTATTATGTGGGCTATAGTTAGAATAAAATTTCCCGTGCATTTCTGTACGATTATTAAATGATGGGTACCACTTAAATAATCCCGACCATGATTATTTTTTCTTAGGAAAATTTAAGGCACTTGTTTGGTAAAAAAGATAGTCCAATTTATTTTGCTCCATAAACTTTTTAAGGAGAAAAAATATAATTGAGTAAAGACAAAAAATATATATATATTTTCTTGTATAATATTGTCAAAATAACATGTTACTGTCATATTATTATTAGTGTGAGACAGAATATCATGATACTGTTACTGTGAGACAGAGTACATCAATTTTGACAGTAATAATAATTTCTTTAAAAAAAAATCTTATTTAATACACCTTGATAAAAAATTCTAAAAATATTAATTTTATTAAAAATCGATATCTATATATCAAAAGTTATATTATTTTAAAATTTAAAATTTTAATAATAATAATATATATTAGATTTTTCAAAAAAACACTTGCTCTACTTGCTTTTAATGCATTAAAATTTTATTGGGAGAGGTTTCACCAAATCCCTTTTTTAATATGATTGAGACGCCCTCCAAACATCGCCCCTACCACCCTCCACAGACACGTGATAGGTGATGATTGGCAGGGAAGAAAAAAAAAAAAAAAAAAAAAAAAAAAAAAAAAAAAAAAAAAAAATGAAAAACTAGCCAATAAGTGAAGAGGGGGTCAAGGGACGGAAAAAAATGGGGTACAAGTCATTATTACGTGAGTTCTAGCATTAAACATCTAAAAGTTTCTCTTTTTGATCTCCTACATTTTCCTATCTGCCAAACACAGAACCAAAAAAAAATACTCACATCAATTCCAAGAATAACAGCATTTTCAGCAAGGAAGAGAGTGATGTGGCTGGTGAGATTGAAAGGAGCAGTGAGCCAATACCCATTCTCAACATTAAGCTGCCCACCACCCCTCTTTTTGATTTCCGATACTGCCCTCTCGAATGCCTCCGTATTTACGGTCACGCCATCGCCGACGCCTCCGAAGTCGGTCAAATTGAAGGCCAGCTGCCGGAGCTTCGGGATGGGGAGTGGCGGCGGCGGCCCCCATCGGTGGCGGCGGAGCTCCAAGATCCGATCGACGGCGTTGCGTTGCCATAGGATGATGAGAGCGAATCCGAGGGTCCAGAGAAGGGTGAGAAGGGTTTGGTTTGATGAGAGGAAAAGTGGGATCCAACGTTTGTGATCGGATCTGGTGCTGCGGTGGTGAAGTGTTGTTGAAGAATCTGCCATTGAAGAAGAAATTAAGTGAATTTGGGTTTGTGAAGTGTTGCTGAAGAATCTGCCATGGAAGAAATGAAGAAGAAGAAATTAAGGAAATTAGGGTTTGTGAATTGTGGAGAAGTTGAGATCAGGGAAGGTGGTAACTCGAGACAAATGTGGAGTTATTGTTTGTATATATACATACATACATGTGAAGAGAATACTTGGAGGAAAAACAAAATTGAAATTATTTTTTTGGTTTTTATTTTTGAAATAATTAGTGAAACATTCATCTCTAATTTATAATAAGAGAGATTTTTATTAGTTAAGATTATTCAATATTTTTATAGAAAAAATTTGACTTAAAAGAAATTTCATAGGACTCAAAAAAATATTGGTTCTGACTAGATAAATTTTAATTTTTGTAAAGAAATTTCGAAATTTCTCTATAATCATACCAGAGAAATTTTTTTACGAAAATTGAAATTTCTTTGAATCAGATAAAAAAATTTTAAGTTCAATTTTTTTGTAAAAATATTAAAATTTTTTAACTATTATAAAGATATTATATGTTATCTATCTTATAAAATTAAGAATCTTAAAAAAAAAATTCCTTTTAGTTTTTTTGAGCTCCTGATCATCAGTAAAATAAATAAGAAAAATTACAAACAAAAAAATATTGAGAGCTTGACTTTCATAATAAAATAAATATTGAATTTTAAAATTTTCTTAATTTAAATTTTAAAATTTTTATTTATTTTCAATTTAAATTATTTATCTATTTTCATTAACTAAAATCAATATAAAAAAATAAATATTTTAACCATTAACCTCAATTAAAAAATATATTGTATACACTATATCTACTTTTTTTTTTTTTTTAAGGACATGAGAAACATCTATATTAATAAACAATAAAAACACATAAACAAGACCTCCAAGGTTATTCCAACCAAATAATGGTCCCGTTTGGTAGAGTTGTGAGAAAGTGATTATAAATTATATCTTATAACTGTGAACATAAGCTGTCAACTTATTTGGTACAATTGTGGAATTATGAATTTAAGCAGTAGAGTAGTATTTGGTTGATAAGCTGTAAAATAGCATTTTCTATATAATTGACCTTTTTGCCCTTATATGCTATAAAAATGATAATTTTGTCATTTTTTTTCCAATTTTAATTTTAAAAAATTATTTCATTAATGAAAGTTAATACAATTAGTATTAATTAGTATCAACTAATATAAAAATTGATATACTTGATAAAAATATAATGGAAGTATTATTGTAACAATTTTTTTCCATTATAAATTAATTAGTATCAATTAATTGCTTAATCAATATCAATTAACACTAAAATTATTCATTACTATCAATTAATGGCTTAATTAGTCTGAATTAATACTAAAATCATTAATTAGTTTCAATTAATATTAATAATTAATTTTTATTAATATCAAATAATATTAATAATCAATAGTTGTTATTAATTAGTATCAATTAATAATTAATTCATTACAAAAATATAAAATATTAATTTTTTTTAATTGTGATTACATTTTTATTAAATTTTTTTCATTACAATTAATAATATAACAATTTTTATTTTTTATTTATTATTCTTTTTCATTACAATTAAATCGTAAAATAAATTGTGTAATTTATTTAATGGATATAAATTGCACAATTTATTTCAATCTTAATTGAAATATTTTTTTTATTGACATTTCATTTTTTCATTTTTAGTAATTCATTTTTTCATTTGACAAATCCTTTCATTTTTTTTCAATTTATATCATTTTTTTTAGTGATATTTCATTTTTTCAAAAAAAAATTCATTACAAAACCCTAGAACAATTGTTTTCATTAATATCAATTAGAGCAATTGTTTTTTTTTTAATATATATTATTACAATACCAAAGAAGTTATTTAATTGAAATAAATTTTTATTTTTTTAGAACAATTGTTTTTAATTATTATTTTTATTATTTTGTTTTTAATTATTATTTTTGTTTAATTTTTTAAATTTTTTTTTCTTCTCTTCCTTCCTAAACCATCCGTACGCCGCTGGTGGTCTGCAACCCTAGCCACCGCCGCGATCTGGAACGACAGAGAAAGAGTGTCGTCGCTCGTCATCGTTCACCCGCCTGAACAACGCCGGAGATGGAAATTGGTTCGTGAGAAACAGACAAAGAGAAAGAGAGAAAGACGACGACAGATCTTCATCTTTATCAACGAGCAACCCAGATCCCGTTATGTCGTTGTCCCCGTCACCATTGCGCTTCCAAACCCTATCAACCTAAACATGCGCAGAGAGAGTGAGAGAGTGAGTGAGATTGCAGATCTTCAACTTCATCGACGACCAATCCAGATCTTCATCTTTATCGAGAGAGAGAGCACAATGCCAGAAATCACCTCCACACATCAAAAATCGCCAATCACTCTCTGAGAGAAGTGAAAAGTATTTTCATTGTTGTTTATATAATGGACATTTGGTAATATTTGAGATCGATGAGGGGCATTTAAGTTATTTTGTCCCTTAATTCTAGCTTCCCGCTTAAGCTACTTCAAAAAAGCACCTCCTCACCCACTAAAAAATATAATAACTTTTTTGACTTATTTTAAACCAGAAGTTGACCACTTAAGCTAGACCAAACACTCAAAAATTACTTAATTTAAGCTAAAAGTTGAAATAAGTTGACTTTAAGCTCTATCGAACGGGGCTAATAAAAACAAAACAACAAAAAATCAATTTGCAAAAAAATCAATTACGATTTAGAAAAAATCACTGATCTTCTCAAAGATATAATCTGAAAAGTAAGATCTATATCAAACCAAGCAAATTTTGCTTAAAATCCCGTCGTACCTATTAACGTTGTCCCTATCACCACTCCCAAACTTCGCCAGACTTTAGACACTACAAGAAGTTAGAGTTGAGAAGAAAGTACACCCATAATGGTATGTACGAAGGCTTGAGAGATGAAGGAACCTTGCAGGTATTGAAAATTCAAAAATATATGCCGAAATCGGAGGAGAAAACTCTCAAAACTCTTATTTCAGACATAAAAAGTCCAGATCTACACTTTAGAAATACAGAGGAGGTCGCCAGAGTGACCCTGAAAATCGCCTAGAAAGAGATGCTCTACTCTCTCTCTCTTTGGAACTCGTAGTTCATTATATCTACTTTGAGTTTAGTAACTAAAATATTATTTCTTTGTCAATTCTACTTTACAAAAATAAATAAATGATTTAAATTAAAAATAAATTAAAATATTAGTATTTAAATTGATAAATTGAAAACTCACAATTTATTTTGTTAGAATGCTCAAACCCTCTGATTTTTTTTTTGTTGTTGTAATTGTCCCAAATAAATAAAATTTATTCTATTTAGTTTTGAATTTTCAAAAATAATTATTTATTTTTTTTGTATTTTACTATTTTTAGTACATTTTTTAATATATTTTTTAGTAATTTTTTTTCATTTATTAGACACAATCTAAATGTATTTAAAAGGTAAAAATTTGTGAACAAATTTAAAAAGAATTCAATAAATACCAAAAAATATGAAAATATAATAATTTTTTTTTGTATATAATTGTGTTGATGGTGAATTTGTTTTCACATGGGATTGGTGAGATGATGCACTCAATCTTGCTCCTGCAAAAGAAATCAAAGTCAGTGATCACTTCCGATCTATTTAGGTTGAGATAACCTTTCGACAATTAAGTCAGTGATTTGATTGAATGTTTCCGCGATAGATAAGTAAAGATAAATATTTTTAGTATATTTTTGGTTACCTCATTGTCTGTTTTACCTATTCAACTAATTCCATTTCTATAGTTGATTGTCGTGTGGTTGTAAACCATTAATCTCATTTTGATTGGACATTCAACCTTTTATCCAGAGTCATTTTAGTAATGGCCAACTTATGATTATTGCTAATCCATCAAACGACTGGCTCTTTGTCAAATGAAGTAGTCAAGTCGTATTAAAATGCCATCATCAAATCTTGGTTGATCGGACGGTCTTTCTTCTGTTAGTAAATTTTTGATGGTAGCCAACTTGTCTCAACCCTTGATCGTTGGATCTATGTTGATCGAACAACTGTTGTTATGTCAATTGATTAGTCTGAATCGTATCCTACTTTCCCTAGATATGCCATAGATAGTCAGCCCTGTATTTACCTTGGGCCATGTTTAGTTTAGGCCTTTATCCAACTTTCTTGGACCCATCTTCCTCTTGGGTTGGACTCGAATTTCCATCTTCCACATAGTGAACTTTTAAAATTGTTTCACAAATTTTGTACTTTTTAGTTGTATTCAGATTTACATTTAAAAAGTTAAATTTTTTATGAAAATATTTTTAAAAAATCACTAAAACCCAAAAAATACGAAATTGAAAATTCAAAAACTATTTTTCAAAATTACAAAAAAAAAAAAGAATTACTTCTTAGAATATGTCAGTGCAAATAGCGTCTCACACTTCCTTAACAATTTTAAAATTTATTAACTTTGATTTAGATCACTTTTTTTTATCTTATTTATTTATTTATAGAATTTTCATTTTTAGAATATGAAATTCTTAATAATAAAAAAAAATGGATGAAATTTCACTATATCCACTCATAAAAACTTTTTTTTTTATTTTAAATAAGGTGACATAAAATTGATTATCAATTGCAAAAATTGAGTATATATTTTCAAATTTAAGCTCTAAAATGGTATAATTGGAAATTTATCATAAAAATAAAAACAATTATGAAAGAAAATGACAACAATTATAAATTGTCAGTGTCTTCAAAACAGTGAAATTCCAAACAAAAAAAAAAAAAATTTCTTCTCCCAAACAAAGGATAATGAAATTTCAAAAGTTGAAGCTAAAATTACAAAAATTCAAATTGAGGAATCCAGAAGGATAAAATTTAAAATTTCTCTATTTTACCACAACATCTCATATCTTTGATTATCTATTGAAAAATGTTTTTCTAGCTTGTAGGAGTAAATGTGAACACAATTATATGAAATCTAGACTTCCCAATAGTTTGAGACTCGTCTCACTTTAATTCCTGACTTTTTAATTGTGACATATTTGATCCTGAATTTTGAATCTTGTTCCAAATAAGGACAATTGAAGATATCATTATTTAATTTCAAGGGCAAAATCGTCAATTTAATAAAATATAAACTAATTTGATAAAAATAAATATCAAAAAAATATTTTTATCCACCAATGATAAAATTATGTAAAATTGATAAAAAATTATAAAAATTACATGATTAATTTTAAAAATTAATTTTACAAGATCATTAACCAAACACATAATAAAAATTAATTTGATAAAAAAATAAATAAATGTCTAAAAGATTTATTAATTTTACATAATTTTATTTTTAGTGAGGAGAAATAATTTTTAAAAATTCAAAAATATGTGTTTGACATTTATTTTTGTCAAATTAGTTTATATTTTCTCAAATTGACAATTTACCCTTGAAAAATTTAATGATATCTTCAATTGTCTTTATTTGGAACAAGATTCAAAATTCAGAGTTAAATGTGTCACAATTAAAAAGTCAATGATTAAAGTGACACAAATCCCAAACTATAAAGACTATTAATGTAATTCACCCTTGTCCGTATTAATTGTCAACATAAACATATGAGAGATGCTGTAGTGTAGTGTGCACTCTTAAAGATACTGCATATCTTAAAGATACTGCATATCACAACTTTTTTATTAGAATTATTTGTAAAATTTCTTACCATAAATAATTCGTAAATTTACATCACATTAAACATATGACAGATGCTGTAGTGTAGCGTGCACTCTTAAAGATAGTGCATATCACAACTTTTTTATTAGAATTATTTGTAAAATTTCTTATCATAAATAATTCGTAAATTCACATCACATCACATTAAACATGACATAAATATAACATTCACAACGTAATTCATAACTTTCACTTTAAAAATACACGTTACAAATTTATTATTCATAACTTCAATCATTAAATAACATAACATATCATGAATATTTATAACTTTTACTATATTATTTAATAGGTATCAAACACATTTACTTGGCTAGGCTTGCAAGCAAAAGGCACTAATCAAAATACAAAAAATAATCCATACATCATTCCCTTTGACTGGGGATTGCCAAATAATTTGGATAAAAAGTTATTATCGTTCATTGCTTCCTCAACAAGTTGATTGGGGTTTCTTGTACTCCATAACTATTTTCTGTCAATTTTGAGGGTAAATGAGTCATAAAAAAATTATGAAAACACAAAGTAGAGAGCTTCTATGTACACACACCAAATCCCTTCTTTGCACATCCTTCTCACTACACACACCCAAAAAAATAATTCATAATTCTTTTACTCACTGTACACACATTTGATTCCACATCTACCCTCACACTCTCACACACACACACACACAGACGCACACACACCCTCAAACCCAGCTGTCCAGATGGTGCACACCCATTGAAGCTGCATCTCTCAAATTGCTCTCCCAACGGTGCAAATACACCCATTGAAGCTGCGCTGCATCTCTCACATTGCTCTTCCAACGGTGCAAATAGCTCCCTGCTTCACATAGTTGGGGTAACTTTTTTCACCAATCTTTAATTTTTTTCATTTGCCAAATAGCTCCCAATGGCTAGCATACCCCATGTTCATTTGTAATGTAGAGTTTTTCATTTGTAATCTAGAGTTTTTCACTTGTAATGTAGAGCTTTTCATTTGTAATCGTCGTTCGAAACTGGTTTTCCGAAATATAACAATTGGTTCGGACGTAGAAATCCGAAAATAATCAATAATTTCATCAGTAGATTTCCGAAAATGTTTCATTGTTTCGATAGTCAACTTCCGAAAAATTTGAATTTAGACAACACTCAACTTCCGAAATGATTTTTGTGTTTCGGATTTCAACTTCCGAACATAATATGTATTTTCGGCTGTGAACTTCCGAATAGGTTTTTTTTTTTTTTTTTCCCCTTTTGTTGTATATTGTTGTTTGAAGGGAGCTTATATTTCCACATCCCCATTCTCCTCTTTACACACACTAAATAAACACACTTATTATAATTTACACACACTTATTATAATTTTGTTAAACACTTATTAGTAATTTCACTTGAATAAACACTTAATATAATTTTACACACACTCTCATTACACACACTTATTACACACACTTGTTATAATTTTACACACACTCTCATTAATTTTACATACACTCTCTTTATTTACACATACTTGTTTGCATGGCCATTTTTTATTTACACACACTCATTACACACACTTATTATTTTTTTTTGCAGATAATATGAATTCTGAATGTCAACAACGTGTCCCACCTACTGCTTCAAATAGACGACGTCGTGAATTGGATGTAGACCATGAACGGGGACGAGGGCGTGGGCGTGGGCGTGGGCGTGGGCGTGGGCGAGGACGAGGTCAAGGTCGTGATCCAGTTTCGGTAGAATATGATATCCCCAGTGCTAGTCAAAGTCGGAGCCGAAGCCAAAGACGAGTTCAAGGTTAGGATATGCCTGACATTGCTGTGGAGGATGCCTCTTTACCTGATTCTCCTCCTGTCCAGGAAGAGGACCTTACTCATGCTTTTCTAGGTGGACCGACTGATCCATCAATACTACGGAGTTTCAATAGTCATGTCGCTGCAGCTGTTTGGCACGGGGAGGTAAACATTCCTAAGTAGAAGTGAAATTCATTTGTATATGAATTTTTTTTTTCCTATGTGTGTTGTATGGTAGTTTCTAATGAGATATTATTTCTGTTATAGGAACGAGGGCTCCTAAAGTGTCATAATCACTCTTCAAAGATCCTTGCATGACCATGGTGGTCAGTAGACAACAACACCAAATTCAAAGCCATTATTGAGCAATCTGGGCTGTCACAATTAGCTCGTTGTACTTATCGATTCGTCAACAAGCTTCTAATCTCCAATTTTGTTGAGAGATGGCAACCTGAGACGAACACATTTCACATGACAGTTGGTGAGATGACCTTGACCCTAGATGATGTTAGCACTACTCTTGGCCTTCCCATTGTAGGCAAATCAGTCAGCGTACCAGATGTGACAGATCATCATAGAGTTACACTACTGGTTTATGGCTTGGGGATTACTGAACGTGCAACACATGAAGAGGTTTCTTCTGCTGGTGGCAATTCAGTCAGGCTTGAGTGGTTCTTGGTCGGTTCTTTGGTGTCACAGATTCGCACTCGAGGAGGCTATCGGTGTCGCTAGAGCTTATTTGTTGTTTCTGTTGGGATGTACACTCTTCAGCGACAAGAGTGGCGGCAAGGTTCCTGTTGTTTACCTTGGCTTATTGATGGATTTGGGATCCATTCATACTTACTTTGCCGATTAGCATTTTTATACAGACAGTTGGGGTATGCTAATCGGTCCGGGGTTAAGCAGATGGGTGTTTATATGACTCTTTTAGAGGCGTGGATTTATGAGCACTTCCGAGCATTCCGATCTCACCAGAACATGGGCTACAATGAAGACATGCCACACGTGTACCATTGGGCATCTAAGAGAGAGGCGGGTTCCTCCATTGATCATTTGAAATCTTTTCGAGTCGAGCTTGACAGTTTGGTAGCTACTGATGTAAGTTTACTCATCCTGAGATAATTTTAACACTTTCCATTTAACTTACCCTTTATATACTTTAATTCAAAAACACTTTACGTTTACAGGTTTTTTGGGATCCATACCACAACTGCAGAGACCGGCAACCATGTAACCTGGTTACGTTCGACCATGGATGCTTAAAGTGCTTAGACATTGTCGAACCCTATCATCCAGATAGAGTTCTGAGGCAATTTGGTAGGGTTCAAACCATCCCAGATGCACCGCTAGCTCCCAGTCATGGTGCTCGAGGCAATATATCTGCACGATATATAGTCATGTATAGATACTTGGATAGGATCTGGGAGGCTTGGGATAACCACGTGTTATCTGAGCAACGGAGGAGCACACCAGTTCGTCAACTGTGGGAATGTGTACCGGGTTACATGCATTGGTATAAAAATATCACGCACCTATATGTTGAGCACACTGATGAATCGCGTGTCTATGACCATTAGGATTTCAGCCAACATGCCGATGTAATATATTATCCTCTTTTATGCATTTGTAACTTACTTTTTATTTTCTGATATGTTCCATAAAATGTGATATTCTTTTCAAATGCAGCGTATCGCACATGCACTGCAGATTTCACATCCTATTATTGATGCTGGTTATGAGGAGGGGATTCGACATCCTGATCGACTTTACCAGGCTATTGAGAGTATGACGCATGTCCTTGAAGGTCAGCACATTGATGAAGCTGGACCTAGTTCTACTGGACCTACTTATACTGGAGGTCGCTTTCCATCTTCGACATTGACATACAGTAGTAGGCCTAGGCGTAGGCATACAGCTGATTCGTGACATGTTATTTGTTAGTTGGTGGATTTTTTTGGGTGTTTTTTATAAGATGATATTGTTATAATGGTAACAGTGGTTAATATTTTCTTATTAGAATGTAATGGCAACAATGGTATTGTAATGACATTGTAATGACATTTTATTATTAGAATGGAATGGTATCAATGGTCATTTATTTTGTAAATGATATTTTCTTATTATAATGGAATGGTAACAATGGTCGATAACATTCAATCTAGAATGCAAAACAAAACACATAAACATCAAAAACACATCCATTAATTTCTTCCATAATTTTAACATTGTCAAATGCATACATGTGTCATGCGACATCAACAACATCAAAAATCTCTCGAGTAGCTACATTATCATGAATAATGTCCTTGAAATGTTGAATGCAATGCACATATGCATCATCCTAGTCGACAGCGCAAGGGTGACGGTATTTTCGCTAATTAGTGGTTATAGGAGGAACTTGATGGCCTGGCTGCAACAAAACCTACACCAAATATCAATTGAGTTAGTGGTCATACCTCATAACTTCTTGTACATGCACAAACCCAATTTATAAGTTTTTGTTATACCTGGATGAAATGATTTCCGTTGACAAACCCAATGGCAATCTCACGTCTATCAAGTTGAGGTACTGGTATTGTTCTAAGAGGTAAAAAGGTGAGCCATTGCTGTAATGACAAGTGGTATAACACAAGATTGTAGCACGATGCAACAAGATGCCCCATGTCTGGCATAGTCATCCAATGTGAGTATCCAGGACTGTCTTCAAAGTATGACAATATGCTTGTCAATTCTTCAAACCTTTAGTAGGACCCATAAAGTGTAATGTATTCCTCTTTGTGTGTGTGCAGCTCACCCAACAAATCACGCCTAACCTGAGCCCAATCATCTTTTATATGACCAATTGAAGCAGCTATAGCCCTGAAACCACAATTCCCATCTGCAACTACATCTTTGACAAACTTAATGTATGGTTTCAACCCAGAAGGGAAAGCATTAACATATGCACTAGGTTTCACTGTTGTAGTAATCTATACCTTCCCTTTCGGATTCACCTTCTCATTTCCCTTAACAGGTCGCTTCTTCTTGGTTTGCAGAGTAGAAGCTGACGTAGTGATTTGAGTGTCCCTAGGTGAGAAGGAATCATGTCCAGATTGCACCAACTCAAATGCACACGAGTCACGACGGGTAGAAACATTGATCTTCTTATGATCTCGCGGACGTGTTTTGGGCTTCACCTCCGGCTTAACAAGAAAAGTGCTTCCCGGATATACAATCTCTTTCAACTTCTTCAAAAGCTCCAGCCGCATGGTTCTATCACTTTCATTAAACTTGTTCACAAACAACTCTACTTCTGCATGACAAGTCACCTCCGTTTTGTCTTCTTTGTTGCATACGGAGATATAAAGTTGCATCCACTGTGAGTGTATGGTAGCAAGTGGTATAGGACGATCTTGTCTGATGTAGTCAGCAATCTCATGGGCATAAGGTAAACCATGAATGTGGCGAATGACGCATCCACAAGCTTCAACATCTGTGACACCCGAATTTTTCTTTTAACATTTCAATAAATAGAACTCAAAAATAAATCAATCAATCAATAAATAATAATAAATAGGAAATTGGGAAGTTATCAATTAAAATTGTTTGCGAGACACCACACATTAAATATTTTAGTAAGTGGTAAGTGATGTTTCATAGTTTGGTAGCGAGGTTTTAGACGTGAACCTAACTTATAATCATAAGTAATTTTAGGACTCATAAAAGGAATCATCATCTTTAGATTTGAATTTTGAATAATAATAATAATAATAATAATAATAAATAATAATAAATAAAAAATAAAAAAGAAGGGGGGTGATTTGTCGCCATCCTAATGCATAGGATGGTGACTAAGTGACTAAGTGTTTCACTAACTTGCCATGTATTAGTCATAGGGAAGAGCAAGTGGACACATGTTTAACAAGTGGCCAAACCTAGCAAAACATGCTAATGAATGATACAAGTTATTGCCTATAAATAGGGAAGTAGTGGACTGGGTTTCAACAAGAAAACAAAAACGTTCTTAGTATATTCAGTGAGCTCCGAAGGTGGGAAATTGTACTAACAAAACTAAAAGCTAAGAGTCAATCTTAAGGTGAGTTTTATTATACTTTGAGTTATTATAATATATTTTTTATATGTCTTAAGTTACCATAATATATTTTACGAATGTTTCGAGTTACCACAATTTATTTGATATAAATTATGTTTTATGGTTAGGTTAATATTTCAATTACGTGGATTACTTTCTGAACCTTATTTGTTTAAAATGAAACCCATGGATATGTTTGTTTAAATTTTAAAGAGTATTTGACCATGATCTTGTAAACAATTATTTTCTATAAGTACCATCACGGGAGTCCCATGCCTTGGGGGACTTAAATAACCATTGGCCCCCGTTTCACTACTTTGTGGTCCCCTGTTTGTCATGGATCCATTACCCCTGTAGTAATTGTCACTTTAGTGACCCCTGTTCTGTACCGTGGTTATAGTGATTTATTTCCGTTTCTGCCACTTAATTTATTTGTGTATTCAACTCAAATTGTGTAAATGTTTTAGTTTAAAAAACTATCCATGGCTATTTTGTGCCCCTATACTCACAGTATAATATTTCTCACTCTGCTATGTGCTTATAAGTGTTACCCCTTCAGGTGACGAGGTTTAGCGGGATCAAGATAGAAATTGAATCGTTGTGTTGTTTTTTTTTAAATCTTTTTTTTTTTTCTGTCTGTTTTGTTTTGAACTCTTGTAATATAATAAAGTTCAAATGACTATGTTTTGTTTCCTTTTAAATAAGCAGTTCGTACCCAATTATTTTATTTAATTTATCTGCTTGCGTTGCGACTACAAAATTATTTGAATTATTTTATTTTTATCTTGTTACGACGCCGAGCCTTTGGGTACCGGGTTTGGGTCGTGACAACATCAATACCAATGGAATTGGCTCTCTTACTCTCTACAAGTAAATACTCCAATGTAGAGATAGACACATTACCCCGTAGCTCCCTGAACTGAGAAGGTTTAAATTGATGTTGCACAACAGTTAGACTTTTCTCAAATGAAGCCTTGATATCAGTGTGTTGCAACTCAAGCAGACTGTGTATTTTCTCAAATGATGCTTGAAATGAGACTTGATATGAACCCAATTGTCTTTTAAATTTTGCATGTGCACTCTCAGCCCTGTTCAATTCAATGTAAGTCAAATTAAAATCAAGTACATGGCACTTATTAATAACATATTGAAGAAAAGTAATCTTACCGGTTCGTTGTAACATTGCCATAATGCATACACGTGTCTGTCCATGCCGCCACAAATTTGTCCTTGTAAGGAACCAACCAAGTATCCATGACATACTTGACTGCATCAGGATAACTACTGAATTCCTTAAGAAATGATTTAAAACGCTCATCGTATTGAATTTCAGAAGATGAATACACTAAAGAGTTCCACTCATGGTTGAACTTCTCCCATTTCTGCTGTATCTCAAACATTTTCTTGTATTTGGTTAATACATTCTTACTGATATGCCAACAACATAATAAATGTTTGCTACTCGGGAATATCTTCTGTATGGCATTCATCAAGGCTAGCTCTCTATTAGTAACAATAATTGTTGGCACAATAAAACCATGCATGACATCACGCAATGTAGCTAATACACCAAATAGTTTATCGACCTCTTATACTCAGTAGGTATAAAAAAAGAAAATGTCATTTCAGTTGATGTCACTCCCACAATTTCAAGAAGAGGAAGACGATATCTGTTAGTTTCATATGTGCAATCCATAATTAATATATGTGGGAAAGACCAAAATAAGTCCAAACTGGTAGGATGTGCTCAAACAAAGTCTCCAAATATATCATCATGGACTCTTATCATCGATGCGCCAATGTAATTATACTTTTCACCAAACCCAAATAATTGTTGTGTCTCTGATCTTCCATTTTCTTACCCCCAATTTCTTTTGTAATGGCATTAGATGGTGTCCAAAACAAGTCTGCACACTCATCATGGACTCTTCTCTTTCGATGGCGCGCTAATAATTATTAATATTTCAAATTCATAAGTGTAAGATCAGAGTCTCTTCCACTCTATACCACCTGTTTTGCTTGATGATGATGTATTGTTGCTTATATTTAGGGCATCTCACTGTTTCAAGGTTACTAGGATTTCTTTTGGCTGAACCATGCTCTGTGACATATCCATTAATAATACTTTCTTATCCTTTGATAACCTCTCCGCATATGAATGTCCTTCAAGGTGCTCCGTAGGTGGATGATTATGCAATCTGCATACTACGGTCAATGTCCATTCATCATGTGTGGTAAACCTGTGAGTCCTCATATCAAAAGGACAACCACACTTCTTCGTACCGGTTATTCTTAATGTATTGTTGCCATCATGTTTTAACTTCTTTGTCGCTCTATATTGGCCACTTCTCTCACAAGCAAGATACATCCTGGGTCTTTTTTCCCCTCCACCATAGCATGATGTTTTGATTACAATGACCAAATTATTTATCTTTCCAACTTCACGTACCCAGTTGAGCAATTCATCCTTACTTTTGAATACTTACAAAGTCAAATAAATATTGATGATACCAGTTTTGTCGGAGGAGGAATGGGTCGAACAGGGCCTGGAGCTCCACAAGATGACTGAACCTCGTCTTCCAAGTTGTACCTGCACCAAGTCCGTCAAGAAGGAACCCGGAGGTGGGGTGCCTTCTGGAGGACCCTCCGATGTTTAAGTTAGAGGAGTCTCTAGTATAAAAATGGAAGCTTTTAGCTTCAGGGGGCAGAAGTCGATCCTTAGAGAGAGAGTGATTACTTGTATATATATTGATTTCTTCCATACCTTTCTGGCGTCTTCTTCTTGTCTAGCCCTTGGGCCTAAGTTGGGTTAGGAATTGTTTGGACAAATTTATCACACTTATTTGGGGCTATGCCCATCAAGAGTCCCCTATTCCCGAGTGCAATTTTTAGTCCAACGGGAATAAGAAAGGGTAAAGTAGTCCTCCAAGTCACTAAGGAGGCATGCATTTGGCCAAATTTATTGTGCAAATACGCGAAGCCGCGATAGAGGTAGGACTCAAAAACCAACTGGCAAGGCGCAGGAGAGTTAAAGGAGTAAAGTTGGAGATTTTGGGTCAAGAAAGCGGCCAAGAGACGCTCACCGAGGGACTCCCAGATGTGCGAAATTGTGAGGAATGTGAAGTGCTAGCCCTTGTGTGGAGCAATGCAACCGAGGCTGAGGCCTTTGGAAGGCTCGGCCGAGGACCCGGCATTCGGCCGATGGATTAGCTCTGCATCAGAAGTTTCTACTCGCTTGACCGAGGCTTTTTGGTGCTCGAAATCGTGCTCAGCCGAGACCGAGATGCTCAGCCTCAGCCGAGACTTTGCACGCTTAGGCCGGCCGAGGCTTTTTCAGCCGAGGCTGCAGCCCGAGGCTTCATGGCCTCAGCCGAGGCTCTGCTCAGCCGGCCGAGGCTTTGAGGTCAGCTGCCGAGGCTCAGCCCGTCGGCCGAGGCTGCTCAGCCTGGCCCGGGCCGAGGCTTTATGTAACCCGGCCGAGGTCTCATGCTCAGCCGGGCCGAGGCTTTGAGGCTCAGTCGGCCGAGGAAGCTCAGCCGGGCCGAGGCTGAGCTCGACGAGGAGTTTGAGGCTCACCGGCCGAGGCTTTATGTAACCCTGGCCGCCGAGGTCTTCATGCTCAGTCGGCCGAGCACTACTTAAAGCCTCATCCAGACCGAAAGACTACTCAAAGCCTCACCAAATTGAGCACGAAGATCTCACCACTGAAAGATTACTCAAAGCCTCACCAAATTGAAAGATGAAGACTCTACCAGACTGAGTTACATAAAGCCTCACCAGACCGAAAGACTACTCAAAGCCTCACCAACCCGAAGACGAAGATCTCAAACTCGAAAGACACTCAAAGCCTCACCACCGAGCATGAAGACCTACCAGACTAAATTACTTAAAGCCACCACTGAGCATGAAGACCTCTACCAGACCGTAATTAAAGCCGGGGCATGGTATCAGATCCTACCCACGAAGACCTCGACCAGACCGAGCTTGAAGACCTACCAGACGAAGTTACTTAAAGTTCACCAGACCGAAAGACCACTCAAAGCCTCACCAGACCGAAAGACCACTAAAGCCTCACCACTGAAAGCACGAAGATCTCAACACTGAAAGATTACTCAAAGCCTCACCACTGAAAGATGAAGACTCGCCAGACCGAAGTTACATAAAGCCCTCACCAGACCGAGCACTACTTAAAGCCTCATCCAGACCGAAAGACTACTCAAAGCCTCACCACTGAGACGAAGACCTCACCACTGAAAGACACTAAAGCCTCACCATTGAAAGATGAAGACCTACCAGACTGAAGTTACATAAAGCCTCACCAGATCGAAAGACTACTCAAAGCCTCACTAACCTGAAAGACGAAGACCTCAAAACCGAAAGCATTACTAAAGCCTCACCACTCGAGCATGAAGACCTCCAGACTAAATTACTTAAAGCCTCACCACTGAAGATGAAGACCCTACCAGACCGAAGTTACATAAAGCCTCACCAGACCGAAAGACTACTTAAAGCCTCATCCAGACCGAAAGACTACTAAAAGCCTCACCAAATTGAAAGACGAAGACCTCACCACTTGAAGACACTCAAAGCCTCACCACTGAAGATGAAGACTCGGCCAGACTGAAGTTACATAAAGCCTCACCAGACTGAAAGACTACTCAAAGCCTCACCAACCCGAAAGATCGAAGACCTCACCACTGAAAGACACTAAAGCCTCACCACCGAGCATGAAGACCTCGCGACTAAATTACTTAAAGCCTCACAAATTGAAGATGAAGACCCTACGACCGAAGTTACATAAAGCCTCACCAGATCGAAAGCACTACTTAAAGCCTCATCCAGACCGAAAGACCACTCAAAGCCTCACCACTGAAAGATCGAAGACCTCAACCACCGAAAGACACTCAAAGCCTCACCACTGAAGATGAAGACCTCGCCAGACCGAGTAATTAAAGCCGCGAGGGGCATGGTATCGATCCTACCCACGAAGACCAGACCGAAGCTTGAAGACCTCGCCAGACTGAAGTTACATAAAGCCTCACCAGACCGAAGACTACTCAAAGCCTCACCAACCTGAAAGACGAAGATCTCACCACTGAAAGATTACTCAAAGCCTCACCACTTAAGATGAAGACCTCTACCAGACTAAGTTACAAAAGCCTCACCAAATTTAAGATTACTTAAAGTCTCACCAGATCAACGCCATCGAAAGTCTCAACAAATTGAGCACGAAGACTCGAAAGACCAAAAAGCCTCACCAAACCGAGTAGAAACTTACAGACGAGCTAATCCATCACCGAATGCCTGTGTCCTCGACCGACCTTCCAAAGGCCTCAAATTTCTGCATTGCTCCACACAAGGGCTAGCACTTCACATTCCTCACACTTCAAGACATGCCGACCCCCTAAGACAGTAAATCAAGGCGCTTATACGCCCAAAATCTCCAACTTTACTCCTTTAACTCTCACCGCTTTGCCCGCTTGGTTTTGAGCTCCCACCTCTATCGCAGCCTTCCACGATTTGCACAATAATTTGGCCACACCGTCACCGCCTCCTTCCGTGACTTGGGGACTACTTTTATTCTTTCTTATTCCCTTCGTTGGACTAAAGTCGACTCGAATAGGGGATCACCGATGGGCATAGCCTCAAATAAGTGGCCCAATGGGTCATTCCAAACAATTCCTAACCCAACTTAGGCCCAAGGGCTAGACAAGAAGAAGACGCCGTAAAGGTATGGAAGAAATCAATATATATACAAGTAATCACTCTCTCTAAGGATCGACTACCGGGCTAAAAGCTTCCATTTTTATACTAGAGACTCCTCTAACTTAAACATCGGAGGGTCCTCCAGAAGGCACCCCACCTCCGGGTTCCTTCTTGACGGACTTGGTGCAGGTACAACTTGGAAGACGAGGTTCAGTCATCTTGTGGAGCTCCAGGCCCTGTTCGACCCATTCCTCCTCCGACAAAACTGGTATCATCAAATATTATCAAACATTTACATTTGGTGAGTAATTCAAAACATAATCATTATAATTTCGTAGAGTGAACATGTTTAGTTGTGAATTGAGTAGTGTAATCCAATACAAAATCCACAAGAAACCTCAGACGGAAAGAAATACGCCTTCTCAGATAATCCTCGTTGATCAAGTCAAGGCCTCCAGACGACGCTTTTATCACCAAAACACAAACGTAAGCTAGCCGGCGGTGTGTGCCGAAACCTCCGATGCCTAAGTCAATAAGCTTGACAATAGACAAAAGCTCAGGTATTCGTAAAACAAAGTTGTGTTACCTCTCCAAAGGTGATATTAGTGAGCTTATATAGGTTTTATGTGGCACAATCCTAGGACTCTTATTCCTCCATGTGCAGAGTCCTTCTAGGATTACTCCTCCTCAAGAGAGTCCTCCTTGATTCATACTCCGAAGACAATGCTTATCCTCCAACACCCCTCACCGCTTAAAACCAAGTGAGATGGTTTTACCTTGTTGAATGTCAATACAACAACTAACATGACCATGCTTAAGCCGCAAAGTAGACCGAGCTCCAAACCTCACTCCGACCGTGGTGACCGTCTTTACACTTGGATCGAGCTACCACTCTTCACTCTGACCATGGTGACCATCTCCACACTTGGACCGAACTACCACTCTCCACTCCGACTGGTGACCGCTCACACTTGGACCGAGCTACCACTCTCCACTCCGACCGGTGACCGCCTCCACACTTGGACCAAACTAACACTTGATCATGGCCGACACCTCTACCTCCTACCGACTCTTTTACCTCGGTGATATCTTTACTCGCTAACATTGGGTCAACCAAGTTACTTCATCTTCTCTCTGCTTGAATACCTTGCTTGGTAGCTCGGCCATAGCATTGATCGCCACTAGGAAGTAGCTAAGTCCCGTAGCTAGGTCCCGTGGCTAGGTCTCATAGCTAGGTCACAGAGCTAGGTCCAATAGCTTGGTCCCGTAGTTAGGTCCCTGTGAGCTCGGTCTCGTAGTTAGGTCCCGAGCTCTGCCTCGTAGTTAGGTCTCAGAGCTCTGCCCATAGCTCGCCCAACTTGTTTACAAATTACCCTCTCAATTGCCCCCTTAATTCCATCTCGCATAGCATGATTGGGATTATTTTTCCTCCAAAAGCTAAGAACGCCCCACTCGCCGAGCTAAGAATGCCAAGACCATAAGCTTCAACCGGCTATGAATCCTCGCTTTGTAATGCATTTTTGGAATGAAATCTTCGCCTTCTCAACCGCTTGTTCGGCTTGCTCCATGCTTGCATTTATTTTTCACTTATGTTTTGAATGAAGTATGACATTCTCTCGCCGAGATACTCATCTCTGCCTTAACCTTGCAATCTATCTTGTCATACCCACAACCATTCTTCACCTTGATCCTTATCTCTACCAAGAGTACCAAGTGTTTGTTTTTCCAAATTAACCATTCTTCAAATTAGATCCTTATCTCTACCGAGAGAAGTAAGTGTTGGTTTTTCCAAACCAACCACTCTTTAGCCTAGATCCTTATCTCGCTAAAGGGTGCAAAAAAGTTTTTTGTTTGGTCACACCTGCCAACCACCTTTAGCATAGGTCCTTACCTCGGGTTAAAGGGTGCAAAAAAGTTTTTGTTGGTCAAACCTGCCAACCACCTTTAGCCTAGGTCCTTACCTCGGCTTAAAGGGTGCAAAAAAGTTTGTTGGGCAAACCTGCCAACCATCTTTAGCCTAGGTCCTTACCTCGGCTAAAGGGTGCAAAAAAGTTTTTGTTGGTCAAACCTGCCAACCACCTTTAGCCTAGGTCCTTACCTCGGCTAAAGGGTGCAAAAAAGTTTTTTGTTGGTCAAACCTACCAACCACCTTTAGCCTAGGTCCTTACCTCGGCCAAAGGGTGCAAAAAATTTTTTTGTTGGTCAAACCTGCCAACCACCTTTAGCCTAGGTCCTTACCTCGGCCAAAAGGTGCAAAAAAGTTTTTGTTGGTCAAACCTGCCAACCTCCTGCAGCCTAGATCCTTATCTCGGCTTAGGAGAGGTAAGTGTTGGTTTTTCCAGCCAACTCTGCTTTCAATGCCCCTAGCTTACTAAAACAACTTTTACAGAAGAAAATATTCTATGCTGAAAAGGGATCTACTTGTTTTATTGAGGAAAATGTAAATTACAAGTACCCTATCGAAAAAATAGCTCGAGATTGGCGGTGCTTCATGGTCTGGGGATAGCCTAGATGGCCCCATTCTCCAAGTGATATGCCCCTTTTCAGCTAAACCAACCACTTTGTATGGTCCATCCCAATTGGGCCCTAGCTTGCCTTCTCTGGGTTCTTTACATCTATCATCTCCTCGTACAACTCTTCCATCGCTTCGCTCACCGCCTCGCTAACATCTCGTAACGCCTCGCTTGCTCAAGTTCTTCCTTTTATGTATTGGTCCAAGTGCCCCCGCCACTAACTCCTCCAAATGTTGCTTCAATGGCGATATTTTCAAAGGCGGTGCCCCTGCTCATCATGGAAGGTGCACCGCGATCTCTCGTCAGAGTCTTTTGCTCTTCTCCCAAATTTTAGCGTGCCATCGGACGAAAGGTTCATTGCGTATCTCGCCGAGGATCCGATAGATCGGTTTTTGAACACCGTGGTAATGGCAAGGCGACTCTCCACCTCCTTTCACCTTGGTCCTCACCGTTATCCTTCCCCGCCTCGCCCTTGCTTGGATGTTCTACCGTGTTGACTTTTGTCGTAGTCTTTTTATCCGGTATTGAGGTTGTGCGATTTTGCTTTAGTGCGAGCGCTATCCTCCTCCACCAATATGTTGGTGTACTCTCTCCATTAAGGCTTCCATCGTGATGGGTGGCGCCATGGTAATTGAGTCCTCAACCTGCTTCCGATCGAAGACCTCTTTTGTATTGGCGCGATGGCGAGATTGGTCAGCCACCAACTGGTTGAATGTCTCCCAAGAGCGATCGCAGGTAATGACCTCGTGGTCTCCTTATCGCCCATGTCGATGGAGAGTAATCGTCGATCTCCACCGGTTTTTGTGTTTGTTTTGAATCGCGTTACAAATGCCTCTACTGGCCAGCGCCAGAGGCTATGTCGCCTCCGTAGTTTTTCAAACCAAGTCAAGCCAAGGTTCCCAAGGCTTGAAGGAAATAGGATGCACATCAAGGCCTCATTCCGCAGATACGCCATGACCGCGAAGTGGCTCAAGCGCGATAGGGTCCGCTTTTCCTCATATGTTGTGAATTTAGGTCAGAGGAAGCCGACGGCGGACGCGTTTCTATTGCCGACGAATGGTGAGGTCTGCAGCCTCGCCAAAGCCTTGTCCGCCGTTCAGATGCCGGGCGCGACATTGGCATTCCAACCTCGACGCTTCCATGCGTCCGAGGAGCCAACCGCCGCAAGGCAGAACCCCGTGGATCGCGCGCTCGCGCCCTCCTTCCATCGCGGCCTTTTCTTCTAACATGGATCGAGGTCGGACGACCAGGTAATTCCGTCTGCTTAGACCTCATCTGGTGCGTATGTGAGGGCCACAGGTACTTCCTCGAGGTATGACCTCTTAGACCTCGCCCTCTCGCACTGGAGTGACGAGTCCCGAAGATACGGATCGCGGTCGCCGTCCCCGAGGCTTCGATCTCGGTTGAGAGGGTGTAGAATTCTACTACGACCCTCCGAGTGGCGAGGGCGTCTTGTTGTTGCGCCTCTCTGCCGCCACTTCTTTACCCTTCATCCGGGCGCTTTATGATTCCATGTCCGCCGCCATCCGCCAGACACTGCCTTGTTCTCGACACGATCCTCCGTAGCTTGAGGATCTACCCCCGCGCTTTGTCTTTCCGGGCTCATGAGCGAGAGGATGAGGGTCAAGTATTCTCCTTCTACCCCTGGCATCCCTCCCCAAATCTTGTCTATGTGGTTCCGTGTTCGCCATGGAGGGACCAAAGGTAGGCCTCGCGCTTTGTCTTTCCTGGGCTCATGAGCGAGAGGATGAGGGTCATATTCCTCCTTCTACCCCGCATCCCTCCCGAGATCTTGTCTATGTGGTTCCAGTTCGCCATGGGAGGGACCAAAGGTAGTCCTCGCGCTTTGCACCTCCGTTCGAGTTTGTCCGTCAATGGCGATCGAGGTAGTTCTTCGTTGTTCGCCATCGAATTTTGAGAGAAAAGCTTGATCAAGAGGTTGTTTGTCCGAGTTCCCACAGACGCGCCAATTGTACGGAAAGAAATACGCCTTCTCAGATAATCCTCGTTGATCAAGTTCAAGGCCTCCGTACGACGTCGCTTTATCACCTGAAAACACAAACGTAAGCTAGCCGGCGGGTGTGTGCCGGAAACCTCTTCGATGCCTAAGTCAGTAAGCTTGACAATAGACAAAAGCTTTGTGTATTCAGAAAACAAAATTGTGTTACCTCTCCAAAGGTGATATTAGTGAGCTTATATAGGTTTTGCGTGGCACAATCCTGGTAGGACTCTTATTCCTCCATGTGCAGAGTCCTTCTAGGATTACTCCTCCTTGCGTAGAGTCCTTCTTGGATTCATACTCCTGGAAGACAATGCTTATCCTCCAACACCCCCCCTTACTGCTTAAACCAAGTGAGATGGTTTTACCTCGGTTGAATGTCAATACAGCCGAACTAACATGACCATGCTTAACCCGCAAAGTCGACCGAGCGCCAAACCTCACTCCGACCGTGGTGACCGTCTTTACACTTGGACCGAGCTACCACTCTTCACTCGACCATGGTGACCGCCTCCACACTTGGACCGAACTACCACTCTCCACTCCGACTGGTGACCGTCTTCACACTTGGACCGAGCTACCACTCTCCACTCCGACCGTGGTGACCGTCTCCACACTTGGACCAAACTAACACTTGATCATGGTGACACCTCTACCCTACCGACTCTTTTACCTCTACGATATCTTTACTCGGCTAACATTGCGGTCAACCAAGTTACTTTTTCTTCTCTGTTTGAATACCTTGCTTGGTAGCTCGGCCATAGCATTGACTGCCACTAGGAAGTAGCTAAGTCCCGTAGCTAGGTCCCGTGGCTAGGTCTCATAGCTAGGCCGCGTAGCTAGGTCCAATAGCTTGGTCCCGTAGTTAGGTCCTCAGAGCTCTGGTCTCGTAGTTAGGTCCTCAGAGCTCGGTCTCAGTAGTTAGGTCCTCAGAGTTTTGCCCATTGCTCGGCCCAACTTGTTTACAAATTACCCTCTCAATACCATAGCATGATGTTTTGATTACAATGAGCAAATTATTTATCTTTCCAACTTCACGTACCCAATTGAGCAATTCATCCTTACTTTTGAATACTTACAAAGTCAAATAAATATTATCAAACATTTACATTTGGTGAGTAATTCAAAACATAATCATTATAATTTCGTAGAGTGAACATGTTTAGTTGTGAATTGAGTAGTGTAATCCAATACAAAATCCGCGCAAACCTAACTTCCTTGAGTTGACACATATTCCTACATATTTTGTATAACATTACAAATTTTTAATGGCATTATAAAGATTAATTTGCAATTCAAAACTGTAAATTTGGTATGCAATTTGCAAATTTGGAATATAAAATGGAATTTTTTTTTTCTTTATTCAGAAGTAGTTATTCGAATTTATTTTCAAATTTCGGAAGTTGAATGTTGTAAAAGTTAATTTT
Organism: Camellia lanceoleosa; assembly: GCA_025200525.1. NCBI lineage: Eukaryota > Viridiplantae > Streptophyta > Magnoliopsida > Ericales > Theaceae > Camellia > Camellia lanceoleosa. The sequence continues at coordinate 125,111,440 of CM045759.1, read as the reverse complement.
GTTTGGACAACAACTTTCGAATTTAAATACTTTGTTCAGACAACAACTTCCGAAATTTATTATTTTGTTCGGACAACAACTTCCGAAACTAAACACTTATTTCGGTAGTAGATTTTCGAACCAAACAATACAATTCGACTCTGGTTTTCCGAATGACGCCGGAAAAAAAAAAAAAAAGAGAAAAGAAACTCACATTTCCTTCGCTATGTTTCTCATAAACACTTATTTGCTGATTTTCAGAAGGCAAATCCTCCATAACAATGATGTTTTCCCTACGAATGAGGAAGGTTGATGAATGAGTGCATTGAGAAGCTACAAACTTGGAGCTTAATGGAAGAAGTTACGAACTTGGAAGAAGATAGGAATGAGTGAATACTCTGCTTTCACTTCTAGCTCAATGAAGCTACAAACTTGGACCCACGATGCAATAGATATGAACTAGAGATGGATGTGCAACAAATGTGAACTGGAGATGGATGTGTGCATTGAGATGTTTTGAATCAATGATGTCTAAACTAGTAATTTCACTTAGGGATAAAATTGTAATAAAATTAAATATCATTAAGTGTGTGTATAGAGGGGATTTGGTGTGTGTAGATAGAGCCTCCCCACAAAGTATGGGAATTTTTTATTTCCACACATCACACGTCAAATACACTATGTGTACATTTTTACTCAATACACACATTTAATCAGTGTGTTTAGTTTGAGTTTTCTGAATTAAATTTTTTGAAAACTGACTGTTTTGGTTTTCGTGTTTTTTTGTTTTTAGTGAATATTTTTTAAATTTTAAATATTTTTTTACTTGTTTAGATGTACCTTACTTAGATGTATATAAAAAGTAAAAAATTAGTGAAAAAATATTTTTAAAAATTAATAAATACATAAAAATATAAAAAATGTACTAAATTCTTGTATTTTTATATTTAGTGAATTTTTAAAAGATTTTTTTTACAATTCTGTTACTTTTTAGGTATATTTATGTAGGTGTGTTTAAAAAGTAAAAAAATTACTTAAAATATTAAAAAAATTCAATAAAAATAAAAAAATACGAAAAAAATAAGAAAGTAGAATTTTCTGAAAAGTATTTTTCGAAAAGTAAAAACAAGCAAGGTATTTTTAAACACATTATTTTGTTCAATACAAAACCCCTACCTTCTTCAAACTTTTCCTCTAACCCCAATCCCTAACAATACCTGCCCCCACCCTTGGCCATTGTCATCGCCACAAACCATTGTGAACCCTTGCCATCAGCACGAGCCCCTCTTTGTGAACCTCCCACTCAAACCATCGCCTTGCAAATCCCCTTCATTGCGAACCTTCCTCCGCTGCAAAACCGCCATCGCTGTGAACCACCTAACATTGTAAAGCACCTTCAATCGCAAGCCCTTCTCTGCTGTGAACCCTCCTCGAAATCCCTCATTGATCTCTCTCCTTCTCTATCCCTAACCTTTACTACTGTTGACAAGCCATGATGGATACTTGGTTGAGGTGGTTGTGGATGGTAGATTAAGGATTGAGGTAGCCGGAGAAAGATGAGGAATGGGGTAATGACAACAAGAGATCGTAAAAAAAGAGTTAGGAAGTTCATCACCACTACTGGCGGTAGCTGATGGTTATTAAAGGTTAAGGATTAGGGTTTTGGGTGACGAATATGAAGATATTTTGGACCTATTTGTTCTCAGATGTAGAATGGAAGAGATTAAAGTGAGAGGATTAGTAAAATTATGTTTATTTTGATGAGAGTTGGTAATATAAAATTGTTAAATTATTTTTATATAAAATAATAAAATAAATAAAACTATAATTTTTACTTAAAAAATACAAAAAATTAAATATTAATGTTTTTAAAAAAATGCCTAACAAGTTTAAGAAAAAAATAAAAAATGCTATTGACCAGGCAAACATCCGATAACACTTAATCCGGACGAACTACTTTGCTAATATCATCTTCTAGCCCAAGGCTGCTAATTCATTGCCCAAGGCTTATCCTAAATCGAAGGGACTACGAAACCGGAGTTCAAAAATCAAAACAAACATAAGCTAATTTTACTGTTCATCATTAATAGTCCGAAGTAGACCGCTAGTGCGGAAAACGAATGGGGCCTTTGGTAGTTTGCTTTAGGACAAAATTGTAATATGAAAAATTCATTTTGGTAGTTTCCTTTAGGCATTTTGGTAGCTTTGCTTACCTAACAAACTGATCAGAAACAATTTTTTAACAATCCGAACAGACACAAGTCAAGCTAGTAGCTTGATTCATTTAACAACACTAATATTAGCATGATTAATAAAAATGACTAAATTATTCTATTTACCCTTTTTAACAATGAACCACCACCATTCCTTCCCCTTTAAGGCACCAAATATCATGTCATAATACATTCATCACCACAAAAAATGGGCCTTAAATATAAAGATTTCTTACAAACAACAATTTTGCTTCTTTTTTTTCCCCTCACAAGTAGGACAAATTGTTTAAGGTTGTCACACAAATTCTCTAAACAAAATTTCACTGCAATTCATGTATACATTATTTGAAACCAATGACCCACCTCCAGAGAGGTTCTTCAAACACCTATGAGTAACAAACAATTCATTAATTCACTTTCAAACCCTAGGGGAAAGAAAATCACCACCACCACCATCTTCAGGTTTGTCATCTATATACATACTAAAAGAATTTTAATTTTCCTTTGGCTATGGTTGCTTTTGCCTGCTCCACATGACACAACGCTTTCTGAGTCCCCGTCAAACCAGAACATGATTCGCCAGCTCCTAAAGTGACGGCAAAGTAGAGATAAATCGTGCAAAGAAATGCCAGAAGGGCAAGAGCTGTGAGGAGGAACCGATGCCGCTCGAGGAGTACCGAGCAGCTTCCAAATTCCTCTTTTAAGTACTGCTTCTTAGTTGGTGATGGAGATGATGACGATGAAAATGTGTTTTGTGCATTTTGTGACCTTCGATGTGGAGAGGATACTATGCCGTCAAGAGCCATAGCTTACACAGAATTTCCACACCTGTTTAAACTAAAGATGACAAGTAAACAACGGGTCAAACTTCTATAGAGATCAACATTTGCTGCACTAATTGTCAGGAATCCATAACATCTAATCAAGATTGGTGAAATACAAAATAAAGAAACGAGCAAACACACAAAAAAGATAAATCACACACAAAAAGAACACAAGGTTTAAGTAGTTCATCCCAAACTAGGGTTACGTCCACAGATTCTGTTCTTTTCACTATGATCAAAAAGGTAATAAAATTTGACAGAGATAACCGCCTTCCCTCAACTATAAATACATCGAAAATTAGGGCAACAGGTCACAAATGTAGAAATACCAAAAATAACCTTACTCCAAAATTCAGATTTAAGGGCCCCCAAACCGCCTCCTTCGCACAAGGGGGTGCCTACCCCCTTGCAACCCCTATGGCAAGGTTTTACATATTAACATGACAGAAGCAACAGCACAGTGTGGGAAAATTACTAATTGCAGCCATCATAGATAATAGAACTTCAGCTTTTCAAATAACCACAAAAAACAGTCATAAACTATATATCCATAAGTTAGTCCCCCCCCCCCAAAAAAAAAAAACAAAAAAAACCATAGCCATACGTCAGATTTGCTAGACCATGCGAAAGTATTAGACAAGGGTAAGAGAGCAGAAAACCCCACTTAGAACTAGCTTCTTCACGTGAGTCACAATATAAGAGAATGTTGTTATACACTGGTCTCATTTAGTAATACATCCAAACAATTAGGAAAAAAAAGATTCATGGAGCTAGAAGCCGGAAGAATGATAATAGCCCAACTTAGTAATGACAACGAAATGAATAGAGCCTTTATGAGCTTCTAGTCAAGAACAATTGCAAATGGCACTTCTGAGAAATAGAATATAACTCGCCCAAAAAACTGGAAAAAAAAATGCTTTCATTTTGAGTATAGGTTATTTCATTGGATGATTCTGGCACTGAATAAATTGGGGATACTAGAACTCACAGTTGGCCATTAAAAGATTTCTATTCATACTATTCAGAGTTTTGCAGCTTTTATTACACAATGAACATCCATCATATAGCCATTTCAGATCCTCAATTTCACTTCACCTGTTTTGGTACAGTCAAGAAAATTACTACACACCTATAATTTCTTTTAACCACTTGAACAAAGCACTATATGTAGACATGTTTTTTTTATGATAAGAAACAAAGTACTAGATGCTTCAGGTTAACTTCATTAAACCACTTTAACTTAAATTATAAAGTTAGTGTAAAAACAAAAAATGAAAAGCCAAAAATGCTCTAAGCAGACCATAATTAACACTATATAATAATCTGATCTTAAGCACTAAACACCTAAAAAATCTAGGAGATCATCAAACTTGATCCCCCAAAAAAAAAAAAAATGCTTGAAAATCTAGGACTACGAAATTATCAAACTTCCAAGCATTTATGGTTTAGCGAACAGACAATCCAGTCCATTCAAATGATCACAATATGATCATCAACAACAGCACGTTGCATATAACTGGTTAAGTCACCAATTCTCCACAAAGCTTAGGCTGCTGGGAAATGATCCCAACTATGTATACCAAACAATCCAACACTCCCCCTCGCATGTGACCCTGTCTCACACGTGGAGAAATGAACAAATTGAACTGGACAGGCTGCACATAAACAGACAAAAGTGCACAATAATAGACACAACGGGTGAGTAAAAACAGATCATGAAAGTTGAACCCAAGACTCGCTGGAAATAAGCTATGTTAAATTCTTGGAAATAAGTTGAACCCATGTTAAATTCTTGATAACCATCTCGTATAAAAGCTTAAATTGTTAGAGAGGGGGATAACATAATTGTTTATATTCTCAACAAGCCCACTTACATGTGGTCAAACTCTCCTCCATAAGCTGGTTAAATATGTACACATTATTATAATTATTACTTAGGTGGAAAGGTTCGAACACATGATTTAATGCTAATCTGATACCATGGTAAGTCACCAATTATCGCAAGCACTTAAGCTATTAGAAAATGGGGCTAATAATGTATATAAAGCTATCCAACATGACTAAAGAGTAAAGAAAGCAATAACACCTTGATTTAAACAGCTATACAACATGATTCAACTGAGGAAGATGAAAGCAAAAATAATATCAACCAACTTTGTGCCAAATTCAAAACCAATAGACCAAGTTAGCACACAAAAGGTCAATTATATCCATAAACAACATAGAATAAGAATGAAGGGAATATCTTATCGAGGTAATTGCTGAGCCAAAAAACCCTTATTGAGGTAATCGTATTTCTTAGTGCCTAAAAGGAAAAGATCAAGTGCATTCTAAAGACTTGTTAAGGTGATCATATAGTTGACTGTCACAATTGCTTAAAGAATTTAAAAGTTCACAATTTTTTTGTGACAAATTTTGGAGAGCTTGATATGCATTGTTAGGTCCATTTTCTAGCAGCTAAAACTTTTTGGAACTAGTGGTGGTAATCTAATATGGTATCAAAGTAAGGTTAGGAGAGGTTTTGGGATCAAGTATCTCTGTTTGCATTATGTTTCTCTTTATGTCTGGATGTTTGCATCTTCACGTGCAAGATAGAGTTACTTGTGAGAGAGTGTCGGAGAGTTAGATACAGAGTTTTAAAAGGATTTCTTGAGGCTCGCCTCGCCTTGAGGCTAAGGTAAAACGCATCAAGGCTTTGATTTTTAGGTATTACTCTCCAAAGGCTTGCGCATCATAGTTTGAGACATGCTCCTTAAGTGCGCTTTTTACGCCTTTTGCGCATAAGCATGTGAGGAGTATGCACATGCAGAAGTTGCCTTGGGCATTTGTTAAACTTAGTCTATTAGATAGTTAAACATAAAAAATTAAAAAGAATCCATTTTTACAATTATATTCTACAAGAAAAATTAAGTAAATGATCAATCAAGGAAAACACAGTTAATGGTTAAGTGAAAAGCTCAATCACTGAAGTTAAGAATATCGATTTCTCTTTCAGTGAAGGAAAACTTCCTTCTATGCAGTAAAATGTTCAACGCATTAAAGTGAAAAGTATTTACACAATTATATTTAATTTTGTTTTTATTTTTTTAACTATTTAAAAATATTTAATTTATTCAGTAAATATTAAAATTTGAAATTTGAAATGCTTACGCCTCAACGCCCTGAGGCTTACGCCTCGCCTCATGAGGGGTAAAACGCCTCAAGGTACGCATTCGCCTTTAAAAACTTTGGTTAGATATGCATTGTTGGGCCTGTTTACTAACAACTTAAAGCTCTTGGAAATTGGAACTAGTGATAATCTAATAATATAGATGTATATTATTTTGTTTAAATTGTAGAACAAGTGAATAATGTACAAAAGATTTTGATCTTTGGCAACTTGCCGTTTCAATTGTAGCAATTTTGATCCTTCAATTTGGATTTTGTCTCTAATTAGTACAATCGATAACACATGTTATATTTTTTGATAGAAATTAATCATGTGAAAGACATGACCTTCCCCTTCCCCTAGCCCCACCACAACTAGCCCCATGACCTCCTTCCAAGATTCTGAAAAGCGGTTGCGGTTATGGGGTGTAAAGGCCGTAGTGTAACGGTTGCGGTAACCGGAACCGTGAATTTTTTTATTTTTCGCACAATTTGAAAAAAACTTACCGATACGCATAATTTTTTTTCCATGATCATATTTATTGGGTTAAAAATAAATATTGATCAATTTTTGTAAATTTTTAAGTATGATCCAATATATTTCATATTTTTAAATCACTATAAACTGAGTTTTTTACATTTTATTTTAATAATTAATGACTTTATATTATAAAAAAATCAATCACTAACTATTATATATAAGATAAACAATGACAAAAGTAAGAGAATAAATAAGAGCCTAAATATATATACATATATATATATATATATACATATTTTAACCAAGTCAAATAGATAATAACCACACTTATTATTATTATTATTTTCAAACAATATATAGATAGACACACACAAATAAAATGGTTGACTGATAGTAGCTGAATAGAATAGCATAGGTCTTACAGTTTCAACAAATCAATAACATGTTCTTCATCTTCCCTCTTCTCTCTCTATCTCTTGCCCCTCCATTTTCTCTCTTTATCTTCCCTCTTCTCTCTATCCCTCTTCCCCCATTTTCAGCTTTTTTTTTTGTGTTTTTTCTCAAGAAACAGTTTGGAACCGTTACGTTACGGTGCGTAACAGGCCGTTACGGCTAGTACAGTACCGTTACGACCGCTATGGCAGCCGCTACGGCCAACACACCTGTGAATCTCAATCACACTGCAAAAACGGTCGTAACAGGTGGCGATAACCGCCAAAACCGTTACGTAACGGCATTACGTAACGGTTGCGACCGCTTTTTAAAACCTTGCCTCCTTCCCTCTCCTCCTGGTCCCTTCTCCCTCCTCCTTGTCTACCATCCTGCCACCCTAGCAACAACCAAAGCCCTCTATCATTCACATTCCCCTCACGACTGCCCCTTCTGTGCATCTCACCATCCCCACAGAAAAATCTCCCCCTTTCAACCCCCTGCATTTTCCGCCACACCCACAGTGAAATCCCTCTCCCCTGCAATTGACTACCACTACCTAGTACCTACCAACCAACCATCAAATATTATGAGCCTTTTTTTTTTTACCATTTTTTTTTTTTTTTTAAAGAGAGAGAGGGAATGGGTTTTTTAGGAGAGGGACAGAGTGTGATTTGTGAGGCTGGTGTAGTAGATCTTGTTTGTTTTGGCTCATTCCAACACAACACAACTGATTGCATATATATATATATATATATTCCATCCCCAATTTGGGACCTTTCTAATTCAAAACTATCAGCTAACTTAGTGCAAATAATAATCAAAATACTCAGATTAACTCCATTCGCAATCGATCAAAATTACACACGAACAATTATCAAATAAAAAAGAAAAAGAAAAAGAAAAAGAAAAGATAAAAAAGAAAAGCATAGATCTATATGAAAGCTTCAAATTGAAGACAAAATGGGACCGAAAAGAAACTTACAGATGAAGAAATTGGGAAGAAGGGATCTGTCTAAATGATCATGATTCCAGCTTCTTCTGAGCCGCTGAAATGGGGTTGATTTTCGTTTTACCCATTCAATAAATATGACTGGTTAATTCATAAAAATCAACCAAAAACAAAAACAAAAAATATATAGTATTTATTATTATTTTGATTTACTGATTAATTAAATATACATATCTATGCATCAGGTTAGATGCGAGGAGAAGATTCCAGGCCGGACCTTCCAAAACCACGCACTTGCCAACCAAGCTTAGAGAGAGAAAGTGGAGATAGAGAAGATTTCATTGGGTATAGCCCTAGGGGGAGTCAGCTTCAATTTATTACCCATTCCTTTGGTTTGGGTGATTCGGTCAGAAATGAAATGGATAGAAATGAATTTTAATTGCTTTTTTTATTTTATTTTGAAAATATGTTATTTTAATTGATTTTTTAATATTTTAATTTTTGTAAAAGGTATGTAGGAAAATAAAGACAGTAATGTGATAATTTATAATGATTTTTGAGTAACTTACACTGACACCTTATGAGATTTTTGTTTAATACAGATCCTCTTTTACGTTTGAAAAATACATTCCCTTCCTTGACATATTACAAATTGCCCTTGGATATTTGATGGAGAAATGCGTGGTAGCTCAAAAGTTGAGCGGCTTGAATGTCTTGAGTGTCAAAATGACGTCGTTTTGGCACTTTTTTTTTTTTTCCTTCCTTCTTCCTTGAACTGGTTTGACAGAAAAAGAGAGGTGAGAGAGAAACAAAGAGGCAAGAGAAAGAGAGAAGGAGGAACTGAGAAAGAGAAAGGTGAGAGAGAAAGAGATAGGTGAGAGAAAGAGAGAAGGAGGAAGAGAGGAGAAGCCGAAGCTTGATCTTCATGAACGAAGAGGTCGAAGCTTGATCCGCCATGGACGGAGACCCAACCCACTGACATGGACGGAGAGGCCGAAGCTTGATCTTTGGCTGTGGATCTTCGCCTCAACTGTTTTGATTTTTTTTTTTTTTTTTTTGGTGGTTTTTTGGATTATTTTACAAACTGTGCTGATTTTGATTTTTTTTTTTTTATATATTTTGATTTTGCAAATTGTGTTGATTTTGGCTATGGATCTTCGGCTGAACCATTATTTTTTTAATCTCTTATTCTTCTTCCTTGGGTTTGAGGAGAGAGAGAGAGAGAGTGAGAGAGTGAGAGAGAGAGAGAGAGAGAGATGGTTGTGTGGCTTTTTCAACAAATCCAAACACTAGATTTCAAAGAACTGAAAAAGAAAGGACAATGAAAAAGAGAGGGAAGGAAGGAGAAGAAAAAAGAATTAAAAAAAAAATTCGGGCCATTCGAGCTCTGTGTTTTTTAGCTACATAACGGGGTCGTATCTAATGTCATGCCCTAAAATTTTCTAAATGATCATTTTGCCATTTTTCTTACCATTTTTTCTCTCTATCATCATGACTACGTTTTATAATTTTTTATTATTAAATTTTACCTGAACATATTCTTATTGAGTGATGATATACAAATACAAATTTTATATAAAATTTTCAAACACAATGATATAACTTAATGGTGACCTTTCACTTTAAAATAAAAACATCTATAAACATGATTTATATTTACAACAATATCACTATCACAATATTTTTATGATATTTTTTGTATAAATTTTTATATATGAATAGAATTTTTTATTTTTATTTCCACTATTATTTTCTTTATCGTCTATTTATCGACATTTATTACAGTATTATCAAACACCGCCATTCACATTTATTATAGTATTACTCAATTTTTGTATTTTTTTTATATTTAGTGAATTTAAAAAAATTACAAAATATTATACTTTTTAAGTATATCTAGATTAAGTGTATCTAAAAAATTAAAAAAATTCCTTAAAATATTAAAAAAAATCAGTAAAAATAAAAAAAAAAGAAACATAAAGAAATTAAATTTTTTGTGTGAGTTAAACCAAAGAAGATAATTGCTATTTCTTTTGAAATGACATGAACAAAATATTAGTATTATTTTATTATTTTATATGTAAAAAGGCTAAGGGGCAAATATGTCATTTTAATCTGACAGGGGGGTTACTTTTTCAAATGTGAGGGAAGATATGTATTAAGCAGAAACCTTAGGGGGTGTTAATGTAATTTACCCATGATTTTTTTAACTAAAATTAAGGCTTTGTTTGGTTTAGTTTTGAGAATCAATTTTGAAAGATAATTTTTTAAAAGAGTTTGTAAAATTTAAAAACTTGTCTCATTGTATATTTTGAAAATAGTTTTGAAATGATTTGCAATTTTTTTTTTTTTAGTTGAATAGATAAGTGTGAGAAAAAAATTGATTAATTGATGTGTTAAACGTGAGAGAATGAGAGATACGGGATAAAAAATGATTCATTGATATGTAAAAAAGAAGAAAAAAAATAAAAAAAGAAAAGAAAAGAAGAGATGAGAAAGAAAATAAATTTTGTCAAAAATTGTATACCAAACAATTGATTTGGATTTTTCATTGCAAAAATTGATTTGAAAATGTAACCAAACACAACCTACAGTTCCTAAATAGGTACAGGAGAAATAGAGAGAAACACATTTATCTCATAACCTATATTTTCAATCTCTCAAAGAGTGGAGAGATTGAAAAAGAAATTAAACCAACCAAATATTATTATGTTACAATACAAAAATTAAACTTTTAGATATAGAACAAATAAAACGACTATCTCGTTTGGCATGCAAGTGTTTTGTCAAAAAGTTAAAAAATTATTAAAAAATCAAAAAACTTATAATCTATATCAAAAGGTCAAATATTTCTTTTTCTCTCTATTTTTTACACATCTTTTCGTAAAAAATAAAAAAATCATTTCAAACATATTAATTTTTTTACCTCATATTTTAACCAAAAAGTCAAAAAATTATTAAAATAGTCTGTTCCCAAATAAGCACTTATAAAAAGTTAATTTGGTAATATAACATTATATTATTTCATTTCATTTCTTTTATATATACCTTAACTAAACAATATATGAGAGAAATTAATATCATTCTTTTCCCCCTTCTCTTCTATTTATCCAAATAAAATGAAAACAAATCACTATTTTTTTTTCTTAAAATGATTTATCCATTGAATTTGAGCTCGCCCGAATTATCTGAATTACATAAGTTGGACGACCAGCATTATATTTGTCAATTGCAGTTGCCATCTTTATTTACCGGTATGTCAATCGGCATCCACCCAGATAACTAACTAGACAACCGCTCAGATAACCGGTCAGTCGAACGGTCAACATATACAAATTTAAACAATTCAAATGAACTCAAATTCAATGGATATAACAATATTATTACTTTACCCTTATAACTTATCTACTAATCATTTTTTTTCTCCTTCCTAAATTTCCATAGTGTAAGGCTAATTGTGAATGAGTTGGGGCTTGCTTGGTGCTCCTAAAGACATCCTCCTAAGTCGGCATAATTAATCTCTGAACCCCTTGGATCGGTGGTAGTGCGTTCCATCATGTGTACCTCTCACTATCATATTATTTATGAGGTGACCCCAAAAACAAAAATAAAAAGACAAACAAAAAAAGTGTGGACTTTTTGATGTTGGCTTGGTCGGTATCAGTTGTAATTTAATATTTATAATTATAAATTATTAGTTTAATATGTTTAAAATAAATCATATATCTATTTGGTATAAAATTTCATAATCCGTAAATAAAAAAAAAAAACTTATTTAATTAAATAAATTGTCACATTATAATTAAAATAAAAGAGATGTGACTGTTCTATTTATAGATATTTAAGAGTTTTAAATAAGTTTAAGCTGAAAAAATCAAATATCATTTTCTTAGCTAAATAAACTATAAAAAAATTTAAATAAACTGTGATCTAAAATTACAACCAAATATCATTAGTCAACTTTTTAAAAATCAAATAAGCTAAATAAGTTAATTTGATAAGTGCTACCAAACGAACCATTGTTTCGTATAATTTTTTTTCCCTAAACTATTAGCTATTTTTCTTATTTTTTTAATTGCTAAATTTAATTATAAAATTATTTGATTATTTCCAATTTAACCCAATCACCACAATTTGTAAAGAAAAAGACCATGTTAGCACCATGTAACATTATGTAACATTTTACCCAATCCAAACCTCTGAGCAATTCGTGAAAATATAATAAAAATACTTTCTCATATGACGAGCCCCCTTAAATATTACGTTTTTTTCTCACTTTTTTTTAATTTTTATTTTTAAAATTCCTATTTACACCTAGAAATGGTGTGGGTAATATTTGCACCTACAATTGTAAGGTAAACTGTTAGTAGTATATGGTGTTCAGTCCCTAATAAACATTTAGAGATGGCAATTTTGATTCAAAATGTTATTTAAATCTTTATTTTTCATAATTTTTTTTATATTTTAATTATTTTTTTACATTTATTTAAAAAAATCATAAAATATGAAAAAATACAAAAACAAAAACAGAATATTTTGTATTTAGTAATTTAAAAAAAATCTATACAAATATTTTAATTTTTAAATGCATCCAGATTAGGCCCATTAAAAAAGTTTTAAAAAATAATTAAAATATGAAAAATTTCACCAAATATATATCTATATATATAAGAATTACATTACTTTGCTCCATAAGGCTAGTCTTTTTTTTTCCCCCTATTTTACCCTTCAGGTTGTGTTCTTATTTTCTACTTTGCCCTTCTTTTTTTAGGTACATCGGAAATTCAACAACCAAAACAGGGCTGAGCCCTTTCCCTAGATCTACCTATTGTCTCTGCTACAAGCAAACTCCTAATTTCTGCTGGTGGTTCATTGACCACTAGTTGTTCAGCCCCAAGCTTTGCCAGTGCACATAGATTTGCTTCCTTGAAAACATGTTGTACAGTGCATTCACATCATCGCTTAATGATCTTGGCATCTTCTATTAAGCCTTCATATGGAGAATTTGTCTGTGTCTCCTCGTTTAAGAGCTTTACAGCTTGCATGGCATTAGTCTCAACGATTATTTTGTTGGAAAAATAGTTTTATATAGGCATATTTTTAGCCCAATTTGGGTGGACCCCAAATATTATTTGGGGTGGGTCCGAAGAGGTGAAGTGTTCCTTGCCGCGTGGCAAGTCACACGGTGAAGATGGAACGTCAAAACCATTTATGAGTGAATGGAAAGTTGACGTCGTTTTCAGGTCTAATATTAATTTTTATTTAGATAAAATTCATTTGAATTTTTTCAATAAAAATTATTGTGGGAATTTAATGTAATTCTAAATTTAAATTTTAGATTCTTAAGTGATTTTCTAAAATTTGTACCTCTTCTTTTATTTATTAAACTATTCAAATTGTTTAATATATATATATATATTCATTTTGTTTAATATATATATATAATAGTTCCAATAGTTTAAATAATTATTGCCAACAGTTTGTTTGACTTGGTCCGGACATCTTTTCAAATTTATTTGAATATATGGGTTCAAAAGCTAACGGTTAGTATTGGTTTGAATTAAATACTTGGCACCTGTTCAGTTTTTTTAGAACCTGTTCGGGTTTAAAGTCTTGTGCCTATATATACCTTTCATTCCAGTTGTTTTAGGATGAGTTTTTTCCCTACCCGTAATAGAGTCTGCAATTTCCATATTGTTGTCCAATATTCAGTAGTTTGGAAAATTGAATTTTCTGATCTGAGAAAAAAATTCAGTCATGTTGTCTCATTGCTGCCTAATTTTTCTTTAGTGCATTATTCCTCATATTTAGTTTTAGGAATCTATATTCAGAGAGTTAGAACACAGGTTTGGTTCACCGAATAAATTGTTTGGAGTACTACTACAATTTGTGAAGATCATTGTATCCTGGGAGATAGACGCCACTCAACCGTAAGTACCGTAACGGGGCGAATCTGTCTTAAGGATAGAGTGTCACACACTCGACTTGGTCTTGAATTTTTATTTCGGTTCGATAAATAAGTCTGGTATGTCATTTATTTATTTTGTTTGAATTTATTTCAAGTTTTTTTTTTATATACACAGAAGATTGTTCCAACAATCTTAAGACAGATTAGAATTATTCTGTTTACAGAATTTTTCGTTTGTTTCCCTTTTTACTTTCTTCGTAAATAATTTCGAAAGAAAATTATTTTCTGTGGATTTACAAAATAATATTCTGGTTGGAAAAACAAATAGTGATTATATGCTATTTGACAGATAGTAGTAATATACTGTCTCTTTTTTTTGACAACAACTAGTAGTACGATACTGGTGTCATTAACAATTCAGAATATATTTTTGTGGAATTTTTTTAGAAATTAATATTGGGCTTTAGAAATTATTTTCTGAGTTTTCATTAATTAAAATTCTGTTTTCAGTATTTTAATTTTTGGAGTGTAACAAGAGATTTAAATTTCTGTGTGAAATTAATTTGGTTAAATAAAATTTTATTTTATTTCCAAATTAATTGAAAAATAAAAGTTATATTTTTATTTCTTTTATTTTACAGAATTTAATTTTCTGTGTGGAATTATTTTGGTTAAATAAAATTTTATTTTATTTCCAAATTAATTGAAAAATAAAAGTTATAGTTTTTATTTCTTTTATTTTCTGTGTGGAATTAATTTGTTTAAATAAAATTTTATTTTATTTTCAAATTAATTGGAAAATAAAAGTTACATTCTTGTTTATTTTATTTTTACAGAATTTAATTTTGTGCATTTGGTTTAATTTTCTGTGTAGTGTAAATTCTAATTATAATTTTGGTTTATAAATTAGAATTGATGGCTACTGAAACAAATGCCCAAACAAGTACTACTGTAGTGGCTGCAATTACACCAACCCCTTCTCCTATGATGACAGTACCGGTAAATCACGGTGAAAAGCCAGAGAAGTTCTCAGGAACTGACTTTAAAAGATAGCAACAGAAAATGTTGTTCTATCTTACAACTCTGAACCTGGCTCGTTTCCTCCGTGAAGATGCTCCTATCCTGAAAGAGAATGAAACCAACCGGCAAGTGGTTGCTGCAGTTGATGCTTGGAAACATGCCGATTTCCTTTGCCGGAACTACGTCTTGAACGGACTTGACAACACATTGTACAACGTCTACAGTCCAATTAAGACAGCAAAGGAACTTTGGGAATCGTTGGAGAAAAAGTACAAAACAAAAGATGCCGACTCAAAGAAATTTGTGGTTGGCAGATTCTTGGATTTTGTTATGGTTGATTCAAAAACTGTGATCAGCCAAGCTCAAGATTTCCAACTCATTCTGCATGACATTCACGCAGAAGGTATGTTTCTCAGTGAATCCTTCCAAGTTGCAGCCTTAATTGAAAAATTACCCAAAGGCTGGAAGGAATTCAAGAACTACCTTAAACACAAGCGCAAAGAGATTTCTATGGATGAGTTAATTGTGCGTTTAAGGATTGAGGAGGACAACCGCAATTCTGATAAGCGGGCTGGTAAGAATCCTATGGAGTCTAAGGCAAATGTGGTAGAACATGCTTAAAAAACCAAGAAACGTAAGTCTTCTGGAGAAAGTTCATCACAAGGCTCTAAAGAGGGGGATAATAAAAAGTACAAGTTTAATGGCAAATGTTACATCTGTGACAAAGAGGGACATCGGGCCAAAGATTGCCGTAGCAAAGGCAAAAGTAAGAAAAGAACAAGCAAGAAGCCTGCTCAAGCCCATATGACCGAAGTGGACAATATTTCCAATGGTGTAGATGACATCAATCTTTCTGCAGTTGTTTCCGAGGCAAATCTTGTCGGAAATCCTAAAGAATGGTGGGTGGACACTAGTGCTACTCGCCATATTTGTGCCGACAAAAAGATGTTCACATCTTATTCTATAGTGAACAATGGTGAACAACTGTTTATGGGCAACTCCTCAACTTCCAAAGTTCAAGGACAAGGAAAGATTGTTCTCAAGATGACATCAGGAAAGGAACTCACTCTCAACAATGTACTGCATGTACCGGACATTCGCAAGAATCTTGTTTCCGGATCTTTGTTGAGTAAGAATGGGTTTAGGCTAGTATTTGAGAGTGATAAGTTTGTACTTACTAAGAATGGGATGTATGTAGGAAAAGGTTACATGTCTGATGGCCTTTTCAAGTTAAATGTAATGACTGTTGTACCCTCTGTTATTAATAATACTACATCTTCTTCTTACTTGCTTGAGTCTTCAAATTTATGGCATGGTAGACTAGGACATGTTAATTATGGATCTTTGCGTAGATTAATTAATATGGAATATTTACCTAAATTTGATATTGATTCAAATTATAAATGTGAAATTTGTGTTGAGGCAAAATCATCTAAAACTCCTTTTCATTCAATTGAAAGAAGTACGGAACCACTTGAATTAATTCATAGTGACATTTGTGATTTTAAATCAATTCAAACCAGAGGTGGAAAAAAGTATGTAATCACTTTTATAGATGACTATACTAGATATAGTTATATTTATTTAATTCGAACCAAGGATGAAGCTTTGGAAACTTTCATTCAATATAAGAATGAAGTTAAAAATCAACTTGGTAAGAAAATCAAGAAACTTAGAAGTGATAGAGGTGGTGAATATGAATCACCTTTTGGTGAATTTTGTAAAGAACATGGAATAATTCATCAAACCACCGCTCCTTACTCACCTCAGCAAAATGGAATTGCTGAAAGGAAAAATAGGACTTTAATAGAAATGATGAATGCCATATTGATCAGTTCTGGATTACCTCAGAACTTGTGGGGGGAAGTAATACTTTCTGCTAATTACATTTTAAATAAAGTACCCCGAAAGAAAGTGAATCAAACACCTTATGAAATGTGACATGGTAGAGTACCATCTTACAAATACTTAAAAGTGTGGGAGTGTTTGGCTAAAGTGGCTATTCCTAGTCCTAAAAAGACTAAGATAGGTCCTAAGACCATTGATTGCATTTTCATTGGTTATGCTAAGAATAGTAGTGCATATCGGTTTTTGATTCATAAATCAGAACATACCGAAATGCATGTAAATACTATTATTGAGTCAAGGAATGCATCATTCTTTGAACATGTAGTACTAATAAAAGATCTTTTGATGCTATTACTATTCAGGATCAAGAACATGATCAAGAACAAGAGTTAGATCATAATGAGGAAGAGGAACTTAGGCGTAGTAAACGTGCTAGAACCTCAAAATCTTTTGGTCCAGATTTTCTAACATATTTGTTAGAAAATGAGCCTTTAACTTTTAAAGAGGCTATGTCCAGTCCTGAAGCTCCTTTATGGAAAGAAGCTGTCAACAGTGAAGTTGAATCCATCTTGCAAAATCACACTTGGGAATTAGTGGACTTGCCACCAGGTTGTAAACCTCTTGGGTACAAGTGGATTTTCAAAAGAAAATTGAAAGCAGATGGATCAATCGACAAATACAAGGCAAGACTTGTAATCAAAGGTTTTAGACAGATAGAAGGTCTAGATTACTTTGACACATACTCACCGGTTACTAGAATAATATCCATTAGAATGCTAATTGCCATTGCATCTCTATATAATTTAGAAATTCATCAAATGGATGTTAAAACCGCTTTCTTAAATGGTGAGTTAAATGAAGAAATTTACATGGAACAACCAGAAGGGTTTTCTGTTCCAGGGAAAGAAAAGAAAGTGTGTAAATTGGTTAAATCATTATATGGTTTAAAACAAGCGCCAAAACAATGGCATGAGAAATTTGACAAGGCAATGATGTCAAATGGATTTAAAATTAATGAGTGTGACAAATGTGTTTATATTAAAAATACAGATAAAGGTTATGACATTGTATGTCTTTATGTAGATGATATGCTCATCATTGGTAGTAATAATGACATGATTAAAACTACCAAGAAAATGTTGAATAAACATTTTGACATGAAAGACATGGGCATTGTTGATGTAATTCTTGGTATGAAAATTACCAAAACATCATAAGGTTATACTTTGTCACAATCTCATTACATTGAGAAAATACTTGACAAATTCAGCAAAGATGATGATCATCTTGCTAGAACTCTTGTAGATGTTAATTTGTATCTTTCTAAGAATATACAGGAAAGTATTTCTCAATTAGCGTATGCCCAAATTATTGGAAGCTTAATGTACTTGATGAACTGCACTCGCTTAGATATAGCTTATGCAGTAAGTAAATTAAGTAGATATACGAGTAATCCGGGAGTAGAACACTGGAAAGCAATTATGAGGGTTCTAAGATATCTCCGATTTACTCGTAACATTGGGCTTCATTATACTAGATATCCAGCAGTACTTGAAGGATACTGTGATGCAAATTGGATATCGGATACTAACGACTCAAAGTCCACCAGTGGGTATGTCTTTACTCTTGGTGGGGCGGCTGTATCTTGGAAATCTTCCAAACAGACTTGTATTGCTAGGTCTACTATGGAATCTGAATTCATAGCTTTAGACAAAGCAGGGGAAGAGGCAGAATGGCTTCGCCACTTCCTTGAAGATATTCCAATTTGGCCAAAACCGGTGCCTACTATATGCATACATTGTGATAGTCAATCAGCAATTGGTAGAGCATAGAGTCATATGTATAACGGTAAGTCACGTTTAAATCGTCGACATAACACCGTAAGACAACTACTCTCTAATGGAATTATTTCTATAGAATATGTTAAGTCAAAAGACAACATAAGCGGATCCACTAACCAAAGGGTTAGCAAGAGAGTTAGTTGAGAATTCATCGAGGGAATGGGATTAAAGCCTATTAAATAAGAGTTACCACAACGGCAACCCAACCTAGTTATTTGGAGATCCCAAGATCTAGGTTCAAAGGGACAACCGAGTTGTGATTGACTCGGTAGGATCCTTTGGGAGTCTAACTCCTACCCATTTCTATGATGAAATAGTGATGTCTGCAGCGTTTTAGGTTAAGTAATACTTTTAATGATTCTTATATCTAGGTAAACCTAGTGGAGTATGGCAGGATACTCTTCATAAGAATTACCTATGTGAGTGTGAACTGGGCCGGTTCTGTGAGATTTGTGAAGAGCTACAATTCTCTAGAGCACTCATGAAGACCAGGTTGTTCAGGGCCAAAATGAACACAATAGTGAGAACTAAACTGTGTCTGGAAATATACTGTGTGAGTTCTATTGTCTTGGTTTACACAAACGGCTGAACAGTTCATGACATCATATTCACTAGTTAGCTAGTAAATCCGATAGTGTCTCACAAGGGAAGGTTCAAAGCCAAAAGCTACCTATCCTTTGCAGAATATTTTCAATTTCTTAACTCTTTGATTAGATCATGTTGTTGCATTTTCTCTCTGTCAAATTTCATTCATGTGGGGGATTGTTGGAAAAATGGTTTTATATAGGCATATTTTTTAGCCCAATTTGGGTGGACCCCAAATATTGTTTGGGGTGGGTCCGAAGAGGTGAAGTGTTCTTTGCCGCGTGACAAGTCACACGGTGAAGATGGAACGTCAAAACCATTTATGAGTGAATGGAAAGTTGACGTCGTTTTCAGGTCTAACATTAATTTTTATTTAGATAAAATTCATTTGAATTTTTTCAATAAAAATTATTGTGGGAATTTAATGTAATTCTAAATTTAAATTTTAGGTTCTTCAGTGATTTCCTAAAATTTGTACCTCTTCATTTATTTATTAAACTATTCAAATTGTTTAATATATATATATATATATATTCATTTAGTTTAATATATATATATATAAAATAGTTCCAATAGTTTAACAACAGTTTGTTTGAGTTGGTCCGGACATCTTTTCAAATTTATTTGAATATATGGGTTCAAAAGCTAACGGTTAGTATTGGTTTGAATTAAATACTTGGCACCTGTTCAGTTTTTTTAGAACCTGTTCAGGTTTAAAGTCTTGTGCCTATATATACCTTTCATTCCAGTTGTTTTAGGATGAGTTTTTTCCCTACCCGTAATAGAGTCTGCAATTTCCATATTGTTGTCCAATATTCAGTAGTTTGGAAAATCGAATTTTCTGATCTAAGAAAAAAATTCAGTCATGTTGTCTCATTGCTGTCTAATTTTTCTTTAGTGCATTATTCCTCATATTTAGTTTTAGGAATCTATATTCAGAGAGTTAGAACACAGGTTTGGTTCATCGAACAAATTGTTTGGAGTACTACTACAATTTGTGAAGATCATTGTATCCTGGGAGATAGACGCCATTCAACCGTAAGTACCGTAGCGGGGCGAATCTGTCTTAAGGACAGAGTGTCACACACTCGACTTGGTCTTGAATTTTTATTTCGGTTCGATAAATAAATCTGGTATGTCATTTATTTATTTTGTTTGAATTTATTTCAAGTTTTTTTTTATATACACAGAAGATTGTCACACACTCGACTTGGTCTTGAATTTTTATTTCGGTTCGATAAATAAATCTGGTATGTCATTTATTTATTTTGTTTGAATTTATTTCAAGTTTTTTTTTATATACACAGAAGATTGTTCCAACATACTTTGCTTATACCCTTTTTGTAGCAGCACAGTTAATCCTTTGTATATAGCCCATAGCTCATTTTTAAGGCTTATTCCATCCTAGAGTCTACCATAATATCCACACACCCAAGCTCCAACTTAATCTCTGAATAGACCCTCAAATCCTCCTTTTCCTCTTAGCTTTCTACAACCATTTGTATTCAGTTTAATTCTACCTGTAGGAGGTAAAGACCACTTAATTAGTTTGAAAGCTGGTCTAAAATTAATAATGGCTATATTTATGCCTAGTTAATTTCATTAGAATAATCTAAGATAAATTTCACACAATCCTGGCTACTAGTCACAGTTTGTTCAAAAATCTTAGAGTTTCTGTTTTTCCATATTTTCCATAGGCACACAACAAAAACATTGTACCAAGTGAGATGTGCATTTGGTTAAAAAAAAAAAAAAAAGTGAGATGTTCATTGAAATGTTTTTTGTTTTTAGCATTAACAATAAGCCAATCCAACCAAGATTTTTTTAACATTTCCACATACCATTTTCTCCCAAAAATAGCTAACCAAACAACTTTGGCTTTGTAGCAGGTTCTGAATAGATGATCCATATCTTCCCCCTCACTGCAGTTGAGGCACAAAGGGTCTGAGGTCAGAGCTCTTTCTTCCCTCAACTAATTTGTTAATAGTTTGCCATGAAGGGCAGTCCATAAAAAACTTTTAAGTTTCTAAGGTAATCTCAATTTCCACAGCCAATTCCAATCCTTCTCAATGTCTATATTACTAGAAATAATGTTATAGGAACTTGAGGTAGTGAACACTCCATCAGAAGAACCCCTCCAAGTAGGAGTATCCATATATGAAATGGGTAGGGTAGGTATCATATGGATGAAAGCAGAAATATTATAGGAGAATATCTCATTTATCTTCACCACATCCCAGTTACCTTGCTCATTTATAATATTATTAATAGTGAAACCATCACTCTCATTATAATTGGACTGTTGTGTATCAAATACAAGGTCGACTAAGGACTTTTTTCCACACCACCAGTCTTTCTACACATCTACATTCTTTGCATTATCAATCTCCCATTTCACACTGTAGACATCCTATTTTAACCGCTTCTAAGACTTTGGCGCTTTAATTCGAATACTCGATGATGAAAGTTACATTATGCAAATTGTTCGAATCTTCAGCAAAAGAATTCGGTTTCGAGCTTCAAACCTAAGCCTTCCACCCCATTTGGACCAAAATCCTTTTTTAGCTTGATCACTTAGTGAGCAGCGGGGCCAAAATAATTGGTTGGCCTGCCAATTGCTGAGCAGGCCGTACAATTAATTGACCGGTCGGCCATGTTTACTGAGAATAGATATTTTGACAGTTGAAGTTGCTCCCATGCACAAACTCCAAGCCAATTGTCCTCTTTCAGATATTTCCAACGTGAGAAGGCAAAAGTCTATAAATACAAG
Organism: Camellia lanceoleosa; assembly: GCA_025200525.1. Taxonomy (NCBI): domain Eukaryota; kingdom Viridiplantae; phylum Streptophyta; class Magnoliopsida; order Ericales; family Theaceae; genus Camellia; species Camellia lanceoleosa. Next base: position 125,089,443 of record CM045759.1, on the reverse strand, counting down.
GCCCCCCCTAAAAGTTTGGGGTCAGAAAAAATCCTCCAAGAGTTATAACTTGTCCAACACATCTTCTCTACTCTCTTGCAATATACATACACTATACATACACATTATAAGCTTAAAATTGAAGCTTTTGCTGATATTCTTGAACATAATTTCAGACCTTTGAGAGTGTTAAACTTGTGATTTGTGAATTAAGAAGCTTTTCCTTTATTTCAAGAGGTAACCTTTGAGCTCTTTTACTATCTTTTCTCTCTCTTTTCTTTGCTTTTTCATACTGATTTCAGAGCTATTTTAAGCTTAGAAATGTGATTAAAACTTGGTTATAAGTGAGTGAGCTAGCCACTCTTTCATTGGCTAGCTCACTAGTTGTGTACCCCTTTATTTTTGTTCCATTTTTTTACTTTCTTTTCACTTTATTTGGCTAAATTTCAGTACATTTTCAGCATTGTTTTTAGCTTGCTTTTGTGTGATATGACTTGAATATGGGCTTACAAAAGGGTCCTAGTCTTCCCCACTACTTGAGCTCTTACTTCTTATGCTTTATATATCATATTTGTGTTATTGTAAGTCCTCTCGGATTTGGCATGTTTAGGATATAGCCAATCCGTTGAGTTGATTGTTTTTAGTTTTCATTATGCCTCTTGGAATCTTGCGGTCATGGGAGGACTAGAGCTTAGGCTTAGCCACCCCATCACAATCTTACCTAGTGTAAATTTCTTGTTTTCATATTCTTGTTGTCCACCTTGAAGCTAGGTAGTAGCTTCTGTGTTCAAAGTATTGAAAAACTTTTTTTTCGATCATTTTTCGAAAACATAGAAATGGATGTCTCATCCTTGTTCCATGAAAAAGCGGAGTTGTCAATAACTTGGGCAAGTTGTGTGTCTAAGCTTTGTTAGATAGCTTGCTTTTTTTTGCCTTTTTTTTCCCTACTTGCTTTGTTGTTCCTAGAGAGCTCTTTATTGAGAAGTGTTGAAAACTCTCTCCTAGTTCTACTTTGTAGCATGGAAATGGATGTTTCATTCTTATTCCATGAGTAGGGAGATGAGTTGACAACATTTTTTTGAGTTGTTACCTTTTTTTTTTTTTTTTTAGTTGCTTTATAATCATCACATACTATCTAGTGATGTTTGATGATTTGTAGAGCACTTCTACCTCTTCCTTGAATAATTTCATGATAAGATGGAGGTAAGGAGAATAGCACTTTTGGTGTCTAGCTAAGTCTTTTCCTATTAAGATTATCATGCAAGCAAATTTGCTATGGTTGATGATTTGGGAAGCAAACCTACTCTCTCCTTGAGAATTTTTCATGACATGAGAGAGAAAGAAAGATGAACATCCTCTAGAAATCCCCTATCTTGCTTTGTTTCAGTTCTGTCACAGCAGGTGTTTCCTCAGCAATAGTGGTCTACCGGCCATCACTTTGTTCGGCCGACCATTTATCAAGGTCGGTCGGCCACCCCTTTTTGTACGATTGTGGTAGTTTTCCAGATAAACAGAATAGATCGTGAAGCCAAAACAGAGTTATTTTCAAACTTTAAACAAAACAGCTTTTGGTAGCAAACAGAGACATTTCCGAAGGATGTTTTTGGTTATGCGCATGTGATTCTCCACCGCTCATTCAAATCCATTAGATTAGTGGCTTTGATATTTATATGATTTAATAATTAGTTAATTAATTAGTTTATTCATCTGGTGTTATAATAATTAGTTAATTAGGACATTCATTCGGGCCTTCTTGTTTGAGGGCAAACTTGTAATATTTATATGCCTTCCAACCCCCATTTCTTTCTTCCTTTTATTTACATGTTTACCATAGTTGTATATAGCATCATGTTTTTGTTTCGTATCATTACCATGTCTTGTATCCATTTTAGTACGCATTAAAATTCGGCTCATCATACATAATGTTTTACTATTTCCTTAAATGATTATGTGCACTATCTCATGCTTTGAGTTGCTTCACATGTCATATTAGTAATTGAATTCAGTAGTTGCATTTTGTATGTGTTGCATTAATTATGTACATTGTTAGGATCATGCATTTTTCTAATTGTTTTCTTTTTTTTGGCTTGCGTTAGAGTACTAGGTGAGTATTTTGCTTTAGCATATTACATGTGTGTTTGTGTTGCTATGTCGAGCATACTACCATAAGGCTACGTGCTTCTTTGAAATGCCTCTTTCAATGCCTATGGATGAAGGCTATTTTGCTTAAGTTGGAATGACTTAGATTATTGTACATATGAGCAAACTTTTCTTTTAACTTGCACATATTCAAAACTCTTTTCAAAAAATACATGAAACAAAGCATTCCAAAATGGGTGACATAGTCTATACTTGTGTGTCTCACTTAGTAAAGATTAGCATTAATAATCAAAATAAGAGCATATAGTGTTGATAAGAATTATATCATGATTAGTAGAAGCTGATCTTTGATTGGATGAGGTGGGTGCTCAATTCATGATCTTTCACTCTCATATCTAAGTTTCCGAGCTAAGACACTTTGGTTATGATGGACAAGTAGCCTTTGGTACGAGTCACAAGTTTCCTAAATTTTTCAAAAATATTTAGGTGGTAACTTTGAAATCTGGCAATGCAGTCCATTTTTGGCATCTCTAATGATTAATAGATTTTCTAAGGTTTGCCAGATTTGGACTCTAATTTGTGTTTTTCTGTTTCACATTGCACTTTTGAAACCAGATTCAGAACCACGGGAGTTCGAACTGTAGGGATATCGTATCCAAGGAGACCAAACCCCTCTGAGGAGCACGAAAAACCAGCTACAGTTTCTAACGACTCTGCTGGAGATTTAGAGAACTTGACTTGGACTTCATGATGTGAAATTTTATCTACATATATATGTTTTTTGCATTACATTTGCATGGTGCTTTTACGTCACTGTGTTTTCCATCTGTTATTCCTGGATAGCTTGTCAGAGGCTTGTCTAAAAAGCTTGCCAAAAGGCTGGCCGATCGTGGGCTTTGCCATGTTGGAAACACAACCCTTGGATCTGGATTATCGTTGTACCGCTTGATCTTCCTTTCACTTCTCGGTGTCAGGTGTAAGAGGTATATTAAGTAATCTTGTTGAGGTACCCTTTTGGACTAATTGGCCTAATGCATATAGTAAAGCTCTAGTGACTATTCCAACATATGACAGGATACTCGCCTACATGCAGGATTTTGTGAAACTACTTGTTTGAAGTAATGAAGTCCTAGATCATTCCAAAGCTAGGACAGGGTAACACTATCCTCTCATAGGGGTGTTTTGGTTCTATTTACCTGCTATGTGCTTTGTTAGAGATGGCAATTTAAACCCAGCCTGACAGGGACCAGCCTTCCCCGTTCCTGATAAGAGCGGTTTTTCCCTAAAAAATACTCCCCACAGGCCGGGGATGGTATTTGAAATTGAATCCCGGATCAGTTTCGGATTGGGGACGGGGAGAGCTTTCACAGTCCCGGACCCGGCCCGTCTCCATCCCCGATTCTCCCTGAAATGAAATTATCATAATACCCCTCTATTCATTCATATATATATATAACCCCCTATGTTTGTTTTCTCCTCTGATCTATCTCTCTCTTTCTTCCCTCTACTCTCTCTCACTCTCTGTTCTCTTCGCAAACAACTCTCTCTCTCTCTCTCTCTCTCTCTTACTTTTCTTTCTGCAATGGCGACATCTCTCTCTTACTCACTTTTCTCTCCGCAATGGCGACGGTGTCGTCTAATCCTTCGCGACAATACGCACACCCTCGCCTCCTCCTCGTCCTCCGTCACCTCCTCGTCGTCCGCACCACCGCTGAACCTTCATACTCCGGCTTCGATTTCCGCCACGGTAGATCTGAGCAGATCCTGCCACTTTCGACTCCTTTATTCTTACATCTCACATCTCAGATCTGAGAAAATCAGATCCCACCATTTATGTGTGTATGTATACATGTATGTCTGTGTGTAATTGTGTGTGTCTCTATCTGTCTCCATTTATTTTTTATTTTTTTTGTTAATGATGTTGCCTTTGATGATGTTGTTATTGATGAAAATGATGTTGTTGATGATTTATTATTGAGAGAGAAAGCTAAACACACAGAGAGAGAGAGAGAGAGAGAGAGAGAGAGAGAGAAAGAGCTGCAGGAATTTTTTGGGAGCGAGGGTAGAGGGGTGATGGGTTCTCCACCGGGGATCGGGGACAGGAAATTTTGTAGCTTCAGGGATCAGGGATGGGGAGTTCGATCCCCGGTCCCGCCTCGCCTCGCCCCGCCCCGCCCCACCCTATTGTAATTCTTATGCTCTGTAGTGGATCTGTACAGGGGTGCTTCATATTAGTGGTTCAGTTGATATCAGTTTGTGGGGCAGAATTTAGTGGGGAGTACAGTCATTCAGCTGTGATCACATCTATTCTAGTGAAATTAGGGCTAAGGTGTTGTTTATTTTCTCTTTTGCTAGGTAGTCTTGGAACCATAGCTTCAAAAGGCTCCGATATCCCTCAGATACTATGGACTTGCGTCGATAGACTTTGTAAGGTCGAGGATTTAGTTCAAGGGCAGCCGGTGTTTGCTTTCCTTTCACCAGTTGCAAGGCGAAGAAGGCTAGGTGGGGTTCACCAGTTTAGTTATTTTAGTAATCACCCCTCAGCTCACCTATACTCAATTTACCTCAAGCACAGTCACCTACTCCTAGAATGGCTCAGTATCCATCATCAGACCTAGAGGAATTACTGATTCGTTTGCAGCAATCAGTTGACTTGCTCCAGCATGACATGGCCCATTAAGTTGATGTCACAAATAGGTTGCAACAACAACAACAACAGCTGACTGCAACTTCTGCTTTGCATATACCTAACGTGGCTACTCCTATGCCCGGTACCACTGCCAATGCTGCTACAGCTCAGGATCCACCAACTAAGGGGGTTCTTATTCTTCTTGTCCAGGTAGATCCGCTCCTGGCTCAAATGTCTAAAGCTCTAGTTCACCATACTGAGGCACCATTTGAGTTCGAGTTTGACCCAACCCTGCTTAAAGTTAACAAACTTGAGAAACTGTTCAAGAAGGCGCAGGGGGTTAACTTTGTTCCGGATATTGAGGACAGATATACTGAATCTGTTGTTACTTTGCCAGAGTGGTTCAAGATGCCACATATTGATCGCTTTGATGGCTCTAGAGACCCAATGGTACATCTACATCTATTTTCTAATATCTTGTGACCAATGGGTTTAACTACAATTTAAAAGCTATCGCTATTTGGCAGGACCATGTCTAGTCTAGTTGCCACCTGGTATGCTAAATTGAAGGACTCTGTGAAACAGAGCTGAGGGGAGTTGGTCGAATCTTTCGTTGCCCAGTATTCATACAACATGTAGATCGAGGTCACTACTCGTGATCTCGAGGCAACACGTCAGGAACTGAATGAGGAATTTTCAGAGTTTCTTATTAGATGGAGGGCAAAGGTGACTATGATGGCGAACATGCCTCCAAAGAAAGAGCAAGTCTATATAATTGTTTGAAATCTGCATGAAATGTTATTGCAGAAAATGATAGTCCTCTCATTATTCAACTTTAAGGACCTCCATGAAATTGGGGTTCAAATAGAGGATGCCATCAGACAATGGATCATTGTGGAAGGTAACGAGCCAATGTGGAAGAATGTTGGTCGCAATTCTAATGCTACTACCAGTGGTAGCACAACTGCGGAATGCTCAAAAGTAAATACTGTCGCCACTCTCATCAAAAACCCTTTTGTTGATAGCATCCCAAAACCAACCACTTCAACTCGACCCCAAGCCGGAAATTTCCATCCTCTTTACATGGCTCTCTCTCAAGCTATGAAAATGTTGCTAGGAAAAGGGCACCTAGAGCTCCTAAAACCCCGACCCCTCCCGAGTCCTCTTCTACCAAGACATGACCGCACTAAATATTGTGCCTATCATCAACAACACAGTCATGATACAAATTGTTGCATCCGCCTTCATCATAAGATTCAAGATCTTATTGACGAAGAGGTTATAGCTCCACCAAAAAGACCTCATGTCACCACTAACCTATTACCTCTACACCTCAAGTTAATCCACATACTACCATCCACCTACAACCCCATAATATACATCGCCCCAGCCTCCCAAGCCTGAGGTATTCATTCCTGAAAGCTCGTACTTGTGTATGATGGATGCACTTGAACCCCAATCATCTCAAACCCCATCAAATACACAATAGGCACCAATGGCTAAGCCCACTACTTCTAAGCTGATGAGCATGATTAAAGATCTTCAGAGAATTGTGGCAAATTTAGTCTTTGGGATCTTGGCTCCATCATCAACCATTTCACATGCCAAGAATTTCAAGTCAAAAAGCTTCTCAATCTTAGGGTGAGCTGCAATTAAAAAGGGCCAACCCGAAGCTGTCTCAAGTCTGGGTGATGACATGTTAACAATGAATGGACATTGTCCCGATATAGCCATCCAATCCATTGGCAAAGCTGAAGCAAGTGGCAAGAACAAGGCCGGGGCAAGTATCGATCCTAATGCACATCTCCAATGTGCTATTCAGACTTTGAAGGTCAAAGGGCTGAACAAGCAGCAAATGCTTGTAGTTGTTGCAAAAACTGTGGATGACACTTTTGTCGCTTAGGTTGGCGGCATTTTGAACAAGGAAATTAGCCATAAAAAGGGATACCTTACCAGAAACACCCATTTTAACTCCAATGCTACATCTATAGAAGGTCTCCAAACCCAGTCAATACCTGCCGATCGCTCTGTCACTGCTTCTAGGACTGGTAACCGCACCTTTAATCCCCTTTACATGACCTTGTCCAAAGCTCTCCAAATCCTCATAGGACAAGGCCATCTCAAACCCCTTGACTCTTGGCCTCTCTCTAATTGCCTTCTAGCTAGGCATGATACTACCAAGTATTACGTTTTCTATCAGCAACTCAACTGTTACATCCCAAACCCGTCCCTATAGGTTAAGTGTCATAACTGGCCAGTAATTTATGATTACCAAAGGCTTTCCTGTACAAATCAAAAAAAATAATTGGGGCTAACGAAAGCAATATTCAAAAACACCAATAGTCTAATAAGCTGTGCATCTATATGAACAAATATTTACATACAAAAATATTAATTTATCCACATTCAGTACATAACTTATAACTTAACATCTTATACATAACATGTGCACATAACAAAAGTGTGCTTCACGATCAAAAGCTTGACAATGGCCTTCTAGGCCTAGCCTCAACTCTGAGGCACTCAAAACCATGTGGTAGGCTTTAAAACGGTGGCTTGGCTAAAGACTCCTTCTAGACTTGTCTTCTAGAACGCTCACCTATACATATATATATATAAACAGTGAGTTAAAGCCCAGTGAATAAAATTAAAGTAAAAAAGTAAGTGAACGAATTCCACATCATAACGTATACAAAAAACCATACCATACATATCAATCATATCAGCCTCAGACCAGAACATAATAATGGTATATCTAGCAGAACATATCATATATCGTCTTCCGAGTAGAGTAATCGGTTCCGAATACCAATTAAACACGTATCGCCACAATGATGTAGCTAACGAGATCTCGTATCACATAGATGTCATGGACCCGCATTTATATGCCGTCCCTCATGACTTGGGACTATCTGTAGATGCCATAATAGATTCACAAATAGGACATTTGTTCATATGATCAAAATAGCATTTTAGAAATTATAATTTATCGATAACAGTTAAAACATGAGTCATATCAACATATCTTTACAAAAATGTTACTCACAGTGGGCTTCCAGTAATGATTGTGCGGTCTCCAACTCGTGACCTACAATTACAATGTACATAACACGATACATGTCTAACTTAAAATAAAATCATAACTTCAAATTGAAGCTTAATTCCATGAAAATAGATCAAACCCTTGAATTTCAAGGCAAAAACATAATCCATGCACCTTAGAGTTCCAATCTTTGAAATTCATGGAGTTTATTCTTCCAATTTCAAGAACCATGCAAGAAAAACAATTTTATGAACATATTTTCATGAATCAATGCCATGCATGTGGAGAGATAAGCTCAAAGTCTACAATTTCTTCCTTAATTATTCAAGAACAACTCTAAACATCTAAGATTTCTTCTTGATTAAATTTAAATCCTCAAAATCCATGACACTTTCCTTCAATCTTGAAAACCCATGCATGAATTGCAAAGTATATAAATAAATCTTCATGAAATCATCCATGCAAGGATCAAACTTTTGGGTTTAAAGTAGAAAATTATGAAATCATACATATATGAGTCTAAGTCCAACACTTTGAAGATTTCTTATAAAACCATGCAAGAAATGATGTTCTTCAATCTCATAGCTCAAGAAATCTTTTTGAAAACTTTAGAATCCATGAAGTTCATGCAAGAAATTACATTATATAACAAGAATGTTATGAGTTCATGCCATGCATGAAGGAATTCAACTATGTCTTGACTTTCTATGACAAAATATATGCAAGAGACCAAATTACTTCCATGAATTCAACACTAGAACACGTAAATGTTCATGCATGTGCGCTAATCTTCCATATTCATCCTCTATGAGCTATCTCTTCCATTAACTCCATAATTTCCTTAAATCCAAAGATATAATGAGTCTAATTCATAAATAAACACTTACCTAGAGCTTGATTTCAGATTATAGGATGGTCTCTTCCTAGCTCTCTTCTTCTTTCTTTTCAAAATCTTGAGCTCTCAGTCTCTAGATGAGTTCTCCCCTCCCTCCCCCCTCTCTCTCTCTCTCTATATATATATGATCAACACAATGAACCAAAGGAATAAAAACATTCATTCTAAGCATCAGATTATACACACACCCTCACATTTGAATTGCACAACACATGTAGTCACATATACACACCCACACTGATTTCTTTGCACACACACCCAGATCTCAGTACACCCACTAGAATTTAATCTCTTACACTCACCATCACAAAATGCCCAAACACTACACTTAATCAAATTTTAAATCATGAATAGAGCTGAATTAGATACTAATCATGCAACATCTTGGGCAAATACAATTAATCAAAGTTATCATAAAACTCAATTTACTCAGAATAGTTCCAATTAAGGCTCAATTCGATCACAGACAATTTCAGTAAAATAAATCAATTCCAATTAAACTTATCATAGTGTTCTAAAAATTTCAAATAATTTATTCATGTAACCAATTTATTCCAAATAATTTTTTTCATATCCATACACATATGTTCACAATATCACAATTGAATTTAAACACATAATTAAATCAATATAATCAAATTAATTCATTTTGAATCAGATTTTTGTAAAACTTTATATTAAGTCCTAAAAATCATGCTGATTATAATTATGTATTCCGTTCTTGTTTCTGAAGCCTCTACGACCTTTAATTTGCAGTGTAAAGTTGCAATTAAACCACCCAAACACACCTTAACAAATTAGACGAAATAAATTTTTAATTAAACTTCCCAAATGGCTCTAAAAATTCCTATTAGCATATCCATGTACTCAATTTCGGTTTCTGAACCCATTGAAGTTGTTAATTTTAGTTTCAAAGCCGAGCTCACAACAGATAGTTTCTCAATTGGGACACGTATGAACTAATTAAATCACATGGCACATATCTCATTTAGAATTTAACACATAATTAATTAATTAAATTCACGGTTAGCAAGTTTGGGTCGTCACATCGGCCATGACATTGACTGTTGTTTTCGCTTTCGTCATGAAGTTCAAGATCTGATTAACAACAAGGTCATCGCCTCACCAGGTCCTACAAAGTCTATCAATGCTGGATCAATGAACTTGGGAGATAATGTGACTAGTTCTGTGATCAGGGATGAACTACCTACTGATGGCACCAGACATGGTGGATGGAACACACTGAGTTTAGCAATTTGAGAATGTTTTGATTTTACTTTCTGAGTTGGGTGTTGAGTTAGCCTTGTTGCGTTAGAGTTTGGTGATTTCAGGGGTGTTAACTTGGACATCACTGTTTGGTTTTTGTTTGTCTTTTCACTCTTTGTTTTGAGTTTGTTTTCATCTATGAGTCAGAAATTCTGAATGAAACTGCAACAATTTTCACCTACTTCTCGGTGCCTTTGAATTATTGCATTAACCAAAGTTTTTCAAAACTTTTTCCAAAACTGTGGTAAAAACAAAGAGGAAGGAATTCCTTGGGATTCGTAAAATTTGATCGACTGAGAGGAAGAGAGGCATGCTAAGCCCTTAATGAATGAAATCATGTTTGTTAGTATGGGTACTGAGAAGGATCCTAGCTTGGTCGAGATTGGTTCTACATTGTCTTCATAGGACCATGAGCGATGAGTCGCTTTATTAAAAGATTTCAAAAAGATTTTTGCATGGTCTCATAAAGACATGCTTGGAATTGATCTCGAGATTGTACAATATAGGATCACTCTCGGCCTTGAGACTCGACCTCTTTGCTTTCAAACCTTGAATCTTGATTCAGAATGTTCAACGATCAATCAAAATATGAGGCTTGCATAGCTGGATTGGAACCAACTCTTGAACTAGGGACAATAAGGTTAGATGTGATCAATATAAAGCTTGCATAGCTAGATTAGAAGCAGTCATTGAACTAGGGGCAAAAAACGTCAGATGCAATTGAAGATTCAAAGATAGGTCATTTCTCAAGCCAATGGAGACTGACAAGAAAGCCAAATCCTAGAATCTAAGAGAAAAAAAAATTTATTGCTAAAGGACAATCGAGTTCTAATCCACGACACTAGGGGCAAATTCAAACCTAATTGAATGAGCCCTTACATCATCAGCAACCCATTTGGTAAGGGACAACAACCATTCTCGTGGATTTAGATGGCTTAGAAATCTCAAAACCAATCAACATGGACGAGTTAAAATTCTCCATCCTTGAGAGACTTCTTGGGTCGAAAACTTGGAAGGGCGACCCAAACAAAAGTCAAAGCAAGAAAAAAAAAAAAAAAAAAAAAGAGCAAAGAAAAATAAAGAAACAAAAAATAATAATAACTAATGAAAAGGAAAAAATAAAAAAGAAGAAAGAAAAACAAAAAGAAAAAAAATTGAGCTCGCAAGGTTGAAAATCCGAAAGGGCGGCTTTGGCAAAAATTAGAGTGCAAAAGGAGAGAGTTAATACTTGAGTGCACCTTTACCCTGGAAGTTGATTCCCATCTTTGGGATACGTAGGCAACTTCATCCTGAAGTTCGGCCCCAACCACTTTTAGCATGCTTGTCTCATCCATGTTGATTGGCTTATCCTTATGTAACTCAGCTATCCTATCCATGTCCAAATTGGCTCATCTTCGTTCAAATTCGATTGTCCTATTCCGTTAAAAGATTTAGCTGTAAGGCAGATCAAGTTCAGATTTGAGGTTGTGCATCTCAAGAGTTAATTCTATATTGGTCAGGTAATGGCCATTTGCAAAAAGAGTTTTTAAGGATTTTTAATGAGATTGACTAATTTTCTCAGAAATTATTCTATTTTTCCAAAACTGGACCATTTCTTAGACCCAAAGAGGAAAATTTTTAGTACTCGCAGCCTGACTTACATGATTTCAAAACATAAAGTTGAACAAACATGTTAATCTAAACTCTCATGTTGGTCAAAATTGTTTTAGCAGAAAGCCAAAAACAAAAAAATAAAATAAAGTCAGAGTGATGAACTAGGGGTACAGTCGAGTCCGATTTTCTGTCTTTACCCCATTGTTAACACACTCGCCAGAAAGGGCACAACTGAAGCTAGCCGCACGGGCCGAAAACTCTCTCTCTCCTCCAATTAGTGAGGTATTGAGCCAAGTGCGAAGCACAAACTAGCAAGAGAGCTGGATATTCGACCCCCTCATAGGGTTCACAACTTCCAGCTTATCTATCAACCACACCTGGGAAGGGATAACAAAAAATAAGAGAGATTAAAGAATAGAGAGACGTGTGCTGAGAGAAAAAGTAAGAAAATGGCTTTTCAGAGACATAGAGATTGAGTGCCAAAGTGATATGAAAACCATAAATAAGAAAGGGTGGGAAACAATACTTGGAGAAGTAATGGGCTCCCCGTGAACCAAGAGGTCTCTCGCCAGGAGCAAATATCCATGCGTCGTGTTTGCTGTTTTTGTTTGTATTGAGTCTTGTTTTGAGTCATTTTGAATTCGGTAAGTATACATAGGTGCATTTAGGTTGTTTTCTTTGTTAAGTCATATGGTGTACTTTGGTTAGTTGTAGGCTCATTACCCGGTTAAAAACTCATTCCCAATTTAACTCGTTTTTGTGCTCAAAGTGTCATGCTATTCCTAACATGATGTGCAAAATAGAATTCTTTCTTTCATAAACTGCAAGGTCCAACCTCGATCAAAAGAGAGAGCAACAGAACTAAGACTTATCTGAAGCTACATAGGTTTCAGACTACAAAGCAAAAGAGAAAAGGAAAAATTGGAGCATCTAAGTTTGTTTCAACTTCAAAAAATTTCGAGATTGCATTCCGCATGCACTTTCTCAGATCTTACAATTTCTTTGAAGTATGAGTGTACCTCGACTTCGAGATCAAGCCTGCTTAGTCAGAATGGCGACCAAAAGTTGTCAAGACCCAAACTCGCCCTTATAGGTTTAGTGTCGTAACCGGCCAGTAATCCTTGGATTACCGAAGGCCTCTTAACAGAATAACATATAATTAGGGTCTGCGGAAGCAAATATGTAAAATATACTTAGTCCATTGAGCTACAAAGACATACTTGAGACAGATAATTTTGAACTTTTATAAACTTACGAATGACATCAAAAGATATAGTATTTATACGTCATTTCATGTACATATTAACAAAAAATTTTGTCCGAAAACCAAAAGAAACAAAGGCTAATATATTTACAAAAGCAGCCACTAAACTTGATTTAATCCGGAACCTCCTCGGGAGGCGCAAAGGGTGGCTGACAAAACGGAATTTTAGGCCATCAACTTTGGGCCTGGTCTCGCACCTGATCACCTACATACATAATATAAATAGTGAGCTAGAGCCCAGTGAATAATAACAGAGTAAATGATTGAATGAATGTTGTCCATAATGGTTACAGAAAACAGAATTCAGAAACTATCAGAAATAAATTCATAATTATATTCAGAAAATCATACTTCATAACAAATACCGATTCAAAATCATATTCAGAATCAGAATTTGTAGTTAATCATATGTGGTACATTCATTAGCACTAGCAGAAACAATTGACCCATAAAGGAACGGCTCGTAAAGGCATATAGTTGACTCACGTGCATGGAGACGGTACAGTTGACTCATGAGACGTACAGTTGGCCTATAACTGGGACGTATACAGAAGGATCCATAACACTTGGCTCATGAGACGTACAGTTGACCCATAATTGGGACATAACATAATAGATAACAGATGTCATCTGAAGCTAAGAATGCCACGAATACATTTCAGAAATATTGGACAATTATTCATTCATACAAAACATTGCATTTCAGAAAACTGATCATTTCATAGCATCAGAAAATAATTAAAGTTAAACATAACATTACAGAGTTATTACTCACAGATAATAGATAGCTCCAAATAAATGGATAGAGTAGAAAAGTCAGATATCTTGTGGCACGTGACCTATACAAATACAGAATGAATACGTACTGAATTACACACCTGAAATCATTAACTTGGTTCTAATTTGTTTCGGTATGTTTTTACTTCTTTGCCCTCATTATGATGTTTTAAACTTGGCTTAGGTATGCCTAAGATGGAATGAGGATGGAAAAATGCACTTGAAAACACTTAACAAAAATTGTTGAAAATAGGGTCCTTGCTCGAGCACAACTTCTTACACTCAAGTGGACATGCAAAATGAGAGTGGTTGCTCAAGTGTAAGATCCGTCACTTGAATGGTCTATAAACTTTTGCAAAAGTTCTGGTTGTTTGATTTTTCCGCTTGATGCTCGCTCGACGCTCACTCGAGCGTGAGAGACATGACCTCGCTCGAGCGCAACTTTTGTCGCTCGAGCGGACTGCAAAACATAAGAACTTCAGAGAGCTTGCATTTTACGCTCGAACGTACTTCTGGTCGCTTGAGCGAAAGTACACATACTCAAAGTGGTCGCTCGAGCGTGGATTTCCTCACTTGAGCGTAGGAGCAGAATTCTAGAATTTCCATATTTGTTCCCAAGCTCAAAACTCGAATTCAAATCCTTCAAAACACTTTTTTTGGGACTAAAACTTAGAAAAACATTGAGAAACTCATAGTACAAGATAAATTACAAACTATCTTGCAAAATCAAGCCCAAAAGCTATGCCAATTGTGCAAATATTCAACTTGAAATGTAAGAACATGATATGAACATGACATACATGTATTCACTTGGGTTCATGACTTCCAAAACATGACGAAATAAGTCATTAAGCTCAAGAATAAGTTGAATTCTTTGAACAAAAGCATGATATGATCATGCATGTGAGAATTCTTGTAAAATTAACTTCAAAACTTCATGATATGCACATGCATGTATGATTTGAGCTACAATTCTCTAATCCTAGCTCGTTCTCATGTTAGTTCACCTCATTTACTTGAATTCTTCCAAAACTAACTCAATCACACAACTAAGGGTTAGATTTCTTACCTTAGGCCATGAATTCATAAGAGTAGAGGCTTAAACTTCTAAATACTCTTCAATTCTCCAACAATCCCTAGCAATCCTCATTTTCTTTAGCTTTTGATCCCAATTTCTCTCCTCCGCTCTCTCTCACACGTTTTTTCTCTTGGAGTCTCAAAGATGATGAAAAAATGTGGCTCAAGTGGTGTGTATGGGCCTTATATAGGCTTGGATTAAGAAATTTTTTAATTAGGCTTAATTAAGCATTAATTATTCTAATTTAATCATTCCGAATCGAATTTCAATTGAACTTACCATAAAATTCTAAAAATTCTTATTAACACAATTCAAGTCAATTTTTGAATCGGATGCCGATAAAGCCTTCAATTTGCAAACCGAAACGAGATCATGAACAGATTTTTCTACGTTAAACATATATGAACACATATAAGGCAACATATGATGCAAAATTTCACTTTAATTATTTATTAGGCATAATTAAGCATGGATTAACGTTAATCATGGGTTGGGGTTGTTACAAAAGTACTCTTCCTGAACACCATTCCCTACCAGAGGCATCTTGACTGTGTTTGTAATGAGTTCCTAGGAGACCAATTGAGACGGTGGAAACCAGACTTCGAATGATGATGCCTAGAACACAAAGGTTCAAAATTTCCAATACTAAAGTCTGGTCTGAATACCCAGGGATGTATTCTCGGCTTGAAATCTGTATAGCAGCTTCATAGGTTGAGTAACTTGTATACGCCTTAATTCTGGATACTAAATCGACCTAGTTTGTCATCTCGTTGGAGAATAGGGAAAGTTGTAAATATGATCAGAGAGAAAGCAGCATCTGTGGCTTCCGCGTGCAGATTTTACCTCTTTTCAACATTCGAGGGCCTTTGAACTATGAGTTGAAAGTAGAAGTTTGAAAAACACAAGAAGGGAGATCCCTGTCAGAATAGAGCAGCTCATCGCCCATCGCCTCTTGAGGTGCTCTCTAAAGCGCCGCTTTGTTTGTTTATTGCATTTTCTAAACATCATCCACTATATTGCTTATCGCATGTACCATATCATCTATTGCACCCATTGCATCCATTTAGATCATGTGTTATCTTGTATCATTTATCATTTTTCACTGAAACACGTTTTAAGATCATTATCCCTCGGGCTTTTCTTAGAATATATAGGAGTACGTTCCTGGGCAATTTTCTCAAGACACTTAAGACGCGTTCTCGAGCGATTTTTATCTCCGGGCATGTAAGAACACGACCCTGAGTAGTTCAAGACCTCTTCTCACGATTTCAGCATGGTTAGAGTGTTTTTCCTTCTCTCACAATTCTAGTGTGGTTGCAGTCTCTTCTTCTTCTCACGATTTCAGCGTAGTTAGAGTATCTCAGGGCATATAGGAACACGACCCTAGGCGATTTTCTCAGGATGCGTGAGACGTGAGCTGTTTTTATCTTAAAGAGTGCAGGAACATAATTATGAGCGGTTCAGGACCTCTTCTCATGATTTCAGAGTGGTTAGAGTGTTCTTTCTCCTTTCATGATTCCCGCGTGGTTGAAGTCTCTTTCTTTTCTCACGATTTTAGCGTGGTTAGAGTATCTCAGGGCGTGCAGGAATGTAACCCTAGGCAGTTTTCTCAGGACATGTGAAATGCGATCCTGAGAGGTTTTTATCTCAGGGCGTGCAAGAACACAACCCTGAGTGGTTCAGGACCTCTTCTCATAATTTCAACGTGGTTAGAATGTTCTTCATTATCTCACGATTCCAGTGTGGTTGGAGTTTTTTCTTCTTCTCACGATTTCAACATGGTTAGTGTATCTTAGGGCGTGTAGCAATGCAACCATGTGTGGTTTTCTCAGGACGCGTGAGACGCATTCCCAAGCGATTTTACCTCAGGGCGTGTAGGAACACAACCTTGAGCGGTTCAGGGCCTCTTTTCATTCTCACAATTTCTGTGTGGTTAGAGTGTTTTTCCTTCTTCTACAAATCCAACGTAGTTGAAGTCTCTTCCTCTTCTCACGATTTCAGCACGGTTAGAGTTTTCCAGGGCGTGTAGGAATGCGACCCTGAGCGATTTTCTCAAGACGTGTGAGATGCATTCTTGAGCGGTTTTTATCTCAGGGCATGCAGAAACAAGACCCTGAGCAGTTCAGGACCTCTTCTCATGATTTTAGCGTGGTTAGAGTATCTCAGGGCGTGCAAGAACACGACCCTGAGAGGTTTTCTTAGGACGCGTGAAACGTATTCCCAAGCGATTTTTATCTCAGGGCATGCAGGAACAGGACCCTGAGCGGTTCAAGACCTCTTCTCACAATTTCAGCATGGTTAGAGCATTCTTCTTCCTTTCATGATTCCAGCATGGTTGAAGTCTCTTCCTCTTCTCACAATTTCAGCGTGGTTAAAGTATCTCAGGGCGTGCAGGAACATGACCTTGTGTGGTTTTCTCAGGAAACGTAAGATGAGTTCCCAAGCTGTTTTTATCTTAGGGCGTTCAAGAACACGACCCTGAGCAATTCAGGACCTCTTCTCACAATTTCAACATGGTTAGAGTGTTCTTCTTCTTCTCACGATTCCAACGTGGTTAAAGTATGTTTCCGTTTCTACATGAGACGTAGTTTGGTTTACACCTTTTTATCCTTCTCTACGTGAGACATAGTTTGACTCGCATCTTTCATCTACGTGACTTGTAGTTCGGCTTGTGCCCTATATTCACTTCATCTATTGCATCCATTGCATCATATTTTATCTTGTTGCATTCAACATTTAGGATCATTATCTTTCCCCAACAGATCATTCCTCACTTATATCATACCACCCAATTACTTGTACTCTTTTTGCGAAAGGCATAGTTCTGCATGTGTACACACATATTCTACAAGAATTATGGTTTGAGGGTGTCGGCACCTTTTCTATGTTAAATGTAGTTTGATTTGCATCTCTATTCCATCATGATATTCGTGTGGTAAGCACTGCTTATGATTTGATTATTTCGTTGCATTGTGTATCATTTGCATCCTGCCTTTAAACTACGCTGGTTTGATTCCTTGCAAAGGGATACGTAGGCAACTTTCGAGTTCAACTAATTGAATCTGCATTTGGTTTGTCTGCCCAAGTCTTACGGCCTTGTCAAATGGGTTGTCTTCGGACTTTGACATTCACTCACATTATTTCATGACTTCGACCTCTGTCAAAGAGGGGCAACTGTAGACATCCCATTTTGACCGCCCTTAAGACTTGGGCGCTTCAATTCGAACACTTGATGATGAAAGTTATATTATGCAAATTGTTTGAATCTTCAGCAAAAGAATTCGGTTTCGAGCTTCAAACCTAAGCCTTCCACCCTATTTGGACCAAAACCCTTTTTTAGCCTGACCACTTAGTGAATAGTGGGGCCAAAATAATTAGCTGGCCTATCAATTAATGAGCAAACCGCATAACTAATTGGTTGGCCGGCCATGTTTACCGAGCTCTAAGCCAACTATCCTCTTTAGATATTTCTGACGTGAGAAGGCGAAAGTCTATAAATACAAGGCCTTCTCTAAGGGTTTAAGGTTAGAAAAAATCCTCTAAGAGCTATAGCTTGTCCAACACATCTTCTCTACCCTCTTGCAATAGACACACACCTTATAAAACTTGAAGCTTTTGCTGAGATTCTTGAACATAATTTCAAACCTTTGGGAGTGTTAAGCTTGTGATTTGTGAATTAAGAAGTTTTTCCTCTCTTTCAAGAGGTAAACTTTGAGCTCTTTTACCATCTTTTCTCTCTCTTTTCTTTGCTTTTTCATATTGATTTTAGAGCTATTTTAAGCTTAGAAATGTGATTAAAACTTGGTTACAAGTGAGTGAGCTAGCCACTTATAACAACTCCGATCCATGATTAATGTTAATCCATGATTTCATATGTTTAATAAGTTATTAAGATCAAATTCTGAATTAATTACATGTGTGTTGAATTATTTGTGTTTATATCTGTTTAACGTAGGAAAGATTTGTTCATATTTTTATTTCGGTTTGTGAATTGAGGGCCTTATCAGCATCTGATTCAAAAATTGACTTGAATTAGGTGTTAATTAGAATTTTTAGAATTTTATGGTAGGTTTAATTGAAATTTGATTCGAAAAAATTAAATTAGAGTAATTAATGCTTAATCAAGCCTAATTAAAGAATATCTTAATCCAAGCCTATATAAGGCCTATTCACACCACTTGAGCCATCTTTTTCTCATCATCTTTGAGACTCCTAGGGGAAAAACGTGAGAGAGGATGAGAGGCTAAGAACTTGAGATCAACTTGAGGTAGAGAAGGCCATTCCTAGGAGATTTGGTGAATCACTCAAGATTTTGACTAATTGAAGCTCAATTGGGTAGCCTAAGTAAGAGCTCAACCTTGCAATTTTGGAATTGAGTCATTTAGCTAATGAATACAAGTGAAATAGGTGAATTCATATGGGAATTGAGCTATAATTGAAGAAAGCTAAGTCATTCCATACATGCATGCATGTCTCGTAGCATTCTAAAGTTGATTTGAAGTAAATTCTCTATGTATGTCATGTTCTCAACTTAATTATGAAACTTCATCATGCTTTCTCTCAATTTGTCTCAATTGATCATGTTTTGGAAGCTTTGAAGTCAAGAAAGTGCTTGTATATAGGTCCTTGTGTTGTTTTATAAGTCTCAAGTTTGATTTTACTCAATTGACTTACTCTTAGGCCTTGATTTTGTGAAATGATCTTTAAGTCTTAATGTTTTAAAAGTTTAAACTTGTTTTCTCAAGTTTTGGGGCCAAGAGTGGTGTTTTGATGGGTTAGATTTGAGTTTTGAGCAAGGTAGAGCAATCTGGAAATTTCAAAATTTTGTTCTCTGCTCGAGCGGCCACCTTTGTCCTTGCATCTTTGCTCGAGCGACCAGAAGTTCGCTCGAGCGTGAAATGCATGCTCTCAGAAGTTTCATGTTTTTGCAGACCACTCGAGCGACGAGAGTTGCACTCGAGTGGGGGCATGAGTCTCAAGCTCGAGCGACCATCGAGCGTTCATCGAGCGTGAAAATCGTTTAACCAGAACTTTTTCAAAGTTTGCAGAACACTCGAGCAGAGGAAGTTGCGCTCGAGCGTCCTTTCACATTTTGTATGTTCGCTCAAGCGAGGACCCTATTTTCAAAAAATTTGATCAAGTGTTTTCAAATGCATTTTTGCATCCTCATTCCATCCTAGGCATTCCTAGACCAAGTTTAAGGCATAATAATGAGGGTAACGTGTAGAAACACACTATAAATAGAACGGAATAAGTTAGATATATTCCAACGTGTGTTTCAAATGTGTTTTCGTTATGTGTTATGTAGGTCACGTGCCGTAAACCGTTTAATTAGTTTGCTTTGTCTGTGTACACCCGAAGCCAACTGTGAGTAATAATTTAGTAAAGCTATGTTTAACTTTATTTACTTCTGTATGATAAAATAAGATCTGTTTTCTGAAATGCTATGTTCTATACGATGAATGATTGTCCAATTTCTGACAATGTATTCGTGGCATCCTTAGCATTATGTGATATTTGTTAGCTGTTACCCGGTATTGAAGGATCCATTATGGAACTTATTATGCCTGCAGTCTGTTACCCGTATTAGAGGCTCCACCATGGGGCTCAGCATATCTGTTTATTACCCGAATCTGGAGGTTCCTTTATGGAACTAGTTATTCATAACCACCATATGTTCTGTATTTGTTCTGTTAGTGCTAATAGATGTACCACATATGATCAAGCATGAACTCTGATTTCTGTATATGATTTGAATAAGAATATGAGTATGAATCTGATTATGAATCTTAATTATGATTTATGAATCTGGTATGGACATCATTCATTAAAACCCTTTACTCTGTTATTATTCACTGGGCTTCCGCTCACTATTTATATTATGTATGTGACTAGGCACGTGACCAGACTCAGAGTTGAGGACCTGGCGTCTCAGTTTTTGTCAGCCAACCTTTGTGCCTCCCGAGGAGGTTCCGAATTAACTTAAGTTTAGTGGCTATTTGTGAATATACTAGACTTTGTTTCTTTTTGATCTTCGGACATGATTTCTGATAATATGTTCATGAAGTGATGTGCAATTACTGTATCTTTTGACATCACTAGTAAGTTTATAAATTTTTTTTTTAATCTGTCTCATGTATGTCTTCACGGCTCAATGGACTATGTACATTTTGTATATTTGCTTCCATAGCCCCTAACTATATGTTATTTTGTTAAAAGGCCTTTGGTAATCCAAGGATTACTAGCCGGTTACGACACTAAACCTATAGGGGCAGGTTTGGGTTGTGACACCGCCCTTTCATTGGCTAGCTCACTAGTTATGTACCCCTTTGTTTTTCTTCCTTTTTTTTTGGCTTTCTTTTCACTTTATTTGGCTAAATTTCAATACATTTTCAGCATTGTTTTTGTGTGATATGACTTGAATATGGGCTTACAAAAGGGTCCTAGTCCTCCCCACTACTTGTGCTTTATTTATCATATTTGTGTTGTTGTAAGTCCTCTCGGATTTGGCGTGTTTAGGATATAACGGCCAATCCGTTGAGTTGATTGTTTTTAGTTTTCATTATGCCTCTTGGAACCTTGTGGTCATGGGAGTATTAGAGCTTAGGTTTAGCCACCCCGTCACAAGTTTACTTACCTAGTGGAAATTTCTTGCTTTCATATTCTTGTTATCCAACTTGAAGCTAGGTAGTAGCTTTTGTGTTCAAAGTGTTGAAAAACTCTATTTTCGATCATTTTTCAAAAACATGGAAATGGATGTCTCATCCTTGTTCCATGAAAAAGAGGAGTTGTCAATAACTTTGGCAAGTTGTGTGTTTAAGCTTTGTTAGATAGCTTGCTTTTTTTGCCTTTTTTTCCTTAATTGCTTTGTTGCTCCTAGAAAGCTCTTTATTGAAAAGTGTTGAAAACTCTCTCCTAGTTCCACTTTGTAGCATGGAAATGGATGTTTCATCCTTATTCCATGAGTAGGGAAATGAGTTGACAACACATTTTGAGTTGTTACCTTTTTTGATTTTAGTTGCTCTATAATCATCACATACTATCTAGTGATGTTTGATGATTTACGGAGCACTTCTACCTCTTCCTTGAATAATTTCATGATAGGAAGGAGGTAAGGAGAATAGCACTTTTGGTGTCTAGCTAAGTCTTTTCCTTTTGCTATTAAAATCATCATGCAAGTAAACTTGTTATGGTTGATGATTTGGGAAGCAAACTTACTCTCTCCTCGAGAGAATGAAGGATGAACATCCTTCGAAAATCCCCTGTCTTGCTCTGTTACAGTTCTGTCGAAGCAGGTGTTTCCTCAGTAATAGTGGGTGGCCGGCCGGCCATTACTTTGTACAGCCGACCATTTATCAAGGCCAGCCGGCTACCTCTTTTTGTACGGTTGTGGTAGTTTTCCAGATAAATAGAACAGATCTTAAGGCCAAAACAGAGTTATTTTCAAACTTTAAACATAACAGCTTCTGGTAACAAACAAAGACGTTTCCAGAGGATGTTCTTGGTTGTGCGCATGCGACTCTCAACTGCTCATTCAAATCCATTAGATTAGTAGCTTTGATGTTTGTGTATGTAATAATTAGTTAATTAATTAGTTTATTCGTTTGGTGTTGTAATAATTAGTTAATTAGAACATTTATTCGAACTCTCTTGTGCGAGGGCAAGCTTATAATATTTATATGTCTTCTAAACCCCAGTTCTTTCTCCCTTTTATTTACATGTTTACCGTGATTGTATATAGCATCATGTTTTTGTTTCATATCATTACCATGTCTTGTATCCATTTTAGTACGCATTAAAATTCGGCTAATCATGCATAATGTTTTACTATTTCCTAAATGATTATATGCGCTATCTTATGCTTTGAGTTGCTTCACATAGTTGCATTTTGTATGTGTTGCATTAGTTATGTATATTGTTAGGGTCATGCATTTTTCTAATTGTTTTCTTTTCTTTGGTTTATCGTACTAGGTGAGCATTTTACTTTTGCATATTACATGTGTGTTTGTATTTCCATGTCAAGCATACTACCATGAGGCTACGTACTTCTTTGAAATACCTCTTTGAATGCCTGTGAATGAAGGTTATTTCGCTTAAGTTGAAATGACTTTGATTATTGTACATATAAGCTAACTTTTCTTTTAAGTTGTACATATTCAAAAGTCTTTTAAAAAAATGCATGAAATCAAAGCATTCCAAAACGGGTGACATAATCTATACTTATGTGCCTCACATAGTAAAGATTAGCATTAACAATCAAAACAAAAGCATATAGTGTTGATAAGAATCACATCATGATTAATAAAGGTCGATCTTTGATTGAGTGAGGGGGGGTGCTCAATTCATGACCTTTCCCTCTCATACCTAAGTTTCCGAGCCAAGACACTTTGGTTATGACGGACAAATGGCCTTTGGCACGAGTCATGGGTTTTCTAAATTTTTCAAAAATATTTAGGTGATGACTTTGAAATCTGGCAATGCAATATATTTTTGGCATTTTTGATAATTAATAGATTTTCTAAGATTTGCCAAATTTGGACTTCATTTGTGTTTTTCTGTTTCACATTGTACTCGTGAAACTAGATTCAGAACTATGAGAGTCCGAACTACAAGACTATCGTATCCGAGAAGACCAAACCCCTCCGAAGAACATAAAAAACTAGCTACACACACCTTTTCTCAAGGTTTCCCTGGTCTTCAAAATGCCTCTCCACACATGGGAGGCAAGCCTATCTTTAGGCCAGTCATGTAAAGAAGTTGTCTTAAGGTATTTTTTTCTTAAGAACATCCTTCCACAAACCTTCCTTCTCACAAATCGGATTCCAACCCAACTTAGTTAACAGGGCTAGATTCTAATTTGTGGGCTTCTTAATGCCAGGACCACCCTACCTTTTCAACTTGCAAACCTCATCCCACTTAACCAAATGCATTCTTTTCTTTTCTTTTCAAGGTATCACCCCAGAGGAAGAATTAGTAGGTAAAATAAATTGGATGGAGGGCTTATGGAAATTCTATAAGAAATTTGGGTTAATTTTGGTAAATTTCCAATTTGACTCAATGAATGGCCCAACATGTATGGACATGCCCATTGAATGCATTCATTTGAAAACTTCACTCATGGCTTAGCGTAATAGTTCAAAAGTTGAGTTTGATTTGGTAATTACAGTCCGTCAAATAAAAGACATACATAAACAAATAACTACCTATAATTAAGAGTTGGGATTTTTCAGAGCCATTTTAAAAAAAAAAAAAATTAGAGTAATTATTTGTATAGTGTTACACTCTTAATTTTTGACTATTATATCTTTAACTTTTATAGAATTAAATATCAGTTGTCTAAAAAAAAATTGCAAAATCACTTTAGATAATTCGGCCTCATAACTAAAGTTGTAATAAGGACAAATGGTTATTATCCCCCCTCCAAAAAAAAAAAAAAGAAAAAAAAAAAGAGGAGGATTTGACCTTTATAACAAAAAATATATATATATATGAATTTTTAATTTTTTTAATTAAAATCCTATATCATTAAGTATGTAACAACTTAAAAGTTAACACCTATTATATCACATAATTGTAGATCGAATTATTTGAACTTTTTTTAGATCTCAAACATTTTTCAATAAAGTGATGAGAGAGTTTGGTTCCATATCATTAGATATATAATTACAACTTGACACCTATCATGCCATAACAAATTACAAGTAGATATTTATTATACCATATTATTGTGGGTCAAATTGTAAACACTTTTTTAGAGTATTAAACATTTTCCTTATCCATTACAATTTACAGAAATTGTTCCTTATTTTTTTCCCAAAACAAACATTCCTATGACATTAAATAACGTTGCATATTGTACTATTTTAATACTAAATTTGAATAATATTTTAGTTTGCATGTTATTATAAAATTTTTCTTTACATGATTAATTTAAATCACCACTTGGATAATGTCATATAATATTTCGTATTACTAAATAATCACCTATAATTGTAAATAAGTAAAACATATTTGTTGGCTACATATTTTGTACGAGCCAATTATAATTTGACGCGTGGCGAAATAAGGGTAATATAGGAAGACTATTCAGGTCCTCGATCCTGATCGTACATGTGGCAGTTAGTATTGGTTATTAAAAGATCTGAGTAGCAACGGATCAACAAAGGGATGCAAAGTGACGTGGCTTCAATAGTTACTCGCATTTCAGATTCAAATTTAGGGGGGAAGCTTAACTGCAAGTAATGGCATAATGGAGCTAATATTGGGGCAACATGATCGATGATCATGGATGAGCAGTTCGATGGTTAGAAGTGCAATTTGATGGTCACCCTTGAGCAATATAAATAATAGAGAAGGCCCCAGAAAAAGCTCTCAGACTCAGATTCAAAAAACCAGTTCTTTATACTTATTTTCCTTTCCAGTTTTACATTTACAGTCTTACATTTACAGTTCTTTACATTACTGTACTTTAAAATTCCTACACTGCACTTCGTTTCATAAGAGTAGTTCCAAGTAGATTTGCTATAAACCTCTACGAGGCTGAGTTTGGATCATTGTAAGTCTTTTCATCTTAATGAAATACTTCGATTGTTCTTCAATTCATTATTATCTGTTTAATTCTCCTAAGTCAAGCCACCAGTAAAAGTCCTCTTCATTGAGGCTGAAAGAACTAAAACACAATCGTCTGATAATTCGTTGGCAATTAATTTTTTGTGAGGACTAATTAATCCTTGCTGCCACGCTCGCAATTACCAAAATAACCTTCAAAAGCCAAAAGCCAACATATATTTTTGGCACGCCCAGTTGGACTACATTTAAAATGGCTAGATGTAGAAGACAAGGAGAAAATGAACGCTTGGAAGAAGGCGTAGAAGGAGAGGTAGAGATACCTAATCCAGAGGACAATGTGATAACACGTCCTGTGGAAACTCCTATTTTGTCAGAACCTATGGTCGAACAGCCTATCACTTCAGAACAAGTACCATATGCTCATAATATTGGACGAGACCAAGGAATTGGACCATCCACTGTTCCATCTACTCAGCCAATAAATCCATGGGGTGGCTTAGTAGATGCTATGGGAAGGTGGGCAACATCCTTTTTGGATTGAATGAATAACCACCAACCAACAAGTGCAAGACACATCGAGGAAATTTCAAATGTCCCTCAGCAAAGATTGGCTAGAGATAAACAGCCTATGCAAGTTAATGGATATTCTAATGGTCAAACTAGTAATCAGAACTATGAAAGACCATCACCTCAGTCTTGGTACAAACCTATTCCGAGGCCTATACCAGGTCAAAATGCCTTAGTACTTAACAGTGAAGCCATGCAATTTGGCGGATTTGGCCCAGTACAAGAAAATGGCATAAGAATGGTTCCAAATCCTATGTTCGAAGCCATACCTGGCACAAGGGGGTTCACTAATCCCTTATTCGAATTTATACCAGGGGGGTTGGAAGGTTTTCCTACAAATGGAAGAGATATAACACCAGTTCTAACACCTTTCGCAGGATAGGCTCAAAGGGTTACCCACACCCCTAACAGCAACCTGTACCACAGGGACAATCAATCCCAAATGTACCACCTTATGGACCAAGAGGACCACATGCACAAGTTTGCCTACCAAATCCTGTGTTTGCCCCTCCAGTAGTGGTTCAGCAGGCACAAAATATGGTCCCTAAGGATCAAATTGCTGACATTGTTAGAGAGATGTGTGGACCAACGGCTCGGGGGGTCCAAACTCCAGTGTACAGGAAACCGTATCCAAAATGGGTAGACAGGATACATGAATACCCAGGAGGTTTCAGGATACCAGACTTTGCCATTTTTTATGGGAATGGAAACCAATCAACAGTAGAGCATATTGCTAGGTTTGCTGCTCAATGCGGCGAATTTACAAATAATGATTATATGAAGTTAAGGTTATTTCCAAATTCCCTAACTGGGGGAGCATTTATATGGTATATTAACCTTACACTTGGCTCTATCCAGACTTGGTAACAAATAAAAGAGGCATTTCATGCCCAATTCTTCCAATCAGAGCTAGAGGTTTCCATGGCAGATTTGGCAAGATTAAGTCAAAGGCCTGATGAGAAGGCCACTCAGTTCATTACCAGATTTAAAAGGGCTCGAAATAAATGTAGAGTCATCTTACCAGAGCCAGAATTCGTGAGATTGGCTCAAAGTGATCTAGAGTTTAGGCTTCGAAAGAAGTTTGACTCGACTGAGTTCAGAGACTTAGTAGAACTCACCTATAAGGTGTCTAGATACGAAGCATTGTTAGAGGAAGAACAAGATCGAAATAATGCATCGTATAAGATATATTATAGAGATCCTAATTATGAGATCGATGCAGCAGAGATTGTGGGGAAAGAACCTGTAATCTGTGAAGCATTAATTCATAAAGATACAACAATTGACCAACAGTTTAAAAAGAAAGACCTTCACAGGAAATACTCTTTCGATTTAACTGAGGCAGATGATATTTTGATCATTTGCTTGCAGCCAACTTCCTTAACTTACCAAAAGGAGTCAAAATTCCATCTCCTGATGAACTTAAAGGAAAAGTATATTATAAATGGCATAATTCTTGGTCTCACTCGACTGAGAACTGTATTGTTTTTCGAGACAGGATCCAAGAACAAATTCGGAAGGGAAGTTTGAAATTTCCAGCCAAAGCAGAAAAGGCCATAGGAATCGACAGTAATCCCTTCCCAGAAATTGGAGAGGCAGCAGCCAATGTCATTGTGCCAGACCTTCAAAACCTGTCTTTGAAAGAATTAGAAGAAGTCAATGTGTAGATGCATGTGGCCAACCAGATAGCTACCAAGAGAGGCACTGGAAATCTACCAGCTATTGGACAAGATTTCTCACACCAGGGGGAAGATTTTGATAAGGAAGCACTGGATGACAATTCCTTAGAAACAGCTGTAATGCAAAGGATGTGTCCCAGGTGTAGACTAAGTTACAAGTGGTTGGAGGGGCTTCCAATTGATGGGAAGCAATACTGCAAGGATGTGCAAAGACGTCCTAAACCAACCAATGCTTACAATAAGAGAGCATATCCATCTGGTGTTAGGAAGCAACCATTGATGGTTGAACCAACGGCCAATAGAATGCGTTTTAAAGGCAAGAGGCGTTTGTATGAATCCAGATCACCTAATTATTACAGGATGGAGAGCAGTCATTCTGAAAGGAGACTGGAGAAGGGTTCAGTTTATGGGATTGAAGCCAGGGATTGGCCCCATAAATCAATTTCACGCAGGATAGAAAGTGGACACCTTCATCGGAGGCCTGAATTAGGCCCAAAACATGAAGTCAGGGCCAAGCAGTGGCCTTCACAGACAGTTTCGAAGGTAGCTTCGAAGGAGGAAAGAAGCAGTTCAATAGTTGGGTCAGTAAGTTCGTGGGTACCTGGGGTCTCAGATTGGTTTGTGATGCAAAACAAGTCTAGGGAAGTGTTTACTTAAAAAGAGGTAATTGGAAACCAAGGCAGGATGGTCAAACCTCCTTTGGTGGCTCCCAACAATTGGGTGTTGATTAAGCACCCAAAAACAAAGGAACCAAACATGGTCCCTGTAATTTCTAGATCACAAAGGAGGAAAATTCAGTGCAGGTACACTCAGTACCAGCAAGACTTGAAAGAGAGTGGAGAGAGCTCTTCATTGATCCAGATAGAAGGAAAGAAGAATCCAAAGTCAGACCATATTCCAAAACCAACTCCACAAAGCAAAATGGGTTGTAGTAGAGAATAGTTGGCCAAAGTTCATTCTGAACTAAAAGCCAGAGAGAAATCCAGTCTAGTAGGATTGGAGAAGGCATTGATGAAAAGTGATAGCAAGGCAGAGAAAGAAGTTGGCTTAGGCCAAAAGAAAGAAATGGTTGAAGAAGAAATAAGCGAAGCTTTCATGGCTGAACAAACATTTTTGGTTGAAAAGCCAGTCGGAAAATACCATTCAAAAGAATATGTTAGGAATGAAGTGCCAGAATACAGCATGGAGGATGCTTCTGAAGTGGCTAAACAAGGTAACCAAGAGGAGAAGCAGACACAACCAGCCATCTAATTTGGCTCGTTTCCTCCAGTATCAGTAAATATGGTTATACATACTACCGCATGAATTCCAAGTTGGAGATGAGAACCGAGAAGGGCAAGAAGTAGACCCAATTCCAGTCTCCAGTGAAGACTCACAAGTGAGTATGGTGCAGGAGGATTCCGGAATGGCTACTCCAATGGAGACTGAATATGAGAGTAAAGAAGAAGTGAGCATTAACCTTTTGTATCCTTTTGAGCATCTCTCAAACTCTATGACACAGCATGTCAAGCCTTTGTATATCAAAGCTTTTTTCGATGGGATACAATAAACCGAGTCTTGATAGATAATGGGGCAGCGGTGAACTTACTACCGAAATCTTCCTTGAAGAAACTAGGGAAAAGGAATCCCAGGTTAATCCCAACCAACACAACCATTGCTGGTTTCGCTGGAGACAAGCAGATGGCTCAGGGAATTCTGCCCATTAACCTGAGTGTGGGAACCAGAGATTGTATAACAGCATTCTTCGTCATCGACAGCAATGCTAAGTACAATGCTTTACTTGGTAGAGATTGGATCCACACTAACAAATGTGTGCCTTCCTCTTTGCATCAGAAAATAATGATGTCCTTGGGCAATGGGGAGACAGAAGAAATTGATGCAGATTCTCAACCCTTCATAGCCTGTGTAGACTTTGTAGAGGCCAGACTGTATATTGAGGGAGTGACACCACTCAGTATACTAAGGAAACCTGATGGCTCAGCCGAAGTAACGGCTGATGAGGAAGTGACACACCTGAAGCACTTAGTTCAGGAGAGTGCTGATGAGGAGGTTGTCGTTAAGGATGACAATGATGCCTGGTTGTAGGCAAAGAAATGAAGTCCAAGAAGCCAAGTCTTTGGCTCTAATTAAGTTCTTAGTATTGGATGTAAAATCAATAGTCTAGAGAGTGCAAGAGCAAGGGAAAGAAGCCATGATGATTGGTTGCAAGCAGAAACAGCAACAGACTAGAGTTTTGGCCCTTGACAAATATTGTGCATTGGACATTGAAACAAAATTCCAGGAGATATAGGAGGAAGAGGCCTTATGGACAGATTTTGTTTATGATGAGGAGGGTAAGGATGTTTAATTAAAGAACCTGGGAGCAGAACAAAGTAAGAAAATTGTTTCGAAGCCAGAGGGGATCAAAGAAGAAGCTTCAGTAAGTTATCAGATTCTAGACCCCTTAGAAGAAGTAAATTTAGGGGAAGGTTCTATACAATAGCCCACCTATATAAGTGCTTGTTTGAATGCTCTGGACAGGGACCAGTTGTTGGTTGTTTTGAAGAAGTATAAAGATTGCTTTGCATGGTCTTATAATGAACTACCAGGATTGGAGAGATCATTAGTGGAACATAGGCTCTCTATGAGGCCTAATTTCAAGCCATACAAGCAAAAGCCAAGAAGAATGAGTCCAGAAGTGATTCAGAAAGTTAAGGAAGAAATTCTTAGACTACTCAAGGCAGGCTTTATTAGGACAGCCAGGTATGTTGAGTGGCTATCCAATATTGTGTCTGTGGTCAAAAAGAATGGTAAAATGAGGGTATGCATTGATTTCAGAAACTTGAATCTAGCAACTCCAAAAGATGAGTATCCTATGCCTATAGTAGACTTGTTGGTAGACAATTCAGCAGGACATCGAATTTTATCAATGATGGATGGGCACTCTGGTTATAACCAAATCTGCATTGCAGAGGAGGATGTTCACAAGACCGCATTCAGATGTCCTGGGAATATTGGGACCTTCGAATGGGTTAAAATGCCATTTGGCCTAAAGAATGCTGGGGCTACATATCAGAGGGCGATGAACACTATCTTTCATAACCTCATTGGAGGGTATTTAGAGTGTTATATTGATGACATTGTAGTTAAAACCCAATCCATGGAGGAGCATCTGTTTCACTTAGAAGCAGCCTTTGAAAGAATGAGAAAGTTCAAATTGAAGCTCAATCCTCTTAAGTGTGCTTTTGGCGTATCATATGGAAACTTCTTGGGCTATGTGGTACACAAGAAAGGAATACAGATTGACCAGAATAAAGCCAAAGCCATCATTGAAGCCAGACCTCCATCAAGTAAGAAAAAATTACAAAAGTTCCTTGGACAGGTTAATTTTCTTCGAAGATTCATTTCTAACACTGCAGGGACAACTAAAGTTTTTTTTTCCTTATTAAGGCTGAAAGATGAAGAGGAATTTGTGTGGACAGCAGAGCATCAAATTGCTTTCGAAGGTATCAAAGCCTACTTGGCCAACCCTCTAGTGCTGATGCCACCAAAGGGTGACAAGCCCTTGAAGTTGTACATAGCTGCAGCAGAAGATTCATTAGGAGCTTTCTTAGCCCAAGACAATGAAGAAGGCAAGGAGCAAGCTGTTTATTACCTTAGTAGGTTTTTAAATTCTTCTGAATGTAAATATTCATCTGTAGAAAAGCTGTGCCTTACATTGTACTTTGCTGCAATGAAATTAAGATATTATCTTTTGCCTACAACTGTCTTGGTAATTGCAACCACAGATTTGGTTAAGTATATGTTATCTAGACCTACGTTGAGGGGAAGAATTGGCAAATGGATATTAACCTTATCAGAATTTTATTTAGAATATGTTTCTCAAAGGGCAATGAAAGGACAAGTTTTAGCCAATTTTTTGGCAGATCATCCATCTCAAACAGAAAGCCAAGAGATAATGGAACTCGGTATGGCTAGTGTTAAGTCATGGCAAATGTGGTTTGATGGATCGAAAGCCAATGGCCTAACTGGAATTGGTGTAGTGATTAAGTCACCACAAGGAATAGAAACCACACATGGTTTCAGAGTGGATGAAAGTATTTGTTCTAACAATCAAGCTGAATATGAGGCCTTAATAGTGGGATTGGAAATTTTGATTGGACTACAAGTTCATATAGTTGACATATTTGGAGATTCTCAATTGGTGGTTAACCAAGTGAAAGGAATTTTCAAATGTCAGAGTATAAGCATGTTGTCATACTATGTTGTTGCATTACATCTGCTTTCTCAATTTCAAATAGCAAATGTAACCTATGTCCCAAGATTCTTGAATAATAGAGCTAATGATGTGGCTCAGAAAGCTTCGAATTTCAAGATGAGGGATAATACTCAAAGGGACATAAACCAAGCAACATACCAGAAATCTATACCACCCTTAAGTAAAAGGAATGTGGTCCTGGAAGTCAATCACAATGATTTACAGGAACAAGATTGGAGGCATCCAATAATGCAGTACTTGGCTGGTCCATTCTCGAAGGCCAGCAAGAAAATTAAATTGCAATCCATGCAATACATCATATACGGCAATGCTCTCTACAAAAAGGGGGGGAGATGGTTTATTGTTGGAATGTTTGGGCCCAAAAGAAGCATTAACAGCTATGGCTGGGGTTCATGAAGGCATCTGTGGTGCTCACCAACCTGGTGTGAAAATGAGGTGGTTGCTTCGAAGGCATTCCTACTATTGGCCAACTATCCTTAAAGATTGCATAGAGTATGCAAAAGGTTCCCAGGCATGTCAAAAGTATGGCACAATAAGGCATGTGTCCATAACTGACCTACATGCAATGGTAAAACCTTGGCCATTCAGAGAATGGGCCATGGATATGATGGGAAAAATACACCCACCCTCTTCGAAGCATCATTGTTTCATTTTAGTAGCCACTAATTATTTCACTAAGTGGGTCGAAACTAAGCCATACAAGGCTGTAGACCAGACTGAGGTCATTGGGTTCATCAAGGATTTAATCCATAGATTTGGCATCCCACAAATTATAACTGTTGATAATAGGACTGTGTTTGATGGGAAAATGGTGAAGTCCTTTGTGGCAGAGTTTGGAATTAGCCTTGTTAATTCTACCCCCTATTATGCACAAGCCAATGGTCAAGCTGAATCATCCAATAAGTCCTTGAAGAAAAGAATACAAAAGGTCGTGGAAGACAATCCTATGGATTGGCATAACTTATTATTGGATGTATTGTGGGCTTATAGAACTTCCCCAAGGTCAAGCACATGAGTTACTCCTTATGCCTTGGTATATGGGCATGATGCAGTGTTACCTGTGGAAATTAATGTTAAATCATTGAGGGTCAGATGCCAGAGTATGTGCTTGGAATTAGAAAGCATAGATGAAACCAGAATTCTGGCATTAAATAGTATTCTCTTTCAAAAGAAGAAAGCAGCCAAAAATTACAATAAGAAAGTCAAATACATTGGCTTTGATGAATGTGATTTGGTATGGAAGACAATACTCCCAATAGGAATTAAAAGCCATAAGTTTGGTAAATGGTCTCCTAATTGGGAATGACCATATCAAATTCATAGAGTCCTGTCTTTTGGGGCATACCATTTGAGAAATTTGAATGGATACATACATCCCAAAAAGATCAATGGCAGATATTTAAAGCCTTATTTCCCAACCATTTGGGAAACACAAGGAGTAGAATAAATGTCAAGCAAAAGAACACAAGAGCACTCAAATGATAAATCAGAATTTGTTTTTCTTTATAAAGAGTTAAATACATTCTGCCATAAATTGGCCCAAAAATCATTACAATGCCTTAGTTGTTCTTTTACAACAGACTTCCTATTCTTAAATGAGGGAACCAACTGAATGGCTGTGGTCATTTCTTGCTTTCAATTGGCCAATTCTTGGTTGGTGATCTGCAGTTTGGTGTCAGTTCGAATTAAGGCTTGATTCACTGCAGACAGCTCCTCCTCAAGTTGAGTTTTCCTCTCCAATAGTTGTGTTCGAAAATGGGAGGCAGAGGAATATTGTTCCTTTAGCACTGAGACTTCAGAATGTACTGTCGAAACAAAGCTCTGATCTCTCACTAATTCCTCCTCTACAACTTTGGCAGTATGGCAAATGTTGATGTAGAAGTCGATAGTAGCTGCTACTTGAGATAGATGACTTGAGACAGTTATACTGTATTGCTCAACAACTTTGCAACACTACAGGAAGCCATTTCTTATTATAGGCCTTTGTAAAGCCTCGAAAGGAATCCTTGAAAAAGATATCAGCAATTCCAGACAACTGTCTAAATCCATTAGAGGTGCAGAAGGCTTCTTACTGGAGGAAGAAGAGCTCTCAAGGATTTCTAACAAAGAGGCAGCCAAAACTAACGGCTCGGCCTCATCATTAGTTGTTGGGGAGGTAAAGGGTATGTCGAAGAGACTGGCTAGTCTTACTTCGAAGACATCTACTTCGTCCATGGACATGAGGGGTGCAGAAAGAGTGGTAGTGGGGGACACAAAGGACTGCATAGGGATAGGAGAAATGGATGGAGCATCCTCAGCAGTCTCTATGGTCCTAGCCACCAATACGTCAAGGAAAGAAGGGCTGGAAGTAGGTAAAGGTGATAAACCATAGGTCAGAGAGCTACCAGCACCCTCTTTAGGGGAATCAGTTATCATCAAAGATGGAGCAACAGTTAGAACTTCCTTAGGGGGAGGGGAAAGATCAAGGCTCAGAAAAGAATTGAATAGAAGTGAATCAAAAGATAAGAAAGGAAGATATGGATTTAATCCAAAAGGAAAAGGTGCAGGAATGTTTGGCCTCAAAGGGGGTACATGGAATGTAGGCCTGGGAAGTGAGAGTATTATCTGAATGGCCTTCACATTTTGCATTTGATCAACCTCAATTGAAACTGGGGGAGTCCTCATTGGATGAATAAGCTCAGAAGTTGTTGCTGCAAAAGAAGAGAAGGACAAAATGATGTCAAGGCTCAATATCCAAAAATTCAACAAGGGAAAACAGTAGAGGCTTTAAAGAAGTTACTTGTTTCAGGAGTAACAGCAGCAATAGGAGAGCTTCGAAGAGAGTAGTTCTCTGCAATGTGTTGCCTTCTTGCAGCATCCCTTTGAATTGCATCAGCAGCAGCAGCTTCATCTCTTAGGAATTGCTGCTGCCGTCTCTTCTCAGCTCTCTCAAAGACAATTATGGCCTTGGAATACTCTTGTTCCACTGCCTTAGTTGCCGCCTCATGTACAGGGTCCTCGACAAAATCAGATGGAGAGACAGTTATCTTCCTTCTCCTTTTCTTTTGTACTGGCATTGAATGTTCTTCCTCAATTTCTTTCTCTCCAATTTGGGATTCAGATTCTTTAGAGGTGAGTTCCTCTACTCTGACAGTTGCTTCATGTATGGGATCTTAGACTAAGTCAGAAGTAGGGACGGTCACTATTTTCCTTCTTTTCAGGGGAGACTCTTGCTCTTGAGTTAATTCTTCTTCTTCTTCTTCTTCTTCTTCTTCTTCTTGCACCTCAAAAACTTCCTTTTCAGGCTCAAGTAAAAGTCTCCTTTCCTTTTGTTGCCGTTTGCTTTTGAGGAGATTTAGAGCCTGAGTCTTTTGAGGAGAGTCTCCCTGTGAGGCACCTGCACCACCTTCACAAAAGAAGAACTAAAGATAAGACTGAAAGCATTATAAAGAAGGTAGAAAGAGAAGAGATGAGGGTATATACCTTTCTTTGAGGTGGCCCGAGTAACTCTAGGAGGAGTTGAAGCAGCAGGGGCAGATTGTGTGGAAGCAGGCACAGGAGCTGGAGTGGTCAAAACAGTGGAAGAAGTAGCAACTCCAACTCCTTTGGGCTTGGGCACATCTAACACCATCAGTAGGTCTTGAGAGGAAATGGCCAAGTGCACTTCCATATTAGTCACCTACCAATTTTGGTATCTCTTCAAAATGTTACCTTGGGGAAGGAAGGGGATATACTCAAATTTGATCAAGTCCTGTATAAATTTGGAAGTTGCCTCTTCCAGTCTGGACCTTTGAACTTTCACATCCCTTGTGGTAAGACTTAGATTGGTGTTACTACAGAGGGGTATTGGGACCCCCTGAGTGAAGCCAAATTGTCTAGCAAATTGTGCAGGACAATAGGGTTCAGCAATGCATTTGTAAGCTCTGGGGTTCATGGTCCCAATAAATAATTCTCTGGGGATTAAAATGGAGGCCCATATATCTTTGTGAGCAGGTGAAGCACAGAGCCTATCACTTAGGAAATTCTTCAACCAAAGTGGGCCAATAGTATTGGGTTCGAAAGGATGAAAGCAGTGGGAAAGAGGAGAAGCTGAAAGTTGGTGGAAGAAAGAAAAGTAAAAAGCAAAAGTAGAAAGATAAAGGGAAGCATTGGTTAGCCTCATGCCATGAGTAGGAGGGTCTGGTTCATAAAATTTAAGGCATTTGGCTTGTAACTCAGGGAAATAAGCAAAAAGCCAAAGTTGAAGAATCCAAATCGGCCCCCCTTGATTGACATCTAAGGGTTTCTCACAGAAAAGAGAGCAGGCTCTATATACGTGACTTAGAGCGTATGGGGCTAAAGCCACCCTCTTCTGTAAAACAAGGGCTTTGGCAAGAGGGGCAAATTTAGGCATAATTCTTTGGGAAGAGGTGCAGAAAAGGAACTTGCAAAGCCAATATAATAAGAAAGAGAAGAATTCTTTATCGGTCACAGGACCCTCCCTTCTATTCTCAGCCTTGACAAAATCACTATAGGATGAGTTAAGAAAGGGGAGGGAAAAAAGGACGGCTAGGTTAGGATAGTCTGGTCCAAGGGGAGTCCCAATGGGAGATAATCCTAAAAAATGGCAAATGTCAAGAACAGTAGGGGTCATCATCCCACATCTGAATTGGAAGAAATTAAAACAGAATTTCAAAAGCACAGAGCAGCAGGAATTAAAAAGGGGTCCTCTGAGATGGTTAACCTGGATAGTTGGAGGGCGTCGAGGAGGCAGAGTTCTTAAAGGTCCAGGGTCCTACTAGGGACAACTCGATCGTACCATTCCTACCACTCCGGTCTCACCGTGGTCCAGCATCGGTTGGGGCGGTTCGTCTTCCAGTTCCTCTAGTCAAGGCCACCTTCATAAAGGAGACAATAGTCTTCCAAACGAGGATGTAGAGTTGGAAGCTCAATAGAAATCTCCTTGAATATAGGGCCAAGTACATAGTCTTGTTGCACATGACGACGAGGGATGAAGATGCGTCCGTCAATGGCACTTTTCTCCCCAGTCTTGTACTTTTTGCATTCTGCATTAATGAGCCTTTTCAGGGCTATAGAGGGGCTCACACGCTCTACAACTGGCACTTTTGATGAAGAGGAAGCCATTGATAGAACGCTTTCTCAAAGGACGAAGCTGGGAAAGGGAGTAGAAAGAAGTGAGAGATGAATAGAGATAAAGGGTTTGTATGTCGAGCAAGCAAGTGATTTCAAAATGTGAAATAAAAGGGTTTCAAAAGCCTTTATATTTGAAAGATACATCGCGTAAATTCTTTAAGTATTAAAAGTACGAATACAAAGAATTTCCTTCAATATTGATACTCTTGGAGGGAAAACACATCCCAGATGTTGATACCAGCTTCGAAGTAGAATGTTTAGCTTCAAAGCCAGATTTTGGCGCCAAAAATCAAATAACAAATGGCTTCGAAACTAAGAAGCCAGCTTCGAAGCATATTCCATGCTTAAGGATGTAAGAATACTCAAGTATTCATTTACTTCGAAGGGGATTAAAAGACTTATCTTAGGTTTCTTAGTGAAAGTAATATCCTTCGAAGTGAAACTTGAGACCCAGTGAGGATGGGAATTGGTGTTCAAAACATAACACACCAGATTTTGGCGCTAAAAGTCCAATAACAATGGCTTCGAAACTAAGAAGCCGGCTTCGAAGCACATTCCGTACCCAATGGATGCAAGAATGCTCAAGTATTCGTTTACTTCAAAGGGATTAAAGACCTGTTTTAGGTTTCTCAATGAAAGTGATGTTCTTTGAGGTAAAACTAGAAATCCCTTAGGAATGGAAATTGGCATTCGAAACATCAAAACCAATAGTTGGTTTATATATATTCAGAAAAGTTGTCTTTTCGAACTAAAACAGTGCAGCTCTCAAAAGGAGCTTCCATATTTTTCAAAATATGGACTGTTGTTCAAGACAAAAAGATCAATTTAAAACCGATTGATCATAATAAATCATTAACCATATGTTGGTTGTGATTGAAACAAGTTTTGAAGAGTAAGATTGTTAAATTCGAAGCATGGATCCTAAATGGAAAAACAACAAAAACTATCTGCTGCATTTCATAAATTGGAAAAATTCATGGTCGTTTTGTTAATATTCATTTAAAACGATTGAATCCAGGTTCGAAGGAAAAGATTGTTCAGTTCAAAGCTCTAAAATTGTTTTTAAAGACAAATGGAGACAAGATCAAACCATATCAAACAAAGAGAAGTCTTAGTGGTATTAAAGCCAAAAAAAAAAAAAACAGTTACATCGAATGGTCCTTTTGGGGTACAAACTCAAGCTCATAAATAAATAATAAGATCATGAAATTTAGTCCAACTGTGATCAATGAATTTCTATTCTTTCTTTATTCTATCCTCTATTTCTTCTAACATTGGCTGTATGAGTTGATGTGCTCTCACTTTGTAAAAGAGCTCTTCAGCCTTTATTTCGAAAGCTGTTTCTTTTAATCCTTGTTCCAATTCGTCTATATCCAAGTCATCCCAGTATGCAGAATATTTATTCTTGAAATCATTGAATTCTTCAATAAAGTTTTCTGCTTTGTATTGGGCATGAATTCGGAGGGACGAAAGTTGGTCTAAAGATTGTGTGGTATTCATAGAGGTCTGATACCAGTGAAGAAGCAATGGAAGTTGGTCCAAAAACATGTGAAGCTCTGCTTGGGCGAGGGGGTTGAGGACATGACCCCGAGTTAGAATATCACAAGCCCATCGAAAGTTCTTAAGAGGGACTTCGTCCTCAAGAACATTAAAGGGCAAGTGGGAAAAAGCAACGAGCAAAAGTTAAGCTTGTTTCCGCTCAGCCGGAGTAGGGAAAGGTGGTGGTTTGTAAGGTGGAAAGACCTTATCCGCGGAGAGAACAAGCCTCAGTTTCTCTATCCAGCAAGGATTTGGCGGAAGAGAAAGTGTGGATGCTTCTATCTCAAGAGGTGGAGCAAAGGTAGAAGGAATAAGAGCATTGATATAATCGAGCCAGTCAGAAGAGCAAATCTTCGCCTTTTGAGCTAAGAATGATGGATTGTATCCTTGTGCTTCTTCTAGGCGTCGGGCAACATGCACTGTCTTTATAGGCATGGAAGATGTATATTATGCCACAAGCAGATTCTCCTCCAAACTGCGTCGGTGGTCAATGGGCACGTAAGGATAGACCACCGAGCTTCGCGCATAGGAAGGGAATTCTAAAGGGTCAGTAAACTCAACAAAGTGATGGTTGATTCGTTCCCTTAAATCACAGACCTCGGGTTTGGACCAGTTTGTCCAGTCAGAAGCCCCAGAAGAGAAAGAAGTTGCAGCCTTATCCCATGCAGAGGGTTGTGAAGGAAAACTTCCCATGTCCATATTTGCAACTTTCTGAATTAAAGGATTGAGAGCAGTTTGTTCGTAGTCTGAGGATGAGTCAGAAGAAGACCTTTCCATGTCCATATTTGTAAGTTTTTGAATCGAAGGATTAAGGACAATATGTTTGAAGTCCAAGGGTTGATAATCTACAAAGGCATCCATGACCTGAATATAGAAGGGTGGGTAAAGGTGGCTAATTAATGCATGGAGGTTCTTTCGAGGAAGAACAATATGATCATATGACTCTTCGTGTGCTCGATCAATGAAGGGAATAATTTATTCGGCCATAAAAAGTGTACCAGTCTGTTCGAATACTAAGGTAGTAGAGGTGTTCAAAAGATTGAAGGGGAGTTTAATGCAAATGATAAATGACAGTTGTATTGCTGGAAACCATGCACGTTCTAAGACGTGGGAAAAGACTTTGATCCACTAATATCACCAAATATTGGGTATATTAGTGCGGGGGGTAATGTTGGCTACATATTTTGTATGAGCCAATTACAATTCGACGCATGGCGAAATAAGGGTAATATAGGAAGACTATTCAGGTCCTCGATCCTGATCGTACACGTGGCAGTTAGTATTGGTTATTAAAAGATCTGAGTAGCAGCGGATCAACAAAGTGACGTGGCTTCAGCGGTTACTCGCATATCAGATTCAAATTTTTAGAGGAAGCTTAACTGCAAGTAATGGCATAATGGAGCTAATATTGGGGTAACATGATCGATGATCATGGAGGAGCAGTTCGACGGTTGGAAGTGCAATTCGATGGTCACCCTTGAGCAGTATAAATAGTAGAGAAGGCCCTAGAAAAAGCTCTCAGACTCAAATCCAAAAAACCAGTTCTTTATACTTATTTTCCTTTCCAGTTTTACATTTACAGTTCTTTACATTACTGTACTTTAAAATTCCTACACTGCACTTCGTTTCATAAGAGTAGTTCCAAGTAGATTTGCTGTAAAACTCTACGAGGCTGAGTTTGGATCATTGTAAGTCTTTTCATCTTAATGAAATACTTCGATTGTTCTTCAATTCATTATTATCTGTTTAATTCTCCTAAGTCAAGCCACCAGTAAAAGTCCTCTTCATTGAGGCTGAAAGAACTAAAACACAATCGTCTGATAATTGGTTGGCAATTAATTTTCTGTGAGGACTAATTGATCCTTACTGGCACGCTCGCAATTACCAAAATAATCTTCGAAAGCCAAAAAGCCAACAATATTGCATATGATATAAGAAGATGTTAAATATATTTGAAGTACGTGTAAATGTACATTAAATATATATATATATAAAGAGAGAGAGAATTTGCTCATATATATTTGGAGAGTTTTATAAATAATATGTTCGACGAGCCCTACCAGACTTGTTTTCTTTGTCTCCGTTTGGAAAGTTGGTTGGAAGTTGATTGGGACTAAAAAAAAATACAATAATATAAAATAGATTAAATAAGCTAATAAAACAAAATATCACATTCAAACCATAATCATATTCACTTTGCTTGGTTTGGATTTTCTAAAAACACTTTTGAGAAAATTTTATTTTTTTATTTTTCGTTTATTTTTTGTTTTTATTGCATTTTTTTAATATTTTAAGCATTTTTTAAAAAAAAATTTAGACACATCTACCATAAATACACTTAAAAAGTATAATTTTCGTGAAAAAAAATCTTTAAAAAATTCACTAAATTCCAAAAATATTATAAAAAAAAAACAAAAATTTAGTATATTTTTTCGTATTTTTGTGTATTTATTAATTTTTTAAAATATTTTTTCACAAATATTTTACTTTTTAAATACATCTAAGTAAGGTGCATCTAAAAAAGTTTTAAAAAAATGCTTAAAATTTTAAAAATATTCACTAAAAATTTTTAAAAAAAAACACAAAAAACAAAAAACTCAATTTTTAAAAAATTAAAACCAAACATACTGATTGCTTTTTTTCTCACAAAAAAGCTAAAAAATCAAAAAAGCCAAAAAATTCTTTTGAAACAGTTAATTAGGCTAAATTAGTCAAAACACAATAAAAGTCAGATTAAAATAATCTAATTGATAATGTTTTTTAAAAATTAGATTGAAATAAAACAACAAAATAATTCAGTTACAACATTGGCGAGAATCAATACAATAAATGCCATCACTTATATATAATACAGACAACTTTTCTTAACATTTGTAACACCAATTTTGTCTAATTAATTATAATTGTGAAAGTATTTTTAATGAAAAAATCACACATCAACAACACATTTCATATTTCTATAAATCAAATTATAAATTTGATCAATTCAACTTATTCTTAATCAACTAAATTAACACAAAATTTAGAGTTCAAAATCAAAATTAAACTATTTAAAATTATAAAAACTAAAATAACACAAAAAATAATATAATATAATTACAGATGTAATTAACCCAAAATATTTTGTAATTATATTAATCCCAAAATATTTTGTTATTATATTAATTATGTACTGATGAAGTATATAAAAATAAAATAATATGATTTCTAATTTTATTTTATTTATATGCAAAGCATGGTGTTAATTGATATCCAAAAAAAAAAAAAAAGGTCTAATTGAGAGTTGTAGAGTAAGTAGGAATATGAGATTTGAATATATATATATATATAAGAATATATATATATATATAAGATTTTAAATCTGTCAGATTTAGAGCAAGTAATTCTATGCTCTAGAGAAGAAAACCAAATTTAAAATTTCAAAAAGAAGGTAAGATTTTGAGTTGTATGTGGAATTTGAATATGCAATGATTGGAAAGTAGCATCTCATAGTATTGGGACAGTCAAATGGACCCTAAATTACTAAAGTTGAATTCATAAATTTGTGCCTGTAAATTGATACTTTGACAATAAATAAAATTGTGGTGATTAATTTCATTTCATGGCGGTTAACACAAGTCCCCAGCCCCATAAGTAAAACATAATCTCTAATAAAAACCCAATTAAGCCCTTTGATTACCATAACAGAAAAGCAAAAAATTAATAGAAGCGACAGAAGAAGAAGAAGAAAAATAAATAAATAAATAAATAACTAAAAACCCCAAGAGTCCAACACTGACTCCATGAAAGAGAAAACAAAAATTATCAGGTGGGTTTGGGAATTCCACCATGACCATGTACAGAGAAATACTCAAGCTCATGGTCAATGATGTTTTCAAAAAAATAAAATAACTTCTCACATTAAAAACCCTAATCAAAATCGTACTTCTTGAAAACAATGAAAACAAAAAGTATAAGGAGAGTTAAAAACCCAATCAAAATGCAACCCATTACCTAAAAAGGTGAGCTAAAAGTCCAAACATATTATATATATTAGAAATCCAAAGATTCAAAACAGTTTTCAAAAGATAAAACCCAACACATTCTTTTAGATACTATAGGTTTCGTCACATTCATCATGTTTTCAATAAAAAAATTA
Source organism: Camellia lanceoleosa (assembly GCA_025200525.1). NCBI lineage: Eukaryota > Viridiplantae > Streptophyta > Magnoliopsida > Ericales > Theaceae > Camellia > Camellia lanceoleosa. The sequence continues at coordinate 125,046,957 of CM045759.1, read as the reverse complement.
CAAATCAATAGTAAACTTTATCAACTTTAATAATTAAAGTCATAAATTTTTTCATCAATTTATATTTTGTTAAAATACCACTAATTTGCAATTTTCCCAAGAATCTACTACTAAAAAAAAAACGGTTATTAAAACGCTTCCAACTCCAAAAAGTAAAAATCAAATTAAAAATCTTCAAGAACACTACCTTTCACCCGATGAACCCACAATGAAAAACAACAGAAAAAATTCATACTGCTACAAAACAATGCAAAAACTTCGGATACAATGGATGAAAAAAACCAAGCATTGTCACAAAAACAAAATCAACCAAACTGCACAATCCCAACCTAGCCTTCATGATATAGTCAAAGACTTTCCAGCCCATGAGCATCGGGTTATACATGTTAAAACCATCCAAGATGTTTTAAGTTGCGCCTTTCACAAAAACTATGGGCAACAACATTAACATCCATTTCAAATTACCTGCATGTATCAAGTAAATAAAAAATTAGTACAAAGAAACTAATCACCTCCGGAAACTTTTTTCAATAATTAAAAATTAAAATAAGAAATGAAGTGAAAGGGTGCCTCATTCATCTCACACAGGCCTATCACTAACTAAATCCACAAACTGGAAAATCAAATGAATGACAGTTCCATTTGACAGTTCCATTTGATGGTTACAGAGATAATCAGTCCTGGATGACAGTTCCATTTGATGGTTAACTATGCAAATGAATAACTATGCAATAAGAGTAATAATCAGTCCTGGATGACAGTTCCATTTGATGGTTACAGAGATGCATCAAGAACAAAGAGAATGTTAGGGTTTGATAACCAAACATGTTTTAAAAAAAAATAAGAAAATAAAAGAGCCAAATATCTATAACAAGAGAGCAAATAACAAAAAGGTTACTCTATTTCCTTGGGGTAACAATGCAAGGCAAATATTTGAGGAAAACGCAGTACACTTACACCTACACAATGTCCCTAATCCAAATAAAAGACAAATTTTAAAGGAGGGATTGAAGGGCCCACATAGGGCTGTAAACAAGCCGAGTAGTTGGTTAATCAAGCTTGGTTTGAAAACATAGTGAACTTCACAATGTGTTCATGTTTGGCTTGCTTACCGTGCGAGTCATGATCAGAAATTTAATGACCTCAAAATGTGTTTAAGTTTGGCTTGTTTAACTTTCGAGCTGATCTCGAACAAGCTTTTAACGAACCGAAGATAAGCTCAATGGGTTCAAACATCTAAGAAAAATATTAATGTAATGCTATGCAAGAATATATTCATGACAATTCAAGGACCTACAACTGCATGCATTATTTGAATGTAAACAACGACTATTTGCCAACTGCCAGCTAGTGGAAAAGAGTAACGACCATTTTTGATTGCACTATTCAAAGGCAATGGCATCTATAATTACAAAAGAAAATGTCAAAGAGGCCAGAATTAATTACATCCATCCATCCTTCCATTACAATAGTTATTGAGGAAATCTGATTTTTTTGTCTTAGGAGGATGCAAAACCATGTACTTAGATCATTCTGGTCTTTAATGACATGTTCTACATGCCTCAACCAACCAAGTCTTTACCCACTTCCTTATAAAGGAAAAGCAATCAACCAAGTCTTTACCCACTTCCTTATAAAGGAAAAGCAACTTGAAACAAGAGAAAATAAGAAATCCAATCCACGATTAAGAAGAACAGAACAGCTTGCACAGACTACCAAAATACTTAACAAAGGTTCCAATGTAAACATGTGACAATTAGAGAATTTCAGTTTAAGGTTTACCATTCAATCCTCATAATCTCCAGCATTCTCTAATAGGTAGTTGATTGCCAATTCTTCATTGCGGTCACAGGCAAAAAATGCCTCAATTGCAAGGGCTCTATCAAATCCCATTGCCTCAAGCTAAAAATGGACAAAGAAACCTATTAGTATTATAGAGCAAATAAAACATGAATGAACCACAAATACCAAGAATGGAATGAACCATACTCGTTCAATGGCCTCCTGCTCTGCTGGGGTGACGCTAACAGCAAGAGGCATTTCCCCAGGCTGATCAAATAAATTCCTGAAATGAAAGTAAATTTATGTTGACACAATCAGCAAAGAGGACCATGTTTTAGTTTCTAAGTTTGGAGGCCTAACAACAGATGTTAATGTGGTGCCAGGTTAATAAAAGCTCAAATAACTTGTGAGTGAAAAGCGAAAAGTTTTTTGTTGTCCTATAAAGTCGAAGCTCCAATACATGCCACAAAAAAATTCCATATTGACAAGGAAGGGACCCAACTGGTGGGAAACTTGAATCACATAAATAAAATTAGAAAGTTTTAAACAGTTCCTCAAACTTGAATCACATAAACTGTTCCTCAAACTTGAATCCTTGACTGATGTTTCTGTTGCCAAGGCAAACCTTTTAAACAGCCTGGGTCAGGCTCTCAGAAAGACAACTGGCTAACACAATTAGAAAGTTTATTTATAAACATAGTGTTTTCAGATGTCCTTTATGGATAGAGAAGTTTTCCTTTTTCTTTGTTTTCTTTGTACAGGCCAGAAAAAATCCATCATTAAATTTGAGGAACCCAACTACTGGCAAACAAAATCACATAAAATTTATCTTCTCAACAGGTGTTAATATGCCAAATAAGATCCATCCTCTAACTACAACAATAAGAAGTTTAAATTTATAAACATAGGGTTTCCAAGGATCCTTTAGACTCTGTATGGATTATGGATTTGGGTAACGATTTGCGAAGGGTAAATAAAATGGGGAGGGAAATGTGATTGAAACATAAGCTAATTTTATTTCACATTTCCCTTCCCTTTTCTTTTCCTTCTGCCAATCTCTACCCAAATCCATGATCTAAACACAACCCTTAAGGATAGAGAAGTTTCTCAATACAAAGATGCCCAGAAATACTCACCCTTCAGAACCTTCAAGAGGCTCATTTATCAATTGAAGAAACTCTGCATGATGCTCCTGAATAAGGCTTAAAAGTTGGGGGTTCTGCTTTCCAAGCTCCTGAAGCATGGGCTGCAACCAAAGAAACAGATTACAAAACTCTAAAAAAAGTGTAGCATATTAACTGAATAAGAAAGGAATGCATACGGACCTGTAAAATCTGTGGATTTGTGTGCACCATAGAACGTAATGCTTGGAACTGAAAAGCAAACAACATAAAAAAAACGAATAAGAAATAAATTCAATTTCAATAGAAAATATGTATAAATCAAGATGATCTAATTTGATTTCATCTCGTAGTAAGTACATGGTTGATGGTTGGGAAGATCTGATCTCATTAAAAACTTTACTGGGGCAAAAAACTATTTAACTATAAGCAGATCCAGTTATTCAAATGCAAAGCTTTAAGATCAGACCAAACTCCTATAATTACAATCTTCTTAAAGCAAGGAATGACAACAAATAATATAATAGGAACCAAACCTGTTGGTTGTTTCTTAGGAAATCTAGGGAGCCAACTCCACCAACACCAGAACGTGACATTGTTTCCTGGAGATATTTCAGTTTAAAAAATATAAGAAACATATAAAAGGTTAAAGATACGCTTGAAACTCTCTATCTAATATCTAAAATAATGTTAGACCTGAGGAAACAAATTCAAGGGAGATGAATAAGGTGCTCCAGAGACAGGTGCAGCTGCTGCTGCGCCTGTTTCAGCCCTCTCAGAAGTTGCCTGATTCACGGGCATTTCAACTTCTGGAATACCCTGAAAAATAGAACAATATTACAGAATTTGGCAAATGTGGATGTCATATAAATAAATTAAAAAAAGAAAAAGAAAAGAACATACGGAATATAAATAATCCACTGCTCGCTCAGGATTGTTGTAAGCAGCTCGAAGTGCACGAGTAACAGTTTCCTTGTCCCAGTTGCCACCACCTATATCCATTATTTGTTGAATGGTCTCCTCGAGATTATTACCATCAGCTAAATTGGCAGCCTGACCATAGGTACCAGAAGGAGCACTGCAAGAAATATTACAATAATTGTAAAATTATTACAATAATCAAGGGAAAAAACTGCTGAATTAGTGCTTTTTTTCCCCCTCCCAACTAAAGAAGAAGAATCGCATAGCTGGTGCATATATGAATGCCACAAAAGGATGCAATTAAGAATCATACAACTGAAGTGAACTCAAGCTCATTATGCACATGTATATTGTATTTCAAGCAAGCACATGGTAGTGTTTAGGTGAACCAAGCTTTCCAATCAAATTCTGAAAAATTTAATGGTTTGAGAACTGTCCTACTCATACCTCTCAACTTTTCCAGCTTTACACAATCATAGGTGACCCTCTCCCTCTTGCAACAAAATAAAAATAATAAAAAAGCTGTAAAAAAAAAGAAGAGGACTTATGCCCATAATCACAAAATGCAAGTACACCATATTTCAAGGAATTGGATAACCATTTTGGTGTCCTAAAGGCAGCTTAATCATTTCATCATTCCAGCATGGGCGCATATAGGACTCTTTCGCTCATGTCATTTTTTTTAACTTGACATTTAGATCTTTTTACTTACCAACAATAGTAACAATCCAGAGTAATATTAAGAGATCTAACCATTCAAAATAATGGCACTTCCTCCCAAATGTTCACTTTTTATCTTTAAATGAACACAACAAGTTAATCATTCATTGCATAAAGATCATGGCATTTTCTAAAATTGTGACACCTACCATTGTAGCATTAATCTATTAGTATTTACACTAGATATAGAGCTCGTACTTAGCTGCTGGCACATTGGAAGCAGAAGAGTTGCTATTTAGATCCCTGCAAGACAAAAGTTTGCAACATGAAGAGTTTGATCCAATTAACAAAACATTATACAGATATTTGTCATTTTAACTCACGGTTCTTGCACAGGAGCTTCAGAGGTAGGAGTAGGATTAGATGTTGGTTGAGTTGTAGATGCAGGCTGTTCAAACATATCCGCAAGAATTGTGCTGGTCAGAAATTACACGGAATAAGGTAATAAATGACAATGCATCATAAATACTAAGAACTATGAAACGAGAAGTACTTGGTTGGAAGAGCTCCCACTTGAACCCAAAGTTTTTGTCTGTCGATAAAACAATATAAAAGAAAAGTATGTTCAGAATGTAACTTCTATATTTGGATAAACCCCAAAATATTGGTGTCTCGTGCTGAATAATATCCATGCCAACAACAATTTTTAAAGCAATATATTCATAGTATACACTATCAACATTCACATATTACTGTATAACATTCTAGAGTGAGAAAGAATAAAAAAATCATAAATAACAAAAATAGAATAAGCTACCTTGCTAAGCATGACAACAAGAAAACCATCTTCGGTGATCATGTTCTCCACTAGAGTACTTTCATCTTTCAAAACCTTTCCATTGTGAATCAATAATTGTTGTCCACATGGATAATTGTCTTTCCCTTGTACATCTTCAATATTTTTCTTAACCGCCATGATCTACGATTATATGAAATTGCATTTCAATCAATCATGAGAACACTTTTTTTTGATTGGCAACAAAATATTTTATCAATAAACAAAAAATACATAGAAAGTACAGTCATTAGCAAACGCGCAGGCATACACATTATGACATATAATTTATGCAATTAAAACTTTCAACACCTGTAAACTTTCAGCAAAGTGGAGGAGTATGAATATAATTTCCCTATATTAAACTGTGTTGTCAAATGGTCCTACAATATTTTCCATTGCCAAAACTCCACCTCTTCTCCATGCCTTGTTCCTACAAGTACCCATATATCCAATTACCTTTGTGACTTAACAAAGTCAAAGTCACACTATAAGAGACCGCTCATACTAGGACTTCATTACCTTACTTCAAATTTGCACTTCTAATAAACACAAGAGTTTCAATAAAAAAATGAACACAAAAAGTTTAACAGATGTCACATTATGTGATCAATGAGTATGTACATGCTAATTGTTATTGTTTCTAGATTTTTCTCATCCAAATTTTAGTTTCTAATCTTCGATATTTAATTTTAAAAAGGGATGCAAAAAATACAAGATACAACATGTTGGAGACACATGCAAAAAATATAATTTTATATATTTATTACATGTCATATTTTTAAATATTTAATATATATTTTATGTCAAATATTTAATTTTATCAAATCTATCAACTTTAGGTATGTTATTTTAGTAAAAAAAATAGTCCTCAGCGTGTCCTTAACATGTCCTCAGCGTGTCCCTAGGTGTTCGCAGCGTGTCCCAAGTGTCCTAGCGTGTCCGACTCTTTCTAGTGTGTCCGACACAATACCATCTCTTTTTGGCCTTCCCCACTTGTTCTAGTAACACCTAATCATAGTGGTAAGAGCAGTAAAACAATCAAAATTGAACCCAGAATCCATATCGATCCCACATTAGTTTTTCACAAGTGAAGATCTAATTTAAGCTATGAATTTTGAGTAATTTACAAATTTGTGAACATAATCTAATTCAATCAAGATTCAGCATCTAAACAACAGCTTCACTGTTCTAATGCATTTTTTTTTAACCCTAAGTTTGGCTGCAATTTTGAGTAATTTACAAATTTGTGAACATAAAGGATCTAATTCAATCAAGATTCAGCATCTAAACAACAGCTGCACTGTTCTAATGCATTTTTTTTAACCCTAAGTTTGGCTGCTCCGAAAATTAAGGGAATAGATGTTTCAATTTTGTTTCAGTCACTAGATATTTCTAAAATTCAAAAACAAAAGGCACTCCTAATCAAACAGGAAAAAGTTATTCCTAACCCAACAAAAGGACTCACTCAAGTTCGATTCTCCTTACTTTACCTATCAAAAAGAAACATGTTTGGATGCTCAAGAAAACCAAGGAATATTACCAAACATGAAAATTACATTTTCTCTATACAAACTTACACGCGTGTGTGTGTGTGTGCGTGTGTGTGTGTGTGTGAGTGATAGATTTTACTGAAAAATCATACAAATTTCATTAAATTATCTTAAAAGTCAATGAAATTTGCCTAACCAAAGCTAGTGATATTGCATGAAAGTTTGTGAAAGAAAAAGGAGAAAACATATAGAGAGAGAGAGAGAGAGAGAGAGAGAGAAATAAATGATATAGATAAAAAATTTTGGATGATAATTTATATCAAAAAAAATTCCCTATCATTCTAAAATTTAAAATTCTAGGAATCTTAACTAGGAAGTAAATTTTTAATAGGTTATAACACTAACAAAAACATTAAAAATAAGTTGAAATAAAATATTAAAAATAAAATGCATACAACAAAGATAGGTCAAGTTCAACAAAATTAGTTAATCTAAATGGGTCGGTCAAAGTAATTAAAGTGGGTTAAATAATTAAACACATTTATTTGAGTTTATGCATCCTTCCTGTGTCCAATTAAATTTGTATCAACTTGCTGGATTCCAAGTTATAATAAAAAGTTTTATGAACTTCACCCATTTGTTAATTGGTCGTGGCCGTATTTATCTAACGTCTATATTTTATTATATGGTTTTTTATGTATATATTTAGCCATCATTATTTGGCCCAAAGGTCAGCTGCCTAGGTCGTTGGACTTTTATATGACTCAAGTTTGTATACTGGGTGGTTCGGTCTGTTCGAATGACGTTGGGCTTGGGTTTTGTGGTTTTTGAAGTGCCCGACTCATTGGTTTGTAAGAGAATTCCATTCGACCAACTCACGAGTTTGTAAGAAATTATAAAAAATATATTTAAAAAAAAGGCAAAAAAATTCAAAAAAAACCCTAGGCTTAAATCTTGGCGTATTAAGCTAAGATCATGGCCCACAAACCCATTTGGTTAGGGCTAGGATATAAAGTCTTGCTTCGCAGACCAACCTGATTCAAGTCCACCAAAATTAAACTTGTCCAACGGGAAGACTTGGACTCTACTTTTGCAATTGGCCCGACCAGATGCCAACACTTGCTTTTCATTACCCATTTGATTTGAGATTTTATGAGATTTATTTACTTTATTGCAAACCATTCATGGATTTCAAGGTATTTGACCTATCCAATATTTATTTATTTATTTGTACACGCAACGTGTAACTTATACATGTACATATAGGAATGACAGAGAGAGAATTGGGAGATTCACATAACAACTAACAAACAAGTGACAGGATTTCTAATCAATTTGATTCAATGAAAGGGCTAAAGATATTCTAAAAAGTATGAACACAGACACACAACACAATACGGATACATTGACATGCAAATTTTTTAAAAAATGCTAACACACGATACGTGGGGGATACGCATGAAATATATAATTTTATATATTTATTATAAGTCATATATATATATGAATATATCATTAAAAGATAATAAAAAATGCAATATGACACTAATTCCTTTAAATTTATATTATTTTTTTTTATTATTGTATCTTAAGTTGTTTTGTTCAACTTATAGTTAGTTTCACCCATGTCTAATCAACAGATGTGTGTTTAAGCAACAAACACTTGTGTCTTCCAAGTGTATGAGGAGTGTCTGGGTCTTAAATAAAAATTTAAAAATATGACATGTTTTGATGAGTATTGTTCACATGTTCGGAAGTGTCCCGAGAGTGTTGGTGCCCAACACGGACACGAAACAGATACGTCATCTTCTTAGAAGTGTCCGTGCTTCTTAGACTATCCTATCAACTTGATTTTTTGCATGTATGCTTTACTCGACTTATCCTAAAAAATAACGGTTCGAATCATCAAAGTGAACCCTGAAATAAGTTTCATTAACCGCACAACAATGGTTGATGTGCATAGCAAACAACAACCACCCAACTCCAAAAACATGATCACTGTAAAGAATTTTTGGGTAAAAAAATCTTATATTTAAATAGATTTTTCCTAACATGACCAATTAACAAACGAGTTAAGTTTGGACAGACTTAGCTAGACACAAAACGAACGCACAAACTCAAACAAACCTATATAGTATTTAACAAAACACACATCATTTGTGTCATAGCATTGTATTCTACACTTATCCATATTATTTGAGATTTTATTAAATTTATTTACTTGATCCCAACCTATTCACGAATTTCAAGGTATTTGACTTGTCCCTTTTATCATTTTTCCACTTTGATTCTTGATTTTTTTTTTCCCCTCCCTCTTCATTTTGGCCCTTAATGTTTCAAGTTTTTCTTAATTTACTCTTAAAGCTAACTTTTGTTTAAAATTAGACAAAAACTACCACATTAGCTGTCACCTGATATAAAAAAGATCTTATTATATTGGGGTTTAGGTTCATATTATAGGTGTGAGTTATATATAATATAATATTTTTATGCCACGTGGTTGTCAATGTGTCATGCTTATATAATTTTAGACATAAGTTAGCTTTTTAAGTAAATTGAGAAAAACTAGAAATATGAAGGGTCAAAATGAAAAGAAAAGAAAAAAATTAAAGACCAACATAAAAAAATGACCAAATATAACGAGGCAAATTGTAGTATACCCAAATTTTATTTACGCAACCTATAACTTATACATGTACGTATAGGAATCAGAGATTCGCAAAACAACTAACAAGTGGCGGGGTTTCCCATTTACGCAGCGCTGCAATAGGAGCTCGCAATCTCTCTCTCTCTCTTTACTTGTTGTCTCAGTTTCTCTCTCTATCTTTCTCTCTCACGAAAAATCAGAGAACAACCTCATTCTGGTCACCATCATCATCATCAACAACAATATCAATACAATATCAATGCCATCTTAACCTTTCAGTCCTCTCTATAATCAATCATGAAAAAACTTTTTTTTTTGATTGGCAACAAAATATTTTATTAATAAACAAATTACATAGAAAGTACAGTCACAAGCAAACATGTAGGTATACACATTATGACATAAAATTTATGCAATTAAAACTTTAAACACACAATTTATAGTGTGTAATTTTTTTTTATTTTTTTTAGAAAAAAGGTAATTGACAGTGTTTGTAAATAATAAAATTACATATTATAATACAGTAAATGGAATTGTGTTTTCACTATAGTTTACTCGCTCACACTTTTTTTTCCCTATCTTTTAGCATCTCACACAGTCAGTTGTGAGGGCCTAAAAGCAGATGAGTGTGACTATAATTTCCCTATATTGAACTGTGCTGTCAAATAGTCCTACAATATTTTCCATTGCCAAAACTCCCTCTCTTCTCTGTGCCTTGTTCCTACTACAAGTACCCATAAGAGACACTCACTCACTCTAGGACTTCATTACTTTACTTCAGATTTGCACTTCTAATAAACACAAAAGTTTATTTATTAAAAAAAAGAACACACAAAACTTAACAGATGTGGGTAATAGTCATAGGATGTGATCAAAGAGAAAGTACTTGCTAATTACTATTGTTTCTATATTTTTCTCATCCAAATTTTAGTTTATAATCTTCAATGTTTAATTTCAAAAAGGGATGCAAAACCACAAATCCCCGAAGTGGTCAATCAATCCATGATCCATGATGTAATCAACAAAGCTTAAGGTACTAACTCTTTACGTTTAGCCGCATGAATACTTCCTCACCATATAGTTTCTCTCTTTATTTATTTATTATTATTTTTTGCTTACTCATGATATTTGTCCAAATTGTAACTCTAACACCCTTACTCACATGACCCAAGTTTTAAGCCATATAACTGTATGCTTATATATCAAGGAATTTGTGTCAGTTTGATGCAACTTATGCTAAAAAAAGCTGATATATAGGGAACGGATGCTTTTAGCTTCCGCTTCTAATTATCAGCTTTTAACTTACAATAAGCTACACCAAACAGGACTGATATCGTGCTGGACAACACATTACCATCTCTTTTCTTATTGCCAGGACATGAAATCTTTTTGGCCTTCCCCACTTGTTCTAGTAACATCTAATCATAGTGGTAAGAGTAGTAATACAATCAAAATTGAACCCAAAATCCATATCAATCTCACATTAATTTAAGTTTTAACAAGCTATGAACTCTGACTAATTTTCAAATTTGTGAACATAGAGGATCTAAACAACAGCTTCACTGTTTTAATGCATTTGTTTTTTAAACCCTGAGTTTGGCATAAATGTTTGAATTTAGTTTCAAAGTAACTGGATATTTCTAAAAATCCAAAAACAAAAGTCACTACTAATCAAACAGGAAAAAGTTATTCCTAACCCAATGTTTCTCATTTCCCAATAAAGAGACTCATTCAAGTTCGATTCTCTTTACTTTACCTATCAAAAAGAAAAATATTTGGTTGCTCAAGGAAACCAAGGAATATTACTGAAAATGAAAATTACATTTTCTCTATACAAACGCATATATATATATATAGATGTCATACATGTCTGCGTATATATGGAGATATGGGGGACTCACGGTATCGGAGGGTTGAACCCTAATTTCGAAGTGTCTGCCTTTCAGAGTCTTTACAGTAAGCTTCATCTCGGCGAATTTGAGGCTTTTGATAGAATGGAGAGAGAGAGAGAGAGAGAGAGAAGGAAAATGTGCAGCTGAAGTGCTGCTATGGCTTAAGTACAAAGCGGAGGTTCCGTGCCGTTATACAGTAGCATCGCGTCACTTGCATCTGCGTCACGGCACTTGCACATATTTGTAAGGGTATTGCTAAGGCCGTTTTGGTACTCTTAAAATAAAAAAAGAAAAAAATAAAAGAAAAAAAAGAGAGAAAAGAAAAGAGTAGAGTTAAAAAGTCGAAAAGTCCTTATCTTAATTGTATCATTTATTTAAGTCATATTATTTTTTTATTACATTATTTTAAATTCAATCCATATTCAATTTATAACAATTTAAATTTTTAATTATTCTATAAAATTTATACTAATATTATTTAATCACAATTAGAAAAATATATAATTTATTATATATTATTATGTGTAATTTTGTAAAATAATATAATTATTAAAAATTTAGGAATCAAAATATAAATAATAATAATAATAATAGATGTAGGAGTAAAATAAATAATTAATTTACTATTGATATATGATATGGTGTAATTTAATTATTAATTAATTAATTTATATAGTTATATTAAAATATTGGGTCAAAATATAATTATTTTAAATATCTATTAAAGATAATAATAAATCTATATAATTAATGAACGAATCTAGAGAAAGAGATGCGCTGGGCCACGTGTTGGCCAACTGACGCTCACTTGACGCTCACTTCCTTATAAATAAGGAGGTAGTGATCCTGGAAACAATGTTTTAAAAATCGAATCAGTAAGTGAACCAGAAAAATGATCGGGTTGATGGGTCACCAGTTCAACCGTCGAGTTGAACCAGAATCGAACCGTAACGTCATAAATATATTAAAATTATATTTAAATAAAAATATAAGTAATAAAATTAAAAATTAAAAATTTTAATAATCTTAAATATTTCTCTTAATATTTTTTTATTAAAAAATATAAAAATATATTTAAAAATATTATTAAATTTAATTTTGGAAGAAGAAATCAAATATTTAATATTCTCTCCATATGATTTTAATTCAAATAATTTGATTGAAAGAAGAGCAAAAATAAAAAATTTTGAAAATATGTCAAAAATTTAAGTTTTTCTCTAATAAATTTGATTGAATCCCACATAGGTTTCTTGAATTTTTTTGAAAGAATTTTTTTCTTATAAATAGATAGAAGCTTTCACAATAATTTCAAACTCTCAATGGGATTCCTCACAAGAGAAGACCCTTAAAAGAGAGTTTTCAATTAAATTTTTATTATATATATATATATATATATAAAATAAGAAAGAAAGAAAGAATTTTAAAAAAAAATACAAAAAACTCATTTTATCAACCCGGTGAACCGGGTCAACCGGTTCGGCGGTTCGGCCGCCGGTTTTTTCAGCCGGTTTTCCACTACGACCGGTTCAGTGGGTGTATCTGAACCAGAACCTCCATTGATTGGCGGTTCAACTGGTTGAACCGGTTGGTCCGGTCTGGTTTTTAATGGAAAGAAGGAAAAGAAGAAAGAAAATTAGGAAAGAAATAAAAGGAAAGAAAGGAAAAGAGAAAGGAATAAAAAAATTAGTGAAAATCGATAAGGTCTTTGATAGTGAAAAGAAAGAGTAAGGTATTAAAATTAAGATAACTTATATTATATCTTGAGTTATCATTATATATTTCACGTATGTTTTGACTTATCATAATCTATTTTATATAAGTTATGTTTTATAAATTATTATAAACTATATTATTATTTCAGTTACGTGGATTATTTTCTGAACCCTACTTGTTAAAAGGAACCCCATAAATATGTTTGTTTTATATTTTAAGAATATTTAAGTATGACCTTATATACAATTATGTTTTGTAACTACCACCACAGGAGTCTCACGCCTTGGGGGACTTAAATAACCATTGGCCTCAGTTCTGTCGTGGATCCATTGATTTCTGTTCTGTGCGGAACAAAGTGTTGTGCAGAGATAAGTGCTACACTATTGTGGGAGCCACCTCTATAGTCCGTACGAGCCACCTCTTGAATTCGTACCTCTTTCTGACTGTTACTCCTGTGACCTCTGTTCTGTTCTGTTTGGTACCGTGGTTATGGTTATTTATTTACATAATTTCTAAATTTCAGTTTCTGTCACTTGAATGATTTGTTTACCAATGATTTATTCATCAAATTGAGTTATGTAAATGTTTTGACCTAACTAACTATCCATGGTTATTTAGTATCCCTTATACTCTTGGTATAATATTTCTCACTTTGCCATGTGCTTATAGCTGTTTACCAATTTTCAGGAAATAATGTAATTCAGCAATAGTTTTTGAAAAGTCTTAGACGCGGGGCTGCGAAATAGATACGCACAACACTTTTATGATATTTTTCTTTGTAAATATCGGCATTTTTTGTTAATAAATTTTGTAATAAAAATATAAGTTCCGATAATTATTTTGGTACCCTTACTTAAATATTATTTCCGCTCGCGTTTATCAATTTGTTTAAGAATTGGCCGGAGGTAACCTCAGTTACTGGCCATCACGATGCTTAACCCTTGGGTGTAGGGAGTGGGTCGTGACAAATGGTATCAGAGCAATGGTTTATAAAAAAAAAAAAAAAATCATCATTGGTGCATAGAACACATGCATATTTAAGAAGTGGGATAGTGGGTAATTGATACCTAAATAATATATTTTGTTAATCGATTTAATTATATTATAATTTTATATGATTTATATATATAATTATTTATTTATTTTTTTGCATAATTTGTGAAGGATAATAGATATAATTTATATTTGTTATATCAAAAGAAGGAAAAGAAACAAAGGATGTCGGGCTTAAGCACCCACAAAAATTATAATATAATTAAATACATAGAATTTTCAGTTCGATATAAAAAAAAAAAAATCATTTCGTTTTTTAAAAAAGTGGGTTCAAATTATAAAGATACTAATTTTAAAGCTATTTTTCGTCAGTGGAAAGTTCACAGATAAAAGAAATAGAAGTTCAACTCAAATTCCTTCAACTCCCGCATATGATTCTGTCATTTTATTTATTTTTTATTCGGAAATAAAACTAATGAAAAGTTTTTAAAGTCATCCATTATTTTTCATTTTGGCCAAGACCAATTTTTAACAACTAGGCAGTGAGTTGTTTTTAGTAAAAAAAAATTTTTGAGATAATATTTTTTATCAGATTAATCATCTAATATATATTTATCAGAGTGCGCATCAAATAACTTACACATATGACAAATTACGAGGACGAAATTTTAAAAGGATGGAAGATTGTAACAACCCAAATTTTTAATTATTCTGTAGAATTTATACTAATATTATTTAATCACAGTTAGGAAAATATATAATTTATTATATATTATTATGTGTCATTTTGTAAAACAATATAATTATTAAAAGTTTAGGGATCAAAATATAAATAATAATAATAATAATAGATGTAGTAGTAAAATAAATAATTAATTTATATAGTTATATTAAAATATTAGGTCAAAATATAATTATCTTAAATATCTATTAAAGATAAATATAAATCTATATAATTAATGAACAAATCTGGAGAGCGAGATGCGTCGGGCCACTTGTTGGCCAATTGAGGCTCTCACCTCTTTATAAATAAGGAGGTGGTGATCCTAGAAAGAAGGAAAAGAAGAAAGAAAATAAGGAAAGAAATAAAGAGAGAAAGGAAGAAAAAAATAGTAGAGACTTTTACAGTGGAAAGAAATAGTGAGATATTAAAGTTAAGGTGAGTTATATTATATATTTTACTTATGTTTTGACTTACCATAATCTATTTCATACAAGTTATGTTTTATAAATTATTATAAATTATATTATTATTTCAGTTACATGGATTATTTTCTGAATCCTACTTGTTAAAAGGAAACCCATGGATATGTTTGTTTTATATTTTAAGAATATTTAACTATGACCTTATATACAATTATGTTTTGTAAGTACCATCACGGGAGTCCCACACCTTGGGGGACTTAAATAACCATTGGCTTCAGTTTGGTCACTTTGTGGCCCTCTGTTTGTCATGGATCCATTGACCTTTGTCCTGTGCAAAGCAAAGTGCTATGCGGAGATAAGTGCTATGCGGAGATAAGTGTTATACTATTGTGGGAGCCACCTCTATAGTCTGTACGAGCCACCTCTTGAATCTGTACCTCTGTTCTGATTGTCACTCATGTGACCTCTGTTCTGTTCTGTTTGGTACCGTGTTTATGGTTATTTATTTACATAATTTCTGTATTTCAGTTTCTGCCGCTTAAATGATTTGTTTACCAATGATTTATTCATCAAACTGAGTTATGTAAATGTTTGGCCTAACTAACTATCCATGGTTATTTAGTATCCCTTATACTCTTGGTATAATATTTCTCACTCTGTCATGTGCTTATAGCTGTTTACCAATTTTCAGGAAACAATGCAATTCAGAAATAACTTTTGAAAAGTCTTAGACGCGGGGTTACGAAATAGACACGCACAACACTTTTATGATATTTTTCTATGTAAATATCGACATTTTTTGTTAATAAATTTTATAATAAAATAGAAGTTCCGATGATTATTTTGGTACCCTCACTTAAATATTACTTCCGCTCGCGTTTATCAATTTGTTTAAGAATTGGCCGGAGGTAACCTAAGTTACTGACCATCAGGATACTTAACCCTTGGGTACGGGAAGCGAGTCGTGACACAATCAATATTTCACAAAAAATCAAAAAGTGCACAGATCATCCCAAACCACCCAAGTTTAAAAATTAGACTAATTTTTTAAGCTTAATGATGTAGTAATTGATTAGTATATTTAGGGTAATATTTTTTTCCATATCTTTTTAATTATCATCCAATCATATTATTTATATATTACTGAGTTTAGAAAATTAATCTAAAAAGTAGACTTGTATATCTTTTCCCTATTTGTAAAAGGAAAACTATAGAACTCAGACTTATCCCCTTAAAATTTTTTGGATGGGTGGTTGTATAATGAGGATTAAATTTGTATAGTCTAGGATTCGTACAATAAATCTAATGAGAAATTTACAATGTGTACCTTTTTAAACGATGCACGTTGTACAAAAGTTATGATTTTTTATGATGAACATTATGATTGTTTGTGATGTGTATTATGACATTTTGTAATAAAATTATAAATAGGGAATTTATAATGTGCACTCTAAAGTTATGAATGATAATGTTATGACATTTTGTGATTTTTGTTATAACACTTTGAGATTTTATTATGACATTTTTCAGCGAAAAAAAGTTATGACTTTTGTAGTGAAAAAATTCTGACATTTTGCGTTTAAGTTATGAAATTTTGTGAAAAAGTTATGAAAGATATACCATATGCACCTTTTTGAGGGTTCACATTATAACATCTCCCTAAATCTAATTCATAAGCTGAAAATTTTGGGTAATTTTTGAATTGATAAGGGTAATATTACTCTTTTTAAAATCCACCTTCGATCAAAAAATTTAAAAACATGGATAAATTACTAGTAGATTCTAATAGTTAGATTTAATTTTTATTAAATCCTATTGAAAATTAGTCCAATTAAAAGTTTAGACTTTTTTTAAACGATCGCTAAAACTTATAATTAATGACTTTTTTGTGACAAATTTATCAAACTGACGGTGAAAATTAACAATTAGTGATACTTTTTAATCATGTTCGATAAAAATGCCGTTAATTATCACACGACTTATTAGATAATAAGTCCACCTAATAGAATCTACACATAAGTCCTCCAAATTTTTTTTTAGAAAAATTACAAAAAAAAAAAGAAAAGGAAGAAATAAAAAGAAAGCAAAACTAAGATTTAACCCTTATGACAAAATAAATCCTAATTTTAATTTTGTCAATTTAAATTTTAATATTTTGATTTATTTTTGTTAAACAAACTATTTATTTACCACTGATGGTAGTGGCCCAGTGGTGAAGGCATTGCCTTCTTACAGCCATGAGTCAAGTTCGACTCATGGGGAGCGCGAAAATCTTGGGATTTCTAGGGGCTCTCTGCGGAGACCTCGTGCTATACTCCGATCGAAACTTGTCCATGGCTGGGATGGTTGATGAGCTTCACTGGTGCCTCGATGGTAGGTCCCTTCCTGTGGGTTGGGTTAAATCAGTCTGGCAACCGGCTACTACGAGGCCTGGGCCTACGGAGGTCGTGATGCCCCCTCAGAACCTCCTTTTTCTTCGATTAAAAAAAAAAAAAACTATTTATTTATTTTTGTTAAACAAAATTGATAGAAAAAGGGTTAATGCCTTAGTCAGTGAAATTTAACTATTTTAATATATATATATATATATATATATGTATAAGTTAATTATTAAAAATTAGGAAATTAAAAGTCAAATAAAATTTTATTCAGTGTGTTTGGTTTGAGTTTTTTGGATTTTTTTTTTTAAATTAACTTTTTTTGTTTTTATTGAACATTTTTAAAATTTTAAACATTTTTTTTTTTACTTTTTTAGATGCACCTTACTTAGATGTATCTAAAAAGTAAAAAATTTGTGAAAAAATATTTTAGAAAATTAATAAATACATAAAAATACAAAAATGTACTGAATTCTTGTATTTTTTTTTTTTGTATTTTTGATATTTAGTGAATTTTTAAAAGATTTTTTTTACAATTTTTTTACTTTTTAGGTGTATTTATATTAGGTGTGTCTAAAAAGTAAAAAAATTGCTTAAGATATTAAAAAAATTCATTAAAAACAAAAAAAAAATACGAAAAATAAGAAAATAGAATTTTCTGAAAAGTGGAAACAAACAAGGTGAATTGTTTCTCCAACTTTTTAACTTTGATTATATAAATTTCACTGGTTTTTACTCTAAATTAGTGAAATTTCAATGTTTTCAAAAATTTAAAAATTTCAATTAATAGCTATAATTTACAAAATTAAAATTTTATTGAATTGTTAGTGTATTTGCACAATAAAATTTCTTTGACTTTAGTGAAATTTCATTGACCTTATTCAGTGAAATTTCACCAACTCTGGTAAGATAGAATTTACTAACAAATCCATAGACATTTCATTAACTTATCTTAAGAGCCAATGTTTTTTTAATTTATTTACTTATAATTACAAGCATTTTGACTAATTTTGAGAGACCAGATTCACCATCCACTTGCGGGGATCCCATTTAAAGTCAAAGCAAACGGCCTGTTTAAGCTGGTTTCATTGAAATTATTATAATTTGTGGGTATTGAACTTAAAATCTAAAAGAAACACATTCTCAAGTCCCAAGTTGTGCCCACTAAGCCAAAGAAATTTGTCTAACTAAAACTAGTGATATTGCAAGAAGTTAGTGGAAAGAAAAGGAAAGAAAACATATATTAGAGAGAGAAATAAATGATATTATAGACATGAAGTTTTGGATAAAAAGAATCGTTATAGGATATTCATAAGGTCGTTTTTATTTTATTTTATAATTTATATCAAGAAAAATTATACTTCTAAAATTTAAAATTTTAAGAATCTTAACTCGCAAAACTCTAGCAAAATCATGTAGAGGATATATCTATACATTTCTCTTAATTTATCAGGGGTGGCTAGTTAGCGGTATGGATAGGTTCAAGTTGCGTGAAGTTGAGTTGTGTATTTAAATTGTTTAACCTAGACATGACCAATTAATGAATGGGTGAAGTTCAAACATATTTAAGTGGACACGGAACGTACACATAAACTCAAATAAATGTGTTTAATTTTTTAAACCACTTTATTTATTTTAACCAACCCATTTAGGTTAACTAATTTTGTTCAACTTGACCTATCTTAATTGATTGTTGTATGATTTTTTTATTATAAATATTTTATTTCAAAATTTTTATAAAATAAAACACAAATGTGAGACATAGAATGTGCCTTCCATATGTAATCCATTACTTTACAAGACATATCATTCATTTCATATCTACATTTATTGTACGATTTTTTTCTGCACACTTAAATTTGGCCATCATCATTTGACCCAAAGGCCACTCGCCTAGACTGTTGGACTTTTTTATGACCCAAGTTCGTATCTTGGGTGGTTTGGTTGGTTCGAACGATAGTGGGCTTTGGTATTGTATTTAATGCCCAACCTATTGGTTTGTCAAAGGTAGTTGTTAGACCACCTCATGAGTTCGTAATAAATTATGGACAAAAAAAAAATTATATATATATAAATAAAAACTAATCTTGGCCTATTAGTCTAAGGTCTCGTTTGACAACTCAATATTTTATTTTAAAAGTTAAAAAATTATTAAAAAAATTAAAAAGTTAAGGATACGTTTTTCTCTTTATTTTTTATACATATTTTTATAAAAAGTTTAAAAGTTATTTCTAATATATTATTTTTTTAATTTATATTTTAGTTAAAAAGTCAAAAAATTACTAAAATAAACGAAGCCTAATTTTGTGAAATGACCTACGAATCAGTGAGGAGATCTGTTGACGCATACTGTGAATACATATGCACCTGGATAGGGCTACGATAGAAGTCCTCGTTTGCAAACCAACCTGATTCAAGTCCAACAAAAAAAGCCCATTAGACTTGGCATGCGGTAGACTTTGACTCTACTTCCTTGATTGGCCTGACTTGATGCCAATGATTATCCATTTCATTTAAGATTTTATTAGATCTATTTAGGGTTAATTTGGGATGTTCTAAAAAAGTGTCCTTTTTGACTTATTGGTGAGTTTGGGTTGAGTTTGGATTGGGTTTGATGTGATGTGTTAGAGAGGTGATGTGATTTAAATAAGATGATGTGACTTAAATAAGATAGTGACTTTTTGACTTTTTAACTTATTTAGGTTATGCCAAACTTACTTTTACCCTAACCCAATAATGGATTTAAAGGTATTTGACTTGTGCAATATTTATTTATTTATACACACAAACCTGTACATGTACGTATAAGAACGAAAGAGATAGAACTGGAAAAATTCACATAACAACTAACAAGTGACAGGATTTTTGATCAATTGATTTGATGAAAAGATTAACTGTATATGATAAATTTAATTTTTCGTAAGTATATTATAATCGAAATATCTTAAAAAGTGAACAGTTTGAATAATTAAAATAAAATCTGAAATAAGTTCTCCTAATCATACAACAATGATTGTTGTGCATGACAGACAAATAATTATCCAATTTCCAAGACATAGTTCTTACAAAGAACTTTTGGATAAAAAACCCTTACATTTAAATAGATTTATATCGTGACCAATTAACAAACAAGCTAAGTTTGGATAGACTTGGCTGCCCACAAATACACAAACTGAAGTTAGCCTATTTAATTAGTATTTAACAAAGCACAAATTATTTGTCTCACCGTATTTTATTCTATATTTACCCATATTATTTGAAATTTTAATTGATTTACTTACTTGATCCCAACCCATTCACGGATTTCAAGATATTTGACCTCTTCATTTTTTTTTAATGATAAATTATAAATATATTTCCTATAATTTTAAAATACTACAAATTGTCCTTTAATTATAAATATTTCTTTGTTATAATTTGTTATTTAACTAAACTATTAGAAAAAATAAAATTTTTAACTATTTTATTATACAATAATAAAATTACCTGAATTGTTAATTGAAATATGCTTATAATATCATTAAAACTTTTAATTGACTTGGTAAATTTTTAATAAAAGAGGTCATGTGTTATACAATTAGAAATTTGAAATGGTGTAATGTAATTTCTCGAACCGAAAGGGTGATTTATATTTTAAGTGAACATCAAGGGGTATATTTATAATTTACTTAAAAAAAAATAAATTATTATAGATAATTTACACTTTGTCCCCTTTATATTTGATTATTTTTTCACTTTCATATTTGAAGTTTATTTTTTTTTTTCACTTTAACCTTTCATATTTATAGTTTTTCTCAATTTACTCTTAAATCTAACTTCTATTCAAAATTAGATAGAAAATATCACTTTAGTTGTCACGTGATATAAAAATATTCTATTATATTGAGGTTTGGATTTGTATCATAGGCCTGAGGTATTCATAATAGAATATTAAATAAATTACACTCACTTCCCTTAAAGTTTCTGACAATTACATTGACCTTTTCTCATTTTTATGAAATTACATTGACCTTTCCTGAGATTTATTTTTGATTTGCAAATTCTTTCTTTCCATTAGCTGAGCATTAGTTTGATTAACGGTTATGTTTTTTTTGAGCAAAATTAGTTGTTAAATTAGCACATAAAGGGATCTCAGTTTGGTTTGTATAATATTTGAAGTGAGTGTTTAAAAATAAAAAATAAAAAATAATAATTAATCAAGATTTGCATTATCCACGTAGAGTGGGCTTTTTGCGTGAATCTTATGATTAATTAAGGTGCGCGTAAGTTAACCCGGATATCTAATCATTAAAAAAATTCTTAAAACCAAATAAAAAAATATAAGAACTTGTATGTAATGCTATAAAAACATATATATAGTCAAATTACGTGAGTATCTATAAATATTATTTAAATAAATATATGTGGTGTTCTAATTTGATTTTTATTAATTTAGATAGTGAGACTCATCAATTTTATCTTTTTATTTTTTATTTTTTATTTTAAGACAATTGATATATATGATGTCAAGTATTAATTAAAAATTACCGAATAACTTCTTTTATATTTATGTAATTAATTTTTTAATTTGTTTCATCATCATTTTTGTCATAATAACAATGATTATTATAGAATACACACAATTTTATGTGTAACACATAAAAGTCATAATACTTGTTGTGTTGATTACCACAAATATCATAATTAATTTGTTTTCAGTCACAACTTAAAAAAAAAGAAGAAGTCATAACTAAATAGTATATAAGGTATAATCAAAATAATAATTACACATTTAATGATTATCAACAAAAATATTAAAATTACTAAACTAACTCTTCCACTACTGTTATTAGTCATAGGGGGGAGATCAGTGTAATTTCAAAAAACAGAGGAGAGACCAGTGTAATTACCAGGAATTTCGAGAAAGGTGACTGTAATTTTAGCCTCAAATATTTTAAAAAATATAAAAGTCAAAAATTAAAACTAAGGCCTTGTTTGGGAAGACTAAATAAGTGCACTTTTTGTCTTTTTTGATTAAAAAAGTGAGGTTAAAAATATAGATGTTTGGGTTAACTTTTTGACTTTTTATGAAAAAATGTGTAATAAAAAATTGTAAAAATTGATTTTTAGAGGAAAATTTGAATTGGGAGTTGTGCAGCCGTAATTGTTGACTTTTGGTGAATAGTGTTAACTTTTTAACTTTTTGAGTAATTTTTTGACTTTTTAGATTATTTGGGATATCCCAAACTTAGCCTAAATTGAGAAAATGACGAAAACGGTAAAGTGTAATTTATTTATCATGATTTTATTAATACACGAAACCTGTAACCTATCCATGTACGTATAGGAATGAGAAAGTCACATTCACATATAACAACTAACAAGTGGCGGGATTTCCTGTTTAAGCGGCACTGCGATAGTACCTCTTTCTCTCTCTATCTTTTTGCCTCACGAGAAATCGGAGAACAACCTCATTCTCATCATCATCATCGTCAACAACAATATCATCAACTTCAATATCAATATCAATGCCATCTTAACCTTTCAATTCCTCTCTACAATCTCTACATATATATATATATATATGTGAAAACTCTCAATTGATATTTTTGTTTCTGTTTCCAAACATTGCTGCGTTACATTCCATCAATGGATCGACGCTCAATTCCTGTTAGTTCTGATCTCGTATCAAGTTCTGCTCCAATCGAATGAATGAATTTTAAACTTGTGTTGAATTATTTTGAATTTTGTTTGTTTGTTGCAGAGGAAATCGTTCAGGATTCGGATCTGTAGATCGCCTGCGAGCTGCATTTGTGTCTTGTTCGACGTTCAGTAGCGGAAAACAAGAAGGCGGCGAAGAAGAAGAAGAAGAAGAAGAATAAGAAGAAGAAGAAGAATAAGAAGAAGCTTTCTGTGATTATTAATGGAGAAGAAGAAGTATCCAATCGGACCCGAGCACTACACTCTTTACGAGGAGGTAGGGCAGGGTGTGAGTGCTTCGGTTCATCGCGCTGTCTGTATCCCACACAACGAGATCGTCGCTATCAAAATTCTCGATTTCGAACGCGACAATTGTGATCTGGTACATCCTTTGTTTTCAATAACATTGATTATACCTGTCTTGGAAATTTGAATCAAAATAAATCAAATAAGTGTACCATATATGTATATATTGTTGTATAATTGTTATAAAATGAGAAAAATGTCTTTTTGACATTGTAATACTATTTTATCTCAGAGACTATAGATTAAAAATATGAAAATATGACATTTTTTTGCCGAGACCTACCTAAGTCCATGTAACATATATTGCTTTAGAATCAGAACAATGTCTTCAAACAAGCACTTGATATATTTTGGTTTTACAAGTTTGGCTGCATTAGGCATTTTGGCTGGCAAAAGTAGACTATCTATTTTTCCTAGACACTTTTGAATGTAAGCACTCAAAAAAGAATTTATATTTTAGCTAGCCATTGACTTATCTGTTTTTTCAAAAGAAAAATGCTATATATGCAAGCTAAAAGATGAATGGAACACGTTGTCCACAATAATTTATGCTAGTTTCATGAAACCCCAACAAATGGACAATAGAGAATCCTTTGGGGACAGAGCATTCTGAGAATTTCAACCCACATTGCTAAATTTCTAGGAAAAAAAATCAGCAATAAACATAGATTCATAGTCGGAAAGTGGTAGGGGAAGATTGACTCCTCTGGTTAACAGCTTCAGTGGTAAAATTATAGTCGGTCCCACTGTTCATCAGGTTTGTGTAATATGCATTTTATTGATGATCCATCTATAGATAATAAGGAAATTAATTTTTGTAACAAATATGTAAGACAATACCCACAGCAAATCAGCATCAACACTCAACAAGGTCAACATTTGTTTAGATCAATTATAAGATGTATTGCTAAATTCCCAAAATATACAACTGTGTAGCACTGCATCTAAACCATAAATACCCAGATCAGGTAATGAGCTTCCAAAGAATTCTAGAATCAAATAACACAGCACAACCAAGAGTTTTTAAGGAAACTAGCTCCATTTGAATAGATAACAAGACTCTAAAATGCAATTCATAGTGAGATAAAGAAATTGATTTCATCGCTTGTTCTTGCAAAGAAGCTAAATTAATTTGCAGACATTCACCAACCAAGGTTATTACATCAATAACAAGCATCTGACTAAAATAGTAGGATTTAAAGTCTAAACCTCAAACCTTAAAAGCTTGCACATACAAAAGATCATGAAAAGAGCAATAAAGAGTTACATCATACAAAAACAATGTATAATGTATTTGCGTAGATTACATTCTATACTATTCCCAAGTCCAGGATAAAAAAGAAAAAAGATAAATACGGATAACTTGAACAAATGTTATTGAACAAATGTATAATGTATTTGAGTAGATTACATGCTTAGAGTGCTTGCAAGGCTTAAGTGCTTGCAAGGAGTGGTTGTGAGTTCAACTTCCTCTAAGTGCTAATCTAACAACTAACCACTGACTTTTGCCGATCAAAAAGTAAATTACATGCTTAGATGAGGCAGAGTTGATTTGATGGAGTGATGAGTTGCAGAGATGTTGAAGGAGGGAGTTGCTGTATTTATTTGCCGGGCCCTGTAGCTGCACTGTTTGCAGAGCCTCCAAGGGCTCTTAAGTTAGCTAGCGGGGAAGGCATGAAGTAAAATAGTCAACCCTTTACCCAACCTATGGAGGGTCAAAGTTGGAGTGAGGCTGGATAAAATACTTAACTTGGCCAATTTAGACCACTTGTTGGAGTTGCTCTTAGGGTTTGATATCAAGTTTGGGTTTGAGGTACTAATTTTGAGAATTTGGTGGGGGGCCACTGCCTATCCAACCATACAAACAATATAGAACAAGGCCTTTGTACATGAAATAGATAGAAAAGACATGTACCCATCTCGGCGAAAATTATTTGGTGCTCATGAGACAATGCTGCAGAGGGTATCCACACCATCAATTGGCACCAATTAATGGTGAGGATGCTCTTTGTGGCATTGCCGCTTGGGGCAATGAATAACTTCTTAGTAAACATCTTGTTTTTTACGTGGTCAAAGGCTCTAGAGCTTGTGTAGAGTTCATCTATATGATGTTATACAACTATTTATAATTAGAGTTGTATGAAATGTATATATTTTTACGTATAATTAGAGTTGTATAAAATTGTATATATTTTTACATATAATTAGAGTTGTATAAAATGTATATATGTTTACTCATACAAACATGTTAGTATTCATTAGTGAACACATGCGGTGGGCAGGGGCCATGGCCCTCCAAACTTCATAAAAATCTAATTAGCCCCATGCTATTTTGAGTATTTATAAAAGAAATTAGCATTTTGACCCCCACAATCCAAATAATTTTATTTAGGATCGTCCAAAACCTAAATAATTTTACCTTAGTCCCCCTCGCAAAATTTTTGGGTCAGTCACTATTAGTATGTGTAGATACATTTTGGATATGCATACAATTTTTGTACAAGGATAAGCCAAGAGAGAATATAGCTATTTGAAAATGCTAAGTAGACTTGTTAGTTTGTGTTCCTTATCCCACCAAAAACAAGACTCATGAATTATTTCATTGAATTCTCCTTGGTGTTTTCTTCAGCATCTGCCACTAGCATTGGGACCATATGAACAAACACAAAAGTAAAATTAGGACTTTATGCTTAGATTACAATATCACTCAAAATGCCCAAAGTGTGATTAAGGAAATGGTTTGCTGTCTCATTTAGTGGGCTTAATTATTAAGGTATTTGGTATTTGAGAAGTCAGATTATATGAGACAGGAAAGAAAATTGAATTTTTGCTATATGCTGTGTAGTAGGTCTCTGGAAACTGAAAATCTCAGCTCAAGTACACCATATATGTTACCATCCTCAGTTGAATGAAGCTTTCAGGTTGCTTGGATCCAAAAAAATTAACATAGGAAGACTAAAAGTTTCAATTGCTTCTCTTTTCTTAGACTTTCCAATTTATCAAATGGAGAATAATTTCTTCTGCAGTACTTTTGTCTGTTCCAGGACTCAATCTTATGTTGACTATTAAAAGAAAATTATGTTGATAACTAAATAAATTAATAGTCATAACATAAAAAATAATGAGCTATGAAGATTGTAATTGTCTCCTTTATGACTTTCAGATTCAGGTTATCTGCTTTTTCCCCTCAATATTGGTTTTTTTAATAGTGAGCTTTGCCTATTGTTAATTTGTTTCATGACATAATTTAGTTGTTTTGACTCATGTTGCTGATTTTCTTGTAGAATAACATATCTCGTGAAGCACAGACCATGGTCCTGGTCGACCACCCTAATGTTCTAAAATCACATTGCTCATTTGTAAGCGATCATAATCTGTGGGTTGTCATGCCATTCATGGCTGGGGGTTCTTGTCTCCACATATTGAAGGCTGCTTATCCAGATGGTTTTGAGGAGGTTGTTATTGCAACAGTATTGCGTGAGGTATTGAAGGGCTTGGAGTATCTTCATCATCATGGACACATTCATCGGGATGTCAAGGTGACTAGTTTGATTTTAAATTTGTTCCAAATGCATTATAGTTGGTTCCCATACTATCTGCTCTTCTCAAGTAATTGCGTTCAATCACGTCATTATGCTCAAATGACATGTAGGATTGTGTTAATAACTACTTCAAAGTTGTAATGTTTGTCTTCAATAAAAATACATGAATGTTTTTTTCTTCTTGGGATAAACTTAACCTTCCTAACACGCTTGATAGAATTGAAATGCCACTCCGATAGCATTTGTAGGTAGTGGACTTCAAGTAACTCTTAAAAGTTATGGACAGTGTATTGAAGTGTTTATAAGTGACTAATTTGGTTTGTTTAGTGTGCAGTTTCCTAAGCAATTTGCTATTTTCTACATAGTTCCATCCTCATATTGCAATTACTATAATGTGTGGCAGAAAAGATTGTCATTGTGGTATACTTTGTGTTCTGTAAACTATTTAAACTAAAAGCTAGCGGAGGATTACATACAGGTTAAAACACACACATGCAAATATTTTTGCAAGATATTGGATGGGTATGTTTTACATAGGTTTAAATTTTGTATTTTGGGAGGTGACATCCCTCTGTTTTCCCACCAAGCTAATTTACAATTCATCCGAGTTTGTCTATGTGGGTGCTTGTACCACATCTGACATGTGGTGAGCCCTACGGGCACCACGTCGTCATCACCTTATCCCATGTAGCAGACCTCCGAGGCACCACGTTGTCCTCATAGAACTAATGAAGGTTGCATCCCTAGTCTAAGTAAGGGCATACATGCCACCAAGTAGGGATACTCATCTCACTAGAGTGGCTACCATCCTAGTAGGCAAGAGTTCTAAGGAAAATGAGTCAAAGTATGAAGAGCCTGACATGGCTTGCTTAGCAGAGCCAAGCTCTCTCGACCATGGCTCACTTGGCAGCACCATGGCTCACTTGGACCCTTGCTCGCCATGGTCCTTCATACCTTATTCTATTAGGGAATGCATGGGGTGACTCTCTCCCTACAAGTCACTTCCACTTAGCTATAGCATAACCGGGGCCTTTGGCTCACCTCTGTCCCTGCTTTGTGCTCACTCGATGGCAACATAGTTGGGCCCTTGGTTCATTTATGTGCTCATTTACTCTACTTAAACACTTGGCTGCCTTGACTGGGAGCAGGGCCTAGGCATCCCCAGTTTGGGATCATTGGAGGATTGTGGATTAGAGGTTAGGATCATTAGGTTTGTCAAGGTTGCTTGGCTGTCTCCCCTATGATGACAACACCACCTTGACCAGTCTTAGAGAGAGGGGATGTTGACCTTACACTCAAGCATGTTGCATACATGATACACTCCCCGAGATATCATACCTACCTCAGCTCCGAAGATACAACCTTCCCAAGTGCCCGGGAGAGCAAAGTGTTAATGGCGCACGAAGTGCATGCAAAATGGGCAAGAAGAAAAATAATTGTGGAGGAGAAGCAACCGAGTTCATTCCCTTCCCTTACTAGGCCCAAAGTAGTGCACTTTTTCTTGTCAAAGTCAAGGATATGGGGCTTAAATCATAGGACACAATAGTAGGGCTGATATCACATTCCTGTCGAGTTAAGGAGAGCTCACCACCTATCCATAGGTTGCTTGGGTTCCAATACTCATGAATGCAGCTGCAAACACAACAACACTATCAATCATAATCATATCATAACACACCACAAGATTGGAGCTCTCGTTTATCTTGCACGTAAACCGTACAACCCAACTGTCAACGTCTCTCACTGCCACCCTCTCTACCGCTACGACTTCCTTGGTCCTCTATTCTTCCTTCACCTCCAGTGATCTTGAGCCATTGAAGTGGCCGCCATCTTTCCAGAGGTCCATAACTGACCAGCTTTAACTTTCCTCATCCACAGTCTTCCAATTAAAATTTAACAAAAAAAGAAAATTTCATCCCGAGCTATTAGACAGATCTACTCTAGTCGTTTTTAGATGTTTTAGTAGGTATCTTTCCATTTATGAGCTTTACAAGAAGAGAAACTAATTGAAAGTTGCTTCCTTCGCTACTTTTCATGCTTAGCTTCTCTATTCCTTAATTTATACTAAAACCAACTCATAGGATTCCTAATTACTTAACTCATTTTCTAAGTTAATCAAACCTCTATTTCTTAAGGTCCTATGATAATAATTTCTCTAGCTATAAGTAAGCTAATCCAAGCTGGCTAAGAAAAGCCAAACAGAATGATCTCTTAGACTTAGTGATGTATGCAACGTCCCTGATACCTAAATAGCCCTGATTTCAAAAGTAACACTGATCCACTTTTAATCTTAGGCTATCACATCATAATGTGTCCAAGAAACTTAAGCTGGATGCTTAGTAGGATAAGTATAGGCTACTGCTGACCTCTGTTAATAGAATCTGTGATTTAATTCGCAATTTATGGATAATCAACACGAATCTACGGGTGAATCTATTTTTGAGAGTGAATCAATAGGGAATTGTATGCTTCATGATCTATTAACGATGCAATTAACTTTTTACAATTCATAGAAATCTTGGAACTATCATGTCCAACATATTTCAACTTTTTTTTTTACCTCTTTTTTATTTATTTATTTTTATAGTAAAAATGACATAATATAACTTTTAAGAGTGTTTTTGTATGAAAATAATCTATGTATGATTTTTGTTATTGTGGTGATCAAAGGGTTTTTAATAGAATCTAATTAGATCAAATCAAACCCAATATGATTTTCTCAAATTTTTTTTTTAGTCTAAAAAAAATCATAATATATTTTTTGAGGATGTTTAAGGTTAAAGTAACTTACACCCATGAATTATCTACTGGTATTTTAGTGAAATAAATATAATTCAATATTACATAGGTTAGGTCGGTTAAACCGAATGGTTACACACCACATTTTTATTTTTATTATTATTTTCTTTCTTATTATTATACTCTATATAGGATTCTTGGGTTCAGTTTTTTAATGTCACTTGAGATTATACTATGATATTTGAATAATTTTATGGTTGGTGGGATTTGGGCCCATATCTCTTGCTATGAAAGTAATGTCTTCTCAATTAGACAATGTAATCATCTCCTTATGTAACTATTTTGTAACATGTGGGAAAATCAATTTATTTCATTTTTGTCGTATATACAATTGTTTAACATTATTTTTTTAGAGTCTGTATTGAACCTTAACATTTCTTGATTTGATTCAATTCACTATTTGCAAAATTAGGATTCCAATTCATGATTCTCGATTTGAGAACTATGTTGCTGACCAATACAAGTAAATTTAAGAGTTAATTATCTAAAAGTCCAGTTTACAAATGTTATGGTAGCTCATGTTCTATTTAAGATTTTTTGAATCAATAAGTTTTATTTAATAAAATTGAGAATATTATCAGTTTTTCCCAAATTTTAAAACTAAGAACATTGTCAATTTTGCATAGTAATGTTCCAAATAATTATTTCACTAACTGATGAAAAAAAAAAGAGCATGAGATTAAACGCTTTTGCCATTCTACTTATTGGTTTGGTTCAACTATTTAATAAAACTGAGAATATTATCAGTTTTTTTCATTTTTAAAGTTTTTTTTACAGTTTTGCACATCAATGTTCCATTATCATCCTCCTTAATAGACACAAAATTTTCAGTTTTGCACAAAAAAATAATTCAATTTTTTCAATTTTTTTTTTAAAAAAAAACTTCGTATTTTTTTTTGCACATAATTTTTTTTTTTTTTTTTTTAGTTTTTTCAATTTGAAAGTTGATATTTTAAAGTTTTAAAAATCATAATAAATGTCAAATCATCATATTTCTTTATAGATAATCATAAATGATGAACAATCATTGTTTGAAGGGCAATTCTGACTATTAAAAATATAATGGGACTTGAAGGTCTAAAAAATCTTAGTTAGGACTTAATGGAGTATAAGTTCATAAACTAGGACTTGTGTGTAACTGCCCCTAAATTAAAAAAAAAAAAAAAAACTAATGTATTATTATTAAAAAAAAAAAATCTTTGTGCTAACTATTGTATTATTATCTTTTGTTTTTATAGGCTGGAAATATTCTTATTAATGCACGTGGTGCGATTAAGCTTGGAGATTTTGGTGTATCTGCTAGCTTATTTGATTCGGGGGATAGACAACGGACAAGGAATACATTTGTGGGGACACCGTGCTGGTATGCCTTTTTTTTTTTTTTTTTTTACTTTATGTTTTTACTCATTCCACAATACTTTATGTTTTGGTCATATATTTGGTGGGTAATCTTGATGACTGCTGGGCCCTTGCCAATTGTTAGAAAAGGTCATCATTAAGTGTTCTCTTAAACATCTTCAATTATAGCACAGACTTTACAGTTATACCAGGAGGATCCAATATTGCATTGTTTCCTTAACTACTATATGTGTCTTTGTTTTGCAGGATGGCGCCTGAGGTTATGGAGCAATTGCATGGCTATGACTTCAAGTCTGTCTACATGCTTGTTGCAAGTGTTCCTTCTTTTCATCCTAATTAAATACTGTGACATGTTCTTACTTTGATTATTTTTCTGCAGGGCTGATATCTGGTCTTTTGGCATTACTGCTTTAGAGCTTGCCCATGGCCATGCTCCTTTTTCAAAGTATCCTCCAATGAAGGTGCATACATCATATGCAATTGCATACTTTTATCTGCATCTTTGATTGAAGTATTGGCTTAATTACAATCTGAAGCTAATTCACAATTGGCAGGTATTGCTTATGACCTTGCAAAATGCACCTCCTGGCCTTGATTATGAGAGAGACAAGAAGTTCTCTAAGGTAAAGTGCCGATAAAATGGTTGTGATTTTTAGCTTGGTAGTGATCATGTGATGCAATTTTTTTCCTCTTCTTTTTCCTTAGTCTTTTAAGCAGATGACTGCAAGTTGCTTGGTAAAAGATCCTTCAAAACGGCCTTCTGCAAAAAAGTTGTTAAAGCATTCCTTCTTCAAGCAAGCTAGATCTAATGATTATATAGCGCGGACACTTTTGGAGGGGCTTCCCGCTCTTGGTGACCGTCTCAAAGCCTTGAAGGTCAATATGTTACTTTTTGTCGATATGGTTTGGCTACTGATGAGGCTATGTGCTATTCCAATTTGGGTTCTTTGCTAATCAGTGTGCAATATTATCTACAGAGAAAAGAAGAAGATATGCTTGCACAAAAGAAAATACCAGATGGACAAATGGAGGAAATGTCACAGGTTTGAATTTTTCGATCCATTCCTAAAATGAATAGATATTGAGATTTTGCTGAATTTGGTTGCAACATTTTTTGTTATGGTTCTCTTATTATATCTCATTTAGTTGGTTGTTTGGTATAAAATTTTTGGTCTTTGGTGGCTGATAGTATGTTTAGATTCTTTTGTTTTCAATTTCCTCTCAGAGCTAAATAGTACATGTGCACTTTACTATTATTTTAGTCTAATTGGTGAATGTGAACTGTCTGTCATAATCGTTTTACATCTGTTAAATGGCACTGGCTGTTATGATGATTATGCAGTCTAGTGATTCCTTTAACATCTAACAAATTTTTGGATGTCCAATTCATGTTGTGTTTGTTTCTTCTACTGTGAAGATCACCATATGTTCAGCTGATGTGTTCTTCTAAAACATGTGGGCTTTTGATTTGTAACTGTCACTACTTATTTGTATATTTAACATTCCTGGATTACATGATCCCCACTCTTTCACTTCATTGTGTCAGGGGGTATCACAAAATCTCAATGATGCAGAAAGTGAGTAGTGTAACATTTAGAGACATGATAGAAAATATGCCACTTCTCAGTTCTGATAGAAAATATGCCACT
Source organism: Camellia lanceoleosa (assembly GCA_025200525.1). Classification (NCBI taxonomy): domain Eukaryota; kingdom Viridiplantae; phylum Streptophyta; class Magnoliopsida; order Ericales; family Theaceae; genus Camellia; species Camellia lanceoleosa. The sequence goes on along the minus strand of CM045759.1, from coordinate 125,014,042 downwards.
TATCATGATAGAAGACATGATAGAAAATATGCCACTGTTTTACCCTTTTTTTCTTTTCTCTCGTGTCATTTTTTAAATGGGTCAATGGTCATGCCCTGGTTGGCATGACTATTTCTCTTTGTTAAGGACAATTTGTCGTAAGATGTCCTCTTGCTGGATTCTATCCTTATTGTGCGAGCATGCTCCAACTCAGGCAGTGAGTAGGACATTAAATACAGTTATTATTAATTGGGGTTAGAATTAATTTGAAGCCTTGATTCCAAAATGCGTGGTTATGGAATTTGAACCTGCAATGCTATTGTCAAGAACTTTTGATTAGTAAAATAAAGCGTGGCCAACACAACACTTCCCAAACATGACAGGTTGTTAACAGCTTGCTGATTTGATAGATCTTTCTTTCAGTTATATTGTTACTGCCTGTGGTGGGATTCCTGTCAATACTGTTCTAGTTTTTGTTCACAGAATATTCTGTATGCAGGATTGTTTAAGTTTAAAGGTAGGATCTTTCTATGTTATACCTTGCTGTTTCTTATAGTCATTTTTGCGAATCATGTGTAGAATGAATACAAACGAGGGATTAGTGGTTGGAACTTCAATCTTGAAGACGTGAAGGCTCAAGCTTCCTTGGTAGAGTAGAGTAACTAGCTATTTCTTCTGTGCAGCTTTTCCTTTCTGAATCCATTGAGCTATTGTAAATTTACGTTTACTAATCAACATTTATTTTGCTAGATCCAGGATGAGGACATTATATCTGAAAAAGATCTGGGTGGAAGCTCAGTTAGTTCTTCTGGGCTTGACCATGAAAAGGAATTGCAGCATCAGTTGTCTTCAGTGAGCTACTGTTCACAAGTTTCAGATATAGTATGTTAACACTCTTTGCATGGTTTTCTTCGGTGAAATGTGAGTCTTTCTGCGGTTCCTAATGATATGGTACTTCACAGGAAGATAATGATCTGATGCCGAATCAACCATCTTCTCTATCAGCCGACTCAACTCTGACTAATACCTTGTATGTCTTCTTGTTGGAGATCATTCACAATCATATCTTTTCCTCTCATATTGTCCTGCTGTTATATGTTTTGAGATCTATTTACACATAATTTGCTTATTAGGAGTTCTATGACATGAAAGAGTGGTGCTGGTGCTAAGACAAATTTTAATGTTCATTTAATATATTTGTTTCTTATGACCTTTGCATGGGCAAGGTTGTCAGTCTGTATAAATGAAACTACTATTTTGTTTTTATTTTCCAGAAATAAATATGAGAAATCCGATGATGATGCAAGCATTGCTGGTTCAAACCATGAACACCAAGTTTCACAAAATTCTGCCTCCTGTCTTGAGGATAATGTTGAAAATAATTTGTCTGGAAAACCTGGCTCAGATGTCAGTGGAAGAAACATTGACGGCATGGCTGTGCAAGGTCATCAGAGGAGGGGAAGTTCATCAGGCAATATCATTTTTCCTGATGGTTGTGTTCTCCCAAGCAAAGGAGAGGGGTATGATAATGATATTTACAACTAACTTCTATAAGCTTTTGGACCTGTTCTTGAAGTGTTATGTTTTAACAGTGGTGAAGTGTTCTGTTTTAGATAGTGGAGGCTATAGTTTGTTCTGATATCATTTGGGAGCAGCACTATATTAGCAGTATACACTATTCAAATATGGGAATTTACAATTTTTGTATGTCTTACCTTTATGCATACCTATTAGTTCTGTGGCTAAAGTCACTAGCAAATTCATGTGCTTCTGATGATTTAGTGCACAAGTTTCAACCTTCATCCTGAAAGCTTATTGTTGAGCATCGATTTATGGAGCTTTGTGTATCGCCCGTGATAGTGGAATGGCTCAGTTTATTTTCCATAGAATTTTTTGTCCTTAAAATTGTGTAACAATGACTTATAAATGCATACATAGAAACTATGACATAAAAAGGAGAAAGAAAAGAAAGTTCAATGATGTTTTGCATGAAAACCTATAAAGAGGTATAGTCATTTGAAGCGCTAAGATAATAAAGTGGACTCCGTTTTGTTCTGCCCAATGGATTAATTTTGGAGTCTAGAAGTAGGCCAATGACCTAGGAGTACTTGCGTAGACAAAATATATAGTGTGGGTGAAGACTGTAGTACAGTAGGGTTCATCTCAGTCCATTTTTGCTTACGTTTGTGATTGGTTGAGAATCAATATATCGTTACAGAAAAAGTTCAACATTGAGTCTTTCTTCTAGTAGTACTATGGATCAAATTCCATTATTGAGCATTTTATTGCATATATATACACAATTATATAGCTCTCTGGTATATTAAATACCTATTTCAGACACAATTATATAGTTCTCTGGTATATTAATTCAAATAACTATTTCACACTTCTACTGGGCACATAATTGTTATTGTTATTGACTTGGACTCTCTCTTTCTCTATCTCTCTTCATTTTTGCATTTTTAAAAAACTATAATCAAGAAATTTCACTTCTTATCATGTGTCATTATCATTGTGATGCAATCCATTGTGAGTTTCTAGTGAAATTTCTGCAATTTTCAGTGATAAATCGCAAAATCAGCTACAAAACATCTCGAGTTGCAATGGAGCTCCTGTTCCACAGGCATTGGACGATGCACCTCCTGAAATTCTGTCTAGAGCTTCTAGAATTTCAGGCAAGTAAACATTATTTTTCTTAATTCTTAGTTCCTAGAGAACTTACTTTCATGTGCAAAACTATGTTGACTTCATTTGGTTGATTATATTGGCTTCTATATGGTGTCAAACACATTTTTTGTGTTTTCATCTAATTCAGATTTTATTGTGACAGTAAACAGCGAAGAGCTTGATGACAAGGTAAAGCCACTTGTTCAACAAAAGGGACGTTTCAAAGTTACCTCTGAGAATGTCGACTTAGAAAAGGTACATTTTGCCTTTTGTACCTGATGGTCCTGTATTCTACTGTTCAGAAGGATAACATTCACCATTTCTTGTCAGGTGGGACCAAATCCTTTGATGCAAAAGAGTCACAGCATGCAGGTTTGTACTTTTCAAGTCAACTCAGTCACTAAGAGTATTAGTTAAAATAAACGGTAAATTACATTGACACCCCTGCCATAATAGAAAAATATCACTTGGCATCCCCTATTATGAGAAATATCATTGTCCTCCCTTGTCAGAGTTATTAGTCAAATAGGGTTAACTGTATTTATGAATTTACCCTCTTACCCTTGCTCTTTTTAAAAACTATTAAATAAAATGATGATAACATTATAATTCTTATAAAATTAGTCAGATTAATTTAACTCTCTAACTCTCTTATCTTCTTCCTTTTCTGTCCTTTGTCTCACACTCCTCTTTCAATGTTAACTGAGTAATATCAGTCGACCCTAATTACTGATGGCCGCTACCACCATCACCACCATTAACGTTACATTGATCCTATCCCTCACCACCATCATCATCTGAACCCACTACCGCTTTTAACTGCATTGATTAAGCCAATCTAAATCCAGCAACTAGTCCCACCACCCACACCACTAACACCATTGCAGTTGCACCATCACCACCGTTATAGATCAGCAGGTGCACACGCATGTCCAACTAAAATAACCATTTAGCTCTCTCGCAGAAGTCTAATTAAGGAGGCCAAATCAGTTTTTGAAGAGAAGGGAAAGAGGGGGAAGACAGAAGGTGAGCTGTTGCTATGGCTTATGGTGGGTCACATACTATTTAATTGGGTCATTCTGGTGGTTTTGGAGAGGTGGCTATGGAGTTTATAGCTTTAGTAGCTTTGTTTTGGGTAGAAAGCATATGCGTGGCATTTCCATTGATGGTGAACCTGGTCTGATTTAATGAAGATGGTTTTGGTTTGATAAGGCGAATGAGATGGCCTTAACAATAGTGATTCCACGTTGGGTCTGCAATGGTGGGTTTGGTGATCCAATGGCAGGGTTTCCATTATGGGTTGGATGTTTCGAGCCACGTTGTAGAGCCACGTTGGTGGTTGCACTTGAGTGACCGAGTTGGTTCGGATCAAGTGCATTGAGGTTGACTGAGTTAAGTGGGTTCAAAAGATAACAGAGAAAGAGAATGTGTTATGTTGAAAAGTTGACTTTTGTATGGGCGAATGGGTATTTATGAAATTATTTTTGCTAACATCTGTTATTTCTGTTAGGTCAACAAACGACTAACTCATGAAAGAGGGAATTTGTTACTCAAGGGTGTGCACTGATATTTCACGTAATAGTGGGAGCCAAGTGATATTTTCCAATTGTGAAATGGGTGTCAGTCTAATTTATCTTAAAACTATTCTTTTACGTGATTGTGTTTTAGTGGTAGACGTCTCTCTCTCTTTCTCTCTCAATAAAATTTCTCTTTGATTGCACCTGTTATGTAAGGTTACAATAACCGGTACTACTTTATTTGCTGGCTTTCTAGTTAGTAAACCTATTTGCATGTAAATCAAATTAGACATATATATATATGTTCTTCTGGAAGCCATTATGTGAAAGAACCTGGTGTTTTTATCCCCTTTTAAAGCCAAATTCAATCTCGATTTTTGCAACCAGATCCACTCTTTCCTTTTTCTAAGCTTCCAAACTTCATCTCTGATTTCAATTCTTTTCCTAACTTCAGCTTCTAATAGATCTCTACCTTCAGCAATTATATCCCATGAATGCAACTCTGCTTCAGCTGCTTTAAGCTTGGACTCCACAGGACCAAATACCTCCACATTCCAAATTCTCAATGCCTGTTTAAGTAATCTCAGTTTGGCCATAATTCTGAAACCAGCCCAACCCACCACTTGTGAACCCATCCAAACCTTTTCAACTTCTTTGATAAAGCTGAGATGTAACACCCAAACATTTAAAAATTTGAATGGCTTGGGACTCCAATCCCTCTCATCTTCCTTCAACAAGATTGGGCAATGGTCAGACACAGATCTAGGAAGGCCCCATAACTTGAAGCTAAACCATTCAAACCACTCTGGATTTAAGAGAAACCTATCAATTCTACTCCAACATACTCCAACTTGCGAATTACTCCAGGTATATTTCCTTCCACACATAGGAACATCAACCAATTCCAGATTATTTGAAAACTCATTGAATTCCTGCATCCCCCTATCACATCTCACACAACCTTTCCTTTCCCCTATATTTTTGATTTCATTGAAATCCCCCCCCCCAAACACCACGGTTTTGGGAAGGATGCTTTTAAGTTAGCTAAGACTGACCATAGACGACTTCTATCTCTACAATCATTAGGGGCATAGACATTGCCAATAACACAATCAAGCCTATGATAAACCAAACCTGATAACAATATGAAGTTCCTGGAACCGCAACAATCCTTTAACTAGAAGACAGCAGGCTTCCATAAACACAACAAACCCCTTGCACTACCTACAGCATCAACCCCTATATACTCCAAATCATCTTCTGGCCAGATTGACCTAACAAAAATCTCATCAAAACTTAACTTCTTCGTTTCTTGAATCAAAACCATATCCACCATTTTTTCCTTTAGCAGATTTCTGAGACACCTTTTCTCAGGCTTACCCAAGCCTCTAACATTCCAAGACAGCACTTTCATTGTGAAACTACTTAACCCCAAAAAATCTCCTCAGGTGCAGGCTTAAACACCACCACGGATCCCCTTTTCTGCTAATCTTTCCTCATCTTGATTCTCCATCTCCATAATTTTGCAAATAACACTTTCTTCATCATCCCCAAATTGAATACCCAGATCTTTTCCCAACTTAACGGTGGCTTTAGCTTCATGACGACTCAAAATCTGCCTATACGCACCACTACTAACTAACATGGAAGAAGAAATCGCAGCTGCCGCTGCTCGAAATATTGCTCCTCGCTGAAATCCTTTGCAAAACTAGGTTGTACCTCTTAATTTCTTCTTCCTTCTTAGCCTTGACCCTTTACCTTTACTAGTGGAAGCTTGATCAACTTTTTGACCCTTATCACCAACAAGAGCCCCATAACCATTTTTCCTCGTAGCTGCTGTCTTAGGACCTGAGATGTAAGGGCCTACCACAACCTTTTTCCCTTGATTAGGCCTATAATGAATTGGGTGGTCAAATCCAGGGACATCATTGGCTTCAAGGAGACCATTTGAATGGACTTCAGCCACTGGGATACATGTAGGCACTAAATCACCTGGGTCTGGGTCCACCACTTTCTGTCTTTCCATACCCAACTCCACATCAGTACAAAGCTCTTCATAATGGACTGCACTTAATACCACTTCCAAGTTAATATTGGGCCTAACAATACCATTATCACTAAGACTCCTCATCAAACCAACAGGCCCACAATTCTCCACGACTCCACAGTTTCCCATTACTTGCCTTTGTAATAATTTGCTTTGCATGCTTGTCTTGGAACCAGGAGGGATTGCATCCACAATTTGGTTTTCCAATCCACTAGCTGTTTCCTTCACAATTGAAGCAGTGGAAGAATTACAGTTGCCACCAAGCTTTAACCCCTTCTCTTCCACGTCAACCCATTGATTATTTGCCACCTCATCTTGAATGTCCAAATCATCATGACGGGCATCCTTGTCAGCATCTTCTTCCTGATGGCCCAACTGTCGGGACACAGAGCTCTGATCAACTCTCTCATGGCCACCAACATTCCCCCATGACTTACTTCCAGTTACAACCTCATCAGAATGTGACTCTTGGCTCTGTCGAATACCCTCCACAACTCTTATTGGATATGAGATGCCCCTACTCACCATTTGAACCATAGTATCTATACATTCCAACTGTGATGTGATAATTTCCACCTCTCCACATTTCAGTGATGCCATACTCAAAGTTTCATCATAAATACCCACCACTTCGCCCCACAACTCACCAATCATTTTAAAATTTTTAGAATTCCACAAATTTGGTGGAACACCATAACAATACAACCATATCACTCTCACTATCAACCATCATCCCTTTCTCCCACTCCACACCAGTCCTCAATCCATTTGCTAAACGTAGTGCTTCTGCTCCTCATTGCTTGAACTGATGGAAAAGTTACAAACGCTGCTCTGCCCCAGCCTTCCTTCACTTCAATATTTTGGAAGCCTCTGTTCTGCAAATCTTCCTTAAAATCTCTGAATGAAACTTGGTTTTTCAGCTTAACCACCAGGCTGCTGAATAACCACCCAATCCCATATTCTTTCGCCTGCACTTTTAGTTCCTTGCCCTTCTTCAACGCGTCACCTTTCACTACCTCAGCATACGTACACCTCCTTGGTGGCTTCCCAACTGTTTCTCTAATAACCTTAGCTGGGTTATATGTTTCCTTTAACATTTGCTCCTTGCCAAAATTAGCTTTCTTCACTTTTAGGATTTTATTATCACACCATACTCTATTTGTTTTCTGTATTGCAACTCCCGCTACTACTGAACAATCAAATCTCACAAAGCCGAATCTTGATCTCGTGGCCTTTTTTCTTTTGGTTGGAATGAGCACATCCTTCACTAAACCAAACTTAGAGAAAAGAGAGAACAGATCTTTGGGATTCATTGCTTCAGGTAGATCATCCACAAACATTGTATGAATACCAGAGTTTGCTCCCTGACCTCTCCCTCTTTGCCTGAACATCGGTTGCCAACCTCCTCTGTTAACCGCCTCACGACCTTTGCCAGAACCCATCTTGGTAACCTTAGCTTGAGAAAAAGTTACATATATATACTTTTCCCCACCCCTCCTTGCACCTTATAAAAACCCATCTCTCAATTCATATAGACAAGTACCCTTCTCACATCTCTAGAATTGCTTACCGCCAACAGTTCAGAAACATGAGAGAGATGGGTTCTAAGGATCCTGTGGAGATGAAAAAGGCAGTGTGGGTTCACTTTAAAGAGTTGTTCACTGAAGGTTGGAAAATTAGGCCAAGACTTGGGGGTGAGTTTAGATGCATTGATCAAGGTCAGCTTCAGAATTGCTTGGTGAAGGATTTCTCAGAATCAAAGGTTTGGAATGCTATAAAGGAATGCGATGGTAATAAAGCGCTAGGTCCAGATGGGTTTAACCTGTCTTGTATTCGAAAGGGCTGGACGTTCATGAAGGGTGATATCATGGATTTCATGAAAGAGTTCCATGATAATGGTGTATTGGGTAATGGTGTTAATTGCTCCTTTGTGACCCTAGTGCCCAAAGTTGATTGTCCTGAATCAATTTCAAATTTTAGACCTATCAGTTTTATTAGTTCCATATATAAAGTGTTGTCTAAAGTGCTGGCCTACAAAATTAGTACTACCAAGGATTATCGATAAAGTTCAATCAGCTTTCCTAAGTGGGAGGAATATTATGGATGGTGTTCTTATAGCAAATGAGGTTGTAGACTGGTGGAAGAAGTCTAACAGAAAGGGGTTGATCCTAAAGCTTGATTTTGAAAAAGCTTACAACACTGTAAATTGGAACTTTCTATTTCATATGTTGGAAAATTTTGGTTTTGGTTTTTGGACTAAGTGGATGAAGGGTTGCATTTCTTCTACAAGGGTCTCAGTCCTTCTTAATGGGTCTCCATCTCCTGAGTTCTGCCCTCAAAAAGGCCTAAGGCAAGGCGATCCATTATCTCCATTCTTGTTTAATGTTGTTGCTGAAGGTCTGAATATTCTCATATCAAGAGCTAAGGAGTTGGGTCTATTTAAAGGTATATTAGTAGGTGCTAATGGGTTGAACATATCTCATTTGCAATTTGCTGATGATACCATGATTTTCTGTGAGGCTGATTGGCCTGAAATTATGGTTGTCAAAAGAATTCTTAGGTGTTTTTGAAGTAATTTTAGGTCTTCGGATTAATTTTCATAAAAGTGTTGTGTGTGGGGTGAGTGTGGCTAATGTGGAGGTCGAGGAGTTTGCTACAAAATTGAATTGCTCAAGTCAAAAGTTACCCTTGAAGTATCTAGGGCTACCTCTGGGGGCTAGTCCTGGTAGGAGGTTGACTTGGCGTCCAGTTGTGGAGAAATTCAAGAAGAAGTTATTGGGGTGGAAGAGAAGAGTATTGTCATTTGCTGGTAGAGTTACTCTAATCAAATCTATCTTATCTGCTTTACCTGTGTATTATATGTCTCTTTCTAAAATGCTGGAGGGTGTTGCAAAAGAGATTGATAGGATTCAATCATCATTTTTATGGGGTGATTCGGAGCATAATAGGAAGTTGCATTTAGTTAGTTGGTCAAAGGTGTGTATGAGTATGAAACAAGGGGGTCTGGGGATCAAGAATATCAGGTTAGCCAATGAGAGTTTGCTATTGAAATGGTGGTGGAGGTATGGGCAGGAGGATGATGCTCTGTGGAAGTCGATTATTTGTGAGAAGTATGGCTCTATCGGGGGAAGGTGGTTCCCTGTGCTGGCCACTAATGGGTCCACATCTAAGATATGGGTAGACATATTATCAGCGGTTCAAAGAAATAGCAGACCTTTTCATTTCTACAAGGATATGCGAAAATTCTAATAGGGAATGGTGATAGAGTTAGTTTTTGGAGTGATCCTTGGATGGGTTCAACTAATCTTTTAAGCTAGTTTCCAAGATTGTTTCAGCTGGTTGAAGACAAAGAGATATCCTTGAGTTTGCAGATAGCGAGAAAGTCTAATCAAACAGGGTGGACCTTTAATTTTAGAAGAGCACTTCAGGCTTGGGAAGAAGCTGAGTTGGCCTGATTAACCACAGCTTTGGGGGCTGGCCCTCTTCTTCGTTCTGTTGCAGTTGATTGTTTGGTTTGGAAGCCTACTTAGGCAGGTGGTTTCAAGGTTCATTTTGTTTATGAGTGGGGATTGGGGAGTAATGGCTCCATTCAGAGATCAGTTGACTTAATATGGAATAATTTGTCTCCTCCAAAAGCCAAATTCTTCTGGTGGTTAGCATGGAAAGGTAGGCTGAAAACTAAAACTCTGCTACACAGGTTTGGAATTTTGGAATGTGGTGATGGTCTGAATTGTATTTTTTGTCATGAGGAAACTGAATCACTTGATCATATTTTGCTTCATTGCCCTTTTGTTTGGCAAATATGGTCTGCTTTAGCTTCTTGGTGGGGTTTTCAGTGGGCTATGCCCAGTTCAATTGAAGGTCTGTTAATGTGGTGGCTGGGGTGGAAGTTTAAAAAGAAAGTTAATCAGGTTTGGAGAGCTTTACCAGCAGCGGTATTGTGGTCTGTTTCCAGGCTGTTCAACCCAATTTTCATGTTCTGTGTGAGTGTATTAAGGTGAGAGTGGCTATGTGGCTGAGATCTCATATAAGCGGTGCCTCATTCTCAGTGAACGATGTTGTTTTCAACTTTCAACAGGTCCGGAGGTGTCTTGGGTCTTCATGAGTTGTAGGTGGAGGAGCTGCTGTTTTTTTGCTGCTATTCATGAGTTGTAGGTGGAGCTGCTGTTTGCTGCTGTTTGCCCTGATCGGTTGTTTGCTATTATTGGTGGAGTGGCTGCTGTTTGCTCTGTTCTATTCAGTTGTTGATGTGTTCTGCTTGGCTGGGGTCATTTTTTTGCTCTGCTCCGTTGGTTTTGCTGCTGTGGGTGGGGTGGTTGGGGGCTGTTTTCTGCTTTGTTGTTGTTGATGTTTAGGTTGCTGTTGGGGATGGTTGTTGGGTGGAGTTTCATAGGTGAAAGGGTGTTTTGGTTTTTGGATGACTCTAAAAGATGGTAGATTGGGATTTTGTTTCATTTGGGGGGGGGGGGGGTTGTTTGGTTTCTCACCAACCCTTGGGGTCGGGCTTGCAAATGATTGGGCTCTCTGCTTGGTGCCAACCTAGTTGGGATTGAGTAGTTTGCTATGATGCTTTGTGCTCTTCCCCTCTTTTATTGATGTACTTACATATGTCATGTATGTGTTGTCATTAATAAATTTTTCTTTTTGCTGATCAAAAAAATATATATATATATATGTTCTTCTGTGGGTGTGTACACATTTGAGCATTTTTTTAATTAGGAACTCAATGCAACAAGGTGGGAAATGAGGCACGTATAAAGTATCAAAATTTAGATCTGTTTAAGTTCCATGCATCATGCGTGTACTTTAGGAGTAGTCCAGAAATTGGATTTATTTTTATCAAATAAAACTCGTTCCTTTGTTTTACGTCTATTTATAGTGATATTTCCAAATGTTTCTTTTTGCTCAATTTCTCTCAAAAGATATTTGACACAAAAGATAGTTTTTTGTGATTATTGTACTGCTTTTAAAACTCCTTTTGGATTTAAAATTAGTACTTTAATATAACTTTCACTAACTTTGTGTTATTTCAATAAATTGATTTCAATACCACAACCAAATCCTTCACTGGTTTAATTTCTTCTAATTGCTTTCCTATGTAAAGATAAAAACTTGACTCTTTTTTATATTGAGCTCATTTCGTAGCTCATTTCATTGCTTAAAAATTGTTACAAGTGTTTCTTTCCATATATTTAGAAGCAATTTGGTGGTTGCAGATTCTAGCACTGGTAGCATCACATAAGGTGGAATACAGAATAATTTAATTGTATTTTATTTTATAAAATAATCCTATGGAAATGATATGGGTTATGTAGGTGCTTACTCAACATCCCAGCACTCCTTGTCTATCACCTACTGAGGCTACACCTGGCCATAACCTTTTTCCGACATTGCAGTCTGTTCTGCAAACAAATATTCTTCAAAGGGTAAAGCTTTAACTATATTTGTTCGACCTTTTTGTGTGTTAATTTTTTTAGAAAATTTTATTTGTGATTTTGTTATCAACAGGAGAGTATACTTAGCCTAATGAAGCAAATCTCCACTGGTGACTCTACCGGTGTGATCAATCACTTCCTCTTGAATTTGCATTTAATTTATTCAAATATGTTGGTCTTACTTGACGTGTTCAACCAACTGTGCAGTTGATGGAGGAGGTATGCCAGTGAATACAACTGTGATGGAGAAATCATTGGTATGTAATGGCATATGGTGTTATCCGCCTCCTTGAAACACTTTTTAAAAATGTTTTCTTGTTTTCTGATTTTTTTTTGTTTCCTCTCTTTTATAATGTATCTTTATTTATAAAACTAAGTTATGGTCCAAAAACCATATTCAAATTGAGTACTAAAACAGACATTTTACTGCAATCAGGTATTCCAAGAATGTTACACAGGTTTTAGAGTTGAAATTAATTATGACTTTAACAAAATAATCAAACCCATATTGGTCTGTTGCTTAGTGCAGTGGTGAAAGATGGAGTCTAAGGGCTTCAACTTTGTGCCCCAAAAGAAAACTACATAATTAAAACTAATTTTGTGTTTGTATGCTGTCTAGCCCTCCCAGCACATGAATCAAGGGGGGTCAAAGTACAAAATTAAAAAATGAGGGTCAAAGTAAAAAATTAAAAAATGAGGGTCAAAGTAAAAAATTAAAAAATTTGGACAAAGTATAACAAAAGAAATTGATTTCTCATAACTAGTGTTGATTTCAAGCCCTAGCCTGTAGAGAAGATGAGGAGGTGGAAGAAGAGTTAGCGAGTTACTTGATCGCATTCACTGAGAAAGATGCTGTCTAGCCCTCCCGGCACATGAATCAAGGGGGGTCAAAGTACAAAATTTAAAAATGAGGGTCAAAGTAAAAAATTTGAACAAAGTATAACAAAAGAAATTGGTTTCTCATATCTAGCGTTGATTTCAAGCCCTAGCCTGTAGAGAAGATGAGGAGGTCGAAGAAGAGTTAGCAAGTTACTCGATTCGCTGAGAAAGATGTTGTTTGGGGTTTTAATGTCTATATTGTATTCCATAAAAAATACATTTAATAACATAAAAGACCTTTAAGCACACTCAAAATGCCTCACTCTAGTAGATAGACTGTCTTAAAATTTCTATCTTTTGTAACTCAACATGGATACGAGAAAATATGCTTATCTATTTTCATCTCATTTTCACTTTTTTTGGGGGTAAAAATATGTTTTCATCTCATTTTCACTTTTTATATTGGTAAAAATTGATGTTGGAGACTTGCAGTTCATACTTCTGTTTTAATTTTTTTTGTTAGTACATGTTCGTCCCCCTATATTAGAATTTTGGGTCCATCCTTGGCCTTAGGCACCCTTTGCAATGTGTTTTTAGCAAGGGTATTTTCACCTTCTATGATTGTTCATGATGGAATGACAATCTTGCTAAAATTAACCTGATTAATTAGTATACAGTGCTTCTTGAATCATTTTGAGCTTCAATATTTGTATAAAATTGTGTGATCTTACATTGGCTAGCCCTGTAAGATAGTTTGACTTCATATGCTTCTTGATTTAACAAGAACATGCTGTATGTTTGTTGTTCGGCTGCAGCTAGAGGCCGCTCATGATAGGGAGAAGGAGCTACTTCATGAAATAACTGATCTGCAATGGAGGTATTCATAGCCACAAACACACACCATTTTACATCACAATTTCATTGTGATAGAATTATATATATTTTGAACATTGTATTTAATTTTAATTTTTTAAATGCAGGCTAATATGTGCCCAAGAAGAGCTTCAGAAATATAAAACCGAACATGCTCAGGTTTAACCTTTGATTGAATACTTGTTTCTCATTATAAATACTGGCATTTTTTTTTTCCTGACCAGATTATTTCAATTTTTTGTTGTTGTGTAGGTTTGTTTTAACTTTTACTAGGCCATGAGAAACCGACTGTGTAGCTCCACCGATATATCCTGGACCTTGGTGAAATTATTCTTGTACATGATCGCAATATTATTTTTTCACAACGGCTTGTAATATATTGTCATTAGACCTTTTGTATTTAGGATTTTCTGGCAAATTGCTTTTTCTTCTTGTTTGTATAATTTTTCTTTCTTTGTCATTTATTGTAGTAGTAATTTAAAGTTTGCTTGAAAGTTTCAAGTTTGTATATTTTTGGCTATATGCGAAGCTCAACTTGGTTTATCATTTACCATCCCATCATTCCTCCAACCCTGCCCAGCTTGGGGTGGTTAGGGGCGGAGAGAAGGGGTCAGGGTTCTGAACCGTCCAAAATTTTATTAAAGTTCATTTTAATGATTTTAATTTGCTAAATTTATTTTGTACCCATGCAATGAACACCTTAACTTAATTTGGCACCCCTAACTTTTTTCTGAAAACCTATTGTGTATAAGAAAATTTAAAGTAGGGATCACCCCTAAAAAATTATTCCAATCTTCTAAAAAGTCATTGCTTAAAGTAGGGAAACTTTAACCGTGTGTTAAAATTGGGAAAATGTTGCACCGAATTGAATCCCTTGAGTTTTGTTAATTAGGGAATTGAAACGGATTATATACGTCACTATTTGATTTATCGATTTTTCTGTTTAGTGTAAAAGAAAGATTCACAAGAAATTTTAAGTTGTGTTGTGATCATAGATTAGTAGAGAAAAAGAAAAAGACAAAGGAAATATATAAAAATTTAATTAATATTTTTTTCTCGTTTTTTCCTTTCCTTTGCTAAATTCCTAACGAAATTTATCATCCAACATAGTTTCGAGGGTTTTGTATAAACATGTAGAACCCTACAGCAACAATTAATAAAGAGAAAGGTTGGTATTGCTCTATAAATGGCTCATTCTGTAAGGGTAGCATTGGTTACTTATTTTATGATTTTTAAAGAATCAAAATATAAAAAGTATTTAAATATAATATTTTGGTTGGTTCGGTTGAAACTACACTCCGTTTGTTTGGGCAACAAATATTTTCTATGTTTGGTGGTGGTAGTAGTGGAATGAAGGTGGAGGTGGTGTCATGGTGGCAGGGCAACGGCAGTAGTGATGGCATCGGTGATAGTGGCAGTGGCAATAGTCATGGTGATGATGGTGTGGTGATATTTATAAAATTTTCTGCCTAAATAGGCTTGTTTTCCATTGACCATTGAAAATATTTTCTGTTGATTTTCATTTTTCATTGTACCAAATATTAGAAAATACAGAAAATATTTTCTCCTAAACAAACAGAGCGTTAGTGTACATTTTTCATAATTAAAATAGACAATACCTTATGAAAATCAAAATATCGGTCGGTTGGTTTTATTTTATCAAAAAAAAAGAGAAAAGATTATAACTCTACATTCAGGATGATGGCAATGCCACAAAATTTATTTAGGAACGACAACTATTTATCATAATCTTCAAGACGGGTAGTTTCAATTTTTGAAAGTTTTGCATGATAGCATCAATATCAATACGATAAAAAAATGTCTTTCTCTACCTATAACCAACCTATAACAACTACTAGTTTAAGTAATTCCATAATCTAATAAATATTGATGAAGAGGGTTTTAGTTTGAAAAAGAAGAAAAAGAGGAGGGGAGGATCTACAAAAAAAGATTAAGGAGCGTTTATAAATTTTTAGAAGAGATCGAAGAATTTTTTCAAACATAAGGTATATATAATTTTTTAAAGAAAAATGATTCAGACCTCTAAAAAAAGACCACTAATGGAGTTCTAATTTGTCTTTTTCTTCCCCTTCTTTTGTCTTTTACTTCACTGTTTATTTATTTTTTTATTGCTTGACAGCTCACTAGAGCTGTACAGCTGCCTCTCTAATTAGAGAAAAGTTGTGGAGGACCCCCCCTAGGCCTAGTATAGATCCGCCACTTTGGGGTGCATTTTTTTTAGCCCTATTACTTGTGCCTTGTCGAATATGATCTGACACTTTCTTCATCTATCTAGTAGTTGATCCTGTTTGCTTTTAATACCATTTTAAGGTTTGGCTCGAGAGAAATTTTTAGGTTCAAAGTCTTGCTGGCTAGGTTGGTTTCAGGTACAAGAGATTGTTATATTTTTTACCTTGAGCCTTGTACAAACTTGATATTTGTCTATCTCTACTTTTTTGTAGAGGTGGCAAACAGGTGAGTTTGAGGAAGTCAAACATGATGTGCAATAAAATAATTCAATCTAAATTAAATAAGCCGGGATGAATTGGATATACATTAAACAATTAACTCGGCCAATCTATTTATTTCTTGAACTTTTTTTTTCCTAATGGTGGTGAGGGGGATGGTGGTGGTGGTGGTGGTTGTGGAGAGGGTAATAGTGGTGATAGTGGTGGAGGAGGTGGTGGTGGTGTAATGGAGGTGGAGATGGTGAGAGGGTGGTGAATTTTAATTGAATTTGCAAGATATATGTTGGTATTTTTTCATAATAATACAATATATATATATATATAATAAATTAAATAGAAATGACAAAATAATTTTTTTTATTAAAGGATGAAATACAGAATAAACGACACAACTAAATACAAAAATAAAGTAAATTACATTACTAAAAGAACAAATTATTAATATGGATAACTAAAGATTAGAACTCGTCAACGTAAACTAAATTCTGAAGAATTAAATAACAAATAATAAGAAATAAAGCAAACTGAAGCCTGTGTGATACCACAGTTTCCTTAAAACAGATTCACCACCTCTCGATGGGTGCTGGAGGTATGCCGGTGTCTGTTTCACAGGATATAATGGTCGAAACCAGCTAATGCAGAAACACCTTCTGAATAGTTTTGGCAAACTTGATAATGGATGCACTCTCTCTAACAAGAACCAAAGAAGATGTTAACAAAAGAAGATAGAAAAAAATTTCTTTGGTGTAAAAAACCATTTCTAACTTTTTATCTCAAAATACCATCTCATTTTTCATCACAAAACCTCTCTAAAACAATCTACTACGTTGGAGGAGAAAGGCCTCTATTTATACTAGTAGGGGAGAGTCTTAACTATGAAGGCTAACATCAATGGGGTCATCAAATGCCATTAACTAAGGCCATCAACTCTAGCCATTAGGGCTAGAGTTACAAAGGTTGAAAACCTATGCCATTAATATGGTCATCAACTCCATCATCAAAAGATGAGAGTTACAAATGTCTAAACCTTCCATGTGCTTAATATATACAAATAAATATGTATATAATGATGTTTGAATAAACCATCTATATGGGTCACAAAATGGATACTAATGTTGGGTCACAACCCGATCCAAACCCAATTCTCAAATACATGTACAAGCTATGACCAACACAACAAAACTTAGCCCAAGTTTAAGATTAAGTCAAAGTCTAAGTCAAAGACCAAACCTAACACATGCACAAGTACAAGTACAAGTCTAGGCCCAGTCCAAACTAAGACTATAGTCTAAATTTAAGCCTAACTTTATTGATGCCCACTTTGTGAGACAATTCTCATTCATAACTCAATGGCTTCGGTTCATTATTTTTATATTGTAATCTTCTCACTTGAGAGAATATAAAACCACTCAAGCCTACCTCAACTGACGGTTGGGTCCTACTTTAATTTTGAATTAAAGTTGCTAAAAAATCATTATTTTCCAACAATCCCCCACATGAATAAAATTGGCCGAATAAAAAAAAACGGACAACGCTTAACAACAAAGACTCGGAGAGAGAGCACATATAATAACCTTGCATTAGAAAAGGTAGTTGTTGGCCTTGAACCTTTTGTAGTGAAAGCTTATCGGATTCAGTGGTTGACCAATGAACGTGGTGTCTTGAACTGTTCTGCTATTTGTGTAAATCGAGACAATAGACTTCACACAGGAATTACTCAAACCATTGTTCTTGTTCTCACTGGTGTGTCCGGCTTTGCCTTGGAACACTAGCCTAGTTCAGTGAGTGTTTTTAAAGAATTCGGCCTTGTCAATTCTTAAAGAAGCGGCCTCACTTTGCACTCACATAGGTACCCTACATAAGGTATCTCGCTATACCATGATTGACTATTCACAACACTTAGGTCATTAAAAACATTAGCTTAACCTTCCACCCCACAGGGTATCATTGAATAAAGGAATGAGTAAGAGGATTTCCCTCTACAGTGACTCACTTGTTACACGCAATTAGGTTGTCCCTTTGAATCTGGATCTTGGGATCTCCAATCAACTAGGTTGGGTTTTCTATTCCGGTAACATTCACTAAAGGCCTTAACCCTATTCCTTTTGACGACTTTCCTACTAACTCTCGATTTAACTCTTTGGTTAACGGATCCGTAATATCATCCTTAGATTGTATATAGTCTATAGTGACAACACACAAGAGTAGTCGTCGTATGGAATTATTACTACAACGAAAATGTCTAGACTTTCCATCTGTGTCCTACCAATACTTGATTAGTTGTCGCAAAATATATAAAATTGCTAGCACAAGTTTTGATCAACATGGAATATTGAAAATGGCAAAGCCATTCAGCTACTTCAGTAGCTTTATCTGAATACCTGAATTTCGATTCCATCATTGATCTCATGAAACACATATGCTTGGAAGATCTCTATGACACGGTTACAGCTCCAATTAGAGAAAACATATCCACTAATGGATTTGTAGTCTTTATATCAGATATCCAGTAAGCGCCTTTGTACCCTTCAAGTATAATTGGATATGAAGTGTTAGTAACTCATAATCCCGACTTTATCATAAGTACGTTAGTACCTGCACAAACGCCTTCTAAAGATAGGCATTGGAATTACTCGTGTATCTACTTAGCCTGCTTACTTGGTAGGCTATACATAGCTTTGTACACCTCATCAGAAACTTTAAACTTCCAATGACTCGAAAATATTCTAGTTGAAATACACTCTCACCATTATTCTCGGCTAAATGTAGACTCAAGTCTATCGGTGTCCTTGACATACTTGTATCTGATTTACTAAATTTCTCAAGTATCTTATCAACATAATGGGACTGAGAAAGTACAATACTACCAGATGTTCTAGTAATCTTAATACCCATAATCACATTTGCAAGGCTATATCTTTCATGTCAAACTTAGAGTTTAACAACTTCTTGGTAATTCTGAACATCTTCTCATAATTACCAATCGTACAGACACAAAATGACATATCTATTTGTTAGTGTCTTTGACATCTACATATTTGTCAATACATGTTTATTTAAAACCCACTTGACAACATAGTGTAGTCAAATTTCTTATGCCAGTGCTTATTTCAAATCATATAATATTTCTCAAGCTTACAGACTTTCCCACATTGTCTTGGAGCTAAAACCCCTTTAGGTTGTTCCATAAAGATTTATTCAACTAATTTTTCATATAGGAAAGCTATCTAAACATCCATCTTGATGTATCTTTAGGTTTCGCACAATTGCAATCACACTCACCATCACTGGTGATCACATATCAAAGTAATCCATGTCTTCTCTTCACCGATATCCTTTGATAACAAGCCAGCCTCATTGCCTTTCATTTACTTGCATCCCAAGGCTTACTACCTATGCAAGATAAAGTTAAATTAATAACTTATTGCTAGAGAAATCACAACTTCAAAGAAGATTTTAGCCTCACTAGCCACCGTATAGGTTTAAGAAGATTAGACAAAAGAACTTTAAAGTCCTAGTCTTTTAACATTTTCTAGGCTCATCTTTTTTTCTTTTTTTTCTTCATGAAATTATTTCCTCAATTCCATGATGGCATTCTTGTGTAAATTTGAATATCAGATTTATCCACAAGAAAACCGATATGCACTACTATATTGTACATAATCGTTGAACACAAAGTCAACGGATTTTTAAGGCTATTCTACCCGTTTGGGTTTAGGTATTGTCACTTTTTGCATGACACTCCCACATTTGTAGAATTTATACGAAGGCTTTTGGCCTTTTCAAAAATTCACGCAGGGTCTTTAAATAATTCCTTATGTCACAATGATTATGAGACTCTCATAATCATATCACAGAAAATACATTCTCAAACCGTCATCAATCGAATTAGGTCTCTTTCGAATTCAAGGCACCAAACAAATTTGGTCATACATGTCACTCTGAAGTCAATAGCCTTATTATTTGGAATCACAAGCCTAGTGATCAATAGTTTACTATTCGGAACTTCATAACATGGCTAATAGTCTTATCACTAGGAATCACTAATTTCTCATCATGTGTTCAGTAGACTTTCCACTACTAGAAACCACAATATTTTAATTGTGATCAGTAGTCACTTTCATTACTAGAAATCATCATATCTTGACATATGATTAGTAGCCTCTCCACTACTAGAAACCATCATGTCTTAACATGTAACCAGTAATCTATTTACTACTAGGAACCACAAACTCATAACTATGTAGTCAGTGGTCTAACACCTCTTAGGAACCACTAGTTTTCTATCTCTGTGATTAGTGATTTTATACTTACTAGGAGCCATCAATTTAAGAATATATTTAGAATTTAAAAATTCAAAAAATATATTCACCCACCCTAACGGGTTGTCTCATCTTTACTTTCAAGCAAAGTCACATAACAATTATACATGCTATAATTGACACATGGATAACATACTAATTGCCTCTGATAAATTCAAAAATATCATCATGCAATCTTATGATTTCCTTTAATCACACTTAATCTCTCTTGGTCTTCCTTTAAGAAGCTCGCATGGTTTAAGGTTGTTATAAAGTTTCTTTCTAGTATAGTATTAGTTTAAGGGAATTAGCATTTTTCAAAATTTTCTTTATTGTGATTGGCAGTTAGCTCTAACATGCTACTTAAACTTCTAGTTTATGATATAGTAGTATTACTTTCTTTTTAATTATTAACAAGAAAAGCTTAAAGGAATATTTAAATCTTAAGCTTAATATGCCATGAACCAATTTGATAATGGCATTGTCGATAGACTAAAACATTCAAGGAAGCTAGAAGCATTTAAAAAAAAGGATCGATTAACCCACAAATTTTGCTAAAGGTGAAGTTAATTTTTAAATGCATGTTGTGTAGTGAAGAACATAGCAATTGATTTGGAGTGGTTAATGATTATTTGTAGACAGAGCTAGCATAATCTTTTGATAAGAAAATTATGCAGCTTGTGTTTAAGCTCTAGATAATAATTATTTTCATAGGTTACATTGCAAGATTTTGACCCCACTTTAACAGAATTTTTTTTGCCTGGCTCAATTTTTACCTGTTCTGGATTTGAATAAGTTAAAATATATGAACCTTCAGAAAGATTGAGCAAGGGGGGGGCTCAAGTTAACTCCATTTTAAAATTTTTCATTCTGTTGTATGTAGAACCGAAGGATGTATGAGCTTGTCTCCTTGCCCTACCATCCTTAAATTAAAAAGGCTTTCGACTACTGTAGAACCCTACAAAGTACAAACACTCAACTGCATACTAATTTCCTTCCAAACCAATTCAACTAATTCATGAGTGACATGTTTGATTAAAGGAAAACTCTTTTCAGAAATTTTCAAAAATAATTACTATCCGAGGGATGTAGCCCGGTGATTACGGGCTTACTCTAATCCTATAGCGATCCCAATTTTGACCCGATTCTTGTGGTATTCTGGACTCAGGTTTAATGCTTTCATATTGTTGTTTACCTCTTCATTCCCTTGTATCTCTTTGAAATTGGCCTTTGGGTTATTGTGGTTGTGTTTGGAACAAGTTGGTTGCTTGTTTTTCCTAAATCTTGTTGTCTAGATTTTTGCTCCTCCGCTCGAGCGGGCTGTGTATATTTTGGTCCTTTGCTTGAGCGGCCTTTCTTACGCTCGAATGTGATTTGCAAACTCTCAGTACTTTATATGTTTGCAAAAGTGCTAGAGGGGTGTCTTTCACGCTCGAGCGTCATTTCTTGAGCTCGAGCGGTTGGTTTGTCATTTGCAAAAGTTTTGGGAGTGTGTATTCGGTGCTTGAACGGGCCACTTCTTGCGCTCGAGCGGGACAATTTATTGTGTCTAGCGCTCGAGCGTCAACTCTTATGCTCGAGCGAACTGCGCATATATCAGATCGCGAAAATCACTTTTTACATCACTTTTCATATGTTTTTATCCTAAACCCTAAAGTTGAGAGTCTCTCTCTCTAAAACTCACATTATCTCTACATTTCCACCTAGATCTAGTGATTTCTTCACCCTACTCCCTTTGATAAAAAGGTAGAGCTTCTCAAGATTTTCATTTTGATCCGACTAGAGTTGGATTTTCGGCATCTTTGGGGTTTCTTTCTTGCTTGGCTCATCTTCTCTCTTTGAGGTAGGGATTTTCTACACTTTGTTATGATTTTTAACTTAGTTATTTGTGGTTGTGTAACAATGGTGGGTTTTGGGAGTATTTTGAACAAACCTAGGGTTTTGGTGTAAATGGAAAAGAGGGGCTTTTGGTGAAAATGAAATAAAAGAACATGGGTTTTGAAAATGAAGTCATGTTGTGTCAAATGGTTGATTTTGATATTTGGATTAATATTTTGAAAAGGGAGATTTTTTCCCTAAAATGATTATTATAGCGACCCCGGTCTTTTCCCCATTTGATTATTGTATCCGGACTTATGTTCCGTGGATTCCGTTGTCATATTGTTGTCATTGTTGTCCTTTGATTCCTTGTTCTTTGGTTATAGGATGCTTTGGGCAGGTTGATTGCAGGTTGGTTGGGTTTAGAAACCAATACTTGATGTTCAGTTTTTGGCTTGGTCGCTCGAGCGAGCTTCTCTTCGCTCGAGCGAGATCCTTCTTTTTGGTTCTTCGCTCGAGCGAGCCTTTCTTGGCTCGAGCGAGGGTTGCGTCCAGTGCTAGACCTGAACGCAGTGTTTGTTGGCTCGAGCGAGCTTCCCTTCGCTCGAGCGAGCTGGTTTGTCTTTGGCTCGAGCGAGCTTCTCTTCGCTCGAGCGAGGTCTGTTTCTTGTGTCCTGTCGCCGAGCGACAGTCTTCGCCGAGCGAGCACATCCCAAAGATTTAAAGGCAGCAGCGGGAATTTTTAGGGCAGTTTTTCATTCTTTTTGATCCCAAACCCTAAAGTCTGACTTTTCTTCTTCTCTAAACACCTTTTCCCCTAGGTTTGATCTAGTTAGGGTGTGTTTCTACCCTAGTTCCTTTACAAATAAGATAGAGGAGAGTGAGAGCTTTCATTTAATCAGAACAATCTTGGATTTGGAGCACTTTGAGGTTTTGGGCATCATCTTCATCTTCTTCTTTTCGAGCTATATCTTCGAGGTAGGGATTTCCTACTCCATTTATACGTTTTAATCCTAAGTATTGGTATTTTGGTATGTGGGGGTAGTTTGGTTAATTTGGGAGAAATCCTAGGGTTTGTCATAGATTAATTTATATAACCAATTTAAGGGAAGATTGTGATAATGGGTAGATTCATGAGATTGGGGAATTTAGTGATTTAATGTTGTATTTGGTTAGTTTAAATACTTACCTTGAGGATGTTGAAATTACATGTGTTGCTATAGTAATTTCTTGTTTAGAAATAATTGTTTTGGGCTATCGGTGGAGGATAGCCATGATTGTTGTAGACATTGCATGTGGATTAGGCAAATTGAAACTAATCATTTGGTTAAGTTGTTGAGTATAAAGGTTGGAATATTACATTGAATTTTTGTATTGATTTATTGTGTATATGCCGTTATGTTTATGTGCATTACTTGTGTATGGGAGGAGATAGGGGATGTACTCCACGGTTTAGGGGAAGATGGGGGATGTACCTCTAAACCAGTTAATGATTATGGGAAGATAGGGGATGAACCGGGGTTCTTTGCTTATATGCGCGCCTATAGCAGAGATACAGCTCATATGCTTATCTAGTTGATATGAAACATCACCAAAATGTGTATCAGTTGGGAAGTATGGAAGTGAATTTGATTGTGATTGATACAATACCAACTTGTGTATTTGTTATGTTATATGAGAGGTTTAACTTGATTTGTTATCCCTGTTGAATTGGAAAGATTGTTAATAAGAGATGAAATCCCCGTTGAGTTATTTGGGCGTGTTACGAGCCATAATTGGAAGGTGAATTATGCCATAGACAAAGTGTCATAGGCAATGTAGACATTTGTGTCATGAAATTGTAAATAGATTATTTTGTGTTAACCATGTATCGGATGCTCGCTTTAGTTAATTCTTATGCTTGGTTTAGTATTTCTCTACTGGGCTGTGGCTCACCCTATATGGGAACTTCATTTTCAGGTTCAGGTGGTTCACTACCTCCAAAGACTTAGCTTGTGAGGATTTGGACTTGAAGACTTGTTGTATTTGGTTTAGTTGTTTATTTGAATTATGTAAACATTCAAGCCTAGGGCTTTATTTGTTTTGAGTTAGAACTCATGGAATTGTGTCCAAGTGTTGGCTTGGCAAGATGTAAGCCCGTAGGGCATTTATTTTGATGTTTTATTTCGTAATACTCTGATGATTGAAATAATATAATGTTTTCTGTTAATAAGGCATGTCATGTTTTATATTTAATGGGCTTAATTTTGAGGGCGTGACAATTATCATATTTATTTGGTATAAATAATTGAGATTGGTGTTATAAACATGGAATTGAGCGAGTGTTGAAATAGATGGTGGAATTGAGTATGTAATACTTCATACTTTCAGAAAATTTGAATAAATTATCTATCTTGAGATTGTATATATGTTTAGAAATATCTGTATTGGGCTATCGGTGGAGGATAGCTTCGATTGTTGTAGAAATTGCATGTGGATTAGGTGAATTAAAACTAATCTTTTGTTAGTTGTCATTGAATATGACTATGTTTATATACATTGCATATGTATGATTATTTAAGAGGAGAAAGGGGATGTACTCCATGTGTGATTATGTGTTTATATACATTGTATATGTATGATTGTTTGTAAGAAGAAAAGGGATGGACTCCATTGTTTGGGAGGAGAAAGGGGATGGACTCCATTATAATTAAGTTGGCCAGAGTGTCCTGGGTGAAAGTTCGAAATTTATACGTAAGTGCCGATCCCGCGGATGAAATATCTGTAAAATGACAGTTTGAAGTGTTAATATGTTGAGGATGTGATTGTAGAGCCATTAAGTTGTAGTCTCATTTGGGTTATGAAAGAAATAATGAAATTGACTTATATGTTGAAATGAATTGGAGGAAAACATAATGGAACATGAAATTGGAATTCTATGGCACTATAAAGTACGAATGTTTTATTCCGGGCATTGTGTATGCACAAGCACTTATATCTCTGTTAAATCTCATATATTGTGTTAGATTATTCTTATTGGGTTGTGGCTCACCTTATTTGGGAAAAACATTTTCAGGTAATGATGGCATGCCTCCACGAAGGCAATAGCCATGGAGGGACTTTTGGGAAGCAAGAGCTTCTTTGTTTTGTTTAAGCTAGTCTCATTTTTGTTGTAACCAAGTCAAGACTTGGAAAGATGTAAGCCGATAGGGCATTTATGTATGTTAAACCTTTTGTACTATCTATGTAAAGGACATTATACTTTGATATATGCTGTCATATATATATGCTTTTGGGTTATATTTATTGTGTACTCTTGGGAGCGTTACAAATCCAATGTAATTTGGTGAGTCTCTGGGGTGATACTTGGCCGAGACTAATCCCTATTAAACTTGGCCAATGGCTCCTTATCACTATGTTCTCGGTGGGGTTGTACATCTTGAGAGTGGGTCCATTAAGATCTCTTTTGTCTAGCACTCAAGTGGGTAGGGATTCCCATGGTCACGACTCACCCCACATGAGAGTTACCACATAATGGTTGCCCTTTCTTAGCCCTTCTTGTCACATAATGAAAAAAAACCAACCAAATGTTTATGCTATTTGAAAGTCAAATGGTTCATTTTTATTGTGTTTATTGCTGGTTTTATGATTGGCATTGATTATAACTTTTTGCTAGCATTTTTGGCATGCTTATGTTATATATCTACTTGTTTGTTTTACCTCTGTAATTATGTTATGTTTGTTTTGTTGGGGATCTGCAAAACTGAGGTTGAACTGAGTTGAGAACTTTAATTTTTTTCAACCATATACCACCTAGAAGAACTTATTTTGTAATTAAGTGGTAATTCTTGGCTAGCGTGTGATTGTTGGAATGTTCATGAGAATGAAAAAGTTGGTCAATAAATCATCTTATGGTTTCTTTATAAGCTCAATAGGGTTTCGTCAAGTTATGAAAAGTCCTATTTGTCATCTTAATTATAACCCCACCTTGGAGTTACATCAGGCTTATGACTGTAACAACGCCCGCGGGGGGCCTCGCTACAGTTCGGACTCGATTTTGTTGCGGTTCCAAATCTTGAACCAAAGAGTCCAACTCTGGCAAATCGTTTTGAAGAAAAACAGATTTTTTTGAAAGAAGTGCCAAACATGGACTGCTTTGCGGATAATGAGTCGCCACCTAAATATTTTAAAATGGGAAATTTAGGAAACCCTGACTCGGTGCCAAAAGGCCAGGTGTCCGTCATCACCAAAGGTGGCTCGGGAACTTGGACGATTAGAAGGTCACATCGTGAGCACCACTTCGCCCGGTCAAAGACCGGCCTCTACTAACCATGATATCTGTTTTTGAAAACTTTGTGCGTTCTTATTCCGGTTATTAGCCTAGATTACTATGTGATGCTCGCAGCAAACAAGTATAGACTGGGCCGTCTGAATTGGAACAAAACATTTCGTGTTTGTTTGTTTGAAAATTGTGTGAATGTGCTACCCGCAGGTAGGCTAAAATGTGGATTTGCCACCCTCAGGTGGGCTTAGAAAACAGTGATGTTGCCACTATCTAGTGGGCTTAAAACAAACCGTCAATGTATCGTCCCAATTCAAATAACTCAACCTCCACCCACAGGCATTCAAGGCAGTTATATCACATAAGCACATAGCCTCATGGCAAGCATGCTATCATGGCAACACTCACACGCATGCAAGGATGCTAAAGCATAAAACTCACCGAGTACTCCAAGCCAAAACAGAAACTGATTAGAAATCATGCATGATCCTAAATATACAAAAATGCCTAATGCAACACATGCAGAGATGCAAACTATAGCAGGCTCGGCTATTCTAAATATGACATGTGAAATGCTACAGCTATCAAGTATTCAACTTGGAATTGAAATACAAATGCAGTTTGTATGATGTGCGAAACCAGTCGTGCAAAAGCAGATGAATAATGCAAACATCTTTGTCATCTTTGTATGCTAATTGAAATATGCCCTATATCTAACCATTGTAAGCGGATAAATAAAAGGGAGAAAGAAATGGGGGTTGGAAGACACATACATCACACTCACCCACTTATATTACAATTATGCCCTCACAGAGGGTCCAAATAAATAATAATACAGACCCGAAATGAAAGAATATACAGTCCGAATATACAGATTTCTAATTAATTGACAAATTAATTAATAAAGCGATAAGCGGGCGTGCAAGCCGTGGATCGCTTATACGATAGATGCCTTGCTTTGTTGAAATCCTTTGGGATGCCCCGATTAGCCTATGTTGGCAATATTTCTTGAAATCTTGGCGTCCGACTCGAAAGTTGCTAAACTCGAATTTTCTTTGCAACAGAGAGCGGAAAAGGGCACAAAGATGTATTTCACAAATATATGCATGCTTGATCCTCGTGCCACCAATCACGCATATCGATGCATGATGGTAGAGCCGAATTGCACAACTCAATATCAGATGAATGCAGATGAATGCTACAACAAAAACCTAACTCCATCATGGGTAATCCGGAGTGTCGGTAACTGGGGAATTGAGACACACTCCGTCACTCGGAGTACGGAATGTACCTCGTTTCCCGTGCGATATGCATGATATGCATGAAATGCAACTAATATACAACCTAGCATGCTCAATGCTATGAAAATGAGATGAAAATGAAACGCCTCGAAAAGTGTGCGCGCGGGCACGCAAACCGAGGCGATGACATGAAATGCAAAGCGGATAAAACAGAGTGCCTCGAAATGCGTGCACACGGGCACGCAAACCGAGGCGATGACAAAATGGAAATCGGATACAATCGAAGTGCCTCGAAATGCGCGCCCACAGGCACGCAAACCGAGGCGATGATAAAATAAGAAAATCGAATACAACCGAAGTGCCTCGAAATGCGCGTCCACAGGCACGCAAACCGAGGCGATGATAAAATGAGAAAATCGGATACAACCGAAGTGCCTCGAAATACGCGCCCACAGGCACGCAAACCGAGGCGATGATAAAATGGGAAAATCAGATACAACCGAAGTGCCTCGAAACGCGTGCACACGGGCACGCAAACCGAGACGATGATGTGCAATGTAAAATCGGATAAAACCGAAGTGCCTCGAAATGCGTGCACACGGGTACGCAAACCGAGGCGATGATGAAATGGAAAATCGGATAAAACCGAAGTGCCTCAAAATGCGTGCACACGGGCACGCAAACCGAGACAATGGCATACAAGCATGAAAATGCAAATTGGGCTTACGCCAACATGAGAGGGCCTCAACCACACTCACATAGGCTGCCGTCGGATAAAAGAGAAGCTGTCTCGAAATGCGTGCACACGGGCACGCAAACCGAGGCGATGCGGAATGGCATGCGAAATGCAAATTGGGCTTATACCAACATGAGAGGGCCTCAGCCGCACTCAAATGGGATGCCGATGAATGAAAACGGAGTGCCTCGAAGTGCGTGCCCACGGGCACGCAAACCGAGGCAATGCATTAAGGCATAAAATGACATGGGAATGAGATGTAAAATGCAAATTGGGCTTACACTAACATGAGAGAGCCTCAGCCGCACTCACATAAGCTGCCATCGGATAAAAAAGAGCTGCCTCGAAATGCGTGCACACGGGCACGCAAACCGAGGCGATGCGGAATGACATGCGAAATGCAAATTGGGCTTATACCAACATGAGAGGGCCTCAGCCGCACTCACATGGGATGCCGATGAATGAAAACGGAGTGCCTCGAAGTGCGTGCCCACGGGCACGCAAACCGAGGCAATGCATTAAGGCATAAAATGACATGGGAAATGATATGCAAGCATGCAAACCAAATTTCAGCCACTAAATAAAGGGGAAAACAGCCCCGAAATGATACGAAATGACAATCAATGCATGAAATCATCCCGAAATGCAATTCTAAGTGCCCGAAATGGCCTACGGCTATGCTAAACATGCAAAATTGGCACATGACAGCAAAAACAGTAGCAAGGCAGCCCCAAAAATAGCATCTTTCCAGTACAAAACATGGCCAAATTGTAAGCATAGATATGACAATAATAGCTTGCAAAAATACGAAAAAAGAGAGGATTTACAAAGCAAGTGATATCTACAATGCTCAAACCCCAAAAAAAAGTTCTACAACAATAAATATGAGCCAAAAATATTCACATTTACAGTAGATGACATCCCTCAAAACAGTGTGTAGACATGGCAAGCATAGCATGCAAAATATGGACCAAAAGGGGCTATAACATAAGGTACCATAAGAAAACATCAAATGGCCTAAGAACCTTAATAAAATACAAAGAATAGGCCAAAAAAAGATACTTCCTAAGCCTGATGAAGGCCAGAAACAGAAGCTAGAATGGCCTAAACAAACATGCAAATTTACGGAAAATTTGATGGATACAACATGAAGTACCAAAACCAAACACCAAATGGCTTAAGGCCCTTAACAAAGAAAGACAAGGAGACAAAAATAAGGCTCTTTCTAAGCCTGATGAAGGCTGAAATCCTGAGCCAAATAAGTCTAACAAAGCATGCAAAACATGACCAAAGAGAGATACAAAGAGAGGCCATTCATGGAGACACCAAACAAGATTGGTCCCTTCTACAATGTTGTAGAGGGACACAAAATAGGCTCAAAATCAGTTTATAGCATGCTCCAAAAATAAATGCACATAAGCTAAAAAAAGCATGCAAGTTTACGGTAATTTGGAGGATTTACAAAGGAGATGCATGATAGAGTCACCAAACATGGTTGAGCCCTTCTTCAATGTTGAAGAGGGGCTCAAAATAAGCACATTCACAGTTTATATTATTCCCGAACAGAAATCACACATAGGCCAAATATTCAATGCAAAATAATGGCATGTAAGAGGATATTGAAGGAAGTGTAAGATAGAGGGCTCAAACAGGGTTGGGCCCTTAAACAAACATCAAGAATAGCTCAAAAGAGGACCACTTTCAGTATTGGTCGGAGCTCAAAACAGTGAGAAAGTAGGGTTAAGAAAAGAGGCAAGAAAATGGTGTAAAAGAGAGGGATTGAAACTTACCCTTGAAGACCTTTCTTTCCTTGCTTCTTGACTTGAGAAATGTTGCTTCTAAGCCTCCAAGAACCTCTTCTTGTTGCTGGAAATGGAGTAGTGATGGTAGTGCTTGATGATGATGAACAAAAGGCACCAAAACTTGAAGAAAAAGACTTGGATGCTTGAAGCTTTTTTGGAAGAGAGGAAATGAGGAGATCAATATGCAAGACTCAAAGGATTTTTATAACCCCTAAATCAGCTGGTGCCGTTGGTTTATATAGCCAAGAAGGGTGGAAATATCTAACTCCAAATATCTAGATATTTTGAGGGCAAAATATCTAGATATTTTGAGGGCAAAAACAAAAGATTCTGTTCGGCCACGAAGTGGGCATCTGAGACCGCAGTGTTCCTCGGAATGATGAAACAGAGGTACCTGCCAAAATTGAACAAAAACCGATGCAAAAGCAGCTCGGGGACCAAACCATGAGGTCCCGAAATGGGTCCGGGCACCTAAGTGGTGTTCGTCAAGTGGGTCTCGGAGACCCAGTGTCCCTCGGAAGGACCAAGCAGAGGTGTCGCCAAAAATGAACAGACATCGATGCAAAATGAATGCTCGGGCCAAACCGCGCGGTTCGGGATCCCGAAGTGGTGTTCGGCTGCGAAGTGGGTCTCAGAGACCCCAGTGTCCCTCGGAAGGACCAAACAGAGGTGTTTGCCAAAAATGAACAGACATCGATGCAAAATGAATGCTCGGGGCCAAAACCGCGCGGTTCGGGATCCCGAAAATGGGCTGCCGGGCACCGAAAGTGGCGTTCGGTTGCGAAGTGGGTTTCTGAGCCCCCAGTGTCCCTTAAATGGGAGTAAATGAGTTGCATGCCAAAAACCGGAGAAATTGGAGATGGTTGGGCGGTCCCGAACCGAGGCACACGGCCTAACGGCTCTGAAAACCGGGAACTGGGCTCCGAAATGGGAAAAATGGCCTACGGCCACGAAAAGTAGCCCACGGCCACTGAGAGATAGTCTACGGGACCACTCCCTCCCCTCAGGAAAGAAAACAGAGAAAAAAACGAGCCTGGTTCGCAAACCGATACAAGGCACAGAAGAGAGTTCGGAAGTCCGGAGGCAGGGCGCACGGCCGCGACTCTGAGACTTCTGAACGAGCACAGTATGCAACATCACCGAGCGCTCAATCGGTGACGTCTGAGTCTTAAGGTCGGTCAAAAATGGGGTGTCTACAATGACTTATATTGTTATTTCCTTTTTTCTTTTCATCTCTTTCCCATATGTTTAGGATGTAACAGCTCCAAGTGGTTTGCTTTGCATAACATTTAAGCTTGAATGTCTAAACTGTTTGACTGTTTAAAATGAACCTCATAGGTGTTTATTGCTCAAGCAAAGAAAATTTGAATGTTTTTAGGCTCCTAAATTATCTTATTTAAAATCACATATTGTTGGCCACATAAATATGCCATTGTGTACCTTAAAATGACTATAATATCATGTAGTTCAGTATCTTTGTTCTATGTTGTGTATTGTAGTTCAATGCTCGTTTCGAGTCAATATGTGAAAAAGCTATAGAATCCACTGTTAACTGTCAAAAAATCTTAAATGAACATGTAGCCCGGTTCATTTAAATGAACATGTAGTCAATATGTGAAAAAGCTTCATGATTGACGAGAATATGATCAAACAAACTGGTAACTCAGTTCCTCTGGATTTTACTCCTTCATTCTCTTTTCTTTTTAATTGTTTTTATGGTTAATGTTTTTGTTACTATTATTATTGTTACTTATTTATTTGAAGGTAATTCTGCATGGAGAAACAATTATAATTTATAATGGTTATCCTAAATGTTTTTATTTTCTTTCTTTTGTTTTATTTAGGGCTTTATTCTCTTTTCAGTATTCTTCAAATAAAACGTTACATTGTTACTATGACAGACTCAACATTCTTCATTAATTTGTCTTCTGCTTTTTTTTACCACAGCTGATGCTCTGGTTTCAACTGGCCTTGCTAAACTTGGTTACAAATATGTCAATATAGGTATAATAACCTGACCCTTTTCTATGCTTATTTTCTTCTCCATTTTTTTCTCTTGAAAAACCACTATCAACAGCATGTGTAACTGACATAAGATTGTGATATTGCTTCTTTAGATGATTGTTTGACTGAAATTGATCGTGACGATGAGGTTTTCTTGTTTCCACATATTTTTTTCTTCAATGACACTTAATAGTGGGTTTATTCATAGATTTAATTGTTAAGATGTCCTATTTTAAGGACTTGTGCAATAGTAAGTCCGACCATAAATCTTTTAACGCTTATAGTCCCTTTTTAAAAATTGTTACAATTTTTTGACATTTACACCAAGCTACATGTGAAAAAGCTAAAAGAGGGTGAAATAAAAATATCTTAAATGAACATCTGAAGTTAGAAACTATAGATGAGAGGCTTGAGCAGGAGATCAGATTATCTTGTGTGTACTATCATATTTTATTATTCTCCATCGTAATTGGTCTGGTCTAAATATGGCTTTGTTTCTAATGATGTCTAATATATTGATGTATATTTTTGCAGGTAGTGTTGGGGGAGTAGTTGATATTATTGAGTGGGTGACATAGAGCTAAATTGAGATATATATATATATATATTTTTTTTTTGAATACTTGAATCTATTAGTATTTTGTATAAATACTTTTAAGGATGGTTGATGGATATTTATTTTGCATGTATAGAAGTTTATATTTTAAATGCACATTTCTTTTCTTTTTTGAAGAAAGATAATTTTGGTGAGGGAAGTGATGGAAAATAATACATGAGTATTAGAATTTTTGCAAATATCATTTTACATTTATTGTATATAATATTTGAATATATATATATATATATATATGAGAATAAAGGTTGCTAAAACATTGTGGGCATTTTTAATTTTTTTTTTTTACGACAGTAACAAGATGATCGTTAATACATTATAAGCATTTTTAAATTTTTTTTGCGACGGAAAACTATTAGTCGCCATAAGTAGATTAGGCGGTCGCAAATAGTTTGCGACTGCTGTTTTGCGGTTGCAAAAAGTATTTGCTACCCCCACATTCGTGACCCTCATTTGCCGTCGTATGGGCCGTCGTAAAAGGTCTTTTGCGACTGTTTTTTATTATTTGCGACGACTTGTAGCAGTCGCAAAAAGTACTTTTTTTAGTAGCAAACTTAATACTAGAAAATCCAAAAGTCTGAAATTTAATTCAAAATTGATCTCACCACTTACTCTAGAATCGAACATGGTCAGGAATTCTAGAAAGACTAGAGGGGTCACACCAGTCCCACTTAATACCCAGTTAACCTTAGACAAAACTTTCAAGAACATATTCAAGGGTGGACCCAGGATTCATTGATGGGGTGGGCTAATATTAAGGTAAAATTATACAATATATTTTAAGTATAATCACATAAGAAAAAAGAGAATTTAACAACATAATCTACATTAATATCTAAATTTATTGATTAAAAACAATCTAACAAAGTTGTGCTCGACGAGTCTTTAAAGATTCGAATTCATCAATTTCAAAATCTAAATCAATTTTCAAAGTAAGGTCTCGTTCAAGGTAGAGAGACAAGCAATCGGCAAGAAACTCATCCCCTATTGAATTACGAATGGCAGTTTTAACATGCTTCATACCCGAAAATGCTCTTACCGTAGTCGCCGTAGAAACAACAAGGATTAACATAAGATGAATCAATTTGTAGATTATGGTGTAATGCTCGAACTTTCTTGTCACAAATAGTTCTCGGCACAAATCAGCAGGGGTAGATTTTTAATGAAACTTGGGATCACAAACAACATCAAGCTTATAATGCATTAATTAACATTTCAAAGCATGGATGTCCTGAGAAGTGAAATCTTGGGGATAAAATTTCTCGGCAAGATTGCAAATATTATCCACATTAAAAGATCTAAAATTACCACTAGGATGCAAAGCCGAGCTAAGAGAAAGAAGTTCCACTACCCCATCAGTAAATCAATGTTCTAACTCTATCAATTGAAAATCAATTGTAGAGTTGACTATGTCAAAGTGATAATGATGCTCAATTGTAATGTGATCTTGTTGATGACGATGACTTGTACCCTCTTCATAAGGAGAACTCATACCATGCACCGCAATGTTATGTCAATTGCAAAATGACACTACATTTGCAAGAAAAATATCCCAATCATCTTGTCTAAGTTTTTGAAGTAGAGCTTTTGTTGTAGAGACTAATTTCATCGCATTTAAGATGTCTTGAGTTTTCTATTGCAAGGCTTGACAAAGTGTATTCACAATTCCCAAAATATTGTCCATCAAGTGCAAGATGAATATGAATTCAAAGCTCTTCATTACTTTGTAAATACCATTAGCTTGCTCCCGAATTTGTTGATTTGTACTCTTCTTGGGACTTTCAACAACTACACAAGATGCTTCATACATATCAATCAAGTTTTTAACAGAGTCATAATGTGA
Source organism: Camellia lanceoleosa (assembly GCA_025200525.1). Taxonomy (NCBI): domain Eukaryota; kingdom Viridiplantae; phylum Streptophyta; class Magnoliopsida; order Ericales; family Theaceae; genus Camellia; species Camellia lanceoleosa. The sequence goes on along the minus strand of CM045759.1, from coordinate 124,979,615 downwards.
GCTCCAACGAGTAGCTCCAGCTCGATGCAAGGTACCTATTTGATTGGCCCCTTTACCAGATTGACGCTCACCACTAGCCAACATATTTTCAACCTCACTCCTATGAAAAGATTTTAACTCACCAAGGCGCTTTGGAGAAGAAGCAACAAGATTGACAATACAACTCAAGTGAGAAAAAAATTGCCAAACCCTAGGCTCATCTTTTGCTATCCTAATTAAGGCCAATTGTAGACGATGTGCAAAGCAATGTACATAATATGCATATGGGCAATCTTTAAGAAATAAAGCTTGAAGTCCATTCCATTCGCCACACATATTGCTAGCACCATCATACCCTTGACCACGCATGTTTTGAATAGGAAGATTAAATTGAAAAAGGATATTCGATATCTCATTTTTAAGAGTTAATGCATATGTATTTTCAACGCCCACGATATCAAAGAACCGTTCCCCTAGCAAACCATCATTTTTGATGTATCTCAAAATAAGGGCCATTTGTTCTTTTTTAGACTCATCTTGAGATTGATCAACAAGAATACAAAAATAACCTCTTGCAACTTCATCAAAAATCATATTTCTAACTCTGTTAGCAAGTATATGAAAAATCCCCTTTTGGATCTTCGGAGAAGTGTATTTGGCATTTTGTGGAGCATTCTTTAATATAATGCTCTCAAATGCATCATTCCCTCTCCCCTTGAACTTTAATAATTCAATTAGATTGCCTTGATTCAATGAAGTCGAGCTTTTATCATGACCTCTAAAACCAAGTCCTTGAAGAGCAAGAACTTGAATAGTTTCAATTGTTGTCTTTACCCACATTCGATTCTCCAAAATTTCTTCTTTTGATTGCACATTCAACACTTTTTCAATGTGTTGGGAAGATTTCTTTAAATTGTCATGACTAATAACACAATGACTATGCGATGAAGATGTAAGTTTGACATGAAGCAAAAAAAACACATTTGGATCCATCATTTACTCTCTTTCAAATGTTAAACCCCTCGTCAACAAGTGCAGAATGAGTAATTGACTTATTTGACTGATCAAACAAAAAGCATGAAAAACAATATGCTTTATCCTTTGAAGGAGAATACTCTAGCCAAGAAGATTGTTTAGACCAAATATGTTGGAATCGGCAATTCTGCTTTCCAAATGAGGACTTAGGATACTCAAGTTTAGGTTGATAAGGCCCCAAGTTCACATAAGCTCGTTTAACCTCATCCCGTTGATTAACTGAAAATCTACAAATTTGTAAGCATAAACCAGGATCCTATTCAATAATAATTGATTCAAATTCGCTTGGTTTATTTGCTTGAGGCATGGAAGGCGGTTGCACATCAGAAAATAAGGTTTTAACAACATTGGATGTTGTACTACTATACTTCTGTTTTGATTGATAGAATGAGAAAAGGGTTTTGCCTTTTTTTGAGTGGTGGAGGTTTCATTATTTATAACCGAAAAAAAAAAATTTAAAAAACAATAACCCTATTTAATATTAAACCAGAGTATATTCACAATAATTTTTAGTATTACGGTTTTTATATATATCCTTAATAATTTTTATTTTGGCTTTCATTATTTTTATGTATGTCCAAAAAAACTCTTTCAAAGTTCAAAAACTAAGAGCAATATAGAATATTGAACAAGGCATCATCATAAAAAAAACTAAGAGCAATATAATATTTGTTGCATAAAAAAACTAAGAGCAATCCATTCTCAACCAAATTAAGATTAAGAAGTAGAAGAAAAGAAAAAAAATAAATTAAAAAAAAAGGTCAAAGTCATGAATTGTCAGTCAGATAAATATTAACTATACCACCGATGGGAATGAGAAGAAGATGAAGTGAAGAAGAGTCAGAGAAGCTGCTGATGCCCGAGGGAAGATTTGTTCTTTAAACAAATATAAACCTATTGGGCTGAGCTGCCTATTTATTTTTTTGGGTAAGTATTGAGTTATGTTGGGCTGCCTATTTAAATAACAAACAAAAAAACTATTGACCCTTATTTGGGCTGGGCTGGGCTGAAAAAAAAAATTCTACAGAATTTTTAAATTTTGAGCTGGGCTGCAGCCACCTATGCCCAGCCCTAGGTCCGCCCTTGAACATATTGACTCCTAATCCATGAGAAACAAATTTAGAATTAAGTTTTCTAGGGGATAAACTAGGTTAAAACAAACCAAATTTACAAAACTTATAAACAATTAAAAATTGTTATCAGAATTACACCACTCATAAAAATTAGCTGGTACAAATTTAGAATTAAGTTTTCTAGGGGATAAAATAGGTTAAAACAAACCAAGGTTACAAAATTTATAAGCAATTAAAAATTGGAATCAGAATTACACCACTCATACAAGTTAACCGATACTCCTAGAACTGAGCCAATTATTTCTGCATAAAAATCATAAATATTTTAGCTAATGCTAAAATTTGGTTTCTTTTCTCACAACATTTTGAAAATAATCAGATTATAACTAAAGACTTTCTCAAAACTTGGTTTACTACCACTTTGGGAATAAAAAAATTTAAACCAAAAAATTTCCTCTAACCACAAAGGTTTGAAACTAAATCCATTTTAGTATTTGGGAATAATAAAATTAATTCCAAAAACTTTCTCTAAAGTCGAAGGTTTATAATTTTTTTCCTTCCCCCTTTCCTTTCACTATGGTGAAACTATTACAAATTAGAAATTAAAACTACAACAAAAGGAAATGCAACTGTTGCAATTACAAATTATCTAAATCTGCAAAATCAAAGTTCATGGCTATGTCCGAAATGGTCTGTTTAGCCGAGAACACGCTCCTCCACTTGAAACCATCATTTTAGATTTGCCAACTTATCTTTGTATAAAATACAATACAAAAAATAAACTCAGTGCTCTATTCCATGTAAAGGGGATGTGTACAAAACTTTATCCACGTTGTCGCTAAACCTCCATGCTCACTGCTTATATACACGCTTGGATACAAAATGAGTTAATAAACCAATAGCTCATATGATGCATATTACATAAGTAATTTAAACTATAACTCACAATGTGTAATTTAAAGGATATAGATGCATTACTGTTACAAGAATGTCATAAGTTGTATGGCTATAAATCAATTATACATAAAAGAATATTATGGTTTTAATGTTGGCAATCCACCCATGCAACTATGAGCAAATATATATAACAATCAAGTTAAACTCTAACTTATCATTCCATGAATACAAAAATATTTTGGAGTAATTTTATGAATTATACACCAAGACATAAAAGAACTCACAATTGATACAACCAAAATAAATAGAATGAATAAGAGTTAATATCATTACAATGTCAAGCTATACCATCACATGATAATGCAACATAATTATAAGAAATCACAGAAATAAGAATATTATATTGGGGGGGGGGGGAATCGAAACTGTTTTACCAAATTTTCTTCTAGAACAAACCTATTTGAAGATATTTGATATCGTCAAATTTATTGACATTCTCAAAATTCATTTTTTTTAGAATTTAATTAATCAAATTAAATTGAAATTGTTACCAAACTTTCAAAACAACATATGGAATAAATCCAAAATTAAACTGAACTCTAAAGTGAATAATTAAATTCACTAAAATTCTGAAGGTTCAATATTATTCTTTATTCCACGCAAAGGTAATCATGTTCAAACAAACAATTAGTAGTTCAATTTACTAATTCTAATTTATTTTATTTGTTCGTATTATATATCATCCTTTCTCGCATAGGTAAACATGTAAAGAAAGTTAACTACAAAAGAAAACAATCAAACAAATTAAATAAAATAGTAAGAATCTTAAGAAATAAAATTCTTATTTTATTTTTATAAACTCCTATCAACTTAAATACTAACATTCACATAACTCATGGAATAACAACTAATTAATATAAAATAAATTGCATGAATAAATTACTAGAAATAAACAATTCGAAACAATCCAATAACTTTAGGTAATTAAATTAATTTTAATCCCAAGAATTACTAGAATAAATTAAAATAAAAACTAAATTGTTTTTTCAAAAACTATTTATAAAGAATCTGTTTTAAGATTGTTGATATTTTTCCATAATAATACTAGAAAAATATACAAAATACATTAAATAGAAATGATAAAATAATTTTATTTATTAAAGGATGAAATACAAAATAAACGACACAACTAAATACAGAAATAAATTAGATTACATTATTAAAAGAACAAATTATTAACATGGATAACTAAAGATTAGAACTCGTCAAGGTAAACTAAATTCTAAAAAATTAAAGAGCAAATAATAAGAAATAAAGCAAATCGAAACTTGTGTGATACCGCAGTTTCCTTAAAACAAATTCACCGCCTCTTGATGGGTGCTGGAGGTATGCCGGCATCTGCCTCCCAAGATACGACAGTCGAAATTAGCTAATGCAAAAGCACTTTCTGAATAGTTTCGGTGAACTTGACAATGAATACACTTTCTCTAGGGGTGTACATAGATCGGTTTGGTTCGGTTATACCCTTAATCCGCCATTCGAACCGATATCATTGGTTTGGCGAAGCAGTCATCCATTATCGACCAACTCATTGGTCGAAATTGACCGAATTAAAGATGTCGGTTTAGTAGTCGGTTTGGTTGATTTCAAACACTTGGTAAAGAAAGAGATGGAAAAAAATTGTAAAAAATAAAATTGAAATTTCAGAATAAAAAACATTGAAACTTATATGTTTATATATAAAGATCTAATCTATATATACAGATCAAAGAAAACTCATATTTATATGCATATATATATATATATATAAGAAAGCAAAAATGAAGGAGATAAAATGAGGGAAAATACGAGAGAGACTCATCGTCATCATCCTCACTCATCAGCGCTGCTGCTGCCGCTCATGGAAGCTGCAACCACCAATACCATTGATCATCATCACCATCGCCACATTGAAGATGGAAGGGAAAGCGTCGTTGCTGCCACTCATGGAAGCCGAAACCACCATCAATCATCATTACCATCACCACATCGAAGATGGAAGGGAAGAGAGAGAAAATAAGAAAGAGACCACTAGATATGAGAATGAAGAGAGACAGAAGGTCTCTTTGTTTTTTTGGAGTTCTTAGGGTTTATGAGAGACAATAAATAATTATGGAGAGTGTATATGGTTATGGAAAATGGAGACTTACAATAAACACAGAGAGAAAGAGAGGTAGGTGACTGTTAATGGTTATAGAAAATCAACAAACCTAGAAGAGAGAGAGAGAGAGAGAGAGAGAACATAATTGTGGGCAGTGGAACAGTCTGTGTGGTAGACTGTGATGAGATAAGATCAAAACAATAAAAAAATTAAAATATACCAATATTTACTCGGTTGGATCGGGTTAGTCCGGTGTGCGCTACTTAAATCTATTTTCGACCGTAAAATCATGAAATTAAACAATAGAAAACTGCAGCTGACCGTGTTAGCTTTCGAAACCGTCAGTAAGAGCTCGGGTCAGCTCGGGTCGGATGATTTGAACGGGTTGGCGGGTTACATGCACACCCCTAACTCTCTCTAACAAAAACAAAAGAAGAGGCTAACAAAAGAAGATAAGAAAAATTTTGTTTGGTGTAAAAAACCATCTCCAACTTTTTATCTTAAAACACCATCTCATTTTCCATCACAAAACCTTTCTAAAACAACCTACTAAGTTAGAGGAGAAAGGTCTCTATTTATATTAGTAAGGGAGAGCCTTAGCCATGAAAGATGTATGAGAGGGTTCAAGAACGTTGTTGGAAAATTCGAAGATCTTTGAAGAAAAATTTGAATTCTTTAGAAAATGATGAGAGGCTTAGATTCTTTAATAGTCATAGCTAAAAACACAAAAGCAAAGAGATCATAGAGATAAGAGATTGGGTGAAGAAGAAGACAAAGTAGTTAGAGAGAGAATAATGGCAAGGCTCTCCCATGGATCTCCCACTTTCACTCTCAAGGTTGATAATGGAGAAGGGAAATTAGTTCTTTCCCAAGAGTTCTCTCCTAAATCCATCTATTGTAAAGTTATGGGTGTGTGCTATTTATAGGCACCTCATGCTGTAGGATGGAGCCCATGTGCAAGGCACATGAGGAATATTCTCTCTAACCACCTTGTCCAAGGAGGTGACCTCTCCGAGAATGAGGAAACGCCGAAGAGGAGATCAACCTCTCGGTGAATCCTTTTTCTTAGCCACTCCTAACCAATGATCCCCAATCATCCCAATTGGCCAAGGTAGTCCTAGAGGACCCCCTTACCACCGCTAAATATTGTCGAGTCTCATGGACTCCCAGGAATCGTGCCACCTCGACCCGAGAATAGGCTAGTTTAACTGAAGAGTGAATTTATCTCCACTCACCGTCCTCGAGATTAGGTCCTTTGTTCGAACTCCATTATGCCCATGGTTCTGGTACGTAGATCCCGTAAAACTCTAAACCCGCAAGTATTCTAGGACTCATTAACGGAGTGACTTCTAGATTGCGTTCGAATCTGTTCGAAGCCCGAGTGCCTCGGATCTCTAGGCTTGCTCAATATCCTTTCGAGTCCAAGCTCGAGTAAGTTTTTAAGTTCGTGGATCCAAACCTTTTCGAGACTTAGAGCGATTTGGCCCGTTTAATGGCGATAAATCTGAGCCCAAGAATCTTGGACTTGCGATAAATTTGGACCCTCCAACCTTGGACTATTGGGCCTAATTAATTTAGTGGGCTCAAATTAAGTCGTCTTATATTTGCCCCTTGCGTGTATGAGAAATTTTAGTTTTCTCAGACATGCATAGTTTCACCTTTTCAGCCATGCTTCGTATTACGTCTTCGATAATATTTGGTTTTGACAGAGTCTATGGATAAAGCTGATGACTCACTGTAATTTATGGATAAAATTGACAAGTAACAATCTTTTTTTTTTATTTTTTGCCACTGATTTTTTTTTTAAAGTCAACCTTAATTCTTTAATTCCCTTAATCAGCAAGCATGAGTCCAAACCTTCTTTTTCTTTTAGAATATCTGAAGGTCCACTTGCTTATTCCAAGTCAAAGAACAATAAAACATTGTAGACGTCCCCGAACGTTCGGGGAGAGAAATCCCGTTTTGTTCATTTGGGCTCACTACAGTTCAGGACTCAATGTCACGGTCCTGTATCTAATCTCGTAGAGTGCAATGCAAGACCGATGAATCATCAAAGAGTCCAAATCCGGCAAATCGTTTTTGAAGACAGATTTTTTGAAAGAAGTGCCAAACATGAACTGCTTTGCCAGATACAGAGTCGCCACCTAAATATTTTATTTTGGGGGAAATTTAGGAAACCCTGACTCGTTGCCTAAGGCCACATGTCCGTCATCACCAAAGTTTCCTCGGCTCGGAAACTTGGGTACGATTGGGGAAGGTCACTTCGTGGGCACCCCCGCTCGCCCGATCAAAGATCGGCCTCTACTAATCATGATATCTAGTTTTGAAAAAATTATGCGTTCTTATTCTGGTTATTAGCCTAGATTTACTATGTGATGCGTACAGCATACAAGTATAGATTAGGTCACCTGAATTGAAACAAAAACATTTCATGTTCATTTTTTTTTTTTTTGAAAGATGGTTTGATGGTGCTACCCACAAGTAGGCTAAGACGTGGATTTGCCACCCTCGGGTGGGCTTAGAAAACATGATTTTGTCACTCTCAAGTGGGTTTAAAACTTGCAATCAATGAATTGTTCCAATTCAAATAACCCAACCTTCACCCACAGGCATTCAGGTAGATACATCACATAAGCACGTAGCCTCATGGTAAGCATGCTATTCATGGCAGTCACTCACACGCATGCAAGGATGCTAAAGCATAAAAACTTACCGAGTACTCCAAGCCAAAACAGAAGCTAGGTTAGAAATCTATGCATGATCCTAACTATACAGAAATGCCTAATGCAACACATGCAAAAATGCAGCTATAGCAGTCTCGGCTATTCTAAAGATGGCATGTGAAATGCTACAACTAACAAGTATTCAACTCAGAATTGAAATACAATGCAGTTAGTATGATGCGCCGAGCCTGGTGCATACAAGACAAATGAATGAGTGCAAACATGCTATCATACTGTATGCTAATTGAAACATGCCCTAATCTAACCATCATAAGCTGGTAAATAAAAGGGAGAAAGACGTGGGGTTGGAAGACATACATCACACGCACGCACACTTATTACAATTGTGCCCTCGCTCGGAGGGTCCGAATAAATAATATACAGTCCAAATGAATAGTATAGTCCGAATAAATACAAAATCCTAATTAATTAACAAATTAATCTAGGAAAGTAGGTAAATTAGCATGCAAGCCCATGGACCGCCTCAGCTCTGTTCCGAATGATGAATGATGCGTGCTTGAGTTGCCTTGCGCGGAAATCCATTGCGATGCCCCAATTAGCCTCTGTTTACAATTAAGCCCGGAATATCGCACGAAGCTCCAAAAGACTGCCGGTTTCTGATTTGCTGCAACAGAGAGCAAGAAAGGGGCATGGCAATGTATTTTCACATATGCATGCTTGCCTCGATCCTCGTGTCATCAATCACGCATCTCAATGCATGATGGCCGAGGAGTCAAATTGCACGACTTAATATGAAATGAATGCACATATAAACATGACAAGGCCTAGGCTCCGTCATGGTTAATCCGGAGTGTCAGCGACCGGGAATTGAGACACGTTCCGTCACTTAGAGTACGAAACGTCCCTCGTTTCCCGTGCTCGGGCTAACTCCTATCCCAAACACAATGCAATATGCATAACATGCATAAATGCAATCCTAGTATGCAACCTAGCATACACAATGCTATGAAATGGCATACACAATACTCGATGTAACATAGCATACACAATGCTCTAACATACAACCTAGCATACATAATGCTATAGACTAAGATGGCATACAAAACACAATATGGGCTTACACTAATATGAGTGGACCTTAGCCACACTCACATCAGCGGCCATAAGATGAAAATGAGACTACCGAAATGCATGCACACATGCACATAAACCGAGGACCAAACCTAAGGCACAGCATGCAACTCTAACAAGGCATGGCAAGGATGAAGCATGGCATTCAAACATGTAAATTTCAGCACTGAAACATGATGCTGAAAGGTCCCGAAACATGGAAACATGGCACCCGATGCATGAGATGAGCCCCGAAACTCAAAACTAGGCACATGTATTGACTTATAGCTATACAAAGCATGCTTTATTTGACTACGAAGCACAAAGACAGAGCCAAGGCAGTCCCAAAACATGAACATTTCTAGTTCAAAACATGACGAAAAGATGCTAGCATGATGGATTAAAATAACATGCAATTTTGACTAGCAAACATGGTTTACATGGCATGTATATGAAGCATATAAAAACTCATCAAACCAGAAAAAATCAATGAATAAAACATACCAAAATATGCCCAAATAATCACTGAAATGCAGCCAATGCATGCCAAAATGATGAGCTCCTTTAGAGGGCCATACAAGGGGTTATTAAGCACATACAAGATAGACACTTAGCAAGACCAAACCAGCTCTGGAAATGGGTTATGACAGCCCTAAAACCCACCAAATAGGCCCTAGAATCAGTCTCGGAGACATGCAAAGAAAGGCCTCTTTGAAAGGCCTTGGATGGGACTTCTCTACACATGCATCATAGACATAAAATATAGCCGAAAGGGCCTCAGAAAGAACCAAGGCAGACCTCAAAACCCTCAAAATGAGGCCTGAAAAGTGACTTCAAAGCATAAAAAAAGGTCCCTTCGGAAGGCCAAAAGGATCACCAAACAAGACAATGAGAGAGGGGGTCACCCCCCTCTGATTTTGGCCTTTAAGAATACACCTAAGCCACTAAAAATCCACTGGATTTTAGTGGCTAAGAGGTCAAGCCATGGCCAATGCAAGAGCTCTAATGCATAGCCCTAATCATGAAGAGATGAAGCATGCATAGGGGGAAGATGACCCCAAACAGAAATGGGACCTTAACCAAACTTAAAGAGGATGTCAAAACAATACTTTTTTCCAGTTTATATCAAATCTCAAAAGTGTTCACAAGTAAGTCTAAAATATGATGCAAAAATAGCCCTAAAAGAGAGATAGAGGGTAAGGGGAAGTAGATGGCCTCAAACAGCAAAGAGCCCCTCAACAAAGTTGAAGAGGGGCTCAAAATAAGACACTTTACAGTTTAGGTTGAAGCCCAGAAATGCTCACAAATAAAGCTAATATATCATGCAAAATAAGCCCTAAAAGAGAGATAAAGCAGAAAGGGAGAGTAGATGACTTTAAATAGAAAATTTTTCTTAAACAAAGTTTAAGAGGAGCTTAAAATAAGATCTTTTCCAGTTTATCTCGGAACCCAAAAATGCAAGAAAAAGGAACTAAGATATAGAGCAAAATTATGAAAAAATGGGGAAAATAGAAACTTACCCTTGTAGAGCCGAACTCCAGCAGCTTTTGGACCAAGTTGGTGAGCTTTTAACCTCTACAAATCAGCCCCAAGGTGTTGGAATGGATGATGGAGGTGGTAGACTATGAGTTGGTGTGTAAATGGTGTAAGGACAAGGGTGTTTTGAGGCTTGGAAGAGTGGGATATGGAGGATTGTAGGGATATGCTCCAGCTGGTTTTTCTAACCCTTGCAAATAGATGTTGAGGGTTTTTTATATAGAGGGAAAGAGATGAGGCTTTTTGGAAAAGCTAAGAGAAGGGGCTCAAAGCTTCTAAAGGAAGCTTGACCAAAGGGGTCAAGCTTCTTGGGGAAGCTAAACCAAAAGGGTCAAGCTTCCTAGAAGCTTGACCAAAGGGGCCAAACCACCTTGAAACCAAACAAAGGGGGTAAAAACCACCTAAAATGGACCAAAAACAAGGACAAACCCTCGGGCAGTGGATCTGGTGCAAAACAACTGGCACAGCTGGAATGCACCTGAAGAGACAAACTTGGCCGACCAGGTTCAAAAGGTCCACGTGGCCGGCCAACCACCTCCCCTGGTCAGCCGACCAGGGGTCAAAAGGGTCAAGAATAATTACTGGTCGGCCACCCCAGAAAGGTGGCCTCCCAGATGAGAGCAACACAACTGTGTAGAGAAAAACCAGAAAATGTGGTTTAGGAGAGAGAAAAACCAGCTTTTTAGAGGGGTTCAAAAGGGTTAGGAGGAATTACTGGTCGGCCTACCAAGATTGGTGGCCTCCCAGGTGTGTACAATACAATGGTGTGGTGGAAAGTCAGAAAAAATGGCCCGGGAATGGGAAAAACCAGCTTTCTAGTAAGAAAAACGGGCGACGAAGAGCAATGAAGAGAAAAGCTGGTTTTTCAGAAAAATTGCTAGTCTCCCACTCTCCTACAACCTTTCTAACAATGAAAATAAGGTCCTTGCCAAAAATGGACTAAGACGGATGCAAAACGAAGGTTCAGAAGCCAAAACGCGCAGTTTGGGGCCCCGAAAACAGGCTGTTAGGCACCGGAAGTGGCGTATGACCACGAAGGTGGTCTCTCGGGCCACAGTGTCCCTCAAAAGGGAGGAAACAAGGTGTGTGCCAAAAATCAGAGCAATCGGAGGTAGTTAAGCGGTCCCGAACCGCGGCACACAGCCGACGGCTCCAAAAATCGGGAACCGGGCTTTAAACGGGAAAAATGGCCTACGACCACGAAACGTAGTCTATGGCCACTGAGAGATGATCTACGAGACCTCTCCCTCCGTTCGGGAAGGGAAAACAAAGAAAACAAGGCCTGGTTCATAAACTGAGGCAAAGCACAAAAGAGTCCGGAAGTCCGGAGGCAAGGCTCGCAGCCGAGACTCCGCAACCTCAGAATGAGCACAATATGCAACATCACCAAGCGCTCAATCGGTGATGTCTGAGTCTTAAGGTTGGTCCAAAATGGGGTGTCTACAAGCATCGATTTTTTATTCTTGAAAATATAGGAAAAGATAAGGTCCAAACACTTCTTTTTTTGTTTGGAAAACAGTAGGCCCATTATATACATATATATTGAATATTTGAGGGAATATTCAAGGAATTATACCTCTTTTTTTTTTTTCCTATTTAAGGAAAAAGAAAAAACCTAATCAATATAGCCTTCCTTTTCTTTTTCGACCTACAGCTGTCGAGACCACCCAACCTTCTTTTCTCCTTTTTTTTTTTGAAACCTAGCGGCATACACTCTCTCTCTAAATGAGAGACCAACCCAGCTTTCTTTGTGACTACTGAGGACCATCGGCGCTTGCACATTGACAGTGGCTGCTCTAAGTGCTGCTACTGATCTGTCCCAACTCCGATCGTCGCAGACGTTACGGCTCAATCACTGACTTGTCCTAGTGTCGCAACCCAGCCACCAACTTGTTTTAGCTTCGCGACTGCTGCAGACGTGCGATCCAAGCTACTGCTTACCATCGGTGCTTTACTTCAGCCTAGTGAGCTTAGAGATTCGGGCACACCGGATCTTGGTTTCGCTCTTATAGCTGCTGGAGTCCTTCACTGGTTACGTATCACTCGTCGTCTCAACCCTCCGAGCGCCGTTGTCGGCTTATGCAAGAACCAACCCCGGTGTTATCTTGCGCGTGACCACTTCAAATCGCGTGGCTTGTGCGTCTCATATCCAGCTCCTGCACCGTTGCTACATTTGTTAACCGTAACTGAGCAGTGACGGCCACGCCGCCCACTTAACGCAGCGTCGGTCTGTCTATATCTATTCTCATCTATTGTTTGTGCTATTGTCGATCTATTCCGGCTATCCTTGGTGCTGATTTTACCTATTCGTGGCCTATTTTCTGCTTCCCACATTGACTTTGACTCAGTCGTGCTCTTCCTCCGTTGGTATAAATCTGTGGGTAAGCCCTCTGAAATTTTTTTAAAAAATTTTTGGTAGATGCTCCTGTGTAAACCCACTTTCCCTTCTTGTTTTGATGGACTTTTATATTCATGAACTTGGAGCTATTGGGCCGTAATAATTGTGATTTGAGATTTCACTAAAAAACTTGAATAGAGCTTTAATGTTGCAACTCTCATTGATGCTGGAATTGTTAAGCCTGCGGGTAAAAATTTTTTAATCCTTGAATTTGGATAAATCAACACCTGTTTGGGCTTTGCATTCTTGGAATATGCTGTGGGACTTGCTTAAATGATTTTTTTTTTTTTTGAGTTGAAACTTGCCAAAAGAATTTTGAGCTATGAACATTGACTTGAGAGGAACATTCTTATAATTTGCATAACAATCTATTGAATCTTGCTATGGATGAGAAATGTAAAATACTTCGGATCTTGTGCCTGAAATTTGCTATTGAACTTCACTCTATCCAAAAATTGAGCCCTGTACAAGTTGGATCTTTAATATGAAACACAATAATTTTGAGAAAAGGACCTGCTTGAATTTCATCACAAAACGGCCTATAACATTGCGCTTCTTACTGATGATAGAAACTTGAAATCTATGTGTTGATAATACATACATTGGTATTGCAATTTGTTGAGCTTGAAGATGTTGAGTGAATCTTGAACCCATATTGTTGAATTTGGTATAAATAAAATATTTAATACCCTACGGACGCTTTACTTGAGATAATGATTTCATGATAACTCGCAGAACCATATATGGTCATTCATTAGGCTTATGGATACCCCGAGAAATGGGCAGTTGATGCCGAAATTTCATTAGAATGTGTTGCTTTAATTCCAATATTTTGAATTTTGATATGGTCAACTCCTTGCTATTTATACTTGTTATTTCAGCTATATGTCTTTTCGAAAGAAATCCGTCATCCCGGGGTCATCAGAATTGGCTCTCATGAAAGAGAGGGATGTGCTTCCGGCTTCCGAGTAGAGGAAATCTCCTTATTTTGGTCGGAAGGACTCGTTCTGGTGAGCGGCTACTTCCACCACTTCTCTTCTGTCTCCGAAGGGGGCTCCATTGTGTCTCTCTGAGGATACTGATTCCAAACATGGGGCCCTAATTTCCCCTTTTTCGGTGCTACACTTTAGGGTTGAGCGAGGGAATTTTCTATATTGTTATCCCCAGTTCAAGGCTTTTTCAAACCCTTCTTTTGGTTGGCATGAGTGGGTCGATGATGTTCTCTTGGACAAGGGGCCTCTGTCAATGGCTTTAGGAGGCCCGACTATTGATTCCAGTGAAAATATCTCGATCCTTATCCATTCGCCGCAACAATGCTAGCCTTGAAGCCATGGCTCTCGGTTGGAGCACCGAGACACACACTTTCATACTTGTCCAGCATGAGATAGGGCCCACCCTCGAGGATGTGTTTATGTTGCTGCATCTAGAAGTGACTGCCCCTGATGTCTTCTGCACTGAGTAGATACCCTCTGAGGACGATTCTCTGATCCAATCCCTAAAGAAAAATCTTCAAGCTTGTGGTAGGTGGAGCTCTGTATTTGATGGTTCAGCAAGGAGGACCAAACGAGTGAGAACGAATCGTGCCTCCTACACCGCATGGATCCGCCACTTCTTCAGAGATCTTCAGGCCTCGGCTAGAGATGCTGACCCTGGTTCTTAGGAGTACAAGGTCGGCCCGATGTATGGCTCTAGGCTCTATTTTCTGGGATTTCTAGCTTGCTTCCTCTCATTCTCCATTCTTTCGAGCACACCTCCAAATTTAATCCTTTTGTCTTTCCTTTGGCAGTTAGGTTCTTCAAAGAGGATCAGATCCCTTTAGCCCCGCTATTTCTTGGGAACCTTTATTACCGGCTGGATCTGCTACATCGAGACATGGTACATTCTGTGGGTCGATATGAGCCTGTCTCCTTTGTCCACAGTCAATTCCTGCTTTGTTTCTTCTTCGAGAGGTTCCCAAAGTTTACCCTTACTCTGACTGTATTCGAGGCAAAAGTTCTTCGGGAGATAATGGATAAAGAAGGTATCCTCGTGCTTGGTAATGACGGGTCTCGCACATTTGAGAAAGTGAAGACTTGCCAGCCATTAATCACACGTTGGTCACGTGTCATTTCTACTCTAACCCTGAATACTTTGGTGGATGATCCTCGGTACTTTGTGGCACACCCCTATATATGCCCACTGATGGGTGTGGCAATGCCACTTATCTATCGTAGTTTCTTCCGCTTGGTGTCTTTTCCCTTACCGAAGGCCATCTCTGCATACCTTGTTGATATGCTGATCATGGTTCGTCCCAGTTCACTACCGGTATGGCATGAGGAAGGCGTTGATAGCACCATCTATAGATCTGACAGAGTAGCATGCCAATTCAGGCTTGACCAATGTGCCCCGGGGCTAGCACCTCCTTTATTATCTTTTTCAGAAATCTACGGGCGCTTTATTCACGGACTTGTACACACCATGCTTTCTGTATCTAGCTCTTTGACAATGCCGGGTTTGAGCCGGGTAGAGGGTTTCACCCCCTCTTTCAGGAGATATTGGTGGAAGAACATTGATGCATTTATTGAGTTTGTCTAGAGTAAACCAACTATATGTCTGCCTTCGCCGATTTATAAGAAGGACTCTTCTCTTCAATTGCCTGAGAGTCAGAAATCTGATCATATATATGAGAGCTTCTTCGTTTCATCTGCTCCGACTGACCCTCTAGCTCGGACATCTACTTCTAGCGTGGCGATTGCTTCTCCAGAGCCAATTCCTCTAAATAAGGCTTCTAGTCCTCGGACGACCAGCCACAAGAGGGTTTCTGATGCCAGTCCTTCCATTCATTGCCTTTCCAAAAGGCTCCATCAAGTACCAGATAAACATCTTAATTTTTTTTTTTTTTTTTCTGTTGATTTGAAGTTACTTTCCTTCTTGTGACTACACTTTCTTAAATGAACACTCTTTACTTTCCCTGTTGTACAGGACCCTACTCTTTCTTTTGACCTTGCGGTTGCTGATGTTCTTGGTACCGTGGCTATTGGCCATGTTGCCCCTACCAGGCCAAACTCAGACTTGGATAACACTCTCCCTTTGTCTACAAGACTCATGAAGATGCGTACCCCTCGTGTAGTAGTTATAGATAATGATGATGATGATGAGGCTGAGTCTTCCGATCATTTTGGTGACCTTGTCCTGCGTGTGCGTCGTCACCGTCCTATTGTGACTGAGGATGCCTCCCTATTGGTCAAATATTCTCCTTCTCATTCAGTTTCAGAGGAGGAGCGCCATTTTGGCAACAAGGTTATTGGGGCTCACTATTCTGATGTTGAGATTATTGAGAACCATGGCTCTGGTGTTGAGATTGTTGAAGGGACTCGTGCTACAGGGATTGATGCCGCAGGACATGCTTCTGGAGGCAATGTAGAGATAAGGTGTGCTTCTGCGGGACATGCTTCTGGAGGCAATGTAGAAATGAGGTGTGCTTCCGAGGGACATACTTCTAAAGACGACATAGAAATGAGGTGCGCCTCTGGGACTAGTATGGAGGTGGATGTGCTAAAAGTCTTTGAGACTCGCTCTGGCACTTATGGTGATTCTCATCCTTCAGCCTTCCTCCCTTCTTAAGGGATGACTGCTACTGTTCTGGCTTTACTAGACGTTAAGATCAATCAGGTGCCCCTTGTACAGCCAAGTGACTTTGTTGATGCTAGGAGCTCTTCAGTTGCCCCAGTTTTGCATAATGATTCTCCCTCAAGTAATCTTGCTTTCTGAAGTTTGTCATGTACTTCTATCTGTGAGAACTTTTTACTCAAATGGCTTTACTACTCCCTGCCCCTATGTTTTGAAATTTTTTTGATTTTCTCTGTATTTTTAAATTTTTTCTATGTTTTCAAATTTCTCTGATTTGTTCACAATTTTCACTATGTTTTGACCAATTTTCTCTAATTTGCTCATAATTTTCTTTGATTTGTTTTCTCTATGTTTGACCAAACTAGAGAAAATTGTGTTCTCCTAAAATAGGGGGGGCAAAAAATGCTATTTCATTTCAAGAAACAGCAACATACTAGAATCCAGGTTTAAAATTTTCTTTTGTTTTCCATGGTTTTCTTGGCCACCAAACAAATGAAAAGAAGAAGAGAAACTTCGAATTAGAAAATTCAGAAACTTTCCAACCAATTCAAAACCAACCATCTAAAATCAAACTAAAAGCATAACAAGCATATCAAAAACTGAAAACAAAAAATAAAAAGTCAACTAAAAAATGTTAAGATTAAGAGAGTTTTTGAGTAAAGTACCAATGGTTGGAATTGATGGAATCACAAATATCCATGTTTATAGTCCAATCGGACGGATTAAAAGGTCACTTGTCGCCTTCTCGACTAAAATAATTACCAAAGAAGAAGATGATGGCATCATTTTCTCTCTCTATCTTTTCCTCAAAACTCTAGTTGTTCTTGTAAGGATAGAAAATGAGAGAGTGAGTGTGATATATAAGTGTGAGTGATAGGGATGGCAATTTGAACTTGGCCCGATGGGGACCTGACCCCATAACTCCGATTAGAACGAGTTTTTCCCAAAAATAATTCCCATAGGACCGGGGATGGCATTGAAAATTAAATCCCCATTGATTTTTGGGTCAAGGACGGTGATAAGTTCCCCGGCCCCAGCCTCGGTCCGGTCCCACCCCGAAGTCCCCGAACAGTCCCTCCGTATATATATATATATATATAATATGTTTAGGCTTTATTGCTTTGTTATATTATATCTAATATAATATCTCTCTCAACTCTCTCTCTTTCTCTCTCTCTCTCTCATTCTTCTCTCTTTACTCTCTGTGAGAGAGATAGACATTTCTGATCTGAGCACCTTCCAAATCTAAGCACCTTAGAGAGTCTAGAGAGAGATCGGCGACGGAGAGCATTTCTGAGCACCACCGTCACCGCGAATCCGTGATGAACATTTCTGAGCACCACCGTCAGCTGCTAAGCGCACCACTGTCACCAACACCACTATCACTCTCTCTCTTTTTCACACATCCGTTTGCTGCCTCGTCTCTAGATCTACCGCCACTGTTCTTCTCTCACTAGTATAGATATAGATATAGATATTGTGTAAATGATTTTCTGACCACACTGCCAACTCAGTGATCAGCTGGAGAGAACTGGTAGAATAGATGACACTTGGCTAACTTGCAACAGAAAGAGAAGATTCTGGCGGTGGTTCGTTCACCCAGGGGCACTCCGACGATCAAGTTAGTATATCTCTCAAAGATAATCAATAGTGCAAACTCACTGTTCAGAATATAAATTGCGTACCTTAGACCCACGGGGGTGCCTTTCTTTTATAGTTAACTCAATCCTAGTCTCGATAGAAGCCTGACTTCTATGGACTCTCATTCAGTACTTACTTTGGACTTCTCAAGAGATAAGGATAGACTCCCTAAGAACATTATCCTTATCCATCTTGAAGTTTTTCTTCATTCTAGGACTCTTGTCCCTTATCCGCTTATCCTGGATTCCGATATCTTCGGAGGTAACCTCGGCCTTGCCGAGATAACCTCGGCGTCATGACCAGGACACGTGGCACCTCGGCTGACACGTCGGCGTCACCTTGCCACATGTTGGTACTCAGAAAATATATCCCCACAACTGCTCCCCAGGTTCTATTACCTCGGCATTCTGAGGTGATGGAACCTATATTGGTACCTCCTTTCAATATGTCGGCTTACAGCTGAGATCATCATCATAGGCCAGCATGTCTTCTTAAAAAACTCTAAGAGCCCCTTCACACGTATGAGCTATTTATTCATAACAACTCAATCGTTCCCAGCCATGCGTCTTTTTCTTATTGGATCGTATCTGACACGCGTCTGTAAATCGAATTATTCTTCACGTGCACCGTCTGACGCATTCGTTCTTCTAGGTTTCATTTAATGATTTCTTTGCCGCTGTTTCAAGTTTTAACAAAAGACTTTTCCCTCTTCTTTTATTTCTTCACTTTTCATTTGATATTCTTGCTCTTTCTCTCTCTTACTTTCTCCATGCGAATCCGCCATTGTTCCAGACTTTAAGCTCTGCAACTGCCTTCGTTCCTCCCTCTTAGTGAAGCTTTCGTTGTTCTGCTACTTCTGTAACCGTCGCTTGACTTCGACGATCTTCATACTGGCTTCACTTTTTCTGGCAAGTCATTGTTTCTTCTGCCTTTATCTCTTGTTGCTCTTCATGGAGTTTTGCTTCATCATTTAGCCACCATTACTGTTTTACTCAAGTATTTGATTTATGAATCTTGTATCTGAGTGTGTTTATTCCATAATTTTTGCCCGTGCCCATGTCTTGAATAGACGCACTGTTCACCATTTTCCTGCACTTTTGCCACTGTTCTTGACCTTGAACCACTTGTACCCATTATGTTCTTGACAGTCCATCTTTGTTCTTGATTCTGAAACTTCGTTCTTGTTTTTCTGTTTTCCAGATTTGTGCCTTCAATCTTCGTTTTCATAGATTTAGGTTTGGGATTTGTCTGTAGAGCTCGTCAATCTTTAGGAAAAACTTGAAACAATCTTTACAAATTCTTGCACCAATACATAGCTAGGTTTTTGCCGAGGTCCCAACAACCCTTTTTTAAAACATCTTCCTCCTGAGATCCAATACTTTTAGGCCGATATCATGGGTATGTGGAAACATAGGGTAAACACCCCATCCAAACTAGAATATTTTAGACAGGAGTTTGAAATTCCAATCAACGTCCATCTGAGGTTGGTTGGGGATGATGACTCCATCATGCCTACTGACGATTCCATGCCCTTTCCTGTAGTTGCCTTTATTGAGTGTGGACTTCGGCTTCCACACAACATCCTTTTTCGCGAGATTCTCCATTATTATAAGTTGAACCCCATGCAACTTGCCATCAATTCTTATCGAGTGATCAATGGTATCATAGCCTTAGCTAAACAGGAAAATGCTAGGATCACCTTAGCCGATATTCAATACTACTATACCATGTGCGGCCTTAACTTGAAAGAAAAAGGCTACATTTATTACCTTAAGTTGAGGTCCACAGAGTTCAAAATCGTAGCCGACCTCCCAGACTCCAACAAGGGAGCTGGGGACGACTATTTCATTACTTCAGGAAAGTGGGAGTTTGCCCCAGATGAAGACCTCCATCTCTTCCCTCTCCCTCGATCAGTCTTTGTAGAGGGTAATGGTAAGAGCCCTGCATTCATACCTTTTTTTTTTTTTTTTTTTTTTTTAAAGTCTTGCATACTTCATCTATTTTTTAACGTCTGTTTTTCTTGCAGCTGTTCCTAAGCCACAAAAAAATTTTCGCCAATCTTTCTTTCCCAGCAAGGATTTGAAGAAACTCTTAGACCTGCCAGCCCATAAACGAAAGGCGCCTCTGCTTCTCAATTTCATTCCAACATACAAATCAGCTCTTCCTGACGTTTCCAGGAAGAAAAAGAAGAAGAGCCTATCTCCTCCCTCTGCCACAACCCCTTTAGTTGCTACCGAATCTCGGCCAAATCAAGGATCAACTTCTGATCCAGCAGAACAGCCGTCTACCTTGGCTCCATACTTGATTCCACCATCTTAACGAAAACGTCGCCGACGACTTACAGTTTCTTCTGCCTAGATGGGTCGCCCAAAACTAGTTGCCAAAGATCTCCTGGCCAACATTCCTTTTGACGTTGATGCACAACCAACACAAACCCAACTTCCTCCCAAGAAAAAATGAATAAAAAAGGCTCAACCCAAGGCAAAGGTGACTCAGATCGATTCTGAGGATACCTTGCCAATTTCCAAGCTGGCTCTAAGTGAGAAGACTGCCTCTGTCCCTACGAAGAGGTCTGCTAAAACACTTCCATCCGAATCTACCAAGTCCAAAAGGCCGAGGTCATCTTCTGCAACGACCTCAGGGTCTAAGAAGCCAGATGCCCCCTGGGCCTTCGAGATTACTCTGGAAGATAAGCCTGTTATGGCTAGTGATAGCGCCGACGATATCAATGTCGATGTTGCCCTCGATCTTGCCTTTGCTTCTTCTAGGCGACACAGGCGCAGCGCGAGTTCAGTGAGTACGAGAACTACGCTTTCATGCTTCAACGCTTTGTTTAGGTAAGTGTTTTTGCTTGGTACTTTTCTTTCTTTATCTTCATTTCATACTTAGAACATTTTCTAATACTTCTGCTTTCTTTCAGGCCATCCAGCATGCCCACTCTTTCTCAATACAATCTTTTGAAAACCGTGAGAAGCTAGCTGAAAAAAAAAGGGAGATCTCCAGCCTTCAGAAGATTAACAAAAATCTGCAGTCAAAGATGAAGACCCTGGAGGATCAGGCTGAGGTCGCCATTAAAGAGAAGGATGATGCCGAGGAAAAAGTCGATGCTGCTGAGGCAATAAACAAAGTTTTTCAAGCTCAGCTGAAAGAGGCCGAGGACAAAGTGGCCCAGGCCCAGAAGGAGCTTCAGGACGCCTTGGCCACCAAAGAGGCCGAGATAAAAGATGCCGACGAAAAGGCGTATGCTCAGGGCATGGCCGATGTTACAGAGGCCTACGAAAAGCAAGTCAAGCAAGCATGCAACATGGGTTTCTCCCTTGGCTGGATGACTTTGCTAAAAAAACTTGATGTCCCTGAGGACTCCTCCCTGAGGAACGCTGATGCCATTCCCCTGCCATTCCCTCAAACTCCACCTCCTAGTGAATCTGATACTGAAGATGAGGCCGAGGAGGAAGTTTTGGTAAGGAAACCAAAAGAGGCCACTGGGATTAAGTCCCCTTCTCTGAATGAGCAAGTCTTGGACTTGACTCAAGATGAGGAGGGTGAGGAGGTCCCTAAAGATGCTGTGGCTGAGAAGACATCGGCCGTCGTTCCCCTTGCCAACAAAAGTGTAGATGAAACTCTTGCAGAAATTGACGCCGAGCTCGCAGCGGATAAGGCTGCTGAGATGTCTTCCCAACAATCGTCTAAACTCCAAACTCAACCAACTACAACTGCTGAGGAGTATTAGCCTTACGTTTTTCCCTTCTGTTCTTGTACTTTGTTTTTCTTTTTTGAAGTATTGGAAACTTCTTCACATTGCCGATGTGTTTTTAATACAACAACACTTTTGCTTTTGAATGCTTGTATGCTTGTTTTGTATGCCTCCATACTTGGAATATTTTTGCATATCTTTAATATATACTTCCTTCTTTGTGCAACCTTCTCGGGGTGACATACCTCGGTTAACAATGATCTTGGTTTAACTTCAACTTGTAAATTGCTACAAATTTCAACAAGTGTTAAACAATGATCTCGGTTTAACTTCAACTTGTAAATTGCTACAAATTTCAACAAGTGTTTAACAATAATCTCGGTTTAACTTCAACTTGTAAATTGCTATAAATTTCAACAAGTGTTAAACAATAATCTCGGTTTAACTTCAACTTGTAAATGGCTACAAATTTCAACAAGTGTTAAATAATAATCTCGGTTTAACTTCAACTTGTAAATTGCTACAAATTTCAACAAGTGTTAAACAATAATCTCGGTTTAACTTTAACTTGTAAATTGCTACAAATTTCAACAAGTGTTAAACAATAATCTCGGTTTAACTTCAACTTGTAAATTGCTACAAATTTCAACAAGTGTTAAACAATAATCTCGGTTTAACTTCAACTTGTAAATTGCTACAAATTTCAACAAGTGTTAAACAATGATCTCGGTTTAACTTCAACTTGTAAATTGCTACAAATTTCAACAAGTGTTAAACAATAATCTCGGTTTAACTTCAACTTGTAAATTGCTACAAATTTCAACAAGTGTTAAACAATAATCTCAGTTTAACTTCAACTTGTAAATTGCTACAAATTTCAACAAGTGTTAGACAATAATCTCGGTTTAACTTCAACTTGTAAATTGCTACAAATTTCAACAAGTGTTAAACAATAATCTCTTCTCTCTGCCCCCTAATGTGAACCTGAGTTCCACTTGGGTTCTCATTATTCATGTCTTCCAGAAACCACATTATGCATCTTTATTAGTCATAAGTGTTGAAGAATTTTGCTAAAATTTTATTGATGTTGTCGGTAAAAAACAAGTAACATCTAATGATAGAAAAATTTCAAATTACAAGTGTTCCAGGGTCTTGGCAATGTTTTGCCCTCATTATCTTCAAGCTGATATGCCCTATTGCCCAATACCGAAGTGATTCTGTAGGGTCCTTCCCAATTTGGGCCAAGCTTGCCTTCCCTAGGATCCTTCTTGTTGCCGACGAATTTTCTCAGGACTAGGTCGCCGACTTGAAATTCCCTTGGATTAACTTTCTTGTTATAAGCCCTGGCAAGCTGTTGCTGGTATGCTGCAAGCTGTATTGCAGCTTTCTCTCTTCTTTCTTCTAGAAGATCTAGATCTCGGGCTAAGAGTACATCATTAGTCCCGTTCTTAACTCCCTGGGTTCTGATCCCTGGGATACTGACCTCCAATGGAATGACTGCTTCTGTGCCATAAGCCATAGCAAAGTGGGATTCCCCTGTTGATCTTCTCGACGTAGTCCAATATGCCCAGAGTATATTGGGCAATTCGTCTACCCACTTTCCTTTTGCTGCCTGCAGCCTTTTCTTTATCCCATCCAGAATTACTTTGTTGGATGCTTCTGCTTGTCTGTTGCTTTGTGGAAAGCTTGGGGTTGAAAAGCAGTTCTTGATCTTGAACTTTGCACAGAAGTTCTTAATTAGCTTACTATCAAACTGTATTCCATTGTCGGCAACTATTGCTCTTGGAATCCCAAATCTGGTGATGATGTTTCTTCATATGAAGTTCTTGGCATCCATATCTCGGATCTTGGCAAGAGGTTTTACTTCTATCCACATCGTGAAGTAATCTGTTGCTACCAGCAAGTACTTCCTTTGCCCAGTTGCTTAGGGCAATTGCCCAACGAGATCCATACCCCATTGGGCAAATGACCAAGGACTGGATACAGGGTTCAGGTCAGCAGCTGGCTGGTGTATCAAAGGTGCAAACCTTTGGCATTGTTCACACTTCTTCACGTAGGCTTCTGCATCTTTTTGCATGTAGGGCCACCAATACCCTTGGGTAATGGCCTTGTGAGCTAATGATCTGCCCCTAGCGTGGCTTCCACAAATTCCTTCATGAATTTCATATAGAAAATCTTCAACCTGCAGAGGGTGTACGCACCTTAAAAGGGGTCCAGTGAAGGACCTTCTGTAGAGATGTCCTTCTGCTGTCAGACTGAATCTTACCGACTTCAATCTGAGCTTGTGTGCCTCATTGCGGTCGTCTGGCAGCTTTCTTTCTTTTAGGAACGCAACAATTGCGTCCATCCAGCTTGGTCCCATGTCTATGCACATTGCTTCACGCTTTGTGGTTACTGGTTCAATGCTCGGTCCCAACAAGTATTCAATCATTATTGTCCTTACTTTTCCTGGTTGTATTGCACTAGCTAGGTTGGCCAATGCATCGGCATGGTTATTATCATCTCGGCTGACTTGAAGTAGTCTGCAGTTCTGGAATAAGGCTGCCAGCCTGATGACCTCTTTTGCGTAGGCCGACATTCTTTCATCTCGAGCTGCAAACTCGCCCGTTGTCTGGTTAACAAAAGACTATTACTTCATCTGCTTGTGCTACTGTTGTCAGCTTTAGTCCTGCAATCAATGTTTCATATTCTACCTCATTGTTTGAGGCCTTGAACCCCAATCGAATGGATTGTTCCAATATCTCCCCATCTGGAGATATCAGTACTAATCCTGCCCCTGCTCCCTGTCGGTTTGAACTCCCATCAACGAACAGTCGAAAGGAGTCGCCGATGTAAATGCTACAGGGTCTGAGTTTGTCCTCTTTCCTTTGTTCTTTTGTCTTTGGCTGGGCTTCTCCTTGCTTGTTTAGACATTTTTTATCTTGGCTCAATGGAGCCCGATGTTCAATGGATTCTGGCGTGAACTCGGCCACGAAGTCGGCTAAAACTTGGCCTTTGATTGCAGTTCTAGGCTTGTACTCCAGATTATACTAGCCAAGGGCGACTGCCCATCTGGTTATTCTTCCTATTAAGTCTCCCTACTGCAATAGGGACGTCAATGGATGCTTTGTCAGTACCACAATTTTATGGGCCTGGAAGTAATGGTTCAACTTCTTTGAAGCCATTACTAAAGCCAGTGCCAATTTCTCTAAGGATAGATACCTTGTTTCTGCGTCGGCTAGGGTTTTGCTTACATAGTAAACAGCCCTTTGCTCCATTTTTTCTTCTCGGATTAGTACTGTACTTATTGCATGTTCTGAAACTGCCAAGTACAGGAACAGCTCCTCCCCGGGTTCTGGATTCGAAAGAACTGGAGCTGTGGTGAGGTACTTCTTCAGATCGGCTAATACTTCTTCGCACTCCTCTGTCCAAAGAAAGTCTGTGGCTTTCTTCACTAATTTGAAGAAAGGTTTGCACTTGTCTGAGCTTCTGCTTATGAATCTGTTCAGGGCTGCGGCCTTTCCAGTTAGCATCTGTACCTGTTTTGCTGATGTCGGGCTCTTCAACTCGAGGATGGCCTTGATCTGATCTGGGCTGGCCTCAATGCCCCTCCTGGTCACCAAGTATCCTAAAAACTTACCAGATCCTACTCCAAATGCACACTTCGATGCATTGAGTCGGAACCGATATGTTTTAAGGATTTCAAAGACTGTTTTTAAATCGGTGAGATAACCCTTAGGCTTCTTGGTCTTAAGGACCATGTCGTTGATGTAGATTTCTACTGTTCGGCTAATCAGGTGCTTGAACATCTTGGTTACCAATCTTTGGTAAGTGGCTCCTGCGTTTTTCAACCCGAAGGGCATCACTCTGTAGCAGTATAGCCCTTTGGGAGTGATAAATGCAATCTTCTCTTCATCCGTAGGGTCCAGAGCTATCTAGTGATACCCCCTGTAAGCATCCAGGAAGCTCATCCTTCCATGCCCCGAAGTGGCATCCACTAGTTGGTTAATCTTGAGTAGAGGGAAGCTATCTTTGGGACAGGCGTTGTTTAAACTGGTAAAGTCTACGCAGACTCTCCATTTACCATTCTTCTTTTTTACCACCACTATATTGGATAGCCATGTCGGGTAGTGAACTTCTCTAATGGCCCTAGCCTCCAGAAGTCTGTCTACTTCTTCCTCTACTGCTTCAACGTGCATCAACGTTGGTCTTCTGGCTTGTTGAATTACAAGTTTGGCTGACCTGTCAACGTTCAGTTTGTGGCAAGTGACCTCGGGGTCAATGCCAGGCATTTCGTAAGGTGTCTAAGCAAACACCTCAATATTGGCTCTTGAAAAAGCTTCCAACTATTTTTCTTCTTCTTTGGCTAAGCCCGAGCCGAGAAGAAAGAAGCGTTCTTCATCCCCATTCTGGACGAGAATTTTCTTCAGTGCCTCTTCACTCTTCTCGGCTGGCTCCTTGTCGATGTCTTCTAGGACTTCCACGTCCTCATCTTCAATTTCTGCCTTTTCTGGCTCTTGTATGCTGCAGGTAGATTTCATTGCTGCGATAGAGCAATTCTTCACCTGCAGCTGATCGCCTCTGACTTCCTCTATCTCATGTTCTGTTGGGAATCGCAATAGTTGATGCAATGTTGAGGGAATTGCCCCCATTGCATGCAACCATAGCCTTCCTAAGATGATGTTGTAAGGGGAGGGTGTGTCAATGATGGTGAATTCTGTCTTGATCTTCTTGGTGCCAGCCTGCACCTCCAAGCTTGCTGCTCCCAGTGGCCATGTCGGCGTTCCATTGACCCCAACCATTGGGCCATTCGATTGTTCCATATCATTTGGGTGAAGGCCGAGCTCCTTGTAACATCGAACGTACATGATGTCACAAGAGCTGCCTTGGTCAATCAGGATGCGTTTCACTTGGCACTCCCCAACCTAGAGGGATACTACCAAGGCATCATTATGCGGATGCTGGACCATCTCTAGGTCAGCTTCAGTAAAGGTTATTATCGGTCCCTGGCACTCTCCAGGCCGAGGTCTTTTTTGTCCGACATGGATCACGTGCTGTAGATGTTTCACCCTCTAGGTCTCCCCCCGTATGTCGTTCTCGTTCACCTTCGAGTGAATTACATTAACCACCCGAGGTCCTCCTGCCTGTGGTTGCTGTGCTGGGAGAGGCGGAGCTGCTAGTGCTTGAGACAATCTTGCCTGTTCTTCTCTTGTTTTGGCCTCATCGACCAGATCTCTCAGATGGCCTTGCCTTACCAAGTCTTCCAAGTGTGCTTTCAGGGCTCTACAACCTTGAGTCGTGTGCCCTTCTTTATTGTGGTAGACACAATGCCTGCCAACGTTCCTCTCCATGAATTCCCCTAGTGCCCTTGCTGGTGCTCTGAAATAGGGCTGGTTCCGAATTTGTTCCAGGACTTTGTGAATTGGGATTCGGAACACAGTCGTCATTGCCTGTGCAACCCTCAGTTCTGCTTCTTGCTTGTTTGATCCGTTGTTACCTCGGCCTCGCTTCGGCGAGCCGTTTCCTTTCTCTTGTTTTATCTCCTTAGTCCCCAACGTGTCTTCCTCGGCTTTGGCATATTTCTCGATTCTCGCCATGAACTCTTCCATGCTTTTTGGCAAAGTCTTTGCCAAAGACTGTAGTGGACAGTTGTCTTTTAGGCCGTTCTCGAATGACACAACCGCCACTTCTTGATTACACTCTGGTATTCGGTTGAATACCTCATAGTATCTTTTTGCATAGGTCCTAAGGCCTTTATCCTTACTGATCTTTAGAGCCATCAATGCGTCTATCCTTAATGGCTGCAGCTTGTTTGTCATGAACCTGGCCACGAACATCTCAGCCAGGCCTTCCCAAGTCTTCACGCTTCTCTTTGGTAGTTTGTGGAACCAATCTGATCCAATCTCCCCGAAGGATGAGGGGAACACTTTGCAGAGCAATGGCTCATTCCCACTATACAATGCCATTGAGTTCAAATATAATCCGACGTGGAAGTTGGGGTCTGACTTACTATCGTATATTTGAAACCTCGGCATACTGAATCTCTTCGGTGCCTCAAATTTGTCCAATTTCCATCGAGAATGGTGTCCTTGACTTATCTGGGGAGGTTACCTCGGCGTAGGCATTCTGTTGCTTCCTCTTGAGGTAATCTCTTAAGTCCTCGTTTGTCCTCTCAGGAGCTCGGGTATCTCATGCTTTCAGTCTTTTCGGTGCACTACTTTCAGCTTCGTGGTGAGTCCTCTTCGATTCCTCTCCATGAGTTGTGTCGAAGCACAGCGATTGCCCCTGAACATGCTGATGTCCCTTGGGGTCTGCCTCCTTTGTGTGATGCGTCCTCCGTGATTCTTCTCTTCTTGGCTCCATTCGTCCGACCTCCCTGGAAGGTCGGTGAGAGTGTCTTTCGCTCCCATTGTGCTGAGGGGCTACGGGGATTGTTTTCTACCCTCCCTTCTAGGCATTGACCGCTAGAATCAGCGTGTCCTGCAGCGGGAACGGTGGCTGCATGACGTTATTTTGTATCATGAAATTGATAATCGACTGCAGGTTTACCAATTTGTTTGCCATCTCCTTTACCTCTTCGTCCCTCCGCAGGCATCTATCCTTCTATACCTGGAGGTCGTCTTTGTTGTAGTAGCCACTTCGATCTGGTTTCTTTGGTGCGTCGCTAGTCTGGCCGACGTCATTCACTTCGTGATTCTGGTCACGAGTTTTTGCGTTGCATTCGTCTCCTGTGACATCAAGGTCAATAGGTCTCCCACTCCCAGTAGGAGTGTCGTCCCCAATCTTTTCCTTCTGTCCGTTGCTGGCCATCTATTCTTCTATCTTTCCCACAGACGACGCCAAATTGTGTGAGTGATTTTTAACCACACTGTCAACTCAGTGATCAGCTGGAGAGAACTGGTAGAATAGATGACACCTGGCTAACCTGCAATAGAAAGAGAAAATTCTGGCGGTGGTTCGTCCACCCGAGGGCACTCCGACGATTAAGTCAGTATATCTCTCAAAGATAATCAATAGTGCAAACTCACTGTTCAGAATATAAATTGCGTACCTTAGACCCACGGGGTGCCTTTCTTTTATAGTTAACTCAATCCTAGTCCCGATAGAAGCCTGACTTCTATGGACTCCCATTCAGTACTTACTTTGGACTCCTCAAGAGATAAGGATAGACTCCCTAAGAACATTATCCTTATCCATCTTGAAGTTTTTCCTCATTTTAGGACTCTTGTCCCTTATCCGCTCATCTCGGATTCCGATATCTTCAGAGGTAACCTCGGCTTTGCCGAGATAACCTCGGCGTCATGACCAGGACACGTGGCATCTTGGTTGACACGTCGGCGTCACCTTGCCACGTGTTGGTACTCAGAAAATATATCCCCACAGATATAGATATACATGTTGTGTTGATGTTGATTCTATAGATATATATACATGTTGTTGTTGATGTTGATGATGATGATCATTGATGATGATTTTGTGGACTATAGTTGTTGTTGATGTTGATGATAAGATGAAACAGATGCTGTTTTGTTTCTTTTTTTTAATTTTTTTATTTGGGCTAGGGAATTTTCACGGTTGGAGAAACCCGATTCCCATTGGGGGACGGGGATGGGGACGGTGATAAGTTCCCCATCGGGGATCGGGGGCGGAGGCGGGGGAATTTTTACCATCATGGATCAAGGACGAGGAGTGTGATTCCCGACCCCGTCCCAACCTCAGCTCGTTGCCATTCCTAGTGAGTGAGATAAGGGATTTTATGCTTAAAAAAAATATTGTGGACTTTTTTTTATAATTAAAAATTAGAAAAAGGATGTTAGATTAAATATTCTATGATAAAATATATATATATATATATATATATTTGCAACAGTAGATTGTTGTTTTACCTTTGAAATTCAACTTTATTTAGAGATAATTGTTAAAAAGTTCAAGTTAAAAAAGTTATAAGGCATCAAGTCTGAATATTTTTTGTTAGTGAGATATTCATTTTTGTAAAATAATTTGGTGAAAAATCATTTTGTTTGTTTTCAAGGACATTTTATTTTTAATTTTATCCCTTAATTTATCTATTGACTTTTTTTTATTTGTTGACTTACGTTAAGTATTTGTTCAAAAAAATTTCCCTATCTGCTCAAAATTTTTCCTTGTTCAAATTTTTGCCCTATTTGTTTAATTTTTTTTTCCATATGTTCAATTTTTTACCCTATCTATTTAATTTTTTAATCTTTTTAATTTAAATTTCCCTTTTCTGTTTGAATATTTGTGCAAATGAAATTCTATATGTCCAAATTTATTATCTGTTCAAGTTTTTTTTGACTATCTATTTAACTTTTTTTTCCTTATCTGTTCAAATATCTGATCAAATTTGATAATCTATTGCAATTTGTTTCTTCATCAAGAACAACAACAACAATAAACAATAACTTAAAAGATCTGATCTGATCTACCACCACAACAACAATAATAATAATAATAATCTGACAGCAACTAAAAAAAATAGAGATCTTCTCCATATGTCTAGATTTACCGCAACAACAAGAAGCATCACAATTTTGTGCAAAAACTCTCTTAAATCAAAAATTAAAAAAAATAAAAATCTCACAGCCCCTAGTAAA
Organism: Camellia lanceoleosa; assembly: GCA_025200525.1. Lineage (NCBI taxonomy): Eukaryota > Viridiplantae > Streptophyta > Magnoliopsida > Ericales > Theaceae > Camellia > Camellia lanceoleosa. Next base: position 124,949,225 of record CM045759.1, on the reverse strand, counting down.
ATTACTCAATCAGATTAATCATAACAAAACAATTTAAGAAACAAAAAACACAACAACGCTTATACACATTTATGCACACTCATACACAAAAAGTTCTCTCTCTGGCACTTGTCGAAGGCTTCGCCAGTGATGAAATTGATGAACTCCGACACACATGGTGTTGGTCATAATCGAAGAGACATGTTTAGAGATCTCAGTGGTGGGGTCAATGACAGTGGCGGAGGCGGTGGTGGTGGTGAGGTAAGAAGCAAAGAGAAAAAGAGAGAGAACCTAAGAAGTTGCTTCTAGTGCCCCAACATGTAGATCGCGGCAACGGAGGAAGAGCCGATGAAGAAGAGGTTCCTGATGAGAGTGGTGAAGAACCGATTGAACAACGGAGGATATCGGAGCAGATGAGAGCAGATTTGAGGCGAAGGGGGCAGATCGGAGCAGATCTGAGGCCAATGGGGTAGAGAAATGTCGATGATCGGTGATGTGTAGCTCGACGATTCGACGGTACTGCTCTGGCTAGGCGGTGCGACGGTGGTGACGTTCTTCTGACAGCGGGAAAGGGGAGAGTGATGATGAACTACCACCATCGACTTAGGATTTGTACAAATAGAGAGAGAATGAAACAAGTAGAGAGAGATAGATTCGAGATCTGTGAGAGTATTGAGAGTGAGACAAAAATAAAACGGGTTTGGTGGGAAGGGGTATTTTAGGGTTGGTTTGGCATATTTGAAAAAAATTATAAAGTTATTATTTTATTTAAATCAAATCATCTTATTTAAGTTACATTATTTCTTTAACACATCACTTCAAATTTAATTCAAACTCAACTCATATTTTATAAAAATTCAAAAAGTATACTTATTTAAATTATTCTAAACAACTCCTTAGTCATTTTATAAGAGTTTGTCTTTATGGACAAAATGGGCTCTTTTGGCATTAGAGCAAAACGCAGCTTTTTACTGCTAGAGCAAAACGGAAGATTGCGTTTTTTTGCTCATTTGAGAAGTGGCAAAAGTAGGTTGAAAAATTACAGAAGTACTCCCAATGTTTATATCTTATGGATTTGGGTAAAATATAATTTTTTTAAAGCTTGGTGAGGTTATTTTAATCATTTTAGTGTGATGTGACATCATAAATAAATATTAATTAAATTTTTTTTTTTTATTAACTTTCCAAATCACTTTAAAAAAACTTGGTTAAAAGTAAGAAAGTTATTTTTTATCATCTTCCTAAAATATCACGATATTAGTGTAAATCTTTGAAGAAAGAAAATTTAAATATTTTAGAGTGTGAATATTTAAACAAAGAAAATTTAAATTTGAATTTATTGGCTAACTGTTCTTTTATTTACTGTTGAACTTCACTATTTTTTTTATTAAAACAAAAAGGGAAAAAGAAAGAAAGATACAACTATGCAACATGTGAAATTTGACATAATGCACCTCCTATCAAAGCGACATTAGCTTTTTGAAGTATTGTGAGGAGAAAAGAGTTAGGTTATTTATTATTGTTGGTGTGTATTTGGCATATTGGGTGGAGATACTTTTATTAGTTAGATTACAATGCAAATTAATATCTCTTTATAAATTTGAACTTAATATCTAGTAGCGTAGTCAGAAAGCTAATTTAATAGTGTCATTTAGTTAATTATTATTGACATCATTATTTCATGTTGATTAAGTAAAGAATGTGATTTTTAATTGATTGAGCAATGAGAATGAGAAAAAAAATGTAAACATTTAAGAATTCCATATTCAAATGAAGGATAATTTATAATTTGTTTTTGTCTTTTTGTCAATCAGTAGAAGATTACTTACAAATATGATAACTATTATATCAAACTAGAAAATTGAAGTTCAACAATATACGAAGCTTAATAACCATAACCCGTCCAACAATACACAAAGCCCAAATTTTTTATTTAGTTTTTTATTAGGCACAAAGCCCAAACTTGAGAAGAAATAATCTCCTACAATTCGTAGAAGTATAAATAAACATCACAAACGATATCAAATTTCTCTTCGTAACAGTTGGAATCCCTAATCACACCACAAAGTGGTTCTACATAACCATTAAGCCAAAGGCTCTAATTAGGATAAACTATTAGCTAAGATTTACTTTTCATAAAAAGAAGAAAAAAAAAAAAAGATAATGATGTTATCCTATTGTACAATTAAACAAAATAAATAGATTCATGATTTATTAAATTAAATAAAAGAATATCAAATAAAACTATACTTGATAAATTACATTGTAGAGTATAAACATGAAACAAGATTAATAGAAAAACATATTTAATCGAAATATGAAAACAAGAAATCAAACCAAATTTTGTGTGCCACAGTGACCTTAAAACAGATTAGCCGCCTCACCGTGGGTGCTGAAGGAACGTCGACTTCTATCTCCGAGGATAACATGGCTTAAACCGGCTAACACAGAAGCACCTTCTACTAGCTTGGCGAATCGACAATGGCAGCACTCTCTCTCACACAGGAAGAATATTATACTAGTAAGCAAATTGACTATATGATTGGAAAGCAAAAACTTGTGTCTAAAACCAAAGGGATATGGGTCTTTTCTTATACACAATGGAGGAGAGAGGAGGAGTCTCCAGCCATCAAGGCTGGCTACTAATGGAGGCCATTACTCCTGCAAAACGGCTAGAGTAATGCACAAAACTGATGGAAATTCAAAGTGTGAGTTACACACAATATACACATATGTGTATATACATTTCTGCAACAAACTTGGGCCTGCAATAGACCTAGCCCAAAAAGAATAAGTTGGTGGACCACCAATCCGGTCCAGCCCAAACCTAACCCATTCCAACAAGCCTCAAGCCTCAAGTCCAAGCCCAAGATCAAGATCCAAGATCCACGACCCATGGATCATGGACCACGGATCTGACCCGGTCCGGGCTGGCCGGCGACGTACGTGCGCGCGTGTAGCAATTTTGCCATAACCACCTTGGACCATAGTCTTGGCCCAAGCTCATCCTTAAAACATCCATGCCTCCCTTCCTTCGAAAAATTTGGAAGCCCCAAAGGGCTCATGCCCTTCTCATAATCTTGAGGCTTAAATACCCGTCAAAGTTTTCCTCCACAATCAATGTGGGATTTATAGTTATACACAATTCCCAAAACCTCATTTATGAGGCCATTTTTATGAGACAATTTCTCATTCAATTCTTAATGATTTTTGGTCATTCTTTATGCAATGTAAAGACCTGGTTACAAAGAATCTAAACCCATTTAATCCCACCTCAACCAATGGTTGGGTCCTACTTTAATTTCACATTAAAGTTTACCAAAACCTATTTTTCCAACAGTCTCCCACATAAATAAAAATTGATCGAATAAGAAAAACGGACAACGTTTACAACAAAGACTCAGAGAGAGAGCACACAGACTAACCCTGTATCAAAAAAGGTAGCTGTTAGCCTGGAAACTTTCGTAGTGATAGCTTATCGGATTTATTGGCTGACTAGCGAACGTGATGTCTTGAATTGTTCTGCCGTTTGTATAAACCGAGACAACAAACCTCACACAAGAGTTAGTCCAACCATTGTTCTTGTTCTTACTTGTGTGTCCGGTATGACCATAGAACACTAGCCTGGTTCAGTGAGTGGTTTTAAAGAATTCAGCCTTACCAATTCTTAAAGAAGCGGCCCCACTTCGCACTCACATAGGTGACCTATATAAGATGTCTCATTATACCACGGTTGACTATCATAACAGTTAGGTCATTAAAAGCATTAGCTTAACCTTCTACTCCCATCGGGTATCACTGTACAAAGGAATGGGCAAGAGGATTTACCTCTTCAGTGACTCACCTATTATACGAAATTAGGTTGTCCCTTTGAACCTAGATCTTGGGATCTCCAATCAACTAGGGTGGGTTTTTCGTTCCAGTAACATTATTAAAGGTCTTAACCTCATTCCTCTTGACGACGTTTCTACTAACTCTTAAGTTAACCCTTTGGTTAGCGGATTCGCAATGTTGTCCTTAGACTTTACATAGTCTAGAGAGACAATTCCATTAGAGAGTAGTTATCGTATGGAATTATGTCTACGATAGATATGTCTAGACTTTCCATTATATATATGACTATGTGTCCGTCCAATTGCTGATTAGTTATCGCAATAAATACAGATAGCAGGCACAGGTTTCGGCCAACGTGGAATATCCTCAATGAACTGGCGAAGCCATTCAGCCTTTTCAGTTGCTTTATCCAACGCAATAAACTTAGATTCCATCGTTGATCTCGATATACACATTTGCTTTGAAGATTTCCAAGACACGGCTGCCCCTCTGAGGATAAACACATAACTACTAGTGGATTTGGAATCCTTTATATCAGATATTCAATTAGCGTCACTATACCCCTCTAATACCGCTGGGTATCTAGTATAATGCAGCCCATGATCTCAAGTGTAGCGTAGATAACTTAACACCCACATAATGCCTTTCCAATGAGTGGCATTTGGATTACTCGTGTATCTACTAAGCCTGCTAACAGAGTAGGCTATATCCGGCCTTGTACAACTCATCAGATACATCACACTTCCAATGACCCGAGAATATTCTAATTGAGAGACTCTCTCACCATTATTCTTGGTCAAATGTAGACTCACGTCTATCGGTATCCTAGACACACTTGTATCTGATTTACCAAATTTCTCAAGTATCTTCTCAATATAGTGAGACTGAGAAAGTACAATACCACTAGATGTTCTGGTAATCTTAATGCCTAGAATAACATCTACAAGGCCCATATCTTTCATGTCAAACTTTGAGTTTAACAATCTCTTGGTAGTTCGAACCATTTCATCATTACTACCAACAATGAGTATGTCGTCTACATATAGACACAAAATGACATAACCACTGTCAGTGTCTTTAACATATATGCACTTGTCACACTCATTGATTCTAAACCCATTTGACAAAATAGTGTTGTCAAACTTCACATGCCATTGTTTAGGCGCTTGTTTTAAACCATATAATGACTTGACAAGTTTACAGACTTTCTTATTTTTCCTTGGAGCTAAAAACCCTCGAGTTGTTTCATGTAGATTTTTTCATCTAAATCTCTATTTAAAAAAGTTGTCTTTACATCTATCTGATGTATCTCTAGACCACGTAAAGCGGCTATCGCAATCACCATGTGAATGGATGTAATCCTTGTCACAGGTGAATACGTATCAAAGTAAACCAGGCCTTCTCGCTGCCTGTATCCTTTGATAACTAGTCTAGCTTTATATTTATCAATTGACTTATCAGCTTTCATCTTTCTTTTAAAGATCCACTTACTCCCCAAGGCCTTACTGCCTAGGGGTAGATAAACCAACTCCCAAATATGGTTCTGTAAGATAGAGTCAATTTCATTTTTAATAGCTTCTTTCCATAAGGGACTTTCTGGTGAAGTAACAGCTTCATGGAAAGTTCGAGGTTCTCTCTCTAACATATAAGTCAAGAAGTCCGGGCCAAAGGACTTGGTAGTCCTAGCCCTCTTACTTCTTCTTGGCTCATCTACTTCCTCTACTTGATCATCATCTTGATCATTATCTTCAAGTTTCTTCTTAGAACTTTGATCTTCTCCTCGGGTTCAGCAAGGAAATGTGTCTTCAAAGAAAGACGTATTCCTTTACTCCATTATGGTATTCTTGTAGATATCTGAAATATCAGACTTGTGCACAAGAAACCTATATGTACTACTATTCTGTGCATAACCAATGAATATACAATCCATGATTTTCAGACCTATCCTAACCCGTTTGGGTGTAGATACCACCACTTTTGCAAGACACCCCTCCACATTCATAGGAAATTATAAGAAAGCTTCTGGCCTTTCCATAACTCATATTGAGTCTTGTCTACTCTCTTCTGAGGGATTCTATTTAGAATGTAATTCACGGAGAGAATTGCTTTCCCCCACAAATTCTGTGGCAATCTAGAACTTAGCAATATTGCATTCATCATCTCCTTTAACGTCCTGTTCTTCCGTTCATCAATCTCATTTGACTGAGGAGAATAAGGCGCTGTGGTTTTGTGGATAATCCCAGATTGAGCACAAATCTCAATAAATGGTGATTCATACTTACTACCATGATCATTTCTTAAAGCCTTAATCTTGCGGCCTAATTGATTCTCAACTTCATTCTTATAAAGAACAAATTTGTCAATAGTCTCATCTTTGCTTTTGAGCAAATAGACATAACAAAACTTAGTGCAATCATCAACAAAAGTGATGAAGTACTTATTGCCACCACATGATTGTATAAACTTTAAGTCACACACATTACTATGCACTAAGTCCAACGGCTCTGAACTTATTTCAATAGAATGAAATGAAGATCTTGTCAATTTTGCTTCAACACAAGTCTCACACTTGTGTTTTGGATTAATCTTAAAAGATGGTATGTGATCTAACTTGATTAATCTACATAATGATTCAAAGTTCACATGTCCTAGTCTACCATTCCATAAATTGAAAGACTCAAGCATGTAAGTAGAAGAAGATGCATCTTTATTCATCTTTGGGATAACAGTCATCGCATTGAGTTTAAACATACCCCCCAACATATAACCCCTACCCATATACACTCCGCTCTTGGTCAAAACGACCTTGCTGGACTCAAAGACCATGTGAAAACCATGTTTGCTAAGAAGAGACCTTGAGACAAGATTCTTACGAATGTTCGAAACATACAGGACTTCGTTCAGGGTCAGTTCCTTTCCTGAAGTCAACTTTAGGACAAACTTGCCTTTTCCCTCAACAATTGAGGTAGCAGAGTTTCCCATAAACAACTTCTCACCGTTTGTAACCGGCTCAAAAGTTGTAAACAGTTTCTTCTCGGAGTAGATGTGGTGTGTAGCCCCAGTATCAATCCACCATTCTCTTGGGTTTGAACCCACCAGATTCACCTCAGAGACAACGACAGACAAGTGCATGGCATCCTCCTTATCGGAGTGCTCTTGTGTATCTGCCATGTGAGCACGAGGTTTGGTTTTGTATGGCTTCTTTTGCTTGCGGCAGTCACTAGCCCGATGCCCCTCGCTACCACAGTTGTAGCACTTCCCTAAGAACTGATAACAAGGTTATTGCGGCTTGTATGCTGGCTACTTTGCAACACCACCCCTTGGCCCCAGCTTTGAGCCCTTGTTCACAGGAGGCTTCTTCCTCACCCCAGAAGATTTGTCATGCTCAATGACATTGGCCTTCACCAAGGAGGTACTCCCTCATTTCTTTCTATTATCCTCTTTAATTCAGAGTTGGACAACTAGCTCTTCAACTGACATTTCCTTGTGCTTGTGCTTCAAGTAGTTCTTTAAGTCCTTCCAACCATTGGAAAGTTTCTCAATGATCACAGTAACTTGGAATGACTCGTTCAACGACATCTCCTCAGCATGAATCTCATTCAAGATCACTTAGAACTCTTGGACTTGGCTTATCACAGTTTTTGAATCAATCATTTTAAATTCGAGGAACTGGCTAACGAAAAATTTCTTTGCCTCGGCGTCCTCAGTCCTATATTTCTTGTCCAAAGATTCTCATAACTCCTTTGCTGAGCTCTTGGCACAAAACACATTGTATAGTAAGTCTGCCAAGCTGTTGAACACATAGTTCTGGCAGAAATAGTCTATCTGCTTCTATGTGTCAAGCGTCATGACTTTCTGCATGTCTGGCTCATTCTTTGCCATAGCTGGAGGATCCTCGCTCAAAACCTTTGCAAGGTTCAGCGTGGTCAAGTAAAACAACATCTTTTGTGCCATCTTTTGAAGTTCACCCCAGCAAATTTCTCTGGGCACTCATGGTGACTAAACGGTCCTCCCGGAACAGCCTGAGTAACGCCAGGGTTGACCATAAAGGTCACAACAGTAGGGTTGGCAACCCAGTTGCCCCGGGGTTCAGATCCCCACCAACATTAGCAGTAGTAACAACATCGGTGACAGTTGCCATTTCTGAAAATTACACAAGAATACCACTTTCTGTGTTTTTAGAAATTAAACTTAATACTAGAAAATCCCACAGTTGAAAAGTTAATTCAAAATTAGTCTCACTACTAAACCTAGAATCGAACATGGTCAAGAATGTTCCCAGGAAGACTGGAGGGGTCACATCGGTCCCGCTTAAAACCAAGTTAACATTTTGACAAAACTTTCAAGAGCACGTTGACTCCTAGTCCGTGATAAACAATCTTAAGAATTAAATTTTCCTAGGGATGAACTAGGTTAAAACAAACTAAGGTCCAAAACTCTTACAAGCAATGTAAAAATTGCTAACAAATTACAAGCAATGTAAAACAATTGCTACAACAATATAAGCAAATAAAACTTGCTTTAACAACTTGGTAAACAAACCAAATAAATCTCAAGCAAAAAATGCTTAAAATATATAGTCCATAAATTTCATTTATGCAACCTAAATCTATTCATTTGGTTTTGGTTTTTGGTTTTTCCATTCCCTTTCGCATTGGTATGCCTATAAAGAAAGTTAGTAGCAAACCACAACATAATACAAAGCAACTAATTAAAAAAAAAACTTGTACTTAACCCTCCTACCACTATCATGAATAGCACAATTAAATAAAATTTAAAAAAAAATGCAATATAAGTTACACAAATAAAACTTAAAACTCCAAAACTAAATGTACAATTTTAAAAATAAAATTTGTAACTCCAAACTTAAATTCAAACTTTAAATCAAAATTGTTATAACTCCAAGATTAAATTCAAACTTTAAATTAAAATTTGCAACTCCAAATTAAATTAAAACTTGAAATTAAAAATTAATAGTTATGATTTATGAATGAAATTGATTCACAATAAATATTTAAACTTATAACTCCCAAATAAATTAAAACTAAATGAATTGACAAAAGTTATTGGAAATTATAACACTATAATCATGTACATGAATTTAGACAAGTTAAAAAAAAAAATTATAATTCTAAAATTAAATTAAAATCAATTGTCATGAATTATAAATGAATTTAAACATGTAAATAATTCTAGCAATTAAAATCATGCAAATTACTAGAAGATTTTAAGCATGTAAATTATATTATAAAATTATAAAATAAAATTATATTAGAACCAAATAAACATACAAAATATGCAAGAGAGAAATAGCATTTTGATTAAATTATTCCATTACATTAATGAATTGAATAAACTAACCATGACTATGTAATCAAGAATTCAAATAAATAATATTGGCTATCTATATGCTACAGGTAATTTAGAACACACAAAACAATAGCATGCATTTATATTCCTACAAGTGGTCCCAGAAACATATATATATAATTATGCTAAATCACATAAGTATGTAAATTATGTTAGAGATCGTGAACTACAAGGCATGAAAAATTATTTATTTATTTAAATTACCTAAACAGTAGATCATAAATCAATTAGTGGATTATTAAAAAAAATGGACTTGCACGAGTAGTATACAAAAGCAGTAGCATACAACTCATGTGCACTGTTCAAATAAAATAATAGCATGCAATTAAATCATGAAGTCAACAGTGGCCATTCACCTTGTAGAAAACTGCTATGATACATAACCAATTAATAGTATAGTAGATACAAGTAGTCCGATTTATACAAATAAAGATGAACCTCTTTCTCATATTGAAACAATGATCTAGACATAACATGCTATGTAGTCACGGAAGCCAAAACCAATTAATCTTATACATGAATCTGAGTTATTTTAAATTACTAGATGCATCTATTTGTCCAATTTCATAGGAAAGCATATATAATCTGTTTTAAGTTTGTTATCCTATTGTACAATTAAACAAAATAAATAAATTCATGATTTATTAACTTAAATAAAAGAATATCAAATAAAACCATACTTAATAAATTACATTGTAGAGCATAAACATGAAAAAAGATTAATAGAAAAACATATTTAATCGAAATATGAAAACAAGAAATCAAACCAAATTCTGTGTACTATAGTGTCCTTAAAACAGATTAGTCGTCTCACCGTGGGTGCTGGAGGAACGTCGACTTCTGTCTCTTAGGATAATATGGCTTAAACCGGCTAACACAGAAACACCTTCTATTAGCTTAGTAAACCGACAATGGTAGCACTCTCTCTCACACATGAAGAATATTATACTAGTAAGCAAACTGACTATATGACTGGAAAGCAAAAACTTGTGTTTAAAATCAAAGGGAGATGGGTCTCTTCTTATATACAATGGGGGAGAGAGGAGGAGTCTTCAGCCATCAAGGCTGGCCACTACTCCTGCAAAAATGATGGGAATTCAAAGTGTGAATTACACACAACATATACATATGTGTATATAAATTTCTGCAACAGACTTGGGACCACCAATCCGGCCCAGCCCAAACCCATTCCAGCAAGCCTCAAGCCCAAGATCAAGATCCAAGATCCACGGACCCGGACCCGGACCAGTCCGGGCAAGTCGGCGGCACGTGCGCGTGTGGCAATTTTTCCATAACCAACTTGGATCATAATCTTGGCCCAAACCCATTCTTGAAGCATCCATGCCTCCCTTCCTTCAGAAAATTTGGATGTCCCAAAGGGCTCATGCCCTTCTCATAATCTTGAGGCTTAAATACCCATCAAAGTTTTCCTCAACAATCAATGTGAGATTAATAGTTATATACAATTCCTAAAACCTCATTCGTGAGGCCATCTTTATAAGACAATTTCTCATTCAATTCTCAATGGTTTTGGTCATTCTTTATGTGGTGTAAAGACTTTGTTACAAAGAATTTAAACTCATTTAATCCCACCTCAACCAATGGTTGGGACCCACTTTAATTTCACATTAAAGTTTACCAAAACCCATTTTTCCAACAAATGATATATAAACAAAATATTTATATAGAATGTCGTAACTTTTTTTTTGTCATTCTTTTATAACACTCACCATTGCATTATAATTTTAAAAATGTCATTGACACATCATTTTGAATGTATTTTTGCATAAACTTTCTGTTTGTAAATTATTTTGATACCATCATATTTATTTTATAACAATTTTAGTGGTGTAAATTTATAAAAATCTCTAAAAATTTTACAAATTGTCATAGTTCTAAAAAAATTCAAAGTTGAGTGGGTTGAATTGAACCCACTACTTACTTTGTAGCTCCACCCCTGCCCAGAGATAGCATATGTTATTTACTTTCATTATTTTTTTATGAAAATAAAATAACAATGTTGGATTTGAAATACAAATTTGCATGATTGAGGCAAAAGTATTTACTCACATCAAGGGGCACTCAACATGCATACACATCATAAGGTCTTACCTTCTCTACATAGTTTACCTACACATCCCAGAGATAAAGAACATGGCTCAACAAAATTTCTTAAACAGTCTATCTGTTTTGATATAGGAAACACAATATGTCCCCCATAACTCTCACAATAGGTTTCTCTAACTTGATCGTGCAATGAAAAAATGGCTTGACACCGGAAAACAAGAAACACCCGAATAGAGGATTCTCTTCTTGCACTGGAGGCCAAATCCTCTGTCCGGATCTTCCCTTGTACTAAGCCACCTCCTTACTGCACACATGTTTCTCTATAACTTGATTCTGTGATAAATAATTGATTTGGGTTAAGGAAATAAGGGAGATCTGAAGAGAATTTCCCTTTCTTGCACTAGAGGTCGAATCTTCGGTTGTCTCCCTAATAGATCTCTCTAACGTGATTATATAATAAAGAGATGATTTGAAATTAAAAAAATAAATTTAAAAAGAAGGTTAAATTTAATCTATAATTTAAAAGAAATAAAAAAAATATTGTAAAAATAAAATAAAATAAAATTGAGTGATCGAATGGAACACGGATATCCTACAATGAGAGGGAAAAAGGGGGAAATTACCTCTCAAAGGTACTTTCAAAAATTAATTACAAACACATGACAAAATTTATAATTCTACTTTTTAATGTTTTATAAAATTTATTATTAATTTGAAAATAATTTCCAAAGCATGCACTGATGTGAAATTACCCCAAAAAGAAAGAAGTTAAGTGATCTAATTGGGCAAATTTTCCACACATTAATTATGCTAATCGAACCTACAAGATGACAAGTCCCAACTTCTTTCCAAATTCATATTTAGCTCAATGAAAATTAGGGATCTAGATTATCTTTAACAATTTTTTCATCCAATCAGTAGTTGATTCAAAAGTCACAATTCAATAACTTGACCACAAGTAGCTGTTGAATGTCATTGAATCAACCACTAGATTGAATGAAAGAAGTGTTGGAGATTATCATCTTCCGAAAACTAAAGTCTCTTCCTACAAGTGCTAAGAAGGTTTAAATATATGAGAATTTGTATTGAAGTCACATAGGCGAATTTGTCCACAAGACTCAACCGGGTTCTAATATTTTGATTAAAAACTTGACAGTTTAATGGCTATGACTTCCATTTGAAATACTTGCTAAAATGGGTGCGGATTCTCTATTTCCAATTTTTTGTTATTTTATTTATTGCTCTAAACTATTTGATTATGTCTTGAGATTTTCGTATTTTGAAATTTTCATCCATCATGCGGTTCGAAGTGTATTGGAGATGAAAGACAAATAGCAAGCTTATAGTATGGCTTTTATTTTTTGTTTTTTAGGAAACACAAAAAAATTGTTTAGCAAACTATTTCTGTAGCTTTTTTCATATTAAAAAAAAAAAAAAAAAACACAACTCAATTTTATGTTATGAAACACTAAAAAAGTTGTTTTGGATTTTTCAAGAATTATTTTGCACAACAATATAAAAACGATATGTATTTTTGAATTTTCTATTACTTTTATTTCTAAAATACAAAAATCAAAAAATTAAAAGTAAAACCTAACAGACTTAGAGATTTTAGACAACAGATTATGTGAAATGGGCAATTTTTCGGTGACAAATGACATAGTAACACCAAATTAGGCTAATCAATTGTAGTTCGGAGAAAATTATTAATTGGTTAGTCTCAAAGTATCATATTTTTGTAGTACTTTCGACAAATGAAGAAGTTATATCATCATTATTTTGCTCGTAAATATTTTACTATGTCACTGATTGAAAACACAACATGAACAATATCATATAATATTTCGATACTGCTGAATAATTACATAGATGCTCATTTCAAGAGATTTCCATTTTTAGACATTAGCATGCGTACTCTGCTCCGAGATTACTAAATAACTACACACATTCCAATTTACAAATTTAGAAAATTCCCATTTTTAGAAGCTAAACCTTGCAAGTCCATAGCAACAATGTCACTTGGCTCTCCAAATTCATAGCTCTTCATCTCCTCTCATTTCCCACAAAAGAATGTCCCCCCACCTTAGTCGGAATTAGACTTCCGTCTCCACCTACAAACACACCCTCATTCCAAATCCACAGGTTTCTATATAAAAAGAAACCCTTCTCAATCTATCTCCACATTTAAATAACACACATCAACACACACATTAACACACATTTGCAAAAGATGATGAATCTAAACACACTCTTTTTCTCTCTCCTCCTCCTTTTCCTTTTCTTCCATATTGCCAATGGCTTTAACATCACTAAACTCCTAAGCCAATACTCAGATTTCAGCTCCTTCAATAGCTACCTCACTCAAACCCAACTCGCAGGTGACATCAACAGCCGCCAGACCATCACCATCCTGGTTGTTGACAACAATGGCATGTCCTCTCTATCGAGTAAGCCAGCCAACGTCTTGAAAAAGATCATGAGCATCCATGTGGTCCTCGATTACTATGATCTCCCAAAGCTCAAGAAACTGTCGAAAAAGTCCTCCATCCTCACAACGCTCTTCCAGTCGAGCGGTCAGGCCTCCGGGCAACAGGGTTTTTTGAATGTCACTAACATGAACAACGGAGACATAATGTTTGGCTCTGCCATTCACGGTTCAAACCTTGGTGCCAATTTGGTTAAATCCGTGGTTTCTCAGCCCTACAATGTATCGGTGCTGCAAATTAGCACTGTCCTTATTCCTACAGGCATTGAGAACTCGACTGCCACGTCACCGTCAAAAGCCCCGGCACACTCTCCCAAATCTGCACCGCCTAGCAAGGCACCTGCACCAGGTGGTCCAGCCAAGGCCCCCAGTGAGGCTCCGACAGCTGACACGCCTGGATCCCCACCTAAGCCTGCTGCTGATGGCCCGGCTGCAGATGCACCGACTGACAAGTCTGATGGTATTGTAGGCGTAGCTCTTGGGCTTAGCATCAGCATTGCTATGATTATTGTATCGACTTTGTGTTTCGTGTCTATGGCTTGATTGATCAGGGTTTTTGCAATAATGTGTTTCCAAATTTTGCTTTGGACTCTTGTTGTCCAGGCGAAAGAGTACTCTCTTTCATGATTTTGTAACCGACAAGTTCAAAATCAGTTGAATGAATTTATTTATTCTTTTTTGGGTACATCGGAAAGTTTTGAATGAATGTTTTACTTGAATTGTTCAATCCCTCCCCCTTTGCATTTGTCTGCTTATTTGAAACTCTAACTTGTAGTGAAATCAGAAGAGAGACAAAAATCACTTGACTCTAATTTATAGAAAATCTTTATAAAAGCTCTGAGTTTGTATTAGCGCTGGGCATAGGATTATTTAAACCGCCCAACTCGTTCAATCTGTATATAAATGGATGGTTTTGCAGATACAATGCGGGGGGATGCAGTTTGGAATATGAAATTATTGTGGGTTGTGAGTGCCGCAAGAATCTGCCCTCACTTAAACTTTTTTTAAAATTTTTTAACCTGGACCGTTGATTTCATTCATTCTATCCTAAATGGAGTTTGCAAGTTTGTAAATGTTTTTATTTTATTTAATGGGTTTGAATAAGATGAAGTTTGACAACCATCTATTGTTATTTTATTATTGCATTTTAAATGAATGTAAAAGTTAATGAAGAATTACTTTTAAGTAAGTTTAGAATTTTGAATGATTTTACTTTAATTGTATTGTTTGGTAGTGAATGATTTTGATGATTTAATTTAAGATTTTGAAAAATATGTTTGTGTTAGTTTATGATTTTATTTGAAAATTTAAGATTTTGAATGATTTGCTTGCATTAGGAATTTATTTTGTTATGCTTTTAATTTTATAAGTTTTAATTCATTCATTTATTGTTGAGCATTTTAGAAAATGAGGAGAAAATAGCCCAAAATAAATATTTACAAAAAGAGGGGAAAAAAGTCCAAAAATAAATTTTTTTTAAAAAAAAGTCCAATTTACAAACCGTCCACACATCTATAAATCCTATCCACACAAACCACAACCCGTACTGCAGGCGGTTGCGGATTTAATTTTTTCCAAGCCACACATATACAAGCAGCTCCAAACCACAAACCAAACCATCCAAAACCGAAGCGCGAGCCTCCATTGCATAGAAAAAATTCACATAATGAATCATAGAAGAAAGACAATCACTCCTTGCACTCTTTCAGATATAAAACAATTCCTTTTAGCAACTCTCTATTGGTTTCATTCTTCCTTCGTGCCAATGTCTTCAATGTCACTAAGCTCCACCACCACCTTACCACCACCCTGTCACCACTATCCACCACCCTACAACTACCACCATTGCCAGCACCACCACCACCACCCACTGTCGTTACCATCACCACTAGCATATTAGGTTTAAAGTCACAATCAAACATACAAATGTTTCCTACAAAAAAATATTTTTCAGAAAAAGTTTTTCTCTGCCCAAACAAAATTAACCCATAAAAGCTATGAACTGGTTTGAATCTAATTGAGGTGCAATTTGAGACAAAAAATGAATCACAAAGTTACTTTCCACAACAAAATCTGATGAACACATTGAGTACATTCGCATCAGAATACAGATTTATCTTAAAAATAGAGATTAGAGAAGTGCCAAGAAATCAAGAGAGAGAAAACAACATATAGAAAAGAAGAAGAAGATTGATTGATTCAATTACTGAGTTGAAGAAACCTTTGAGCCATGGGATGCTTGGCTTGAGAGAGTTGGTGGGGCTTCAAGACTTCAACAATCTCACCACTCACAAGGAGAGCCACAACATCAGCAATCCTCTGGATTTGTTTGATGCTGTGTGAGACCATCACTACTGTCAGTCCTTCATTCTTCTTCAGCTTCACTAGTACTTCCTCTATGTTTTGTGTTGATATTGGATCCAATGCACTTGTTGGCTCATCCAACAGCAAAACCTTCATATAACAAACACCCAATATATATATATATATTTTGTAGATGGGGGGTAGTCACATGCGTAATCAATGGTAAAATATGTATTTCAATGATAATAACATTTTTGTGTCCATACAACTAATGAATAACCGATGAAAATGAGTCAGAATGTTATATGAATTAAAACTTTAAAAGGAACATATCGTAATTATTCCAAACTTATGGGACTTAATGTATTTTCTCTAAAATTCAAGGGAAGTTAATGTAATATATGCTCAAATATTAATTAAAGCATCAATTTTTTTTAAATATAAACGCTCGATGAAAAAAATATTTTTATCAAAACGTTTATATTAGTGGTGGTGGCATTAGTGGTGCTGGTAGCGGTCGTAAGATTTTAATTTGAAAATTACTTTTATCTTTTAAAAGTGAAAAATGTTTTCCTCTCAAATAAACTTTTTTTTTTTTTACCACAAAAAATGTTATTCGTCATACCCAACACAAAAAAATGCCGAAAAAAATATTTAAAAAAAAAAAAGTTTTTCACCAAAACAAATGGAGCATTAGTTAAAACCTGCATCCATCTAACTCTCTCCAAACCCCACAGTAATCAGAATCTCGTGAATTGAGACTGCCTTTTGGTTGCAACTTGCAACATAAATGATATATGCATGTGTGTTTGAAACTAACTAACAACAATATATTACCTCAGGTTCATTAGCAAGGGTCCTAGCAAGTGCAACCCTTTGAGCTTGGCCAACAGATAGTTCACCACTGGGTTTGTTGAAAAATGAGGAATCAAGGTCAGCCAAGGTCAGCAACTTGTACACCTCAGTGTCACTCAGCTTCTTTCCTCTCAACTGTGGTCCATACCTTATATTATCTGCCACTGTTCCTGTAAAAAAATAAAAATGTCTTACCAAGTTATTGTATGGTTTGGTTTTGGGAACTAGCTCCAAGCAATGAATTCATAATGTTATTTTATTTTATTTAATGTAAGGAAAACCAAGCAAGAAAGGATGTTGATTAGATTGTCTCACAAAAAGTGCATAGATTGTCTCACAAGAGGGCTGTGTCTCCTCTTGTGTACATGTTGATTAAGAACAATTCTACATGCACAGAAACAAGTTCATGTAGAATGCACAGAATGTCTTACAAGAGGGCGAGGCCCGTTCTAGTGAGACATTTTGTGCACATTACGGCTTTAAAACAAACAAATGCACAAATCAGTTGGCTAAGGAAGCTCCAATGCCATGAGTGCATCTTGCAGATTCTGAACAATATTAATTTCTTTACGTGCACATAATTTGATTATAGAAGGGACATAACTTTTTATATAGAATGAACTCACATATTTGATGGATCCTACCTCATGAGAGAATTGTATTTGATTTTATAATCGAATTTTGTATACTAAATTTTTTTAACAATATTTCAGACCATGTATTTGTATGAGCTCCCTCGTACAGAGTGGTGGTGGATCTAATACAATGTGACCATGTATTTGTATGGCGAGAACCTCTAATTATTTGTATTAATCCATGTATGAGCACCCTGGACAAGCCCAAAGAATGTAGTAGGTCGTGGGATGGGGGAATATTTTTTGTTCTTTTAAGGAAGCACATTTGATTGATTTGGAGACTAGACAATGGCGAGAACCTCTAATTAGAACACTCTTTTCGGAAACCATGGCCTGTCATATTGCTAATATTTCTCTCCCCTTAGTTAATAGGACAGATTTTCCAATCTGGAGGCTGTCTGCTGATGGTCAATATTTGGTGAAGAGGGGGTATTATCAGTTGCTTGAACAGAAGCTCAGCAGCTCGTATTTCAAACAATCGATCAATAGTGCCTGTTGGTAGCGGCTTTGGAAGATTAATTTTCCGCTAAAATGGATGCTGTTTGTTTGGAAAATATTGCATAGGATTCTCCCGGTAAATGTTAATCTTTAATCTGTTTGAACGAGATATAAAGGTGGATCCACTCTGTCCCAGGTGTAAAATGGAGGAGGAAACATTAGAACATCTTTGTTTTAATTGCTTTTTTTCTAAACACATTTGGAGGGGGTCGTGGTTGGGTTTTAATTTTGATTCGGGCCAGCAAACTTCAGTAGCAGAATGGTTTCATCATTGGTTCCAATCTGCCCCTGATGATGAGGCTATTATTGACTCTATTTAAGTCCTTTGGGGTATTTGGCTTCACCGAAATAAGGCGGCTTTTGAAAGCATGGTGAAAAATCCATATCAGACCTTATCTGAGATCAATCATATGAATTGGGAATGCGCCAAACTTGTTTCTAAGGCAGTTAATGGAAAGGTTCAAGGAGGATGAAGGCCAAGACAGTTCTTGGCCCTATTATATTTTTAGATTTGAGAGAACTTGAGGAGTCTGCGAAACTCACTATATGTTTTATTTGAATAATTCGAATAATTTATTTTGTAGGACTCTTAATGAATAATATACATGAAAAGTCCTGCAAAATGAATAATTTGGATCATCTCTCAAACTCAAATTCAAAGTGAAAGAGAAGTCAACTCACTCTCTCTAGTTTGAGAGCTTCTCTCTCTAAACTTTTCTCCCCCTAGGGTTTCAGAGTCTGTGCCTGAGGGCGATGGGGGAGGGGTTTCCGGCGGCCTCCGGCCTCCTCTCCCCTCCGCCTACCCCTCTCTTGCTCTTCCCTTTCCTTACTTTGCTTTCCCATAACTTGGAAGCTTGGGCTTTCCATCCTCTCCCTCCTTTGTGAGGTGTTTTTCCCACATCCATTCACTCTGGGAGTGGCCTTCTCGGATCCGCGCCTTCTCTGCTGCCTTCACCGCCTCTTCCCCGTCATCTTCTCCATAGCTTGATTTGCTGACGCCGGATTCGCCTCCCCCGCAGCCTTCATCGCCTCTTTTCCGCCTCTCTTGCCGCCTTCACCGCCTCTTCTCCACCGCCTCTTCATCACCGTTCTTCTCCACCGCCGGATTCGCCGAAGCAGCTGCTGGATTTGTTTGGGTGTGGGCCTGTTATGCTTTGTTTGGTTTAATCCTATGTTTGTTTTCTTTTGCTTTTCTTTTCCTATGGTTTGGGTTTGTTTTGTTCTCTTAGAGTCCATCTGTGTGATTTGTTAAGCTTATCCTCATTGTGGTTGGGATCTATGATTTATTTCGGACATGTTTTATTGCCGAATTTTTATGATCAGCTCTGCTTCGCAGTACAAGCACGAGTACGATATGTACGTCTCAATATTTTCATAGTTTTCTTCCTGAGTGCTTCTTAATTTATTTTCACTTTGTTTAGTGCAAGTTTTGGGTTGTTTGGACTCTTGTAAGTGCCGTTTAGCTTTCTTAAATGACATATTTCTTCCGATAAAAAAAAAAAAGTGAAAGAGAAGTCCAATGTGAAAATATAAATATACATAAATAAATAAATAAGAAAATCAACACCTTTAATGAGAAATATTCTCCCAACTACAACAAAGTAAAATTTTCTTTGACTTAAGAATTGTTTGAGTAATTGTTTAGAACTAGTTCTATAACTATAGAATAAATTTGCAAGAGTAAAAGATTACAACTTATGCATATATATTTGATATTAGTAACATATTTGAACAGTTGAGTTTGATTCCAAATCATATCTGTACAATAAAATCATACGGCTCGCCTATTATAAGAACAGGACCGAACTATACATTAAGAAAAATCAAATCTGACCAGGCGGTTTAATCTGAATCGAACCAGTTTGCGCGATTGACTTGACACTACTGAATAAAATCATTCGCGTAAATTTACATAACATAAATTTACGCGAATGATTTGATTGATGTTAGGGTTGCATAGGGTGCATTGGAAGAGCATTTGACATACCTGTAAACATAGCCGGAAGTTGGAAGAGCATGCCGACCTTGCGGCGGAGAGCGAGGACATCTAGGGAGCAAATGTCTTGTCCGTCGAGAAACACCGCCCCTTGTGGGGGCTCCCAGAGGCGGTTGAGAGCCCTCAACACCGTCGATTTGCCGCTGCCGCTGGGACCGATGATCCCCATGATGGAAGCTTTGGGTATGTCCAAATTGACCTTGCTCAGTATCGCCTCTCCCTTGTCCGATTTCCTCACTAGATTCCTTATCTGAATTTTAGTCTCCACTTCATTCAAAATTGCAATTCCAATCTCATTCTCATTCTCATTCTCATTCTCATTCTCGTTGTGATTATCATCCACGTCGACCACTAGAAGATGCTCTCTTACACCATCTGTTTCTGCACCACCACAATCCAACATTTTTAATTCAACAATGTTAACTACTATTCATAATTTTACTTAAGGAAATTAGAGGTTGTTTGAGGTTGATTTTTTTTTTTTAAGATTATAATGGACTGGTTTCTCTCTAATTCAGTTTTGGAGTGAAGACGTTTTCAGGCCGTAAAATTCGTTACAAATCTCTGAATTATTTGTTTTATCGAGCCCTCTATATATATATATATTATTAATAAAAAAAATTTAGATCAATGATTTAAGAAACGGTTGTGATTTGTGGCACTAATTTGTTGAGCACTAATGGCACTAATTTCTATATCAGGTAAAAAAAAAACAAAGCTACCAAAACAGGAAATTAGTGCCATTAGTGCCAGCAATTTTAAAGCCACAAATCATTTTTCTTTAAGAAATTGATTAAAATGTTGACTTTTTAATCTTTTTATACTAGTATATCATCCGTGCTATGGTCCGATTGTGTTTACAATTATCTATATATGTGAATTATGATTTTAATGTTTTTTTTAAATGTCTTCTTTTTTTCTTTTTTATATTATATTAAAGTTTAATATTTTGATAATAATCATATGTGTTTGACTTTTTAAGAAATTAAATGTCTTTTTTTTTATTATATTACATTAAAGTTTAATATTTTGATAATAATCATATGTGTTGGACTTTTTTAATTTTTTTTTATATTTGTTCTTAATGCATTAAAGTATTATTATGAGGGATAATAATCATATGTGTTGGGACTTTTCAAGAAATTTATATGTGTTAGATTTCAAAAAAAAAAATTATGCTTGTTCTTAATGCATTAAAGTGTTATTATGAAAGTAAGACTTAGGAGTTGGGAGAAGTTAATAAATGCTAAGATTTTTTTTTTAAATCAAAAAATCAAAAAATTTAGATTGGGAGATTGGAACTCTCACAAGACTTGGGATTAAAAACCCCATTTTACTTAACAGCAATGATTTAGACCCCCTCAAACTTCAACCCCCACCACCCCCCACACACACGTGGCGGGTGGTGATTGAAGGAGAAGAAAAAAAGAAAAAGTGACCAATCAAAAAAGAAAAGGGGTCAAAGGAGGTGGGAAGAAAGGGGGTCCCAATCTTTATTCTTTACTTAATACATATCTTTTTATATGTAAAAGATATGAGAGGTGATGTGACTCAAAATGATATAAAAATTAAAAACTAGTTTTTAGCAAACTTTCCAAATCACTCCTCGATATTCATAATTTTTTCATTTGATCATATTTGTATTTAAAAAAATAGGTGGTCTATTTTTAAAATATATTGACTGTTAATTTTTTTAGAGACAATTTTATAAAATGAAGGAGTTATGAATATCGAATTGATTTTTTTTTTTTTTAATGAATAATATACATAAAATTTGATAAAATAAATAGTTTAAATAATTAAAATAGTACCCATAATGAGCCTTACAAACCCAAATAATCTTCTCTAGTCCAGATTTAAATAGAAGAGAAGCCAGTCTTTTATTATAAAAGATATTTTTTATAAGTGAAAAAATTGATATTTTTTGGATTGATATTATTTTAGATTGATATTTTCTTCTCTAAAAAATTGATATTTTTTTAGATTTAAAAAAAAAAAAAACTTTTTTAATAAAAAATTGACTTATTTGACGCATCCCAATGGATACCCTTAATGCATGGTTCAAATTCATTTGGGTAAATTACAAACACCTCCCTGAGGTTTGGTGAAAATACAGATTTTCTCCTGAAATTTGAGAAATTACATCATGCCCCCTGAGGTTTATATTTCCATAACAAATTGCCCTCTGAGGTTTTTATTTTCATACAGATTCCCCCCTAATTTCTCTTAATTTTTTATGAAAATTTGATCCTCAGGGGGCAATTTGTAATTTCTCAAACCTCATGGAGGAATTTGTATTTTTACCAAACCTCAAGGGGGTGTTTGTAATTTGCCCAATTCATTTTAAGTGGACTCACTGTACATACAACATTTGAATTTGAATAGTATAAATTCTAGATTTATAATTTTATTGTTACTATCACAAAAATAAGGATAAATTATATTTATTTCTCTTTAGATTTCTAACAAATATATGAACTCCCGTATGATTTTAATAATTATAGAAACTTTCTTTACTTTTGTTGACAATATCAAAATTTTTTCAATCCATTAATTTAGTATAGACCCAGTTATTTTTCTATCCAAAATGACCATATTGTCCCTTTGAATTAATAAGTTATGAAAATTTTCACTCACCTCTCCTGAGGTTTTGCATATATATTATTAAAGATCCATGATGAAATATTTATTAATTTTAATTAATGTATTTATTATTTAAATTTTATTTTTCTTTTCTTTTTTTAAGTTGAAACAAATAGATTAATTTTTTCCCCTAGCAATTTGCCCTACTTATTTATTCATATGTAAAAAAATTATTTATCCCTAAATTGTTAAGATATTATTAACAAATTTTATTTTTTATCTTTAAGTCATTAAATTTCTAATAGATGCATATTTATATAATAAAAAAAACGCAGATTATTCTTACATGATTATAAAATTAAAAAATAAATATAGAAGTAAAAAAAAATCTAATCACCTCACAATATATTAAAATTAGTTAATATGGAATGAAAGATTAAGAGATCATATGAGAATAATAAACAATTTCTAATTTCTTGCACTTAAAAATAAAATAAATCTTTACTTGAATTGAGAGATTATTTTAGAATATTAGAATACTAAATTAATTTTTTGTATGATGCTTGAAATATATTTCTCTATCTTTATTATTCTCTTTTAAACTATTTTTTATTAAATTAAATATTAAAATTAATTTCTCACCTTCATTAATGGTTAAATTTTTACTTTATTTTTTAATTTATCACCTTTATTTTGTTCTATTATTATTTATAGCAAAGTGTTATTATTTAAATTATCTAATTTTACTTCTTCCATATATCTAATATTATTTAAATTATCTAATTTTACTTCTTCCATATATCTAATACTCATATAATTTTATTAACAAAGCTGAGAAATCATATTCTAATACTAATTTAAGCACACAACGAAATAAAACAATTTCTAAGCAAAAAATAATATATATATATATATATAAATGTAATTTAATTTACACTATTAAATATATATGAAATTATTAATTATTTTTCATAATTTTTTTAAAATATAAATGTAATTTCTTAACTCTATTTTTTTCCACAACAAGTTTTTGAACTTTTATAAAGAAAAAATAAAATAAAAATTCAATCATTAATGAAGGTGAGAAATAAATTTTAAGATTTAATTTAATACAAATAGTTTAAATAAGATAAATAAAAATGGAAAAATAAATTTTAAGTATCATACATAACAAATTAATTGAGTATTTTATTGTTCTCAAATAATTTCTCCATTTAAGTAAAAATTAATTTTAATTTTATGTGTAAAAAATGACAAATTATTTGAATTGTTTATTATTTTCAAATGATTTCTTGATATTTCATCCCCTATTAAATAATTTTAGTTTATTGTGAGGCAATTAAATTTTTTTACTTCTATTTTTATTTTTAATTTTTTTAATCATGTAATAAATATTAACTTACATTTTTTTAATAATGCATTGACTAGAAGTTTAATGACTCAAAGATAAAAATTAAAATTTGAGAATAATATATGATTGTATAATAATTTTTTTACACATAAATAAATATGTAATACAAATTGCTGAGAAAAAAATAAATCTATTTATTTAAAAAAAATTCAAACAATAAATGCATTACTTAAAATAATATATTTTAAGTTGTTTATGTGATGTAAAATAAGTCTTATATTAACTTATTATAAGGTTATCTAACATGAATTTTATAGAGACTATTTATTTTTAAGTATTTTATCAATAAAAATTAAGTTTTTTTTATTTACATTAAATTATTTAATAATGTCTTAACAATTTAAAGATTTTATTTAATATTGGCATAAAATTTAAGAATTTTATTAAATAATGATAAAATATGTATGAATTTTTTATAATATATATGCAAAATCTTAAGGGAGGTGAATGAAATTTCTCTTTTGAATGGATAAAGTAATTAATGACAATTTCGACATTTTTTATATGACATCAGTAAATTCTATTAAATAGCCTAATAGTGGGAGAATCTTGATAAAAATTTCAAAAGTAATAGAGATTATTGTAATTATTGAATTATAAGAAAAGTTTATGTAATTATAAAAAATCTTAGGATAGTTAAGTGTAATTTACCCCAAAAATAAAGGTTTATACAATACTAGATATTTTGTACCCGAAGTACTTTTAGAGGCAATTGTGCTTTGAAATTCGATTGATTTGAGATTGGCACGGTGTGGTTCAAAAGTCTTCACATAGGATAATAAGTTATTGGTTAGTCTTGGGCGTTGTTAGATAATGTTTTAAAGGTGTTGAGATTGATAGAAGAGTTTTTTTTTTTTTTTTTTGAACGTGATTGATAGAAGAGTTGAGATTTATGATTTTGAATGATTGAAAAATATGAGAGATATGGTGATTGGTGATTTGTGAGGAGTATTGTCACTCAGAACGCTATTAGACCAATCAATAATTTTTTCATTTGAGGAGTAGAGTTTTTAGTCAAAAAGTCAAAAAATTATTATAAATTATCATATTACTCTGTTTATATTTTTATACATATTTGTATATAAAGTCAAAAAACTAATTAAAATAACCAATTCTCAAACGGGAGTTAAGTACCCAAAATCCCTACAACACATTAGGCATAATTGTATTTTTAAATTTTTTATTTAGAACTTACGAGTTGGACTTATTTATTTATAAATTTTATTATTTTTTATGTATCAATATTGCAAAACAGTGTGAGAGCAAAATAAATATTTTAAGACGTATTGGTACATTAAAATTTTTATAAGATTTATAAATATTTAAGTTCATCACATATGATTGACTCGTAATCTATCCTCATAACAGGGTGTCTGTTACCATTGAAAATGTATACCGAGATATTCACTATCCAAAATTCCTATCCCCCCTCCTTTGGCATTAGGTTAGTATAATTAAAAAATCAAAAATCGCTATAAATTATTATATTACTCTTTATATATATATATATATATTTATAAAAAGTAAACAAATTAATTAAAATAGTCACTTCTAAAGTGGTGTTTGGGAAGAGTTTTTTTTTTTGTTAATTTTTTGCTAAAAGACAAAATAAGTTTAAAAAAAAAAAAAAAATCTAGATAAAATATCATATCAAATCTATAATTATTTTACTTTTTCTCTCACAAATATCACATCTAACTATAAAAAAATCTAATTATCTTCCCAAATATAAAAAAATTTTCCTTCAAAAATAATCAAAAATTAAAAAAACTTACTAAAATAACAACTTCCTAAATACCCACTAAACAAGCCTGCTTTGAAAAATTATGCTTTGAGATTGTCATTCTATGGTGTGATTGAAAATGAAGACAATTAGCTGACATGGTGTCAGTGATATTTATTTAAAAATTAATAATAAAAAAAAGTTTACAATATTAATTATTGATATTTATAATATTTTTTCATTTTTAGCAAATAAAGAGTTGTTGAGAATAATCTAAATAAATATACTTATTTAATCATATCGTTTTTTTATTTTTTTTTACATATTTTTATAAAAAAATTTAAAAATACACTAAATAAACAAATCCAAACAACCCCTAAGTGCCACTGACACAATATCAGTATAATTCTCCCCTGAAAATGTACATGAAACACTCAATACTAAAAATCTGTCAGTAAAACACTTTTAAACATACTTTATTTTATTAAAAATGATTTGTGACATTAAAATTGTTAGCACTAATATTCCTAATTTTCAGTTTTGATAACTTTTATTTTTTTTGCCTTATATAGAATTTCGGGACATTAGTGCCCCTGAAATTCGGGGCACATATCATGGTTGTTATTTTATTTAGTTAAAACAAACATATTTTATTTTAAAATTGTCGGAGTTTGAGTTTTTTTCTTTTTTTTTTTTTTTATTAGAGAAAAAGGATTCTGAGCTGTCAGCAGTGGACCCAGATTCGAAAATAATCGATTGTCAAGCTGATTAATCCAACTCATAAGAAGAAATCCATTACTAAAATACCAATAAAACTCAACCCCAAGTATCAGAAGAGATAAAGTGTTGACTGAAATGTAATGCGTCATTTTTGTAAAAACTAACTTTCACACCCCGAAAGTCGCACCTAACTCACTCGTGGAGAATGAGCTGTCTTCATCATCAGGCCACCAACCTTGGTGGTTGAGATTCTCGTTGTATGATGTGATTGAAAATATGCACAAAATATTCAATACCTAAAATCCCCGTCCCTAAAATACTTTCTAACATTGTTGCTTTGAAATACTTATTATTCAAAATTCTCATTATATAAAACCCAAATTCTCAATTCCTAAAACACTTTTAGATGTAGATCACGTTTGTTTGACAGATTATGTCAGATGAGATTATTAATGAAAGGATAATTAGTGAAATGATTGTTAATGTAAAAATTATTAGTAAGGAAATTAAATAAAAATATATTTGTTTTAATGATAGTATGAGAGATGGTTAGTGATGAGATTATTAAATTATTTTTATATAAAATAAATAAATAAAAATTATTTCTATATTAAAAAAAAACTAAAACAAATATTAAAATAAACAGGTACACTTAATAAAAAAAATTAATTAAAAAATTAATTAATTTTTATATAAAATAGATTCAATCTAATCATTATTTTTCTAATCCTATTCAAAATCCAGCCAAGCTAATCTCCTCTTAAGGGTGATTACTAAGCCCTTCACACTATTAATTCCTCCTCTCAAATCATCACCAAATAAAGTACACATGGGACCCATACCCATAATAATCCAATCCGATCCCGATCCCACTAAAAAAACATAACCATAATGTGCTTTGAAATTTTTATGCTTTAGCTCCCGTTTGGTAAACATTTTGAGCTAAATAATTACATATAAACAAAAAAAAGTCAAAAATGTAACAAAAAAAAGTTTATCCTTCCAAAACTAAAAAATCAAGAAAGCCAAACAAACAAAAAAATCTCATGCTAAAAAAATTAAAATAAAAATAAAAAAACTAACTAAAAAAATTATTACCAAACGAACCCTTAAAATCTTAAATACATATTTATATTTCAAAATTCTCTATCACATCATCAAACAATAATGTTTTAAGACACAAAACAAGAGTATATAAGAGGAATTTGAACAATGGTACACATACCTTGGAAGGTCCCCATTAAAGAACCAGAGGTTTAGAAACCAGGCACCGAGAGAGAGAAGAGGAGAGAGAGAAGACGATGATGGAATGATGGGCTGTCATTACCTATTTATGGGCACTGGGCAGTAGAAAAAACCTTCCCTGGTGATTACAGGGCTAGAACAACATTTTGCCTACCCCACAAAAACGAAAAATGTTACAGAATTAAATCTTTCATATAAATGTGAAATTCATACAATTTTACACGTGTGTAAATTTTACATCTGTATAAAAAAATTTGATAAAAAATTTAATAAATTATTTGAAATTCCTATCACAACTTTCCCCAAAAAAAAAAATGAAGATTTTTCTCTAAATGTCTTGTTGGCAACCATTACAAAATTCTAAAGCTATTGATAGTTTTTACTGAATTTTTTTAATATTTTAAGTAATTTTTTTACTTTTTAGACACACCTAACATAAATACACCTAAAAAGTAAGAACATTATAAAAAAAATCTTTTAAAAATTTACTAAATACAAAAAAAAATATAAGAATTCAGTACATTTTTTGTATTTTTATGTATTTATTAATTTTTTAAAATATTTTTTCACAAATTTTTTACTTTTTAGATACATCTAATTAAGGTGCATCTAAAAAAGTAAAAAAAAATGTTTAAAATTTTAAAAATATTCACTGAAAACAAAAAAAAAAAAAAAACGAAAACCAAAAACTAAGGTAGCGTTTGGTAGAGTTTTGTAAATGTGATTTGAGAGTATGAGTTGTATTTTGAGTTTGTGTGTTGTGGAATTATGATTTGAGTGTAGAAAATTTGTTTGGTAAAGAGTTTTGAAAATAGTTTTGGAAAAGAGGTTTGATTTGAGTGGGGAATTGTTGATGTGACATTTGATATGTGATACAAAAATTTACAACTCATAACTAAACATATAATTCAAAATTATTTTAAAGCACATAAAAAATTTTAAAAATTTCAAAAAATATTTTTCCCAATTATATAAGTCAATTGCAAAAAAAAAAAAAAAAAAAAAAATCTCTGTACAGCAGGGAACATCCGGGTGGATGTCCCATGAACAACCGGGTGGTAGTCCCCATGGACAACCAGGTGGTAGACGTTGAAGCCAAAATTTTGCACAGAGCCGACTGTGATACACAGAGCTCTCTGCAGAGCTCTAGAAAATTGATTTCAGACGCCTAACCAAACATCATACTCAAAAACATGTGTAGAAAATTAATTTCAAAGCACAACCAAACAGACCCTAAATTTTCAAAAAATTTAATCTAAAAAACTTAAACCAAACACACTGATTAATACTCTTACACACAAAATACACTTTCTGACGACAATGTGATCTTCACGTGAGCTTTTCAGTTTTGTTAGGCAATAAATGTAGGCATCTGTTACTGTTAATGCCAAGAATTCACAGGTGAAACTCAAATTTTTTTAATGTATTAAAATACAAATTAACGTACGCACATTGAAAAAAATTTAATGGGTTAAATTTATTCAATGTGGATTTTATTATATGAGAACCGAATGTGAATTGCATTAAATTACTTTGATTAAGTTTCTATGTATGAATTTTGTACACATCTCTTTATTAAGTGCAATTTTGTACCCATCTCTTTATTAAGTGCGAATATAATTATTTTTATTTATTTATTTATTTGTATAATATACCTTATCAAAAAGTTATTTGTCGGTTCCATATGAGGGGCAGGGAAAAAAAATTGTGTCAAATTTTGAAAATATTATTGATAGTTTGGCAAGTGAAATAATAATTTAATCCATTGAATATAGAGATGGGAATTTGCCCATTCCCGTTGTGACTTGTCTTTTGGGGTTATTTTTTGAAAAGTCCAAACAAGGGAATTTTTTTATTTTGTTTGGAGTGTGCTACATAAACACACTTTCTATCTTTTTGTCTTTTTTGAGGTACATTATCTCTCTACTTTTTTACACATATTTTCGTAAAAAGTCAAAAAGTACACTTATTTAGATCATTAATATAAAACTAGACTACATTTGACATTCTTGCAAGATCAATATTCACCGTTAGTGGATTTGAAAATATTTACTTGGAAAATGTTCGAAGCTTCATCATGTTGAAGCAGATACTTTAGTAATCTCAGAATATATATAGCATTGTCCACGTATTTCTCATTTTTTTGATAATACTATAGATTATTTATTTTATGTGATACTCTCACATTACTTAATAATTTCCTTTTTAAACATAGATAAAATTGTTTTTATACATGTGAGGGTAATTTGACCCTAGGTCCCCACCCCAAATATTACAAGAAAAAAGATTTGGACCTCGAATTTTTCAGCCCCGAATTCCCCTAATACCTAAAACGACGTCGTTTTGGGCATTTTTTTTTTTCCTTCTTTTTCTTCGATTTCAGTCTGAACCAGAGGGGAGAGGAAGAGAGAGAGAGAGAGAGAGAGAGAAGAGAGGTGGTTCGCCGTCGTCTCACCACCGCCAAATTTCATCGCTGCCGCCTCACTCGATCGTCAAGAAGACCACTGCCGCTCAAATTTCGCCTACCTCCTCCCACTGGTATGGCCCTCTCCAATCCACTCCTTCTCCTCCTCCTCCCTCCTCCTCCTTCTTCTTCTTCCTTCTTCTGCTGGAAAAAAAAAAAAAAAAAAAGATTTCGGGGCATTCGGGGGAGGTCGGATTCGAGGTCCCAATCGCGGTTGATATTACAAAGATACCCATTAATTAATTTGCAAGATAAATCTTCATGAAATCCAAAATGTTAGGACCCTTTGTTGTCAAAATCCGTGCATCAAAACCAAGGTTGTAAGTTGTTAAAGATTTCCAGGTTTTTCATTTTTTCCTCTCCCCGTTCGAGTGGGGAAAGTAACGCTTGAACGGGGATTGCAAGCTCTCAGCAATTCTGCGCAGTTTGCCAAGATACTGGATGGTGTGATTCCCCGCTCGAGCGGGGCAATGGACGCTCCAGCAGGAAGGCTATATGAGTCACAAATCTTGAAGTCTCCGCTCGAGCAGGAAGACCCACGCTCGAGCGGACCGCGCGATGACAGTTTCTATAAATTCGCAGTTTGGGTCTTTTTCAATGATTACTTTTCCTAGATCTTGTTGAAGAGTCCTAGGGTTTTGTGTGAAATTTTCTTCTGAGTTCTTGTGAGTTTTCTTTGATGTTCTTGAGAGAGTTCTAAACTCATGAGTTGAGATTCATACATCAAAGAGTTTGATACTACATATTCAAGAGTGTTCTCTTCGGTGGAATCCGAAGATCAACACGTAAAGTTTCAAAAGGCGTTTGATTCTTTACGTAGTCGTTAATTCGACAAGCGAAGTTGTGCTGTGGAATCAACTTCAGAATCGCCTGCGATTTAAGGCGTGGTGAAAGAGTTACAGAAGATTCAGAGACAAATTGACTGGGTTGGGTAATTTGTATGGTTTCTTTGTAACCTTGTAGTCCTTCTGTAGTGGATTGATTAGTGGCGGTTCGCCCGTGATTTTTTATTACAATTGAAGGTTCTTCAATTGTGGTTTTTCCACGTAAAAAATCGTTTGTGTTGATTTATTATTTAGTCTTAAAAACAAACAAACTAAAATCACTCTCGTAAGTACTTGATGATTTTAGATTGAGTGTTTTGGAAATTTTGGGATTTGGAATATTTTAATCTTTATCGAATCACGAATCACATAGGATTTTCAATTGGTATCAGAGCAGGTCACTCTTTGTTTTATCAAAAAACTTTTGTTTTTATCAAAACTATAGGAGTGTGATTTTGTGTGACTAGTATTATGGATTCTATTCGTGAAGGTAACTCGACTCATAGACCCCCTTTACTTGACGGTACAAATTACTCTTATTGGAAAGCTCGTATGAGAGCATTTTTAAAATCCATCGATGAGAAAGTTTGGCACTGCGTTGTCTTTGGGTGGAGTGAACCTACTATCACTATAGATAGCATTGATATTCCTAAACCCCTTG
This sequence comes from Camellia lanceoleosa, assembly GCA_025200525.1. Classification (NCBI taxonomy): domain Eukaryota; kingdom Viridiplantae; phylum Streptophyta; class Magnoliopsida; order Ericales; family Theaceae; genus Camellia; species Camellia lanceoleosa. The sequence continues at coordinate 124,917,571 of CM045759.1, read as the reverse complement.
ATAAATGGGACACAACTGATTACCAGAACTCGAGTTGGAACAGCAAGGCTCTCAACTCCTCTTTCGCTCTCACACCTGAAGAATTCCGTCGAATTTTCACGTGTGAAATAGCAAAAGAGGCGTGGGATATTCTTGAAACAATTCACGAAGGAACCACCTCTGTCAAAAGGTCAAAACTTCAACGTCTCACATCCGCCTTTGAAACCCTTTTTATGCGCGACGATGAGACGTTTGATGATTTCTATGCAAAACTCAATGATATCGTGAATTCCTGTTTCATTCTCGGTGAAAAAATCCTGGAAGCAAAAGTTGTGGGAAAAATTTTGAGGTCCCTTCCCGAGAGGTTCCAATCAAAGGTGACAGCCATTGAGGAGGCTCAGAATGTTGATACCCTCAAGCTCAATCAATTGGTTGGAAATTTGCAGACTTATGAAGCACACCAAATTTTCAAGAAAAAGTAAAAAGAAAGTATGGCTTTCACTAGTACTCATGAGACTGCAAAACCTCCGGAGACTGAATTTGACTTAGAGTCTGAGATAATGGCTATGCTTACAAAACAGTTTAAAAAAATTTTGAAAAAAAAGCCTAATTTCAGAGCCCCTATTTCAAAAGATAAGAGTAATGACAAACCAAAAACTTTTCCACCAAAATTTGCTCAAACTACTGAAAAGAAGGTTATAAGAGGGCCAGGGGTCAAGTGTTATGAATGTCAAGGTTTTGGCCATATATCCCTTGAATGCCCTACGAAAAAGAATCGGAAGAAAGTCTACACCGTAACTTGGGATGATGAAAGCGAGTCGGAGCAAGAACTCGAAGAACCTGAATCTGGTGAAGATGGGGATAGTGCTTTCATGGCATTTTGGGCCACGGTTTCTCAACCTCTTCCAAAGCCTTCGGAATCAGCCCGTGGTCAGAACTTGCATCATGCTCCCACCTTTGATGGGACCAACTACCTGTATTGAAAAATCAGAATGAGGGCTTTTCTGAGAGCCTTTGAACCAGAAGGTTGGCAAACCATTGAAGAAGATACAGAAAGTGCAGATAATCCGGGCAATCAGAGAGCCCTGATCACTATTCGTGGTGCAATCTCCAATGAAGAACAGCAACGGGTTGTTCACTGCACAAAAGCTAAAGATGCATGGGAAATTCTGAGCCACTTCCATGAAGGAAGAGATCCACCTCCACCACCATCCAGCAACTTATCTGTCTTGGTTGCTAGAGTGGACGAGGTCAAGAAGAATGAGGAGCAAAGAGAGGATGATGAACTATCTGAAGACATTGATGAGATCAATGGCGAAGAACTACAACAAGCTTATGAGAAGTTGTATGAGGAATCTCTGAATTTGTCTAAAACCAACGACAAACTCTCTCTCAAGCTCAAAACATGTGAGAGTGAGAATGTCCGGCTCAAAGGAGAACTCTTGACAGCAAAACAGAATGTCATCAAGATCTCAAGTGATAGACAAGACTTATGTGGAAAACTTTTATCCTGTGAAACTGAAAGGAATGAACTTCTGAAGGTGTATTTCACATATGAAGAAAAGCTTGAAAGACTTGAGCTGTCACAAGCTGTATTGGAAGAGAAAGTCAGACAGAAAGATGAAGAACTCCGTATTGCTAGAGCAACAATTGACATGTGGAACAAAGGTTCCAGATCTCTAGAAGACATACTCGGGTCTCAACAAATGGGTTCTGACAAAAGAGGGCTAGGCTATGGTGCGACAGCTCACAAAGGATAGGCCTCTACTTCACATAACTTGAAGACTCAGGCAAAGGGCAAATTGAAGATAGACCAGGTTGATCTTTCTCTTCATCAAGCAAAAGTAGGTAAGATCAACAAAAAGGAGGTAAAACCTGTTTTTATTTGTCATCACTGTGGTAGGTATGGCCACATTCGTCCTTACTGTTTTGAACTGTTTGGTAAGGTGTCTCAAAGGGCAGAAATTCTAATACTTTTTGGATTAGGAGACAACCTTACATGTCTAGGCGGAACACCAAGACTAAAAAGATTTGGGTTAGAAAAGATGGTTTGACTTGGTTTGTTGTTCATACTGCTCTAAAAGCACGTGACTCACACATGTGGTATCTTGATAGTGGGTGCTCTCGTCATATGTCCGATAACAAATCCTACTTCACCTCCCTTGAAAAATATGAAGGAGGAATTGTTACCTTTAGAGATGGCAGCACTTCTAGAGTCATTGGTAAGGGCTCTATAAGTGTTGCTGGTCTTCCCAAGCTAGATAATGACTTACTTGTTGATGGCTTTAAAGCTAATCTTTTGAGCATTAGTCAAATGTGTGATTCCCATCATGAAGTATTGTTTTCAAAAGATAAATGTGAAATTTTGGATAAAAAGGGAAATACTGTTTTACATGGGGTTCGCACATCTGATAACTGCTATGGGATTCTTACTACTAATGATCTCACTTGTCATTCTGCCATCATAAGTAACATTGATCTGTGGCATCAAAGATTAGGTCACATGAATTTCAAAGACCTAACTAAGATAGCCAACAAAGAACTTGTGAAAGGAGTACCTAAACTAGGTAAGAATTTGAGCCATGTGTGTGGACCATGTCAGCTTGGCAAGCAAACCCGTGCTCCGCATAAAAAGGTGAACAGCTTTACAACCAAACGTCCTCTTGAATTAGTTCACATGGATTTAATGGGTCCTACTCGCACTGAAAGCATTGGAGGTAAAAGATACATTTTTTTAACTGTTGATGATTTTACTCGATTCTCTTGGGTAAATTTTTTAAGGGAAAAATCTGATACGTTTGATGCTTTCCAGGCTTTAGTCCTTAAAATTCAAAATGACCAGGGTGTTTCCATTGGGCGTATCATAAGAATCCGAACTGATCATGGTCGTGAATTCGAAAATAGTTCGTTTTCGAATTTTTGTGATATGCATGGAATTATGCATGAATTTTCTGCACCTATTACTCCACAACAAAATGGAGTGGTTGAGAGGAAGAGCAGAGTTGTTCAAGAAATGGCTAGGGTCATGCTCCTTAGTAAGAGTCTTCCTCCAAAGTTTTGGGCCGAAGCCTTAAATACTACTGTTTATGTCATAAATCGTGTGTATTTAAGGCCCGGCACTTTACAAACTCCTTATGAATTGTGGAAGGGTTTGAAACCTAATGTAAAATACTTTAAAACATTTGGGAGTAAGTGTTACATCTTCAAAGATAGAGAGCCCTTGGGCAAATTTGACTCCCGAAGTGATGAAGGTATTTTTCTAGGGTATTCAACCAATAGTAGGGCTTTTCGAGTCTATAACCTACGAACTTCATCATTAATGGAATCTATCAATGTGGTTATAGATGACACAGGTACACCTACTTTAGCAACAAATGAGGATGACAATGGTGAGTTTTCAATCTTGGATACTGAACCACAAGATCAAGGAGATGATGCGGCTCAATCACAAGAAATTGTTACAGCACCATCCTCACAGGTAAGTTCAAGTACAAAGAGTGCTCAAAAGAACAGCACTCCTGTTCCTCCTGTCACCCAAAGTCCTGAACTTAAACCATCAGCAAGGGTGAAACTGAATCATCCAGTTCAACAGGTAATTGGAAGTGTTTCAGATCGAATGAAAACCCGAAGACAGATTCGGGATGAGGTATCACGTATGTGTTATGTTTCTTTGATTGAACCTAAGAATTTTAAAGAGGCCTTGCTAGATGATAGTTGGGTTAATGCTATGCATGAAGAATTAGGTCAATTTGAACGTAACAAAGTTTGGACTCTTGTTCCCAGACCTAGAGACATGAATGTGATAGGTACCAAGTGGATCTTTAAAAATAAATCTAATGAGAATGGTAATGTTGTGAGGAATAAAGCTAGGTTGGTTGCTCAAGGTTACACACAAGTAGAGGGTATTGACTATGATGAGACGTTTGCCCCAGTTGCACGTCTCGAATCCATTCGTATTTTGCTTGGTGTTACATGTTTCCTTGGCTTTAAATTGTTTCAAATGGATGTGAAAAGTGCTTTTCTGAATGGGTACTTAAAAGAAGAGGCATATGTTGAGCAACCAAAAGGGTTTGAGGACCCTAAATGTCCTAATCATGTCTACAAGTTAGACAAGGCTTTGTATGGGTTGAAACAAGCCCCTTGGGCTTGGTATGATAGGCTTACTACCTTTCTTCTTGATAATGATTTTCAAAGGGGTAGTGTGGATAAGACATTATTTGTGAAACATACTAAGTCTCATATTCTTGTTGCCCATATATATGTTGATGATATTGTGTTTGGTTCCACTACTGATCATCTTGTGAAATATTTTTTGGATTGCATGACACATGAGTTTGAGATGAGCATGATGGGAGAGTTGTCTTATTTTTTGGGTCTTCAAATTAAACAGTCTCCTTCGGGAATATTTGTTTCTCAGTCTAAGTATGCTAAAAATCTTGTGTCAAAGTTTGGTCTTGAGTCTGCCAAACATGCATGCACTCCCATGAGCACTCGTCTTCACCTTTCCAAAGATTCCTCTGGTATTGATGTTGATCCCACCCTTTATAGGAGTATGATAGGGAGTTTGTTGTATCTTACAGCCAGTCGTCCTGATATTTCTTTCAGTGTCGGTGTTTGTGCTCGTTACCAAGCCAGTCCTAAAGAGTCTCACCTTCTTGCGGTAAAACGCATCATCAAGTATGTAAATGGGACCTTGGGGTATGGGGTTTGGTTTTCCACTTATACTACAGCCGAAATTACTGGTTTTTCTGATGCCGACTGGGCAGGGTATGCTGATGATAGGAAAAGTACATCCGGGGGGTGTTTTTACCTTGGGAATAATCTGGTTTCTTGGCATAGTAAAAAGCAGAATGCCAGCTCTCTTTCCCTTCTTTGAAATTTGAGTACATTCTTTGCAAGAAGTTGTTGTGCCCAAATGTTGTGGATGAAGCAAATGCTTCATGATTATGGGATAGAACATAACACTCTCACTCTTTTTTGTGATAACACAAGTGCCATAAACATTTCAAAAAATCCTGTCCAACACTCTCGCACCAAACACATTGACATCCGTCATCATTTTATTTGAGAGTTAGTGGATGAAGGCCTTGTTGTTTTGGAACATGTTTCTACTGAGCATCAAAAAGCTGATATTTTTACAAAACCCCTTGATCTTCTTCGATTTGAATTTCTTAGAAAGACCTTGGGTGTAATGTCTCAGTAACCAGGTTGTTTCCTGTGAGGTGAGTGTGAGTGGTTGACTTACTGTTCTTGGATGTGATAATCTATGAATGAGTTCTGATATCTTTGCATCAAATTTTATATGAACACTGCTCATGTTGCATACAAGATCTTTTTCATCTTTGTTCATAGCTCATTCTGAATGCCCATACTCATTTACTTCATGATCTCATTCTGTACACATCCTAGAGATAAACTGTTGCAGGGGTTTCCGCACAAGTGATCAAAGTTCTCTATGGACCACTGACAGTGTTTCTTGTACTCTTTCAGAGGAATTGACCTATACTGGTATATCATGGGTGATGTTAAGTCTCTTAACCATCTACCATCCTATTTCACTTCCATGGTTTTTCCCTCAGTACATGATTTCCGGGCATTAGGAAAAGGCTACCTCAGAGGCACCAACCAGGCCATCATTTTGATTTCATTCTTCTCTGGTTGGTCTCCATACTCTTGAGCGTGTATGCCACCAGTGAGTGCCCACAAGAAAGAAAAATTAAAAATAATAATAAAAAAAAAGGGATCATTGTCTGAGGGGGAGCTTCCGCATTTACTCAACAAATACCCTGTGATTCCTAGTGGTTTGACTTTTCTCTGTGATTGACAGTCACTCTTGTTGGAGGTCCAGCCATCAGATCACTACCAGGATTAACTCTAGCTTTGTGGCTCTCAAGGATTGCACACACACACATTCTTTATATGAGCTCTCATGTGTGTTTTTGAGTTATGCATTCTCATGATGCGTGTGGCTTTGATTTAATATTATCTGTTTTATTAATGAGCTGGTGTTTCATCCATTTTCTCAAATTTTCAGGACTCATGATTGATGGATTCTCTTGTCCTTAGGGTATAGTCTGTCACCTGGTCATCTTGCTTGATACGGGACTTCCTAGGTGTTTTTATTTTCATTAAAAAAAAAAAAAAATTGTTTTTTTGTCCCTGCTCGAGCGGACTTTTTCACGCTCGAGCGTGTTTTTGAGGCTTGCAGTTGTTTTTGCAGTACTAGGAGGGGAGTTTTTCCGCTCGATCTTCACTTTTCGCGCTCGAGCGTGCATTCGCGAGGTTTGTCTCCCGCTCGAGCGTCAAACTTTACGCTCGAGCGGACTGGTTTTGTATATCTTCCCTCCTTCGACCTTTCACGTCATTTTTTTTTGCCTCTCTTCGCCTCCTCTTCAAGGGTTTTTTTGCGATTCTTTGCCTTCCATTCCTTGATCGGCCCTCCCTTGGCGGATTCTTGGATTTTTTTTCGTGTGATTCCAACTAAGGTATGATTCTCCTCTCCTTCGCCCTTGTTCCTTTGTTGGATTTCAGTATCCTTGCGATATTCAGCTTTGGTTTTTCTGATGTGGGTTATCCCGTTAGTCATTGGGTACATATTGTCTCTGCGTGTCTTTTTTAGGGTTTAGGCGAGTTTTTTTTTTTTTTTTTTGACTATGGTATTGTGTTATTGGTTCTGTACATTCCATCTCATTTTGGTTTTTGATTTGGGGTTTGTGTTCTGTTATGGGTTTTGATTTGGTTGGGGTTTTTGGTCTTCATCTATTACCTTGTTCCTCTGTGCTTTACTGCTATGTTAATAGTCCATGGTCACATCACATTTACTATGCTCCATGTTGCCATATTTGGATATGTTATACTTACATGTTTTGCACTATCTACTCTGTTATCTTGCCTCATCTTGATATAACACTGTGGTACTAATGTTTTGTGGTTTTTCTGATTGATTTCTTTGGTTTTGGTTTGGGGGTTTGTGCTTCTTGTTTAGTCATGTCCACTCACAAACGTCGTAAGTCGACAGCCTCTCGCTCTTCTTATAACACTGAGCGCTTCCCCTCAGCCGAAAAAGCTAAGTTATATCGCGAGTCCTACCATTCTCGATCCATTCACCTTGAAAGGAATGTTCACCCCTCCACATTTGAGTCAATTCATATCCGGTCGTTCTTTGATCCTCTAGGTGGAGATAAGGTTCTTAGTTTTTTTGGGCAACAAAATCTGTCTTGGGTACGGGAGTTCTATTGCAATATGGAAGGTTTTGATGAGATTGGTCCCTCTTTTAAGGTTTGGGTTCGAGCCAAGGAAATCCATGTAACCATGGCTCTTCTTCATGAGTTATTAGGGATTAGTGCTCGATCTCCTATCTATTACCCTTATCCTGTTCCATCTCGCCCTACTTGTAATTTTGATGAAGTGGCTGCGAATTTGTGTGGTTTTCCTCGCTCCTGGCCTATTGGTTCTTTGATCAAACAGAATGAGCTTCTTCCTCAATTTCGGTTGCTAAATTTGATCATGTGTGCTAATGTCCTTGTTACAACCCATAGTTCTGAAGTTAAGCCAGATCAAGGTTTTATTCTTGAGTGTGTTGCCCACAACCGGCCCATAGACCTTGCCACTCTCATCATTCAGAAGATTGTTGCAGCTTTTGAGCGCAACAATCTTGGTTTACCATATGGCTGCCTCATCAATCGCCTGTTAGCCAAATTTGACGTTCCTATGTTTGATGAGGATGAGTTTGCTTCCCCGACACGCCCATTTACTAAGAAGACTATTTCCCAGAGTCAGTCTCATATTAGGGGGGTTCCTTCTGGTCGATCTGGTGCAGGTTCTAGTGCTGCTGCAGCCATGGCAGAGGAGGCCGAGTTTGATGCGGCTGTTGGTGGTGATCTTGGTGAGGGGGAGCAGCATCCTCCTGTTCGTACACTCCGAGGTCAGCTACAGTCCTTAGAGCGCTCTCTTGGTTCCCGATTTGACCATCTTGAGAAGAGGATGGATATTTTTGAGGCTCGCCTCACTGATCTTGAGACTACTTCAGATGCCCGGTTCCGTGCTTTGGAGGCTTCTTCCGAGCGGATTGAGGCTTCTGTCGTCCAGATTTTGGCTCTCCTTCAGATGCAGACTCCGCCCCCGGCTCCGTGACTTTGGATCGTTGTGTTTTTCTTTGTTTTGTTTCCTCCCGGCCAAAAAGGGGGAGTGATGATCACCATCATGATACAGTTGATACAGTTTTTCTTTTGGTATGGTGTATATGGTGATTCTTGGTACAGGCGTTTTATTGATGGTACAATTTTTCATGCTTCTATCCTTTATTATGCATCTTTCCTTCTTTGGTACAGTTGGATTGATATATATGTTTTGTGGATGGAAAATGTTTTGATTATGATGGTTTGGTCTTTTACTATTTAATCTTGTTCCACATAGTTTTGGTTGGCTGGTGTTTGTTTTTCAGGATCATTATATAAGCGCATGGTTGGTTGTTGGTTGTGGCATATTGGTTCATAAGTTGGCACATTGTTTCAAGACTATTTTGTTCTTAATTGGCAAATTGTGTTTTTTAGACTAGTTTGGAATCTTGTTTAAAGTTTGTTTTGTGATTGTTTAGGAAAACTGTCTTAGAATGGTTTTGTCCGGGATTTGACAAAGGGGGAGATTGTTAGGACCTTTTGTTGTCAAAATCCGTGCATCAAAACCAAGGTTGTAAGTTGTTAAAGATTTCCAGGTTTTTCATTTTTTCCTCTCTTCGCTCGAGTGGGGAAAGTAACGCTCGAGCGGGGATTGCAAGCTCTCAGCAATTCTGCGCAGTTTGCCAAGATACTGGATGGTGTGATTCCCCGCTCGAGCGGGAAGGCTATATGAGTCACAAATCTTGAAGTCTCCGCTCGAGCGGGAAGACCCACGCTCGAGCGGGAAGACCCACGCTCGAGCGGACCGCGCGATGACAGTTTTTATAAATTCGCAGTTTGGGTCTTTTTCAAGGATTACTTTTCCTAGATCTTGTTGAAGAGTCCTAGGGTTTTGTGTGAAATTTTCTTCTGAGTTCTTGTGAGTTTTCTTTGATGTTCTTGAGAGAGTTCTAAACTTATGAGTTGAGATTCATACATCAAAGAGTTTGATACTACATATTCAAGAGTGTTCTCTTCGGTGGAATCCGAAGATCAACACGTAAAGTTTCAAAAGGCGTTTGATTCTTTACGTAGTCGTTAATTCGACAATAAGTTGTGTCAGGAATCAATCAACGATGTGGTGCGACGTGTATGTGTGTGGTCCCCCCCACCAAACCCTTAGGGGTTTAGCATAAATGAAATCGGATGAATCCAAAGGCGCCAATCAATCTGATCAAGAATACAAGTTGAAAGCTGAAAAAAAAAAAAAGCCAAAAAAAAAAAAAAAAAAAAAAGTGTTTTGTAGTAAAAACATTTAAAATTTTTTTTTTATTTATGCATCAAATACATAACACACAGATACAATACACATTATACACATTCAAACTCATCATTCAATATAAAGGTATATATAAAAGATCATCTGCTGATAAAAAGCAGAACAAAAAAAAAAAAGACTAAAGAAACAAAAACAAAACACCACAAGGGATGGCAATGGCCTGGCGCCTGGAACCTCAAACAAGGGGACCACAAAAAAAACAAAAAAAAAAACCAATCACAAATCCTATATATACTACCTATATATATATAAAATAATATATATAGCAATATAATAAAGCAAAAAGCAAAATGAATGAAGAATAATAAAAATGAATGTGATGATGAAAATATGAATGAATGTTGATTTTCATTTTGATATTGTATTTAGTATATAAATATTAACAATCAATAGTATATATAATAAATCCAATAGAATGAGTAAATGAATAAAAAAAAAAACAAGAGAATAATGAGCAAAAAAATGATGAATGATGAAGAAAGAAACAAAAGCAAGCAGAGAATGGAAGAAATAGGATATAATATAATAATACCATGTAAATATATACATATACATTCATTCAATAATATATAATACATCATAAATATTATATTAAGAATTTTAATACTATAAATATTAAAGATTAAAACATATCATATTAACACATATCTTTACACATCATATACACATCAGATCTCAGGCTATCATTAGATCAAGCGAAATCAAGCGAAAGAGCTAAACAAGAGAACAAAACAACAAAAGCAAAAAAATAAAAAAAAACAAAAAATAAAAAAAAAAGGTTAAATGTAAAAATCTAAAATAAAATGTTAAAAAAAAAAATGAGAATGCCTAGGATAAAAAAAAGATGCAAAAATAAAATAAAAAAAAAAAGGAATTAAAAAAGCAGAAAAAAAAAGTTCTTCCGTTCTTCGCGATCGAATTCGCGAGCCGATCGAGAAAATCTTCGCCGAATCGAATTCGATCGAATCGAGAAAATCGCTCGAGCCATTTATTTCGCGAATCGCTAATTCTCGATTCGAAAATTTAAAAAGAGCTCGTTCGCGCGAAAATCGGAGAAAAATCAAAAAGCCAAAACAAAAAAAAAATTTCTTCTCTTCTCAATTTCAAAAAAAATTCTCAAATTCTCAAACTCAACTCAATCTTCTCATCAAATTCTCAACTCAATTCTCGACCTCTTGGGCTCAAATTCTGGAGAATACATCCCAAAACAATGTATAACAAGTTTCAAAAGCCAATTTATGAATTCAAGCCCCAAAGGTGAGTCAATTAAATCCATTTTCCAAGAACAATTCAAGAACACTTTAAAACATGCAATGCATGAGTTTCAAACCAATTTCAATCTTTAAATCTTGCTCCAAAGAGCTCAATAGTTGACAAATGAGATGAAATCATGGACTTAATATGACTATGAGCTTGCATGTACTAATTAGCCAAGAATTCAACTTCAAAAGTCAACAAATTCAACATGCATGCATGAATTGATCTTCAATTCAATATATATGAGCAAAATCATGTCTTAGCTCTACAATGATGCATGAATCATGCAAAACTTAGCTCAAGGACAACAATAAGAAGATGATTCCTTACCTAGAGTTCCAATTACAAGTTTAGCAAGCTTAATTTATGCACATATACTTCAATCTTCAAGCAAAATCAACAAATGAGCTAAATCCCTCAAGATGAACTCTCTCTCTCTCTCTCTATGGTCGGTTATGGGGCTCAAATGAGCTGATGAAATGTTTCTCCTTAGTGTATAAGGTTCAATGAATAATAATAAACAAATGGTCCACTCAAGGGCAATATAGTAAATAAGCCTAAGTTCTCAATTAGCTCAATTCAATCTACTTTAATCATGCCTAATCAATTTTCAGATAAAAATATCATTAAATCACAAATATTATGCTGATTCCAAAACATCAAACGGTTTCTAAATCGGCCGCCGATAAGACCTTCAATTAGCAGTTTAAACATAAAATGCAAACAGATAATCATACACTCAAACAGATGCAACACGCAATTCAATAGACAAACTTATTCAGTTTCAGTTTCAGTTTCATTCAGTTTGTTCAGTAGTTCATCCAGTTCACTTATCAGTCATTAGGAGTTCAGTTTCATGGTAATCAGTATATAATTCAGTGGGTTAACGGTGTCGATCTGAGGGTTGTTACATGGTGAAAGAGTCTGAAGATTGAGACAAATTGGTAGGTTGGGTAATTTGTATGGTTTCTTTGTAACCTTGTAGTCCTTCTGTAGTGGATTGATTAGTGGCGATTCGCCCGTGGTTTTTTATTACAATTGAAGGTTCTTCAATTGTGGTTTTTTCACGTAAAAAATCGTTTGTGTTGATTTATTATTTAGTCCTAAAAACAAACAAACTAAAATCACTTTTGTAAGTGCTTGATGATTTTAGATTGAGTGTTTTGGAATTTTTGGAATTTGAAATATTTTAATCTTTATCGAATCACAAATCACATAGGATTTTCACAAAATACAATATTATTTTTTAACACGCTTTTAAATAATAAAAATAATTCATTCATACAATTTTTTGCCCCTAATCCTCCCAAAATGATGTAGCAAATTAAATTTAAAAAGTTGATCCAAATTTACATATTCCCTCAAAATTCTCTTTACATGCATCCTATGTTGCCAATTCATTAAGGAGATTGTGAGAAGAAAAAATTGTGTAGATGTATCACTGATAATTTAATAAATTGGAGTGCCTTGAGTCGGTATGTAATATTGTCAAATAAATGCATAGATGTTGATATTTATTGAAATAAATTCATGTACTATTTACCATTGATGGCATTTGTCATCTTATGGATGGAGTAATAACTTACAAATTATGAAAATGTTAAAACATATGAATTTTTTTTTAAATTAATTTTTTTTATTACTAGACACCAAATCATGAATTTGGAGTATTTATTATGGGCCAAGGTTGTCTCTTGCCCCAACTAGGCATCCAATCTGAGCATTGGATGCCCGCTCATCACTTCGGTATTTTCTTTTTATTATAAATTAATGGTTCAGATTTTGTCACCTATTTAGAAACCCAACATTATATCTAAGAAAAAAATCTGAACCAATATTTGATGGTTAAACAATCTAAATCTTTGATTTACAAAAATATAGAGGTGACACAAATCTATTAGTCAAATTGTTCCAATACTCATATTGAAGAGAAGTGACTCCCGTTTATCAATATCAACCCATCTATCTTTGGGTATAGTAATAACAAATTTTTATTAAAAAATATATATGTATGTATATCATTACTTTTGCAAATTAAGAACATATATTTTGATTTAAAGAAGAAAAAATTCACTAAAAATAAAATAAATTCAAAAATAACATTTTATTAGTTGGAGCTAAAAGAATAGAGGAGAGCTATGAATGAACGAGGCTAAAATGATTGTGTATAATTGTCATCTCCCAATAAAAACAAGGGTAAAATTCTCTTAAAATGATTTTTTTTTTAAATGTTGTATATTAAAATTGTATATTTTATTTATTATTGATATTATATATTTGACCTGCTAAAATATATATTATTAGTCTATTAATTTATATTTTTATATAATATTATGTGTTTGTATATATTTTAGTGTTCGTATATAAATTAGTATAAGTAATATATTTTACATAGTTTATATATTAATATATTATAAAGTATACAGTAAAATACTGTGCATTTTATGAAAATTGGAACCAAAAGTGAAAAGAAAGAAATAAAACAAAAAGAAAAAAAACAAAAACAAACAAATGGTGGTGGATAATCACATCACCCCTCAATTATATATATATATATATTTTTTATTATATTATTATATTATTTATATTACTATGTTTGTTTTATTTGCAGGATATTATAAAATAAGGGTGAACAACGGATATATCGATTCGCTCAAACCGACCAAACCAATCCGATTCGTCACATTTTCGACGGATGCATGATAACGAGCGGACGACTGCGAATTGATTTTTTCCAATCCGCCTAATTTTGAACGGATAGCGGATTTGAGGTTCATTTGGCTACAACCGAACCGCCAAACCGCAAGCACCTCTAGTAATTTGTAAGGCTTTGTGTTTTCAATTTGCTTAGATATTCTGCTTGTGTTTTCAATTGAAAAAAAATTAATATTCTGTTGAAAAAGAGTTTTCAACTTGAATATATTTTTTGAATTGAAAAAATAAATGTATTATTTATCTGTATTTTTTTATTTTTAAATCTAACTCTAAAAATAATAAATAAAAAAGATGATATATTCTGGTTGGTTTTTGTTTTAAAAAATAGATATAGATGTAATAATACAGAGACATACAATCTCTACTACTGCTCTGTTCATGATTTTGGTGGTTTGAATTGTTTTTATATTTTAAGAACCACATATTTTAATACTTTATGTGAATGAGGCATGCTATGATTGTCATATGTGAATGATGCATTGAGTGATTATAATATTCTAAAGTCTTAAACTTTCTTTCTTTGGATGAGGCATGCAGTGATTATATACTTTTATAAGTCATTGACTGTAAAAAAATAATAATAAAATTGATGAAGTGCACAAGTTGAAATATGTTGAAAATTTATAAAATTTTAAACCGCCAAACCAATTTGCATTCATTCGTCAATCCGCTCAATCCACATCTGTCGAATTGGCAGACGGATGTAGATTGATTTTCTCCAATTCGCTAATCTGGCAGACGAATGACGGATTAAAGGTTCCGTAGCCGTAACTGACCCGCACCCACCCCTACTATAAAATGAGAAGTGCAAGGCGAGAAAATATGAGAGAGAGGGAGCTCGGGGCAGAGATCTCCAGTCGAGGACTTTGGTTCAGATTGGGAGTGTTTAGTTTATAATTATTAGAGTGTGATAATTTTCTTTTTAGAGTAGAGATGAAACTCTGACCAAATAGTTGTGGTAAGTTGTATTTAGTATTTTTAGTTTTGATTTGATTTGGATACAGTTGTATAACTCTAGATCTTTTGTGTAATAAATATTTTATTCAAATTATGTTATACAATTGTTTTCACTGTTGTATATTAGAATTGTTAGACAAGTCATACCTATTAAGATGGATTGTACATTAAACCATAGTTTAGTGGTGATAGTTCGTGCTAAGCGAAATTAATTCGTGACTTTCTGGTTTTGATATATAAATCCTCTTGACGATGTATTTCTGATCAACTTACATCACAATATCCACATCAATAATATTCTAAGGACTGAATACAATTACTCATAATTATGAGGTTAGTGATAGATTCGAAATCCTAAGACATTTATTTTGTTTTGCTTATTTAATTGTTTAATTAATTAGTTTAATTTTCACTCTAAATATTCGCAAATAAATCTAAATTTCTAAATTAAATTATTTATCATTAGTCAGTGGCAGAGCTAAGAAATTAAATCAGAGGGGGCACTTATTAATTACAATATTGAAAATTTTTACAAAATATTTCACATAAATTTTTACCATTGACTTCAAGAAAGATAAAAAAAATAATAATATTACTTGTAATTAGTGTATCATGGACAATATTAAAAAAAAGTCATGGATATAAAGTTTTAAAATAAATTATATAATGATAGAGTAATTTTTTATACAAAATATGCGTAAAAATTTAATATAATAGTCATATCACGTCATCATTAACATATGATATCACCAACCAATATTAAAGAAATACATGGAGGATGAACGCTACATATCAAATGTAACTAACAATTCAGTCAATTCTATATTTTCATTTGAGATTAATTATGTTTCCATGTCAATAATGATAGACATCACCATTATATTGGAATTTTCATAGATAATAATATCGTAGTCACTTTATTTTTAATCAAAACAACTATTATTGTTCTCATAATTTAAAAAATGTCATTGGCATTTAAAATAATATTTTTATAAATTTTTTTTATTTAAAATATTTTCTTTATGTTTGCAAAAAAAAAAAATCAAAACCCAAGGAGGGCACGTGACCCCCCTAGACCTTTGTTAGCTCTGCCTCTGTCATTAGTCCTTGAGGATTGACACCTGATTTTAATCATTATTTTACAGAGTAGTTGTTTTACTTGGTTTTAAATAATTAAGGGGTAGGGTGATTAGCCACCTCCACATCATTTGTTTGTTCGTTTTTGTTTTTGTTTTGTTTTTTTTTTCTTTCTTTCTTTCCACTTTTGGCTCCAATTTTTGCAAATATTAATATATAAACTATCTAAAATATATTATTTACACTAATTTATGTACAAATACAAAAATATATACAAAAACATAATATTATATAAAAAGTATAAAATATAAAATAATATAAAATAATAGACTAATAAAATATATTTTTGCAGGTCAAATATGTAACATTTAGGCTTTGATCAAACCTACAACTTGCATTTTGCTAGTCCTCGAGCATAACAAATTAAAAATAAAATAAAATAAAATATATCTATGCCATTTTCGTAGGAAAGACGATGACATTTAGCGTATGCAATTAGCATTTGAACTCCCAAGTTACTCTTACTGGACGAGTTGTAATCTCGTGAGGGTATACAATGACTATATCCACAAAATTCAATTTTTTTAAAGAAAATATTCACAAAGATAATTGTTAATTTTAATATTTTAGCAAAAGCATTATCAGGGTTCAGAATACTAGCAATTAGTAAAAAAAATAATTTATCTATCTCTATATTCGATGTGTGTGTGAATTATAGCCAACATAAATATTAGTTAATCTCTTAATGAAAGAAGACTCTAGTTTTATTAGAAGCATGTTTTGACTCAAATCTCACGGATTTTGCATTCAACAAATGAATCACTAGATACGGTGCAAATTTGTGTACTCTCAATATATGCGAGTGGAATTAATATAAACAAATCAAAATATATCGCATATAAGTGATGAAAGACTGTGATAACCCAACCCGTATTATGCTTAATTATACATGTATTTATGTGTTTGATGTGAATTTGAAAATTTAAGTATGTGAATTATGTGATTTTAAATTTATATCTGTTGAATGTAGGAAAATGTGTTACAATTGGAACCTTGAACTGAAAATTGAAAGTTGTGTGATAAACAAAAACTGACTTCATGTTTGTGATGAGCATGATTTTTAGAGCCTATGGTCAAATTTTGTAAAATTACGATTCGTAATGTTTTAATTAGCCTAATTTATATATTTTTAGCTCTTGTGTTCATCTTTTTTTGGTTGAGAGCTCTAGAGAGTGAGTTAAAGAGAGAAGAAGAGAAAAGGCTAAGGATTTAGAAGAGATTCATGGGGCAAACCCTAGATTTGAACTAAGGTATGATAATCTACTTGGAATCTTTGTACGTATCTCACATTTTGCTTGAAATCAAGAAGAAATTGAGAATTATGAGTTAGGGTTTGAGATATAAAATAGTTAGAACTAAATGCAAGAAATTGAGCCCTAATCTCTTCATTTTTGTTTGTTTTGAGTTTATTCTTGTGATTAGTCCATGAAATAGAATCTAGATGGTTTATACACCTAAGATTTGTTGAAAGATTCACCATGTTTGTATGTATATGGAGCTTGTATATGAAATTCATAAATCTATAAAAAGATGGGACTTTGATTTTGAACTCTAAGCAAGATTGATGTGTTTGAGTTGTGAGTACACTTGTATAAGGTTAGTATTTCATGTTTTAAAGGAAGATTACTTGAGATCTTGACTTGGAATTGGGTTTGAAAGCTCACACTTTGAACCATTTTCAAACTATCAGATTTTGCCCAGACTACACGAGCGGCCACGGGCTCCGCACGAGTGGAACATGAAGAAAAATAGAGGTTTGCATTATGCTTAGACCACCACTCGAGCAGCCAAGGCCACCGCTTGAGCGGCCCAGCCACCGCATGAGCAGTCAAAGTGGGCGCACGTGTGGCCAACCCTATTTCAGCTTATACCTGGTAACTTCAAAAGGACATATCTCCTTCATTTGGACTCCGTTTTAAGCGATTCTTGAGCCTAAATTCAAGTACTGGAAGTCTAGTTTCTAATGGTATGGTCTCACATCCAAATTCGAAGCACACAAATAGATATGTTAAAATTAGTGAAGGCTATTTATTTTCTGTTAACCGTTTCATGTCATTTCCTACACTAACTTAGTTTACTTTTGCTTTTTGCTATTTCCTTAAACCTCAAATAACTAAACATGATATTTTCAATAAAAAACATATGAAATTGTTGTATGAAACATTAATTTAAGTCATGAATATTTAGGGTCGTTTAAAGTACGTCTTTGGCACATGCTTTGTACGTGATTCACATGTAGAGAAGATTAGCATTACACACTAGAGAAAATTAAAGAAAGTTGTACGAATTGAAACAAATGATTTATCGAATGTATATGTGACATGTTTTGTGTAGGTTGTGTGTCGGAGGCAACGCTGCAAAACCAAACGCACTGTGAGTAGTAGTATTGTAAAGATATATTGTTAATTGATTATTTTGATCCAGGTACGATAAATTTTTCTGATATTGTGTTTTGACTGAAATGAATAATTTTTGTGAACGTTATATGACATGTGCAATAAACACTTAAGGTCATTCCGTTTTGATATGTTGGACTGAGGCCGTTTTGGTATGATGGGCCCAAGGCTATTTTGATATGTTGGGCCCAAGGCCGTTTTGATATGATTGGCCTGAGGCCATTTTGATATGTTGGGCCTGAGGCCATTTTGATATGATGGGCTCGACACTCTTCCGTAAATGTGACTATGGATAATGTTAAGAAAGATTATGGTTACTGTTATGAAGGATGAAATTTGGAAAAGTAGGGTGTTCACATAACATGCTTTCTGTTAATTCAGGATTATTCATTCGATTCTCTTTACTCTACTATTATTTATTGAGTTTCGTTCACTCTATATTATGTATGCACATGTAGGTAATCAACAGCATGGAGCCCAACCTTAGGGTCAACTTTAGGAGTTATTTTGCGAACCTGTCGAGTCATGTTTCCAAGTTGGAGCTTTTGCCTTTGACTCACATCATGCTATGACATTTGCTTTGCTTTTGCTTATGGTCTGGGGTTGTGTAAATTATATGTATGAAATTTCTTATGGTACATAAGTTTTTGCATGGGTATGTAAATGTGTGAATGTGTTATTATGTAAGCTATATAATTTTGCTCATATTGGCACAACTCAATAGGCTTCTTCATTTGTTGTTTGCTTTCGCTTATGGTCCCATTATTATAATTATTCTGTATGTTCATTTGAGGCCGTAGGTAATCAAGTGATTACTGCCCGGTTATGATCCAAACTTTTATTGGCGGGTTTGGGTTATGACAGAGTGGTATCAGAGCACGAGTTAATACCTCACACACGAGTCCAATTGAGCAATAAGGAGTCTAGAAAAGAGTTAGGAACATTTGCATTGCGTTACAAGTATATGAGATAAGATGTGAATCCATGATCTATATATGAGCATGAGTATGAAAGATGCGAATACAAGTGTGCTTTCTAAGCTTCTTATGGAATATAAAGCATATGAGAATACATGTATAAGTATGATTATTGTTTGAGCAAGTATGGTTATTATTTGGGCATGAACATGGAAATTATGAAACCATGGGTACGTTTCTAATCTTAGCATGACAAGTAACTTATGTGAGTGTGTGGTATGAGTATGTGTATGAGCAAAAAAATTATGTGAATTAATATGTAAGTTTGATGTCAATATCGACTGTGCGCTTTATGTGTACACAAACATATGAACATGGCAGTTATATGATTTATGTGAACCTATTCTGTTATTGATGTATGTCACATATATCTATAGCAAAATGATGGAAATGAAGACGGACGACTTGGAGGAGTCTACCTCCTATTGACTGGATAGATTGGAAAGAATAGTAGAAAAAATAGTTGAGGACCTAAGACAACAAAAGGTATTAGACCCTACCCTGATATTTGAGGCTAACTCGAAACGATTTCTTAAATGGAAGAGAAAGAGACAAAGCCCTAGTATGAACAAAAACTTCATGAAGAATAAGAAATGGAAATCCGAAACTTCTACGCAAGATAAATTTAATCGAAGAAAGGATTCAATACCGGTTTGTTCAGAATGTACGAAAAAGCACAGAGGGATGTGTTATCGACTCTCCGAGGCTTGTTATCGATGTGGTGAAATGAGTCATAAGGCAAGGGACTGTCTCCGGATCAAACAAAATGTGAATGGATTCGCTACCTTGGTCGATTTTGTACCAATGGCAAGATCTGTTACAACAAGTGGAATTGTAGGCCAAGGTAGAGTAACTGCACTCGTCCCAAAAAACACTCAGAATACTAGGGTCGTTGCCCCAAGTACCGTTATTGTTCATGAACGAATACTTATGTGTCGGTTGATTAGGGACTCTTATATATATGTATCTTTACTCAGAATGTTAATTGATTATGGATATATACCTTTCTGTACCTTTGTTCGAGATGATTGTTATAGCATTGGTTCCTACTCCCTAGACCATTGGAGCTAACGCTATAACTATGTGACTAGATTGAAAACCCCCTATAATGAACTCCATGTTAGGTGTAATTACGTACCTTACTTAGTTAACATGGATTGGATTATTTGGCTGAATTCTTAGAATCATGAATTTGTGATGATATAACCTACCTGTAACTTCGTATTATGCGAGGACTTTATGTTATGAACAACTATGTACCTATGTATCTACATGTAGACTTATTTGAAGAAAACTATACGGTGTAGGACCTAAGCCACTTTAATATGAACCATTATGGTATCTGATCTTGAGAATCGTGCAACTGTGGTCGAAATAGCTAGGCGAACTGATTGATTTACCAAATTTCTACTTTTGTGTTACCATGTTTTGACTTGATGCTATAAGAATTGTTAATCGTGAATTAAGTGATTATGAACTCTACTTGAAGAAGGAAAAAAAAAAAAAAAAAAAACTTAACTATTTGGGAGTATATGAATTTGTACATTTTATACTTAACTCCGTGTCAGCATACTTTATAATTGATACTATGGGGTTGTGAGAATTATATACATCAAGTAATTGATTGGGTCGGTGTTATCCTTGCTATCTTGGGAATGTGTTTGTATGAACAGGGGAAGAGATCAACAAGAATATGTTTCGTAAAGTGTGAGAAAACTTGAATTAAAATTGAACTCCTTATGGTTAATCAATTATGTGTAAAGTTGTAACTCATTTACTTGGGCAATTGAAACTTAATCTAAGTTGTTGAAGAAAATAGAATGAAAATGCTCTAATTTGCCAAGACCACTATTAAGCATGCTTATTCTATGAGAGCAAACGTTTGTATAATGATTGATTCAGGACCCATTCTTTCATTTCAACCCATTTGGTTATAAATGAGTTGATAATTGGGATTAATGTTATGTGCTAAGGTGACTTTTCGTTATCCAGAGGATCCATATTATTTGAAAGTGTTACACTATGAATTTAACTCAATGCCCGTGACATGGATTATTAAGATGTACCTTTGAGTTTGATAAGTAAATGTTAATCATATGCCTATGTGAGTTGTCCTTGACTTCTGAAGATAAATGACTTTTCTTGCTGAGCCAATGGAGTAAATCCCCACCCTATTGATTTGCTATTGACGACTTACGAATTGTTTAAGATTGAACATTTGGATTGTTGTTGCAAAGGAATTGGTGAACCGAGAAGTTGGATTTTTTATGAATATTGTGTATCACCACTTACTTATTTGGAAGACTTTATACGAGATGTCAATAGAGGAGTACTTTGATTATTTGAAATTAAGTAAGATCACAAGTATCATTTGTGACCAATTCTCAACTATTTGGAGCCATGTGGGTTATTTGGAAATAAGTGAATTATTAGCAAATAGGTGGTTATCTGAATAAAAGCATCTAAGCAATGTGATAGATGAGAGTAATGTGTCATGGTTAATATGATTTGTGGCTTAATGTTATGAGGTTGTTTCCGAGACCTACTGAATAGCTTTTGATACCAATATGCACTAGGACGGATCACAAATTTGGGTTATTACCTATTCATTGAGGATGAGTTGAACTTCTGTGATAAGAACGTCGACGGGTAAGAAAGTTGCTTGAGAAAAAGGAGAAGGGAAAAGTAATGGAAAAGAGACATATGATTTGTTTCCTATTCAAGTATCTTAAGTTTGGATGACCAAACTTCCTAAAAGGGGGAAGACTATGATAACCCAACCGGGTATTATGCTTAATTATATATGCGTTTATGTGTTTGATATGAATTTGCAAGTTTAAGTATGTAAATTATGTGATTTTGGATTTATATCTATTGAATGTAGGAAAATCTATTGCAATCGGAACCTTGAACTGAAAATTGAAAGCCTTAGAGGTACGAAAACCAAAATGGACTTCATGTTTGTGATCAGCATGATTTTTAGAGCCTACGGTCAAATTTTATAAAATTACGATTCGTAATGTTTTAATTAGCCTAATTTATATATTTTTAGCTCTTGTGTTCATCTTTTTTTGGTTGAGAGCTCTAGAGAGTGAGTTAAAGAGAGAAGAAGAGAAAAGGCTAAGGATTTAGAAGAGATTCATGGGGCAAACCCTAGATTTGAACTAAGGTATGATAATCTACTTGGAATCTTTGTACGTATCTCACATTTTGCTTGAAATCAAGAAGAAATTGAGAATTATGAGTTAGGGTTTGAGATATAAAATAGTTAGAACTAAATGCAAGAAATTGAGCCCTAATCTCTTCATTTTTGTTTGTTTTGAGTTTATTCTTGTGATTAGTCCATGAAATAGAATCTAGATGGTTTATACACCCAAGATTTGTTGAAAGATTCACCATGTTTGTATGTATATGGAGCTTGTATATGAAATTCATAAATCTATAAAAAGATGGGGCTTTGATTTTGAACTCTAAGCAAGATTGATGTGTTTGAATTGTGATTACACTTGTATAAGGTTAGTATTTCATGTTTTAAAGGAAGATTACTTGAGATCTTGACTTGGAATTGGGTTTGAAAGCTCACACTTTGAACCATCTTCGAACTATCAGATTTTGCCCAAACTGCACGAGCGGCCACGGGCTCTGCACGAGCTTAACATGAAGAAAAATAGAGGTTTGCATTCTGTTTAGACCACCGCTCGAGCGGCCAAGGCCATCGCTCAAGTGACCCAGTCACCGCACGAGTGTAGATATCCCATTTTTTACGGCCCTTTAAGACTTGGATGTTCTTGCAGGTACATCCAATCATGAATCTGTTTGATTGTCGAACGCTCGAAGTCTCTAGCGGAATGCCACAACTTTGAGCATTTTAAACCCTGCATTCATTTTGTCTCATCTTTGGATCATGCCTAGGTCTTGTCAGTATGAAGTTTGAGATGGCCTGCCGGTCATCCTTGGAGGTTACCGGCCACCACTTCTCATTTGCCGGCCATTGATGTCCCTTGCCAGCCATCAATGAAGCTTTGCCGGCCATCACTGATGGGCGGCAGGCCACTAGTGTTTCCTGCAGATATTTTGTGATATTTTGTGCCTGCTGTTTGCACAGATTCATGCTTCTTCTAACATTGTATGACTGAATGTTTGTAAGGAAATTTTGTGTTTTCTATATATAGGACCCTTCTCTCTCATGTGAGGGGGTTAGAAAAATTTGAAACATAAAAATTTTTTCTCTCTAGATTTCTCTCTCTCTTTCTCTTGCAAATTTGTGTGTCTGCTTAGTTTCTCTACACTTTAGCCTACATCTTCTAAACTAAATCCTCTTACCTTTGAGCTGAGGTTACTTGGGGCCTTCTTGGAGCTTTTAGAGGTGATTTTTGCTTGAACTTGTGCCTAAAAGTGTTCTTTGCTTCAAAAGGTAGAATGTTAGTCTTGTTAGCTTGCTTTTAATACTTGTTTTTTCTATCTTTTTTCAATTGTTTTGAGGCTAGTTTTGAACTGTAAAAGCTCTGTTTTTATGACTTAAAAGTGTTGGTTTGAGGCCATTTTTGGTTAAAGGGTAGCTTACCCTTCTTGTTTCTTTGCTTGTAAAGGTGTTTCTTTGTTCATCACTTTCAAACCAACTTTTTTGGACCTTTTAACTACTGAATTTCAGAGGTTTTTTAGTAGTAAAAAAACTCATTTTGAAGTCCAAAATTAGAAAGGTTAGCTTCCCCTCCTTGTGTCTTGTTTGCATGCCTAGTTAACTCCATGTATTAGCTTATTGTTTTAACTTTTTTTGGTTCAAGTCCAGCATATTTTAGACTCTATTTAAGGCTGTTTTGCCTCTGTTTTTGGTTATTTGTCTCGTTTGAGCCTTGCATGGCATGGTTGTAGTATTAATTCCTTCACTAGCTTAGTGTTTTAAGATTTTAACTATCATTGGTTTGAGTTGGCTGCATGTTTTAGTGCTTTTAGTACTCATTTTTAGCACCAAATCATATCTGTAACCTTCCCCCTTTCTTGGTTTTATTTTTGTTTTGAAAGTGGTTTAAACCATTTGCTTGTTTAAAGCATGAAATTGAGATGTTTGTGCTTAATGGTTTAATCCCTTTTGGGATTCATTACCAATGGCACGAGGTCTCTTTCATGCCTAAAACAACCTTTGGTTTGAGTTTTCTTTCCATTTAGAGGACACTCACTAATGGACTAAGTGATTAAAGAATGATTTGGTAATTAAAATGTGTAAACAAAATTGACAAGTAAAAGTGACAAGATAAGCATTCTTTGTGTTACATTACATGTGTTCAAATCGGATGTTAATTTGAACATAAGAAAAATGGGACATTTCATACTCAAAAGTAATGAAATGTACCATTTTCCTAGGTCTCCATTGCCTTTGATCATGCATGATAGGGTGGTGGTCTTGTTGGTCATATTTGTGCATTTATCGAAATTGTGCAACTTGGATCTTTGGCCATCATGCAATGAACTTGCTTGATTGGTGGTTTTGGATCCAAATGTGTCACTCTTTTGAGATTTTGAGATGATAAGAAGGGATACAGTACAAACAAACCCTTGAAAAAATCCCATTTTTGCTCTGTTTCTCCTCTGTTACAATATAATGATCTAATGCATCAGTGGCCGGCAATGCACCACTAGTGGCTGGCAATGCATCATTTTTGGAGGGCAGTACACCTCCATGGCCGGCAGATGGCCGACAGCAGCCATCCATGGCCGACAGGCCACTGATGTACAAATATTTGGTAAGGTAAAGTAGAAAGACTCTAGAAATTTTCAACTTTGCAACACAAAAGCTTTCGAGAGCAAAAAGGTGGCCTTTTCGGGCCAAAATTGAGCATGTGCATCCTCCACTTCCTGAGACGGAGCAGTGGCAGCAAAGTTTGAATGTCTTACATGCTTACTTTGTGTGCATTTGTTTTGTAATTTAATTAATTAGTTTACTAGTTAATTAAAGTGTTATAATAATTAGTCTAATTAGCTTAATTAGATTAGTTTAATTAGCATAGCTAGTTAGCTCTTATTCATTCGGACCCTCCTTCCCGAGAGTGTAATGTTGTAATAAGTGCGTGCGTGCGTGTGTTTATGTTTTCCAACCCCACGTCTTTCTTCTTTTTATTTAAATCGCTTTCGATGGTTAGATTAGGGACATCATATTTCAATTAGCATATCGCATGCTTGCATCCATTCATCTTGTTTTGCATACACCGAGGCTCGACGCATCATTTAAATTGCATCGCAATTTCAATATCTTCCTTGAATATGTATTTAACCGTATGTTATCAAATCAAATCATATGCCATATTAGTAGCCGTGCCTATTAGTTGCATATTGCATGTGTTGCATTAGATATTTTGTATAGTTAGGAAGCATACATTTTTCTAACTAAATTCTTTTTTTGGGTTGGAGTACTAGGTGAGTTTTTTTAATGCTTTAGCATATTTGCATGAGTGTGAATGTTGCCATATTTAGCATGCTTGCCATGAGGCTATCTGCTTAAATGTTAAATTGCATGAATGCCTGTGAATGAAGGTTTGTTGTTTGAATTGGAACAATTCAACAAAAGTGCGTTTTAAGTCCACTTTGTTGAATGGTAAATCACGTTTTAAGTCCACTATGTTTGGTGGCAAATCCGCAATCTTTAAGCTCACTTGAGGTGGCAAATTCAAACCATTTTTGTAAACAAATATGAGTTGACTTGTTTCAAGTTGAGCAAACTAGTCTATACTTGCTTGTGCGCATCACATATTAAAGCTAGTTTAATAACCGGAATAAGAACACATAATGTTTATAAAAAACTCATATCATGATTAGTAGAGGCCGATCTTTGATCGGGCGAGTGGGGATGCTCAATTCATGACATTCCCCTCTTGTATCTAAGTTCTCGAGCCGAGGCAACTTTGGTGATGACAGACACGTGGCCTTTGGCACGAGCCAAGGTTTCCTAAATTTTTTCAAAATAAAATATTTATGTGGCGACTCTGTATCTGGCAAAGCAGTCCAATTTTGGCATTATTTGATTTAAAATCGATTTTCCAAAAGATTTGTTGGATTTGGACTCTTTGGTGTTTATCAATTTCACATCGCACTTGTGAGACTAGATTCAGAACCGCGGGAGTCCGCAACTGTGAAGCCTTTCATTTTAAACCTTCCGAAAGGGGGGCATGAAAAAGGTGAGTCCACAACGAGCGGTCAAAGTGGGCGCACGTGCAGCTAGCCTTGTTTCAGCTTATACTTGGTAACTTCAAAAGGGCATATCTCCTTCATCCTGACTCCATTTTAAGTGATTATTGAGCCTAAATTCAAGCATTGGAAGTCTAGTTTCTAATGGTGTGGTCTCACATCCAAATTCTAAGTACACAAATAGATATGCTAAAATTAGTGAAGACTATTTATTTTCTTTTAACCATTTCACGTCATTTCCTACCCTAACTTAGTTTCCTTTCACTTTTTGCTATTTCCTTAAACCTCAAATAAGTAAACATGATATTTTCAATGAAAAACATATGAAATTGTTGTAGGAAACATTAATTTAAGTCATGAACATTTAGGGTCGTTTAAAGTACATATTTGGCGCATGCTTTGTATGTGAGTCACATGTGGAGAAGATTATCATTAAACACTGGAGAGAAATTAAAGAAGGTGTACGAATTGAAACAAATGATTTATCGAATGTGTATGTGACATGTTTTGTATAGGTCGTGTGCCGGAGGCAACGACGCAAAACCAAAATGCACTGTGAGTAGTAGTATTGTAAAGATATGTTGTTAATTGATTATTTTGATCCAGGTACGATAACTTATTATGATACTATGTTTTGATCGAAATGAACTAGTTTTGTGAACATTATATGACATGTGCAATAAGGACTTAAGGTCATTCCGTTTGGATATGTTGGGCCCAAGGCTATTTTGGTATGTTGGGCCTAATGCCATTTTGATATATGGGCTCGAGGCCATTTTGATATGATGGGCCCAAGGCCGTTTTGATATGTTGGGCCTGAGGTCGTTTTGATATGATGGGCCCGAGGCCGTTTTGATATGTTGGGCTCGAGGCCGTTTTGATATGATGGGCCCAAGGCGTTTTGATATGTTGGGCCCGAGGCCGTTTTGATATGCTGGGCCCGAGGCCGTTTTGATATGTTGTGCTCGAGACCGTTCCATAACTATGACTATGGATAATGTTATGAAGAATTATGGTTACTGTTATGAAAGATGACATTTGGAAAAGTAGGGTGTTCACATAATATGCATCCTGTTAATTCAAGATTATTCATTCGATTCTCTTTACTCTACTATTATTCATTGAGTTTCGCTCACTCTATATTATGTATGCACATATAGATGATCAGCAGCATGGAGCCCAACCTTAAGGTCAGCTTCAGAAGCTATTTTGCAAACCTATCGAGTCATGCTTCCAAGTTAGAGCTTTTGCGTTTGACTCACATTATGCTATGACATTTGTTTTACTCTTGCTTATGGTCTTGGATTGTGTAAACTATATGTATGAAATTTCTTATGGTACATAAGTTTTTGGATAGACATGTAAATGTGTGAATGTGTTATTATGTAAGCTATATAATTTTGCTCATATTGGCACAACTCAATGGACTTCTTCATTTGTTGTTTGCTTCTGCTTATGGCCCTATTATTATAATTATTTTGTATGTTCATTTGAGGTCGTAGGTAATCAAGTAATTACTGGCCGATTATGATCCAAACTTTTAGGAACGGGTTTGGATCATGACAAAGACGCTAGCATGAAAGAACACAGTCTCTTCAAAGAGTGCTAAATGTTGAAAAAAAAAAATACACTAACACCTCTATCTGTCATGTGTGTATCTAAATTTTACTAATTCTGGGATAAAATAGGACTTTTGTTGGGTTAGTCAATTAGGGTACTTTTATTGGGTTAGTCAAATAGGGTTAGGGATAGGTAAGAAAATAGATAAGAATCAACATCTCATTTTTTAGTGTAAAAGAACAGTCAAAATTATTATTTCATGATTTTGACATTATCTTTCTTCAACAATATGTGCCAGTGTAGTCTACCTTCCATAATTTTACTCTCTCTTTTTTTTTTTTTTCTCCTTATCAATTGTTCCATTCTTTTG
Organism: Camellia lanceoleosa; assembly: GCA_025200525.1. NCBI lineage: Eukaryota > Viridiplantae > Streptophyta > Magnoliopsida > Ericales > Theaceae > Camellia > Camellia lanceoleosa. The sequence continues at coordinate 124,889,609 of CM045759.1, read as the reverse complement.
CTTCTGAAAAATAGTGGCCAGTTATCACCCGAGGTTTATTGAATGAAAAGTTTGGCATATAAGCTCAAATTGGTTTATAAGGATTTTTGAGTGTAGAGAAAGAAAAGTTAAAGCTCAAAAAAAAATAAAAATAAATACAAAAATGGCCTAAATCATTTCCCGAAATTTGGCACAAATTTTCAACTTTCATGATTTTTAGGGGGGTGTAAATGCAAAATGATTTTTCAACATTCGACCAAAATGAAAAATATGAGACTGAACAACAAAATAGTGCGCTTCCAAACGAATAGTTAAGAGTAAATTGAATAACCCTCCAAAAAAAATGATAAACTCAAAATCTCACACGGGTTAAAATCTCTACATTAATCATCAAGATGTTCAAGTTTAAGTTCAAAAATTAATCAAAGAATATTTAAGCGGCTATGTGCATCTACAGATCATTCGAATATAAAATAAAAAATTATTTTTAATCCAAAGATAGTATAATAAACTAAGACATAATGAAAATGCTAAGGTAATAAAACTAACAATTAATCTCAAAACTTTTTAAAAACACCACACGCAACTTCTTTATTATTATTATTATTATTATTATTATTATTTTGAAAAAAACAACACCCAACAAAAAAAAAATTTTGTTTTGTTTTTGTTTTTCAAACAAAAACAAAACCACACACAATGGCATATATATAAAAAAAAAATTAAATATTTTTTTGTTGATATTTAAAAAAAAAAAAATACACAACAGCACACAAAGAAATACGTTTGTTTGTTTGTTTTTTTTTTTTTTTTTTTGTGTTTCACGCAGTCAATAATAAAAATAAAAATAAATAAATACAAATTTTTTTTCCAAAAATAAAAATAAAAATAAACACACAAAATAAACACAAACGCAAACCTAATCATTTTCCCAATTTAAATGGCATTATCCTCAGCGGCACATATTACAAAAGACTGATAAGAACAATGAACGTGAAGGAAAACACAATAAATAAAAATTTATTGTCAGATTCCAAGACCATTTAGAGCTAAAAATTTTATCCTCTTTTAAGTAATCTGTCTCAAACCAATTTGTTTTGGTCTTACTCAGCGGTTCCCTCAAAAGATAAACTCGTTTAACTTACCCTGACACAACACACAAAAAAATAAAGAAGTAAAACACAAAATAAAATAAACTAATTTATTTTACTTGAGTATTGCAATTTCATGTTTTTTCACTCTTATGATTTATCAAAAAGTCACTTCTTTTATTTTTTTTTATTTATTTTTAACCAACTAACACTTGCAAATTAGTAAAAATATACAAAAATTATGATAAACTAAATTGCAATAAAGTAAAAGGGGTATAAGACCTTTTAGAAAGAAAAATAAATGTACATAATAAAAGAAATTACAATAAATTAAATATTAGTAGGCAAAAGTTAGTAGTCATACTCTTTATTTATCTTCCAAATTATATGTCTAGTAGAGGCAATTAATCCATACGTGTCCAACAAAGATAAATAGTATACAAATTATATAACCAGTATAGATATTTGATTTTTGTTTGATGGTATCAAAATTTTGATTTTTTCTTTATTATAATATAAAACAAAGGAATAAACAAACAAAGGTTCAGCTTGCCTCTTGTTCATAATCGGATTGAATGGTACTATTCAGTCCATGAAGGCGCATTACGAGTTTCATTTTGATAATTCGAACTGTTCAATGTGTAGAACTCGTTAAGTACTATATGTCAATAAAAAATCACGTTGATCGGATATCAATAACTATCTTATCTTATCAAATTTTTTGTTAATTGTTAATTTGTTCATCTTTTTTTTTTATACAAAATTGATTTGATCATATAACTATCGATATTCGATTAACGTAATTTTTTGTAAATATATAGTACTCGATAAATTTTACATATTGAACGATTTAAATTATCAAAATAAAATCTATAATAAACCTTTACAAATCGAATAGTGCCGTCGAATTCGATTAAAGACGGGACGCAAGCTGCTAAAATCAGCCTTGGAGTATGTGACATCTCATATTTTATTGAACATGACATGGGCCTAAAGGTTTTAAATCAGCCTTGGAGAATGTGACATCTCATATTTTCATGAACATGACATGGGCCTAATGTAAGAAGAACACATATATTGGAGAATGTGACATCTCGTCTTTTCTTGGACATGACATGAGCCTAACGTAAGAACAACCCATACCGTAAGTGTTTGGAAAGTTGATTATTTTTGTAGGTTGTTTTAATTTTTTGTCACAACTCTCACTCATATGTAATTAGGTTAAGTTTGGTATCTATTAAATAATATAAAAAATTAAAAAGTCATTATTCTATTTAAGTTATATTATCTTATTTAAATTACATCACTTTTCTAACACATCACATCAAATTTAATCCAAACTTAATTCATATAAGCCAATAAGTCAAAAAGTACACTTTTTTAGAACATTCCAAACCAACCCTTAGTTTAGGAAGAAAATATATATATATATATGATTGATCCACATCATTTTAGAGTCATCAGATTTTGGGGGTCCCAAGCATTTTTGAAAATTTATATTTGAGAAGATGATTGAATTTTTTTATAATTAGATATAATATTTGTGAGAGAAAAAATAAAATAATTATGAATTTAATATGATATTTTATCTTATTAATTATTTTAGTCTATTTTACATTTTTTTAATATAAATTTTAGGGAAAAAATAACCCAAAACCCATTTGCTAAACATGGCCACATATCACATATCTACGTATCTATTTATAGAAAAATATTAATGACAGTTTTTTTTTTTTTTTAAATGTTAATAATATCCACAAATGTGTAAAAATGTATATATTAAAATGTATAAGAATATGAGAAAGAAATTGAGATATGTAAAAATTGTATTTTTTTTTTGACATTTTTTCATTAACAATCCATGAATTAAAGTTGTATTGATTTCGTGAAGCAACTAAATAATTTTTTCCTAAAAATCAAAGATAAGTTTTTAGTAATTTGTCAAAAAAATTATTCAAAAAATTTAAACAACAATAAATATGAATAAAAGAATTTATATTATAGCGCTATAATTAAATTCAAAAAAATTTCTATTTGGAAAAATTAAATTTAGAATTTGAACAAATAATTCATGTCACATGTACTACAGTAATATACAAACATTGAAAATTAAAGAAAATTGAAAATTATAAAGTTGGTAGTGACTTAATATTGTCGAGGAAATGAGTCTAAAATAAACAAACATCTATATTTGGTGTAGTCCAAAAGAGGGAGTGGGAGATAGAGATGGGAGATATTTTGATAGTATTATAGTTGAGATAAAATTCTTGTATTAAGTATTGATATTCTTCAAAAAAAAAAAAAAAAAAAAAAAAAAAAAATGGAGAATATAAACAAAAATAGAGAGTTAAAAAAATAATTTTAAAATAATGAAAGTTCAAATGATTCATGCGTGACAATTGCAATCATGCATAAATTACTTAGCTGCCGTTTGGTAACACTTACGTTTTTAATTTTCTATTTATATATACAAAAATTTTAAAAACTCAAATTAAAACTTGTTTGGTAAAGTTTTTGATTTATAAATCAGTGGTCTCAGTTTATAAATTTAGTCAAAAAATAAAAACACAAAAAATGTGTTTTCGTTTTGAGTTTTGAATTTTTTTTTTTTACCACCAAACACTAGCCACTACCCGCCACCATTTTCCACTATCGTCTTCCGCCACCACCACCCGCCCCTCACTACCACTTCCCACCACCACTCACCACCCACTTGCCACCACCACCCACCAGCCACCTGCCAACCACTCGCCACCACCACCCACCCCTTGCCGCCGCTACCACCACCACCAACCACTCACCTACCATCCACCCGCCTCTACCATCCACCCCCTACCACCACCACCCGCCACTTACTTGCCACCACCACTCACAACCCACCTGCCACCACCATCCACTACCTACTACCATCAGCCACCCACCACTACTAGCTACCTGTCACCTACCCGCCACCACTACCCACTACCACCCACCACCCACCACTACCACCACCACCACCACCCGCCACCGTTACCCACCACCCGCCATCACCTGCCACCACCACCACCCACCACCCGCCACCACTACCACTACCTCACCACCCACCACCACCACCCACCCACCCACCATCACCCACCACACCTACCACCACCACCCACCGCCACCCACCTGCCACCACCACCCGCCATCTGCCACCACTTGCCATTTCTCACTCTTTTTTATATTTTTAAATTTTTTTAAACATTTTGTCAATTACCAAACGCGTTTGTAGTTTATATTTTTTTAAAAATAAACAAAAATCAATTTATAAAATTTTTGTAAATATAAATTAAAAACGTAAACGTTACCAAACACATTAATTCCATCGCTGTAAAATTATTTTTCTTATTCTCTACTTTTTGACTCCTCCCTAAAATAAAAATAAAAATAAAAAATATATTGCATTTGCATGCTCATCACTTTAAAATTATTTTTCGTACACTCCACTTCTTGATATTCTCCAGCACTACACTTCTTTTTTTAGAGATAATTATTAAAAAATCCAATTTACGGAAAGTCTAAGATATTAGGTTTAATGAATATTTTTTATTAGTGAGAGGTCAACCATTTATAAAATGGTTTGGTGAAAAGTCATTTTGTTTGTATTGAAGACATTTTGTTTCTAATTTAACATCTTAATTTATCTGTTCACTTTTTTATATATTGATTTTTTTTGACTATCTGTTCAAATTTTTTTGACTATTTGTTCAAATTTATATATATATATATATATCTGTTGAATTTTTTTCCTATATATTCAAATTTTGTGGGTTTTTCTCTTTATCTATTCAGTTTTTTCTCTTATCTATTTAAATTTATATGTCTAAATTTTATTATCTGTTCAATTTTTTTCCTTATCTATTTAAATCTACATGTACAAATCTCAAAATCCTCTATTTGTTTAATTTCAAAATCCCTTATCATCTAGATCTGTTCAATTTTTAATGTTAAATACATCATATATGCACACAAATATATAACTAGAGATCCAAACGCACTATCTGTTGAAAATACACTATATTTGTATATATAGATGAGGAACGAGAGATTATCAATCAGGAACAACAACAACAACAACAACAACAACAAAAATCAACAATCATCAACAACCACTACCCAAAAAAAAAAAACCCTCTCATAACTCAGATCTGTGTTAAAAATAATAATAACTCAGATCTATGTTCTCCTTTAATATATGTGTGTGTGTGTGTGTGTGTGTGTGTGCTCTCTTTTGTTTCAAGTCAGTTCACGATCTCTAATAAAGGTGATCTCTTCTAAATCATTTTGAATATGAGATCTAAGGGGAGAGGGAGAGAGGGAGAGAGAGAGAGAGAGAGAGAGAGATTTGAGACAGAAAAACTTTAAAGATGTGATATCCTACACATGTTGATATTGCCACAACTAACAAGCAATAAAGTATCAAACTTACAGTTCTTAGAGGGAGGCCATTGTCACTTAGAACATAATCTTATTTTGGGTTTGGTTCTTGGGATAGTGATACCTACATGTAGATTTAAATTTACAATCCCTGGTTTTCATAAAGTAACTACATTGTGCATTGTCGGGTTCGAAAACCAAATGGTTCGTCATCTCTGTCACGACAGTGGGTCGGAGCATGCATCTGGATGCTAACGGATATGATGGCGATTTTTGACGGTGGGGGAGGTGAGGCTGCGACAACGAGGAGGCGTGAAGCAACGATAGATTTGAACGACAATGACGTATTTGAATAGATCTGAAGAAAGGAGAAATGGGGGTTGGGTGTGGTAACTGCAATAGAGATGATAAGGAGGCGTGAGGCGATGGAGAGACAACAAATCTGAACGGCAACAACGGAAGAGAGAGAGAGACGAGGAAGAGTTTGGAGTACGGATCCTCTGCTGCAATTTCCTGCCATACTTCCTGATGTGCCCCAAACGTCCTTTTTGGGGGCAAAGTTTCAAAAAAATAATAATAATAAATAAATAAAACAAAACAAAACCAGAGAGGGGGAAGAAGCAAGAAGGACGACAAGAACGACGGAGAGTGGGAGAAATCAGATGGCATTATTGGATCCTTCTAGATGAAACGATGAAAACAAACCCAAATCAAAGAACCAAAGTAGTAGTTTTGATCATAAGTCCTATTCGGTTTTGACTTAAACCCAAATCTAATTTTGATGCAGAGATATAAATTCACATTTTTTATTATATTTTTTAGCCTATGATTTGTAATATATATATATATATATATATGTTGTAGATTTGTATGGATATAAGAAGTCCTCTTCGATTTTAACTCAAGAAAACAAACCCAAATTTGATTTTGATGCAGAGATATACATTCACATTTTTATCATATTTTTTAGCCTATGATTTGTAATATATATATATATATGTATTGTAGATTTGTATGGATGTAAAGACATATATATATATATATATATAGGGATGGTTTCATATATATAGTATAATTTTTTATTTTTACCTTCTGACAGGAAGAATACCGACATTTAGGGCATAAGAGTTGAATTGAGTAGATCGAACAACTTCAAAAATGGCGTCTTTGGCAATGGGAGTCGTCGGAAAGCAGTGAAAGGGGAAGCGGTCGCCGCGGCCGAGGCTAATAACTAGCATGTTATCATTTTCACTGAGATGTTTCGATAGCATCGATACAACGCCTTTGATGGTGAATGCCGATGCTTTGATAAGCTTTTCGCTTCCCTTGAAATGCCACTTTGTCGATTGTTCCTCCTACACCTCCTCTATTTCCACTTCTTCTTCTTCGTCTTCTTCTTCTTTTTCTTCTTCTGCTGCTGCTGGTGGAGCTGTACAGTATTGGTTGAAAATTTTTAAGGCTTTTTTGGAGTGGCCAAACAGGAAAACAATATCGCCATGGTTGACTTGACACAGTGGAGTGGGTTTTTTTATTTTTATTTTTTGAAATTTTGTCCCAAAACAATGTCGTTTTGGGGCACTGCAGGAAGCATGGCAGGAAATGGCAACAGAGGATCCAGACTCAAGAGTTTGGTTTGTTTGACCCATGTTTACAATATATATACACATTTTTTTTTCCATCATTTTACTTAAACTTGTCCTTATAAACAAACCAATTCAACGAAAAATTCTATTTACACACACTTAGTTACCTCAGTGCACATCTTTTCTTAGTACATACATTTATTAATTTATTATTAATTAATTTTCTCAATCCACACACTAAAAGTTACAATTATACCCTTTACTCGTAATCATTGTACACACACCACTCAACCCTGAACTCTCCTTTCCACACACTTGTTGAGTGACCTTGCTTCCAGATTTGTAGATCCATTGTAGACCTATGTGAAGACCATTTAAGACCACAGTGTCAAGTGAAGACAAAGTCCTCCATTGAAAACCCTATCGAACCTCCATTAAAAAGACCATTAAAAACCCTCCAAAATATTGTTGAAGATGAGACATTTTTCCATTTTGTTATTGCATTTACCATTTTGTTATTGCATTTATCATTTCTAGATCTCTATTCACTTCACTGCCATAAAACCCTCATTTTTTTAAAAAAAAATTTTAAAATCTTTTTCAGTTTGGGGACTTCAGCACTGGTTTTCCAAAATTATACATTTAATTCGAAACTTAACTTCCAAATAAAAGTGATTAGTTCGACAAATTTGTTTTGAAAAAATAAAAAAAAAACTTTTGATAGTTGATGTCCAAATATAATGAAATAATTTGGCACTGGTTGTCTGATTGAAAACCACAAAAGGAAAAAAGATGTTGCACAAAAAAAACTAATATTTTCATCACTAATAGAGTATAAATCTAGACACTACAAAAAATTCAGGTTTTACAGACCAAAATTTAGGAACAAAATTATTTTTTAGGGACTAAATATTTTTGTTGCAAAAAATGTCGTTAATTAGACATTAGTGATAAATTATTATGCTTTTGGGATCAAATTGTTTGTCTTCAAAAAATAAAGGATTAATTACTTAAAAGTCCTAATGATAATAGGTGTGGTAACTCAAGTCCTGTGCAATAGTTTTTTGGACGCATAAGTCCCATTTTAGAATGCAATTGGCGTTCATGCCCTTTTGAATCTAACGTATTAGAGATGCAACTTCAAAGAAAGAAGAGGACTTGGAACATCCCTAAGAAATTTTACGACTAGGAGGGGGAGCAGAGTTTGCATCTACATGGATCTTTTCAAACACTTGATAATGATGATCGTTTGGATTATCCGAAGATTTTTAAGTTGGAAGTTTGTGATGCCTCAACCTTTTACACTTTTGTTTCGATCTATTCTCTTCCTTGATCACTTCAATTTGTAACAACTTTGTGTGCGTGTAACTCTAGCCCTTAAAATGCTTGATTGCTCAATTTCAGGGTTTAGAACAGAGCATGTTAAATCAACTAAAGAGATGGGCCAGGAGATCTGGTTTGTAGGTAAGAACTGAGATATTCTTAGTTCCAAAACTGAGAATGTTCTCAATTTAAAATTAAGAATGATTTTAATTTGCAAAAATATCCAGTAAAACTGAGAAATTTTTCAGTTTTTTTAGTGTTAAAACTGAGAATATTATCATTTTTTCAGTTTTAAATTGATAATATTCTTAATTTTAAAATTAGAAAAAATTGAAAAATTTCTTAGTTTTATACAACCATTGTTTATGAAAATTTCTTAGTTTTTACACAACCATTGAAAATCGCACGATGAGAATGAACTACCTCTTTCGGGAAAGAAGTGGTCTTGGAGGTGTAGTTTAATGTGATTGAGTCCCCACTCATTTAAAGGACAAATCCAGTTGAACCAAGAATCATCATTTTTCATCAAGCTCTCGTAGTCACCAATGGCGGATGATGAGAGGATTGGGTTTGAAACCATATCATTTATGATGAGGATGAACTTAGGACGTAGTATATTTGGTCGGTACAAAAAGAGAGCTTCGAAGACTAGACGAGCTTTGATTTGGCATGGTGAAGGAGAACGATGATGATGTGGAAGTCAAGGCAGGTGTTGACGGTGTTGAGATAGATAAGGAAAGAACCAAAGTCAAAAAGCTTGGGCTCTATTTTTTATATGAGAGAGAGAGAGAGAGGGAGAGAGTTTGAAACTAAAAAAAAAATAAAGAGAAAACAAATGAGTGGCTGTAAAAGTAAGAGAGAGAGAATGAGAATAGCAACTTACTTTCACACCAAGCATGCAATAGGACGTCTGACAATGATGGAGGTGGTCTTAGAAGGGTAAATTAAGGATAAATTGGTCTATTAAAAATTAATTAGACTTGAATGAGCAAATAATCTTATTTAGGATTATAAGTTCACAATATGGGACTTGTATGTAAATGCTCCAAAAATAAACTATTTTCAGACCATATTATTTTTTTCCTAAAAGTCTATTTATTAGTGACATTTTTAAAATTTTGTCGCTAAAAGCCTTATTTTTGACTTTTCGGAATGACATTTTAGCGACTATCTTCACGATAATAAAAATTGGCCCCTAAATGTCTTTTGAAACAAAATTTTCACTTTTAGAGACCAAAACATTTAGTCTCTAAAACTCTTATATGTTATAGTGAGAGATTAAAGCAATATGAAAGTTGTTATGAGAGTATTGCTTTGCAAATAATAGAGGAGTATAGAGTGTGTAGCAAGCAAAGTGACAACAATGGAAAAACTAGGGTTTGGATTTTTTTTTATTCAAAATGTGTACATTGAGATTTTTTTTTTTAAAAGATGTGTATAGAGATTATTTTCATATAATATTATGGATGCTAGTGGATGTCCATTATGGTCATTTTAATTTAGGGTATAATTGTCATTAAAATAATATTTCATTAAGTGTTGCACTAAGGTAATCAAGTGTGTGTAAATAGAATTTCCCTAATTCAATGCCTGGACTTTAGCCATACAAAATTCAAGTTTGAATTTTTGAACTGAGTATCATTTTTTTAATTAAATTTGATTCATATATGATATAATAATGAAACTCAATAAATTATTATTATAATGACAAAAATTAAATATACATATGAATTATATAAATAAACTCCTAAAATAGAAGATAAAAGCCCCCGATAAATACATGGGGAATAAAACTTATATGCAAGTGAGAAAATTCAAACCACTAACCTTCTAATAAGATGCAAAAGAAAAGGAAAATTACTTGGCTCAAATTATACCAATGATTGTAAATGTGTTACTGATGGCTTACTTTAGTGTAGTAAAAATAATTTTAATATTTGTAAACCTCGCAATAGCACGAATCTATAGAATATTGACTAAATAAGGTGTGAGGGCATAATTTTTGAATGACAACACGTGGTCGAGGTGTCACCGAAGTGCCAGCCGAGGTGCCACGTGTCCTGGTCATGACGCCGAGATCATCTCGACTAGGCTGAGGTTATCTGCGAAGATACCGGAATCCGGAATAAGCGGATAAGGGACAAGAGTCCTAAATAAGAGAGGACTTCAGTTTGGGTAAAGATAAGACTCTTAGAGAGTTCATCCCAATCCTACTGGGAGTCCAAGATTAGCAGTAATCCTAAGTCCATTGGAGCTAGGCTTCTATTGGGACTAGGATTGTATTGGCTATAAAAGTGAGGCACCCCTATGGGTCTAAGGTATGTCTTTTATGCTTTGTCTAGTGAGTTAAGCACTATTGATTATCTTTGAGAGATATTTTACTGACTTGATCGTTGGAGTGCCCTCGGGTGGACGAACCACCGCGGGATTCTTATCTTTCTGTGATAGGTCGTTCGGGCTTAATTTATTCTGCTAATGTTCTCCAGCTGAGTGCTTGATTGGCAGTGTGGTCAGAAATTGACACACATAATTTGGCGGTGTCTATGGGAAAGAAAGGAGCATAGATGGCCAATGACGGACAGAAAGAGAAGGCTGGGGATGACAACCCTACTGAGAGTGGGAAAAATATTGATCTTGACGTCGAAGAAGACAACTGCAACGAAGCGACTCGTGATAAGAATCACGGAGGAAAGGACGTCGGCTAAGAGAGCGGCATACTAAAGAAATCAGACTGGAGCAGGTATTACAACGAGGACGACCTCCAGGTATGGAAAGAAAGATGCCTACGGAGGGACGATGAGGTAAAGGCCATGGTGAACAAATTGGCGGACCTACAAACAGTGGTCAATTTCATGATGCAGAATAACGTCATGCAGTCACCGTTCTCACTACAAGATACGCCGATTTCAGCGGTAAAGGAGGATGCCCGAAAAGAGGGGCAGAAAACAGTCCCTACAGTCCTCGAGCACACCAGGACTAAAAAACATTGTCACCGACCTTCATGGGAGGTCGGGCGAAGAGAGTCAAGAAGGGAAGAATCGAGAAGGACGCATTGCACCAAGGAAGCCGATCCCAAAGAACATTGGCATGTTTAAAGGCAGGAGTTGTGCTTCGACGCAACCAATGGAGGGAAGTCCAAAATGACCCATAATGAAACTGGGAGTAGTGCACCAAAAAGGCTGAAATTAGGAGATAGCCGAGCTCCTGGATGAACCAAAGAGGATCAGGGGGATCACCTACAGAGGAAGCAACAAGATGCCGAGGTAACCTCCCCGGTCAAGCCGATAACGCCATTCTTGGTAGAATTGGACAAATTCGAAGCCCCGAAGAGGTTTAGCATGCCGAGATCCAGATCTACGATGGTAAGTCGGACCCTAACTTTCACATCGACTTGTACTTGAACTCGATGGCGTTGTAGACCGGGAACGAGCCGTTGCTCTGCAAGGTGTTCCCCTCATCCTTCAGAGAAATTGCATTGGACCGGTTTCACAAGTTGCCGAAAGGAACTGTGAAAACCTGGGAAGGCCTGGCCGAGATGTTTGTGACCAGGTTCGTGACAAACAAGCTACAGCCATTGAGGGTGGACGCCCTAATGGCCCTGAAGATTGGCGAGGATGAAAGCCTCAGGGCTTATGCCAAAAGGTATTATGAGGTATTCAATCGAATACCAGGATGCAACCAAGAGGTGGCGGTCGTGTCGTTTAAAAACGGCTTGAAGGATGAATGCTTGTTTCAAAAATCATTGGCAAAGACATTGCCGAAAAGCATAGAAAAGCTGATGGCTAGAATAGAAAAGTATGCCAGAGCCGAGGAGGACACGCTGGGGACAAAAGCGTCCAAACAAGAGAAAAGAAATGGTTCGCCGAAGCGAAGCCGAGATAACACTGGATACGAGAAGACAAGAGCTCAACCCAAGTGAGCAGATCCCGGATTCCAGATCTCGGATCCCAGATCCCAGAAGACAAGATCTCGGCCTAGATGATTAAGTCCGAGAAAAGAAGAGCTTGGCCTAAGTTAAAGAATTTTTATATAAGGTCCACAAAAGAGTATATGGAAGCCATGCAGGGAGTAGATCCCTTGCCCATAGAGCAATATCGTAGGGATTCTTTTGGCCTTACATGCAAAAGGAAGCTGAAGCCTATGTAAAAAAGCATAAAAATGCTTTGAAATCCACCTGCAACGTGCGATAGAATAGCAATTCGGCTGGGGGCATACTAGTAACAACTTGCTAGGGCTTACAATAAGAAGGTCAGCCCAAGAGAGTTCAAAGTTAGAGACCTCAGCCTGAGAAAGGTTGCTGGCAATGGGGCATAACGGCTGAAGCAATAATAAAGTGCTAGTTTGATTTTTGAAATCTGTGCGATAGGACTGACCAGTCCTATGACGATGTTTTTGATTGAAACATGACGAATAACTTAGACTTATTATATGGCAGAGTAGAAACTTTACTTGCATATAATAAAGTTGAACTAAGTTGGGTAACTTGGACTTGTCATATCGGCAAAATCAGACACAGATCGGAGCCAAGTACCTTTGTAAAGAGACCAAGGTTAATAACCTCGGCCAGTCTTTGTTTGAATCTTACATTGGCGACGAGGTCAAAGCCACGTGTCTAATGAGAACCCAAGTGGAACTTAAGTTCACATTAAGGGGCAAAGGGCTGAAGAATGAAGCTTGGGAGTTGGAATTTCACAAGCTAAGACTGGTTTAACGCTTGTTGAAATTTAAGTTTACAAGTTGAAGTTAAACCGAGGCCATGTTTAACACTTGTTGAAATTAAAATTTACCAGTTGAAGTTAAACCGAGGACGTGTTTAACACTTGTTGAAATTTTAAATTTACAAGTTGAAGTTAAACCGAGGTTATGTTTAACACTTGTTGAAATTTTAAATTTACAAGTTGAAGTTAAACCGAGATCATGTTTAACACTTGTTAAAATTTAAGTTTACAAGTTGAAGTTAAACCAAGGATGTGTTTAACACTTGTTGAAATTTAAGTTTACAAGTTGAAGTTAAACCGAAGATGTGTTTAACACTTGTTGAAATTTTAAATTTACAAGTTGAAGTTAAACCGAGGTCATGTTTAACACTTGTTGAAATTTAAGTTTACAAGTTGAAGTTAAACCGAGGATGTGTTTAACACTTGTTGAAATTAAAATTTACAAGTTGAAGTTAAACCGAGGACGTATTTAACACTTGTTGAAATTTCAAATTTATAAGTTGAATTTAAACCGATGACGTGTTTAACACTTATTGAAATTGAAATTTACAAGTTGAAGTTAAACCGATGACGTGTTTTACACTTGTTGAAATTTTAAATTTACAAGTTGAAGTTAAAACAATGACGTGTTTTACACTTGTTGAAATTTTAAATTTACAAGTTGAAGTTAAACCGAGGACGTGTTTAACACTTGTTGAAATTTTAAATTTACAAGTTAAAGTTAAACTGAGGTCATGTTTAACACTTGTTTACAAGTTGAAGTTAAACCAATGTCATGTTTAACACTTGTTGAAATTTTAAAGAAAAATTTACAAGTTGAAATTAAAACGAGGTCATGATTAAAGGAAGATTGGTTTAACACTTGTTGAAATTTTGAGAAAAATTTACAAGTCAAGCCAATGTTGTATTGAAAGAAGTACTTATGTACTTGCCGAGATTACCATGTTGTCAAGACTTGGAAGAAATTTGAAGACAGAAGTCTTGCTAAGAGTGAAGTATTGAGTTGTAAATAACACTTGTGAAAATATTGTAAAAAATATTTTCAAGTGTTAAGTCGAGGCTGAGATAAACTGATTAGTGGGTACAACCGAGGTGTTACACCCTGAGGAGATTGCACAGTTAAGGTGTATTTTGAAGACATGCAAATTATTTTACGTATAGAATCATACAAGAGTAAAAAGAAGACACATACAACCACGTTGAAAGAAGAAATTAAAGAATGTATTTAGAAAAGGAAAGAAGGCACTTCGGCCTAACATTGAAGAATAATTGTTTAGATTACAAAAAGGCCAGTGTGAAGTACGTCGGTGTCAGACGGTGGTAGTAAGCAAAGAAGTGCAATGAAAGCCTCACCGGAGGGAGAGAGTGAAACTGGTTACAGAAAGCTTCGCAAAAGCAGCAATGGAGGATTTGAGAGAGAAAGTTTGAACAAGAACGAAGATGCAGAAGTGAAAAGACGGAGAGAGAGTTGATTTTGATCAAAAGCATGAAATGGCGGCAAAATGGCAATTATGGTGCCTTGGACGACGTGCTTATTAGACGGCGCACGCAAAAGTGATGCGACTTGATGACGCGTATCAGGTACGGTCCAGTAGAGGAAAGACGCGTGGTAAAAACGGATGAAATACTGTGCGTGCCAGCTCATACGCGTGCTAGAACTCTTGGAGTTCTTGATTCAATGAAGCAAATACCTTGGCTAAGAGGACGGTTTCGGTTGAGAAACTTGAACGAAATTGGTCGTTGGTTCTAAGGCATTGATGAAAGCAGACTATAGGTCTTGGTCATAATGAGCCAACGAGTTCTGACTTCGGCAATAGATGATGAAGCAAGCTTAGCCGACGTGCTAAATGGAAGAAATGATATAGGTTCCATCACGTCAGGATGCCGAGGTAATAGAACCTAGGGGGCAGTTGTGAGGGCATAATTTTTGAATGACAACACGTGGTCGAGGTGTCACCGAAGTGCCAGCCGAGGTGCCACATGTCCTGGTCATGACGCCGAGATCATCTCGACTAGGCCGAGGTTATCTGCGAAGATACCGGAATCCAGAATAAGCGGCTATGGGACAAGAGTCCTAAAATAAGAGAGGACTTTAGTTTGGGTAAAGATAAGACTCTTAGAGAGTTTATTCCCATTCTACTGGGAGTCCAAGAGCAGCAGTAATCCTAAGTCCATTAGAGCTAGGCTTCTATTGGGACTAGGATTGTGTTGGCTATAAAAGTGAGGCACCCCCATGGGTCTAAGGTATGTCTTTTATGTTTTGTCTAGTGAGTTAAGCACTATTGATTATCTTTGAGAGATATTTTACTGACTTGATTGTCGGAGTGCCCCTGGGTGGACGAACCACCGCGGGATTCTTATCTTTCTGTGAGAGGTCGTTCGGGCTTAATCTATTCTGCCATTGTTCTCCAGCTGAGTGCTTGATTGGCAGTGTAGTCAGAAATTGACACACGCATGAGGGTATCAATCCATAGGGACTGTAAAGTTATTATGAATTTCATAAACCAATTATAAACTAACTCAATAAGGATTTTAGATGAAAAAAACTAAATTGGTTGACAGCTTAAATAATCTAAAGCAATGTAAAATTAGGATTAAAGTTGAAATAGAAGGTCTTAAGGTGATTGAATCCACCACCAATCTCCTAACTAGGTCTTGTTAATTCACTTCGAGAGAAATCACTACTATGATGATATTGATGTATTGTGACTACAAGTCCCAATAACATCGCAAAAGAAAATTCATATATTCAAACTATGAGCATGAATTATCATCGGTTGACACAAAGTGTCTACGCTAAACTACAACCATAGGCACACCTTCTCTTCTCTAGGTATGACTCATCCGAAAATTTCAATATATGCATAAGAACCAGCATTGTATAACCATGTATTTAACATCACATAAATTAAATACATGAAAAGTTGAATAAAAAAGTTGTTTGCATAAAAACTCTAGAAAAGTTAAACAACCATCATCATAATACATCAATCTCAAGAAGAAAATATAAAACCCTAGTTGCTTGACACCATAAGATAGAGAGTTTAGTTGATCATGATTGTAGAAGAAATCTCCATGCTGAGTGATGATTCCACCTTACAATCTCTGCTCCACTCTTGATTTCACTCTTGAATCCCTTTCTCTCCTCTTGTTCTTTTCTCCAAAACCAAGTTTTCAAAAAGTCCCCTTCAAAGGAAGCTAGCCCCCTTTTTGTTTTGAGCATAACCCTGAAATTAGGTACAATTTGGAATAGGCTGTGCTTGAGCATAGCGATGCACATAGACCCATAATATTTTTCCTTTAACAACATTAAGTGCTCAAGCACTCAGATTCTATGTTCGAGCACAAAAGGGAGACCTATTTGCTCTTTTTCAACTTTCAACACTTCTTTTCTTTAACTTGATTTGGACTTCAATGCATGTTTCCTCAAGCTGTCAAAAGCTCCAAATTGATTGTCATTTATCATGAGCTCGAATACCTACAAAGAACAAAAATGTATTATAACACATCAAGTAATTAGAATTTAAGGATTAACAAGTGCACTTTAGGGGGCTTAAATGTAAACATTCAAGCACTTATTAGTTACATACATTAAACGAAAAAACTAAATATACTTTTTTTATTATTATTTAATTTTAACACTAGGAGAATATTTGAATATGAAAAAAATTATATTTAAACAACTAGGATGCAACAACCAGGACCCATTATAACAAATAGACAACCCGTCCACTTAAGAAAAAGCCAAGTAACAAAGAAGAGATGAACAATACAAACAAAAAGTCCTACGGATTTGATGACTTTCCGAGCTAGTTTGATATTTTGGCTTGGGATAAGTATTTTAGCCCATAACGCATGGTAAAGTTGAGTTAAGATTTTGAATTCATTTATTTTTTTAAAGCGTCATATAACCCTTACTTTATTCTTAGAACTCCTATCGTTTGGCATAAATGGTTTGCGCTAAAATAGTTACAAAAAATAAAATAGGTTAAAAAGTCAATAAGATAAATCACATCCAAACCATAATCAATTCATTTTTTTTCTTACAAAAGTCAAAAAAGCTAAAAAGCCCATTCCAAAATGAAACTTTTTAGCCCCAGACAAAAATAGTCAAAAAGTTAAAAAGTCAGCCCACATCCCAAACGAAGGCTAATAATTTTATCGTAACATAAAATACTATATATTTTTTTCATTCATATATTCCTAAATCATAACTCTACCTTATTACACCCACCACTATCACCTCTTCACATGGCCACCTTCACCTACCTCTCTTTGCCACCACTATCCCTTTCCCCTCCCCAACCCCAACCCCATCTTACACTTGCGATTAACTGTATATTCCCCTCTCCCACCGACGCCCTCTTCTCCATCTGCTTTCTCTTTCCTAAAAGTCATTTTATCCTAAATAGCATAAAAAAATAAAAAGCAATTTATAATTTAAATAGTTAATATCAAAGTCATTTATTTCAAATAGAGGTGGACAAATTTCAAGCCGGACTTGCACCATATAGTAGAGAATATGTGTCATTCTAAGTCCGACATGGCCCGACATTAGGTCTAATATAGCTATCTTAAACCCCGCTCTAAAAAATTTAAATTCCAAATCCGCCCACTTAAACTAATAGATATGAGCTATTGTTTTTTTATTTTTTATATGTAACTTGAATGTATATCAAATTATTTAGACCATTTTATTTATTATTTGAATTTAGAATGCTAACAAAATTCAATGATAAAATAAATATGATTTTTAAAAAATATTATAATTTAAGCCCTAATAAGAAGTATATATATAATTTTTATATATATATATATTTACTTTATTTTATAACTAAAATAATGTAAAATTTTATAAATAGGCAAGCCAAGTCGGACTGGGATAGAACTTTTTAAATAGAGTGATACTATTAGCATTCAATTTATTACTTTGGACCCTCCATTTTTTGGACCCCCACTTATAAATTTCAAAACCCTTAAAATTTCTCTCATCCCCACAAATAATGCCAAAGTTACCCTTCTAAAAATTTCACACCCTCTAGCACACCCCCAAAAACTATTCATCTCCCTAAACCCTAAAAGTTTAAATTTGAACTTTACCGTGGAAATCTCCCCGTCGATCACGTTTCTCACTCTCATGGTGGTATCTCGGTTACTCTCTCTCACGACGATATCTCTATCGCACTCTCTCATGGCAAATCTAATAAGAAGAAAAATAAGTTTCGCAAGTGAAAATGAGCTTCTCTTTTGATTTGAAACCTATCTTCACAAGTTTCACGACAACATCTCTCTCTCTCTCTTGATCTCCATCAAAATTTAAAAAATTTCCTTGTTCGAACTTATGTTCCCAAACAAAAATCAATGTTTGGGCCTATGTTGCTAAACAAATAACTGATATTCGACCATGTGTTTCCGAACCTTAGAAAACATGAACTCCTTGCATATGTGCACAAGTTTAACCGTCAAACTTTAAGAAATTTCCTTGTTCGTTCGGACCTGTGTTTTCAAACAAATAACATATGTTCGGGACTGTGTTGCCGAACAAATAACTGATGTTCGACCTTGTGTTCCTGAATCTTAGAAAACGTAAACTTCTACATGTTTTTGAAGTCGAACTATTTTTACCATTTTTGTCCGTGTTTTTGAAGAAACTTAAGGGTTTGCTTGGGAAGAACTTTTTTAGCCTGACTTTTTGATTTTTTGGCTAATTTAGCTTAGCTAAATTAACTCTGTTTGGAAAGAACTTTTTGATTTTTTTTTACTATTTTGCTTTTTTGTGAGAGAAAAAGTAAAATGATTATAGTTTGGATGTGACATTTTGTTTCGTTTGGCAACCTTTAGTTTTAGCTAAAAAGTCTCTATAAGTTATCACATCACTCTCTCTACTTTTCAGCACATCTTTTCGTAAAAAGCAAAAAAATTACTAAAATAACATGTTCCCCAAACGAGGCCTTAGCCTATTTAGCCTTTTTGTGCTTTTTTTATTCCTACCTAAACCCAACTCACTTGCCAAACGAGGACTTATCATTACAAGGCCAACCTCATCCGAGCTGTGAACACTATCTAAGTTATAAACCTTCTCTAAGCTTACATTGTTGTACTCCATTCGTCTTATGGAATTATGGTTGCCGAAAAAACTTCCACTTATTGCCATTGCCAAAGAAGTGTGTAAAATCGAATGATTGCCACCGTTGCCTCCGGAATGTCATCGGCGAAGGGTTCTCAAGATTTTGAGAGTCGGTAAGTTTTGATAAGGGTGAGCATGGTCTAGATTGGTTTGATTTGGAATAAAATTATGACCAATTTGTTGTTTACGGTTCCATAAAAATTGGAACTAAACCAATCCATTTAAATCATGAAACTAATACGAACCAAATCATTTAAACATGGTTCAACACAGTTTGGAACTACGGTTTCACATAATCTATTCAAAAAGAAAAATCATAACATTTTCATTTCAACATTAATATGCCTATGATTTTTCGAAATATAAACATGCATATTGTTCCATTATTAACTTAAACAAACATAATATCTAATAAATAAATATATTATTCAACATATAGGAAGCACAAAAACTCAAATATTGTCTGTGGCAATAATAATTACAAAACTAAAATAAAAGAAGTAACAAGAATAAAAACAACACTGCTTCACAAAAACAACTTCATGGTATGCATCAGGGGTGCATGGTATGTATATGGTTTAAGTTACATACGATCTGGATTGGTTCTAATTTGGAACCGCGAATTGAAATTCAGAACCGATTCGCAGGAAATGATTCCTCAATATTTCAATTTAGAATTGAACCACGGATTCAAAAAACCAAACTAAACCTACCTGATTTGATTGGACCAGTTCAATTTGCGAATTTTATGGATTCCTTACTCAGCCCTAAGTTTTGAAGTGTGTGGGTGGTGATAGAAGTGAGTGCTCTCATAAATTCTATCTTATGATTAAGTTGGTGTGTGGACTTAATTGGGAGATGTGGTGTCCAAAAATAATGGAAGTCTTCTTTAGTAATTTTAATTGAAGTTATTATTATAATAAAAAAACAAGAATCCAAAATGAGATGCTAATAATAACATTCATTGGCCTATTTTGGTAAGTAAGTTAAACGCTAACTTATTTTACTTTTTTTAAAAAAAGTGCAAAAAAGTAAAGATGTGATGTGATGTGATCCAAAAAAGTCAAAAAAAATAAAAAGCTGACTTTTAATCTAGATGCCACAATGAGCCATTAAATAAGCTCAAAATATCAATAACCCAATAAGTTTCACAAGTGAAGATGAGCTTCTTTATTGATGTGAAACCTATCTTCACAAGTTTCACGACAATATCTTTCTCTCTTCATTCATCAAACTTTAAGAAATTTTCTTGTTTGAACCTATGTTCCTAAACAAATAACTTATGTTTGAGCTTGTGTTGTTGAATAAATAACTAATGTTTGGCCTTGTGATTTCGAACCTTTAGAAAACGTGAACTCTTGTGTATGTGCACAAGTTTAATCTTCAAACTTTAAGAAATTTCCTTGTTCATTCATACCTGTGTTTTTGAACAAATAACCTATGTTCGGGTCTGTATTACCGAACAAATAACTGATATTCGACCTTGTGTTCCTGAATCTTAGAAAACGTAAACTTCTATGTGTTTTTGAAGTCGAACCGTTTTTACCATTTTTCTCAATGTTTTTGAAGAAACTTTAGGGTTCGTTTGGGAAGAACTTTTTAAGCCTGACTTTTTTATTTTTTGGCCAATTTAGCCTGGCTAAATTAGCTCCATTTGGAAAGAACTTTTTTAGCCTGACTTTTTGATTTTTTGGCTAATTTAGCTTGGCTAAATTAGCTTTGCTTGGAAATAACTTTTTTAGTATGACTTTTTGATTTTTTTGGCTAATTTAGCCTGGCTAAATTAGCTCTGTTTGGAAAGAACTTTTTGGTTTTTTTTGACTTTTTTGCTCTTTTGTGAGAGAAAAAGTGAAATGATTATGGTTTGAATGTGACCTTTTGTTTTATTGACTTATTTAGTCTATTTAGCCTTTTGTGTTTTTTTTATTCCCGATCTAAACCCAACTCACTTGCCAAATGAGGATTTATCATTACAAGGCCAACCTCCTTCGAGCTGTAAACACTATCTAAGTTATAAACCTTCTCTGAGCTTACATTGTTGTACTCTGTTCGTCTTATGGAATTATGATTGCCGGAAAAATTTCCACTCATTGCTATTGCCAA
This sequence comes from Camellia lanceoleosa, assembly GCA_025200525.1. Classification (NCBI taxonomy): domain Eukaryota; kingdom Viridiplantae; phylum Streptophyta; class Magnoliopsida; order Ericales; family Theaceae; genus Camellia; species Camellia lanceoleosa. Next base: position 124,868,290 of record CM045759.1, on the reverse strand, counting down.
AGAAGTGTGTAAAATCGAATGATTGCCACTATTGCCTTCAGAATATCGCAAGCGGAGGGTTCTCAAGATTTTGAGAGTTGGTAAGTTTTGATAGGGGTGAGCATGGTTTAGATTGGTTTGATTTGGGGTTAAAGTAGGACCAATCTGTTGTCTACGATTCCATAAAAATTAGAACTAAGCTAATCCATTTAAATTATGGAACTAATCCGAACCGAACCATTTAAATATAGTTCGGCTTAGTTTGGAACCACGGTTTCACATAATCTATTCAAAAAGAAAAATCATAATATTTTCATTTCAATATTAATATGCCCATGATTTTTCAAAATATAAACATGTATATTGTTCCACTATTAATTTTAAACAAATATAATATCTAGTAAATAAATATATTATTCAACATATATCAGGCACAAAAACTCAAATATTGTCTGTGGCAATAATAATTATAAAACTAAAATAAAAGAAGTAACAAGAATAAAAACAACACTGCTTAACAACTTCATGGTATGTATCAGGGGTGCATGGTATGTATATGGATTAAATTTCATACAATTTAGATCGGTTCTAATTCAGAATCGTGAATTGAAATTCAGAACCGATTCGTTGGGAATGGTTCCTTAATTTTTCAATCTAAAACTAAACCACGAATTCAAAAAATCAAATCAAACCTACCAGATTTGATTGGACCGGTTTGATTTGCGAATTTTATGAATTTCTTATTAGTCCTAAGTTTTGAAGTTTTTGAAGTGTGTGAGTGGTGATGGAGGTGAGTGTTCTCATAAATCGTATCTTATGATTGTTATGTAGACTTAATTGTGAGATGTGGTGTTTCAAAATAACTGAGGTCTTTTTTAGTAATATTATTTGAAGTTATTATTATAATAAAAAATAAGAATCCAAAAGTAATAAATGAGATGCTAATAACAACATTCATTGGCCTATTTTGAAAAGTAAGTAAAAAGTTAATTTTTTGATTATGTAAAAAAATAAAAAAGTGATGTGATTTAAAAAAATCAAAAAATTAACTTTTAATATAGATGCCAAAATAAACCATTAAATAAGCTCAAATTATCAAACCAATCCAATCTTATTTTCAAATTTTAAAAGTTGTTTTGAGAAATAGGTTAAAAATTAATTTTTTAAAATTTTTAAAAAATATATGTATAAAAATAAAAAAAATAATATGATTTAAACGAAATTAAAAACTAAACCGAACCGGATCGATTTTAAAATGGCAAATAAACCCAAACTACATTTGTGTTCCTCCGACTGTCCAACATCATCAATATTGGAGAGAGGGAGAGAGGGAGCGCATTCGCGCGTGTGTGAAAATCTCTTGGCTTTTAAGGATCTGTGGAGTGGAGCGATGCGATGTCGGGCGAGACGGTGTTTGTGGAGCGGTGTAAGGGCATTAATGGCCTCGACAAGGTGGTCTTGAGGGAGGTTCGTGGGAGTTCTGTTGAGGTACTATCCATATCAATGTACTTTCATTAATAATAATAATAATAATAATAATAATAATAATAATAATCATAATCATAATAATATGTTGTTATCATGCTTGAATTGGATTTTTTACAATATTGTTGTTGCTTTTTTAATGAATTTTAGCAAATTAATTGACAAATTTTAAGAATAATGCTTGGGACCCCCTTTTGGGGGTCACCCCTCACCCCCCCCCCCTTGCCACGTGGCGGGGGTGATTGGAGGAGCAGAAAAAAAAAAAGGAAAAAGAAAATGTAACCAATGAGAGAGAGAGGGGGTCAAAGGGGGTGGGGGGAAAAGGGGGATGAATCATTGTTGTATATTTAATTGGGAGATTAGGTTGTTGGTATAAAGTACATAATTCTGAAAACCCATTTGCATTTTGTGGGGACCACATGCCATTTTTTGATAGTAGTTTAATATAGGTATAGAAATGAAAACTTTACATGATGTATAAAATTTAAAATTGTTTTAGTTGATGGGTCATTTAACCATTTTTTGAGTATTTATGAATTGTTTGCTTGCTTGTGTTATGCAGTTTGGAGGTTGGTGTCATTAATTTGGAGAAAACAATTTTTTTTTAGTACATGTGGATCTTGAGCCATCACTGGTTTGGTTTAGCTTAGTTTCAGGAGCCTTGAATATGCTCTAGAACTGTAATTTTATGATTCAAAGCAAAAATCAAGCTACCATCGCTTTGGAATCTCTTGAACACATGAATCCCAAAGAAAAAAAAAAAAAAATTCACCCTAAAAGAGATAATATGTAACAGCCATCAGACTATAGAAAAAATTATCTCAAGTTTATTATATCACTTTTGTGTTTACTTAATATTTATTTATATCTACAAAAAATAATTTGTGGTAAATATTTATTCATATTTTAACTCATATATTATTGCTAAGCAAAAAAATAAAATAAAAAAATCTTACAATATTTTAATATATTAGTATATTTTTGATAAAATATATGAACATTGCCATAGGTGCTCCAAACATTAGACTCGTATATGTGCCATTGCTCCCCTGCCCCTGCTCCTGTTACTGTTCCTGATTTTGCTTCATGCAACTAATATTTGAAGTTGCATCATGCATTTTTCCTTTAGAAAAATTGTCCCATAAATAACTAATATCTGTCAGCTTTTCTTTATTATCATAAACATGTGTGAGATTTTTTTTTTTTTTTTTTGGTTGTCATGTGCACTTGTGAAGCACATGTACGTGTACTGCTGCTCGTATTTGTTCAGTATGGGTACGTCGATATGGTAAAATCTAAAAAAATACGGTATGAGTATGGGTACGGCTATCTATGTTATATGGACTGGGTACGGGTGTCGGGTGTGGGTATGTATTTAGAGGTCAGGCTTATCGAATTATAAATTTAAAGGTACACGAATTCGGCAAAAAAATGTTATATTTTTATGTTTTTAATCAAGAATGTAAGATAAAATGATGCTATATGTAACTTATAGTGTCAAAAAGACATTTATAACAATTATACAATAATATGTACATATAATAATAGTGTTAAATACAATTATATAAAAAATGTCTGATGAAAAGTATCCAACACATCCCATACCCTTGTCCGAGTGTTGGGTGTCCGACACGGGTATTTGATTTATTTTGAAGAGTTCGTATAACATAGACAACTATATACGTTTGTAAAAAATAAAAAAAATAAAAAAAATTTCAATTCAAATTAATGCAAAAATTAGTTAAATAGTTTAGTTGGTTAAGATCTAGCCTACAATTCACATTTAATGCCAAAAGTAATGTATAAACCAACATTAAGGCCCCATTTGGGAATTAATTATTTTAGTTGGCTTTTTGACTTTTTACAAAAATATGAGTAAAAAGTAGAGAGAGTGATGTGACAACTTATAGTGATTTTTTACTATAAACCTAACTTGCCAAGTGAAGCCTAAATGTCATTATATTAAATAACTTACAATCCAAAGTTTAATTTTAAAATCATGCCAAGCATAAAAAAATAAAGGTTCAATGTATAACTTTTTCAACTGAGGTATGATTTGGGTATATACTAGATACTTGTGAGGTACAACAAAGATTAAGAAAAAAAATGGGTATGTATTTCGTGTATTTGGTACGTATCCAGAAGTACCATGTCAAGTATTAGTACCTGATTTGGGTACGACATGTTTGTCGAAGTCACCATGCTTCATAAATGTGCACACACTCTTGTTCATTATGAGAGGTGAATTAAGAATGAAGGCAGTGATTAGTATGCATTGGTTAGTAGTTATATGACCGAATGGATGACAAGGGTTTAGCAGGGGTTGGGGCAAGGACCAAACTTTTGTTGCATTTCTATCAAAATGGCTGAAGGCTTGAAATGTTTTTGTTTCAGGAAACTGACATGAAACATTAGTGGAAAACTAAAATTATAGTGTTTTCATTGAAACACTACGAATCATTCCGAAACAATGAGTTGTCTCAACACTTAATAGGAACATCTAACAAGTGTTATTTCTATCTACCGTTCTGTTGCTAAAACAAAATGTTTGAGAAGTTGAGAACTAAGAAAAATCTTAAATTTATTAGAAAATATGAGTAAATAGAAAAGAGTGATAGAGAGTTGAAAAGAAAATGAACATAGTTAAGTAACTTATTCTCTTAACTTGTTATTATGAGTACATTTTATTTAATAAAAAGTTTATTACTTGTACTTTACTTTTTTTATCCCTACTACTTACTAGATTAGCATTTCTTATCCTCTACCCAACCAATTGTTTAAATGAAAAAAACAAAAAAAACTGTATGTTTCCAAAACACCTTGGGAATCTTTGAAAATTTACAATATGAATACTAAACATACAGTTTTGGAAACATTCATATTGTAAATTTATTATTTTTGAAAATTTATTACTAGATTAGCATTCATATTGTAAATTTATTATTTTTGAAAATTTTGTAAATTTTATTGCGTTGGAATCTTATGCACATTTAGGAATGTACAAACTTGTACTTGATAAGATTGATTTGTTATTAATTTAACTATTTTTTTGGTTCTCATTGATGCCATTTATGCCAAGAGATGTGTAGACCTTAAACATGCTCAATTATTTAATTATTAAGCTTGCATATACATTTATATGGCTTCGGTTTTTTTTTTTTCTTCAAACCTTTCCATACATTTCCAATGTTTTTTTGTCATTTCCCTCGTGTTTTCAGAAAGTTTGATCCATGGGGTGGGGGCTTTGAATCCTAAGGGGGTGCCTTCAGTTTTATTTTGTGCATATATTTTTCTTATAACTGGCAGTTGATAGTAACTGATGTGGAACTTTGAAAGAGATGACTAGGTTTAGTTCATATGAGGTGAGTGTGGGAAAAGTACAGCAATAGAGAATTATGAGAAGGGGCTTGATATTTTCTGCTGTTTATTGATGCAGAGAAAGGTATAATATGGTTGGTAGTGCAAATCAATTATTTTTTTTCCAGCTGTATTGACAAAATAAGAGCTAAAACTGCCAATTTTTGCCTTTTAACATTGCAACTATTGTTGTTTGTTGATGCCTCAGATTCTGAACCTTGGCCGCTTTAGAACTTCTTGACTGGATTCATCCAGCTATGGGATTGATCGTAACAATCGACAAGCAATTAGTGTTTAGCCAACTACAATAGAAGTTCCCATGTTCAAGTTTGATAACTATTACAATTATAAAATACAAACCAAAATTACAGATGGCAAAGAACAAAATCAAAAGAAAGAGAAAAAGAAACCCTGTAGCTATGAGTACATTATTTAGATGGTGCATTATAACCAAAAATGTATTTTTCTTGAAAGCTAGTCCTTTGCCGCCTTCTTTTATCCAAGGATAGTTTGTCCTTCTACATTCATAAACTTTTTAACTGCTGACATTAATTATTTTTAATGTGAATGAGGAAATTAGTCTCCAACTTATTGTTGCAGTCATGCCCATCTTACCTGACTCATTAACTGTCAGTGTATTTCTGTTAACACCCTTGAGGATGAGGCAGACTCGTATGGCCCTTGACCTCTTGGTGAGGATTTCATGTTTTTATGCCCCTGATTTTGTATGATGTTTGTTTACATATTGACTTCATTTGGGCATGTAGGGTTTGCACATGTCTATTGCATTGCTTGACTACTAGGTGTTGTATTCATCCCCATGGGAACACATTTTTCGTTCCTCTCTAATTTCTTTTTCTGGCTAATTTTAATGCATTATTCTGTTTCTCACTGTGTTCCCATGTTAGTGTCAATGAAATCATCTTGTGCATTTAGTATTACATTGAAATCATTCAAGTATCTTTTAACATAAGCTTTAAAATCATGTATATCAGAATCTCCTCACATTCATATTTTTGCTTAAACAGGTGTATCTGTATGGCGGTCAAGTTACATCATGGAAGAATGATCACGGGGAAGAGTTGCTTTTCGTTAGCAGTAAGGTACTGTAATTCACTTTAATCTTGTTTCTTTATCATTATGGTTTAGAACTTCCATAACATTAAAATCTTAGCTAAGGATGATTCTAGTTACTCACTAAAAGAGTTTTAAGTTTGTATATCTGTTCTTCCTTAAGGAAAAAAAAGAAGTTAGGTTTTGTTTTCAAAAACTGCTTTCTGTTCTAAAAAATATCAAATCATTTGGCAAATTTCAGATTACGAACACAATCCAGTCACCATTATGAATTCTTGTACTATGCCACTTGGACTGTTCTAGACCTGAATCTTGTGAAGCTCTCATTTAATGAAGTTCATTAATTTCAAACTCATTTACCCAGACATGATCAATATAGTTTCCTCAAAGTCTTGTTGCAGATGAGGAACTTAGTTGAAGCGTAACCATTGTCTCTCATTAGTTTTAGCTGCCTATGTTTGTAAATAATTTCATACGTAAGGCTTTTGGTTCTGTTACTGTACTAGTAGTTCCAATTTACTGCTGAACTCAACACAAGAAGCCTTAACCTCAATCCATTGGGTTGGCTCTATCCAACTCCATACCCTGGTTATGTCCAAGGCAATTGTGTTATTTATTTATTGGCAATAGACACTTAAAACTTGTTTCTTAATTTTTACATGCATCATATGTAACTGCCATGGAGCTTTGACTGTAATAAGATCCATGTATTACCTTACTGGGTGAAATTACATATATTAAGAGGTTGAATATGGCATATTCCTTAATTTTTGTGACTGAAATAAGTTGGACATAAATAGTACTTAATGGGACAATATTTTTATTTATTTATTTATTTATAGTGATTGAGTTTTTTTTTTTTTTTTTTTTTTTTTTTTTTTTTTTTTCTTTCCTGCAAGTCAAGTTCCATTCTTTGCATTTAAACTGCCCCTTGCTTTATGGGGTTATGTTCTTCATTCTTTCTGAAGCTATTTTCTCAGATTCAACTATGATTTTTTTTTTGCTCCCATGAATGACAATGAACATGTATGAGCTTTCTTCAGTTTTTGTAGCATAGTTATATATGTTATTTTCTCTTTTGTAAAACATTTTTCTGTTTCAAGCAGGCTACCTTTGTGCCTCCAAAGGCTATACGTGGAGGTATTCCAATCTGTTTTCCTCAAGTATGTTATAACCTTCTGTTCTACAATTTTTTTTTTTTTTTTTAATAGGTTACAGTTTCTGAGATTACTATCTAATATATGCAGTTTGGAAGCCAAGGTCCTTTAGAACTACATGGACATGTGAGCAGTAGGTTTTGGAGTATTGATCCTGATCCTCCTCCTGTTCCAACAAATAGCCTCAACAAAGCTTGTATTGATTTATTACTTGAACACACTGAAGAAGGTGTGAAGATATGGCCTCACAGGTGCACAACTCAAATTTGATAACATGTTTAATTCTATCCACTATTCCTCATAATCACCCTTTAGAAAGGCATTTTGATCGAGTTATTTGAGCTTCATGCTTTCTCTGAGTCATAATTCTGTCAAGCATTAAGTTAATTTTTTTTGCTTGTGGCAACCTTGTTAGTTTATTGGGTACAATGTTAGCTTAGATGTAGCATTTTTCTTGTCTCTTCAGAAAATTTCAATTTTTATGTTTTATTTTGGCTTCTGCTAAAAATATGCATGTATGTTTACACCTGCTTTGTTTCTACACAAATGCTTGTTTCAATTTGTTAGGGTTCTCTTGTCGTATATCAATGATCACTGTGACTGTGTTCTATTGTTGGACATGAATCAAGTAATATTTCAGAATTCGGTGACTTGCAGATATGAAATTCGCCAAAGGGTTTCCTTGCGATCTGGAGGAGATCTGATGTTGTCATCCCGCATTAGAAATACTAACACAGATGGAAAGTCATTTACATTCACATTTGCCTATCACAACTATTTCTCCGTTTCTGATATCAGGTTCTATAACAGTCTATACTTCTCCTTCCTGTCATCTTACTTCTATGCTGTGTGATTCTTTAGCTGTTGTCAGGCAACTTGAGGGCAGTGACCGTAATCTAACCCTCATAATGTGGGAGAGGGTCAGACTGTAATCTAACCCTCATAGGACCTTGCATTTGCAGGACGATACTGGGTAACACCTTTTTCTGTTTTTGTTTTTTAAGAATAAAAATCTTTGTCCCGTTGCAGTGCTGTTGAATGTGCTGTTATTACTTCTTGGATCTGTTATCAGAATCACGATTCAATTTGCAATTTATGCAAAATTGATACGAATCTATAGGCGAATCTATTTTGGAAATGAATCTATGATGAATTGCTCGATTCCATTTCAATTCATTTTTTATGATTCATGCAATTCTTGAAACTATCTTTTCCAACATATTCTGACAATTTCTCTCTCTTTTTTGATGAAATTTTATAATTCAACTTCTAAGATTGTTTAGTATGAAAATAATCAATACCTATGCATTATTTGTTATTATTTTGGTGATCAGGGAGTTTTTAATAGGATTTAACCAGACCCATCATGTTTTGAACAGTTTTTTTTTTTTTTTTTTCTCATTTTGTTTCCTTAAAAAAAACATCATAATATATTTTCTAGAGATATTTAATGTTAAAGTAACTTGCATCCATTTTTTTTTCTCATTTTGTTTTCTTAAAAAAAACATCATAATATATTTTCTAGAGATGTTTAATGTTAAAGTAACTTGCATCCATGAATTAACTTCAATGAAATATGGTTCGACAGTACATGGGTCAATTAAATCTAATAGTTCCACAACTATTTTTTTTAACAATTAACATACATACATTTTAAAGTGTTTCAGGTTTTAAAATAAATTCCAGTTAATTCATTCTTATTATTATACTTTATATAGGGTTCCTAAGTTCATTTTTTGAATGTCAAGAGAGATTAATTTTATGGTTTGTGGGATTTGGACCCACATCTTGCTATGAAGGCATTGTTTTCTCAATTTAACAGTGTGATCATGTCCTTGTATAAGAACTATTTTTATAGCATGTGCCAAAATCAATTTTATTTCACATATATAATTTAACATTATTTTTAATAGCTTGTACTGAATCTTAATGATTCTCGATTCGATTCAATTCATGATTGACAAAATAAGTATTTCAATTCACGATATAATTTTCAATTTGACAACCATACCTCTTGTTATAAAATAATTTAAAAATTATGTTCAGAATGTGTAGGGAATACTTTGAGAATGTCTTTTGTCACTGCAGTTCTCCAATACTTGAGGATTCTGCCTGCTTCTAGTAATGATATATAGCTTTTGATATGTAGCTTCTTCTTTTCCCCTTCTTAACAAAAGATGTTAGCTCCTTCAATATTGTAAAGTTCTCAGGACAATATATATCTAAAATCTACCTGGGTAAAAAACAGTCCATAACTTAGTTGCAGGAATCATCTCCTGGGAGGTAACATTTCTGCTTTAGGACCTTGATTCCGCTGTTCAGAGTAAGAATCTTGTTAGAACTGCATTCTCGATGAGATAGAATCACAGTTTCAACTGAGATGGGACCACTCGAACGCATGAATTCCAAAGAAATAAAAGAAAAGCTATCAAGGCAGAAGAAAATTTGTAATGGACAAATATTTATCTCAGATTTTGGCTTTCCTTTTAGGAATTGAAGGATGAAATTTTTTCGGTTAATCTTTTAATGTCAATTCTATATTGAGTAAAGATATATGTTATTGGCTAAGAAAAACGGACACTTCTAAGAAGGTGACATGCTTGTGTTGGACCTATGTTACCTGGAATGTGGATCATTCCGGTACGGGAAACGGGAGCAGAAACGTGGTATGTCACATGTTCTAAAATGTGGTACGATAGAGGTAGACTAGTATATATTATACTTGCAAATTTAAGGTACTTTTAGAGTAATTTTCTTTTAACTATTATGCATCTAATAAAATTTAGTTTTTTTTCTTCATGTAGCAAAACATTTCTATGAGTAGTATGACCCATTTTTTATGTTTTGCCTTGTCAAAACGTAACTTACCTTAGATTTTAATTCATTATATTTGATTTTTTCCTCCTAAGGAAACATTTAAGGAAATTTATTGGAAAAAACTTTTGGGATCGTTTTAGATAGCTAAATTTACCGTTTTGGAACGCAAGTGTACCATATTTTGGAACGTGTGTACCAATATGTAATTCGTTAGGGTATTAGCGTTTTCTGATAACATAGTGTTGGACACTAACACTTCTTCTCGGACGTGTGTCCAATACTCTTTTTTCCATGTCCACAAGTAAAAATAAAAATCTTAATTTTGGACATGTGTCAAAAACTCATTTTGTGATGGGTTCGTCACTTCTTGGCCCTAAATATCTTATATATACCTTTAAAAAATGTATTAATTATTAAGAATATTTTCTATAGAAGTTTCCCATAAAACTAAATGAAAAATGAAAAAAGATTCATAAAAATATTAGCAGATGGCTAAGGAGGATGAGACAAAAGTTGCAATTACATATGTTTGCTATATTTTGTCTAATTTGTAACTACGTTTAAAAAATTCATGGAAGAGAATTAGATACAAAAAATACTTAGTATAAATAAAGTAATTATTACAAAAGTTGCACTCACATATATGTGCTATAGTTTGTCTGATTTTCAACTACGTTTAAAAATTCATGTAAGAGAGTTACATACAAAAATTACTTAGTATAAAGTAATTATTTAATTTTGTATATGTTGTGCATATTTATAACTATACAATATAATTATAATATGAAGACATAATTATTTGTGGCATGTCCGAACCGTGTCCGTGTCTTATTTTTTTTGAAACTTGCCATGTTGACATGTCCTTGTCGTGTTGTATCTATGCCTATGCTTCATGGGAGATTGGTGATGAATTCTTATGTTTTTTTATGAGAAATTACTATACTTGGGTTTAACAATTTAAGTGGTAGTGTAATGTAGACATTAAGATAAATATATACAACTAAGCATAAAAAATATTGTTTATAATATATTTATATAAAATACATAAATGCTCCTGTATTGGGACTCATCTATGTGCCCCACTCCTGCCCTTGCCCCTGCCCCTGCCCCTGCCCCTGCCCCTGCCCCTGCCCCTGCCCCCACTTCAGGCAACTAAGGTCCCGAAAACTCAATTCAGCAGAACTCTAGCTCATATTCTGGCACCTTATGCTAAATTTTGGTTGTGATCAGTGAAGTGCGCGTAGAAGGTCTCGAGACGGTGGATTATCTAGATAACATGCAAAATAGAAAACGATTTACTGAACAAGGGGATGCAATCACGTTTGAATCAGAAGTTAGTATCATTTTTCTCCAGTGGAATATGTGGGGTTTGTTGATTTGTTAGTAATATTTTGGTACTTTTTGGTGGAAAGGTGGACAAAATGTATGTCAGTACACCCACCAAAATTGCGATTCTGGATCATGAGAAGAAACGGACATTTGTATTGCGGAAGGATGGACTTCCTGATGCTGGTGAGTTTAGCCTTTCATATATTTATTATTATTATGCTAGCAGTTTGATTAAGGGATTGAAGTTATCTTATAGGTAGAATAGGAGGTAAAGTTGAACTGAATTAATGAACTACCAGCATGCATTTGTTTTGTGCAGAGAGGATAGAACTTGATAATCTGTCCTGCATATCTTCACATGGAGCCTTGTGATACTATCATAATTTCTTTTCTGTACTCAGAAAATGTGTAGATATGAACCTTGGAATTGTTTGAGTTTAATAACCATCACTTGAAATTTCATTATTATTTTTTATTTGAATCCAAAAATCCACCTGGAATGGATATTATTATGGACTTCTATTTCTTTTTGTTTATTCCATGCCTCTGCACGTGTTCCATGGAAATACATCTTTCTCCTGTCAGTTTGGGTAATAGCCATGTAATTTAAAACGTTGACTTTCTCTCCCGTTGGAATGGTGAAAAACGATTTGTTGGTTAAATCAGAATCAGGTTGATTATGGAATTAACTGAATTGAGGAATATGTTGTACCCCACAGTTTTCCGTTACCATAAGTGGTTTTGACTTGCATAATTCAATAGCTCTTGGTTGTCTTTAACAATATATATATTTTTTTCTCTCTTTCTCTTCAGTGGTTTGGAATCCCTGGGACAAAAAGGCAAAGGCAATCCCTGATTTTGGCGATGATGAGTTTAAGCGCATGCTATGCGTTGAGGCTGCTGCTGTGGAAAAGCCCATCACCTTGAAACCTGGTGAGGAGTGGAAAGGAAGGCAGGAGCTCTCTGCTGTTCCTTCCAGTTATTATAGTGGTCAACTTGACCCAAAAAAGGTACTTAAAAGCAGATAAAACACTGGCTGTTTTGGTGCATACCATGTAAAGGTACTTCACTGAAACACATTAGTAACACTTGTTCTATCTGCCATCTAGACCTACATTTACGGTTCATTAGCAATTATAAATTAAGTTGGAGAATGTGCATGCATCTATGATGCAGGACAACATGGGAATTTAGGGTTTCAAAAGGTGCAGTATTGTACCAATCAAACATATGAATTTTGGTTGTTCAAAAAGAAAAAATTGGGGCTGTTATGAGGCTGTGAACAGTATTTGGGCTGTGAAAGTGCTGAAATTTTTAAGAAAGAAAGGAAAAGAAGAAGATAGTTCTAGGAATTACTCCCAGAGGCCTTAGCCATCACACCTATGGTAGGGTTGTATCACACAAACCCAAAAGAGGCTTTAAAGCTCTGAAAATTCTATAACATATCAACTCTATTAAATTATGAGCATTACATACATGGCTTTATGAAGTAGGAGATTTCCTAAACCAAATCAAGCTAAAAAGGAAACTACTAAAATTACTTTAACTTCCAAAACCAATGTAACACCAAATAAGAAATATAAATAAAAATCAATTAAATAACTTGATCCGCAAGACAACCGATAAGCGATACAACCCATGTCAACAAATATTAAAATTACCAAAATACCTCTAACTTAAAAATCTTAGAAAATATGAAAATAATAATAAAATAAGACTAATAATACTAGAAAAATAATTATATAAGATTTCTATAAGTTTCTCTTTGAAATCATGCCAATGTCTAAATACTACGTTACACGGACTTGGGTATGTGTATCAAGTGCATATCTTGGGGTCGGACACCTTAAAACTAAAAATGGAGGATACAGGAATATGGATCCAAATTTGGATACAAGTACGGGGATAAGGTGAATAGTTATTTTAAAAAAATATTTATTAAATTATCATGTTAAAAACTTATCCTAATAAATTTTTAATTTAATTGATTAAATACATCATAAAAATAATTTAAAATAATATTTAATTACTTCAATACAATATAAATATTTTTAAATAAAATCATTATCTTCATAAAGTCATTATTTTAAAAGTAATGGGATGAGAGAGTCATTATTGTCTTTAAATAATAGTGGGGAGAGAGAGAGAGAGAGAGAGAGAGTAATTGTATTTATATAAAAGATAAAAGTAGTGTAGTGGTTGTGTGATATTGTTTAAGAAACAGAAAAAAAAAAATTAAAAAGAGGAGTAGAGTAGTCAAAGAGGCTGTGTTAAAAAGAGGAGAGCGAGAGAGAGACAACATATCGGGAGAGAAGACAGATCGAAAGAGAGAGAGAGATAAGAGAAGATCAAGAGACGAGAGATGAAGAGACAAAGAACAGGAGATCGAGATCGCAACAAGAGAGAGAAGAACGGGAGATCGACACAAGTACGGGTAAGAAAGACGAGATCGAGATCGCACTTCAACTTCGACTTTGCACTTTGAACTCAATCAAGTCCAACAAGCACTTTAGGTATGCCTACTCGATCATGCTTGCCGTATCCACTTTCTTACTGCCGTATCTCGGCCGGATTTCGTACCCGTACCTGTGTTGTGTCGTGTCGTGTCGACAATGGTACTCTGCCTTAAACCGGTGAGTCTGTGTAACATATTCTAAATATCATCGCTTTTTTGAATTTACTCTTCCTTGAGTTTCTTATATTCTGCGTCAATCTCTCTCACATACGTGCTGCATGTGCAACATGCATAACTTGCCAACTATGAAGCACAGACACCTCCCTTGAGCTCACGTGTCGGTGTTTGACATGTGTTGGATACGGCTTTAGTTGCACAATTGGGGGCGGGGGTGGGAGCAGAAGCGGGAACGGGGGTGGAGGCAGAGGAGCGAAGGCATATAGAAGTTTCTTAGGTTGCGAGTGCCTATGGGAGCATATATATATATATATATTTATTAAAAATTTAGAGATATTCTATGAATTATTTTTTGCTACTTAGCTGTAATATATATATATATATTAAAATATAAAGGGGTATCCATTGGTTCAATAGTTAAGACTTGGTCTAATAACCTTGAGGTTATGGGTTCAAGTCTTGGGGCCACCATTTTGTGTATTATGCCAAATGTTAGGTGTGTACTCAATTTTTCCCCTCCCAAACACATATTAATGTGTACTAATTGGGCATTGTTTTTTTATATTAAAATATGAATAAATATTCATTCATTCATATTTAATACTTATTCATTCATATTTTAATACAAATGAATGAATATTTAAATGAATGGATATTTATTCATATGTATAAATATTAGAGATTCATGTCAACTACAAATTGTTTTTATTGGAGGCAGCCACAGGCCCAACAGGAGATGGGTCATAAGAAGATGGGCCGTCTGGACTGGCAGACATTCAGTCAGGCCCAATCTGAGGCCTTTGCTGAGGGTGAGGCTATTGGGCTTCAGGGTATGATCAATGGGTTTGGCTTGGGTCAGTCTTTTGTGGACCATGTTTCGGACCCTGGTTTGGGTCCATCTTCTAAGGCACCACTTGGCCAACTTACGGGTCAAGTAGAGGACCCACTGGTGGCACGGGTTTTTGAACTACTTCGTCAGAGTCTGGTTTCGCCTTCCTCAGAGGGGTCCTCGCAGGCGAGGACGGATCGACGGCAGTCGCCGATGTGGTCCCCCCCATTGGAGACTGGGCCTTCGCAGCGTCAGCCCGAGTTCAATTCGGAAGAGGTCTGTAAGATGCTGGTTTTGAGGTTTGAAGGTTGCGAACATGAAGGACACGGTTTGGGCTGTAACGACGATCTTAGTACGGGGTAAGAAGGTGATTTACAAGGCGATCCCGGGATTGCTTCCGGTGAGTGTTTGCCTTTGGTTCTTCACCCTTTGGCGATGGAGGTGGTGGATTCGGCGACTGTCGGGGTTCGGACTGCTACCAAAATTTTTGCAGGGGATGCAGTTCCTGATCCGTGTCAGGTGTCTGCTTGGGTGTTGTCCCAGATTCAGGAGATTAGCTCTTTGCTTGGGGTTTCATTTGTTGGTCATGAGGCTGAAGCAATGAGGCTGTTTTCTGCCATTGAGGCATCTTGGAGGGGGGGTGATCAGGGGGGGAAACAGTTGCAGGTGGATGGGCATCATGGAAAGGGTGCTTGAGAGTTGTGGAATTTGCAGTGTACCATCAATTATGATAGGAGGACACCAGAGGGTGGTAGGGTTGTCAGGAAGGAGCAGGTTAACCAGTCATTGTTGCCATGCGGTTGAAAATCTTGACTTGGAATGTGCGTGGCCTTAATGATAGAGGGAAAAGGGTGACGGTCAGGGCGATTTTGAGAAAGGCGAAAGCGGATGTTGTATGTTTTCAAGAGACCAAAATGGATTACATAGATCGGACGGCGGTTATGGAGGTGTTGGAGGGGGGGGGCGGTATATAGATTGGTCATACTTGCCGTCTATTGGGGTGGCTGGGGGGATTTTAGTGTGTTGGGATCATAGAGTGGTTGAAAAAGAAGAGGAGGAGGAGGAGGAGGAGGAGGTGGGTAGTTTTTCTCTTTCATGTTTGTTTCGTTGCATTGGGAATGATTTCCGATGGGTGTTCACGGGAGTTTATGGGCCGGTAAGGGGGGCAGAGCGGCCTTTATTTTTGGACGAAATACAGAATATTTCTTTTTGGTGATCAGCGCCATGGTGTGTAGGGGGGGATTTTAATTTGGTGCGTTGTTCGGAGGAGAAGTTGGGTTTGCGCCCAGCAGTGGGTGCTATGCGGGATTTTTCTTCGTTGATTGATGATTTGGAGTTGATTGATTTCCCGATGCAGAGAGGTAGCTTCACTTGGTCGGGTGGCTGGGTATTCTCGCGTATTGACCGGTTTTTGATCTCAGGAGATTGGAAGGAGCACTTTTCCCGTGTGGTTCAACTAAGATTGGAGCGTCCTGTCTCGGATCATTGGCTGGTGCTGTTGGATAGTGGTGGGATTCGGAGTGGACCGGTGCCATTTAGATTTGAAAATATGTGGGCACAATTTGCAGGTTTTGTGGATATAGTTCGGTCGTGGTGGGAAGGTTATGATGTCATGGGAGATCCTAGTTACAGATTGGCACAAAAATTAAAACTTCTAAAGGCCGACTTGCGAAGGTGGAATAAGCAGGTGTTTGGCTAGTTAGATACTTAAAAGGCTAATCTTTTGGTTGTCTTGCAAGAGTTGGATGCAAAGGAAGTGGCGGGTAGCTTGACTGTTGAGGAGTTGGCGGCCCGTGAGGGAGTGAGACAGGAGTTTGGTCACGGGGCTCATATGGAGGAGGTTAGTTACCGCCAGCGTTCGCGATGTTTGTGGTTGAAAGATGGGGATCGGAATATAAAATATTTCCACCATATGGCGAATGCTCATCGTCAGGTCAATCAAGTTGGGAAGTTGTGGGTTAATGGGGTGTTGTTATCATCGGAGGAGGCGGTGAGAGAGGGTATAGTGGGCTTTTACCAGCATTTGTTTTGGGGGGAGGATGAGACTTGGAGGCCAAGTTTGGATGGTGTTCAGTTTGATGCTCTTTTAGAGGCGGACAGGCAGATGCTGGAGCAGCCTTTTTTCGAGGAGGAGGTTTCCGGGGCTCTTCAGAAAATGTCTGGGGATAAGGCACCAAGCCCGAATGGTTTTACTATGCTTTTCTTCCAGCAGTGTTGGAAAGTGGTCAAGATTGATGTCTTAGCCTTGTTTGCTCAGTTTTATCAGTCCGGGCAGTTTGAAAGGAGTCTTAATGCAACTTTTGTAGCGTTAATTCCTAAGAAGGGTGGGGCGGAGGATATAAAAGATTTCCCACCCATTAGCCCGTTAGGGAGTGTGTACAAGCTTCTGGCGAAAGTTTTGGCTAACAGGTTGCGCGGTGTCCTGTAGGGACTGGTGTCTGAGTCCCAGAATGCCTTTGGAGGGGGGGGGGGGCGTCAGATTTTGGATGCTGTGTTGGTAGCAAATGAGTGTGTTGATTCGCGTATTCGGCAGGGGGGTGTTGGTCTTATTTGTAAGTTAGATATTGAGAAGGCATATGATAATGTGAACTGGGGGTTTTTGTTGTATATGTTGGAGTGTATGGGGTTTAGGGAATGGTGGAGGCAGTGGATTTAGTTTTGTATATCGACGGTTAGGATGTCTGTCCTAGTGAATGGGACGCCAGCAGGTTTTTTCTCGACTCATAGGGGTTTACGGCAGGGTGACCCTTTGTCCCCTTTATTGTTTATTTTAATTATGGAGGCTTTGGAGCGCTTGTTATCTTCTGCAGTTCAAAGGGGTCTTTTGATGGGTTTTGAGGTGGGTATGGAGCGGACTTCTAGTTTAGTGGTGTCTCACTTGTTTTATGCGGATGATGCTCTTATTTTTTGTGACGCAGAGGAGAGGCAGGTTGGTTATTTAAGGTGTGTTCTTCTCTGTTTTGAGGCGGTTTCGGGACTTGGGTGAATTTGGGGAAGTCAGAGTTGATTCCGGTTGGGTCCGTGCCACGTATTTCCATATTGGCTGCAATTTTGGGTTGTAAGATAGGGGCCTTGCCCACAACTTATTTGGGTTTACCTTCAGGGGCTTTTTTCAAGGCTCTAAGGGTGTGGGATGGGATGGTGGATAGGGTGCAGTGTCGTTTGGCAGGGTGGAAGCGGCAATATCTCTCGAAAGGGGGACACGTTACTTTGATCAAGAGTGTCCTTTCGAGTATCTCGACTTATTTCATGTCAGTACATGTTATTCCTGTGTCTGTTGCTTGGAGGTTGGAAAAGTTACAGAGGGATTTCTTATGGGGAGACGGGTTAGAATCCTTCCATTATCATCTTGTTGCTTGGGATCAGATTTGTTCTCCGAAGGTGATGCGGGGTTTGGGGATCCGGAGTTTGATTTCATTTAATTTGGCTCTTTTGGGGAAGTGGTTATGGCGGTTTGGGGTAGAAAGGGAGTGGTTGTGGAGGAAGGTGATCGGGGCTAAATATGGTTTGGGATGGGGGGATTGGTGTACTGAGGAGGTTACCCATTCGCATGGTTGCAGTTTATGGAAAGGAATTTGGTTGGGACGGGAGGAGTTTTGGAAGAATGTGGGTTTTTTAGTGGGGGTGGGGACCCGAGTTCGGTTTTGGAGGGATAGGTGGTGTGCGGAGCTGCCATTGGCAGTGATGTTCCCGTTGCTTTTTCGGATTGCCACTGATCGTGAGGCGATAGTGGATTCTTATGCCCAGATGCAAGGCCAGGTGGTTGTGTGGAATGTAGTTCTACGTCATCAAGTGCAGGATTGGGAGGTGGGGCAAGTGCTGGGTCTGTTGGGTTTTTTGTATAGGCTTCGGTTTAGAGCGTTTGGAGAGGATTTTATGAGGTGGGATTGTCCGAAGTCTAAAGGGGTGTTTTCTGTATCTTCTTTTTACCATAGGCTTGCAGGGAGGGTTGGGGTGCCTTTCCCTTGAAAGAGTGTTTGGGTGGTGGGTTGTCCGTCTGAGGTTGCTTTCTTTGTGTGGACAGCTGCATTAGGCCGTATTCTGACGATTAATAATTTGAATTGCCGTGGGCATATTTTGGTCAACTGGTGTTGCATGTGTTGTGGAGCTACGGAGTCAGTGGATCATTTGCTTATTTGCTGTCCGATTGCTTCACGCCTTGGGATGTCTATAGTTGCTCTCTTCGGTTTGGATTGGGTTCAGCCAGGGACTGTAAGGGCTGTGTTACAAAGCTGTGTTGGGGGGAGGGTTGGGAAGAGAAGGCGGAAGGTTTGGAACTTGGCTGGCCATTGTCTTATGTGGCTACTATGATTGGAGCGTAATCGGTGGGTTTTTTGGGGGGAGCTGCGTTTCGCGGTTTGGTTGGAGAGGCGTTTGCTCCTCGTGGTGCATAGTTGGTCAACGCTGACTGTGGACCTGGCTATTTTGTCTTTTGTTGAATTTGTAGAGGATTTGTCTTCATAGTTCTTTTGCTTACTTTCATTCATTCCGGTCTAGGCTGCTTTTTGTTTTGTTAGTCTACCTT
Source organism: Camellia lanceoleosa (assembly GCA_025200525.1). Lineage (NCBI taxonomy): Eukaryota > Viridiplantae > Streptophyta > Magnoliopsida > Ericales > Theaceae > Camellia > Camellia lanceoleosa. Next base: position 124,849,106 of record CM045759.1, on the reverse strand, counting down.
TTTGTATTCTTTGCATCGCCTTGATGCCTTGTAATAAAGTTGGTTTATTTATCAAAAAAAAAAAAAAAAATCAAGTATAAATAAACATTATATAAATAAAAACTACTATAATAAGTTTGAGTTGTTTTTCTTTTGTTTTTATGAGATTTATATGTTTGAGAGGTTCCTCTTTTAGTTGGGAGCGAGTTTCTTTCCCGACGGGTGTGAGTTTCTTACAAGTTTCTTACTTGGGAGCACGGAATCGCGTTTCTTAGTAAGAAACGCCACCAAATTAGAAGGTTCCTGCTACTAGGAAAAGGACATGCCGGGATACGCTGTATTTAAAAAAAAAAATTAATTTTTTTATAGCAGGCCCAAGGTTAATGAATTTGATGGGAATAATTATTTAACATAGAATAAGTATATAATATTAAAAAAATATGATGTATATAATTATTTGTATACATCATATTTTGCACATGTCCCCAGCGTTTTGTGTTCTGTATTTTTTGAAAACTTGCGTATCCGCATGTATGTGCTTCTTAGCTTACCAAGAGTTTAGAAATGAGTTTTGAGCATCACACCCTAGGTGAAGAGTTTAAATATCACCAGGTGGACTGGGATACAAATACAATGTGTACCCCATTGCGTGAGGGAGGTTTTGGTATAAAAAAACTTGAGCAATGGAGATCTACTTGTGAACAAGATAAAACTCTGTAGGAGAGTGATTTTTGCTAAGCATGGGCAAATGTTTGGGGGGTTAGTCTTCTAGGGAGGTTTCTATGTCTTATGGTAACAGGCTTTGGATGGGCATTTGTAAAGGCTTGGACACTAGCAAACATTAATTTTCTTGCCTTGCTTTCTGCTCTCAGTTGATAAAGACCTTGCCATGTTAATTCTTTTTGGCTTGGCTTAAAGGCTATAACCGTAAGTAGCTAGCTAGTGCACTAATGTTTTTCCTTACTAGTAAAGGGGCTGCTAGTTGTAGCTTTCAGTGTACCAGTGAATGGGAAAAGTGACTGTTATGTCCCACTCCAGAATGACTGTTGGGCTACGTTACACGGACTTGGGTGTGGGTATCGGGTGCGGGTACGTATCTAGGGGTCAGGCACTTCAAAACTAAAAATCGAGGATACATGGATATGGATCCAAACGAGGATACGGATACGGGGATGCGTTAAATATTTAATTTTTAAAATATATTTATTATATAAAGATAAGTGAAATAGTTATTTTTTAAATATATTTATTATTTTTATCTTATATATTACTTTTATTGATAATTTTTTTAATTTGTCTATATAATTTATTTTTTTACTTTTAATTGACATATATATTATAAATAACAAAAATATAAATTAGTTACATAACAGCCCATGATATTAAAAGATTTGTTGGCCAAAATTTTAATAGTCCCAAATTTTAGTAGGCCCAAAATTTATGTCAATCTTTTGTAGCCAATTGGTAGTGAAGACAATTGTTTAACAAATAAGTAAGTTTAACACTGGAAAGCCCAAGAGTACTTACAGCCCAATTTTAAAGTTGTGGATCTTCTGATGTTCAGCCCAATTGTTTTTAAAAAAATATTTTTATAAAATGAATAAAAGAGAGGGATGAAATATAATAAATACAGAATAAAAGAGGTGGAGGGGGGGGGGCAGATCAAAAGGCAGATCTGAGAGAGAGGGCAGATCAAAAGGCAGATCTGGAATAGAAGAGAGAGAGAGAGAGAGAGAGAGAGAGAGAGGCATGAACAAAAAACAGAGGGAATGCATCAACCCAGAAGAAGACGAACCAGTTCAAAAAATAAGAAAAAAAATAAAAAACAGAGGCAGGAACACCACAAATTCATCGGAAGACGAAAGGAAGACGAATCAGCCGAAGACGATTCAGTTCAAAAAAAAAAAATCAGCCGAAGATGATTCAGGCGAAGACGATTCAATTAAAAAATTATGGGAATGCATCGACGAAGTAGAAAAGGTTGCAATAAGCCACCGGCGACTTCAACTCTTCAGCTTTTTGGTGACCTCTGCCTCAACTTTGCTTCTACATTTCAGGCTTCTTTTCCTTTCCATTCAAATCATGTTGTGAAGTTTTGTATTTTGTTGGTTTGATTCTTCTGATCTTATCCTCTTCCCGTACCCGTACCCGTGTCGTGTCGTGTCGTGTTGACACGGGTACCTCCCAAAAATGAACAAGTCCGTGTAACGTAGCTGTTGGGGATATGGACGCAAGGTGATGTTTTGTGTTGCATTTGATGTGGCGATGAGAGGCTTGAAGTGGACTTCCTGACAATTTTTTCCAGATTGCAGTAGATTGGGAAAGTGGTTAGCAGACTACCTTCGATAGGAAGGACATTAGTTAGATTGGAAAATGGATGAGTTGACAGGCCTGTTAATGATACTATAAGGTGTGAGGAACATAGGTAAAGGGAATGATTTGTTGGAGTGGAATGCATAACAAGGTTGGGGTGTTTTGAGGTGAAGTCTTTCTGTGAGGCTCCAGTGAATCAAGGGATCGCTGCATTTCCTTGGAAAGGGATTTGGGTTTCTTTTGCTCTGTCTAAGTTATGGGTTCTTCGCATGGTTGGCTATGCAAGATGAGACTGTTAACTAAGAAGCACCGACACATCTAAGGAGGTAACGTGTCATGTTCGACACCGACATGACACTCGTTGGACAAAACAACACTACACATAAAACACATTACAAGCTTGAATAAAATAACTTGGTATCGAATAATAAAACAAAAGCAATATAAATTTATAGTTGTTTTCTTCCTTTAGACTTAAAAAATTATTATATTTGGCTTAAATAATCATGTATATGACATATAGTTATCATTTATTCCTACATATGGCATATAATAAATAGGGTCTGGCTTTGGTCCAGTCCGTCATCGGACTGGACCGTGCTGTTGGGCCTGTGGAGGCCCACCACGGGTCCCGTTTTGAAAATCTGAACTGTTCAATGTGTAGAACTCGTCGAGTACTATGCTTGTGAAAAATCACATTGATCGGATATCGATAGCTATGTGATTAAATCAGTTTTGTATAAAAAAAAATGGACGGTGAATAAATTAACGGTTGATAAAAAACTGTTTTGATCACATAGCTATCGATATCCGATCAACGTGATTTTTCACAGCCATATAGTACTCGACGAGTTCTACACATTCAACGATTCAGATTTTCAAAACGGGACCCGTGGTGGGCCCCCACGGGCCCAACAGCACGGTCCAGTCTGATGGTGGACTGGACCAAAGCAAGGCCCTAATAAATATATAAAATTATATATTTTGCAAGTGTCCCTTGTATGTCATGTGTCCTATATTTTGTGAAAATTTTCATGTTGGCGTGTCCATGCTCATGCTTCTTAGACGGTAATGCTATTGACAATGCTAGGATGAAGAGTTTGTTTGTCATCTTCTTATTTATTATGATACTAATGAAGCACGAACACCTCTTCAAAGGTGACGTACAGGTGTCTGACACGCATAGGACACGCTCCAAACACGTGTCGGACACGCTTGAGAGAGTCGGATACACTAGGACACGCTGGGGACACATTAAGGACACATTGGAGACACGCTAAGGACCATTTTTAAAATAATAATAATTTTTTTACTAAAATAGCATACTTAAGGTTGATAAATTTAATAAAATGAAATATTTGACATAAAAGAACTATTAAATATTTAAAAATATTGCATATAATAAACATATAAAATTATATGTTTTGCACATGTCCCCATCATATCATGTCTTGTATTTTTTGAAAATTTGCATGTCTGTATCGTGTTCGTATCATGTCATGCGTCCGTGTTCGTGCTTCTTAGGATGCTGCTATAGATCTTTGGGGATGATATTATCTTTGTTTGGGGAATCTTGGGTGTTTCCTCACAATGCTATGGATCATCTATACTATTATTAAGTGAAGGCCTAAATTGGTTTAGTGAAACATTCTTCTCCTCATGCCACATGGCAACTTTATATATGCTAAAATAAAAAAATTATTATACATAACGTAAGCAAATGTTGAACCCAAAACTTTGGATTTCATTAAGAGCATACTTATTACTTAAGTAACATATGTATTATGATATTAAATTCTTTATTATTTATTTTTGTTATTAGTTATGTGAATTGCATACGCATCATGTGTGCCACCCGCTAGTATTCATGGTTGGAGGGGTATGGACTAGGAGTATAAGTTGGAAACAAAATAAGGAAAGCATGGTTGCCTAATTTGGGAGGATCAAAAGCAAAGGTCTGAGAGAGAATTGTATGCAGATAGGGTATATACTTGTGGTACCTTCTACTATTACTATTGTGATTGGTGGAAAGTAGTGGAATAGGGGGGCATATTGTTGGGTGGTGGGGGAACAATAGGGAGCATATACATTTGTGATTGGTCGAATGTATTGCCATGTAGTACCCTATTGGTGTACAAAACTTTTTCCTTTCAAGGGTATAGAGGAGCCTATTTTTAAAATGAAAAGTAGATTTTTGTTTATTTTGTATAGCTAGACATCGGGGAAGGTGAATCCTTCCTTGGATCAATTTATGGACTTCATAGTCTTTTGAATAGCTTATACTTGTAGGGCTTGAGTAGCGAAAACAGGATCAATTAGAATATCTAGACATTTTAGACATAATGCATGTTTTGAACTTAAGGCATTATTGGAAGGAAAATCGATTTTGGGGTTGGTAGTGACTAGCAAGTTGTTTTTAAGGCTAAAGTTCACAGTAACAATTTATATTTATTGGTTTGATTCCCATCTTTTCGAACAACAGTAAATTTGATCTCATGGAAATGTGCCAATTCTTTATATGTATGCAATATAGTCCATATAGGTATGTATATGTGTAGTGTGTGTTTCTGGGTATAGAAGCAGTTGTTTTGACGGCTAAGAGTCTCATCTTTTGGCCTGTTATCATGAAATACGTTTGTTTATTTGTTTTTTTTTTTCCCCCCTTTCGGAATTTATTTCAAAAAGTTTAGACTTTTTTAATTTATTTTCAAATTGCGTGAAAGTGTGGTTAATTAAACACATTTTCACTTTCAATCATCTTTGTTTTGCAGTTTGATTTAGAGTAGAAGTTTGTTTAAAGTCAAAGTGTAGATAAAGCGTGATTGCTAACGTCTTTTTTCAAAACGTTGTTAGCAATCATGTTTTCATCAGAGTTTGACAAAAATATTAGACTAAAAAGTGTGGTTACTGAACGCGCTTGCAAGAAAATGTGTTTACTAGCCACATTTTCATGTATTCTAAGATATAAGTTGGGAAAAAAATCCATTTTTTTAAAATAAGGCCTTGTTTGGCATGATCTAAAAAAGCCAAAAAGTCAAAAAGTCAATATCCTATTTAAGTCATATCACCTCTCTAACACATCACTTCAAACCCAACCCATATCCAATCCATATTTCATAAAAAGTCAAAAAGTACACTTATTTAGATCATCCTAAACCACCCCTAAATTTTAAAACGAACTTATTGGCGGTAAGAAGCCCTATCTTTTGCAGGTGCTCTTGCTTCATTCGAGGTCTGGTGCTTCACAGTGAATTCCTTCCGGGATTTTTTTGTTTGAAGGCCTGATTCATTTGCAGAATGGTCAATTACGCATCATTGTGGAGTACTAGTTTCTCACCAGGAAGAAAAATGCAATGGCGGTGGCAACCAGTGAGTTCAATACATAGTACATTTCTGGAACTTCTTTTCACAAGTATATTGTTTTTTTCAATTTCCAGCAATTTTATCTTTGGTCGAATGTCTCTTCGTATATTCATGTGACTTCTCCACGACAGCTACTGTTATATTAGCACAAATGAATTGGTTATATATATATATATATAAGAATATATATTGCGACGAATGATGTTTATTTCTTATTTGAGGACTCAGCTTTGGAACTGCTTGTAGCATTGGTTGAATGCTCGCTACCTTTTATTGATTTATTTTGGTAAGTATTTGTATTTATTTGACTCGTTAATTTCATATGTTTGTATGGCTGACATGGAAACATTCCTTGGCTGTTGGAAGTTTGTGAAATTGTTGCTTTGCTTACTTTTATTAATGAAATATAAATACGAAGATAAAAATAAGAAAGTCAGTTATTTTGGCTTCTGCAAGAAAGAGATGGAGCCTTGAATCAACTGAAGATGAAGAAGGTAAAGTAGCTTAGGCTTTTGATTACCAAATTTTGATGCAAGTAAATTTTGCATTCTTTTGAAGCAATGACGCAACGCATCAATGTAGACCTAAGCTCAAAATTAGGTAATTATGATCTCTGTACTGAATACTAATCACCCGATCGCAAATCCACATTGACCACCTGAATTTTGGAGTTAAAGTAGTTTTGATATTTAACAGTGTTGTCTTGTTGCCATAATACTATATATTTATAGTTGAATGTCATATCTCTTTATATTGTGTCGGAATTTTTTTTCAAATCATAGTAAAATCACAACAATCGTGAATGTAGCTCTATTCTAGAGTGAACCACGCAAATCTTTTTGTTCTTATGTGCTTGATATTGTTTCTTATTTTATTCTTATTTGTGTTTTGTGTCTTATCAATCGTTGTTGGGTATATCAATTCCGAACATGATCATGGTGAATGGCTACACAAAATCAAATTAAATCAATTGATAATGATTCTTTTTTCTTAAATATACCCATGTGTACAATGTAAAAACTTACATGGCAATATTATGACCAGAACTTGCCTCTTTTTTTTCTTCTTGTTTTATTTTTAATTTTTGTCTTGACAACTAATATGGTTTATATTTTCTGATAATTCTAGTGATTCATTGTGAGGGAGTCAAAGATGGTCAAATTTGAGATGTAGGTTCCAAGTTGTTACAAGAATCATTTTTGTTGACCAAAATAGCAAAATCCAATAATGACAATAATAATAAGCATGAGCTATATTTATATGCTAGCTTATTAATAGTGCAACAAAGTGTATCTGTCCTAATGCAATGTCCTCTGGGCTTGGATTCTATGTGCTAATGCCTATTTCATCCTCCCCATCTTATTGTTGCGAGTGCAATTTTTCTTTTCCTATTATCCTCCTATCGATTGTTCAAAAGAGTAAAATTACATTGCACTCCTTTATCTCATGCTATCATATACCTTGATTTTCACGATTTAGCAACAAAAAGGGACATGAGAAAAAAGACAAGGTAGGGATAGGGGTGTTGAATGAGGTGAACGATCGAACAGTTAACTGTTCAAGTTTAGTTCATTAAATTTTTGAATCGATCTTAAATAAGTTTTTGTCAAGCCAAGTTCAGTAATTTATTATTTTTATATAGTTTTAGACTTGTCAAACCTAGCTGAATGAGTAATTAACTGTTCAAGTTTGGTTTGAAAACTTTAATGAGCTCTAAAATACGTTCAAGTTTGGTTTGTTTACTTAACGAATTGAGTTTGAACGAATTTTTAATAAGCTAAACATGAATTGAGCTTAAATTGTTTAGTTTGTTTATCATCCTTAGGTAGGGAGCCAAATGATATGTTCTCAAAATTTATCATTTTGTCTCTAATGTATTTTCTTTTTTTTTTTGGTGCTTCGGAAAGGATTTTCGAAGGATTCTCTAATGTATTTTCAATCATATGACCGTGTATCAAAATTTCACGACATCATGAGATTGAGAGTGTATTAGGAACAAAAGACATGGTATTACTTTGTTTGGTTTGGATTTTTAAAAACAGTTTTTAGTCTTTGATTTGCATTTTTATATTTTAGTGATTTTTAAAATATTTTAATAATTTTTACTTTTTTGACTTACTTAATCACAATATACTTAAAAGGTATAAATTTTATATAATTTAAAAAAAAAAAAAAAATTCATTCAATACAACAAAATATGGAAATACATTGATTTTTTTTTTATATATATTTTTAATTTTTTTGGGTACAAATATATAAGTTTTAAATGTACTAGGTCTATCAAAAAAAAAAAAAAAAAAATACTAAAAAAAATACAAAAAATAAAAAATATAATTTTCAGCAAAATGAAAATTACGAAAATTTTGAGAATATAGAATTTTGTCTCTAATGCACTCTACGATTGTTCCTTTTGGAATTTCTACGACATTGTGTGATTAAGAGTATATTGGGAACCCAGATTAGGATTTTGGAGACAAAGGAAAGGATTGGTTGTCATCAAGTCTTGGCCTAACCTAAAATTATGTTTGGATCTTAGATTTATAGAGAGAAAAAAAAAATGGTAAAATAAAATAAATTTAATTTTATCCATTTTTTGTTAGATTAAGAAAATATTTTCAAAAATAGAAGTGATATGTAGCTCGAAAAGAGCCCCCCGAATTGTGCCGAATTTGAAAAGAAGAAGGAAGAAGAAGAAGAAGAAGAAGGACAGGAGGGGCCAACATCAACCGGGCTGGACAGGGGGCGGAGGTAGAGGCGGAGGCGGGGTGGAGACGATCGGCCGACGAACTCTGAAAGTGATTTAGTCATGACGATCTGGCGACGAAATGCAGTCATGACGATCAGCCGACGGCGGAAGTGGAGGGGCCCTCTCTTCTCTCCATTCCCTCTTCCCCTCCTCTTTCTCTTCTTCTCTCTTCTCTCCCTCTTTCTCTTTCTCTCCCTCTCCCTTTGTCTCAGACCTGCATAAAGAAAAAAAAAAAACTACCCAAAACAATGTCATTTTGGGTAGTCGGGGGATTCGGAGGGCAAAATTCGGGGGAAAAATCATTTTTGTTTAAAAAATAACTAGATATTTTAAGTGTCACATGTTGGACAATCTTTACTATATTATGAATAAATTATGTTTGTATACTTAACAATAAACAGAAGAAATAAAGAAAATGAGAGAGATTGTTTGATTACAAAAATCAAACCAGAATATAAAATAAATAAATAAATAACAGATTTTTATTTTGTTACAAAAACAAAATCAAAATTTGAAACAGAAAAATAATAAAACATAAAGTAAATTAATTACTTACCAAATTAATTTGTTGAATAATTTTTTTGATCAAGTCCAATGTTTAATACAGTGTCCTTAAGATAGATTTGTCATCTCCACGGTGCTTTCAGATTGTGGACGTCTATCTCTTAGGATAAAATGATCAACTGCGAATAATAGCAGCACTACAAATCATTCGCACAACGAACACATTTTGTGTTTACACTCTTTCTCACAGAAAATTAATGCAGCAAAATGAAGAAATTGAAGCAGTAGAGAAGAACGAAATTTGTGAATGAAAAATCTAAATGAGGGCTTGTCTTATTTATAGATGAATTCGTGGCTGTTTAGATTTGAATGAACAGGTACAAGACCTGTTCGGTTTTGAATCAAACCTGTTCGGTTTGAAGTTGCTGAATCTGTTCGGTTTTAGAACAGATAGGAACCTGTTGGGTTTAAATTCAAACAGATTTAAATATGTGCGGACAGATATGAAACTTGGACAGAAATATTGAAGAGGTGCAAACAACTTTGAATTTTTCCAACCAAAATTTGAAATTAAATTGGACCGATTTTATTTTACCAAAAAATAAAATTAAATTAAAATGTTTTTGGCCTAAAAAGAATTAGTATTGGGTTTGACAAGCCCAATCCAACCTCACACCACGCACCTGTGCTCGCCCGGACTGACGACGGCGGCGGCGCACGCATGTTTATTTTTGGATCCAATGGGTCTAACCTACTTTGCCCATAACCTTATCCTTTCACAAAACTTGGATACCCTTGGGGACCTCCTCAAGTTACAAACCTATGCCTTATAAAACCTAGAAAAATTTGCCTACTAAACCGATGTGGGACAAGCTTTAATTCAAACATTTAAGGAATTTCTACTAAAACTCCATTTTCCATGGAGCTCACTTTGGCTTCAATTTCTCATTCACCCGATGATGGTTTTGAACAACCAAATATACTACGTGAATCACAACGCAGCATAAAACGCGTTACCACTTAGACCCGCCAAATTTGGTGCATGGGTCCCACATAAAAATTAGATCAAAGTTGAGAAAAAAATCTTATTTTCCAAAACCATTTCTAACATCACATAGACAACGGGAGGGTGTGGTGACAGACCTCTCAAATTTTAGAAAAATCTCATTAATTCATATTATTTATCTACAATTTTTATTATTATTTGGACTCTCAAAATTTATATTATATTTTTGGGTTTGCCAATGAGAATTTAACAAAATTTTCTTTAGTTATCCAAACAATAAATATGTTTAAGTAACTATATTTTAATTAATTTTACAAACTAAATATTCAAACACAACAAAAAAGGACAAAGCCTACAATTTCGTGTTTAATAAAGAAAGATCAGAATGTGTAGCAATAAATTTTGTTATTAAATGATAACATGAGCAAATAAACAAATAAGGTAATCATAATTACCCGATATCATTTTATTGTTTTATTAGTTAAATCGTTAATTATGTCATATCACATGTAAATATCATTTTTTTATGTCGAAAGTAAATAGGGAGAATATCATATAAATTGAAAAGATAAAAAATAATTACTAAGAGGGAGGTTTATGTCGAGTAAATTGGCTGAGCTAGTTTGGGCTTGGGCCATGTCATTGGGTTACACGACCGAGCTGGCATAACTGAGGGCGGTTTGGATCGAGGTTTTGGATCACGTAGTTAAGCTAGTTCGAGATCCGAAAGCTAGACCGGGTTAGTTGTTAGGCTTGGATCATGAGCCAAGCTAGGCGAAGTGATGATGCTTTTCAACCGGGCTAGATGCACCTGTTGTGCGCCGAGGTCAAGCGAAATTTTCCTTGACGAAGGGATAGAACTCAACAAAGTGAGTGTGGTGTGTCGAGTTGGTTGAGCATTTCGGACATAGACCGGCAAGAGTCAGCTCGACCCTAAGGGTTAGGGCTGGAGAGCTAAGTAAGACCGGGTTGTATATAACTCGGCGGGAATAGCTACGTGGCCCAATCAAAATGTAATGAGAGGAATCCACTAAAAGTGTGTGTCAATACCATTTGGTAGTTTGGGCAATGTTGTTTGGTGATATTGATGCGTACACGTGTAAGGAATAGAGAGGGTAGTACAGCTGCTCGTCCAGAAGAGGACGACAAAAGTAGTGCGTAGACAACTTTGAGAGGCAAGGCAGTAGCTTAGAGACGACACACGACCTTACACTTAGAAAAACGAAGCGAATTTTATGAACTCTCTCTCTCTCTCTCTACATTTCGTTTCTCTCAAAAGTGTGCTAATTTGATCATCGGAGGGGCTTTCCGGCATCACACCCGTCGGGTAGCTCATTGTCGTTATGTTCTTAGGTTATTCGGAGTGAAGCAAAACTTGAACACGAGGAGTACGGACAGCAACAAATATTTGCTCCTCGTACAATTGGCGCCGTTTGTGAGAATTATGCATCTATGAAAGATGTTATACATTTGCAAATTAATAAAATACAAGTGAAAGATGTGTTTGATACAAATGAGAATTATACATCTATGAATTTTCTATTAGGGGAATGTTATACAACTAAGATTTATAATTATTTTATTAACTAATATGTCATTTATAATATTATAAAAAAATAATGTATTTTGAAAAAGTATTTGAAAAGTTATCTTAATAAAAATGATTAATATGGTGTAAATTCCTACTTAATATAATCTATACATTTTAGTTTTTTGGTAGGTATTATTACTAATAATGTTATTGTAATGAGATCTATTTTAAATATCAAAATTTTGATATCACAGTACACATTGGTTAGAATGATTTTTTTTAAAAAAAACTTATTAATTAATATAACATTTTCTTTGCAATTATTTGAGCAAATTACACAAGTAGTCCATATATTTTGATTCTTATGTCATTTTAGTCCATGTAATTTCAATCGGCTTAAATTTATAATTTTGTCTCAATTTAATTCAATTTATTACATTTTTTTAATGGAAAATACACGAGCGAGATGTTATGCTTTTATAGGAAAAAAAATTATAAATTTATTCATCTCAGTAAATTAACTTTAACCAATTTAGTGATTATTTTGTTTCAAAAATTGTAATCGGTGTTATCAGTTAGACCAAATGGACACAAAATTTAAAATTAATAGTCAAAATCAAGCTAATTAAAATTACATGGACTAATAGAAAAGGCAAAATGATATAATTTGGCCCAATTATTTTCTCAGCTTTCCCATTTATATGACATTTCCCTTAAATATTACTTATCTTTTTGTCTTTTTGTATTTAGAGTAATACCATTTTAATAGTAAATTAAATAAATAATGTCAATTTGATAAATAAAAAAAATGAAGATTTTCATTAATATGAATTTTTCTTAATTTCCACTAATATAGTTATTTTCACTTTTATTTTCAGTGGAATCTTAACTGTTTTAGATACCAAATTCTCAAAACAAAAAATAAAAAAAAAATCAAAATGATTTTACAAAACAACAAAAATTCCACGCGCTTCAAAATCACTTGCGCACAAACTCCAATTGTATCTCAACACGTGGACACCCTGAGCCCTATTTTGGAAAGTTAATTAAAAACTAACTTTTTAATTTTTTTTTAAGATCACATATCCTTTTATTTTTTTACATATATATATTTTTTTAAATTCAAAAAATTAACTTTTAATCTACTTTTTAAAATAAGTTGAAAAATAATTATTTACCTGAAGACCTCTTAAATTATTGAAAACTATTATTTTAATTTCCTAAACTACCAAAATGTATAAATGAATTCTTATATCATTGAAAAGTATCGCTTTATCTCCTAAATTATAAAAACATACAAATGAACTTTTAAATTGTTGGCTTGTTTCATTTTAATCCCTTATGTTCGGACTCTAATTTGTAATCTTTTATAATTTTAAAAATTTATTTGTACGTTTTTATAATTTAAGGACAAAATGATACTTCTCAATAGTTGGAAGATTCATTTATGGGGTTTTTTTTTTTAAGGTCCCTGATATTAAGGTTGTATAGCATAAAGGACATTCAATATTTTCATAATGTCTAAGGTCTCTCAACAATATTTTCATAATGTCTAAGGTCCCTCAATCTTGATCCAGAGATATTTCAGTGCAAAGAAAATTGGTCCAGAGAAATTGTGGCCAAGAGAAATTTTGACCCAAATTTCTCTGGAAAGTCTAGATTCAGAATTTCTCTGGTCCAATTATTCTCAGAATTTCTCTGATTTGAGGAAGGAAGGGAAAATAAACGATCATAACAGTAAACTCACATCCAATGTAAGGGTATTTGAAAACTGAGCATACACAAAATTATCGTCAATCAAACTAGAGCTGAGATCCAAATGTTCTAGTGCATTTATGTGAGACAAAAAGCAAAATTTGCCAAAAGAAGAGTTGGACATGTCCAAGAAAGATAGGGAACTGGTTTCAACATATAGAAAGGCTTCAGACACATCTGCATATGTTGCTCCAAAGAGAATAAGCTTCGATATAGGAACTTTATTACTATGCCCTTCAAAATATAGAATGAATGTTGCAATTACTCATGTTTAAACTTGGTCCAGAGAAATTTCAGTCCCAGAGAAAATTGATCCAGAGAAAATTCTGGGAAGAATTTCTCTGGACCAATCCAGAGAAAATTTAGTTAAAAAACTAGAGAATTTCTCTTTTTTCAACTTGGAGAAAATTCAGTTCAAAAACATGAGAATTTCTCTGGTTTCAACTTCAAATGAAAAAAAAATTCAATTCACAATTTGGAACCTGGAATGCTTAATGGACTTCACAGAGAAATTCTAGTTTACAGAGATTTTCTCTGGTTCAATTTTCTCTGGATTTCACAGTTCACAGAGAATTTTTGACAGGTTTGCAAAGCAGAAGTTTATTGAGTGTGGTTTGTGCAGATCATAGCAGAAGTTTATTTGCAAGTTGTGGTTACATAATTGCCTCACGTGCTGGTATATACTTGTCAGAACTATGGCATACATAAACCACACCGTTTTACCTTAGGCATTCGAGAAATGGAGCTTAGAACTTATGTAGAAACTACTTCCTCGACATGTTGAGATTATAGAGATGATTGATGAGGAGGTAGTGCAAAATAAACACACACAATCTTTCTCCACTAGAAGTTCTTACTTCCATACTAATTTCTGTTATTTGCTATTTTTCAGTTGATCCATAAAAAAAATATGAGAGTATAGTACATCAGATTCTGACCTGTTGGAGAAAAAAATGAAGGCAATGAGAATTTTAGAAAATGTTGATGTGCCTACTTCCATTTCTGATTTATTTGTTAAACAAAAAGAAAGTCCTGTTGTTGAATCCAGTGAAGAAGTTGAAGAATCTGATGAAGAACTTCCGGGTCACGGATCTGGGCAACGCGGAAGTCTGCGACGGTGGCAAATCGGAGGGAGGAGTCGGAGGAGAAGGTGTTGAGGAAGAGGTCGTAGAGGAGGGTGTGGCAGCGGCGACTTTGGAATAGCTTCGACATGATCTCACCGATAAACGATTCGAACAAGGAGAATCCTCATCTGGTCAACGCCGCTCCCGCGAAGATCGAGTTGATCGATGTGTCCTTGGCGGAGGAGCTGAGTGTGATCTGCCAAAAGATCGAACGCCTGAGATTGGACAGAGAGAAGACGGAGAAGATGTCGAAAGAGAGGCATTTGGTGATGGAGACGAATTTGAAGGAGATGGTGAAGAGAGGTGAGGTCCAGAAGCTGCTTCAGATCGAGGTCGATAGGTTGTTTCGGGTAGAGAAATGTTTAGGGACCTCAGACATCAAAAAATAATTTTGTAGATCTTTTCCATTACGAAAAGTGGGAGAGGGACCCTAGACCGATTTTCCCTTCATTTATACGTTTTTATAGTTTAAGAAGTTAAAAGTAATACTTCTCAATAGTTTAACGTTGAATTTGGTTTGGTAATTTGAGAAAGGATTTGAAAAAGAATAAAGAAAAAGATAAGTAAAATGTGAATGAAATATACTTATACTTCATTTAATTTCACATATCTTTTATAATTTCCTTTCTAAATCTCCTAACCAAACAATGTTTTAAGAGTTTGGGTAAATAAGCCACATGAAAAGGTGAGTGTCCTTCACGAATACTGAGGCGCGTATGTTTCTTCTAAATTTTCAATAATAGCGTTAATAAATAAAAACTAGAAAATTAAAAAAAATTAAAAAATTAAAAAAACACTTGCTCTGTACAGACACAAAATCGAAGAGAGAGAGAGAGAGAGAGGGAGAGATCGGAGAGAGACACAGAGAGCGAGGCTTGGGTTCTTCAATCTCCGATTCGAAGAGAGAGAGAGAGAGAGAGAAATTTTTGGAGAGAGGAAGAATCGGAATGCAGAGCGATTTCTAGAGAGAGAGGGAGAATGAATGAAAGAACAATGGAGGAAGAGGGGATATGGATTCCGAAGAGGAAAGTCTCTGCGAACACTCTTCTGAATCTGAATTTCAACTTGTATTTCGAAGCTCCGACGAGGTCAGGGTATTGAATTTCTCTCTGTTTCTCTCTCTTGTATGCTCGAATTTTCTCTCTCTAGAAGCTTGAATCTCTGCTGTTCTTGCATTTCAATTCTCTGTAATTTTGAATCTCCACATACTGGAATAAGCTCTCATCATCAAATTAATTCTGGGTTGGGGTTTTGGGAGAGAATAATCAAGACTGTAAGTTGTCAAATAGGTATGAATTGGGGTTTACTTGGTGTTACAGAGAGGTATCTTTGTTGGGTTTTCGACTTCGTCGTTGAAAAATTGAGCCTTTTCTTGTGTGTATATGAGTAATTTGGATTGGGATTTGTGTTTGGTGGATTGCAATTTCAAAATTTATGCAATTGGTTTTGGAGGGAGAGTTAGTTGGAAATTGGGATCTCTGGTTCTGGAGTCAACCCCTTCAATCTTCAAATTCTTTTGCTTGGGTTTCTGAAGATGTTCTTCGGTTTGGCATTGTCGGATTTGCTCGGGGAGGGATTAAAACTTGCGTGGAAGATGGGATTTTGGAAAAAAAGCAAAACCCTAATTTAGTAGTGAAATTAGGGCTTCTAGGTTTTGGGTTTGGTCGGTGGGAATTTTGTGATCTTGCTTGCTGTGTACGGACTTTATGTGCTGAGAATGCAACCTCCACATCAGCACCAACGGATCAATCTTGCTGAATTGAAAGCTCAGATGGTTAAGAAACTTGGGCCAGAGGTGTCAAAGCAATATTTTTATTTTTTGAATAGATTTTTGAGTTTGAAGCTAAGCAAGGTGGAGTTCAATAAGCTTTGCGTTCGGATTGTTGGAAGAGAAAATATTCCACTGCATAATCAATTCATTCGTTCAATTCTGAAAAATGCCTGTAGTGCAGAAGTCCCACCGTTGACTCATGAGAAGGAAGTTCTGAAGTCAGTTAAAGCAGTTGGAAATAAAGAGCCTACAAGGGATGGGCACAAGCAAAGTGTGTCAAATCCGTCATATTTGTCAAATGGTGATATTCTGCAATTGTCACCGCGAAAGGTCAGGACTGGAACTCGTGATCGAAAGCCTTTGGATTGTCCTAGTTCTTTTGCACCAAATGGAAAGACAAACTTTGTTTCTCAACAATCATCAACTGAACATGATGGTAATTCAACTGTTGTTTTGGAAAATGGGGTTTCGACTCCACATGATATTCGAAGGCCGGTGCAGCATCATCAAGGACCCATGGAACGAGCAGAAAATGAAGGGGAGGTTTCCCATTATCACTCTGATAATTTACCCATAATAAAGGGCTTGCCAGATGGTTCAGTCTCTGCGCATAGCAAAGACCTGGCTGAAGAATTATCTTTTGAAGATAGAAAAGGGGGTTATGTGCGGAGTCTACTCCGTGCACCACTTGGTGTTCCATCTTGCCCAGCTAGTGTAGGTGGAGCCTACAGAATGATGCCTTTGGCAAGTAGTAGTACTTGTGTTAGCTCATTCAACATTGGTGGTTTGTTGGACAGCACAGCATTGAGGGAACATATGGAGCAGATTGCTGCAACACAGGGTCTTGAAGGCGTGACTATGGACTGTGCCAATTTGTTGAACAACGGGTTGGATGCTTACTTGAAGGGTTTAATCGGGTCGTGCGTTGAACTAGTGGGGGCAAGGTCAGGGCATGAACCGACAAAGAGCAGTATGAACAAGCACCAAACTCATTTGAAGCTTGTTAATGGTGTCAGACCGGGTCATCATCTTCATCCTATGCAAAGTAGCAATAGGCCTATGGAAGGTGTACAAGAAAGGAAATCCGAATGTCCATTGTCTTTACTCGATTTCAGGGTTGCTATGGAGCTGAAACCACAACAGCTTGGTGAAGATTGGCCGTTACAGCTGGAGAAAATATGTACACGTGCATTTGACGAATAAAAAATGAAACCAAACTCTAGTGTTTATGTTTTGATTCAGTGCATTTTATGGCTTTTGGGCATGTTGATGATGTAATTTCTCGTTTATGGCCTTTTCTGAACCGTTCTACTGCCCTTGGGGCCCCTTACAAGATGATGGGGTTCAGAGCTGGAAATCGTTATAGTCGTATCTCCTGCTTCAGAGCTTGTGTCCTCAGTAAGAAATACGGTATTTATCAGCAACCAATCAAAGGGACTTGAAGAAAAAGATTGCCGATGTATGGTTGCATTGTTGTAATATTAGCATATGTCTCTCACTGCATGTTTTCCACTTTTTTTCTGTAATTTATAGCCCATTTAAGAGGACAAATTAGAAACAGTTTTGCAGGAATAATTTTATGTAGTCTGGTAGGAAGCTCAATTGCATGTAACAGTTTTTGTGTATGTATTTTCAAAACTAGGAATTGATTGCTATCTCATTATTAACACCACGTTTTGACAAAGATTATTCTTGATGGTTATATAACATTGCTCGTCTTGAAAGTAATGTTATATTTGTCCAGCGGTTCAGTGGATTTCTACCTTGTTTCTTTTTTTGCAATTTTAGTTTTAGTTTTGGATATTGCTTTCTTGTTTTTTGAAGCTTGTCTATCTTATTTCTTTTTCTTGTAAGTTAGAGATGTTGTTAAATGGCTTGGAGAATATCATCTCTCACTAATTTGCTTATTGGAATATATGGGGCGTTTTATTAGTTTGGGTGCAAGGAAGCTCCATCCAAGCAATCTGATGGTAAAATGCTATCAATATTTTTTGTTTTGTTTTTTGGATGAAAAGATAGTGGTCGTTGCTTTCTCTTACAACATGATTCCATTTTCAGCCCTAAGCCGAAAACATGCCCCCTATCCTAGGCCTGATGGCTTTCTGCATTTGCTTACTACGAGTTTGCTTCCTATGAGCCCATGCACCCTCATACAAATAGATAGGATTTGGTATTATAAATCCATATTCTATTGTGATCGTAGATTAGCAATGATCGGATGGGGCAATCCGCCAATTTCAGTAGATTGCCCTGTTTAGACATGTCATCTCTTTGGGGGGACTAAAATGGGTGCTGATGTGACGTTGGAGGTGGTACCTGAAACTGCCTTCAGCATGTATAGTGCTGCTCCGGAAAATCTGGGCAGCTGAGGGTGGCAATGAGCATGGACACAAGGATGCATGCAGATGTAGACGACACTAAATTGTAGAACCAAAAATGATACAAATTACAGAATGCGGTACTGCTGGCACTGCATTATGTGTACTTTTCTTGAAAATTTGTGTTTGTAGACTCACTGGGCTGAGGATTGAAGGATGATTATGAAATGTGTACAGATTGTTTCACACATAATGTAGAGGAAAAGGAATTTGTACTCAATTTCTAATACTTTTGAATTGGAAACACAATGAAGAATTGTGGATATGTACTATAGGTTGCAAGCGTAGTGAAAATTACCTTCCTTTTGTTTTGTTTTTTTTTTTTTTTGGGGAATTTGGAGGTCCTAATAAATTCGAAAAACAATCATTAAAAATTGAAAAAAACTAAGTTGATTGATGCAATCCTGTTTGGTTTATCCAACATGATCCAAAAAAATCACTTCTCATGGAGACGCAGTAAAATTAAGCAAGAATGTGAACTCATATTGAGAAACACTGCAATCCTCCCCCTCAAACCAAGTAGTTGTATGCCAAAAAGGTTTCATAATTACCAACCTGTTTGGCACAGTTTATTGCGACTTCTTATAACTTCTGTCTTATACAACTTTTTTTTTTATTGTTTTTTTTTTTTGGGATAAATGTTTTATACAACTTTTATTTACAACTTATGGAATAAAAACAACTTAACTAAGTTGAAAATGCTAATTATTGGGAAGTTGGGGAAAGCATACTTTTGACTTCTACTTCTTGATCATTAACTTTTAACTTGCAACAAACTGTACTAAACTGGGCCAACATTTAATTAGACTCACAGTTCTGCTATGAACATAAAAATTGGGCCAACATTTAATTAGACTCACAGTTCTGCGATGAACATAAAAACTGATCATTGAACCAGACACAAAATATACATGAATGGACGAGATTTTACAAAATTTGTAGTAAGGGTTCACTTGTGAAAAATTTTATTCTTCCGTATACATTTTGTGACCGATTGTTTAAATCGATTTTTGTGTGCGTAAACTTAAAAACAACTCAACACTTTCTAACTAGAGCTTTACTATCAATTATTTGACACCACATCAGTCAATTTATTCACAACTCTTCATTTTCATCCAGTACTAGAACTTGTTGCACATCAAATTCTGCTCAACACAAGTACAGAAAATGAGTAAAATTGGGCTCAAAGCCCTTCCATTGTATGACTTGATTGTGGGTGATGACAAAACACAATACAATATTTACACACGTCACCTTTTTTTGTCATTGTGACACTACTCTTATACCAACAAAACAGAGGTAGTAATGTAAAGACACAATCCATAATCATATACTGTTATGGATACACTTTTTGCAATATAGCTCTCTGTACCATACCACTTCAATTCAATTTCAGACCTAGAATTCTGAAGTAGTGATGCCATGCCATGTTGTAAGACATTAACAAGACTTTATCATTATTATCATAGTATTGAACCAGACACAGAGAGAGAGAGAGGAAAGAGAAAGTTGCCGATTAAGCATGAGTTGTGGAGAAAGAAGACGGGGCAGCGCTATGGCCAGACCACACGAAAACCCTCCAAAAAGGCCTGTGCTTGCGCTTGGGGAGGTTTGACATCGAATCCAAGCCTGATCTACTGAGCATTTCCCACATCACCTGCACATCCTCGTATCCACAGGTTTGTATGTCATCGCGAAGCTTTAACAGCCCGGCACCTGCCCAAAACAATGTAGCCGGAGACATGTAAGTGATCCAAAATTTGAAGCTGTAGGTTCATAGCATTCGTTATTTAAAACCATGATTAAGAGTTTAGATAGCAAGAAGACACCATAACAATCTGGGTATTAACTGATACAAAGGTTACAAAGTAATCATAATCTATTACATTAATTAGTTACTAGCAGAGGTGGAAGTTTTAACACAATACAATAATAAGATAAATAACAAACAAGTCAGGTTACATGACTAACTCGTTTAATCTAATTGCTATATAAATACCAAGCTTACTATGTCTAATACTATTATTTTCCCTCAATGCACATGTAATTTGTTAATTTCTACTTTTATATGTTTTTTAATCTGAATTTTTCTAATTTAATCAAAATCTTTGATTGAAGCCTTTGTTATCAATTAAATGCGAGTAATGTGTTGATCATGTTATCTGTGTTATGTTGGGGGTTGATACGTTTATAAGCATGTCTAGTTAGCATTAGGATACTTGACATAATTACTTAAATAGGTTGAGTTAGTACTGAGGGATTCTGATACAACATGACCAAACCAATGGCCCTATTTGGATGAAGCTTCTAATAGCAACTTTTTTTTTTTTTTATAAATTTGTTGCAAAATATTTGATACAACTTATACTTACAACTTAAATAAGTGGGAAAAAAACTAATTATTGAGAAGTAAAAGAATGGAGGCTTTTAGGTTTACACTTTTTGACTATCAACTATCAACTTGTTAGAAGTTGCACTAATAGTGTGTTTGGTTGGAGGATTTGGGGAGGGATTTGGAAATGAAAAATGAAAAGGTGTGTGAAACTAGGTGAAATATAAGTATATTTTATTCTCATTTCACCTACATTTTCTCTTTCTCTTTCTAAATCCCTTCTCAAATTCTCCAACCAAACCCAGCGTAAATAGGTCTAATACAAACAAAAGGGTTAAATTCCTCTCAAGTTGAGAAAAAGACTGGAGTCATTTAGTTCGGCTTGTTGGGCCCATCATTAGGCCTACTTCGATGATGTCTTATGGATAAATGAAATATCTATTTTAAAATTATACTTATTATTTATTTTTTAAAAATAAATATAATAAAATAATATAATTATGATTGTGAGATGAATTTAATTTCTTTACATAAGTCATCTAAACACAATGTTCTAGATGAATTGTACGTGGACATTTGAAACATTTAAAGCTGAGTCATCATCATTTTGGTTGTTAGTAGCCAGAGTTTTTTACACCCTAGTTTTTTTTATTGGGTCTAAACATAAATAATTGTGACATTTTGTACTGTGTCTCTAAGTGGATTTAGCCTAGTGGATGTAGCCCACCACCATAGGAATCTCTAATTCATGTTATTATATGTATATAGTAATTTAAGAAATAAAATTAGTATATGAAACTTGATTAGAACCTTAAACTAATAACATTTTGGACTAGGACTAGAGTATTATTAACCACTATGATGGAAATAATATAAAGAAAGAATACATCTTTTCTTTATCATAATTTTTTTCCTCATTAGATTATTAACATTATTATTTTTCCATTAAGTAGTCGTCAAATTTTAATAATCTCGTTTTGGTCGCTAGTCGTGAGAATAATCATTAATGGAATCTTTTAAGCTATTTTTTTAAGGAATAAAAAGAAAAAGAAATTAAAACCCTTCCACAAAACAAGTTTTGAAACAACTTTATTAAAATTTAAATAATGTTAGTGAATGAATGGTGTAAAACAGGGGAAGGAACTTTATTACCACTTGTAGAAGGAATAATTGCTAAAAATGAATTGAAAAATACGTTTCTTAATGCTAATGCTTACTTAATTTGATAAATTACAAAATGGTTTGATAAATGTGAATGATACTTTGCTTTTTGGGAGGTCAAAAAGAAGAACAAAAACTACTATTATACATCATCCTTTATTGGGACAAAAAGTTAAGTGTTACTGCATCTAGAACCATCTTATATTTCAAACCACTATAATGATCTCTTGGCTTACATGATTATATCTAAGCCATATATTCAACTTACTACTCACTTTCTCTCCAAAATCCACTAAATTACAAAGTACAACATTTCACTCACATTTTTTTTTCCCCTCTTTCTAAGTTACTTCTCTAAATTAATAATCTAAACACAATCTTAATACTTGTAAGAAACTTTAGACAAAATACTCGAACAACTCCCTCATAAGGTAGCCTATAACATAAATCAATAAGTTAATCCGTTGGTTAAGAGTTCATGTACCTTAATAAGAAGTTAGAATTCATATCTCCTTATCAGCATATAGGCCTTTCTTTTTGTATTTCTTTGAAATTTTTTTTGACCCTTACGTGTTGTTTGTTTATTACCTTGTATCTCCATTTCAATTTTTTACATAATATTTGTAATGGGGTCTAACTTCTCTCCAATTGAAGAGAAGATTGAGCCATCTAGTTGGTTCGGTTGAGCCCACTATAGCCTTCGTATTCATAATTCGAACCGTTGATCTTTTAAATCCGCCGTATGTAAATTATTAATACAAATATTATTGACCCAATAATAGTAGTCATATTGACCCAATAAAAGGTATGATTTCGAAAATATATTATTTATTTCTTTAAGACAAAACATAATGAAATTATGTGACTACCGAATCAATCTATTTTTTATTTTAATAAATAATCTACAAATAAAAGTCCATAAAATGAACAAAATAGATCATCCAAATAGGTTGGTGATGGGCTCACAAGGTAATAGAATCTCTTATACCACCCCAAAAAAAAAAAAAAAAGCATAAAAAATAATTTGATAGAGTTTAAATTTTATTTTATTTTATATTTTTTTTTTATATCAATGGATAGTGTTTAACTTTGTCTAAGATTTGAGAATAACCCTATCTCCACCTAATGGACACCATTCCAAATTCCAATAGAGATCAAAATCATGTTGAATCCAACAACCCCAACTCCAACCAAGGCTTTTCCTATCCAAAAAAAAAAAAAAAACTCCAACCAAGTGTTTGAATTTCCATGATATCTAAATTGACCAACACAACCCCCCTCCCCTTATTGGATCACTACTAACAATATGCTTCTTTTCAACGCAACACTTGAAGAGAACATCAAACAACAATATTCCTCAATCAATTCCCTTTATTTATTCTTTTCTTTTTCAACAATTTTTATTTATTAAATTTCAACACTACCTATTCAAAAAATTACTATACAAAAATTCAAAATGTAAATATCATAAATTCATTATAAGTGTAACTCACACTATATCAAAATATAAATTGTAAATACTTTTTTATATATTTTTTCTGATTATATGCCATTTTTGTTTTCCATATCCAAATATATATATCTACATATATATATGAGAAATTACCAATCAGAAGTAATTTGAAAAAGTTATTACATATTTATGAAAAAATTTATAATTTTATCACTTATTTATAATTATTTTTTGAGTTTTACATTGATATGAAATTTCTCATATATATGTGTATATACATCCACATATTTTTTTTTCTCCCAAGAATAAGGAAAATTCATGGTAAAGAAGCCATTATGGAATTTTTCTCCTGAATTTTGGGTAGAAAATTTCTTGGGAAAATAACAATTGTTAAAAAAATAAATACCAATTTGATGAAAAATTTTATAAATTTAATTTTTAATGCAGCAAAAATTTTCAATAACATGCAAATATTTTATCTGACTTCAATTAAAATAATATATTTTCCCAAATTTTAAGTGAGGAGATGTTTATTTTTCATTTTGGGTATTTTTCCCAATTAATATTACAATTGAAAGTACCACAAACTCACTTAAATTCATGATAACTTTTGCAGGTGAATGTTTTCTCTCTCTTTCTTTGAAACACAAATACAGAGAGAGCGAGAGAGAGAGAGAGAGAGAGAGAGGAGGAGGAAGAGAGAGAGTGAGTGACTCACCGTTTTTACGAGACTTGACTCGGGAAGCAAGAGCAACCCAGACTCTCCTAACAGGGAAAACCATCTTGTGCCACCACTCCATGACCTTTATCTTCACTTTCCTCCTCCTTATCCCTCCGAGTCGACTCGCTATTGCCCTTAACCCTGCCAGACCTTTCCTCTCTCTCTAAAACCCAACTCTCTCTCTCTCTCTCTCTATGTGTGTGTGTATATAGAGGTAGATAGAGAAAACTAAAGTTACAGATACATATATGTACAGAGAGAGAGAGAGAGAAGGGGGGAGTAAAGTTTGAGCAGAGGAGTCCTTGGGAGTTCAGTAGGTGAACAACGTTTTTAACCGTTGGTGAGCATTGGAATATAATATACTATTAAATGATAGGGCCCACTAACTAAATCAAATTTTAAATCATAGTTTACTGAAATAAATTGTTTCAGTAAGAGCATCTCCAACGCTTTACTTCTTTTTTCACCAAATTTGAGTTGAAAAATTATCTTTTCACCAAATCTGATATTGAGCGCTCCAACCCTTAATTTTCATCAAATTTTCATTCGGGACAATCGAGTGGTCGACTGGCCGGTTGATCGGCTAGGCCAAAAAAAAATTTTTTTTTTTTTTTTTTGAATTTTCTGAACTTTTTTTTGAACTTTTTGAACTTTTTTCGGGTCGACCGGCCGGTCAACCGGTTAGACAAATTTTTTTTTATTTTTTTATTTTTACGGTTTGAACTGATTTTCCTTGAACTCTTTGAACCTTTCACTGGTTGACCGGTTGGTCAACCGGCCGGGCAACCGGTTGGTCAACCGGCTTCTCTTTCCAACGGTCAGGAACAGTATTTTGGTGAAATCAGTATTCTGTCGTCGATTTGATGAAGCGTTTGATGAACCGTTGGAGGAGTGAACAATGCATTTTTCATCAAAATTTAAATTTGATATCAACTCTGATACATCGTTGGAGATGGTCTAAAAACTTCAAAAATAATACACATTTTTAAAAAAAAAAAAAGATATGAACGAGTGTGCATCTCAAACTGTGACAGGAGACTCAATTTTTTGAGTTATTTTGTGAAAATCGTTTTTTTAAATTTTTAAAACATGTATTTTTATAAGAAAAATATATAATTATTTTATAATTTTATATAAATATTTTTTAAAAAATTGTGTTTTAAAATAATATTCATTCAAGTGTTTTATGTGTCTAATTTTATATTTGATTTAGATATTTCTAAACTTATTGTTATTAATAAGTGGTCATTTGGAACTTACTTAAGTAATTTTTTACATGTAAAAAAATAGAGGTGATATGATAACTTGTAATAAATAAGCTAGCCCTAGTTTGACTATCATTTTGGAGTTAAAAAAATACAAAATGATAAAATAAACTAAATAAGTTAATAAGACAAGTATGACATCCAACTCATAATCATTATATTTTTTCTTTTACAAAAGTTAAAAAAATTAAAAAATCCAAACCAAACTAGACTAAAAAAATTTCAACACAAAAAAGCCAACTACATTAATCAATACTACATGAAACTTAAATAAACTGTTTATTTATAGTGTCCTCAAACCACACCTATCTATTAAAAGTAACTTATTGGACGGTGTTAAAGCCTCCGTTTGGGAAGTGGGTTGATTTTTTGATTTTTTTAATTATTTTAGTCTGGACTAAAAAGTTTAGTTTGAGAAGAATTTTTTGATTTTTTTAACTTTTTTTTGTGAGAGAAGAGTGTAATGATTATGGGTTAGATGTGATGTTTTATTCATTATGACTAAAATAACCTATTTTATTTTTTGTGACTAAAATAGTCAAAAAAGTCCCAAACCAAACTTCCCAAACGAAATCAAAGTAGACGCAATTGCGCTTATGGAGAGGGAAGCTAGATGTCAAGATGAGTGATATTTTAAGTACGAGCAGATGCAGAGAAGTTAGTCGGTATTGTAAGCTGATTACTATCTTCAGGAAAAAAAAAAAGAACGGCCTTTAAATTAATAATATAGTTAGAATTCAAATATGAAAAATATTTCAGATTTTTTTAAAAAAGTTTTTCAAAATTTAATTTACAATGACATAATATATTATATATTAATTTTGATTTATTATACATTCAATTATTCAAGACATAACTGTTGTTGTATATCATTGTGAATGAATTTAAAGATAAACTATATACACATCAATTGATATACCAATTAACATATTACCCGATGATAAAACACCATTGAAATTAAAAATATCTAACATTTTTTTTTTGTATGTTCTAATATATGGTTCAGATATTTTAATATAAAAGCAATGCTATAGACTACTAATTTGTCATTACTAATCCCATCACTAGTAAGGTGGCAATTGAAAAAAACAAAACATAAACACACTGTGGCAGTGGGTATCATTAGAGTCACCACTAATTAGTGGTCTAAAGCATTTCTCTTTAATATAACAACAATGGTAGAGAGTCCTAATTTTTATGGCTCAAATGGCTCAATTTTGCCAAAACGACGTCATTTTGAGTACAAAACAACATCAAAATTACCAAAATAACGTCGTTTTAATAATTTTAAACCATTTAAATCACAAAAATTAAGATTCTCAAACATTTTTCTTAATATAATTACATATATTTATTTACACCCAACCACTCATTGAATATCATAAAACTATGAATATTGCTCACCGACACGTGACGGTATGGGGGGGTTAATACAAATAGAGGTATAATAATTGGGGGGAAATAGACACGTGGTGTAAAACGTATGGACTTTCTTTTTAGGGCTTGGGTTTTTATCGTGTCTCTCTGCTTTTTGAGGTGTCGGTGGGACATTTTGACTTTATTTTTTCTTTTTCTTTTATTATTTATTTAAATTTATAAAACATGTCGTGTTGTATGCAAAAGTCATTGGAGAAGGAGAGAAAAATAGATGCAATGTGTGTCATCTTTGGGCGGCTTCATTGTTTTCAAATTAAAATTTTCAAAATGTTGATAAATTCAAAGTGGAACAAAAAAATCAATGTAACGGTTATATTTTGAGATTAATTTTTTTTTTTTAAACTTTTCATGTCTATATAATTTAAGAAATAATTTTTTTTTTAAAAAAATCTTAAAAAATACACTTACGTTGTGTTTATTGAGGGATTTGGAAAGGATTTTGAAAAAAAAAATATAAAAAAAATTAGTGAAATGGAAATAAAATATACTTACATTTCACATAGTTTCACACATATTTTTTTTTTCATTTTCAAATCCTTTTATAAATTCTCCAACCAAACAGCGTTAGAAAATTAAAAAAAATATTTTTTTTAGCTTTTTTGTCTTTTGTAGATTTTTTTACAAATCTTTATTTATTTTTTAATTTTTTTTCCTCCATCTATTCGAGTAGAACCTAAAAGTGCAATTTTTTTTTTTCTTTTAAAGAAAATGATATACAAGTCTACTTTTTAGACTCAATGATGTGTAGGTGATATGATTGATTGATGATTAGAGAAAATATAAGAGAGAGTGTTACCTTTAATATTCTAATTGATCACCACATCACTAAGTTTGACAATTAAGTCTAATTTTTATTTTTTTTTAAATCTTGAAAAACAATCACTTTGTTTGGTTTCAGTTTTCATAATTCACTTTTCAGAAAATTCTATTTTTGGTTTCACTGAATTTTTTTAATATTTTAAGCAATTTTTTTAATTTTTAGACACACCTAATACAAATACGCTTAAAAAGTAAAATATTTGTGAAAAAAATCTTTAAAAAAATACTAAATATCAAAAATTCCAAAAAAAATACTAAAATTCAATACATATTTTAAAAAATATTTTTGTATATTTATTGTTTTTTTAAAATATATTTTTACAAATATTTTACTATTTAGATAATCTAAGTAATGTGTATCTAACAAAGTAAAAAAATTGCTTGAAATTTTAAAAATATTAACTAAAAATAAAAAAAAAATACGACAAACAAAAAACTCAATTTTTAAAAAACTGAATTCAGAAAATTAAAACCAAGCAAACTGAAGGTTCTTCTTTTAAAATTTTCACTAAACACAATATATATATATATATATATATGTATTAAAATAGCTAATCCCAAACATACATTACTGTTCAATATCACAATATTACATGGTTAACTCTCAAGGTGTAGATGTAAGTTACATTTGAATAATAGGTTTATACGCTGATATGTGGTTTTATTATTAGCTAGTTAGTAATATCACTCGTCAATGATATAAAAAAAAATATATATATATATATATTCTATAGATGAAGGTCTTGTTAACAAATGTACTTAAAAGGAATCCAAAAAAAAAAAATAATAATAACAGACATTTTTTTTACTAATTTTAAAAGATTTTTCATGATTTTGATTTTTAGAACAATTTTACCTATTTTCAAAATATTTTTTTACATAAAAATTTAATATTAAAAATATGCCAAAGACATTTGTTAGCATTTGCCTCAATTGATAAATTATGCAAATAATCCATGTAGTTTATACGATCTGTCAATTTAGTCCATGTAGTTTTAATTTGTTCAATTTTTTCCCTTAATTTAACAGATTGTGTCATTTTAGTCTAATAAATAACGGTTGTTAAGTTAATTTAACGGAAGATCAAATAATGTATCAATTTGGTCCCTGTACTTTACATGATGTGTCAATTTGTTCCTATAGTTTCAATTTTCTCGATTTTGACAGGGACTAAATTGATACATTGTGAAAAATATAGAGACCAAATTGACACATTGTTTGACTTTCCATTAAACTAACTTAACAATAGTTATTTATTGGACTAAAATGACATAATCTGTTAAATTAAGGAGTAAAATCGAGCAAATTGAAACTATAGAGACTAAATTGACACATCATGTAAATTATAGGGACTATTTACATAATTTTCCATTAGAAAACTATAATACAATTCAACAAAGTGATTTATATACCAATTAGAAAACAAATTATAAATTACTCTTACTCATAAATGTAACATGAAATAAAGAGGTTTGAAAAAAAAAATTACAAATAGAAATTCGGGCAAATTATATTTGTACTTCCTGTAATTTACCTTTTGCGTTTATTTCATCTTCATAGTTTCAATTCAATCAATTTTGTCATTTAATTTTCTATATTATGTCAATTCAATTTAAATGCTAATATATATTAATAAATTAGATAGAAATTAAGAATGAATGATTTATTTAAAAGAAAATGACCATTTTAAATTGGATGTTAATCATTTCATCACTTTGACAGGAGTAAATTAACTATTTTATCTATTTATTTGAATTTAATTTAAAAAATATCAGTAAAGATAAAAAAAAAATTTAAAAATGACTTTCTAAACTGTATGCTAAAAATTAAATAATTAAAACCAAATGACCCACCAATTCATTTATACTGAAGTGGCATGTTTCCACTGAGAAGGGACCAAAGAATGATGGAGGGGCCAAAGAATGATGCACAAATTTCAATATAAAATTTAAAATTATATTTAAGTAACAATAATTTAAAATAATTATTATATTCTTATTAGGCGTAAGTATGAGTAAATTAGAGTTGTATTTCACATCACAACCCAATTATAACTTGCATTTGACAAAAGTTTAATTGCATCTCTATGCATTTTCATGATTCAGTTGTATCAGTGTGTGGGTTTTATTCCCCATATATTTATCTTAACTTTGGGAGTTTCTTTGTAAAATTTGTGTTTGATCTTCATTACTATTATTATAATTCGTTGAGTTTTATTGTAATATCTTATATGAATCAAATCTAAAAATAAAAAATATTAAAAAATATATTCTTATACCAATTTTATATTTAAAAAACTTCTTTTATATTTTTATTTTTATAAACAAATACTTTGTCTGAAAGATAAGTTTCAATTTAATCCCATTATTTGATTATTTCTTTAGAGGATTGCTATATATTATTGAATTACTTTATCCAAACTCTTCCTTTTGTATATTTTTTCATGTAAAATGATGAGTTCACGATTTTGTAAATATAGTGAGTGTTATATATGTAACAACTTTTATATGCACATAGTTACGTATTTTTGTGATAAATATTACGTAAATTCTGATAAAATCATGACAATTTGAGGTACAAAAATGATATTATGTATTTTTGTAATAATGTTAAGTATTTTTCTCATCGAAACATTTTTAAATCACAAAATTTGTAATATTAGTACAAAAATATGTAATATTTTCACAAAAATGCATAATATCATTTTTGTACTATAAATTATCATAATTCTATCAAAAATTTACATTTATCATAAAAATAGGTAATTAAGTGCATATAATACATATATTTTAAGTGGTGTGTGTTTTTTTAGTATGCATAGTAACTTTTAGGATAAATTATAAATACATCCCTGAGATTTGCTTAAAATATAAATTGCCCCATATGATTTTGAAAATTACAAATATTTCTTTGTCAGAATTTTTATTTAACAGAATTAACAGAAAAAATAAAATTTCTAACTAGCCTCCTATACAAAAATAAAATTACTTGAATTTTTAATAAAAATATATTTATGATATCATTAAAAATTATTGATTGAATTGGTGATTTATTAATAAAAAAGAGTAATTTATTATGCAATTAAAAACTTGAAGGGGTGAGATGTAATTTCAAAAATTACAGGAAATAATCTGTATTTTAAGTAAACTTGAGGGAATGTATTTGTAATTTATCCTAACTTTTAATATTGTACAACCCTATTTTTTAAAAGTATTTTGATGTTTCAGAACAAATTACCGTTAATCAATAAATATTTTATTTTATATCACATGTTTACCAAAAAAAAATTAAATTAAATAAATAAAAGGGTGAAGCGCAAATAAATCTCAAATAGTAATCGTATGAATTGTTTAGTCCTCCATTTTTTCTTATGGATTCAAAAGTCTCATTTTAATATGAATTACATAAAAGGTTAAGTATAAACTCGCGTGTGTTATGTGTTAAGGGATAAATGTTGATTTTGTCATAATGTTAAAATTAGGGTGTGTTTGGTAACGTTTTCGTTTTCAGTTTATATTTACAAAAATTTTATAAACTGGTTTTTGTTTATTTTTTATTTATTTTTAGAAAAACATAAACTACAAACGTGTTTGGTAATTGACAAAATGTTTAAAAAATTTTAAAAATATAAAAAGAGTGAGAAATGGCAAGTGGTGGCAAGTGATGGCGGAAGACAGTAGTGGAAAGTGGTGACGGTGGATGGTGGGTAGCTGGTGGTGGTAGGTGGGTGGGTGGGTGGGTGATGAGTGGGTGGTGGCGGTGGTGGTGGCGGGTGGTGGGTAGTGGTGGCGAGATGGGTGGCAGGGTGGTGGTGGTGGGTAATGGTGGTGGGTGGTGGTGGCGGGTGGATAGCAGATGGCTGGTAGTGGTGGTGGCAGGTGATTGATGGTGGTGGCAGATGGGTGGTGAGTGGTGGTGGCAAGTAGGTGGCGAGTGATAGGTGGTAGTGGGTGGATGGTAGGTGGGTGGTGGTGGTGGCAGGTGGGTAGTGAGTGGTGGTGAGGGTGGGTGGTGGTGGCAGAAGACGGTGATGGAAAATGGTGGCGAGTGATGTCTAGTGTGGGGTGATAAAAAAAAAAAAAAAACTGAAAATTGAAAACGGAAACACATTTTTTGTATTTTCATTTTTTGGCCAAATTTATAAACTGAGACCACTGATTTATAAATCAAAAATTTTACCAAATAAGTTTTTATTTGAGTTTTTTAAATTTTTGTAAATATAAACAGAAAACTGAAAACGTAAGTGTTACCAAATGGTACCTAAACGTAACATTTCAAAAAGAAAAAAAAAACTCCTTAGAGTACTTTTTCCAAACGTAACACTTTAATGTAACACACTAAAAAACTCTTTCATGTATTTTTCTAAAGCGTAATACTTTAATGTAATACATTAAAAAAATTCTTAGTATACTTTTCCCAAACATAACACCCCAATCATCAAAGTAATACACTAAAAAGATCCTTAGTATACTTTTTTTAAACGTAACACTCTAATATAATATACTAAAAAAAAAAATTGGTATATTTTGTTAGATAATGTCTCAATGGGACCACATAATTAAATGTGGTGTTATCATTTATAAGAAGCCTACAATTTAAGTGATTCAATTTAGTTAATAGGCTTAAGGGTATATGTGTTATGGACCTAATGTGTAGATACTAGTTGTATAATTTCTATTTCTATGAGGGGCAGAAATAGAAATTAAAACATATTGGTTAAAGTTGATTTTCATTCCTTTTGAACTTCCACAACCTTTCAGTTTTGAAAACCAATAAATAGAAATTAAAACCAGTAATGGTTAAAGTTGGTTTTCATTCCTTTTGAACTTCCACAACCTTTCAGTTTTGAAAACCAATTACAACCTTTAAAAGGTTATGGTCCCTATTCCTTCCCAAGTGGAAAAAAGAACACTGCCATTTTTCTAAATCCTCTCAAGGAGAAACATAAGGCACCAAAGGGGAAAGGATTAGAAGGCAATAACATAATCAATAACAAAGAGTCTATTGATAATCACGCTTCCGTTTAATCGTTCATCAATGGATTAAGGTATGTCATTTTGTCTTGATTTCTTGATAATACACATGGTAAATGATCCGAAGTGTAAGGTTTATGTTCTGAAATTTATGTTGACAATTGGTATCAGAGCCAGCATATCATGTGTCTTATCAGAATTGATATGCTTTATTCATTCTATTTAGTTTCCTAGAATCAGATTCTGAATTTTCTTATGAATGTAAATTCTGTTTTTTCCTGTTTTGTTCTGTGAAAATGACAATCTATTTTCTGGAATTGTAAAATAATTCGGTGGGCAGTTTTTTTTTTTTTTTTTTTCAAATGGATGAACATCATGTATTTATATATATATATATATATATATCTTGCGATTTGATCGGTTTAATTTTGAACATTATTAAAAAAAAAAAAATTATTTGTTTTTGGACCCGTCAATTCTATTTATATATGTATGTATATAATTGGGATTGCTGCAGATTATATAACATATACGGGGTCACAAATTTAGAAATCTTTAAATTTAATGTAATTTCATACAACGTCTACAGAAATTTAATTTTCTAACATTCTCAATATAAGTCAATTCAAACAAGATGTCACAAAAGTGATCTCTCTTGTCTAGATTGTTTTATATGGAATGTTTTGATGTTCATGTCTGTGTATCTCATGCGGGTATTTATCGGTCCAAAGACATGATTAAGACTTGGCAGAATTACACACACATTTTGTGGTGATAAACATGTGTCAATTGTCAAGAAAACCTAATGTGAACAATAAATCCATCAAAAGATAGATTTGTTATTTGCCATAACTTATTGTCAATGTTTGATCATTACAACAAGAATACCACTTACAGTTAATATCATTACCCAAAGGCTTGGTATTAATGTTGTGCTAGGTATCTTGAGATGTTGTCATTAAATTAATTTATTTAGAGATTATCTGTTTGGTAACTTAATGTGAGCATAATTGTTTATTCCTTTTATTTTCTTTTCTATTCAGCTTTAATGTCGACTACTTCAATCTTTGCCAACATGAACAATGTTCCAATGTTAAATGGAGCAAACTTTAAGGACTGGAAAGAGAACATATTGATTGTTCTCGGCTGCATGGACATAGACTTGGCATTAAGGATGCCAAAACCGAATGCTCTCACTGCACAAAGTACTCCTGAGGAAATTGTGTACTTTGAAAAGTGGGATCGTTCTAACAGGCTAAGTCTTATGATCATGAAGCGTGGGATTCCAGAAGTCTTTCGGGGTGCAATAACAAAGGATGTTACCGTTGTCGGTGAATTTCTTTCAGAAATTCAAAAGCGTTTTGCTAAAAACGATAAGGCTGAAACAAGCACGCTTTTAGCAAGCTTGATTTCAATAAAGTATAAAGGAAAGGGTAATGTTCGCGAGTACATTATGGAAATGTCTCATCTTACTTCAAAACTTAAGGCACTAAAGCTTGACCTATCTGATGATTTGCTCGTGCATTTAGTTCTCATCTCTCTTCCTGAACAATTTAACCAATTTAAGGTCAGTTATAACTGCCAGAAGGAGAAATGGACTCTCAATGAGCTCATTTCATTTTGTGTGCAAGAGGAAGAGAGATTGAAGCAAGAAAGGACTGAAAGTGCTCATCTGGCAAGCACCTCCAAGCATACGGGCAAAAGAAAGCATAAGGGAAAGAAAGTTGCTATTCCTCAGGGTCCGGAACCAAAGAAACAGCAAGTGCAAGATGGTTGTTTCTTTTGTGGCAAGCCCGGACACAGAAAGAAGGATTGTGCCAAATACGTCGCCTGGCATGTAAAGAAAGGTACATTTCATGTTTTGGTCTGTTCTGAAATAAATTTAGCTTCAGTACCAAGAAACACTTGGTGGGTAGATTCTGGTGCTACTACTCACATATGTGTTTCTATGCAGGGTTGCCTGAACTACCGAAAGCCAACTGATGCTGAAAGATACATCTTTGTGGGTGATGGCAAGTCAATAGAAGTGCAGGCAATAGCGCACTTTAGATTATTACTGAAAACTGGTTATTATTTGGATTTATTAGACACTTTTGTTGTACCGTCCTTTAAACGGAATTTAATTTCTGTTTATGTATTGGACAAATTGGGATATTATTGTTCTTTTGGAAATATGAAGTTTAGTATGTCTATTAATTCCAATGTTGTTGGTACTGGTTTACTTAATGTGTTTGATAATCTATATTTGCTCGAAACTATTGCATCTTATAATGCAACCTTGCACGTGGAATCACGAGGTACAAAGCGTAAATTAACTAAGAAAAATTCAGCCTCATTTATGGCACAAACACCTAGATCACATCTCTAAATCTGGAGTTGAGCGCCTTGTGTCTGATGGAATTTTGGACTCTCTTGATTTTTCAGATTTTGATGTCTGTGTTGAGTGTATCAAGGGAAAACAAACCAAAATAAAGAAATATGGTGCCCATAGGACTACAGATGTCTTAGAATTAATTCATACGGACATTTGTGGCCCATTTCCTATGGCGTCTTGGAATGGTCAACAATATTTTATCACATTCATAGACGACTATTCCAGATATGGGTATCTATTTCTTATCCATGAGAAATCACAGTCTTTGGACGTATTCAAAAAATTTAAGGCCGAAGTTGAGTTACAACTCAACAAACGGATTAAAAGTGTCAGGTCTGACTGTGGTGGTGAATACTATGGCAGATATGATGGATCAAGTGAACAACGTCCAGGACCGTTTGCAAAATACCTGGAGGAATGTGGAATCGTCCCACAATACACCATGCCAGGATCACCTAGCATGAATGGTGTATCTGAGAGACGAAACCGGACTCTTAAGGATATGGTAAGAAGTATGATCAGTCATTCTACTTTACCAGAGTCCCTCTAGGGTGAGGCTCTAAAGACAGCAACTTATATCTTAAATTGGGTGCCAACTAAAGCAGTTGTAAAAACACCTTATGAGTTTTGGGTTGGGCGAAAGCCGAGTCTAAAACATTTGCATGTGTGGGGGTGTCCTGCTGAGGTGAGGCCTTATAAACCTCATGAACAAAAATTGGACTCTAAAACCATTAGCAGCTACTTTATTGGCTATGCCGAACGATCACGGGGTTACAAGTTTTATGATCCCACAAATAGGTCAATATTTGAGACGGGAATTGCAACATTTTTTGAGGATGTTGAGTTTGGGGGGAGAAATCCAGTTAGAGACATTGTCTTTGAGGAGGAAGCAGGAGTAATCTCACTTCCTACTACTACTTTTGACCAATCACAGGTTCCTATACCTGTCATTGCTCGAGAAGTAATTTCGGATCCTCAACCAGACAATGTTGTTCAAGATAATATAGTTCAAACCCCCATTCAAGATGAGGTAATTGTTCCTGAGGAACAAACTCTACAACCTCAACCTCAAGAATCTGTGCCATTAAGGCAATCCACAAGAGAAAGGAGATTTGCACTTTCAGATGATTATATTGTATATCTCCAGGAACATGAGGTAGAAAATGGAATGTCGAAAGATGATCCAATCAACTTTCGTCAAGTCATGGAAAGTTCCAACTCTCATAAGTGGATAGAAGCCATGAATGAAGAATATAAGTCTATGCAAGACAATAAAGTTTGGGAACTTGTCTCATTTCCAGTTGGTGCGAAACCCGTAGGTTGTAAATGGATATTTAAAACCAAAAGGGATTCAAATGGTAATGTGGAGAGGTATAAGGCACGTCTTGTAGCCAAAGGCTTTACTCAAAAAGAAGGAATTGACTTTAAAGAAACTTTTTCTCCAGTTTCTTCGAAAGATTCTTTTAGGACAATTATGGCGCTTGTTGCATATTTTGATCTTGAGTTGCATCAGATGGATGTCAAAACAACTTTTCTTAATAGTGACATTAAAGAAACAATTTATATGGTGCAGCCAGAAAACTTTGTGTCAGGAGACCCAAAGAATATGATTTGCAAATTGACTAAATCCATTTATGGACTCAAACAAGCTTCTCGTCAGTGGTACTTCAAATTTCATCAAGTTCTCACTTCGTATGGTTTTGAAACTAACGTTGTTGATGAATGTATGTATCACAAGTTCAGTGGGAGTAAACACATATTTTTGGTTTTATATGTTGACGACATATTGCTTGCCACAGACGATATAAACTTATTGCATGACACCATGAGATTTCTATCTAAGAATTTTGAAATGAAAGATCTTGGTGATGCTTCCTTTGTATTAGGAATCGAAATACACCGAGATCATTCTCGGGGTATTCTGGGATTATCACAAAGGAGCTATATCGAAAAAGTACTCAATAGATTTGGCATGCAAAATTGTAAATTAGGTGAAACCCCGGTTGCTAAGGGACTCAGCCAATGCCCGAAGAACATTCTTGAAATTCAAGAAATGCAGAAGATTCCTTATGCCTCGGCTGTAGGGAGTCTAATGTATGCTTAAGTATGTACGCGTCCGGATATTGCATTTATAGTTGGCATGTTAAGTAATCCTGGCATGGATCATTGGAAAGCAGTCAAGCGTGTTATGCGATATTTACAGAGAACAAAGGAATATATGCTCACATATAGGAGATCGGATAAGTTAGAGGTCATTACATATTCCGACTCCGATTTTGCTGGATGCCAAGACAGTAGGAAATCCACATCAGGCTACATTTATCTGTTAGCTGGCGGAGCAATTTCTTGGAGGTCTGCAAAGCAGACGCTCATAGCTTCATCCACCATGGCCACAGAATTTGTAGCATGTTATGAGGCATCAAACCAAGGGATATGGCTGCGGAATTTTGTCACTGGGTTGCGTATTTTGGAAGGCACTGAAAGACCACTTAAGTTATATTATGACAATAAGTTTGCAGTTTTATATTCCAATAACAACAGGAGCTCGACAAAATCAAAGCATATTGATATCAAGTTCCTAGTTGTAAAAGAAAGAGTGCAGAGTGGACAGATTTTCATAGAGCACATTGGGACAAACTCCATGGCAGCGGATCCACTTACGAAGGGACTACCACCCAAGGTCTTTCATGAGCACACTACTCAAATGGGTGTTGTTCTATTTGAGAACATTCTGGTTTAGTGGGAGTTTGTATTTATATTACTGCTTTATGTCAGCCTTGAGTTTTATCTATGTAATTAGATTAATTTCTGCAGAAATGAAATATTCAGTTTATTACACTCTGTTACGTATTGTGAAATATTGATCTCAATAAAGTTAAGTAGGACCAGTTGGAAATAGGCATGTATGGATCACATCACATGTAATTTCCATGCTACGCATCCATGATTGATCTATGTCATTTAGCTGTATTAGTATACGTGACCATTGGTGGGTCGAGTTACGATTGATGTAACGAAGACCGCTTTGATCCTATATTAATATAGTTAATGGAAAAGATTGTTTGGATACCCTCAAGTTATGATAACAAATTTCTGAGCTCACTAAAGTTAAACACATTTTTCAGGATACATATGTGGTCCAATGGGAGATTGTTAGATAATGTTTCAATGGGACCACATAATTAAATGTGGTGTTATCATTTATAAGAAGCCTACAATTTAAGTGATTCAATTTAGTTAATAGGCTTAAGGGTATATGTGTTATGGACCTAATGTGTAGATACTAGTTGTATAATTTCTATTTCTATGAGGGGCAGAAATAGAAATTAAAACATATTGCTTAAAGTTGGTTTTCATTCCTTTTGAACTTCCACAACCTTTCAGTTTTGAAAACTAATAAATAGAAATTAAAACCAATAATGGTTAAAGTTGGTTTTCATTCCTTTTGAACTTCCACAACCTTTCAGTTTTAAAAACCAATTACAACCTTTAAAAGGTTATGGTCCCTATTCCTTCCAAAGTGGAAAAAAGAACACTGCCATTTTTCTAAATCCTCTCAAGGAGAAACATAAGGCACCAAAGGGGAAAGAATTAGAAGGCAATAACATAATCAATAACAAAGAGTCTATTGATAATCACGCTTCCGTTTAATCGTTCATCAATGGATTAAGGTATGTCATTTTGTCTTGATTTCTTGATAATACACATGAAAAATGATCCGAAGTGTAAGGTTTATGTTCTGAAATTTATGTTGACATATTTTTCTCAAACATAACACTTCAATCAATATAACACGCAAAAAATCTTTAGTACATTTTTCTCAAACATAACATTCCAATATAATATACGTAACACTCCAATCAGTATAACACATAAAAAATTCTTAGTGTACTTTTTTCAAACATAAGACTCCAATGTAATACACTAAAACACTCCTTAGTGTACTTTTTTCCAAATGTAACGCACTAAAAAACTCCTTAGTATTCTTTTTTCAAACGTAACAATGTAATATTCTAAAAAAATTCGTAATGTACTTTTTTTTAAAACATAACTCTCCAATCAAAATGTAACGCACAAAAATTTTTTAGCGTACTTTTTCCAAACATAACAATCTAATGTAACACACTAAAAAACTCCCTAGTGTCCTTTTCTCCAATGTAATATTCTAAAAAAATTCCTTAGAGTATTTTCAAACGTAACACTCCAATAAAAATAACACACAAAAATTCTTAATGTACTCTTTCTAAATGTAGCACTCTAATATTATATGAGAAATTTTCATACTGAACAACCAACACTTCAGCCACCAATCTTTCCAAAAATTTTTTTACACACATTACTTTTCTATTTTCATCCCAAACGAATCAAAAAATTAGAAAAATAAATCATAAAAGAACATTCACTTAAAACTTAAATAATACCAAATCAAATAAAATATAATTTTCCAAAACAAAAAGAGTAATAGGTTCATGGGTTTAGTTATGGTGTGCAACTTACACCTTACACCTTATACCTTACACTTACACCTTACACTTACATCTTTTGTGAAAAATTAAACCTTACACTTACACATTTTTTGAGGTTGCACACCATATGCAACCCACTTATACCTTACACTTACACCTTATACTTATACTTACACTTTTTGTGTAACTGACACATGGTGTGCACTTGCACACTTAAAAAAACTCTTAGGTTCATAGGAAAAATTTTAAAACTAAATGAATCAATAACTCTATATGAAATTTATGAGTAAATTTTTCTAGAATATTGTATTTATTAAATAAAAGGTGGTAGCAAGTGTCGGTAGATGCCTAGTCCACGTGGTCAATCACGGAACCGGATAGATGGGGTGGTTATAACTTGTCAGATTTGTCATCTGACAGACAAATCCTGTGGGAAATTATCAAACCAATCAAAGATTGCATGTCTTTTCTTCACAAAGAAAAAAAAAAAACAATTTGGAATTCATTAAAAAAAATTATAATTTATAATTTATAATTTTAATTATTAATATTTATAAAATTTATTATTGGTTGATTAATTTTTTTATAAATATTATTATTGGTTGATTAATTTTTTTATAAATATTATTGGTGTGATATTTCTTCAAAAATATACTCATATATATAAAATAAATTGAAAAGTTATGTGGAATTGACTTTAATAATATTTGTCGGATCGAGTTTTTTATCTCTCTTAAAATAATTTGATATGATGGAAAATTTCACATATGGGTTATTTTGGGAAGATAGTTAAAAGTGACTTTTGGCTTTTTTGATTAATATTTGTTTATGATGTCAAATCATAATTAAATGACCAAATTATCCCTATTTAGTTTAAAATATTACAACTTCACCCATGTAGCATATTTTGACTCATGAGGGGTAAAATTGTAATTTCACCATTGTCTAAAAACCACCTTCCCAAATGGAAAAAAATGCAAAAAAGCTAACTTTTAACTTTTACTACAAACTAAAAAAAGTGACTAAAAGCTAACTTCCCAAAATAGCCCATAGTTTCATGGTGTTCAACATCCTACTTTGTAAGACTATTTTTGGAACAATCACAATAAACAAGGTTGTATATCAGCAAATGAATATAATTTTAGAAGATTTATTGGTGAAATATATTTATAAAAATATCTAAGGGTAAATTACATCTTATTCCCTTTTAAGTTTAGTTATTTTTTCACTTTGACACTTCATATTTTAAATTTTTTTAAATTTATTTTTAAAGTTAATTTTTATTCAAAATTAGACAAAAAATGTAATAACCCCGACCTCTGATTTACGTAAATTCATGATTAAGAATGCTTAATAAGTAATTAAAGTGAAATTTTGCATTCAT
Source organism: Camellia lanceoleosa (assembly GCA_025200525.1). NCBI lineage: Eukaryota > Viridiplantae > Streptophyta > Magnoliopsida > Ericales > Theaceae > Camellia > Camellia lanceoleosa. Next base: position 124,808,251 of record CM045759.1, on the reverse strand, counting down.
TACACGTGTGCTAGGTGTTATATGAGTTTCTATCTGTTCTGTGTAGGAATGTCTGTCTTTGATTTTATTTTATTCTATAAATTGAAGGCTTTATCGGCATCTGATTCAGAAATTGACTTGGTATACGTGTTATTTGAAATTTTTAGAACATTATAGTAGCTTCAATTGAAATTCGATTCGGAACGAATTAAATTAGAATAATTGACGTCAATTGCTTAGCTTAATTACAAATAACTAGTCTAAACTAATCAAGCATATAAATAGGCCACTTATAGATGGGTAGACACATTTTCTACCATCATCTTGGGCAACAAACGTAGAGAGAGAGAGAGAGAGAGAGAGAGAGAGAGACTAGGTAGAAGGCTTCAAACAAAGAAAACTGTAAAGTTTTGTCCAATGAGCTTGTGCATATATAGCATGAAACAAAGACTTTTCACATATGTATATAATAACTCATACAATGGATACGTACATAGTTCGAGTTTTCAGGACCATTCAAACGTTTCTTAACACATAGTTTGAAGCTTATAATATTTACATATATGGTCAAGTGACCAACAAAAGGAAACAAAAACTCAAAAGATTAAAGGATTAAAAACAAAGCCTCTTATGTGAGACGTCCTGAACTAACTCCACAAAACTTGGTTCTCTCACAAGATCACTGGGGCTGAAGCTAAACATGCCGCTACTCACCTACATACATATAGATAAAGAGTGAGTTAACGCTCAGTGAATAATATCAAAGTAAAAAGGTTATATGAATGAACGCTTAAATAGGTAAGTCATACTCATGAGCATCACATGTAGATCATTATCAAAACAAAACGACCTCAGGTCCATTCCATTATGCTCAAGGCATATCAAAGGGGCAAAACGACCTTAGATCCAAACATTTATTCATAAACTAACTTCAGGTGTAATGAATCCATACACAAATGACCATTTGGTCCTTCAAAACGCATATACAAAACAACCTCAGGTCCATCATTTCCAAATTCATATTCATGCGCACGTTTATAGTCATGATCATAAACATTCGTATTTATATTCAAAATAACCTTTGGTCCAATCAATTTCGTGGTCATTTTGATAGTTATGATCATGTTTATATTCGTATTCATACTCAAAACGACTTTTGGTCTAATCAATTCCTTTTCAAAATGACTTTTGGACTATTTAACAAACATAAAAAATGACTTTTAGTCCAATCAATTCCTTTTCAAAATGACTTTTGGACTATTTAACAAACATACAAAACAACTTTCGGTCCAATTCACATATAAGATAACCTTAGGTCTATCTTGTCAAACATTTTAAACAGCCTTAAGCACATTCCGTGTCATTATCAAATATATAAAACGGCCTTCGGCTCATTTCATATTCTCATTAAACATACCAAGCGGCCTTGGGCCAATTTTGTATTTGTACTTATCAATCACTTTACAGATTTTTTTACAAATCAGACAGATAAAATACTAATTCATAATATAAATTCACAAGTCTAGAAAACTCACATGTAGGTAGTATTCAAAAATTAATATACATGAAAATATCTTTACTAAGATATTACTCACAATGTTCAGTTGGCTGATTTGTCCTCAGAGTTGACCCTACACAAGTTGTAACACATACAGAAATTGGGTCACAATACAATTCAATCTGTTCTTTAATTTGTTTATCTTTTTTAGGCTTCTTTTTAACTCTTTAGTTCATTTAGGATGCTCAATGTGTACCTAAGAATGCTCAGAAATGAAATAGAATGGAAATTGAAACATAACACAACTTTTCAAAGTTTCCTAAAACAAGGTACTTCGCTTGAGTGTAACATTGGTCACTCAAGTGAACCTCTTGGTCTGCAAAAGTATTGGATGCTCGAAATCTAGGATCGAGCCAACTTTCTTGTCATTTGAGCCAAGACTCAAAATGTAAGGTGGTTGCTTGAGTAGTATTTTTGGTCACTCGAACCATTTTCCAATGTTTGCAAAACTACTAGATGTTCGAAATGTGCGCTCGAGCCACCTTTTGGTCACTTGAGCGGTCTGTTGAATTTTTAGAATTTTGTTTTGAGCTACAAACACATATCCAAGGTTTCAAATTCATGCATGACTCACTCAAATATGCAAAAGCACTCCCAAATATATATATATATATATATATTTGAAGCTAACTTCAACCCATAGTTCAAAACTTCATGAATTCAACAAAATTCAAACCTTAAACTTCATGTTTGTAAAATCCATATTTTATATCTTGCATTCACAAGCTTCAAGACTTAAAATCGAACCTTAAAATATGACAATTCATGCATGCATGTGCAATATGACTTTGAATTCAAACTGAAACATTATAAATCATGTTCAAAAGCATGAGCCTTCACAAATTCTTACATGCATGTATGATTTAACACTAAATTCTTCATGCTATGCTCATGTCTTGCACTAAATTACAAAGTTTTCTTGAATTCACAAGCTATAAGATTTTGATTCACAATCTAAGGTTTAATTACTCACCTGGAGCTTTTAACTCTTTCAAATTAAGCTAGTTCTTGAGCCTAGCTCTTTAAATGTCCAAGCTTTTACTTTAAGTCTTCAAATTTGAGTCTCCTTTCTCTATAATGCTTAACCTTAGCCAAATTGTTGAAGAAGAGCTCAAATATATGAGCTTACTCACTATCTCATCTTATTTATACAAGGTAATTAGCTTAGACTAATCAAATTTGATTAAACTTAATTAATTACACTTATTGTAATCAATTTTAATCTAATTAATTTGATTTGAATCAAATTTTAATTAAATTTAACCGTAGGCTCTAAAAATTATGTTAATCACAATGATATAATCAATTTCGATTTTTGAGGCCTCTACGGTCAATTTCAAATTATAACAGAATATAGAACATATATCTCTACAATAGACAAATATAAATTCAAAAATACATATAATCACATGATTAACATCCCAAATCACATTAAGCATACAATTACAAAGATAATAGCATATCACAGAACGGGTTATCACATAATTTGTAATGGAATTTGACATGGTATTTGCATTCCCACTGGAAGGTGGAATTGCTAATTCTATGGGATGGAATTGGGAATAGACATAAAAAGAGTATTCGTAGGACGTGTTTGATTCGCTGGATTGGGGGGGGGACTATCCACTATTTGGATTGTAATTTAAATAGTGCTCCTTATTTGCCGTTTGATTTTTTTTTAGTCCGCCGGACTCCATGTCCGGCCGGATTCCTTATCCCCCATATGGGAGACTATTGTGTCCTAGGAGGGGTATGGGATAGTTTTTGGGGGACTATCCACTATTGAGATTAGGTGGTCAAAATGACCATTTTGACCATCTACTATTTAATTATGTATTATATTTAATAAAATTTAATAAAATTTAAATGTCTCAATTTAAAAATAAAATAATTTTATTTAACTTTTTATTAATGTTTTATTTATTTAATTTTTTAAAATAATTTTTTATAGATATTTTATTGATGTTTTATTTTAAAATTTTGTTTATATTTTATTTAATTTCATTATTTAAATTTAATAGATGTTTTATTTAATTTCATTGTTTGATTATTATTATTTTTAAAAACAAATTTATTTAAAATTTTAATTAAAAAATAATATATATTTTTATTGATATTTTATTTATTTATTTTTTTTAAAAAAATAAATTTATTTAATTGTGTGAAAAATAAAATAAAATAAATTTTTATTTAATCTAGCTAAAAATAATTAAAATATTAAAGATATGTTAAATATTGCTATTACTTAGTAAACAATTGAAAAAGGATAAAATAGTCTTTTGTTCATTTATCCTATCCAGTCCGTCTAACCAAACGTTGGATTTACTAAAAATAGTCATTTCCAGACATCTAATCCTATGAAAAAATAAACACATGATACATATCTAATCCAACCAAATAGTCCAGGGAATTCACAGTCCCAGGACTTAAGTCCGATGGATTCTAATCTCCCTTTATCCAGTCCGTCCAATCAAACACACCCGTACTTTCTAAAAATAATAGAGTTACCAAATGAATAACATAATTTTATAAATTTAATTTTGACTTATTAATATATTCATATTAATGCATAAACAAATACAATTAATATCACATCCGTAATTTAATACTATTATACTAGTAATTTTGTCACTCAATCTTGCCATACTCATAATCTCAGTCAATCTAATAAGAAAATCAAATCAACAACACTACAAACCCAATCTTATCAACCTAGAATTTATCCAAAAAATAAATTAATAGTTCAGATTCATTTCATGTGTAGATTCTACACTTTATCAATTCAATTTTTATCATCGAAACACATTCGGAGTAAATTCTTGATCCATAAAAGTGGGTTCCTACCATTTTTCAAATAAAATATAGCTACAACTAGGCCACTTGATTATGGTATTGGTCAATAAAACTTGAAGTAAGTGTACAATATTTATTGAGCAATATTACATACATAAAAAAATTAATACGGGGTTCAAATTGATTAAAATGTGTACTCCACCATAAATAAAAAAAAATAAAAAAATTGATTCATCCTTTTAATTTTGTCCTCTCAATTCCACCCTCAATGATGTAGAATTAGAGGATGCTAAAGATGAGACAAAAGGAGTGCGAGACCGCTTCATATAGGCCTTAGCCACATCATTAGAAATGGAATCAGGGGCAAAACTAGAGAGATGTAGCATTGTTAAAAAAAATTAAATCTTGAATTAAATATTGATGACACATTAATTTTTTAAAATATATTTTGGTGCATATATCTTTATTGTTACGGAAAATTATACAATTAGTCCGTACACAGTGGCTCCTATGTCATTTTGTCTATGTAACTTTAATTAACTTAATTTTAATCTTGAATTTTTTTACTTTATCTTAAATTAGTCAATTTTATGATATATATATATATATTTTTTTTTGAAAAATATGCATATGAGCGACACGTATCATGTTTTTAGAAAAAAATTGTAAACTTGATTAGTTTAGTAAGTTAGCCTCAATCAACTTAGTGATCATTTTTTATAAAAAATTCTAACATCGTTATTAATTGGATCAAATTGGTACAAAATTTAAAATTAAGAGTTAATATTGAGCCAATTAAAAGTGTATAAACTAAAATGACACAAATAACAAAATATAAAAATTACCGTTATAATTTTTTGTAATTGTTATTTACCACAACATCTTTAGAAGAAAAGGATTATTGAGATTCTCTACAATAATTTTAACTTATAATAATCTTGCAATGCTAGTTTACAGACCTAAAGCCCAATTATTGTAAGATTAAACTACTCTTAATTGTCGTTTGGTAAAAAAATTTTAGTTAGCTTTTTTGAGTTGGAACTTTTTTAGATTGAGACTAAAAAGTTCATTTTGGTTTTTTTATTTTTATTTTTATTTTTTTATAGTTTTTTGGACTTTTGTGAGAGAAAAATGAAGTGATTGTGGTTTGGATGTGATATTTTATTTTATTAACTTATTTAACCTATTTTATCTTTTGTGCTTTTTAACCCCAACTAGCTTATTTAGCTTTAGCCAAACGAAGCCTTAAATAGTCTATTGATTATGCATAAACAAGTACTCTTATGAGTTATTTGCAGAGTGAATTTTTAGCTAAAGTAATTAAAAAGTCAAACAAAATTATTATATCATTTTCTCTATTTTTTTAAATGTCTTTCCGTAAAAATTAAAAAATCAACTCAAATAGTCAATTGCTAAACAAGGTGTTAATACATTAAAAAAAAAAAAAAAAAAAAAGGGTCTAAGAAACATTAAACACATTATAAAATCCAAAATAATAAAGTTTGCAATAAGGGCTCATTTGGGAATATATTTTTTAGTAACTTTTTGGTTTTTTTACTAAAATATGATGTAAAAAAAATTAGTATGTTTGGGATAACTTTTTAACTTTTTACGAAAAGATGTGCAAAAAGTAGAGAGAAAATAGAATTTTGACTTTTTGGTATGAGTTATTGGCTTTTTGATTTTTTAGTAACTTTTTGACTTTTTGGCTAAACCAGCAGCTTCCCAAACGAGACCTAAGTCTACAAACACTAATACCAAACACATAATGAGACACATATTTTATATGGAGTAAGTGGTTGTTTGACATGTGCTAAAATAACACATGCTATTTTAACACATTATCCTATTTAGATAACAATTATTTTATTTAATTCAGATCACATCTTTACTACATCACTTTAAATCTAACTCATATTTCATATTTTTTCGTAAAAAGTTAAGATTATAATAATTTAGCACTTTCTAAACAACCCCTAAATTTCATATATAAATTCTATGGAACAATTTGAGAACTTGATAAAAAGTTAACTTTTTCACTTTTTATCAAGTTGTTTCAAAAACATCACAAAAAAAATTACCAAAAAAGTCTTTTTTTTTTGACAAAAAAACTATCAAAAAAACTAAAAAATTAAAAAAATTAATTTTTTTATTAACTTTCCAAAACACCCTCATATAAAACTCATCTCAAATAAAGTTATATATGTATCTTACTCTGTATTTAATATTTGTTATCTTAACCTTACTCGAAAGTTTGATGTAATGTCGAGGATACTTAAAAGAAAGAACTTTTGCCGCCGCCGACAGTTATTCCCCCGGATCAGTGAGGCAGGAATCTTCTGTTTTGCAATTCGACAGCGGTTGTAGTGCCTACCCAAAGTCAAAACTTGCTGCTAAACTATAAATATGAATATAAATTTGAGACCGACACTATAAAAATGTAAATTTTTTTTGATTGCATTTCGTATATCAAATCATAAATTAGGATTATACCAATAGCTACTAAAGTATTTGCTTTGTTGTACCTTTTTTTTTTTATTTTTAAAACTCTAGTTTCTTTTTTTTTTTTTTTTAATGTTTTAATTGATTAAGTTGGAGTATATTCGAAATTTTATACAGTAATGCTACGCTTCAGGAAAAATATTTCAGGAAAAGTTTCAGGAAAAATCTCTTACCGGTAAGAGAATTCTGTTACCGGTAAGAGACCCATCACGTCAAAGGAAAAAAATGAAAAGTGGTGGGTCTTACCGCTAAGAGAATTCTCTTACCGGTAAGAGAATTTTCCTGACAACTTTCCTGAAGCCTTTTCCTGAAGCCTAGCATTTTTGAATTTCATAAAAATAAAACAAAATAAAGATTATAGATCAAATATAGCAAAGTGCATTTAGGGATCACCTGTCAAGTTGGTTGGTTGTCTCTCAGTTGTACTGTGACTTTGCTGCTCTTTGGTACAGTTTAAAATATGAAAATTTGAAAATAGAAGTGAAAATCACTTCTCAATCAAATTTTAAAAATTAATTTTTAAATTTATTTAAATTATTTATGCCTAATAAGTTATAAATAAAAAACAGGATATGCTCACCTCCACATCTAATCTCTTCATACATTTCCATAATCTTTTTGTAGATTTCAATCTAAACCTGTTTCGATAATCGGAACCGTCTATTTCGTAAATCTCACAATAAAGGTTATCTACGTAAAAAATTAATTTCATCAAAAAATTATAAATACAAAAATAAATCACATTTTGTTATATAAATGAATGGTGAATATAATTAAATTTAAACCATCTATTTTATAAAATAAAATTCGATTTGTTCCCATGTTTATAATTGTTTGATGAAGCTAATTTTTTATATGGATGATCTTTATTGTGGAGCCTATAAGATAGACAGTTCAATCATCAGTACAAGTTTGGATTGAAACCTACAAAAAAGTATGGAGATCTATGGAGAGATGATGTATAAAGGGAAGCTTATCTCAACAAAAATTATACCAAATAGTCTGACACCGATTCTCAAAATAAAAAGTTATAAGTAACTTAGATAAGTCACACTAAACAGTCATGCTATATAAAATTTTGAAAATATCTCAAGTCTCATTAATTAATTTGGACTTGTTGATTAAATTGACAAAATCGAAAGATCGAAAATATATTTTGGGGATTAATATATATATATATATGTATATATATTTTTTGACAATCAGTCGTCCAGGCAAACTTGTGCACACTTTTTAGTCGCGGGACTCCATATTTTGGGAACTATATATATATATATTGATAAATTACATTTTTCTTCCTTTATGTTCGAGCAATTTTTTACTTTGACCCTTAAAGTATTCCCCCCCACTCCATTTTGGGCCTTTATATTTCAAGTTTTTTTTTATTTTACTCTTAAAATTAATTTTTGATAAAAATTAGACAGAAAATGTCACAATAACTGTAATATAACATAAAAAAATATTATTATATTAAAGTTTAAGTTTATGTCAGAGATGTGAGTTATATATAAAATATTTTTATGCTACTTAACTGTCAATGTTTCATTTTTTATTTGATTTTTAACACAAATTAATTTTATGAGTAAAGTGAAAAAAATTTAAAATATGAAAATGACAAAGCGAGGAAAAATAAACTTTAAAAGCCAAAATAAAAAAAAAAATGACCAAACATAAAATGAATAAAGTGTAATTTATTCTTATTTTTTTAATAAGAGACTATTGTATGGTTGAAAGACCATTGTTGTAATAACATTAGTGATTTATTCACACAAAATTTTCGTCAGAATCTCCTTCAAATAGGTTTGTTATTGGTAGAAGCTTAATTTCTTATCAATAATAGTCTCATTCTAAGAGATTCAATAAAAAATTGATGCAAATGAATCATTAATTACAAATTATACACAAATTTTTATTCGTGAAGGAGAAAAAATCTAGTTGGGCTCCATCGTCATTATTGGACAATGTTGACTATTAAGGAGAAGGTCGTGTCCAATAGTGAATTTAACTAGGATAATGATGATTTTATTCCGATGCTGTCAGAATAAAGGTTGGATTATATCCAACCAAATTATGGAATAGAGTACCAAAGGAAAGAAGAATGCTTGGAGTGCAACGAGGGAGCGATTGTTATAGGGCAACCCTTCTTGCAGCTTGACAACACAGTTTCGTTCGGTATTGGTTAATATAATTATTTTTTTTGTGTTAAATTTTTTTTAATTTTATTTAGTTTGAAAATTTTTAACTCTTGTGAGAGAAAAAATATAATAATTATGAGTTATATTTTATCTTATTAACTTATTTAGTTTATTTTGTCATTTTATGTTTTTTTTAACTCCAAAATGATAGTCAAACAAGGGCTACATTTGGCAACTTAAGGAGAGAAAAAAAAAAGAAAATAATAAATTGTAATTATTTATTTATTGAGTAGATAAGAAAAAAAAGAAAAAAAGAAATGATATTGATTTCTCTCCTATTTTGTTTGGTTAAGTTATATAAAATAAATAATATAATATTATATTATCAAATTAATTTTTTATGGATATTAATTTTTTTATTTGTTCTATATCTAAGAAGGTAATATTGGTATTACAACAAAAAAATAAATAGTTAGTTTTATTTATCTCAATTTCTCATTACTTTTAGAGAGATTGAAAATAGAAGTTATGACTCTCTCCAATTCTCTCCCATTTCGTAATTTAAACAAAAGATTAAAATCTATCAAATTATTTTATTTTCTTTCCCAACCATTCGAACCAAACGAATTGACGTGGTTGAGTTATCCCTTCTTTTTGCTTTTTTCTTTTGTCTTTTTCTCTTTTTACAACGAAATTATTCTTTTGAAAAAATTATAAAGAAAATTTAGTGTTTGAGTTATATAATAAAATAAATTCTGAATTTTTAATTTTATTAATTTAAATTTTAATCTTTCAATTGATTTTTAATTTAAACTAATTATTTATTTTTATTAATTAAAACTGTCTAAAAAAATATATTTTAGTCATTAAACTCAATGTAAATACAAAAACTGTCTAAAATGCCCATTTCTATTTATTTTAATGACTAAAATATATTTTTATGATAATTTTACTTAATAAAAATAGGTAAATGATTTAAATTGAGAACATATCAAAAGACTAAAATACATCCTTTTTGACAATTTACTTAACGAAAATAAACAGATATTTAGATTGAAAACAAATTAAAAGATTAAGGTTTAAATTTAAAAACTCAAAATTTATTTTGTTATAAAGCTCAAAGTATGAAGAATTTTTTTTTAATCTATAAATTTACCAATTATTTTATGTATATTTTTCGCAACTTAAGCATCGAAATGCTTTCCGACCCACCAGTGTTCAATTAACTCAAATTGTCATCGTCATCACCATACGAGTACGTTGATTTGATTTGATTTTTTTTTTTCATGCAATTTCAATTCATCATTAAAAATTCTCTAAACCTGTAAATTTTTTCTTCATTACAATGGGTGAATATAGTAAGACTCGTCATTTTATGTTCAGTGAGGCTGAAACAACAACAAAGTGACATGTTTATTTTATTTGATTTTATTAATAAGAGAGTGATATTTTATTTTTGCAACGACATCACATACCTAAAAAATTTATCCAGAATAATATATGTATAACTCACAATTCATTTACTTTAAATTTAAATCATTTATTTTATTTTTAAAATAATTTTCGAGATAAACTTTTATAATCCTAAAATTTTTCGTGATTCTGACTTATCACATAAGTGATGGGCATGGAGCAAAGAATAAATTCAAGAAGTTTGCAAATTCGAATATGCGAATAGTCACATAATCTCAATTTAGGCTAAGAATGAATCTTTTTTTGGTGGGTGTGTTTCGTCAACTTCAACTAAGCAGTAGAGTTAGTGGCTGTGAGTGAGTGAATATTAATAATAAATAATAATAATAATAATAATATTGGAAATTGGAAGTTTCTGTTTCCACACCACACACCTAACCTAAACAATTATAAAAGTTGCTGAGGTGGCTCTGTATTTTATTGTCGGTCTTACGTGGACCCCAACATCTTCATTCATTTTAGTTTTCTTTTTTTTTTGTTTCTTTTTGAACAGAGGAGCCCTTAGTCTTGTGATCTCAGCACTTCGTCATTACTTGTAACTCCGCAATAACAACTAGCCACGTTTACTGAGTCCGGATCCTCTCCAGCGTCTCTCTCCAGCGCTTTCTCCGGGCAACGACTCAGATAGAGCCACACCATCTCTAAAGGAATATACGGCTGAGATTTATTCTTTAAACTAAAAAAAAAAAGTACACACTTACACCCACTAACACACACACGCGCTCTCTCCGTTGACCTTCCTGTCTCACTGCCACACACACACTCACAGCACACATTCATTCTCTCTCTCTCTCTCTCTCTCTCTCTCTCACATTTCTTAAAAAAAAATGAAAATCACACACTCTCTCTCTATCACATTTCTAATAAAAAATAAAAAATTATTTTAATCTTTTTCATTTTATTTTCATAATATATATATAATATAAAATTTTAATTTTTATAAAATTAATATCATTGAAAATATACTTTTAAAATAAGATTAATATTAAATATATTTAATAAAAATTTAAAATAAATAAAAAGTAATTATTATGTTTAGTTATACTTTCAAAGTATTATTTTTAAAATATAAAAATTATTTTGATGAAAATAAACACACAAAAATTATATATTTTTGAAATTCTCAAAAAAATTCAAAAAAAAATATATATATATATATATGAAAATAATAACTTCGGTGCATAGATATAAATTTTTTATTTTCTTTAAAACACAAATTCAATCTATGTATAAGTGTAAATCAAATATATAATTTTTTTTATTTCCTTTAAAAAAATTATAAACTAGTTTGGTTTAAGGTATTCTAAATAAGTGCACTTTTTGTCTTTTTAGACTAAAAAATTGAGGGATAAAATATAGATATTTGGGTTAACTTTTTAACTTTTTATGGAAAAATGTGTATTAAAAATTGTATAAATTAGTGTGCAGGGAAAAATTAGGATTGAGAGTTGTGCAACCGTAATTTTTGACTTTTGGTGAACAACAATGTTAGGTAACTCAAAATTTTGTGGCTCAAATGGCTCAAATCACTCAAAACGACGTCGTTTTGACAGATTTTGAGTGTAAAATGACGCCGTTTTGATAGATTTGAGCCATTTGAGTCACAAAATTTTGGGGTACCAAACATTTTCCTTTGGTGAATAATAATAACTTTTTAACTTTTTGAGTAACTTTTTGACTTTTTAACTTTTTTTCAACTTGCCAAACTTGGCCTAAATTAAAAGTCTTTATTTTCATATGATTTTTTTGGAAGGAAGATTGTTTTTGAGAATTTAAAAAATATATGATTTTTGTGTGTTTATTTTATCAAATTAATTTTTATATTTAAAAAATAATAATTTGAAAACGTAACTAAACATCGTAATTATTTTTTATTTATTTAAATTTTTATTAAATATATTATTTTAAAAGTATATTTTCAATGATAATAATTTTATAAAAATTAAAATTTTATATTTTATATATATATATATATATTATGAAAATAAAATGAAAAAGATTAAAATAGATTTTTATTTTTTATTAGAAATGTGATAGAGAGAGGGTGTGTGATTTTAATTTTTTTTTTTTCAGAAATGTGAGAGAGAGAGAGAGAGAGAGAGAGAGAGAGAGAGAAAGAATGCGAATGAATGTGTGCTGTGAACGTGTGTCTGTTAGTGAGAAAGGAAGTTCAACGGAGAGAGAATGTGTGTGTGTTAGTGGGTGTAGGTGTGTGCTTTTTTTTTTTTTTTTTTTGGTTTAAAGAATAAATCTGAGCCGTATATTGTTTTAGAGATGATATGGCTCTATCTGAGCCATTGCCCGGAGAAAGCGCTGGAGAGAGATGCTGGAGAGGATCCGGACTCACGTTTACTAACATCTATGTCTACCTAATTCTTCTTACTTTTATATATTTTAATAATATTTTATTTACTGTTGTTTGATTTTTGTTGATTAATTTGTACGACCATCGTCGGATTTTTTTAGGGTAAATTATAAATAGATTTTTTAAGTTTTGTTTAAAATATAAATTATTTTTTGTAGTTTGAAAAGTTATAAATATTTTTTTATTAAAATTTTTTATTTAACAGAATTAATTAAAAAAATAAAATTAATAATTGCTTTCCTATACAATAATAAAATTACTTAAATTATTAATTGAAACATATTTTTAACATTATTAAGGATTCGTTTGGGATGTGGGTTGACTTTTTAATTTTTTAAATATTTTAGTCTGGAGCTAAAAAGGCTCGTTTGGGATGAGCTCTTTGACTTTTTTGATTTTTGTGAGAAAAAAATATAATGATTATGAGTTGGATGTGATGTTTTGTCTAATTGGACTAAATTTTTTTTTTTTTTTTTGTGGCTAAAATAACCAAAAAGTCCCGGACTTTTTCTTCCCAAGTGTTAATTAATTTGGTGATTTGTTAATTAAAATAGCGATTTGTTATGGAATTAGAAATTTCAAAAGATGGAATGTAATTTTCAGAATTACAGTAGGCAATTTGTATTTTAATGAAACCCTAGGGGGTGTATTTGTAATTTACCTGATTTTTTTACTAATTTCTTTTATTAGAATATTTCTTTTTTTTTTTTTTTCATTTTTTGATTATTAAGATCACTTCTAATTGCATTGAATATTATTTATTTTTAAAAATTTCATAATCCATTATTTCTTATTACGAAAACAAAGAAGATCTTTTCAAATTAAAATTTGATTTAAGTTCATGGTTAAAGTCAAGAAATAACTCATTTTTGTTGAAAATGAGTTATTATTTATTAAATATATCCATTTTATATTTAAATTCTCGAGAATCAATATCTGTAAGAAAGATAGCATGAATCTTATTTATTTTTATGAAATTTTCTATTAAAATTTCATTTATGATTAAAGGTAAAAATGAATTTTATATTATTCCACAATGGCCTCGTTTGGGAAGTGGCTATTTTAGTAGGCTATTTGGCTTTTTGGTTATTTTAGTAGATATTTTAGTTTTTGTGTTTGGGAAGATGAGATGGATTTTATTTGAGTTGTTGTATTGAAAAATGTGTTGAAATGATGTTTGAAATTAAAATGACAAATTTATCTCTAACTTTTTATTTTTTAAATTGATATAAAGGGACAAAATAGTAATTTGGCCCTTGATGTGGACAATGGCTGGCTGTGACAGTGTAGGCTGTGCCTACACTGTCCCCGGCAGCAGCCTAAAATTTTTTTTTTTTTTTATTTTTTTATTTTTTATTTTTTATTTTTTTTGAAAACATGTGAATAGTGAGGCTTTTGGGATTTTTTGTGAAAATAGCCTAAACCCGGCTACTTTTTCCCTTCCCAAACACCCCCAATGTGGTCCATTCAAGAAAGGATGATATATTTTGGACAAGTATTCTTTTTTGTGCTTATCATTACATAGTCTAATCATTTTTTAAAAATAAATACAGAGAAAGAAATTCTTAAATAAAACGTCGATTCTGTTTGAGTTAGTGTGTTCTCTTTGGTAATTAAGGGTAAATTATCAATAGGTTCTAATAGTTAGATTTAATTTCTATCAATAGTCTTATTGAAAATAAGTCTTAGTAAAATTGTTGCTAAAAATAATTTTTTTGTAATAATTTTTTTACATACGTCGCTAAAAATTGACAATTAATAACTTTTTTTTGTTATAATTTTTATAAATTATCGCTAAAACTTACAATTAGTGACTTTTTTTATAATAAATTTTTCTTATAAGACCTATTAAATAATAAGTCTATTTATTAAGACATACACGTAAGTAGCCCGGTAATTAATTGTTATATGGTTATGAATCATCATGTTGGGAATTTTCTTTTAAGTACAATACATTCTAAATATATTTATTTTAAAAAATTTAAATTTTTACTGTTACTTTTGCTTTAAACACCTCCGTTATTTCAAATATATCTCAATGTCTAACCTTTCAAACTCTAACCTCATAAACATGAGTTACATACATATATACAAATAAATGTGAGAGTGACCAACCCTTTTGCCACCACCTCTGTGTTAAAACCTTACTTGCCACCTTTAAAACCCCATATCTAGCCACCTTCGAAACCCTAGTTACATTTATATACTGGGATAAAGCTATGCAGTGGGAAAGTGAGAGGTTGTTGAGGTGTTGAAAGGAAAGGAAAATAAGGTGGGGAGTCGAGAAGGAGTAAGAGTGGTAGCGGGATGGAGAAGTAGGGTCGGAGCCGCCATCACGTGCCCCTAAAGTTTTGATAATTATACTACTACCCTTATTTATAAAGATTATCTATTGTTTATCCCTATTAAAATTGTCTTGTATTTTTAAAAATTTTAAATTGTTTTATTCTATTCTTTTGGTCATTCTTGTACACCCTTAACTGACAGGTCAAGGGAAGAATCGAATCAATCGGTTATTTATTTCCCATTATGAAGTTTGTTTAGTCAGTTATTTCTTTTCATTGTGGGACCATTTATTGAGTTGATGGTATTGGACTTATTGATTGTAAATTCAGTTGTTTGTTTGTTCTTATTGTTGGGTTAATAGAATTTAGTTGTTGATTGTGAATTTATAAGTCAAGTTGATCTAAATCTCATAATAATTGTAATTTTATATCTCACCGATTGAAAATAAAATAAATGTACAAGTCTAATAATATATAGTCACTACTTGTTATAGGGAAAAAAATGTTGTTGTTAACGTGTACTCTCTCAACATTGAATTTATGACTTCGTCACTGTGGACAAGGTAGGGTAGGGGACAACAAGAGGGGTCACAGGGTAGCTAGGAATGATAGGTGAAAGGGAGATGTGCAAGGACAAAATTAGGATTTCATCGTTAGATAAGCCAAAAATAAGATGAAACTTGAGCATGCTAGATCGGGCTCAAGACCTGTCCAAGTCCAGCTCGAGTAGTTCTTGGAATTGCCCGAGCTCGTCCAAGTTCAATTTGTCAACATGAGGTGTTTAGCAAAGGTCCACCCAAACTCAATAAATTTAATTAGTTCGAGACAGACATATAAATTGCTTACAAAGGATTAAATTGGAGCATTGAGCTTAGTTTTCTTCCAATGTTTTTTGGGCTAGAAATCTAGAACTTATTTTTTTGGGTTGATTATAAAAAATGTTCATAACCACTTAATTAGAGTCAAACAACAACCCATCATATTTTAAACATATTACAAAATAGATCCAATTGTTTATACTTGTTATGTAAATAAATAAATATATTTTCCTAACCATTTACTTTTATCATTTGTATTTATCACGTGACGTGGCACACTCCACAATTCTTACATGTTTGTCATGTACGTGTGTCTTATTGTATCAATAATAGTGGAGTATGTCGCATCAAATTATAAATGTAAATGATTAAATTAAATGATAAGTATAATATATGTACATATATAATATCTATATAATAAAATAAAATGGTTTTAAATTTGTCTTACACACATTAGTCCTATTAAAATATTTAGACGGCTTAAATATATTCAAATTATAAAATAACGGCTGAGATATATTTTTTAAAAAATATCTTACATATACATTTTCTATTTTCCTGCTTCTCTCTCTTACTTTTTTCTTTTCTCACCCATTCTTCTATAATTCCACCTTCCTCTCTCTTTTCTTTTTATTTTTTTTTATTTTCTCTCATTTTTATTTTTCTCTCTATTTGTTTTTTTTATTTTTTATTTTCTCATTTTTGTACACTTATTTTTATTCATATTATATGGAAAAGTCTGCAATCCCAGAATTAGGAGTCAAATTTTACTGTGTGTAGTGGAGATTAAATTAATGAATTTTATAGTCCACAAATTAAATAAATTTGAACAATTAATTATTATTTTTAAATATATTGAATACCTGATAAAATTCATAAATTTAGACTTTATATTAATCTTCAACATCTATATAATAAAACATGATGGTTTTTGAATTTGTCTTACACATATTTGTTCTACTAGGACATTTGGACGGCTTATATCTATTTAAATTATAAAACTAACGGCTGAGATATATTTTCAAAAACTATCCTACATGTACATTTTCTATTTTCCTGCTTCTCTCTTACTTTTTCATTTTTTCACCATCCTTCCATGATCTCACATTCCTCTCTCTTTTCTTCTTATTTTTTTTTTTTTACTTTCTCCCATTTTTATTTTTCTCTCTATTTGTTTGTTTGTTTGTTTTTTTTTGTTTTTCCTTTTTGTTCACTTATTTTTATTCATATTATATGAAAAAATTTATGATCCTAGAATTAGGAGCTAAATTTTACTGCGTGTAGTGGAGATTAAATTAATGAATTTTATAGTTCACAAATTAAATGAATTTGAACAGTTAATTATTATTTTAAATATATTAAATACCTGAAAGATTTCATAAATTTAGACCTTATATGAATCTTCAACATATTTTAATAAAGCAGGACGGTTTTTGAATCTTCAACATATTTGTCCTATTAGAACATTTGGATAACTCAGATCTGTTCAAATTATAAAACAATGGTTGAAATATATTTCCCCCAAAAATATCCTATATATACATTTTATACTTTTCCGATTCTCTCTCTCTCTCTCTCTCTCTCTCTCTTACTTTTCCTTTTCTTACACATCCTTCCATGATCCCACTTTTTTCTCTATTTTCTTTTTATTTTTTTATTTTCTCCCGTTTTTATTTTTCTCTCTATTTGTTTATTTTTTTGTTTTCTCCTTTTTGTTCAATATATTTTACATATATTTTCATACAATGTATGTATGCCCGTAATACACTAGGACATTATGGGCATGCATACAATTTCTATATAATTATATAAGCAAAAACAATATTATATGTATGCATGTCGAAATTGTATGTATGCTAGGCATATCTATCTATCTAGCTATATATTATATAAGCAAAAATCAGTTTTCGTGAGGAGTTTTGTGAGAACTCCAAAATTTTAAAATAAATTTATAATTTTATCAAATTAAAAAATAAATTTAAATATTGTTGGGATTACAATTATGTTCTAATCCTAACATTATTTTACACCGTGCCTGAAGGCACGAGCATACGCTAGTTTTAAATAAAGGATAATTTTATATGTACCTTTGGTTATGATTTTTGCGTCCGGTTATGATCTACTATGTTATTAGTTATGACACATTGTGATATTAATTATGACATTATTTTAGTTATGATACAAGCGTTGTTTGGTTATACCTCATGTGATGTTTGATTATAATTGTGATATTAATTATGACATTATTTTAGTTATAATACAAGTGTTGTTCGGTTATACCTCATATGATATTTGATTATAACTTAATTTTATTTTTTTTTAGTTATAATTCTTATAGTATTGAATTATGTCATTTGTGATAATCAAACTCACAAATGACATAATTTGTATATAGTAGCATTACCCATAAATATATATATATATATATATAATGCTCCAGTTAGAAAATTTACTGTCAACATATATCATATTCAATTGTCATATTGGATACAAGGGTTAAGGGAGCAGATATGAAAAAAAAAAAATTCAATTATGACTGTCCTAAAACATTGTATGTAGAAGGAGAATTCCCAAAGCCAGTGTGGACATGGCCCCCTTAGTCTACATTAATGGTAATTACATATACTTCAAAGCAAAAATTGTAACAAAAAAAGGGTATACTTAGGTGTGTGATGCATTTACATGATTGTTATTGCTTTACTTTTTATCCCAATCATTAATAGTCATCCACTTCAGATAACATGAAATTTAAATTCCAACATTTTCACCTGAGAAAATGGGACCTCGGTCTCATATATTTTATCTTAATTGATTGATTATGAATTTATGAGTGGTCGGAAAAAAATAAGATAATAATTGCAAATCACTGAATAGAAATTTTCTGACCTCAATCGTTTGAAGTACTTATCAGTTGCATCAATGTTACTTGATAGAGATTTAAATTTGAAATCATTGACAAAACTATCACAATCTATCTCTTTCTATATATATGGTTTGACGTGAGAAAGACTTGAGACACTACACATAATTAATGTCCCATTCAATAGCTAGTGTCATTCAGGATGTTAGAAAGTGTGTATTATGATTTTCTCAATATATCTAAAGTTAGTCGTTCTGTTATTATGCCAGTTCATAAACTGGCTAGACGTGTACTTGACCTTCCTACTTAATGATATGTCTATATTTCTTTTAAAATAAAAAATAATGTCTAATTAAATCTGGTAGTACATGATCATTTTCCACTATATATGGTCAGGTGTGTTGGTAACTCCTTATCATGGAAGTTGGAACTGATCAATCACAAAGTATTCAATGCATATAGTAAAATAATAGGTATTATATATATATATGATGAATGTTTATTTTGTGATGTTTTCAAGATCCATCAAGTATTAGTGACTATCTGGTTCTATCAAACTGTCAATAGATGATTTATTTTCAGTTTTTCCAAAAGCTACTGAATCATCATATATATATATATATTGGTTGTAGTTTTACCATATTTGAACCCCAAGAGCTTGAGTGTTAAAGACTTAATAATAAGATTTAAAATCTCAAATTCAAGTCATTTCAAGAAGCCATTGGAAGTTTGTCCCGTCGTTAACTTCAGAACTTTAGAATTAGTCGAGGTGCGTAAACTAATCCGGATACGAGTTATATATTAAAAAAAAAAAAAAAGTATTACTTGTATGAGAGCAATTATAGGACTTGATAACCAATTAACTGGACTAACTTGATTGGTTATTTTTTACTTCTTAATTGAGAGGTCTATTTTTGTCTAAGATAGGATTGATTATTTTTTACCTATTAAAGCCCCATTTAGGGATAATACTATTTTAGTCTAAAAGTTAAAAAATTATTATAAATTATCACATTACTCTCTTTACTTTTGTAAAAAATTAAAAAATAAACTAAAATAGCTAATTCTCAAGTCACCCCTAAGAGGCTCTTTCTTAGTTATTTATTATTTTCCCTATAATGGGTCTCTTTTCTTTATTTCTTTCATATTATAGGACTTTTTCTATATCAATATTGTGTTGGGCTTGTAAATGTGTTTTTCAATTTTTTTTTCTATAATTGATTGTTAAGTTTGATATAATTGTTTTGATGTTGATTATAGCCATGAATTTGTTCAAAGCTACCAATTTTGATAAAGCTCACTATATCTAACAAATAACAATAAAAAACACATGGTCATGTTTAAATTTATAGATTTAAAATGAAAAGTATACTATTTTCTTAAGGAGAAGAGTTCAAATTTAAAATTCAAAGTTTAGATAATCTGGAAACTTTGTCAAGATGAATTTAAAATAACATGTGTTTCTCCTAACATAGGCACAATCAAGGCACATGTCACTTGAAAGAACTATAACTTAAAACCTCGTACATAAACCGGACAATGGAATGCCATAGAACTTAAATGAGTGCCAAAATATCAACAGTGTTACATCAACATAAAATTCTTGTTAGGAAAAATCGATGAATCCCCACAAGTAAATCAATCAATGAGAATAAAAATTAATGCGAAAAAATTAAATCAAAGGCAACACAAGAATTTTTATGTGGTTCCCTCAATGTGAGAATGCGTCCCACGGATCAAATCCGATTCCACTATCAACCAAATAAGTTCCAAACGATAACAAACGAGACACTAATGGTCTCACAAAACCACCCTTAGGTGAATTCCAAATAATCACAAATAAACAAGAGGAAAGACCTCACCAAATAGATGAACCAAAATCTTCAGAACCAAAGTTGAAGAAGACCCAAAATAACGAACCAAACACCAACCGAAGATGCCCCAAAAACCAAGCTTCAAAAAACCAAAATTGAACCAATTTGATTCCACCAAATATGATGTAAACCTGTTGCTCATACACCAAAACCAAAGTCACCAAATAATCAAAGTTTGTGTCTATAGCAGCCGCCCCTTTTTTCTTGGGAAAAATAACATCAATAATTATGTATTGTAAATCTAGGGTTTTGTAATCAAACCCTAATTGTTTCCAACTTGGATTGGGCCTCCACAAATATAATATATTAAAAATATATTATACTAAACCAAGCCAAATTAAAACTATTTTTCCAAAAAATCAATTGGGTCCCACACTCCAATAAGGAGGTATACCCAACAATTCTCCCCCTACTGACTTAGGTGGAGACATCAACCATACCCGCCAAAGTTCAACACTTTAAATGTTTGTCCCTCGACAAAGTCTTTGTCAACATATCTGAAATATTATCATCTGTGTGAACCTTTTCGAGTTGCAATAATTTCGAATCTAATACATCACGAATCCAATGGTATCTCACATCAATGTGTTTCGATCTCGAATGAAAGGTAGAATTTTTACTCAAGTGAATAGCACTTTGACTATCACAATAAAGCACATACTTTTCTTGCTTCAAACCCAACTCTTGCAAAAATTTATTCAACCATAACTCTTCTTTGCAAGCTTCTGTAATGGCAATAAATTCAGCTTCGGTAGTTGAGAGAGCAACACATTTTTGTAATTTAGATTGCCATGCCACAGCTTCCCCTGCAAAAGTCATCAAATACCCCGAAGTAGATTTCCTAGAATCAACATCACCGGCCATGTCAGAATCCGTGAACCCATCAAGCATCGGCTTACCATCTCCAAAACACAAACACACCTTCGAAATCCCTCGAAGATACCTGAAAATCCATTTTACCGTTGCCCAATGTTCTTTACCCGGATTAGAGAGAAAACGACTCACCACACCAACTGCGTGAGCAATATCCGGCCTTGTACAAACCATGGCGTACATCAAAGAACCAACTGCTGAAGCATAAGGAACTTTCAACATCTCTTCTTTGTCTTTCTCACTTGTAGGACATTGATTCGAACTAAGTTTGAAGTGACCCGCAAGTGGACAACCAACCGGCTTTGCTTTATTCATGTTGAACCTCTCAAGAACTTTCTCAATGTAGCTTTCTTGAGACAACCAAATCAATCCCTCTTTGCGATCACGAACAATTTTCATACCAAGTATTTGCTTTGCCGGCTCCAAATCTTTCATAGCAAAGGACTTGCTCAACTCCAATTTCAACCTGTTAATCATGGTAGAATCTTGACCCACAATTAACATGTCATCAACATAAAGCAAAAGAATAATAAATTTGCCATCCGAAAATTTTTTTACAAACACACAATGGTCCGAAGTGGTTTTAGAAAAACCATTATTCATCATGAAAGAGTCAAATTTTTTGTACCATTGCCGTGGAGCTTGCTTGAGACCATACAAACTTTTCTTCAATTTGCAAACAAATTTCTCTTTCCCTTTCTCCACAAAACCTTCCGGTTGTTCCATGTAAATTTCTTCTTCAAGATCACCGTGAAGAAATGTGGTCTTTACATCAAGTTGCTCAACTTCAAGGTTCATACTTGTAGCCATGCCAAGTACAACCCGAATAGAAGACATCTTCACAACCGACGAGAAAATCTCGTCAAAGTCAATGCCTTTCTTTTGCCCAAAGCCTTTCACAACAAGATGCGCTTTGTACCTCAGATTCTTTCTATCATTCTTCAATTTGAAAACCCACTTATTTTTCAAAATTTTCCTCTCTTTAGGCAACTTCACTAAATCATAAGTATGATTTTCAAGTAAGGAATTCATCTCCTCTTCCATGGCCTTTTTCCAATCATCTTTCTTTGCATGCTCAATTGCTTCTTGGTAGCTCTCCGGCTCCCCTTGATCAGAAATCAACACAAATTCATTGGGAGGATACTTTCTTGAAGGTTGTCGGTCCCTTGTAGATTTCCTCAACTCAAGTTGTGGTGACGATACTTGAGTTGGATGCTCTTCCTCAATTTTTGGGTCAACTTCATTAGGATTAGCATCATTCTCCACATCTTCAATAGGTGGCTGCACATCTCCCCCATTTTCATCATCAACTGAAGATGAAGGAGATGGATCCATATCAATGAGATCACTAGTTTTTGGCTCTGGTTGATCACCTTTACCAAAGTCTTCAATTGTTTGGTCTTCAAGAAACACAACATCATGGTTTCGAATGACTTTCTTGTCGACCGGATCCCATAATCTATACCCGAACTCATCACGCCTATAGCCAAGAAAAATACATTGTCTTGACTTACTATCAAGCTTAGACCTCTCATCCTTTGGAATGTGAACAAAAGCTCGGCAACCAAACACTCTCAAGTGCTCATAAGACACATCTTTGCCAGTCCAAACTCTTTCAGGAACATTACCATTCAAAGGATAGCAAGGAGACAAATTGATTACGTCAACCGCTGTACTCATTGCCTCACCTCAAAAGGATCTTGGCAATTTAGCTTGTGAAAGCAAACACCTTATTCTTTCTACAATGGTGCGGTTCATCCTCTTGGCAACGCCATTTTGTTGAGGAGTCTTCTTAACTGTTTTTTGATGCCGAATGCCTTGGCTGCGACAATACTCATCAAATGGCCCAATGTATTCACCACCATTGTCTGTTCGGATGCACTTCAATTTCTGCCCTGTTTCTCTTTCAACCATGGCCTGAAAATGCTTAAATACTTCTAGAACTTGATCTTTAGTTTTTAGTAGATAAGCCCAAACTTTCCTTGAATAATCATCAATGAAAGTAACAAAATAAAGTGCACCACCATGTGTTCTAACTTTTAAAGGACCACAAACATCCGAATGAATTAACTCCAACACATTTTCTTTTCTAGAAGCAACATTTTTATGAAAAGAAACTCTATGTTGTTTATCCACCAAACAATGAACACAAGTTTTAAGATGTGTACCTTTCAAACCGGGTAGAAGCACTTTCTTGAACAATACTTGCAGCCCCTTTTCACTCATGTGGCCAAGCCGCTTGTGCCACAATTCGGTAGAAGTATCATCTTCAAGTGCATTGACAACACTTTTACAAATTTTTCCTTGCATCGAATAAAGTGTATGAGTCTTCTTGCACTTAGCCACCACCAAAGAACCTTTTGTGAGCTTCCATATTCCATCACCAAATTTGTTGTTGAAGCCTTCATCATCTAGCTTCCCAGTAGAGATCAAATTGAGGCGAATGTCGGGAACATGCCTCACATCTTTAAGCAACAATTTGCAGCCTAAATTTGTTTCCAAGCAAACATCACCCATGTCGATAATCTTGGACAAACCTTCATTACCCATTCGAACAGAACCATAATCTCCTGCAGTGTAGGTAGTGAAGAAATCAACTCGAGAAGTCACATGAAAAGAAGCACCAGAATCAATCACCCAACTGCTCTCTTGGCCCATAAAATTGATACAATCATCTTCACAAACGACCATGAGATCATCGGTAGTAACTGCCGTTGTGTCTTCTTGCTTCTTATCCACACTTTTGTCACGCCTTTTCTCCTTGTTCTTGAGCTTTCGGCATTCCCGCTTCATGTGCCCTTTCTCATGGCAATAATAACACTCAACGTCTTTCTTTGAAAGAGAACCATCTATTGACTTGTCACGGCTTTGATCACGACCATGAGGAGTCTTACTTCTCCCCCTTGTTTTACTTCGGCCTCTCACAACAAATGCTTCCGAATGAGAGGAACCGGCTGATTTTCTTCTAGTTTCTTCATTCAGCAAGCTACTAGTGACTTGGCCCATTGTAACAACTCCATCGGGTGCCGAATTACTAACTGTTACAACCAAAGTCTCCCAACTTTCGGGCAAAGAACTAAGTAGCATCAAAGCCTGCAACTCATCATCAAAAATAATTTTCATAGAAGCAAGTTGGTTAACAATACTCTTTATTTCATTCAGATGTTCCGGAATAGGGCTGCCCTCTTTATATTTTAAATTAACCAACTTACGAAACAGAAAGACTTTATTTGTGGCTGATTTTCTATCATAAAGACTCTCTAATTTTTTCCATAAATCATGTGCCGAAGTCTCAGTGGCAACATGATGAAACACATTGTCATCAATCCATTGACGGATAACACCAACGGCTTTTCGATTAAGCCTCTTCCACTCATCATCTTTCATATCAGCAGGTCTGCCACTATCACCCTCAATGAGTCCATACAAGTCTTTACAAAATAATAGGTCCTCCATTTTAGTTTTCCAAGTTACCCAATTGCTTCCATTGAAGCTAGACATACGACCCACATTCCCCTCCATTGATTTACACAAATAAATAAATCCAAATAAACCGTAAGCTCTGATACCAGTTGTTAAGGAAAATCGATGAATCCCCACAAGTAAATCAATCAATGGGAATAAAAACTAATGCGGAAAAATTAAATCAAAGGCAACACAAGAATTTTTACGTGGTTCCCTCAATGTGAGGTACGTCCACGGGATCGAAATCCGATTCCACTATCAACCAAATAAGTTCCAAACGATAACAAACGAGACACTAATGGTCTCACAAAACCACCCTTAGGTGAATTCCAAATAATCACAAATAAACAAGAGGAAAGACCTCACTAAATAGATGAACCAAAATCTTCAGAACCAAAGTTGAAGAAGACCCAAAATAACGAACCAAACACCAACCGAAGATGCCCCAAAAACCAAGCTTCAAAAAACCAAAATTGAACCAATTTGATTCCACCAAATATGATGTAAACCTGCTGCTCATACACCAAAACCAAAGTCACCAAATAATCAAAGTGTGTGTCTATAGCAGCCGCCCCTTTTTTCTTGGGAAAAATAACATCAATAATTATGTATTGTAAATCTAGGGTTTTGTAATCAAACCCTAATTGTTTCTAACTTGGTTTGGGCCTCCACAAATATAATATATTAAAAATATATTATACTAAACCAAGCCAAATTAAAACTATTTTTCCAAAAAATCAATTGGGTCCCACACTCCAATAAGGAGGTATACCCAACAATTCTCTCTCAAAAATTCCCTCAATGATGTGGTGAGGTTGATTGAAAAGTTTTGAGAGAAGATAAGAGAAGAGAAGAGTGTAAGAGGATGGGAAATTAATTTGTTTTTTTTCTAACCACATCATTTGGGAGAATTTGTGAGGAAGAAATTGCATGGATGAAATATTTTTCCCAAAATATAGCTATATATATTGTGTGTATGAATCATTTTTTTATACTATGGATGCCATTGAAATTGAATATTGATACAAATGATTAATTCCATACAATTTATATAAAAATGATGTGAAAACTAAAATATTGAATATTATGGCCTATAATTTCTTGTTAAGTTTTATATATAAAATGGCAAACTTCATTTTTATTCTTTTGTGATTTGGCTCATGTGCAAAATACTCCCTTATCATTTGAAAATGGTAAATTATGTAAATGGTCCCTATAATTTACATGATGTGTTAATTTGGTTCATATTATTTCAATTTGTTCGATTTTATCCCTTAATTTAATGGATTGTGTCATACTAGTTCAATAAAGAACGGTTGTTAGGTTTGGTTGATGGAAAGTCAAATGATGTGTCACTTTGGTCTCTGTAGTTTACACGATGCATCAATTTGGTTATTGTCAAAATCGAGTAAATTAAAACAATATGAACCAAATTGACACATCGTGTAAACTACAGAGACCAAATTGACACATCGTTTGAGTACGTGATGACTTTCCCTCCACCAAATCTAACAACAGTTATTTATTAGACTAATATGACACAATTCGTTAAATTAAAGGAAAAAATCGAGCAAATTGAAACAACAGGAACCAAATTGACACATCATATAAACTATATGGACTATTTGCATAATTTACCCATTTAAACATAATCACATAACTCCATGTGTCTTGTAGACTAAAATGCACACTAGCTTTCATCAACGGAACATGTAAATTGACAATTATATTTTCGTCTTTTTCGGTTTCTAAATGTAAGTTATATGCATATATATCTATACTATTATATATATGAGCATTGAACTTGGTGTCCAAGTGTTTGGTGGCTTCTTATTTTGTCACATGGCCACGTGACAAATTTTTTTATCCTAAAATAAAAAAATTATTATTCAAAGGTGCGGGCAAAGTTTGAACCCAAGGAATTAAATTTCATTAAGAATTCTCTTGCCACTTAGACAACATACTTATTATGACACTAATTTTTTTATTATTTGCATTTATTTTTATTTATTTAAATTACATACGTATCACGTGTGCCACCCTAGTGTATATATAAATTCAACAATTCACACTTTTCCAAAACGATTGTTTTTTTTTTTTTTTTGACGTCTCCTAATCTGAGCGGCAGCATCCATTTCCAGCAAACCCCTATCCTTCCTCTTTCCCTTAGGCAGTCCCCAACTTCGCCTCATCTTCGTCTCTGGAAACCTACATTTCCTGCAGGCCCCACCATTTCTCTTTCCCTCTGGCAACTACTTACTGCTCCACCCCTCCCTCCATCTCTCTCTCTCTTCCTCTTTTTTCCTTTTTCTTTTCTAATAATTATACAA
The DNA here is from genome assembly GCA_025200525.1 of Camellia lanceoleosa. Classification (NCBI taxonomy): domain Eukaryota; kingdom Viridiplantae; phylum Streptophyta; class Magnoliopsida; order Ericales; family Theaceae; genus Camellia; species Camellia lanceoleosa. The sequence goes on along the minus strand of CM045759.1, from coordinate 124,780,941 downwards.
TAACTACACTGTGGGTGTTGATTTCTGACTTCACAACCAAACAGAAAACTTAGCTGGAGAGCACGCGATAGAATATATTAAGCCAACCACCTGCCAATAAGAAGATGAGAATACCGCGGTGGCTCGTCCATCCGAGGTTACTTCGACGATCAAGTCAGACAAACAATCTCTCAAATATCTCACACAAATACTCAATCCACATATTAAAGCATCTCAAATAAAAGCATACGTTAGACCCACGGGGATGCCTCACTTTTATAATGATCAATGTCCAATTTTCCCTAGAAGTCTTACTTCATAGGACTTTATCCTTTACAAGGATAATATTTATCACAACTCACACTATTCAAATTAAGATGAACTTCCTCAAGAATCTCATCTTTATCCAAATAGGTAGCTTGATGTCATCTAGGACTCTTATCCTCTATTCGAATATCTCAGATTTCGGCATTACCGCACCGAACCTCGGCAACGCCGAAATCACCTTGGCAAACATGACTCGCCCATATGACACCTCGGCCGACATCTTGAAGGCACCTTCGCCACATAGCGTCATTCTCAAAATACCTTCCTACAACTGCCTTCTAGGTTTTATTACCTCGGTAACCTGAGGTGAAGGAACCTATATTGTCCGATCTTCCAACATGTCAGCTAAACAACATACTAGAAATACTCCTTTGATCAAGATCATGACTCGCTAGCATAAAGAAACAAGGACTCAAATGTCCACTCACCAAGAATCAATAACCAAGAGCCATCATGTTCTATTTCATCCAGGTTCAACATCTCGACAGAGATGGCACTACTAGCAGAGATCATGACTTGCTAGTTCAAGAACGTCAAGATCCTAGTATCAACTCATTAGGAGCCAAGAACAAACAAGTTATGTCCCATCCAAATTCAACATCTCAACCAAGATCAACATCTTAACTGAAATCATCATTTCAACCAAGATCAACATCTCAACTGAGATCGTCATCTCAACCAAGATCAACATCTCAACCAAGATCACACTTCTCAACTGAGATCATCATCTCAACCGAGATCGCATTACTAGCCGAGGTCATAACTTGCTAGTTCAAGAGCATCAAGATTTGTAATCTGTCGTATCAATTGTCATACCAATATCATGACGTGTCATCTCTTCATTGGTTCTCAATATGTCCCATAATTGACACACACTCCCCATTAGACATCATCAGCCATCACATGTCTCCCAAGAAACTTGAATAAAAAAAACCTTTTCATTTTCCCATTTCGTCTTTCCCTATGTCTCCAGACTCTCTCTCTCTTGGCCTTGGTAAACCATCATCGTTGCTCTTGAAACATTCATTGCTATAAATAGTCCATTCATGCCCAAGGTTCAAACTTTACCAATTGAATTAGACTAGTAGCCAAGCACTTTATCAACTACTCCATGCATCAACCCACCAACTCAATGGCAGTGCAAACATTGACATAGTGACAATCTTGTAGCTAAAACCAGGAATAGGAAACACCGAGGTCCTAAGCTCCCAGCCTTAGACCTTGATAATCCTCCAATCACCCTATCTGCAAGTTCCCATCGCTGTAGCCAATGACAACATGTCTCGCCAAACTCTTGTCGTAGAAGACCTTCTTGCTGACACCCCTGATGTCATAACTATGTAATCTACTCTATCTCCTTATAGTGAATCCAACATGCTCATGCCTGCAGCAACTCAGCATCTCGAAAGAGAAGCACGTGAAGCAAAAAGATCAAGTTACCACAAGGAACAAACGCCAAGGCTTATCAAGAAGGCCAAGACTTTGTCCGAGATCCATATAAGGAACGTGTCAACATCTCGGATAAAACCATCATCTCAGATCATGTCATCTCGGGTATAACTATTATCTTGGATACCTTTAACTCACCAAATTTTTTGAAAATTTCACCAAGTATCACTTTTAAATCACTGACTCAGTCTTCATTAACTCATTTTTGCTCTTCACCCCCTAATATGAATGTAAATACAACTTAGGTTCACATTAGAAATACATCATTTGAATCTTGTCTAAGTCTGACTTAGACATCCATGACCGAGGTCATCGCGTTTGGCTCGTCCAAACTAAACACTTAAGGCTTGACCTTAGTATACCGAGAGTACTATTTACTTTTGCTTTTCACACAAACTGACCAAAACATGGTTGGTTTCGCCTTGTTTCACATTGAAACATCGCCTTATATTTAGTTCAACTCTACCAATATGGCAAGTCTAAGTTAATCGCCTTGTTTACCATGGGAACATCGCCTGATTCTTGCCTAAGTCTAATTTAGACATCTATGACCGAGGTCATCGCGTTTGGCTCGCCCAAACTAAACATTTAAGGCTTGACCTTAGTGTATCGAGAGTACTATCTACCTGGGCTTTTCGCACAAACCAACTAAAATATGGCAAGTTTCGCCTTGTTTCATACTGAAACATCGCCTTATACTTAGTTCAACTCTGCCATCATGGCAAGTCTAAGTTAATTTCCTTGTTCACCATGAGAACTTCACCTTATACTTAGTTCAACTCTGCCATCATGGTAAGTCTAAGTTAATCGCCTTGTTCACCACGGGAAATTTGCTTTATACTTAGTTCAACTCTGCCATCGTGGTAAGTCTAAGTTAATCACCTTGTTCACCATGAGAACATTGCCTGATTCTTGCCTAAGTCTAACTTAGACATCCATGACCGAGGTCATCGCATTTGGCTCTCCCAATCTAAACACTTAAGGCTTGACCTTAGTGTACCGAGAGTACTATTTACCTCAGCTTTTCACACAAACTGACCAAAATATGGTTGGTTTCGCCTTGTTTCACATTGAAACATCGCCTTATACTTAGTTCAACTTTACCAATATGGCAAGTCTAAGTTAATCGTCTTGTTTACCAAGGGAACATCGCCTGATTCTTGCCTAAGTCTAATTTAGACATCCATGACCGTGGTCATCACGTTTGGCTCGCCTAAACTAAACACTTAAGGCTTGATCTTAATGTACTAAGAGCATTATCTACCTCGGCTTTTGGCATAAACCGATCAAAATATGGCAAGTTTCGCCTTGTTTCATATTGAAACATCGCCTTATACTTAGTTTAACTCTGCCATGGCAAGTCTAAGTTAATTGCCTTGTTCACCACGAGAACATCGCCTTATTCACCATGGGAACATCGCCTTAAGACTTTTTCAGTCTTATCTCACAATCATAAACAACATTTTTTGATGAACAAAGTCGATACTAGTATTTTATTAATACTTCGGCTGAAGTTATTAACATCAGTAGAGCCGAGCTCCAAATTTCATCAAGCCACATTCTAAGGCCTCGATAATCTTTTACCATCAAGATCTTCTAATCTTAGGTAAGCTTTGTTTTATCTCAACTCTATTTGCCTCCGGTAAATTCTGATCTTTTCAAAATTGTTTTCCTAGGTCAAACTCTTGTCTTCTCAAACCTACTCATCTAGGCTAAGATCCTGTTTTCTGGATCTGGGATTTTCTCGCTTAGGCTGAGCCCTTGTCTTCTTGGACCTAATAATCTAGGTCGAGATCTTGTCTTCTGGGATTTAGGACATAGGATCTGCTCACTTAGGCTAAGCTCTTGGTTTCTCAGACCTATTCATCTAGGCTGAAATCTTGTCTTCTAGGATTTGGGATCTAGGATTTGCTCACTTAGGCTGAGCTCTTGTCTTCTCCAACCTACTCATCTAGATCGTGATCTTGTCTTCTAGATATGCGATATGCTCACTTAGGTTAAGCTTTTGTCTTTTCAGACCTACTCATCTAGGCCGAGATCTTGTCTTCTAGGATTTGGGATTTGGGATCTGGGATCTGCTCACTTAGGCTGAGCTCTTGTCTTTTCGGACCTACTCATCTAGACCGAGATCTTGTCTTCTAGATCTGGGATTTGCTCACTTAAGGTGAGCTCTTGTCTTCTAGGACCTACTCATCTAGACCGAGATCTTGTCTTCTAGATCTGGGATCTGCTCACTTAGGTTGATCTCTTGTTTTCTCAGACATACTCATTTAGATCGAGATCTTGTCTTCTAGAATCTAAGATTTGGGATCTACTTACTTAGGCTGAGCTCTTGTCTTCTAGGACCTACTAATCTAGGCCGAGATCTTGTTTTCTAGATCTGGGATTTGCTCACTTAGGATGAGGTATTGTCTTCTCAGACTTACTTATCTAGGCCGAAAACTTGTCTTCTAGGATCTAGGATCTGTTCAATTAGGCTAAGCTCTTAGCTTCTTAGACTTATTCATCTAGGCCGAGATCTTGTCTTATAGAATCTGGGATTTGGGATCTAAGATCTGCTCACTTAGGCTAAGCTTTTATCCTCTCGGACCTACTCATCTAGATTGAGATCTTGTCTTCTAGGATTTGCTTCGCCTAGGCTATGCTCTTCCATTTTGGATTTGCTTCACCTAGGTTGATGTCTTTTCTACTTGAATGTTGTCTTCATCTCCTCGAAAGTGCTCGCCCCCTCATCTTTGCATTCATCTCTTCTAGAAAGGTCTTAATTTCGTCAATGTTGATGCATTCTCCATCTTTGTTGAACTCATCGTCATCAATACGTTGATCTTGCATCATGATGGCCGTCTATTCTAACTAAGTTCCCACAAATGGTGCCAAATTGTGGGTGTTAATTTTTGACCTCACAACCGAACAAGGAACTAAGCTGGAGAGCAAGCGGCAAAATAGATTAAGCCAACTACCTGCCAACAAGAAGATAAGAATACTGCGGCGGCTCGTCTACCCAGAGGCACTTCGATGATCAAGTCAATCAAACAATCTCTCAAAGATCTCACACAAATACTCAATGCACAAATAAAAGCATCTCAAATAAAAGCATACCTTAGACCCACAAGAGTGCCTCACTTTTATAATGATCAATGTCCAACTTCCCCTAGAAGTCTTACTTCATAGGACTCTATACAAGGATAACGTCTATCACAACTCATACTATTCAGATTAAGATGAACTTTCTCAAGAGTCTCATCTCTATCCAACTAGGTAGCTTGATGTCATTTAGGACCCTTGTCCTCTATCCGAATATCTTGGATTCCGACATTACCGCACTAAATCTAGGCAATGCCGCAATCACCTCGCAAACATGACTCACCCACATGGTACCTCGGTTGACATCTTGAAGACACCTTGGCCTTGTGGCATCATTCTCAAAATACTTCCCCACATACACCTATAGATATAGAAAAAGTAAAATCAAGAAAGAGAAAGAGAGTTCAAACAATTGATTTTTGAGAAAATTGGAAGGTAACCGTCAAAGAATTTAGACGTAAACATATAATTCACTCACTATCACAGATATGGCAACAAAAGCTACAAATCTTGTTCACAATAAAAGGAGAAACAATAAAATTGAGAGAGAGGATTAAAGGCAAGCAAAATTACCATTGAGCATCATTTGGGTAATTGTTGAAAGAGGCTCATTCAAGATTGAATTTGTTATATTTTTCTTTGGGGTGGTTTTGAATGTTTTTAAATTTTAGGTCGAGGGAGAGAAAGGCTTTGTTGGATTTTTTGTATTTTTCATATGAAATTGGACGGGTGGAGCAGGTGGCACTGGTGGAACTGAAAGGGAAGATGGGAGGCAGAAGAATGGCAGGTTTGTAATTTTAGAGACTTATTAGAGTGTTTTGGTTTTAAAAAATGTCATATGCATAGCAATTCTCAACAAATGCATGTGAATCATATTTTTGGTTAGTTTTGACAGAAATTATAACTGTACTGTTTAGTCCATAAATCACGTGGAGTTACGTTGTTATTTTTAAATGATAAGGAGATAATCCGCACATGTCCAAATTACAAGAATGTAAAATAAAATTTACCCTTAAAAACTAATGACATCTCTTAGGACTGTCCTGTTAAAAAAAAAACCTTTCACGATTGTCAATAACAAGTAGTAAATGTAAAATTTAAAAAAAAAAAAAAACTGTAATTTTAATTTTTCACATATCTCAAATAGTTTCACATATATATATATAGATATTTTAACACTAACAACAGCCTTAAAAGCTATTTTAGCATGGATAAATTACACTTTGTCCCTTTTATATTTAGTCACTTTTTCACTTTGGCTTTTAAAGTTTGTTTCTCCCATTTTAACCCTTCATGTTTAAAGTTTTTCCCAATTTATTTCTAAAGTTAATTTCTCTTCAAAATTAGACAGAAAAAATCACGATAACTGTCACATAAGATAAAAAAAATATATATATATATATATATTATTTAAAATTTGAGTTTGTGTCAGAGATGTGGATTATATATAATAAAGTATTTTTATATTACGTGATTGTCAATATATTATTTTTTATCTAATTTTGAACATAAGTTAATTTTAAGAATAAATTAGGAAAAAAAAAACTTGAAACATAAGAAGTCAAAATAGAAAAAGTAAATAAATTTTAAAGATCAAAGTGAAAAAGTGCCAAATATAGACGGGCAAAATGTAATTTACCCTTCTAGCATTTTTCATAATGATATAAAAAAAAATAAAAATAAAAAGCAGTTTGTAAATCATTTCCATTATGAAAATTAGTCTCATTCATGCATATCATTTCAACATCATTATCATCCTTCTCTTCTTGGGTGTTAATTATTTGGATGAACAATAATGTAAATTATTACAATGGGAGGGGGAAAAGGCAGCTAGCTAGCTGCCATTTTTATAACAGATAAGGGCTATGAGAAAGGAGAATATCCTCAAAGCAAAAGGTTGCCATGGAATCACATTTATGTGTGTGCTTTCAAGGAAGAACCCTCCAAAACCCTTCATTTTCAATAGTTAAAATCAGATCAATCTAAACCACATCACTTAGGGACCTACACCATATTTGTGCCCTCATTTAATACAACACACACACACTCCCTCTTGTGATAACAAATCAACTATCACACTCACTTTTTTCTCTATCAAATTAACCACCATCTTTCATTATCAAGTTCAAGCCATCTTTTTTATTGCATCTTTCTTATCAGCCGTACCATCTTTTAATCCGCACAGATAGTCTATCAGTTAAAAGAGCAGAATTTAATACAAGTTGTTTTCAGTTCTATTCTTGATATCAATGATTACAAGTATTTGGAATTTGCTCCCCAGAAAACTACCTTAATGAGATTTCTAGCCATAAACAGTAAAAAAAAATAAGGCATAGCATCTTGGGTTCATTACAATTGATACCCTTACATTTTTACTAAAATCTCACTGTAATATCACCCTTCCAAGTTAACGGAAACTAAAAGTAGAACCAAAGTGAAATTTTAATGAATATGCTAAGACTAGTGAGCTTTTAACTGAAGTATAGGGTGTTAATGAGGTAAAAAATGTCACATATAATTTATATGACAAGTACCGCACTACAAGAAAATATACCTTTGGCGACTAAATTTTTAGTCGCCAAAGGTCGAATTTTAGTCGCCAAAAGGTCCAGTTTTGAGTTTCCCCGACAAAAGCTGTTAGTCGCCACTGTTGTCGCGAATTCATGGTCGCCTATTCCTTTGGCGACTAAACCTCTGTCAGTCGGCAATGTGCAAGTCTTCAGCGACGAAATAAATTGTCGCCAAATGCAAGAACAATTCTGGAAATTATACATTCAGCGACTAAAATTTTAGTCGCCAATACTAATTTTTTTTTAATTATTTAAACAGTTGCCGACTAAATTTTCGTCGCCAAAAGGTATGCCTTTCGGCGACCAATGACTTTAGTCGCCAATACTATATTTCAAAAAAAAAAAAAAATGCCTCAGCTGGTGCTCCCACGGAGCGAACTTGGAACGTCCAACACTTGGACCCCACTACACCTTAAGCACCACATGCTCCCCCACTACGCCACTCTGCCATCACATGATTATTAATGCTACATATATTATTTATATACTATATTGCAAAAAAAAATTTGTATATATAAAAATAATTTTTTTATGTAATATATTTTATGTTAAAAATAAAATATACTATAAAAAAATAGGATAATACATTCAGCGACTAAACCTGAATTTTAGTCGCCAATTCTCTATTTTTTGGCTACTAATTTCTTTTACGTAAGCTAAAACAATGAAAGCCGGCCTAAGCATAGCACATTTGGCGACTAAATTAAATTTTAGTCGCCAAAACTTCTACTTTGGGCGACTAAAGGATATTTTAGTCGGCAATTATTGTCCGTTAGCTACTAAATTTCATTTTGTAGACAAACCCCCTCATCTTTCAATGACTAAATTTCTGTTTTGTCGGCAAAAGCAACTATAATCGGCGACTAAACCTGTTTTTAGTCGCCAAAAGAATCACTTTTGGCTACTAAATTGTTTTAGTCGCCAAAAACAGTCACTTTTGGCTACCAAACAACCTTTTGTCGCTAAAACTGCTACATTCGGCGACCAAAAAATAGTTTAGTCGCTAAAACCCTGGTATTCGGCGACTAATGAATTTTAGTCGGGAAAAGGCTTCATTTTTGGCGACTAAATCGATTTTAGTCGCCATTCCTCCAACTTTCAGCGACGAAATCCACAATTTTAGTCGCCATTGCTGCTTTTTCTTGTAGTGTCGTCTAGAGCCGGCCTTGAGGTGAGGTGACAAAGGCCACTTCGGGCCTCTAAATTTGAACAAAATTTAGGAGCCCCTAATTAGAGATTGGTTTTATGTTGTTTTATTTCAAAATTATCTTGATACTAACCAAATTAATTTATTTTCATATTATCGTGTAGTGTCATTTCGGTTCATATCCATTTGCTTTGTCTTTAACTCACTAGTTTTGTGTATTGTTAGAGTTGTGTCAAAAATCCCTATTCTTACCCCAAATTAATTTGGGTTCTTATATCATTGGTAAGCTAAAAAAAATAAAGATTTGATTCAATCAACAATATTCACAATTTAAATTAAAGGCCCCATATAGATTATGAATGCTTAATTAGTAATTTTGGCACCTAAAAATACAATAATATTTAACTAATATTTAGTTGAAGTTCGTTCAATTTTTATTTTGTATTTATATGTTTATATTTTATTTAATATTTTTCTTTTCATTGGGTGATTTTTTTTTTTAATCTAGATTTTGTTAAATAATAAAGCAGCAAGATACTATTTTTATCTTTTTTAGTGATTGTAATAATTTTTCATGTCTTGATCTATGTAAATAAATTTAGTATATAATTTTAGCAATTATATATACAGCAGGTATTGATAAATAAAAATATTTTAAGTACTTAATGTCTTATGTAAACATATTTTTTTTTTGGGAGTAAGTATACATAAAGGGCCCAATTTTATAAGTTTGCCTAAGGCTTGAATAATTCAGGGCCGACCTTGGTTTCATCAACTTTACTGAAGTTAGATAGACAAAAGGGTGATATGATAATAAATTGACGTAAAATAAGGGATTGACTGTTATAATTAAAAATGGATTATCAAAGTAGATAGACAAAAGGGTGATATGATAATAAATTGACGTAAAATAAGGGATTGACTGTTATAATTAAAAATGGATTATCAAAGTAAAATTTTAATAAAGTTATAAAAATGGCAAGTGTATTGTTTGGGTTGACGATAGCTGTTGGGCTTTCTAGGGGGATTCTATTTGGGCTATACTTTAAAAATTATAAAGTACGCTTAATTTTTCAATACGTTTTATTAAGGTCAAGTTTGGAAAAATAAAAAAAAGTTAAAAAATTAAAAAGTTATTCAAAAAGTTAAAAAGTTAACACTATTCATCAAAAGTCAACAATTACGGCTGTACAACTCCCAATCTTAATTTTCTCCTACAAATCAATTTTTACAATTTTTTAATACACATTTTTTCATAAAAAGTCAAAAAGTTAACCCAAACATTCATATTTTTTTCCTCAATTTTTTAATCCAAAAAGACAAAAAGTGCACTTATTTAGGACACCCCAAACAACTCCTAAATTATTTAGAGCTATAATTTACTTTCAATACATCCTATGTTTTTTCTTAAATTATCTTTTAAGGTACACCAAATAATAAATAAATCAAAAAATCCATGTGAAGGCTTGTACTATTACTCTTACTTTGTATTGTAAACAAATGACTAGACATATTTAGTAACGCTTTGACAGTTAGAGTTAGATCCCATTCAAAGTTAGCAGGCGTTAGAGTTAACCCCGCGAAAAATGAATGTTCTATTGTCATGAGAAAGGGCATTGGGAAAAAGATAGTCCAAGATGACCTCGTTTGGCAACCCATACCTACAGATGTTATTCTTGATAAACTTGGCCACATGTGATGCCTTCAACACAAAGTAAGACCGAGCTTCCACCCACTTAGTAAAATAATCGATCGTCACCAAAATGAACTCATGTCCATTCGAACCCTTTGGCGAGACTGCCACAGTGACGTCAATTCCCTAGACTGAGAAAGACCATGGCAAAGTCATGTTGTAGAACTTTGACGGCGGGATGTTCATGCGATTGGCATGGATTTGACATTTGTGACATCGCGGTACAAAACTAATACAATCCTCCTCCATGGTTGACTAATAATAGCCTTGCCTGAGGATTTTCCGAGCCAGCATCACACCATTCATGTGTACCCCACATTCCCTCTATGAATGGCCTCCATGAGGTGCTTCGACTCCTCTTTTTCAATGCAAAGCTTGTGCATTCCCAGATGACCACTCTTATATAGCTTATTTCTGTAAATGATAAATTGGACGGCCATACGCCGTATTCTTTGTTTATCCTTAGCATTTGCCCTTAGTGGATACGTATTGAAAGTTCCAAATGTCATAATACCAGAGGTTTTTGTCTAGAACCTCATCTATTGCGACAATGGTTTCATAAGCAGGCACATATTTCTATTCAATGATGATTGAATGCATCTTCACTCCCAACAGGATGTCTACCATGAAAGATAGAGTTGTCAGCGCATCAGCGAACCGGTTGCTCTCTTTCAATAGATGTGTGAACGTCAATTTTTCAAACCTCGGAATTAGAATGTTCAGGGCCTGATGATACACCTTCATGTTCTCTTCCTTGACATTCCAATCCCCATTGGCTTGAGAAACAACCAGGTTCGAGTCTCCGATGACATCCAACCTTATTGCCCTAGTTCTAGGGCAACTTCCAAACCAGCAATACACGCCTCATATTCTGCTTCGTTGTTAGACACTTTGAACCGAAGTTTGAAAGCTAAAGGTATACGAGAATCATCGGATACTATTAGCAACACGCCTATTCTATACTAGTTGGATGCACCATCAAAGGATACTGTTCATGTTTCCTTTTTATCTACAGAATGTCCTCATCTGGGAACAGATACTCTAATGTTTCATCTTTTTTCACTCGGTGGTCTGCCAAAAATTTCAAGACGGCTCTCTCTTTAACTGATTTGCGCGTAACATGTTTGAGGTCAAACTCGGAGAGAAGAACCAACCAACGAGCTAGCCTACCTATAAGCACTATTTTCTCGAAGAGATATTTGATGGGATCTAACCTCGAAACTAGAATTGCAGAGTGAGCTAACAAGTAGTGTCTCAACTTCCTCGTTGCCCATACCAAATCTAAACAAGCTTTCTCAAGGGGAGTATAGCGGGTCTTGTAATCCAACATCTTTTTGCTCAGATAGTAGATGGCCTTTTTCCACCTTAGCTTCTGATTTTTGCGCCAGCATACACCCCATGGTTGAATTTGTTACCGAAAGGTACAAGATCATTGGCTTCATCGACTCTGGTGGTGACAATATCGGTGGATTCTACAAGTATCGCTTGACCTGCTCGAAGGCAAACTGACATCGATCATCCCACTGGAACTTTTTCCCTTCCTTCAAGAGACCAAATAGTGGTTCACAAGTCAAGGCTAGTTTTGAGATAAACCGTCTTATGAATTGTACTTTACCTAGAAAGTCGCGCACCTCCTTTTCAGTCCTTGGTGGTGGCATTTCTAAGATGGCCTTGATTTTAGACAAATCTACTTCAATTCCCCTCTGCGTAATCAGAAATCCTAGCATTTTTCCTGCAGTCATCCCAAAGGTGCATTTCTGTGGATTCAACATCAGATTGTATTCCCTAATTCGCTCAAAGAATTTTTTCAAGGCGGTATAGTGGCCTTCTCGCTCTTTAGACTTAACGATCATGTCATCCACATACACCTCAACCTCTTTATGGATCATGTCATGCAAGATTGTGGTCGCAGCCCTCTAGTATGTAGCCCCCAGCATTTTTCAACCCAAAAGGCATGACTCGGTGGGAGTAGGTACCCTACGGCGTAGTGAAAATAGTCTTTTCTTTGTCCTCTAGTGCCATCAGAATTTGATTATACCCAGAAAACCTATCCATGAATGAAAGCAAGGCATGGCTTGAGATGAAGTCTACCAATTCATCGATGTGCGACAATGGAAAGTTGTCTTTTGGACTAGCTCTGTTCAGATCTCGGAAGTTGACACAAACTCTGATTCTACCATCTTTCTTTGGAACTAGAACAATATTAGCCAGCCACGTTGGATATTCATATACCATCAAGAAGCCCGCATCAATCTGTTTGGTGACCTCCTCCTTAATCTTCAACACCCAGTCTGAATGGACTCTACGCAGTTTCTACTTGACTGGTCGGGCCTTAAGGTCAAGAGAGATCCAATGCTGTACAATTTCAGAATTGATTCCAGGCATGTCTTCGTAGGACCACACGAAAACATCTTTGAAATCTTTTAATAAAGCGATTAAATGCTCGCGTTTCTCCGAAGACAACGTGAACTCGATCTGGACCAAATGGGGATCTACCTCAGTACCCACATTAATTGTTATGATTTCATTTGTGCAGAGCTCAACACGCCTCTCATCCTTTTGGTGAACCAAAATTTTCAAAACCCGAGGAATTTCTTCCTCTTTGTTTAAGTTAAAATTTTGAAAATCAAGATCAGTACAACAAACCAAAGGCACAGAGAAATAAGTGAAATCTACTGCATTTCCATTAGTAAAGTCTGGGTCCTCTGTTAAAGTCGACTCAAAAGAAAAACTGAAAGAAGACCCTGACAAGACTTTGGCATCCGGGTTACTACCCTCAGAAATACCAGACTTCGACTCTTCAGACAAACTCAAATCTGACCCCGACTCAACAGACTTAGTGGAATTAGATTCGAACTCATTATCTGATTTAGAATTGTTGATGGTGCCCTTCTCCAATTGCCAGACCAAACGTGGAGACTCAGCTGTGTCTACGATAAGATTGGAGAAATCTGCTGCTGGTTTATCCCCGATCATTGAGATAGTAACACTATTCCCTAAGTTGACGGGCTCAGCTCCAATATTAGAACTTGCTAGTAGGTCAGCCAATGCTTTCCCTAACAGCTCTTCTTTGTCGATGTCCAAGCTTGCATTTCTGTCTTGTTCCATACTGCTGCTAAGGTCCGTCTACTCATCCTCTTCTTCTGGTAACTGGTGCCCGAAGAAGATCTCAAATCTTAGGTAGCTTGTCTTTGTTTCCTGATCAAACCAAGGCTCTGGAAATCCACAAAATGGGAAATCTTCCCCTTGGCGGACAAAGTATCCGTTCAGGGTTCCTCGAATTAGCTTGTGGACTAATTTATACTGCTTATCAACCCTCTTTACTTTAAGTCTTCCTTTCAACTCATCCTCCTTTCTTTTCCAGTCTTCAGTAGTAGGCTTGTACCCCAACCCAAAAGCATGGGGGTTGTGACTTATTTCTTTGGCAATAGTACCTCCTTGCCTGCCACTCCTGCCCAGTCCTGATCCAGGAATATGCCCTTGTTTGTTCATTATATAGATGGACTGGGTGCTTATGTAGTTCCCGTCATCTTCTGCCATGATAGTTTGGACCAACTGGGCCTCCGCCAAGAAGAAACCAGAGATAAACACGTCATCTCCCCCATGTATGATTTCTAGCAAGGGCGTGGTAGTTCCCTGGGGAAGGTAGATCGCAGAATTGCCATACACAGTAATAATCCCACCTTTAAACGGATATTTCACCAGCTGGTGAATTGTTGATGACACTGCCTTCATCTGATGTAGCCAAGGCCTTTCCAGGAGTAGATTGAAAATGGCCGATACGTCCATAACATGGAATTCAACCTCATGTTCAGACAAACCAATTAATATCTGGCTCTTAAAGGTTTCTATGACTTCTCGGCTGGTGTTGTCATAGGCTCGAATAGCCTGAGTTGTGGGCATGAAGTCAACTGGCTTCAAACCTATAGCGTAAGTAGTTCTTGCTGGACACACATTAATTGCCAAGCCGGTATCCACCAGTACCACTGGAATCCATTTCTTCTGACTCTCCAGGGTCACATACGGGGGTTGATTGTGATTAACACCCTCAGGTGGCAACTCTTTGTCCATAAAAGATATCATTGGAGTAACGTCCCCGGACGTGACCAAAGACACCAGTTGGTCAATGGCGGTGTTAATAGGCAGCTTTGTTTTGTTCATGGCCTCTAGCAGTGCCTGCCTGTGCTCTCGGGAAGCCATTAACAACCCCTAGATTAATATGTCTGCCTAGATCTTTTTAAGTTGCTTCAAGACCAGGTCTTCCTCTACATCCTTCTCCTTTAACTTTTTAGCCTCTCTCCCCGAGGATTCTGGTTAATCTAGAGCTGGGGGTTTGAAATACTGACCACTCCGGGTCATGCGGTTGATCTCATCGGTATACCACGTATCATCAAGGGGTGTCAGCTTTCCACTCTTCGTCAATATACGCATGGCTCAAATCATTGTCTTCCCACCACTCTCCTGCTGCCATGCCCACATCAGGCTTCACCTGGATCATGTTCACATCACTCTCTTCACTAGCATACCACTCTCCTCTGTAGCTGATGCAATCTCTTCCCTCCGATACTATCTAAGTTTATTTGGCATCTTTTCCTTATCACCAGACTTCCACATGGGCTTCTCTATGATTTGGATATCGTCCATTGTTGTCTCGGTCCCTTCTTTTCTTTTCCTCTTTCCTTGCTCTAGGGCTATCTTCCTCTGGATTTTCTCTATTTTTTCGTATTGGAATTGTTCCAACTCTCATTCTTTGTCAGTTATAGGCATGGCCTCAGTCATGGGCACGGCCTTAATATTGCTGTTATCACCAACTTCCTCTCGGTTCACAACCTCCTTTGCCTGCTCCTCTGTATATGATTCCTCTTCACTCAACCATCTATTACTGGTTTCGGGTTGGCTCAGATCCTACCACCCAATCTGTACACTGCCTACATCATCCTCTTAAAAAAAGTAGAGGTTCTCCAAATCTTCTTCCAGTTCTGCCAGGTTCTCTTCTAATTTTGCCAAGCCATGAAGGCCTTGTTCAGGCCAATCATTTTGGATTTGCCCTAGATCATCTTCCTTGATGGCGTTGATACTAAGAGAGTCTAGCAGTACAACTATAGGTTTTGGCTGATTAGTAGCCACAATGTACAAACTGGGGTCATACTCTTTTGGGATTGAGGCCCTCTTCTCTATCACTTGGGTATTAGATAACCCTTTCTCTAGCGCATTCTTCTTCTCATCTGTCTTTACTACCACAGGCCCTAGTTGGGTTGTGGGTGTTATGTCCATCATGCACATATCTGTGCTTTCTGGAATAACCACCTCTGCTTTAGGTAAATGAGATGGGGTGATATATGCGCTAGGGTTAAAAGTGGGTAGTAGTGTATGGATTAGGTTGATGTTTCTGGGTGGGGGGACTCGGTTATGGACAGGAAGTGGATTAGTGGTTACATTTGGTTTTGTGGGTGGAACAGAGGGTGGATTTATAATTTTATTCTCAATGAGATCCTAGATCTCATGACGTAAGCAATAGCAACGATCTGTAGGGTGACCATGTTGTTGATGAAAAATGCAATACTGGGTAGGGTCATGGCTAGGTAGGAGTGGTTTGGAAAGAGGTCGAGGGGTTTAAGATGCCCTTTTTTCATTAGTAATTTCAAAGCACGGGTTGGGCTCATATGGAGGGGGGTAAAGGTTCTTTGGTTTTGGTTTGGGCTGGTGGGTTGTGAAGTTGTACCAACAAAGGGATCGGCCATGTTGGCTGCTGCGGTGATAGTGCTGACATCTATAGGCCGAGGAATAGTGCTACTGCTAGCATTGGTATTCCTGATGAACGACCTTTTTGTAGGTTTGCTGGTTCTTTGGATGCTGCATTTCTTGAATGCATTTTTAATTTGGACCCCCAACTCGTGTAGAGAAAAAAATGTAGACAGCGGCACTACTATCATTCTTTGTAGCATATTCGGCTCGAGATTCTAAACCACTAACCGGACTTGCTCCCTTTCGGATGGCCTATTCGTCATTCGAGCAGGTTTTGTCCTCTATTTGGCAACAAAGTCGATAAAAGGTTCCTTAGGGTTCTGGGTAGTTGCTTCTAGCTCACTGATGGTTACTTTTATCTGAGTGTTGTATGAGTATTGGTTAACAAACCCCTCAGACAGCTCTTCCCAATTCCTTTTCGTAGAATCCTTTAGCTTAGCGTACCAAATAGCTGCCACGTCTGACAAAGTTCTGCCAAACAAGGACAATTTTCGAGCTCGAGACTGGCCAATTGGCCTCAAAACATCCAAAAACAGGCAAACATGAACAATCGGGTCCTCACTCCCATCAAATCTATTAATATGAGGCATTTTGAATTTCGCTGGCAATCTGACCGAGGCTTCATTATAGCTGTCTTCAATATCTAGAATGGAATTGAAGCCTTAGGATTTTTTAAGCGCTTTCTTTAGCCTGGGAATTTTGATCATGGCCGGATCAATATCGTTCATGTCAAAGGAAAGGAGTTCTTTATGGGGCTGTGCCAGGGGCTTGTAAGTTGGAGCCTATGCAAGCATTTCTTGAGGATCTGGGACCTAAGGATTTTCAACTGGTGGAGGTGGGTCCAGATTCAGCTGGGCAGCTGGGACTAGATGCACGGTAGATGTTGATGGCCCAGATGGGCGTTGTATGTTAGCGATAGTTTCATCATGAGTGGCTATCCTTTGGTTCAAGGTATCCATAGCTCTCTGGAAAGCTGCCATCATGGCAACAACCTCTTCTGCATTCTATGTCATTGCCGATTCGGGTGAGTTAGGTACTGGTGAATTGAATGGGTGGGAACAGACAGGTGTTTGCTGAGTGCTTTGTGCTTGTGTCGATAACTGCATGTTCCTTCTCCGTCGAGCAACTGGTGGGAGTGAGACTAACACTGGCTGTCCACCAACAAGGTCTTGAGTTTTGCAAAGTCTTCCAAAGCGAGTCCACACAACTTGGGGGATCTTAGGTCTCTTTGAAGTTATGATTGTAAACTACCTAGCAAAAGAAAAGAAAGAAAACAATCAATAATTGGATAACACTTTCGCTCAAATTACAACATATATAATCACAGCTGTTTTTCTCACTAATCTCTGCCTCCAAAACTGACATCAACTTTTGTACTACTGATATGATGCGTTCTTTTACAGTTTCACTATAAAGCACATACCAGGTAAAACAGAACCAAAACATCCCTATGAGGGGGTAGGGTTACCCTGTCTTAGATTTTGACATGATCTAGGCTGCATTACTTCAAACAAAGGCTTTCAGAACATCTTGTATATGGGTGGCATCTTGTCCTAATTTGGAATAGTCACTATATTTTTACTATATGTGGCTAGGCCAAATGGTCAAAAAAGGGATACTTTAGCAAGACTACCTAATATACTCTCACACGTAACACCGAGAAGTGAAAGGTGGATCAAGCAGTTTAGCGGTAATCCAGATCCAAGGGTTGTGTTTCCAACATGGCAGAGCCCACGACCAGTCAGCCTTTTGACAAGCTTTTGGGCAAGCCTCCAGCAAACCGTCCAGGAATAACAGATGGAAAATACAATAACTTAAAGTAACAATGCAAATACAATGCAAAGAACATATATATATATATAGATAAAAAAAATTCACATCATGAATTTCAAGTCAAGTTCTCTAATTCTCCAGCAGAGTTGCTGTAACAGCGCCCGTGGGGGACCTCGCTACAGTTCGGACTCCCGTTTTGGGTTGCGGTTCTAAATCTTGAACCAAAGAGTCCAACTCTGGCAAATCGTTTGGAAGAAAAACAGATTTTGAAAAAGTAGTGCCAAACATGGATTCTGAGTCGCCACCTAAATATTTTAAAATGGGAAATTTAGGAAACCCTGACTCGGTGCCGAAGGCCACGTGTCCGTCATCACCAAAGTGTCTTGGCTCGGGAGCTTGGGTACGATCGGGGAAGGTCAGCTATGAGCACCCCCTTTCGCCCGGTCCGAAGACCGGCCTCTACTAACCGTGATATCCGTTTTGAAAATCTTATATGTTCTTATTCCGATTATTAGCCTAGATTTACTACGTTATGCGCACAGCAAACAAGTATAGACCAAATCGCCTAAGTTGGAACAAAATACTACATGTTCGTTTTAAAAATGGTTTGTTACTCGCAAGTAGGCTAAAATGCAGGTTTTGCCACCCTTAGGTGGTCTTTTAGAAAAAGATGGTTTTTGCCACTATCTAGTGGGCTTAAAACTCACAGTCTTAATGCATTGTCCCAATTTAGGTAATTCAACCTCCATCCACAGGCATTCAAGCAGTTATATCACATAAGCAACTAACCTCATGGTAATCATGCTATTATGGCAACATTCACACGCATGTGGTATGCTAAAGCGTAAAATACTTACATCGTACTCCGTGCCAAAAACAAGAAACTAGTTAGCAAACATGCATGACCTAGTTCATGTTAAGTGGCTAATGCAACACAGGCATAGATGCAATCTAGAGTAGGCTCGGCTAACCCTAAACATGGCATGTGAAATGCGTGAGTAGCACGTATTCAATTTGGAATTGAAAATTGCAATGCAGTTTGTATGATGTACCGAGCCCGATGCATGTCAACAAATGCATAGATGCACGCATGCATAGCATAAGGTATGCTAAAATAAGTATGCCCTAATCTACCATCGAAAGCGGGTAAATAAAAGGGATAGAAAGAAATGGGGGTTTGGAAGACATACACCCACTCACACACACTTATTACAATTTTGCCCTCACTCAGAGGGACCGAAAGAATATACAAATTAATTAACTACGCAAGCTAATTAAAATATTACAAATCAACTACATTAATTAAATAAAATAATTAATCTAATTAAACAGTAAACCGCCTCGGGATGAGGGCCAAATGCAGCACGCGCTCGGGACTGGCTCGGAATCGCACTGCCATGCATGATTTGCCTCTGTTTCCTTTGCTCTCCTCCTTAGAAAATTACCAAAGTCCCAGGAGTGCCTCTCAGGACACTGGGGGATCACCACCGGCTGGGGTAGGACACCACCGGCTGAAGGAGGAGGCCACCGGCACAAAAAGAAGCCATCGGTAATTATTGCCGGTCGGCCTTGAATAGTCTTGCCGACACTCTTAACACTGAGACACGCAACCCACAAAGAAGAGAGGACAACAACATGCATGGCAATGTGATTCAAGGTATTTATGCACTATACACCCCTTATCATGTTATTGACTCAAAGGGCATGTGCCTCGATTCGGACCACCAATCGCGCATTTCCATGCATGATGGCCCTAAGAACCAAGAATGCAACTTTGATTTCAAATGCATGCAATGCAAACAAGCAAACAAGGGTGCTCAAACCTCTATCATGACTTGGTCAAGAGGCTTAGCATGCATGTCGATGCAATGAAGTCCTAAACATGTCAACTAGTATGCAATATGGCAATACAATGCAATCATGCAAGTAAGCATACAAGACAAGCATGCGAATCAATGGAAGGATGGTCTTATACATGAATTAGGCAACTCAAATAGTCCTAAAATCAGTGGCCAAAATGCTAAATCAAGAGGGCCAAACACACATGCACACATGTATAAGTTAAGGCACCAACACTTAAGCATAATTAAGCAACTCTTAAACACATCTAAGAGGCACAAACATGGACTATTAGCATACATGAAAAGCTCTGAAATCATGCAAAACATGGTGCCAAACCAAGCTAAACAAGACCAAACAAAGCATGCAAATAGCCCGAGTGCTTGAAGCAAGGTAATGAGGCTTTGAACCACACTTGACAAGACCAATCATGCAAGACTCGAGCAACCAAAAACAGGTTTTCAGCATGTGAAAATACACCCAAAACTCACACTCACGGCATCCTAAAAGCTCTAAACACACAAGCATGCACAAGGCACCCTTGAATGCATAAAAGGACTCACCCTTAAAGCATGAAAGAGATGACAAAAATGAACATGTGAGCATGGATTAGGGTCTGAAATAGCATGTAAGAGGGTTCCAAACCCTTGAAATCATGGAGGCAATGCATCCTACACATGCACCTACTTGAAGCATACAAGCTACAATGCAAAGGGGCTATACAAAGCATGCCAAGATTGACCCAAAAAACCTAGGACAGACCTTATACATGGCAAAACAAGCACATTTCCAGTTTATGACCAGCCACAAAAATAGAAGCAAGATAGGCTAACAAAGCATGCAAAATTACGGTAAATAGAAGAGATTATGAAACAAGTGCAAGATAGGGGTCCCAAACAGGGTTGAGCCCTTCTTCAATGTTGAAGAAGGGATCAAAACAAGCCTCTTTGTAGTTTACATCGAAGCTCAAAAATACATGCAACTATGGCTTAGATATGAACCAAGAAAATGCTAGTTTTGGGGAAAAGTGTGCTTACCCTTGTAGACCAACAAACCAGCACCCCTTGGTCCAAGTTTCTGAGCTCCTAACCTCTACAAATGACCTCCCAAATGCTGGAATGGAAGATGGAGGTGTTGTGCTAGGTGTTGTAGAGCAAATGATACAAGAACCAAGGTGTTTGGAAACTTGGATAGGATAGATATAGAGAAGGAGTGGGATATATGTATCTATATCAGAATATATGTATATCCTCTGGTTTTTTGCTTAAGAATCTCCAACCCTAGCAATGGAGAGGAAGGCCTCTCTTAAATAGACAAAGCTTAGCTTCCAAAACAAGCTTCAAAGGGTCAAAAGAGTTCAAGGGGGGGGGGGTGCAAGGCTTATTCAACAAGCTTGGACAGCTGGTAGGCTTCTTGAGGAAGCCAAGACAAGGGGTCAAGGCTTCCTCAAGAAGCCTTGAGCAAAGGGTGCAAAATAAGGGCCAAAAGGGTGCAAAATAGGCACATGGATGCACGTGGATCTGATTCTGTGCATCCCAGCTGGCACAGCTGGCATGCACCAGGCTTGGGAGGGTCAAAGGGGTCAGGTCGGCCAGAAAATTTGATCATCGGCCAAAATAAAGTGCCGGTCGGCACTATTTTTTGCCGGTCGGCTAAATAGAGTGCCGATAGGTGATTCCTAGGTCAAAAAATGGCCGGTGGGTATGCAAATTGAAGCCCCGGAAGTTAGCTTTCCAATGGCACAAACCTTGCATTAAAATTCCTTCTATGGAAAAAGTTATGCCCTTTTTGGTGAAGCCGCGCAGACTCGATCCAAACGGGATGATGCCCAGCTTCAACCAATCATATCTCCTCCACCCGGACTTGGATTTGGGAAATTCTTGAGTGAAAAATGAAGCCCCGAAAGTCTTATTTCCAATGGTTATGGCCTCATAGCTTAACTCCAAGTATGCAATTGAATAAGCCTGATTCAGCGAGGGCCGCTCGACTTTCTTCTACCCGGATTCCTGGCGAACTTCTTCTCCAACCTATTTTCTCCCCTCCTCTCCTCTTTTCTTCAACTCCAAACCCCTAAACAAAGTGTTTTGAAGGGTTTGCCTCTCTCCTTGCCGAAGGAATTGAATCTTTGGCCTGCACATCTCTCAACACCGAGCAAACCATCAGTAATGCCCAAGTCTTGAGGGCGGTCAAAAATGGGGTGTCTACAGTTGCCAGAAACTGTAGCTTGCTTTTCGTGCTCCTCGAAGGGGTTTAGTCTCCTTAGATATAATAGCCCTAGAGTTTGGACTCCCGTGGTTCTAAATCTGATTTCACAAGTGCAATGTGAAATAAATAAACACAAATGAGTAAAAATCCGGTAAATCTTTCGGAAAATCAATTTGGAATCAAAAATACCAAAAATGGGTTGCATTGCCAGATTTCAGAGTCGCCACCTAAATATTTTTGAAAAATTTAGAAAACTCGTGACTCGTGCCAAAGGCCACTTATCTGTCATCACCAAAGTGTCTCGGCTTGGGAACTTAGATATAAGAGGGGAAGGTCATGATTTGAGCACCCCACTCACCCGATCAAAGATCAGCCTCTACTAATCATGATGTGATTCTTATTTACATTAAATGCTCTTGTTCCGATTATTATACTATCTTTACTAGGTGATACACAAGTGTAGATTAATTCATAAAAGTTAGAACGCTTTGATTTCATGTTTGGTTTAAAAAAATGTTTTGAATATATACCGCTCGAAAAAGCGATATCATATGTACATTAATCAAAATCATCCTAACTTAAGAGAAATGCCTCCATCCACAGGCATTCAAATAGGTATATCAACTAAGCACTTAGCCTTATGGTAATCATGTTTGACATTGCAACAATCACACGCATGCAATATGCTACAGCGAAAATGCTCACTTAGTACTCAACTGAGCCAAGCCAAAAGGAATAACATAGTTAGAAAAAAAATGCATGATTCTAGTGATGCAAATGGTTAATGCAACATATACAAAATGTAATTACGAGGTTTGATTTATTTGATATGGCATGTAAGTCAATTCAAGGCATGTAATAAATCACATATTCGAGAAAGGAAGGAAATTGACATTTGATTAGTATGATGAGCCGAACCTTTATGTATGTAAACTAAAATAGATGCAAATCATGGAAGATGCAAAGGAGAATATGATGCTACCATTATAAGTAGGTAAATAAAAATGAAAAAGAAATGGGGTTGGAAGACATACACAATTATTACATATTTTGCCCTCGTATAAGAGGGTCCGAATGTCCAAGTCTTCGGATTAATTACAAATTTGAATAAATAATAACTAAAGAACCATCTAATTTATTACAACATTAATATTACAACAAGAATATGTAAAGAATGCACAAGGATCGCATGCACGCCGATTGTCAGAAACTGCTCTATTTGCCCTCTGTGAAGCTGCTTTTTTCACTCTCAGCCACCACCCTCTGTTTTAACCAAAAGTGCCCTGTTTACCATACATTGGAGCCTCGTCAGCTCACAATGAGATTCGGTAGGGCCCAAAAAAAGCCGGTTGTGCCTTATTTTGTTACAGAAAAATGTTTTTGTGCTTTGAGGTGAAATCAGTGTAGATAGAGTAGCTTTAAACCATGTTTGTCCTTTCTGCTCTTCTCTATCATGGAGAAACTCAAGAGAAGAACCGATTTAGTTTTGAAAGCATTAATGGTTTCAAGTTGATTGCGTGACGGTTTTGGACATGATTGGACATAAATTTATGAATGCAATGAAAGACACACCACCCCTCCCTCCTATCATGAAGTTAGTTCAATAAGGGAGGTAGACACACCTCAAGAATCATCAAACATCACAAATTAGTATGTGATGACTCTAGAAGCGATGGATTCGGTATAATATTCGACCGAATTCAACCAATTTTATCAATCTTCTTTATATCGGTTTGATCGATTTTAAGCCGATTTTATTAGCATTTTTCAACTTACCATTCCATTGCTTAATCATTTTGTCCAAAAGTGAGTGTTACGTCCATTAAGTGTAAAAGCATAATGAACAAGTATCGACTTAACCCAACAAATGAGCCTTTCAAGTCCTTTTCTTTGGGGAGAAATTACAAAGGAGGAATCAAACTCGTTTACAAGCGATAATGGATTCCAAATCAAACCCAAAATGAGCAATAATGACTAGTCAAACTCAAAAGAGAGATTTTACATAGCCAAATCCATAATGAGCTATAAGGACTCTAAACCCAAACTTGAGAACAAGATATAATGAGACCTTTCTTTTTTATTTCCAAAGGCCTAACTAACAAGCTAGCCCCTTAGAAGCAAATACACCGGTGATAAAGAGGAGTGACAAACAAAAGGTTGTGTTTAGCATAAGAGAGATATGATGACTTTGGTAATGAACCTCTGAAGAGATTAAACCATTAAGCATGGAAGGTTTCTTTCTTATGTGTGAATAAAAACCTTTTATTAAATACAACTCTTTGATCAAAAAAAAAAAAAAAAAAAACAAAGAATGGAGGGTGGTTGTAGAGATGATATGCAAAGTTGATTATTACAAAAGTGAGACTCTTTACAAGAAAGCTAAGTAAATAAAGCTATCAACTCAAACGACTTGATGTCTAACGCCTAAACAACCGAAGCCATGAGGACTTACAACACAACAAGTATAATATTCAAAGCATAAACTATTTAATAGAATTAAACAGCCCCTAAAATGTAAAAAAAACAATGCCCAAAAAACCATGTTTAAGAGAGCACAAAAGATAGCCAAAAAACAAGGAGATACAAAGCTAGTACGTAAAACTAAGGAGGGGTGGTTAACCCCTCCACCCCTCCACTCTTGGGACTTCTAAATCATGTTTTTTTTAGCCTTTTCAAACTCTAAAAATTAGTGTGTAAACCAAAGAAAAGAGTAGTAAAACAAAGGGGTTGAGTTATGCAATAAGGTGCAAGAAAGGGTGTTAAGCCTCTCTACCTTTGGTAGCTCTTTAATCCTAAGTTTCAGCACTTGGAAATGATCCAAAGCAATATGAAAATACAAGAAAAAGATTGAAATGAAAGCAAGAGAGGTGGCAAGCTTATACCTCTTGAAGAGTGAAAGCTTTTGTTGTAAACCAAACTCAATCCTAAGGCACTATCAAGTTTGAATTATGGTTTTAAAGTCTTAACCAAGGCTCTAAGCTTAAGCTCTAATGGTGTATATGGTGTATGTATATGGTTCAAGGATGATATAAGAACACAAAGTTAGCTTACAAGGGAAGAAGGAGCTCTCGAAGGTGTTTTTAGTTCTTTGAAATTTTCTAACCCTCAACACAAAGGCATCAGCTCGTATTTATAGAGTTTGAGACAAATCAGTCACAAATATCTTCAAAATAGATAGCTGGAGGATTCCTGCCCAGAACAGTGTTTCTCGCCTAAAAAGCACGACCGGGCTCTAATGGCCACAGATGGGCCCCAATGTGATTCCCCTGTTTCTCAGTTTCAGGTTCCAAGAAGGTTGGCACAATGCTCAAAAATGGTTTTATGAAGCAAAAACAGTATGGGTATGGAAGGTGAGGATTGTTTAGAGCTCAAATTCAGATTCCTTCGTTGAGAATTCAAACCACTTTCACCATATAACGTTCATCATCGAGTACTCAGAATAAAGCGCCTAAGTCTTATGGGGCGGTCAAAAATGGGGTGTCTACAATTGCCCCTCTTTGATAGAGCTTAATATGTCATGAAATGGCGCGAGTGAATGTCAAAGCCCAAAGGCGACCCATTTGACGAGGCCATAAGACTTGGGCAAACAAACAAATACAAATACAATTTGTTAAACCCGAGGGTTGCGTACGTATCCCTTTGCATGGAATTAAACTTGTGTAGTTTAAGGGCAAGATGCAAATGATGTGCAGGAAGAATGCCTTTGAAAAAAAAAAACTATGAGCATATAAAACAAAATGATAAGCAATAGCAAAGTAATAGCATGAATGAAAACCTCCAAAACAAATTTAACCGTGTCTCGCACGGAAATGAGTAAGCAATTAACAAGACGGTGCAACCGACAAACACGTCTCTCTATATTGCATATGGAGAGAAAGGGTTTTAACCAAGAGAAATCAACAATCTAACATGTCTCACATGAAAGGAGGTAAGGTGGTGTGAACAACAGGCACACCTGATGTTTTTAACCGAGAAAAAATAATTGCCCAACGTGTCTCACGCGAAATGTGGAAAAGTG
The DNA here is from genome assembly GCA_025200525.1 of Camellia lanceoleosa. Taxonomy (NCBI): domain Eukaryota; kingdom Viridiplantae; phylum Streptophyta; class Magnoliopsida; order Ericales; family Theaceae; genus Camellia; species Camellia lanceoleosa. Next base: position 124,755,112 of record CM045759.1, on the reverse strand, counting down.
GTGTGAACACCAGGCGCACCTGATGTTTTTAACCAAAAAAAAAAAAGAACTGCCCAACACGTCTCACACGAAAGGAGGAAAGGTGGTGTGAACACCAGGTGCACCTGATGTTTTTAACCAAGTAGATCAACTGCCTAGCGCGTCTCATTCGAAAGGAGGAAAGATGGTGTGAACACCAGGTGCACCTGATGTTAATAATCGAGTAGATCAACTGCCTAGCACGTCTCATACGAAAGAAGGAAAGGTGGTGTGAACACCAGGTGCACTTGATGTTTTTAACCGAATAGATCAACTGCCTAAAGTGTCTCATGCAAAATGAGAAAAGATGGTGTGAACACCAGGCGCACTTGATGTTTTTAACCATGTACATCAACTGCCTAGCGCGTCTCGTGCGAAAGGAGAAAAGATTGTGTGAACACCAAGTGCACCTAATGTTTTTGACCAAGTAGATCAATTGCTTAGCGTATCTCACGCGAAAAGAGGAAAGATGGTGTGAACACCAAGCACACCTGATGTTTTTAACCGAGTAGATCAACTGCCTAGCGTGTCTCACACGAAAGGAGGAAAGATGGTGTGAACACCAGGCGCACTTGATGTTTTTAACCGAGTAGATCAACTACTTAGGAGGTTCAAAGCCCCTCACATCAGCAAAAGGGCAAATGAGTTTTCAAACTTGACGAGGTTATCCCATCCTGAGAAGGCCTTGGAGAATGAAGCTTATGGAGATAATCCCAATTCAAGGTACAAAGTTTAAACATGAGTTAAACAAATCAAAATGATGCAAAAATCAAAATGATGTTCGAATACAGAATCAAATTTGTCGATTTTCTCTTGAAAATGGGCCTAATTGGAAATAACATACCTATAAAAGATATAAAGAACTGAATGCAATTTGAACAAATTATGAAATAAAACAAAACAACAAAAGGAACAAAGAAATCTTTTTCCTCTTTTTTCTTTTCTTCTCTCTCTTATCTTTTCTCTTCTTTTCTATTATTTTTTCTTTTATTTTCTTTTTGCTCTTTGTTTTCTTTTCTTCTTTTTTTGCACCGAGGCCTACCTGGAATAAAACACGATGACCCAATACTGGAACAAACAAAATAAACAAACCACATTGCATTTTGGGCCAGCTGGGTTTAAACAAAGCACAATTGGGCTCCAATAGAGCCGACCGAATATTGACAGCGGCAAAGGGGTAGTTCAGTAGAATTGCAACCCGTGGTTGCTTAAAACATACTTGGACCTTCATTCTGCATACACCCACATTTGAAATCACTCCCTCCCTCTCTTTATGCTTCTCCTCTCTCTAGATTTTCATCCCACTTGTGATACCCAACAACCCTCGCGAATTTTTCTTTGAAAACTCTTCTACTCCTCTATATTTTGAACCTATTAAAACTTGATTTGGTTGAGTTTTGGGGTTTCTCTTGTTTTTTTCTTGATTTCTTGCGTGTTTGTTTGGGTTTTGCCCACTCCCTCTTGTTTTTCTCCTTCTCACTTTATTTTCTCTCTCCTAGGGTTTATCTTTGGGGTTTTTTCCTCTCACTCACCCACTTACACACTTTTCCTCACATTTCCTCATTTTCCCTCTATGGCTAGTGATAAGGTTCCCATTCTGGACCCTGCCACAGATATTGGTGCTATCCTTGGTGAGGATATAGCGGCCGAGGGTGTTCTCCCTCTTGTACCTAGGCCCGAGTTGCTCTTTCTTGCCGATAGACCTTTCGATGTGGCCACCTACCAACCATGCACACACACCTTGACCTTTGGCGGTATTATGAGATTTGAAGGCCTCATTCCCAGGATTGACGAGGAGGTCCTATTGTAAGAGCCTGCAGAGCACTTTTCTGCTGATGCCTATATGGTAAGCAATATTTCCTTTGTTTTGAACACATTTTGAATATCGTAAGAAAATCCTTTATTGTCCTTTAATGCGAATACTAACAAACTTCTCCATGCCACAGGTGATAGCTAGCAGGATATGTGGCTACGGGATTGTTTTCGGTCCCCGACATTGGTACGAGAGGCTCCCCTAAGAGGTCTGCACACTAGTTGACGACTTCCGGCTGTTCTGCTCAGGACTTATACAGATGAGGGTCGAGCTACTGCTATACGGGGCCTTAATGGAGATATGGTGGGACACCACCAACTCTTTCTACTTTTCATCGATTAGAGAACTAACTTTGACCCCATATGATTTTTCGATGCTCATAGGCTTGCGGGTAGGGGTTAGCGGCCCGATCCCATTCGATCTTGACATGGCACAACGGAGAGCTGCACAGTTTCATCTTCTCAAGGCGATTCCAGATACTGCCAGCCACAGGATAGTTCACTACAGTTAGTTCTTGGACCACTTCTCCGACTTCTAGTCAGTTACTCCAGAGGAGATCGCTTAGTATACCCGTGGTTTCCTTATGTATCTCCTCAGTACTACTCTATTTGTCAACAGGGAAAATACTATAGGGCTATACATCCTGGGTGCATTGGTGTATCTCCCATAGATGGGGGAGTATAATTAGGATGGTGCCAGCCTGGCTACCCTCTACTGCTACATGAGCTCGGTATTCTGTCGAAAGGTGGGCTCACTGGGTGGATACTGGAGAGTCTGAGAGATGTACCTTTACACTTCTTTTTCTATTTTACTACAAACCATGCTTTCTGCTTTGCACTTTCTGTTTATATTTACTTTATTTGTTCACTTGGTTTCTCAACTTGTTTTCCTTTTGCAGTTGTGGGTTTACACATACTTCATTTCCCTTGCCCCAGTTCCAGTGCGGCCGATTGAGTTGTCTGTACCCCACTCTCGGTACTATAACTTTCGATTTGAGTAGACGCATAGATCGTGACCTCCCTTACTTCCGCCGCTTCTTTGATACAGTCACCGCAGAGAGGGTAACAAACCCTCACACTAATCTCTATTTTTACTACTTTCATAATGTTCATCCCTTGACCTCAAATATTTGATTACAGATTGACTGGCGCCCTTGGGTGGGCATTCCTCAGGCATCAAAGATAACCTATGTTGCTGCATGGGAGGCCTCTACCATGGGGATTTTGTTCGAGGGTCCCTTTGGCAGGGCATATCATTTGGGAGAGCAATTCGTTCGCCAGACTCAAGGCCGAGTTGATCCTGATGTTCTATATCCCTCTTCTTTAGGCATGAGGATCGCTGAGGACCTCCGTGACGGGCCCCTGATTGATCACCTTATGCAGGAAGAGGATGGTGACCGGTACCATAGAGCTGGAGACTTCATCACCTTCCTATAGACTCGTGTGATGGCTCCTCTTACTATGGGTGTGGTTTGTGCACTTCCTGAGGTTGTTGTCGCCGCTGCTGAAGATATTCCGACTGTAGCTCTCATTCCTGGGCTTCCTATGATACTGACCGAGGTTGTATACATGCGACCAGGTGGGGTGATTAAGCAGATCTCTCTTAAGCACATTGAGGAGAGGGACCGCAGGTTGGTGGTTGCTCCTAGTGTTGAGCAAGTAAACACTTCCCTTACATTTCTGCCCACTGTGCTTTATTATTTATGCCCACTAAGCTTTATTATTTCTTTGTTCCACATTCTCAAATTTTCTCTCTTTTGCAGGTGCTTGTAGGGTATATCGATGACCTTCTTCGGATGGTTTACCTACTACTTCTCATGGTACGGAGGAGACAGACTACTCTGGTTACTCATGGGATCGAGGTACACTTTGTCCATAGTCTATTGTTGTTGCAATCTTGCTCATATTCCTGTTGAATCCATTCTGATATTTGTATTCTCTTCAACTTGAGCCGGCACCAGCCGCACCAACAGGACCTTTCCCAGCTAGGAGAAAGAGAGGGAGACGAGCCCTGGTGAGAGGTAGAGCATGGACTGATCGAGGGAGGGGTAGAGTGAAACAACGCTCGCCTTCTGAGGATTTCTTTGATGAGTACACGACCCCTGAGGATGAGAGGGATGAGGTCGACATCCAATCCAGCAATGCCAGTGATGATAGTGACGCGCCTCTTCTATGATTGAGGATGAAGAAGGCCAGGATAGGTTGATTTATTTTCTTTTCTCTCTTTTTGCTTTGTAGTTAGAAATGATGTAGCTTCAGATACACCTTTTTGTTTTGTTTTTGAAGACTTTTCTTTTGCCTACTTTTATAAAACAATGATCAGGGTTAGACCCACCAGTTTATGAAAAGAAAGACTTTGATGATTTCTCTTGCATAGTATGTGATAGATGGCATAACCTTTGCATGATAACCTTGTACAAGACTTTAAAACTGAATGCTCGCTTTTGAATTTATTCTCAAATCGGCTAACAACCTACAACTAGACAAAAGGCAAAATACAACTCGACAATAAAAAATGAGATGAAAACAACCTAAAAACGCTAAAAAAACACTTACAGGGACCAAAACTAGACTCAAAACAAAACAACAAGATGCCTCAGCAAAGCTGACCCTTCTTGCAAACATTATTGTTTTGGCCACACATTAAGATACAGTCGGGCCTAAAAGAGCACGGTTAGGCCTCAATAAGGCACGGCCGGGTCTAAAAAAATGATCGGTCAGTGTAATCCAGCTGTCATGCATTGCTTCTTCTCAAATTTTATAAAAGGTGCCCCCATGCTATTTTTTTGGCAGAATAGCAAGTCTTTGATATTTTGTTCTCAAGATGGAGATTTTACTCAACAATAGGCTCTATGACTGGATAGCCACTTTGGACAGCTCGAAAAAAGTGCATTTCCGAGACTTCAGTATAAACGCGCTTTTTCCATTGAGCCACACTTCACTTTGTTTCTCATTCTTCCATGTCGCTGTTTGATGTTGGAACCCGGTTATGCATGTGTTTTACTTCGGAGCACAAGAGATATGCCCTACGATTGAAGAATTTCAAGCTTTGATGGAGTCCGGACGTGACGAGGAAATTATGCCCCAGCCCCGTTTTGGCCATACAAAGGCTTTGGAACAAATGTGTGGGCTTACTCTACACGAGGCTCAGTCTCTGGCCTACGGCGGGGAGGTAGATATTCCCGGTTTGATTAATCACTTTTCAAGTATTGGAGACAGGGGTGACCTTCTTTGGTGAGATCATTGTCAACATGCCCTCTGCTTATGCTTACTTGCGCACTTCCTTCTTGCCCCTAGTTCTAGTGGGGCTAGTATTAGATTGATCGAAGTGGCCCAATACCTTAAAGAGAGTAAGAGTTGCATGGGTTTGGCACTGGCCAAAACTTTGATGGGTTTAAACGCCTTCCACAGGTAGGAGACCATTCGATTTGCAGGGAGTCCGTTACTTCTCTAGGTATTGTTTCCCACCCTTCTTTTTTATGATACTCATATCACTCGGCACTCACTCTCTATTTTCACTTGATGCCTTTTTCTTATTTTTCTCTCAACGCACATCTCTCTATTCTTTAATATCTCTTATTTTTCATCCATTCCCAGGTGTGGTTGATGGATAAGCTAAAAGTGGTGGACCCTTGTCCTACGTATTCAGTCAGTGCCTATTTTCTCCACCAGCGGCTAGTGGACTTCCTTTCAGAGAGGTTGTGGTGCGACTGGTTCTGCAGCAGATCTGCAGCTGACATTGCTTGGCGTTTCCCCTGACTTAATGTGACAGAGATGAGCTACAGTATGTCCCGACAGCCAGGTATACAATTGATTGGCCTCACACACTATGTGTCCTATTTCCCATTCAGGTTCAGACGCCAGTTTGGACATGATTAGACTTGTTCGAATGAAGGGGTGGAATACCCAACTCTATTTCCTATTCGCGGTTCAAGCTTGCCTCGGTACCTCACTGCTTGGAGGACAAAAGAACTTCTGGCTCCTGCCTCTAGCTTCAGTTATGCCCTTTCTGGCGAGTGTTTAGCTTGGCTCAAAGACGAAGAACAAGTTGGGCCATTTTTGGCTGCAGAAACCTCCACAAGTGCAAGCAGAAGACATAGGACCACTTGACTCGTCTGTGCCCCTAGTTTATTGTTTTGTCTTTTTTTTCAAGTGTTAGGATGTAAAAGCAACTTTGATTTAATTTGAGAGTTGGAGGATGTCCTTGTGTTGAAATCAATGGAATTAAAGTTACGAGCACTAAAAATTTTCCTTTCTGGTCTAAAATGGCTTGTTAAAAAAGGTAAAATTTTGAGAAAAATTCAAGTTATTAAAACTTTTCAAAACAATTTTCGGAAATGGTCACTGCTTGACACACACAGAATCAACCCTTAAGATGTATAACCCCAAATGAAAAGATCATACTGCCCACAACTATATTCACCATTATTGCTTTCACTGTTACATCTTGCAACTGGCCTTTCTGTCAAATGGAGATAACACATCCAAGAAAATAGATGATGGAAAGAGATAGCTTGATTAAACAAATGAACATGACAGTTGAGTTGGAGATGGTTATGGCCGAACTTTAGGATGAAATTGTCTACGTATCCCAAAGATGGGAATCAGGCCTTATGCAGTTCGGTTCAGGTTCACTCGAGTATTAACACTCTCTTTTTGCACTCTATCTTTTGCCAAAGCTGCCCTTTTGGGTTTTCAACCTTGCGAGCTTAGTTTTTCTTTCTTTCTAATTTTTTATGCTCTAACTTTTGCCTAGGTTGCCCTCGGGTTTTCGGCCTCGTGAGCCTCTCATGGATAATATTTTTTCAACTTGTCCATGTTGATCGGCTGTAAGAACTCCAAGCCATCTAAATCCATAACGATAATCCCTCCTCCTAACCAGATAGATTTGATAATATAAGGACCAGCCCAATTGGGTCTGAACTTGCCCCTAAGGTCATGGATAGGGGCTCAGTTGTCTTTCAGCACCATATCTCCTTCTTTGAGATTTCTAGATTTGACTTTCTTGTTGAAGGCCTTAGTAATTCTACATTGATACCCTTGGATGTGATATAATGCCTTCAACCTCCTCTCGTCAAACAATATCAATTCTTCGAACCTGCTCTACTGCCAATCACCCTTAAAAATGCACAAGCGATGATGCCAAATTCACCCCGTTTCGGACTTGTTTGGGAAGCTTCATGGTGGTTTCCATTGTTGACCAACTAAGAACTTCAATTCAAAACTATCTTCTTCAGTAGCTTCTGGATCATCTAGGACCTCCAGGGATGATCTAGGAGCTTCTTTCTTCATGGTGAAGTAGAGAGAGGAGAAGTTTGAGCCAACTGCCTCACAATTCTCCACCTTGGCGAAAATTCTCCAGTACATAAAATTCAACAAAAAACTCCACCTTAACAAAATACCATAAACAACCAACCGTGCAAGCGCTCCAAAGCGACCACACTCTAATGCCTAAAACAAATTCTACTGCACCAAACAAAACAAACAACCGCTCTTCAAACAAATCAAAACGAAACAACAGATTTAAAAGATCGAGGCATATCAAGCCAATCCAAACTGCATAACAAAATGAACTAGTTCTTCTAATTTTTTGCAACAAATCTAAATTTCAAACTCCATCATGATGTCAAATTCCAAAAAACCAAAGTTTTACTAAGACCTAAAGTAGATTGCCACAAGATCTTCTTTAAATCGATAAAAGCGATTTTTTTTTTCAAGACCAACAAATGGTTGAAGACCACATCAACAACCTAAAATTTAGATTCAGAATAATCAGTGTCATTCTGTGCTACATTGAATTTGGAAACAACATTTCTTTTTCCCTTCAAACTTGGACAATCTTTCTTCCAATGCCCTTTCTCATGACAATAGGCACATTCATCTTTCAAGGGATTAACTCTAACGCATGTTAACTTCAAATGGGATCTACCCCTAACTTTCAAAGCATTACTAAATGTGTCATTGAAGCTCTCTTTGTCTTTCTTCTTGTACTCATTGTTAATCAAACAACTAGACACATTTTTAAAACAAATTTCATTCTTACCATACAATAGAGTAGTGATAAGATGATCATATGTGTCAGGAAGAGAATTTGGCAATAAAAGAGCTTTATCTTCATCTTCAATATCAACATCCAAATTTTGAAGATCAACAAATATCTTATTATAAGCATTGAAGTGTTCAAATACCGAAATACCTTCTCGATATTGGAAACGAAAGAGTTTTTTTTTTCAAGTAGAAACGATTCTCTATACTCTTGGTCATGTATCTATCTTCCAATTTCTTCCATAATTCTTTTGCCAAAGTTTCTTTCATGATAAAGTATTTAAGCTCTTTAGCTAGACACAATCGAATCATGCCACACGCTTGGTGATTGATTTGCATCCATTCCTTCTCATTCATATCAGAAGATTTGTCTCCTAGAGCGACGTCAAGTTCTTGTTGGTAAAGAACATCCATAACTTTGCATTGTTACATGCCAAAGTTATTGTTTCCATCAAATTTCTCCACCTCAAACTTAGCACTAGAGATTGAACTCTTTTTTTCTAGATTACTTGTTGAAGCTTTATCTTTAGCCATCTTTTTTAAAAAAAAAACTGAAACTACCAAAAAAGAGCCCACTTCAGAGATGACGAGAACAATTTGGTATACCAACACCATTCTCAAGGGTCAAATTGAAAATTTTCGAAGGCTAAACTGAAAATTCCAAAATTTTCAGGTACCAAAACTTAAATTCAAAAATAAATGTGGCTAAATTATAATTTTACCAAAATTTAGGGGCCAAAATACAAATTTCAAAAATTACTGATGATGTGACAGTGTTGACGTGGCAGTCGGTCAACACTAATGTGGTAGATGGCCAACGCTGATAAATTGTTTGACTGGGTGCTGACATGGCACAGAATATTCCACAGAACATACCACAGTGATGTCACGATGATGTCACAGTGATGTCACGAAATATTCTACAAAATATTCTTCAGCTTGGCTCATTTGGCTGGGCTCGGTCAGTCTTCTTGACTTGATGGTTGATCTTTTCAGGCCAACTTTGACTTGCGATTGGGAGAGCATCCAGTGTCTGTTTGAGGTGAATTTTTTTTTTTTTTTTTTTTCATATTGCTCTACTCAATGAGAGCTATGCAATGGTGTATTCAAAAGTTGGTTTTGGCAACTTCGAATCTGGAAAAGTTTTGAAACAAAGATACAAAAGCTCTATTTTATACAACGATACTCTGATACCAATTATTGTGCTCAAAGACTCAGATATGAGGCAAGTTGGCGAAAAACAAATAATAATAATAATACACTCAGATTAGAGATTAGAAGGGATTATGAGTGATTGTAAGTTAGAGGAGGTTATCTCATTTGTATTTATTTGTAAGAATTTTGTATTTATTTTGAATTCGTTTGAGTGAATTAGAATTTATTTTGTTATTCTTGTGCATGTTTGTTTGAGTGTACTATTCTTATTATTTATTTATTGGCAACTTGCCTCATATCTGGACTTACCTATCTATTTATAGGATTTTTCTAAGAGTGATATGTGCAAGTGATAATACCAAATTCACCACATTTGGGAAGCTTCATGGTGGCTTCCATTGTTGACCAACTAAGAACTTCAAGTCAAAACCATCTTCTTCAGTAGCTTCTGGATCATCTAGGACCTCCAGGAATGATCTAAAAGTTTCTACTTCGTGGTGAAGTAGAGAGAGGAGAAGTTTGAGCCAACTTCCTCACAATTCTCCAACTTGGCAAAAATTCTCCAGTTCATAAATTTGAACAAAAAACTCCACCTTAGCAAAATATCATAAACAAATAAATAACCAACCATAAAAATGCTCCAAAGCGAACACACTCTAATACCCAAAACAAATTCTGATGCACCAAACAAAACAAACGAGCACTCTTCAAACAAATCAAAATGAAACAGCAGATTCAAAAGCTCGAGACATATCAAGCCAATCCAAATTGTAGAACAAAATGAACTATTTATTATTTGAATTCCATAGCTTAAGAGCTAAGCTTCTTACTTGGTTCCAGCTCATAGTCAGTGGTAGTTTCCGTGAAAAAATTCAATTTGACCTTTCAAAAGGGTGTTGGTATACCAAACTATCCTAGTCATCTCCGAAGTGGGCTCTTTTGGTAGTTTCAGTTTTTTTTAAGAATAAATGGCTGAAGAAAAAAGTTCAACAGGTAATCCAGAAAAAAGGAGGTCAATTTCTAATGCTAAGTTTAAGGTGGAGAAATTTGATGGAAACAATAAATTGTTGAAAATTTGGCTTTGCTTCTCCATGAAACATAAGAAGTTTGGATTCAACTTCTCATCTTCTCGTCCAGATTGTTCTTGAGGCTCCTAGATGGTCCAGAAGCTACTAAAGAAAATGGTTTGAATTGAAGCTATTGGTTAGTCAACAAAGGAAACATCATTGAAGTTTCCCAAGAGGTAATGAGTCAGTGATTTTTGGCGTCACCACTTCCGTCTCTTATCCTCGTTAGAAGCCTATCTATACTATATATATAACCAAATGTAGTTGTTGAGTCAAAAGGCTCCAAAACTTGAATCTTAAATTCTCATAATTTTGAAGAAAAAAAAAATTTACGTGGCACTTTCTTTCTCCTTTCTTCCCACTCTTCAAGCCTTCTCAATCTCTCTCCCTATATAAAATATAAAATATTAAAATATTCGTCCATATCCATCACCAACAATAATATTTATCCCAAAATAATAAAATATTCATTCATAATATCTATCTGACTCTCAATCTCAATTTAAAAATAAAAAATAAAAAGAAACACACAACTCCTATAACTTCTACTCACAAGTTTCTCTATTCGGTTTATTCCAATCAAATTCAATCATTCTCTCATCTACCCATCTTTTATTTCTCAGAATAACTCATCTTCTCTATTGTTACAATTTGCAAGTTTGATGATCTGGAAAAATCATTACAATGTCAGTGTAATGATATCTATCTCACTCAATCTCAATTTAAAAAAAAAAAAGAAAAAGGAAACCCATAACTCCTGTAACTTCCACACACGAGTTTCTCTATTCAGTTTATTCCAATCAAATTCAATCATTCTCTCATCTACCCATCTTTTATTTCTCAGAATAACTCATTTTCTCCATTGTTACATTTTGCAAGTTTGATGATCTGGAAAAATCATTACAATGTCAGTGTAATATTATTTCTTATTTTATATGTATTTTTTTAATATTTGTTACTTTTTGTGTATATATATTTTTTTCTCAATATTTTTCAATTCATTTACACATCTTTTCATCTTCTCTATTTTTATGCTCCTAATATTATTTCTTACTTTATATGCATTTTTTTTAGTATTTATTACTTTTGTATGTATATACATATATATATATATATATATATTTTGCCAATATTTTTCAGTTTATCTACGCATTTTTTCATCTTCTCTATTATTACATTCAATCATTCTCTTATCTACCTATCTTTTTTCAAAATAACTCATCTTTTTTATTGTTATATTTTGCAAGTTTGATGATCTGTGAAAATCATTAAAATGTCACTATAATATTATTTTTTACTTTATATGTATTTTTTTAATGTTTGTTACTTTGTGTGCATATATTTTTTTCTAATATTTTTCAATTCATACACATCTTTTTATTTTCTCCATTTTTATGCTTCTAATATTATTTCCTACTTTATATGTATTTTTCCAATGTCTATTACTTTTGTGTGTGTATATTTTTTTCTAATATTTTTCAATTCATTTACACATCTTTTCATCTTCTTCATTATTACATTTTGCATGATTTGGACGTGCTTTTTTTAAAAAAAATTTATTTTAATTTGTGATTTGCGTTTGTTCTTCAATTTAATCAGATTTGAAACTTATCAAATCTTGAATTTAATTTTTTTTTTATTTTTTTATTTTATCTCATATCTATTACACCATCAGACCCATTAATGGTTTTGGGAAAACTCTCGAAATCAAGATGATCAGCTATGCATAGAGTTAATCTCACATTTTCTCCTTTACGCTCTTTCAGATGAGAGTTCTTCGAATCATTTGCAACCAATATACACCCAATTAAATACACACACCAAACAATTTCAAAACCCACAATTTCTCAATTTTAGAAATAAAAAATATATTTGGCTTAAAATGAAAGGTACATCTAACAATATTTAATTTTAAAATTTTAAAATCTTTAAATTCTATCTAAACATATCTAATTTAAAATTTTGAATTTTTTTTAAAATATTAAAAAAAATGGTTCAAATCTATTAGTGTATTATCTAAATTTTTAATTAACTCACATGGCATAATCTTACTAGATTTAACATTTAAATTTCAAAATTAACTAGAATGTCTAATTATATGATTCGAGGAATTCCAATACTTTATTCTGAATTTTCCATTTTTTTAAAATTTTTACAAAATTTAATGCTAAGTGTTGATTTTTTTATTGGCTATTCATGATTTTATCCAAAATTCTTTTTGTTGGCTATAATGAAAACAATTGACTACCATTAATTTTAAAATTTTCTATCAATATATTTTTTATTTTTATTTTTTTGTTGAAAAAATCATCATCAAGCATGCAATGTAAAAATTAAATACATTTTATTCTATTACAACTTTATTAAAAAAGTAAATTTATTTTGCTACTATTCAAGAAAATATATATGATAACAAACAAAATTAAATTATCTTTTACTCATACGTAATCTCTCATAAATATTTTATCTTTTTAAAATTTTGATTATTAACAACCGAATTCCCACATTTCTCTCTTCTTTTTTTGTAGGATGTTTATTTTACTTTTCAAATTAGATTTGATATCTATCTTTTTACCTATATATATATATATATATAAGCAAATATAGTGTGTTCTCTAAAATTTTCAAAGTCCCAATACTCAATACTTAAGCAGAGTTAAGATTCTATTTCCTATATGTTGCTCTCTCAGAGTTATGTTTTTAATTTTTCATCTGTATTTTTCTCCAATAAAAAATATTTTTTCTCTTACTATTGTTTTTATTTTAAAATTTTAACTTTTAAAATCTTTTTATTATCTAAGACACCTTATCTCTTTTTATTGATTTTTTATTTTGCTTAATCTTCTCCAGTATTTTCATTTTTCTTTATTTCTTATTTCTTCCTTTTTAATTTTTTAATTTTTATTTTTTCATCTCTAATCCTATCATTATCTCCAACTTTATTTTTATTATATTTTTTTGTATGATCCCTTTTTTTAATTTATTTTAATCTTAATAATTATCTTCAAATTCATTTCTATCTTACTTTTCAAATGCTTCACACTTCAGCTATATATTTTAACATACCATCGAGTTTTTTTCGTGCTTGCATATTGGGTATAAGGTTTTATTCAAACTCTGCGTTTAAGATTCGAGTTACATTCAACTATCAACAATGTTACAATTGGTTAGGCAGTTGTACAATTTTAGGGTTTTGATGAATTTTATTCTTTTTGTATACCTATATGTATATGTAATGGGGGCATTTTTTTTGTTGTTTTCTTTAAAGGGGCCTTTGAACATTTTTACATTATTTGTAGTAGTATTCATTTTTACATTATTTGTAATAGTACCCATTTTTACATTATTCATTTTTAAAGCTAGAATAATGTCCGATAGAAATATAGTTCATGCTGCTAAATGACCTACTTGGACTAAGATAATTTTATAATCAGTATTTCAAATGACAAATTTATGGAAAAAATGAATGCATGAACTTAGGTATTAGATAGTTATCATATTCAAAATAGTTGTTAGTTATAACTCCCAATTATATTTTAAATTTATAAGAATCTTTTGTTTTATAATACACAAATGAGTATAATAAACTATTTAAATTATACATTCCTGTGCATAGCACGGGTTGCCGCTAGTAAAAAGGAAGCTAGTGTGTTGTATTAGATATAGAAAATATTTGAATTTGAGAGAGATTGTGAGTTAGAAGAGGTGACCTCTCCTTTGTATTTGTTTGTGAGATTTTGTATTTATTTTGAATTCGCTTGAGTGAATTAGAATTTTTTTATTATTCTTGTGCATATTTGTTTGTAAGTATCGTTAGTACTTGTTTTTCAGCAACTTGGCTCATATCTGGGTCTTTGAGCACAACAATTATGAAAGAAGTTAGCTCAAACTTGTTCTCGTTCCTACATCTACTTCACCATGAAGAAAGAAAGGACTCGAAGGTTCAGGATGGAAGATTCTAGAATCTCTAGAAGCTTCTGTTAGGAAACATCATCTTGAGTTCAAGTTTGAAGGTCAACAATGGAAGCTACGGTGAAACTTCTTATGAGGCGATGAGGTGGTGATTTTGGCATCATTGCGTGCATCACTCATCCTTGATAAAAAACGTATAAATATAGAGGTAAGGAAATGTATTTATGTATGACAAACATCAAATTGTAGAGAGTGGTGAGGAATTGAGTGATTGCAAATTTTCTTCAAATTTAGTGAAATCAAGTTGTCTTCGTGGAGTAGGCAATTGCCCAACCACGTAAATCTCTTGTGTTTGTCTTGTGTATTCATATCTAAGGCCCTCTGGTATAACAATTTGGTATCAGAGTATCGTTGTGCAAAAATAGAGTATTCAACGCTCTGTTTTCAAAATTTTGCTAGATTTCAAAGTTGTCGAAACCAACTTCTAAATACACTGTTGCATAGCTCTCGTCGAGTAAAGAATTTGAAAAAAAAAATCCACCCCAAACGGATACCAAAAACTCTCCCAATCACCGATCAAAGTTGGCCTGAAAAAGTCAACCGTTGACCAAGAAGACGGACCGAGCCGAGCCGTAAAGCAGAGCCGAGCCAAAGAAAAACATTCTGTGACATGACTGTGAAATCATTGTTATATCACTGTGAAATATTCCGTGCCACGTCAGCACCCAATCAAACAACACATCAGCGTTAACCATCTGCCACGTCAGCAAACAGAATATTTCCTTGTTAATAGAATATTCTAACGGAATATTATTTTTTGACAGAATATTCGCTGAGTGTTCTAGTTAATTTTTGTGGAAATTTTTAACGTAGGAAGACTCATTCCTAGCCAAATTGACCGTTCCGGACACAACCACGCACTCCATTTTTTTGAGTTTCAAACCCGAAGTTGGAGTTAATCCTTCAGGAGTATAGAAATCACCGTGTTTTCTGCATTTCAAGCGTTCGTTATTGATTGTGGTAGAGTTTATTAAGAATTATCCATGGATATAGCTATTGAGAAGAGAGTAGAAGAGTCTATTAGTAACCCAGCATATACTGGTAACT
Organism: Camellia lanceoleosa; assembly: GCA_025200525.1. NCBI lineage: Eukaryota > Viridiplantae > Streptophyta > Magnoliopsida > Ericales > Theaceae > Camellia > Camellia lanceoleosa. The sequence goes on along the minus strand of CM045759.1, from coordinate 124,739,996 downwards.
CCGGGTGTTAGACGCCCGTGTCTCATGCGAGGTTTGAGATGGAGAAATTTGATGGCAACAGCAGCAACTTCAGAATGTGGAAATGCGAGGTTAAGGACATGCTAGTCCAGATGAATCTGCATTTCACCTTGGGAGACAAGCTCGAGGACTTAGATGAGATAGGATGGGAGAAAGTTAATCTCCTAGCATGCAGCTCCATACGACTTTGCCTGGTAAAGGAAGAAAAATACGCTTCACGGAATATGATACTACGAAGGAGTTATGGAAGGCACTAGAAGACAAGTTCATGACAAAGAGTATTGAGAACAGGCTCTACTTGAAGAAGAGGTTATTTTGTTTTGATTACAATAAAGGTATTTTAATGAACGAACACCTGAATAATTTTAATAAAATTCTTGTCGATGTTATTAAATTCATTGCCTGACACATATGATCATCTTACCACCACTTTATTATAAGGTAAAGAAAAGATCAGGTATGTTGATATATCAAATGCCTTAGTGAATAACGAGTTCAAGAAAAAAGACAAGTCTATTAATAGGTACTCAATATCAGAGACATTAACAGTCAAAGGCAGAACAAATAACAGAAGATCTATAGGGTGAGTGTCACGACCCAAACCCGCCCTTATAGGTTTGGCACCGTAACCGGCCAGTAATCCGAGAATTACCTACGGCCTCTAAATAGATTAATGAGTAGTAAGGGGTTGCGGAAGCAATATAAATTAAACAAGGTCCAATGAGCTGTGATGACATACATGGGACAGAAAATTCAAAACTTATTTATATACATAAACATGCTAGTCAGATACCCCAATATATACAAAATATTTACAACTTGTATTCCCAAAATCCAACATTACAAAACACAAACATCGACCAGCATGACGACAAAACAGCCATGGCGATAGGCTTCAGGCGGAACCTCCTCGGGAGGCGCAACAGGTGGCTGACCAAAACGGAACATAAGGCCATTAACTCTGGCCCGGGTCCTGTGCCGGCTCACCTACATATATAGTAAACTGTGAGCGAAAGCCCAGTGAATAATAAACAGAGTAAAGGGGTTGTAATGAATGTGTCCATAGAGATTCAGAATTCATATCAAAGCCATACTGGTACAGATCATTTACAGAAATCAGAAGTCTTGCATAAATATACGTGATACATTCATTAGCCCTCACAGATACAGTTGACCCAAAAGGGACGACCATAAAGGCAAACAGTTGACTCACGTGCACGGAGACGATACAGTTGACTCATGAGACGTATAGTTGGCCCATAAAGGGACGTAAGGATCCATAAACAGTTGGCTCATGAGACGTACAGTTGGCCCATAAAGGGACGAAACAGAACATATTTGAGGCTAAGAATGTCATGAATACATTTTTGAAAACATTGGACAACCATTCATTCATACAAAAATATCATTTCAGAAAACAGATCTTGTTTCATCGCACAGAAAGTAGATACAATTGAACATAACTTTACTAAGTTATTACTCACAGATGATTGATAGCTCTAACTAGGTGGGAAGGCGGCACTCCACTTGTTTGAGATGCGTGACCTACATAAACACACATACATCGTACACACTTAAACAACCCTTCGAATAACGCATAACTTGTTTCGTTTGTTTTTAATGTGTTTCTAACCTTTAGTTCTCATTAAGGAGTCTTAAACATGACTTAGAAATGCCTAGGATGAAATGAGGATGCAAAAGAATGTGTTGGAAACATTTTCAGAAATTTCAGAAAAACAGGGTCCCGCTCGAGTGTATGTTTCCACGCTCGAGCGGACATGCAGACACAGTTCCCGCTCGAGCGTCAACTTCACCGCTCGAGCAGACCAAAAAGTACTGGATAGGTGAAATTCCCGCTCGATGCCCACTCGAGCGTGTCACCCAGTCCTTCGCTCGAGCGTCCAATACTCCGCTCGAGCGAACTGATGCACAGTGCAAGATGCTGGGAGCTCGATTTTCCCGCTTGAGCGGCACTTTCCCCCCGCTCGAGCGGACGACCAAAATCTGGAAATTCCAGATTTGAGTCCTAAACTCAAAACCAAGTTTTGATGCATAAATTTCGATCCTCTTGGGCTAATTTTTTGGAAAACATAAGTAAACTCATATAGCAACATGTTACAAAGGTCAATTTGAGAAATCAAGGCCCAAGGGTGTTTCAATTAATCTCATTTTCAAACCCATTTTCAAGAACATGCTCCAAACATGACATGCATGAATTTTACACCAAATTAAAGCTTCAAAGCTTGTTTATTTTAGCTCATTTCTTTCAAAACAAGTTGAAAACATGGTCTACCCTCAAAATATGAACATGCATGTAACACTTTGCCATGAAAACAACTTAAAACTCAATAATACCAACATGCATGCAACAATTGAGCTCTAGCTCAACACTATTGAACCAATTCATGCCTTAACTCTACACTTAGACATGGATCATGCAAGAATCAACTTAGACACAACAATGAGGAGGTGAACTCCTTACCTAAGTCTTCAATTGAGAGTCTAGGAGATCAATAATGCAATCAACCCTACAATCCTCTCAAGTTCCAAGCATAATCAAGCAAAATGTGATGAAAATCAACTCTCTCCCTTTTCTCTCTCTCTATGGCCGGTTGAGTTCTCAAAATATGGCTGAAGAAGTGATTTGATCAATATATGATAAGGCTCAATATTTTACTCTAAGTGGCCCACTAAGGGTGGCATGTTGGTAATTAAGCTAACTGTTGTGATTTACCAATATTTAATCTAATTTAATCACGCCTAATCAATTTCCGGACAAATATATCATTAAATCACATAAATTCTAATGAACACAGAACATCAATCAATTTTGGGTTCGGCCGCCGATAAGGCCTTCAATTAACAGTTTAAAGTTTAAAACATGAATAGATATTTCGCCACTAAACAGATAGAAACACATAAATCATGCAATACTCATGCAACTTAATTCCGGATTTCCTCTTAATTACTGTTAGGCATAATTAAGTGCCAATTAACGTTAATCAGGGTCGGGGTTATTACAGTGAGACAAGTCTCTATCAAAAAACGAGGGGAAGATCATCAAAAAGAAGGCGTCCTGCAAAAGACAAGTGTGCCCTTCGTCGCAAAAAGGGGCATTGGGTCAAAGACTGCCCGAACAAGGACAAAAAGGAGTCAAATGTGAATGTTGCACAAGATGGAGATACAAAATCAACTTTCACAACTTCAACAAGTAGCCATTCTAATGAATAGGTGTTAGATTCCGGATATTTTTACCACATGAGTCCTAACAAGTATTGGTTCTCAAGCTTGGAGGAGTTCGATGGAGGAGTTGTGCTAATGGGAAACAACAATACTTGTCAGACAAAAGGTATTAGAACAATTCAGTTAAAGATGAATGATGGAATAATCAAAGTTTTGACAGATGCTCAGTATGTACCAGACCTAACAAAGAATCTCATCTTACTATGAGTTTTTGATTCCAGTTGTTACAAAATAACCATAGAAGATGGAGTCCGCGAGATAATATGAGAAACATTTGTTGCAGTGAAAGGTAGGCTAAAGGAAAACTTATATTTCCTAGACGGGTCTATAGTCACAAGGAGTGTGGCTGCCTCCACTAGCTCAGAGGACAATGCATCAGACACTTCTGGACTTTGGCACATGTGTTTAAGGTATGTTGGCGAAAAGGCTTTGCAAGGATTGATCAAGAAAAATCTACTAAAAGGCGCTAAGATAGGGAAGCTTGAGTTCTGAGAGCATTGTGTATTGGGAAGCAAATGAGAGTCAGGTTTAGTACCGCTATTCACTGCACCAAAGAGATTCTGGATTATGTTTATACAGACGTATGGGGACTGTCCACAAATACTTCTTTGGAAAGTAAACGCTATTATGCGTCCTTTATTGATGATTTCTCAAGAAAAGTATGGGTCTACACAATGAAGCATAAAGATGAAGTGTTAGACATCATTATTAACTAGAAGAAAATGATTGAGACTTAGACATACAAGAAGATCAAGAGGCTTAGATCCAACAATGATGGTGAATACACATCAGATCCCTTCCATGAAGTTTGCCAGAATAAAATGATAGTGTGACATTTCATAGTGTGAGGTACGCTACAACAAAATGGCGTTGCAGAACACATGAACCGCACCTTGGTAGATAAGGTCTGATGTATGCTGTCACATTTAGGATTGAGCAAAGCATTTTGGGGCGAGGCATTAAACTATGCTTGACATCCTGTCAATAGATTACCTACTAAAGCACTTAATGAGAAGACTCCCATAGAGTTATGGTCTGGAGAATTTGCAGTTGATTATGATCAATTATGGATTTTTGGATGCCTAGCTTATTTTCATGTTACAGAATCAAAATTAGATCCTAGAGCCAAAAAAGCTGTGTTCTTGGGCTTTAGTGAAGGTGTCAAGGGATATAGACTTTGGTGCCCCGAATCAAAGAAAGTAATTCTAAGTAGAGACGTCACTTTCAATCAGTCTGTAATGATGAAACAGAAAAACCCTCAAGCAGAGATGGAGTTAAAAGCACTGGCAATAACTGTTCAGAAAGTCAACAATCCAGTAACAAACAACCCCAAAGAAGACCTAGTGATAGACAATAACCCTCAAAAAAATTATGAGCAAAGTATAGATGAACATGAGGATTCAATCGCAGAGATCTCACAGCAGACAGGATCTATTCAACTAACAAACCAAAAGGAGTCATCAAACAACCTGGATGGCTTGCTGATATGGTAACCTATGCACTTTTAGTCATTGAAAATGGAATTTCATGTACTTTTAGAGAAGTCATGCATGATATTAAAAGTGATAAGTGGAAAAAGCTTATGAATGACGAGATCAGGTCACTCCATAAGAACCAAACTTGGGAGTTGGTGCAACTTCCAAAGGAAAATAAAGCAGTTGGTTGCAAATGGGTTTACACAAAGAAAGAAGGCATTGCGGGAAAGGACAACATCAGGTTCAAAGCAAGACTGGTAAATGCTATGCCCAAAAAGAAGGAATAGACTACAATGAGGTATTCTCTCTTGCTGTAAAGCACATGTCTATTCATGTATTACTAGCTTTGGTTGCACATTTGATCTCGAGCTAGCTCAATTCAATGTCAAAACTGCCTTCTTATATGGAGATTTAGAAGAATAATGATACATGGCCCAGCCAGATGGTTTCACAGTTGCCGGCAAGGAGAATTGGGCTTGCAAGTTGAAAAAATCATTGTATAAGTTGAAGCAGTCCCCGAGACAGTGGTACAAACGATTTGATTAATTCATGATGGAATAGACATACTGTAGACACCTCATTTTTGACCGACCCTAAGACTCAGACATCACCGATTGAGCGTTTGGTGATATTGCATATCGCTCTCATTTCGAAGTTTCAGAGTCTCGACTGCGAGCCTTGCCTCAGGACTTCCGAGCTTTGCTGTGCTTTGCCTTGGTTTGCGAACCAAGCTCTGTTTTCTCTTCCCAAAGGGAGGGAGAGGTCTCGTAGATCATCTCTCAGTGGCCATAGGCTACGTTTCATGGTCGTAGGCCATTTTGCCCGTTTGGAGTCCGGTTTCCGATTTTTCGGAGCCGTTGGTCGCGTGCCTCGGTTCGGGACCGCCTAACCACCTCCGTTTGCTCCGGTTTTTGGCATGCACCTTATTTACTCCCTTTTGAGGGACACTGTGGTCCGAGAGACCAACTTCATGGTCGAACTCCACTCCCGGTGCCTAACTGTCAGTTTTTGGGGCCCCGGACTGCGCGTTTCGGCCCCCGAACCTTCATTTTGCATTGGTTTGAGTTCATTTTTTGCACGGACCTCTGTTTCATTGTTGAGAAGGTCGTAGAAGGGTGGGAGGCCAGTAATTGTTTCAGCAACCAGTTTTATTCCTCAATCGCCCTCCGTCGCCCGTTTTTCTCACTTGAAAGCCAATGTTGACCACTCTAAGGCCACTTTTTCTTGCCCTAAACCACATATTTGTGTTGTAGACACCTGGGAGGCCACCAATATCACATGGCCGGCCAGTAATTGTGTGTGACCCTTTTGAACCCCTCCTAAAAGTGGCCTTTTCTCTCTTCTGGTTCACTTTCTCCAGTTTTTGACCACATGGCTGTGTTGAGCACACATGGGAGGCCACCAATTTGTGGTGGCCGGCCACTAATACCACTTGACCGTTTTGACCCTTGGCCGACCGGCCATGGAAAGAGCCGGCAGGCCACCTAAACCCTAGCCAGCTGGTCGGCCATGATCCTCAGGGTTGGTACATTACAAATATACCCTTCTTTTCCCCCTAGATTATGTATCCGTGGGGCCAACTTTTGGAGAGAAACTTGAATTGTTTTCCCCCCCATTTTCCCCCTCTTTTGCCTATATAAACAGCACCCCAGCTCTGGTTTTAGGGGTTTGAAAAATTGCTTTTGGAGCCTTGCATTACATCTCTCTCTTTCCCTCACTTCAAGCACCAAAACCCCCCAAATTCTACATCCTTTACTGTACAACCCATAGCCCCACCCTTCCATCCTCCATTCCAGCAGCTTGAGGTTGTTCTTCAGAGCTTAGGAGCACCCAAACTTGGGCCAAAAGCAGCTGGAAGTTGAGTCTTCAAGGGTAAGCTTTATTTTTCCTCTTTTGTGCTTCATTTTGTTCAATATTCTAACTCCTTGTGCTTACATTTTTGGGCTCCGACCCTAACTATAAATAGGCTTATTTTGAGCTATTTTGCATGTTTGATTAACGGCCTCTCACTGTTTGAGGCTTCCTTTTTGCACTTGCTTCTTTACCTCTCTTGTATGCCTATTTCTTGTGTAGTATTTTTGGCCTATGTATAAACTGTTTTGAGCTCTATCATAAACTTTAAAGTGGTTTTTTTTTAGCCCTTCTTCAACATTGTTCAAGGGATCATCACTGTTTGGGGCCTCTTTTTGTCACTTGCCTTTGTATCCCTCTTTTGGCCCCATTTTTGCATGATTTGTTGGCCCCTTGTGCTTGTATTTTTGGGCTTTGGTCCGAACTGAAAATGGCCTTATTTTGACCCCCTATTCATTTTTCATTAAGGGTCTTTTTCTGTTTGAAGTGTCCTTTTTCCTCTTTGTGTTATAGCTCTCTTTTTTGGCCTTATTTTGCATAGTATTTTGAGCATGCTTGTGCACTGTTTTGGGTTTGGTTATCAACTGTAAAAGGTCATATTTTGGGCCCCTATTCAACATTGTTGAAGGGCCCTCATCTGTTTGGGGCCAGAAGCCATCACTTCCTTCTTTGTCTCTCTTTTGGCCCATTTCTTCCATGAGAGTTAATCCATACTTGTGTTTGTTTTTGTGGTTTGTTATAAACTGTAAAATACCATATTTTGGGTCCCTCTTCAACATTTTAGAAGGTTCCTTCTCTGTTTGAGGTTAGTATCTGCTACTTGCTTCATTATCTCGCTTTCGGGGCCATTTTTGCATGCTAGCTTAGCCCCATTTGTGTTCACTGTTTGACCTTGCTTAAAACTGTAAACATGCTTTTTTTGGGGCTGTCTTGATTCTTTCTTCACACTTCATGTTCAAATAATGCACGCATTGTATAGCCATAGGTCATTCCATGCGCCTAATTTCATGTTTCGGGATTCATTTCATGCATCGGGTGTCATTTTGCCATCTTTCGGGACTGTTTTGCATCACTTATTGCCTCTAAAATTTGCATGCTAGTATGCCATATTCCATGCTTTGCCATGTCTTGTTAGAGTGGCATTTCGTGCCTTAAGGTCGATCCTCGGTTTGCGTGCACGTGTGCACGCATTTCGAGTGTCTCATTTTCATCTAATGGCCTCTTATGTGAGTGTGGCTGAGGTCCACTCATGTTGGTGCAAGTCCATTATGCATTATGTATGCCATTTCATTCTGTAGCATTGTGTATGCTAGGTTGTATGTTAGCGCATTGTGTATGCCATGTTACCTCGTGCATCGTGTATGCCATTTCATAGCATTGTGCATGTTAGGTTGTATCTTAGTTTGCATTCATGCATGTCATGCATATTGCATTGTGTTTGGGATAGGAGTTAGCCTGAGTATGGGAAACGAGGGACATTTCGTTCTCCGAGTGACGGAACGTGTCTCAATTCCCAGTCACCGACACTCCGGATTATCCATGATGGAGTCTTGGTCTTGTTGTGTTTATATGTGCATTCATTCCATATTGAGTTGTGCAATTCGACTCCTCGGCCATCATGCATTGAGATGCGTGATTGGTGGCACGAGGATCGAGGCATGCATACATATGTGAAAATACATTGCTATGCCCCTTTCCTGCTCTCTGTTGCAGCAAATCAAGAATCAGCAGCCTCCCAGAGCTTGGCGCGCTTTCCAAGAACAATTGCAAACAGAGGCTAATTGGGGCATTACAGTGGATTTCTGCGCAAGACAGCCCGAACATACATCATTCATCAAAGTTGAGGCAGTCCCTGGCTTGCATGCCAATTTATTGTTTTCCTAGTTAAATTTGTTAATTAATTAGGGTTTTGTACTTATTCGGACTGTATTTATTTGGGACTGTATATTATTCTTTCGGACCCTCTGCGTGAGGGCAATGTTGTAATAAGTGTGCGTTAGTGTGATGTATATCTTCCAACCCCACGTCTTTCTTCCCTTTTATTTACCAACTTATGATGGTTAGATTAGGGCATGTTTCAATTAGCATACAGTATGATAGCATGTTTGCATTCATTCATCTGTTTTGCATGCACCGGGCTCGGCACATCATACTAACTACATTTGTATCTCAATTCCGAGTTAAATACTTGATAGCTGTTGCATCTCATATACCATGTTTAGAATAGCCGAGCCTGCTATAGTTGCATTTTTGCATGTGTTGCATTAGGCATTTCTGTATAGTTAGGATCATGCATGGATTTCTAATCGGTTTCTGTTTTGGCTTGGAGTACTCGGTGAGTTTTATACTTTATCATCCTTGTATGCGTGTGAGTGACTGCCATGTATAGCATGCTTACCATGAGGCTATTTGCTTATGTTATATAACTGCCTAAATGCCTATGGGTGAAGGTTGGGTTGTTTAGATTGGAAAAAATCATTGACTGTGAGTTTTAAAGCCCACTAGATAGTGGCAAAACCATCTTTTCTAAGCCCACCTAAGGGTGGCAAAATCTGCATTTGAAGCCTACCTGCGGGTAGCAAACCATCTTTCAAAAAAACAAACATGAAATGTTTTGTTCCAATTCAGGCGACCCGGTCTATACTTGTATGTTGTGCGCATCACGTAGTAAATCTAGGCTAATAACCGGAATAAGAGCACACAATGTTTTCAAAACTAAATATCATGGTTAGTAGAGGCCGATCTTTGATCGGGCGAGCGGGGGTGCTCACAAAGTGACCTTCCCCAATCGTACCCAAGTTCCCGAGCCGTGGCAACTTTGGTGATGACGGACACGTGGCCTTAGGCAAACGAGTCAGGATTTCCTAAATTTCCCAAAAATAAAATATTTAGGTGGCGACTCTGTATCTGGCAAAGCAGTCCATATTTGGCACTTCTTTCAAAAAAATCTATTTTCTCAAAACGATTTGCCGGATTTGGACTCTTTGGTTCAGATTAATAACCGTGACAACAAATCGAGTCCGAGCTGTAGCGGGGTTCCCCGCGAGCTTGTTACAGTTTCTAGCGACTCCACTGGGGACTTAGAGAACTTAACTCGAACTCATGATATCTGGTTTTGACTACACTTGTGTGCTTCTTTGCATTGCATTTGTATTGGTGCGCCTAGGACACCGTGTTTGCCATCTGCTATTCCTGAACGGTTTGCCGGAGGCTTGTCTTGTCAAGGCATGACCATAAGGCTGACCGGTTATGGGCTCTGCCAGTATGGGAACACAAACCCCGGTTTTACCGGGGCACCCTTTTTGACCATTCAACCTAGTGCATATCAAAATCCGTAGTGACCATTTCAAACTAGGACAGGTTGCTTACCCGATATAGGTTGTTTGAAACCGCTGCGTGCGTAGTGAAACCCTAGTTCTTGACAAAATAGGACAGGGAAACCCTATCCCAACATAGGGGTGTTTTGGCTCTCACTTATCTGTTATGTGCTTTTAGAGTGTGTCTCTACAGGGAATGCATGTATCAGTTTATGAGTTTGGGCATCAGGCCTGCGGGCATCAGTTAGTATTTGAGAATCAGTTATCTGCGGGTATCCTATTCAGTCTTTGGGGAACAGTGATTCAGGGACAGTGATCAGTATTTGAGGACAGTGTGTATTCAGCTTATCAACCGTGTGTTGTATGCCCGGCTGTGTGTTGTGTATTTATTTTAAGCTATCATGCTGTTCATTTATCTGGTTATTTATTTCCTTTTCGCTTTATTTATCTTTTTGCTAGGGCAGTTTTAGCACCATTGCTTCCGACCCAGTAGATATTCCCCAAGCACTTTGGACACGAGGTCGTCGACTCAATCGATCTGAGGATCTGGTTGACAGACATCCAGTGTGCCATTCTTTACCCCCCGTTGTTAGGAGAAGGCCAAGGAAGCGCAATGTGTCGAGCGAGGTTGCGAGCGATGGGTTACTCCATCAGAGGACAGTAGGACTGAGGTCTCAATTGTTGCTATAGAAATAGACATACCGGTCAGTCGGATGGATCAGCAAAATACATCAGGGATGGAAGTCCTGATGCGCCAAATGCAGGAGAGCATGAGACAAATACAAGAGGACTCTGCCTGCCAAGCAGAGTTCTCTACACAGCAGGCCATAATCATGGCCCAGCAGGCCGAGTTAATCACTAGACTGCAACAGCAGAATGCGGCATCTGCTTCATATCAAGTTCCTCCCCCACCAGGGGCCCCATTACTCAAGTAGGCACCTATTGTCCAGAATGCTCTGCCAAACACCCAGAACACCGTGCCAAATGTTCAGAACATCCAAGAGGACACAAACCTTCTAACGGGGCTAGCTCCGCCCTCGCTTCTGCCTCAACTGTCCAAGACCCATACACCCAACCACCCGGACTCTCCTTTCGAGTTCGAAATAGACCATACAGCTCTGAAACTGAACAAGCTTGAGAAGCTTTTCAAGAAATCGCAAGGGGTAAAGGCTATTCCGGACATCGAGGACGGATATGCCGACGTGGCCGTGACATTGCCCGATAGGTTCAAGATGCCGCAAATTGACCGCTTCGACGGGTCCGAGGACCCCATGGTCCATCTTCGGCTATTTTCAGACATATTGCGGCCAATGGGCCTAACCAGACCACAAAAGCTTTCACTATTTGGCCAAACCCTGTTGGGTGTGGCCGCTATCTGGTACGCGAAGTTGGAGGACGAGGTCAAAAAAAGTTGGGATGAAATGGCTGAGGCCTTTGTTGCACAGTACTCGTACAATACCCAGATCGAGATTACAACTCGTGATCTCGAAACAACGAGGCAGGAGCCCAAAGAGACTTTCTCAGATTCCATAACTCGATGGAGGGCGAAGGCATCGATGATGACTTTGAGGTCTACTGACAAAGATCAAATCAGGATGATTGTGCGCAATCTCCAACCAAAATTGATGCAGAAGATGATCATACTCTCCTTCCCCACCTTCTCAGATTTACACGAGATGGGGGTACAGATCGAGGATGCCATGAAACAAGGTCTGATCGACCAGGATAGGGAGCAACCTAGGAGGACTTTCAACCGTAACAACAACGCAGGCCCGAGTGGCGCTGCAACTACACGAGCTTCAGAGGTGAGCATGGTCACCACCATTCCCTCTTCCCTTCCGAGACCCATGGCAGCCACGCCTTTCTCTGGCGCATCTGGAAGCAATACCCAACTCGCCAAATACCAGCCCAGAGGCCAAAGAACCTTCACACCCCTATAAATGCCCCTGTCCAAAGCTCTGGGGGTATTAATCAAGAAGAAGCATTTGACGCCCCTAGAGCCGAGGCCACTACCAAATCCATTCCCTCCCTCTCATGACCCGACAAAATACTGCGCGTATCACCAACAGCACGGTCATGACACCGACCGTTGCTTTAGATTGTGTCATGAGATCCAGGATCTTATTGACAAGCAGGTGATCGCGCCTCTCGACAAACCCAACGTCACAACAAATCCTCTCCCACCACATAACCAAGCTCCTCCTCCCAATAGAATCAACTTCATCCAAACTGGGGTCGCGTCTTACGATCCTAGTATTTATATCACCCCATCCCACCTACCTAAGCCGAAGGTGATCCTTCCTGACTGCACTGACTTGTGCATGTTGGACACCTCCACAACCCGATCTGAGCCAATAGTGGTGACTACCGAAGATAGGACAGGGCAGGTTTCAGAGGAAAATGGAGTTGTTGAGTCTGGGATTGAACAGTCTGGGAATCTCGCTGGAGGGGTCTACGATCCGAGTGAATACATCCAATCAGTGGGCCCGTCTGAGTTGAGTGTAGGGCTGCCAGAAAGAGCAGAATTATGTGTAATTCAGGGGGACAGATTTGAACGGGGAACGGATGATCTAGCAGCTGTAGGAGAGGACCTTGCCAACCTCCAGTTCTTCAGTGATCAAGAATCAGGGGATGCGGCAATCAACTGGTTCAAGCATGAGGAGTCGGCAGAAGTTACCGAATGGTTAGATGATCAACCAGACGTTGTAGAATTCCAATCAGAACAGGGCTCGGCAGGGGCAAGAGTATCAGTGATGGCCGAAAGTGCCGAAAGTCAGAATGAACCGCCGGAGAGCGCTGGCACTAAGAATTTCGCTCAGAACTTGGGCATTGTAAATGCAGAAATCTTGAACAACCAACAGACGGTATCTTGTGCAGTTGGAACAACAAAAATTTGAGGATTCCGAGAGAATCAGAAAAGCTAAGGCCCATGTGGGGGTCGAGAGTGCTGTGTGCACGGGAATAGAAAATGTTGCGGGCATATGGACTGAAGATACTGCGAGTATGATCACACCGGAGCCGGACAGGTGTCTGTCGGCTACCGACGGAATGTGGTGGGAAGACGAGGATTTATGTCTTGCCCACACAGATGAGGATTGGGGAAGTAATCAGCCTGATGATACCTGGTATATAGACGAGGTCGCTCATATGACAAGAAGTGGGCGGTATTTCAAGCCCCCGCACTTAGACCAACCTGAGACATCTGGGAAAGACAAGGAAGTTGAGAAACAGAGGGAAAAACAGATTGAAGAAGAAGCTGTGCTCAAGCAATTAAAGAAGATACAAGCAGACATCTCCATCTGGGGACTGCTTATGGCGTCGCGGGTGCACAGACAGGCCGTCTTATCTGCTATGGACAAGGCCAAACTCTCTATAGATACTACACCAGAGTAGCTAGTTGGGATGGTCTTTCTGGGAGGAGGTTCCCCAGCATTAACCTTTTCAGACAAAGAACTACCGCCTGAGGGCACAAATCATAACAAACCCCTTTATGTTTCCGTGGAATGTAGAAACAAGTGGATACCGGTGGTACTTGTTGATACCGGGTCCACCATCAATGTATGCCCAGCCAGAACAGCGTATGCAATCGGGTTGAAGCCCGCGGACTTCGTGCCGACTACTCAGGTGATCAGAGCATATGATAATACTAGCAGGGAAGTGATGGGGACTGTCAAAATTCATACCCAGGTTGGTCCAGGACAACACAACATTGAATTCCATGTCTTGGACGTTCCCGCAACCTTCAATCTACTCTTGGGGCGGCCGTGGTTGCACCAAGTGAAGGCAGTCTCTTCCACTCTACATCAGATGTTGAAGTACCCTCACGGGAAAGGGGTGGCTATTGTTTTCGGGAATTCATCAATCCATCCGCCACTAGAGGTGTCCACACCAGTCTTGGAAATCAAGCATGGCACAGAGGATGTGTTCTTATCAGGATTCACTTTGGCTGAGGCCCGGGTGGTGCAGAATATCATGGCTGTGAATGAGGGAGTGTACGTCAGTACTCAATCCGTCTACCTCATGAACAAGCTACAACACATCCCCGGGATGGGATTAGGAAGGAGCGGCCGAAAAGGTGTCGCAACATTGGCCGAAGTGCCACACAACCCTCATACCTTTGGCTTGGGTTATCTGCCCACCAAAGAGGACTGGGTGAGGAAGGGAAAGGAAATGGCCAGAAGAGCCAGAGCAAAGCAGGCTGGGAAGCCTTTTGAATTAATGCATAGGCCCATCCAGGGTACCCTGAACGAACGCTTTGTCTGGGAGGTGGAGGACTTTCCATTTTGCGGCTTCCCAGAGCCGTGGCTAAACGCGGAGAAGAAACGCGTGCCAGGTTTCGAGATCTTCTTCGACCTGTAACTATCCGGGGATGACGTTGCCACAGAGCAGACAGACCCACCAGCTGAGGTTGAGCAGTATAAAGCAGGGGATGCCGAGGGCCCTGAAATTGAAATGGGGGTAGCATTGGCGAGTCTACTTTCAGATCCTCCGATCGATCATAAGTTCTTGGGGGATAACTTCTCGGTTTCCATGATTGGGGATGAAACGGCTGCGGGCCTACCATCAACTATTTTGGATGCATCTATCGCACTCTCTCTCACTTGGCAATACGAGGAGGGATTTTTGTCCAGCAGCACCGGGTCAGGTAGTGAGCCGGAATCTAATTCCACCGAATCTTGTGAGTCGGAATCAGGTTCCAGCTCGACTGAGTCTGAATCTAGTAATCCTGGAGATGATAGCCCGGATACCACAGTCCTGTCTAGATCGTCTTTTTCCTTTTCATTTGAGTCTGTTGTAAATGAATCGAACGATTTGGATGTGCTTAATGAGAATCAAGTAACTGTGGTTTCTGAGTACTTTTCTGTGCCCTTGATTTATTGCATTAATTCAGACTTTCAAAACTTTGACGAAAATGACGAGGACGAAGTTCCTCCTATTTTGCAACGTTTAATTGAGCATGAGCAAGAGAGATTTGTCAAACCTTTAATGGATGAAATCACTACCGTGAATATTGGTACTGAGGAGGACTCGCGGCTGGTCCAGATCGGGTCCACGTTGTCTTCGGAGGAACGCGAGCGCTTAGTCGCTTTATTAAAAGATTTCAAAGATGTTTTTGCGTGGTCCTACGAAGACATGCCTGGAATCGATCCTGAGATTGTACAGCATCGGATCCCCCTTGACCCTGAGGCCCGACCTGTCAAGCAGAAACTCAAGTGGATCCGCCCGGACTAGGCTCTCAAGATTAAGGAAGAGGTCACCAAGCAAATCGATGCAGGCTTCCTGCTGGTATCCGAATACCCGACTTGGTTGGCCAACATTGTTCTAGTGCCGAAGAAAGATGGCAGGATCCGGGTATGTGTGGATTTCAGGGATTTGAACAGAGCTAGTCCGAAGGACGACTTTCCCTTGCCGCATATCGATGAGTTGGTGGATTTCACAGCAGGGCATGCTTTGCTCTCATTCATGGATGGCTTCTCAGGCTACAACCAGATAGTGATGGCGCTAGAAGACAGGAAAAGATCAGCATTCACCACCGGTAGGACATCTCGCTATAGAGTCATGCCATTTGGGTTGAAGAACGCTGGAGCTACTTATCAACGGGCCGCAACCACAATATTACACGACATGATCCACAAAGAGGTTAAGGTGTACGTGGATGACATGATTGTCAAGTCCAAAGAAAGAGAAGGCCACTACACCGCCTTGCACAAGTTTTTTCAAAGGATCAGGGAATTCCGGTTGCGGCTAAACCCTCAGAAATGTACATTTGGTGTTACAGCGAGAAAAATGCTGGGGTTTCTGATTACACAAAGGGGCATCGAGGTCGACCCTTCCAAAATCAAGGCCATCTTAGAAATGCCACCACCAAGGACTAAAAAGGAGGTGCGAGGCTTTTTGGGTAAAGTGCAATTCATAAGACGGTTTATCTCAAAATTAACCTTGACTTGTGAACCACTTTTTGGTCTCCTCAAGAAAGGAAAGAAGTTCCAATAGGACGGCCGATGTCAAGCTGCATTTGAACAGATTAAAGAATATTCTGAGAACCGCCCGTCTTTGTCACCGCTTGAGCAGGAAACCGTTGATTTTGTATCTGTCAGTAACTGAGACTACAATGGGCTGCATGGTTGCGCAAGAATCAGAGGACAAGGTGGAGAGAGCCATCTACTATCTGAGCAAGAAGATGCTAGAGTACGAAACCCGCTACACTCCGCTGGAGAAGGCTTGCTTAGCTTTGGTATGGGCTACCAGGAAGCTGCGGCACTACCTGTTAGCTCACTCTGTAATGTTGGTTTCACGACTTGATCCCAGCAAATATCTTTTCGAGAAACCAGCATTTACGGGTAGGCTAGCTCGTTGGTTGCTGTTGCTCTCCGAATTTGATCTAAAGTATGTGACACGCAAGTCAGGCAAAAGAAGAGCAGTGGCAGAGTTCTTAGCCGACCATCCAGTGGAATGGGGTGAAGCAGTCGAGTACTTATTCCCAGATGAGGCCATTTTGCATATCGATGACGAAACTTGGATGATGTACTTTGACGGAGCGTCAAATCAATACGGGTATGGGATAGGAGTGTTGCTGATAGCACCCGACAATTCCCGTATCCCTCTAGCCTTCAAACTCCGATTCAAAGTCTCGAACAATGAAGTAGAATATGAGGCATGCATCGCTGGTCTGGAAGCAGCCCTGAAACTAGGGGCAAGACGGTTGGACGTCATCGGGGATTCGAACCTTGTTGTGTCTCAAGCAAAAGAAGATTGGAAAGTGAAAGAGGAAAAGATGATGATGTATCACCAGACCTTGGACTTACTGATTCCTCGGTTTGAGAAGCTAATTTTTACTCATCTACTAAGAGAGAACAACAGGTTCGCAGATTCTTTAGCAACTCTATCTTCCATGATAGACATCCCGTGTGGAGTCCGGATGCGTCCAGTCATCATTGACCAGAAATTTGCACCGCCACGAAGTCGATTCTTTGCTATAGATGAAGTTCAGGATGAAAACCCCTGGTATCACGACATTTGGAATTTCTTGGAGAAAGAAGCATACCCGCCAGGGGTAAATGCCAAAGACAAAAGGGCAATGCCAAAGACAAAAGGGCAATCAGAAGAATGGCCGTTCAATTCATCATCTGTGGCGGTAAGCTGTATAAAAGGGGTCATCTGGGAATGCATAAGCTATGTGTTGATGCCGAAGAGTCAAAGCGTCTGATGGAAGCCATCCACGAGGGAGAATGTGGTGCGCACATGAATGGGGTAATGTTGGCACAGAAGATCCTCAGACAGGGTTACTACTGGTCCACCATGGAGGAGGATTGTATCGGTTTTTTCCAGCGATGCCACAAATGTCAAATTCATGCAAATCGCATGAACATTCCGCCGTTAAAGCTGTACAACATGACTTTGCCATGGCCATTTTCAGTCTGGAGAATCGATGTGATCAGGGCTGTCACCCCAAAGGGATCGAATGGGTATGAGTTCATCTTGGTAGCGATAGATTATTTCACAAAGTAGGTCGAGGCCCAATCTTATGCAGTGTTGAAAGCTGCGCATGTCGCAAAATTTATCAGAAACAACATCATCTGTCGCTACGGTGTCCCAAATGAAATTATTTCAGACAATGGTTCCCACTTCAAGAAAAAGGTGATTGATTTGTTGGAAAAATACAATGTGGCTTTTCATAAGTCCTCTACCTATCGGCCGCAGACCAATGGAGCGGTTGAGGCCGCCAACAAGAATAGCAAGCACATACTACAGAAGATGGTGGAAACCTACCGGGACTGGCCAGATAAGCTGCCGTTTGCTTTGTGGGGCTACCAGACTTCAATCAGAACTTTTACTGGGGCGACTCCGTATTCATTGGTTTATGGGATGGAGACCGTTCTACCTATTGAGATTGAGGTATTGGCTGAATATCAAATAGCCGAAGCGGATTGGTAGCAGAGCAGATTTGAGGAACTCATGCTTTTCGATGAGAGAAGACTGAAAGCACTGTACCATGTCCAAGGTTATCAACGCAGAATTGCCCGGGCTTTCAACAAGAAGGTTAAGTCCAGGAATTTAAAAGAAGGAGATTTGGTGCTCAAGGACAACCGAGCTCCCATCTACAACCCAAGGGGCAAGTTCAGACCCAATTGGACTGGTCTTTACATCATCAAGTCAATCTGGTCAGATGGAGCTGTGGTTCTGATGGATCTAGATGGCTCGGAGTTCTCACAACCGATCAATATGGACAAGTTGAAGAAATATTACCCTTGAGAGGCTCGCTAGGCCGAAAACCCGAAAGGGCGACCTAGGCAAAACTCAGAGCACACAAAATTTGAAATTGTAAAAATTGAGCTCGCAAGGTTAAAAACCCGCAAAGGGCGGCCTTGGCAAAAGTTAGAGCGTAAAAAGAGAGTGAAAATACCCGAGCGAACTTGAGCCTGAACTACGTAAGGCTTGATTCCCATCTTTGGGATACGTAGGCAACTTCATCCTGGAGTTCAGCCATAAACTTTTCCCCGATCAACTTTGTCCATTTTGATCATCTCAGTCATTTTTTTCCATCAGCATTCATCGCGATCTCCGGTACAGTACTATTCAGACTAGGGGCAACTTTCCGTTGCCACACAGTGCCGCAGTACTATTCAGACTAAGGGCAACTTTCCAGTTGCTAGGATCCGGGGTTGTGCATCTCGATGTGATCTCAGCGTGTCGATTCGATCCATATCGAAAATAGTTTTGAAAAGTTTTAATAAAGGTTGACCTTGTTCAAATTAATCTTTTTTACAACTAAGACCATTTTTGGACCAAAGCAGAAAATTTTCAGTACCACAACCTTCAATTTCATTGATTTCAACACAGAATTCGCTTGCTCTTGCATACAATTGAAGTTGCTTTTTTTTATTACACTCATAAAGAAAACTTGAAAGTACTAATAAAGCAATAAATCTGGGGCATAGTCAAGTCAGGTGTCCCTGCGCCCCCTCCCAAAGCTAGTCCAAGCCTCTGATACCAAGCTAGGCCCAATCTATGCCTCTTCATTGAGCCAATCCCAGCACTCGTCAGATAAAGCGCAACTAAAAGTGGGAGCAATGGCCAGGAGCTCTCTAGTCCTCCATGCGGTGGCATATCGGGCAAGCTGTGCGCCTCGGACCGGGAAAGCAGCCGGGTACTCAATCCCTTCTGGCGGGCAAGTCTGATCATGGCCAAACTGGCGCTGGAACCGGAACGGAAAATAGAACACATAGTGAGTCAGACCAATCAGTTAGACCCCAGTCTGCCGGGACATGCTATAGCTCATTGCAGGAAGATTAAGCCAAGGACAGCGCCAAGCAATGTGGTCAGCAGAAAAATTGCACATCTAGTTGAACCACCATCCCTCATCAAGCGCATCAACTACACGTTGTCGAAAGAAGTAGCCGCGGGTTGAGTAGGCAGGGCAAGAGTCCACAACCTGTAATTTATCCATCAACCATACCTGGAGAGGGATGAAAAATTAGAGAATAAAGAATAGAGAGACGTGCGATGAGAGAACAGTGAGACAAGGGTTTTGTGAGAAAAACTGAGCCTGAGGGCCGAGTGATGTGAGCAAATACATGTGTGAGATTGGGTGGGAAACATTACCTGCAGCAGTAATGGACTCCCCGCAAATCTGGTTGTCTCCTGACGGTGGAAAGCGTCCAAGCCCATCAGCGTTTCGGCCAATGCCATAGCAATACAGCTCTTCCCTTCCTTCAAGCCCTGAGCAACTTCAATCAAACGAATGTTGGGTCCACCCAGGCCCGGGGCCAGCAAGAAGTGAGATAGCATGCACAAGCAAAGGGCATGTTGTCGGAAACCTTGCCAATGATGGTCACCGCGGTCACCGGCACCAGAAAAGCGATGGATCAAACCAAGGATATCCAGTTCCCCATTACAGATCAGAGACCGAGCATCATGCGTAGGAATGACAACGGAGCGGGGCAGGGCGGGGGACCACTCCCCCCGCCCCCGATCCCCGAAGATTACAAAATCCCCGGCCCCGCCCCCGATCCCCGAAGATTACAAAATCCCCCCGATCCCCGTGAAGAGCCCATCACCCTCCGTCCCGTCAACGGGATCGGGTTTCCCCGACCCCGAAATATCCCCGAGCTTCTATTTTTTTTTTCGAATTTTGTGCAACAAACCACTGAATAATCAAAACATAGATCTGAGTTACTCAACATAGATCTAAAAAAAAAAATTGTTCAACAAACCATTGACTAATCAGACTGAGTACAGATCAACACAGATTAAAAAAAAAATTTATTAACACAAATCAACATCAAATTATCAACACAGATCAACATATATAATTAACACAAATTAAAAAAATATATTTTGAACAACACAGATCTGATCTGAGTACAGATCAACAACAACCACATCAGATCAGAGAGAGAGAGAAGACAGATCTAACAGATCTGCTCTGAGTACACCTTCATCATCTGGCTCGACGGCGAGATCGACGGTGACGGTGGCTGTGGCGGTGGTTCGGTGGTGGTGAGAGACGGCCCTTCTGCTCAAGAATGAGAGAGACGAAGTGAAGAGAGAGAAAGAGAAACCGAGGCGCGCAGAAGAGAGAGAGAGGAGGGTCGGGGCCAGTGAGCGGTGGTGGTGGTGATGTCGCCATGTGAGAGAGCTGTGAGAGAAAAATGAGAGGGTTGAGACACAGAGAGAGAGAGAGTGTGAGAGTTGAGATCGAGAGAGTGAAGAGAGAGAAGATAAGTCAGTGAGGGAGTTGAGTGAGAATATAAGATAAAAATAGATATTTATTTTATCTAATACAGCTAAGAGTTATAGAGGTGGGGATCATCGGGGAAATTTCGGGCCGAGTTCGGGGCCGGGGCGGGGCTGAGGAGTCTATCCCCGTCCCCGGCCCGAAAATTATCGGGGATGTATTTTTCAATACCGTCCCCGGCCCTATGGGGAATAATTTTCGGGGAAAACCCTATTTATCGGGATCGGGGTCGGGGATCCCCGTCGGTTCGGTTTTAAATTGCCATCCCTAATCATGCGTGGTAAGTCCACACATACACCCTAAAGCTTGGGCGTGGCCAAAGCGGAACTGGGGCAAAATCTCTTCATGACATTCAGATTCCATCAAAACTTGAAAATCTTCAAAAGTAGGACATACCTCTTGCCTGCCAAAGCTAAAGACATGCATCACCGGGTTCCAAAACCTTGCCGTGGCATGGAGGAAAGGAAAGTGCAACGGGGTACAGCCCAGCGTGAATAATGCATTCAACCCGAAGCCCCAGAAGTTCAACTTTTCCGAGCCATCTAGAGAAGCAATCCAAGATGTGAGATTTTCAACGAGAAACGCCTCCATTTTTGTGCAAAACTAAGATGAATTGAATGAACCACGGAGCCAAGGCTTTTAAAGAGGAGAAAACACTATTCGGGGGACATGTGTCAAAAATTTGATGGTTGCTGAATTAAGTGGTCGGTCGGCCACCTTTTCTGGCAGGCCGGCCATTTCCTTTTTCAAAACTTGGCCGGTGGCTCCCCCTTTGCAATAAAGCTGGCCGACCGGCTCCCAAAAGTGGCCGGCCATGCTCCAATGTGTGTCCTTGGCCCTGTTTTACCCTCCGGGAGGAAGTCTCAAGCATTTCCATGCAACGGGTGTGTCGAAGGCCTCAATTTCCCTCTGTTTCGGATGCATTCCGTTGCCCAGATCGTCCGAAGTACACTTTGTTTGTTAAGTTTTTGTTTATCGAGTTGTTGTTTTGCTTATCGAGTTGTTTGTCGAGCTGTCGTGTTTCGTATTTTTGAGTTGTTACCCTTTGTTTAAGCAATTTTTGTTGAGTCTTGTTTATTAAGTTGTCAGCACTGTTGTATTTTGTTTATCGAGTTGTAAACTTGCTAAGGTTTTGTTATATCTTAGTAAGTTAAGTTGTTACGTCGGTTCACTACCTGACTGGGCAAATGCACAATGCACATTTTCATTCAATCTCATTATGGTGCAAAATGATGCGATATGATGCTAAGAGTTTAAAATACAACACTTTTTCAAAAGCTATTTCATTCCATCATGCTTCGTTTGTTATAACATTTTACAAACAAGGGCACAAGTTTTACAAAAATAAAACTGCCTAATAATGTACAATGTGCTACAACTACTAGCAAAAAGGTAAATAAAACAGGGAACCGCAACATCAATGCTCTCAAGAGCGGGAATAAGAGGCCCTTTTCATCCTCTTCTGCGAAGTAGCCTCTGCACCACCATCACCATCCGAGTCGGAGCTGTTATCCTCAGGATCCCCTTCAACCTTACCTCCACTCTCGGAGCCAAGACCGGAGCCCTCCTCTCTGTCAGCAGATGTCTCCGACTGATGATCTGCAGCCTCCTCCTTCTCATCCTCACCAGGCTCTGCCTCTATGATGTGTGCCCTGCGTCTGCGAGACGACCCCCCTCCTTGAGCTCCCCGAAAAGGCCTGGATGGCCCAGCTCCTCGAAAAGGCCCAGATGGTCCACCTCCCCGAGAAGGCCCGGGTGGCCTAGCTTGCGGCTGAGCATATACTGGAGGCATCTAAAAATGAAAAATGCAGTTTGAATACATCAGCCAAAACATGTATATCAGATACAGATGCAAGCAAGCTACACAGGGTGGATGTACGTAGGAATAATGCATGAATGTGGTGTGTGTCAGATGTGCTCTACACAAGTAGCCTATTAATGCAGAAGAATGTCCAAAATCAGCATGTTATCAGAAGTACAATGCTAGAAAACTAAAGGGTACCTGCAAGCCCATGATGGACAACTGCGCCTCCCTCCACAAGACCATCCCCTCAAGTGAGGCTACCATCTCTTGCACCTGATCCATGTACTCAACAGGGGGCTGTAGATGCAAAAGGCAAGGGAACCAGTAAAAGAATAAGTGTCCAAGTATCTGAGTAGTGAATCAAAGCTGTAAAACATACCGGTGGTGAATCAGGGTCTCTAACATATCGGTGGCCAGGCATCGAAGGCTCTATCGGGATCGGAATCGGAGAAGTAGTCCCATATTGCCACCCCATCAGCTCAGTCGGCATATCCGGCCATCTAGGATTATGGTAAGTCGGGGGAATCGGGGGAACCAATCCACCCCCACCTCTAGATGTACCAACTCTGCTGGTGGAAGGGGCGTCTGCAGCCCGAGCCTGGGCCTGGCTCGAAGATGGCATACCAGTAGGCCTCATCGTCGGAGTACGGACTCCCGTCAATGGAGGCATCAGGAATATGTGACGGTAAGTAGCATAATCCCCTTCCTTAAGATGAAGTAAGGCATCAATACCCAGCATAGCATTAACAACATCCCGGGAAGAGAGCCTATCGGCAATCTGCATCTCGACTGGGGGTACTGAGGGAGGGTCCTGAGAAGTATAGCCCCATACCTGACGCAAGAAGCGCTCCCCCAGAAACCAGGCCCTACCAACTGGCCCTTCAAATAGGATCTGTCTTTGGGAGGCACCCGCCTCCAAAGAAATCGAATCGGAGACCCTCACCTAAAGGCGCCCAGGGCTGCCATGTGATCTGCGGATAACCAATCAATCAGAAATCAAGAAGGTACAAGACAAATCAAAGATGAAAACACAAAGGACTGAGAGTTCTGAAATACCTCCGTCGACCGCACCGTGTCGAAATACTACCGTAGATAAATGAGAGACTCCCGAGGTCTTGGTCGGTGCTGGCCTTTAAATACAAGTGAGTACGGGGTCACGAGGGACCCCTCCACCACCAACTCTGGGGGTAATGTCGGGAAATACACATAGACCCATAACTGTGGAAAACAGTGTAGAATGTGAATGCAAAGTGCTGAGGGCAAAATACAGAGTGTAAAGTGCACCGTGTGTGCAATATACAAGTAATGAGGGGCAAAAATGTGAATCAAGAGGGCAGAAAGTACCTCATAAGCTCTCCAATAGCCGCCAAGTAAGTCCCCCTGTCCGCGGGAGGTCGCACTCATGTAGCAGTAAAGAGTAGCCAAGCCGGCGCCACCCCAATCATACCGTCTGACCTGTGATAGGTCCACCAAAGCACTCAATAGATATAGCCCGACAGTGTTCCCCCTATCGGCAAACAAAGTAGTCCCGAAGAGGAACATCAGAAAACCACGGGCATACTGAGCTGCCTCCTCAGGGGTCCCGGGCTCCATCTCCACTCTCCAAAAATGGGAAGAGAACCAGGTGTATCGGACTCTGTCCGAAGATCTATCAACAGGCGGGCAAGCCCCCAGTAGACATATCCGAGCGACCTCCCATTGGTCCATGTCCTCGTCGTAAGGGATGGGCCAACCTCCCACGTCAAGGCCAGTCAATACAGCAAAGTCAAGCGGGGTCATAGTCAAGTCCCCCGTGGCAGAAAAATGGAAGGAGTTGGTGGTGTCCCACTATCTCTCCACCAAGGCGGCCATCAATGTCCACCTGGCAGGACAACGAGATAGCCCAGGGCAGAAAGGCCCGAACCCCGCCAAGTCAACTAAATCTCGGACAGCCTCTGGGAGCTCGGCATACCAATCTCTCGCCACGGTATAGCCATACCCCCGCACAGTGCGAGAAGTCACTTGCATCCAGAATGAATACATATTTCAGCATAAAATGAATAAACTGCGTGCAAATAAAATGAATAGGCTGTGTGCAAAATAAAGTAAGCGGACTGTGAATTCAGAAAATCAGTGTTTGAGCTGCGTGTTTAACTCTCAATTAGTGTGTGCCACGTGTTCACCTT
The DNA here is from genome assembly GCA_025200525.1 of Camellia lanceoleosa. Lineage (NCBI taxonomy): Eukaryota > Viridiplantae > Streptophyta > Magnoliopsida > Ericales > Theaceae > Camellia > Camellia lanceoleosa. Next base: position 124,715,385 of record CM045759.1, on the reverse strand, counting down.
CAAATCGGGCTGTGTGTTCAGAAAATCAGTGTTTGGACTGCGTGTTCAAATCTCAATCAGTGTGTGTCGTGTGTTCACCTTCAATTTGAGCTGTGTGTTCAGAAAATCAGTGTTTGGGCTGCGTATTCAACTCTCAATCAGTGTGTGCCACGTGTTCACCTTCAATTCGGACTGTGTGTTCAGAAAATCAGTGTTTGGGCTGCGTGTTCAACTCTCAATTAGTGTGTGCCGCGTGTTCACCTTCATATCAGACTGTGTGTTCAGAAAATCAGTGTTTGGGCTGCGTGTTCAACTCTCAATCAGTGTGTGCCGCGTGTTCACCTTCAATTCGGACTGTGTGTTCAGAAAATTAGTGTTTGGGCTGCGTGTTCAACTCTCAATCAGTGTGTGCTGTGTGTTCACCTTCAAATTCGGACTGTGTGTTCAGAAAATCAGTGTTTGGGCTGCGTGTTCAACTCTCAATCAGTGTGCGCTGCGTGTTCACCTTCAATTCGAACTGTGTGTTTAGAAAATCAGTGTTTGGGCCGTGTGTTCAATTCTCAACCAGTGTGTGCCGTGTGTTCACAATCAATTTATGGGCTGAGTGTTCAGAAACTCAAGTGATTGAACCATGTGTTCAGAATTCAAACAGAATGCATGAAAAATTCATAATATGTTGCAGAAAAGGTGAAAACGAAGTAAATACCTCTCGTGCCTCATGAGAGAGGTGATACTCTGGCTCCTGCAGAAGCAGATCCCCGGGCGCTCGCTCGTTGAAATCGGTAAAGTGATAGAAAATAGCCCGGAGAAGAATATGTGCCGGCGGGTCGTACCTCTCGGGCATGAAGGGTCGAACCCTTGGAGGCAGAGCCATGATATCGGGATCACCTCCGGCGACCGGAGGACCTCCTCCGTGAGGAAAATGACCGGCCATTTCAGAAAATCTGCAAAAGGGGCAAAAAATGAGCAAAAATTGAAAAAAGTCAACAAAAGTCAACTCTCGGGAAATGAAAAAGTCAACGAAAGTCAACTCCCGAGAAAATCTTCCAAATATTGAGACAAACTCACCTCAAGTGGCGAAAATTAGAAAAGAAGCCCCGAAATCAAAATTTAATCGGTTCAAAGTGCTTAAAACTGAAAGATTTCGCGAAAACAACTTGCGTGGGGAGTTAGAAAACGCGTATAGAGCACAGATCTGAGAGAGAAAATGGTTTGGGAAGGTAGAGAAAGTATTTTCGAAGCTACACTTGTGAGCTCAAAGAGTTTGGATGAGTGGATTTAAAGAAAAGAAGGTGAAAAGACAAAAATGCCCACGGATTTGGACAAGTGGCCTACCGCCACCTTTTTTTCGCAGCCGCCATCCCCTTTTCAAAAAATGGCCGGTGGCCTCCCCCTGGAAATAAAAGTGGCCGGTGGTGTTCCCCACATCCCCCCCAAGGTCTCTGCAAATTTTGAGAAGGATTGGAGTCCCTGGGACCTGAAAAAGTACAAGAGAAGTGCACGTTCTGTCGCGAAGTCGCTCCGCCGGAACTTCAGCTTCAACTTCTGACGTGTGTCTCATCATTACTCATCAAAATCAAGGTGTATCCTTTTTGAACATGTTGTAACCTCTCCGGGAGATGAACTGGAGGCCGCGATCGAGTCACCCTCGCCGAAACGCGTATTTCCTTGCTCGCCGTTTTGTGACAAACACGCATCCTGATTTATGTTTGTTCTGCATTGTTGTGCACGTAACTAGCATTCTCATACACGTACTTGCATTGTTATGCACGTCTCTTTAATATCACCAAGCCTCCGTGCTCAAACTTGCGTCGCCACGTGCGTTTTCCCCGTATTGTGATACACCTTTCTACCAGCACTGCATTTGTCTGCATTCAAGATCACATTGAACATATGTTGTTGGATATGTTATGCTTGTTGAGTTTTTTTCTTTTACAGGGACGATATTGTATGTACGGTTCATTTGAAGCTGGTGCGACCAGATGAATCGCGCAAGTATCGTATCTTCTCCGTGTGAGACGCGACGAGAATTGAATAATTCTCTGCATTCTTAACTGCATGAAATGTAGTTGTTGCTTTGCATTCTTGCTTAAAACTGTTGCATCTGTTTGCGAATATTTGCTTCATTACAGCTTGTTGCACTTGCATGATCATCAAGTTACATCTGGCCTTGTGCATACCATTTTGCATTTTGCCCCCTGCCTGTGGGCACGCCTGCGGGCACATATCTGTTTATCTCAGCTGTTTGTCTAAGTCTTCGGCCTTGTCAAAAATGGGTCGTCCCTAGGCTTTGACATTCACTCCCGTCACTTATCACTTTCGAGTTCTGTCAAAGAGGGGCAACTGTAGACACCCCATTTTTGACCGACCTTAAGACTCAAACGTCACCGATTGAGCGTTTGGTGATATTGCATATCGCTCTTATATCGAAGTTTCAGAGTCTCGGCTGCGAGCCTTGCCTCAGGACTTCCGAGCTTTACTGTGCTTTGCCTCGGTTTGCGAACCAGGCTCTGTTTTCTCTATTTTCTCTTTCCAAAGGGAGGGAGAGGTCTCGTAGATCATCACTCAGTGGCCGTAGGCTACGTTTCGTGGTCGTAGGCCATTTTGCCCGTTTGGAGTCTGGTTTCTGGTTTTTCGGAGCCGTTGGCCGCATGCCTCGGTTCGGGACCGCCTAACCACCTCCGTTTGGTCCGGTTTTTGGCATGCACCTTATTTACTGCCTTTTGAGGGACACTGTGGTCCGAGAGACTAACTTCGTGGTCGAACACCACTCCCGGTGCCTAACTGTCAGTTTTCGGGGCCCCGGACTGCGCGTTTCGGCCGCCGAACCTTCATTTTGCATCGGTTTGAGTTCATTTTTTGCAGAGACCTCTATTTCATTGTTGAGAAGGTCGTAGAAGGGTGGGAGGCCAGTAATTGTTTCAGTAACCAATTTTATTCCTCAATCGCCCTCCGTCGCCCGTTTTTCTCACTTGAAAGCCAATGTTGACTACTCTAAGGCCACTTTTTCTTGCCCTAAACCACATATTTGTGTTGTAGACACCTGGGAGGCCACCAATATCACATGGCCGGCCAGTAATTGTGTGTGACCCTTTTGAACCCCTCCTAAAAGTGCCCTTTTCTCTTTCCTAGTTCACTTTCTCTAGTTTTTGACCACATGGCTGTGTTGAGCACACATGGGAGGCCACCAATTTGTGGTGGCCGGCCACTAATACCACTTGACCCTTTTGACCCTTGGCCGGCCGGCCATGGAAAGAGCCGGCAGGCCACCTAAACCCTAGCCAGCTGGCTGGCCATGATCCTCAGGGTTGGTACATTATAAATATACCCTTCTTTTCCCCCCAGATTTTGTATCCGGGGGGGCCAACTTTTGGGGGGAAACTTGAATTGTTTTCCCCCCCATTTTTCCCCCTCTTTCTCCCCCTCTTTTGCCTATATAAACAGCACCCCAGCTCTAGTTTTAGGGGTTAGAAAATTTGTTTTTGGAGCCTTGCATTACGTCTCTCTCTTTCCCTCACTTCAAGCACCAAAACCCCCCAAATTCTACATCCTTTACTCTACAACCCATAGCCCCACCCTTCCATCCTCCATTCCAGCAGCTTGAGGTTGTTCTTCAGAGCTTAGGAGCACCCAAACTTGGGCCAAAAGCAGCTGGAAGTTGAGTCTTCAAGGGTAAGCTTCATTTTTCCTCTTTTGTGCTTTATTTTGTTCAATATTCTAGCTCCTTGTACTTACATTTTTAGGCTCTGACCCTAACTAGAAATAGGCTTATTTTGAGCTATTTTGCATGTTTGATTAAGGGCCTCTCACTGTTTGAGGCTTCCTTTTTGCACTTGCTTCTTTACCTCTCTTGTATGCCTATTTCTTGTGTAGTATTTTTGGCCTATGTATAAACTGTTTTGAGCTCTGTCATAAACTGTAAAGTGGTTTTTTTTGAGCCCTTATTCAATATTGTTGAAGAGCTCATCACTGTTTGGGGCCTCCTTTTGTCACTTGCCTTTGTATCCCTCTTTTGGCCCCATTTTTGCATGATTTGTTGGCCCCTTGTGCTTGTATTTTTGGGCTTTGGTCCGAACTGTAAATGAAATTATTTTGACCCCCTATTCATGTTTCATTAAGGGTCTTTTGCTTTTTGAAGTGTCCTTTTTCCTCTTTGTATTATAGCTCTCTTTTTTGGCCTTATTTTGCATAGTATTTTTAGCACGCTTGTGCACTATTTTGGGTTTGGTCATCAACTGTTAAAGGTCATATTTTGGGCCCCTCTTCAACATTTTTGAAGGGCCCTCATCTTTTTGGGGCTGGCAACCATCACTTCCTTCTTTGTCTCCCTTTTGGCCCATTTCTTGCATGAGAGTTTATCCATACTTGTGCTTGTTTTTGTGGTTTGTTGTAAACTGTAAAATACCATATTTTGGGCCCCTCTTCAACATTATAGAAGGGCCCTTATCTTTTTGAGGTCAGTATCTGCTACTTGCTTCATTATCTCGCTTTCGGGGCCATTTTTGCATGCTAGCTTAGCCCCATTTGTGTTCACTGTTTGACCTTGCTTAAAAATGTAAACATGCTTTTTTTGGGGCTTTCTTGATTCTGTCTTCACACTTCATGTTCAAATAATGCACACATTGCATAGCCATAGGTCATTCCATGCGCCTAATTTCATGTTTCGGGATTCATTTCATGCATCGGGTGTCATTTTGCCATCTTTCGGGGCTGTTTTGCATCACTTATTGCCTCTGAAATTTGCATGCTAGTATGCCATATTCCATGCTTTTTCATGTCTTGTTAGAGTGGCATTTCGTGCCTTAAGGTCGATCCTCGGTTTGCGTGCACGTGTGCACGCATTTCGAGTGTCTCATTTTCATCTAATAGTCTCTTATGTGAGTGTGGCTGAGGTCCACTCATGTTGGTGCAAGTCCATTATGCATTATGTATGCCATTTCATTCTGTAGCATTGTGTATGCTAGGTTGTATGTTAGCGCATTGTGTATGCCATGTTACCTCGTGCATCGTGTATGCCATTTCATAGCATTGTGCATGTTAGGTTGTATCTTAGTTTGCATTCATGCATGTCATGCATATTGCATTGTGTTTGGGATAGGAGTTAGCCCGAGCACGGGAAACGAGGGACGTTTCGTACTCCGAGTGACGGAACGTGTCTCAATTCCTAGTCACCGACACTCCAGATTATCCATGATGGAGTCTTGGTCTTGTTATGTTTATATGTGCATTCATTCCATATTGAGTTGTGCAATTCGACTCCTCGGCCATTATGCATCGAGATGCGTGATTGATGACACGAGGATCGAGGCATGCATACATATGTGAAAATATATTGCTATGCCTCTTTCTTGCTCTCTGTTGCAGCAAATCAAGAATCAGCAGCCTCCCAGAGCTTGGCGCGCTTTCCAAGAGCAATTGCAAATAGAGGCTAATTGGGGTATCACAGTGGATTTCTGCGCAAGGCAGCTCGAACATACATCATTTATCAGAGTTGAGGCAGTCCCTGGCTTGTATGCCAATTTATTACTTTCCTAGTTAAATTTGTTAATTAATTAGGGTTTTGTACTTATTCAGACTGTATTTATTTGGGACTGTATATTATTCTTTCGGACCCTCTGCGCGAGGGCAATGTTGTAATAAGTGTGCGTGAGTGTGATGTATGTCTTCCAACCCCACGTCTTTCTTCCCTTTTATTTACCAACTTATGATGGTTAGATTAGGGCATGTTTCAATTAGCATACAGTATGATAGCATGTTTGCATTCATTCATCTGTTTTGCATGCACCGGACTCGGCGCATCATACTAACTGCATTTGTATCTCAATTTCGAGTTGAATACTTGATAGCTGTTGCATCTCATATGCCATGTTTAGAATAGCCGAGCCTGCTATAGTTGCATTTTTGCATATGTTGCATTAGGCATTTCTGTATAGTTAGGATCATGCATGGATTTCTAATCGGTTTCTGTTTTGGCTTGGAGTACTCGGTGAGTTTTATGCTTTAGCATCCTTGCATGCGTGTGAGTGATTGCCATGAATAGCATGCTTACCATGAGGCTATTTGCTTATGTGATATAACTGCCTAAATGCCTGTGGGTGAAGGTTGGGTTGTTTAGATTGGAACAAATCATTGACTGTGAGTTTTAAAGCCCACTAGATAGTGACAAAACCATCTTTTCTAAGCCCACCTGAGGGTGGCAAAATCTGCATTTGAAGCCTACCTGCGGGTAGCAAACCATCTTTCAAAAAAATAAACATGAAATGTTTTGTTCCAATTTAGGCGACCCGGTCTATACTTGTATGTTGTGCGCATCACGTAGTAAATCTAGGCTAATAACCGGAATAAGAGCACACAATGTTTTCAAAACTAAATATCATGGTTAGTAGAGGCCGATCTTTGATCGGGCGAGCGGGGGTGCTCACAAAGTGACCTTCCCCAATCGTACCTTAGTTCCCGAGCCGAGGCAACTTTGGCGATGACGGACACGTGGCCTTAGGCAAACGAGTTAGGGTTTCCTAAATTTCCAAAAAATAAAATATTTAGGTGGCGACTCTATATTTGGTAAAACAGTCCATGTTTGGCATTTCTTTCCAAAAAAATCTGTTTTCTCAAAACGATTTGCCGGATTTGGACTCTTTGGTTTAGATTAAGAACCGTGACAACAAATCGAGTCCGAGCTGTAACGAGGTCCCCTACGGGCTTGTTACACATACACCAGAAGCTAATATGATCATTGTGTATACTTTTGAAACTTTTCGATGGTTCTCTTATCTATTTTTTCTTATATGTAGATGATATGCTCATTGCATCTAAGAATAAGGTAGAGATTGATAAACTCAAGATATAGCTCAGTAGAGAGTTTGAAATGAAAGACTTGGGTGAAGTAAAACAGATTCTTGGCATGGAGATCAAGCGAGACAGGAAAAAAGGCACAATTTGTTTAACACAAACTCAATATTTGAAGAAGGTATTAGACAGGTTTGGCATTGATGGGAACACAAAACCTATAAGTACATTGTTAGTTGCCCATTTCAAGCTTAGTTCTTTGATGTCTCTGCGTTCAGAAGAAGAGTGTAAGCATATGGCGTAGATTCCATATGCAAATGCCGTTGGCGCTTTAATGTATGCTATGGTTTGTACAATGCCTGATATCTCACATGCTCTGAGTATGGTAAGCACGTATATGCATGATCTAAGAAAAGGTCACTGGAAGGCAGTGAAGTGGATCCTAAGGTACTTAAATGGAACAGTCAACATGGGGTTAGAATTCAAGAGAGACAACAGACTCAGACAAAATCTAGTTAGATACTTGGATGCACATTATGCTGGTGATCTGGACAAACGTTGATCGACTACATGGTATTTGTTTACTCTTGCCAAATAACCAATTAGTTAGAGGTCAACGCTACAATCAATAGTGGCTTTGTCCACTATAGAGGTTGAGTACATAGCAGTAACATAAGCTTTTAAAGAAGCTATATGGTTACATGGATTGATAGGAGACTTGAGGATTGTTCAGAAGAATGTTGAGGTCTACTGTGACAATCAAAATGCCATTTGTTTGGCAAAGAACTAGGTTTATCATGCCCACACCAAGCACATTGATGTCCGTTTCCATTTCATTCGAGAAATTGTGAAAGAAGGGGATATTCTACTCCAAAAAATCAATACTGCAGATAATCCAGTCGATATGCTCACAAAGGTCGTATCTAGGATCAAGTTCCAACATTGTTTGGACTTGATCAATATCTCTCGCAACTGAACACCGTTGGGTACATGACAACATTGATTGCTCACTATATAGTTTGGAAGGAGAATTTTTGCCAAGGAGGAGAATTGTGAGAGAAGTTGGCTCAAACTTCTTCTCCTTCCTCCATCTACTTCACCATGAAGAAAGAAAGGACTCGAAGGCTCAAGATAGAAGATCCTAGAATCTCTAGAAGCTGCTATAAGGAAACATCATCTTGAGTTCAAGCTTTGAAGGTCAACAATGAAAGCTACGGTGAAGCTTCCCGTGAGGTGGTGAGGTAGTGATTTTGGCATCACTACGTGCGTCACTCATCCTCGATCGAAAACCTATAAAACAGAGGTAAGGAATTGTATTTATGTATGACAAACATCAAATTGTAGAGAGTGGTGAGGAATTGAGTGATCGTAAATTTTCTCCAAATTTAATGAAATCAAGCTGTCTTCGTGGAGTAGGCAATTGCCCAATCACATAAATCTCTTGTGTTTGTCTTGTGTATTCATATCTGAGGCCCTCTAGCATAACACAAACACCACTTGGAATTTGAAGGGTCAATTTTCGGAAAGTTTTTGTAGCAATGTTCATATCTCAAAACCAAGAAGACATTGGTTGCATGCTATAATCTAGAGATTTCAAACAAAAGTTTTTTGTTTATAGATTTTAATCTCTATACTTAAATCCCTTTTCATTATAATTTCAACAAGACTTTTTGATCAAGGCCTAATGTTTGTAGTCCAACATGAAAGTGATATACAAAAAAGACGTCTTTCGTGAGAATCTCCCCACAAATTCGGAAAAAAACTTGATTGAAGGGAAAGTTTTGAACTTTTTTTCCGGTTGTTGGAAACCTTGATCATGTTGTCAAGATCACACTGTGAGATAAGAATCTTGCTTTCGACTTGAACCACCCAAAAGAATAGAAGTAAAATATCTTTATAATGATGATATTGATGATAATGGTGTGGATTGGAGTTTTGGAATGAGGAAGAAGATGAAAAAAAATAATTGAAACTTGGAGAAAAAGATGAACAGAGTTTGAATATGGAAAATACGTATAAGTGGTTTGGGTGTACCATAAGAAAAAAATATATATTTTATTTTAGGGTTTAATGTGTATTGTCCTTAATAGTAAATTTACATTAAACTTACTGAATTATTATTTGAGTGTAAATAGAATCACCTGCTTTCTAGCTATTACTTAGACTTTAATTATCTAATTTGATGTAACAATTTTCATATGTCACCATTAGTGCTTGTTCTTCCTATCTAAGTGCATGTTTGTTTTGGGTTATAAGGGGATGAGATTAGATTAGGATATATGTGAGACCTACTACAATGATGTTTGTTTGTAAAATAGAGAAAGGGATTCATAGTCCTAAAGTCCTATTTGTTTTCCAAACTCAAGCTCCAGACTGGACTATTAGTGAGGTGAAGAGCGCCAATATCATGTTTGTTTGCAAAATGGAGGTCTAGATTAGGAATCCATTTGAACTATGAAAGTCCTTGGAGGAGCAGACTAACAGTCACCTAAAAGAGATGGTATTCAAAAATAGTCCGTTGGGATTAGAGTGGAACCGGTTGTTCGTGCAAACGTCTGATTAATCATCCTTCCCAAGTGCAAATTTTTTTTTTTGACTAAAACATTAATTAGAGTTCAAAATCATGGGCTGTTTTGAAAAACTATGGCTGATTATTACTATTATTTTTTTTGGTCTCTCATTATTTTATATTTATTTTATATAAAAATAATTTAACAATCCTCACACTAACAACTATCATCAAACAAACACGATTTTATTTAATTGTCTCACTAACAATTTTCCCACTAAGGACATTAAAGCTATGTCTTGTTGTTTTGATTATCTGAAGGTTGTTAAGGTCCCTTGATCTTTTGTTGCTGCTGCACACCTAGAAGCTAAAGATGCAGAGGGTAATGATTGTTTGTATTTTCTCTATTATATATATATATATATATCTGTTCTTCTTCCTCAAAAAAAAATATATATATATATTAAAATGATATAGTACAAAAAAAATATTTATAAAATATAATTTTAATATTAAAATATATCAAAAACACAAAAAGATATTTATAGTATTCCATATAGTTAATCCCCTCACCAAGGTTTTAAAAATCGGACCGAACCGGCTAGTTCGACCGGTTGAACCGTCGACCGGTTGGGGTTTCGGTCCGGGTACACCCACTAAACCATTCAAAGTGAAAAACCGACTTATTTTGAGAGGACCAAGAAAACCGACAATCGAACTGCCGAACCGGTCAACCCAATGACAGTTCACCGGGTCAATAAAATCATTTTTTTTTCTTATTCTTTCTTTCTTTCTTATTATTATATATATATATATATTATATTAAAATTTTAATTGAAAACTCTCTTTCAAGGGTCTCCTCTTGTGAGGAATCCTATTGAGAGCTTGAAATTATTGTGAAAGCCTCTATCTATTTATAAGAAAAAAATTCTTTCAAAAAAACTCAAGAAATCTATGTGGGATTCAATAATATTTATTGAAGGGAAACTTAAAATTTTGATATCCCTTTAAAATTTTTGCTCTTCTTTCAATCAAATTATTTGAATTAAAATCATATGGAAGGAATATTGAATATTTGATTTCTTCTTCCAAAATTAAAATTAATAATATTTTAAAATATATTTTTATATTTTTTAGTAAAAAAAGTATTAGGAGAAATATTTAAGATTATTTAATTTTTTAATTTATAATTTTATTACTTATAATTTTATTTAAATATAATTTTAATATATTTATGACATCACGGTTCGATTTCGGTTCAACTCGATGGTTGAACTGATAACCCATTCACCTGATTGTTTTTCCGGTTCACTCACCAGTCTAGTTTTTAAAACATTGCCCCTCACTAAAATATATCACAAGCAATCACAACTTTTCTTAATCCCTTCACTAACAATCTCAACACTAAGAAAATGTTTGGTATGATGGAATGAAATAAAGTGGGAATAGAATGAGAGTGAGACTCTATAACAAAAACACACTTTAGTGGCACTACACTAGCGGCATGTTTTTAGAAAATGCCACAAAAATAATATTTGGTGACATGTTTTAGAAAAATGCCACAAAACCACAAACATATAAGGCTCTAGTGGCATTTCGATAAAGAAATGTCACATCAATTTTATGACATTTTATAAAAGAATGACACAAGAAATTGCTTTAGTGACATTTATCAACAGATGCCACTAAAGTTTAGTTGCAATGAAATTTTTTAAAAAATGTCACTAAACTAGATAGGTGCAAGTTACTTTTTATGCCATTAGGTGAAAAGCATCATAAACAAATATTTTATAGCGTTTTAAGAAATGTCACTAAGCCCAAAACTTTCCAAGCTAAAAAAAAAAATGCCAATATATTTTCAAAATTTTTAAAATGCACAAAATAAATATAAAAAAAATCAATTATTATTATTTTTTTATTTTTTTAAACAATAGAATACAAGGTTGAATGTTCCATTGTTTGGTTGCCAACATGAAATGACATAGGAATAGGATAATAATTCTTATTCTCATGTGTTTGTTATGCCTATTAAACTCATGGAATAGAATAAATTTTTATTATTATTTTTTTAACAAGTTAGTAACAAATAAATGAAAATTTTATATAGATCATGATAATGTTGATAGTTGTGAAAGTGATGGTATGAGTCGTAGTAGTGGTGGCGGTGGCAGTAGCGACATCCGTGGTGATGATAGCAATGATAATAGGATGGTGGTAATAGGTTGTTATGGCTTTAGTGGTGGTGATAAGGTGGTGTTGTGGTTGCGATGGAGGTGGCGGTGACGGTGACGGCAGCCAACAGTAATGGAGTGATGGTTCTCGCAATGGTGATGGTGATGGTGGTGGTGGTGATGTGATGTTTATGAAGGTGATAGTAGTTTGATAAGGTATGGTTGTGGCGGCAAAGGCTATGGTAGTAGTAAGAGCAATGGTAATAGAGTAATGGTTGTAACGATGGTGATAATGGTGGTATTATGGTTGTGGATGTGGTAGTAGTGGTTGAGGCGGCGGTGGCAGTGGTGGTAGTAGTGGCAACATCGGTAGTACGGTGGTGGTAGTATGATGGTTGGTGGTTGTGTTAGCAATCATGATAGTGGTAGTGGTAGTGATGGCAATAAGGTAGTGGCGGTGATAGTAGGGTGGTAGAGTGGATGGTAGGAAAAAGAATAGTGGCAGTAGATAAATAATAATATTTTTTTGAAGTGCCAATAAAAATAATAATAATAAAATTTTATACTAATTCTATGATGGAATGGAATGCTCATTCCTTAAGTTGAAGGAAGGAAAAGATATTCTTACATTTTGTTACCAAACAAGGGAAATGGATGCAAAATTAGAATGGGTATTCTATTTCAGCTCTTTACATCGTACCAAACGTACACTAACAATCTCACTTGACCTAATTCTAAAAACAAATAGGGTCCAGAGATTCTAAACTTCAATTATATTTTATCACTCGGCTCACTTAGCATACAAGCTCCTAACATGAGCAATCGACAAGAAAAAAAAATGTAAATTATAAATACATTTTTTGAAATTTATTTAAAATACAGATTGTCTCTTATAATTTTAGAAATTACATTCCGCCCTTTCAGTTTATAATTGCATAACAAATAGCCTTTTATTAATAAATTATCAAGTTAATTAATAGTTTTTAATGATGTCAAAAATATATTTTAATTAATAATTTAGATAATTTTATTGCTATATAGAAAAGTAGTTAGAAATTTTATGTTTTATATTAATTTTTTTAATAAAAAAATTCTAACAATGAGATATTTATAATTTTTCAAATTACAAAAAATAATTTATATTGGGTTTTGATACAGACCCCACAAAACCCAACCCCCATGCACCTGAGAGAGAGTGAGAGAGAGAGAGAGAGAGAGGAAAAAAATATACAATGAGTGGTCGCCCATCAATTGGGGGTCATGGGAGTCACACACTTTGGGGGTCTCAAGCATTAATGATTTATATTTTAAACAAACATCAATGATGAATTTGTAATTTAAAAGCATGACTGATATTTTTTAGGGAGACTTACGTATAGGTCATAATAAATAGAGTTATTGTTCAATAGGTCTTATGATAATTAATGATGTTTTCCATCAAACACTATTAAAAAAAAATCACTAATTGTTAATTTTTAACAACAATTTAAAAATGTTGTTACAAAAAATGTCAATAATTATAAGTTTTAGTGGCAGTTTAAAAAAATAATCACAAAAAGGTCACTAATTTTCTACTTTTAGTGACAATATGAAAATTGTCACAGAAAAACATTACTAATTGCAAATTTTAGTGACAATTTATAAAAATCGTGACAAAAAAGTAACTAATTGTCAATTTTTAGCAGCATATGCAAAAAATTGTCACAAAAAATTAGTTTTAGTGACGAATTTTTTAAGACTTATTTTTAATTTGACTTGATAGGAATTAAATTCAACTATTAAGAGTTATTGATAATTTATCTTATTTTTTAAACGGGGCATGCAAGAGCATAATGTTTATTAGGCCCGCTATATCATTTTGGGTCTCAACACGAAATTTACTTAAAATTAAGGTTCTTTGATATTTAAAATTTTAATTTAAATAATTATTTTTTATCTTTCAAATTATTATTTTTATTTTTATGTAAGTTTCATTTTTGTCACATTTGGAGGTAGAAAATTATTAATTAAATATTTCTAACATATATTTTGTACATAGTGACATGAAATCGTGTTACAAAGGCGGGGAGAAATAATAATATGTAAGAAAATAAATTGAAATATTCTAGAACTATAAAGATAGTTATTAAATGATTAGCGTAGTATAAAAACATAACTATATATAAGAATAAGAGAAATTTTGTTATAACCATTTTTATACAGAGTCCAAATCCTCTGCCATAACTCCTTATAATACTTCTTGCTGTGGTACCAAACGATGTCATTTTGATTTTTTTTTTCCCTTCCCTGTTCCCTTGGTTTCTTCTCTCTCAGGCTGAGAACCGTAACCCACCCTGACGGAGCAAGAACAGAGAAATGAAACAAAGAGGCGAGGCAACGGCGAAGCGAGGCAGCAGTACTAGATTCTCAACCTCTATTTGCTAGTTGTTTTCTTGTTTGTATTCACAGAGATAAAAGAGGGACAACAACAAAAAGCTCTTCTTTGAGTCTCGATTCGAGTCTGTGAAGCAAATTTAGCTTTGATTTTGATCCTGGGTGTAAGCCAAAAATTCGTGTATGAAACTGTACATGTGAGAGATGGACTAAACCGTCGAATGTTTTTAGAATGCACGGAGGGGTCTTCGAGTTCATGCGTTTCTGAAGATACACAGATGAAATACTTGATAAATATGAAAATACATGGTGAAGATTTTTTTTCTACGTCACGAGCATGTGCGTGTGTGTGTGTGTGTGTGTGTGTGTGTGTGTGTGTGTTGGGTTAAGCTGCTTCAATAGGGATAGAAGGATCCAAAAGGAGAAAGAGAAATGTTAGAGATCGTGAAAATTTTGTCATGAAAATGATCATGAAAAATTTGTGATCCTTAGATTACCTTGATTAGTGTGTTGTGCTTTATTGTAAGTGTAATCCAAAGGTTACAAATCTTTCATGACCATTTTCATGAAAGACTTTTCATGATACCTAACATTGTTGAAGGAGAAATGGGTCTGAACTTGAAAAAATATATATATATATATCGGTTTTGGCTTCACCTGGTAACAAACACAAATTAGATCTGCTGAACAAATGATTTGATCATGAATAAAAAATTTCCTCTTCTTCCCTCAAATCTATTTGCTTTCTGAGAAAATGTAGAATTTCTTTCCAACTCAATTCAGCTTTGGGGAAATGGATCTGAACTTGAAAAAAAAAAAAAAAAAAAAAATCATTACCAAATCATTTTTTATTTTTATGGTGAAGTAATTCCCTTTTGCAACAGCCCGAAACATATTAACAGTATTGCTTTTAATTCAATGTTGTTTATAGAAGAGAAAACATGATTTGCTTGCTGGATTTGTCTCTCAACACAAAGCAAAGCAAATGACAAGGAATAGGAAAAGAGGGGGAAACCCAAAAAAATTAGACCCAAAAAAAAAAAAAAAAGGTAAACAAAACGAAGTGGTTTTGTTGTACCGCAGGAATCATGGCTGGAAATCATAAAAAAAGGTTCTGGACTCTTTAATAGAGTCAACGTACTGAGAAATATCTGACAATTGTTCTACTCATGTCAAGTCACCAACTCTAAAATTGAAGTGTGAACTTTTTATAAATGAGTTAGGTGGATGAAATTTGGAGATAGCCAGTCATTGGCTGGTGATAAACTAGGGAAAATCTAAGAAATCGGATTCTACAAATTTGTTCAGTTTTTATTGGCATATTGGATCCTTAATGCAAGTTTTCTTGACCCAAGACAAGTTGAGGTTTTTTTTTTTTTTTTTTAACACAAAAAACAAGTGTTATTCGAAACAAAATTAAAGCCAAAACGCTTTCAAACTTGCATCTCAAAATTTTGTTGTTCCGTGAAGTCATGTTTTTAATAAAAAGTGAGTGGGCGCGGGTCGGTTGCGGTCACAGAACTTTCAATCCGTCACTCGTCCGTCAGATTGACGGATTGGAGAAAATCAATCCGGCGGATGTGGATTGCGTGGATTGATAGTTTGGCGGATGGATGCGAATCGGTTTAGCGGTTTGAAATTTTATAAATTTTCAACATAATTCAACTTGTACACTTCCTTAAAAAAAAAAAAAAAAGGAGTATTACAGTCAATGACTTAAAAAAGTATTACAATTACTGCATATCTCATCCAAAGAAAGAAAATTTGAAACTTTAAAATATCACAATCATTGCATGCCTCATCCATATATTACAATTACAACATGTCTCATCCACATAAAATATTACAATCTGTGATTAGTAGAGATTGTATGTCTATATATTGTTACATTTATATATGTTTTTGAAAACAAAAACCAACCAGTATATATCATATTTTCTATTTATTACTTTTAGAGTTAGATTTAAAAACAAAAAAATATAGATAAATAATACGTTTATTTTTTTCAATTTAAAAAATATATTCAAGTTGAAAACTTTTTTTCAACAGAATATTTAAACTCTTTTTCAATTGAAAACACAAACAAAATATTTAAACAAATTAAAAATACAAAGTCTTATAAATTACTAAGGGTGCTCGCGGTTTGACTGTTCGGTTACGGCCAAAAGAACCTCAAATCCGCCATCCGTTCGCCAAATTGGCAGATTAGAAAAAATCAATCCGCAACCGTCCGCTCGGCATCACGCATCCGTCCAAAATGCAGCGGATCGGTTCGGTTCGGTCGATTTTGACAAATCGATATATCCGCTGCTCACCCCTAAAAGTCATATTTTAAAATTTACAATTTTATCGTAAGATGAAATGAATTTAAGAATAACAGAAAATAAATTTTGAAACAATTCGGATTTGATAAATAAGTCAAGATATAAAAGTGGTCTGATAATGCCTGATTCGGAGGGGATGGATTCCCAAATGAAACCATGTAAAAAACACCACCAAAAAAAAAAACATTAATGTTTACTCAAACTGATGGTGGCCTCACATTTACGTTCATTTATTCCTTTCTTCACATAAGTAGACAAAACAATACATGTTTTAATCACAATATTTTGTTATAATTTTTATTTATTATCTCGGGTTCAGACAGTCTTCGGTCCAAATCTGAAACAGCTCGGTCTAGTTTGGTTCATTGGACTAATTTTTGAGTCTCTTTTCGATAATTAAAACTGTTCATATTTTAAGATTTGTTGAGTACATTATTCCTTTAAAAAATCACGTCGATCGGATAAATGATACTATGTATTCGGATCATTTTTGTCTAGAAAAAAATAGGCAGTTAAAAAATTAACGATTTATAAAAAAGTAATCTGAATGCATAGTATCCGTTATCCAATCGACGTGATTTTTTACAGGAATAATATACTCAACAAACCTTAAAATACGAACGGTTCAGATTATCGAAAAGAAACTCAAAAGCAGATCTAAGGGCCGAACTAAACCCTCCCATCTAGATGGTAAACTGAAGGTAAGCCCCAACCTATTATCTCACATGATAATAGTACATACAAATAGTAAGACTTATTGCGATTAAGAGCTCTAATAAAAACACTAGCGACGTGACAGCCTAAAAAATAAAAAAAATAAAAAAATAAAAAATAAAACAAAACAAAACAAAACAAAGGCCAAAACATTAAATTACACACTGGAACCCACAGGTTAGAGCTCTTCTAGAGCTCATAGTTTATAGGTCTAAAGTATTTTTCTTAAATTAATAGATAATTAACACATGAGACAATAATATATATATATATATATATACTAGTAGCAACCCGTGCTATGCACGGGAATGTATAATTTAAATAATTTATTATACTCATTTTTTTATTATAAAATAAAAAATTCTTATAAATTTAAAATATAATAGGGAGTTATAACTAACAAATATTTTGAATATGATAACTATCTAATACCTAAGTTCATACATTCATTTTTTCCATAAATTTGTCATTTGAAACATTGCTTATAAAATTATCTTAGTCCAAGTAGGTCATTTAACAGCATGAACTATATTTCTATTGGACATTATTATAGCTTTAAAAACAAATAATGTAAAAATGGGTATTATTACAAATAATGTAAAAATTTTAAAATGAATATTGCCTAACCAATTGTGACATTGTTGATGATTGAATGCAACTCGAATCTTAAATGCACAGTTTGAACAAAACTTTATACCCAATATACAAACAGTAAAAAAACTCGATGGTATGTTAGAATATATAGCTGAAGTGTGAAGTATTTGAAAAATAAGATAGAAATGAAATTGGAGATCATTATCAGATAGAAATAAATTTGAAGACAATTATTAGATTAAAGATTAAAATAAATTAAAAAAAGGGATCATATGAAAAATAAAATAAAAATAAAGTTGGAGATAATGATAGGATTGGGGATAAAAAAAAAATTAAAAAGGAAGAAATAAGAAATAAAGATAAATGAAGATACTGTAATTAATAAAAAGAGATAAAGAGTCTTAGATAAAGTAAAAAATTTAAAATAAAAACAATATTAAGAGAAAGAAATTTTTTTATTGGAGAAAAATAAGGATGACGAAAAATTAAAAACATAATTTTGAGAGAGCGACATGGAGGAAATAGAATTTTAACTCTGATTAAGAATTGAGAATTGAGACTTTGAAAATTTTAGAGAACACACTATATTTTTTTATATATATAGTATAGATATATACATAGGTAACAAGATAGATATCAAATCTAATTTGAAAAGTAAAGATAAAAGTAAAATAAACATCCTACAAAAAAAGAAGAGAGAAATGTGAGAATTCGGTTGCTGATCATCAAAATTTTAAAAAATAAGATATTTATGAGTAATTATGTATGAGGAGAAGATAATTTAATTTTGTTTGTTATATCAAAATAAAGGCACATATATTTTATTGAATAGTAGCAAATAAATTTACTTTTTTAATAAAGTTTTAATAGAATAAAATATATTTAATTAAATATATTTTTTATTTTGGTCAAAATTTTAAAATTGAGAAATTGTGTTTAAGGTTTTGAAGTTGTTGTGTGTGTATGTACTTAATTGGGTGTATATTGGTTGCAGATAATTAGAAGAACTCTCGTTTGAGAGAGTTTGAATGAGCAAATGTGAGATTAACTTTATGCAGAGCTAATCTTCTTGATTTCGAGAGTTTACGCGAAGCTATTAATGGGTGTGATGGTGTGATAGACATGAAATAAAATAAAATAAATTATATTAAATTCAAGATTTGATGAGTTTCAAATCTGATTAAATTGAAGAATAAATGCAAATCACAAATTAAAAAGTAAGCAAGCCCAAATCATGCAAAATGTAATGATGAAGAAAATGAAAAGATGTGTATGAATTGAAAAATATTAGAAAAAATTATATATACACACAAAAGTAATAGACATTGGAAAAATACGTATAAAGTAAGAAATAATATTAGGGGCATAAAAATGGAAAAAATGAAAAGATGTGTAGATGAACTGAAAAATATTAGAAAAAAATATATGCACACAAAATAACAAATATTGAAAAAATGCATATAGTAAGAAATAATATTACACTGACCTTGTAATGATTTTCACAGATCATCAAACTTGCAAAATATAACAATGGAGAGGATGAGTTATTTTGAAGAAAGATAAGTAGATGAGAGACTGATTGAATGTAATAATGGAGAAGATGAAAAGATATGTAGATAAACTGGAAAATATTAGCAAAAAGAAATATATACACACAAAAGTAATAAACACTGAAAAAATGCATATAAAGTAAGAAATAATATTAGGAGCATAAAAATAAAGAAGATGAAAAGATGTGTAGATGAATTGAAAAATATTGAGAAAAGAAATATATACACACAAAGTAACACACTAAAAAAATACATATAAAATAAGAAATAATATTACACCGATCTTGTAATGTTTTTTCCATATCATCAAACTTGCAAAATGTAACAATGGAGAAGATGAGTTATTCTGAGAAAATAAAAGATGGGTAGATGAGAAAATAATTGAATTTGATTGGAATAAACTAAATATGTGTGGAAGTTGTAGGAGTCATGGTTTTTTTTTTTTTTTTTTTAAATTGAGTTTGAGAGTGGGATAGATATTATTGTGGCTGATAGATATGGATGAATATTTTATTATTTTGAGATAAACATATTATGGGTGATGGATATGAATCAATATTTTATTTTGAGATAAACATATTGTGGGGGATGGATATGGATCAATATTTTATTATTTTATATTTTATATAGGAAGAGAGAGTGAGAAAGCTTGAAGAGTGGGAAGGAATATGAAGAAAAGTGCCACGTAATATTTATTGTTCTTCAAAATTATAAAAATTTAAGGTTCAAGTTTTAGAATCTTTTGATTTAACAACTACATTTGATTATATATATATATATATATAGTATAGATAGATAGATAGATAGATAGATAGTATAGATGACCGGAAAATATGTTGAAACGTTACACCTCAAATAGACAACATTAAATGTGAATCATGGTCTCTGAGCACAGATGTGACTAGAACCCCAAGTTGCTCCACATTCATATAGCAAAATTGAAATCCGCACATGCAACCACAATCATATGTATATTATATGAGAAAAGTTTAGAATTATGAAATTTTATTTATGGAAATAAATATGAAAGATTTATAATTTTTGGATTATTTTGATTAGTGTGTGATATTTTATTCTAAGGACATGTTTGATTGGGTGGATTAGAGTATAGGATTGGGATTATTATTCCGTAGGCCCAATTATCCTATGTTTGTTTTAACATTTTGGTTTAGGATTATTAATCCAATGGATAATTAATCTAACAAATTTGTAGGATTATTAGTAATGGGAGTAGAGGTGGGATTATCAATCCAATGGATATTAATCCAATTGGATAGTGAATACTACACTAATTTAATAGGATTATTAATACTTCACTATTAATCTTGTGAATCAAACATGACCTAAGTGTAATTTAAGGGCCACAAAACTTTCATGATTATTTTCATGAAAGGTTTTTCATGATACCTAGCATTGCTGATATTATATATCACTCACTCAACACCAAACATGAAATTTATTAAAAAATCATTTTTCTTGTATCATATTTAGTTCATAAGATATTTTTTTATTTTAATAAATTTTATTATTTTAGACATTTGATTTATAAAATCTTAAAAAAATAATACTCAATTAATACACATTAATGTGTGTTTGGAAGGGAAAATATTAGATACAAGACATCGTTTTTACCATTGATTCACCAAATTCTAATTCTCATATTTAAGATCTTTTATGGATAATTTTACTCTTTCAAATATTTTTTGAAATCTTAGAAACTTTGTGATGTGAACATTTACATTAAATAAATTTGACAATATGAACATTAATGCGGTCTTCACCCTATTATTGTTAGGAACATTTTGGTAACTATATCATTCATATGACTTATTGGAACATAAAAAAAAATAATTTGGAATAAGTAAAACATAAGTAAAGAGAAATTTATGAATAAATGTTCCTAGAGGAATATGATAGAGACATTTTTTTTGTTTTTTTTTTGAAATTATGAGCCACTGAGTGGCTGTTTTGATTTAAAATGAGAGAATTATAAGATACCACATCATTCTGTATGAAAATTCAATATATAAATTTCGTTTACTCTTTTGAAATACTTTTCAGGGTACATAGTTTTTCCAATTATATTTGGCCTACCAAGAAAAAACAACAATGCTACAAACTTAAAACTTTTATAAAGAAATAACAATGCGTGATCCAGATTTAATCTATGCATGGACCACACAAAACAACATTTAAATCTCAATCCTTAATACACATTCTGAGTAATTTTTCAAACAAAAAATATGGGTACTTAGAGTTTCTGAAGAAAAAAAAAATTACAATCAATGCAATGCAGGGCTGGGGAAATTGTCTCCAAATTCATGTTCATATGTCCCAATGCAGTTGCAAGTTCCAATCACATGATGAGGTGAAAATTTTAAATTATGAGAATTTTGAAACATTATCCAATAATTAAAATGGAAGCAATGATAAATAGTAGCTTTCATTAGTCTTGAGATATTAATACTTGTCTAGGGACTTACCTACAATTCATATGGGAACAACCATATGTTCTTTCAACATGAAATTTGCAGTGAGGACAACTCACCGATCTGTTACTCTTACACTGTGTTTGGTTAAGGGATTTGGAAAGTAAAAAGGAAAATGTGTGTGAAATTAGGTAAAATATAAATATATTTTATTCACATTTCACCTACCTTTTCTATTTTTCTTTCTAAATCCCTCCTCAAATCTCCCAACCAAACACAGTATTAACAAGTTCTCTCACCATCAGATCCTTCATCTCTCTCTCGTTCTCATTCAATCTCTGAAACTCCTCGCACTGAATCCCACCATGCCACGGCACATAACACTCTGCGCAGAACAACCTGTGACAAATAGGACACTCACACTCCCTAATTCCCTCTCCACTATTTTCATCAACCAACATTGCAGAACAGTCCTTAAAGGGACAGTGAAATTTCTCTGTTTCAAGAATCATAGACTCACACACCAACTCATCCCATTTCGCAACCACTTCAACCGCCATCCTTGCCCTGCAAAGAGAGACAGACCGAGAATATCAATGTAGAGGGGATGAACATATCTAATAATAAAAAAACATATAAAGAAAGTATTAAAGTACAACATTAATTCTACTGGCATGAAAAGTAAAAAAATATATATTTTGAAAATTTGTATATCAATAAACATGTTCTCTTTTTATTCATATTAAGTGTTATGAAAGAGCAATTGTAAAATATTTTGTTTATTAAAGTAAGATATCTTGAGTTGAACTCGATACTTTTTCATGTTATTAAAAGTATCTATGACAAAATTGGCGTTAAAACTCCAAACAATGTCTTTCTCAATAATTATGATCAAGTACCTTTATGATTCCTCATCCACCTTCTCTTCTCTGCGTGTTAGAGTTTGTAATCAATAATAACTATGAAAAATTAGTTTTTATTTTTTGGTCATATTTTGTCCAATTTCTTTAATTTTATACTTTAACCCGATGTTTTCTAAAAAAATTTAAGAACCTAGAGAAAATGGCCACTTAATTTTATTGTGAAGGGATATTTTTGAAATCATAAGGGGGTGATCACTCCTGTAGGTTCATCCTTGCCTGCAAGCATTGAGTTCTAGCACGCCTTTGCAGCCCCAACCGGGGCATTTGACAACTCTCATATTTTCTTGGATCTTCGTAGCGACGTGCTTGTTTATGCAATCGAAACAATAGGAATGAGAGCAGTTATGGATTCTGAACATGTCATCGAATTCTTTCCTTTCCATGCAAATCTCACAGAAGCTCTGAGATGATTCACCAACTTCTTTTGTTGGCTCGACTGGTTCTGGGGTGGTTGATGCAGGACTTGCTTGGATTGTCGATGGCATGACAATGTTTGGCATTTGAGAATCCATGATTGAGCCCATTAGAGCTTCTTGGAATTGTAGCTCTTCTGCATACTTGGAATCTGATATAGAGAAAATCTGATCTTGGTTTTCATCAAAGAGAGCTGAGAAGTAGAATTCATCTACCAATTGAAAAGCAGAGATTGATTCTTGTGCCATATTTCACAGCCTCTTTTTATGAAATTTCTTTTCTATACATATATATATATATATATGAAAGTAAATGTAGATATAAATAAAGGGTATTGGAACTTCACAAAAGAGTTGGGTTTGGAAGGTGAATATTGGTCTTTCATAGTTGAGTTTTGAATTGTTCATTGTGGAGATTCGCATTTTTTTTATTCTTCTAGTATTCCTAAAAGTTTTAAACATTCTTTTCTAGTTCTTCCAACATTCTGTGTTGGAGAAGCTACATTTGTGGTGAATACTACAATTTATGCTGACTGATTTGATGATATAATTGAAGGGGACTTGACCTAATTTTAATGCTGCCTCACTAGGTTGCTTGTTTGTTTGACCCTAAAAAACAATTAACATGTTACATAGTCTTTATTTGTCTATTATCTTGGGATTTTGAATGGAAACAGAGTACTGGCGGACCTTGAACCCTTTTTTTCTAAAATTTTTTTTTAAGAAGTTAGTGATGGCAAGTTGCAATAATCTCATTGACCCTAGTCTAAACTACCGTTTCTTACATAAGTTGGCAACCAACTTATGATAGAGTTGGTGGTATAGGCTAGCAGTGCAAAAAATACCCACTAAATCAAATAACCGAACCAATATGACCATTCAGCAAAAATGTTAATTCTTTACCCCCAATCCTACCCCCAAAATGTTGACATTCAATTGACCGCCTCACTGGCAGTTATCTTTTTTTTTTTCCCTTTCAAGAATGCTATGAATTATGAAAATTTGAAATCTTATCATGAAATCAATGTGTCACGTTGATTTAAAGTTAGTGGGATGTGGGTCACACCCACAATGAATATAGACCATTGATTCATTTTTCTGAATACGTAGCATTGTTGTTTTATTTATTTATTATTATTATTACACATTCTTGTCCTTATTAGAGACAACAATGGTGTAAATTCAAGAATTATGGGCAATTGGACATCCAATTCAAGGAGGCCAAAATCAAGAGTGATATATATTGGAAGCCAATCAAGAGAGAAGAGAGAATCAACAAAATGCTCTGCTTCATGAAACTGTGATACTATTACATGCATGTTGAACATTTTTTTTTTTTTTTCTATAAGATACCTATTTTGAACACTTAAATTAATAATTAAGCCAAGTCTTAATTGCAACACATTTTACAACAACGTGAACATAAGAATCAAATGAAATCTTCATTGTTGGTAAACCAGTTGATCCTGAGGAAGTCCTTTCCAGCATCAAGAGGAACATCTTGGATGACTTTCTCATGGCCCTTCGGATAGTAAATTCCGGTACGGTGATCAGGTACCCACCAGTCACCGCTGCCACCGCCGCCGTCAAGGCTGCTAGTTTTGTTCTTCATTTCCTCACCACCATTCAGTTTCACAGCTTCACTTACCATATCACCACATGACCCTTTTTTATGGTAGGCTTTTCTCAGCATCGGCCTGTTTGTTAGAAAAAGGCCAAGAACAGGGACGGAACCTAAATTTAATCACCGCATGAGCCAAAAGGCAAATAATATTTTTTTGTCTTATATAAATTATATATACATTAAAAAAAATTCAAATAGGATGAAGAAATTTTTTGATAGAAAATAAAAAGAGAATATAAGATAGGAGATGAATGAGATCTATATCTTTTATACTAAAAGGCCATTTTATTTGTGAAATAAGATATATATATATACATAGAAATGTTATGGCAAACAGATTTTTAGACAGAAACAAGAGAGGCCATGGCACACATTGTCTTCTCATAATTCCATCACTACCGACCAAAAAGAATGTGTTAAACTTGTGTAATCTGCTGAGGGAGTAAGCTTGTTGACCTGCGTAAATTTTGATATCTTCTCAAAGTGGTGATTCTTGGTCTAATATCTATTTTTGTATCTAGCTTCCCTTATTACTGGAGGGGTTGTTCAAGCCCGTAACGCTCATTACAGGCCTCGTTTCAATGATATAAATTGTTCACTTTATTAGACTCTATATCATTCACACACAAAAATTAGATCGATCTCATAATTATAAAAATAAACAAGTATATTTTTAAAAATATTAGAGCCCAAAAATTATACTTACTTTTCAAACCTAATAATGTGCCAGTATATTAAAATATCTAAGGTAAATGTCTCTATTATATTTTTTTCTAATTACCCACCAATCATTTCATTTACATATCATTAGATTTAAAAAGTGGATATATAAAATAGATTTGTATATCATTTTCATTTTAAAAATAGAACATTTATTTTTTAGTAACAAACGCGATAAATTGAATAAGTAACAAATATCGAATCAACTTAAATTTTTTTGTGAATAATATACATGAAAAATCCTACAAAATAAAATTTTAAATTATCAAAATAAGATCTATGATGAATCCCATGAACTCAGACACTCCCCGGTCTTTTGTTTCTTGCTCTAATATTTATTTATTTTTACTTATTACACCAACAAGAACATTGTGTTAAATAAATTGTAATTGGTCAACATGGCAAGGTACATCATTTTATTTTTACGAATTAAAAACACAGCATAACTCATGATATCTAGTGATTGATTTATGATATGATCATCTAGTCAAATAATTTTTGAACCTATTGAACCTATTGAGCAAATTCAATTAAAGAGGTGTTATTGAGATTTAATGAACGGTTCTATTTTGATAATTCAAACCGTCAGAATAGAAATATTATGGATTTCTATTGCTTACAAGAATTAGTATATAAATAAATAAATAAATAAATTAGTTAAAAAAACCTTACTTGAAGTAGATGGTGTTCATGGTCTGTGCTCCTCTACCAACTGTCGTTGCCATCTGTCTCTTCTTTCTTTCTATAAGATACAAAGTGAGTTGTGGATGGATAGAATGAGCCCATTTTCACTCATTTTATAGGAAGGAGCTAAGACAGAGGACAATTTGGATTCCCAAGAAAGTGGCTAACTTCGGTCTGCCTTACCTCATTGGTTCATTTTGGATTTTAGCTAACAAATGGTAGTTTTATTAGTTTTTCTGAATTGTAACGGAACATTTTGTTTTTCGATAAGATTGTAATTCACACGCTACTTGGTTGGATGTTTGTGGATCGGATTTCCATTCGTTATCTGTCTGGTTTTAGATAGATGTAAAAAGAAAATGATTGAGACCCTATTTTTTCTTGACTTTCACAATTCCCCAATATATTGGAATTGATTAACTTTTTGCTTTTTATTTTTTGTGTTTTTTTCCTCCTATCACTCACTGACATGTGTCTGTAGGGATAATGAGAGTTAAGAAAAAAGGGGGTCTCTATCATTTCTGGATATAAAAAAAAACAAAACTGCTAGGTAGCTTGAAATTCCTTTGGCCCGAGTGGCTTGACTGCCTAAAACGACGTTGTTTTGGACAGTATTTTTTTTTCTCTCTCTTTTCTCTCTGAAAATGAAGATGAAGAAGAAGAAGTAGAAGATGAAGAAGAAAAAGAGAGAACATAGTCTAAAAGAAAGGGAAAAAAAAAAGGGAAGGACTATTCAAATCATCATCAACAACACACAACATCATCATCTTCAGATCCAGAGAAAAAAAAAAAAAAAAAAAAGGAGTAAAGAAAATAGAGTCTGGACTATTCAAATCATCATCAACAACAACCACAACAACACACAACATCATCATCATCAACAACACACAGCATCATCAACATCATCATCTTCAGATCCAAATTCACTAGGAAAAAAAAATAAAAAGAGTAGAGAAAACAAAGTCTGAAAGAGGCGATCATCAACAACAACAACAACACACATCATCATCAACAACAACCAACAATCACCACCAAAAAAATATATATATTGTAGAATCTGAAAGAAGCAAGAGACTCATCGACGATCTGCAGATCTGGATGGCGATACCCACTAGTGCCGCCACTAGCAAAGAGAGAGAGACGCCGCCATCACCATCGATATTCCTTCTCTTCCTCCTCCACCATCACTGTCTTCTTCTCCGCCATCACCGTCTTTCTCTCTTCCTCCTCCTCCTCCTCCTCTTCTTCTCCATCTTTTCTCCTTGTCCTTCTTCTCTTCCTCCTCCTTCTCTCCATCTTTTCTCCTTCTTTTCTCTCACCTCTTCTCTCTTCCTTTTCTCTTCCCTTTTTTCTCTCTCTTTCACCTCTTTCTTCTATCTGTATTCGAAAGCAAGAAAAAGAAAAAAAAATACCCAAAATAATGTCGTTTTGGGTATTCGAGCCAATCGGGTCAAGTTTTTTTTCGAGTTACGAAGGATTATTCATAAAAAAATCAATTTACGTTTGTCCGCTTAGTTAACCGATATAGATTGAATGGATTGTGTGAGTTAGTGTGTAAATAAAAATCGATTTGGCAATTTAGATTTTATTTTTTTTAGTATTTTTTTATTATTTTCTAGTAAATCTTTATGGGTTAATTACACTAATAGTCCCTATAATTTGGAACTTGTGTCACTTTGGTCCCTGACTTTTCAATTGTAACACATTTGACCTTGAATTTTGAATCTTGTTCCAAATAAGGAGAAAATATTATTAAATTTTTCAAGGGTAAAATCGTCAATTTGATAAAATATAAACTAATTTGACAAAAATAAATGTCAAAAAAATATTTTAAATTTTTTTAAAATTATTTTTATCCGCCAATGATAAAATTGTGTAAAATTAATAAAAATTACATGATTAATTTTTTAAAAGTAATTTTACATGATCATCATCCAAACACATAATGAAAATTAATTTGGTAAAAAAAAAATAAATGTCTAAAAGATTTATCAATTTTACATAATTTTATTTTTAGTAGGTAGAAATAATTTTTAAAAATTCAAAAATATTTGTTTGACATTTATTTTTGTCAAATTAGTTTATATTTTATTAAATTGACAATTTACCCTTGAAAAATATAATTATATATTCAATTGTCCTTATTTGGAACAAGATTCAAAATTCAGGGTCAAATGTGTCACAATTGAAAAGTCAGAGACCAAAGTGACACAAGTCTCAAACTGTAGGGACTATTTGTGTAATTTGCCCGATCTTTATTGTTTTGAGCCTTATTTTGGTCTAAATTTTTTTATTTTTTATAATAAAAGTAAAAACTCAACTTTCATATTTCATAAATAGCTATAACTGCCAATTAATAAAAATTCATTTTTTAACATACAAAACATAAACCATAGAATCATTTTCTAAAATGCTAACAAAAAAAAAAAAAAAGTTATCATGTTTTAAAATAAATAAAAAGACACAATTGTCAATACATTGCCATTTATTTTATTAAGTAAAAATTTATCACCACATCCTTCTACCAAACAATGGGTGCTTGCGGATCGAATTAGGTCGGATGGCCTCTCATTCACAATCCGTTCAAACTGAGGCAAATTGAGAAAAATGCATTTACATCCATCCATTCAAACCATCAAAACCACTCATTTTATGACAAATCAGTTCAAGTCATTCAATTTTGACGGGTCAAACGGATGTTTGCCAAACCTTACTAATTGTTGTGCCCATAGTTCGCTTTCCCTCTCACTAAGATTTGGGAAATCTATTTGCACACAATCAATACACTCGGTACATACCATCTTCTAAATTCACACCATATCAAATTTCAAACTTCTTATTTCTTGTCAAATCACACTATTTATTTTCAAATAATCCCAAAATGCCCTTTTCCTCTCAAAATGTCTAATCTAACCCTAATATAGTCATTGTCACCGCTCTAGCCCCATCAGCCTCTATAGGCCTGTCGTCCACTCATCTTCTATCTTCATCCGCCTTTCTCCACTCTCCAAAACTACTCTCGTTCCTCTTCTAACCCACCCTACCGCTACCAATGCCGACACCAACAACTTTGATCACAATGATAGATAATAGATAGAGATCGCAGTTGAGAGACTGAGAGAGATCGATACACACACACATACACAGATGAGAGATTGAAAGGGAATGAGAAAGATTGTGGACATGGCAGGGAGAAGTGGAGGTAATGAGAATGAGTTGGGTACGGGCTGGGAGAGTCGTTGAAAATGATAACAGTAGTGGCAACGGCAGTAGCGCTAGAACAATGAAGAAAGGAAGAAAAGATGGGGCGATGACAGGGCTAAGCAAGGTGTCGGTGGTGGTTGGTTGATGGTGGTGTCCAGAGGAAGGGTGTGATGGTGGATTTGACATTGGGGGTTTCGTCCGAAATGGTAATTTCATTCAACGACACAATGGTAATTTTAAAAAAAAAAAAAAAAAGGCAATGGTGTGTAAATAGAATTGTCCCTGAGATTTATAACATAAGTTTCTAGCTAGTATTGGTAAAAGTGTCCTCTTTTTTCTTTTTGCTTTTTTTATATGTAGGATATCTTGGGACAGATTGCGCTCATCGACTAAATCCCTACAGCTTGAATAAGTCTTTCGGAACATGTTTATTTATTGTGATCCATGGCCTCAAGAATTTTGATGACCAGAAGAGTCGAACTTGAAACCTTTAAATGAACAAATTCTCAAATCTTAGGTCTCATCCACCCGATTAAACCCTTCGGGTTCTAATAAAAGTGTCCCAATAACCCTATTTTAATTACTTTGTTAAAACTTAAATAACATTTACAAATTTAAATTTTACTATATATTATACATATGTGGAAAATTTCTATAATGCACTTCTAAAAATGTATATACTATATATCTCAATTATACTTTTATAATTTTTTGTTATAATTTATTATGATATTGGTTATAAACTATGACTCACCGATAATATATTGTTATTAACTATGACTCACCGATAATATATTGTAGTTATAATTTTAGTTATTATTGAAAAAGTTATTAAATATACCTCAAAGTATTTAATTATGATTCATTAAGTTATGACATAAATTTTTTTAATTATGACCCTTTACATTTGGTACATCGTGTTTTTTGTTTTCTTTTTTTTTTTTTTTTTTTTTTCAAAGGAACGTGTATTAAAGTATTGCTCATAAAAAAATTATCAAACACAACCGGTTGTGCGCCATGCGGCACCTTTTTACATTGGGAATGCCGGTTGTGCACCACACACAACCGGTTTTACTATCCAGCTAAAATGGTGTTGCACGGTGCGTCAGTGTTTTTTTTTTTTTTTTTTTTTTTCTGCCACTACCGACGGTTAATTTGTATGACATTAGCATATGTATAAATTAGATTGATAGTCTTTATATTTTAAATTATGTGTTATTTTGATTTTTATATTTTTAATTAGTTTAATTTTAATTTTTAATTTTATATATTATTTTAATTTAATCCAATTGATAACGTCATTAGAGTTTTTTTATGAAAAATTATTACTTAATTGATTGAGATTAAGTCATTAAATTGATCAAATTTATAATTTTATCTTTAAAAATATGTGACACATGCCCCTCATTAGTAGCGGAGTCACATGGTGACCAGGAGGGTTACATGCCTCCTTAGGATTTTTTTATTTTTTTATTTTTTTTGTACATATGTATATAAATAAAATTTTAAACAAAGATAATATTTAGAATAAAACGTCAAGGGCATTTTTTAATTTATGAAAACAATAGTGATTGTTTTATTGAAAATAAAGTGATTACAACAAATTATATTTTTATGTATGAAAATTTTGTGAAAAAATCTCAATATAAAAGTAGAGCAGCGATTGGGACCTCGAATCCGAGGTCCCCGAATCCCCCGAATCCTTTTTTTTTTTTTTTTGAAGACGAAGGGGGAGAGAGGAGGGGAGGAGGAGGCGGAGGGCCTAAAAATGGAGGAGGAGGAGAGGAGGAGGAGGAGTGGCATGGCGACGATCGGCGGGTGAGGCGCGATCGGCGGAGCTGGCGATCGAGGCGGCGGGCGGCGAGGCGAGGCGAGGCATGGGAGGTCCCCGTTCCTCTTCCCCGATCTTCTCTCCCTCTCTCTCTCTCTTCCCTTTCTCTCCCTCTCCCTCTCCCTCTCTGTCTCTGGTCTGGTTCAACCGAAGAAGAAGAAGAAAATGGCGGAAAAAAAGAAAAAAAAAAAAAAAAAAAAAAAACCTAAAGCCCAAAACGACGTCGTTTTGGGCTTTAGGGGGATTCGGGGGAAAGACTTTCGAGGTCCAAAACATTTTTCATAAAAGTAATATTCATCATTATTGATATGCAAATATAATTAATTTCATTTTATATATATATATATATATGTAAAAATTACTAAAGTATTAGTTATATTTGCATGTGAAGTTCACCCTTTATATGTTGTGTTACTATTGATTTGTGATATTATATATCAATAATGACGTGATATCACTATTATATAAAGTTTTTACTCAAATTTTGTAAAATTTTGAATTATCTTATCATTATATAATTTATTTTACAACTTTTTTACATTGTCTATAATACATTAGTTACACGCAATACTTTCTTTTCGATTTTACTCGAAATTAATTGTAAAGCTTTATGTAAAATACTTTTGTAATAATTTATTTAAGTTTTTGTACTTTAATTCAAAAATTATTATTATCTTCTTATCGTTGGTCATGGAAAAAAAATTATAATTATAATTAATAAGTGCCCATTCTGATTTAGTTTTCTGGCTCCGCCATTGCCCCCTCATGTATGTATTTTTTACCCCAAAAAAATACTAACAATTAAAATCAATTAAACTAATTTGAGATAAAGTTATTCAAAATTAAAATCAATTATTCAAATTAAAATTACAACAACTAAAATGATATAAGAATTGAAGTATAGAGACTAACATTGAAATTTGTCCTATAAATTTTATTTTATAAATCTAATACTCTACTATTTTAAAAGAGCACTTACCAATCAGTCTTATACATTAGATTTATTTATCTACGGATCCTAATTGATAAATTTATCATTATAAATTTATTCATAAAAAAAAAAAAAAATTAATAAATTTATCGATAAAATTTAATGGATAATAAATCCTAAAAATAAAACGTATTGATAATTTATCCCTCTTGTTTTTGACACAGAATATGAATTATGATGAGAGTTTGTTAGGATGATGATGGCGTAACTGTTTACTGTTCAATATATCCTCCCCCTTTTGTCACCCAAGTGGACCGCAATGGTCTTTATTGCCCTTACAGAATGGCCTTCTTATCCACTGCCATAAAACTCTCTCTCTCTCTCTCTCTCTCTCTCTCACACACACACACACACACATACACATCACAGGCACACACAGTGGGTACATAATTTTGATTGGTTGTTGTTAGGGGTATTCACACATTGATGATATTAATTAATATTATAATCGCAAAAGTGTACATGTAGTCTCCATGCTCCCCCTTATCAACAGCATCACCCTCTTACACAATGAATGGTTGCTATGATATGGGGAAAGCCACTCAAATTTCCTTCACTGCCAAAGTTCTTCCATCACTTCAACTAGATAATCCTCTATCCTTATGGCCATACCTGTTGAATGAAGTTAGTTTCATTTGGGAATTGACTTTTAATAATTTTGTGACATTTATAAAAGAAATATATATATATAAAATGAGTTGACTTTTTGTAGAGATTTTTTTAATCTTTTAGTTATTTTTCTTTTTTTCCAAACAACCGCTTACTCTCATGCCATAAAAGATGTGATGCAAATGTAACTAGAAGAATTTCGTCCAAAAAAAAATTTTGGTGTAAAATTTCTATTTGCATAATAATTATTAGATTAATTAATAATTTTTAATAATGTCAATAAAATATTTTAATTAACTATTCTAGTATTTCATTATTGTATGAAAGGATAATTAGGATTTTCATTTTTTTGTGAAACTCTGTTAAATGACAAACTCGAACAAAAGAGTATTTGTAATTTCTAAAATTATAAAGATAATTTGTATTTTAAACAAATCTCAAGGAAGTGTATTTATAATTTATCAAAAAATTTATAAGATTGTGTTTCAATTTTGAATTTATAATGAGATTTTTGGATGTAAAAAAAAAAAAAAGGTAAAAAAAAAAAAAGAAGAAAAGAAAGGAAACAAGGTAGAGAAAAAAAATTTAACTAAGGAGATTTATTAAGAAATCATTTTTCAAGTACCTGTATCCCAATTAGTCCATAACATATTCTTCTATTTCAATAAGTCCTATTATTTGAACATTTGACCCATCAAATTATAATTATCATATTTAAGATATTTTATAGACAATTTTATATGTAAAATATTTTTTAAACGGTTAGGAATTTGGTGATGTGAATATTCATATTTTATAATGTAAATATTCACATTGATAGTGTGAACATTCACATTGACAGTGTAAATGTTCACATCACTAAACATTCATACTATCAATATAAATGTTATTATTAAGGATATTTTGGTATCTATGTTACCCATAAAACTTATTAGAATATAAGAAAATAATTTGAATTAAGTAGAACATAAATAGGTAAAGAGAAATTTATGAATAAGTGGCCCTTTTAATTATTTTATTTTTCATCATTTATTTAATTCATGATATATATATATATATAGAGTGTAAAGATATCCAAAAAAAGAACAATAGTGCTTGGATGATAATATTTTGTTTACCATGTTAACCAAATTATATAAAATAAAGTAAAATAAACAAATTCGAATTATATATTTTTGAAATCAAAATACAGAAACTAAAAGATTGAAAAAAAAAAAAAAAAAAAAAAAAAAAAAAAAAAAGGGGATAGCAAACCTAGGCATGTGTATCACAAAATGTGCGGCTGATATGCTACTACAGAAGCACCTTATTGTCGGTGCTAGGGTTGGTAGGGGACCGACCCGGCTCAGGCTCAAGAACGGTTTGAGCGGGCGGCGATGGCTTGCACTTGTGGCAATTTTTCTAAGTCCATCATTCACACATCCATATAACTCCCTTTTTTAAAAAAAATGTAGATGCACAGAGACGATCGGGGATCTGAGGATCCTGTAGCATAGCAGGCTGTTGTACATTTTTGTGAAATGTTGTTCTTAAGTCTCTTTCGATAATTTGAACCATTCATATTGTAAGGTTCGTCAAGTAGATCATCCATGTGAAAAATCAAATTGATTGGATATCTGCAGCCTTATAACCAAAGCACATTTGTTTTTATAAATATTAATAGTTAACATAATTTTCATAAATTTTTAAAAACAATTAAAACTTAATCATGGGGTTATGAATATCCGATTAACTTGATTTTTTACATTGATAATATTCTTGACAAACCCTATAATATGTACGGTTCAAATTATCAAAAAACATTTCAGACGAACTCCCACAAAGAGACACAGTAGACTATTGTGTCTTGAAGGCATAGCAACACCCCAAGTCCGTCCAAAGGACTCACACCCTTTAACAAAACAAGAGATATAAATACCTATTAATGTTTCACTCTTTTTGCGTGAATATTAATGTTTCACTCTCTAACCAATGTGGAATAAATGGTTTTTCATCTTCCCAAAACCTCTTTCATGAAATTTATGATACTCACTTTATGAGATAATTTTTCATTCAAATCTTAATAAACTTTTTACATTCTTTTTATGGTGTAAATTTCTCACTACGGAGAAATTAAACCTAGTTGGACTCATATTAACCAGTGGTTAGATTCTACTTTAATTTCGCAATAAAATTGCCAAAAAATTATTATTTTTTAACATATCATCTTATGTGTCACTATTGCATTAGTATAAGGGTTAAATTTTAAATTTTCACTACATTTTTATATAGTTCTATACACTTCTATATATTTCAATACATTTCTAAATTTTAACACACCTTTTACACATTTTTCAACCTTAACCAACGCTCATTTGACAAGCTTCAGCAATTCCCCCAACATAATAAGTCTCACCACGCATGTCTATTTTCAATATAGTATTAACATATAAAATAATAAACAAAATTTCATAAGAAAATATGATCACGAGTAAGAGTATCTCCAATAGCAAGTTATTGGAGTTTGCCATTGTCAAAATTTAACAAGAGTCTCCAAAAACCTTGCTCTAGTGGGCTGCTATAACCCTTGTCAAATTTGACAATTGTCATTTCCTCTATCAAATTTAGCAGCAAGTTTGGCAATTACCAAACTTGCCACATCATCTAAATAAACATAATTTGGCTCCAAAATTTCCATGGAACAAACAAACACAGTGAGAAAAATTCAACAACAATACAATAATAATAATAATAATAAATTATTGTTTCCAGATTTTTGGATATGGAGATAGAGGCAAAACCCCCCAAACAAATATATATATATATATAATTAAAAAACAACAACAACAACAACAATCACTACAAAGACAATAATTAAATAATTTCAGAGAAATTTCAAGCAATTTCTCACAAATTTTAAGCAATCTCAAACAAAGCAAAAGGAATCTCCACTAATTTCAAGCAATTTCAAAAATGTAATTTCACAAAAATAAATACTTGGAAAATGATTTGAAGTTTCTTCATCTTCTTCACTCAATTTGGTCCTCTTCATCTTCTTTAGATTGTGATTTTTTTAAACTTCTAAAATGAAAGAGATAAACCCCCAGATGATGAAGATTCATAAAAGTAAATATTTAATTTTTAATTTATATTTATATATTTTTTATTTTTTATATTGATCTAGTTGAGTAGAATGTGAATATTTAATTTTTTTTAGAAAAAATTTTAAAAAGGTCATAAATGACCACAAAAAAAAAACAATAAAAAAATTACTAAAAAACTTATATTCAAACAACACCTACAAAATTAGAGAAAGATTTTGTTAAAATTTGCCAAAATGGCATGTGAGCGTTGACAATTTGCTATAATTTGACAATTTACTACTATTCATTGCCAAATTATAACAATGACAATACTATTAGGTCTCGTTTGTTTCCAGAGATAGAATGGAGGGGATTGATAGTGAGGAGATTAATAGTGAGGGGATTGTTAGTGAGGATCGTTTGTTTTCAGAGATAAAATGGAGGAGATTGATAGTGAGGGGATTAATAGTGAGGGGATTGTTAGTGAGGGGATTAATAATGAGGGGATTGATAGTGAGGGGATTAATAGTGAGGAATTGTTAAATTATTTTTATATAAAATAATAAAACAAATAAAAAAATATAAAAATTAAACATTAATATTTTTAAAAAAATCCCAATATATAAAAAATAAAAAAAATAAAAAAATTTCTAATTCCCTCACTATTTTTCTAATACCATCTCTACCTCCTCACTATGAATCCCCTCCCCAAGGGTATTAGTAATACCAAGGTATTAGTAATACACTCCCCATCTCTCAAAACAAATAAGGTATTAGTAATACCCAGGTATTAGTTAGTTCCAAGGTATTAATAGTCCTAAGGCTATCTCTCCAAACAAACACCCCATATACTAGTCCCAAGGTATTAATAATCCTAATCTCCTTGCTATAACCCCAAACAAACGGGACCTTATAGTATTTGCCATTGAAGATGCTCTAAGGACTCATTTGGTCATGCCCATGGGGGGTGGGGGTGGTAGAAGATATAATGAAGAAACCAATCTCTTACAGTTGCATTTGGAGAAATCTGATTCAGATACCAAAAACAGATTTATGCAATGATAGCTTGTGCAAAAGAAGCAAAACTTGCGTATAGGAATGCAAATTATCCGCACTCAACAGGTCCATGACCCCCGACTCCCATAAAATGGGTTTAGAGGTTTTCAATAGCGTAGAATTGGATTGAGAGAGAATAAAATATCCAATAGAGTTCGGGTCAAGTATGAGGAAGGATAATCCCGCCTCAACCCTGACCCGTATATTATTAAAATCTCATTTTTTACATAGTTTTACTATTTTTTAATGATATAAAATTATTTTAAGATTTTTTCCACTTCTATTTTATGTTATCTTTTTTTTTTTTTTTTGATCAGAAAATAGCAATATCCATTAAAATAGCTCAAAGCTACAAGGAGAGGAATCCATCCAAAAACAACTTACACCAACAAAGGTAAGATGAAAATCAAAGAAAATACAGGAGTAAATCTATGAAAAAATACCCAGCTACACATCAAGTGCTTGTGCTCGTACTGCAAGCAGAGGCCGACAAGCGGCCGTAGAGCATGCCAAGGATAGATCAAAGAAATACATTCACAGAGTGGGTAAGCCACACTATGCACCGATGGATTCCAAAACAAAACCAAACTAAAAATAAAAACAAAAGAAAGCCAAAACTCAAGCCACCGACCGAATCGGTATCAGATCTGAAGTAGATCTTCACCCAACAGGTTGGAGGAGGAGAACCCAGGAGCCCAGACGGTGGAGGCATCGAACCGGCAAGAGGAGAGTGGTGGCGACGCCGGCTTGAATCGAAGAGGATGGAGCCGACGGATCTGGTGAAGGTTGCAGCTGGGGTATGGCAGAAGGGAGAAGGAGTGAAGAATACCAAAAGAAATCCATCAAAAGGGAAAGAAAACACCTCACCTGGAGGGAGACAAATGGAAAGCTAAGCTTCCATGGCTTATTGACCAGAAGGGCTGAGAGAGATGAAAAAACAAAGGGGGGAAGGGGGAGGGAGGAGGAGAGATGCGGCCGGAGGCCGGAGCCCCCCTCCCTCACCCCAACGGCGCTCAAAGACGAAAACCCTAGGAACCAAAAGCGTTAGAGAGAGAGGCTCTGGGTGTCCAAGCAAAAGTTTGAGATTGGGGTCATTTATTTTATGTTATCTTGATATCACACTTTTTCTCTTTCCGTTTATTCTACAATTTCACTAGGATCAATATCAAACAACACCAATTGTTACAACTCATTTATCCAAAATTATAAAATCATATCATTAAAATTCAATACTAAAAACATACGTTGCAAAGTTAAAATTGGGTAGGTAAGGTTGGGAGAAGTAGGATTATACTAAGCAGGGTGGGGGAGAGGTCTAGCGGGTAGGGTCGGGTATGAGAATAGTGTTCACAAAATGGGGATGGGGGTGGGGGTGGGGGTGGGGTAAGAGTCCCACAACCCATACCTGCCCCCATTACTATCCTTGCACATACATAGATTTAAGCATTACTGTGAAACAAGCATGTGTTGAAACCATTGATACTCTTACATTGTGATGACAGCTGATCATTTTACAATGTTGTTACAGTACAAAGACTTACAATGTAAATGCCACCGTGGCTTCGGTGTCTCTCTTCTGTCCACACATACTAGATTGGAGAAATTTACGACAACATTAATCCCCGACGAGGGTTATTGAGGAAATTGCCAAAATCCATTATTACTATATAGTAATCCAACATGTTCGTCTTATATTACATCTCAAAAACTTGCCTCTTCGGTTGTCGGTCGTCTCAAGAAATATTGCAAACTATTAGTAAGAACCTGCCAAAATTGGTAAGAGGTTAAATGTTGCAGCTTGTAAATACAGAGACTATAGTAACATGGCAAACTCTGGTTTTGGCCAAGCGAGCGAGCTCATGTTGAGTCCTAAACACAAATCAAATATTTATATCAATCTATAAAAACTATGAACTTGACTTTGGAAATCAAAATTTTTCTATCAGACGTGAATTGTTTCGATACATAGAACAGAATCAGGCATGTGGGTATGCCCCATTCTCTAAAATGTGGTACATGGGGATAAACTTGTTTAAATTACACTATTAGAATTTAAAATACTTTTAGAGCAATTTTCTTTCACATATTAAACATCTAATAAAATGTTACTTTTCTTGTTACAACACATTTGTATAGTTGAATTTTGTGATAAGGCAATAAGATTGAATATGGAGTGATAATGAAGACAGAAAAGAGAAGAAATAACACAAAAGATTAATGTGGTTCAGCCAATCTTGTCCTTCGTCCACACACACAAAGCTCTATGGACTATACATCTTTTATTCACTCAACTTGATTCTATAGCTTACATGATATACCATATATATAGAGTGGGAGATACAATCAAATCCCTTTAATTACGGGATTGAAATAAATCAAAGATATAAAAAAAACATGATAAGTACAAATTATGGGATCTCCATATATTTTGATATCTTCCATATATTCTGATATCTTTAACAATATAATCTTCTCATCAACATGTATAAGCATTATACCTACTTTTTTATGTTTCTCCATACCAGAACTCCACTCTCGTTAGATTTTAATTTATTGTACTTGATTTTTTTTCCTCCTAATGTAACTATTAAGTTTTATATTGGAAAATATTTTTGATATTACTTTGAATTGCTAAATTACCATTTTGGAACAAAGGCGTACCATGTTTCGGAATGTAAGTTCGAAAATGTAAATTACTAATGTATCGTGATTTTTTGCTAATGTCAAGCTAGATGGACCTGGGTCCATTAAAAGTGTTCACAAAGGCAATTATCAAACTATAAAAACAAATATAGATCTTCAGCGAAGGAAACGGACAATCTATACTTCTGGACATTAGGACCTGATCAAGAAGATGGAGAGGAAGATCAAAAGGTTAAAAACAAGAAATGCCAAAAAGCAAATCTAGACTTGTTCCTTTGTAAGACAATCATAATGTTCTGTCATATCCTGATTTACCTGTTGAAGGGGCTTGGTGACGGCTTTACCCTGGTAGCTGACATGAAGCTTTGCCTTAGCCAATAACCCCTTGGATACCCAAATCAAAATGCAAGTGAAAATGTTAAACCATGCTCCGGTGACATCACTACTAGTATTACTACAACAATCTGGAGAATACAGACAGACACCAAGTTGGTTATTACCTCAGTGTCAAATTCTCCCGATTCAGCAGCAACATTTATGTCAGTGGTAATCTTTACAAGATCCACCAGTAATCCAGGGCGGTCTGCCGTTTCCACACACAGCAAGCTGCAAGGTAACATACTAACACTGATGAACTGGAAGGCAGTTTTAAAGACTTCAGTCTTGGTAGTTATTTTATTTGGCGGGGCACTAGTAAATTGGTGAACAGAGCCCATCATATTGAGGGGAAAGGGAAATGGGGAGAAGAAAACATGCATTACCTTCGATCGGGGCCATCATTATAAATATTGATGTGGGTTGCTACGTCCACATCCACCTGAGAAATTCCACCACAAAAATAAACAAAAAGAAAATATGTAAACTACAAAAAAAAAAAAAAAAATGGTTGTGAGGCCATGCATGTTGAAATGATTAAATATTTGCATCATGATAATATTGTAAGAAATACTGTAGCTGAATAAAAACCATGAGAACTTTATCCATAAGGCTAGCCTCTTGAACTCATTTGGGTTCATTGGTGTAACTCATACATCCGATGACACAACACATGGCAACAAAGGTTAGAATTGGGGTTGGACTTGTAACTATCTGCCCCCAAATCACCACATCCCTATGAGCGGCCTACTCAATCACAATCACCACAATCAATTCATGGTCAGTCCTGCTGAACAATAATCCCACGCTGCAGCTCCTTGGACCCACACAACATGTGTCAAGAGAGCTTTAATACCATATGTAACAATTACGGAATCTACCCAAAAGGGCTAGCCAAAAAGATATCATTTGGGTTTGTTTAATACTCCTCTTTATATATCCAAGACTCTCAATGTAGACTTTTTACATGGGACTCAGCACACACCAACCGGATTGGGGTCCTCACACGTCGTTGATAAAGCCAGTGCATTCACATATGCTAACGATTATGACACAGTGTTAACTGTTAAGTCCCAACTAGGCATACGTTGAGGGAAAAACTTTAAGACAAAGCATCAAGTTCCATTGAATGATCCCACCATAAAACTTCCAAATTTCATAGTGGATTATTTTTATGAATAGGATGCATATCATGAATTACAGGGAAGAGTTGATAAAGGATTATTGGAGAACTGTCTCTTTTTTTTTTCCGTTTTAATGTTAATAAAGTAAAGGACGCCCATGAAAAAAATTTCTTCTCCTCGCAGAATAGGGAATGTTGGGATAAATGTTGAACCACTTAACATGCTGTTTTAAATTGAATGTTATCACACCACTCCCTGCCTCAATCCATCCATTCCATTCCTTTTGACGGTAAACATAAAACAAATATTTCACAAAAAAGAAATCTTATTTGACTAAATAGTAGTGTTCACTGTTCACCGCAATAAATGTTGTACGGTACAAACCAACTTTTTTTTTTTAATCAGCAACAATATAAACTGTATTCAGAAAGCTCCAAGGGGCACAAACCAATATACAATCAAAAAAAAAAAAAAAAAAAGGATAAATTACAAATACTCCCTAGGTTTGCTTAAAATACGAATCGCCCCTTATGGTTCTAAAAATTACATTTCACCACTGAGGTTTCTAATTTCATAACAAATGACCCATTTTATTAATAAATCATCAAGTCAATTAACAGTTTTTAATGATATCAAAAATATATTTCAATTAATAATTCAAGTAATTTTATTATTGTATGAGGGAGCAATTAGAAATTTCATTAATTCAATTAAATAAAAAAATTATGCCAAGGGAGTATTTGTAATTTTTCAAATCACATGGGGTAATCTATATTTTAAGCAAATCTCAGAGGATGCATTTGTAATTTATCCAAAGAAAAGAATAAATAAAAAAATAAAAAATCAACAGTATTAGACATAATTTTATATTTTTCAGATGGGGGGAAAAGGAAGAACCTGATGATTTGGCGGAATAATTCCAAAGGCGGCTCCCATTGCTAATTGGGAGCTTGACTCCTGAAACACCAATCCAAAACAGTAAAGAAATTTATAGGCAGAGATAAATCCAGCAATATGTGCTCTAGCAGATAGCATTAAGCACAGAATCGTGTATTCAAGGATTACCGGATGATACTGAAGCAGATTGTTTATAATCGTCAAACGAATTGCCTCAAGCAACTCAGGATCCTCAAC
The DNA here is from genome assembly GCA_025200525.1 of Camellia lanceoleosa. NCBI lineage: Eukaryota > Viridiplantae > Streptophyta > Magnoliopsida > Ericales > Theaceae > Camellia > Camellia lanceoleosa. The sequence goes on along the minus strand of CM045759.1, from coordinate 124,673,563 downwards.
TTTTCTACCAGTGTCACTGCATAAGCCCCCGCCACCAAAGCAATCAAAAATCACTATATAACATAATTCCAAGGACCAATCCAGATTTCTGGTAAAACACATTCCAACTATCTTGTACCACAAATTCCTACACAAGGTCATTTGGGATACAACTATCCTCTTATTCACTGAATTTTTTGTTTTTTATTTTTTACAATAAACATTTCTCTGTTCCTTTGTGTTTCCATACTTGGATCAGAATTTAGAACATCAACAACTCAAATACTAATAATACCCACAACATAAGACTTACGCTTTAGTGATGGAAAATTTGGTGTGCTTTCCAGAAGAATCGAGATAAACATTTGCCTTGACAACATTCAGCCCAAGGTTCTTAAGTGCATTCATCTGCAACCCATTCATAGACAGCAAGCAACAATATGAAATGCATTCTAATAGATTAGAAAAAAAACAGGCAGAAATTATATTCAAAATCTCAGTTTGATAAGCAATAACAGCAAGCGCAAAAGTATAAACATGAATACTTGAACCACTAAATAAATGGTGCCCGTACAGTGTCAAGAAGGGCTCCGAGGCGATCGCCAAATGTTATCTCTACCACAGTCACATTAGGATCAGAATCTTGGTCTATTATAACTTTTGGTGTTGGAATTGAGTCAATCTCCTGATAACTTCCACCCTGTTTATCATACCATTCCCACAAACAAACCAACCAACCAAAATAAATAGACAAGAAAATGAGAAAATAAATTAGTGTATTAGTACGCAATCAAAACCAATTACGTGGTTATCATTGGTTTGTACCTCCACAGCTGTGGCAGATGATGCTCTTCGAATGATTGTAGTTATGGAAGATGAGAATCTGACAAAAAAACATTTAGAGTTAATACATGAAAAACAATCTTAAACTTGGGGATTTTGGAGAATAAAGCTAACAGTATTTAAAACACTCAAAAATGGTCACAACCTTAGTTGGAGCAATTGCAAGTGGATCAACATTGCCCATGGATTAAAATTAATGTGGTAGAATATGCTAGTGTGTTCAATGCCAGTTAAAGGATCCTATTATTTGGTCTAATTCAAAAATTATTCAGTAGTCTCGAAGCAAAACTGTTGACTGTTGCATGTGCATGTGGTGCTCCCGAGGCTGCACAAAAGATGATGGATCGACTGACTGAGTCTCCCACCCAACTAACCAAGGTGGGTCAGGTTCGCTCTACCCATTCTCTAAATATTGCTCTTGTTATCAGCAATGCGGAATTGATCCAGATAGTAAAGACCCATTTCACCACGTTGACTACATAAACTAGTACTATTTGTTGAAAATTTTAGTCTCAATTTTGGGATTAGAGAGAAAGAACCCCAGCATAGTTAGGAAAAGGTAAAACACTAATATATCAAACTCCAGTAAACATAACCCAATCAGGAACAACAATCCACAAGTAAGCAAGTACCAATAGTTTACCAAATTAAATACAAAGAACAAGAAGTTAGTAAGTTAATTGCAAGTATAGAGATTGACAATATTCTATCTAATTAGGTAAAGCCTAATCAGTGAAGCTTTGTGACAGCTTTTTCATTCCTAAATTAGTTTGCAAATTCCAAAATTTTTATGAATTCTTCAGTTTTCTTTTTCTCTTCATCTACATTTTTTTTTTTTTGGGTGTCAATTATTCAACTTAAAAGGTCCCAAAAATGGAATAAATAAAATGAAACTACAGACACCCACCCCCCCCCCCCCCCCCCAAACAAAAAAAAAAAAAAAACCCAATTCTCAAATTGGGGCAAATTTGCTACAGAACAAGTTAACAGTGATATATACCTTCCCCTAGTAGAAATGCACAAGCGTTGAACTGGATCGAACCCTAAAAAGGCTGTGAAGAGGGCTGTTCTGGAGAAGGGTTGCTTGTCAAGTGGTTTGAAGTTAGTGTAAAGCCCAATAGTAATACTCCCAGAAGCCATAGCCACAGCCATTTGCAAACCCACAAATGCAAATGGAAAAAAAGAGAAACAAGATTGTAGTGCAATTGGTTTTGTTGTGTAATAGTAGTGCTATAAGAAGAAGAAGAAGAAGAAGAAGTCGAACAACATTGGAATTTGAAGAGGTGGGTAAGGGAATGGCTATTGTGGGAGCTAGAAAATTGAAGAAACATCTGGCTTGGAAGGTACTAGTACTTGTACAGCTAAGTATTTTTTCCAGTGGGCTGCAAACATCTGCCTTCAATTTCGGCTCGTTTCTTTGTCCAACTTAAAATTTAAGCTGAGGTCGACTTTTTTTTTTTTTTTAGAAAGTAAGCTGAGGTCGACTTGATAATAATTAATTTAATTTAAAAATAGCTCAACTCGTTAATTAATTGAGCTTCAATTTATTCAAAACTCAATAATGAAATTTCTTTTTTATTAATATATTTATTCTGTTATTTATAAAAAAAAATATATATATATATATTATATTATTTAATATATACTTGCACTCTGTTTGATTTATGGTAATGAAATGAAATAAAATAAATAATAGTATTTTTTGTTGGTAAATGCTAAAAATGTAAAAATGTATTGATTTTAATAAAAATTTATTACAATTATTCTCTGTTTGTTTGGATAGAAATATTTTTCAAAAAATATTTTTTATATTTTCTACCATTTGATACAACATAAAATAAAAGTTAACAAAAAATATTTTTTATAATTAATAAAAAACAAGTCTATTTAGGTAGAAAATATATTTTCAATTTTACAAAGCGAAAAACATTTTCTAAACAAAAGTTTTATGAATGTCACTGTATTACTGTTACTACCATCATCTCTATTATCATCATGGCCACAACCATCATCATCACCATCACTACCACCACCTCTACTATCTCACAACCACTATCACTACCACTACTATCTCTATTGCATTACTACTACTACTACCACCATTACACCACTATCGTCACCATCACTGCCACGCCCATCGCCGCACCATTACCGCGACTTGTACCCCCAACACCTCCACTTTTACCTCCACCTTACTGTCGTCACTACCGCACCACTAATACAACCATTAGTACATTAATTTCAAAAATGCTGATATAAGAAAACGTTTTTTTATGAAAAAATGTTTTCTTAAAAAAGTTTTTTATTGAAAATGTTTTCGAGAAAACTTTTTCTAGAAAATGTTTTTCACCGAAACAAATTGAGTGCAGTGAAAAGTGTATTGTGTTCTACAAATATTTTGTCTTTTACCTGTGTCCTAGGAGCACTTGATAAATAAGTCGAGGTTTATCCGAGTTAGACCTTGACTCGTTTATTAAACGAGCCCAAAAATTTGACCTGACCTTATTTATTTACTTAACGAATTGAACTGAAACAAACCGAGTCGAGTTTTATTAAGCTGAGAACAGCTTGATTAATTTACAACTCTAATTTTGTATATCAAAATAGTTTAGGGATAAAATAAAATTTTGTTTGATTACAGACAAGAAGTGATAGTAAATATAAAATTGATAAAAATCAAAATAATGTAAATATAAAATTAGGTATAATTAATTTTTGAGATGGAATTTGAAAGTAAAATGAAGGTCTCTTTTGGAAAGGCAAAAAAAAGTTAGTTTATTAGTTTATTGTTTTATTTAGATCACATTTTCTCTTTATTTTTTTACATGTTTTTTTCAAAAATGTCAATAAATCAAAAAAAAGTCACTTTTCAAAATAGGCAGAAATTTTAGATGTCTGGCAATACTAAAAAATTAAGATATTAAAAAGTTAAATGTTGCATTTTTTATTTCTCATAAAAATTATTTTTTAGTAACTTTTCAAACAAATTAACCAAAAACTACTAAAAAATATTTTTAAAAAATTACTAGAAAAAGTTAACCCTAAAATCAAGCACCGATCCATGTCAAAAAAAAAAAAAAAAATTACAAATAAATGAAATTATAAATATTAATAATTAAAATTTTAAAATTTATGTTGAATTTTTAATAGGTTTTGGCAATTACCATAGGCCCAGCCCTAAAACCCTCACTAGGCAGGAGCAGAAAAAGGAGAGAGAGAGCGAGGAATGTCGAAGTCATGCAAGGGCCTCGCAGTGGAACTCGTAAAGTGTCTCAGCGAATCCCATTATTGTGTTCTGGTACCTTCTTCCCTCTCTAAATTCCCATCTACACGCATCTCTCTATTATATATGTGGTATTTTGAGAAATTAGTAAAATGTTAATATTTTAATTTTTTTAATTTTTTTATAAATAAAAAAATATGAGAAATAATATAATTTATAATAGATAAAAAGTTAAAAAATGACTTTTGTTTTTTTGCTTTCCAAAACACCCCATATCGATGCGCCGCCGTTCCATTTTCGATATACAGTTCTCGCATTAAAATTGCTCACTCATTTACTCTGTCTTTATGTAACTAATTCAAATTCTTCACATTTTCATTCACTCTCGTTTCTTTTTCTTTTTTTTTTTGGATACAGATGAAGTTTAAGAAACAAGAGAAGAAAACAACAAAACCTAAACTCTCATAGAATTGACTCCAATCATGTCCTCCACAACCAAAGCTCTGGCAGCTTTAGGAGGGTCTTCAAGTATCACAACATGTTCAGTTTGTGCCACACTTAAATTGGCCAACATATCAGCAACTCTATTGCCTTCTCTCAATGTATGTCCAAGGGTGCATGTGCATCTGGCCATCAGAAACTTAGTATCTTCAATGATGGCTCTGAAGGGAGAATTATGACTTGGTCCATTCTGGATTAGATCAATGGCTTGTGTCGCATCAGTCTCTATAGCCACATTCCTGGTGATTCACTCTCGTTCCTACTTGCTGTAATCCTCTTATATCAAACATTAATTATTAAATTAAATTTAATAAGAATCAAAAAATTAATGGTTTTTTTTTTTTGGGGTTAGTTTTCCGGAGTATGTTAGGCCATGCAATTAAAAAATTATATTACCAGTTTTTGGATTTTGTAAATATCTTTTCAATAGTGTTTTTAGGTTGTTTTGTTTGGAGTATAGATTTAAGTAGAGATTTGAAAATGAAAAATGAAAGGAAAAGGTCGGTGAAATTTGGGGCATGGATTTGGATTTCACTTACCTTTTCTTTTATATTTCCATATCACTACCAAGTGGATGTTTGGGATAATTTACAAAATCAAAAAGTTAAAAAGTTATTAAAAAATCTATATTATTTGGGGGAAGTTTGTGGGGAAGTTTAGAGGACAAAATTATTATTTTACCTTTTGAATTCAAATACCCAAAAGTCAAAAAGTTAAAATTCAAAAAGCCAAGAAGGGTCAAATGGTCATTTTGATTTTACTACAACATTTTATTACACATCTTTTCGTAAAAAATTAAAAAGTTATTCCATATATATATCTTTTTTTTTTCTACTTTGTTAGCCAAAAAGTCAAAAAGTACACTTATATGGATCATCTCAAACAACTCCCAAATCCATGCTCCAAATGTAGCCCGTGATTGGTTAGGGTATTTAGAAAGAGAAAGAGAAAGAGAAAAAGTATGTGAAAATAAGTGAAATATAGGTATATTTTATTCACATTTCACTTATTTTTTCCTTTTCCTTTTCCAAATCTCTTCATAAATATCTCAACCACCAAAAACATAGTTGGCAAGTTTTCTTTTGTATACGGGGCTGAAGTTGAGTACTCCCTTGGTCTCTTGTTTTTAATCAAAAATATTTTATTTTTACTTAAAAAAAAGGGCAAATTACAAATATACCTTTGAGGTTTTCTGAAAATACGAATTGTCCTTTGTGGTTTAGAAAATTACAAATACCTCACTGTCAGAATTTTTTATTTAACAGAATTAATTAAAAGAATAAAATTTCAAACTGTTCACCTATACAATAATAAAATTATCTGAATTATTAATTAAAATAAAATTTTAACATTATTAAAAATTGTCAATTAACTTAATGATTTATTAATAAAATGACCTATTTGTTATGAAATTAGAAATCTTATGAGGCATAATATAATTTCTAGAGCCATAAGGGATAATTTGTAACTTAAGTAAATCTCATGAGTGTTTGTAATTTACCCTATCAAAAAATATACATATCTCGATTTGTTTTTGCATCCAGTCAAACCTCACTTGATTTGTAATCAAATCATGATGGGCTGCTTTTGTCTAGGTTAATAGCCCTTGGTTCATGGTTGGGGATTTTAATGAAGTTCTGTCGAGTGAAGACAAGTTTGGAGGATGAGAGGTATCAAGCCCTCAAATTCAGAAAGAGTTTAGATCATTGTGGAATGCTTGACCTTGGGTTCACTGGTCCCCATTTCACCTGGACCAATATGAGAAGTAATGGTGGCCTCATTAGAGAAAGACTTGACCGTTGCTGGAGTAACTCTGAGCAGCACTCTAATTTCCCCGAGACTATAATCCACCACCTCCCTCGACTCCACTCGGACCATTGCCCTGTCCTCTTTAATGCCACCCCTACTACCTCTAGAAAGGCTGATCGCCCCTTTAGATTTGAATCTATTTGGCTCTCTGACCCCTCTATTTTTTCCATTATCAAAGATAGCTAGTGTGACCTCTCCCGCCCCTTCTTGTCTGGTATCCAAACTTTCATCTCTAAGGTAACCATTTGGAATAAAGATTGTTTTGGGAACATCTTCATAGAAAAAAAAGGCCAACAGCCCGTCTTTTGGGTATCCAAAAAAGCCTTGAATCTAATCCCTCATCCTCCTTTCTCATTAAGCTTGAGAAGTCCCTTACCCTCGAATTCCATGGCATTCTTAAACTTGAAGAGGAATTTTGGGCTCGCAAATCTCGTATGAGCCTCCTTTTTTAGGGTGACCGAAACTCCAAGTTCTTTCATCAACCACCCTGACTCACCGTAGAAGAAACAAAATCGTTAGCATCAAAAGCAACTCAAGTGAATGGGTATCAGGTGACACTAGTCTTCGATCCCTTTTCTGCAACCATTTTCTCAAACTCTTCACTTTTAAAGCCCTCTCGAAAAACCTCATCCCCAAACCTTCCTTTCCATTCCCTACTCTCGACCCATCCCGTCATTGTGACCTTTCTTCCATACCCCAGCTGGAGGAGATCAAATTTGTTTTATGGTCTTTCCAACCGTGGAAAGCACCTGGACCTAATGGCCTACACCCTGGATTCTTCTAAAAATGTTAGGACATTCTAGCCCTTTTTGTCTCTAAGATCGTTTCTCAAGCCTTTGAGTCTAGTTCTATTGACCCAAACCTCAATCATACCCTCATTTGTCTCATTTCCAAAATAGCCAACCCAATTTGGTCAATCAATTTAGGCCCATATCGCTCTGTAACACGCTATACAAGGTCATTACTAAGCTCCTGGTTTCTAGAATCAAACCCCTCCTCGATGACCTTATAAGCCTTCTCCAAACCAGTTTTCTTTTGGGGCGTCGAGGGTCTGACAATGTGATTATTGTTCAGGAAGTAGTCCATAACTTCTGAACCAAGAAAGGGTCTAAAGGAAATATGCTCATCAAGCTTGACTTGGAAAAAGCCTATGATCGTCTCGAGTAGGGGTTCATCTGTAAGGTTCTTACTTTCTTTAATTTCCCTCCGCTCTTGGTCAACCTCATCATGTCTTGTGTCTTCTTATCCTCTATGGCCATCCTCATTAACGGAAGTGCTACTGATACCTTCCATCCTCCAGAGGTATCCACCAGGACGACCCTCTCTCCCCCTACCTTTCCATTCTCTGTCTTGAATTCCTTTCCCTGTCAATCATCAAAGCTTGCACTTAACGGGACTGGAAGCCCCACCCTCTCTCACATGTTCTTTGCTGATGATATCATCTTGTTTGGTGAAGCCAATACCACACCTACCAGTCCATCCTCTTTACCCTTCAGGATTTCTGTCTTGAATCAGGGTAAAGAATCAGTCTCGCTAAATCTGAAGTTCTTTTTTCTAATAATGTTAGCATTGAGAACCAAATCACTCTAGCCAATGCACTCCAAATCCCCAAAACCGATCAGCTAGGTAAGTATTTGGATTGCTCGATCTTTCATGATAGGCCCATAGCTGGGTCCTTCAATTTCCTACTAGAGAGGCTCAAGGCCAAACTCATGGGCTGGAAAACTAAGTTACTGTCCCTAGCAGGTAGAAACACCCTCATTAAAGCGGTCAATTGTGCAATCCTTTCTCATGTAATGCAATGCTATTTCCTTCCCTACTCCGTTGCAAAGAACATTAATCAAATCAACAAAAACTTCATTGGGGCATAACTCCAGACCAACGTAAAATCCATGTTGTGGGTTGGGATACGGTTTCTGTAAATCAAAAAACAGTAAATACGCAGCGGATAAAAAATATTTAGATCATACCTTTTAGCGATAGAACCTCGTGGGTAAATCACGTGCTTCCTGAATCTGATCAATCAACCCAGCAATGGGGTGATATTACAATAGTGAATATCACCCACACAAACCACAGTGCAAATAGCTTGATCGTTGTTTTTGGAAGAGAGTCAGAGAGAGAGGAGAGTCTGGGAAAAAAAGGTTATGGGTAAAAAACCCCATAACGTATCTCGATATCGATATTCAATATCGATTCAAAATCGATATATAACCAAATATCTATCTTATCATATCAATTATATGATAGACATATATATATCTTGAATGGTTATCCAAATAAGTTTGAATTAAAATTCAAACTTACATGGATAAGGTTCAAGAGGTTCAGCTCAAAGCTCAAAGGGCCATGCCACATGGGCGCCAATTTCTAACATCTCCCACTCGCATGAGTTGGCATGACACCGCCACATCTCTATCTCAATCTCCCCAAAAATGAACAATCTCATACTAGCCAATGCACTGCGTCATCTTTGAGAACACCTGCATGTGGGAGCTCTATACTAGAAACTCAAAATGAGCCAGCATAGAGACATCAACCCAAAAGGAACAAAAATAGTGTCTCATATACCCCAGACCCATCTAATTACACCGGTCCAAAAAACATCTCTAATCCCTAAAAAAGAGCATGTTTGACCCTCTCAATTCTTGCAATATATTCACACTCAATCCGCTTCTCATACAGAGCGATGTGAGTTGCCGGCAGTGAATATACGTCAGTGGTGTAATACTAGATGATCTTCCCTTTGCACTCATGCCATTTAGTTTAGGATTTACCGCTTTCCCAGTGATATCCCTTAAGGCCGAATCATACATGACCGCAGGCAACATACCAAAGTAGCAGAACATCAACCCCTTACCTTATGACATAGTCAAAAGTCACAAAAGGGTACATCAATAAAAGTCATATCAATAATGACACGTAAGACTCACACGGTGAGGAAACAGGGATCCATTCTCTCACCTCATTACTTGGTCGCCAAGCACATGTAGTATGAATACATGCTACGGTGGAGTAACTCTTCCAAAAGAGTGACGTCATACTCGATACACCGTACAGATATTAGTCTAGTCGCTTTCTAGCGCCTAACCCGAATTCTCTGTTTGCTCGCCTTCTAGGCGCCAAATGAGATCTCGCATCTGGCTAATTATAACAGGCACAACATGGAAAGTGGGTACTAACATCCATGTTTGGTCTTTAACACGACCTCATCTTGGTTGTAACCAAGGCGACATGCGTAGTGGATAATTTCAGTCTCTCTTGGTTCCAAACAAAAATAAACCACTAGTCTCATCCTTGCTCGCTCCCAAGCGCCAAGGGCGATTGCTCGTGTGAGTGAGCCAATCTTGCTTGCTAACATCATCATCTGCTAATCATTATGACACCAATCATAATAGTGTCAACATCCCATCATCTCAAAATAAGTGATCGATTTTTAAAAAAAAATTGACCACAGCTTGCGCAATTCTAGATTCCAAACATAAGCCTTATCAGCACCTCTTGCGATAAGTATATACAACGGAATCCACCATGTGCGCCTTACATGAAGTGATTCAAAATCACAATTCTAGATTCCAAACATAAGCCTTATCAGCACTTCTTGCGATAAGCATATACAATGGAATCCTCCATGTGCGCCTCACATGAAGTGATTTAAGATCACTACCTCTTGCGCAATATCCTCTCTAAAGATATTTTGGTGACCAATTTGCGTTCATTCTTGATGCGCCCAACTAAGCAGAATGCCCAATTAGCGCATAGAATCTTACAAGGAGCAAATTAATATATTACTAGTAAAGCATTTTATCCACAGTCTAATGAGCAAGGTCAATGTCTAAACAACTCAGTTGACCATTTACCAAAGATAACACTTATCATGCCGAATACGCCCACATAGCGTACTTTAGGCTCCCACCACAAAGAAAAAAATCAAGGAATATAGGTCATTTGTTTCTCCCAAAGACAATCCAAGGATACACTTAATAGCTAAGGCTCTGGCTTTTACCGATAGGTGAGTCAATGGGTTTGTAATTTTGCATCTAGAACCATTCTAGGATATTCCTTATGTAAGTCATCGAAGACAAAATAGAAATTCTCCCAAAACAATCCCTAAGGATCGTACATCCGAGCATATAAATTACATCACCAATGTCCATCATATCTAAAATAGAGGACTGCCCACCCTAGGTGGCGACAACCCTATAAATTCCTGGCTCATAATGACTAAGTAAGGAAAAACTTCTTTTTGGACCATTGATCATGCCTCAGTGGTCTTCATCGATTATCGTTTGCCTATCATGGCTTGACGAAATCTAAGAACCACTATTTGGATAACTGTTTTAGGTCAGAAAAGATTTATTGGAACTAGCAACCTTTTTGCGCTCCTAACTTTTCACCATAAAAAGCGAAGGTAAATCCTCACGGATCTACTTATCCAATTCTCCAACGAAGTTGGGTCACAATGTCCACAAATTAATGTTCAACTTATGTCAATCATAGCCTAAGTCAAAATAACCTCACTCCTAGAAGGAAGTTAAAATAACCTCACTTCCGGGAGGAAGTCTTCTCATGGTCTACACTTTCCTCAATGGTGCGACTTTTTCGGTATCTAGCAAGCCTTATGCCTCAATAATGACTATCCGAATTACGCATAACTTTAGAATAGTTTCGTCATAATGGGAAGTCAATCAAATTATAGAAATGGTTAATCCTCAAAGACTTTGTCTTAAACCGCCAACATTAATCCACTTTCTAAAAAGCAGGGACTAGAGCCTTTGGCATTATCCTAGGCTCTTTATCATCTTGCGGAACAATCATGAATATTTCCTTCTCAATCACCCAGTGATGACGTGGAAAATTTTCACATTTGCTACCACGCAACTATGAATGTAGAGTATTCTTCTCTAATGGAGTAATCCATTAGTAGGCACATATCGCTCCCACTGTCCCTAGGATATTGGAAATTTCTTTCCATTCTCAACTAGGCTACATAAAGCGTTATGCTTAGAATTCTCTATCTTATAGAGTTCCAAAACTCTATTCACGTCACCTTTACTAAGAAAACTTTATGTGACTTAGTTACACTACCACAAAGCTGCTTACCTATATGCATATGACCTGGAGGGTTTACATGACAGCATACAATAATGCGCTATAGAACCCTAGGTCTTAACTTCGTAATCTTATGAGAAGTAAAATAAAGATAAGTCATAATCTGTTCCAGATAAGCCCATAGATGGCTCTCGCTAACCCATTACTCAAAATGGAGTGTAAAACTGATATGGAGGGCACTGAGTTAGGGATATAGGCAATAAACTAGTGCAATTCCCAATTGGGAAACATTTGCGCCATTATCCACCTAACATTAACAATATTTAATTCCTTATCTCTACTACACCATTATGTTGTTGAGTACTAGGAATAATCAATTTTCTAAGCATCCATTTCTCTTCACAGAGTTTTCTAAAATAACTCAAATAGATACTCGCCACCTTAGTCAAAACTAAAAGCTCGAAAGCTATTTTCTGATTGATCTCAACCTCATATGTGCAATGTCAAAAATCATCTCACAACTTTTGACTTATGAGAGATCAAATAGTCTTGACTCAGACGCGTATCGTAATCTATAGAAGTGTTGAGATTGAGGCTTAGCTATCATACCCTTACACATATCTAGTCACAAAAAAAAATATAGTGGACTAAATGCGCCAATACAAATGACCTTCTACGGCTTTCCTACTTACTTGTGCGCACCCATTGCGAACAAAGTTACACATTTATATGAGAGCAGGATGTCACAAGCGAGTGGGCCCGAGAAGGCCTACTCAAACCATCGTGTCATCATCTCATTAATGTGATTAAGTATAATAAGCCACCGGTTCATGACCAATGTCATAAACTAATTCCAATCATCTTAATGTGTGAGTTCTCGAAGATAAGTTTAAAAGGTTTAGGCCCAACTAGGTAATGACTCATGACTAATTCATATTCACTAGATCATAAAAGGATGTCATGGAGATACCAAGTGCGCCTAAGTCACAAATTTAACTAGTAAGTGCTAATCCCCTGCACCTTCAAGTTAATTTTATTCTCCATACACTTTAATGCATCTAGTTGAAAGATGACGATACTCCTCTTACCATATCTATTTCTCGCATCATAGTTACCTGCAATTAATTCTACTATCCACAAGAAGGGGAGAATAAGCTATCAATCTTTGTGACTCTTGAAGTAACTTAAGCGGGAATTAGGCTAAAGAGTCTAATTCAACACAATGCTCTCTGGCGATGCGTCAAATTCTTAGAGTCATAACAACCTTGTCGGCCTTGACCATTTCATTACTATGCTGCAACGTTTGCGCTTAGTGGTAAATGTTATTCAAAAAGGTTAGCCTAGCTAAGGAATCATACAAAGAAGCCCCTCCTCATGTCTCACACCTAAGTGTGGAAACAAAGAAGTGTCCTGACTTAGACAAGTTGGCAATGCTCATAGATTTTGCAGCCACTAAGCGCTAATCTTTTCACTTAGTGTTAATAGATTTTGCAGCTTCTAAGCGCTAATCTTTCACTTAGTGTTAATAGATTTTGCAGCTTCTAAGCGCAAATCTTTTCACTTAGTATTAAAGATTTTGCAGCTTCTAAGCGCTAATCTTTTCACTTAGTGTTAATAGATTTTACAGCTTCTAAGCGCTAATCTTTTAACTTCATGTGATATTTCAATGCACACTATAATAGTGCATGAAATTTTGCTCCATCCACTCCCAGTAATTGGGTAGAGAGCAAAACATTGCTCATACTGGCTACTCGTCTTACACTTTAATGACTAATTTATTTAAGCTCGCATTTCTTGGATGACGTGACTCTTGAATGTTACTTCATCCAATGATGCAACATTATTAAAAGTCAAATTACAAAGTCAATCCAAGCAGACTCAATAGTCAAGATCATATACGGATCTATTGAGGGCTTAATAATTTTATAACTCCAAAATTCGCCAACCAAAACTACGTAGCATGCCGCTAACCATAAGCGCACATTAGTTTTTATTGTGCCAAATAAGGCAACAAAACCACGGCGACTTTGAGTCATTTTTCCTTACTTTGGCTCAATTAAGGTTTGACCTAAAGTCTCCAAGACTTTTGCTCATCTAAAGAATGGGATTACATTGTTCACATTTGAACATCTCTACTAAGTCTAGGTCAACCAAATTAACTTCCATAAGTTAAGTCAATTTAGAGAGAAATTCGCATTGGGATTAATTTGATTAGCATAATATAATTTTGCCGCAAAAACCTAAATTAAATAGTGACAATATTACACAAGTCGCAAGATCGAAAATCCGCTAAGCTCGTAATCATCTCTTGCGCCACAGGTGACAATTATCCAAAATTTAATTTAATTTATGCGCAAAATATTGGTTTTCGGGAGTTAATCTACAAAGATTTCTCTAAACCGAATAACCTCCCACTGATTATGGCATGTTTAAAAGCATGATAAAAAATTCTAATTCCATACAACAGCATCATAATGTAGATTCACAATCAATACATGCTATGTTATATTTAATAACGGAATTAAAATAAAAAACAATTAATCATGTTATTCTTATTACAACAATTTAGAAATTCTAGGCAAAAAAAACAACATGCTGTATTTTATAATCAAGTTATGCCATAACAGAAAGTATATCACTACTGGAATTTCCTGGTATTTTTCTGGAATTTCAAATAACTAATAAACACACATAAAATTAGAAATAAAAATCCGTAAATTGATAAACTGAAACAATATTCAGATTATGCCATAATTAAAATGTATATCATTCTGAAATTTTCTGGAATATTTCTGAAATTTTCTGGAATTTTAAATAACTAATAAACACACATAAAATTAGAAATAAAAAATCCGAACCGATAAACCTGAAACAATTATACCGAAGAATAGTAAAATATTTCAGAAGTCCACAATAAAAAGTTCAACCCCAGAAAATTATTTATGCAATACCAGAATCATTTTAAAGCATAAAAAATGAATTATTAACACATAAAAAATATTTTTATTTTCGTAAAATTTTCAAAATTTTACAGAAGATACAAAATTTAATTCTGAGTCTAACTGTACCAACCATGCTTAAAACAAAGCTATAACGAATAAATTATGGCTATTTAATGCGATTCAGAATTAAAAAAAACAAATGAGCCTTCTGACCAAGCCACTGGGAAACGGCTCGGCTCGGCTCGAAGCGGCTGCTCGGCACGCTGCTCGCACGCGCGTGGCGTGATGCCGACGGCTCACAGGATAGCGTCGACGCCAGCAGCGTGAAAGGGCGTGCAGCGGCTTAAGGGCGGCCACACAGCGGTGGCGCGTGAATCCCACGCGCCGCCTTCCAGGGTGTTTTCTGGTCCGATTTTTATACTTTCGGACTCCATTTTCCAAAATAAAATCATTTATGGTCTTAAAAATTACATTAATAATCATAAAAAAATGAAATATTTTGGATCTCTTTCTCTTTTATAAATATTCATAAGTATCGATGTGTACATATATATATATATAAATATACACATGATAAAAGAAAGCACGAAAAAACCCATACATGGCTCTGATACCAATGTAAATCAAAAAACAGTAAATACGCAGCGGATAAAAAATATTTAGATCATACCTTTTAGCAATAGAACCTCGTGGGTAAATCACGTGCTTCCTGAATCTGATCAATCAACCCAGCAATGGGGTGATATTACAATAGTGAATATCACCCACACAAACCACAGTGCAAATAGCTTGATCGTTGTTTTTGGGAGAGAGTCAGAGAGAGAGGAGAGTCTGGGAAAAAAAGGTTATGGGTAAAAAACCCCATAACGTATCTGATATACGTATATTCAATATCTGATTCAAAATCTGATATATAACCAAATATCTATCTTATCATATCAATTATATGATAGACATATATATATCTTGAATGGTTATCCAAATAAGTTTGAATTAAAATTCAAACTTACATGGATAAGGTTCAAGAGGTTCAGGCTCAAAAAGCTCAAAGGGCCATGCCACATGGGCGCCCAATTTCTAACAGTTTCCAAACCCAAACATCTCGGTGGACTTGGCATTCACCAAACTGCCTTTACCAATAGGGTCTCCGTGGCCAAACTCAATTGGAGATTACATTCTGATAACAACTCCCTATGGCCCAAAATCCTTGCTGCTAAATACCCTAGAGGTTGTAACAGTAAACCCTCCTACTAGTGGCGTTGTTTAAAGAAAGGCAAAGGAATCATTGATAAAGGAACCAACATCACTATTAGGAGTGGCCTCCAAACCTCCTTCTGGCATGATAATTGGACTGGCTCTAGTCCTCTCAAAAGCCATTTCATTGGCCCCTTGAATGCTTCGAACGACACATCCTCTGTTAAGGATTATTGGCTCAATAACTCCTGGAACTGGGACTAGTTGCCCCCTACTCTACCAATGGGCATCCAGAATTACCTATGAGGCACCTCGCCTAAATGGTTTTGTCTTGACAGTGACCAACTCATCTGGACTCCTAAGCTTGATGGCAACTTCTCTAGTAAATCAGCCTACTCCCTCTCTCACTCCTTCCTCCCGTCCCCTCCCCTCCCTTTGCTAATTGGAATTGGCTTTGGAAGCTCCCTACTACCCCGCGCATCACCCACTTCCTTTATGTTACCCAAAAGATAACCTAAGAGATGAGTGAATTAGGTTTTTACAAATAAAAATAACAATACCCTAATAAAAATTATGACAAGCACAATAGATAAATATAGTTAATGAAATAAAAATAATTAAAACAAGTGTTCTAACAACTATGTCAATTAATGATTTTAGCACAATAAAAATATGAAATATAGTTATGACAATTTAAATAAAATAAAAAGATAAGGGAGAGAGAGGCAAACAAATTTAAAGTGGTTCGGTTTCAACTCGGCCTACGTCCACTCCTCAAGTTTCACTTGAGATTTTTCACTATTCTCTAGGTTCACAGGGTAGTAGTAACCTTTTCACAGATGGAGCAATCCTTCATGGATTTTATATAGACTTTTTAAGTCCAAAAAACACTGAGAGTACTACACTCTTATAGGATTGAAAAGAATGTGTTTTTGCTTTCACAGAAAATTACAAGAATTATCTCTTAAAGATAGATATAAAAATGAGACTCTAGTTTTTCTGTAAACCTCACATAGGAAAGATGGGCTTAAAGATATACGTCTCAATGTATAATTTTTGAAAGAGGATGTAAACAAAAATTAAAGAACACTTCTCAGAAAATTTTTCAGAGAATAGATGAGAGTGATTTTAGATCAAAGAATATTTTCTGGTTTCTGTAACTTGTTTGTAGTTTCTGTAACTTGTTCACATCAGAAGCTTTGGTATATATAATGAAACTTATAGTCGTTTATAGCCGTTGTATTCATTTGAATATCTTTCACTCTATCATTACTAATTTGAATATCTTCCACTCCATCATTACAAATTTGAATATCTTCCACTTGAACCTTTTGAACCTTTTAAACTACTGCTGTGCTGGGCTGTTTGAACCCCTGTTTTTGGGCTGTTTGAACTCTTGATTTAATCAAATATTAAATACATTCTAACAACATTTAGGATAAAGTTTAGGTAAGAAAAAATGGGACAAAATAAATTTTGATTCTATTTTTCTCTTTCAAATAAATTAAAACATAATTAAATAAATCATCAAAATAAATTTTGGATTCTATTTTTTTTCAAATAAATTAAAATATAATTAAATAAATCATCAAAATAAATTTTGGATTCTATTTTTCTCTTTCAAATAAATTAAAATATAATTAAATAAATCATCAAAATAAATAAGTCTAACAATCTCCCCCTTTTTGATGATGGCACACAATGATGTTTTGATTTAATTTTGGTGTAAGAAAGGCTCCTTCTCTAGTTATACTCCCTGAATTTATTTATAAATACATAGGTTGGCACATGCGTAATAAATAAGCTTTAATCAACAACATGATATAAGATTAAGATATCAAACTATAAATACATAACATCATATTAGTTTGAAAATAATACCATAATACATAACATCATAATATATAACATCATAATACATAACATCAAATTAGTTCGATAATAATACCATAATATATAACATCATAAGTTTCTCCCCTTGTGACATTATCAAAAAGGAAATCATGGCTCAGAATCGGGAGAAAGAGGAACAGATAATCAAAATAGAGATATCCATATATATATATATATATATATCATTCGCTCGCCTCTCTATTTTTCGTAGAAAATTGTGTCGGACACGTGACCTCGCTTTTGCGTCAGCCGACCGACAAAAGCGAGACGGGTTAATCAACTGCCTCGGCTCTCTCTCCCGCTTGTCTTATTCTCTTCCGTCTTCTTTTTCTTAATCACTCGTTTCTCCTTCTTCTTTCTCATTCGCTTGCATCCCTTTCTACGTCGTCTTGAAAGAGATAGAGCAGAGAGACTAAGTAGAGCAGAAAGTCTGCCAAAAACAATCCTCCTTTCGATTATATCTCTCTTGTCGACCACATGGCCTCGCCCCATCCTCTTACTCTCTTTCCAGACTTGAATGACCCCTCAAGCGTTGCTAGGCCGAGTGCCCCGACGCCTACTCTTCCCAACCTTCCTATGATATCGATTGAACAAATAATGGTTGCTCAATCAGATATTGTGCCTGTTTGGCAGAACTTAAAACAGCTTATTTCAGCTTTCAGCTTAATTTAAGCTATTTTGATGTGTTTGGTTTAGCTTTTAGCTTATAGCTTATAACTTATAGCTTTTTGGAAGTCAGAAATCAGCTTATTCTTTTAGTGGAGCAGGAGATGCTTAATTTATAAGTCAGAAATCAGCTTATGTTCATAGTTATAAGCTATAAGCTGTTTAGAGATAAGCTATAAGCACTTTCCCACAGCTCTACCAAACAGGGCCATTAAAGCCAATCATTTCACACTAACGTCCTGTATGGAGACGGTGGCTGTAGTCACAAAATTGGCTCATCGACTGCAGAATAGAACAAGCGAGCTCCACCAGGTCAATGCCCAACTCACTCTGCTCCAACGCATGTACAAGGGTGCGTGAGCAGAGATTTGCGCATTGACGGCTGAAAATAAAGAGCTTAGACGGAAGACCACCTCCATGGCCCAATTTGGCACAACGTCATTCTTGGCTTTTGATAGTCGGCGAGGAGTTCTCGCTCTCGATGAAAGCACGGGGGCAAGGGCGTCAAGGGTCGCCCAAAGTGATAAAAAGAAAAAGAAAACGATGGAAGAGGCAAGTAAGCAAGATCGGCGTATGGCCGTAAAAAAAAAATGAAGGGTTTTTTTTTAATTTATTTATGTAAATGTGTTTTTTTTTTTTTTTTTTGTGATCGACGTATGGCCGTAAAAAAATGAAAGGTGTTTTGTTTTCGTTTTTGTTTTTTTTTTAATGTAAATATTTGTATTTTTATTTTGATTTATTTTTGTTTTTATGTTTAAGTACTAAAAAATGAAATTAAAAATAGAAAAAAAAAATAAGCCCAAACAAAAAATAATAATGAGAAAAAAAATAAAAATAAAAGAAATTAAGCCTAACAGCAAAATAAAATAAATTAAAAAAATAATACTAGCAAAAATTAAACTTAATAGGACGTTGGTGTTGCTGGAATGGTAATGCAAAAAAAATACCATGAGGGTTTAAAAAAAATCAATGTATGCAAAGTTAATTTTACCGCAAGATGCAGAACTCAAAAAAAATTATACAGTTGAGAATAGCAAACTGTTAAGGAGAATAAATGTATGAAAGACTTCAGAGCAGTCAACTGATATAAATGTTTCCATATCAATGTAGCAATACACATATATCATTTTAACAAAAATTCAAGTTTCATAGTCATAACAAAACTTTTTAAGTAGAAATCGACATTCTAAACTCGCCACGAATAAAATTGAAGCAATCCTTGCTTAGTGGTTTTGTGAAAATATCCGCCAATTGCTTGTCGGTGTTTACAAATTTAAGTACAATATCCCCTTTTTGAACATGATCTCTTAAAAAATGATGTCGAATTTCAATATGTTTTGTTCGTAAGTGTTAAATCGGATTTTTGCTTAAATTGATAGTACTAGTATTATCACATTTAATAGGGATATGATCATAACGCAAATCAAAGTCCTCCAATTATTGTTTCATCCAAAATATTTGGGCACAACAACTTCCGGAAGCTATATATTCAGCCTCGGCCGTTGATAAAGCAACAAAATTTTGCTTTTTGCTAAACCAAGATACTAATGAGTTACCAAGAAAGTGACAAGTGCCACTAATGTTTTTTCTATCAAGTTTGTATCCAGTAAAGTTGGCATCCGAGTAACTAATTAAATTAAATGCAACACCTCTAGAATAAAATAGTCCCAAATTTTGAGTGCCAATAAGATATCTAAAAATTCTTTTAACAGCACTGAGATGTGATTCCTTAGGATTTGATTGATATCTAGCACACATACAAACACTAAACATAATATCAGATCTACTTGCAGTTAAATAAAGAAGTGAGCCAATCATACCTCGATATTTTGTTTGATCAATGGAGTTACCTTTTTCATCCTTGTCTAGCTTAATGGATGTGCTCATAGGTGTTCCATCTATTTTTGAGTCATACATACCAAACTTTTTGAGTAGTTCTTTTGTGTACTTAGCTTGGTTAATAAAAATTCCTTCTTTACATTGTTTGATTTGAAGCCCAAAAAAATAATTTAGCTCCCTCATCATGCTCATCTCAAACTCACCTTACATACACTTAGCAAATTCCTTACACAAGGTTTCATTAGTAGCACCAAATATAATGTCATCCACATATATTTGCACAATAAGTAAATCATCATTTTTAGTTTTAACAAAAAGTGTTGTGTCAATCGTTCTTCTAAAAAAATTATTTTCAATCAAAAATTTACTTAATCGTTCATACCATGCATGAGGTGTTTGTTTCAAACCATATAAAGTTTTTGATAGTTTAAAAACATGATTTGAAAACGTATGATCTTCAAAACCTGGGAGTTGTTTAACATAAACTTTCTCATTTATAAAACCATTAAGAAAGACACTTTTTACATCCATTTGATAAAGTTTGAAATTTCTAAAACATGCAAATGCAAGTAACATGCAAATGGCTTCTAATCTACCAACCAGAGAAAAGGTTTCATCGAAATCAATACCTTCTTCTTGATTGTATCCTTGTGCAACAAGTCTAGCCTTGTTTCTTATAATTGTGCCGAATTCATCAAGCTTATTTTGAAAGATCCAATTGGTACCGATAATGATATGATCTTTAGGTTTTAGCACAAGTTCCCACACTTTGTTTCTCTCAAATTGGTTAAGCTCTTCATGCATAGCTATCTCCAATGTTCATCGAATTTGGCTTCTTGAAAGTTTTTAGACTCAATTTGTGAGAGAAAAGCCAAGTTACTACAAATGTTTCGAAGTGAAGAGCGAGTTTCGATATCTTTTGTAGGGTCACCTAGCATTAAATCCTTAGGGTGATTATGAACAAACTTCAATTCTCTTGGCAAAATCATCATTGTTTCCTCCTTCTTCTTGAGGTGGGAGAATAGGTTGTTCAATCTCTTTGTTCAACTTACATAGTTAGTTCTCTTCTTTGTAGATACTTGAATTTTCCACATTTGGTTCCAAATCTATATTATCACTAACAATTTGCTTTTGAGCAGAAATGTTAGTTTTATCAAATGCCACATGTATAGCTTCTTCCACAACGAGAGTTCTTTTATTAAAAACACGATAAGCTTTGCTAGTTAAGGAATAGCCAAGAAAAATTGTTTCATCAGATTTTGAATCAAATTTACCTAAGTTATCCTTACCATTATTATACACAAAACATTTACAACAAAAAACATGAAAATGACTAATGTTGGGCTTTCTATCATGCCAAAGTTTATAAGGAGTGTTTTTTAGAATAGGTCTAATCAATGCACGATTTAAAATATAGCATGCGGTGTGAACGGTTTTGGCCCAAAAATATTTAAGAAGATTATTTTCACAAAGTATTATTCTACTCATCTCTTCTAAAGTTCTATTCTTCCTTTCTACTACATCATTTTGTTGAGGGGTTCTAGATGCTGAAAAATTATGTCCAATACCATACTCATCACAAAACAATTCAAATTTTTCATTTTCAAGTTCTCTACCATGGTTGGCTCGAATATTAATAATAAGAAAGCCTTTTTTATTTTGAATTCTACGACAGAGTTTTATGAAAGAAAAAAAGGTTTCATCTTTGTGTGCTAAAAATATAACCCATGTAAATCTTGAATAATCATCAACTGTAACAAGACAATAATATTTACTACCTAGACAAGATGTCCTTGAAGGACCAAATAAATCCATATGTAATAGTTGTAAAGGTCTAGTTGTGGAAATATGATATTTTGATTTAAATGATATTTTAGTTTGTTTTCTTTGTTGACAAGCACTACAAAGATGATCTTTTTCAAATTTAATTTTTGGAAGTCCAATGACCAAATCTTTTCTCAAAAGTTTAGCAATTAAATCCATATGAGCATGACCAAGTCTTCTATGCCATAACCAACTATTTTCATTATTAACATATAAACATTTAACATTACTAGCATAGAGATCATTGAGATGAAAAACATAAACATTATCGTGACGATTACCAACGAATAAAGCTTTATGATCATTTGTGCTTTCAATTGTGCAATGTGATTTATCAAAAATAACTTGATTACCTTTATCACATAATTGACTAATACTAAGTAGATTATGTTTAAATCCATCAACAAGTAAAACATTTTCAATAGAAGGGTTAGGAGAAATACCGATGCTACCAATACCGATGATCTTTCCTTTCTTGTTGTCTCCAAAACTAACAAAGCCTCCATCTTTGGATGACAGTGTAGTAAAGAAGGATTTATCTCCGGTCATGTGTCTGGAACATCCACTATCAAGGTACCACTTCCCTTCTTTAGCTCTGGACTTAAAACAAACCTATAAAATGACAATTAAGTGTTAGTTTTTGGTACCCATAGTTTCTTGGGTCCTTCTTGGTTAGTTTTGTTAGATCCCTTAACAATCCAAATCTTTTTAATTCCCATGTTTATATTATTTTTGAATGGACAAAAAGATATCTAATGGCCTTTTTTTCTACAATAATAACAAGTAATATGAGGGTGAGTCATGAGAGGTGCCTTTTCAAAAATTGTATTGAGATTCTTTTGTTTTTTAATAAGGTCATATCCAATGCCTGCTATATCGAAAACACATCTTTAATTTCCAAGAAGCATGTTGAGATTATTTCTACCTTTTACAAAATTTTCAAGTGTTTTTGTTAAATCATCAATATTGTTTTTTAAAGTAGTTTTCTCATTAGAGATAGTATCAAAATCATTTTTCAAAACAATTTTTTCTTTCTTTAATTCTTTTACATTAATAGATAAAGATGCAACAGATTTCTTTAATACATTATTTTTGGCACAAACTTTTCTACATTCATCTTGTAGTTTATGGAATGTACTTTCAAGTTCTTCATAAAGAGTAGTTACCTCATCTTGAGTAGAGTCTTCATCTTCAAGAGTCATGAAACATAAGTTGGCTACTTCATTTTCAATTTCATCACTTGAGCTTTCATTTTCACTTTCTCCCCAAGCTGCTACCATGGCATTTTTGTTTCTTTTGTAGTCTTTTCCATGATTCTTCAATTTTGGACAATCCATCTTCATATGTTCAGGATTTTTGCACTCATAGCAAATAATAGGCTCTTTCTTGTTATCTTTGTTGTACTCTTTCTTGAAAAGTCTTCTTTCTCCATAATTGTTTTTCTTGAAATGCTTTTTGAGATTTCTACTAAACATGGCATAGCTTTCATCCTCACTAGAGTTTTCATGTTCTTCTTTATTTGATGAGGCTTTGAATGCAATTCCACTTTTCTTTTTGTTTTCAACATCTTTATGTCCTTTCATGGTGATCTCATGAGTCATAAGGAAACTCATAAGCTCATCCAATCCAAGTGTGAAGAGATTTTTTGCTTCTATAATGGCCGTGACTTTTGCTTCCCAATACTTTGGTAAACACCTAAGAATTTTTCTCACCAACTCACTATTAGTATAAGTTTTGCCAAGAGATTTCAAAGATTTTACAATTTCAGTAAATCTAGTAAACATACTTGAAATAGATTCATCAGAGTTCATTTTAAACAATTCATAACTATGAACAAGCATATCAATACGAGATTCCTTCACTTGGTTTGTACCTTCATACATTACCTCAAGTTTGTCCCAAATTTCTTTTGCCGAATCACAACTTTAAATTCTATTATACTCCTTAGAGTCTAATCCACAAATAAGGGTGAATTTGGCTTTAGCATTGGCTTGCAATAATTTAGGATCCCTCTCATTTGTAGACGTCCCCGAATGCCCAGGGATGGGAATAAGTCTCCCGTTCCATTTGTTTTGGGCTCATTACAGTTCAGGACTCAAATTGTCACGGTTCGTAATCTGAACCAAAGAATCCAAATCCGGCAAATCGTTTTGAGAAAACAGATTTTTTGAAAGAAGTGCCAAACATGGACTACTTTGCCAGATACAGAGTCGCCACCTAAATATTTTATTTTTGGGAAATTTAGAAAACCCTGACTCGTGCCTAAGGCCACGTGTCTGTCATCACCAAAGTTGCCTCGGCTCGGGAACTTGGGTACGATTGGGAAAGGTCACTTCGTGAGCACCCCCGCTCACCTGATCAAAGATCGGCCTCTACTAATCATGATATCTAGTTTTGAAAACATTATGTATTCTTATTCCGGTTATTAGCCTAGATTTACTATGTGATGCGCACAGCATACAAGTATAGACTGGATCGCCTGAATTGGAACAAAACATTTCATGTTTGTTTTTGAAAGATGGTTTGCTACTTGCAAGTAAGCTTAAAATGCAGATTTTGCCACCCTCGGGTGGGCTTAGAAAACATGGTTTTGCCACTATCTAGTGGGCTTAAAACTCACAGTCGATGAATTGTTCCAATTTAGATAACCCAACCTCCACCCACAGGCATTCAGGCAGATATATCACATAAGCATATAGCCTCATGGTAAGCATGCTATCATGGCAGTCACTCACACACATGCAAGGATGCTAAAACGTAAAAACTCACCAAGTACTCCAAGCCAAAACAGAAACTATGTTAGAAATCCATGCATGATCCTAATTATACAGAAATGCCTAATGCAACACATGCAATAGTCCAGCTATAGCAGGCTCGGCTATTTTAAATATGGCATATGGAATGCTACAGCTAACAAGTACTCAACTTGGAATTGAAATACAATGCAGTGAATTATGATACGCCGAGCCCCGTGCATGCAAGACAGATGAATGAATACAAACATGCTATCATACTGTATGCTAATTGAAACATGCCCTAATCTAACCATCATAAGCAGGTAAATAAAAGGGAAAAAAAAGACGTGGGGTTGGAAGACATACATCACACGCACACACACTTATTACAACATTGCCCTCGCTCGGAGGGTCCAAATAAATAATACAGTCCCGAATAAATAGTACAGTCCGAATAAATACAAAATCCTAATTAATTAACAAACTTAACTAGGAAAGCAATAAATTGGCATGCAAGCCAGGGACTACCTCAACTCTGATCCGGATGATGAATGATGTATGTTCGGGTTGCCTTGCGCGGAAATCCACTGCGATGCCCTAATTAGCCTCTGTTTGCAATTGTTCTTGGAAAGCACGCCAAACTCCGGAAGGATGCTGATTCTTGATTTGCTGCAACAGAGAGCAGGAAAGGGACATGGCAATGTATTTTCACATATGTATGCTTGACTACTCTTTAGAGAGTATAGTCCTCGATCCTCGTGCCCCCAGTCACGCATCTCGATGCATGATGACCGGGGAGTCGAGTTGTACGACGTAATATGAAATAAATGCACACATAAACACAACAAGACCTAAACTCCATCATGGGTAATCCGGAGTGTCGGCGACTGGGGAATTGAGACATGTTCCGTCACTCAGAGTACGAAACGTACCTCGTTTCCCGTGCTCGGGTTAACTCCTATCCCAAACACAATGCAATATGCATGACATGCATGAATGTAACTAAGATACAACATGCACAATGCTATGAAATGGCATACACGATGCACGAGGTAACATGACATACACAATGCGCTAACATACAACCTAGCATACACAATGCTATGAAATGAAATGGCATACACAATGCATAATGGACTTACACCACCACAAGTGGACCTCAGCCACACTCACATAGGAGGCCATAAGATGAAAATGAGACACTCGAGACGCGTGCACACATACACGCAAATCGAGGACCGAACCTAAGGCACGAATGCCACTCTACCAAAGCATGGTAAGGCATGGAACATGATATGCAAACAAGCAAATTTCAGCACTAAAACATGATGTTAAACAGCCCCGAAACATGGCAATATGGCACTCGATGTATGAGATGAGCTCCAAAACTCAAAACTAGGCATACGCAATGACCTATAGCTATATAAAGCATGCATTTTTTGATCATGAAGCATGAAGAAAGAACTAAGCCAGTCCCAAAATATGAACTTTTCCAGTTCAAAGTGTGGCCAAAAAGTGCTAGCAAGATGGGTTAAAATAACATGCAAATTTGACCAACAAACATGGTTTACATGACAAGTGTATGAAGCACATGGAATCTCACCATACCAGAAAAAATCAGTGAACTAAACATGCCAAAATATGCCCAAATACACATGGAAAGGCAGCCAACACATGCACAAATGAGGGGCTCCTTTAGAGGGCTATACAAGGGATTCTTAAGCACATACAAGATAAACATGTGGCAGCCCCAAATAAACTTTGAAAATCAAATATGATAGTCTTAAATCTCACCAAATTGACCCTGAAATGTGACTGAGAAGCATGCAAGATAGGGTCGCTTTGGAAGGCCGAAATGGCCACCAAACAAGTCAAGGTGAGAGGGGGTCACCCCCCTTTGATTTGGAGGTTCAAAATAGCATCAAAGCCACTAGAAATCCACTGGATTCCAGTGTCTAGAAGGTCAAACAAGGCATGCAACAAGGGCTAGGATGTAAGGCTCAAAATGGGAGGCAACCAAGCATACAAGATAGCATATGACCTCAAAAAAAAATGGAACCTTAATAAAATATGAAGGTGATGTCAAAAAAAGCCTTTTTCCAATTTATCACAAGTCTCAAAGATGAACACAAATAGGGCTCATCTATCATGCAAAAATGGCCCTAAAAGAGAGAATAGAGACAAGGGACAGCAGCTGACCCCAAATGGCAAATATCCCTTCAACAAAGTTGAAGAGGGGATAAAAAAAAGACACTTTACAGTTTATATCAAGTCACGAAAATGAACACAAGTGAGGCTAAACTATCATGCAAGAAAAGGGCCTAAAAGAGGGATAAAGAGGCAAGTGGCAATAGATGGCTTCAAACAGAGGAGAGCCCTTCAACAAAGTTGAAGAGGGGCTCAAAAAAAGTCACTTTACAGTTTATATCAAGCCACAAAAATGATCAAAAAAAGGGCTAAACTATCATGTAAAAATAGGCCTAAAAGAGAGTTTAAACACAAAGGGTGAGGAGGAGACCTCAAACAGCAAAAGATCCTTGATCAAACATGAATAGGAGGTCAAAATATGACTATTTACAGTTCAAGTCGGAGCCCAAAAATGCAAGCAACAAAAGCTAAGAAAGCATGCAAAAATAGGCCTAAAAGAGGGATCAAGAGGCTTACCCTTGTAGCACAAAGTTCCAGCAGCCTTTGGTCCAAGAAATGGTGCTCCTAGCCTCTGGAAAACAGCCTCAAGTTGTTGGAGTGGAGTGTGGAGGTGTGGTGCTATGGGTTGTAGTGTAAAATGGTGTAAGACTTAAGAGGTTTTGAGCTTGGATGAGAGAGAGAGGGAAGTTTTAATGCCAAGGCTCCAATGGATCTTTTCTAACTCTCCAAAATGCAGCTGGAGCTGCTGGTTTTATAGAGGGAGAGAAGGGAAAAAGGGGGGGAAAATCAAATTCAAATTTCCCCCCCAAAAGGCCAAACCCCAGATATAGGATCTGGAGGAAAACAAATTGCACAGCTGGAACACACTTGGGAGGGAAAGAATGGCCAGCCAGCTCAAAAGGGCCAAAATGGTCATCTGACCAGCTAGGTGGCCGGCCTGCTACATTTTCTGGCCGGCCTGCTACTTTCAGAACAAAAAAAAGGGTCTGCCAGAAAGACAGGTGGCCGGCCAGTGATTGGGAAGTCCAATGGTGGCCGTTCAAGTGTCCAAATTGAAGGCCCAGAAGTTATCTTTCCAATGGCACAAACCTTGCATTAAAATTCCTCCTGTGCAAAAAGGTATGCCTGTTTTAGTGAAACCGCGCAAATTCGGTTCAACCGGAATGATGCCTTACTTCAATCAACCCTATCTCCCCCGTCCGGAATTGGCTTTAGGAGATTCTTGAGTGCAAAATGAAGCCCTGGAAGTCTTATTTCCAACGGTGGTGGCCTCATAGCTTGATTCCAAGTATGCAAATGAATAGGCCCGATTTGGCGAGGGCTGCGCGACTCTTTATTAACGGTTCATGCCCCCCCAACTGGATTTCTTCCCTTCTTCAACTCCAAACCCTAAGTAAGGTGTTTTGAAAGATTTTTCAAAGATTTCATCTCTCTTTCATTCATTTCCACTTTGTCCTTGCTTGGTTTACCGAAAAGGGCAATATTTGACAAAATGCGAGCCTCGGAACATCGTAAAAACTTTATTTCAAAAACGTTTTGAAAGAGAGGGTTTTAAGACTAAAATATTTTGATCAAGATCGTTTTGATCCAAAAAAAGGGATATGAAGTTGAGATTTGACTCTTTCTCCTTGCCGAAGAAATTGATCCTTTGCACTGCACAACTTCCAAAACCATCAGTCGCGTCCAAGTCTTAAAGGTGGTAAAAAATGAGGTGTCTACATCATCACATTCATCTTCAGTTTTAGGTACACTAATATTGTCTACTAATTTGGTAGGAATTTTTGGACCTTTGGTGACAATAATTCATATGGCATAATCAGTGGCTTGTGGATATAAGGTCATCTTATCCTTCCAATGACTATAGTTGTTTCTGTCAAACAATGGTGGCCTATTTGTGACTTCTCCTTTAGCTAAGGTTGCCATGGATCGAAACTCCCAGATGGTTAAATCTAAAACAAGAGTCTAAGCTCTTATACCAATTGTTACCCAAAAGACAACCTAAGAGAGGGGTGAATTAGGTTTTTACAAATAAAAATAACAATACCCTAATAAAAATTATGACTAGCACAATAGATAAATATAGTTAATGAAATAAAAATAATTAAAATAAGTGTTCTAACAACTATGTCAATTAATGATTTTAGCACAATAAAAATATGAAATATAGCTATGACAATTTAAATAAAATAAAGAGATAAGGGAGAGAGAGGCAAAAAAATTTATAGTGGTTCGGTTTCAACTCAGCCTACGTCCACTTCTCAAGCTTTACTTGAGATTTTCCACTATTCTCTAGCTTCATAGGGTGCTAGCAACCTTTTTACAGATGGGGCAATCCTCCACGGATTTTACATAGACTTTCTAAGTCCAAAAAACACTGAGAGTACTACACTCTTACAGGATTGAAAAGAATGTGTTTTTGCTTTCACAGAAAGTTACAAGAATTATCTCTCAAAGATAAATATAAAAATGAGACTCTAGTTTTTCTGTAAACCTCACATAGGAAAGATATATACATCTCAGTGTATAATTTCTAAAAAAGGATGTAAACAAAAATTGAAGAACACTTCTCATAAAAATTTTCGGAGAATAGATGAGAGTGATTTTAGATCAAAGAATATTTTTTGGTTTCTGTAATTTGTGTGTAGTTTCTGTAACTTGTTCACATCAGAAGCTTTGGTATATATAATGAAACTTATAGCCGTTTATAACCGTTGTATTCATTTGAATATCTTTCACTCCATCATTACTAATTTGAATATCTTCCACTCCATCATTACAAATTTGAATATCTTCCACTTGAACTTTTTAAACTACTGCTGTGCTGGGCTGTTTGAACCTCTATTTTTGGGCTGTTTGAACTCCTAATTTAATCAAATATTAAATACATTCTAACAACATTTAGGATAAAGGTTTAGGTGAGAAATTATGGGACAAAATAAATTTTGATTCTATTTTTCTCTTTCAAATAAATTAAAACATAATTAAATAAATCATCAAAATAAATTTTAGATTCTATTTTTTTTTCAAATAAATTAAAATATAATTAAATAAATCATCAAAATAAATTTTGAATTTTATTTTTCTCTATCAAATAAATTAAAACATAATTAAATAAATTATCAAAATAAATAAGTCTAACACTTTGGTTAACTCTCCACCTTAGCCTCAAAACCAAAACCTTCTTACACCAAAGGAAGATTGTAAAGGACAACTCGTCCATTATGCAACTCAGCGTCGGAAACCACCAAACATGCAATCCAGGGTTGTAGAGTGGCAGCATCCAGGGGTGAAGGTAGCTTGGGCCCAGGGGGGTCACGTGCCCCCCCTGACTTTGGCAATTTTTTTTTTTTTTTTTTTAAAGTGTGGTCTCCTTTACTTTCACACACCCACTGACCACTCTCTCACACACACACCACGCACTTAGACGCCCAAGTTTGTATTTTTATTTATTTTTATTTTGTTTTATTTTTTTTTTAGGAATTCCAATCCCAATCAAATATTGATACATAACTTTTTTTAAGTGAGTACACACAACTCCAATTATAATAAGGTTAAAACTCTAAAACCCTATAAGTGTATGAAATTCTTTATTTTTTTATTTATTCACAATACTTGTGAAGTATCTTCATATTTTCTTTGTCTTCTTTGTTTCCCTTTATTGTTTTGCAATTTACCGACTCGCGATTCACCAAATTAAGATCACAAAACACAGATTTGGGATCACACTACAACCTTGGTATCTTCTCTTCATTGTTTACAGGTGACTTTATTATTATTTTTTTAAATTTTAAATAAAAATTATGAGTATTAATTTATAATTATTTGTTAAGTTTTGATTTGTAAATTTTTTTTGATTTGTTATTATTTATGTTAAAATAAGAGATTTTGATATGCTAAAATTATGAATCTTTAATTGGTGGTAATTTAAATTAGGAATTTTGGCTTGTTGTTGTTTGTGCTAAAATTAGGAATTTGATTTGTGCTAAAATTAAAAATATTAATTTGCAGTGATTAACATTTAAATTAGGGATTTTGATTTGTTATAATTTGTGCTAAAATTAAAAATTTTGATTTGTTGTTATTTGTGCTAATTTAATTTTTTTGATTTGTATTAAAATTGAAGATTTTGATTTGTGGGGGGTTTAAGATTTTGATTATGAATTTTTATTTTGATTTTTAGTTTTTTCAAACAGTCATGGAAAAATATTTCAAAAGAAAATTAAAGTGGGAATCGTCTCTTTCTCAAAAAAAAGATGAAAATTATTCTTCCGCAAAACAAAGTCACATAGAAATCAACTTAGTAGACCTTCCTGCAGATCCAGGACTACGGCCTCGGATTATGGACTATAATGCTAATGATCGAGACCGAATTCGTAGGGCATATCTACAAAAAGGTCCTTGTCAACCTCGTGATCATAATTTTCCACAAAAATCATTTGGACAAAAACTTCGGCGATTTAATCAGGCTTGGTTTAGTGAATTTCCTAATTGGTTAGAGTATAGTGTAGCAAAAGATGCAGCATTTTGTTTATGTTGTTATCTTTTCAAACCCGATATTGGAGATTAAGCTGGTGGTGATTCTTTTGTTGGTGAGGGTTTCTCAAATTGGAAGAAAAAAGAAAAAATTCAGACTCATGTTGGATGTCCCAATAGTGCTCATAATCAAGCTTGGAGTAACTGTCAAGACTTGTTAAACCAAAACCAACATATTGAAACGATTTTTTTCAAACAATCTGATCAAGCTCGAATTGAGTATCGAACCCGTTTGAATTCATCGGTTGATTGCGTTAAATTTCTTTTAAGACAAGGACTTGCGTTTCGTGGGCATGATGAATCTGCAAATTCAAGTAACCAAGGAAATTTTCTTGAACTTCTCAAGTTTCTTGCTGATCATAATGAAGATGTCAAAATGGTCACATTGAGCAATGCTCCACAAAATATCAAGTTGACATCTCCTGATATTCAAAAAGACATTATAAATGTGGCCGCATTTGAAACTATCAATGTGATTATTAGAGATCTTGATGATGCACTTTTTTCTATTTTGATTGATGAAGCCTGTGACATATCAATTAAGGAGCAAATGGCAGTTGTAATACGATATGTTGACAAAAAAAGCCAAGTGATTGAGCGCTTTTTGGGTATTGAGCATATTGCTAATACGAATGCTCTCTCACTTAAACAAGCTATGGAAAATTTATTCTCCAAACTTGGATTGAGTATTTTCAGATTGCGGGGTCAAGGATATGATGGGGCTAGTAATATGCAAGGTGAGTTCAATGGTCTTAAAACACTTATACTGAAAGAGAATCCTTGTACATATTATGTTCATTGTTTTGCTCATCAATTGCAATTGGCACTTGTAGCCGTGGCAAAGAATCATAATCAAATTGCTTTACTTTTCACTTTGGTTTCTAATGTGGTGAATGTTGTTGGAGCATCATGTAAACGCCGAGATATTGTTAGGGAAAAGCAAGCTGCAAAAGTTGCTGAGGCACTTAATACTGGAGAGCTATCTAGTGGGCAAGGCTTAAATCAAGAAACTAATCTTAAACGTGCTGGTGATACACGTTAGGGTTCATACTATGGTACTTTAGTCAGCTTGGCTAGTATGTTTTCAACAGTGATTGATGTGCTTGAAATGATTTCGGAGGATGGTTCAAATTCAGAACAACGAGCAGAAGCAAATATATTGTTGGACTCAATTCAATCGTTTGAGTTTGTATTCAACCTTCATTTGATGAAAACAATATTGGCTATTACAAGTGAGTTATCGCAAGCACTACAAAGGAAAGATCAAGATATTGTTAATGCCATGAATTTCGTTCAAATTTCTAAAGTACGACTCCAAAAGATGAGGGAGAGTGGGTGGACATCTTTACTTGATGATATTTTGTCTTTTTGTGAAAAGCATGAAATTGATGTTCCCCAAATGGAAGATATGTTTGTAGCTCGAGGGAGAAAAAGGCGCAATGCTCAAGAAATTACAAACTTACATTACTATCGCGCTGAGTTATTCTACACTGTTTTAGATATGCAAATTCAAGAACTAAATGCTCGTTTCACTGAGTCGAACACTAAGTTGTTACTTTGTGTGGCATGTTTGAATCCATGTAACTCTGTCTCTAGTTTTGACAGGAAAAAGTTAATTCATCTTGCTGAATTTTATCCCAAAGAATTTTCTTCAGTGGAGCTCATGGTACTTAATGATCAACTTGATACATATATTATCGACATGCTATCTAGTAGTGAATTCTCAATGTTGAATGGAATTGCCGATCTTGCTAAGAAAATGGTAGAGACTGGAAGAGACAAAGTATATCCATTGGTGTATTTGCTCTTGACTTTAGGATTAATCTTACCTATAGCGACTGCTACTGTTGAGAGGGTATTTTCAGCTATGAATATTGTGAAGAATCGGTTGCGGAACCGAATAGGTGATGAATGGATGAATGATAGCTTGATTGTCTACATCGAGAAAGATATTTTTGATGGCATTGACAATGATACTATTATGGAAAGATTTCAAAAGATGAAAACTCGTCGGGGTCAATTGTAAAAGTTTAAAATTTAAAACTTTTTGTAATGGATATTAATTTTTAATGTTTAACATTAGTTCGAAAAATTATTATTATGTTATTGTTATTGATTTGAGAAGAAAAAATTTGAGATTGTAATTAATGGGTGCCCCCCCTATATTAAATTCCTGGCTCCGCCACTGCGCAGACTTGATGGCAAACCATGGTCAAGGGATTAAAGGTTTTCAAATTTTTATCAATCCTCATTCGTGTGTTTGTAATCAGCTTTTACTAGATGCTATGGGTACTTACTACCCCATACTTATGTAACTCTTCTTTTTATATAAGTTCCAGTTTTACCAACAACAAAAAAAAAAAGAATGGACCGTATAGGAAATGTGCCAAGGAGAAGGGCCCATCTATATCAAGCGAACCCGTCGGACTACGGCAAACATATTTCAATCGCAAGAAAGGCCAAGTGGGTTTTGCTCTCTTACTTTTATCTTACTATAGGCACTTCTTCATTAATTTTTTTGCTTCATGTTTATTTCACTAGTTTTACTAGTCAACTTTGGGCATAAGTTAACAAAAGCTTGAATAAAATTAAATAATGAATGACAATGAGCAAAATGTTCCAACTTTGAAGCTTCATGTCATGATTGTATGAGTGAGAAAGCTTTTTGGGCATGTACCTTAGCATGCTTTGGTATCTGGGTTGTGAATCATTAAATGATGCTTAAGTAATTACGTTATTATTACTATCGGTTAATTCTTGAGAACTTAAAGCTTGATCTCACATGCCCAATGCCGATTTAATAAAAGTGTACCTACTATAAAAAAATAAAATAAAGAAATTTTCATGAACTCACCATATCTTCCTACTTTTAGTTTTGTTTTCTTATTTTTATTTTTTATTTTTAGGTTGACATGAGGGCTCGAATTCACGAAAATAAGGGCTACTAACTGATGAGGATTGGAATTGAATCATATTCGAAGCGTAACTGACCAAGCTTGATGTACTTTACCCCTAACTTCTCTTTGTTGACTTTACTGAATATACGAAGAATGATTAGAAGCTTGTTGTCACGTCTCACCAACTTACCTAGACAGAATTGCCTACCAAAAGGAAGTCTCAAGGAAGGGAGGCTAATGGAATATTCTGGAAGCTCCTGGAAGACTTGAGAAAATATGAGAATATGGTACATAATTCTATAATATACATTAAATGATCTAGAAAAAGGTTCTAGAATATTCAAGTAAATATTAGAAGGATAGAAGCAATAGAAGCTTCTAGAACCTCCTAAAGAAATGGAGGTGGTAAAAGATCCTTATACCTACCTTTAGAATGAGGTAGATGTTTGTATAGATATTTTTAGGGAGGATTCTAGAACTCTCTTGTAGGATAAGAAAAGTTTTCATGAGAAGCTTCTCTATAGTCCTTTTCTTGTATGCTCTGAAATATTCTAGAGAAGGCCTAAGATGCCTATAAATATGAGAGGGGCTAATTTGCTCCATCAATGATCCAAGAGTTGTAAAACTTTCTTATAGTGAATACAAGGCATTCTCTCAAACTCTCTTGTGTTCCTCTTACTTGTCTTTCTTCTAAGTTAGTGAGTTAGGCTAACTTAGCATCATCAAGTGAAGCTTGAGATTGTCTAAGTGTCGCACGGATAGCTTGGAAACAACCAAGGCTGTGACATTGTGGTGCCTTGTACGAAGAAAGTAGTTGCACGGCCTTGTCAAGGAATGCCTCCTTCAGATTATAATTGATAATCTCAGTCGGTCACATTCTCTACTCGTATCATGTGGTTGATATTTGAAAGCTTTTGGATGGTTGTTACCTTTTAAATTCTTTTGTTTTTTTTAGACAAACAAATCTGTGCTATCCTGTAAGGAATGAGCATGTAGTTCCATTCACATGATAATAAATATAGGTTTCTGTGGAACTTGATGCCTTGGAGCAACATTTATGGTGTGTTTTTCATTTTGCTTGTTTTTGTACCTACATTTGTGTGCCTAATCTATTGTTGAGCTTAGTCATATATTTTTAGCGGGTTAAGAGATGTGCGAGTGTATAGAGAAGTCAAGAGGTTGAAGATGCCAACATGGGATAGTTTTGAAGTTAAGGTGGGTGTTGTAGCTGGTTTTTCGTGCTCCTTGGAGGGGTTAGTCTTCTCGGATACGATAGCCCTACAGTTCGGACTCCCATGGTTCTGAATTTGGTTTTACAAGTGCAATGTGAAACAGAAAAACACAAATGATAGTCCAAATCTGGCAAATCTTTGGAAAATCAATTTACAATCAGAAATGCTAAAAATGGACTGCATTGCCAGATTTTAGAGTTGCCACCTAAATATTTTTGAAAAATTTAGGAAACTTGTGACTCATGCCAAAGGCCACTCATCCGTCATAACCAAAGCGTCTTGACTCAGAAATTTAAGTATGAGAGGGAAAGGTCATGAATTGAGCACCCCACTCACCCAATCAAAGATCAGCCTTTACTAGTCATGATGTGATTTTTTATGTACATTATATGCTCTTATTCTGATTATTATTCTAACTTACTATGTGAGACACACAAGTATAGACTAAGTTACCCACTTTGGAATACTTTGATTTCATGTTTGTTTTGAAAAGAGTTTCAAATGTGCTGCTTGAAAAAGCGAGCTCATATGCACATTTAATCAAATCATCCCAACTTAAGCAAATCAGCATTCATCTACTGGCATTCAAGAGGTATATCAAATAAGCACTTAGCCTCATGGTAAAATCATCCCAACTTAAGCAAATCAGCATTCATCTACTGGCATTCAAGAGGTATATCAAATAAGCACTTAGCCTCATGGTAAATATGCTTGATATGGCAACACAAACATACATCCAATATGCTAAAGCAAGAAATACTCACCTAGTACTCAACTAAGGCAAGCCAAAAGAGAAGAAATAGCTAGAAAAATGCATGCTCTAATATGCAAGTGACTAATGCAACTACTAGGTTCGGTTTTTAAAATGTCATGTGAATTAACTCAAATCATGCGGTAGTACACGTATTCAAGTAAATGGGAAATGACACGATGTTAGAATAATGAACCAAACCCGATGAATGCAAAAATGGATATTTAAGCATGGCAATGATATGAAACCAAAATATGATACTACACACAACTATCATATGCAAGTAAATAAAAGGGAGAAAAAAATGGGAGTTGGAAGACATAAACAATATTACAAGTGTTCCCTTGCACAAGAGGGTCTGAATGAATGTCCAAATGTTAAACCAATTATTACAACACCAAATTAACTAGTTAACTAGCTATTACAATAACTAAATTTAACTAGCTATTACAAATTTGAATGAGTCTAATTAATTCAACATATCAAAGCATTAATTTTAAAGGCCTACAGGAAGTGAAGAGTCGCGCACACACAAACGAGAACACCCCCCCTCCAGAAATCTCTCTATTTTGCTACCAGAATCTATTCTGTTTGCAATTAGAAGATTAATTTGTTTTTGCCCCAACTTCTGCTCTGTTCTGCCATGAAAATGCCACTGCCTGCATAATAAAAGGTGGTCGGCCGGCCTTAATAGGTGGTTGGCCGGAAAAGGTGGCCGGCCGACCACTATTTTTGGGTCCTGCCCTGCTACCACAAAATTGAAACAGAGTAAAAACAAAGTGTTTCCAAGGGATGTTTATCCTTTCTGCCTTTCCTTATCATAAAGATGATCAAGGGAATAGTAGATTCGGTTCACAAATCACCAATCGTTGCAAGTTTGTTGCGTGATGATCTATGGACCGATAGGATAAAGGCTCAATAAAAGATATGAAAGACCAACAATGCCTCCTCCCTATCATGGAGTTATCTCAAGGGAAGTGGTAGACATTGATTCTTGAATCACTAAACATCACTACAAAGCATGTAGTGATTCAAGACTTAATAGGTTCAATATAACGTCCGATTGAACCCAACTCAATTTTATTACTCTTTTTACCTCTTTTACTCAAATTTTATTAGCCTTTTTTACATTACCTTGCTATTTTCTTATATTTTCTTCATTTTGTTCAAAAGTGATAACTACGTCCACTAAGTGCAAAAAACGATACAGAGAAACGTCAAACAAGAAGTTGTACTTAACATGAGAGAGATATAATGCCTTGGTAATGAACCTTCGAAGAGATTAAACTATTAAGCATGGAAAGTCTCTTTCTTATGCCTTAAGCAACAACCTAGTGTTTGAAGCAACTCTTAATCAAAGAAAGCAAAGAAATAAGAAATAAGGGAGTTCAGTAAATTTCTTCTCATACTCTGCAACTGACACTTTGCCTTGTCTCAGCTGTTCAAACTCAATCACTTTTCTGTCTCTGATGCACTGGGGAAAATACTTTTCAAAGAAGGACTCCTTGAACTGAGCCCAAGTCACAATAGTATTCGCATCGCGGGTCAACATCCACCACCTTCTTGCTTCTTCCTGAAGGGTGAAGGTTGCTAACAATACTTTATTGGCTTCGGAGCACGGAAACATTTCAAACAACTTTTCCGTTTCAAGAACCCAAGCTTCAGCCTTTAACGGTTCTAAGCCTCCCTGAAAGGACGGCGGTTTCATCTTGCTGAATTTCTGAGTCAATGCAATAATGTCCACCTCATTCACATTCACGTTCTGTACATTCTGTTCCGGTTGCACCGGAGGAGGAGGTGGGGGCTGTTGGTTCGGTTGTTGATCTAGTCTTTCAATTATCAGTCCCATCATTTGTTCAAGTCTGGCCATTCTGGCCTCAGAGGATGATGCTTCAGTTTCATTTGCAGTGTTTGCGTTATCCATTTCACTATAGCAGTTATAACAATTATCATGATAAGCAGTTGTATAATTAAACAGTTTAACTTTTTAACATATAATCAGTCAGTCGTAAGCACACACTTTTCAAGTTCATGAGATGCCCTAATTGCTTTTCTAGGACACCCTATAGCTCATTTGGACACGTGTGTGCAGTATAACTCGTGGTTAAGTATCGCTCTGATACCACTCTGTCACGACCCAAACCCGGCCCTATGGGTTTAGCATCAGAATCGCCAAGAATCCGAGATTACCAAGGCCTCTTGAACAATAATACTGATTAAACAGTATGTGGCTGGCGGAAGCCAATACAGTAAGTAACTAGTGTCCGTTGAACTGTGAAAATCTGTATGCCAAAAACATTTTTCATGCATTCAACAGTTTAGAACAGTACAGCCTATACAATCATATACAACATTCAGTACGGGGACCTAATCCCTCGGTAACAGTACAGTAAAATAGTAGACAGTCTATACAACGGTACAAAACAGTGAGGAGACAAGTGGGGACAATAAAAACACCCCAAGCCATAGCATGGCAACTCGGAACCTCGCAGTGAGGCACATAGGCTGGCTTGACAAAACTGGGGACCAACCCACGCTCCTAGCTCCGGTCTGGTTACTGAGAACCTACATATATATATAAACAGTGAGCTAAAGCCCAGTGAATAACATAAAGCGTAAAGAGGTTATGAATGAATGTCCTTACAGTGATGAAATCAGTTCATTAAACAGTATTTCAGTCTTTCAGTATTTCAGTCAATCAGTCATGTGTGGTACACCCATTAGCCTATAAACAGTAGGTCCAAAAGGACCGGGCCTTAACACTCCAACAAAGAATGATGGCCATCGATCAAGAAATGCGATGGTTCCACAAGGAAACCGACAGAGCTCAGAATAAAGAATAAGAATTGCTAAGGATGCCACAATACAGCCTGTATCACAGACATACATTCATTCAAGAACAATAGCAGCTCAATGAACAGCCAGTTCGATTCAGTATTCAAAAGATAACCATTTTGAACATATCTTTACACAATTGTTACTCACAGAGATTGGGCTAATAGCAGCTAGAGCGCGTCCCCGAGAGCCAACCCTAAACAGTTAACAAATAGAACACACACTAAGTTTAACAGTCGGGAAGGATGGTAATTAAATCCTTAAACTTCCTCGGTGTGGTTCTATGTCTAAATCCTCATTAAGATGTCTAAAACTAGGCCTAAGAATGCCTAGAATGGGATGAGGATGCAAAAATACAGTTGGAAGGCATTTTTCAAAAGTTGCTGAAAACAGGGGTCTCGCTCGAGCGAGCCTTCCTTCGCTCGAGCGAGGTTGCAAAATCAAAGGCTTCGCTCGAGCGAACAATCCTTCACTCGAGCGGTCTGATGAAACAGTAAAAGTACTGGATGCTAGATTTTTACGCTCGAGCCACCAATCATTCGCTCGAGCGTGGCTCAGAGAAAACGTTGGTCGCTCGAGCGAAGAAGCCAAATCTGGAATTTCCAAATTTGCCTTCCAAGCTCAAACCAAGCATTCCCAACTCAATTCTCGACCTCTTGGGCCCAAATTTTGGAAAATACATCCCAAAACAATGTATAACAAGTTTCAAAATCCAATTTATGAATTCAAGCCCCAAAGGTGAGTCAATTAAATCCAAACTTCAAACCCATTTCAAGAACACTTTCAAAATATGCAATGCATGAACTTTAAACCAAAATCAAGCTTCAAATCTTGCTCTAATGAGCTCAATAGTTGGAAAACAAGATGAAAACATGGACTTTGTTAGAAACATGAGCATGCATGTACAATCTACCATGAATTCAACTTCCAAATGCACCAAAAAGGCCATGCATGCAACAATTCAAGCATAATCCAACCTATTGGCTCTAAAACATGGTTTGATTCTACAATGGAGCCTAGAACATACAAGATGGAGCTCAAAGACAACAAGAGGATGGTGAATTCACTTACCTAAATCTCAATTACAAGGTTTATGAGCTAAATTAGCAAGTATACTTCAATTCTCAAGCAATTCTTCAAGATGAATTCAATTTTCCTCTCTCTCTCTATGTTTGGTCGGTTAGAGGCAAAATAGGAGCTGATGAAGATATGTCTCCAAGTGTATAAGGCTCAACAAAAATGATAAACAAAGGTCCACTAAAGGTGGCAATTTGGTAATTAAGTCAAACTTGACGATTAATTCGTTTAAATCTAATTTAATCATTCCTAATCAATTTTCAGATAAATATACCATTAAATCACAAATATTCTACTGAGTCCAAAACACTAAACGGTTCCTAATTCGGCCGCCAATAAGGCCTCCAATTAACAGTTTAAACATATGAATTCAAACAGATAATCAAATAATCAAACAGATGCAATATGCAATTCAATAGATAAACTTATTCAATTTCAGTTTCGATGTCAATCAGTCTATTCAGTACTTCAGTTAATCCAATTATCAGTCATTATCAGTTCAGTTTAGCAGTAACTAGTAGCTAATTCAGTAGGTTATCGATAATCAGTACGAGTGTTGTTACAGTAGGTTTGTGTGAAGTCCTTTAGTTACATCAATGCCAGGAATCCAAATGAATTCATTGAATTGATGTTACTGACCAAGGTCACATGTTTTCTAAGAAAACAGGAGCATTTATCTTATAAGGAATGAAATGGATTATGGTTTCCAAACTCATGAAATTAATTGTGATTTCCAATCTTTCTTATGAAATGCCCATTCATTTGTTGTTCAATTTGTTCAGACATTATTAGTTTTTGATTGCATAGTATTTATCTTTAAAAAAAAAAATAGATGGAATTTTTTCAAAATCATATTGCCTGTTAATTATTTTTTAAACAAATATGATTTGATAAAACAATTATCGATATCGATCAAATTGATTTTAAATATAACTGATTTGTTTGAAAGTCTTACAAAATAAACAATTTAGATTATCAAAGTAAATCCAAAATAGGCCCATAGTGGACTGGATTGGGTAGTCTAATTGACTTGGCTAACGGAACATAATCCAGTCCCAAAAGGAAACTTATTAGATAATTAGGAGTATTTGGGATGATATAAATAAATATATTTTTTAACTTTTACGAAAAGATATGCAAAAAAGTAGAAAGGTAATAAGACCCAAATAAATGTATTTATCTAAATAAACGCACTTATATAGGTTATGCCAAACACCCTGACTTCATTTATATTTTAATATAAGGGCATGATTTTATAATTTTTTAAAATTTTTAAATATAATATTTTTTTTTCATGATACTAAAATAAATGACATTTTCTTGAAGGCATGAAAGAAAAAAAATATACAATAAAATTATGTGATTTTATTTTGAATTTCTCAAATGATTTATACACAAAAAGACTTAAGAAATGAACCAAACATGTGTTTGGTCTCACAGACTCAACTAGACAATCCAATTCATTTTAGTATGTTGGACAAAATTTAGATTATTTATATATATATATATGGATTTAGTTTCTTTTAAATTTAAATTTCAATGTGAGAGAACTTGAATGGCATGTGGGGTCCACCATGGGTTTTGTGTCGATAATTTAAACTATTCATTTTGTAAACTTTTCTATATATATCATTTATGAAAAAAATTAACTCAATCAGATAATCCTAACCTTTTTTCATGTTATCACGGACGACCAGTATGCTTTTTTTACAATAGATTATTATTTTTTTATCGACAAACACGATAAAATAAAAATGTTATGATTATCAAATCGAGTTAGTTTTTTTCATGAAGATTCTACAAAATAAATTTAGATAAACGAAATGGGATCTTTAGTGGGTCTTATTGACTCCTTAGACGCAAGGAGCGCAATTGTTTTTTTTAAGCTACACGGGTTTTAGGGCATATTTGATTAGTAGGATTATAGTATAAAATTGAGATTGTTAGTTGATGGACTCATAATCCCATATTTTATTACAAATTTTATTAACTGGATTATATATACGGCAATCATTCAATCTAACAAAATTGGTGAATTTTTGATATTGAGAGAAGATAAGCATCATAATTTCAAATATAAAAGAAGAAAAAAAAAACTGAATACATAATAAATGATTATCTCACTAATTTAATTAGATACATAATTCTACACTAAGTTTGGGAAGATTGAAAAAAGACAAAAAGTCAAAAAGTCACTATCCTATTTAAGTCACATCATCTTATTTAAGTCACATCACCTCTCTAACACATCACTTCAAACCCAACCCAAACCAACCCATATTTTATAAAAAGTCAAAAAGTACACTTATTTAGTCTTCCCAAACTATTCATGAAATTATTAATTTTGTTAATCAAACAATGCCTTAAATGGGAAATTCTACTATACACACCTCTTGAAAGGGATGTACCACATGTACCCGAAGTTATTCAATTTTTTTCTTTTGTTAGAATAATATTTTAGTTATGATTCATGAGATATTTGATTATACCTTATATGGTGTTTGACTGTGATTTTTTTTTTTTTTTGTTATTTTAATTATGACTCAAAAAATATAAAATTATGTTATTTTATTATTTAATTATAAAATGCATATAGTACACATCCCTTCCTTAATATATTAGTTAGAGATTTGAGAGGTGTTTAAGGTAATTATTAATTTAGTAATGATGCATCCATCTAATTTAGGCTTACCAGAATTGCTTAAATTTGTGCATATCAGTTGTCTGGTTAATCATCCGGGAGGATGTCGATCATTTGGAAAATGCTTGTTGACAACAGTGACAATTGTGGTTGACAAAGGTGACGCCGATCATCCGAACAGTCGTCTGATCAGTTATCCACTTACATAATTCAAGCGATTCGAACGAGCTTAAATTTGGTGTAAAGTAATGCTAGAGACCCCAAATGTGGATTCAACGCTCATGTAAGATATTTGATAAAAATATTAGTAAAATATTTAGAGTCCTTAACATTTTCCTTCGGTGTATCAATCTTTTTTTTTCAGTGTTAATTAACCCAAAACACAAA
Organism: Camellia lanceoleosa; assembly: GCA_025200525.1. Taxonomy (NCBI): domain Eukaryota; kingdom Viridiplantae; phylum Streptophyta; class Magnoliopsida; order Ericales; family Theaceae; genus Camellia; species Camellia lanceoleosa. The sequence goes on along the minus strand of CM045759.1, from coordinate 124,630,562 downwards.
AAAAAAAATCAAAAATTAAAAATCAAAAATTAAAAATTAAAAATTAAAAAAAGAAGAAGAAAATCATCATTTGTTGCTCATTGTACCTACAGGTACATTATTGATTATTTGTGTTGGTTGATGGCCTTTTAAGAATTTGATTAAAAACTAACCTTTTGATTTTTTTATTTTTTTAAATAATATTATCTTTATATATATATATATATTAAAAATTTTAAAAATTAACCTATATTTCAAAATAATAAGCCTTAATGTGTTACTTATAGCAATTTCGGTTTTGACCTGACCCATCTTGTATTATGGACTCGGGTTTTATGATTTCTGAATGTTGTTCATGTCTTTTTCCCCCTTATTCTTGCTTGAATTTGGCTATTAGGTTGTAGTAGTGGTGTTTGGAACATGTTGGTTGTTTAGTTTTCAAACCTTGTATTGCCTAGATTTTTGCTCTTCTGCTTGAGTGGCACTTCTTGTCCTTGAGCGAGCTTTGTAAACTTTCAATACTTTTGCAAGTCTGCAAAACTACTGGGAGGGTGTATTCTACGCTCAAGCGAGTGGGCGCTCGAGCGGCCCTTCTTGTGCTCGAGCGTTGGTCTATTTTCTACGAAACTACTGGATGTGTGTATTCTGCAGTCGAGCGTCACTTCTTGAGCTTGAGCGGTAATGCCCTTTTGTTTTGTGTCTTGGAGCTCAAGCGTCACTTCTTGTACTTGAGTGAAAAACTTATTATGTCTGACGTTCGAGCGTCAACTCTTGTGCTTGAGGGGACTGTGTGTATATCAGTTCGCAAAAATGACTTTTTATATCACTTTTTTAGATCTATTTCTCTCAAAATCCTAAAGTTGAGACTCTTTCTCTCTAAAACCTACCCGCTCTCTACTTTTCATCTAGATCTAGTGATCTCTCCATCCTTATGCCTTTGTTAAAAAGGTAGAACATGTCGTGGGTTCTCTTTTCATCCGAACAAAAGTGGGTTTTGGTGTCTTTGAAGTTTCCCCTTTGCTTTACTCGTCTTCTCACTTTGAGGTAGGGACTTTCTGCACTCTGTTATGAGTTTTAACTTGGTTATTTGTTGATGGGTAGGGAATGTTGAGACTTGTTGTAAATTTGAACAAACCTAGGGTTTGAGTTAAAATCAAAAAAAGGGTATTCGAATTAACATATTGGAAATGGTTATAGGAGTACATATGAGCTTGTGTTGTGTTAAAATGATTGATTTTGGTGTTTGGCATGAGATTGGAAAAAATGGGGTTTTGTCCTAAAATGTCTTGAATAATTATTTTTGTATAAATAATGAAATTGGTTTGAGAATATGAAATTGGATGAGTGTTTATATAAAAAGTGGAATTTGATATGTATTATCTCGCACATATGGAAATTTGGACAATTTAACCTATTATAAAGATTGTATATCTGTTTAAAAATATCTGTTTGGGGCTGCTGGTGGAGGATAGCTAGAATTGTTGTAGAAATTGCATGTGGGTTAGGCCAATTAAAACAAATCTCTTAGCCATTATCATTGAATATGATTATAATTTATATACATTGTACATGTATGATGTTTGGGAGGAGAAAATAGATGTACTCCATGTTTGGGAGGAGAAAGTTGATGGACTCCATTAAACTAAGTTGGCCTGTTTGTCTAGGGTGAAGGTCTCGAAAATCGTGCGTATACATAGGTGTCGATTCCCGCGGACGAAATCTTCGTAAAATGGCAAGTGAATGTATTTTGTATAATAATTATGTTAGTTGGAGGCCTATAGGGTGTATCCTCTGTTTGGTTGACTAAATGATGCGGAAATAAATAATGGATGGAGATGTAAGTTTGATATAACATGGTGTTGGAAAAGGTTGTAAGAGATCTGTCATTTGGGAATTGAACATGTGCATCATACTTACATCTTTGTAAATATTCATATATTGTATTAGATTGTTTCTACTGGATTTTGGCTCACCCTACTTGAAAAATCATTTTCAGGTGTTAGTGACATGCCTCCTCTAAGGACTTAGCTTGGGAGGACCTGGGAGCTGAAAGCTCTGTTTTGTCATTTTGTATTTAATATTTGTGCAAGCCTAGGACTTTATATGTATAGAGCTTAAGACTCTCTCTTTTGTTGTAAACAAGCATAGTCTTGGAAAGATGTAAGCCTTAGGGTATTTATTTTATTGATCTTTAAGTTGGTATCACATGTTATAGATTCAGGGTAGAGCTTATGAATGTATATTGCATGTGTCACTTTTTGTAAATTAACTCTAATTAATGAAAGATTACTACTTTGTTTATGTCATTGTGTACATATTGTTGAGGGCTAATTTATGGCATTTATTTCAAGGCGTTACATTACTATAGCCTATTTAACTTTTGTTAGGGATGTGGGTTAATCTTTTAGATTTTTGGCTATTTTAACTTGGGATTAAAAGTCTCGTTTGGGATGGACTTTTTAACTTTTTTGACTTTTGTGAGAGAAAAAAATAAAATAATTATGGTTTGAATGTAACATTTTATCTTATTAATTTTTGGATGATTCTACTAACACCACGACTTTACCTCTTTACACCCTCCATATGAGTTTTTTTTTCCCCCCAATTTTATCCATATGTAAAATTACCTTTAATGACAAAACACTAAAATTAAATATATCCTTACACCCCTTGGTCTTCAATCCCTACTCCTCTTTTTTCCTTTCTTAATTTTTCTTTTCTCTTACACATATCTTTTCAAAAAGTGAGAATCATAGTGTTTTGATAATTAAAGAAAGCAATGGATAAAGAAAATGTGGTGAAGAACCATCAAAAAAGTGAAATGGTGAGTTTTTTTTTAATTTATTTGGTAGGCTTTTGTTTCGTTTTTTGAGACTGGTGTTCGACTTTTTTTCGGTGGTTCGAAATCGAACAAAATAAAATAGTCTGGCATTACATTGCCAAACAAAAAATATAAGTCTGGTAACCAACTACCGAATAAAAGATATATTTTCAGTAATCCCAAATTGAATTTTTTTAATTTGTTCGGCTTCTCATTACCATGTATTTTTAATTTCATTTTTTTATATTTCATTTTTTTTTTTTTTTTGCCTAGAATGATTATACTTATACTCATTGCAACAACGCAAGTACTGCAATATTAGTAGACTCTAGTCATGAATTCATTACAGACAAGGTTTGTTAATTTTTTTTTATGAATACAATTTTTTCTTATTTTTAATTTGTATTGAGTTTTATTAATAACTTGACATATAAATGTATTTATTATCTTTAGATTTTTAGTAGTTGTGAAGCATTAATTAAATGGGCTTTTGACGTTGAGAAGGAGACTAGATTTGTCATTGTTATAAAGACATCAGACGCGGGAGGTAATAACAAAAAACCAAGATTTACACTTGCTTGTGAAAGAAGTGATTACTGTAGAGACAATAGGAAGATCAAGGGGGACTAATTGAGGTTGACAGGTTCTAAAAAGTGCGGATGTCTATTTCTATTAAGGGGGAAAAAATTACCTACAAATTATCAAGACAAATTGTGATAACATGTTTGATTGATGGATGCAAACAATGATAGATTTTATGGATGCTTTATGGATATTCGTACACTTTATGTTTTTATGAATAATTTTATGGATACTTTTTATGTATGATTTTATGGATGCGTGCTTGATTTATGAATTTGTTTTATGGATGCTTAAAAGAAAAAGTAAATCTTTGAATGTACAACAACAGGGCCTAGACAACTCTATTGTAGTTTGGCAAAATGACACTAGAATAATCCCATTTGTATAGCAATATATCACTAAACAGGCACTTCACAAGTGTCCCAAATTAATTTCTTGTTATCATCTAATTGGACAGCAACATAATGTTGGAGAAAAAAATATTGTCCGGTAACATAGCACTGGAGTAATTCAAATTAATTAGCATTGTATTACCGAACAGGCCCACCACAAATTAAAAAATCATTGTTTAGAAGAAAGTAACTCTATAAATGTATAGCAACAAAATGTTGGAGAGATCTATTTTTTCTGACAGCATAACAATGGAATAATATAAATTGTTTAGTACTGTGTTACCAAACAGGCACTTCATTGTGGGCTCCAATGCCTTTGTTGCGAAGCAAATTGAAATTATCCAATTGAACGACAACATGATGCTAGGAAAAAATAGTTTGTATGGTAACACAGCACTGGAGTAATTCAAATTCATTAGCATTCTATTACTGACCAGTCCTAGCACAAATTAGAAAATCATTGTTTTGAAGAAAGTGTCTCTGTAAATGTATAACAACAAAATGTTGGAGAGATCTATTTTTTTTTGGCAGCATAATACCGGAATAATGGAAATTATTTAACAATGTACCACGGAACTGGGCTGTAGCGCTGAAAAAACAATGTTACTTCCAGAAAAATGGCACCATATCACTCCAAAACATTTTAATATCATTACAATGCATTACAAACAATAACAAATCCATATATTCACCAAAATGATAACACTTCATTACTTGTCCAACCAAACATCCAATTTACATTTGATCCAAGACATCCACAAAAACCATGCCATTAGGAAAAAGCATTTCCTAAACTATGTACGGGCTATACATTCACAAAAACTATGCCATCCAAAAAAAACTAGATCCCAACTCTCATGTACGGTAAACACAAAAGTATATCTCAAACTCTACACAGGTTAGACATTCACAAAAACTATGCCATCAAACAAAAATTAGATCCCAATGCTGATGTATGATTAACACATTCACATAGCTATGACATCAAAAAGAAACTAGATCTCAATCCTCATGTACGACGTTTACTGTAGCAGACTTGATGCTATGTACGTATCGATGTAGATCTCCCACTCTGTCCATCAAGAACTTGTAGCATCCTACCAATTGTTTCATGCAGCATGTCAGGGTACAAGACACACTCATCACGACCGAGCCTATGGACTATAGCACCAACACTAAAAGCAGCCTCATTACACTAAAAAAAAAAATGATAAAAATCATACTTAGTGTTTGATTTATGGTGAACCACTTAAAAGTGAAATAAGTTAATTCACAATTTGCTTACCCACTCGGGATCCATATTAATATCATTCTCGAGACATTGAACACGTGGATCAAACTGAGAGTGATGCATAGGATTCTAAACAACTCGGTGCGAAACACGAGCATACCACTGGCGGTATCCTCGTACACATTCAAATGGGCTCTACTGTACAAGCACACTACGAGATCATTAGAAGTACACAAAAGCAAGGCAATAAATATATTAGGTTCAGATACATATAACATGTGTGCATAGCTAGATGAGATTTCTGGTTAAAGAGCAATTGTACAATATTCTGTAAAACCATCTAAGTGTATGGATTCATTTTTAGACAAAGGTGTAAGTCATTCTCTTGAGTTATGCTTGTTTATTGTTATAGAAAAAGTTTATTATGCTTAAAATTGTATGAAATTCTTTCTGTTTACATTTTGTATTAAAAGTTGGCACATAACAACTTGCCATGTACCATTGTGGGACTCAAAGCTTTTTTCCTAATTTAATTTGATAATTTTTTCTCCTGTAATGGAGTTGTTTTTAATTACATCTCTTTAAGTTTGTTTTATTGTAATGACTTTGTATGTATTCTAATTTAATTGTTATTAGATATATAATTGATCTACCAGCTGCTTTTAAAGTTCTAACTATATATATAAGTATTATTTACAAAAGTACCAAAAGAGGCGCCACCTCAGTACATAGGCTAAACAAGACAAACCTAAATCCCATCTCTAAAACTAAGCTGACCTATGAAAAATGACCTGAAAGCCAAAAATGAAAAGTATACATCAAAGTTGATTTTAATCTATGTACAAGCTATACAACATCCGCAACCGTCTATTGCTTCCTCTTCCTCGATACGTACTACCGCATATTATTGAAGTCTTCCTCACTGTTCTCATTCTTACAGCTTGTAACCCAAGATTCATACAACAAAATAACTGAAGCCAACATGACCCAATGGATACAAAAATAGAAAATAATGAGCTCTGTAACTCTTACGCTACATTACAATTGATAAGAAGGTGATTCATGTATTACTCTGTATGCAACTAGGGGTGTAAAAATAGCCTGAGGCCCGTAGGTGACCCGAAGCCCGCCTGCCCGAAGCTTCGATGTGGGCTTGGCCCGGTTAGGCCTGGGCCTTCCATTTGGGGCCCGACCCAATCCGCCCATCCGGCCCTCTCTCTACCAATGGTCAAATTTCAAAAAATAAAAATAAAAAACAACTTGTAATGGTTAAATAATTAAAAAAATGAAAGATAAGATAAATACGAAGATTGATCTTATAAAAATAAAAAATTAAAATAATTAAATAAAAATTAATCTTGTAAAAATAAAAATTTATATAATTAAATAAATAGCATTAATAATTTAAAAATAAAACAAAAAATAATAATAGTTTATTAAATTAAAATCAAACTAATATTAATATTTTTTTCTTTGGCCATGAGAGAGAGAGAGAGAGAAATGGAGTGTGATGTGATGTGACCCAGTGTCACTGTGGTTGGCTGCTATAGCAGCCGAAACAAGAGAGGGGAGAGAGAGAGAGAGAGAGAGAGAGAGAGAGAGAAATGGAGTGTAAGAGCCTAGCCTACTCTGGTCAGTCCCGCCCATCCCTACTAGTCTCTTTAAGTTCATAAAAAAATACTCATATGCCTATCAAGTAACATAATATGGTGCACAACCAGTACGTTCTCCCAACAACTAAAAATAAACAAAAAATCCTCTCCTAAGAGGAAGAATTAAGTGAACAAAAATGACTCAACCCTGACCATATCTTGTCAGGACAATATACGTAGGCTAGCATAAAAAGTTTGGGAAGTTTTCATAGCAATGAGAACTTAAAGAGACTAGTATGACAATTACAAATTAACAGTGCACTTACAAATTAACATAACTTGGGCACTTAACATAACAGTGAACTTCCAAATTAACAGTCATCCAAAACCTGGGCAATTTTCACATCTATGTAACATAACAGTGTACTTCCTCAAAACAACTAATATTTTATTGACATCTATGTAATAAGGTTGTGCACTTCCTCAAAAAAATAACCTGGGCAATAACAGTGCACTTTCTCAAAAATTAATGAACTGTAAAAGTTACACAGTGGGCTGTTATGATCAAGTGGGCATAACGGTAAAAGTAACCAATGAAAATAATAGATTAATGAAACAGTGTGCATCCAAACCAAGTTACAGTCATCCAAGTTACAATCATGCAAAGTTCAAAAAACAAGCAAGTTACAGTCATCCAAAACATTGTGCATCCAAACCAAAACCATAGTATTACAGTCATTTAAAAAAAAAAAGCAAAAAAGTCATTCATTTCCTTTGACCAAACCATGAGCCATCTAAACCTGCATAACAAAAAAATGAAATTATTCAATAAGGAAAACACTAAAAAGTCTTAAACTTAAAAGAAGTAAACATATGGTAACAACATTTAACCAAAGGGAAGTATTTTACCAATAATATTAAATTTCAATAAAATTACTCTCCTGACATTGGCTTGAACAAGAACTTGATTTTGAAACAACTTCATATAAAACATAACACAAGAAATTCATGTGAAGTGAAAATAATGAATTTTGACTAATACAAAATAAATTAAATTTAAAACAAAATAAATCATTGAATATATTACCCGAATCATATTGATGTTCAAATTCTTCAACATCATTCATTACTTGTCGAAGATATATTAGAATGTTACTTCGAAGCCAATTTTGTGTACAAATTGTTGGACAATCTTCACTGTATTTAAATAGATTAAATTCTGTTGTATAGTAAACAACAACCAAAATATAAAGAAATAAAGGAAATGAGAGAATTTTGTTTGATTACAAAAATCAAACTCGAAACAATAAATAAATAAATAAAAACAGATTTTATTTTGTTACAAAAACAAAATTAAAAACTGATTTTAAATAAATAATAATAACTCCGAAAATAAATTAAATAACTTACTTGATTAATTCTTCAATATTATTCTGATCAAGTCCAGTTTTTGACACTGCATCCTTAAGATAGATTCGTCATCTCCGCGGTGCTTTCAGAATGTGGCGTCTATCTGCCAGGATGAAATGATCAACTACAAACAATAGTAGCACTACAAATTGTTTGCCTAACGAACATACTAATTTTTTACACTCTTTCTTTCAGAAATTAAATACAGCAAAATGCAGAGATTTATAGCAGAAGATGGAGTACAAAAATTAGAGTAGAAATCCAAAATGAGGGGCTAGTATATTTATAGGCAAGATTGTGGCTGTTAGTTTTGAATTAAACAGGTGCAAAACCTGTTCAATCTAAACAGATAGGCACTGTTTGGATAGGTTGAAACCTGTTTGGTTTTGAATTTAAACAGATTTAAATCTATTGGGTTCAAAAATGGAAGGGACCTATTTGGGTGTACAGCAAAAAATCGGACCAGTTTATTTCTGGTTTAATTTGAATTCTGAATTTTATTTTACCAAAAAATAAAATTAAATTCAAATGTTTTTGGCCCAAAAAAGATAGGTATTGGGCCGAACAAGCCCAACCCAACCACACACCCATGCCCAAGCCCAGGCCTAGCCCAGCGACCAACCGGACGGACGGCAACGACGCGTGCGCGCGTGTGTGGTGATTTTTGGGTCCAATGGGTCTAGCCCATTTTGCCCATAACCTCCCTCTCTAAAACACTTGGGTACCCCTTGGGGCACACCCCAAGTTCCAATCCCATGCCTTATAAACCCATTCAAAACTTCCCACCAAATCAATGTGGGACAAGCCTTATTCAATCCTTTAAGGATTTTCCACCAAAACTCCATTTCCATGGAGCATACTTTGGCTTTAATTTCCATTCACTCGGTAATGGTTTTGAGCAACTAAATATACCATGTGAATCACAACGCGGCATAGAACGCGTTACCACTTTGATCCGCGAAAATCGACGCACGGGTCCTACCTAAATAATAGACCAAACTTAGGAAAAAATTCTAGTTTTATCTAGAATTTTATAACCATTTCCAACAATCCCCCACATGAATGGAATTTGATGACAATGGAAATGCAACAATATGCAGACTTTATTGAAAGAGTATAAGTCGAAAATATCTTACATCAGGATAGGTAGCTTTCGACCTTGAACCTTCCGTAGTGATAACCTATCGAACTTACTAGCTAACCAATGGACGCGATGCCTTGAATTGTTCAGCCATTTGTGTAAGCCAAGACAATAGATTTCACACAAAATATCTTCTAACACATCGTGGTTCTCACTGTTGTGTTCATTTTGGCCTTGAACGCTCCTGGTTTTCATGAGTGTTTCTAGAGAATTTAGCCTCTTTCATTCTCATAGAACCGGCCCCAGTTCGACACTCATATAGGTGATTTTTATTGTGAGTATCTCCTTATACTCGTCTTGATTTTATGCCTTAATCAAGATATAAGTAATCATTAAAAGCAAAGCTTGTCCTTATGCCCCTGCAGACAACATATGTTGCAGATATCACTCTCACCATAAGAATGGGTAGGGAAGTTTAATCCCTTGGTGATTTCTAGCGAGCCATACATAACTTAGTTGTCCCTTTGAACTTAGTTCATGGGATCTCCAGTCATATAAGTAGGGTTACCATTATGACGACTCTTATGTAATAGGCTTTAATCCCATTTCCTTCGATGAACTATACACTAGCTCTTTTGTCAAACCTTTTGTTAACAGATCCGCAATATTCTCTTTAGATTTTATATAATTTATTGAGATTATTTCATTTAACAACAACTGCCTAACGGTATTATGTCGACGACGAATATGTCATGACTTACTGTTATACATATGATTCTATGCCCTACCTATTGCAGATTGACTATCACAATGAATAAAAATAGCTGGCACAGGTTTTGGCCACATTGGAATGACTTCTAAGAAGTGACGAAGCCATTCTGCTTCTTCTCCTGCTTTGTCTAAAGCAATAAACTCGGATTCCATTGTAGATCGTGTGATGCATGTTTGTTTCGTGGACTTCCAAGAAACAACAGCGCCTTCCAGAATAAAGACATATCCACTTGTGGATTTTGGATTTTTAGTATCTGATATCCAATTTGCATCACAATAACCTTCAAGTACTGCTGGATATCAAGTAAAGTTCAAATCATGATCACGGGTGAACCTTAGATATTTAAGAACCCGAATGATCGCCTTCCAATGGTCTTCTCCGGGGTTACTAGTGTACCTACTCAATTTACTGATATCATAAGCTGTGAGAACTTGTATTTTTGCATATTAAATTATTTTGGTAATTATATTTAGCTACTTAAATTTTTTAATCAACAGCTATAATCCAATTCCATAACAATGTTTTGTGACGAAATTCTATAATTGACTTTTAATTATTTAATTAGTGCAATTTTTATCTTCATAGTATTATTATTATTGTTGTTGTCATCATCGTCGTTGTAGTCACTTTTATGACTACACAAATCTAATTCTTAAAATATATTATTCTGTATAATTGTTCTGTATAAAGTTTTACATTAATAATTTGTGTGCAAGAAAATTAACCCATGGAGATTAATTGGTTCAATCTCAAGTCTTTTAGTTACATATAATAATATTATAATATTAAGTCAATTAATAGTGATTATTAAACTATAAAATTATAATGATAATAACATCACGATTAATACCAATATTAAACTCCTTTAAATAAATTTATTTATGTGATTAAATTTTTACATTTAAATAAAATTGTGGAAACTAAATGAGTTAAACAAACAATAACTAAGTTAGTTAGAAAATAGTAGAGAGCAAAATATCTAGTGACTAGGTTATATATATATATTCATTGATTTTTATTTTTGTACCAAAAAAAAAGAATGAAATCAAAATTGTTTTTTTTTTTTGGACTTCCCAAGGAAGGAGGCTATTGGGCAAGCATGCCAATGCATGATAAAGCATGCTTCCAATCACACCCTAACCTATATGAGGAGGCAGCATTCATCAAGGCACGAATGGAGTCTAGTGAAACCATGTCTGGTTGGGAAATTCACACAGATGAAAGTTTGAAATATCAAGATTGAATGTTCGTGCCAAGCGACGACTCACTAAAAGAAAATGTACTTAAGGAATTCCACCATTCAATATTCGTAGTACATCTAGGAGGTACTAAGATGTACCAAGACTTAAAACACCAATATTGGTGGGGTGGAATGAAAAGGGATATAGCAAAGTTTGTGTCACTGTAACGCCCTCATAAAAGCAACATTAAACCTAACAATATAGATATGCATTGATATATAAAATGTCCCCATCTTTCTATTCATCAGAATAATTCATTACAAAAAGTATTACATGTTAACAACAAAAGCAAATGCCCTAAGGGCTTACAGCTTTCCAAGTTAACACTTGGTTACAAAAGAAAGAGTAGTAACTCAATTACACATTAAGCCCTTGGCTTGAAACTACATGTAATACATCAAAAGAAAGCAACACCAAAAAGTCTGTCAGCCGCTAGCCTCCCAAGCTAAATCCTTGGAAGTGGCATGCTACCTGTACCTGAAAATGATGTTCCCATATAGGGTGAGCCACAACCCAGTAGAAATACACTAAACCAAATATGAACAATGACTAAAAGATTAGTAGTTGATAGATGGCCAACATTGGTACTTCCACTTACAACACTTTACAGTTTCGTTTTCCATTTCCTTTCAATTCTCAATTTATAACCATGGCTCAGAACCTGGCCAAACAACTTATATGAGACGGTAACTCATATTAAACTTTTTCCCATTCCATATTAGATAAGCATACTAGCTACATCAACACATAAACAGATATGCATAAGAGCACTATCACCCTTCCAAAGGCAAGCATATGAGCGGTGTCTACACATCACTAGATAAGCATATGAGCTCTATCTATGGAGTCCATCCCCTATCTCCTCCCAAACAACATCCAGTTTAGAGGTCCATCCCCTATCATCCCCTAAACCGTGGAGTACATCTCCTATCTTCTCCAACACAACACAATGCATATAAACAATAATTATACACATCACAAATCAATACATAAAGTTAATGTATTCTTTTAACCATCATACTCAATGACATATTTCAATGATTAGTTTTAGTTTGCCTAATCATCATGCATTGTCTATAACAATCAAAACTATCCTCCACCGATAGCCCAAAGCAGTTATTTCTATACAAAATATAAGTGCAACAAATGGATATATATAATCAACATTTCTACATCAATTTCTCATTTCTCACAATTAATTATATAAATTAATTCACCAATGTAATTAGGACATTTTCCATAATTAACATTACAACCCTTAGGTTTCATTCTCATCAATGTCTCAACATTTATTCCATTTCTCTATGCCAAACATGCATCTAGGCTTATTATAATTGAAGCCCCAACTTTTGTAAATTTACAGAAAGGCCCAAAGTTTTCCAAAATTACACAACAACTCCCAATTTATCAAAATGCTAAAATTTAAAGACAAAGCTCATAAAGAGGAGTAGGGTATCCCTACCTCGAAGTTTGAGCTCAAAAGGAGATGAAGACCCAACGACCAACGTGCTCCAAATCCAATGATTTTCAGATTAAATTGATGCCCTCAACACCTTCTATCTTTTTAACAAAGGACTTAGGGTAGGAAATCACCCTAGGTAGATCAAATCTTAGAGAGAGTGTAAGTTTAGAGAAAGAGGGTCTCGGATTTTAGGGTTTGAAAATGAAAAGTGGATGAAAAAGTGATGTTTAATTCGGCTACTGCTAACTGATATAAACAGTTTCGCTCGAGCGAAGACTTGGTCGCTCGAGCGACCAGACACAGAAAACCCTCGCTCGAGCCAATAAAGTCTTGCTCGAGCCAAAAACTTAAAAGCACGCTCGAGCGACAAAATGCTCGCTCGAGCGAAAGACAACCAGACCGCTCGAGCGACGGAAAGCTCGCTCGAGCCAAAAATCACAATGTTCAGGTCCAGCACCAAACGCAGTCGTTCGCTCGAGCGAAGAAACCTTGGCTCGAGCGAAGGATCTAAAACACTGATCTCGCTCGAGCGAAGTAAAGCTCGCTCGAGCCAAAAACTACAACTCTCAGGTCCAACTGAGACATAGACGTACGCTCGTGCGAAGAATACCTAGCTCGAGCCACCAGACACAAAACTCAACCCTCACTCGAGCGACCGACTCCTCGCTCGAGCGAAGGTCCAAAAATCTGGGCAGCAACACTTGGCTCCCAAACACAACCCATCTGTAACAAACCTGCCCAACACATCCTATAACTCAAATACAAAGTAGGAAAGGATGTAAACAAGATAATAATCAACTACCAACATCAACGAACACGTGTCCGGATCACTGTACAACAAGGGTAAACCCGGGATCGCTATAACCTCCCCCCCTTAAAGAATTTCGTCCCCGAAATTAAGAACACATTTTGAAAATAGATTTTTCTCTATTTTAAACAATGTTACATTTTATCATTCTATAACTCGACCCATTACCGGTCATTCCATCTCTTATTCAAGAGGCATTTTTCAACATATATATATATATATATTTCAACATGCATTTTTCTTCCATTTCCAACTATTTCCAACATACACGGTTCACAAATTATATCACAATCAATTTACATGATACAACTCCATTTCTGCAATATAGCCAACATATGCAATATTATAATCAACTCCCATATCAAGGCAAGTCCTACAATACTTCTATAAACCAAAACATTCACAATGTTTTACAACTTAAGACATATTTAATGTTCTTAAAGTTCAACAATACAACATTATATAACATATGTTCAAACATCCACAAATAGGTCCGGATATTTCTCTCGGACCTCCAATTCACGTTCCCAAGTGGCCTCCTCCACTCCGTGATGTTTCCACAAAACCTTCACCAAATGAATGGTCTTGCCACGCAGGACTTGATCCCGCCTACCCAAGACCCGAACCGGTCTCTCTTCATACGAGGCATCCTCATCTACCTCTAAGTCGGTCCAATCCAATACATGTGATGGATCCGGCTCATATTTCCGAAGCATACTCACATGAAACACGTCATGAACCCCAGATAACTGTGGCGGTAAAGCTAAACGGTAAGCGACCTCGCCAATCCTCTCAAGGATCTCAAAAGGACCAATAAATCAAGGGGATAACTTCCCACTCTTCCCAAACCTCATCAATCCCCGCCTAGGTGATATCTTCAGAAAGACATGATCACCCGTCTCAAACGCCAAAGGCCTCCTCCTACACAAAGATAAGATTTCGACGACTCTAGGTCAGAATAAGCCTCCTACGGATAAGCTCAACTTTCTCCGTCATCTCCCTAACCAACTCCGGACCCAACAAAGGTGTGTCACCCACCTCGGCCCAACAAACCGGAGACCTATAAGGTCGGCCATACAAGGCCTCAAACGGTGCCATACCGATACTAGACTGAAAGCTGTTGTTGTAGGCAAACTCCACCAATGGTAAGTGCCTCTCCCACGTCCCACTAAAGTCAAGGACACAACCCCGAAGCATATCCTCAAGGATCTGAATAGTACGCTCGGACTGCCTGTCACCGAGGATGATAAGTCAGATTAAAGGTCAACTTAGTGCCCAAAGCACTCTGCAAACTTTGCCACAACCTAGCAGTAAAACGAGGATCTCTATCTGAGACGATCGTCACTGGGACCCCGTGCAATCTCACTATGTCCCGAATATACAAGTCGGCAAGATGATCTACTGAATCTCTCACGCACATAGGAATGAAGTGCGCCGACTTAGTCAACTGGTCTACAACCACCCAAATAGCATCACTACCCCGCTGAGTCCTCGGAAGACCTACAACGAAGTCCATAGTGACGTGCTCCCACTTCCACTCGGCAATAGGCAAGGGTTGCAACAAACCCGCTGGCCTTTGATGTTCGGCCTCCACTTAGACACAAAGACTGCCACATATCTCTTCATGCCTCGCCACCAAAACTGGCGACCCAAATACCGATACATCTTAGTATCTCCCGGATGCACCGCAAGGCGCGAATGATGGAACTCTCGGAGTACTTCCTCTCGGCAAGACTCTGGCACAAACAAACAGTCTCAGTATCTCACACTCAGGTCGAGATACACCGTCAAACCCTTCTCAACCTTCCCACTGGAGATATTCTCTCGGAGAGATTCTACCTCTGGGTCACCTCTCTGTGACTCTAACACTCGAGTCACAAGTGTAGGCTGCGCAACGACAGAAAACAAGGCCGCAGC
This sequence comes from Camellia lanceoleosa, assembly GCA_025200525.1. Taxonomy (NCBI): domain Eukaryota; kingdom Viridiplantae; phylum Streptophyta; class Magnoliopsida; order Ericales; family Theaceae; genus Camellia; species Camellia lanceoleosa. The sequence goes on along the minus strand of CM045759.1, from coordinate 124,615,274 downwards.
CTCAATGGATTCGCCCAGTATCAAATCAAACTCGCTAAGTGCTCCCAGCATTTCCCACTTCCGGATGGCTATACAAGCTACATCGCCTATGGATTTCCTGCTAAGAGCGTCGGCCACAACATTAGCCTTCCCCAGATGATAATGCAACTCAAAGTCGTAATCCTCAATAAACTCCATCCACCTTCTCTGCCTCAAGTTCAAGTCTTTTTGTGTAAACAGATATTTCAGGCTCTTATGATCCGAGAACACCTCGAATCTCTCACCATAAAGGTAATGCCTCCAAATCTTCAAGGCAAAGATCACAACTGCTAACTCTAGGTCATGGGTAGGGTAATTCTTCTCGTGTATTTTTAACTGACGTGAGCCATAGGCTACCACTTTCCCCTCTTGCATCAACACACAACCCAAATCGTCTCGTGAAGCGTCACAATAAACAGCATAACCCAACCCTCTCTCCGGAATAATCAAAATCGGAGCGGTGGTCAATCTAACCTTCAACTCCTGAAACGACTTTTCACAAGTCTCACTCCATACAAATTTGACTCCCTTCCGAGTCAATCTAGTCAACGGCGAAGCTAATCTGGAGAAATCTTTCACAAACCGCCGGTAGTACCCAGCTAATCCCAAAAAACTGCGGATCTCAAACACACTCTTTGGCTGTGCCCAATCTTGCACTGCCTCAATTTTGGATGTGTCAACAGACACCCCTTCCCTGGAAACTACATAGCCTAAAAACTTCACTTCTTCTAGCTAGAACTCACATTTCCCAAACTTAGCATAAAGCTTATGGGCTCTAAGTAACTTAAGCACCACTCTCAAGTGCTCCTCGTGCTCCTCCTCTGAAAGTGAATAGATAAGAATATCGTCTACAAAAACGATTACAAAACGATCCAAGAATTCCCGGAAGATCCGGTTCATCAGGTCCATAAAGACTGCCGGTGCGTTGGTAAGCCCAAATGGCATCACCAGAAACTCATAATGGCCATACCGCGTACGGAATGTCGTCTTCGGAATATCTTCCTCCTTGGCCCTCAACTGGTGGTAACCCGATCTCAAGTCTATCTTAGAGAAACAACGGGAACCCTTCAACTGGTCAAACAAATCATCTATACGGGGCATAGGGTACTTATTCTTAACTGTAGCCTGATTCAACTTCCGGTAATCAATACACAATCTCAAGGCACCATCTTTCTTTTTAACAAAGAGGGCCGGTGCTCCCCACGGTGAAACACTAGGGCGAACAAAGCCCTTATCAAGCAATTTCTGGAGTTAAACTTTCAACTCAACCAACTCTGCTGGAACAAAACAGTAAGGTGCCATGGAAATCGGCGCCATGCCGGGCACTAGATCAATGGAGAACTCAATCTCTCAGTGAGGTGGCAAACTAACAAGATCTTCAGGAAAGACATCCGAGTACTCACAAACCACCCTCGGCAACACAGTCTGGGTCTCATCCCACTCACTGCTCTCAAAGCTAGCAAGTAGACCACTAAGCTCCCTCCGCCCTCGCGGATTATACCCCGGTGGCAAAACACTACCACCCCGATCCCCCAAGAAATGGAAACACTCCCCGCTCACGGTACAACAAGTGACCCTCTGGCGGTAGCAATCAATAATTGCCCGGTATGACGATAACCAGTCCATACCCAAAATAACATCAAAGCCCTTCATAGGCATAACTACAAAAGGAAACGAAAGCCTATGATCGTCGACCTCTATATCACAACCTCTACATTCGTGTTTCAAAATCAACTCAACCCCAATAGGTGACACAACACAAATAGGAGATGCTAATAGTGCTAACTCCAACTCCAACACAGATGCAAATGCAGCAGATACAAAGGAATGAGATGCACCCGTGTCAATCAACACACTAGCAACTGAGTTGCAAAACAGAAAGGTACCTCTCATTCTTGTGACGGAAGACTAGATCCTCAAGTGAATAAAGATACACGCTACCAGAGGCCTCGATCCAATTGCTCACCTCTAGGAGCATAGGATCACAGACTTGACCGGGACGACGGCTCCGGATTGGCCCTCGAGGCTGTCAGACCGAAATGTGGTGAAATCCCTGCGTTTGTCTAGAACCAGACGCTCCTGAAGTGGCACTCAACTGTGGGCAGAACCTCTTCAGGTGCCCAGGCTATCCACACTGATAGCAAGACAAGGGTTGCCCCCTGCCCAAACTCTGACTCTGCGGTCTAGCTGAAGAAGAAGCAGCTCTCTGACCTCCACCCTTCTGCGGGCAAACCGAAGCCTTGTGACCCAGATGGCCACACTTGTAACAAGTGAACTCCCCCTGATTGCCTCTCCCCGAGCCTGTACTCGGCACTGGAAAGGTCGATCTAGAAACTCCACCCTGAGACTGCTGAGGGTTATAACCCCTCTGTCTCCTGCCATCACCCTGGCTCTCTTGGCCCCTCTTGGAGCCTCTATGCTTCTCCTCTTCTTCCTCCTGCATCATAAGCTCCATATGAGCTGCAGCATCCACCAGATGTCTATACTCTCGGATGTAAGACCCACCAACTCTCAACTTGAGGCCACGCCTCAACTTCCACTCAAACTCATAGCAACGGTGCTCCTCTGTTGCCACAAGTTCAGGTGCAAACCTAGACAAGCTAGTAAATGTAGCCTCAAACTTAGCCACAGACAAACCCTCCTTTTTAAGCCGGCTAAACTGATCTCTCAGTTTCTCCCTAGCAACTGCAGATAAGAATCTCTCCTGGAAAGTATTTACAAACGCCTCCCATGTACCACCCACACGGACCTTCTCGTATTTCCACCATTGACCCGCATCTCCCTTCAGCTGGAAGGATGCCAAGGTCAATTTCAGTGCTCCGTCCTCAATGCCAAGCATTTTGAACGTCTTACTCATTTGTTCCAACCACTCATCTGCCTTAAGTGGCTCCTTTGGATCTCCAATGAACTCGTCCGGGTTAGACCGAAAAAACTGCCTCTTCAAGAAAGAAGGCCTCAATCGCCGATTTCCACCGAGAATACCCAAAGCTCCTGCTATCTCTCGGGCCAAGGCACTCATAGCCTGCGGACCCGCTGGCTAGGCCACGCTGCCGCCAACTCCTCCTTGACCGCTGAATATCATCCCAGACGGTATTTCTCGCAGGCCTACCACGCCTAGCACCTCTTCCTCGTCCTGACATCCTAATAAAGGTAACACAGAATGTTAGCACATTCATAAATGTGCCGAAACTAAACACCCACGTCCTAATGCATGGACAACAGTAATTCACTCCACGTAAGCACATAAACATAGTCCCGAGGCATTACTAGAGTTTCGGTTAGAAACAGCATTGATCAAGTGCTTTTCCAACAAGACTCCTAGAAACCCAAGGATCCAATCAACATCCTAGAAATTAAATCCCATACCCAAATAATCACATAAGCATAATCAACACATGGTATATAACACTACACCTAGGTCTCTATCAAGCGAGACAAACCCATTATGATCCTAATCACTTCCCACGTACCCAAAGTATTCAAACTCGGTACGCTCTGATACCAAGTTGTAACGCCCTCATAAAAGCAACATTAAACCCAACAATATAGATATGCATTGATATAAAATGTCCCCATCTTTCTATTCATCAGAATAATTCATTACAAAAAGTATTACATGTTAACAACAAAAGCAAATGCCCTAAGGGCTTACAGCTTTCCAAGTTAACACTTGGTTACAAAAGAAAGAGTAGTAACTCAATTACACATTAGGCCCTTGGCTTGAAACTACATGTAATACATCAAAAGAAAGCAACACCAAAAAGTCTGTCAGCCGCTAGCCTCCCAAGCTAAGTCCTTGGAGGTGGCATGCTACCTGTACCTGAAAATGATGTTCCCATATAAGGTGAGCCACAGCCCAGTAGAAATACACTAAACCAAATATGAACAATGACTAAAAGATTAGTAGTTGATAGATGGACAACACTGGTACTTCCACTTACAACACTTTACAGTTTCGTTTTCCATTTCCTTTCAATTCTCAATTTATAACCATGGCTCAAAACCTGGCCAAACAACTTATATGAGATGGTAACTCATATTAAACTTTTTCCCATTCCATATTAGATAAGCATACTAGCTACATCAACACATAAACAGATATGCGTAAGAGCACTATCACCCTTTCAAAGACAAGCATATGAGCGGTGTCTACACACCACTAGATAAGCATATGAGCTCTATCTATGGAGTCCATCCCCTATCTCCTCCCAAATAACATCCGGTTTAGAGGTCCATCCCCTATCATCCCTTAAACCGTGGAGTACATCTCCGATCTTCTCCAACACAACACAATGCATATAAACAATAATTATACACATCACAAATCAATACATAAAGTTAATGTATTCTTTTAACCGTCATACTCAATGACATATTTCAATGATTAGTTTTAGTTTGACTAATCATCATGCATTGTCTATAACAATCAAAACTATCCTCCACCGATAGCCCAAAGCAGTTATTTCTATACAGAATATAAGTGCAACAAATGGATATATATAATCAACATTTCTACATCAATTTCTCATTTCTCACAATTAATTATATAAATTAATTCACCAATGTAATTAGGACATTTTCCATAATTAACATTACAACCCTTAGGTTTCATTCTCATCAATGTCTCAACATTTATTCCATTTCTCTATGCCAAACATGCATCTAGGCTTATTATAATTGAAGCCCCAACTTTTGTAAATTTACAGAAAGGCCCAAAGTTTTCCAAAATTACACAACAACTCCCAATTTATCAAAATGCTAAAATTTAAAGACAAAGCTCATAAAGAGGAGTAGGGTATCCCTACCTCGAAGTTTGAGCTCAAAAGGAGATGAAGACCCAACGACCAACGTGCTCCAAATCCAATGATTTTCAGATTAAATTGATGCCCTCAACACCTTCTATCTTTTTAACAAAGGACTTAGGGTAGGAAATCACCCTAGGTAGATCAAATCTTAGAGAGAGTGTAAGTTTAGAGAAAGAGGGTCTCGGATTTTAGGGTTTGAAAATGAAAAGTGGATGAAAAAGTGATGTTTAATTCGGCTACTGCTAACTGATATAAACAGTCTCGCTCGAGCGAAGACTTGGTCGCTCGAGCAACCAGACGCAGAAAACCCTCGCTCGAGCCAATAAAGTCTTGCTCGAGCCAAAAACTTAAAAGCACGCTCGAGCGACAAAATGCTCGCTCGAGCGAAAGACAACTAGACCGCTCGAGCGACGGAAAGCTCGCTCGAGCCAAAAATCACAGTGTTCAGGTCCAGCACCAAACGCAGTCTTTTGCTCGAGCGAAGAAACCCTGGCTCGAGCGAAGGATCTAAAACACTGATCTCGCTCAAGCGAAGTAAAGCTCGCTTGAGCCAAAAACTACAGCTCTCAGGTCCAATTGAGACGCAGACGTACGCTCGAGCGAAGAATACCTAGCTCGAGCCACCAGACACAAAACTTAACTCTCGCTCGAGCGACCGACTCCTCGCTCAAGCGAAGGTCCAAAAATCTGGGCAGCAACACTTGGCTCCCAAACACAACCCATCTGTAACAAACCTGCCCAACACATCCTATAACTCAAATACAAAGTAGGAAAGGATGTAAACAAGATAATAATCAACTACCAACATCAACGGACACGTGTCCGGATCACTGTACAACAAGGGTAAACCCGGGATCACTATAGTCACAGTGCTTGATATGTTAACAAGTAAAGGCTGAACACTAAAGAGCGGCAGGGACACTTCAACCCTTACCAATCCTAGAGTGGAATAGGAACACATAACCATGGATTTCGTGACAGGTTTGCCTCGATCACCACAGGGACATGACAGCTTGTGGGTAGTGGTGGATCGACTAACTAAGACAGCTAATTCTTACCTATCGGGTCATCAAATACGTTAGATTCACTCAGTAGATTGTTTATCAAAGAAGTGATTAGATTACACGGAGTACCAGTTAGCATCGTGTCTGATCGTGATCCTCGATTTGCTTTTCAATTTCAGCAAAGCTTGTAGAAAGCAATAGGAATGAACCTATGTTTTAGTACGACATTTCACCTACAAACAGATGAGAAATCTGAAAAGACGATACAAACCTTGAAGGATTTTCTTTGAGCTTGCGTTATGGATTTTAAGGGAAGTTGGGAGAAACACCTACCTCTCATTGAGTTCGCTTACAACAATGGTTTTCAGGCCAGTATTAGAATAGCACCATATGAAACACTTTATGGGCAACCTTGTCGATCATCAGTCTATTGGACTGAAGTAGGGAAAGCAACCTTGTTAGGACCAGACTTGGTTCAGGAGACCACTGAGAAGATAAAACTGATCAGACAACGATTAATCACAACCCAAGGTCGACAAAAGGGCTATGCGGATCAAAGAAGATGACCCTTAACTTTTGAGGTAGGGGATCATGTCTTTCTCAAAGTTCGACCTCGTCAAGGTAGTACACGATTCGGGAAGAAACAAAAACTTGCACCTCATTATGTGGGACCAATCGAAATTCTGAGAAAAGTAGAAGAAGTGACATACCATTTAGCACTACCACCACAGCTCGCAATAGTGCACAATGTTTTTCACATCTCAATGTTATGGAAGTATGAGCCACACCCTTCCCATGTTATCAATTTGGGAGATCTTGATCTCAATAAAGATGCAAACTTTAAGGAAAGACCTATAAAGATTACGGATCAACGAGAAAAGAACCTAAGAGCAAAGTCATCCACTTGGTGCGAGTGTTTTGGTTGCACCGAGGAGTGAGGGAGTCTATCTGGGAAAGAGAGGATGCAATACGAGCCAACTACCCTCAATTGTTTGAAGATAAAGGCATGCATTAAAATTTCACGGACAAAATTATTTTAAGGGGGATAGATTGTGAGAACTCATATTTTTGCATATTAAATTATTTTGGTAATTATATTTAGCTACTTAAATTTTGTAATCAACAGCCATAATCCAATTCCATAACAACATTTTGTGACGAAATTCTATAATTGACTTTTAATTATTTAATTAGTGCAATTTTTATCTTCATAGTATTATTATTGTTGTTGTTGTCATCATCGTCGTTGTCGTCACTTTTATGACTACACAAATCTAATTCTTAAAATATATTATTCTGTATAATTGTTCTGTATAAAGTTTTACATTAATAATTTGTGTGCAAGAAAATTAACCCATGGAGATTAATTGATTCAATCTCAAGTCTTTTAGTTACATATAATAATATTATAATCTTAAGTCAATTAATAGTGATTATTAAACTATAAAATTATAATGATAATAGCATCACGATTAATACCAATATTAAACTCCTTTAAATAAATTTATTTATGTGATTAAATTTTTACATTTAAATACAGTTGTGGAAACTAAATGAGTTAAACAAATAATAACTAAGTTAGTTAGAAAATAGTAGAGAGCAAAATATCTAGTGACTAGGTTATATATATATATATATATATTCATTGATTTTTATTTTTGTACAAAAAAAAAATGAAATCAAAATTGTTTTTTTTTTGGGCTTCCCAAGGAAGGAGGCTATTGGGCAAGCATGCCAATGCATGATAAAGCATGCTTCCAACCACACCCTAACCTATACATTATAGGTAATATTCCCAAGCCAAGAGGAATAAAAATACAAAAATAAAATGAAATAATAAAAAAAAAAAAGGCCTCCAAACTCCTATATAAGGACCCCATCTTTAGCCACCTTACAGATACATGGCTAAGCAAAGAAAAACAATAGAGAAAGAGTAGAAAAGAAAAGAAAATTAGAGGAAGAGGAGAGGGTCCTTGGTGGTTACCAATTCAAAACAAGTTTTGAGAATTGTTTGTAAAAGTTCTTGAGGTAAGAATACTCAACCTCTATCCTCCCTTAGATATCTTTTCTTAACTAAATCTATATATTAAAAATATGCAAGAGTGTGCATTGATAATACACAAGTGCTCAATGCATGTTACATTTGGATAGAATGATAATCTTATGATTATGTGATTTCTATCCTTCTTGCAAGTATGGATTAGATGTTTTAACTACTGATTTTGCTCCTTATGTGTTCAAATATTCTCCATTGTTTGAATTAATCTTGTATGTTTATGAATTTGTGTTTACTCTTCAAAAATATTATTTTCATCTATTCCATGTTACCACTAATGAAAGTAAATATGAAGGATTAGAGTTTCACACGGGAATAATAGTAAGAAACATTTTTTTTAGTCTTATATGTGATTCATGGTGAATACAAAGTGTGTTTTTCGCAAACTAATGAACTTCTAGCAAAATAGATTTTTAATCCGTTTTGAATAAACCCTAAACAAACTCATAAGAACACTTTCATAAAATCTGAAACTACTGGAGTTAGTTTAACATGATTTCATGTGCTAGAATATTGAAGAAAATTATTTGACAATGTTTCATGGCCTGAATATATTTTTAACTTCATTGCTGGTTGGAGGCAGCAGCAATGCTAACTTTACCAGGTCACTGTTTATTCCACAGAATGAATTTTCAAGTGATTCAAATCGGAAAAGTTATATTTTTAAGTTACCTTTCAAATGCCGCTGGTTTCATAATTTTTTATTAAGTATTGAGAGAGAAACGCTAATGTTTCCAAAATGTGACAAAATCTGTCCAGTTTTCTTATAAAAATTATTTGACCATGTTCTACTGGTTTTCAGTCTTCACACTCTTCTGGAAATATGTTCTAAGCTCAAAAATTTAGCAAAGCGTTCTCACCACCGTTTGAGGCCCCTTTTTGTTTTTTGAACACAGAACACCTATGCTGGAGGTTAATATAACTCACTGTCCCAGAAAACCAGTTTTCTTCCAAAAATTATTTCTCCATTTTAAAATCGTTTTTAGCCCTCGTATCCTTCTTGAAATATTTTCCTAACTTGATGAACTAGCACCATTTAAAATATTGTAATGGTTGAACTTCGTTTGCTATGGGTTTCATTTTTTTTTGTTTGACCATACAGTGCTGAAAGAAGAAGTGTGTGAATTCCTAATAAACTTTGTGATGAGTCCTAAGAAATTCTATCATATTTATTTTGGTTGCCATACATGATTGTGTTGCACTGTATAAACATTATGACACTGTGGTTTTCAAACTAAAACTCGCACATGCATCAAAATGTGAATTTGACGAAGTAAAGAAACACGAAATTGAATAGATGCATTAAAGTTTATAAGTGATGGGGTGAGCCCGGTTTAGAATCTTGTGCAAGTGAGTTGCGAACCCTAACATGGCACGGGAAGGTATTTCGGCTCTTATCAGTGAAGACGATATAAGGTTGGTGGTGCGGGTGTCACAACATAGACCGTTCCTTTGGGGTAGACCGTGATGTCACGACTCGGGTACGTAACCCTGGTACGTGGGCATCATTGGTAGTTACAACAAGTAATATTTGAATATTTGACCAAGGGGGAGTCAGAATTGCCCGTGGCCATTGCTTAGTGGTTGAGTGGAAATAGTGCTCCGCGAAGAGTTACTTAAACTTATCTGATAAACTAAATCTATGAGAATTAAAAAAGAAAAGTGGGCATTTTTCTTATGATAAAATACTGCTCTATTTGTCATTTTTATTTATTTATTATCTATTGTTATTATTTCAACTGATGGCATTCCTGTTATGCTTATTAAATGCTACCTGTTATTCTATTACTACGCATTATTCATTAATTGTAAGTATTATTATCGGGGTGGGTATTTCGGGTTGTAGTATCTTATTGAGCTCGTCGCTCATTGGCATTCTCGTTGCCCTGGCATTTCATGCCAGGTACCGAAGAAACCGAAGGAAATACCAAGGTATTGGAATACAACATTCAGCCCTGATTAGCTTGAAGCGTGCCAAAGTTCCATGAACCATTTTTCTAAGTTTTCTAGTTTTTATTTAGTTTCTTTTTATATTTGTGTACTAAGACAATGTTTTAAGGTTGACTGGAGTTGTAATTTAAGAACTTTTAGTTTTTGTGTTGTTAATTAATGGATGATGGTAAATTTGGTGGCAACATTGATGAGGATTCTTAATTAAGAAAATCGATTTTAAGTTTTAAACCTTATTATGATGTCCTCAAATTTTGGGGCGTCACATAAGCTATATCAAGACGAGTATCAAGACGAGTACAATTCATTAGGTACATTAGGCTTCCAATGATTTGAGAGTATTTTAACTGAGACACTGCATCATCTTTATTTCTCGATGAATAAAGATTGATGTCTACAGGTGTTCTAGCTAAATTCATATCATTCTTGATAAATTTACCAAGAATTTTCTCAATATAATGTGATTGAGATAATGCATATTCGTCAGATGTTTTAGTAATTTTCATTCCTAATATAACATCTGCAACCCCCATATCTTTCATATCAAATCTTTTGTTAAGCATTTGCTTAATTGATTTGATCATGTTTTGACTACTTCCAATGATAAGCATGTCATCCACATAAAGACAAACTATGACATATCATTGATCAGTATTTTTAACATAGATGCATTTGTCACATTCGTTTATCTAAAACCCATTAGAAAGCATTGCATGATCAAATTTTTCATGCCATTGCTTAGGTGCTTGTTTTAATCCATAAAGAGACTTTACAAGCCGACAAACTTTCTTTTCTTGCCCTGACACTACAAATCCTTCGAGTTGCTCCATATAGATCTCTTCATTTAGATCACCATTTAAGAAAGTTGTCTTAATATCCATTTGATGTATTTCTAAATTAAACAACGCTACTATAGAAATAAGCATGCAAATGGATGTTATTCTTGTTACAGGGGAATATGTGTCAAAATAGTCCAGACCTTCTTTTTGTCTGTAACCTTTAACTACAAGTCTTGCTTTATACTTGTCAATTGAACCATCTGCTTTTATTTTTCTCTTGAATATCCATTTATATCCAAGAGGTTTAGAACCTGGTAGAAGATCCACCAATTCTCAAGTATGATTTTGCATAATGGATTCAATTTCATTATTAACAGCCTCTTTCCACAAAGGTGCTTCAAGACCTGTCATTGCTGCCTTAAAGCTTTGAGGTTCATTGCTGCCATGAAGAGACTTTACAAGCCGACAAACTTTCTTTTCTTGCCCTAACACTACAAATCCTTCGGGTTGCTCCATATAGATCTCTTCATTTAGGTCACCATTTAAGAAAGCTGTCTTAATATCCATTTGATGTATTTCTAAATTAAACAACGTTGCTATAGAAATAAGCATGCAAATGGATGTTATTCTTCTTACAGGGGAATATGTGTCAAAATAATCCAGACCTTCTTTTTGTCTGTAACCTTTAACTACAAGTCTTGCTTTATACTTATCAATTGAACCATCTGCTTTCATTTTTCTCTTGAATATCCATTTATATCCAAGAGGTTTAGAACCTGGTGGAAGATCCACCAATTCCTAAGTATGATTTTTCATAATGGATTCAATTTCATTATTAACAGCCTCTTTCCACAAAGGTGCTTCAGGACCTGTCATTGCTGCCTTAAAGCTTTAAGGTTCATTTTCTAACAGGTATGTCAGAAAATCTGGACCAAAGGATTTTGATGTTCTCGCTCTCTTACTTCTTCTTGGTTCATCATCAGTTAAATCCTATTGGTCGAGACCATTACTAGTCTCTTGTGTTTGATTGTCATTAGTTTCTTGACTTTGTGTACAATCATAAGTTCTTTTCTGTGACCTTAATTCCTGTCCTTTCTTGTAAGGAAAGACATGTTCAAAAAACACAGCATTCCTTAACTCTATAATAGTGTTCACATTTATATCAGGTATTTCTGATTAATAAGTCAGAAATCGATATGCACTACTATTCTGAGCATAACCAATAAACACACTTCTGCTGTTTTTGGTCCAATCTTAGTCTTTTTAAGAACAGGAACTTCAACTTTTGCCAAACACCCCCACACTTTTAAGTATTTGTAGGAAAGTGGTCGACCTTTCCACAATTCATAAGGAGTGCTGTTGGTTTTCTTGTAGGATATTCTGTTAAGAACATAATTAGCAGACAATATTGCTTCCCTCCACAAGTTCTGTGGTAAGCCTGATCTTAGTAACATGGCATTCATCATTTCTTTTAGAGTTCTATTCTTCCTTTCAATAATTCCATTTTGTTGAGGAGAATAGGGTGCTGTAGTTTGGTGAATAATGCCATGTTGTGCACAAAATTCATTTAATGGTGCATCATATTCACCACCCCTATCACTTCTAAACATTTTAATGGTTTTACCAAGTTGATTTTCAACTTCTGTTTGTAGAGTTTAAACATTTCTAAGGCTTTATCTTTACTTCTAAGTAAATAAACATAACAATATCTTGTGCAATTATCGATAAATGTTATGAAATATTTTTTGCCTTCTCTAGTTTGAACAAATTTTAGATCACATACATCAGTATGAATTAATTCTAGAGGTTCGGTTTTCCTTTCAACCGATTTAAATGGAGCTTTAGTTAGTTTCGTTTCTACACAAACTTCACATTTATGATTAGGATTAATTTCAAACTTTGGTATATAATTCAAACCAATTAATCCACGCAAAACATCAAAATTCACATGTCCTAATCTACCATGCCATAAATTCGACTCAAGAATATAAGCAAAAGATGTGTTATTCTAATTCATAGCAACTTTCGATACAACTGTCATTACATTTAGTTTGAAGAGACCATCACTCATGTATCCCTTACCAACATACATGCCACTCTTTGTTAATACAAATTTATCAGACTCAAACAAGCCTAAAACCATTTTTACTTAACAAAGAACTAGAAATTAAATTCTTCCAGATGTCAAGTACATGCAGTACGTTGTTGAGGGTCAGTTTTTTCCCTGATGTCATCTTCAAGATCACTTTCCCTTGTCCAGCCACAGTAGAAGTAGAAGAATTTCCCATGAAAAGTTGTTCACCATTTGCAGCCTCATTATAGGTAGTGAACATCTTCTTGTCTGCACAAATGTGACGAGTTGCTCCAGTGTCAACCCACCACTCTTTGGGATTTCCAACCAAGTTAGCCTCAGACACCACAGCAGAGAGGCTAATGTCATTCACCCCGTCAGAGATGTAATCTAATTCTATCACATTGGCTTGATTGGTGGTCTTCTTGCTTGTACTTCCATGATCCTTCTTAGGGCAGCAGCAGTCAGAAGCTCGATGTCTAGTCTTGCCACAGTTATAGCATTTTCCTTTGAACTTCTTGTTGCTATCACCTTGTTTAGGACCATCTCCAGTAAACTTCCTCTTTTTGTTATGTGGTTTATGAACTTGTTCAACCACATTAGCCTTGGACTCAATGGGATTTTTCCCATTCCTCTTTTCAGCTTTACGGTTATCTTCTTCAATTCTCAGTCTTACAATAAGTACATCCATGGTCATCTCTTTGCGTTTATGTTTTAAATAATTTTTAAAATCTTTCCAAGCCGGTGGTAACTTTTCTACTAAAGCAGCGACTTGGAAAGACTCGCTTAGAGACATACCCTCAGAATGAATATCATGTAAAATTAATTGAAAACTTTGAACTTGAGAAATTACCGTTTGGGAGTCTACCATAACAAAGTCCAGAAATTTACCGACGACAAATTTCTTCGTGCCGGCATCCTCTGTCTTGTATTTCTTCTCCAAAGAATCCCACAATTCTGTTTCTGACTTCAGATGACTATATACATTATAGAGCATGTTGTCAAGGCCATTAAGGATGTAGTTTCTGCACAGGAAATCTGAATGTTTCCAAGTATCTACAGTGGCAACAACTTGCCGACCACTTTCACCCTCTTTAAGTGCTGGAGCCTTTTCATGGAGAAACCGGGCCAAATTAAGAGTTGCAAGATAGAACAGCATCTTCTGCTGCCATCTCTTAAACTCAATACCGTTAAATTTTTTCGATTTTTCTCCATGATTTATTGGTACGTGAACATGGTTCTGGATAGGGGCCGGTGTTGGTGTAACAATAGGAGTACCACTACTAGTTGCAGTTTCAGTTGTAGTAGCCATAATCTCTTATTACAAAAATCAGAAAAAAATTAAAGCACAAATTAATTTTCTAATTACTAAAACCAGAAAATAAATTATTACACAAAATAATTTTATTTTCCTTGTTACTAAAACTAGAAAAATAAAATACCACAATAATTTTCTGTAACACAAATTAATATTCTGCAATTGTTAATGACACCAGTATATTACTACTAGTTGTCAAAGAAAAGAAACAGTATATTACTACTATCTGTCAAATAGCATAAACCACTATTTGTTTTTCCAACCAAAATATTTCTTTATGAAATTACAGAAAATCAAATACAATAAAGATATCAAAATGGATTCTGTCTTAAGATTGTTGGACAATCTTCACTGTATTTAAATAGATTAAATTATGTTGTATACTAAATGAGAGGGTAATTTATATACAAATTGGGCCGAGTTGGGCAATGAACCGATATGGGCCATAATACGAAAGGCTGAATGAAAAGGCTTTGAAGTTAGTCCGGTCCCAAATTGCTTTATTTTTAGACCGGTTCAGAAGAGTACTATGGACGGATCAGTCGCTAGAGTTAGTTCGGTCATGGCATATGGAACCGAGGTATCCTAAGCCCTCTTCAGGACTTGGTTCTGGGGTTAGATCGGCTCAACTCTCTTATGGATAGCTCGGTCTTAGCATGTGAAGCCGAGGTAGGAGAAAGGAAAAAAGAAAAGCCGAACTAACAGTTAGATCGATCACTCCAGTTAGTCTAGCATGGCAATGTTATTTCGGTCGTATGGTAGGATAAGCAGTGAGGGGGGTGTTGAAGGATAAGCATTATCTTTCAGGAGTAAAAATCCTAGGAGGACTCTACATGGAGGAGTAAGAGTCCTACTGGGATTGTGCCACACGGAACCTATAAAAGCTCACAAACATCACCTATGGAGAGGTAACACAACTTTGATTTTCGTGTACACAGAGCTTTTGTCTACTTGTCTATTTTTCTGACTTAGGCATCGGAGAGGTTTCCGGCACACACCCGTTGGCTAGCTCACGTTTGTGTTTTCAGGGAGTAAAGCGACGACGTACGGGGGAGCGCAGACTTGATCAACAGGATTATAAGAGAAGATTTATTTCTTTCCCGTACACTAAACAACAACCAGAATATAAAGAAATAAAGGAAATGAGAGAATTTTGTTTGATTACAAAAATCAAACTTGAAATAATAAATAAATAAATAAATACAGATTTTATTTTGTTACAAAAACAAAATTAAAAACTGATTTTAAATAAATAATAATAACTCCGAAAATAAATTAAATAACTTACTTGATTAATTCTTGAATATTATTCTGATCAAGTCCAGTGTTTGACACTGTGTCCTTAAGACAGATTCGCCTCTTCACGGTGTTTTCAGAATGT
Source organism: Camellia lanceoleosa (assembly GCA_025200525.1). Lineage (NCBI taxonomy): Eukaryota > Viridiplantae > Streptophyta > Magnoliopsida > Ericales > Theaceae > Camellia > Camellia lanceoleosa. The sequence continues at coordinate 124,599,892 of CM045759.1, read as the reverse complement.
GGACGTCTATCTCCCAAGATAAAATGATTAACTACAAACAATAGTAGCACTACAAATTGTTTGCCTAACGAACACACTAAGTGTTTACACTCTTTCTTTCATAAATTAAATGCAGCAAAATGCAGAGATTTATAGCAGAAGATAGAGTACGAAAATTAGAGTAGAAATCCAAATGAAGGGCTAGTCAATTTATAGACAAGATTGTGGCTGTTAGTTTTGAATTAAACAGGTGCAAAACCTGTTCAATTTAAACAGATAGGCACTGTTTAGATAGGTTCAAACTTGTTCGGTTTTGAATTTAAACAGATTTAAATCTGTTGGGTTCAAAAACGGAAGGGACCTGTTTGGGTGTATAGCAAAAAACCGGACCAGTTTATTTTGAATTCTGGATTTTATTTTACCAAAAAATAAAATTAAATTCAAATGTTTTTGGCCCAAAAAAGATAAGTATTGGGCCAAACAAGCCCAACCCAACCACACACCACGTACCCACGCCCAAGCCCAGTCCGTCCGACCGGATGGACGATGGCGGTGCGCGCGCGCGTGGTGATTTTTGGGTCTAATGGGTCTAGCCCATTTTGCCCATAACCTCCCTCTCTAAAACACTTGGGTACCCCTTGGGGCATACCCCAAGTTCCAATCTCATGCCTTATAAACCCATTCAAAACTTCCCACCAAATCAATGTGGGACAAGCCTTATTCGATCCTTTAAGGATTTTTCACCAAAACTCCATTTCCATGGAGCATACTTTGGCTTCAATTTCCCATTTACTCGGTAATGGTTTTGAGCAACTAAATATACCACATGAATCACAACACGGCATAGAACGTGTTACCACTTTGACTCGCAAAAATCGACGCACGGGTCTTACCTAAATAATAGACCAAACTTAGGAAAAAAATTTGGTTTTACCCAAAATTTTATAACCATTTCCAACACAAACAAGAACCTTTACCATCTTTGGAGCAAGTGAACTACGAAATGGATCAAGTATACGACCTCCTGTACTAAAAGCCGACTCAGAAGCAACAGTGGAAACAGGCATTGTTAACACATCACGTGGTATAAGTGATAATACTCTATACTTTGTTGCATTAACCTTCCACCACTCCAAGATGTCAAATTGGGCATTCTTCACACCTTTCTCAATATCATTCAAGTACTTGTCCAATTCTGACATACTCCCACTACTAGAAAATTGCCCCTCCAAAAATGAGTTAAATTGAGAGTTTACATGAGAATGTGGGTTATTTTCATTTATCACCATATCTATTGTTTCATTTGCATTGGAGGCATGCACATTTGTTGAATCAAGCGTGGCATAATGATCATACAATTGACTCAAACAATTTTTCACCTTCTCTAACATTTCTTTCACTTTCACCACATCTCCACCAAAAATTGTTGAAAAACAAAATGGCAAGTATGTCATTTTTTTTCGAGGGTTAGGAACAACCGCAATGTACAAAAGGAGATTGATTTTATCCCCATTTCCCCAATATTTGTCAAACTTCTCTTTCATTTTCTTTGCCATCGAAGACAAAATAGGATCATTGTCTTTGATTAATTGTCCAATCATATTTTCAATGACAAAAATTTCAATGTAGAATGTATTTGAAGTAACAAATAAAGAGCCAGAAAATTTCTTTGTTACATTGTAGAACATTCTAAGAAATTTCAAAAATACCCTACAATTATCCCAATCCTTGACGGTAGGCATCTCTCTCCTCTCACCCCCTTCATTATCCAAAAAGTAGTGTTTATAATTGTAGTCCTCCTCACCCATTCTTTGAAAAGCACTCTCAAATTTTTCCATCGCCTTCAACATAAAATATGTAGAATTCCACCGTGTTAGCACATCTAGGCACAAAAGACTCTTACTCTTAATTTTCAAACTTTCCACATACTTTTTAAAAGAGATAAGGCGGTTTGGAGAAGACCTCACATGCCTCACTGCATGCCTTACATTCGCTATACAAGACTCAAGATCCTTCAATCCATCACTAACAATGAGATTTAGAATATACGCACAACAACGCATATGTAAAAATTCATGGCCCAAGACAGTTCCCTTCCACAGTTTTATGGTTCGTTTCAAGAATCTAATGGTTAGATTATTGGAACTCGCATTATCAACAGTTAAGGTAAAAAGGCCATCAATGTCCCACTCTTTTAAGAGTGCCTCAATTTTTTTACCAAGTGTTTCTCCTTTGTGGTTTTCAACTTGACAAAAATTTATGATCCTCTTTTGTATTCCAATCATCATCAATGAAATGTGCAGTTAGACATATATAACACAAATTTTGTATAGAAGTCCATGTGTCTATGGTAAAGCAAATTCTACGCCCCTTTACAATTTTCTTCAACATCTCCCTTTCATTGGTGCATATGTCTACAATGTCCCTAGCAACAGTATATCGAGATGGGATCTTGAACTTGGGTTGCATGACATTACAAAACCTCTTAAAACCAACCCCATCCACAAATCTAAAGGGCAATTCATCAATTACTATCATCTTGGCAAGATGTTTCCTAGCAACTTCTATAGAAAATAGCGTAACCACAACATCAACAACACCCTCCCCACCAACTTCTCTAGGTTGAAATTCTAATGTTTGTTGCCCATTAGTATCCCTATATGGATACTTTGTACAATTTTTCAAATGACTTAACAAATTACTTGTTCCGTGACTCTTAGAGCCTACCATATATATATATATATATATATTTACAATACTTGCACATAGCCCTATCTTTCCCATCAATACCCTTAATCTTTTCAAAATGATCCCAAACCTTTGATGTTGTTTTCCCACTACTACTAGTTTTGGCCAAGGGTGGTTTAGGAAGGGGAGCATTAGACTGGGTAGAAGGGTCAATAGAAGATGATTCAAGCTCAACATTAGGACTCACAAAAAATGTTTTTTCACTTGGAGGATCCATGACCAAAAGATTATCAAATAAACTGCCAACAACCAATAAAAAATCATTCAAAATATGCTTTTCAAATCTATGCTCTTTTTAAATAGACAACCATCAGACTCTAGATTGTTATTTGATAAACAAACCAAGCATATAAAGTGGTATTTTCAAATCCATGTTCTTTGATATTCAAATTGATGCCTCTCCTTTTTTTTATTTCTACCTTATTGATATTCAAATTGATGTCACTTTGTCTATGTTTAAACAAATGTTAAATGGCATATGAAGATAAATCGGATTATGCTCTGTGTGTGTATTTTCTCTTTCAAAATAGATTTTGATAAGTGTTTGGACCATGTGAACTTCAGAACAGATTGTGTACTTCAAAACAGATTATGAATTGTAAATTGCAAAACAAATTAATTTCCTCAAACTACCATCAATCAGAGATCTCACATGGTCCAAACAAACTAATATTTTTTACAGAACAGATTAATTTCAGAACATAATAGGATAGATCAAATTATAGAACAGATTATGAAAAATGATCAATGAGTCACAGAACAAATTAACTTCAGAACAGATTATAAATTGTAAATTACAGAACGGATTAATTTCCTCAAACTACCATCAATTAGAGATCTCACATGGTCTAAACAAACTAATATCTTTTACAGAATAGATTAAATTATAGAACATATTAATTTCAGAACATAATAGAACAAATTAAATTACATAACAAATTGTGAAGAATGATCAATAAGTCACAAAACAGATTAACTTCAGAACAGATTAATTTTCTCAAACTACCATCAATTAGAGATCTCACATGGTCCAAACAAACTAATATTTTTTACAGAATAGATTAATTCCAAAATAGAATAAAAGAGATTAAATTACAAAACAGAACAGATTAAATTACAGAACAGATTTACTCCAAATTTCATTTTTAAACAAAAAAACTACCATCAGAGATCTTAAAATTAATCTAATAGTTTTTCTATGAAGTCCCTCACAAAATCCACTGCAGATAACAAGAAAAATAAACCAAACCTCTGTGGTCCAAACAAAATAAACCTAACACTGTCAATCTAACCACCTCTATAGTTTTAGAACTGGAACCAAAAAAAGAAAATAGATTAGACTCTAAAAGATTAGAACTGGAACAAAAAAAAAAAAAAAAGATTAGACTTAATGTAGATCGATCGTCATGTAGAAGAAGAGAAGAAGAGGAAAGCAGAAGAAGAAGAAGAAAAAGAAGAAGAAGAGAGAGAGATACCTCAGTCAGTGTAGATCGATCACCATTTACTATAGATCGTCGAACGATGGGTAGAGTAGAGAGAGAGAAAGTGTGTCTGTGTGTGTAAGTGAGTGTTGTGTTCTGTCTATTCATCGAAGAAAATTAGGGCCAAATGAGGCATAGCAAAAAGAAAAAATGAGCTGAGGCGTTAAAAAAAAAAAAAAAGAAAGAACAAAACAAAACAAAAATACGGTCAGGTTGGATTTAATAAGTAAAACGGTGGATCACCCGCCACCTGACCCGAACCCAAAAAACCACAGAAACTAGGCCCACACCCGCCCGCCACGTGTCACATATCCATCCGTTGCCGGTCGGGTCAGGTGGGTGTGGCGGGCCAGTTGTCACAGCCGAAACCCGCCCCTATGGGTTTAGTACCGTAACCGGCTAGTAATCCGAGATTACCAAAGGCCTGCTTAATAGTAATACAGTAAAACAGAGTACAGGGGCATGGCGGAAGCTAAAATAGTAAATAAACAATGTCCAATGAGCTGTGACAGTCTGTATGCAAAAAAACCTTTCATTCACATGTACAGTCAGTAACAAAACAGTATGCATAATATTTACAATCCGACAGAATAGGGACCAAATCCCTATTAACAGTTCAGTACATTGTTATCAGTCTATACAGTTATACAAAATAGACACAGCGACAGACAGGGGAAATAAAAACACCCCTAAGCCATAGCTTGGCAGGTTCGAAACCTCGTAGTGAGGCACAGTAGTTGGCTTGGCAAAAAGGGGAGTCTAACCCACGCTCCTAGCTCCGGTCTGGTGCTTGAACACCTACATATATATATAAACAGTGAGCTAAAGCCCAATGAATAACATAATGCGTAAAGGGGTTAAGAATGAATGTCCTTACAGTAATGAAAAACAGTTCATTAATTCAGTATATCAGTCGTTCAGTCAGTGCAGTCATATATGGTACATCCATTAGCATAACAAGATAAGAAATGAGGGTCTTAAAAGACCGAAAGCGATAATGATGGCCATCAATTAGTAAATGAGTGGTTCCAAAGCAAGGAACCGACAGAGATCTCTATAACGATAAAGATGTGAGTTGCAAAGGATGCCACAGTACAGTTCAGAATATAGGACATACATTCATTCAGTTAACAATAGCGAGCTTAAAACAAAGTTCAATTGTTCAAGATAATCATTTTTGAACATATCTTTTACACACGCTTGTTACTCACGAGTTACTGGCTACAATTAGGCTAGAGCGTGTCTCCAGTCGCCAACCCTACACAGTTTACAGAACCAACACACACTAAGCTACACAGTTGGAAAAGATGATAACTTAATCCCTAATTGCCTCGGTGTGTTCTACATCTATATCCTCATCAAGATGTCTTAAACATGCCCTAGGAATGCCTAGGATGGAAAGAGGATGCAAATATGCACTTTTAAACACTTTACAAAATTTTTAGAAAACAGAGGTCTCGCTCGAGCGTGGATTTCTACGCTCGAGCGGACATGCAGACAAAGGATCTCTGCTCGAGCATGACTTCCGTCGCTCGAGTGGACTGTATGCTACAGTAAAAATACTGGATGCTCAAAATTTACGCTCGACGGGCACTCGACACCCGCTCGAGCATGAGACACAAGTCCTCACTCGAGCGTGAATTCTCTCACTCGAGCGGACTGTAAGCTCATGCAAAGTACTGGATGCTCGAATTCCCTGCTCGAGCGCAGTTTTCCCCGCTCGAGCGGGAGTGCAAAATCTGGAAAATCCAGATTACACCTTCAAGCTAAAAACCAAGTTTTGATGCTCCAAATTCAATCCTCTTGGGCCTATTTTCTGGAAAACATTTGTAAACACATAGAACAACATGGTTCAAAGCTCAATTTGAGAAATCAAAGCCCAAGGGTGTTTAATTCAAACTCAATTTCAAACCAATTTTCATGAACATGCTATAAACATGACATGCATGAGTTTAAACCACTTTCAAGCTTCAATTTCATGCTCTAAAGAGCCAAATCTTACAAAATCAAGATGAATTCATGATCTATTCTCAAAACATGGACATGCATGTGAGGAATTATGAACTATAACCTCAAAACTTCAATATATAAACATGCATGCAACAATTAAGCTATAATTCAACATATTAGAACTAAAATATGACTTAGTTCCTTAATTAGACATGAACCATGCAAGAATCCACTTAAACACAACAATGAGAGGTTGAGTCTCCTTACCTAAGTCTTGAATTAGAGGCAAGGAAGCTTAATTGAGCAATCTACACTTCAATTTCCTAGCAAAACCAAGATAGAACCAAGCTTCTCTATTTCTCTCTCTCTCTCAAGTCGGCAAGAACAAGAAAATGGGCTGAAGAAATGTTGCCTAAGTGTATAATGAGGCTCAAATATAATCTAGGTAGTGGGCCACTCATGTGGCAAAATGGTGATTAGGCCAACTCTTGACATTAAGCTTATTTTAATCTATTTTAATCGTACCAAATCACATCTCAGATAAATATGTCATAAAATCACACAAAATCTAATTAACACAGAACGTCAATCGATTTCAGATTCGGCCGCCGATAAGGCCTTCAATTAACAGTTTAAACGTAAAAACGTAAATAGATAATCAAACAAGCAACAGATAGAAATGCAATTAAACAGATATACTCAATTAATTCGGTTCCAGATTTCAATCGGTTAGTTCAGTATCTCGATCAATTCAATTATCAATCATAATCAGTTTCAGTTTGGCAGTAATCAATAATTAATCGGTAATCAGTGGTGAGCGTTATTACACCGGTGGATCCGTTGCACAGCCCTAAATAGTAATATATATACAAACGGTCATAATTAAAACTGTTATAAATATCTTTCATTTTTCAAAATAAATCTCACAACAAATAATTCTCTCTCTCTCTCTCTTAAACTCTCTCTCAATCTCTCTTAACTCTCAATTAATTTTGAAGTATCATCCCTAAGTGATAATTGCAATTATGCAACAATAAACTTTTTTCAGAAGAAGCAAATTTCTGTATTGTATTCGCCAGTCAATAACATTAATTAGTTTAATTAAATTTATTAGTTGCTCATTTTTTTCATTAATTATTTGTTCACATATATTAAATATTATTTTTTATTGATTGTATTTACACATTATTTAAATTAATTGTTAATTCTTATATATTGTTTTACTTACATTACTATAGATTCTAATATGTCTAATGTTTATGTCGATGTTGATACATATACCACACAACATGAATCTGTTGATTCTCCTTCTAATATCCATCTTCCAACAGTTAGGTCATCATCTAGGAGCAAAAATAGTAGTGTTTGGGAACATTTTTAAAAAATATCCATAAATAATCCTGATGATACAATTACATTTAAAGCAAAATGTAAATATTGTGCATATTTACTTAGTGTTGCAGTTGCAGGGGGTACTAGTCATCTAAAAAGGCATGCTAACAAACATTTACAAAGTCAACAACCTGATATTCCAAGTCAAATGCAATTAGGGGCTTCATCAGCTAGTAATTTGCAAACATTTTCATATGATCCTATACGTGCACCAAATTCTGTAGTTGATTATATTATTAAAAAAAAATAACCTTTTACTACTAGTGAATGTCCCAATTTTACCAAAATGATTCACGAAAGTTTTACACCCCAATATCAAAGTTTTTCAAGAAATACTACTAGATACAAGATTTTAAAGAAATTTGAGGATGTTAAAAGTAAATTATTTGACATCTTTAAAAATTTGAATGGAAGAGTTTGTTTAACATTTGATCTGTGGTCAAATAATGGTTTTGAATATCAATGTATCACTGCATATTTTTATTGATAATGATTGGAAATTAAATAAAAAAATTATTTCATTTAAATTAGTTGAACTTTCATATACTGGTCATTCGCTTGGTGTATAAATAAGAAATGTATTATATGAATGGGTTTTATAAAATAAAAAATATACGATTAGTTTAGATAATGCATCATATTATAATCAAAGTGTAGCCCATTTAAAATAAACTTTACAAATACTTGTTGAAGGTGATTTATTTCATATTTGTTGTTGTGCCCATATTTTAAATTTGATTGTTAAATAAGCTATGCATGTATACAAGACTTCTGTACTTGTAATAAAAAATGCAATTTTTACTATCATGTCTTCTGGTAATTGAATTTTGGAATATAAAAAAATTTGTCAACGAGAAAATATGCCATTTAAAAAATTAATTTTAGATATAGATAGTAGGTGGAATGCAACATATAATATGTTAAAAATAGCTTGTAAACAAAGAAGAGCAATAAATTTATTTTTTGTAACAACATCAATAGGAGGAGTACTGACTCCCACAGAACTTAATTGGCGCCAAGTAGCCTTGTATAAAGATTTTTTTAAAGTTTTCAATACTTCAACAAAATTATTTTCTTATATATATATATATATATATTCCTACTTCACCATTTGGTTTACATATGCTAGCAGAAATAATTAAAGTTTTTATAAAATATATGGGTAATGAATATTATATAACCATTATTACTTCAATGAAAGAAAAATTTGATAAATATTTTGATCATTTGCCTCATCTATTAGGTTTAACCATAATAATTGATCCTATATGTAAAGAAATTGGTTTACAAGAATTTTTAAAGCATCTTTTTGCTGATCAAACACAGTTTGCCCCTATTATGCAAACATGTACACTACAACAATTTGCACCTTCACCGACCAAATTTGGTAACTAAAACCTTTTTACTCGCCAAAAGTCACACTTTTACCGACTAATCTTGCTGTTAGTTGCCAATATTTAGCATTTTAGCTACTAAAATTTTTTAATAGCCATATATTAGTTATTGGCGACTAAAAAAAAATTTAGTCGCTAAAATTCATGTAAATAGGCGGCTAAAAATGTTTTAGTAGGCGTTTGTCTATTTTTTGGCTACTAAAATTGATTTTAGTCAGCGTATATATCCTTTTTGCGACAAAAAAAAAAGTTTAGTCGCCAAAAGATAGGTTTATTTACTAAACTATCAGTGTCTAAAATAATTTAGTCGTTTTATGGTTTGTATTTTCCGACAAAAACAATACTTTGTAGCCAAATTAGACAAATATTGACTATTTTTGCCGACTAAATAGAATTTGGTCGCTAAAAGTAGGCCAAAAAAAATTTGAGGGAAGCTTTTGAATTGGCGCCCTCCCGTTCACACTTATTTTTTTGTATCTATTCTGTCTCACAAACACAGACCACTCACTACAAAACCAGAGGCCTGCTCACCACCGATTGTCACTATCACCGTCACTGGCCACCGTCCGTTCCCACCGTTGCACGTCGTCGCTACCACCACCGACGCTGAAATCACCACCAACACTACCGCAAATCACGGGTTTGTCTCTATCTCTCTCTGTTTAGTCCTGTCTCGGGCGTTATGACCTGTTTCTCTCTCTCTCTCTCTCTCTCTCTCTCTCTATATATATATATATATATATCAAGCCATCTCTCTGGTTCCCTCTCTCTGTCTCTCCCCCTTCCCCTATTTCCCCATTTCTCATACTTCATCTAGGGTTTATATGATTTTTTAGTTTATTTTTGTACTGATTTCGGTTAAGGGCTCATTGGTTGAAGTGTTTGATTTCTATGAAATTATGAAATTCTTCATATCCAAAATGGGTTTGATTTTTGTTTTATGGGTTTGATTTTTGTGTTATGGATTTGTGGGCCCCGCTGTTACATCTCTCTATATCACAGAGGTAAAACAACCATATTTTGTTGCATTTATAGCGCAAAATGTATAGGTGTCAAATTTATTTGTTTGTATTTTTTGGTAACTTAGAGATCCATATTCTAGGAGTTCTTCTCTCTTATTTGGTTTTACTTGTATGTATGAACAGGTTTCTCCTTCTTTTGTTCGAGGTACTTGTGGAAGCTTCATTCAAATTGCAACATGTTTTCAACTAATTGGAGCTCTATTCATTGGAATCCCTGCCAAGAGCATTGTTGGTTAGTAAGCAAAAAGTAATGAATGCTACAGTATTTTTAATTTTATCAGGGACTAAACTAGTTGAACATTTTTATTGTTATTTTTTATTAATTTATTTCTGTCTAGGAAGAAGTGGTTGGTAAAAAAATTATTATACTTTCTGCTCAGGTGGCATTTATGTTTTTGGGTATTTGAAATTCCAGCTGCAATGCTTGCTCTTGCCATAGCATTCTGTGCAGGGAGTCCACATTGGCTACATAAGGTTTGCTGTCATTTGTATCTGTTATTTTCCGGAGATTGATTTTTAGATTATTTTTTGTGTGTGAACACTGGCTATTGTCTTTAATGGCTGAAATGCTTACGAAGATAATATTTTTTTGATGTATAAAAGAGAGATTTGAAATGAATGGAAGTTATTGTTGATATTAGTCAAGGAAGCAGATACCCTACTTATTCTTATAATTGCTATTGTTTTCTTCCCTTTGCACAATCTGCTTGCAAATGGTCTTTGTTGTCCTTTATCAACTATTTTCAATATTCTCCACAAGTTAACTCTCTCTCTCTCTCTCTCTCTCTCTCTCTCTAGTAATCCTCATGATGTTAAGCAGATGACTAAAATAAATTTTGAGTTTTGCATATATTGGAAGCATCATTTTCTCGGAGTTCAAGTTGACTTCAATTTGTAAGCATGTTGTCATTTATATCGTTGTATTCTAGGTGGTTTTTTTCTCTTCATGACATACTTCTCTTTATGTACCAAACTAACTCAATTTTTTTTTATGTACATACCTTGCAACCTAGACTTATTCCACCCCTACCTGCGTGGTTAATCTTTATTTGTTCATTTTTTTTCCTTTTATGTTTTGATTTTATGTTATATGTAGAACTGTGGATGCATGACTTGGTTGATGAGGAGATGTAGGGATTTAAGTACTTGGATTTAAGTTTTTTTTTTTGGGGGGGTATTGTTTGGGTATTTAAATGTGGCCTCCTTGGGTATGTTGGTTGATGAAAAAAGTGATTGAAAACTTTAGTATTACTTGGGAGAAATTAGTTTTTTCACTTGTTGAAGATTGATGAAGATTCGTTTGAGTAAAATTTGTTTGGTTCATATTTCCCTGCTTTCTTAGCAATTCCCATGGGAATTTGAAACCTTAAAGTTCGAAGTTGTATGAAAGGATTTGATTGAGGTTTTTACTTATAGGACTTGTTCCTCTTTGGTTGGAAATTAAATCTTTTTGGAAAAGAATTTGTTGCTCTTACCATCTAAACTGCAGAATAGAAAAGATAATTAAATAAGGTTTTGTTAGTTGGATTTTTGTTTTTGAAGACAATGGATAGTGGAATATCTACATTTTCACTGTGAATAAGCGAATAAGCAAAGATAATCGCCTTGATTTGTCAATCATTCATGTGAAAGTTCAAAATTAAATTTGATGCCTGATACATGACTAACTACTCTACTATGATCCCATTGAGCTGAAATAATTTCAGGGGCCGTGCTTGGTGTACTGTGACCCCATTGAGCTGAAAGAATTTTTATTTTATGAATAATTTCATCTATTTGAGGTTAGTTTGATATAATTCTAACTTGGGGAGGGGGGAGGAATTGAATGACCCCTTCAAACAAAATTCCTAAGAGTGTCGAGAGTAGTCAGTGGCTGTGGAAAGCCAGAATTGCTATTTACTTATCATAAAAACAATCTTCTGCATAATTCATGTAGCTAACTAATTGGAATAATGATCCTTTTGCCAACTCTTGATTTTGGTATATATTTATATGTATTAGAGATGGTGATTTGAGTGAGAAACTCAAATTTGTTTTCATCATAAATTCATGATGTGGAATTTCCAGTGATTATCTTGTCTTTTTTTCTCTAATTTTAATTGTTTATAACTTTCTATAGTTTCATTTTGGATTTTATTTTTTTACTTAAGGATGGTTTGACTAAATCCCCAAAGTTGAAGAGTTCAAGGATTTATGATGAATTTCAAACATGATGTGTAATATATGCAGGTGAATGTTTGTATGTATATATAATGCTGTGTGGATATGTATAATAATGTTGTGTGTGTGTATGCAAATGTCTAATATATAATGTATGTGGCCCTAAATTAATGAGCAACATACACAAGTCCTCTAGTAAGAAATGATCCAATCATTTTGTCATTTCACAGAATACAAGTGAAGTAGAGAAATACATAAGGTTGATTAGGAGACTTAATTAATCTCAAATTTACGCGTGTTATACATAGAGAAACCTGATTTTATTCGCAACGTACCATTGTTTTTTTAATAGAATCCATTAGGTTTTTGAATCCCCTCTATTGCATTTGAATGCTCCAACTTTGCTTACTGGTTGCCATCCAGCTTTAGCCCAAAGTAGATATGAGGAAAATGTGCCCACTATTAAACAACATACACAAATCTTTTGGTCTTTGGAAAGGAAATTCAAGTTATTTGGTTTAGTTACCAGTGAGTGATAGTTCAATATGTTTTGATATAATGCCTTCCTGCTCACATGCACTCTTTTTTTCTCTCCTTCAGAATCATTCCTAGCTACTACTCGTGAACTTCAGCGTATATATGGAAAGGATGAAGGGAAACAATTGTCGTAAATTTTCCTTGTTCAAATATAAAGGTGGGAAAATCTTTTCCTTATTTTTGTGCAGATAATTATATATCTTTTCGGTATTTTTTTGTTATTAATCATAGCAATGTAAGTATTAGGAGGTCAAGCATCCTTATGGTTTAGAGATGAGTTTTTGTTGTGGAACTGGAAATCAACATTACTGGCGAAGAAAGAACCTTATACATTGGTCACTTAATATAAGTTTCAACTGCATCATCTTAAACATTCTAAAGAAGAAATGAAAATGAAGATAGTTGTTATTGGGTAGTTAGTTTATATGATACTTCATCACATGTTTGGTCCTTGTGATTAATCTTTCATAAACCATATGCAAAACAGAAGCCTTTTAAGATAGTTTATGTACTTTGTCATGTGTTTGGTCCATGTAGTTAATCTATGCGCGCGTGCATGTGTTCATTTTAACTCAAACTTATCTATTTACTTTGACAACTTTCTTTAGCGTTTTTGGGTCAGTTTTGGTTATTTTTGTAATTCCTTTAAGATTCTTATTTGAACTAAAATCGCTTTTTACTTTATGTTAGCCAACTTTCGGATACGAAATCATTTGGCTATCTATTTATGTGGTGCTCTTCCTTTATAGTTTTCACTACCAACTAGGAGCTTCCTTAACTTGGAGAATGAAAATTTTCTTTCAGAAATTCTAAATTAGATTTCACATGCATTAACTTCTCATTTGGCACTCAATTAGCCCACTAGGAATGTTTATGGCTTTAGCATAGTTATAGCCAAATATGGCCTAAACTTAATCGAAATAGGGCTTTCGAGAGAGAAAATTCAAAATAGCCACCAAACCACTGTGTGGCTCTCATGGACAGCTTCCCCATGACAAATAGAACTTGTGACAACTGACAGAATGTAATTCGGACCCGTAGGTTGGGAGTTAGAGCCGAATACACCCTAAACTTAGTTGAAAAATGGCGTTTTAGGGGCAAAAATTCAAAACAGATCCCGAACCACCATGTGGCTCACACGGATAGCTTTGCCATGAAAAATAGGACTTGTGAGAACTGATAGAATGTAATTCAAATCCGTAGGTTGGGAGTTAGAGCCGAAAACGCCATAGTCTTAGTCGAAAAAGGGCATTTCGGGGGCAAAAAATCAAAACAGCCCCCAAACCACCGTGTGGCTCACATAGACAGTTCCCCCATGACAAATAGGACTTGTGACAACTGACGGAACGTAATTTAGACCCATAGGTTGGGAGTTAGAGCTGAATACGCCTTAAACTAAGTCGAAAAAAGGCGTTTCGGGGGCGAAAATTCAAAACAGCCCCCGAACCACCGTATGGCTCACATGGACTGTTCCCCCATGACAAATAGGACTTGTGACAACTGACGGAACGTAACTCAGACCCGTAGGTTGGGAGTTAGAGCCGAATACGCCCTAAACTTAGTCGAAAAATGGCGTTTCGAGGGCGAAAATTCAAAACAGCCCCCGAACCACTGTGTAGCTCACACAGATAGTTCCACCATGACAAATAGGACTTGTAAGAACTGACGGAACGTAATTTGGACCCGTAGGTTGAGAGTTAGAGCCGAATATGCCTTAAACTTGGTCAAAAAATGGCGTTTCGGGGGCGAAAATTCAAAACAACCCTCAAACCACTGTGTGGCTTACATGGATAGCTTCGCCATGACAAATAGGACTTGTGAGAACTGACAAAATGTAATTCGAACTCGTAGGTTGGGAGTTAGAGCTGAAAACGCCCTAATCTTAGTCGAAAAATGGCGTTTCGGGGGTAAAAATTCAAAACGGCCCCCGAACACCGTGTAGCTCACACGAATAGCTTTGTCATGACAACTAGGACTTGTGAGATATGACGGAACATAATTCGGACCCATAAGTTGGGAGTTAGAGCCAAATATGCCCTAAACTTACTCGAAAAAGGGCTTTCCGGAGGCGAAAATTCATAACAGCCCCCAAATACGCCTTGCACTTAGTCGAAAAACTTGCAACACTTAGTTAAAAAAGCAACAACTTTATTAAAATAATATCTACATATTCTAATAATTGCCTTTGTATATTTATAGGACGAAGAAATTACATATTACATTGTTTGTGCAGTTGGTTGGAATAAATATTGCATGATACATATATATATATACTTTCTTTTATTTCCAAAAAAACATTTCTCGATTGTTCTACCTTAAATGCATGTTAGAACATGTTTCATATGGCTAACTGAATTGATATTTTGTAACCAATTCTAATGTTTCGTTTTTTGTTTTTCTTTGTAAATGGCTTTGTTACGTTGACTTGTGGATAATCCATATTGGTGTATGAAGAAGAATTTTCATTTTTGTGTAGAACTAATATAATACTTTTGTCGCCCTCAGCTTTTGTGTAGTTCATTATTACTGATACAGAAAACTTTTGGCACTCAACAGATAATGACTGTCGTGGTACATAGATCACCTTCTGTCGTGGTACATATATGCCATTTGTTGGCGTACATATAGGACGTTTTGTCATGGTCCATAGAAAACTTTTGTCGTGATACATATATCACCTTTTGTTGTGGTGCAAATTACGATGGTAATTTGTACCATGCCAAATGATAATTTCGCTTGGTAGTAAATGTATTTTTTTATATACGGGGGGCTTTGATTTTTGTATGATATATTTTGTATGGAATTATTATTTTAGTTTGGACAATAGTTGATTTGTATAGACTTTGACATTTAATGTTATTTATTTTTGATATATAGATGCAGATTGTGGAATGATTGATAGTATGTATCATTTTGTTTTTATACGTATTACAGATTACATTGTATATAGACAAGTTGTGGAGAAATTATAATTTCGCGATAAAACATAATATCATGTTTTTGGCGACTAAACAATTAGTAACTAAAAAGGAATTGGGAAAAGACATTTGGCGACTAAAAGTTTAGTAGCTAAAAAAAAAAAATAGACATTTGGCGACTAAAACTTTAATAGCAAAAAAAAAAATCAAACATTTGGCGACTAAAATATTTCATAGCTAAAAACAAAAAACTAAATTATAAACACACTTTTTTCGACTAAAATTTTAGTAGCCAAAAATGTAGAACTTTAGGCTACCAAATATTTAGTAGTCAAAAGAGGAACTCTTTGCCGACTAAACATTTAGTAGCCAAAGATGGAGACATTCGGCAACTAAATTTTTAGTAACTAAAAAAGAACTCTTTGTCGACTAAAATTTTAGTAGCTAAAAAGGTGAGACTTTAGGCGACTAAAAGTTTGGTCGCAGAAAATGGTCTAATTTAATGTAATGTCCAACCTTTTGGCGACTAAATATTTATCCGGCAAATGAATACATTTGGCAACTAAAATAATTTTAGTCACCAATTAGCTTTCCCGACTACTCTTCGGCTACTAATTTTGCAACCAAAAAATTTAGTCGCTAAAGCCCTTCGGCGACTAAAAATTGACTTTTGGCGACTAAAAATTTAGTCGCCAAAAGTGAAAATTCTTGTAGTGGTAATAGATTATTTAAAGAATACAGGGCAGCTGCATCTATAAATACACCTACACACACTGCACTAGTAGTCTCATCTCGAGACGGGAGATTAAGTGTTTTTTCAATAATAAAAAGTAGAAAAATATCTCAATATACAAGTGTAAGTAGTTTTGAACTACAACGTTATTTGGAAAGCCCGTCAGTGGATCATTTCGATGATTTTGACATTTTGAAATGGTAGAAACAAAATGAAACTATGTGGCCTGTGGTTTCACAGATGGCCTATGATATACTAACAATTCCTATTTCTACAATTGCTTCGGAAACAGCTTTTAGTGCAGGTGGATGGGTGCTGAGTAATTACCGAAGCAGGCTTTCACCCGAAATGGTTGAGGCATTGATGATATCCAGAGATCATATGCATGCGTTTACAAGAAGACAAAATTATAGTGAAAAGGAGCGGATTCGAAATGATTTGGATGACATATCCTCGAGCAACGCAACTGAAATGTCTGTCTCCTCCTATGATTAATCAACAATTTATTTTTTATTATTTCATTTCATTTTTTCTTCTTTTTTTCTTTTTTCTTTTTGTATTAGATTATTGAGGTGGAGTATAATGCAAATGATTGATAGGTTAGTAGGTGTCAACCTAGTTGCAATGTACTTGACCTATAGTGATGCAATTGTTCTACCATCATCAGTAATTTACACTTAATTTATTTAATAATATGAATTTTTATAATATTTTATTTTATTTTGAAATAAAAATTATTCATTCAATAAATGTTATATAAATAATTTAATATTGGGAATATGTTTTTTTAGTAATTTTTTGACTTTTTGACTAAAATATAATGTAAAAAAACTTGTATGTTTGAGAAGAATTTTTTAACTTTTTACGAAAAGATATGAAAAAAATATTATAAATAATTAATTTGTGTACCCGTGATAATGACAATGATGACATTGTACCCATGCATTATACTCGTGACAATGTTGACAAACTTGCAAACATCAGTCATGTTTAAATTATTAATTTTTTATTATTATTATTTTTTAAAATAGACTTGAACTTGAAAACATTTATAGGTTTGTGGGCTTGTAGGTTTGAAAACAATTATTAAAACATTTATAGGCACAATGTATAGGTTTGTAGGATAAAAATTGTAAGCTTTTTAATTTTTTTAGCGACTTTTGGGCTTTTAGACTAAAATCATCACTTGCCAAAATATCACCATGAAATATTACATAACCAAACAAAATATTTCATTAATCTTAACTAAAATACTCTACTATAATTTTTTTAAAATTTTCATTCCTAATAAAAAATATTATAAAAAAAAAAAAAAAAAAAAAAACCCGACTAGGCCTCCCTTCCCGCGGCCCAAGGCCCAAGGCCAGGCTCTACTATGAGTGGGCTTGGGCTTGGGCTTGGGCTTGGGCTTGGGCTTGGGCCTGGGTCCCACTTTTTGGCCCATGGACCAGGTTGGCCGGCTAAAAAGATAGGAGCTCGTGAAGCCCACTTAGGCCGCGCCAGGCCATTATTACATCCCCTCATGCAATTTTGGTAAAATCTTACGCTTGCTACCTAAATTATTAGTAGTGAGGATAAAATCGAAGGATATTGTCTAAATAATTTTTTTAAAAAAAAGGCACCTTAGATAAAGCCCCTAATTTCCAAATTCCAAATTTTTTTTCAAGGAAAATATATATTTGTGCTAATGCCAAGTATATCATGGTAGGATTTGAATGAGAATTTTCCATTATTATCTTCCCACATCATCCTATCCTTATCTTGTCAAACCACTTCCACTGTGTATTGGTCATAAAAAAACTCATCAACTACTTTTTACCACTATGCTTCACAATCCAAAGCCAAAAGCTAAAAGCCTCCACAGCCCAAAAATAATGGGAATATGGTCCAAGATTGGATGTAGATAACATTGAAGAACAGGGGGAGAAGTGCTCTTCCTAATCCAAAGAGATAAAAAAGAAAAAGCAAAAAAAAAAAAAAGGTTAATCCTTGAAAGGGTATGTATCTCTCTATTATTACAGAACATTTATCTTACCCCATCTAAAGGTATATCCATCAACTCAAGAACATCTATGAAATCCAAGAACTCACTCATAGTCGTGGAAATATGTGTGAAACTCCACGTCCCTCAAATGGGCATCTATCTAAAAACATTAATATGTCTTCTAATGCACCATGGTTTTTCCCATCTACCAATTAGCCTACAATAGATCCTCTAAGAGATCCTTTACGTGAGCACACAAAATATTATTAGTGTTACTATATATTTTTTTTCCAATAAATTCGAGAGTCCCTAAATCTCATCTCAAGTTTAGGTTTCTCAATTAGTAAGGTCTTTTAAGAAAAACTTCACACAGACTTACAACTTAGTGGTAGATTATTATTATTATTATTATTATTATTATTTTGGGGGAGGGGGGGAGGATAAGCATCAATTGGTGATAGTTATTTAATAGTTCAACATTTTGAATTTTGTATTATCATTTTGATTCAATTAATCTTACAAATAAAGCAATACCAACAGTAAAATGGATCTTGCTCCATATAAGGTTCTTAAACCTAGGTAAAGTTTCATGGAAAGCAAATAATACATTTGCCTACTGCAACCAAAAAGAGTAAATAAGAACTGATTTATAGTTGGTTAGATTTTGTTAGGGAAAAACTCTGATAGACCTTCAAAAAGGAGGCTTCACCATTCAACACCACATGCAAAATAGAGAAAAAAAATCTGACAAAATAGAAAACAAAAATCTAAACTTCAACATTCAAAACTAGCACCAAAAATCACAAACTCACTTAAATTTGAAGATCAAAACCACCAGAACTATGTTGGGAATGTGTTATTCTTTGTTTATTCACAAAAATGATGATATAGATGATAGAGATACATATATATGCCTGTCAATATAGAGAGAGAGAAATAAGAGTTTTTCACTTACCTTTGGCGAATGAGAAGAATGAGTTCAATCGTTTTGGCCAGTAACACAAACCACAACGCCGTTCGAACCCCTTCCCACCGTCTGAACAACTCGTGTTCTTTGCGTCAGAACCCCTCGTCTTCCCTGCTTTCTCTTTTCCTCTACTACTTCTCTCTTTTCCTCCAAAAATTAATAATGTAAAGAGATGAAATAGTTAATTTATGATTAGTTTTGATAATATATTGGGGGTGTAATGAGAATTATATATTTTTTTTAGTGGTGTAATGAGATGGATGGTATAAAGAGGTTAAATGGTGATGTAAGTAGAATCACCCATAACATTTTAACCTATTTTATTTTTTTGTGACTAAAATAAGCCCAAAATAATATGCCAAACATAGCCTTAGCCTTTGTTTGGGATGTGGTTTGGCTTTTTACCTTTTTGATGTTTTGCCTATTTTAACATGGGGCTAAAAAATCTAATTTGGGATAGATTTTTTGACTTTTTGACTTTTGTAAGAAAAAACATAAAATAATTATAATTTAAACGTAACATTTTGTCTTATTAAATTAAAAAAATTATTTTGTCTTTTATTTAAATATAACATTTTATCTTATTAAGGGGTTGTTTGGGGTATTCTAAATAAGTGCACTTTTTGTCTTTTTGGACTAAAAAGTTGAGGAAAAAAATATGGATGTTTGGGTTAACTTTTTGACTTTTTATGAAAAAATGTGTATTAAAAAATTATATAAATAAGTGTGTAGAAGAAGATAGGGTAGGAGCCGTACAGAATGGCAGTGGTGACTGGCCGGGTGAGTAGATGAGAAAATATTGTCTACTTCTCGGGCTTTGATTGGATAGTGTTGTTTGGCCCGTGGGGGTCCACCACGGGTCCTGTTTTTATAATCAAAACCGTTGAATATGTAGAACTCATCGAATATTATATGTTTATAAAAAATCACGTTAATTGGATATCGATAACTATCTGATTGTGTTAGTTTTCTTTGTTAACTGTTAACTATAATACCATCCAATTTTTATACAAAACTTTGATCATATAGTTAGCAATATCCGATAAACGTGATTTTTTATAGACATATAGTACTAGATGAGTTCTATATATTGAACGGCTTGAATTATCAAAATGAAACCCATGGTGGGCCCCCATAGGCCCAACTTTAACATGCAAATAAGTGACTGTACACATATTATTTTTTGTTTTTCCTTTCATTGCAGGTGGCTGACGCGTCCGTACATTGATGGATTGGTCGGATTGAGCTTTTATATTAATTTACCATTTAAATTAATATTTGTATATTATTTTTTTAATATTTTTTTTGATGAATAGTGATAATTTTTTTAATAATTTTTTGAACCTTTTTCAAAAATTACCAAACCAATCCTAAATTAAAAAATTTATTTTACCTTTTGGGAGCTTTTTTGATAAATCCATTTTCTAAGAGCTTTATTCCATCCAACTCATATTCTTTTTGACTATTCCATTAGGTCCAATTTGAGATAAGAAGACCAAAATACCCTTTTCATCTACCTATGTTCCATTTAGTTCACATTATTTTCTTATATTTCAATAAGTCCTATAGGTAACAAAATTACCAAAATACCCCTAATGTGAATGTTCACACCGTCAATGTGAATGTTCATATCGTCAATGTGTAGGGACCCGGCCCATGTCGATCCTCGTGGGTGCTTGAAAAAATTCGAGTTGGGCCGGACCGGCCCACAGGCCAAAATAAATAGGCCCGGCCCGGCTCGTTGATAATGTGAATATTCACATTTACAAGTTAACATTCACATTGATAGGAGTGCAAAATTGGCCCGCGGCCTGTGGACGGCCCGGGGCGGGCCCGGGCCGGCCCGTTCATAATGTGAATATTCACATTAACATATTAACATTAACATTGATAAGAGTGTAAAATTAGCCCGTGACCCGTGGGCAGCCTGAAGCCCAGGCCTAGGCCCGGGCCCGGCCAGTTGATAATGTGAATATTCACATTGACATGTTAACATTCACATTGATAGGAGTGTAAAATTAGCGTGACTGTCAAAACTTGCCCGCGGCTCAGAGTCGCCTGGCGTCTTACCGACCCGTTGATAATGTGAATATTCACATTAACATGTTAACATTCACATTGATAAGAGTATAAAATTATCCCGCGCCCTGTGGCTGCCGGAAACTAGCCCATAACCCATGGGTAGCCCGGGGCGGGCTTGCCCCGGCCTGTTGACAATGTGAATATTCACATTGACATGTTAACATTCACATTGATAAGAGTGTAAAATTGACTCGTGTCCCATGGGCGACCCGAAGCCCGTGGGCTGCCCGGAGTGAGCCCGGCCCGGCCCGTTAACAATGTGAATATTCACATTGACATATTAACATTCACATTGATAGGAGTGTAAAATTGGCTCGCGTGGCGTACGTGCCCGAAGCCGCCATTGCGGTGCAGCCGCTTGTTGACAATGTGAATATTCACATTGACATGTTAACATTCACATTGATAAGAGCGTAAAATTGATTTGTGTCCCATGGGCGGCCCGGGTTTGGGTCCAGGCTTACCCCGGGCCGCGGGCGAGTTTCGGGCAGCGGACAAATTTTACACTCCTATCAATGTTAATGTTAACATGTCAATTCACATTGACATGGGTCGGGCTAAGCCCGCCTCGGGCTGCAGTCTGGCTTCGGCCCGCCCACGAGCTGCAGGCCAATTTTACACTCCTATCAATGTGAATGTTAACATGTCAATTTGAAAATTCACATTGCCAACGTGGCTTAGCGACCCGCCGGGTTTTGATCGGCCAGCGCTTTCACGGGTTTCGCGGGCCAATTTTACACTCTTATCAATGTAAATGTTAATACGTCAATGTGAATATTTACATTGTCAACGGACCGAGTCGGGCCGGGCCCGCCCCGGGCCGCAGGCGGGCTTTTGGCTGCCCATGGGCCACAGGTCAATTTTATACTCTTATTAATGTGAATGTTAACATATCAATGTGAATATTCACATTGTCAACGGGCCGGACCGGGCCCGCCCCGGGACGCCCATGGGTCGTGGGCGGGTTTCGCGCCGTCACGGGATGGGGGCCAATTTTACACTCCTATTAATGTGAATATTAACATGTCAATGTGAATATTCACATTGTCAACGGGCCGGGCCGGGTCGGGCCTGCCCTAGGCTGCTGGCCAATTTTATACACTTATCAATATAAATGTTAACATGTCAATGTGAATATTCACATTGTCAACAAGCCGGGTGGGGCCCGCCCCGGGCCGGCCACGGGCCGTGGGCGGGTTTCGGGCAGCCACGAGGTGCGGGCTAATTTTACACTCCTATCAATGTAAATGTTAACATGTCAATGTGAATATTCACATTGTCAACGGGCCGCCGCCTCACGTCAGTGGCTTTTGGCGCCATGGGCAATTTTATACTCTTATCAATGTGAATGTTAACATGTCAATGTGAATATTCACATTGTCAATAATAACGGACCGGCGCCGGCCGCGTATGCGGGTTTAGCGGGGCGTGGGCCAATTTTACACTCCTATTAATGTGAATATTAACATGTCAATGTGAATATTTACATTGATATGGCCCGCCTGACCACAGACGGGTTTGGTCATGACGCCAATTTTACATTCCTACCAATGTGAATTTTAAAATATGAATATTCACATCATTAAATTGCTAATCGTTCAAAAAATATTTATAAGGGTATCAAAATTGAATATAAAGGTATAAGTGTCCAAGAAAATAGTGTAAATCAAGAAAATGGACATTATAGAATAAAATTATGAGATTTTTATTGATAAGTCCAATTTAGAAGTGTTTTAACCTAAGAAGTCCATGAAGGAATTTTTTAACCCATTTAGTCCCATGTATGTATAGTTTTATTCCATAAAGTCCATT
The DNA here is from genome assembly GCA_025200525.1 of Camellia lanceoleosa. Taxonomy (NCBI): domain Eukaryota; kingdom Viridiplantae; phylum Streptophyta; class Magnoliopsida; order Ericales; family Theaceae; genus Camellia; species Camellia lanceoleosa. Next base: position 124,576,733 of record CM045759.1, on the reverse strand, counting down.
TTCTTGATTTACACTATTTTCTTGGACACTTATGCCCTCATATTCAATTTTGATACCCTTATAAATATTTTTTGAAGGATTAGCAATTTAATGATGTGAAAATTTATATTTTCAAATTCAAATTGGTAGAAATGTAAAATTAGCTCGTGGGCGACCTGAAACCTGCCGACGAGCCGGGGCGGGCCCGGCCCGTGGACAATGTAAATATTCACATTGACATGTTAACATTCGCATTAATAGGAGTGTAAAATTGGCCCGCGTCCCGTGGTGGGTCGAAACCCACCCGCGGCCCATGGGCGGCCCGGAGCGGGTCCGGTCCGGCCCGTTGACAATGTGAATATTCACATTAACATGTTAACATTCACATTGATAAGAGTATAAAATTAGTCCGCGACCCATGGGCGGCCAAAACCCTGCCAATGGCCCGGGGCGGGCCCGGCCCGGTCCGTTGACAATGTGAATATTCACATTGACATGTTAACATTTACATTAATAAGAGTGTAAAATTAACACACGTCTCGTGGCTACCCGAAACCTACCCACGGCCCGTGGGCGCCCCAGGGCGGTCCCGGCCCGGCCTGTTAACAATGTGAATATTCACATTGACATGTTAACATTCACATTGATAAGAATATAAAATTGGCCAGCAGCCCAGGGCGGGCCCGACCCGGTCCGGCCCGGCCCGTTGACAATGTGAATATTCACATTGACATGTTAATATTCACATTAATACGAGTGTAAAATTGGCCCCCGTCCCGTGGTGGCGCGAAACCCGCCATGCCATGGGCTGAACGGTCGGCCCGACTGTTGATAATGTGAATATTCACATTGATATGTTAACATTCACATTGATAAGAGTATAAAATTAGTCCGCGACCCATGGGCGGCCAAAAGCCCGTCAGCGGCCCGGGGCGGGCCCGACCCGGCCCGTTGACAATGTGAATATTCACATTGACATATTAACATTCACATTGATAGGAGTATAAAATTAGCACGCGTCTCGTGGCTACCCAAACCTACCAATCGCGTGCACCAGGTCCTGCCCGGCCAGTAACAATGTGAATATTCACATTGACATGTTAACATTCACATTGATAAGAGTATAAAATTGGCAGCAAGCATGGCCCGACCCGCCTACCAACTCATAACAATGTGAATATTGCCATTGGCATGTTAACATTCTCATTAATACGAGTGTAAAATTGGCCCCCGTCCCGTAGTGGCGCGAAACCCGCCCGCGGCCCATGGGCGGCCAGGTCCGACCCGTTGACAATATGAATATTCACATTGACATGTTAACATTCACATTGATAAGAGTATAAAATTAGCTAGCGTTCCGGCGGCGCCAAAAGCCCGCCATGCCCGTCGATGTGAATATTCGCATTTGTTGACAATGTGAATATTCACATTGACATGTTAACATTCACATTGATAAGAGTGTAAAATTGGCCCGTGACCCGTGGGTAGCCCGAAGCTCGACCTCGGGCCCGGCCCGTTGGCAATGTGAATATTCACATTGACATGTTAACATTCACATTGATAGGAGTGTAAAATTGGCCCGCAGCCCGTGGGCGGCCCGAAGCCAGACCGCAGCTCGAGGCGGGCTTGGCTCGACCCGTGACAATGTGAATATTCACATTGACATGTTAACACTAACATTGATAGAAGTGTAAAATTTGTCCTCTGTCCGAAGTTCGCCCGCAGCTCGGGGTAGGCCCGGACCCAAACCCGGGCCGCCCCGGGCCGCCCATGGGACGCAAGTCAATTTTACACTCTTATCAATGTAAATGTTAACATGTCAATGTGAATATTCACATTGTCAACAGGCCGGGCTCGACTCGCCGCCCACCGCGAATCGGGTGTCGAGCACCACGGCACGCGTTAATGTTACAATCTTATTAATGTGAATGTTAACACGCCATGTGAATATTCACGTTGTCAACGGCCGCCGAACCCTAACCGGGCCAGCTTGCCGCCCACCGTCATAGGCCAATTTTGCACTGTTATCAATGTTAATGTTAATATGTCAATGTGAATATTCACATTGTCAACGGCCGACTTCGCCCGCCGCACGGGCCAAGCCGTCGCCCACGCCACGCCAATTTTACACCCTATCAATGTGAATGTTAATATGTCAATGTGAATATTCACATTGTCAATAGCCGCCGCTCGCCATTTTACTTCAGCCGCCTACGGACGCGAAGTCAATTTTACACTCTTATCAATGTGAACAGCAATGTCATGAATATTCACATTGTTAATGCCGCCCGCCAGCCGCCCACCGCCGCTGGTCGGTTTCAGGCAACCACAGGGTGCGGACTAATTTTATACTCTTATTAATGTGAATGTTAACATGTCAATGTGAATATTCACATTATCAATGCGAGTCACGGTTTGGTTTCGCCGCCACAGTCATGCTAATTTTACACTCCTATCAATGTGAATGTTAATATGTCAATGTGAATATTCACATTGTCAACGGGCCCGGGCTTCGGGTTGCCCACGGGTCACGAGCTAATTTTACACTCTTATCAATGTTAACGTTGATATGTCAATGTGAATATTCACATTATGAACGGGCCGGTCCGGGAGGCGGGCTGGCTTCGGGCTGCCCTTGGGCCGCGGGCCAATTTTACAATCCTATCAATGTGAATGTTAACTTGTCAATGTAAATATTCACATTATCAACGGACCGGGCCGGGCCTATTTTTTTGGCCTGTGGGCCGGCCCGGCCCGAATCGAATTTTTCCGGACACCCACGAGGATCAACATGGGTCGGGCCGCTACACATTAACGATATGAACATTCACATTGACGGTGTAAACATTCACATTAGCGGTATTTTGGTAATTATGTCACCAATAGGACTTATTGAAATATGAGAAAATAATTTAAACTAAATGGAACATAAGTAGATGAAAAGGGTATTTTGGTCTTCTTATCTCAAATTGGACCTAATGGAATAGTAAAAAAGAATATGAATTGGATGGAATAAAGCTCTTAAAAAATGAATTTATCAAAAAAACTCTCTAAAATTATACATACATGGGACTAAATAGGTTAAAAAATTCCTTCATAAATTTATTGAATTAAAACACTTATAAATTAAACTTATCAATAAAAATCCCTTTCCTTTTTACAATGAAATAGGCCCAACTCAACCCAAATCTTCTTGCCAAACCCACCCTTAATAATTTTCCGATTGGGAGACAGCTTGGGAAACCGTAGGCCATATGTCTTTCTCCTAATCCAAAGTGTTAAACTCTTCTTCGTTTTCTTCGCATAGCAAAGACCACCGTCACCATCATGTCTCCCACCGCCGCCCCTCCTCCGTCCATCAAGGCGGAACGCAACCCCTCACCGCCGCCACCCCTACCCTCGCAACCCCCAACCCTCATCAAACAAGAACTCACAGTCCCAAACAATCCACAACAACAACCCCGTTTTATCAATTCAGTGACCCACCTTCGCAATCTCTCCGCTGCCCTCTCCACCTTCCACCGCCGCTACGACGAGCTTCACGAACACCTCCATTTCATCCGAACCTCCATCGACTCCAAATTGCTCCCCAATTCCCACCCCTCTCCTCCAATTGCAGTTCTTCCTCTCTCCAAAACCCTATCTTCCCCCGTATTGGACACAACAATCGCCCCTGCAATTGTTCCGATCATCAAAACCCTATCTTCCCAGGTACCTGAGACAACAACGGCCCCTGCAATTGTTCCAATCACCAAAACCCTATCTTCCCAAGTACCCGAGGCAACAACCGTCCCTGCTATTGCTCCGATCGCCGAGACCCTAGCTTCCGACGTACCGGAGGAGACAATAACCGCCCCTGCAATTGTTCCTATCGCCGAAACCCTAGCTTCCGATGTACCGGAGACGACAACTGTAGCTGAATTGGATAAATCGGAACAAGCTACGGATCATAATCAATCGTCTCATTCGGAGATCGAATCGTATTGCAAAAGGATGTGTAGTCGCAGTATTCGAAGGTATATCACATCGAATCTATCGAATGTTTCGAAACTTCGTGAAGAAGTTCCATCGGCTTTGAAGTTTGCGGAAAACCCTGCGAAGCTCGTGTTGGATTGTTTCGGCCGGTTTTTCCTTCAGGGGATCAAAGCCTACTGCAAGGACTCGCCGATGATTCCGGGAAGACAAGCTTCGGTTTTGATTCTTGAGTTTTTTCTGATGATGGGGTTTGATGGTAATGAGATTGAGGCTAAGGTGAAAGAAGAGGCAGAGTCGTCGGCGTTGGATTGGAGGAAGAGGCTCATCAGTGAGGGGGGTCTGGTTAAAGCTTGTCAGATTGACGGTCGGGGTTTGCTTCTTTTGATCGGTTGTTTTGGTATACCCAGTGCATTCACGAACGATGATATTAAGGATTTGATTCGGGCGGGTCGAGCGAGGGAGATTGCTGATGTTCTTCGCCAGTCACATGTTCTTCTCGCAAGGATTCCAGGTATTTCTCATGCATTTAATGTGCCAAATTCTTGTTGTCAAATGTTCATGTTGGTTTATGGCTTAGGTTATTGAATTCATACTTCATCATTATGCGAATTTTGTTTTTATGTTTAAGCTAGAACACTGAAATGATCCCGGGTTAGATTGTTGTTATTGAGAAAAAAAATATAGTCAGAGCAACAATTATTATAAGATAATGAGAGAAGATGAATATAGAAGATCTCTCACAAAGAATTCCTTAGCAATAGGAAGCAGCATCATGTGGTATGGTCCACCACCTCCCAATACAGAGATCCATTTCCAACAAGCTGCCATGCTTAAAGCCAAATAAAGAGCTTCCATGGAACATTTATGTGCCATAGACCAGTAGTCTTGTCAGCTACCGTATTAGTACATTGATGTGGTCAATTTCCATTGTTCTATGAGCGAAACCCCAGACATTATTTGAAAACAGGCAAGGGGGGAAACTAGGCCATCAGCTTTTGATAAATCTACTCCCCTAATTTACACTAGTAAGCCAAAGAAATTATAACCTTTTTTTAACCAACCCCAGTTGATGACCCAGGAAGAGCAACCGTCCACAGCTTTGAAGGTTACAGACAAATCCCAATCCGATAGCAGCCCCTCTTTTATTATTTTGATTTTTTCTTTTATTGTATCTTCACGCATTTGTAACAGTAAGTTTAATGCAAAATGACAAAGCTTTAAATGCAAAAGCACAAACCTTTTGTTATTTATTTTTTACTAGTCATATAGACATAAACCCGGCACTGCTGCCATAAATTAGCACACTAAGGAGATTTGGTTGAACTTCATACATGAATTATGGAGTTCTGGAATGAGTTGATTGGAGGTAAGTCTTTTAGATTGATTGAACCTTTTACGTTGCAAACCTTTTACGTTGCAAACGAGTTATGAGATTGGCATCAATGTATGTTCACAGTATTTTTTGGCTTTCATGTCCTCAATTATGTTAATACATCCAATGATGTGGTTCTTTTCCTATAAACATTGGTCACCTCCTGAAATTAAGATCAGAAGGCCTCTTCAAACTGAAGCTCTTAAATTGCAAATTGGATACCAATGACCCTTTTGTGTGTATCAGTGTTATTGATGGAGGAGAGGTTGGATTGGGGGCCAAAGAATATTGCAAATCGATTTTTTTTTTACCAGTATATCACAAATTGAAATCTTGCAGAGGAAACTTTTCTAACTTTTGTCATTAGCAATCTTGCAAGATAATTCATCATTTGTAAGTTACTTGATTATAGACTTTTGTCCTTGGTTAAGTGTTGTCTTTAAGGCCCCATTTATTTTCAGAGGTAAAATAGAGGGGATTGATAGTGAGGGGATTAAGTAAAATTGTGTTTGTTTTGATGATAGTTGTTAGTGTAGGAATTGTTAAATTATTTTTATATAAAATAATAAAATAAATAAAAATATATAAAAAATTAAACATTAATATTTAAAAAAAATTCCCAATATATAAAAAATAAAAAAATTTCTAATCCCTTCACTATTTTTCTGATACCATCTCCACCTCCTCCATCTCAATTCCCCTTCCAACCTCCATCTATATCACCTCCTCCATCTTAATCCCCTTCCCAACTCTACAAACAAACACAACACTAAATAACCTCACTTCCATCCTAATCCCCTCCCATCTATTTAACCCCAAAACAAACGGGGCCTAAGAAGAATTTCTTTAATGCTGTTCTTAATCCTTGGCTTTTGTTCATCTCATTGGCAATTCAACATCCAACAGCCCCTTTGCTCTAATGAATCAATCCTTGCAATCTCATCTAAAATTCTCTCTTCTGGTTTGCTTCTTAATCTCCTCAAGTTTTATTTATCTCATCTGCAATTCATTATTAAAGAATTCATTTGCTTCCAATGAATCAATCCTTTCTGTCTCGTCTTAAATTCTCTCTTTGCTTTGTCTCAACCGAAAGGTGTAACAGTGCTTGATTTCTTCTAGTTGTAAATCCCTCCCACCCTGAACACAACCTCCTGAAGATTACTGAAAGCGTTGGCTAGAGAATGGTAGAGCCACAATTCTAAATGAAAAAATAGTTATACCCCATTAAATTGGGGAGGGCACTGAAGCAAAGGGGATGGTGACTTGAAGTGAGCTTTGAAACACATTTATCTATGAACCTAGATAATGTTGCCCTCTTGTCAATTCACTATGAAAAGTTTACAGTGTATCAGTTACCTTTCGTTAAAGAAGTGATAAAAAATTCATAATTGCGACAAGACATTGGGAAAGGCTGGAAGGTTCACAAATATATATATATATATATTTTTATTACCATAACCAAAGATAAGTGCATCACCAAGATTAGCTTTCCCAACACTATCAACAACTTCAGAGAAGAATGGTAGAAAAACCCCATATTTCCTATTTCGAAAGATACAAGCGGGGGAAAGTGAGAATGTTGTGATAAGAAAGCAAGGATTTAGGGATGACAGAAGTGGATTTACCTGGGTAAGTCTATCCCGCTCAATCAACGTCTTGCACTTGAATCTCAATTTCATTGATGATGTACACCTTTAAAAGCTTGTTGAAGAGGAGAATCATCAATCTTTTTAAGGAAAAGTATTGAAATTACCAGGAGAACTCTTTGTTTTCTAAGAAAGGATCAAATTTTTGTTTTGGTGGGTCATTTCGATCTTTTTTTTTTTTTGATAAACGTTTTAGAAACATGATGGAAACAGATAAAGTATCAAGAAACATTTGAAAACATACACCGAAGTCCATCTATATGTATTTCTTAGGTTAATAAGTCAGTAATTGAACGTATTTGAGGGGGTATACGTTCATTTCGACTAGATATATTATAAATGAATTGGATAGTAAGTGAAAATGTGAATCGAAAATAGTCAACAAAATTTGAATAATGTCAAGTATTTTATTTGCCACACAAATCCGAGTATACATGATTTCACATTTGATTATATCATCTAAAATTTATATATATATATATGATACCATATTATGAAATCACATGAGGGTGGGGGTTGGGGACCACTAGATGTATTGGCTTAAGTGCATTGAGGTCTTCTTTATAAAATTTGAATGTTTTGTTTAATAATTAAAGGTTAAAAAGAAGATGAAATTGAATAAGGCTTTAGGACCCAATGATATACCTATTGAAGCATGAAAATATTTGGGTAAGAAGGGGGTTGTTTGGTTAATTAGGTTATTTAGGCCTCGTTTGGCAAGAGGCTAAAATAGCCAATTAGCCAAAAAGTTACCTTTTTAGCCAAAAAGCCAACAACTCATACCAAAAAGTCAAAGATTCCCTTTTCTCTCTACTTTTTGCACGTCGTTTCGTAATTAGCCAAAAAGTTGGCCCAAACATACAGGTTTTTCTTACCAACCTTTTTAGCCAATTAGCCAAAAAGTTACTAAATTAGCCTGTTCCCAAACGAGGCCTTAGTAAGATTTTATTAACTAGGAAAATGTCAGAGGAGTGGAGGAAGAGTATTTTAGTGCCAATATATAAGAATAAATGAGATATTCAGAATTATAACAACTACAGAGGAATCAAGTTAATGTGTCACACAATGAAAGTGTGGGAGAGAATGATAGAACGTCGATTGCAAGATGTAACAGATGTGTCAGAGAATCAATTTGGATTTATGCCTAGTAGGTCAACAATGGAAGCGACTATCTTTTGAGGAGAGTAATAGAAAAATATAGAGAAAAGAAAAAAGACGTTCATATGGTTTTTATCGATTTTGACAAAGTATATGATAGAGTGTCTCGAGATATAATCTGGTGGGTGTTAGAGAAGAAAAGGGTAACAAAAGGTTACATTAATGTGGTTAGGGATATGTATGAAGGTGTTGTGATTACTATTAGATCGCATACTAGAGAGATAAGTGAATTTTCAATTTCTATAGGGTTACACTAAGGATCAACCTTAAGTCCTTATCTTTTAGTTTTAGTTATGGATGAGTTAACGCGCAATATTCAGGATGATATGCTATGGTGTGTGCTTTTTGCAGATGATATTGTGTTAGTGGATGAGATTAGAGAAGGAGTTAATACTAAGTTGGAGATTTTGAGAAAAACACTTGAAAGGATTTAGGATAAGTAGAACTAAGAGTATATAGAGTTTAATTTTAGTAAACAGTCACAATGGAAGCAGAGGAGAAGTGAAGATTGAAAACCAAGAAATACCTAATAGTGAACATGTTCGTTATTTAGAATCGATTATCACAACGACTGGAGAGATTGGAGCTGATGTGATTTACAGAATTAAGGCGAGGTGACTTAAGTGAAGGAGTGCGTCGGGAGTACTATGCAATAAACGAGTATCCATTAGACCGAAATGAAAGTTCTATAGAACGGTTATTAGACTAACGATATTGTATGGGACGGAATGTTGAGCAATTAAGAAACAACATGTAGGGAAGATAAGTGTTACTGAGATGATGATGCTAAGGTGGATGAGTGGCAAGACTAGAAAAGATAGGGTTAGAAATAAGTATATTTGAGAATGGGTTGGAGTAGTACCAATAGAAGATAAGTTGAGAGATAATAGATTGAGATGGTTTGATCATATATAACGGAAACCGTCAGAGGCAGTAGTAGAGAGATGCTATACAGTGACGGTAGATGGTAGTGTTAGGGGAAGAGGTAGACCTAGATTGACATGGATTTGTATAGTAAATCAAGATAGGAATCTCCCTAATTTGACTAACGAAATGGCCTTGGATATGGTCGAGTGGAGAAGAAGGATTCATGCAGCCGATTCCATTTGATGGGACTTAAAACTTGGTTTGGTCTAGTTATAAAAAATTTGAAGTATACATAAAGAATAAAGTCAAGAATACTGAATATGTTTACTCGTTTTTTTAGGGGGTGGGTGTTTACTAGGGTGCAACAACATATGAAAACTATGACATCAGTTTTCATGAATATGGGATAACTAGGGAGTTCAAGTAATAATTTTAATGGGTTAAATAATATGGAAAACAAAATATGAAAATAAAGATTTTTTTACTTTTTAAAATAATAAACTTTAGGGTAAATTGCACTTTCCACCCTTATAACTTTCATTGGATTTATATTTTGGTCTCTCATATTCTAATTGCAACTCAGACTTCAACCTTTGTTTCAATGTAGTCCTCCGGTCACTCAATGTTAAAGAAATGGATAGAATGTGCTCACATCTATGTTACCCAGAAGTCAGAGTTGCATATTGTTCTAATTGTAGGATAAGGGGACTTAGCTAAAAAGTGTCCAAAAAGTGGATACAAATACGGGGTCACAGCATAAAACATTGGACAACAATATTTTCCATCACAAATATATACATTGTTGCAACAATAAAAAATTGATCTAAAATATCAAATAAAATTATCTTCAATTTTTTTTGATTAAAATGTATCTTAATTAATGTTAATTCCTATTTCATAAAGGTATCTTTTGATTGCTTTAGATGTGACATAGTTTATAAGGGAAACTATAAAGCTTGAATTCTACATTGATATTTAAATTAGTGACCTTCTATATTCTAAATCTAACTTTCAAACATTATAATTAGGGGTTGTTTGGGGTGTCCTAAATAAGTGCACTTTTTGACTCTTTGAACTAAAAAATTAAGAAAAAAAAAAGATGGTTGTCTGGAATAATTTTTTGACTTTTTATGAAAAAATGTGTATTAAAAAATTGTATAAATTAGTGTATAGGAGAAGATTGGAATGGAATAGGCGGTACAGTGAGATAAATTCAAGACAGCGTATGCAGAGTGTAGGCTAGGAGATGATTTCCTACTTTTCTGGCATTGAATTGGAGGTGTTGTTCGGCCCGTGGGGGCTACCACGGGTCCCGTTTTGCTAATTAAAACCATTCAATGTGTATAACTCGTCGAGTATTATATGCTTGTAAAAAATTATGTTGATCGGATATCGATAATTATCTGATTGGATTAGTTTTTTTTCAACCGTTAACTATAACACTATCCATTTTATAAAGTTTAATTGATTTGATTATATAGTTACCGATATCCGATTAACGTGATTTTTTACAGGCATATAGTACTCGACGAGTTCTACACATTGAACGATTCAGATTATTAAAACGGGAGCTATGATAGGTCCCCACAGACCGAATAGCACCTTGTTATTTGTGCAACTTAATAAGTGCAATTTTTCCAAAAAGTCAGCTCCGCCTGTGGGACGTAAGAGTTGTCTGAAAATTAATTTTGTGTAAAATTATTTATTTATTTATTTTTTGATGAATAGTGATAACTTTTGAACTTTTTGACTTTTTTTTAGTACCCCAAACCAGGCCTTAATTATATTAACAGATTTCTACTCAGTGTGGCAGCCCCTAATAATTTTATTACATATTTTGAAGGTCAAATTTAATTAGATTAAATGACACATCATAGTAGGCCGAAAGTGGGAAACATTATGATGGTGTTTGGGAAGTGAGTTTTTATGTAGATTTTATTAAATGTAGGTTTTTATGAGATAAAAAAATTTTGGTGTTTGGGAAGATAGTTGGGTTTTTATGTGGTTGGATGTGATGTTTGTGAGAGAAAAAGTGAAATGATTATGGGGTTGGATGTGATATTTTGTTTGGATGTGTTTTTTTTGGTTTTGCAAAACTTTTGTCTTTTAGTGAAAAAAATGAGAAAAAAATTTGGGAACTTGCTTCCCAAACACCACCTATGTATATGCCATATTAGATTAAAATCTGGATTCATGGCTTTAAGAAGTTTGGGCAAAGTGGGTTTTTTTAGGATATTGAAACATCTAGAGGCAGAGTCGACATGACACAAGTTTCTATCAAATTAATTGAGAGTACCAGGTCTGATCTGTTTCGGTGGCAAAGGGGCTTGATCTGCTTCAACTTGGTTGTGTGACAATGATTAGGTACAGCGTACAAAACCGACTGCTGTAAGTAGTTTGCCTTTGTGCTTTATTGTTTCGTATGTCTGTCAGCCGTGTCCATGATACCCAGTACCACATCTGATCAGATACCATATCCGTGTCATGATGACATGGGTACTTCACTCAAACTGCTGAGTCCATGTAACATAGGCTCATGTTATGGCCACATGAGCATGCTTTAAAAGCATTGAGGAAAAAATTACACTTCTCACTTTTAGTCACACAAAGCAGGAGCGGAAGAGCGAGGCCATATAAAAATTTCTAAGGTTGTGAGCTTGTATATTTTATATAGTTCCACAATTTGAACATAATTACATTGGACTCTCTTAAGGTTTATTCACATAAAATTTGCCCCATTTTTTCATCAATAATTCATTAGTTGTATGGATGGAAAACTAATATTGTTTCTCTTTTATAATGAAATGTATATATTGTCCATGTTTATCTCTCTGTCTACAAACCATTTACATTTGTTCTGAATTCTTTGGCCTTATTAAAAGGGAGGTCAATGTAATTATGCTAAATCTTTGAGGCTTATTGTATTTTATCTAACCTCAAGGGTGGACAGTGTAATTTCCCTAATGAAAAATAAAATGTATCTGTGTTAATAGTTGAATGCTTAATTGGGGACCACGAATAATATATAATATTAAGATACTTGTCTACATCATGATTCATGATACATATGTTTTTTAAGTAACTAGGTCCAACAAATGAAATCAAAAAAACAAGATGGTGGAAGCATAGAATGACTTAACGAGAGAGTGTGCAACTGTTGATTTCCACAGTTTGGTTATGGTTCCAACTTCCCCAATTACAGATTTAAATGAAGCAAGAAGAAGTACTTGACCCGACAGACCACAGATCTGTACTGCAATTTCTGGTCAGCAAGCCCTCAGCCTCTAATCGACAAAGTTGAACCCTTTGATCATGCCGCATCTCTCTCTTTCTCTGTTTAGTCTCACATTAGCTGAATGGGTGGGGTTAGAATTTGTTGGATATTTTGAAAATTTTAATACTTTTGCCAGAATTCCTGACTATCATACTAATTGTGTAGTCTCTGGCAAATGTTCTGGTTGAAACAATGGTGTTTTGTGAAACACGCTGAAGTGACATTGCTTCAATCGAAGGTCTACAATTTTGGTATTTCATTTTAGATTCATGTAGGTTCCACCCAGCTGTTTCGTCCTAAAGAAACGAGATTCAATCCTTGCTTCCAACGACTCCTAATTACAGGAAGTCTGAGAGAGACTTATGTTATATCATTTCTCTACAGGGACAAAGGAATCTGACTAGCCAACATTGGCAAAACCATGAAGAATACCTCGGAGCAGATTTTAGAAAGATTGGATGAGCCTACTTTTAAAATCCCCTTATTTGCATTGAATGGAATACATTTGAAATATCTTGAACCTTCGAACCGACCAAGTGATAATTACTTGGAGTGATATGTTTTCCTTTGACCAGGATCGTAGTCTCTGTCATACAAGTGTCTTCTTTTTCCATCTTATGAATCACTTATAATTGAGTCAATTCAGCAATAGAAAGCTTTTAGCTGGACTACTTGAAGTTGAACACATGAATTCTTTTTTGCCATTCAGCTCTATCAAAAGCCATCATCTACTAAATCCTTTACCACATGTTTTTTGGCACCGTAACCAAACTCAGTTTTGCCACCCTTGTCCTTTGGCCCCCTTTAGCTTGAATCAGTCACCGACTGCCTTTCACATTCACAGGTCTTCATCTCACACGAGCTGGTGACTTTCCCTGATATTGTTGTTGATATTGTTGTTGATATTATCATTCTAACTTCTTACTGATACAATAAATTTTTCCAATTTTTTTTTTTTAGCATTTTAACCCTATCATGTTGTCATCTGCATACCAGCTATGTTCATTGTTTAGACTTCTTATTCCTAGCTCTTTTTTCTTGGAAAATTTAGTTAAGTCATATTACAAAAATTTTAGCTGGTATTCTAAGATAGTGTGCACCCCAAAGAGTCTAATTCGTGGAAAGTGTCATATAAGTTAACCTTTCTTCATGGATTATGAACAAAGTCAATAGATGTAGTCCCTTTGTTCTTCTATACTTTTGTTAAGTTATTGAAACTTGAGTAATATCATTGATCGTCTTTCAACGTCTAGTTATCAATTACATAATTTAAAAACTGGATACTGTATTATCAATAGAAAATGGATCCTGAGAATATTATGAATGTCAGATAAAAAAACAAATTATAGCCTTACAAAGATATATGTCTTGGACACATTAGCATCTAAATTGCAAGTTGGTTGCATGCATTACTATGTATCATCAATATTTATTTTATTTTGTGATAATAAAGACACATTGATGATAAAATTAAAGGTTGTACTCGGTGCACAGGGCTCCAGCTTATGTTCATGATTAGATTAGTTGCTTGTAATATCCAAGCTCATATGATATATATCTGTTACAGAGGTAATTGAGAGGACGATGAAGAATAAAAGGGAAGTTGAAGCTGTTGATATAACTTGTACTTTTGGGCTGGAGAGTAGCTTCTCTCCTCGGACAATTTTGACATCTTTTCTACAAAAGTCTAAAGAAACTTGGAAGAGAGTGAAAAATGAAGCCCAGGGTTCATCTGCAGCTGTGGTATGCTGTAGTTTTCATTTTAGTTTATTTTTAAAAATTTTGTTAGGATTTTACTTTTCTAATTTGATAATTTTATAATGTCATGTAGAAAGAAGCAAACAGAAAGCACCTAGCTGATCTGAAATTGGTAATCAAGTGCTTGGAAAATCACAAGATCGATCCGTTGAAGGTTCTCTCTGGATGGCAAATCTATGATAAGATATCTAGTCTCGAGAAAGAGATTGCTGCTCTGGATAAGAAAATTAAAGAGCAGGTCACACAAAAGAGAAAAGCAGATGAAGCCGAGTCCTCAAAGAATTTGAAAAGCCAAGAGCTAAAACGGACACGGTTTGCTGGTCACATGCCAGAACAGCATAAGGCTGTTGCTTATGTGGATCTCAATAGCTCTTCTGATCGATTGACACCAACAAACTTGTTGGATAGTGGAATCCCTCAATATGGTAGTTTTTCTGCTTACACATCGGTACTGCATGGGCAGGGTGTGGGCCCATCACCTGGAATTGGGGCTGGTGTGATTGCATCTAGAGTTGGAGCTGCCATGTCCGCAGGGTCCAGTGATCTTCTGCCAACAGGGTCTTATGCTGGGATTCATGGGAGTATTCTAGTTGATAGGGCCAGACAAGTCATTAACCACAATGGTCAACCATATGGGTGGCATGGGGATGAGTCCTTCAGAGAAAGGTTAATTGGTCAAAGCTATGCCGAGTCCTCAGCCCTTGGTGTTAATGGTTTGTACAGGCCGGCACCATCAATGATGGAAGGCTTCGCCGGACTGCCAAATCCCTCATCTATTGGTGTTTCGAATCGAAGCTCGAACTCAGATCTTTATCAGTTTGCTGATTCCATTCCGGAAAGTGACACGTATGGTGGTTCTCGGTCAGGTGGTGCTGTCCGTCCTGTTGTGTCTACACACCGTTCATCGTACTTATATTGACCGAATGCACTCTGCCCAGTCCCGGTATTTGTCTGTTACCTTTAGTTTTATGATGATCCTTGTTTTAGAGAGTCGGAATAGTATTTTAGTGTTTTGGGTATTTTTAATAGAAATTCAGCCTAATTTTTTAATGTTGTCCATTAATTATATATAATGGCTGATACAAATTGCACAAAAATGACAAGAAAATCGAATTTTTACCATTTGACCGTTGTTGCTTTGATCTCTAGAAATTTAGCCTAATCTTCGGTTCTGCAGCACAGGGACCTCTTTCTTCTTAAAAATTGCAATGTGTCTCTGTATTTGGAGTGCTGCTTGGTATTTAACAAGCTTGAGTTTTACACAGTTGAGTTGAGGTACCGGAACCATAATGGTGATGATTTTCACTTTTTATGCCCTTATTATTGGTTAGTTATTTGTGTGCTGTGTGGTTGATCAAAATAATATATCTTAGGAGATTGTTCTCGGATGTATAGCTGTAGAGTTGTAAATGAGCTGAGTCGAGTAGTGGGATGTTTACTTTTTCAACTGATTTCAAACAAGTTTTAATTGAGTCGAGCTCTAGAAGTTTGGTTCTTATAGCCATTGCCATCGAGTTGAGATTTTAGAGATTTTAAAGTGAGAGGGTTAGAGTGGGGAGTTGAAAGGTGAATTGATTATTGTATTTTCAGTTTTCGTGGGCTGTGTCATGCTGGCCGGTCAAAATGGGAGGAAGGGATGGGTTTTTGGCAGTTGGTGGCGTTCAATAAGGCTCTTCTAGCAAAGCAGGGATGGTGGCGTCTCAATTTTCCTGACTTGTTATTTGTGCGGATGATAGGCCAAGTATTATCCCAATTTGACATTTTTGGAGGCAAATTTTGGGACTAATCCTTCATTTACGTGGCGGAGTATTTTTCATGCACGACCACTACTTGAAGTGGGGTTGAGATGGTGTATTGGAGATGGGTAGTCTGATTCATACTTTTCACCCAGTTTCACCTCCTAGTATTGTCGCAAACATGAAGGTTAGTCATCTAATTGATAGGGATAGGAAGTGTTGGGATTGCAAGCCCATTTGTTTGATGTTGATGTGGAAGTGATTTGGAAATTTTCTATTAGCCGGTATCTCCACCGATAAGTTGATTTGGCATTACACAAGGAATGGGCCTTTTTGGGTTCGTTTGGCTTATCATCTCCACATGACTCTTTTCAATCTGGGTGCACAATAAGTGGAATTTGCTGCAGAATTGGGTTTAGGTGTTAGGAATTTATTTGGAAGGGGACTCTTTGAATGTTGTAAAAGCATTTGAAGCTGCAGTGGATTTGTTATTGGCTTTTGGTCATATTCTTGAAGGTGCAGTTTGCAAGAGTCGATTGTTCCAAGGATTTTGCTGTTCACATGTACCGGCAGGGGGCAATAAGGCTGCCCATGTTTTGGCTCGTATGGCTGGTTGGTCGCGTGCATGGATTCAAGTTATGGATAATGGATGGAAGAGGTGGCACCTCATCTGTCCAGAATTATTCCTTCCGACTCTTCTTAATTTTATTCTTCACCTTTCAACACAAAATATATATATATATATATATATTCACCTTTCTACAAAATATATATATGGGTAAATTACATTCACATTTCCTGAGGTTTATGTTTATTACAGTTCTTCCCTCATTTTTTGAAAATTACATCTCCTTCCTGAGGTTTAAAGTTTCATTACAGATTGCTTCCTCCAACAAATTTAATTTTTTTAAATACTAATTTTTTCCTCATTGGGTAAATCACATTGACACTCCTCACATTTTAGAAATTACAATCTCCTCTCCAAAGTTTAAAGTAGCATTATCAATTACCTCCTCAATTAGTATTACTTGAAAAAAAAATTATTTGAAAAAAAAATTATTTGAAAAAAAATTGTTAGTTAAATTTTTTAATTTTTGTTTAAAAACTAACGTAAATTCATTTTTTGAATTAACGCTTTTTTTCTCAAATTCACAAATTGAGACAATCATTTATAAACTAAAAAAATTATCAAACAAGTTTTTATGATAGTTTTTAAAATTTTTGTAAATATAAATTGAAAACTGAAAATGAAATAGTTACCAAATAGGCTTTAGTTAGTAAAAATGTTGTAAAATTAACAAATAATTAAATACGTTACCAACGTAAGAAATGACTTATCAAAAAATTCTTAGGCTATGTATGATTTGATTTTTAAATTTTTTTTTAAAAAATTAAAAATTAATTTGGTTAAGAAATAAAAAATAGAAAATAATTATCATTTTTATATAATTTTTATCTTTCGAGTGTAACAAATATAAACCTCAAGGGGTGTCAGTGTAATTTTTACTTTACTTTGGTTTTTAAACATAAATTTAAAAATTTGACTAACAAAATTTTTTTTCAAATAAATTTTTTTTTTCAATGAATTGTTTTTTCAACTAATACTAACCGAGGGGACAATTAGTAATGCTACTTTAAACCTTGGGGAGGGGATAGTAATTTCTAAAACGTGAGGGGTGACAATGTAATTTACATAATGAGGGCAAAATTGGAATTTAAAAAAATTAAATTGCTGAAGAGAACAATCTGTAATGAAATTTTAAATCTCAGAGAGGAAAATGTAATTTTCAAAAAGTAAAGAAAAATTATAATAAATATAAATATCATGGGGGTGTCAATGTAATTTATCCTCTATATATGTATATCAAAAATATGTTCGACTCTCAGTAAACCCCACCCCCAGTGACACCCTCCCTCCCCAGTGCCACACTGCGGGATTGAAAAGAAAGAAAAAAAAAACTGATCAATGGGAGCGCGCCACGTCACTGGGGTCGACCCCACTATATATATATATATATATACAAAAATGCTTTAGAGCTCTAATATAGAAGCTCTAATAGCTCTAATGGGAATGTGGGACCCACCCTGATGTGACGTTTGTGCCTTGCTTTGTTTTTTTTTTTTTTTTTTTTTGACACATCACTAGAGCTCAAATTAGAACTCTAAATTTAGAGCTCTCTAGCATTTCCCATATATATATATACATACGTATGAGTCATTCAAATACATCACTTCAGGGAATCTTCACAAAAGATTGTTTGGTGCACTAGATTTTAATCTAAAAGCTAATAAATAAATAAAAATAAAAGCGCAAAAGGACACATACCTCAACTTCTAAATAATAAATCTTTTAACTGTATTTAAGTTATTTTTTAATAAGTTATAAATATAAATTATATTAAACAGTCTAACATAAATAATTAGAAAAAAAAATTATAAAAAATTCAAATAAGTTACGTTGCACATAATCATGTATAAAATTATGAGTTTTTCTGGGATAAAAAATCTCTTTATTAGGTTATTTTTAGTGAAAATGGCAATCTAATTTTTTTTTTAATTTGAAAACCAGCGTATTGACAACCAAATTTCTTTTCATTTTTTTTATGGACGGTCTTGATCTAGTAACTAATTTTATATTTCAAACTCTAAAATGATATAATTTTTGATTTATATATTGGCTTTTAATAAAATAAGTATTTTAAAAATCTTCTTAACAAGATTTATTAAATAAGATTTATGTTGGTTATAAAATTTTAAAAAAAATCTTAATTTTTTCTTTCTATCAAAACTAACGTCAACATTAAAATTTTACGCTGATTTACAATAAAATTTTTATTTTGGTTTGAGT
The DNA here is from genome assembly GCA_025200525.1 of Camellia lanceoleosa. Taxonomy (NCBI): domain Eukaryota; kingdom Viridiplantae; phylum Streptophyta; class Magnoliopsida; order Ericales; family Theaceae; genus Camellia; species Camellia lanceoleosa. The sequence goes on along the minus strand of CM045759.1, from coordinate 124,558,120 downwards.
TTTGTTTGGTGTCTATATTATAAATGAGAGTAGAAGTTTACTTTGGCCAAAACTCCTTTGTTTATTAAAAATTATAGTGACTATGACGTCCTCAAAGAGAAATTTATATTGACTATGATGTTTAGTGATGATGATAGTTATTTACTATTTAAAACTTAGAATTTTATAGTAAAATTTACTAAGAATCATAGTAAATTTTATTGGAAGATAAGATAAAATTTTATTGATGATATTAATTTTGATGGTAAAAATTTTAGTTTATTTTATTTTTTAAATTTCATGACCAAGATGAATCTTGTTTAATAGATATTGATGAGAAGATTCTAAAAATATTAATTTTATTAAAAAATGACATCTAAATAAAAAATTATATCGTTTTAAAGTTTAAAATATTAAATTATTCACTAAAAATATTTTAATAATAATGATATATGCTTGTTTTTAATGCATAAAAATTTTAGGGGTACTTACGTGTAAGTCCTAATAAGTGTACTTATTGTCTAATAAGTCCTATAAAAAAAAATGTCATAAAAAATGTCACTAATTGTAAGTTTTAGAGACAATTTATAAAAATTATTATAAAAAAAAGTCACTAATTGTCAATTTTTAACGATATATATAAAAAATTGTCAAAAATAAAAATAAAAATTTAGCGACAATTTTACTAAGACTTCCGTTTCGCATGGAGGTTTGGACTATTTTAGCTACAACAAACAAAACATCACATTTAACCCATAATCATTACACTCTTCTCTCACAAAAAAAATCAAAAAAGCGAAAAAATCAAACAGTTCTTCTCAAACCAAGCTTTTTGGCCCAAGCTAAAATAGTCAAAAAAGCTAAAAAGTTAAAAAGTCAACCCACTTCCCAAACGGAAGCTTATTTTCAATAAGATTTAATAAGAATTGAGTTTAAGCTATTAATAGTTTATCCAAAATTTTATTATAAAACGGTTATGACCAAATTCCTCTAAAATTATATTTATCAGTTTAGCGTGAGCACCACCACCCCCACAACCCCTTTTCGTTCACTGTTCATCACCAGTTTGCAAGGACAGTGTTACTGGGCAGCCCAGTTCATAAAGCATGTGTATTGTGTTATTTGGTTTCTTTAAGTTTTAGTTTTGTTAATTTTATTTTTAAATTTGATCCAATTTTAAATGGTTGTCTAAATTTTTAATGAAATGATAGTAAAGCACAACATGGTAAAATTTGCTTTTCATATTACTTTGACTTCCTAAATTTTGTCACTTTATTAAATTTGGCCCCAAACATTTTGAGTCTATATTTGGATGATCGGAATCGGGAGAAAGATGCGAATTCAATACTATAATATAATTTCTGATTGTCTAGACATTTGGATGTGATTATGTCACCTATTATGTTCTAGGTTTCAGATTCGTAATGTTGAGATTTTGAGAATAAATTAACACAATTGAAACTTTAGAGACCAATTTAACTTAGATTAAAATTTTAAGAATAAAATTGACAAAATTAAAATTTATATAACCTTAAGTGTAGAACACATTCACTTAAAAAATAAAAAATAAAAAATAAATTATAGAACACATAAGCCGCTCTCACAAATTTATATTTGAAATCTACACTTTAGAGGGAGAGGGCTACACTTCTAACTTTTGTCTCCCCATTGTTTATTCGATGACGATTTCTCCATTGTTATTTGTTCACTAGATCTTGTTTTATCTTTTTTGTTTATCACCATGCTAATTGCTACCATTTTTTCTATTTCTATCATTGGTCTACTACTGAGGAAACTTTCTTATTTATGCTCAAATTTGACTCGTGATTGAGATCCAATACTACTAAATTTGTTTTTATATACTATGCGATCACTTTAGATCCAAAATGATTTATTTTGTAACGTAGAGATAGGAATTACAACACCATAATCGGTTGTAACGATGGATGGATCATGAAGAAATTTCATAATGTTTGTTTAGTAGTGATTGTTTTGGAAATTTTGTGTTTGTGTGTGTTGCAATAATGCCTCTTGGCATAGCTATTTCTCCATTCGTAAAAGGTTTCTCTTTCTTGCGTGCAAGTTTGTTATCCTCTCTATGTAGAGACTTTTTTCATCAGTTTTGAGATCCATCTTATACTGTTTGTTTGGGATGTGAGTTGACTTTTTGGCTTTTTAACTTTTCGGCTATTTTAGTCTGGAATTAAAAAGTTTCGTTTGAGATTGACTTTTTGACTTTTTTGATTTTTGTGAGAGAAAAAAAAATGAAATGATTATTGTTTGTATGTGACATTTTGTCTTATTGGGCTAAAAAATCTATTTTGTCTTTTTGTAACTATTTTAACAAAAAAAGTCTCATTTTAACTTATGCCAAATGAAGGCTAATATATATTATTGGAATTGTTAGATATGCAATGGTATTAACTCTCATAAGTAGTGTTTTTGTTTTTTCTTTTTCGATTCGAAGAGTCTCTCATTTCTAATTATAACCATATTCTTCGTCTGAAGGAAGAATTTTGGGCTCTCAAGAGTCGAGTCAATTTCATTCCTGATGGGGATAGAAATACTAAATTTTTCCACCAAACTACCATTTCTCATCGCAAACACAACAAAATTTTTGTTTTGAAAAATTCCGATAATGTTTGGGTGTATGAGGTCGGCACTATTAAGAATGATATTCTTCTTCACTTCAAGAATCTTTTCACTTGTTCCCTCCTTCAATCTCAGCGTTCTGATTCGATTTTCCATTTGCTCACTTCTATTGATTTGGCATGTCACTCCTCCCTTTCGGCTACACCCTCCCAGAATGAGATCAAGAAAGTTCTTTGGTTTTTCAAACCTTGGAAGGCTCCCGGACCTAATCCTTATTTTTTTTCATAAATTTTGGTTGACCCTGGCCCTTTCGGTTGTCAAAGTAGTTGCGGATGCTTTTGAATCTAGTCATATTAATCTGGATATCAACAAAACTCTCATTTACCTCATTTCTAAGGTCCCCAATCCTGAGATGATCACTCAATTCCATCCTATTGGCTTGTGCAACACTGTGTATAAACTTGAGAGGGTAATTTATATACAAATTAGGCCGAGCTGGGCCGTTATGGGCCTCAGTGCGAAAGGCTGAGTAAAAAGGCCGTAAGTTACTCCGGTCTTAAAGAGGCTTAAAATTAGTCCGGTCTCGAGCCCAGAAATTAAGTCTGGTGCGAAGGAGACTTGGAAGTTAGTCTGGTTCCAGAAGACATTAGTTCTAGCCCAGCTCAGAAGAATACAACGGACAGTTCGGTCGCTGCATTCAGTTCGGTCATGGTGTGTGGAACCAAGCTATACTGAGTCCTCTTCAGGACTAGTGATGGGTTAGTTCGGCTTAGACTCTTCTATGGATAGCTTGGTCTTGGCATGTGAAGCCGAGGCAGGAGAAAAGCAAGGGCGAGCCGAACTAACAGTTAGATCGGTCACTTTAGTTAGCCTAGCAGGCATTGTTATTTCAGTCGCATGGTAGTCCGGCCATAGTAAAACCATCTCACTTGGTTTAAGCAGTGAGAAGGGTGTTGAAGGATAAGCATTATCTTTCAGGAGTATGAATCTTAGGAGGACTCTACATGGAGGAGTAAAAGTCCTACTAGGATTGTGCCACACGAAACCTATAAAAGCTCACAAACATCACCTATGGAGAGGTAACACAACTTTGATTTTCGAATTCACAGAGCTTTTGCCTATTTGTCTAGTTTGCTGACTTAGGCATCGGAGAGGTTTCCGGCACACACCCGCCGGCTAGCTCACGTTTGTGTTTTCAGGTAATAAAGCGACGTCGTACAGAGGAACGCAGACTTGATCAACATGATTATACGAGAAGGTTTATTTCTTTCCCGTACAATTGGCGCCGTCTGTGGGAATTCAGACAAGAACAAAACCTCTTGATCAAGCTTTTCTTCTTTAGAATCAATGGCGCACAACAAAGATTTGCCACAATCCGCCATTGACGGACAAACACCAGAGGGGGGTGCAAGGCGCGAAGGTCTACCTCTTATCCCTCCTATGGGGGATTTAGAGCCACAAAGACAGAATCCCAGGAGGGATACAAGAGGAAGAAGGCGGACTAACAGCCCTCGTCACTCTCGTTCACAGAGTCCAGAAAGACAAAGGCGAAGGATTGATCCTCAAACTTTGGAGGATCGCGTCAAGGAGCAGGACGAATTGATACGACGAATGGCGGCGGACATGGAATCTCTAAAGTGCCAGGTGAAAGGAAAAGGAGTGGTGACAGGAGAGGGGCATACAAACAAGACGCCCCCTCGCCACTCGAAAAATCATAGTAGGAATACCACACCCTCACAAGCTGAGAGTAGAAGCCTCAGGACAAGCGATACTCAATCCAGGTCTTCCAGAACTCGTCACCCCAGGTCTGAGAGGACGAGATCTGAGAGATCGTACACTGAAGGAAGCACCTATTGGCCCTCACATACGCACCAAACAAGATCCAGACAAACAGAGTTGCCCAGATCGTCCGACTTACGAACCGTGCTTGAGGAAAAGGCACGATACAAGGAGGATGCTAGGGCACGCGATCCACACAGGGTTTCTGCCTTACAACGGTTGGCTCTTCGGACGCATAAAAGCGTCGAGGTTAGAATGCCAATACCGCGCCCTGCTTACGAACTAACGGACAAGGCACTAGCAAGGCTGCAGACCTCACCGTTCGTTCCGGCGATTGAAAACGCGCCCCTACCATCAGGCTTCCTTCAGCCCAAATTCACTACATATGAGGGAAAGTCGGACCCCTACTCACACTTGAGCCACTTTCGCCAGGTCATGGCAATATACCGGCGAAACAAGGCTTTAATGTGCATCCTCTTCCCATCTAGCCTTGGCGACCTAGGCTTGACTTGGTTCGAAAAACTTCCAGAAGGCAGCATAGCCTCCTGGGCGCAATTGGCGGAAACGTTTGTCACAAGGTTCCGAACGAACACCAAAACCCCGGTGGAGATCGATCAGCTGCTCTCCATCGACATGGGCAATAAGGAGACCTTAAGATCCTACAACAATCGCTACTGGGAGACCTTCAACCAGATTGGAGACTGTCCCACCAATCTCGCCATTGCACAATACAAGAGAGGCCTTCCAGTCGGAAACAGACTAAGGGACTCAATCACCATGACACCACCTCTCACCATGGAAGCCTTGATGGAAAGGGTGCATCAGCACATCAGGGTGGAAGAGGATGGTGCATGTGCCAAAACAAAATCTGGCATGACCACAGTACCAGAAAAGAAGGCCTCAGCAAAGGTCAACACGGTAGACCGTCCAAGCAAAAACGGACGAGGCAGGCGAGACAACGGAGAAGACCAGGATAAAAGATGGTTGAGAGTCCGCACTGCCATAACCACGGTCTTCAAGAAACCAATCTACCGAATTTTAAGTGAAATACGGGATGAGCCTTTCGTCAGATGGCCAGGCAAGCTTGGGGAAGCTCAGAAGGACTATGACGAAAAATCACGGTGCACCTTCCACAAAGAAAAGGGGCACCGCACTGAAAATTGCACACCATTGAGACAACACTTGGAGGAGTTGGTGGCAACAGGTCACCTGGATAAATACATTGAAGGAGGGGCGCAACCAGCCCCTCAGGACCATAATAACCCCAACGGAATGCCAATCGACGCCCCACCTCAAGGCGTTATCAATGTGATACATGGAGTTTTTGAACCTGAGCGTATATGCGAGCTCAGAGGATTAATCAAAAAGGCTGAGCATTTAAGAGAGGTACAAAGTGCCCAACCTGCCATCAAGAAGGGAAAGACAGAGGCCACGAACGTCATGTCTTTTTCGGATAAAGACTTGGCAAGGATATATTGCCCTCACAATGATGCCTTGGTTGTCACTCTCCGAGTCAAAGATTTTGACGTCAAGCAGATTTTGATAGACCAAGGCAGTTCATGTGAAATAATGTACTATGACACCTTTAAACAGTTGAAGTTACAAGATAAAGATTTGGCACCTGCCGTGTCTCCCTTTATTGGATTCAACTCCATGCCAGAATGGCCCGTCGACAAAATAATCCTCCTAGTCAAGGCAGGAAGCGTGACGAAACAAGTAGAGTTCTGGGTGTTAAAAGTCCCCTCCACTTATAACATCATCTTAAGCAGAACATGGCTACATGCCATGCGATCGGTGGCATCATCCTACCACCAAGTAATGCGGTTCCTCAACGACACTGGTGCAATTGAAGAAGTCTATGGAGATCAGATCATGTCGCAGCAATGCTTCGTCACGGTGAATGGCAGCTGCGTTGCCAAGGGATACGTTCATTCAGTGGAAGAACCTGAGAGCAATGAACTATTCGCAGATGTCGGCAAAGCAGCTGATCAGAAAGCAGTGGAAGACTTGGTAGAAGTAAGAATAGATGAAAAGAACCCGAATAAGTTCTTTTTGCTCGGTTCGTCGTTGTCCAGCACTGAGAGATTAGAGGTATTGGAATTTTTGACCTTGAACATCGAAGTGTTCGCCTGGACACCATACGACATGCCAGGCATCGATCCCAACTTCATCTGTCACCAACTCAATGTCCACCCATCCGCCAGACCAATCATTCAACGCACACGCAGATCGGCACTCCACCATGCCGAGATAGTGGCGGAAGAAGTAGAAAACCTGCTGGAGGCAGGAGCAATTAGAGAGGTGCACTACCCAAGATGGATCTCCAATACAGTCGTAGTGCCAAAGAAGAATGGCAAGTGGCGTGTCTACGTCGACTACAAAACAGTCAACAAAGCGTGCCCAAAAGACAGCTTTCCTCTACCACGAATAAATCAACTGGTAGACCTAACGGCGGGGCACAACTGACTTAGCTTTTTGGATGTATACAAAGGCTACCACCAAATCGCTATGCATGAACCAGACCAGGAGGTCACATCCTTTACAACTCCAAGAGGATTGTACTGTTACAAGGTCATGCCCTTTGGCCTAAAGAACGCAGGGGCGACATTCCAATGGATTGTCACCAAGATGTTTGAACCATTGTTAGGCAGAACAATGGAGGCTTACATCGACGACATGGTGGTCAAGAGCAAGGACGAGAATAACCACCTCAAGGACCTAGGTGAGATGTTTGAGATATTGAAGAAGCACAAGTTGCGCCTCAATGCATCTAAGTGTGCATTCGGAGTAGGATCTGGCAAATTCCTAGGCTTCCTAGTGACCAACCGAGGTATCGAAGCAGACCCCTCCCAGATCAAAGCAATCCAGGAGTTGGAGAGACCAAACTCAGTAAAAGAAGTGCAGCATTTCACCGGCATGGCAGCTGCGCTCAATCGGTTTATAAGCCGATCGTCAGATAGACTACGACCATTTTTTCATGCCTTGAAGACCAAGTTTGAGTGGGACGAAGAATGCGACCACGCCCTGGAAAGCTTAAAAGAATACATGTCTTCTCCACCACTACTTGTCACCCCAGTACCTGGAGAAGAACTCTTCCTATACCTGGCAGTCTCCCAGCACGCAATTAGCGCAGTGTTGGTCCGCGCAGAAGGAATCCAACATCTGCCCATCTATTATGTCAGCAAAACATTACTGGGTGCCGAAACAAGGTACTTGCCACTGGAAAAACTGGCATTGGCCTTGATGATGGCCTCAAGGAAGTTGTCACACTACTTTCATGCCCACACTATAGTTATCCTCACAATCTTTCCATTAAAAGCTTTGTTTGAAAGGGCGAACTTTTCTGGGCAAATTCTGAAGTGGGCAGTAGAGTTGGGGCAATACGACATCAAGTTCCAACCCAGGACCGCAATAAAAACTCAAGCATTGGCGGATTTTGTCATAGAATTCACACCAGGAAGTTATCACATCTGCCCAGTCGACCTGACTGAAACAGCCGAACTAGGGACGGACGTTGACGCCGGAATAGCACAACCCTTGGTACAGGATACTCAGCTAGACGCCAAGGCAGACCAAAGCGAAGCAAGAAAGGAAGAGGCAGACCATGCCACACCAAGTCAAGACTCACTAACAAATAAAGACTTGGTACGATCAGATAGCAAAGGGTAGACAGCGAGCATGGACCTTGAAGAAGACACCAGCAACATAGAAGATCCCAAGGCATCATCTGATCCCTTCACTTGCTGGAAATTGTTCGTGGGAGAGATATGAAAGCTCTTCATGAATGGAGCATCCAACTAGCATGGAGCAGGGCTCGGCATCGTCCTCATCTCTCCAGACGGCCTAGTGGTGGAACAGGCCATCAACCTTGGCTTCCCAGCATCAAACAACGAAGTAGAGTATGAAGCGCTTCTTGCAGGCCTCAAATCAGCATTCTTCATGAAGGCCACCGAGCTAATGGTTTATAGCGACTCACAGCTGGTGGTAAACCAAATATCGAACAACTACGAAGCAAAGGATGACAGGATGGCCAAATACCAAGAATTGGTCAGAACAGAGATCAAGAAATTTGAAGTAGTCAGGATAGAACAAATCGGCAAGGAGGAAAATAGCAGAGCAGACGAACTAGCAGGCTTTGCCTCAATGGCAGACACTTCCATCCCTCATCCATTGCTGATCGACTACCTACCTAGACCAAGCATTGAAGACCCCGAAGCAGAAGAGGTATGTTGCGTAGAGCTAGGCCCCTCTTGGATGGATCCCATCATCCTGTTCTTAAAAGATGGCATCTTACCAGAAGAGAAAAAAGAAGCCAACAGAATAAGAGCGAAGTCGGAGCAATTTTGGCTCTTTCCATCTTTGGCATTATACAAAAAGTCATTCTCAGGACCCTACCTAAAGTGTGTACATCCCAGCAAAGTAGAAGCATTCTTGTTCGAAATACACGAGGGCGTATACGGAAGCCTTCAAGAAGGAAGATCACTAGCATACAGGGCAATTTCGCAAGGATATTGGTGGCCATATATGCAAGCGGATTCAGAAAAGTATGTCAAAAAGTGCAATAAGGGTCAGAAGTTCGCACACCAAATACACCAACCTGCCAGAGAACTCCTACCTCTAACCAACCCATGGCCCTTCGCAATGTAGGGATTGGACATAGTAGGACCACTTCCAACAGCACCAGGAAACAGGAAGTTCTTTCTTGCAGCAACCGACTACTTCACAAAATGGGTAGAAGTAGAAGCCTTGGCGTCAATCAAGGAAAAAGATGTGAAAAATTTTGTCTGGCAGAATATCATCACTCGATTTGGCATACCAAAGGCACTAATATCAGACAACAGCACTTAGTTCGACGGCAGAATCTTCAGAGGCTTTTGTGAAGAGTACAAGATAAAGTTCTACAATTCTACACCGGCATATCCCCAAGCAAATGGACAGGCAAAAGTATCAAACAAGGTAGTCTTGGATGGATTAAAGAAAAGGTTAGAGAAAGCAAAAGGCAAGTGGGCAGAAGAGCTCCCTCATGTTTTATGGGCTTACCGCACCACACCTCGGCGATCAACAAGAGAAACACCATTCTCCTTAGCCTATGGTATAGAGGCAGTAATCCCACTGGAAGTTGGCCTCCCCACGATTCGAAGCGAGAATTTTAATCCAGACTTGAATGGCGATGCCATAACATTGGAGCTCGACCTTGCGGAGGAAAAAAGAAAAAAAGCACTGGTTCACATTGCCTCGTACCAACAAGAGTTATCCAGGAAATACAACAAGACAGTTCATCCAAGGCAATTCAAGGTCGGAGATTGGGTACTGCACAAAGTGATGGGAAACACCCTGGTGCCCGAAGATGGCAAGTTAGGGCTTAATTGGGAAGGACCTTACAAAGTGGTTGGATTAGCAGGCAAAGAGGCATACCACTTGGAAGATGAGGACGACAAGACAATTCCCAGGCCATAGAATATTGCCAATCTCAAGTTATTTTATTTTTAGCTTTTTTCTTTTTTAAGTATGTGTAATTTTTTCCCTTTTTCAATGAAACAAATAGTTGTCTTTTCAGAATAAACATTTTTCTCTGTAACAGTTTGTTTTAGTAAATTAGTGAGTTAGGGGGAAAAAAAAAAAAAACATTTTATTCTAAGTTAGTTAGAAAAACTAACTTAGAGGTTGGCTGGATTAAACCAACACCCCTCCTAAACCCATGATAAAGATCCAGGCTGCAGGACGTTTAGTCGCAATAACCAAACATTTTATTCTAAGTTGGCTAGAAAATCTAACTTAGAGGTTGGCTAGATTAAACCAACACCCCTTGTAAGCCCAGGATAAGGATCCAGGCTGTAGGACGTTTGGTCACAATAACCAAACATTTTATTCTAAGTTGGCTGGAAAAACTAACTTAGAGGTTGGCTGGATTAAACCAACTATTTGTACTCTTTAGCCGAAGTAAGGGTATGGCTGAAGAATGGTTGGCTGGATTAAACCAACTCTTTGTACTCTTCAGCCGAAGTAAGGGTATGGCTGAAGAGTGGTTGGCTGGATTAAACCAACTCTTGTACTCTTCAGCCGAAGTAAGGGTATGGCTGAAGAGTGGTTGGCTGGATTAAACCAACTCTTTGTACTCTTCAACCGAAGTAAGGGTATAGCTGAAGAGTGGTTGGCTGGATTAAACCAACTCTTGTTACTCTTCAGCCGAAGTAAGTATGTCGGCTGAAGAGTGGTTGGCTGGATTAAACCAACTCTTAGTACTCTTCAGCCGAAATAAGTATATCGGCTAAAAGAGTGGTTGGCTAGTAAGCCTATTCAGATTGCCAAAAAATATTTTAAATTGCAGTTAAAAAGCAAAGCAAAAGAGTTCATTGTAAAATTCATTACAAGTGCAAGCATACAAGTCAAAAATCGGAATAAGAGTTGAGCACAAAAGAAGATTTTCATTGAAGTAAAAAACAGGTACACAGGAGGGGCCGCAGCCCGGTTACAAGTCCAAGAAAGAAAAAATTACAGAATTAGTTAAAAAGATCTTCGAGATCGGCTTCAATATCAACATCGACTCCGGTTTCAGAGGTTAGAGCAGTCTCTGTTGGAAGCCTGGTCTCTCTTGGAAGCACGTTTTCGGTCGTCAAGTCTTCAACCACTGGCTCCAACCGAGCTGATTGATCATTGGCAGGCTCATTAACAACCGGAGTCTCAGTTTGCTCATTTTCTTCTTCATCGTCAGACGCTTCGAGAAATTGCTTTTGGAGGTCGGCAGCATACTCCGCCAGTGAGGCTGGAATGAAATACTGTGGAGCATTGTAGACCTCGGTGTCGGGCCCATAATCGAAGCTCCACAAAGACCTCCAGCCGCATTTGAAGAACAAGTCCTTCGCAGCTTCACACTGCTGGATGTATGCAGCCTCGCCTTCCTTGAAACCCTTCAGCTCGGCGTCTTCAGCTTTCTTCTTCAGAACTGTTATTTCGGCGTCTTTAGCGCTTTCAAGCTGTGCCATCTCCCACAAATATTTATCTTTCATTTCGGTAAGAGCTCGCTGTTTGTCACTGTTAGCCGAGGCCACTAGTCTGGTTAGACGAGTTACCTCTGCCTCCAGCTCGGCCGTCTTTGCTTGTGATTGTTTTAATTCGGCAGTCTTAGCTTCGGCTTCCGCCATTGCCTGCCTTGTGGTTTTCCTCAACTCCAACACTCGCTTGTGTGTGATATTGTTTTTTTGAATGGCCTGCAAAAGAATTGTTTCTTTTTAGCTGAGCTGTAACTTGGAAAAATTAGAAAGATCGAAAATAGCTACTTACCAGAATCATTGATTTCGTTGACGACCGGATGGACTTCAGTTCGGTGTTCAGTTGATTGTGGTGGTGCTCCATGTTTTTTGGAAGACACACACTCTTGGCCAGATTGAAGGCCAATACGTGATCCTTCTCTGAGACCACTGAGTCGGTGTCACGGATAGCCCGGTTCTAGAAAGTTAATGTTGGACTCCACTTTGAGAAGCTAGCTCGGTCGGCAGACTCCGGCTGGGGACTCGGCGGGGGGCTTAGTGGAAGAGTTGTATCATCTTGGTCAACAAGACTCTGCTCAGCTGGGATAGTCTGGGCGCGCTTGTTCGGCTGAGATGTTGAAGGTTATTGAGTCGGGAGAGCCACCATGGTTTCTATTGTCTGGGTCGGTGGTGGTACTTCGGGTCTGTTGGTTTCAGTCAAAAGAGTCCTCACTCTATTTCTTTTTGCCATTTCTTGTTCGGCTGTAAGAGGGACGAGGTTAATTTGGGGCAAGGTTGGGTCCGGTTCGGGGGCGTCTTCTAATAAAAAATCGGTCACTCTGGCTTTTCGGCGACCGCTATATCTGTATATCGGCTCAAAATTTAGTAGCTTAGCCCAACTCCGTTCTGGGTATCGTAGTGCGGCGCGGAGGATGTTTAGATTGGGGTAGCTGTAAAGTGAATGGAGATGAGCTGAATCTGCATAAATGAAAGCAACATTTAGTTCGGTTCAGAATGGAAGCCGAAATAAAAGAAAAACATGAAAGGAAACCGAAGTAAAGTATACCAGGGATTCCTTTATTCCAATTTATACTTCGGCCTGGGATCTGGGCTTGGTGGTCTTCAAAATTCCCAGATACCCAGAAAAAATCGTCATCATTTAGGTCTTTATCCGGCGTATCTTTTATTATTTTCTCTCGGTGGCGGCGTATTCTGAGGTAATAGACCCAGCCGTCTTCTTTTGATCTTATGGAGTATTTGTGGAATATTTCAGCTAGACTGAGGTTAAGACCGGCTTGGCGGTTTAGTTCGGCTATTCCCATTATTATACGGTAAGAGTTGGTGGAAAGCTGGGTTGGGCATAATTTGGTTTGTCTAAGGAATTCACACAGCAAGGGTTAAACGGGGAATCTTAGTCCAGTTTCTATTATTGATAGGAGGGTGAAAGGTACACAGCCTTCTCTTCCCCATGGTGTGATATCTTTTTGGGCTAGGGTAAGGTGGACATCGTTAGGGATATTGTAATCCCTTCAGAATTCGGCTAGACCACCAGGTGTCTCTACTAAGAATCTATACTTCCCCATTTATTTTATAAATTATGAATAAATTAGTTCGGTCGAAAAATTGTGCTCAGTAGCTCGGTTGAGCGCGCAGAGGAGTGCCTGGGCAACCTAAATCTGCAAAGTGGAAAACAAAAGTGTTAAGCACAGATCGTTGACCGTGCTACAAAATAGAAGCAAGGTAAAAGAAGTCCTACTTCGGCTATGTGGGATGCTACAAGTTCTATCTCGATTTCACTAAGATACTTGGTAGCTCGCTTTGCGTAAGGGGTTGGTTATCTTGGTTTGTACTATGGGATTTGTTACCTCGATCGAGCTTCTAGGGGGCAGATTTCTTAGTTTGGTCTAAAACTAAGAGAGCTGGTTTAGCCCCGAAGACATAGCTCGGTCGAAATTGAGGTTTCCTAGTACACTAATTTCAGACTTAAGCCTCGTTTGGGAACAGGCTATTTTAGTAACTTTTTGGCTTTTTACGAAAAGATGTACAGAAAAGTAGAGAGGTGATGTGACTAGTTTTAGTTGGCTTTTTGACTTTTTGGCTAAAATAGCCATTCCCCAAACGAGGCCTTAGATTAGTTTTTTTTCTTATTTTGGCTAAAGTGAATCAAAAGATAGTTTGACTAGTTGAAACTACTGAAATGTTAGTTCGGCTAATAAACTGACTAGACTTATACCTAGCACAAACAGTATCCTAGTTCGGTTGGATGTGTTTATGGATCAAACAGTGTTCTACAGGCTACTTCATGAAGTTCATGGGGTTTTTATGAAGTTTTTTCCCAGAAAAAGCAAAAACAGTGTTTTGTAAAGACAAGAAATAGTATGCTATGGATTAAATGAGTGCAGAGAACAAAAAGAAGGATTTGAGCAGCTTACCTGATCGAAGAAACTAGAAGATGAAAGCAAAGGCAGCAATGAAGAACACGAACACAACAAACTTAAGCCCAGGGTTCAGGAACAAGAGAGAGAGAAGATGAACAGAGTAAAGGTGAGATTCAAAAGTGAGGAGTTTGCTTTTGTGAAAGAGCTGGAGGCGGGAACTGTTCAAATTCTACGAAGTACGAGGGCAGCGTGACAGCTGCAAAGGGCTAATCAAAACCTGCCACGTGTCACTAGAATGGGAAGCAATTCAGTCTGACTGAAGGGACGTTTTGACCGGATAAGGATAGCTCGGCTTAAATTGTAGCTCGGCTGGAAAAGGTAAAGGGTTTTTTTTTTTAGCTCGGCTGGAAAGGTTAGAACTTTAGCCCGGTTTATAAACAGGCAATCCCTATCATGCTACGCAGATGGAATTAAGGGGCAATTAAGAGGGTAATTTATATGCAAATTAGGCTGAGCTGGGCCGTTATGGGCCTCAGTGCGAAAGGCTAAGTAAAAAGGCCGTAAGTTACTCCGGTCTTAAAGAGGCTTAAAATTAGTCTGATCTCGAGCCCAGAAATTAAGTCCGGTGCGAAGGAGGCTTGGAAGTTAGTCCAGTTCCAGAAGACATTAGTTCTAGCCCGGCTCAGAAGAATACAACGGACAGTTCGGTCGCTGCATTCAATTCGGTCGTTGCATTTAGTTCGGTCATGGCGTGTGGAACCAAGCTATACTGAGTCCTCTTCAGGACTAGTGATGGGTTAGTTCGGCTTAGACTCTTCTATGGATAGCTCGGTCTTGGCATGTGAAGCCAAGGCAGGAGAAAAGCAAGGGCGAGCCGAACTAACAGTTAGATTAGTCACTTTAGTTAGCCTAGCATGGCATTGTTATTTCAGTCGCATAGTAGTCCGGCCATAGTAAAACCATCTCACTTGGTTTAAGCAGTGAGGGGGGTGTTGAAGGATAAGCATTATCTTTCAAGAGTATGAATCCTATAAGGACTCTACATGGAGAAGTAAAAGTCCTACTAGGATTATGCCACACGGAACCTATAAAAGCTCACAAACATCACCTATGGAGAGGTAACACAACTTTGATTTTCGAATACACAGAGCTTTTGCCTATTTGTCTAGTTTGCTGACTTAGGCATCGGAGAGATTTCTGGCACACACCCGCCGGCTAGCTCACGTTTGTGTTTTCAGGTAATAAAGCGACGTCGTACAGAAGAACGCAGACTTGATCAACAGGATTATATGAGAAGGTTTATTTCTTTCCCGTACAAAACTCATCACAAAAATCCTGGTTGCTAGACTTTGCCCCTTATTGGATGATCTTATCAGGCCACTCTAAGCTAGTTTCATCTCGGGTAGAAGAGGAGTGGATAACGTTGTCATCGTGCAAGAGGTGGTTCACAATTTTTTTTTTTTAAAAAAAAAAGGTAGGAAAGGCAACATGTTGATCAAACTTGATTTGGATAAAGCTTACGACCGATTAGAATGAAGTTTTATTCACACTGTGCTCAGATCCTTTAATTTCCCACCTGTTTGGATTGACCTCATTATGTCTTGTGTCACCTCTAGCTCTCTAGCTGTCTTGTTCAATGGAGAGAAAACTGAGGAATTTTCACCTTCTAGGGGTATCAGGCACGGGGACCCCATTTCTCCTTACATCTTTATTCTTTGCTTGGAATATTTGTCCTCTAGGATCTTTGATGCCTGTATTACTAATGGCTGGACTCCTATTCGGCTTTCATGCAATGGTTCTTTGTTATCTCACCTTTTTTTTGTGTGCAAATGATCTTATTCTTTTTGAGGAAGCCTCGGAAGCCAACTGTCTTTGTATCTCTCTCATTCTGAAAGAGTTTTGTGAGTTATTTGGTCAAAAAATCAGTTTCGGCAAATCCAAAGTTTTTTTGTCTACAAATGTCCAGGAAAACATGCAACGTCATCTTGCTTCCTTTTTGAATATACCTATCACCAGGAATCTAGGGAAGCATCTGGGTTGTCCTATTCACCATTCTAGGCCCAACAAGGTGTTTTGCTAATTTTAATTGATAAGATTCAATGCAAACTTGCTTGGTGAAAGAGCAAAGATGTTATCTTTTGTTGGCCGTGTTACTATTATCAAAGCAGTGAACGCATTCATCCCTACTTATATCATGCAGTGTAATTTCATTCACAAGTCTGTGTCTAGCACCATTGATAAACTCAATAGGGATTTTTAGTAGGGGTCCTCTTCGGAACATAGGAAAATTCATTGTGTGGCTTGGGATACGGTTACGAAACCAAAAAGTCTTTGTGGGCTCAGTATTCGGAAAACTACTTTGATTAATATAGTTGTTATGACTAAATTAAATTGGAGATTCTTGAGCGAGGATAATTCTCTGTGGGTGAAAACTCTTAAGTCGAAGTATGGTGAGACGGTGAGAACTTGCTCTAAAGCATCCCCTGTTTAGAGGAATATGCTGAAAGGTACTACCATACTCGATAAAGGTTCGAAAATGATTCTTAAAAATGGTAAGACCACTCGTTTTTGCATAGATGACTGGGCCAGATGTGGCCCTCTTCGTGACTCTATTAAAGGCCCTTTTATTCATGTTAATTCCTCCTTATTTGTGAGTGACTGTTAGGTGGATAACAATTGGGATTTTGCTTGCTTCTCCTTCATCCTCTCCCCCATAATCCTTGCTAGCATTTGTAGCCCCTCCCTCCCCTGGTTTTTTGCTGGGAACGACATCCATGTTTGGAAGCACTTTACCAATGGGAATTTCACAAGCAAATATGCTTACCTTCTTACTAAAATATTTCAACCTTCTCTTCCCTTTACCAATTGGAATTGGGTCTAGGCTATCCATCTTAATCCTTGTGTCCTCCATTTTGTTTGACGTGTCCTTCACCAGAAGCTCAATACGAAAACTCAATTATTCCAGAGGCAAATTGTCACAAACAATCTCTGCCCAGTCTGCTATTGCTTTCCTGAAACTATCGACCATGTCCTACGTGAATGCCTCTCTGCTACTCACTATTGGTCCAGTATCGACGTCTCCACAGATGTCATCTCCTTAGTTTCTTCAATCTTCACTCCTGGTTCAAGACTAACTATTAATCTTAGGTGTCCCATCCACCTTCTGTTAAATGGGCCATTTTGTTTCTTGTTGTGTGTTGGGGTCATTTAGTTAAATTGTAACTCTGTGTGTTTTTAGTCTAACCCGACTCCTTTTAGAGCCTTTACAATGATTCCCACTGCTCTTGAATGATAGCATATTATTGTTACAGAGAAGCCCCCCCCAACAGGTTCTACTAATCTTTCTATAAGCTGGAAACCCGCTCCCCACAGGATTTTGAAACTTAATATTGATGGTGCAGCTAAGAGTTGTACTAGTTTAGCCAATGGAGGTGGAATCATTCGCGATTGGTTGAGTCGTTGGGTTACAGGCTTTACTCGTAACATAGGTATGGCCTCGGCTTTAGAGGCCGAATGTTGGGCTCTTAGAGACGGATTGAAGTTGGCAGTAGACCTTGGACTTTCAGATATTCATATAGAACCAGATGCCAAAACCATGAGCCATTTAATGCTGTATGATTCTTCCCCATGTCACTACTTCAGTAATATCATTTGTGATTACAGGTTCCTTTGAGGCAACTTCGAATCACAATTGTTGACCATATCTACCAAGAAGCCAACAAATGTGCGGACATCCTTGCTAATCAAGGCAATCTTGCCATAGAAGAATTTCATATCTTTAATTATGCTTCTTTCTTTATTTTGAATCAGTTGTATGATGATGCTAGAGAGGTTTTATACCCCCCAACCTTGACTGTTTAATTTTATGAGTTCGCTGCTTTACCAAAAAAAAGAAAAGAAAAGTATGTAATATTTTTTATATAATTATATTGACATCTTTTTTAGTATGACTAAAATAATTGAAATTAATACAGATTGCAAATAAATATTTAAATAAACAAGGATAAATATATATTTTAATTTAAAATATATAATAATATTGTTTTTTCAATAAATAATTTAAAAAAAAAAAAAAAAAATCTAAATGTTATATGATTTGAAAAGAGGCTAAATATTAAGGGAGGTGAGTGTATTTTCTCTAAATATTGAGGGAGGTGAGTGTAATTTTCACCCATTAGACTTGCTAGAGCGCCGAGGGTCGGCTCAAAACCCGCATTAGGGTTTTACAGCGATCGAAGAAGAAGAAGAAGATGGTGAGACTGACGGCGGACTTGATTTGGAAAAGCCCTCATTTCTTCAATGCCATTCGAGAACGCGAATTAGATCTTCGAGGTCAGTATATGTTTATGTATATTTACGAATCTGGGATGTATTTGTGTTCTTGAAACCCTAATTTTGTTAAAACTTTCTATTAACAAGTTTCTATAGCCAAACCTAGCTCTGTGTCGATTACTGTCTGTGTGTCTTTGTGAAAATTGCGTTTCAAAGGAACAACTCAAAATAATTTCATTTTCGTGCACAGATCCACTTATAGCTTCATGAAAGTTGCAATTTTTTTTGAGTTGTTCTAATTAAAACGCGATTTTCCTTGTGTTTTCTTCTCCAATATTTTTTTTATTTATTTACATGATTTTGTTTATGTCTGTTTGTATAATTTCTATATGCAGGGAATAAGATTGCTGTTATAGAAAACTTGGGTGGGACTGAGGTGAGTTTATTTCTGGAGACTTAGGTGTTGTTTGGCATGCTATTTTAGCACATTATTTTGTTTGGGTCATAATCATCTTATTTAGTTCACATCACCTTTTATTTGGGTCATATAACCTCTATACCACGTCACTTCAACCCCAACTCGCATTTCACATTTTTTCGTAAAAAGTCAAAAACGTATACTAATCTAGCACTTCTCAAGCATCCCCTAATAATTAAAAGTGTAAATTATATGGGTAGTCTTTGTTGTCATTTTGGTCCTTACATTACACTTTCAATTGGCTCAATTTTGACCTTAATTTTAAATTTTGTATCAATTTTGTCCAATTGATAATACCATTAGAGTTTTTGGATGAAAACTTATCACTGAGTGAGTTTATAATTTTGTCTCTAAAAACATGACACTTGCCACATATGTGCAGATTTTTTCATTAATAAAAAAGTTTAACAGTTGTAATCAATTAGACTAAATTGAGACAAAATCATAAATGCAGGGTAAAATTGAGTCAATTGAAATTACATGGACCAAAATGACACAAGGACCAAAGTAGAAAGACTATTCTTAACTACATAATAATATCATTTTATCCTTCAACGTCCTAAAGTTTATTTTTTGTTTTTAAATCGGTTGTATGGTCTTATTTAATTTCTGGGCTGTTTGTAAACAGGATCAATTTGACGCCATTGATTTGTCTGACAATGAGATAGTTAAGCTCGAAAATTTCCCTTACCTTAGTCGACTTGGAACTTTGTTAGTTAACAACAATAGAATTACCCGTATCAATCCGAACATCGGAGGTCAGGCCGTTGCTTTATTTGAATTTTTTTTTTAATCTTATTTTCTTAATGGGTTTAGCTTGATATGTTATGTTTTGTGGATTTGCAGAGTTCTTGCCCAAGTTGCATACTTTGGTTCTCATTAACAATCGACTAACCAACTTGGTTGAGATTGATCCTCTTGCATCACTCCCTAAGCTGCAGTTCCTTAGTCTTCTTGATAATAATATCACAAAGAAGCCAAATTACCGCTTATATGTCATCCACAAGCTGAAATCACTGCGCTTGCTGGACTTCAAGAAAGTGAAACATAAGGTCAGAATGTTGTTGTCATTCACGTGTTTATTTTTATAAACTTTCTTAGGCATGTTAGGGCTTAATTTTTGGGTGCTTTATCAATGTTCCTAATCTTGAATTTTGTAAATAAGAGATTGTTATCCTTCTGCCTTTTCAAAAAACATTGGGTTGAAGTGTTGGAGCCTTACCTTAGGGCGCCCCGGGGGCGGGGGGGGCAGCAGCTGGTTTGGGTGCTTTATCAATGTTCCTAATCTTGAATTTTGTAAATAAGAGATTGTTATCCTTCTGCCTTTTCAAAAAACATTGGGTTGAAGTGTTGGAGCCTTACCTTAGGGCACCCCCGGGGGGGGGGGGGGGGGGGAGAGATAAAAATGAAAAAGTGGAAGCAGGTGCAGCAGCTGGTTTGGGTGCTTTATCAATGTTCCTAATCTTGAATTTTGTAAATAAGAGATTGTTATCCTTCTGCCTTTTCAAAAAACATTGGGTTGAAGTGTTGGAGGGGGATGAATAAAAATGAAAAAGTGGAAGCAGGTGCAGCAGCTGGTTTGGGTGTGCAAACGGGGAAGATTTGTTGGTTTGAGTGTGGGTGAGAAGTTGGTTTGTTAGGACCACTAAGTGAGAGTGGGTGAGAAGTTGGATTGAATCAGGAAGTTTGGTGGTGCTTCTATGTCTGGTTTTACTGTGTACATAACACACACATGAAATCGTTGTTTTATACAACCATTGTTGATCTAGATAATGAAGGTAAAAATTTAACACTGTTAATGATAAACAAATTGATGAGTACTTTTGTGGAAGGTATATTTGAAATCCAATTTATTTATAAAGAAAAATAGTTCATCTTGAAGCAGTGAAATGTAACTAGAATCTACCTTGTTGCTTTAAATTTTTTAGGTGGCATAAGAAGGTGACAACTCCCTATTTTTACAGAGCTTCGTATCCATAATTATGCATTCAGATTGACCTTCCTCTTTTTCTATTTTTTATATGATAAAAATTTCGGAAAGGACAATACTAAGTTTTTTTATTTATAGATTGAACTTATCTCCAATTAGGTCTAGGCCTATATATTAAATTAAAGCCTTTCACAAGTGAACCACATTTGTGAGGGATAAGGGAGAAGTCCAAACTTGACTACAATGGTGACATCCCTTTAATATAGGCTTGAATCATGGTGCTATGGTCACTTTCACTATCACAATGTCCTTACTAATATCTGTAAACACTTAAATCTGATTTGTGATATTGTAATAATAGCCAACCCCCACAACCACCTACCCTATGAAGCACGGACACGTCGCTGGAGGCAGCGTATGGGTGTCGGACACGGACACGCGGTAGACACGTGTCCGACACTCGACCTACCATGTCCCTGTTTTTTTTTAAAAATTTTTGCAGGTGGACACTCTTTCGGACATGCTTGACATGTCGTGGACACGTAAATAGAAACCCTAACCAGAGACGTAACCCATTGAAGATAGAGAGAAAGAGAAAGAGAGAGAGAGAGAAAGAACCTGTCGAGGCTAGATCGAGGAAGAACCTGTTCGTCTCCCATCTTCTTCATCTCCTCTCTCTCTGTCCATCTTTCTCTGGTGTCGCCTCTTGCTCTCTGATCGTGTCTGCCTCTTGCTCTCGCTCTCTGATTGCCTCTCGCTCTCGCCTCTCACTTTCTTTCCCTCTTCCTTATACCGTGTCTGTCTCTCCCTCTTTATTCTTTTTATTCTTTTATTCTTTTTTATGCCTTTCTTTTGTAAATAAATAATATAAATAAATACAAATAGTATATTTATTTTTTAATTTTACATATAATAAATAAAATAAATAAATAAAATTAGTATATATTTTTTAATTTTACATATAATAAATAAAATAAATAAATAAATAAAAATAAAATTAGTATATATTTTTTAATTTTACATATAATATATAAAAAAAATTATATATATTGAACGTGTCCCCAGCGTGTCGTGTCCCCTATTTTTTGAAAATTTGCGTTTTTGCGTGTCCGTATCGTGTCCGTGTCGTGTCGTGTGTCTGTGTCCGTGTCCGTACTTCATAGCACCTACCTTTATGCGATCAACATTGCTAACCTCTGACATTAGTATAACAACACCTTCTCTTCCATCATACTACGGGTGGGGCGTGGATACAGGCCAGGTTCACGTTGGGCCTGAACTTGAAATTATGTTTTATTTTTTCCTATGTAGGAGCGAATTGAGGCAAAAAATCTATTTTCATCGGAAGAAGCTGAAGAAGAAGCTAAAAAGGAATCTGCAAAGACATTTGTACCAGGTGAGGCTCCAAGTACCCCAGAGGTTCCAAAGGAAGAGCAAGCACCCAAACCAGTTGCTCCAACGCCAGAGCAAATTATAGCTATCAAGGTATCATCCACAGTGTATCTTTTTTCTTTATTTCTTTTTGTCCCTTTAGTCCATCGATTCCATATTTTTAATGAATATGCAGAACCCTAAACTGGAATGGTAGAAGATTTTCATTTGCCACATTTAAGTAGTTGACAATTCTAATATGCAAATTTCCCTCAGTTTTCTGTGATTAATGAATTGAGTTTCGCTGTCCTATCTACTACAACTTTGGCCCGTCTTTGCTAAGACTTGGCTCTATCTTTCACAAGACTTGGTTCCGAAGCAAATATTTATTTTGATCCTCTTCTTGCGTCATATAGCCTTCATTTTGCTGTGTTTATACAAGTAGCAATTACTGTTTAATATATTAACAATGGAATTGCAGGCTGCTATTGTCAATTCCCAAACTCTTGAGGAGGTAGCAAGGCTTGAAAAGGTGAACCCCCAGATGCCAAATGATTTCCATTTTTCATTGCTTTCCCCCTAGCCCATGAGGTGGCTTTTGAAATTGTTGACATTCTGATGGTTTTTATGTTGGCTTGAACTGTGATGAGCAGGCACTAAAGTCAGGCCAGCTTCCTGCAGATCTTAAAATCGGTGATAATGATGCCATGATCAACACTGAAGCAACCAAAGAGGACAAAATGGTCACAGATGAGGAAAACGAAGCTAATGATGGGCCAAGTGATGCTGAGCCTGAACAGAAGAATAACGAGTCTGCAGACATGGAACAGGTATTAATATTTTACATGATAATTGTAACCACTAGTCATTCTTCCCAAGTGTTTTATTGGTACCTGGTATTCTGGTGGCATCGTAAAAAGACTACGGTCAGGAAGCTTGGATAATTAAACTCAGTGAAGTATTTCATTTGAGCTAGGTATAATTACAATTGCTTTTATGGCTAGAATGCTCAGGAAAATTGCTGAACTGATAGTAAAATATTCAATTGGGGTCCTGCTAGTTAGACAATTATGAAAATATTGACTGCATTTCATATCTGATGAAAGCAGTGACTAGCCAAGCACTCACATTTGGTGCAAGTAGATTTCACCAGTTGCCACTTAATATGACTTGAAAAAGGGAAGAGTAATGATATACAGATAGAATATTCATATAGAAGATGATTTTAAAACAAAACACCCAATGTTTTTATTTTAAAACAAAATACCCATGAAGATGATTTTTATTTACAAAAATGACATTGAGACATCATTCTTGTGGTGTTTTTTTTGGTATAAGCTCTCTGTATGAATAGAGTTTTCCCGAAGGGAAATTTCACCTTTGCCATATTAAGTTTCTTGGTCGCATGCATCTTCCACAATATTTTGTACTTCATGCATGGTAATGACTGCTGTTGTTATCCATTGGTAGTGCTAGGTGTTTATATTTGTGTGACATCCTGCATTGCTGGTGTACACATTACTTTGGAAATCATTCTTTGCATGTTGGCTGGTGTTGGACTTTCACATGCACGGTGTAGCTCTCATGCTGACCATTTTCACCCAACAATATAAAATCAATATTTTGCTCATATTTTCAACTATTTCCCCCAAATTTGTGTATTGTTCTTTTGATTAGTTTCGTCTTGAAAATGTATTCTTTTACTCTATGCCCCCCTTGGTTTTTTTGTGCATAATTTTTCCTCCAAACTTTCAGGAATAGGCGGATGTCTAATATTTGCTGAGCAACGTCTTTGTTATTGCGGATGGTGAGATTGATCATGTGCTGGTGATTTACCTTCTACTGTTACTCTAAGCTTAGAGCTTCTCTCGTGTCTAAACGGTCGTCAATCAAGTAATCCATGTATCGAAGCCATTGTTCGTGTGTATCAGTTTAATCAATCAATGTGTTTTGACATTTAAACAAATGGAATTGATGGGAAGCAAATTTCAATTTTCTACAGTAAAGACTATAAGATGATGAAATTGTGCTGGAAAAGGTGAAGTGGATTGAGGAAAAAAATTGTAGTTATTTTTGAAATAATTGTAGGATCATGATCAGTCCAACCTTATCAGGCTTTATGCTGGCCTAGTGTTGTCACTGTTTTTAGTTATTAAATACTGATCTTGCCTTTATCATCTGCTGTGATAGTGTGAATGGCTTTATCTATAGCAATTTGGATTTAGAAACGTATAGTGATGCATTGCTCCAACAAAGTAATGGAGCACGGTGTATATAATTGCAAAGATGCGTGTGGAGGTTGTACACATCTTGGTGAACATTGTGCTTCAGCTTCTGTGGAATTTACTAGTTGTCTTGCAGAGTACAAGCGAGATATATTGTAGTTTGGCCTCAACAGGTCATGGTTGAGATATATGTCAGATGTGCCAGTTGGATGAACCAGCTAGCAGAAACTGTTTAGTTTTGTTCCCAAGAATTAATGAATTGTATGACCCAGGCTATATTTAGATAGTTGGAATTTACAACAGTTCTATCTTTTCTACCACGTAAGGATTTAATTTTAGTGCAAGTTAAAACTTAATGTCCCTACATTTCATTTTCATTCAAATTCAAACCTGCCATTACAATTTTTTTAATCCTGATAAATTGATAAAATTAACTGAAAAACCATTTTTCCATAGTATAAAAAATTCGCGAGTAATGTTAGAAATACTAAATTTTTTAGTAAACAAATGACCAATGTTATTAAATTTTCTATCAAATAAATGACAAAATATTTCACATGAGTGTTCGGTCTGTAATTTTGTGAATCTTACATTCATGTGAGACATTTGGTTATTTATTTAGTAAAAAATTTGAGACTTATAGCATTTTTCAAAATTTGTTATTAAAAAATCCATGTTGGTGAAGAAAGGGCTGTTGGTTCTGTAATTTTGTTTTAGTTATTTTTTGTTTTGGTTGATATTAAGAAAATGAATTCATGATTAATTTTAGCAATTTATCTTTGTTTCAGTTGGGTACATATAATGTATTTGACGGCAAAAAATGGACACTGTAACAGAATACTTGGGCTGGTTTGACATACTTAAAAAAATTTTAAAAATCAAAAAGTTACTAAAAAAATTAAAAATTATCACTATTCATCAAAAAAAATAAAATAAAATAATTTTACACACAAATGCTATTTGGCCCGTAAGGGTCTATCACGGGTTCTATTTTGATAATCTGAACCATTCAATATGTAAAACTCATCGAGTAATATAGGTATGTTTGGTTTGGTTTTGAGAGAATAGTTTTTAAAAATTGTTTTGGGGAGAGAATTTAAAATTTTTTTTGGTTTGTTTGGTTGTGTATTTTGAAAGTAGTTTTAGAGTTTGGAATGATTAGATATTTTATTGTAATTGAGTAACGCGTGTGAGAGGAAAAGTGATTGAGAATAAGAGAGGAAAGAGAAAAAGTGATTGATTGATGTGTAAGAGAGAGAAAGTGATTTTGGAAATTGTTTTGGAAAAATTACAAACAAAACAAGTTTAGAAAAAATTTCCCAAAATCACTTTACAAAGTCAAACCAAACATATGTTTGTAAAAAATCACGTTAATCAAATATCGCTAACTACATGATTAAATCAATTTTGTATAAAAAAATGAATGGTGTTATAGTTAATGGTTGAAAAAAAAACTAATCCGATCAGATAGCTATCGATATTCAATCAACGTGATTTTTTACAAGCATATAGTACTCGACAAGTTCTACACATTGCACAGTTCAGATTATTAAAACGGGACCCATGATGGCCCCCATGGACCGAACAACACTGTTCAATGCAATGCCCGAAAAATAGGCAACCATTTCTTATCAATCTTTCACTCTCCCAAACGGTATGGTCTATTGCCTACTGTTCTTATCTTCTCCTACACACTAATTTATATAATTTTTTAATACATATTTTTTCGTAAAAAGTCAAAAAATTAACCCAAACAACCATCTTTTTTTCCTCAATTTTTTAGTTCAAAAAGCAAAAAGTGTACTTATTTAGGACACCCCAAACAACCCAAGTTAAGGACTAAATTGAACAAAATTCAATTTAGGGCTTAATTGAAAAAGATACAAAGTTCGAAGGTTTTTAGCATAATTCACACTAATTCTTTTGAGGACCTCGCAAAATATAAACAGCTTCTCAGCGAGAGGAATTGCAATTTGTCACCAATGAAAAGGAATAGCTGTTAGTATGATTTTATGAACCAAAATGTTCTTCAATGGTCCAAAGAATAATTTTGAATGTTGTTCTTTTCCCTCCTCTTGTCTATACATATACATGAATTGGCATGAATTGAGTTTGTATGGTCTACACAAATACACATGTAAAATCTACTAGGAATATACACAATAAAATTACATCAAGAATTGATTGTGATTACCTATCAGGAAAATGTTGTATCAGACGAGTAAATATTCTGACTTGACCGATTAGCAACAACCGGGTTTCCCGAATCATCCAAATCAATGATGGCAGTGTCACCGGGCTTGTAATCTCCAGAAAGAAATGCTTCGCTCAACAGATCTTCAATTATTAGGGTAACCGCTCTCCTAAGAGGCCGCGCACCATAGCTACGGTCAAAACCTTGTTGACATATGAGCTCTAGTATTGCTTGAGACACTTCTAGACCGATTCCTAGAGACACAAGCCTTCCTCTCACCTCTAGCAGCATCAAATTTAATATTTTGAGCATCTGAAAAGAATGAAAAAGCAAAAAACATCCTTGGTTTAATTGAAAATATGTTTATAAGGTCCTTGGTGATCTAAGATTCATACACAAAGCTCAAGTTCTAATTGTTCGCTATGAGCTCATATTTTTCCCGACAGAAAAGTTTAAAGTTCGTAATTGACAAAATACATTACTGCAATACTTGACAGGGAGGGAAGGGGAGGAGGCAGCAGTGGGTTGTGGTTGATGAGTTAGGGTTAGGGTTTGAATGTTGAAGATGAGAGTATTATGAGGATTAAGTGGTGCAAACTGAGCAAAATTTTATATGTATATATATTGCGTGTGTAAACTGAGTAATGGTGGTGCAAACTCAGAGAAAATGGGCTGTGGGAATACAAGTTCCGAGGATAAGGCCTTCAAATTATTGATGAGAAAAGAATTGGTACTGACAAACAATCATTGAGGAAACAAACCTGTGTCCTCTCTAAGGGACGGAAAACAACTACTTCATCGATCCTGTTCAGCAACTCTGGCCGGAAATACGCCTTAAGCTCTTCCATTACCAATGCCTTCAATCCATCATACGAAGTTGACTTATCATCTGCTATCAAGAAACCAATGGAGTTGTGCCTACCCTTTGCAATGGCAGTGGAACCCACATTAGAAGTCATCACCACCAATACATTCTTAAATGATACTCTTCGACCCTGTCAAACCATCTCAGCAAATCAGGGACATTGGGCATGATTAACTAATGAATCAAATATGCATAGAGAAACTATTTTCAGCAAATATGCACAATATGCAACAAAAACAAACCTTGGAATCTGTGAGGTGACCGTCTTCAAATATTTGGAGGAGAATATTAAATATATCTGGATGGGCTTTTTCTATTTCATCAAGCAATACCACTGTGAAAGGTCGTCTTCTGATAGATTCTGTAAGAGTGCCTCCTTCTCCATAGCCGACATAACCAGGGGGTGAGCCTATTAGCTTGCTGACAGTATGCCGCTCCATATATTCAGTCATGTCCAATCTTACCATGGCAGCCTCCTGCCGTAGAAACACAAGAACAGAACAATAAAATTTCATACAAAACTAATTGGCACAGCATGTTAGGTGATTTAGTGAAATATATTGATGAGATGTGAATCAATATGGTATCAATTAGAAATTACTAAAGTTCAAGTTTTTTATCCTTGCTTTTGATGGGCATTCAGACCATTTTCATATGGATTAAAATGAAAAGAGAACAGTATATGCATAAAGTCTTACTGAACCAAAATAGCAAGCTGCCAAAGCTTTTGTCAATTCGGTTTTGCCAACCCCACTGGGGCCACAGAATAGCATTGCAGCAATTGGCCTCTTAGGGTCCTTCAGGCCAACCCGGGATCTCTTA
Organism: Camellia lanceoleosa; assembly: GCA_025200525.1. Taxonomy (NCBI): domain Eukaryota; kingdom Viridiplantae; phylum Streptophyta; class Magnoliopsida; order Ericales; family Theaceae; genus Camellia; species Camellia lanceoleosa. The sequence continues at coordinate 124,530,267 of CM045759.1, read as the reverse complement.
ACAGCTCGACAAATTGCAGCAACTGCTTCATCTTGACCAACAACCCTTTTCTTAAGCTGCTCATCAAGACCCACCAGATGCATTCTTTCATCAGCGGTTAACTGCTGAACTGGAATCCCAGACCAAAGTGAAGCAACTACTGCTATCTCATCAGGTCCAACCACCATAGGTCTGAAAAGTAAAAAAATAATTTCTGTTCAAAATCTATGACAGGCGACTCAAGTTTAAAGTGTCTATCCTTCAATCAAAATTCCAAGATGTTAAGCATACTCGTCATCATTAACAGGCAAAGAGGTATTGGGAAGTTTTCGATCATCTTCAATGTTAGAAGCACCATCATCTTTATTCAGTTTACTTGCAAGGACCTGCTCACGTGAAAGCATGGAGTGGACACCATTAGAAAATCTGAAATGGTTGATGCTATCAGCGTGTATGCAGGGGCGGAGCCAGGAATTTGGCTGATTAGGGACAACAATAAGGCAAATTATTAAGTTCGATTTAGGACACAAGGCATAGTTTAGTTTGATTTGGTAAAAAATTCAATTACCAATATTTCAAAACTATTTTAATGTCATACATATCGATATCACCATAATAAAACCATCACGATTTTCAAATCTATAGAACTCTCAAGTAATAAGAAATGAAAATAAATAATGCCAATAAATATGAAAATGAAAGGAAATGCTTTCTTAGATTCATTTGTGAAGCAAATAATGAGTCAATCTATTCTAGTCAATGGTATTTCGAGTTTATTAGAAGAAGAATGAAAAATAATAATTTAGGGAACATATATATAACTTTTGAGCAAAAAAATTGAAAAATATTTTTAAAACCTTAAGATAAAAAGTAATTTTTTAAAAGTAGAGAAGGGGCAAGTGCCCCTCCTTGAGCCTATATGAAGTGTAGTTAACTGCCTACAGAAGCAATGCCATTACCACTTCATGCATGGCCTGAACAGATCTAATCTCTTGCCAATAATCATCTGGTGACTTTGAAAGTATACGAGCTTGATGTTCCTTTCTCCTTTTGAAGGATTCCATACGAGCTTTACTTCCTGCCTCGTCAATGAGATCAATGGCCTTGTCAGGAAGATGTCGGTCAGGAATATACCTTGCTGAAAGGTGCACAGCAGCATTCAAGGCCTCTAATGTGTATTTACATTTGTGATGGGCCTCATATTTTTCACGCAAACCCAACAGTATCCTAATTGCGTCCTCCTAGAATTTTACACAATGACAGTATAATAATTGGTAATACAAGTTACAACAAACAAAACATAGATACAACGAGAAAAAAATTTAAAATTATGGTACCTGACTTGGTTCATTAATCATCACAGGCTGGAATCTTCGTGCTAATGCTTTATCCTTTTCAAAATGTGTCCTGTATTCATCCATAGTTGTAGATGCAATACACTACAAAGAGCGAAATTGTAGTTCATTTTACACATTAGAACACAACCTACCACACATGAAAACAACTTGGGTAAACAAATGGACCTTATTTTCACAAAAATGCAAAAAAATCACTCTAACATCATGTGCATAAGAAAAGAAGCAGATCAAGTAGAAGAATAAAGCAGATGCCAATGGCATAACTTACGCAATGACACACATCATTCCAGTGACAAAATGCACCAGCTATTAAAAGTAAAAACCACTACTTTTGTCAATGATAAATGTTAAACTTAACAAAACTAATTGATGTAGAGAATTTAAAAGGAAATTTTAAAATATGGAAAAAAACTAAGGTAGAGAAATCAAAAAGGGAAATGAGAGATCAGGAAAAGGAAATTGGTGATAAAGGTTTGACTGAGAATTTGGGGAAAGATTAAGGACTTTTTAAAGACGGTGAAAAATGGAAAGTGTATAATAGTCCATTGTCCAAAGTCATAATATTTGACAGTTGATTTGGAAAACCAAGGGCAGGAAAACTTCAATCCCAAGAGGAAAAGAGAAAAAAAAAAAAAAAAAAGTGCCTGAGGTTTTCACCATGTAAATTTGGAGCATTAGTAATAATTATTAGTCACAAGGAGATCAGCTCAGAAAGGGTAACTATGAAGAAGGAGACATCTGTTGTGGGTTATGTCAGCTTTTCACAGATTGCAGTTGTGTCATCTGTTGTGGGTTATGTTAGCTTTATGATCCTAATCTCATAGGCGAGAACACACCATGTTTCCAGCAAGGACCAGAACGTGGTTTGCCAGTAAGTGTTAGACTACTAGTTTCCAGGATATACTGCTATTACAAGCAATAAGTGGAACTTTTCATGTCTCAAGTAATAAATATGGAATTCAACTTATCCGTACCGTTTATCTAATTTTAGTTTGGCAGGGCAAGGGCACTTGAGCCCTTGACATCGAGGTTGAGACTAGATGGGTACACCTCTTCGCCTATAGATCAATAATTTATCCATTTTTTATGCATTGATTTATGTCATAAGCAATCACATAAGAGTGTATCATGATTATATGATAAATCATTACCTGTAATTCACCTCTCCCAAGAGATGGCTTAAGTAGATTTGCAATGTCAAGACCTGACCCCTTGTTTCCTTGTCCAACTGTGCCCGAACCAATTAGTGTATGGACTTCATCGATAAAAAGAATGACATTGCCTGCAATGCCGTCATATGCTCAGCCATCTCATGATGAAAAATTTCTGATCCGTGTCATTAAAAAATGTGTTCACCTGACTTCTTTACATCCTTAATTAATGAAGTAACACGTCTCTCTAACTCTCCCCTCTCCTTTGTGCCTGCGATTAATAGACCTATATCTAAGGACATGATGCGCTTTTTCTGTGCATAAAACAATAAAGCTAATCAAATGGTATACAGAATGGTCTTACGAGAAGAAGTAAATGCTAAACCCAAGAAGTTATATTACCTAAAAGAACATCAATCATATATTAAGGAGGAGAAAACCCACCAACAAGAAAACAGGAACATTTCCCTGTGAAATAATAATTGCCAGCCCTTCAGCAATGGCTGTTTTCCCAACTCCAGCTTCCCCAAGAAGAATAGGATTGCTTTTTGTCCTCCGGCAAAGTATTTGAATGATTCTCTGAACTTCATTGTCTCGGCCAATTACAGGATCAATGAGTCCGTCACTAGCACGAGCAGTAAGATCCGTACAGAATTGGGCCAAAGCACTTTTATCTGACATAAAAAAATATCTACAAAGCATTCCCCATCTATTCTTTCTTATACTTGGAAAATCAATAAAGAAACCAAAGACAGAAAGATGAGAAATTTTGAACTTTAACCTCTTGTTTTCTCAGAGTATCTAACAACGGTTCCTTCTGCAGGCAATAATTTATCACGTGCCCGTTTTGGTCGTGCGGGTGGTTCTCTACCATCTTTGGCAAGCTCTCCTTGAAGTCTTGAGACTGCAACAGCTGCCAAGTGATTTATATTTGCCCCTAATCTGAAATATTATTAGTTTAGACCCATAAATAGAAAATCAACAATAACACATATTATCCTAGACCTGATGCATTGCTTCTGGACCATCTATGATGCAACAAATTATAAAGCAGAAAGGTAACTATGCTAAGCATTTGTCATGTACATATTTATTCTTAACAGTCACCATTGATTAAAAAAAAAAAAGGCGATGGAAATTAAGTTAAAAATTATCTATCAGTGAAATTCTGCGTGTAAGAATTCTGCATTAATCCTGAACTTCTGCTTTATCTTCTTATTACATATAAATCATCAAATCTCTTTCAAGCAAGTATTAATTTTACTTTTTCAGTTCATCTTTCCCAACTATCAATATAATCTTCCTGGACTGTAAGGTTTCTTGCAGAGCAGCTATAAAGTCCAACCAATCTCCTTCTGAATGAAATAATTCCCCCTGAACAACAATAAATTTCTTTGCAAAAATGTTGAGTCCATTACACAATGCTCACTCAAGTCCTCGATGGATCCTAGTGATCAACAACCTCCTCATCATCCAAACCAAAAGGACATCAGAAGCACAAATTCACCATACTGATGATTCTTAAAAGCAATTACCTTCACAATAATCTAACAGTTCCGATTACAATGTTCCCATTAGCTCTCCTTTTTGTTGTTAATTTTATGTTTTGTGGGTCACAGGCCTAAATACCAGGGTTGACTTTCTGTGCAAGGAGGACAAACACTTCATATGCTCACATATCTATATACACAAAGAATAGTTTTCCAACCATTTATGCTATCCTCTAAATGTTGGAAAAGTATCAAGAGACTTGTGACTGTGAACAAATAATTCATTTGCATAATTTTAGATGCTCAAGATTCGAGAACAATTGGATGATGACAAAATTATCAAAGATTGGCATTCCTTATTTCTATTCAACAACTATGAATTAGTTCCTTGATTTTGGTTAAGGGATTGTTGAATCTTTGCCTTGGAATAGGAAAAAGTGTAAGAAAACGGATTGATATTGGTATGATCTGATCCATTATCAGAGATCAATCCTGAACTCAATGGATCATTTCTTTTTCAAGTATACAAAATAGAGGATTTCACTAAGTCGATTCTTAGCAAATCTCGAATCAAACTATTTGTCATTATTTCAACAAAGAAAGCACAGGCCTCTTCGATAGAAAAGTTTTTTTTTTTTTTTTGGTCTCGTCTTGGTCCCAATTCAATACTAAACAAGTCCGACCTAGCAATCCAAACTTGTGAAATGTGAATAAATCATTCATTTGCATATACACAAACAAATATACATGTTTATGTATATATACTTGGGGAAAGAAAATGCACAAATGTACCTCTTGAGGACACGACCTGCATTGCCATCATCCACTGCAAAAAGCCCAATGGCAATGTGCTCAGGCGCAATGAAATTGAAACCCATACTCATAGAATACTCAATCGCAGCTTCAAAAACCTGCTTTGTGCTAATCGAAAACGGCACATCAGCAGCAGAGTAAACCTCAGAATCAACTGAATTCCGATAATTACTTTGATTATTATGCCAAATACTCCGAACACAATCGCGAGCAATGTCAATGGTGATGCCAGAGCCAAGAAACCCATCGGGACCACGACTTTCAGCGATTAACCCTAGCAGAAGATGATGCGTAAACACCATGTCCTTGCCGAGAGCTCTGGCTTCTCTTTGGGAGAACACAACGGCCTTAATTGCTCTCTCTGTGAATCGCTCGAACGCGGAGGCAATGATTGGGGAAGATCGAGCTCTTGTTGATGATGATGGAGAGAGGGAATTGAAGCGGGTTTTGGGGGAGATTGAAATGCCCAAGTAAGAAGAAGAATTGATAGTGCAAGAAATGGGATTTGGGCAGTGGGAGAGGGAGAGGGGTTTATGGCGGCGGAAGTGGATGGATGCGGCGGAGATGCGGCGGTGGAGGGGTGGAGAGAATGGAGGAGGGAGGAAGTCGAGTGAGAGGGGTGAGGAACATGATGATGTCGAGGCTTCCATTTGAGAGGATGTGAAGAAGATTGGCTGTATCTATATATATATATATATATAGAGAGAGAGAGAGAGAGAGAGAGAGAGAGATGTCAATGGGAGAAGAAGAAGAAGAAGAAGGGGAGGGAGGAAGGAGGAAAGGAATTTTTGAGGAAGGAATATAACGAAGACTTCACTTCCATGTCAAAGACAGTTTGCTTGCGTAGCATTTTTTGGCCTTTTTGGGGGGAAAAAATTCACTTTTATCCATGTTTGTTTGGGATCCGCCTCCTCTCCGGCCCTGTTTCCCTCCGGCTGTGTCCAGCCAAAACAGGAGATTGAGACACGTGTTATGTGGCAATTTAAGGGTCTTGGATCTGTCCACGTTAGGAAGGAGATGGAATGGAATTAACTTTTTTTTTTATTTTTAGTGAATACTTTTAAAATATTTTTTTTTAAATTTTTTTTTTTTTTTACTTTTTTAGATGTATCTTATTTAGATATATCTAAAAAATAAAATATTTGTGAAAAAATATTTTTAAAAATTAATAAATACATAAAAATATATTGAAACTTCATGGCTCCGTTTGGTAAGACTTTTTATTATGATTTGAGAATATGAGTTGTATTTTGAGTTTGTGTGTTTTGAAATTACGATTTGAGTCAATAAAATAAAATAAATAAATGATTTAATTTAATCAAAAAGATTGGGGAGGAGTGATCCAAAGGGTTTGAAGCTGCCACGTTGTGAAGGAAGAAATGAATTAAGAAATTAAATTTTAATATTACGATTTTAATTTTTAAAATTTTATGTTTGGTTATGAGTTTTAAAAATAATTTCTTAATTGAGTTTTATTTTATGTGTTTGGTTACGATTGGAGTATAGAGTTGTTTTCAAATCTAAAATATTAAAATTTTAAATTATTTAAATTTTTTGAATATTTAAATTAAAAAAAGGTTCAAATGAATCAAAAAAAAAAGGTTCAAACAAATTAAAAAAAAAAAAATTTGTCTAACCGGTTGACTGGACCGGTCACCCGGATTCCTCGGATTCCTTTAAAATAGATAGGTTCAAACCAGTCAAAAGGTTCAAATAAATTTAAAAAAAAAAAAATTTGTCAAACCGGTTGACCGGCCGGTCAACCAACCGGTCACCCGCCTTCCATCATGTGTTGCTTGCACAAGCCTCTGATTGAAATTTTAATTAGATCGAAATAAAATGGATATATTTTATTGGTTCTTTATGGTCTTAAGTTGGAGCCAACTTGGTGTACTGATTATAAAATAAAAAAATATTATTCTATTATAATTTTCATATAGAATCATTCATCAGTGACAATTATAATATAGAATCATTCATCAGTGACATTATTGATATTAAAAATATTGATGAATTTTTTTTACTCTATCCAATTTATACATTTTATGTATGTAAATTTTTGTTAAAAAAAATCATTTCTCTTAATAAAATTTTAAAAATTAAAATCGTAATATTAAAATTTAATTTCTTAATTCATTTCTTCCTTCACAACGTGGCAGCTTCAAACCCTTTGGATCACTCCTCCCCAATCTTTTTGATTAAATTAAATCATTTATTTATTTTATTTTATTGACTCAAATCGTAATTTCAAAACACACAAACTCAAAATACAACTCATATTCTCAAATCATAATAAAAAGTCTTACCAAACGGAGCCATGAAGTTTCAATATATTTTTATGTATTTATTAATTTTTAAAAATATTTTTTCACAAATATTTTATTTTTTAGATATATCTAAATAAGATACATCTAAAAAAGTAAAAAAAAAAAATTTAAATTTTTTTTTTTAAAAGTATTCACTAAAAAAAAAAAAAAAAAAGTTAATTCCATTCCATCTCCTTCCTAACGTGGACAGATCCAAGACCCTTAAATTGTCACATAACACGTGTCTCAATCTCCTGTTTTGGCTGGACACAGCCGGAGAGAAACAGGGCCGGAGAGGAGGCGGATCCGTTTGTTTGGCCAATATTAGAGTAATGCGAGGGTGATACCAAATAATTACATTATCTTATATTATTTGTAGACTAAAGCCTACTTTCATATTTTTCATTCAAATTATAACTCACATGTCATTGTCCTTGTTTGAAAAAGTTGATTATTTTAATAAATTATTTTAATAGATTAAAATTTTTATATTTCAAAATATAGTTCATTTTTGTTTTATAATTGGATGTGATATTTATAAAAAAAAATAATAATAATTATAAATTTAATATAATATTTTATCTTACTAATTATTTTGACTTATTGTATCTTTTTGTGAATATTAACCTTAAAAAAAAAAAAAAAAGGTCAAAAATCCACTTCCCACCTAGAGTCATTGTTGAATTGGTTTGAATTTCAGTTTCCACATATGTGCAGTGTTGATTTTGACTGATGTCTGCCAATATTAAAGAGTAATATTTTTTGCAGCAATGATAGAGACCACTAAAAAATTTCATCACTAATAGCTCTAATGAGTTAAAAAATGTAAAAAATAAAAGAAAAAAGAAAAACACAAGAGTCAACCATCACATCAAAGGGAGAGCCACCTCATTAGTGCTCTCCTAGTGCTTCCTTTTTAGTGCTCCCAAGTATTAATCTATTTTTTTGACAAATATGTAAAGTAACTTATTTACGCATTCATTTTGAACATACTCATAATAGTATACTAGCTTATCACTCATGCTATGCACATGATAATTATAGATTTTTTTAATATATAAATTATATTTTTTAAGATTTTTTATAAAAATAATTTGACAATCTTATCACTAACCATAGTGCATGGAAGAAGTTGAAAAGGGTACTGCAGTAACTATATATAGATTATATCTATAATTATTTGTATGAGGGGATTTTAAATGCTGATTAGAGAATTTTGACCAAATCAATAAATGCATATATGTAGAAAGACGTGTGGATTGAAAAAAGTTAATAAATGTTGATCAGGGATAGATATTTATATTTGTTTTAGATTTTTTTTAATATATAAATTATGTTTTATAAAAATAATTTAACAATTTTATCACTAACCATAGTGTATGAGAGAAGTTAAAAAGGGTACTGCAATAACTATGCACGAGTTGTATCTATAATTATTTATATGAGGGGATTTTAAATGTTGATCAGGGGATTTTAACCAAATCAATAAATGCAGGCATGTGGAAAGATATGTAAATTGAAAAAAAGTTAATAAATGCTGATCAGGGAAATTTGACCAAATCAATAAATTTTGAATTTTTTTTTAAATAAAAAATTTAGAAAATTCAGATTGAAATATTGGAGCTTCCACAGGCCTTGGGGGTTGAAAACCCCTTTTTACTTAATATATAATATAGATAGATAGATAAATGTTTTTTTTAAGAATTTTTATAAAAATAATTTAACAATCTTATCACTAATCATAGTGTATAGGTGAATTTGTAAAGGGTATTGTAGTAACTGTGCACGGGTTGTATCTATAATTATTTATATGAGAGAATTTTAAATGCTGATAAGAAAATTTTGACCAAATCAATAATGGTAGGCATGTGGAAAGATATGTAGATTGGAAAAGGTTAATAAATGTTGATTAGGAAATTTTGATAAAATCAATAAATGCTGAGGGTTTTTTTTTTAAATCAAAAAATTAAAAAATTATGATTGAGAGATTGAAGTTCTCACAAAACTTGGGGTTAAAAATCTCATTTTACTTAATATATAGTATAGATAGATAAATTGTAGCACTAGAAATCATTTTTTTAAGTTCGACCAATCTCAGTATGGTGCTTAAAACATTGCAAAACCGTTCACATGACTTGGATATTATTTAATATAAGTACTTTTTTTATATTTTTAAATAAAAACTTATAATTAATTTAATCATTTTGGTGTTCATTTAAAATACTCAAGGCCTGTAATTTAAATTTATAATCAATTCTTTTACAAAACTAATAATATATAATATATTCTTATAAAAAAATAAAGTGCTTTTTTTTTTCTTGATTTAGTGAAAACAAAAATTAAACAATTCAAAGCATACATATAAATCTATAAAAAATATATTGTACGATTGTTAATTTTTTGGCTTTCGAAAGGTATTTTTGTAAATGCGAGCGTGCTAGCAAAGATCAATCAGTTCTTACAAAAAATTTTAATTGCCAATCAATTATCAGACGATTGTGTTTTAGTTCTTTCAGCCTCAATGAAGAGGACTTTTACTGGTGGTTTGACTTAGGAGAAATTAAACAAAATAACAGTTAAATGAAGAGTAATTGAAGTATTTCATTAAAATGAAAACTTACAATGATCCGAACTCAGCCTCGTAGAGGTTTACAGCAACAATCTACTTGAAACTACTCCTATGAATGAAGTGCAGTGCAGGAATTTAAAGTGCAGGAATGTAAAGAGCAGGAATTTAAAGAACAGGAAATGTAAAACTGGAAAAGAAAATATGTAAAGTAAGACTGGTTTGTATGATCTGAGTCTGGGCCTTTTTTTTGGGGTCTTCCCTGCTATTTATACTTCTTAAGGATGACCATTGAACTGCACTTCAAACCGTCGAACTACTCCTCCATGATCGTTGATCATGCTGCCTTATAAGTAGTTCCACTACGCTATCACTTGCAGTTAGGCTTCCCTCCTATATTTGAATTTGAATCTGAGTAACCGTTGAAGCCACGTCACCTTGCACCTCTTTATTAATCCAATACTACTCAGATCACGTGAGAACCAATACTAACTGTTACATATACGATCAGGATCGAAGACTTGAATAGTCTTTCTATATTACCCTTATTCTGCCACGTGTTAAATTGTGATTAGCTTGTACAAAATATATAGCCAACATTACCCCTCGCACTAATATACCAATACTTGGTGATATTAGTGGATCAAAGTTTTTTTCCCCACATCTTAGATCGTGCATGGTTTCCTAAAAATGCAACTGTCATTCATCATCTGCATTAAACTCCCTTTCAGTCTTTTGAACACCTCCACCACCTTAGTATTCGAACGGACTGATACACCTTTTATGGCCAAACCAATTATTTCCTCCACTGATCAAGCACACGAAGAGTCATATGATGATGCTGTTCGTCCTTGAAAGAATTTTCATGTATTAATTAGCCACCTTTATCCACCTTTTCATATTCAGGTCATGGATGCCTTTGCAAATTGTCGACCTTTGGATTATGAACACATTGCCCTTAATCTTTCGATTCAGAAACTTGCGAATATAGATACAAAAAGCTCTTCCTCTGACTCACCCTTGTGCTTCGAACAAACTACTCCTAAATCTTTGATTCGGAAAGTTGCAAATATGGACTTGGGAAATTCTTCTTCACAAACCTCTGCATGGGATAAAGTTGCAACTTCTTCATCTTCTGGGGTTTCTGACTGGGCAAGCTGGTTAACACCTGAGATCTGTGATTTGAGGGAACAAATCAACCATCATTTTGTTGAGTTCACTGACCCTTTAGAGTTTCCTTCCTACGCTTGAAGTTCAATGGTCTACCCCTACGTGCCCATTGACCATCGACGTAGTTTGGAGGCGAATCTGCTTGTAGCATGGTACACATCTTCCATGCCTACAAGGATAGTGCACACTACCCGATGCCCAGAAGAGGCACAAGGGTACAATCCATCATTTTTAGCTCAGAAGGCGAAGATTTGTTCTTCCGACTGGCTTGATTATATTAATGTCTTTGTTCCTTCTACCCCTGCTCCACTCCCAGAAATGGAAGCATCCACACCTTCTCCTTTGCCAAATCCTTGCTGGATAGAGAGACTGATGTTTGCCCTCTCTATGGACAAGGTCTTTCCACCTTACAAGCCTCCACCTTTCCCCACTCCAGCTGAGCGGAAGCAAGCTCAACTTCTGCTCGCGGCTTTCTCTCACTTGCCCTTCAACGTCCTTGAGGATGAAGTCTCTCTCAAGAACTTTCGATGGGCTTGTGACATTTTGACTCGAGGTCATGTCCTCAATTCCCTTGCCCAAGCTGAGCTTCACATGTTTTTGGACCAACTTCCGTTGCTCCTCCACTGGCATCGAAACTCCATGGCCACTACACAATCTTTAGACCAACTCTCGTCCCTTCGAATTCATGACCAGTACGAGGCAGAGATCTTCATTGAAAAATTCGATGATTTCAAGAATAAAGATTCTGCGTACTGGGATGACTTGGATATAGACGAATTGGAACAAAGACTGAGAGAAGTGGCTTTCGAAATAAAGGCTGAAGAGCTCTACTACGAAGTGAGAGCACATCAACTCATGCAGCCAATGTTAGAAGAAATAGAAGATAGAATAAAGAAAGAACAGAAATTCATTGATCATAGTTGGACTAAATTTCATGATCTTGTTATTTATTCCATTCTCTACTTTTATGAACTTGAGTTTGTACCCAAATAGGGCCACTCGATGTAATTGTTTTTTGCTTTAATACAACTAAGACGTTTCCTTTGTTTGGCATTGTCTCCGTTTGTTTTTAAAAGCAAATTCAGGACTTCGAACTGAACAATCTCATCCTTCGAACTTGGACTCAATTGTTTTAAATAAAACACTACAAAGAACCAATTATGAACTTTTCCAATTTATGGAATAAAATTGACAATTTTGGTTGTTTTTCAATTAGAATCAGTGCTTCAAATCTATCAATCTCATACTTAAAGCTTGCTTTAACCATAATCAACATCTGATCATGGTTAGTATGGTCAATTAGTTTTAAATTGACCATCTTTCGCCTTGAACAATAGTTCATGCTATTTTAGTTCAACAGACAACCCCCCCTCTTTTTATATATATATATATAAACCAACCATTGGTTTTGATGATTCGAACTCCAATTTCTATCCTTAAGGAGTCTCAAGTCTTGCCTCAAAGGACATTACTTTCATTAAGAAACCTAAAATAGGTCTTTAAATCCTTTGAAGTAAAGCAAATACTTGAGTATTCTTCCATTTGTAAGTTACGGAAATGTGTTTTGAAGCTGACTTCTTCGTTTCGAAGCCGTTGTTTTTTGGATTTTGGCGCCAAAATCTGGTTTCGAAGCCAAATATTTTACTTCGAAGCTAGCCTCAACATCTGGGCTGTGTTTTTCCCTCCAAATACTATCAATATTTGAAGGAAACTCTTCATATTCGTACTTTTAATGCTTAACGAACCAAGCGTTTATATATCCCTCAAACACAAAGGCTTTTGAAACCCTTTTACTTCGTGTTCTGAAATCATTTGTTCGCTCAACACACAAACCTTTCTTTCCACTGATTTTCTACTTCTCTCAGCTCCCTTGCTGCCAATGGATCCTTCTTCTCTAAAAGTACTTGCGGGCGACCGTATCAGCCCAACTATGGCTTTGAAAGAATGTATCGACGAAGAAATCGCCAAACTAACATCTGGTGAGTCAAGCACCATAGATGGACGTCTTTTCATTCCTCGTCATAGTAACAAACAGGAGTACGTCCTAGGTCCTATTTTTCGGGAAGCTCTTGCTCAACTTTTGGCTCTACACCCTCGTTTGGAGGACCATTTTCTTTTTTATGAAGGAGGGCTTGATTGGGGGAATTGGAGGATGACCCGACCTCATCGTTGCTGGCCAACATTGAGGACTGAATGAGAAGAATGGTATGACAGAGTTGTGCCTGCGAGAGAATATGACCTGCAGGAGCTCTGTATCCTCGATGCTCTTCGTCTTTCTAGGTTCCTCATTCCTGAGGACCCCTTTTTAATTTCTGCTGCTTTATGCTTTTGGAATATGGCTTTTAATTTCTTCCAATTTCGGTGCGGTATGATGGCCCCCACCGTTCTTGATATTTGCCATCTCTTAGGGCTTTCACCTCTTGGCTCTCCTTTTACTCCCAATTACCCAGACCTCCCTATCAAATTTTCCCTTCCAATCCTAAACTCCTCTTACAGCGACTTCGTAAAGGCTAAAAATAAAAGAGAAGGCCCCGTGAGAGACAGAGAACTATTTTCCTTCATTTTGTACTGGTTGTGCAAATTTCTCTTTTGCACCTTATCTCAGAGGATTATGCCTGAGTTCGCTCATCTTGCGAAGGCACTTGTTTTGAAAAAACGCATAGCTCTTGCTCCTTATCTTTTAGGTTATGTCTACAGAGCTTGCTCCCAATTTTGCGAAAAACCTCTTGATGTTAACCAAGGAGGTCCCCTCTGGGTGCTCCAACTCTGGCTCTTCACCTATTTCACTGACTTGCATCCCAAATGTCTAAAATTCCTTATTCAGGATCCTGGTACTTATGGGGAAAAGTATGCCAGGATTGCTCTCTATCCTGCCTCTTTTGCTTATTACCTTATTTTCTTTCACCAACTCTCTATTTCTTCATCTGCCACCTTCTTTTGTCCTTTTGATGCCACCAAAGGTCCTGTTTGGCTGCAAACCTTTTTGGCTGATAAGGAGTGCTCCACCTCACCACACGAAGATATATGGGCTTCAATTTTGCTACCGAGGGAGTTGTTTATTGGCACTTTAAACCCTCGAGCTTATAAATGCATATCTGAGGTGTACTGCCCTTCTCAGTTTGCTAGACAATTTGGGCTCACTTAAGGGATACCTGTTCCACTTTGCAGTCTCTCGAATGTCCACCTCACGGCTAGAGACTTAAAAATATCCAAATCAAAGCTAGAGGCGGCAACATTCAAACTGTTAAAGGAATTGAGTGAATTCAAATTTGTCCACTTTCTTCCTTCTGGCTTAGTCTTGCAAAGATTCCAGAACTGGTGGTCAGTCAACATGGAAGTGCGCCTATCTGTACACCCTTATAACTTACTGATAGGATTAGGAGTGCCTTCGAAGGCTAAATCAGCAACAGTTGAGAACATTCCTCCTCTTTCTGCAGCTACCACAACTTCTCCTGCAGCCTTACCTCCTCCAGCTAGAGTTATCAGAGCTGCTTCGAAGAAGGGTAAGCATTTCTAAGTTCCTCTTTCCTTCAACTCTTTTGTTTGTCTCCTCTATATTCACACATTTTGGTGTAGGGTCTCCACAAGAAAAATCTCCTAAAAGAGCTGAAACCCTAGCTGCTCTCAAGGCCAGACAACAGCAGAAAAAGAAAAGAAAATTGGTACTCACTCCTGAAGAATCTGATTCTCAACATGAAGAGAGAGAGAGAGAGAGATTGAGCAAGAGCAAGAAACACCATTACAAAGAAAAAAGAGAACAAGGGTGGCTGCCCTCTCTTCTGATTTGGTCGAAGATCCTAATTCCAAGACAGTTGACAAAGCAATGGAAAAGGAGCTTACTTCTGAAGAACTTGATCCCCAAATTGAAGAGAGAGAGGTTGAGAAGGAGCCAGTAGTATCATTGCCAAGAAGGAAGAGAAAGAAAGTGACTGTTCCTACTACTGACTTGGTTGAAGATCCTATCCATGAAGCTGCTGCCAAGGCAGTAGAATAAGAACATTCCAAAGCAATGATTGTCTTTGAGAGGGTTGAGAAGATACGGCAGCAATAATTTCTAAAAGATGAAGTTGCTGCTGCTGATGCACTACAAAGGGAAACTGCAAGAAGGTAACAAACTGCCGAGCATTACTCCCTTCGTAGCTCTCCCATTACCGCCAACATCTCTGAAACAAGTAATTTCTTTCATGCTTCTACTATTTTTCCTTATCAAATTTTGACATTGAAGCTTGACCTTACGTTTCTTCCTTTTTGCAGCAACAACTACTGAGGCTATACTTCCAATGAGGACTCTCTCAATTTCAGTTGAGGTTGATCAGGTGCAAAATGTGAAGGCCATTTAGATAATACTTCCACTTCCTAAGCCCACATTCCATGTACCCCCTTTGAGTCCTAGCATTCCGGTAACTCTTTCTTTTGGTCTAACTACATATCTTCCCTATCTAACCTTCGACCTGTCTCAATTTACTTCTCATTCGGGCCCTGCTCTTCCTTCTCATTCTAAGGAAATTTCAACCATTACCTCTTCTTCGAAGGTATCTGATTCCCCAATTGAGGGTGCTGGTAGTTCTCTAACTCATAGTTCATTACCTTTGTCTACTTCCAGCCCCTCTTCACTTGATTCATTGGTGGCTAAGACCATAGAGACTACCAAAGATGCTCCATCCATTTCTCTCATCCCTATGCAGTCCTTTATGTCTTCCACCACAACTCTCTCCGCACCCCTCATGTCTACAGACAAGGTAGACATCTTCGAAGCCAGGCTAGCCAGTCTCTTCGATGTGCCCTCTACCTCTCCAATAACCAATTTTGAAGCTGAGTCATTAGTTTTGGCTGACTCCTTGCTACAAATTCTTGAAAGCTCTCTTTCCTCCAGTAGCAAGCCTTCTGCACCTTTGATGGGCTTAGACACCTGCCTGGAATTGTTAATCTCCTTTTCGAGGCTCCCCTTTGAGGTTTTGCAAAGGCCTATAATAAGAGATGGGTTCCTCCAGTGCTGCAAAGTTGCTGAACAGTCAGGCATGGATGTCTCAAGTCACTTATTCCAGGCAGCAGCTACTATCGACTTCTACATCAACATCTGCCATGCTGCCAAAGCTGTGGAAGAAAAATTGGCTAGAGACCAGAGTTTTGTTTCCCAAGTACATACTGAAGTCTCAGAGCTCAAGGAACAACACTCATCTGCCTTTCACTTTCGAGTTCAGCTGTTGGAGAAGAAAGCTCAACTTGAAGAGGAGCTATCTGCAGTGAACTAGGCCTTAGTCCGAACTGATACCAAACTGCAAATCACCAACCAAGGACTGGCCAATCGAAAAGAAGAAATGGCTACAGCTATTCAGTTGTTTTCATCACTTGGCAATAGGAAATCTGTTGTAAAAGAACAATTAAGACATTGTAATGATTTTTGGGCCAATTTGTGGCAAAATGTACTTAACTCTTTATGAAAAACAAATTCTTATCTATCATCTGAGTAGTCTTGTGTTCTTTTGCTTGACATTTATTCTACTCCTTGTGTTTCCCAAATAGTTCGAAAATAAGGCTTCAAATATCTGCCATTGATCTTTTTGGGATGTATGTATCCATTCAAATTTCTTAAAATGGTATGCCCCAAAAGGCAGGACTCTATGAATTTGATATGATCCTTTCTAGTTAGGTAACCACTTACCAAACTTATGGCTTTTAATTCCTGTCGGGAGTATTGTCTTCCATACCAAATCACCTTCATCAAAGCCAATGTATTTGACCTTCTTATTGTAATTTTTGGTTGCTTTCTTCTTTTGCAAGAGAATGCTATTTAATGCCAGGATTCTGGCTTTATCTATGCCTTCTAATTCCAAGCACATACTCTGAGGGTATTGCTTAGGATTTAGCTGGTCTTGGCATCTTACCCTCAAAGATTTAACATTAATTTCCACAGGTAACACTGCATCATGCCCATACATCAAGGCATAAGGAGTAATTCCTGTACTTGACCTTGGGGAAGTTCTGTAAGCCCACAACATATCCAACAATAAGTTATGCCAATCCCTGAGATTGTCCTCCACAACCTTTTGTATTCCTTTTTTCAAGGATTTATTGGATGATTCAGCTTGACCATTGGCTTGTGCATAATATGGGGTGGAATTAACGAGACTAATTCTAAATTCTGCCACAGAAGACTTCACCATCTTCCCATCGAACACAGTCCCATTATCCACAGTTATAGTTTGTGGGATGCCAAATCTATGGATTAGATCCTTAATAAATCCAATAACCTCAGTCTGGTCTACAGCCTTGTATGGCTTAGCTTTGACCCACTTAGTGAAGTAATCAGTGGCCACTAGAATGAAACAATGATGCTTCGAAGAAGGTGGGTGTATTTTCCCCATCATATCCATAGCCCATCCTCTGAATGGCCAGGACTTCACTACTACATGTAGGTCAGTTATGGGCACATGCCTTATTGTGCCATGCTTTTGGCATGCCTAGCAACCCTTTGCATACTCTATGCAGTCTTTAAGGATAGTTGGCCAATAATAGGAATGCCTTCGAAGTAACCATCTCATCTTGACACCAGGATGATGAGCACCACAGATGCCTTCATGAACCTCAGCTATAGCTGTTAACGCTTCTTTTGGGCCTAAACATTCCAGCAATAAGCCATCTCTCCCCATTTTGTAGAGAGTATTACCATATATCATATATTGCATAGACTGCAATTTAATTTTCCTGCTGGCCTTCGAAGATGGACCAGCCAAGTACTGCATTATTGGATGCCTCCAATCTTGTTCTTGTAAGTCATTATGATTGACTTCTAAGACCACATTCCTTTTATTCAAATGTGGTATCAATTTCTGATATGTTGTTTGGCTTATGTTCCTTTGGGCATTATCCATTTTCTTGAAGTTCGAAGCTTTCTGAGCCATATCATTAGCTCTATTATTCAAGAATCTTGGAACATGAGTTACATTTGCTATTTGAAATTGAGAAAGCAGATGTAATGCAACAGCATAGTGTGGTAAAATGCTTATGCTTTGACACTTGAAAATCCATTTCACTTGGTTAATCACCAATTGAGAATCTCCAAATATATCAACTGCATGAACTTGTAATCCAATAAGAATGTCTAGTCCCACTATTAAGGCTTCATATTCAGCTTGGTTATTAGAACAGGTAGTTTCATCCACTCTAAAACCATGTGTGGTCTCTATCCCTTGTGGAGACCTAATCACAATACCAATTCCAGTTAAGCCACTGGCTTTCGACCCATCGAACCACATCTGCCATGGCTCAACACTAGCCATACTAAGTTCCATTATCTCTTGGCTCTCTGTTTGAGATGGATGGTCTGCCAAAAAATTGGCTAAAACTTGCCTTTTTACTGCCCTTTGAGGAACATATTCTAGATAAAATTCTGATAAGGCTAGTATCCACTTGCCAATTCTTCTCCTCAACATAGGTCTAGATAACATGTATTTAACCAAATCTGTGGTTGCAATTACCAAGACAGTTGTAGGTAAAAGATAGTATCTTAATTTCATTGCAGCAAAATACAAAGCAAGACACAGCTTTTCAACGGCTAAATATTTACATTCACAAGAATTTAAAAACCTACTAAGGTAATAAACAGCTTGCTCCTTGCCTTCTTTATTATCTTGGGCCAAGAAAGCTCCCAATGAATCTTCTGCTGCAGCTATGTACAACTTCAAGGGCTTATCAGCCTTTGGTGGCATCAGTACTGGAGGGTTGGCCAAGTAGGCTCTGATACCTTCGAAAGCAATTTGATGCTCTGCTGTCCACACAAATTTCTCTTCATCTTTCAGCCTTAACAAGGAAGAAAATACTTTAGTTTTCCTTGCAGTGCTAGAAATGAACCTTCGAAGAAAGTTAACCTGTCCAAGGAACTTTTGTAATTCTTTCTTACTTGATGGAGGTCTGGCTTCAATGATGGCTTTGGCTTTATTCTGGTCAATCTGTATTCCTTTCTTGTGTACCACATAGCCCAAGAAGTTTCCAGATGATACGCCAAAAGCACACTTAAGAGGATTGAGCTTCAATTTGAACTTTCTCATTCTTTCAAAGGCTGCTTCTAAGTAAAACAGATGCACCTCCATGGATTGGGATTTAACTACAATGTCATCAATATAGCACTCTAAATATCCTCCAATGAGGTCATGAAAGATAGTGTTCATAGCCCTCTGATATGTAGCTCCAGCATTCTTCAGGCCAAATGGCATTTTAACCCATTCGAAGGTGCCAATATTTCTAGGACATCTGAATACTGTCTTGTGGACATCCTTCTTTGCAATGCAGATCTGGTTATAACCAGAATATCCATCCATCATTGATAAAGCTTGATGCCCTGCTAAACTGTCTACCAACAAATCCACTATAGGCATGTGGTACTCATCTTTTGGAGTTGCTAAATTCAAGTTTCTGAAATCAATGCATACCCTCATTTTACCGTTCTTCTTAACCACAGGCACAATATTAGATAGCCATTCCACATACCTAGCTGTCCTAATAAAGCCTGCTTTGAGTAGTCTAAGAATCTCCTCCTTGACTTTCTGAATTACTTCTGGACTCATTCTTCTTGATTTTTGCTTGTATGGCTTGAAGTTAAGTTTCATAGGGAGCCTATGTTCCACTAATGACCTATCCAATCCTGGTAGTTCATTATAAGACCATGCAAAGCAATCTTTGTATTTCTTTAGAACAACCAACAACTGGTCCTTGTCCAGACCATTCAGACAAGCACTTATGCAGGTGGGTTGCTGTATAGAATCTTCCCCTAAATTTATTTCTTCTAAGGGGTCTTGTGTCTGAGAACTTACTGAAGCTTCTTCTTTGATTTCTTCTATCTTCGAAGCAATCTCCCTACTTTGTTCTGCTCCCAGATTCTTTAATTCAACATCTTTTCCCTCTTCCTCATAGACAAAGTCTGTCCATAAGGCTTCCTCTTCCTGTATCTCCTAGACTTTTGTTTCAATGTCCAATGCACAGTATTTATCAAGGGTCAAAACTTTGGCATGTTGCTGCTTCTGCTTGCAGCCAATTATCATGGCTTCTCTCTCTTGCTCCTGTACTTTCTGGACTATTGAGTTTATATCCAATGTTGAGAATTTAATTAAAGCCAAAGACTTGGCTTCTTGTGTTTCATTTCTTTGCCTACAACCAGGCATCATTGTCATCCTTAACAACAACCTCCTCATCAACACTCTCCTGGACTAAGTGCTTCAGGTGTGTCACTTCCTCATCAGCCATCACTTCGGCTGAGCCATCAAGTTTCCTCAGTATACTAAGTGGTGTCACTCCCTCAATATACAGTTTGGCCTCTGCGAAGTCTACACAGGCTATGAAAGGTTGAGGATCTGCATCAATTTTCCTCTGTCTCCCCATTGCCTAAGGCCATCATAATTTTCTGATGCAAAGAGGAAGGCACACATTTGTTAGTGTGAATCCAATCTCTCCCCAGTAAAGCATTGCATTTAGCATTACTAACGATTACGAAGAATGTTGTCATGCAGTCCTTGGTTCCCACACTCAGGTTGATGGGTAGAATTCCCTAAGCTATCTGTTTGTCTCCAGCAAAGCCAGCGATAGTTGTGATGGTTGGGATTAACCTAGGATTCTTTTTCCCTAGTTTCTTCAAAGAAGATTTCGGTAGTAAATTCATTGCTGCCCCATTATCTATCAGGACTCGGTTCAATTGTATCCCATCGAAGAAAGCCTTGATGTACAAAGGCTTGACATGTTGTGTCATAGAATTCGAGGGATGCTCAAAAGGATATGAGAGGTTAATGCTCACCTCTTCTTCACTCTCATATTCAGTTTCCATTGGGGTAGCCATTCCAGAATCATCTTGTACCATACTCACTTGTGAGTATTCACTAGAGACAGGAATGAGATCAATTTCTTGGCCATCTTGGTCCTCCTCTCCAGCCTGGAACTCATGAGGTAGTATGTGTACCATATTGACTGATACTGGAGGAAATGAGCCAAATTGGATGGCTGGCTGTACCTGCTTCCCCTCTTGGCCACCTTGTTCAGTTACTTTAGCAGCATCCTCCATGCTGCACTCTGGCACTTCATTGTTAACTGATTCCTTCGAAGGATCTTTCTCAACTAGTTTTTCAACCAAAAATGTTTGCTCAGCCATGAAGGCTTCGAACATTTCTTCCTCTACCATTTCTTTCTTTTGGCTTATGCCAATTTCTTCTTCTGTCTCGCTATCACTATCCATCAGAGCTTTCTCTAATCCTACCAAGCTAGATTCCTCTCTGGTTTTTAGTTCAAACTGAACCTTGGCCAACTGTTCCCTGCTGCAACCCACCTTGCTTTGTAGAGTTGTCTTTGGAGTGTGGTCTGACTTTGGAGTCTTCTTTCCTTTTGTCTGGACCAATAAAGAGCTCTCTCAATTTTCTTTCATATCTTTCTGGTACTGAGTGTACCTGCGTTGAATCTTTCTCCTTTGTGACCTCGAAATGACTAGGACCATATCTGGCTCATTTGTCTTTGGGTGTTTAAGCAATACCCAATTGTTCGGAGCCACCAAAGGAGGTTTAACCATCCTTCTTTGATTTCCAACATCTCTCTGAGTGGACACTTCCCTAGGTTTGTTCTGCATCACAAACCAATCTAGAACTCCAGGTACCCACGAACTTACTGATTCAAATGTTGAACTGCTTCTTTTTACCTTCGAAACCATCTTTGAAGCTGGCTGTGAAGGCACTTGCTTGGTCCTGACCTCATGTTTCGAGCCTGATTCAGGCCTTCGATGAAGGTGGCCACTTTCTGTCCTGCGTGAGGTTGGTCTAGGAGGCCAATCTCTAGCTTTGATCCCATAACCTGAACTCTTCTCCAGTCTTCTTTCAGAATGACTGCTCTTCATTCTGTAGTAGTTGGGTGGCCTCGACTCATACAAGGGCCTCTTGCCTTTAGCATACATTCTATCAACTGCTGGTTCAACTACCAATGGTTGTTGCCAAACACTAGCTAGATACGGCCTTTTGTTGTAAGCGTTGGTTGGTTTAGGGCGTCTCTAAACATCCCTGTAGTATTGCTTCCCATCAATTGGAAGCCCCTTCAACCATTTATAACTTAGTCTGCACCTGGGACACATCCTTTACATTACTGCTGCCTCTAAGGAATCATCATCCAGTGATTCTTCATCAGAGTGTTCCCTCTGGTGTGAGAAACCTTGTCCAATAACTGGCAGATTTCTGGTGTCCTTTTTGATGATAGCCTGTTTAGCAACATGCATCTGTACATTGACTTCTTTCAATTCTGTCAAGGACAAGTTCTGGAAGTTTGACATAATGACATTGGCTGCCACCTCTCCAACTTCTGGAAATGGATTACTGTCGATCCTCATGGCCTTTTCTATTTTGGCTGGGAACTTCAAACTTCCTTTCCGAATTTGTTCTTGGATCCTGTCTCGAAAAACAATGCAGTTTTTAGTCGAGTGAGACCAAGAGTTATGCCATTTACAATATACTTTTCCCTTAAATTCATCTGGAGATGGCAATTTTACTCCTTTAGGTAACTTAAGGAAGCTAGCCGCAAGCAAATGATAAAAAATGTCATCTGCCTTTGTTAAATCAAAAGAGTACTTTCTGTGAAGGTCTTTCTTTTTAAACTGCTAGTCAATTGTTGTATCCTTATGAATTAATGCCTCACAGATCACAGGTTCTTTGCCCACAATCTCTGCTGCATCGATCTCATAATTAGGATCTCTATAATATGTCTTGTATGATGCATTATTTCGATCTTGTTCCTCCTCTAGTAATGCTTCATACCTAGACATCTTATAGGTTAGTTCCACCAAATCTTTGAATTCAATTGAGTCAAACTTCTTTCAATGCCTGAACTCTAAACCATTTTGAGCCAATCTTACGAATTCTGGCTCTAGCAAGATGACTCTACATTTATTTCGAGCCTTTTTAAATCTAGCAATAAACTGAGTAGCCTTTTCTTCAGGCCTTTGACTCAATCTTGCCAAGTCTGCCGTGGAAACCTCTGGTTCCGATTGAAAGAATTGGGCATGAAATGCCTTTTCCATTTGTTGCCAAGTTTGAATGGAGCCAGGTGTAAGATTGATGTACTATACAAATGCTCCCCCAGTTAGAGAATTTGGAAATAATCTTAGTTTCATATAGTCATGATTAGTAAATTCACCACATTGAATAGCAAACCTAGCAATATGCTCTACTGTTGATTGGTTTCCACTCCCATAGAAAAGCGTAAAATCTGGTATTTTGAACCCCCTTGGGTACTCATGTACCCTATCTACCCATTCTGGGTATGGTTTTCTGTATACAGGAGTCTGGACCCCCCGAGCCATCGGTCCACACATCTCCCTGACAATATCAGCAATTTGGTCCCTGGGGACCATATTTTGTGCCTGCTGAACCACTACTGGAGGGACAAACACAGGATTTGGTGGACAAACTTGTGCTTATGGTCCTCTTGGTCCATAAGGTGGTACATTTGGGACTGGTTGTCCCTATGGTGCAGGTTGCTGTTGGGGGTGTGGGTAACCTCTTTGAGCCTGTCCTGCGAAAGGTGCTGGAACAGGTGTTGTATCCCTTCCATTTGCAGGCCAACCTTCCAACCCCCTAGGTATAAATTCGAATAAGGGATTAGTAAACCCCCTTGTACCAGGTATGGCTTCAAACATGGGATTTGTGACCATTCTTATGCCAGTTTCTTGTACTGGGCCAGATCCACCAATTTGTATGGCTTTATTGTTGGGTACTGAGGCATTTTGACCTACTATAGGCCTCGAAATGGGTTCATACCAAGACTGAGGTGATGATCTTTCATAGTTCTGATTACTAGTTTGACCATTAGAATGTCCATTAACTTGCATAAGCTGTTTATCTCTAGCCAATCTTTGTTGAGGGACATTTAAAACTTCCTCGATGTGTCTTGTGTTTGTTAGTTGGTGGTTATTCATTCGATCCAAAAAGGATGTTGCCTACCTTTCCATTGTGTTCATTAATTGCTGTCCCATGGCATCTACTAGGCCATCCCATGGATTTATTGGATGAGTAGATGGAACAGTGGATAGTCCAATTTCTTGCTTTCGTCCAATACTATGAACATGTGGTTCTTGTCTTGAAGTACTGGTCTGTTCGACCATAGGTTCTGATAATATGGGAGTTTCCACAGGATGTGTTACCACATTATCTTTTGGATTAGGTATTTCTACCTCTCCTTCTACGTCTTCTTCTAAGCATTTATTTTCTCCTTGTCTTCTTCGTCTAGCCATTTCAATTAGTCCCACCAGGCGTGCCAAAAATATATGTTGGTTTTTTGGCTTTTGAAGGGTATTTTTGTAAATGCGAGCGTGCCAGCAAAGATCAATCAGTCCTTACAGAAATGTTAATTGCCAACCAATTATCAGACGATTGTGTTTTAGTTCTTTCAACCTCAATGAAGAGGACTTTTATTGGTGGCTTGACTTAAGAGAAATTAAACAAAATAACAGTTAAATGAAGAGTAATTGAAGTATTTCATTAGAATGAAAACTTATAATGATCCGAACTCAGCCTCGTAGAGGTTTACAGCAACAATCTACTTGAAACTACTCCTATGAATGAAGTGCAGTGCATGAATTTAAAGTGCAGGAATGTAAAGAGCAAGAATTTAAAGAACAGGAAATGTAAAACTGGAAAAGAAAATATGTAAAGTAAGACTGGTTTGTATGATCTGAGTCTGGGCCTTTTTTTTGGGGTCTTCCCCGTTATTTATACTTCTCAAGGATGACCATCGAACTGCACTTCAAACCGTCGAACTGCTCCTCCATGATCGTTGATCATGCTGCCTTATAAGTAGTTCCACTACGCCATCACTTACAATTAGGCTTCCTTTCTATATTTGAATTTGAATCTGAGTAACCGTTGAAGCTACGTCACCTTGCACCTCTTTATTGATCCAATACTACTCAGATCACGTAAGAACCAATACTAACTGCCACGTGTACGATCAGGATCGAAGACTTGAATAGTCTTCCTATATTACCCTTATTCTGTCACGTGTTAAATTGTGATTGGCTTGTACAAAATATGTAGCCAACAACGATATAGTTTGTGGGTTGAGAGGAGCGACGCAAGACACGCTAGGTTCTGAAACACTATTTCCAATCCCGGCTCATATTAAAATCAAGCCTAAAAATTTCTCCAATTCAATTCTATAAGTATAAACTGGGAAAAATTTCTATGTAGTCCTATATAGGAGATCTATTTCCCTTCTAATTTCATTATATTTTTAATAGATTAATAAGTCCACAGATTTTTAAGTTTTGTATTCGAAGGTCCATTTTTTGCCTTCTTATTTTTTAAATGACTGTATCACTCTTTGATTTGATATATATATATATATGTGAAAAATCAAATATTCGCCTCTACGATCTCGATCTCTCTCCGTTATGCCAATCTCTTTGTGCTATGAGGTCGATCTCGTTGTACTATGAGGTGGATCTGGTTGTGCGATCTGAATCTCTGTGTATAGGCAATCTCTGCATTCTCTCTCTCTCTCTCTCTCTCTCTCTCTCTCTCTCTGTGTCTGTGTCTTACTCTGTCTCTTTCTGTCGATACATATATGTATGTTTATATATAGATAAGCAAATTTACGTGATATCTAGTTTGTGTTTGGCAATGTTGATATAGTTTTTTGTTTTGTGATAAACTTTGTTTGTTTGATATTAATTTTGTGATTTTTGTATGTGATATAGTGTAATGATTTTTATTTTATTGATTTTGTTTGTTGTATAGTGTAATGTGTTTTGAAGTTGTAGTTTAGAATTGTGAATTATGAAGTTTTGATACTGATATGCTGTAACTGTATAATTTTGCAGTTTAAAATTGTGAATTGTGAAGTGTTGATACTGATATGTTGTAACTGTGTAATTTTACAGTTTGGAATCTGTGAACAATTGTTTGCTGGTTTGTGATTTTGTAGTATGGAGGGGTGTTTCATGTTAATGTGCAAATACAGTAATTCTTGTGTTGCTATTAAGATTAGTGAGGGATGCAGTTATCATGAAGTTGTTGAAAAAATATCTGCAAAGTTCAAGGAGTTGAATGTTGGTAACTTTTGTTTGTTTTTCTCTATTCCTGGATATTCTAATTGTATTGTTGAATGTGATAATGATTTTGGAAATATGATGTCAATGGTAGGTTATATTGGTTCTCATGTTGTTGATGTTGTTGTGGGTAATAAGAGAATTGTGGAAGTTGATGATAATTCTTTTAGGATTGATTCTGTAATTTGTGAGTCCTTTGGTTAACGATTGTGATGATTTTGGTGGTTTGTTGCCTAATTTTTATCCAGAACCAGAGAGAGTTTTGTTGTCTGCTAGTTGGAAGGGGATTATACACAATGTTGGTCAAGAATTTGAAGGTGGAGTGCCAGCGTTTCGCATTGCATTGGCTAAGTATGCA
Organism: Camellia lanceoleosa; assembly: GCA_025200525.1. Taxonomy (NCBI): domain Eukaryota; kingdom Viridiplantae; phylum Streptophyta; class Magnoliopsida; order Ericales; family Theaceae; genus Camellia; species Camellia lanceoleosa. The sequence continues at coordinate 124,504,012 of CM045759.1, read as the reverse complement.
GTTGAGTGTGATTTTGCAGTGAATTATTTGAAGAATGATGCAACAAGAGTAACTGCTGAATGTATGATGAAGTCATTTACGAGTTTTAAATGGTTTGTGCATGGAAATGTGTTGATGAATTCCAGTATTTTTTTTATTATAAAGTTGGATAATATGCATACTTGTGGGGTTGTTGCTCGTAGATCTTATAGCAAAATGGTTGGTTCTAGACTTGTATCTGTTATTGTACATAATGATATTAGTGATAATCCGTTGACTCGTCCTATTGAAGTTAAAAAAAAAGTTAAAGAAGCAATATGATATAGATGTTTCTTATTGGGTTGCATGGTTAGGAGTTGATAAGGCAAGAGGTGGGTTGTTTGGTGATTTTGCAACTTCTTTTGACCAACTTCAATGGTATCTTGAGATGGGTATGAGAACGAATCCTGGAAAAGTGTTTGAATTAGATGTGGATGAAAGTAGTGGGTGTTTTCAGAGGTTGTTTGTGGCATTTCATGGATGTTTGTATGGCTTTCAATTTTGTCGTCTGTTGTTGTTTGTTAATGGTACATTCTTGAAAGGGCATTACAAGGGGCATTTACTTGCAGCAACATCAAAGGATGGTAATCAAGGAATGTATTTATTGGCAGTTAGTATAGTTTTGGTTGTTAGTGTGTTTTGGTAGTTGGTGGATATTGGTTTATGTTATTGTCATGTGAGTATGCTAATTTTTGCAGTTTCATGTTATTTTGTTTTCAGGCCTGTTTCCTTTGGCTTTTGCGATTATTGACGTTGAAAATCAAGATAATTGGATGTGGTTTTTAAGTCAGTTGTTAAAGGCTGTTGGTTCAAATCGGAGATTGACCTTTGTGTCTGACCGTCAACATAGATTGCTAGATGCTCTTTCAGTGGTTTTTCCCAATGCACATCATGCATATTGCTTGAACCATTTGAAGAAAAATTTGATTGACAAATTGGTGGGACTTTGTACTAACTATAAGCTGACTTTGATAAAAATATTAGTTAAATGTGCTTATGTGCCAACTGTTGCTTATTTCCAACATTATATGGAGAAATTAAGGCATATTGCTGGGAATGGTAGAGTTGATAGTATGTTGGATAGTTTGCAAAATGATAAGTAGGCCAATGCACTTTTTAGAGGAAAATAATATGGTGAGATCTCATTTAATGCTGCCGAGTCTTACAATAATTGGATTGGTGGGACCCATGAGTTGCCTATTACTTGTATAGTTGATGTGATTAGGGTTCAAATCATGACTCAATTGTCTAATAGAAGAGCTAAATCTAAAAGATGGACTACCAAATTGTGTCCAGTTATAGAAAAGAAGTTGGTGGACTCTTTGAAGCTAGCTAAGTCTTGGGATGTGATTGTTGCTAGTGATATTGTGCTTGAGGTTCATTCTTCTATTTCTTTTTATGTTGATATTGGTAGACGGACTTATTCTTGCTATGAATAGCAATTGAATGGTTTTCTTTGTTGTCATGCTGTGCATACTTTGCGTAGTAGTGGTAGAGATGTATATGATTTCATTGATCATTTTTTTCATGTGGATTGTTTTAGAGAGTCGTACAAGGAATCAGTTTATCCAGTGCCTTTAAGTGAGACATTTGACTTTGATGGTGCCAGTAGTTCCATTATCAAACCTCCTATAATGAAGAAGCAGTCCGGGCGGAACAAGAAGATACCTTCTAGGGGTGAGAATGTGAAGCAAATCAAGTGTGAGAGGTGCTTGAAATATATGAATCACAATAAGAAGACATGCAAGGTTGCTATTTGAGGCCATAGTCTATTCTTTTGGATTTGGATTTGGATTTGTATTTGAAGTTGAGGAATTATGATAATCAAATGTAATACTTGGTATTATGGAAGTAATGAATAAAGTTGGTTGCATTCTTTTTTTCTTTTTTGATGCTTTTTAGTTATTGAAATTGTTTTGTAACAGTTTTGTTTTGTTTTGTTTTTGTTTTTTTGTTTTTTGTTTTTTTTTGTAGATTTGGTTGGTTTTATTTTTGTGGAATGCTGAGAAGGTTGTTGAAAATTTCTTATTGAAACTGTATAATCTTGAAATGTAGTTTTACTAAATGATATATTTATTTCATATTTCGTAGTGACAAAACTGTAAAATTTTGCAGTTTTATTTTCAATTTTGAAATGCAGTTCATCTATTTGTTGAGTCATGAAATTAGATGCATAATTGTATAGCATAATTTTTGTTTGAGTAATGAAACTGCATAATTTTGCAGTTTTAAGAATTATGAAAAACAACCTGATGAAACTGTATAATTTTGCAGTTTAATAATTATTAGAAACAACCTGATGAAACTACATATTTTTGTAGTTTGAAGAATAATTAAAAACAATCTTTACTGTATGAAAATATATGCAACTACAAATGTGATGACAATAATAAGCAGAAGTACACAAACAAGAATAATAAGCACAAGAAAAACAACAACAATAATAATAACAAGAAGAAGAGCAGCAACAACATCAATAACAACAATCATTTTCACCGTGATAACCACAAGAAGATCAATTCTCAAAAGCATAAAAAGTACTTGCCACATGTAAAATTAAAAAAAAAGTGCAAAAATATATTCACTTGAGTATTTGTATTGTCAAGAAGTTTGTTCATTATTTCTATGGTTTGATATGTTTTGTCAACATTTGGTAATGTTCGAGTTTTCAAGATCGGTTCTTATCATTAAGGAATTGACTGATGATTTTTGCTCAAAATTTGACCCACTCAGTTGGTCGAAGTGATTTCTATATAGGTTGCCAATTGATATATTGGTTGATAACATTGCAGACGGCGATTGCACAATCATTCCTGCAAAGTTTTAAATGAAGTTGATTAGTTAGGTAAAACTGCAAAATTTAGCATATTGGAACATTAGTTATTGAGTTTGTATCTTACGAGTGTGGGGTTTGTTATGAGCATTCCTCAATTAATGCAATTACTGTCTCGCACTCTTAAGATGATAACATGTTTCCTTCATTGCTGAATAATGCTTTATTTCATCTCAGTTGATGTTGTTGCTACAAAATAGTTAGTGGGTGTTTTTGTTAGTTATAGTGATATGCTGAGATGTTTTGAAAGGAATGGAACTAAATATGATATTTTGTTTAACTTACAATTTCCTTTGCAATTTCAAATTTCTTGTTGTGGCAATCTTTTTTGCTAGCCTCAAAGAGTCATAGTGCCTCCATATCCTATCAGCATTGTCAAATACCACAATTGTCCAATGGTTGTCGTGGTTGATTGAGAAATGGATATATTTATTTTTTATTGCTTCTGAAAAATGGCTCTCCATCATTTTTTCTCTCAGTGCTTGATCTTGATTTTATAGTGGAGTCTATAATTTATATATGTTTGAAATATGTTATAAAAGTATATAGTAAGACATGTTAAGAAAATAGAAAATTTTGCAGTTTGAATAATATTGAAAGGTATGTTAAGTTTTGCTTAAATTGATGAGTGTTGAGAAAACTTAAGATCTTCCCGCGTATGGATTTCTTGCAAATGCTAGATCATGTTTCTCAAATTCTTCAATTGATGGTTGGAGTGCCAATTTCATTTTTGTGAAGATATCAATGACCTGAAACATGTAATATATGAGAATGTGTTAGGTTTGTGGAATAGATTATTGAATATGAACAAAAATTGTAAAATTATGTAGTTGGAGACCTACATTCCTATATAAGGCTTCCTTGTTGGTCAATCTGCATATATCTGAAAAGCATATGCAATTTTTATCTTCGCTGCTAGACCAGACACAAGCACTTGATTATGTGTTGTTAATGAGTTGAATTTGATCTTGGTCTTTTTTGGATAGGCTATGCCAAAACCTTATTTGTTTTGCGGCATGAAATGACGAGTGGCTTGTTGTGGATTGATTCTTCCTTGAAATCATCATCACTTTCCAATACTTGAACTTGTGTCTTCTCTTGATTGGCATTCTCTTTGGGCTTGGTTTTAGCAGCATCTTCATTCTTTTGGCCGATATCTTCTTTCATCTCTTCTTTACGCTGCTGTTTTGCTTCATGAGCACCCTCTTTTTGCTCGGGTTCAATAGCAGGTTCTTTTTCTGTTTCGATTTCTTCTTTTTTCTTTTCATTCTTCTTCTCTTTTTCTTCATCGGTACCCTCTGTTGGTTTGGGTACATCAGTAGCAGCTTCTATCTTGTTCCTTATATCTGCTTTGGCTTTTGTCATTGGTTGGTCTACAAAATCTGGTTTATAAGCTTGTTTTCTTGACTTTTGTTTGATTCTCTTGACCGTTGATCTTTGTTGGGGACTTCCAGTTTTTTTGGCGGACATTTCCTTCAACTAGTCTTATTTTCTATGCAATTTAGCCATGAATTTTTGTTCCATTTCTTGCATTTGTGCTCTCATGGCTGCTATGAGTTTTTCTTTGTCGTCCTCTTTGGTTGATGTTTATGCTTGGTCATCATCTATAAAAATGTTGAATTTTGTTTTGGTTAGTTTAATTAAATTTTAGAGTTTGGTTCAGTATTAGACAAGAGTTTACATTGTGCACGAAATGTGTCAGATTTCTCTTGAAGTTCTTGTTGTTCTGTCCTTTTTTTCTTGTTGTTGTTTTGTTTGTTCTTTTTTTTCATGTTGTTATTGTTGTTGGATCAATGAAACCATACATAGATTGTGGCCTCAATCTACAAACAGCAATTTTACAATGCTAAAAAGAAAACCCATACAAGTGCACACTTGATCTCTGTTTGCCCAACCATAAAAGGGAATTAATTTTTCTTTTCTCTGACATTTTCTTGCGGAAAACGGAAGATGAAAAAACGGATTTTTTATTTCACAATAAATTTGGATTTTTTATTTATTTAATATATTGGTTTCATTTCTTTTCCAACGCTTTCCCACCAACCAAACAATTCATAGAACCGTTAAGAAACCCAATAACAGGGAAACAAATGGCATTTTTTAAATGCTAACCCATAAAAGGAGGTTCATTTTTCATTTTCCCTAACATTTTCTCGGGAAACAAATGGATTAAAGAAAGAAATTGATAGAAGAGAGTACCTGGGAGAGGATTGTAGTAACCCAAAACTTCCAAGTGCTTGCCGTCTCTGGGAGACCTGCTATCTGCAGCCATAACTCGATAATCCAAACCTCAATAATCTTATCCTCACCACCATTTTTGTTATCTCTCACAACTTCAATCTCTCTCTCTCTCTCTCTCTCTCTGGATTTGATTCGATTCTAGGAACGAGGGCTTTGATTGGATTTTTCTCCTTTGGGGATGGTTCCGTTTTCGGGCTGCTTTTTTGGGGATGGGTTAGTCCGCCCTGAACGTGATACCCAAGACCCCGGTGGGCTGTAATTGGCCAGAATCTTTTTTTTTTTGGAAAAATTACCATGTAGTCCTATGTAGGGGATCTATTTCTCTTCTAATCCCAATTTATTTTTAATAGCTTAATAGGTTCACAGTTTTTTAAGTTTTATACCCAGAGGTCCCGTTTTTTATTTTCGTATTTTTAAATGACTGTATTACCCTTTGTTTTGAGATCTATATATACGTGAAAAATCAAATTTTGGCTTCGTTTAAAAAAAGGAAATCAAATCTTCATCTCTACGATCTCGATTTCTCTTCGTTGTGGCGATCTCATTGTGTTGTGTGGTCGATCTCAATGTGTTGTGAGGTGGATCTGGTTGTGCGATCTGAATCTCTGTGTACAGGCGATATCTGCGTACGTTGTCTCTCTCTCTCTCTCTCTCTCTCTCTCTCTGTATCTGGTGATAGATATATGTATGTGTATGTATGTATCTGTCGATACGTAGATATACATACATATGTATATATATATGTCTGTGTGTGTATGTGATTTGTATTTGTCGATACATATATGTATGTATATATAGATAAGCAAATTTGCGTGATATGTGGTTTGTGTTTGGCAAATTTTATTTGTTTGATTTTGTTTATCGTATAGTGTAATGTGTTTTGAAGTTGTATTTTGAAATTGTGAATTCTGGTGTTTTGATACTGATATGTTGTAAGTGTATAATTTTGCAGTTTGGAATTGTGAATTGTGCACTGTTGGTATTGATATGTTGTAACTGTATAATTTTGCAGTTTGGAATCTGTGAACAATTGTTTGTTGGTTTGTGATTTTGTAGTATGGAGGGGTGTTTCATGTTAATGTGCAAATACAGTAATTGTTGTGTTGCTATTAAGATTAGTGAGGGATATAGTTATGATTAAGTTGTTGAGAAAATATGTGCGAAGTTCAAGGAGTTGAGTGTTGGTAACTTTTGTTTGTTTTTTTCTGTTCCTGGATATTCTAATTGTATTGTTAAATGTGATGATGATTTGGGGAATATGCTGTCAATGGTAGGTGGTAGTGGTTGTCATGTTGTTGATGTTATTGTGGGGGATAAGAGAGTTGTGGAGGTTGATGATGGTAATTCTTGTAGGATTGATTCTATAACTTGTGAGAGTTCTTTTGTGAATGATTGTGATGATGTTGGTGGTTTGTTGCGTAGTTTTTATCCCGAACCAGAGAGAGTTTTGTTGTCTACTAGTTGGAAGGGGATTATACATAATGTTGGTCAAGAATTTGAAGGTGGAGTGCCAGCATTCCGCATTGCATTGGCTAAGTATGCAGTTGAGTGTGGTTTTGCAGTGAATTATTTGAAGAACGATGCAACAAGAGTAACCGCTGAATGTATGATGAAGTCGTCTACGGGTTGTAAATGGTTTGTGCATGGAAGGGTGTTGATGGATTCCGGTGTTTTTTTTATAATGAAGTTGGATAATGTGCATATTTGTGGGGTTGTTGCTCGTAGATCTTGTAGCAAAATGGTTGGTTCTAGACTTGTGTCTGATATTGTGCAAAATGATGTTAGTGATAATCCGTTGACTCGTCTTATTGAAGTTAAAAAAAAAGTTGAAGAAGCAATATGGTATAGATGTTTCTTATCGGGTTGCACGGTTAGGAGTTGATAAGGCAAGAGGTGGGTTGTTTGGTGATTTTGCAACTTCTTTTGACCAGCTTCGATGGTACCTTGAGACGGCTATGTGAACGAATTTGGGAAGTGTGTTTGAATTAGATGTGGATGAAAGTAGTGGGTGTTTTCGGAGGTTGTTTGTGGCATTTCATGGATGTTTGTATGGCTTTCAATTTTGTCGTCTGTTGTTGTTTGTTGATGGTACATTTTTGAAGGGGCATTTGCTTGCAGCAACATCAAAGGATGGTAATTAAGGTATGTATTTATTTGCAGTTAGTATAGGTTTGGTTTGTCAGTGTGTTATTGTATTGTGAGTCTGCTAATTTTTGCAGTTTCATGTGATTTTGTTTGCAGGTTTGTTTCCTTTGGCTTTTGCGATTGTTGATGCTGAAAATCAAGATAATTGGATGTGGTTCTTAAGTCAGTTGTTAAAGGCTGTTGGTTCAGGCCGGAGATTGACTTTTGTGTCGGACCGTCAACATGGATTGCTAGACGCTCTTTTAGTGGTTTTCCCCAATGCACATCATACTTATTGCTTGAATCATTTGAAGAGAAATTTGATTGACAAATTGGTGGGATTTCGTACTAACTATAAGCTGTGTTTGATGAAAATATTAGTTAAATGTGCTTATGCGCCAACAGTTGCTTCTTTCCAACATTATATGGAGAAATTGAGGCGTATTGCTGGGAATGGTAGAGTTGATAATATGTTGGATGGTTTGAAAAATGATAAGTGGGCCAATGCATTTTTTTAGAGGGAAACGATATGGTGAGATGTCATCTAATGCTGTCGAGTCTTACAATAATTGAATTGGTGGGGCCCGTGAGTTGCCTATTACTTGTATGGTTGATATGATTAGGGTTCAAATCATGACTCAATTGTCAGATAGAAGAGCTGAATCTAGAAGATGGACTACGAAATTGTGTCCAGTTATGGAAAAGAAGTTGGTGGACTCTTTGGAGCTAGTTAAGTCTTGGGATGTGATTGTTGCTAGTGATATTGTGCTTGAGGTTCATTCTTCTATTTCTTTTTATGTTGATATTGGTAGACAGACTTGTTCTTGCCATGAATGGAAATTGAATGGTTTTCCTTGTTGTCATGCTGTGCATGCTTTGCGTAGTAGTGGTAGAGATGTGTATGGTTTCATTGATCCTTTTTTTCATATAGATTGTTTTAGAGAGTCATACAAGGAATTTGTTTATCCAGTGCCTTCAAGCGAGAGATGTGACTTTGATAGTGCCAGTAGTTCGGTTATCAAACCTCCTATAACGAAGAAGCAGCCCGGGCGGAACAAGAAGAAAAGGATACCTTTTAGGGGTGAGAATGCGAAGCAAATCACGTGTGGGAGGTGCTTGAAATATGGGAATCACAATAAGAAGACGTGCAAGGCTGCTATTTGAGGCCACAATCTATTCTTTTGGATTTGTATTTAAATTTGAAGAATTATGATAATAAAAAATGTGATACTTGGTATTATGGAAGTAATGAATAAGTTGGTTGAATTTTTTTTTGGTTTGTTGATGTGTTCTTTACTTATTGAAGTTGTTTTGTAACAGTCTGGTTTTGTTTTTTATTTTTATGGAATGTAGAGAAGGTTGTTGAAAATTTCTTATTGAAATAGTATAATATGGAAATGCAGTTCATATTTTATAGCGACAAAACTGTATAATTTTGCAGTTTTAAGAATTATTAGAAACAACCTGATAAAACCGCATAATTTTGCAGTTTTAAAAATTATTAGAAACAAGCTGATATAATTGTAAAATTTTGCAGTTTGAAGAATTATTAAAAACAACCTTTACTGTATAAAAATATATGGAACCAGAAACAAGTATACAAACAAACAGAAGAACAACCACAATAATAATAACAAGAAGAAGAGCAACAACAACATCAATCATTTTCACCATAACCATAATAACCAGAAAAAGATCATTCCCAAAAGTATATAAAGTACTTGTCACATGTTAAAAAAGAAAAAAAAAAAAAAGGTACAAAGATATGTTCCCTTGAATATTTGTATTGTCAAGAAGTTTGTTTATTGTTTCTATGGTTTGGTATGTTTTGTCAATATTTGGTAGTGCTCGAGTTTCCAGGATCGGTTCTCATCATTGAGGAATTGATTAATGATTTGTGTTCGAAATTTGACCCACTCAGTTGGACGAAGTTTTTTCTGCACAGGTTGCCAGTTGACATATTGGTTGATAACATTGCAGACGGCAATTGCACAATCATTCCTGTAGTGTTTGAGATGAAGTTAATTAGTTAGATGAAACTGCAAAATTTAGCATATTGGAATATTAGTGTCACAACCCAAACCCACCCCTATAGGTTTGGCGCCGTAACCGGCCAGTAATCCGAGGATTACCTACGGCCTCTTTACCGATTAACAAATATTAAGGGGTTGCGGAAGCAATAATGTGAAATAAGCAAGGTCCAATGAGCTGTGATGACGTACATGGGACAGAAAATTCAAAACTTATTTATATACATAAACATGCTAGTTAGGTACACCCATAAGTACAAAATATTTACATAAGTACATCCCAAGATCCAACTTAACAAACAGGTACAAAAAACTAGCATTAAGTGCAAAACTGCCATAGCATCGGCTTCGACCGGAACCTCCTCGGGAGACACAACAGTTGGCTGACAAAAAGGAACAGAAGGCCCTCAACTCTGGCCCTAGTCATGTGCCGGCTCACCTACATATATATAATAACTGTGAGCGAAAGCCCAGTGAATAATAAACAGTGTAAAGGGGTTTCAACGAATGAGATCTTACAGATTCAGAAAACATAATTCAATTTCCATATCAAAATCATAAGTTATCCAGATCGTATAAGGACAGAAATTATAAGTCATGATTAAATTTACGTGATACATCCATTAGTATAACAGAACAGAACGCATAAAGCGTAACAGAACAGAACGCATAAGCGTAGTTCCACAAAGGAAACCTCCGGATCCGTAATGTATCGAATAAAGAAAGCCCCATGGCGGGCTTCCTGATGCACGGTACGTACATAACGCATAAAGTGTAACAGGACAGAACGCATAAAGCGTAGTTCCACAAGGGAACCTCCGATACCGGGTAATGGCTGTAGGTATCACACAATACTAAGGATGTCACGATACATGTCAGAAATCGAACAATCATTCATTGTACAGAACATATCATTACAGAAAACAGATCTCATTTTATTTCACGGAAAATAAGTACAGTTGAACATATCTTTACAATGTTATTACTCACAGTGGGCGTTGAAACAAATAGACGGAGCCAAGCGATCAAACAGAATGCGGCATACGACCTACATAACACATAACAGACATATATATGAAATACACGTCCTAGCTTATACAAAACTTTTATCATTGGTCCTAAGTGTGTTCCTACTCTTGAATTCCCCTTATAGAGTCTTAAACATAGCCTAGGAATGCCTAGGATGGAATGAGGGTACAAAAAATGCATTTTTAGACATTTTACAAAATTTTCAGAAAATAGGGGTCTCGCTCGATCGTGGATTCCTACGCTCGAGCGAGAATGCAGACAAAGGGGTTCCGCTCGAGCGTGAAGTTCCTCGCTCGAGCGGACTGTGTGCTACAGTAAAAATGCTGGATGCTCAAAATTTACGCTCGATAGATGCTCGACCCTCGCTCGAGCGTAAGACACAAGACCTCGCTCGAGCGTAGATTCCCTCGCTCGAGCGGACTGTGAACTCATGCAAAGTACTGGATGCACGCATTTCACGCTTGAGCGTCACTTTTATCGCTCGAGCAGAAGGCACGATCGCAGAGTGCTCGCTCGAGCGTGGGTCCAAAATCTGGAAATTCCAGATTGAACTCCAATGCTCAAATTCAACATTTAACCATTCAAAACTCGACCTTTTGAGCCCACTTCCTGCAAAATACATGTAAACCCATAGTACAACAAGTTTCAAAAGCCAATTTGTAAAATCAAAGCTCAAGGATGAGTCAATTCAACACCAAAACCCAAGAAACTCCAAGAATTTTAGGAAAACATGACATGCATATGATCAACTAAGTTTTAATGCTCCAAAACAAGATTTAATGTAACGTTGAGCCCAAAACCAAGGTAAATTCATGGCCTAGAACAAAAATATGAACATGCATGTACCAATCTCCATAAAATCAACCTCAAAATGCAAGAAGACCAACATGCATGCATGCCTTAAACTTCATGTCAACAATCTAGCACCAATTCTAGACTCCACCCTTAAATGGACCATGAACCATGAACCATGCAAGAACCATCTAAAATACAACAATGAGAGGTTGAATTTCCTTACCTAAGTCTTGAATTTAAGGTGTAGGAGCTTAATTGCCAATGCCCTCTTCAATCCTTTCAAACCCCCAAGGAAATTCTTGTTGAAGTCAAGACTCTCCTACACACTCTCTCTCTCTAAAAAAAAATAATGGCTGAGGAAATATGTTAAGGCTAGCATAAGGAGATCAAACATATGGCCCATGGAATAGTTCACTAAGTGGCAATTCTGTAATTAAGCTAGGTTCATTATTGAAATGTTATTTAATCTGTTTTAAACATTCCAAATCGAATTTCAATTGAACCTACCATAAATTCAGATAAAATCTAACTAGTCCAAAACACTAATCAATTTCGGAATCGGGCGCCGATAAGGCTTCCAATTTACAAATTAAAGTGTAAAACACGAACAGATATTCCGACATCGCACAGATAAAAACACATAATCCATGCAATGCACATGCAAATTAGTCCCGGATTTCCTCTTAATTATTATTAGGCTTAATTAAGTTCCAATTAGCGTTAATCAGGGTCGGGGTTATCACAATTAGTTTATGGATTTTGTATCTTACGAGTGTGGGGTTTGTTGTGGGCATTTCTCAATTGATGCAATTTCTGTCTCGCACTCATGAGATGATAACATGTTTCCCTGTTTGCTGAGTAATGCTTTATTCCATCTCAGTTGATGTTGTTGCTACAAAATATTTAGTGGGTGTTTTTGTTAGTTATAGTAATGAGTTGAGATGTTTGTAAAAGAATGGAACTAAGTATGAAATTTTATTTAAACTTACAATTTGCTTTGTAATTTCAAAGTGCTTGGTGTGGCAATCTTTTGCTGGTCTCAAAGAGTCATAGTGTCTCCATATTCCATCAGCATTGTCAAAGACCACAATTGTCCAATGGTTGTCGTGGTTGATTGAGAAATGGATATATCTGTTTTTCATTGTCTCTGGAAAATGGCTGTCCATCAATTTTTCTCTTAGTGCTTGATCTTGGTTTTATAGTGGAGTCTGTAAGTTATATATATGTTTGAAATATGTTATAAAACTATGTAGTAATACATGTTGAGAAAGTAGAAAATTTTGCAGTTGTAAGGCATGTTAAGTTTTGCTTACATTGATGAGTGTTGAGAAAACATAAGATCTTCCTGCATATGGATTGCTTGAAAAGACTAGATCGTTTTTCTCAAATTCTTCAATGGTTGGTTGGAGTGCCAATTGCTTTTCTGAGAATGCATCAATGACCTGAAACATGTTATATATGAGAATGTGTTAGGTTTGTGGAATAGGTTATTGAATATGTACAGAAACTGTAAAATTGCGCAGTTGGAGACCTACATTCCCATATAAGGGTTCCCTGTTGGTCAATCTGCGTATATCTAAAAAGTATATGCAGTTTTCATCTTCGCTGCCAGACCAGACACAAGCACTTGATTGTGTGTTGTTGATGAGTTGAATTTGGTCTTGGTGTTTTTTGGATAGGCTATGCCAAACCTTGTTTGTTTTGCGGCATGAAATGGCGAGTGGCTTGTTTGGGATTGATTCTTTCTTGAAATCATCATCACTTTCCAATACTTGAAGTTTTGTCTTCTCTTGATTGGCATGCTCTGTTGGGTTTGTTTCAGCAGCAATTGCTTTCTCTTGGCCAATATGTTCTTGCATCTTTTCTTTCTGCTCTTGTTTTGCTTCATGAGCACCCTCTTTTTTGTTGTCATTCTTCTTCTCTTTTTCTTCATCGGTACCCTGTGTTGGTTTTGGTACATCAGTAGCAGTTTGTGTCTTGTTTCTTGCATCTTCTTTGGGTTTAGTCATTGGTTGGTATTCAAAATCTGGGTCATGTGCTTGTTTTCTTGATTTTTGTTTGATTCTCTTGACCATGGATCTTTGTTGGGGACTGCCAGTTTTTTTGGTGGACATTTCCTTCAATTGATCTTCTTTTTTACACAATTCAGCCATGAATTTTTGTTCCATTTCTTGCATTTGTGCTCTCATGGCTAATATGAGCTTGTCCTTGTCGTCCTCTTTGGTTGGTGTTTGTTGTTGGTCATGACCTATAAAAATGTTGGATTGCGTTTTGGTTAGTTTAATGAAATTTTGCAGTATGCTTTAGTATTAAACAATAGTTTACCTTGTGCATGAAATATGTCAGATTTCTCTTGCAGTTCTTCTTGTTGGTTTGTCAGTTCTTGTTCATTGACTTCTTCTTGTTGGTTTGTTTGTTGTTCTTCTTGTTCTTGTTGTTGGTCTTCTTCTTCGCCATTCCTTGTCTTTAAATAGTGTCAGTGCCCTAACATACTAGACTGGTGGTATGTCCCTAAGCTCTAGCAAGGCATCTTGACATGCATAAAGAGAATACTCATCACCACCTGCACTTACAGCCTCTGTGTCAGTTGATCGTGCACGTGAATGTTTCGTTTTTGCCTGTACGTAGGTAGTGAAAGTTGCGTAGACATTATCGAAACCACTTGACCTTGACCTTTTAGAATGACCACTATCAATCTGATTATTTGTAGGACCCCTCTTGTGACTTTTGCCCTTCGCTAGTTCCATATATTCATCGCCAAATAAGTCAACAAGAATGACTCAACAACATTACTCCTACCAGCTCTAGGGCTTCAAAATTTATTAAGCATTTCATCTTCTTCATCTGAGTCAAGGGCTCCTTGTGTGGATGCACGGAACAAGGCCCCTGTGGCACAACAATTTTCAACTATTTCGCCCATTTCTTAAAAATACTCAAATCTTCTTTTCCTAAACTTCTTTACATTTTTTGTAGCTTATAACAATTGAAAATATTGAGAATAAGCACACTATACGTGTGATGAAATGTTACAAAAAAAATAAAAAAATAAAATTGAAAATGGTACAGGTTAATGAAAAACCTTATCCCAAAATTCATCGGGTGCAACAACAGTTCCTACAATGGGATCCCATTCCAGATCGGTCTGTGCCTGCAGTCGCTTAAAAGTTTGATAATCAACTTTCAATCGCTGATATTTTTGTTGCACATGTTTTGCTGTGTATCGAAATCCATACAAATTTTGCAACTAAGTTGCAAAATGATTCCAATGCCTAATTGTCCACATAGTAGTACACCATGTTGTTTGATTTTTTTGTACCTCTTCTCTCAACATATTTATTAACTTCATTTCAATTCTAAAACTCCACATTCTTGTGTCATGATTGTCATCTGAACTGTTTCCATCCATCTAAAAATACGCAATTTATATCTAAACTAATTTGAAGTGGATATAAAAAAATAACAATGCAAAAAGCAGTACAAATCAAAATTAATCAATTGATGTTGTTAAATAGTGTTGGGAAAAGCAAATTAATTGAACTTCTTAAACAGTGTTGGGCAAAACAGATATAACAACAAAAATCAGCTAATATTGCTCCCAAAAAGTTTGTGAAACAAGTATACGCAATAGAAAATAACCAGAAATAAACAGAAAAAGGAGACCAGAAGAAGAAAAGCATGAAAGGGGGTGAGTGCAGCTCGAGCTAGAGGTGGCGAAAGGCCGGCGATTGACCAGCCGGATGACCCGGGGGACAACTGGCCAGTTGTCCTGGCGGTTGACCGGCTCAGCTTAAATAGATTGGGACAGATCACAAACCAATTTAGAACCCATTTCGACTTCTCATTACATAGCAGATGGATTGAAGAATATATGTACCCAATCAATAGGAGTGAAATAGTTGTCACCAGTGATGGAGTGGGTACAGTGGGTGGATATACACTTCTTTGATGTCTGATTCGAGAATAGGTTAGACAAATTTGACCTAAGACAAATAAATTTGGAATAAATTTGGGGATCTTTCAGAAAATCAGTGAGTTGTAAAAACAATTTTGACAAAAATTTGTGATTTATTTAATCTCGATCTCATCATTGTTTGGCTGCCTGGAGAATGAATCTTCCACAACGCACAAATTGCAACTCACTTGATTTGTGGGAGATGGTATGGGTAGAAAGGGGGTTCACAGACATCGTTTATAAAATGATCTCAGTTCAAAGAAACGAACACGACCTGTGCCGAATCATCAGCCGAGATCTTTCAAACTGAGGAAGAATCTTGCGTGATCTTTCAAACAAAGGAAGACAAGTAGTGAAGTTAAGCTTTAAATTTATTTTTGCACGTGAATCTTTTCAAAAATGAAAAAGATGGAAGGCTTTTAAGAAATGAAGAAGACACGGGATGCAAATGTACCGTTGGAAGCTTTTGAGAGTGGAGAAATAAAGAAGAAAGCTGCCAAATGAAAATTCGAAATGTATTTTAAATGATATGGTAGAATTATGATTTCAAAATCGTATCCGATGTGAAGCCCGAAAGGATGGGTGAGATTGTATTTTGAGAATATAACCAAACACAATTTTTTTTTTTTTTTTTTTTTAACTTCCTAAGTAAATTCACATAATAAACTTATATGTACACATACAACTTACATACTCTAGCTTTTGGTTAGTTCAACTACCTGTATATATTTATATTTTGCTTAAAAAGTACAAAAACTGAATAACCAATAACAAAACTGCACACACAACTCTTCATATGAAGCTCAGTTTTGTAGATCCCACACCCATATAAAAGAGTTGTCTGATTCTGTGATTAATTTTTGTATTCCTAGAAGAATAGTTTTTAGCTAAAAAACCATGTGAGCTATAATAGAGACATTAAAAAAACAAATCAAGTGAACCAAAGCAAAGAGCTTCTCCATGCTCAAAATGGAGTAATGCATTGTAATTACTCTCTACACAAGAAGTTCCGTCACTCCCACACAATTCAAAATTATTTTATAAGCAAAGCAACATGGAACCACTCTCCATATAATCCTATCAGAACTATCTGAAACAATAGTCAGATCTTCAAAGCCGAGTTACATATAGAAGGTGTCAAGGGTCGTTTGCACCATCTAAAACAATATCAGATCATAGAAGGTAACTGTATAGACGGCTTTCAAGAGGCGATTGCACCATCTGCATCATGGTGTTGTTCCACTATCTTCATTATCGCCATCTCCATTACCTTCAGAGTCCTTTGGTTTCTCACCATTTGCTGGCTTATCTGCTGTCAAATAGCGCCCAGTCATAGGATCAATTGGGCGGGTGTCCCTTGGCCCGCCTTTGCGACCCATAGCTAGGTGGGGGTAGCAACCCTGATCTAAACAGAAGGCGTTCAACAGGCTCTGATGGCTGAGCACCAACTGATAGCCAATACCTGTAAAAATTGGGAAAACATCAAGCGAGAACTAAAACATATGGATCTTTTTTCCCTTTAAATAAAACCTTTTAGTACATAGTTTGAAGACTCTTATTTGGAAAACCTAAAACAATATGACAGTTTACAATTTATTTATTTTTGGGTACGAATGAGTGCTATTGTAGTCGGTCTAGCCTCACACATATGTGCCTATGAGAACATTTCTTATGAAATTCATCCAGCAGAGGATCATGAATTTGAGACTTTCTACACCAAAAAAATTCTCTTAAACAAAGGTATTCGTCCTTAGATGACAGCTCAAGATCAGCCTCATGAAATTCTAATATTCCCTAAGGAGGTCCTACCCTGTGGAAATGCTCATTAATTAAACTTTTAGCTTTAACTGATCGTGACCACGAAACCACCACTTTCCCACACTTTTACTCTCATCTCATCAGATGACTGAAAAAATTAGAGGCAATGAAAAGTTTTGCTTGAAGCTGAAATCTAATACTGGAAAAACTCCAAGTTCATGAATGGATTCTTCAAATTCTACAAGCTACTGATAGTCTAAGAAGTCGATCGATACATGATACAAAGATCACTTGAATTTACAAAAACATATGCCTGTAGCTTTCATTGTTAGCATGGTGATAAATCAAATTTGATATCAATCATTAGGTAGTGTTTGGTTCATTGGAATTAAGGTGGATTGGAATGAAATAATTATTCCTTAAACTCCTTACCGAATTCCATTTGCAATGCATTTTTCATAATTTTTTTTAGTAAACCAAATATGAGAATGGATATTATGATGAAATGATCATTTCATTCCAGCTCATTCCAATGAACCAAATATAAAATTAAATTAATCAAATAGATTACATACTTTGTATCGCACGAATCTCACTTATGCAGTTGTCTTACTATGCCATTTTCATATACTCAAGTCAAAAGGCAGGATTTGGGAATGCCGGAGTCTTCAGTAAGGCACCGCGGGAATCTGGGGTCTTGTGGCTTGGTGGCTAGAGACAATGATGTCACTTGCCACGATGCTACACAGGCGTTACTGCCTTAGGCTAGTCTTACTAAGAGAGACTGTCTCTATGCATTTGTACAGTCACTCAAGGATCGAGGCAAATCCAAACGGAATGATATGTTATGACATATTCCCTGGTATATTGTAAAAGAATATTGGAATATCCAGAAAGTTTGTTATCAAACACATGACCCACCCCAATAAATGGGAGGTGGTACCTCTCTCTCTCTCTCTCTCTCTCTCTCTCCCCTTCTTCCGATGTCTCCGGTGTCTATAACATGTGCTTCCACTCTCTAGTGAATCCCTGACCCCCCATAAGTACTACCTATGCCAACTAATTAAAGTTCACCACCATGCAAATTCAAGTCATTTCCTATCTGTCCGCTCTTTCAAATCTAAGAAAACAAATTCATTGGAAAAGACATACAGCTAATTTGAGATATTGAATAAGCAAATGAAAAAAAATATTTTCAAAAAAGGTGTAGGAAATAAGAAACCATCAGGCCAACTTAAGAGCACCACTGAGAACAAATGATGCAAATGTTCATTTTCCAACAAATAGAGAATTCTAATAAGACAAGCAACGAAGACGTTCTAATCCATTAAAAATTCAACTAAGCCAAATGTTTGATGAAGGTCTGGCTATGGATCGAACAAACCTGAGACTGAAAATCCATATATTCAGTGACAACAAATTGTAGAGTACACGTGTAATGAATGGAAAGAGAGACCACATAAAAGTAGAAAAAGGCAATTCTATTCCCACAATGAAGTATTGCCTCTCTAATGTCCAACAAATTGTCAACAAAACCAACGGTTCTTGCTTTTCCACCTAGGACAGGCTAGAGTTCTAGTGGCCAATTACTGTCATACTCAAGAAAGGGACACCAGTTCTACAAGCCTTGACAATTGCCAATAAGGCCACAACCATTTTAAGTGTTTGTCTAGTGAAGTTTCCTTGGGGAGATATGTCATACCACTCAAGTTCATTCTTCTAATTACTGTTTTTGCCACCACGCTTCATTAACACTACAATTAATAAATTAACACAAAATACTTCCTATTCACACCTCTCATCTTCACATACATATTTATTTGAAAACCTTTTCCCCTCTCTCCTAACAATCTGCATGGGGGACATAAAGAATGTAAACATACACTGACATACACAACTTAAGATTGGCTGCATCATTTTCCTAGGCTATAACTCCATTGTTCATTGAGGGCTATAACTTATGTTGCAGATTCTAAACCATAATCAATCATGTAACACAAGTCTAGAAAATTTGCTTCACATGGTTAAAGCATCCAGCTATGAACACTTCTACGTTTACAAGTTTCGAATTATTTATAGAGAGATAAACTTCTAAAAAACACACACTTACTTCACTCTATCGAAATTAAGACCCATTCGTTTACCACCATCTTGACCTGTACAAATCAAACATATTGAAAACAATTAGTAATAACAAAAATCAAACTACACCACAAAAGCATATTAAATTTAACTCTAATTCGAGTTGCTTGGTCAGAAGAAATAATAAATCACGCATTTGGAAATAATTTCCATTTCATTTATTTTCTAACGCTTTCCGAGCAACCAAACAAATCATAGAACTTTAAAGAAACCCAAGAACAGGGAAACAAACAGCAATTTTACAATGCTAAAAAGAAAACCCATACAAGTGCACACTTGATCTCTGTTTGCCCAACCATAAAAGGGAATTAATTTTTCTTTTCTCTGACATTTTCTTGCGGAAAACGGAAGACGAAAAAACGGATTTTTCATTTCACAATAAATTTGGATTTTTTATTTATTTAATATATTGGTTTCATTTCTTTTCCAACGCTTTCCCACCAACCAAACAATTCATAGAACCGTTAAGAAACCCAATAACAGGGAAACAAATGGCATTTTTTAAATGCTAACCCATAAAAGGGGGTTCATTTTTCATTTTCCCTAACATTTTCTCGGGAAACAAATGGATTAGAGAAAGAAATTGATAGAAAGAGAGTACTTGGGAGAGGATTGTAGTAACCCAAAACTTCTAAGTGCTTGCCGTCTCTGGGAGACCTGCTATCTGTGGCCATAACTCGATAAAAAGGCTTGTTCTTGCATCCAAACCTCGATAATCTTATCCTCACCACCATTTTTGTTATCTCTCACAACTTCAATCTCTCTGTCTCTCTCTCTCTGGATTTGATTCAATTCCAGGAACGAGGGCTTTGATTGGATTTTTCTCCTTTGGGGATGGTTTCGTTTTCGGGCTGCTTTTTTTGGGATGGGTTAGTCCGCCCCGAACGTGATACCCAAGACCCCGGTGGGCTGTAATTGGCCAGAATCTTTTTTTTTGGGAAAATTACCATGTAGTCCTATGTAGGGGATCTATTTCTCTTCTAATCCCAATTTATTTTTAATAGATTAATAGGTTCACAGTTTTTTAAGTTTTATACCCAGAGGTCCCGTTTTTTATTTTCGTATTTTTAAATGATTGTATTACCCTTTGTTTTGAGATCTATATATACATGAAAAATCAAATTTTGGCTCCGTTTAAAAAAAGGAAATCAAATCTTCGTCTCTACGATCTCGATTTCTCTTCGTTGTGGCGATCTCATTATGCTATGTGGTCGATCTCATTGTGCTGTGAGGTGGATCTGGTTGTGCGATTTGAATCTCTGTGTACAAGCGATATCTGCGTACGTTGTCTCTCTCTCTCTCTCTCTCTCTCTCTGTATCTGGTGATAGATATATGTATGTGTGTGTATGTATCTGTTGATACATAGATATATATATATATATATGTAT
This sequence comes from Camellia lanceoleosa, assembly GCA_025200525.1. Lineage (NCBI taxonomy): Eukaryota > Viridiplantae > Streptophyta > Magnoliopsida > Ericales > Theaceae > Camellia > Camellia lanceoleosa. The sequence goes on along the minus strand of CM045759.1, from coordinate 124,483,701 downwards.
ATATATATATATATTTGTGTGTGTATGTGGTTTGTATTTGTCGATACATATATGTATATATATAGATAAGCAAATTTGCGTGATATGTGGTTTGTGTTTGGAAAATTTTGTTTGTTTGATTTTGTTTGTCGTATAATGTAATGTGTTTTGAAGTTGTATTTTGAAATTGTGAATTCTGGTGTTTTGATACTGATATTTTGTAAGTGTATAATTTTGCAGTTTGGAATTGTGAATTGTGCACTGTTGGTATTGATATGTTGTAACTGTATAATTTTACAGTTTGGAATCTATGAACAATTGTTTGTTGGTTTGTGATTCTGTTAACCTGCATTGGAACAATGTGGCATATATCAGTAATACTGTAAATTTGGTCAGTTTCATAAGATGAGTTATACTGTGAGTAATATAGGTTAAGTGTCGAAATATGTTTTTTGAAACTGAAAAATGTTACAGTTTCATAACATGAGTGATGTTAAATAAGTGTGTGCTTTGAAACTGAAAATTTTCACAGTTTCATAATATGATCTGTACTACAATGAATGTGAAAGGAGTGTTGAATATATTTGTGCTATGATAGTATAAAAGAGTTTGAATACCTTTTCAAAGTGAGGCTGATGTGTTTCCACTTGGAGTACATTTTGCCAAGGTTCCATTTCATAAACCTCGGGAAGCCTTCTTTGTTGGATGGTCGGAGGAGTTTATTGTGTTCACAGTACTAGTACTGTAAAAAAAAAAATTGAAATATGTTAGATAGTTAGAAATAGGTGGATGTCTGATATTTTTGTGGGAAGTAGTTGAGTAATGTGTTTACCAAGAGTAACATGATGCATCCAATGACATACCTTGGGTTGTTGTTTGCATTTGCTATTGAATTCATCAGTGTGTCATTTATTGCCTCAACCCAATTGTACTTCTTGATGTTGTTGAGATTGTCAACATAGTTGAGAAAACTCCAACTAAGTGTATGGCCTATTGTGGGCATGAGAAGTTTCAAGCACAAGTAAAGGGTGATTACCCTTGCAAGATCTTGACGATCATTGGTTGATTTTCCTTTTTTTGTTTGTTGAAACATTTTGGTCAAAGATTTGCCATCCAATCTCTTGACTGATTTGCATCTTTGTTTGTAAAATGGAAGCTCAAAATCCTTTGGTCTTGCATAGGATTTGGTGGTGATGCTGTCTTCTCCACAGTCGATACCAAAAATGAGCTTGACATCACTACTTTTGAGTTTCATTTCCTTTTTGCCAAGTACAAATGATCTTTTTCTTTTGTTGTAGAGTGTTGTCATTTCTGCTACAATGGAATTGTAGCATCTGCACCAAGAGGCCTTCAGTTGTGTTAAGGAGAGAGCATTTATAAGGGGCCAAAAAGGGGTTTTTTGCAGCTCTGTCTATTGGGCTTTTGTGAATTTGACCCCCTTCAACAGTTTGATTACTGTTCCGATATTGGAACGATAATTAAATTGTTGGACTCTCTTTGCAGGGCTACTGCTTTTTTTTTCTTTTGATGCCTTGGTTTTTGTTTTGGGAGTTGATTGGCTTTCTTGGAGCTTTCTTTTTTTGGTTAGAGGAGCTTCTTATTTTTTTGTTGGCTTTCTTTTGTTTGTTTTTGTTGTGGTTGGAGGTGTGGTTGGTGTTTGTTGTGTGGGTGGGGTCTGTGGTGTAGTTCTTGGGCTTTTTCTTGTAGGTGGTGTGGTTGTTTTGTGGGTTTTTTGGTGGGGTCTGTTGGGTTTGGTTGTTTTTGGGTGTGATGGTTTGGTTTTTTGTGGATGGGGAGATGGTGGTGGCATTTCAGTGGATACAGGAGATAGACTTTCAAAAGAGGAGATGGTTAAATCCCTGATTGGATTTGTTGGCATATGGGTTTGTTTCTTCCAATATCTTCCAACAGCTATTTCTGAAAAAATGAAAGCGACAGCAGGGTATGAGTAATATAGTGACAAAACTGTATAATTTTGAAGTTTTATATGCAATTTAATATGAAGTTATATGTATTTTGTTGGTAACAGTTACGAAACTGTATAATTTGACAGTTTGATTTGCACTTTATAATAAGTTAGCTATTTGTTTTGAGTAGTGGTTAAACTGTGTAATTTTGCAGTTTCATTTGCAGTTTGAATAAATTTAGATATGTTGCTTGTGTAGTAATGAAATGAAACACTATGATGTTGTAGTTTTTATAAGGAAACAGTATGAACAATAGGAGCAGTGCATTGTATTTTGTAAAAAGCAACAATAACAACGAGAAGATTAAAAATTCAAAAATAAGAATAAGAGAAGCCAATATTGAACAACAAGAATAAGAATAAGGTGTTGAATGTGTAAAAACAGAGATTTATGTGTAAAAACAGTGTTTAGAATGTTAAAAAACAGGGGACTAGAATGTTTGAAAATAGGGGATTATATATAAAAGAGGATTTATACATTTGGAAGTATGTAAAATGTATATATACGAAATATGAAAGAATGATGTACAAATGTGAATGAAAAATAATGAATAGGTGAAGAGAGATGTTACTTTTTTTCTCCATTTTTGTGAATCGGAAGTCAGGAACTATGAAATCTCTTCAGAGTGGTGATGGTTCTTCGTGTTGTTGAGAGTCGCCGATTGGAGAATATGAACGGCTTGGTGTTGTGTTGAAGATGAATGGTTTGGTATTGTGGTTAGGGTAGGGTTTCAGAGGGAATGGAGTGGAATGGAGGAGAGATGGAGGATTGAGAATGCGATTTCGAGCGGCAGAGATGTAACAGTGTACTGATCAGACTGAGATGATTGTGGGTGATGAAGATGAACGGTTACGTTTTCTGGTTAGGGTTAGCATTTCAGAGGGGATGGAGTTGAACGGAAGAGAGATGGAGGACTGAGGAGTCGATTTCGAGCGGCGGAGACATGATAGTGTACTGATCAGACTGAGATGATCGGGACGTGGGTGATGGTTGCGCGCGTGTAAATTGGATGATATATTGTGAGTATTTTCATCTTATTATTAATTTGAGGACTTAATGGAGTATTAAATTTCTTGTTAATTTGAGGACTCACAGTACAACTCATCTTATGAAACTGACCAAATTTACAGTATTACTGATATATGCCATATTGTTCCAATGCAGGTTAACCAAAGTGCTTTAACCCAAACTGAACAAGAAATACAATTATTGCATATCAATCAAAGCACATGAACAGACTCTTTAGCAAAGAAACAAGACTCTTCAGCAAAGAAACAAGACCACAAAAAGGACAATAAGCAAAAAAAGAAAACAAAAGCAACAAAAAAAAAAAAAAAGACTTCTAGACAGTGATGAGGATGATTTTCTCGAAGAAGAACATCATTCAGAATCAAAACAAGAAGAACAACAACAAAAAAAAGCAAAAACCACAAGAAGAACCAGAAAGTGATGAACAAGAAGAAAAGAGTGATGATGAAAAAAATCAAGTGACTGATGAAGAAGAAACTGATGAACAAGAAACTGAAACTTAAGAAGAAGAAGAAGAAGAAGAACAACAACAACAACAACAACAACAAGAAAAAAAAGAAGAACCTGATGAACAACAAGACAATGATAAAGCAGAAGAAAGATAACAAACAAAAGGTGATCAGCAAGAAGACCTTGATGAAGAAGAAGACCAACAACAAGAACAAGAAGAACAATAAATAAACCAACAATAAAAAGTCAATGAACAAGAACTGACAAACCAACAAGAAGAACTGCAAGAGAAATCTGACATATTTCATGCACAAGGTAAACTATTGTCTAATACTAAAGCATACTGCAAAATTTCATTAAACTAACCAAAACACAATCCAACATTTTTATAGGTCATGACCAACCACAAACACCAACCAAAGAGGACGACAAGGACAAGCTCATATCAGCCATGAGAGCACAAATGCAAGAAATGGAACAAAAATTCATGGCTGAATTGCGTAAAAAAGAAGATCAATTGAAGGAAATGTCCACCAAAAAAACTGGCAGTCCCCAACAAAGATCCATGGTCAAGAGAATCAAACAAAAATCAAGAAAACAAGCACATGACCCAGATTTTGAATACCAACCAATGACCAAACCCGAAGAAGATGCAAGAAACAAGACACAAACTGCTGCTGATGTACCCAAACCAACATAGGGTACCGATGAAGAAAAAGAGAAGAAGAATGACAACAAAAAAGAGGATGCTCGTGAAGCAAAACAACAGCAAAAAGAAAAGATGCAAGAACATATTGGCCAAGAGAAAGCAATTGTTGCTGAAACAAACCCAACAGAGCATGCCAATCAAGAGAAGACAAAACTTCAAGTATTGGAAAGTGATGATGATTTCAAGGAAGAATCAATCCCAAACAAGCCACTCGCCATTTCATGCCACAAAACAAACAAGGTTTGGCATAGCCTATCCAAAAAAGACCAAGACCAAATTCAACTCATCAACAATTGTAGACGCGCCCCGAGGGCCCTGCTCTACAGTTCGGACTCGATTTGTCACGGTTCTTAATCTGAATCAAAGAGTCCAAATCTGGCAAATCGTTTTGAGAAAATAGATTTTTTTGAAAGAAGTGCCAAACATGGACTGCTTTGCCAGATACAGAGTCGCCACCTAAATATTTTATTAATGGGGGAATTTAGGAAACCCTGACTCGGTGCCAAAGGCCACGTGTCCGTCATCACCAAAGTTGCCTCGGCTCGGGAACTTGGGTACGATCGGGGAAGGTCAGCTATGAGCACCCCCTCTCGCCCGATCCGAAGATCGGCCTCTACTAACCATGATATCCGTTTTTGAAAACGTTATGTGCTCTTATTCCGGTTAATTAGCTAGAATTACTATGTGATGTGCACAACACAAAAGTATAGACTAGATCGCCTAATTTGGAAATAAGCATTGCATATCCGTTTGTTTTGAAAATGTTTCGGAATTCGCTACTCGCAAGTAGGCTAAAACACGGATTTCAATGAGCTATTCCAACTCAAATAATCCAACCTTCACCCACAGGCATTCAGACAGTTTATAACACATAAGCATTTAGCCACATGGTAAGCATGCTATTATGTCAACATCCACACGAATGCAGGATGCTAAAACATAAATACTTACAGTGTACTCCGTGCCAAAACTGTAAACTAGTTAGCAAACATGCGTGATCCTAGTTCATGCTGAAGTGGCTAATGCATCACATACAAAATGCAATTAGGTTAGGCTCGGTTAATCCTAAAATGGCATGTGAAATGCAATCATTCGATGCACGTATTCAAGTTAGATTTGAAATACTAATGTTGTTAGCATGATACGCCGAGCCCGGTGCATGCAAGACAAATGTATGGATGCACGCATGCATTGCATAAGGTATGCTAATTTAAACATGCCCTAATCTACCATCATAAGCAGGTAAATAAAAGGGAAGAAAGACGTGGGGTTTGGAAGACATGCACACATATGCACCCACGCTTATTACAAATTCGCCCTCGCTCGGAGGGACCGAAAGAATAATACAAGTTAATTAACTACGCAAGCTAATTAAATATTACAAATTACCTAATTAGTTAACAACTAACTAAGCTAGGAAAAACAGTAAACCGCCTCGGGAAGAGAGCCCAATGCATGCGCGCTCGGGTCCTGCTCGGAAGTACACTGCCATGCATAGACTGCCTCTGTTTTCCCTGCTCTGCCCCTCTGAAGACTGTCAAAGTCTCAGAATTGCTTCCCTGGACATTAGGAGACACCACCGGCTGAGTAGATTTGCCACCGGCAGTGGGATGTGGTCATTGGCTGAGAATGCATCCATCGGCCACCAATTGATTGCCGGTCGGCACTCTGTGCAGTCGATCGGCAACAAGTTCCTGCAGAACCTGTTTGACAGCAGCAGAGGACAGAGCCTTGCATGGCAATGCAATTCAAGCCATATATGCACCAACCAAGCCCCTTATCATGTGTATAACTCAAAGGGACATGGTCCTTGATTCTCGGACCACCAATCGTGCATTTCTATGCATGATGGCCCAAGAATCAAGTGTGCATTTTGATGTCAAATGTAATGCAATGCACATAATCAACCCAAGGGGCTTCTACCTCCATCATGACTTGGTCAAGAGGTAGAACATGCATGCCAATGCAATGCAATCCTAATCATGTGAGCTAGCATGCAACATGAGCATGCAAGCAAGTGATGTACACTAGGTACGCAAACTAAGCAAACAAGCAAACAAGCATGCCACAACTGTGCAAACTACTAAAGCATGCAAGATGCAATCTAATCATGCAACATGCTCGCAACTTGATCAAGGGAATGCATGCCAAATGCGAGTGATTTCAAGCATGCAACACATGCAACCAAAGCATGCAAACATGGGATAATGTAACAACACTTGAATGGCATGCAAGGGATGGACTTACACTAATTGGACAGCTCTAAGTTAGGTCCAAAACAGTGGTCGTAGCTTAAGAAAATGGGACCAAACACACATACACACATGCACATGTTAAGGCCTAAACACTTAAGCATCGAAGGACTTTTTTTAAGCACACTTAAAAGGGAATAATCATGGACATATGGCATGCATTAAGCTCTGAAAATCATACAAGAACATGGTGCCAAACCAAGTAAACAAGATAGGCTAAACATGCAACAAATGGCCCAAGTACTTGAAGCAAGTCGAGGGGACTTAAACCATGGCTAAGCCAACCAAGCCTCACAAGGCCAAGAAGGCTTAAAACAGGTCCAAGGCAGACCTAGACCATGCAAAGGGAACCCCCTAGATGGCATCTAAGTGGCTCGAATTCAAGAGCATGCACAATGGCCAAAACATGGAGCATACAACACAAGCTTTCAAAGCATTGAAGAGGTGTCCAAGGAAAGCATACAAGCATATCAAAGGGACTGAAATATCATGGAAAATGACCCTAACCCCCTAAATCAAAGCAAGTAATGCATGCAACACACTCACACACTTAAGGCCAACGAACCAAAAATGCAAAGGGGCTATATAATGCATGCCATGGCCGACCAAAACAACTAAGGACAGACCTTAAACATGGCAAGATAAGCACAAAACCTTCACAAAGCTAGGCCTAAAACATGCTAGAACAATGGTTTACAACCTAAGGCATGTTAAGGCAACAAAGTGGCATTATATGGCATGTATGCTAAGCAAGCATGGTGTACCAAAACCAACATACAACAATGTTATTTCATGGAAAAATAAGCATAAAAAACAGTTAGAACATGGTCAACACACACTTGAACATGATGCTCCCTCAAGAGGCAAAAATGGTCCTCTTCAAGGACAACAAGGAGAGGGGGTGGCCCTCTCCTTCTTGGGACTTCAAGGCACCATCCTTACCACTGAAATCCCTCAAGATTTCAGTGGTGAGGAGGCCCAAACACCAAAGTCCCGGAGCTCACTCAAAATAGCACAAAATGGGGCCTCTCAAGGCCTAAGAGGGGTCAAACTCCTCCAAACCACAAAACACTCTAAGGCAACTATTTAGAGGGCCTAAAAACAGAACTTTTTTATGTTATATGCTAAACACAAAAACAGTTGTATGGTAGGAAAAAATAGTATGCAAGAAAGGGGTAAAAAGGGGCTAGTATCTTACCCTTAAAGAACCTCTTTACAAATGGTGATTTTGTTGCCTCCTTGAGCTCAAATCCAGCCAAGAACACCAAGAACCACCCTCTGGTCCCTCAACAACCAAGAGAAGGTGTAACACTATGTGTTTGTGTGCAATAGTAAGACACAAACACCTTAGGCACAAAAAGAGAAAAAAAGAGAGATAGAATAGCTACAACTATGCTAACCCTAGAACCAGAGCTCTCCTCTGTTTTTTCTGACCTAAATCTCTAATTTTTATAACCCTAAAGCAAGGGAGAGGAGGGCTCCTCTTCTAGAGGAGCCAATCTTGTAAAGCTTACAAGGTAAGCTAACAAGAGGGCCATCCCTCCATACACGTGTATGGAGGGGAACAAAAATGCAATCCAGCTGGATTAAAATATCTGCAAAAGCAGATGAACAGTAGTCGGCCAGCCAAAAGTGTCATTTTGACAAAATTGACTGCCGACCGGCAACAAAGAGTGCCGACCGGCAGTATACATTGTCGGTGGCAACAAAACTTTGGCCGGTGGCCTCTAGCCACGGCCGGTGATGTTTGGGGATGCCTCACAAGGCATTCCCTGCCCTTCCAAGGCAAAAACACAAGTGTTTGGTGCAAAACCAGACACAAAACAGTCGAGTTCGGAGATCCTGAGGCAAGGCGCGTAGCCGAGACCTCTGGGAACTCCAAACGAACACGAACAAGGGTAATCACCAAGTGTTCCAATGGTGACGTCCAAGTCTTGAGGATGGTCAAAAATGGGGTGTCTACAATAACACACAATCAAGTGCTTGTGTCTAGTCTGGCAGCGAAGATAAAAACTGCATATACTTTTCAGATATATGCAGATTGACCAACAGGGAACCCTTATATGGGAATGTAGGTCTCCAACTGCACAATTTTACAGTTTCCTTACATATTCAATAACCTATTCCACAAACCTAACACATTCTCATATATAACATGTTTCAGGTCATTGATGCATTCTCAGAAAAGCAATTGGCACTCCAACCAACCATTGAAGAATTTGAGAAAAACGATCTAGTCTTTGCAAGCAATCCATATGCAAGAAGATCTTACGTTTTCTCAACACTCATCAATGTAAGCAAAACTTAACATACCTTACAACTGCAAAATTTTCTACTTTCTCAACATGTATTACTACATAGTTTTATAACATATTTCAAACATATATATAACTTACAGACTCCACTACAAAACCAAGATCAAACACTGAGAGAAAAACTGATGAACAGCCATTTTCCAGAAGCAATGAAAAAAAGATATATCCATTTCCCAATCAACCACGACAACCATTAGACAATTGTGGTCTTTGACAATGCTGATGAAATATGGAGACACTATGACTCTTTGAGACCAGCAAAAGATTGCCACAACAAGCACTTTGAAATTGCAAAGCAAATTGTAAGTTAAAATAAAATTTCATACTTAGTTCCATTCATTTACAAACATCTCAACTCATCACTATAACTAACAAAAACACCCACTAACTATTTTGTAGCAACAACATCAACTGAGATGGAATAAAGCATTACTCAGCAAACAGGGAAACATGTTATCATCTCAAGAGTGCGAGACAGAAATTGCATCAATTGAGGAATGCCCACAACAAACCCCACACTCGTAAGATACAAAATCCATAAACTAATATTCCAATATGCTAAATTTTGCAGTTTCACCTAACTAATTAACTTCATCTCAAACACTGCAGGAATGATTGTGCAATCGCCGTCTGCAATGTTATCAACCAATATGTCAACTGGCAACCTGTGCAGAAAAAATTTCGTCCAACTGAGTGGGTCAAATTTCAAGCACAAATCATCAATCAATTCCTCAATGATGAGAACCGATCTTGGAAACTCGAGCACTACCAAATATTGACAAAACATACCAAACCATAGAAACAATAAACAAACTTCTTGACAATACAAATATTCAAGGGAACATATCTTTGTACCTTTTTTTTTCTTTTTTTCTTTTTTAACATGTGACAAGTACTTTATATACTTTTGGAAATGATCTTTTTCTGGTTATTATGGTTATGGTGAAATTGATTGATGTTGTTGTTGCTCTTCTTTTTGTTATTATTATTGTGGTTGTTCTTCTGATTGTTTGTATACTTGTTTCTGGTTGCATATATTTTCATACAGTAAAGGTTGTTTCTAATAATTCTTCAAACTGCAAAATTTTGCAGTTTCATCAACTTGTTTCTAATAATTTTTAAAGTTGCAAAATTATGCGGTTTCATCAGGTTGTTTCTAATAATTCTTAAAACTGCAAAATTATACAGTTTTGTCACTATGAAATATGAACTGCATTTTCATATTATACTGTTTTAATAAGAAATTTTCAACAACCTTCTTTGCATTCCATAAAAATAAAAAACAAAACCAGACTGTTACAAAACAACTTCAATAAGTAAAGAACACATCAACAAACAAAAAACAATTCAACCAACTTTATTTATTACTTCCATAATACCAAGTATCACATTTTTTATTATCATAATTCCTCAAATTCAAATACAAATCCAAAAGAGTAGATTGTGGCCTTAAATAGCAGCCTTGCACGTCTTCTTATTGTGATTCCCATATTTCAAACACCTCCCACACGTAATTTGCTTCACATTCTCACCCCTAGAAGGTATCCTCTTCTTCTTGTTCCGCTCGGGCTGCTTCTTCGTTATAGGAGGTTTGATAACCGAACTACTGGCACCATCAAAGTCAAATCTCTCACTTGAAGGCACTGGATAAACAGATTCCTTGTATGACTCTCTAAAACAATTTACATGAAAAAAAAGGATCAATGAAACCATACACATCTCTACCACTACTACGCAAAGCATGCACAGCATGACAACAAGGAAAACCATTCAATTGCCATTCATGGCAAGAACAAGTCTGTCTACCAATATCAACATAAAAAGAAATAGAAGAATGAACCTCAAGCACAGTATCACTAGCAACAATCACATCCCAAGACTTAGCTAGCTCCAAAGAGTCCACCAACTTCTTTTCCATAACTGGACACAATTTCGTAGTCCATCTTCTAGATTTAGCTCTTCTATCCGACAATTGAGTCATGATTTGAACCCTAATCATATCAACCATATAAGTAATAGGCAACTCACGGGCCCCACCAATCCAATTATTGTAAGACTCGGCAACATTAGATGACATCTCACCATATCGTTTCCCTCTAAAAAATGCATTGGCCCACTTATCATTTTTCAAACCATCCAACATACTATCAACTCTACCATTCCCAGCAATACGCCTCAATTTCTCCATATAATGTTGGAAAGAAGCAACCGTTGGCACATAAGCACATTTAACTAATATTTTCATCAAACACAGCTTATGGTTAGTACGAAGTCCCACCAATTTGTCAATCAAATTTCTCTTCAAATGATTCAAGCAATAAGCATGATGTGCATTGGGAAAAACCACTAAAAGAGCGTCTAGCAATCCATGTTGACGGTCCGACACAAAAGTCAATCTCCGGCCTGAACCAATAGCCTTTAACAACTGACTTAAGAACCACATCTAATTATCTTGATTTTCAACGTAAACCTGCAAACAAAATCACATGAAACTGCAAAAATTAGCAAACTCACAATACAATAACACACTGACAAACCAAACCTATACTAACTGCAAATAAATACATACCTTGATTACCATTCTTTGATGTTGCTGCAAGCAAATGCCCCTTGTAACGCCCCTTAAAAAATGTATCATCAACAAACAACAACGGACGACAAAATTGAAAGCCATACAAACATCCATGAAATGCCACAAACAACCTCCGAAAACACCCACTACTTTCATCCACATCTAATTCAAACACACTTCCCGAATTCGTTCTCATAGCCGTCTCAAGGTACCATCGAAGCTGGTCAAAAGAAGTTGCAAAATCACCAAACAACCCACCTCTTGCCTTATCAACTCATAACCGTGCAACCCGATAAGAAACATCTATACCATATTACTTCTTCAACTTTTTTTTAACTTCAATAGGACGAGTCAACGGATTATCACTAACATCATTTTGCACAATATCAGACACAAGTCTAGAACCAACCATTTTGCTACAAGATCTACGAGCAACAACCCCACAAATATGCACATTATCCAACTTCATTATAAAAAAAACACCGGAATCCATCAACACCCTTCCATGCACAAACCATTTACAACCCGTAGACGACTTCATCATACATTCAGCGGTTACTCTTGTTGCATCGTTCTTCAAATAATTCACTGCAAAACCACACTCAACTAGATACTTAGCCAATGCAATGCGGAACGCCGGCACTCCATATTCAAATTCTTGACCAACACTATGTATAATCCCCTTCTAACTAGCAGACAACAAAACTGTCTCTGGTTCTAGATAAAAACTACGCAACAAACCACCAACATCATCACAATCATTCATAAAAGAACTCTCACAAGTTACAGAATCAATCCTACAAGAATTACCATCATCAACCTCCACAACTCTCTTATCCCCCACAATAACATCAACAACATGACAACCACTACCACCTACCATTGACAGCATATTCCCCAAATCATCATCACATTCAACAATACAATTAGAATATCTAGGAACAGAGAAAAACAAACAAAAGTTACCAATACTCAACTTCTTGAACTTCACACATATTTTCTCAACAACTTCATCATAACTACATCCCTCACTAATCTTAATAGCAGCACAACAATTACTGTATTTACACATTAACATGAAACACCCCCTTCATACTACAAAATCACAAACCAACAAACAATTGTTCACAGATTCCAAACTACAAAATTATACAGTTACAACATATCAATACCAACAGTGCACAATTCACAATTCCAAACTGCAAAATTATACACTTACAACATATCAGTATCAAAACACCATAATTCACAATTCCAAAATACAACTTCAAAACACATTACACTATACGACAAACAAAATCAACAAAATCAAAATCAAACAAACAAAATTTGCCAAACACAAACCACATATCATGCAAATTTGCTTATCTCTATATACATACATATATGTATCGACAAATACAAATCACATACACACACAAACATATATATATGTACATATATATGTATATCTATGTATCGACAGATACATACATACACATACATATATCTATCACCAGATACACACACAGAGAGAGAGAGAGAGAGAGAGAGAGAGAGAGAGACAACGTACGCAGATATCGCTTGTACACAGAGATTCAGATCACACAACCAGATCCACCTCACAGCACAATGAGATCGACCACACAGCACAATGAGATCGCCACAACGAAGAGAAATCGAGATCGCAGAGACAAAGATTTGATTTCCTTTTTTTAAACGGAGCCAAAATTTGATTTTTCACGTATATATAGATCTCAAAACAAAGGGTAATACAGTCATTTAAAAATACGAAAATAAAAAACGGGACCTCTGGGTATAAAACTTAAAAAACTGTGAACCTATTAATCTATTAAAAATAAATTGGGATTAGAAGGGAAATAGATCCCCTACATAGGACTACATGGTAATTTTCCCTTTTTTTTTCTTCTCTAATTATTAATCCCCACATATGTATATGGGGTGGAGTGGAGTGGAGTCTCTATCATGTTTCTTTGGTTAAATTTGGCACATACAAAATAATTCATCTTTTTATTTTTTTATTTTTTTACACATCTTTTTATAAAAAAAATAAAAAATACATTTATTTAGGTTATCCCAAACAACCCCTTAAATCCATGATTCAAGTGAAAGTCCAAATTCATTTTAATCGGATTAGGTTGAAATAGTTGGCGTGGCCAAAAAATTTCCCATTTATTCAAAAATCACAACTGTCATAGTAAACAAATAAAGAAGATATATAATGAACAAGTCTGTAACTAGAATGAAACGTTGGAGAGAAAAAGAATAAATATGGAAGTAATGTGGGAGATAACAAATACAATATTGGGAGATTTATTTATAAGTTATTTTTTAGACATTTATGATAGGCTAAGTCCTGTGTAATTTTTTATAGAGTCTCAAGTCCTATTTAGATAGGAATGTATTCCAGAAGATCCTACATAAACGTAACGTGGCGTGACACTTACATAAACGTAACGTGACGTGACACCTACATAAACAACATAAACCAACAACATTTTCACATTCAATTTAAAAAAATAAAAACTCATTAAGTTTGCGAAACATAACGTGACACGTTACGTTACGTTTATGTAGGTGTCACGTTACGTTACGTTTATATAGGTGTCACGTTACGTTACATTTATGTAGGTGTCACGTCACGTTATAGGTGTCACGTCATGTTTATGTAGGTGTTATGTTACGTTACGTTTATGTAGATATGATCTATGGTAACATTTAATTTCCTATATAGGAAATTGAATGTTGCCATAGATCATAGGTGTCACGTTATGCTTATGTAGGTGTCATGTTACGTTACGTTTATGTAGATATGATCTATGGTGATGGTACAGTTTGTTCCAGTGAATGGATCGGACTGGTCCAAGCTCCTCAAGCCCACGTCCAAATGATCAAGCCCACTGGATAACCTGCAAACAAGTTCAACGGGAAACGGGGTAGTCCCCCAGTGAACCCTCCGACGAGCAAGTTAGGAAGAGAAGTCCAAGCTGTAGAGGGAGAGATTAGAGATAGAAAAGCTTAACCTTCTTCTTGTCTTCAACGTTTGCTTATATCCTTTGGTAATCATTTCGCTGTCCCTTCCGACCTGTCCTCCTCACCGAAAGTCTATGCTGTAGCTTACCTTGTTCAGGGTAAGGGGGTCCTATTCTGACGGAGATGTGTTATCGTAATAAATGCTGTGATGGGCTGCATTAATGGTGATGTGCAATGGCAATAACTTTGCAGATCTTTGTCTGCTGATGTGGCTCGTCCTTCACCTGCCATGTGTCTGAGTGTCATTGGCTCTTTATGCCATATTGGATTCCAGCTGTTCTGGACCTCACCAACTGGGTCATGTATTGGGCTCCAAGTGATGGGCTTGGGTTGTTCATGGTGATTCATGGCCTTTATGGGGTTATACACGTCAGTAGTCCCCCATTCCCGAGTGCAGCTTTAGTCCAACGAAGAGAATACTAATGAAGAAGATGAAGTTTAAGGGATTGGCAGGATGGATGTCGACCGGCAGGGGTGACCGAGAGGGTGAACCGACCGGAGGGTGGTCCGATCGTGCAGGGTGACCGAGTGTAAGGGCCGACCACGATGAGGGCCGACCATGAGGAGGACCAATCGCGAAGGTTGACCGAGTGGAAGGGTTGACCACGAGGAAGGCCGACCGCGAAGAGGGTCGAGTGGGAGGGTCGACCACGATGAGGGCCGACCGCAAAGGGTGACCGAATGGGAGGGCCGACCACGAGGAGGGCCGACCGCGAAGGTTGAGATGGAGGGGTGTGGGCTCGAGAACCGGCGTGTCACATGGCGATTTGAAGTGGAAAAGACAAGGTAAGGGGAGGAGACAGTGGATCGTGGTCGTACATGTGGCAGCATCCCGCGGGAGGAGATTAGGCATTGGATCAGAAGTGAAACGATAGGTCATTATGGGTGTTGAAAAGACAGTTTTGGCGAATGATTTGAAAAGTTTTCAAACTGGCAAAAATTAATTGGGATCCTTAGAATACGGGCAAACCGTAGGCTTTTGGCATTATTCGATTCACCTACTTGTTTACGAAAAATCAAAATATTCCAAGTGTGAATTCCTTTGTTGCTCACGATACACCTCTATGACATTTGTTCAATTTCCTTGCATCTGCATCCGAAGCGATTCGCAGACATACCATAAAAAAGGCCCAAAAAGAAGCTGCGAATGTCAAGGTGGATCCACTTGGTGATGATGACGCAGTAGAGTTAGCACAGCAATATAGGATGGAGAGGGTGGGGGAGTCGGTGGTACGATCCCATGGTTCCACCATGATAGCAGCTCCAAAGCCAATCAGCCAGGTAGAACCAGATCACTGGCATACAAAGGCAGATAGATCAATGGTTACTGTAGCAGATTTGGAGGCTATTCGCGAAAAATACCAGGTGCCTGCTGAAATAGAGTTAGTGTTGCCGATGTCGACGGAGAGGCCATTCGATGCCAGGCTAGGGGAGTTTGCCCTTTATGAGGAAGCATTGAAGGGAGGACTGAGGCTGCCCCTGCTGTAAGTGGTGGTAGATGTCCTGAATCGTTTGGAGGTAGTGCCAGGCCAACTAATGCCCAAAGCGTGGAAGATCTTACTGGCCTGTGCAAGTGCGTGGCCGAAGGCGAACGAAGGGGCGGCCATGACAGTAGACGAATTCTTCGCATGTTACAAGGCCTCAGGGCAGCAGGGAAAGGGCTGGTAGCGGGGCTGCCATCGTCGATCAAGGGGTGGAGACCACGGTGGTTCTATGTGTCTGCCAGTGGAGGGGTTGGAGTGCGCACCATTTGGAAAGTGCCACCAAGTCTGTGGAGCCAAAGTTGGGAGCAGCAACAGAGGAGAGGGTGAAGAGGGTGAAGGAATGGAGGGAGAAGGAAGGGACCAGATGGGACGAGCTCGTTCAGCTGTCGGCTTTGTTCGAGCCAGGGTTGGGTCCACAGCCAAGTGGTGGGGACCTCAACCGAACGGAGTTGGAGGCAAGGAGGAAGGCTCAAGAGGCGGAGGATTAGACCATCCTTGCCAAAGCCCAAAAATTCAAAGAGACTCAGGCAGACCGACTGACCGACCGCCAAAGCCGGTTGCAAGTGAGAGGATCCAACCTCGCCCTAAACCCTTAGGGGAAAAAGACTTAGGTGAATTTGTGCCACGACCGCCCCCGACAGATCCTTTGAATGAGAGGTCTTTGAAGGAGATGGAGGTGTTGAGCGTAGTGAAGAAGAAGAGGAGAGTGAGGAGAAGTAAAGAAGAGCCTGCCTTGAAGAGAAGGAGGGAAGTGAGGGCAAAAGAGACCAGTGTGGCCAAGGAGGTAGAGAGGGGGGGAGTGGAGGAGACCCTAGGAAGGGTGGTCGTCCCAGAAGTAGTGGAGATCGCGTCGGAGGGGATGGAGGTCGTCCCAGTAGTGGTGGGGATCACCACAGAGGTAGCGAGGGTCGCCCCCGAAGTGCAAGTAGAAGGTAGAGCAACTGGCCTTGAGCCAAGGAGGGGAGAACAGCCCCAGGGGGGTCCTGCACCCCAAGGAGGGGGAGTCAGTCTGACTATTGCGATCTACCACGCTCGTGTAGTGGCTGCAGTGGCTGGACGGCTAGAGGAAGAAGAAGGCCAGCCAGGGCAGGGGTAGACCGCCTTGTGGGGATTGTGGAAGAGGCAGCCTTGCGTTCAGCAGCCAGATTCAATGAGGCTGAACTACTGAGGGGGTTATGCTCCGCTCAAATAGAGGTAACCACCTTAGCAGGGGCTCTGCTGAGGAAGGCAGGGGCTGCAAAACTCAAGGCAGATGAGGCCAAGGCTCAACTTGCAAGGTTGAAGAAGGAGAGTGTAAACTAGGAGAGAGCCCATGCTGAGTTGTAAGCGGTCAAGTTGGAGCTGGAGAACGAACGCCACCAGGTTGTGTCACTCGAGTTCCAGCTGGCTGGCGACTAGAAGAAGCTGGAGGAGGCCCAAAAAGCCTACGCGGTCGTGCTCGAACGACATGAAGAGGCGATGTCCAGTAATGAAGAGCTGGTCAGACAGAAAGATGAGGCAGACATAAAGATTGACGGTCTGTAGAAGAAGCTGGAGGGCGAGCGTGCAAAGGCAGTGGAGGAGAGGGAGAGCCTTCAGAAAGAGTTGGAGGCAGAGAGAGCCAAGGCGACTGCTGAAAGGGAGGCCCTAAAGAAGGAGTTGGAGGCAGAGAAGGCTAATGCAACCTCTGAAAGGGCGACCCTGCAGAAGGATCTGGACGAAGAGAGGGCGAAGGTAGCCTTTGAAAGGGAGGCTTACCCCGATCTATATGTTGCAGCGGTGGATCAGTTCAAGGGGTTTGCTGAATTTTAGATGGCAGTGGATGTCGTGGTCACCAGCAGCTTGGCGAGAGAGGAGTCTGAGGGGGCGGGCCCGTCGACGGCGACCGCTGGGGACAAAACTAAAGCAAAAGTTATTGAGAGCTTCTAGTAGTCAGACTTCTACAAACACGAAATGGCTGAGTTCTGGGACAGTGGCTGGAAGATGTTCAAACGTAGAGCTGAAGAACTCTTCCCAGACTTAGACCTCAGTAATGCAACAATTGGTAAAGACGATGTGGCCCAAACCCCCCTGGATGAGGGTATTGAAGAAGAAGACCTCGTCTCCAGTGAGGAGGAATGAGTGAAGTGAAAAAAGTTAGTACTTAAGAGTTTTTTGTTTGTTTTTTTTTGTGTGTGTTTGTTTTTGTTTGAATTGCTGTAATGAACTTATGCACGAAGTTGTGAATAAATAAAATTTCAGTTGTGTTTTGCATGCGATGGTTTGTGCTTGGGCATCTGAAATGGATGAGAATGGTGGTTTGCGTGTGAAGCTTGTGTATGAATCATTGTGAAGTGCGAAGGGGAATTAAACTGGAAATAAAAATTGAATTTTGGAATTCCTCAAGACAGAGTGGGATTGAAGTTGTAATAAAAACTCAATGCAGAGTAAAGTTAGGAACGCCTCAATGCAGAGTGAAATTGAACTAGTAATAAAAACTCAATGCAAAGCAAAGTTAGGAACTCCTCAATGCAGAGTGAAACTTAAAATGTAATAAAATTATAAGTTTGTGTTTGCCACACTGCTGAAGTAGATTAGTGGTTTATTGGAGTGAGGCTTGGCTTGTAAGGAAACAGGCTGACTTGTAAGAGTTTGATTGAGAAGAAAATAACCTGACTTGTAAAGAAAACGTGTAAGAACGTCTTTGGAATTTGACTACGTGTAAGAAAACTTGCAAAGAGTGGTGTAAAGACTTGGACCTGGAATTGTGAAAACGTGTAAGAAAACTTACAAAGAGTGGTGTAAAGACTTGGACCTGAAATTGTGACTAAGTGTGTCTACTAATTCCACAAGCATGAAGTTTGCATAGATGGCCTTGACCGAGCCCTGCACGCATGTTCAGTTAGGGCTAAGCTATGATTCACTGACGGTGTAAGTAACTCAGTCTGAACCTGGAATTGTGGTGCTCGGTCTGGCTGAGACTTGTTATGCTTAGGCTGGCTGAGGCTTGGTCTGGCCGAGTGCTTCATGCTCAGTCTGGATGAGGCTTTTAATGCTCAGTCTGAGTGAGGCTTTTAGTGCTCAGTCTGGCTGAGACTTTTAATACTCAGTCTGGCTGAGGCTTTTAATGCTCAGTCTGGCTGAGGCTTTTGACGGTCGGACTGGCCGAGGCTTCTGGTGCTCAGTCTGGCTGAAGTTTTTAGTGCTCAGTCTGGCTGAGGTTTTTAATAAGTGCTGCAAATGAGAATGTTATTGAGACAACAGACAGATAGCTAAGATATAAAATTGTTGTCATGGACAGTGTAGTCTAGTCGATCAAAGTTTACATTATGTATCAAAAAGAAAATACAACAACTGAGCAGTACAACAGCAGGAACTTATTGAAAGTAGCGCTTCAAGTGTTCAGCGTTCTAGAGGTGGGGGAGGTCTCGACCTTCCATGTCCTGAAGTCGGTAGGTGCCCGGACGTTGTCGGGCTTTCACAACATAAGGTCCCTCCCATTTGGCTGCCAGTTTACCCTCAGTCGGATTTTTGGTGGCAAGAGTTGCTTCTCTCAAAACGAGGTCCCCTACAGCGAACTCCCTTGGTCGGACTTTGCGGTTGTAGTGTGTTCTCATTTTCTGTTGGTACGAGGCCAGTCTGACAGCAGTGGTCTCTCTGAGTTCTCCAATTAGGTCCAGGCCTGTCCGATAGAGCTCTTCGATTAGTGCTGGATCCGGATGTAAAACCCTTGGAGTAGGCAGACCGACTTTTACTGGAATAACCGCCTCAGCGTTGTATGTTAAGCGAAAAAGGGTTTCTCCAGTGGGAGTTCGAGCTGTAGTTCGGTAAGCCCAGAGTAAATTCGGTAGTTCCTCAGCCCAAAGTCCCTTAGCAGCTTCTAGCTTGGTTT
This sequence comes from Camellia lanceoleosa, assembly GCA_025200525.1. Classification (NCBI taxonomy): domain Eukaryota; kingdom Viridiplantae; phylum Streptophyta; class Magnoliopsida; order Ericales; family Theaceae; genus Camellia; species Camellia lanceoleosa. Next base: position 124,464,061 of record CM045759.1, on the reverse strand, counting down.
TGATGATCTTCAGGAGAGAACGGTTGGTGACCTCAACTTGGCCATTGGCCTGGGGATGACTGGGGGAAGAGAAACATGGTTGAATCTAGAGGTCGGCACAGAACTTTCGGTACTTGGCGTTGTCAAATTGTTTGCCGTTGTCAGAGACGATGGCCTAAGGGATGCCAAACCTGCAAACAATCGACTGCCAGATGAACTTGGTTGTGTTTCGCTTGGTAATGGTGGCAAGGGGTTCTGCCTTTACCCACTTGGTGAATTAATCAATGGCGACAATCGCGAACTTGGTCTGGCCTCGGCCGGTGGGGAGTGTACCGACCAAATCGATCCCCCATTTGGCGAATGGATAAGGGCTGCAAAGTGTGATCAACTCTATAGGAGGAGTATGGGGGATGTTGGCAAAACGTTGACACTTATCACATTTGAGCATCAAATCAGTCACATCTTGATTGAGAGTTGACCAGAAATAACCAGTACAGAGTATTTTGTGGGCTAGAGACCTGCCGCCCGAATGATTACCACAAATTCCCTCATGGATTTCCCGCATTACATAGGTTGCTTGAGCCGAATTGAGGCATCGCAGGTATGGTCGTGAAAAACCACATTTGTACAAGACGCCACTGACCAGGATGTAATTGGACGACTGAGCCCTGACTTTGGCGGCCTACTGTTGGTCATCTGGGAGTTCCCTCGTTGTCAAATATAGGAAGATGTCGAACGCCCAAGGGATAGGTTCGTTTTGGAGAAACTGCACTTATTATAGGTCGGGTGAGATGGCCGGGTGGGCTAGGTATTCGAGGCGGACACCGTGGCTGAGGTCGGACTGGTCTGCAAAGGCTAACTGAGCCATCTCATCTGCCTTGGAGTTTTCCGCCCGAGGTATATGCTTGATGTGGAAGGTATTGAAGAGACGAACAAAAGGGAGTGCCATACCCCTGTAAGCCCGCATCGTGTCCTCCTTGGCATCAAATTCCCCCGTAATTTTGGCTGACAATGAGCTGGGAGTCGCTGAACACCCGGATATAGCTGACTCCAATGTCCTTGGCGAGGCGGAGTCCTACTATCAACGCCTCATATTCGGCCTCATTGTTACTGGCATTAAACAAGAAACAGAGAGCACATTTGAAATAGTTACCCTCAGGGGCGGTGAGAATGAGGCCAACCCCACTACCTTTCCTGCGGGATGATCCGTCGACGTTGAGTCTTCTGGTTCGGTAGGGGTTGGTGGGGGTGGAGGCGTAGTGGTTGGGGTAGGATTAGTGAATTCCAGGATGAAATCCGTGACAGCCTGTCCCTTAATTGCTGTTCGAGGCTGGTAGGAGATGTCAAACTGACTGAGTTCCACTGACCATTGCATGAGTCTGCCGGAAAGTTCTGGTTGTTGCATGACCTTCTTCAAGGGTTGGTCAGCGAGAACCACTATGGAATGGGCCTGGAAGTAAGGACGGAGCCGTCTAGAGGCGGTGACCAAGGCCAAGGACAATTTTTCTAAAAGCGGATAATTCTGCTCTGTTCCCCTGAGAGCCCGACTGATGTAGTAGACCGGCCGTGGATGTAGTCGTCTTCCTCGATAAGAGCCTTGACCGATCGCAAAGGCATGAGAGACGCTAAATAGAGGAAGAGGGGCTTGCCCGTAATTGCTTGTGAAAGGAGGGAGGGATTGGCCATGCACTACTTCAACTGCTGAAAAGCCTCTTCAGATTCAGTTGTCCATTCAAAAGTTTGCTGAAGAATGGTAGACACTTATCTGTTGCATGGGAAATGAAGTTGTTGAGGGCCGCAACTCGGCCAGTGAGCCTTTGAACCTCCTTAACTGTTCTGGGTGACTACATCTCAATCAAAGCCTTGATCTTTTCAGGGTTAGCTTCAATGCCCCGCTGACTGACCATAAAACCTAGAAACTTCCCAGATCCTACGCCGAAGGCGCACTTCTCTGGGTTGAGCTTCATTTGGTACTTGCGTAGGGTGGTGAAGGTCTCTCATAGGTCAATCAGATGATCAATAGAGAGTTTGCTCTTGACTAACATGTCGTCGACATATACTTCCATATTCCGACCTATCTGATGATGGAAAATGACATTGACCAACCGTTGGTAGGTGGCCCCAGCATTCTTCAGTCCGAATGGCATCACGCGGTAGTAGTAGGTACCTCGGTTGGTAATGAATGATGTATGTTCCCAATTGGACGGGTGCATCAGGATTTGGTTGTACCTAGAGAAAGCATCCATGAAGCTGAGCATTTGATGACCGACTGTGACGTCGACCAGCAGATCTATGCGAGGAAGAGGATAGCTGTCTTTGGGGCAAGCTCAGTTTAGGTCAGAGTAATCGACATAGAGTCGTCATTTGCCATTATTCTTGCGGACTAGGACCACATTTGACAACCATTTAGGGTAATCCACGTTTTTGATGAATTGGGCCTCAAGGAGCTTGTCAACCTCTGCGACTATAAGAGTATTGCACTCTGGATGAAAGATGCGCTGCTTCTGGCAGTAAGGTCCGCAATGGGGTTAGATATTGAGGCGGTGAGTTATGAAAGAGGGGTCAATGCCCGGCATGTCCGAATTGGTCAAGGCAAATACATCATTGTGCTCAATCAGGAGGGTGGTAAGGTCAGCCTTAGCCTGGGGTGATAGTTGGCTGCCGATCTTGGCAGTTTTCATTGGGTTGGTGGGATCAATGGGAATCTCAATGATCTCCTCAATCGGTTCTCCTCTTACCAACTCGTCCTCATCTCGGACGTCAAGTTCTTCAATGATCATGGCCTCCTTCAGCTTGACCTCCTTGAGTGAGGCGACATAACATTCCCTGGCTACGGTCTGCTCTCCCCTTACTGTCTCGACACCCAGGTCAGTAGGGAACCTTATGGCGAGATGGTAGGTTGAAGTGATAGCTTGGAAAGCGTTGAGGGCGGTGCGACCAAGGATGATGTTGTAGGCAGAGAGACAGTCGACCACAAGGAAAGTGAACAACTTGGTAGTCTGTCGTGGGTATTCGCCGATGGTGATGGGGAGATCGATAGAGCCGATGGAGGTCACCCTGTCGCTAATGAAACCGACCAAGGGGGTTTTGAGGGGAGACAGACTTTCCTCCCCAATCTTGAGCTGGCGGAAGTAGTTGAGGAATATGATGTCTGAAGAACTGTCGTTGTCGATGAGAACCCGTCTGACCTTATAGTTGAAGAGGAGGGCAGAAATGACGAGTGGGTCATCATGAGGATAACGGATGCCTGTACAGTCGGCGTCCGTGAAGGTGATGGGCTCTGTTCACTGCTTGGGCTGCTTGGAGGGTCAGTCTGCCATGGCAACTGCTTTGTCTGAACATTGCCTTATCTTTTTGAGTTCTGCCCTTTGAGCCGAGCAGGATGGTCCCCCACAAGCAAGGCCACCTAAAATGACTCGGATTTCACCAACTGGCGGAGGGGGATTACCTGGCGACCTAGGCTTTTGTGGAGGGCGATTATGACTTTGGTTAGGTTGGGCTGGCTGTCGGGGTGGGGTGCGCAGGCGGTTGTTTCTGAGGGGCTCGGTTCTTTGCCTCTGCTGAGGGCGGGTGTCTGTGAACCGGCTGAGACGTCCTTGACGTATTAGGGTCTCGACTTGATCCTTGAGGTTGATGCAATCATCAGTGTTATGGCCATGGTCCTGGTGGAAACGACAATATTTCGACTAGTCTTTCTGATTAGAAGGGGTCCGTGAAGGTAGGGGCTATTTAAGGGGGTAGTCCCGTTGGATCTGGTTGAGGACTTGTTCCATGAGAGAATTAAGGGGGGTGTACCGCTCGAACCGATCGGGCGGTCGGGATGGTGCCGACCGGTCAGTGCGGGGAGGTCGGTCTGTATAGTGGGGTGTTTGGCTATTATACTGGGTGTTTCTGGGTTCTGAGTCTTTTCTCTTTTCCCTAGGGGTCGGGTTTTTAGCTATTGGATCCTGTCGAGCAGCTAGTGAATCTTCAGCATTCATGTATTTCTAGGCTTTGGAGAGTAGGGCTGCCATGGAGGTCGGAGGATTTTTGGAGAGGGAGAAAAGGAAATCGGATGATCGTAGCCCGGCCATGAAAGTTGTGAAGATGACCTTGTCATCGTTTTCCGCTACTTGCAGGGCTTCGGTGTTGAAGTGGGTAACGAAACTGCGCAGCGACTCCCCTTCGGTCTGATGGATGTTGAGGAGTTGGGTTGCCGGGCGGCGTTGGTGCTGGGCTCCAATGAAATGGCTAAGGAATGAGTCGCTAAGGTGCTGGAAAGTGGAGACAGAGTCTGCTGGTAACTAACTGAACCACAGTCGAGCTGACCCCTTTAGTGTCACAGGGAAAGCCTGACACATGATCTCGTTAGAGAAGGCATGGAGGATCATGAGGGTTCGGTAGGTCTCCAGATGGTCGACTAGGTCTGTTGTACCGTCAAAAGAGTCAATGGTGGCATCTTGAACTTGGTGGGCAGAGGTTTGTCCTGGATGGAGGCAACAAATGGTGAGTTTGCCGTGGTAGAGAGTTTATGCTGAATGTTCTGCATGACCCCTTGGAGTTGGAGCTTCATTGCTCGGAGTTCAGCGTCTCAGAGGGGAATGTTGTCACCATGGTCAGCCAATGAGGGCTGGACGCTGCTGACTTCCCTTTCAGGGACTGGTGCCACGACCGACGGGTGTGGGGGTAGAGATGGAGGTGGTAGATTTATATGTGGGGGATGTGGTTGCAAACCTTCCAAGGTGGGTGGATAGGGTTGTGGAACAGTATGGCTGGCGGCTCTTTCTTGGTTGTGTGGAATATCTGGAGGTGGTGAAGGAGGCATCGTAAGGTTTCTTTGGAGTAAAGCATTTATCAGGGTCTGGTTTTGCTCGGCCATGCGGTTAATGCTATTGGTAAGCTCGATAAAATACTACGGTGGGTTGTTTGGATTAGGGGGGTCGACCTGGTGGTCGGCAACATTATTGTGAGAAGCCATGGATCTAGTTGTGACCATACACTTTGATGGGTATGAGGAAAATGTTGTTGGGATAGGGTCTCCAGCGACAATGAGCACAACTGGAGCGCGGAGCAAAGTCTTTCCCACAGACGGCACCAATTGATGGTACAGTTTGTTCCAGTGAATGGATCGGACTGGTCCAAGCTCCTCAAGCCCACGTCCAAATGATCAAGCCCACCGGGCCCACCGGATAACCTGCAAACAAGTTCAACGGGGAACGGGGTAGTCCCCCAGTGAACCCTCTGACGAGCAAGTTAGGAAGAGAAGTTTGAGCTGTAGAGGGAGAGATTAGAGATAGAAAAGCTTAACCTTCTTCTTGTCTTCAACGTTTGCTTATATCCTTTGATAATCATTTCACTGTCCCTTCCGACCTGCCCTCCTCTCCGAAAGTCTATGCTGTAGCTTACCTTGTTTAGGGTAAAGGGGTCCTGTTCCGATGGAGAGGTGTTGTCGTAATAAATGCTGTGATGGGCTGCATTAATGGTGATGTGCAATGGCAATAACTTTGCAGATCTTTGTCTGCTAATGTGGCTCGTCCTTCACCTGCCATGTATCTGAGTGTCATTGGCTTTTTATGCCACGTTGGATTCCAGCTGTTCTGGACCTCACCAGCTTGGTCATGTATTGGTCTCCAAGTGATGGGCTTGGGTTGTTCATGGTGATTCATGGCCTTTATGGGCTTATACATGTCATATGTAATTTCCTATATATTGCATGTTACTATAAATCATAGGTGTCACGTTACGTTTATGTAGATGTTACGTTACGTATAGGTGTCACGTTACGTTTATGCAGGTGTCACGTTACGTTACGTTTATATAGATATGATCTATGATAACATTCAATTTCCTATATATGGTTTTACTATTATTTATGATATTAACAACTAATTTTGAGGGTAAATGTGTCAATAAACTTCCCACATGACTTATGGGAACATAAATTTTTTAGTAGGACCATATGTAGCATAAGTCTCCCTAATAGGACTTATAAATAATTTTCCCTACAATATTTATTGGTGTTGGAATTGAGACCAATAGAAAGTAAACAAATGTTGGATTTGTTTCTAAAGTATTAAGAGCCTGTTTGGTAATCTTTTGTTTTAGTCAAAAAGTCACTATAAGTTGCTACATCACTCTCTTTATTTTTTTTACATATTTTTTCGTAAAAAGTAAAAAATTACTAAAATAAAATATTTTCAAACGAGGCCTAAATTACGGAGAGTGATTCTTTTTTTAAGCGTAATAGGTTCAATTTGTAAAATTTTGAGAATTAGATTTTTTTTTTTTTTTCCTTTCAAAACCCACTAGATTCAATATGTATATATTTACAAATTTTAGATCGAAATTGCATATGCTCTAAACAAAAAAATAAATTTTTTTTTTTTGAAGTTTAATGGTGTCAACTGACACCACTAACATCAACATAACTTTGCCCTTCAAACTTTAAAAAGAAAAGAAAAGGCAACATTAAATATTTTTTTTTGTAATTTATTTAAAATATAAATTATTTCCTATCATTTTAAAAATTATATAAAATGATTAATTTTATTAATAAATCATTACGTCAATTATTAGTTTTAAATGACATCATAAATATATTTTAATTAATAATTTTGATAATTTTTTTGCTGCATAAGATTGTAGTTAGAAAAAAAGTGTTTTATTAATTATGTTAAATAATAAGAGAGTATTTGTAATTTCTAAAATCATAGGGATAATTCGTATTTTAGAAACATGACTTCAAGATTTCAAAAAACAACTCATGTTTCTAAAATAAATTGAAAACAAATTATATTTAGAAAATAAATTTTGTAATAATTTGGATATTGGGTTAAAAAAAAAAAAAAAAACTATTAAAAAAAGGGGGATTTTTTTTAAGGCCTATAGTATTAAAATTTTACAGGATAAAAGGCATGTAATATTTTCATAATAATTGGGGTCCTTTAACATTTTTTCAAATAAATCTTGATCCAGAGAAATTTTAATTCAGAGAAATTTTGAATCAGACAAATTTATCTATGTTTTAAAATTTCTCTGGTTTGCTTAAGTTCTCTGATTTTTCTCTATGTTTTGAAATTTCTCTAGATTGAAATTTCTCTGATTTGCTCACAATTTTCTCTCAACTTCTCTAATTTTTCTCTGTTTTTTGAAAGTTTCGCTATGTTTTGAAATTTATTTGGATTGAAAATTTTTCTGGTTTGCTCACAATTTTTCTCTATGTTTTAACCAACTTTCTCTAATTTGTTCATAATTTTTTCTGTGTTTTGACCAAATCAGGAAAAAATATGTTTTGACTCAATTAACCCATAAAGGAATTCCCATGATCATAATATATATAATAAACAACTTGACACAAGGATACAATTATTCTATTTGTAGTCAGTTTATACAAAAGCACATCATCACAAGAAAATTGATCCCAAACACTGCCTTCGCTCTTTACAGTCAGATTATACTAAACCAGAGAAATTCCCATGACCAATTTTCTCTCCTTCTTTATAAACTCCTTTGTACCCTTCTCCAGCCTCTGCTCCTCCGCAACCGCCCTCTACTCCTTCAACTTCTTCTCCACGTTTATGTGGTGAAGCCGCTGTTCACTCATGTCTCTATAAGCATCCAAGTTATTGGTCTTCTTTTGGCTGGCCTTGGTGGTGGTGGCGGCGGCGACGCCACGAAACACTTGATGTGATGAGTCATTGGTGGTAGATTGGGATGTGGGTGTCTCCTTAAAAAACAATTGTCAAACCCCACCAAAAGGGGGTTAGCGCAGCCAAAAACATTTGCGGTGGCCCCACTGTACAATATTATGATCACAAACAATTTTATTATGAGCCATCTTTCCTGTCAATACATGCAAATACAATTAAGTGATCAATACTTACAAGAAAAAGAGGTAAATTACATTGACATCCCTTGAGGTTTTTGATAATGACAACAGGCTCCTCCAAGTTTATGAAATGACAAGGACCTCCCTGTGATGACAATTTGTTACAGATTCTTCCAACCATTATGGTGCCGCTAGTAAAGAAGGTGATGGTTTTATCGAGGTCAAGAACAAAGTTCCCTTTAGTGCCTATGTTGCCTTCATTTCATGTGTACAGACATGATTGCCCTCCATTTCATTGTTTAAAAGACAAATTATCTCTGCATTCCCATTAGTTAAAGATTGAGATGCCCTTATTACATTGCTAATAAATTCCTCTCTCTCTAGTAAATATGTGCTACCTTTGCTATAAGGTTAGTTATTTGTTGTATTTTGTGCAAGTGTCAATTGGAAATATATATTGTGTTTGTAGGATTACAAACAACAAATGTCTACTTCAAGCATAGTAGGAAGTAATCAAAACCAAAATTACCCAAGTATCAGAATACAACAATGATTCATCCCCCTTTTTCCCCCCACCCCCTTTGATCCCCTCTCTCTCTCATTGGTTACATTTTCTTTTTCTTTTTCTTTTTTTTCCTGCTCCTCCAATCACCACCCGCCACGTGGCAAAGGGGGTGAGGGGGTGACCCCCAAAAGGGGGTCCCAAGCATTATTCATCAGAATAAAAATTGAACTACAAACAGAGAATATGTACAACATATTAAAACCCATATCTAAACTCCCTAATTCAGTATCAATGAAAATAAGAGAAAACAAAACCAAATGCCACCATCATTTGATGAAAGAAAACATTCCCCCAACACACACTTAAATTGTTTGACAAAAGAAAACAAACCCACACACTGAAAGAAAACAAATTCACACAAACACATACTTCAATCACAACACATAAAGCCCAATCATCAAGAAGAAAAACCAAAGACCATAAAATCCACAAACAGATCATTTGATGAAAGAAAACAAACCCACAAATAGTTCGATCAAAAAGAACAAAACCGACACACAAAGCAAGACCCATAACACCCAACTCAATGATTTAGCAAATAATGCACCAATTCTTGCCTTGCAATCCAAAATACAACAAACTTTGAGCAAATGTGATGAATCAATATGAGAATCAGAGCCATTTCATCTTCTTTTGGCTCCAAACTGACTCAAATGAAGAAATAATTCGGTTATAGTGATGAACCAATACCCAACTCTATTTTCTCTCACAAATACACTAACCTTTCAGGCTCTCACACATTTCAACAAGATTTCCTCTGTTTCTCTCATTTTCTCTAAGTTTTTCCCTCCCGCCAATGTACCCACTCCGCCTCTATATACGCCAGATGCATGTATAAGACGAATCACCACCACAAATGTGTTCTCAAATGCCTTAGTAAAGTAAAAGGGCAATTCAGTCTTTTTACATTGATTGACAATTCAGGTTAAAATATCTGCATTTAAGTGGGGCATAATGGTCATTCATCAATAGGCATTAACAATGTCAAGCAAAAAGTTCTGGAATGGGAGGTCCCTGTCATTTCATAAACCTAGAAGGGTCTGTCTGTCATTGTCAAAAACTTCAGGGGAGGTCAGTGTAAATTACGCCCAAAAAAACAACAGATGAATGAAAATTTACCTCCTCTCCCTTCTTGACAAGCCCTGTTCTCCTAATGTTTAGGAGTACTGAAGCATAGAATTTTAAAGCATTGCCACCACAAGTAACTTCAGTGGGCCCACCAAATCCAAAGGTAGATAGCTTCGCCCTGACCTGAATAAAAAAGTAATAGATTAGGAAGTTTGACAATCAAATACATTGTGTGCAGGTTTCGGTGAAACTGCTTACCAGCCGAACTGCTTTATTAGTGGGTATCAACATATTTCAAATAACAAACTATATTTTATAGCTCAAGAATCTATATAGTAACCAACTAATTACACTTGTATCTCATTTACCCCCCCCCAAAAAAAAAAAACCAATATCATTTAAATTAAATGAGTCAAATTTAGAACTTTAAGGTAGAAAACATTTTATGAGATCGTCAATGGGGGAAATTCCAAAATTTAGTTGTGAAATGTAGAATTGGCTGGCATGGTGGGCTTTTGGTCAAAAATTTTAATTAATATAAAATGTAATAAGTCCAGTGAACCTAAAGAAGATCCAAGACTAGCAGGACCAGGTCTCTTCTCTTGGTCATACTTGGCAACCAAGCTTACTCAGCCTTCTGTCTTTTATTCTTCCCTTCTCATTATCATTCTTCAACCTTCAATCTATCATCTTAAAATTGTTTATTAGTTACCTTTGATGAAAGATATCCCACATCATGAACTCCCCCAAAAAAAATTCCACACAAAAATAACTAAGCTTTCAAGAAAATCATATTATACAGTGACATTTTAATAACATCAAGGATAACACATTTATATTTTACTTGGATGGGAAGCACTTTACCGGAAAAGAAAATGTAAATGTAAGAGAAACTTGACCACACTCTCAAGGTAAAAAGAGTAAATTTTCCTAGCTAAGTATCAACTGTGTCATTTCATTTCTTAAGAGCTATGTTACATGGACTCAAGTACAGGTGTCGGGTGCGGGTATGTATCTAGAGGTCGGACTCATAAAATCATAAATTTAAGGGTATGCGGACTCAGCAAAAAAATGTCATATTTTTATATTTTTAATCTGTTATGTGAGATAAAATGGTACTATATGTAACTTACAGTGTCAAAATGGCATTTATAATAATTATACAACAATATGTACATATAATAATAGTGTTATATACAATTATATAAGAAGTATCCGTTGAAAAGTATCCTACACATATTTACCCTTGTCCGAGTGTCGGGTGTCCAATGTCGAGTGTCTGACACAGGTATTTGATCTATTTTGAAGAGTCCGTGTAACATAGCTTAAGAGAGAAGATAAAAAGAGCAGAAAATCTTTACAGATAGAAATTGAAAAAAATAAAGAAAACAAAAATACACAAATTAGCCTACAGTAGTAGCTCCAAGAAAGATTGTTTTGCCTGTGATAGAAAATTCCACACATTTCCCATAATTCATTGACATGACATGGCTACCTGACTGTAACTTAGCTCTGAGGTTTGAATTTTCTTTAACGATTAGTCAATAAACAAAGTAGAATAATAAATCTGAGTGCAATCAAAGCCATAAAAATTGGAAGTTGTATAAAAATGTGATTATGATAGAACAGAATAAATAAATAAAAATTAGAACAATACCTTATTTACAAATATCAAAATTGTCTGTGATAAAGACAAAGAGTGGCTCAATTTGCGCAATGCCTGGCTCATCAATCTAGCTTGCATTGCCATGTGTGCATCACCCATTTCACCATCAAGTTCACCTTTGGGCACAAGGGCAGCAACCTGTAAATCAAAACACAAAATTCATAAAACAGAGCAGAAGATTCAAAATAGAGCCTTTCCCCCCTAAACATAGGACAAGTATTGACTACCAAAAAATTGACTCAAATTAGACAAAATGAACCATCTGGTCCACATGGATTCAAACCATGCGCGCACCAAAGCTGCATATGTGCAGCAATGCAACCCCCCCCCCCCCCAAAAAAAAAAAAAAAAAAGACCCCACAATGATTCCTATCAAAAACAAGTTCACAACATTAACATGGAAGGGGGCGAAGATGAAAGGTATAACAGTAATAACACCATCACAAGACATTTTGAAGGAAACTCATGAAGTATGTCCTGCAAGGCTGCAACTAACTCTAAACCATGATCATCCTTGTTAAATCACTGTGCACAGAAGCTTGATCTATGGAACACCTACACTGTCCACCACAACGACATCAACTGAACCACTCCGTATTAGGGTATCCACAAGACTTAGAGCCTGTTCACCACAATCAGGTTGTGATAGAAGCAAATTTTCAGTATTTACACCAATAGCCTCGGCAAGTGCTGGATCAAGAGCATGCTCAGCATCAACAAAAACACAGTAACCTATATCCAAAAAAATGTTAATTAACAAGAAGAAGCTGGTGTTAAAATCCATCACAAATCAGACATTTCCTGTTTTTTTTAAAAACAATAGAAAAAATTTATGAATGATAACCAGCATTAAAACCAGCACATGCTTCCAATTTATACTAATATATCAAGAACCAGAAATCTGTGAATGAAGTGAACAATATATTATTGCTTTCTACAAGATGAGATGCTTCTTCCCACTTATTCAACATTCATGATTCACTAGGCATGGCATGAAATACCTAGCTTCGCAATTTTCTTACATTTTTTTTCTTTTTTTCATGCTAGGGAATCTAAACTTTCTGCTAGGCAACAAATGCATTGCTAGAAAACTTTTGTTATTTACCAACATATGTTTTGTTTATTGACTTGTTTATTGTAACTTTTATTTTTGGCTGTGGGTGTTTTACGTCTTTTTGGTATTAGACAGAAGAGGGTCAATACATTGCACTGGGAAAAATAAATAAATAAATAAAATTGAACCGCATAGATGACTACATTGAACTTGATACCCCAAAGTGAAAACTTCATTACTTGAAGTTACCCATTCCAAAATATAAGGGGAAAAAATTAAAGACAGACAAACTCAAACTACCATGCGCTTTAGAAATTACAATTGATTAATATTTATTAGTTTAGAAATATACACTGTACACAGGACATTAACAAATACAATCAATCATCCTAATTGTATGACTTGTTCAGAAAGAAAAAAAAAATTAAATATAGGTATTTCTAAGAGTAACCTCCTTGCTTCTGTGCTTCAGCAATTACATGTAGAGCAACAGTCGTTTTCCCAGAAGCTTCTGGACCATATATCTCCACAACACGTCCCTGCACAAATCCAATAAAAAATCAGTATAAGCAGCCAGACAGCAAAGACAAATTATAATTTATAGGCCTTAGTGCAACTTCAATGGTAAAAGTTTAAAAACTTTGTTAAAGCTATTTTTTAACTTGCTACTGTGAAAAACACAGTTATTAAAAAGCTATTCCACTAACTAGTCTCATTTTATAAGACAAATTTTAATTTTTTAGCATTAGATTTGTTTTTCAAAAAGTATCCAATGATCATAATTGCTTTTGCAAATGTGGTAAATTTGGCTTTAGCAAATTTTGACTCAAGGTTTGACACATCATTGAAGGAAGTTTTTTGTGATGGTATAGCTAAAAATGACCTTAACTCAAGCATTTGGTAGACCATTAAATAGCAAACTAATTTTTGTGATGTAATCCACCCAACTTAACCCCCACACATTCTCAAACCACACAAATTTATTTAAGTTGGTGCGATTTGGCACAATTTTTCTCAATGCCCTAAATATAATTGAATAAGGAACACAATTTCGTTAATGCAAAAATATGTGACACCAAAATTTTGATGCATAAGATTATTCTTAAGAAATAGTAATTACAAGAGAAGGCAGTTATGTATAGCGAAAAACATTTTATATTTTTTTTTTAACTTCCTAAGTAAATTCACATAATAAGCTTATATGTACACATACAACTTACATACTCTAGCTTTTGGTTTACTTCAACTACCTGTATATATTTATATTTTGCTTAAAAAGTACAGAAACTAATGAATAACCAATAACAAAACTGTACACACAACTCTTTATATGAAGCTCATTTTTGTAGATCCCACACCCATATAAAAGTTGTCTGATTCTGTGATTAATTTCTGTATTCCTAGAAAAATAGTTTTTAAACCAAAGCAAAGAGCTTTTGCACACTCAAAATGGAGTAATGCATTGTAATTACTCTCTACACAAGAAGTTCCATCCCACACAATTCAAAATTATTTTATAAGCAAAGCAACTTGGAACCACTCTCCATATAATCCTATCAGAACTATCTGAAACAATAGTCAGATCTTCAAAGCCGAGTTACATATAGAAGGTGTCAAGGGTCGTTTGCACCATCTAAAACAATATCAGATCATAGAAGGTAACTGTATAGACTGGTTTCAAGGGGCGGTTGCACCATCTTCATCGTGGTGTTGTTAAACTATCTTCATCATCGCCATCTCCATAACCTTCAGAGTCCTTTGGTCTCTCACCATTTGCTGGCTTATCTACTGTCAAATAGCGCCCAGTCATAGGATCAATTGGACGGGTGTCCCTTGGCCTGCCTTTGCGACCCATAGCCAGCATTGGCGGTGGGGGTAGCAACCCTGATCTAAACAGAAGGCGTTCAACAGGCTCTGATGGCTGAGCACCAACTGATAGCCAATACCTGCAAAAATTGGGAAAAACATCAAGCAAGAACTAAAACATATGGATCTTTTTTCCCTTTAAATAAAACCTTTTAGTACATAGTTTGAAGACTCTTACTTGGAAAACCTAAAACAATATGACAGTATACAATTTATTTATTTTTGGGTACGAATGAGTGCTATTGTAGTTGGTCTAGCCTCCCACATATGTGCCTATGAGAACATTTCTTATGAAATTCATCCAAATGAGAGGATCTGAATTTGAGACTTTCTACACCACAAAAATAGTCTTACACAAACATTTTGGTCATTAGATGACGGCTCAAGAACACCCTCATGAAATTCTAATATTTGCTATAGAGATCCTACCATGTGTAAATGCTCATTAATGAAACTTTTAGCTTTAACTGATCGTGGCCATGAAACCACCGCTTTCCCACAGTTTTACTCTCATCTCATCAGATGACGGAAAAAATAAATGGGAAATAAGCGAATTTACAGGCAATGAAAAGTTTTGCATGAAGCTGAAGTCTAATACTTGAAAAACTCCAAGTTCATGAATGGATTCTTCAAATTCTACAAGTTACTGATAGTCTAAGAAGTCGATCAATACATGATATAAAGATCACTTGAATTTACAAAAACATATGCCTTTAGCTTTCATTGTTAGCATGGTGATAAATCAAATTTGATATCAATCCTTAGGTAGTACTTGGTTCATTGGAATTAAGGTGGATTGGAATGAAATAATTATTCCATAAACTCCTTACCGAATGATCATTCCCTTACCATAATGAATAATAATTCCATTTGCAATGCATTTTTCATAATTTTTTTAGTAAACCAAATATGAGAATGAATATTATGATGGAATGATCATTTCATTCCAACTCATTCCAATGAACCAAATATAAAATTAAATTAATCAAATAGGTTACATACTTTGTATCGCATGAATCTCATCTATGCGGTTGTCTTACTATGCCATTTTCATATACTCAAGTCAAAAGGCAGGACTTGGGGATGCCGAAGTCTTCAGTAAGGCACCATGGGAATCTGGGGTCTTGTGGCTTGGTGGCTAGAGACAATGATGTCACCTGGCATGATGCCATGCAGGTGTTACTACCATAGGCTAGTCTTACTAAGAGAGACTGTCTCTATGCATTTGTACAGTCACTCGAGGATCGAGGCAAATCCAAACTGAATGATATGTTATGACATATTCCCTGGCATATTGTAAAAGAATATCGGAATATCTAGAAAGTTTGTTATCAAACACATGACCCACCCCTATAAATGGGAGGTGGTACCTCTCTCTCTCTCTCTCTCTCTCCCCCTCTTCCGATGTCTCCGGTGTCTATAACATGTGCTTCCACTCTCTAGTGAATCCCTGACCCCCATAAGTACTACCTATGCCAACTAATTAAAGTTCACCACCATGCAAATTCAAGTCATTTCCTATCTGTCGCTCCTTCAAATCTAGGAAACCAAATTCACTGGAAAAGACGAACAGCTGATTTCAGATATTGAATAAGAAAATGAAAAAAATATTTTCAAAAAAGGTTCAAGAAGTAAGAAACCATCAGGCCAACAAATAGAGAATTTTAATAAGAGAAGCAACGAAGACGTTCTGATCCATTAAAAATTCAACTAAGCCAAATGTTTGATGAAGGTCAAGCTATGGATTGAACAAACCTGAGACTGAAAATCCATATATTCAGTGACAACAAAGTGTAGAGTACACGTGTAATGAATGGAAAGAAAGACCACATAAGAGTAGAAAAAGGCAATTCTATTCGCACAATGAAGTATTGCCTCTTCTAATGTCCAACAAATTGTCAACAAAACTAACGGTTCTTGCTTTTCCACCTAGGACAGGCTAGAGTTCTAGTGGCCAATTCATCGTAATACTCAAGAAAGTGACACCAGTTCTATAAGCCTTGACAATTGCCAATAAGGCCACAACCATTTTAAGTGTTTGTCTAGTGAAATTGCCTTGGGGGAGATATGTCATACCATTCAAGTTCATTTTTCTAATTACTGTTTTTGCCACCAAGCTTCATTAACACTACAATTAATAAATTAACACAAAATACTTCCTATTCACACCTCTCATCTTCACATACATATTTCTTTGAATCCTTTTCCCCTCTCTCCTAACAATCTGCATGGGGGACGTAAAGAATGTAAACATACACTGACATACATAACTTAAGATTGGCTGCATCATTTTCCTAGGCTATAACTCCCTTGTTCATTGAGGGCTATAACTTATGTTGTTGACTCTAAACCATAATCAATCATGTAACACAAGTCTAGAAAATTTGCTTCACATGGTTAAAGCATCCAGCTATGAACACTTCTGCGTTTACAACTTTCGAATTATTTATTGAGATAAACTTCTGAAAAAAACACACTTACTTCACTCTGTCAAAATTAAGACCCATTCGTTTACCACCATCTTGACCTGTACAAATCAAACACATTGAAAACAATTAGTAATAACAAAAATCAAACTACACCACAAAAGCATATTAGATTTAACTCTAATTCGACTTGCTTGGTCAGAAGAATTAATAAATCACGCATTTTGAAATAATTTCCATTTCATTTATTTTCTAACGCTTTCCGAGCAACCAAACAAATCATAGAACTTTAAAGAAACCCAAGAACGGGGAAACAAACAGCAATTTTACAATGCTAAAAGGAAAACCCTTACACGTGCACACTTGATCTCTGTTTGCCCAACCATAAAAGGGAATTTAATTTTATTTTCTCCGACATTTTCTTGCGGAAAACAGAAGATGAAAAAACGGATTTTTCATTTCGCAATAAATTTGAATTTTTTTTTTTATTATTTAATATTTTGGTTTCATTTCTTTTCCAACGCTTTCCCACCAACCAAACAATTCATAGAACCGTAAGGAAACCCAATAACAGGGAAACAAATGGCATTTTTTAAATGCTAACCCATAAAAGGGGGTTCATTTTTCATTTTTCGTAACATTTTCTCAAGAAACAAATGGATTGGAGAAAAAAATTGATAGAAAGAGAGTACCTGGGAGAGGATTGTAGTAACCTAAAACTTCTAAGTGCTTGCCGTCTCTGGGAGACCTGCTATCTGCAGCCATAACTCGATAAAAAGGCTTGTTCTTGCATCCAAACCTCGATAATCTTATCCTCACCACCATTTTTGTTATCTCTCACAACTTCAATCTCTCTCTGTCTCTCTCTCTCTCTCGCTCTCTCTGTGGATTCGATTCGATTCCAAGAACGAGGGTTTTGATTAGGTTTTTCTCCTTTGGGATGATTTCGTTTTCGAGCTGTTTTTTGGGGATGGGTCCGTCCGACCCGAACGTGATAATTAGATCCAAGTGAAAGTCCAAATTCATTTTTTTGGGATTAGGTTGAAATAGTTGGCGTGGCCAAAAAAATTCATCATTTATTCAAAAATCAGAACTGTCATGGTAAACAAATAAAGAAGATATCGAAGAGGCTTTCCACTTCCCTCTCCACTCCAACCCCTTTCATCTTAGATTAGGGTCAAGTTTGGAAAGGCTAAATAAATATATTTTTTAATTTTTATTGTATTATGTGTAGAAAAAGTAGAGAGGAGATGTTGATTGATATAACCCAAAAAAGATAAAAAGATAAAATAAGTGCACTTTTTTAGGATAGCCAAACTTGACTTAATTCACTAGTGTTTTCGACTTGCAGGTCAACTCAAACTCAACACAAATGGATGTTTAAAAGGTGACTCAGGCCAAGCTGGATATGGAGGACTGCTGAGGGATGAAATTGGAACTTGGCTATGGGGATACTATGGTAAACTAGGCCACTGCTCTAGTCTAGAAACTGAATTATGGGACATATACATGGAACTCACCATTCTCTTTCAAAAAGACACCATGAATATAACTATTGAAACTGATTCTACCCAAGCTATCACACAAATCCAGGATGGACCAAGCCATCACTCATCTTATAAGGCCCTCATCGAAGACACCAAGTTTCTCTTGAAACGCTACAACTACTCAATCAAACACTCCTTTCGCGAGGGCAACAGAGTAGCTGACAAACTAGCAAACTTGGGGGCAGTCCAAAATGACCATGTGGTAGTCCTAGATGACCCACCTGCAGAAGTGAGATCTCTGACATGACTGGAGTTAGTCTTGTAAGGGACTAATTTCTTGAATTGTAAGGATAATGTAACTTTTGTTTGTTTACCTTTCATTTGAATCAAAAAAAAAATATATATATATATATAATGAACAAGTCTATGTAACTAGAATGTAACATTGGAGAGAAAAAGAATAAATATGGAAACAATGTGAGAGATGACAAATACAATATTTATTGGTGTTGGAATTAAGACCAATAGAAAATAAACAAGCGTTGGATTTGTTTCTAAAGTATTAAGACCTCGTTTGGCAACCTTTTGTTTTAGTTAAAAAGTTACTATAAGTTGTCATATCATTCTCTCTACTTTTTTAAACATTTTTTATTAAAAGTCAAAAATTACTAAAATAATATATTTTCAAACGAGGCCTAAATTACGGAGAGTGATTCTTTTTTTAAGCCTAATAGGTTCAATTTGTAAAATTTTGAGAATTAGGTTTTTTTTTTTTTTCTTTCAAAACCCACTAGATTCAATATGTATATATTTACAAATTTTAGATCAAAATTTTATATACTCTAAATAAAATATTAAAAAAAATTTTAAAAATTGAAGTTCAATGGTGTCAACTACACCACTAACATCAACCTAACTCTGCCCTCCAAAAAAAAAAAAAAAAGTAAAATTAAAATTAAAATTAAAATATATTTTTTTGAGATTTATTTAAAATATAAATTATTTTTTATCATTTTAAAAATTATATCTCGTTCTTTTAAATTTTTGAATCGCATAACAAAATGATTAATTTTATTAATAATCATTACGTCAATTATTAGTTTAAATTGACATCATAAATATATTTTAATTAATAATTCTGATAATTTTTTTGTTGCATAAGACTGTAGCTAGAAAAAAAATGTTTTGTTAATTATGTTAAATAATAAGAGAGTATTTATAATTTCTAAAATCACTGGGATAATTTGTATTTTAGAAACATGATTTCAAGATTTCAAAAAACAACTCAAGTTTCTAAAATAAATTGGAAAAAACTTATATTTAGAAAATAAATTTTGTAATAATTTGGATATTGGTAAATAATAAAAAAAAATTATTAAAAAAAGGGGGATTTTTTATAAGGTCCCTGGTATTAAAATTTTATAGGATAAAAGGCTTGTAATATTTTCATAATGGTTGGGGTCCCTCAACATTTTTTCAAATAAATTTCGATCGAGAGAAATTTTAATTCAGAGAAATTTCAAATTAGACAAATTTCTTTGTGTTTTAAAATTTCTCTACTTTGAAATTTCTCTGATTTGCTCAATTTCTCTGATTTTTCTCTGTGTTTTAAAAATTCTCTGATTTGCTCACAATTTTCGCTGTGTTTTGACCAATTTTCTCTCAACTTCTCTAATTTTTCTCTGCGTTTTGAAAGTTTCTCTATGTTTTGAAATTTATTTGGGTTGAAAATTTTTCTGGTTTGCTTACAATTTTTCTATATGTTTTGACCAACTTTCTTTGATTTGCTCATTATTTTTTTTGTGTTTTGACCAAATCAGAAAAAATTGTGTTTTGACTCAATTAACCCATAAAGGAATTCCCATGATCATAATCTATATAATAAACAACTTGACACAAGGATAAAATTAGTCTATTTGCAGTCAGTTTATACAAAAGCACATAATCACAAGAAAATTCATCCCAAACACTAGCCTTCGCTCTTTACAGTCAGATTATACTAATATATATAATGGCCCTGTTTGGTAGAGCTGTGAAAAAGTGATTATAGCTTATTCCTAAACAACTTATAGCTTATAACTATGAACATAAGTTGATTTCTGACTTATAAATTAAGCATCTCCTGCCCTACTTAAAGAATAAGCTGATTTCTGACTTCTAAAAAGCTATAAGTTATAAGCTATAAGTTAAACTAAACACATCAAAATAGTTTAAATTAAGCTGAAAACTGAAATAAGTAGCTTTTAAGCTGCACCAAACAGGCACAATAAACAACTTGACATAAGGATACAATTAGTCTATTTGCAGTCAGTTTATACAAAAGCACATAATCACAAGAAAATTCATCCCAAACACTAGCCTTCGCTCTTTACAGTCAGATTATACTAAACCAGAGAAATTCCCATGACCAATTTTCTCTCCTTCTTTATAAACTCCTTTGGACCCTTCTCCAGCCTCTGCTCCTCCGCAACCGCCCTCTACTCCTTCAACTTCTTCTCCACGTTTACGTGGCGAAGCCGCTGTTCGCTCATGTTTCTACAAGCATCGAAGTTATTGGTCTTCTTTTGGCTGGCCTTGGTGGTGGCGGCAGCGACGCTACGGAAGACTTGATGTGATGAGTCATTGGTGGTAGATTGGGATGTGGGTGTCTCCTTCATGATTAATCAAACGATTCAAGTTTCCACGTTCTTTGTACTAAGGAAAGAAGAGAGAGAATGAGAGGGTAAGTGTAATATATGAGCATAGATGAGTGACCTTAGGTTATCAAAAAAAAAAAAAAAATTATAAATCTTTCGTGTTATTAAAAGTTAGAGAAAGATATTAGACTAAATGTCTCTATAAAAATAAAAATAAAAAAATTGCTTCACAATTTGTGTAACATATGGCATTGATACAGATGGGATAATCAATAAAAACCAAACGATCTCAACCGCCAATGAATTTGTCTTATTAGCATCAAACGGTTTAGAAAACATAAGTACTAATGGACAATAATAGAGTACAAAGGACAACACCTATCAAATAATGTTTTATGTATATTTTCTAAAAAATGTTATGATACCTCATCTTTAAAAAGTGTATCCTATATGATAATCATATTTTAAGGGATGTATACAACAAATTATATAACAAGTTTATTGGACCATAGTGAAAACATTGTCAAATTTCAGGCTACATCCGTGGCTAAGATAGATAGTTAAAAAAAAGTGTATTTAAAATTTAAATTTGTGCAATGAAAATATCCAAACAAAGCCTGAGAAAATAATTGTCTACAACAAGGGAGTAAAATAAATATTGGGGCTTGCTTTTTGTACAACAAAGGACATTCACACTAATTATGAGTAAGAGTATTTCCAATGTTTCACCAAATTTTTCATTAAATTTGAGTACAAATTTGATCAAAAGTTTGATACAATATGATACACTCCAATATTTCAACGTAAATTTTCATCAAATTCATTCCAAAATCGATTGTCCGAGAGGTTGTCCATCCGGTCGTCCATCAACAGTCATTTGTAAAATTTAATGAAAGGATAAACACTCCCTTCATTTGATGAAAAAAGTACCAGCCCCTTCATTTGATACCAATATGATAAAACAGTTGGAGCATCGTTTTCATCAAATTTTCATTAAATTTGCATTTGATGAAATATCTGATACAACATTAGAGATGGCCTAACCAGCAAGGATCTGATCCAAAAAAAAAAACAAGAACCAAACCATCTCAACCATGTATTGCTTTTTCTTTTTCTTTTTTTTCCCCTTAAGTGATTTTATAAAAATAAAGATACACTACAAAAAAAATTATTTTTTGCGACGGCAAAACGCCGTCGCAAATACCCCAAACGCCGTCTTAAAAGGTTTTTGCGACGGTAAATAGCTTTTTGTGACAGCAAGTGGGGGTCGCAACAAGGGGGGTTGCAAAAGGGTTTTAGCGACGGCAAAGTGCCGTCGCCTTTGTTTTTGCGACGGGAAAATGCCTTTTTTGCGACAGCAAATTTCTGTTGCTAATAATGGATGAAAATCTGAGTTTTTTGCGACGACACAGTATTGTCGTCGCTAAAATAATTTTTGGTGACGGCAAAAATACCGTCGCTAAAAGTGTATTTGAGACAACAACCTGAGCCGTCGCTAAAGGCGTTATGTTTCAGCCAAAAAAATTGTTTTTTTGCGACGACAAAACGCCGTCGCTATAGACTGGAGCTCCCACAAGACTTGGGATTAAAAATCCCCTTTTGCTTAATATATAGTATAGATTTCTCTCTAAGGTACAAGACATACAATGCATACAGTAAGTGTACTTAATTAGAAGCTTCCGTAGTCAGGACCATATAACGAGTGTAAGCTTATTAATCAAAGTTAACGTGGTGGTGCTTACCACTAAATTTTACCAATTTAGCTAGCTGATGAAAAACTTTCATCATACATGTAAAGAAAAACAAAAGCAACCAAAAAAATAAAGGGTACCAGGTAAACAGGGGCAGAACACATCACAAACACACTAGAAAACATGACCAACAAAAAAAAAAACTAGGCTTTCTAACATCATGGTGTAGTATGGTTTATGATCATGAACTCAGCAAGGAAACATTAATTATTCCTTAATTATTTCTAGTTTGATTTAGTTCTAAGGCAAGAAAGAAGCATTCAATTCAATTTTTGTCTCCCCAAATGGATTATCATGAAGATGAAACAAATCCACTTAAAATGAGTGTGCTTGTGAATTCAATATATGCTAAAATTAAAGCATCATACTTTGTCTAAAAATATTTTATGTAACAAGTATATGCTACATGGTGTTGTCTTCCACACATTATTTGTTATGTGATAAATATGAAACTTGAGAAGTCACTTTGTGCTTAGCACAAAGTATTGAGTGTTCGGCCGAATCAAATTTTGGTCCCATTTTCTAGGGGTGACCATAATTCACATTGATTCAGTTTAGCCGTAAACTAAAACCAATCTATTACTTACGGTTTTATCAAATTTGAAACCAAACTAATTCATGAAAATCTTGAAACCAATCCAAACCAAACCACTAAACTAGGTTCAATTCAATTTGGCATTGTAAATTTTAAAAATATTATCATTATTCACAATATGATCACAAAATATTACTCACAACCTAAGAATTATTTACATGACTGTTTGAAACTAATTCTATCAATATACAAAAATATAATATATTTATAATAGTAAACAGTTATAATTTAAATATATACATAGATTTGATACTAATAAAATATTTTTGTATTTACATCCAGTAACAAATTACGATTCGGTTCATAACTATAAAATCACGGACCAAACCATAACATATAATTTGCCTATTTAAAAACTCATAACCGAACCGTGCATTGAGAAAATTAAGTCAAACCGTGTGGTTTGGTCTAGACGAGATTGGTTTACAATTTTATCAATTTTTATGTTCAACCCTACCACTTTTTACTATGTAACAAATAATAAGTGAAAAACTACGTCACATCAACTCGAGTTCATATAGCTTTTCACCTTTCAAATACCTCTAACAATTAAAAGTTGATAGATCACAATTTGCTGCCACTTTTATATTGCAATCCCAAGTGTAGAATGTCGCGAAATAATATAACTTGGTGAGTTTGAGGTCAAATCCAACAGGATCAGTTTGTTCAAAATAATTACCGACCACTCAAATAAAGTAAAGAAAAATATAATTTTGAATTTTTGAAACGGTTGAATAATTGGAGAAAAAAATAATTAATTAAAAGATAAAATAAGGTGATTATAAAAAGGGTGCTAAGTAAGGTTTTAAAAAGCGGCCGCAACCGTTACGTAACACTATTACGTAACGGGTGAGATGGTTACCGCCACCCGTTACGGGCGCTTTTGCAATGTGATTGAGATTCACAGGTGTGTCAGCCGTAGCAGCTGTCGTAACGGTGTCGTAACAGCCATAACAGCTTGTTACACACCGTTACGTAACGGTTCCAAACTACTTCTTTCAAAAAAACACAAAAAAAAAAAAAGAGCTGAAAATGGGGAAAGAGGGAAGCAGGAAAATAAAAAGAGAAGATGGAGGAGTAAGAGACAGGCAGAGAGAAGGGGAAAGATGAAGAACATGTTATTGATTTGTTGAAGCTGTAAGATCTATGCTATTCTATTCAGCTGCTATCACTCAACTATTTTGTTTGTGTGTGTCTATCTATATAATGTTTGAAAATAATAATAATAATAATAAGTGTGGTCATTATCTATTTGGCTTGGTTAAAATATATACATATATTTAGACTCTTATTTATTCTCTTACTTTTGTCATTATTTATCTTATATATAATAGTTAGTGATTGATTTTTTGTATAATATAAAATCATTAATTATTAAAATGAAATGTAAAAAACTCATTTTATAGTGATTTAAAAATATGAAATATCTTGGATCATACTTAAAAATTTACAAAAGTTCATCAATATTTATTTTTAATCTAATAAATATGACTATGAAAAAAAATATGCGTATCGGTAAATTTTTTTTAAATTGTGCGAAAAATAAAAAAATTCACGATTCCGATTACCGCAACTGTTACACTACAGCCTTTACACCCCGCAACCGCTTTTCAAAACCTTGGTGCTAAGGCATCAAGGATCCTCCACCAATGCTTTCTTTAAAATATTTTAGATTCAATTTATATAACTCAATTGAAACATATACAAAAGGTATTTTCAATCGGAAGATAAAAACGATTATTCTAGATAAAAATTAATTACTTTCACTGATTGATTACACCATAAAAATATAGTAATTTGATTCACAGGGAATATCAAGCTTCTATTGAACAAGATATTATACAAAACAAAACTTTTTCCAAATAAATAAATCAATCAATTAAAATAATCTGACATTAAAAACCATGATTGAATCAAAAAAATGTCTATAAAGAAAACATTGGGATTTCACCCATAACCTCAACAAAGAAAATTGGAATATCATAAACATAAAGAGCAAATAATATGTATTATGAATCAAATTTTATAGTATAACATCACTGCCATAGTGATAAACCAATTGATGCAATACACCCAATGAAAACAATTCCTTATTTTAGTATTCCACTTCTTCAGCACCTTAGACGTAGATGAACCAATTGGGATCTTTGGAACAGAACAGCTTGCATCATTCTTCCAATAGTCTGAGTGGCCGTGTGATGTTGAATTCTTTCCTGGCAAGAGTTTGCTTTCAATGTGGCATCCTTTTTCTTTAATTGCCATTTAGCCCCAACATTTATCCTAATTGCAAATTATTCTGTAAAAATTAAAAATAGATCATTAAACTCACACCTAAGAATAAAATTGGGGAATTAAATCAATAAGAGTGTAGTAATGATTAAAAATAATAAGATAATTATACATTTTTAACCATTCATCACAGCTAATTTTCTCTCACTTCCCATCATGATCTTGTCCTGTGCAAGCTCTATATCAACCATGCTCACTACTATAGAACCATCCATTGCTGCTTTCAGAGCATCTATATGTTGACCAAGTTTGCAAGATCAGCACCTGAAAACCCATGGAAAATTTTAATAGCTTCCCTGAATAAACCAGCTGATAGTTACTAGCTAACCAAATGAACAAAAAAGCACAAATAGGACAAAACACATCATTGATTTCTTGCTTCATGAAGTTGTACAGTACAATAGGATTAATGCCACCAACATACCAAATGCAGCTGACAACTTATAATTAGCAATGGGGATGATTACAGGAAACTGAACAATGAACCAGCACTTTTCCAAATTGTTCTTTCCATGTACTACAACAATGCAAGATATACATATAATTTTAAGAAAAATGTTTGAGGGTCCTAATTTTTGTGGCTCAAATGGCTCAAAATTGCCAAAACGACATCGTTTTGGTAAATTCGAGCCATTTGAGCCACAAAAATTAGGGCCCTCTACCATTGTTGTAATTTTAAATGCCCTCATTTAGGAAAATCATGCCAAGGGTTGGCACAGAAAGCCTGCAATTGTAGATTGAAGGCCGCCCCAACATCACCACATGATCAGGAGATCCCAAAGACATTGAGACACGGACATTTTCCCATTTACATCTTATAGTCATTGACGGTCTTATGCCTCAACTGCAGATATTTCTTCTTCATCAGTCGTATCAGATGAAACAACTGCCCCTGTAGGGTCAGTATCCACAGCCTCTGCCTCGGATTCCTTTCCCTTGTCTTCCTCAGAGTCGAGCAGCTTTTCCCGGAGCTTCATCATAAGTTCCTCTTTGACACTTGGGTTAGCAGCAAGGTATTGTTTGATAGCATCCTTACCACGAAAACTCTGACCGTTCATACTATAAAATGCACCTCCCTTTGTTATGAACTTGTGTTTGGATCCCAGTTCTATGAGCTCAGTTTCCTGACATATCCCTTTGCCAAACTGAAGCTCAAATTGTGCAGTTCTAAAAGGCGGGGCATGCTTATTCTTCACAATCTTTACAAGAACTTGACTTCCAACAGTCTGCAAAACAAAAAATATATCCCGGAAAAAATGAGTCCTATCTCATTCAGGGACCAATCTGACTCCTCAGGCGTCTTTATTCAAGTGGCTCACACATGAAATTAAATTCCACTGAAAAAATCCCAACATAATTTAAACATAGCAAGGATCCACATATAAGGACTGCATGGTAAGGACTAAAGATGGTTTTGGAAATCTACATTTATCATTAAATAAAATGATTAAATAACAACACAAATGTGTCATTGCCAACCTTTTCCTAATTAAGATCTGCTAATTATGGCAAAGCATAAAGGTCTAAAAAGCCAAGGTCTGGCCATCAAAGAAATATCGACACTTCTAAAAAGGTGGTGTGCCGTGTCCAACCCCGACACGCCAATACAAACATGCCACACCTCACGCCACAACACTCATCAAAGTTCATACACAATGAAATACATCCTATTTTCAGAAAAATTCTAGACTCAAACACGCTTTAAACAATTGGACTTGGAGAACACGTCTACTGTTGTGACACAAATAAAACACATCACAAATTTGCAAAAAATATCTTAGAATCCAATAATAAAAAAATACTACAAATTTATACATGTTCTCTTTTAAAGTTTAAAAATTATTATATTTGAATTAAATATTCATATATATGCTATATAATAATTGTTCATCCTTACTTATGTCATCTAATAAATATAAAAAATTATATATTTTGCACATCTCCCACGAACATGGTTATCAAAAGCCCGATCCGGATCGTACGACTCTAGTTGGGCTAAACAATCTGGATCGAACTAAAATCTTAAATTTAGGATCTTCAAGTGATTACAATCCTAATCATAAAAGCATGTAAATCGCATTACGATCCCAATCCTATAACAATCTTATTAAGTTATTTATTTCGGGTGATTATTCAATAGTTCGGGAGTACGGCCACATGTTGCTCCATGGTAGTATGATTGGTGGAGAAGGTGGAGTATTGATTATTTGTGTTTGGTGATTGAGGAACATGAACGGGCATAATAAATAGTGATTGGTGAGGGAATATGGCCACGTGGTATTCCGGAACTATTGTATAACTTTTCTTATTTCTTATATATGTATGTATAATGTATATATGCTAAGAAGCACGGACACCTCTCCGAGGCTGCGTATTAGTGTCAGACACGGATACACGTCGGACACGTGGTGGGCACGTGTCCGACAGGCAGTAGAAGGTTTCTAGTCTTTTTTTTTTTTTGCCGCCCAGGCACGTATCAAACACGTTCGAGACACCACGGGCTGAAATTCATAATTTATGAAACTTTTGTGGGGGTCAATTTGTAAAAAAACAAAAATAGATCAATTTGTAATCTAGAATCAAACAAAGAGAACAAAAGAGTGAGAGAAAGACTCGTTGGGCACACCTGGTCGCTCTTCGTTGGTCGGGCCGTCACTTTGCGTGGTCGGTCGTCGATGGTCACTGCTCTTGCAGTTAGCCAAGGAACAACTTCTATCTTCTTCTTCATTCGTTCTTCTTCTTCTATCTTCTTCTTCTACTCTATTCTTCAACTTTTATTTTCTTTTTTTTTTCTTTTAGATGCTGATTGTGACATCTCTCTCTCTTCTATTTTTTTGTTCTTTTCTCTCTCTGCCTCTGTTATTTGATTATATTCTTTTTTTTTTTTTTTTGCTGATTAGTTTTGTTAATTTTAATGATATATGTCTATTAATTTTATTTATAGGAACCAATTTTTAATTCTGAAACAATGGCTACTACGGGTGGTAGTTTTAATGACATACATGATGATAATTTTGATGAGAACAAACCATTATGGAAGTATATAACTAAATTAGCAAAACTTGGGAAATGAGGAGGACATTACCAAATACAATGTAATTTTTGTAATAATACTTTCAAAGGTTCATATACAAGAGTAAGGGCACACCTCTTGAAACTCCCAGGAAAGAGAATTGGTGCTTGTAAGAAAGTTACAAGTCAAAAACTTTCACAAATGCAAAATGAAAATGATGCTGCTGAATTGAGAATTAAAAACCTGTTCAAAAAAAAAAAATTGAGAATAAAAATGCTCATCCTAAAAATGTACCATTTCCTCCTCCTAGTGTACTAGTGGGTTGTAGTTATGCTTATGAATCAAAGAAGAGAACATATGGGAGTGGTAGTGGACCTAAGAACTGCTATTAAGAAAGCATTCAACATGAAGGATAAAGAGCAATTGCAGTTTGAAATTGTTAGGATGCTTTATTCACGCAAGGCCCGCCGGGGGGGTTTGCCATTTAGTCTTGCAAGAAATGTCAGCACTTACTCATTTGTTGCAAATCATAATATTTCTAAATATTTGCCTCCTAGATATAATTTGTTACAAACCACATCACTTCAAAAGGAGAGGACAAATATTGATAGATTGTTGCAACCAATTAGGGGCACATGGAAGGAAAAAGGAGTAAGCATTGTTAGTGATGGTTTGAAGTAATTCTCTAAGGAGGCCTTTGATTAAATTTATGGCAATGCGTGAAAGTGGGCCTATGTTCATTAAGGCAAATGATTGTTCTAGAACAACTAAAGAAAAATATTTCATTACAAATTTGATAAAAGAAATGATTAATGGGGTTGGGGCAAGTAATGTGGTTCAAGTCATCACAAATAATGCTCCTAATTGTAAGGCAGCCAAACAACTCATTGAAGCTCAATTCCCTCCTATTCTATGGACTCCTTGTGTGGTGCACACATTAAATCTAGCTTTGAAAAATATTTGTACTGCAAAGAATATTGAGAGGAATGAAGTCACATATAAAGAGTGTATTTGGATTAGTGATATTGCCGGAGATGGCTTGATGATTAAGAATTTTATCTTTGATCACTCTATGCGATTGGCCATGTACAACGAATTTGTGCCATTGAAGTTGTTTTTGGTTGCCAAAATGCGATTTGCCTTCACAATTGTTATGCTCAAGAGGTTGAAGCTTATAAAACGTGGTCTTCAAGCAATGGTAATTAGTGACAAGTGGAATTGTTATAGAGAGAATAATGTTGGGAAGGCAAAATTTGTAAAAGAAAAGATTTTGGATGATGTGTGGTAGGACTACATTGATCATATTTTTTCCTTCACGGGTCCTATATATGACATGCTTAGGGCTTGTGATATGAACAAGCCTTGTCTTTACTTGGTATATAATAAGTGAGACACAATGATAGAGAAAGTGAAGATGACAATATATAGGCATGAAGGGAATAGACTAGATAAGGAATCTACATTTTACAATGTGGTGCATTAAATTCTCATGGATCGTTGGAATAAGAACAATATTCCTCTTCATTGTATGGCACATTCATTAAATCCAAAGTAAATACCACATTTAAATTTGGTTTAGTTATTTTATTTTAATGGACTTATCTAGTCTTTCTTGAAATAATTATTTTTCCTATTTTGTATTGTAGGTACTATAGTGATGAGTGGCTCCATGAGGATCAAAATAGAGTTTCCACCACATAGGGATGAAGAGGTGACACGTGAGAGGAACAAGTGTTTTAAGAGGCATTTTGAAGATATCACGGAGCGAAATAAGGTGACAACAGAGTTTGGAAAATTTTCAAGTTATGTTGAAGCATTCTCAGAATATAATTCCATTCATAATAGGTGGCACATGGATCCTTATACTTGGTGGTGTGCATATTGCGCATATGCACCAACTCTTCAAAAACTAGTTTTGAGACTACTTGTGCAACCCACCTCTTCATCTTATTGTGAGAAAAATTAGAGTACTTACTCCTTTATTCACTCAGTGAGAAGGAACAAAATGGTCCCTCGACGAGCAGAGGACTTGGTGTTCATTCATAGCAATCTTCGTCTTTTATCAAGGAGGAGCTCCCAATACTTGCAAGGAGAGACAAAAATGTGGGGCATTATAGGAGATAACTTTGACCCACTTGATGATATCGGAATGCTTGAGATAGCTAACCTCTCACTTGATGAACCGGCTATGGAGGCGGTCCTATTTACAAATGAAGGAGAAGATGGAAGGAGTGGTGAACATGTTGTATTAGTTTCTCTACTTAGGTTTACATTTTCTAATGTTTATGGATTTTGTAATAGATGATGGTTGTTGGTACATTGGATAATTTTATATGTTGTGGTTTGGTTGTTAGTACATTGGATAATTTTATATGTTGTGGTTTGGTTTTCATGCATTTTGTAACAAAAGATAGTTGGTAGCTTGGAATAACATATTATATATTAATGGAATACAATTTTTATGTTATTTGTGAATGATATATATGATGTTAAATCAATGAAATGGTTTTTTTTATAATTTTAATAGTGTTATTTTGTATTTTTTGTTATCTTTCAATGATTTTTTTTTTATAATTTCATTTCATGACATATAATAAATAAATAAAATTATATATATTGAACGTGTCCCCAACGTGTCGTGTCTCCCATTTTTTGAAAATTTGTGTCCACGTGTCCGTGTCATGTCTGTGTCGTGTCACGTATCCGTGCTTCATAGTATATATGTATATCTATATAAGAAATTTGACTATAAATTCTTTCTACAAACATCTCTTATAATTTATGATAGCATAAAAGATGCATTATATCAAATTAATCATTTTTCTTTAGTGATTTTACAATTATTTAGCATACGTTATCATTATAGATAATTTATCATTTTATTTTATATTAAAAGTAGAATCTTACGATCCTCAATCCAATTCTACGATCCAATCCACAATCCCTCCCAACAATCCTAAGATCCCAATTTTAACAACCTTGCCCACAAGTCGTGTCCTACATTTCTTTGAAAATCTGTGTCATCGTGTCTGTATCACGTCATGTGCCCGTGCCTGTGCTTCATAGCTGGCCATCAATTTTTAACAACCTAACTGTATATTGAATCTAAAATAAGCAATGTTAAGTACTAAGTTGCCCCTAATCAAGTGCATTGAGATCTAATCCTCACTTCAATGTTATAATTTTTTTTTTTTTTTTGGCCCTTGCAGACCTAATCTGCTTCATCTTTCTGTTGTCTCCAATTTTCCAGCACAAGAACAAGTGCACATGTCCAGTTATAATGCCTAAGACCACATGCTTCAAGTTTGAGGATCATGCACAAGTCATTTTCAAAAAATAAGTTCAGCCTAAACAAATTGCTGTTAGTTGTTTTGAAACGGCTGCCTACCATCTTCCTTGTTAATGTCCATTGGCTTGTCTTTTATGCCTTCAATACCCAAAACCTAACTTCAAGGCCCCACACATCATAAAAATGTAGAACAAATCATGGGGCAAGCCTTGAGTCCTAACAGGAAAGGAAAGAGAATCTAAAAGCAAGCCCTGTTTGACAATTGCTAAATATGCAGCTTTTTGGCTAAAACAAGCCAAAAGTAAAATATATATATATATATATATGTGGGCAATATGGTTATTTCCCACCAAAAATAAAAGTTTAAAAAGAGACAGAACAACTTTCTCCATAACAAAAAAGCAACTTTTGTAGCAATTATCAACCACATCAGTTCTTTTAGATTCAAAAAAATCAAACAAGAAAAAGAGCTCCTAAAGAAACAATTGTCAAACCCCACCAAAAGGGGGTTAGCGCCAGCCAAAAACATTTGAGGTTGCCCCACTGTACAATATTATGATCACAAACAATTTTATTAGGAGCCATCTTTCGTGTTAATACATGCAAATACAATTAAGTGATCAATACTTAAAAGAAAAAAAGAGGTAAATTACATTGACATCCCTTGAGGTTTTTGATAATGACAACAGGCCCCTCCAAGTTTATGAAATGACAAGGACCTCCCTATGATGACAATTTGTTACAGATTCTTCCAACCATTATGGTGCCGCTAGTAAAGAAGGTGATGGTTTTTACTGAGGTCAGCAACAAAGTTCCCTTTAGTGCCTATGTTGCCTTCATTTCATGTGTACAGACATGATTGCCCTCCACTTCATTGGTTAAAAGACAAATTACCTCTGCATTCCCATTAGTTAAAGATTGAGATGCCCTTATTACATTGCTAATAAATTCCTCTCTCTCTAGTAAATATGTGCTAGCATAGCTATATGGTTAGTTATTTGTTGTATTTTGTGTAAGCAAGTGTCAATTGGAAATATATATTGTGTTTGTAGGATTACAAACAACAAATGTCTACTTCGAGCATAGTAGGAAGTAATCAAAACCAAAATTACCCAAGTATCAGAATAAAAATTGAACTACAAACAGAGAATATGTACAACACATTAAAACCCATATCTAAACTCCCTAATTCAGCATCAATGAAAATAAGAGAAAACAAAACCAAATGCCGCCATCATTTGATGAAAGAAAACATTCCCCCCACACACACTTAAATTGTTTGACAAAAGAAAACAAACCCACACACTGAAAGAAAACAAATTCACACAAACACATACGTCAACCACAACACATAAAGCCCAATCATCAAGAAGAAAAACCAAAGATCATAAAATCCACAAACAAATCATTTGATGAAAGAAAACAAACCCACAAATAGTTCAATCAAAAAGAACAAAACCGACACACAAAGCAAGACCCATAACACCCAACTCAATGATTTAGCAAATAATACACCAATTCTTGCCTTACAATCCAAAATACAACAAACTTTGAGCAAATATGATGAATCAATATGAGAATCAGAGCCATTTCATCTTCTTTTGGCTCCAAACTAACTCAAACAAAGAAATAATTCGGTTATAGTGATGAACCAATACCCAACTCTATTTTCTCTCACAAATACACTAACCTTTCAGGCTCTCACACATTTCAACAAGATTTCCTCTGTTTCTCTCATTTTCTCTAAGTTTTTCCCTCCCTTCCCCAACTCCTTCCCGCCAATGTACCCACTCCGCCTCTATGTACACCAGATGCATGTATAAGACGAATCACCACCACAAATGTGTTCTCAAATGTCTTAGTAAAGCAAAAGGGCCATTCAGTCTTTTTACATTGATTGACAATTCAGGTTAAAATATCTGCATTTAAGTGGGGCATAATGGTCATTCATCAATCAGCATTAACAATGTCAAGCAAAAAGTTCTGGAATGGGAGGTCCCTGTCATTTCATAAACCTAGAAGGGTCTGTCTGTCATTGTCAAAAACCTCAGGGGAGGTCAGTGTAAATTACGCCCAAAAAAACAACAGATAAATGAAAATTTACCTCCTCTCCCTTCTTGACAAGCCCTGTTCTCCTAATGTTTAGGTGTACTGAAGCATAGAATTTTAAAGCATTGCCACCACAAGTAACTTCAGTGGGCCCACCAAATCCAAAGGTAGATAGCTTCGCCCTAACCTGAATAAAAAAGTAATAGATTAGGAAGTTTGACAATCAAATATATTGTGTGCAGGTTTCGGTGAAACTGCTTACCAACCGAACTGCTTTATCAATGGGTATCAACATATTTCAAATAACAAACTATATTTTATAGCTCAAGAATCTGTATAGTAACCAACTAATTACACTTGTATCTCATTTAGACCCCCCCCCCCCCCCCCCCAAAAAAAAAAACCAATATCATTTAAATTAAATGAGTCAAATTTAGAATTTTAAGGTAGAAAACATTTTATGAGATTGTCAATAGGGGAAATTCCAAAATTTAGTTGTGAAATGTAGAATTGGCTGCCATGGTGGGCTTTTGGTCATAAATTTTAATTAGGATAAAATGTAATAAGTCCAGTGAACCTAAAGAAGATCCAAGACTGGGAGGACCAGGTCTCTTGGTCTTACTTGGCTACCAAGCTTACTCAGCCTTCTGTCTTTTATCCTTCCCCTCTCATTATCATTCTTTAACCTTCAATCTATCATCTTAAAACTGTTTATTAGTTACTTTTGATGAAAGATATCCCACATCATGAACTCCCCCAAAAAAAATTCAACACAAAAATAACTAAGCTTTCAAAAAAATCATATTATACAGTGACATTTTAATAACATCAAGGATAACACATTTATATTTCACTTGGTTGGGAAGCACTTTACCGGAAAAGAAAATGTAAATGTAAGAGAAACTTGACCACACTCTCAAGGGAAAAAGAGTAAATTTTCCTAGCTAAGTATCAACTGTGTCATTTCTTAAGAACTATGTTACATGGACTCGAGTACGGGTGTTGGGTGCGGGTATGTATCTAGAGGTCGAACTCATAAAATCATAAATTTAAGGGTATGCGGACTCGCCAAAAAAATGTCAAATTTATATATATATATATATATATATTTTTGTTGATAAATAAGCAAATTTTATTAAGAAAGCATCAAGATGATGCAACCAATACAAGAAAACCACCCAATAACGGAACCAATAAAACAAGGACTAACCAATCATCTCATCTAGAAAGTCTAAAAACACAAATAAATCCGGATCTACCCTACCCTCCAACCAATTATACAAAACTAGAGAAAGACGACTTTGAAGCCAAGAAACACTATACTTTTAATTTTTATATTTTTAATCTAACATGTGAGATTAACTTACAGTGTCAAAATGACATTTATAATAATTATAAAACAATATGTACATATAATAATAGTGTCATATACAATTATATAAGAAGTATCCGTTAAAAAGTATCTTACACATATTCCATACCCTTGTCCGAGTGTCAAGAGTCGGATGTCTGACACAGGTATTCGATCTATTTTGAAGAGTCCGTGTAACATAGCTTAAGAGAGAAGATACAAAGAGCAGAAAATCTTTACAGATAGAAATTGGTAAAAATAAAGAAAACAAAAATACACAAATTAGCCTACAGGAGTAGCTCCAAGAAAGATTCTTTTGCCTGTGATAGAAAATTCCACACATTTCCCATAATTCATTGACATGACATGGCTACCTGACTGTAAGTTAGCTCTGAGGTTCGAATTTTCTTTAACGATTAGTCAATAAACAAAGTAGAATAATAAATCTGAGTCCAATCAAAGCCATGAAAATTGGAAGTTGTATAAAAATGTGATTATGATAGAACAGAATAAATAAATAAAAATTAGAACAATACCTGATTTATGAATATCAAAATTGTCTGTGATAAAGACAGAGTGGCTCAATTTGCGGAGTGCCTGGCTCATCAATCTAGCTTGCATTGCCATGTGTGCATCACCCATTTCACCATCAAGTTCACCTTTGGGCACAAGGGCAGCAACCTGTAAATCAAAACACAAAATTCATAAAACAGAGCAGAAGATTCAAAATAGAGCCTTTCCCCCCTAAAAATAGGACAAGTATTGACTACCAAAAAATTGACTCAAATTAGACAAAATGAACCATCTGGTCCCCCTCCCCCCCCAAAAAAAATAAATAAATAAATAAAAAATCCACAAGGATTCCTATCAAAAACAAGTTCACAACATTAATATGGAAGGGGGCGAAGATGAAAGGTATAACAGTAATAACACCATCACAAGACATTTTGAAGGAAACTCATGAAGTATGTCCTGCAAGGCTGCAACTAACTCTAAACCATGATCATCCTTGTTAAATCACTGTGCACAGAAGCTTGATCTATGGAACAGTTACACTGTCCACCACAACGACATCAACTGAACCACTCCGTATTAGGGTATCCACAAGACTTAGAGCCTGTTCACCACAATCAGGTTGTGATAGAAGCAAATTTTCAGAATTTACACCAATAGCCTCGGCAAGTGCTGGATCAAGAGCATGCTCAGCATCAACAAAAACACAGTAACCTATATCCAAAAAAATGTTAATTAACAAGAAGAAGCTGGTGTTAAAATCCGTCACAAAGCAGACATTTCCTGTTTTTTTTAAAAACAATAGAAAAAATTTATGAATGATAACCAACATTAAAACCAGCACATGCTTCCAATTTATACTAATATATCAAGAACCAGAAATCTGTGAACGAAGTGAACAATATATTATTGCTTTCTACAAGATGAGATGCTTCTTCCCACTTATAACTAGGCATGGCATGAAATACCTAACTTTGCAGTTTTCTTACATTTTTTTCTTTTTTCAAGCTAGGGAATCTAAACTTTCTGCTAGGCAACAAATGCATTGCTAGAAAACTTTTGTTATTTACCAACATATGTTTTGTATATTGACTTGTTTATTGTAACTTTTATTTTTGGCTTTGGGTGTTTTACTTCTTTTTGGTATTAGACGGAGAAGAGGGTCAATACATTGCACTGGGAAAAATAAATAAATAAATAAAATTGAACCGCATAGATGACTACATTGAAATTGATACCCAAAAGTGAAAACTTCATTACTTGAAGTTACCCATTCCAAAATATAAGGGGGAAAAATTAAAGACAGACAAACTCAAACTACCATGCGCTTTAGAAATTACAATTAATTAATATTTATTAGTTTAGAAATATACACTGTACACGGGACATTAACAAATACAATCAATCATCTTAATTGTATGACTTGTTCAGAAAGAAAAAAAAATTAAATATAGGTATTTCTAAGAGTAACCTCCTTGCTTCTGTGCTTCAGCAATTACATGTAGAGCAACAGTCGTTTTCCCAGAAGCTTCTGGACCATATATCTCCACAACACGTCCCTGCACAAATCCAATAAAAAAAACAGTATAAGCAGCCAGACAGCAAAGACAAATTAACAAAATTCTCTCAGTCCCCAACCCCTTATAAAGATATTATACATTAGATTTAGAACATACAACCCTACTGGCATACACATTAAATTTTCATCCATACAGCTCCCTAGAGGCATAAATATCTAGATGTTTGTATGAGTATGTACATATGGTTTGTAATGTATCATTCAATTGGGGAAAAAATTAAAATTAATTACAATTAAAGATACAGAGTTCAATAAAATGCAAATGAGTTATTTTTATAAAGCTAAACAGTCAACATAGAGCACTATAAATTATAATGCCACTCACAATTACATATATTCCTGAAAAGTGTAGAAAATAAAGATATAAGAAGAACATTCATGAGCAGCATACCTTAAGGAAAGAACTGGCAAATCTCCCTAATTTAATCCACAAAAGACTTGGATCATAAAATGTAAATTTCAAAATAACCTATTATATTAGTTAAGCCTGTGCAGCAGCACAAGTTGAGCAAGTAGCTGTTTTAACATGAAGTATGTTTTGAGCTGGTGATGGAAATGTGTGACAGTAGTTGTATCATGTAGAACAGAATATGCCTTGTGGAAAAAATAAATAGCAAAGTCTGCCATAAGAACTTGTGCCTATATGACATATATGACACAGTGCATTATTACAACTTTTTTTTTTTAAACAGTTGCATTATCCAAAAAATTCTTATCCTTATAACTGTTATATGAAAATCAGCAGCATAGGAAATAGATATTCATATAAATTCCAATTGCTGAAAGATACCTTCGGAAGTCCACCAATCCCCAGTGCTATATCCAAAGAAAAAGATCCTGTAGACACCACTGGAACTTGCTTATGAGAGGTGGACCGACCCAACCACATAATAGATCCCTTTCCAAATGAGGTAGTGATCTGATCCAACGCTTGCTTCAGGGCCAGCTCCTTTTTGGACAAATTCTCATCATTGGAATCACTGCCATCTGATTTAGATCTCTTTTTACCTTCAATTAGACAAAATGAGATGTATTAGCCCCTATTAGCCTAAGCAGGAATACATGAATTACTAGGGAGAACAGAACAAATAGCATCCATATTGCTTGTCCTACTCTACAAAAAATGAATAGTCCAATAGGATGATATTCTACAGAAACACTGTTGAATAGGCAAAAGGATTTTAATGTGTCAAATGTTGAACAAAGGGGAAAAAAACTGAACTCAAATTTTCAATACCTTTAGTAGAAAAATTGCAGATCGAGGATGTTACAAATACCCCTTTCCTAAAACCCTGCAAACCAAACAGAAAATTAAAAGTAAAAAATTTATTTCATAATCATAAAATAAGCTATTACATCAACAGCACTTTCTTTTATTCATTGTAACAAACTTAAAACTAAGGAGCCACAAATAACAAATAGACAATTTTTTCAGAATAAACAAAATAAAACTTCTAAAAGTACCAAGGTTTTAAAAAGCGGCATAACCGTTCATCTTGCCGTTCACGTAGCGGTTTTAGCGATTACCGCCACTTCTGACCGCTTTGCGGTGTGATTGAGATTCACAGTGTGTCTGTAAATGGCGGCAGAAGCGATAAAGCGGTGCCGTAACAGCCGTAACGGTCTGTTAAGCACCATTACGTAACAGTTCTAAACTGTTTCTTTCGAAAAAACACACAAAAAAAAAGCTGAAAATAAGGGAAAAGGGATAGAGAGAAGAGAGAAGATAAAGAGAGAAAACGGAGGAGCAAGAGATAGAAAGAGAGAAGAGGGAAGATAAAGAACATGTTACTGATTTATTGAAGCTGTAAGACCTATGCTATTCTATTCAGCTACTATCACTAAACCATTTTATTTTTTGTGTGTCTATCTATATATTATTTGAAAATAATAATAATAATAATAATAAGTGTGGTCATTATCTATTTGGCTTGATTAAAATATGTATATATATATATATATATATTTAGGCTCTTATTTATTCTTACTTTTGTCATTGTTTATCTTATATGTAATAGTTGGTGATTGATTTTTTGTATAATATAAAGTCATTAATTATTAAAACAAAATGTAAAAAACTCAGTTTATAGTGATTTAAAAATATGAAATATATTGGATCATACTTAAAAATTTACAAAAATTGATCAATATTTATTTTTAACCCAATAAATATGATCATGGAAAAAAAATATGCGTATCTATAAGTTTTTTTCAAATTGTGCGAAAAATAAAAAAATTCACGGTTCCGGTTACCGCAACCGTTACACTACAGCCTTTACACCCCGCAACCACAACCGCGTCACCGCCACCATTACGGCGACCGCAATCGCTTTTCAGAACCTTGAAAAGTACACAAACAAAAGGTCCCAAGTGAAGGTAAGATCATTATATACCAGAAAGAAATGCGCAATTGCACTCTTTCATGAGGAATTTCAAAATTTTCAGACCTCTTTATCACACTTAAACCCACAGGGTA
The DNA here is from genome assembly GCA_025200525.1 of Camellia lanceoleosa. NCBI lineage: Eukaryota > Viridiplantae > Streptophyta > Magnoliopsida > Ericales > Theaceae > Camellia > Camellia lanceoleosa. Next base: position 124,424,602 of record CM045759.1, on the reverse strand, counting down.
AGCATAATAGCAAAGAACTTTGCAGGACAGGTTGGGTTGTACAGTGACTTAACAAATCCAATGCATCTCCAAACAATAAAAATTGAAAAATCAATTCCATTTTAGTTGTTTCATTGATGTGAAATGGCAAGACCCTTAAACCCATTTTATCCTAAGAATTTGATAATATTAACTAAATCATAGATGCTAATAGCCCGTTTGGGTTGATCAATTTGGAGAGAAAATAATATGAATTAATTTTTCTTAAACTTAATCACCTGTTTGGATTACTAAAGAGGAGAAAATGGAAAGAAGTATAGTGAAACTGATTTCTTTTAAAATTTACGTTTTGAAACACTCCAAAAGTAGAGACATTGGGAGGGAAAAGAAACAAAGCGATTAATAACTTTTTATAATATCAAAATGATTATAAAAAATTATTTTGGTAACTTAAATTGTAATAGTTTCTTTGATAGAAAATAAATTACAATCTTTTCTTTTCTCTCCAACTTAATCGAGAGAAAACACAATCTTTTCTCTTCTTTTCTTTTATTTTCTCTCATTAACTTAACAAGTCCTTTCTTTTCTTTCCTGTTCTTGGTTCCCAAACAGACTCTAAACAAAAAGCATCAATCGAAGCAAGTAACTAAACAGGCAATCCCTAGAATGATAACTACACCAAAAACTTGTACAAAAATTGCTTCGAATCACCATTATCAACATCAAAACTAACCCAAAAAAAAAAACCACCAATTTCGACGTTTTGAAGAGCAAAAATACAAGTACTGTTGGAATACTATGAACTAAGCAGTAAATGAGGGGAAAACAAGGTTGATGATGAGAATGCGAAGACAGATTACCTGTGGAGCGAAGAGAATGTGTTTGAGAGAAGAAGCGTTCCGAAGAAGCCTCGCCATTGGAGTCCCTCCAGAGTCACAAAAACCCCCCAAAAGGCGTAGGAATCAAGAAGTATGAAATAGTTCGACTTCAAGAAACAATTAGAGTATGCATATACACATATACAGATCATATATACATCGACGTTTCGCAAATTTTAGGTTTATTGCAGAGAGAGAGAAATAGAGAGAGGTTCACTCCACTTGTATTTTTAGGGTTTATGGATTTTCCCTCCTTTTTGAACTTTCTCTTTGCATGAGTGGCCTCCGGGAAACAAAAAAAATAAGATAATGAAAGTATATACATAATTGTTTTAGGATGTAGATTAAAAATTAACTTTTTTTTTTTGTTCTTTTAACTTTTTTTGAAAAAATTTATAAAAAAATAAAGAAATGATATAATCTAAAAGTGATCAAAAATCAAAAAATTATTTTTAATCTCTTGTCAAAGAAGACCATAATACAGAGTGTATATTGTAAAATTCTCGTTGATTCTCATAGAAAATCATCAATCAAATCATATTTTTGTAAATTGAAATTTTTTTTTAACCGGTGACCGATAATCAAAATTAGCAAGTTGATTGAATATTTTAATTGCTTCAAACATACAATTTTAAGCAAGTGAGATGAGTTCGAAATGCAAAATAAATAAATATATATACATATATATATATCAGTGAATTACTTTTTTATATAATTTCAAACATAAAAAATATTATTTATTATAAATTTTGACACATTTTACAAATCAATTAAAAAAGCAATCAAATTAAAAAGAAAATCTAGGTGTAGACATCATTCTAATAATGATATAAGGGTAGACAAGTGCAAGGTAATAAGTTGCATATACGTACAAATTGGGTCAATTTATAAGCAGCTTGGGTGTTTATAAAACAAATAATTTGTAAGCCTTAGTGCAACTTCAATGGCAAAAGTTAAAACACTTTGTTAAAGCTATTTTTTAACTTGCTACTGTGAAAAAAACAATTATTAAAAAGCTATACCATTAACTAGTCTCATTTTATACGACGAATTTTAATTTTTTACCATTAGATCTGTTTTTCAAAAAGTATCTAATGATCATAATTGCTTTTGCAAATGTGGTAAATTTGGCTTTAGCAAATTTTGACTCAAGGTTTGACACACATCATTGAAGGAAGTTTTTTGTGATGGTATAGGTAAAAATGACCTTAACTCAAGCATTTGATATACCATTAAAGATACTCTAACAAACTAATTTTTGTGATGTAATCCACCCAACTTAACCCACATACATTCTCAAACCACACAAATTTATTTAAGTTGGTGCGATTTGGCACAATTTTTCTCAATACCCCTAAATATAATTGAATGAGGAACATGGTTTTGTTAATGCAAAAATATGTGACACCACAATTTTGATATATAAGATTATTCTTAAGAAATAGTAATTACAAAAGAAGGCAGTTATGCATAGCAAAAAAATTAATTGCCCTTCTTTTATAGAATGTCAAATTGCTATGTAAGTATAAAATAAAAAAGGCAATACCGTAATTGTACTCATGCAATAGACTCCCTCTTCTTTACTGGTTGTCAGTTGGTCACTATTCATAAAAGAAAAGACAAAAAAAAGCCAAAACTGAGCCACAGATTGTCAGTGGTCAGTATTTGATAAAATAAAAGAAAAATAAATAAAAAGAGCAATTATAGCCATAGATTTTCGACCATTTCTGGAACTGAGGCTTTATATGAGTCAGCAACTTCATTTGTTTAACTACACCATCAATTCCATCTTCATTCCAACAACTTTAGCAACTTCCTCACCATACAACCACCTCCTCCACCACCTATCTCAAGTAATTTGACAACCAATGAATTTCAAAAATTCATTATAGATATCCATGTAAAAGAAGAGACGAAGAGCTTTCATAAGAGGTTAGTTTAAACCAGAGCTTAATATTCTTAATAGCTTCACAATTTCATAACTGAGCTGCACAAAACAGGTCGACACGAAGGACAACCGGCGAGTCATCCGTATAGCGATCCCGGTTTCCCCTTCTTTATTTATTGTATTCCGGACTCGGTTTCGTGAATGTATTGTTGTCGTATTCTCATTCCCATCTTTTAATCTTGTATTTGAGTCGTGGGTTGTGTTGGGTGTTGGGCAGGTTTGAAACAGGTTGGCTGTGTTTAGAAATCCAAGGTTGATGCCCAAATTTTGGATTTAACGCTCAAGCGAGGCTTTTGACGCTCGAGCGGGGCTTTTGTTTTTGCTTCTCCGCTCGAGCGAGAGTTTTGACGCTCGAGCATGATTTTTCATCTCCCAGTATTTTTTCCCTGCAGGTCATCGGACGCTCAAGCGGGGCTTTTTACGCTCGAGCGGGCCCTTTTGATTTTGTTCCTCCGTTCGAGCGGGGATTCTGACGCTCGAGTAGGGACCTTGGTCTGCAAAACTTCTGGAAGTGTGCAATCAACGCCCGAGCGGCACTTTTTACGCTCGAGCGTGAGTTCATGTCGGCCTCGGCGAGAATCCCGTTCGAGCGAACCTATTTTTATATCAGTATAGGATTTCACTTTTTGGATCACTTTTCGGCATTCTCTCTCTCTCTAACTTTTCAAAACCTCCATTAGAGAGCTCTTCTCTCTAGATTTCAATTTCTCTCTAAGGTTTGATCTAGTGTGAGTGATCTTCCACCTTTGTCCCTTTGTAAAAAGTGTGGGGTTTGGCTTGCTCTTCATTTTGATCCGAAAATCTTGAAGTTTGGAGCACTTTAGAAATTCTTCATCATCCCCATTTGGTCTCATCTTTTGAGGTAGGGATAATTACCTATTTTTATGATCTTTGACATGAACTATAGTCATTTTGATTTAACGTTTGAGTTGGGTAATTTTGGGTGTTAGGGTTTCAAAATGTATAAAGAGGGGTTTTGTTCTTTTGACTCGTATATGTATATTTTGGGTCTTAAAATGAAGTTATTAATGTTTAATGGTAATATTTGAGCCTTTAGGTCAATGTTAAGAAAATGGGGAGAAAAGTCTTAATTTGTTATTATGAATTAATTTATACAATTAATTTGGAAAGTTATGAAAATATGAAATTGAATTGAAAATAATGAAATTGAGGAGTTATGAGAATGAATGGTGGAGTTGGATAAGTTAATCACTCACCTTTGGCAATATTAATAATTTATCTGTTGATGCATTTATTATCTGTTTAGAAATAATTGCTTTGGGCTATCGGTGGAGGATAGTCTTGATTGTTGTAGACACTGCATGATGATTAGGTGAATTAAAACTAATCGATCGAATATGTCATTGAATATGACGGTTGGAATAATACATCAAATATGTTTGTTGATTGATCTTGTATATGATAATTGTTTATATACATTGTATTGTGTGGGAGAAGATATGGGATGTATTCCACGGTTTGGGAGGAGATAGGGGATGGACTCCTAAACCGGATATTATTTGGAAGGAGATAGGGGATGGACTCCATTGATACAACAAATATGTGTATCTATTGTGAAGTATGGAAATGTTTTGATATGATATTGATACAGCAAATATGTATATCTATTGTAAAGTATGGAAGTGTTTTGATATGAGTTGTTATCTCATTTAAAAGGAAGTGTTTAAATATGAGTCGTAGTCTCATCAAATTGTTGGCCAGGTTCTGAGCCATGTTATGAATCGAAAATTTGATATGTAAAGGAAAGCGCAATGAAACATGGACATATCTGTCTTGGAATTGGATTGTGTTGTACGTTGGTTTTTGTGAATTAAACATTTATCAAATACTAATGTTTTAGTTATTGCTCATATTATGTTTAGCATATCTCTATTGGGCGTTGGCTCACCCTATATGGGTCATTATTTTCAGGTACTGGTGATATGCCGCCTCCAAGGTCTTAGCTTGGGAGGTTGATGAGTTGAAGGCCTATCTTTTTGTGATTATTTTGTGTATTACATGTAAATCAAGCCAAGGGCTTATTTTTTGTTTTGAGTTAGTACTCTCTCTTTTGTAACCAAGTGTTGGCTTTGAAAATTGTAAGCTCGTAGGGCATTTACTTTTGATGTCAACATGTAATACTTTTGTAATGAACACTCTGATGAAACGAAGTTATGCTTTACTCTCTTATGCCTAAGCATGTCAAGATTGTATGATTTATGGGTTTATATTTTGAGGGCGTTACAACTTGGTTTTAGAGCGTACCGGGTTTGAATATTTTGGGTACGTTGGGAACTGATTAGTATCACAATGGGTTTGTCTCGCTTGTTAGAGACTTAAGTGTAATGTTATGTACTTATGTGATAACATGTTTATGTGGTTATATGGATATGGAATGTAGTTTCTAGGATGTTGATTGGATCCTTGGGTTTCTAGGAGTCTTGTTGAAAAAGCACTTGATCAATGTTGTTTCTAACTGGAACTCTAGTAACGCCTCAAGACTATTATTATCCAGAAATGAAATTCATAAGTGCTTATGCGATTATGTGCTTACGTGGAGTGAGTTAGCTTCAGCACATTTGTAAATGTGCTAATGTACTTGTTACCTTTGTTAGGATGTCAGGACGAGGACGTGGTGGTAGGCGTGGTAGACGTGGTAGGCAAGAGATGCCTATGCCAGATGAAATTTTAGCACAGTAAGAGGGTGTTGGTCAGGCCAATATGGCCGAGCCAGTAAGTTAGCAGGCCATGGGCGCCTTAGCCCCCGAGATGGTAGGAGCATTGAGGGAATCTATGGACATTCTCAGAACTGAGAATCAGGTCCAGGCCCATGTTGTTGAGGCAGGGCCTTCTTTTCTGAAGAGGGAGTTCTTCTGGTCTAACCTGGACGAGTTTGTAGATGATCCGAAAAAGCCACTTAAGGCTGATGAATGGCTGGAGCAAATGACAAAGACGTTTAAGATGCTTGGCAGCGAAGACGGGGCTTTGAAGGTGACCTTGGTGTCTTTCCAGCTGAAGGGAGACGCGGGTCAGTGGTGAAAGTTCGTTCGGGGCCGTATTAGAGGGACGTGGGAGGCCTTTGTAGATGCTTTCCAGGATAAGTTTTTGTGTCCCGCTGTTAGGGAGAAGTTGAGAAATCAGTTCTGTCAGCTCAAGCAGCTTAGTATGCCAGTGGCCGAGTTTGAGGCTGCATTTACTAGTTTATCCATATTTGCACCTGAGCTAGTGGCATCTGAAGAACGCTGTTGTCTTGAATTTGAGAGGATGTTAAGGCATAGACTCAAGACCAGAGTTGGGGGATCTATGACCTGAGAGTATGGGCGTCTTGTGGATGCCACGGCCCATATGGAGATTATGATGCAAGAGGAGGAGGAGAGAATGAGGGGCTTCAAAAGGAGTCAGAATGGCCAAGGGGACAGTAGGAGGCAGAGGGGTTCTAACCCTCAACAGTCCCAGGGTGCTTTTACTAGATCTACCTTTCCAGTGCCGAGTGCAGGTTCTAGGAGAGGCAGTCAGGGAGACATTACCTGTTTCAAATGTGGTCAGCTAGGCCACAAGTCTCCAACTTGCCCGCAGGGGGGAGGAGGGCAGAGAGCAACATCATCTTCAACTCAACCTCAGAGCCAGAGTCAGGGCAGAGGTCAGCCGCTCTCTTGTTACCAGTGTGGTTAGGCAGGGCACCTGAAGAGGTTTTGCCCACAATTGAGTGGCACATCTGGTGCATCTGGGTCGAGGCAGAGTTTTCAGCCAGCACAGTCAGTTCAGGACTCGAGGGCCAATCAGGAGGCTTCATCATTTCAGTCTGTGCAGCAGTTTTTTGCTTTGAGAGGTGAGCAGGTAGACTAGAGACCTTCAGGGCGCGTGTATGCTGTTACCGTGCAAGATCTTGTACCGGTTCCATCTGTTGTGAGAGGTACCTTTTTGTTTTGCAACTCGGTTGCCAATGTGTTGATTGATACAGGTGCATCACATTCCTTTATATCTGCTGCATTTGCATCTATTTTGGGGTTGAAGTTGGCGCAATTAGCATCTCCTATTTGTGTTGTGTCACCTGTTGGGGGTGAGTTGATTTTGAAACAATAGTGTAGAGGCTGCGATATAGAGGTCGTGGACCGCCGACTTCCATTTTCTTTTGTAGTTATGGCTATGTCAGGTTTTGATGTGATTTTGGATATGGACTGGTTATCGTCATACCGGGCTATTATTGATTGTTATTGCCAGAGGGTCACTGTATGTACCTTAAGCGAGGATTGTTTCCATTTCTTGCGGGATCGGGTTGGTAGTGTTTTCCACCGGTATATAATCCGCGAAAGCGGAGTGAGCTTAGTGGTCTTCTCGCTAGCCTTATGAATAGTGAGTGTGATGAGACCAGGATTGAGTTGCCGATAGTGGTTTGTGAGTATTCGGATGTTTTTCCCGAGGACCTTGTTAGTTTACCACCTCATCGAGAGATTGAGTTCTCTAATTGACTTAGTGCCTGGCATGGCACCGATTTCCATGGCACCTTACCGGTTTGCCCCAGCCGAGTTGAATGAGTTGAAGATTCAACTCCAAGAGTTGCTAGATAAGGGTTTTGTTCGCCTTAGTGTTTCACCGTGAGGAGCACCGGCCCTCTTTGCTAAAAAGAAAGATGGTGCCTTGAGACTTTGTATCGACTACCAGAAATTGAATCGGGCTGTGGTTAAGAATAAATACCCTATGCCCCATATAGATGATTTGTTTGACCAGTTGAAGGGATCCCGTTGTTTCTCTAAGATAGACTTGAGATCGGGCTACCACTAGTTGAGGGTCAGGGAGGACATCCCGAAGACGGCATTCCGTACGCGATATGGCCACTATGAGTTTCTAGTGATGCCTTTTGGGGGTCACCAATGCACCGGCAGTGTTTATGGACTTGATGAACCGGATCTTTCGGGAATTCTTAGATCGCTTTGTGGTCATTTTTGTAGACGACATTCTGATTTATTCACCTTCTGAGGAAGAGCACGAGGAACACTTGAGAGTGGTGCTTGAGTTGCTTAGAGCCTATAGGTTATATGCCAAATTTGGGAAGTGTCAGTTCTGGCTAAGAAAGGTTAAGTTCTTAGGCCATGTGGTCTCCGGGGAAGGGTGTCTGTTGATACATCCAAGATAGAGGTAGTGTAGGATTGGACACAGCCTAAGAATGTTTTTGAGATTCGTAGTTTTCTGGGATTAGCTGGGTACTACCGCCGGTTTGTGAAGGATTTCTCCAGATTAGCTTCGCCCTTGACTAGATTGACGTGGAAAAGGGGTTAAATTTGTATGGAGTGAAACTTGTGAAAAGTTATTTTAAGAGCTGAAAGTTTAGACTTACTACCGCTCCAGTGTTGATTATTTCGGCGAGGGGTTTGGGTTATGCAGTTTATTGTGATGCCTCACGAGAGGGTTTGGGTTGTGTGTTGATGCAAGAGGGGAAAGTAGTAGCCTATGGCTCGCGGCAGTTGAAAATACACGAGAGGAATTACCCTATCCATGACCTAGAGTTAGCAGCTGTGATTTTTGCCTTGAAGATTTGGAGGCATTACATGTATGGTGAGAGGTTCAAGGTGTTCTCGGATCATAAGAGTCTGAAGTATCTGTTTACATAGAGAGACTTGAACTTGAGGTTGATGGAGTTTATCGAGGATTATGATTTCGAGTTGCATTATCATCCAGGGAAGGCCAATGTTGTGGCTGATGCCCTTAGTAGGAAATCCATTAGTGATGTAACTTGTATAGCCATCCAAGAGTGGGAGATGTTGGGTGCACTTGGCGAGTTTGACTTGCTTTTGGGTGAATATGTTGAGCCTGTGGCCTTGTTTTCTGTAGTTGCGCAGCCTACACTTGTGAATCGAGTGTTAGAGGCATAGAGAGGTGACTTTTAGGTGGAATCCCTCCGGGAGAAGATTTCCAGTGGGAAGGCTGAGAAGGGTTTGACTGTGTATCCCGACCTGAGTGTGAGATACCGAGACCGTTTGTTTGTGCCGGGGTCTTGCCGAGAGGAGATACTTCGAGAGTTTTACCATGCACACCTTGCGGTGCATCCGGGAGGCACTAAGATGTATCGTGATTTGGGTCGCCAGTTTTGGTGTTGGGGTATGAAGAAGGATGTGGTAGTTTTTGTATCTAAGTGCCTTATTTGTCAACAAGTGAAGGCCGAACATCAGAGGCCAACGGGTTTGTTACAACCCTTGCCTATTGCAGAGTGGAAGTGGGAGCATGTCATGATGGACTTTGTTGTAGGTCTTCCGAGGACTCAGCGGGGTATTGATGCTATTTGGGTGGTTGTAGACCGATTGACTAAGTCGGCGCACTTTATCTCTATGCGCGTGAGAGATTTGATAGATCATCTTGCCGACTTGTATATTCGGGACATAGTGAGGTTGCACAGGGTCCTAGTGTCGATTGTCTCAGATAGAGATCCGCGTTTTACTGCTAGGTTGTGGCAGAGTTTACAGAGTGCCTTAGGCACTAAGTTGACCTTTAGCACGGCTTATCATCCTCAGACTGACGGGCAGTCCGAGCGTACTATTTAGATCCTTGAGGATATGCTTTGAGGTTGTGTCCTTGACTTTAGTGGGTCGTGGGAGAGGCATTTGCCCTTGGTGAAGTTTGCCTACAACAACAGTTTCCAATCGAGCATTGGTATGGCACCGTTTGAGGCCTTGTATGGTCGACCTTGTAGGTCTCTAATGTATTGGGCCAAGGTGGGTGATGCACCATTATTGGGCCAAGGTGGGTGATGCACCATTATTGGGCCCGGAGTTGGTGAGGGAAACAACGGAGAAGGTTGAGTTTATCCGTAGGAGGCTTGTTACAGCCCAGAGTCGCCAAAAGAGTTATGCCGACCGTAGGAGAAGGCCTTTGGCATTTGAGGTGGGTGATCATGTATTCTTGAAAATATCACCTAGGTGGGGTTTGATGAGATTTGGGAAGAGTGAGAAGTTGTCCCCTCAGTTTATTAGTCCTTTTGAGATCCTTGAGAGGGTTGGGGAGGTTGCATACCGCACTGCTGAAAATTCAGCTTTTAGTGGCGTTTTAAAAACGCCGCTATATCTATAAAAAAACGCCACTAATTCATTTTGCGGCGTTTAGTACCAAACGTCGAAGCTGCCGGCATCGCTGTAGCTTTGCGACGTTTAAAAACGTCGTGATATTAGTATAGGAGGCATTTTCAAAAACGCCGCCAAATGTCTCACCATACAGACGCTGACGTCACCAACGATATTTAGCGACGTTTTGGAAACGCCGTCTTATCTGTTTGAAAAATATGACCGTTAGTGGCGAGGGTTTAGGAGGCGTTTGTAGAAACGCCGTCATATCTCTTTCTTTCTTTTTTTTTTTTTTTTGGGTGAAATTGTGTTAATTTTATTTGATTAAATTAAAAAAAATACCTATAATAAAACTAACATATAAAATATTAACTCCCATTCAAACACCTGTAATGAAACTAACATATAAAATAATACTCCTATTCAAATAACAAATGAAGCATTAATTCAATTTCTCATTCAATTAATATTCAATCACCATTACCCACAAAATAATATATATCTAAAAATCACAGCGCACCAAAAGATTCTTTCCCAGTAGAATATTGCCAATGTCTTCTATTTCTAGGTTCTTATCTGATTCTAGTATGTCTTTAGAATATGATGAATACAAAATCACAATCCATTCCAAGATATTAATACATAGCTGGAAGTACATCCTTCTTTTCCTCTAAAATATTCCACCTTCTCAGCAAACAACTGAAATACATCCTTCTTGGCAGCTTGTTTCTGAAATTATGATAAAAAATTAGAAAACAAAACAATAACTCATAACTCAAATTATTCATGATCTATGATAATAGAAGGTACCAAATCAGCCAAAATAAAACATTCTCTAACAAACAGTTCAGCACATTCACTAGACATACATGATACACCAGTGTCAAGCATGAATGCAGTGTGACAAACTATTTTTTAGTCACATAGGAAAAGAGCAACCACCAAATCAGGAATCACATTCACAATCACAATCAAGACAGAGTTACATGCAAGACAATTCTTTCACATGCTAGCTAGATGATTATTTATTTATTTTGGGTCAAATAACCCTCCAAATGAAGTTAACTGTGTCCTACACACTCTCAAATTATATTTTATACATAATTATATATATTTTTGGAAGAAATGGTTTAATCATGTAGCATAAATATCAAATTATTTTTTTAATAGGATGGGTCCAAGGTCATGATGAAAGAAAAAGTAAAAAGGACTAATGGTCCAAAAAAAAATACTAAAAAAAGGATGGGTCCAGTGATTACTAAATTGGAGAGATACACCTATTCCAATGATTATCGATTTCTAGTACTAATAATGAGAAAAATATTTTATTTTATTTTTATTTGCTATAACATAAATTGCCTTTTAATAAATGCATCTATAAAGGTAACATGGGCGAAACCTATTTGAAACATCTATGGTTTGCTTTGTGATTCATGTATATTCTAAAGCATGTAAATTAAATAATAAAAAGAAAAGAAAAAAACAAAAAGAAAAAGAAAAAAGGTAACTAAAAAGATTGTCCATTTACTATTAAAACTATACCGAATTTTTTAAATGGAGTACTTAGGAATTGACAGCTTAGGTCATTGTTTCTTTGAACATCAATTATGGTTTCATTTCAGCGGTCAAGGGAGAGGGTGAGGGTGAGGGTGAAGGTGAAGGTGAAGGTGAAGGTGGGTGGTGAAAGCCACAGAAAGTGTAGCATTTGCAGATGTGTTGATTTGGAGGATGAGGATGGCATTTGCATTCCTGTGGCATTGCCTGTGCTCCCATGTCCAGACCGCACCAGTAACTATGGGGTAAAGGAGATTCGGAAACAATTAACAAAAGTGTTCATTTATTAACTTTATTAAAAATGAATAGTAATGAAAGCACTTTTTCTTTTTTCTTTTTTTTTCAAAGAAGACATTGAATTGATGAGAATTTTGAGGAAGATAACACAACTCTTATTACTATTAATCATTTTTTGTACCAACACTTATTTGTATCCTTATGAATAAAGGGGGCTATGGTAATCTCTTCACAAAAAGACTACAATTTACATTCTTCTATCAGACACGTAAAGAAGCAAAGCAGAGCATACACAAATTGTTCAAATATCAATATCTATTACTGTCTGTAAAAAAAATTATGCAAGAAATTGAATTAAGCTAGATTTTTTCTCAATATGATGAATACAAAATCACAATCCATTCCAAGATATAATGAACTGTTCTATATTTTAGAATTCAAAAAAATAATAATAATAATGTAACCAGATATTCTACCTAAATATCTAAGCTACACTGATTGATTAATCCAAACTGATGCTAATTTAGGGTAATAAAAAAACAGAGATTAAAATTCAACATGCTAGGAAAATTCAACATGCTAATTTAGGGAGAAAAAACAAGCGAATCTGAAGCGATGGTGCTCACCTTGGTAGATGATGGTGCTCACTTTCCTCGCTGAACGAATCTGAGATTGAATCACCGAGCTTTGAAATCGAGAGAACTTCGAAATCGCCGAACAAATCTGAGATTGAATCACCGAAATGAAGAAGGTTGAACTTGAAATCACCTTCAATCGATCAACGGATCTTCAATCGATCAATCGATCTAGATAAAACCTAGCAAACTGAATCGAATGATTCCATCGAGAAATATCATCTTTAATCGAACTTGACCGTGAGAAGATAGAGATAAGACGATCAACATTTACCATGAAGAAAGACCCGAACTCGAACACGAACTAGAGATAGAGATAAGATCGATCTGCGAATCGATGATCTCTGAATACTTCAATCGAATAAACGAAGAGGTGAATCGAATACTTGAAGAGAAGGGTTGCGATTAATCGATTAATAAATGAAGGGGTTTGAATCGAGAAAGCGAAAGGGTTTGAAGCAAGAGAGTGAAATCACGGGTGTAGTGAATCTTCTTTGATTTAAGCGATGGATCTGAATCGGGTTTTGTTCGGATCGAGGCTTCGATCTGAATCTTCTTTGATTTAAGCGATGGAGCTTCGATGGAAAGGGTTGAGAGAGAGATGCATGCGCATGTATTACGGGTTGAGAGATCTGTGCGTATGTAGGCTCTGATTCAAAATAAGGTTTTCACAAAAAGGGGCGCGTGTGGGTCACCGCATTCGGAGGCGTTTTTAAACGCCTCCCATTATAAAACGGTGTCGTTTTATTTAATAGAATATGCGGCGTTTATAAAACGCCGTTAAATACTGATAACAGTGACGTTTACAGAAACGTCGTTAACAAAACGCCACCAAATCCCCCTTTTCCTGTAGTGCTGTTTAGCTTTACCGCGCGCAGTTGTCCGGAGTGCATAACGTGTTTCATGTTAGTATGCTTTGGAAATACAAGCCGGATCCGTCGCATGTATTGGATTGGACCGACTTAGAGGTAGATGAGGATGCCTCGTATAAGGAGAGACCGGTTCGGGTCTTGGATAGGCGGGATCAAGTCTTGCGAGGCAAGACCATTCCCTTGGTAAAAGTTTTGTGGAAACATCACGGAGTGGAAGAAGCCACTTGGGAACGTGAGTTTGAGGTCCGTGAGAAATATCCGGACTTGTTTGTTAATGTGTAATCATGTATTGGGAATTTTGTTGTATTGATGAACTTTAAGAGCATTGAATATGTCTTAAGTTGTAAAACTTTGCATATGTTTTGAGTTTACGAAAGTATTGAAATGGTTGGATATACCATGGAAATTAAAGTTTATTTTAACATTGCACATGTTAATTCTGTCTTAGAAATGCAAATATATTGTTGGCATTGAATATGAAATTGAATTATGGAATATGTGTTGAAATTGGTAAATTTCAAAGAAAAGCATATTGATAATGCATATTGTAATACATATTGTGAATTGCCTCTTGAAAAGAGATGGGATGACCGGTATTGGGTCAAGTTGATAAATATTGAATTATAATATTGTTAAGAATTAAGAAAACATATTTTTGAAACTTGTATCTAATTTCGGGGATGAAATTCTTTAAGGGAGGAGGTTATAGTGATCCCGGTTTCCTCTTCTTTATTTATTGTATTCCGGACTTGGTTCTGTGAATGTGTTGTTGTCGTATTCTCATTCCCATCTTTTAATCTTGTATTTGAGTCGTGGGTTGTGTTGGGCAGGTTTGAAACAGGTTGGTTGTGTTTAGAAACCCAAGGTTGATGCCCAGATTTTGGCTTTGACGCTCGAGTGGGCCTTTTGTTTTTGCTTCTTCGCTCGAGCGTGATTTTCCATCTCCTAGTATTTTTTCTTGCAGGTCATCGGACGCTCAAGCGGACCCTTTTGATTTTGTTCCTCCGCTCGAGCGGGGATTCTTACGCTCGAGCGAGGACCATGGTCTGCAGAACTTCTGGAAATGTGCAATCGACGCTCGAGCGGCGCTTTTCACACTCAAGTGTGAATCTGTGTCTGACGCTCGCTCGAGCGGGGAATCCTACGCTCGAGCAGACCTATTTTTATATCAGTACAGGATTTCACTTTTTGGATCACTTTTCGGCATTCTCTCTCTCTCTCTAACTTTTCAAAACCTCCATCAGAGAGCTCCTCTCTCTAGATTTCAACTGCTCTCTAAGGTTTGATCTAGTTTGAGTGATCTTCCATCCTTGTCCCTTTGTAAAAAGTGTGGGGTTTGGCTTGCTCTTCATTTTGATCCGAAAATTTTGAAGTTTGGAGCACTTTGGAAATTCTTCATCATCTCTATTTGGTTTCATCTTTTGAGGTAGGGATAATTACTCATTTTTATGATCTTTGACATGAACTATAGTCATTTTGATTTAACGTTTGAGTTGGGTAATTTTGGGTATTAGGGTTTCAAAATGTATAAAGAGGGGTTTTGTTCTTTTGACTAGTATATGTATATTTTGGGTCCTAAAATGAAGTTATTGATGCTTACTGGTAATATTTAAGCCTTTGGGTCAATGTTGAGAAAATGGGGAGAAAAGTCTTAATTTGTTATTATGAATTAATTTGTATAATTAATTTAGAAAGCTATGAAAATATGAAATTGAATTGGAAATAATGAAATTGAGGAGTTGTGAGAATGAATGGTGGAGTTGGATAAGTTAATCACTCACCTTTGGCAATATTAATAATTTATCTATTGATGCATTTATTATCTGTTTAGAAATAATTGCTTTGGGTTATTGGTGGAGGATAGTCTTGATTGTTGTAGACACTGCATGATGATTAGGTGAATTAAAACTAATCGATCGAATATGTCATTGAATATGACGGTTGGAATAATACATCAAATATGTGTGTTGATTGATCTTGTATATGATAATTGCTTATATACATTGTATTGTGTGGGAGGAGATAGGGGATAGACTCCTAAACCGGATATTATTTGGAGGAGATAGGGAATGGACTCCATTGATACAGCAAATATGTGTATCTATTGTGAAGTATGGAAATGTTTTGATATGATATTGATACAGCAAATATGTGTATCTATTGTAAAGTATGGAAGTGTTTTGATATGAGTTGTCATCTCATTTAAAAGGAAGTGTTTAAATATGAGTCGTAGTCTCATCAAATTGTTGGCCAGGTTCTAAGCCATGTTATGAATCGAAAATTTGATATGTAAAGGAAAGCGCAATGAAACATGGACATATCTGTCTTGGAATTGGATTGTGTTGTATGTTGGTTTTTGTGAATTAAACATTTATCAAATACTAATGTTTTAGTTATTGCTCATATTATGTTTAGCATATCTCTACTGGGCATTGGCTCACCCTATATGGGACATTATTTTCAGATACTGGTGATATGCCGCCTCCAAGGTCTTAGCTTGGGAGGTTTATGAGTTGAAGGCCTATCTTTTTGTGATTATTTTGTGTATTACATGTAAATCAAGCCAAGGGCTTGTTTTGTGTTTTGAGTTAGTACTTTCTCTTTTGTAACCAAGTGTTGGCTTGGAAAGTTGTAAACCCGTAGGGCTACTTTTAATGTCAACATATAATACTTTTGTAATAAACACTCTGATGAAATGAAGTTATGCTTTACTCTCTTATGTCTAAGCATGTCAAGATTGTATGATTTATGGGTTTATATTTTGAGGGCGTTACAATCTGGCGAGTCATTGACCCATCAGCAACTTTCTCGACCATCCACCACCCGAGGCTCAGTTTGGTTATCTGTGGCTTGCCTTTTGCACTAGCATTAGCGGCTCAGTTTGGCTATCTGTTGTTTTTTTTGCACACCATTTTCATACATTTTGCTATACATCTTTCATAAATTTTTTTTTTAATATATTTTTCTTAATTTTTGCAATCATTTTACTTACCTTCATAAGTCATGCCAAGAACAAAAAAAGCCAGACCCGAACGTGTCGAAACCTCTAACCATTCACAACGTCAACAATAGCAATAACAACAGATCTATCCAACTATTGATTTTCTGACATACAATCATGAACAAGCTTATTCAAATTTTGTCAACCGACCAATTGTTACCAGAAGAAGGGTAAATCTACCTTCTCAATATGATCCTCTGTTGCTTGGTAAATTGAAGACGATGGGATGGTTACCTTTAACTAATTTACCACAAAGGTATATCCTCGTCCTGTGTATTTATCTTACCTTCACTTGAGACCTACTGAGGGAGAAGTTGAATTGTGTAATCTGACCTCTTATGTGAAAGGTAAAATAATCACACTAAAACCCCACACTTTGGCACAAATTATTGGAGTTCAAACAACGGATTTGCAATGTCATTTTCAGATTGAGTCTGAGTTAGCTAACATTATTGGTGATATAATTGAGGTTTATACCACAATTTGTGATAACCGATTTACCGGTACTAATTTAAAAGCAAGACATTTGAAACCCTACCTTTGTATTCTTCATCGATGGATAGTCGAAAATGTCACTCCCAAAAAATGACATTTTGATGTTGTTCCATGCTTTAATGTTTATTTGTTATATTGGTTTGAAGTTGGACAAACATTAGATGTATGTTACATATTACTGAAGGAAATGATAGTTGCAAATTTTGGTACTCTCAGTGGCTGGTCACTACATTTTGGAGCTTTGTTAACCAAAATTTTCAAAGCGCATCATGTCAGCATTGAATGTGAAGTAGATGTGAAAATCACTTCACCAATTTCAGAGTATACATTGACCCAAGCTGGTAGCGCAGAAAACTTACTGGGCTTTATTAATTTTACAAATGAACCAATACCTGATCCGGAAGACCCCAATGACAATGCCATGCCACCAAATCAACAACCTCAATACTGGACTGATTAATTGGCGCTGGAACAAGAACGGTACAATCAGAGCCTACAATTGGAACAACAAATGGTCAATCAGGTTAATATATTGGGTAATCGGTTCAATGAACTTGTCGCCGCTCAGAACTCACTAATTCAACAATTTGGTGAGTTTCGTGTAGGCTCTGGCAGACGTGATGAAGTGACAAGTAACTGCATTGATCAGATTGACCAGCAAGTCACTTAGGTGTACCACCACTACTTCCCTCCACCTCCACCACCACCTGACAATGACACTTAAATTGTTTCGATGAGTGATTAAATGGTTGACATATGTTGTGATTATTTTGTTTTCTTATTTTGTTGTGGTTATTTTGTTTTCTTATTTTGTTGTAATATTTTGTATTAACGTTATGAATAGTGAATTTATGGTGTGCCTCTAAAATTAACCAGTGATAATGTTACAACAATTTGTGAATTGTATTTAAGTTATAAATTTTTGTCAAAATATTCAGAAAGCCATACCGTATGCTTTTTTTTTTAAAGTGCATATTATACATCTCTCCTAAATGATGCATTATTGTTAACTCCAATAACACTTACAACTTTCTTCTAGAACATCATAAAAATTAATAAAAAAATTATTTCATATTAAAATTAATAAAAAAATTATTTCTAATAAAAATTAATAAAAAAATTAATAGAACTATTAAAATTAATAACAAAATCATTATTTCAATAAAATGAAAAAAAGTTAATAAAAAAATTATTTCATATAAAAATTAATTAAAAAAATTAATAGAGCAATTAAAATTAATAACAAAACCATTATTTAAATAAATTGAAAAACAAAAGTTGATAAAAAAATTATTTCATATAAAAATTAATAAAACAATTAAAATTAATAACAAAACCATTATTTCAATAAAATTTTTAAAAAAATTAATACAGAAATTATTTCAATAACAATTAAAACCATTATTTCATAAACTAAACTAAAACACTCTGTATTAAACTAAATGAACATCATAAACTATAATTTCTGCATGCATGATTCAACCATCAACCAAAATTTTTTTTTGCCCCTGCATATTATACATTGCATGAACAACATATTAAGTGTCTTCACCCATGTCATTATATTTTGTTTATTGGCCATGTGATGCTGTTTGAGAAAAGAATTTGATTTGGGTGCCTTTCCTTTAATTGCCATTTAGTCCAATCCTTATCCTAATTGTGAGTTATCCTACAAAAAGAGGAAAAAAAAGTCAGTACATTCACAATTACAAATAAAGTGGGGTAAGTTATTTAATAAAGGTGTCTTAATGATTGCAACTAATAAAATAATTATACATTTTCAAACTGATTAATCACTACGAAATTCACATTATTTGTTCACATCACAAATCTAGCTATGGTTAACATGATTTTGCCATATAACAGTAGCAATTGCATCCCTAAAGTTCGATTGGTATGTCAACCCATGTTGTGACATGTTAACATAGTCAGCTTGGTCTCCACCAAGCCCGTCTGCTTCCGCTTCTGCCGTCATTTCATTATCAGCTTCTATGAAGTATGGGTTCATATCTGCATGCAAATAGATCCAATTGTGCAGTACACAACATGCAATCACGAGAGGGCCTTGTCTTGTAGACTTGTAATTTGGCATGGACTGCAATATTGGGAATTGTTTCTTCAGAATACCAAATGTTCTTTCAATAACATTGCATAACGACGAATGTCGATGGTTAAACAATTCCTTGGGTCTAGAATAATGACGATCATGAAACTCTTACAAGTGATAGCGTTGGGAACGAAATGGGGCAAGAAATCTAGGCATGTTCGTGAAACCAACATCCACTAAATAATACTTGCCTACATGTAAATAATGTACGCACTACTCTGTCAAATAGATGTATACAAAAATGTTTTCAAAAAATGTACAGTGTGTTATTTGGTGACATTAACCATGAGGTGGGTGTGGGAACTGCAAATCAGCTCTTGTAATAGAGTCAACCAAAATTGTGTTGTCGTGAGCGCTATCTTCCCATCCAAAATTAATAAATGTGAACAACATGTTGAAGTCGCAAGTTGCGAGTATATTTTGCGATACCGTAGATTTGCGACCGCGGAATATATTTTGTCTTGAGGCAGGGTCCCATGCATCCACCAATGTGCTATCAATAGCATTGACACAATCCTACTTGAAAGATATTTGTTTGACATTAAAAGCGAAACAATCTTGGATTTTACTTTTATGACCCAAAATAAATAAATAAATAAATAAAATTGTTTCTCACTATTATTGAAAAGTTACAAAAAAAACATATAGTCATATCTTGAACCAAGAAAAAAATCCTGTCATTTAAAATTTTTGCCGGTATTTCGTCTTGGTTACGTGGTTTGATAACCGTTGATGCAAGCTTGCACAATGCCCGCATAACAATTTTGATGTGCCGACAAATAGTTTCAGTGAAGTGTTGAAATCCATCAGCTAGTAGTCAATGGTGGTCATTTTGTGCAAAAGTATACAAAAAAATTCCAAGCGATTTCTCACCACTGATATACATATGTTCAATTTCGATAAAGCCATTTTGAAGTAAGGTGTCTTTCAATAAAACAAATGTTTATGCATCCATTCGTATAATGTCTATCATTGTTTCTGGATGGCCATTTAATAAACTGAAGATGTGTTCATCACCTTTGAATGGACAAGTTCGCTACGGTCATCTACTACTTGACGCATTCATATGGTCATGCCTAAAAGCAATCATCAAAAAAATCATAAAATCTTCAATAACCTCATCCTCCTCTAATGAGCTCTCCATTGCATTGTTTTCTGTGTCGGATGACATATAATTTCGGCTACATCACAGTAGAAGCATAATTATAAAATAATGTTTGACAACATACTAACTGTTACCATTATTGTTCGACGTTAGTCATTTATCGAAGTAAATGAAAATATACACGCGAACAAAAAACATATTAATATGTAGTCATTTTGTCATAAGAAAACGGACATGAAATAACGCAGAACAATAACACGACATGTAAATGTAAAATAGAAACAGTGTAACAATTAAATAAAAATAAACATACGAAGATGGATAAAAAAGAGCATGTCATGGGATAAAAAAATGAATAAAAAAGAGCATATCAGGAATCATCAAATCATCTTGCACAATGACAAAGAGAATCGGTAACTCGATGAAAACACAACTTCTCACTTCACTGCAAAGCTAGGATCATTGCTAGGCGCATATGGGCAGGAGGACGCACAAAAAACCTTCGCCATTCCTTGTCTTTAAATAGTGTCAGTGCCCTAACGTACTGGACTGGTGGTATGTCCCTAAGCTCTAGCAAGGCATCTTGACATGCATCAAGAGAATACTCATCACCACCTGCACTTACAGCCTCTGTGTCAGTTGATCGTGCACGTGAATGTTTCGTTTTTGCCTGTACGTAGGTAGTGAAAGTTGCGTAGACATTATCGAAACCACTTGACCGTGACCTTTTAGAATGACCACTGTCAGTCTGATTATTTGTAGGGCCCCTCTTGTGACTTTTGCCCTTCGCTAGTTCCATATATTCATCGCCAAATAAGTCAACAAGAATGACTCAGCAACATTACTCCTACCAGCTCCAGGGCTTCAAAATTTATTAAGCATTTCATCTATTTCATCTGAGTCAAGGGTTCCTTGTGTGGATGCACGGAACAAGGCCCCTGTGGCACAACAATTTTCAACTATTTCGCCCATTTCTTGAAAATACTCAAATCTTTTTTTCCTAAACTTCTTTACATTTTTTGTAGCTTACAACAATTGAAAATATTGAGAATAAGCACACTATACGTGTGATGAAATGTTACAAAAAAAATAAAAAAATAAAATTGAAAATGGTACAGGTTAATGAAAAACCTTATCCTAAAATTCATCGGGTGCAACAACAGTTCCTACAATGGGATCCCATTCCAGATCGGTCTGTGCCTGCAGTCGCTTAAAAGTTTGGTAATTAGCTTTCAATCGCTGATATTTTTGTCGCACATGTTTTGTTGTGTATCGAAATCCATACAAATTTTGAAACTAAGTTGCAAAATGATTCCAATGCCTAATTGTCCACATAGTAGTACACCCTGTTGTTTGATTTTTTTGTACCTCTTCTCTCAACATATTTATTAACTTCATTTCAATTCTAAAACTCCACATTCTTGTATCAGGATTGTCATCTGAACTGTTTCCATCCATCTAAAAATACGCAATTTATATCTAAACTAATTTGAAGTGGATATAAAAAAATAACAATGCAAAAAGCAGTACAAATCAAAATTAATCAATTGATGTTGTTAAATAGTGTTGGGAAAAGCAAATTAATTGAACTTCTTAAACAGTGTTGGGCAAAACAGATATAACAATAAAAATCAGCTAATATTGCTCCCAAAAAGTTTGTGAAACAAGTATACGCAATAGAAAATAACCAGAAATAAACAGAAAAAGGAGACCAGAAGAAGAAAAGCATGAAAGGGGGTGAGTGCAGCTCGAGCTAGAGGTGGCAAAAGGCCGGCGGTTGACCAGCCAGATGACCCGGGGGACGACTGGCCAGTTGCCCTGGCGGTTGACCGGCTCAACTTAAACAGATTGGGACAGATCACAAACCATTTTAGAACCCATTTCGACTTCTCATTACATAGCAGATGGATTGAAGAATATATGTACCCAATCAATAGGAGTGAAATAGTTGTCACCAGTGATGGAGTGGGTACAGTGGGTGGATATACGCTTCTTTGATGTCTGATTCGAGAATAAGTTAGACAAATTTGACCTAAGATAAATAAATTTGGAATAAATTTGGGGATCTTTCAGAAAATCAGTGAGTTGTAAAAACAATTTTGACAAAAATTTGTGATTTATTTAATCTCGGTCTCATCGTTGTTTGGCTGCCTAGAGAATGAATCTTCCACAATGCACAAATTGCAACTCAATTGATTTGTGGGAGATGGTATGGGTAGGAAGGGGGTTCACAGACATCGTTTATAAAATGATCTTAGTTCAAAGAAACGAACACGACCTGTGTCGAATCATCAGCCGCGATCTTTCAAACTGAGGAAGAATCTTGCGTGATCTTTCAAACAAAGGAAGACAAATAGTGAAGTTAAGCTTTAAATTTCTTTTTGCACGTGAATCTTTTCAAAAATGAAAAAGATGGAAGGCTTTTAAGAAATGAAGAAGACACGGGATGCAAATGTACCGTTGGAAGCTTTTGAGAGTGGAGAAATAAAGAAGAAAGCTGCCAAATGCAAATTCGAAATGTATTTTAAATGATATGGCAGAATTATGATTTCAAAATCGTATCCGATGCGAAGCCCGAAAGGATGGGTGAGATTGTATTTTGAGAATATAACCAAACACAATTTTTTTTTTTTTTTTTTAACTTCCTAAGTAAATTCACATAATAAACTTATATGTACACATACAACTTACATAGTCTAGCTTTTGGTTAGTTCAACTACCTGTATATATTTATATTTTGCTTAAAAAGTACAAAAACTGAATAACCAATAACAAAACTGCACACACAACTCTTCATATGAAGCTCAGTTTTGTAGATCCCACACCCATATAAAAGAGTTGTCTGATTCTGTGATTAATTTCTGTATTCCTAGAAGAATAATTTTTAGTTAAAAAACTATGTGAGCTATAATAAAGACATTAAAAAAACAAATCAAATGAACCAAAGGAAAGAGCTTCTCCACGCTCAAAATGGAGTAATGCATTGTAATTACTCTCTACACAAGAAGTTCCATCACTCCTACACAATTCAAAATTATTTTATAAGCAAAGAAACTTGGAACCACTCTCCATATAATCCTATCAGAACTACTGGAAACAATAGTCAGATCTTCAAAGCCGAGTTACATATAGAAGGTATCAAGGGTCGTTTGCACCATCTAAAACAATATCAGATCATAGAAGGTAACTGTATAGACGGCTTTCAAAGGGCGATTGCACCATCTTCATCATGGTGTTGTTCCACTATCTTCATCATCGCCATCTCCATTACCTTCAGAGTCCTTTGGTTTCTCACCATTTGCTGGCTTATCTACTGTCAAATAGCGCCCAGTCATAGGATCAATTGGGCGGGTGTCCCTTGGCCTGCCTTTGCGACCCATAGCCAGCATTGGCGGTAGGGGTAGCAACCCTGATCTAAACAGAAGGCGTTCAACAGGCTCTGATGGCTGAGCACTAACTGATAGCCAATACCTACAAAAATTGGGAAAACATCAAGCGAGAACCAAAACATATGGATCTTTTTTCCCTTTAAATAAAACCTTTTAGTACATAGTTTGAAGACTCTTATTTGGAAAACCTAAAACAATATGATAGTTTACAATTTATTTATTTTGGGTACGAATGAGTGCTATTATAGTCGATCTAGCCTCACACATATGTGCCTATGAGAACATTTCTTATGAAATTCATCCAGCAGAGGATCCTGAATTTGAGACTTTCTACACCAAAAAAATTCTCTTAAACAATAGTATTCGTCCTTAGATGACGGCTCAAGATCAGCCTCATGAAATTCTAATATTCCCTAAGGAGGTCCTACCCTGTGGAAATGCTCATTAATGAAACTTTTAACTTTAACTGATCGTGACCACGAAACCACCGTTTTCCCACACTTTTACTCTCGTCTCATCAGATGACAGAAAAAATAAATGGGAAATAAGTGAATTTAGAGGCAATGAAAAGTTTTGCATGAAGCTGAAATCTAATACTGGAAAAACTCCAAGTTCATGAATGGATTCTTCAAATTCTACAAGCTACTGATAGTCTAAGAAGTCGATCAATACATGATATAAAGATCACTTGAATTTACAAAAACATATGCCTTTAGCTTTCATTGTTAGCATGGTGATAAATCAAATTTGATATCAATCATTAGGTAGTGTTTGGTTCATTGGAATTAAGGTGGATTGGAATGAAATAATTATTCCATAAACTCCATACCAAATTCCATTTGCAATGCATTTTTCATAATTTTTTTAGTAAACCAAATATGAGAATGGATATTATGATGAAATGATCATTTCATTCCAGCTCATTCCAATGAACCAAATATAAAATTAAATTAATCAAATAGATTACATACTTTGTATTGCACGAATCTCACTTATGCAGTTGTCTTACTATGCCATTTTCATATACTCAAGTCAAAAGGCAAGATTTGGGAATGCCGAAGTCTTCAGTAAGGCACCGCGGGAATCTGGGGTCTTGTCGCTTGGTGGCTAGAGACAATGATGTCACTTGCCACGATGCCACACAGGTGTTACTGCCTTAGGCTAGTCTTACTAAGAGAGACTGTCTCTATGCATTTGTACAGTCACTCGAGGATCGAGGCAAATCCAAACGGAATGATATGTTATGACATATTCCCTGGTATATTGTAAAAGAATATTGGAATATCCAGAAAGTTTGTTATCAAACACTTGACCCACCCCGATAAATGGGAGGTGGTACCTCTCTCTCTCTCTCTCCCCCTCTTCCGATGTCTCCGGTGTCTATAACATGTGCTTCCACTCTCTAGTGAATCCCTGACCCCTCATAAGTACTACCTATGCCAACTAATTAAAGTTCACCACCATGCAAATTCAAGTCATTTCCTATCTGTCCGCTCCTTCAAATCTAAGAAAACAAATTCACTGGAAAAGACATACAGCTGATTTGAGATATTGAATAAGTAAATGAAAAAAATATTTTAAAAAAAGGTGTAGGAAATAAGAAACCATCAAGCCAACTTAAGAGCACCACTGAGAACAAATGATGCAAATGTTCATTTTCCAACAAATAGAGAATTCTAATAATAGAAGCAACGAAGACGTTCTGATCCATTAAAAATTCAACTAAGCCAAATGTTTGATGAAGGTCTGGCTATGGATCGAACAAACCTGAGATTGAAAATCCATATATTTAGTGACAACAAATTGTAGAGTACACGTGTAATGAATGGAAAGAGAGACCACATAAAAGTAGAAAAAGGCAATTCTATTCCCACAATGAAGTATTGCCTCTCTAATGTCCAACAAATCATCAACAAAACCAACGGTTCTTGCTTTTCCACCTAGGGCAGGCTAGTGTTCTAGTGGCCAATTATTGTCATACTCAAGAAAGGGACACCAGTTCTACAAGCCTTGACAATTGCCAATAAGGCCACAACCATTTTAAGTGTTTGTCTAGTGAAGTTGCCTTGCGGAGATATGTCATACCACTCAAGTTCATTCTTCTAATTACTGTTTTTGCCACCACGCTTCATTAACACTACAATTAATAAATTAACACAAAATACTTCCTATTCACACCTCTCATCTTCGCATACATATTTATTTGAAAACCTTTTCCCCTCTCTCGTAACAATCTGCATGGAGGACATAAAGAATGTAAACATACACTGACATACACAACTTAAGATTGGCTGCATCATTTTCCTAGGCTATAACTCCATTGTTCATTGAGGGCTATAACTTATGTTGCAGACTTTAAACCATAATCAATCATGTAACACAAGTCTAGAAAATTTGCTTCACATGGTTAAAGCATCCAGCTATGAACACTTCTACGTTTACAAGTTTCGAATTATTTATAGAGAGATAAACTTCTAAAAAACACACACATACTTCACTCTGTCGAAATTAAGACCCATTTGTTTACCACCATCTTGACCTGTACAAATCAAACACATTGAAAACAATTAGTAATAACAAAAATCAAACTATACCACAAAAGCATATTAGATTTAACTCTAATTCGAGTTGCTTGGTCAGAAGAAATAATAAATCACGCATTTGGAAATAATTTCCATTTCATTTATTTTCTAACGCTTTCCGAGCAACCAAACAAATCATAGAACTTTAAAGAAACCCAAGGACAGGGAAACAAACAGCAATTTTACAATGCTTAAAAGAAAACCCATACAAGTGCACACTTGATCTCTGTTTGCCCAACCATAAAAGGGAATTAATTTTTGTTTTCTCTGACATTTTCTTGCGGAAAACGGAAGATGAAAAAACGGATTTTTCATTTCACAATAAATTTGGATTATTTATTTATTTAATATATTGGTTTCATTTCTTTTCCAACGCTTTCCTACCAACCAAACAATTCATAGAACCGTTAAGAAACCCAATAACAGGGAAAAAAATGGCATTTTTTAAATGCTAACCCATAAAAGGGGGTTCATTTTTCATTTTCCCTAACATTTTCTCGGGAAACAAATGGATTAGAGAAAGAAATTGATAGAAAGAAAGTACTTGGGAGAGGATTGTAGTAACCCAAAACTTCCAAGTGCTTGCCGTCTCTGGGAGACCTGCTATCTGCAGCCATAACTCGATAAAAAAACTTGTTCTTGCATCCAAACCTCGATAATCTTATCCTCACCACCATTTTGGTTATCTCTCACAACTTCAATCTCTCTGTCTCTCTCTCTCTCCCTCTCTTTCTGTGGATTTGATTTGATTCTAGGAACGAGGGCTTTGATTGGATTTTTCTCCTTTGGAGATGGTTTCATTTTCGAGCTGCTTTTTTGGGGATGGGTTAGTCCGCCCCGAATGTGATACCCAAGACCCCGGTGGGCTGTAATTGGCCAGAATCTTTTTTTTTTTTGGAAAAATTACCATGTTGTCCTATGTAGGGGATCTATTTCTCTTCTAATCCCAATTTATTTTTAATAGATTAATAGGTTCACAGTTTTTTAAGTTCTATACCCACAGGTCTCGTTTTTTATTTTCGTATTTTAAATGACTGTATTACCATTTGTTTTGAGATCTATATATACGTGAAAAATCAAATTTTGGCTCCGTTTAAAAAAAGGAAATCAAATCTTCGTCTCTACGATCTCGATTTCTCTTCGTTGTGGCGATCTCATTGTGCTGTGTGGTTGATCTCATTGTGCTGTCAGGTGGATCTGGTTGTGCGATCTGAATCTCTGTGTACAGGCGATATCTGCGTACGTTCTCTCTCTCTCTCTTTCTCTCTCTGGTGATAGATATATGTATATGTATGTATGTATCTGTCGATACATAGATATACATATATATGTATATATATATATGTCTGTGTGTGTATGTGGTTTGTATTTGTCGATACATATATGTATGTATATATAGATAAGTAAATTTGCGTGATATGTGATTTGTGTTTGGCAAATTTTGTTTGTTTGATTTTGTTTGTCGTATAGTGTAATGTGTTTTGAAGTTGTATTTTGAAATTGTGAATTCTGGTGTTTTGATACTAATATGTTGTAAGTGTATAATTTTGCAATTTGGAATTGTGAATTGTGCACTGTTGGTATTGATATGTTGTAACTGTATAATTTTGCAGTTTGGAATCTGTGAACAATTGTTTGTTGGTTTGTGATTTTGTAGTATGGAGGGGTGTTTCATGTTAATGTGCAAATACAGTAATTGTTGTGCTGCTATTAAGATTAGTGAGGGATGTAGTTATGATAAAGTTGTTGAGAAAATATGTGCGAAGTTCAAGGAGTTGAGTGTTGGTAACTTTTGTTTGTTTTTCTCTGTTCCTGGATATTCTAATTGTTGAATGTGATGATGATTTGGGGATATGCTGT
This sequence comes from Camellia lanceoleosa, assembly GCA_025200525.1. Classification (NCBI taxonomy): domain Eukaryota; kingdom Viridiplantae; phylum Streptophyta; class Magnoliopsida; order Ericales; family Theaceae; genus Camellia; species Camellia lanceoleosa. Next base: position 124,396,908 of record CM045759.1, on the reverse strand, counting down.
CAATGGTAGGTGGTAGTGGTTGTCATGTTGTTGATTTTATTGTGGGGGATAAGAGAGTTGTGGAGGTTGATGATGGTAATTCTTGTAGGATTGATTCTGTAACTTGTGAGAGTTCTTTTGTGAATGATTGTGATGATGTTGGTGGTTCGTTGCGTAGTTTTTATCCCGAACCAGAGAGAGTTTTGTTGTCTGCTAGTTGGAAGGGGATTATACATAGTGTTCGTCAAGAATTTGAAGGTGGAGTGCCGGCGTTCCGCATTGCATTGGCTAAGTATGTAGTTGAGTGTGGTTTTGCAGTGAATTATTTGAAGAACGATGCAACAAGAGTAACCGCTAAATGTATAATGAAGTCGTCTACGGGTTGTAAATGGTTTGTGCATGGAAGGGTGTTGATGGATTCCGGTGTTTTCTTTATAATGAAGTTGGATAATGTGCATATTTGTGGGGTTGTTGCTCGTAGATCTTGTATAATGAAGTTGGATAATGTGCATATTTGTGGGGTTGCTGCTCGTAGATCTTGTAGCAAAATGGTTGGTTCTAGACTTGTGTCTGATATTGTGTAAAATGATGTTAGTGATAATCTGTTGACTCGTCCTATTGAAGTTAAAAAAAAAGTTGAAGAAGCAATATGGTATAGATGTTTCTTATCGGGTTGCACGGTTAGGAGTTGATAAGGCAAGAAGTGGGTTGTTTGGTGATTTTGCAACTTCTTTTGACCAGCTTCGATGGTACCTTGAGACGGCTATGAGAACGAATTCGGGAAGTGTGTTTGAATTAGATGTGGATGAAAGTAGTGGGTGTTTTCGGAGGTTGTTTGTGGCATTTCATAGATGTTTGTATGGCTTTCAATTTTGTCGTCCGTTGTTGTTTGTTGATGGTACATTTTTGAAGGGACATTTGCTTGCAGCAACATTAAAGGATGGTAATTAAGGTATGTATTTATTTGCAGTTAGTATAGGTTTGGTTTGTCAGTGTGTTATTGTATTGTGTGTCTTCTAATTTTTGATGAAAATAGTGGGTGTTTTCCATACACCCACTACCAAATATTGACAAAACATACCAAACCATAGAAACAATAAACAAACTTCTTGACAATAAAAATATTCAAGGGAACGTATCTTTGTACCTTTTTTTTTTTTTTTCTTTTTTAACATATGACAAGTACTTTATATACTTTTGGGAATGATCTTTTTCTAGTTATTATGGTTATGGTGAAAATGATTGATATTGTTGTTGCTCTTCTTCTTGTTATTATTATTGTGGTTGTTCTTCTGATTGTTTGTATACTTGTTTCTGGTTGCATATATTTTTATACAGTAAAGGTTGTTTTTAATAATTCTTCAAACTGCAAAATTTTACAGTTTCATCAACTTGTTTCTAATAATTTTTAAAACTGCAAAATTATGCGGTTTCATCAGGTTGTTTCTAATAATTCTTAAAACTGCAAAATTATACAGTTTTGTCGCTATGAAATATGAACTGCATTTCCATATTAAACTGTTTCAATAAGAAATTTTCAACAACTTTCTCTGCATTCCATAAAAATAAAAAACAAAACTAGACTGTTACAAAACAACTTCAATAAGTAAAGAACACATCAACAAACAAAAAACAATTCAACCAACTTTATTCATTACTTCCATAATACCAAGTATCTCATTTTTTATTATCATAATTCTTCAAATTTAAATACAAATCCAAAAGAATAGATTGTGGCCTCAAATAGCAGCTTTGCACATCTTCTTATTGTGATTCCCATATTTCAAGCACCTCCCACACGTGATTTGCTTCACATTCTCACCCCTAGAAGGTATCATTTTCTTCTTGTTCCGCCCGGGCTGCTTCTTCATTATAGGAGGTTTGATAACCGAACTACTGGCACTATCAAAGTCAAATCTCTCACTTGAAGACACTGGATAAACAGATTCCTTGTATGACTCTCTAAAACAATCTATATGAAAAAAAGGATCAATGAAACCATACACATCTCTACCACTACTACGCAAAGTATGCACAGCATGACAACAAGGAAAACCATTCAATTGCCATTCATGGCAAGAACAAGTCTGTCTACCAATATCAACATAAAAAGAAATAAAAGAATGAACCTCAAGCACAGTATCACTAGCAACAATCACATCCCAAGACTTAGCTAGCTCCAAAGAGTCCACCAATTTCTTTTCCATATCTGGACACAATTTCGTAGTCCATCTTCTAGATTCAGCTCTTCTATCTGACAATTGAGTCATGATTTGAACCCTAATCATATCAACAATACAAGTAATAGGCAACTCACGGGCCCCACCAATCCAATTATTGTAAGACTCGGCAGCATTAGATGACATCTCACCATATCGTTTCCCTCTAAAAAATGCATTGACCTACTTATCATTTTTCAAACCATCCAACATATTATCAACTCTACAATTCTCAGCAATACGCCTCAATTTCTCCATATAATGTTGGAAAGAAGCAACTGTTGGCGCATAAGCACATTTAACTAATATTTTCATCAAACACAGCTTATAGTTAGTACAAAATCCCACCAATTTGTCAATCAAATTTCTCTTCAAATGATTCAAGCAATGAGCATGATGTGCATTGGGGAAAACCACTAAAACAGCGTCTAGCAATCCATGTTGACGGTCCGACACAAAAGTCAATCTCCGGCCTGAACCAACAGCCTTTAACAACTGATTTAAGAACCACATCCAATTATCTTGATTTTCAGCGTCAACAATCGCAAAAACCAAAGGAAACAGACCTGCAAACAAAATCACATGAAACTGCAAAAATTAGCAGACTCACAATACAATAACACACTGACAAACCAAACCTATACTAACTGCAAATAAATACATACCTTGATTACCATCCTTTGATGTTACTGCAAGCAAATGTCCCTTGTAATGCCCCTTCAAAAATGTACCATCAACAAACAACAACGGACGACAAAATTGAAAGCCATACAAACATCAGATGAAGAAGATGAAAGTAGTGGGTGTTTTCCATACAGCAAATATTGACACATTTGGCGCATAAGCACATTTAACTAATATTTTTATCAAACACAGCTTATAGTTAGTACGAAATCCCACCAATTTGTTAATCAAATTTCTCTTCAAATGATTCAAGCAATAAGCATGATGTGGGCCAATGCATTTTTTAGAGGGAAACGATATGGTGAGATGTCATCTAATGTTGCCGAGTCTTACAATAATTGGATTGGTGGGAATGAAAATAATTTGCTGTAAAATCCAGTCTTAGAATGCACCCTTTACTGTATGAAAATATATGCAACTACAAATGTGATGACAATAATAAGCAGAAGAACACAAACAAGAATAATAAGCACAAGAAAAACAACAACAATAATAATAACAAGAAGAAGAGCAACAACAATATCAATAACAACAATCATTTTCACCGTGATAACCACAAGAAGATCAATTCTCAAAAGCATAAAAAGTACTTACCACATGTAAAATAAAATAAAAAAGTACAAAAATATATTCACTTGAGTATTTGTATTGTCAAGAAGTTTGTTCATTATTTCTATGGTTTGATATGTTTTGTCAACATTTGGTAATGTTCGAGTTTTCAAGATCGGTTCTTATCATTAAGGAATTGACTGATGATTTTTGCTCAAAATTTGACCCACTCAGTTGGTCGAAGTGATTTCTATATAGGTTGCCAATTGATATATTGGTTGATAACATTGCAGACGGCGATTGCACAATCATTCTTTCAAAGTTTTAAATGAAGTTGATTAGTTAGGTAAAACTGCAAAATTTAGCATATTGGAACATTAGTTATTGAGTTTGTATCTTACGAGTGTGGGGTTTGTTATGAGCATTCCTCAATTAATGCAATTACTGTCTCGTACTCTTAAGATGATAACATGTTTCCTTCATTGCTGAATAATGCTTTATTTCATCTCAGTTGATGTTGTTGCTACAAAAAATTTAGTGGGTGTTTTTGTTAGTTATAGTGATATGCTGAGATGTTTTGAAAGGAATGGAACTAAGTAGGATATTTTGTTTAACTTACAATTTCCTTTGCAATTTCAAATTTCTTGTTGTGGCAATCTTTTTTGCTAGCCTTAAAGAGTCATAGTGCCTCCATATCCTATCAGCATTGTCAAATACCACAATTGTCCAATAGTTGTCGTGGTTGATTGAGAAATGGATATATCTATTTTTTATTGCTTCTGAAAAATGGCTGTCCATCATTTTTTCTCTCAGTGCTTGATCTTGATTTTATAGTGGAGTCTGTAATTTATATATGTTTAAATTATGTTATAAAAGTATATAGTAAGACATGTTAAGAAAATAGAAAATTTTGCAGTTTGAATAATATTGAAAGGTATGTTAAGTTTTGCTTAAATTGATGAGTGTTGAGAAAACTTAAGATCTTCCCGCGTATGGATTTCTTGCAAACGCTAGATCATGTTTCTCAAATTCTTCAATTGATGGTTGGAGTGCCAATTTCATTTTTGTGAAGATATCAATGACCTGAAACATGTAATATATCAGAATGTGTTAGGTTTGTGGAATAGATTATTGAATATGAACAAAAATTGTAAAATTGTGTAGTTGGAGACCTACATTCCTATATAAGGCTTCCCTGTTGGTTAATCTGCATATATCTGAAAAGCATATGCAATTTTTATCTTCACTGTTAGACCAGACACAAGCACTTGATTATGTGTTGTTGATGAGTTGAATTTGGTCTTGGTCTTTTTTGGATAGGCTATGCCAAAACCTTATTTGTTTTGCGGCATGAAATGACAAGTGGCTTGTTGTGGATTGATTCTTCCTTGAAATCATCATCACTTTCCAATACTTGAACTTGTGTCTTTTCTTGATTGGCATCCTCTTTGGGCTTGGTTTTAGTAGCACCTTCTTTCTTTTGGCCGATATCTTCTTTCATCTTTTCTTTACGCTGCTGTTTTGCTTCATGAGCACCCTCTTTTTGCTCGGGTTCAATAGCAGGTTCTTTCTCTGTTTCAATTTCTTCTTTTTTCTTTTCATTATTCTTCTCTTTTTCTTCATCGGTACCCTCTGTTGGTTTGGGTACATCAGTAGCAGCTTCTATCTTGTTCCTTATATCTGCTTTGGCTTTTGTCATTGGTTGGTCTTCAAAATCTGGCTTATAAGCTTGTTTTCTTGACTTTTGTTTGATTCTCTTGACCGTTGATCTTTGTTGGGGACTTCCAGTTTTTTTAGCGGACATTTCCTTCAACTAGTCTTCTTTTCTATGCAATTTAGCTATGAATTTTTGTTCCATTTCTTGCATTTGTGCTCTCATGGCTGCTATGAGTTTTTCTTTGTCGTCCTCTTTGGTTGATGTTTGTGCTTGGTCATCACCTATAAAAATGTTGGATTTTGTTTTGGTTAGTTTAATTAAATTTTAGAGTTTGGTTAGTATTAGACAAGAGTTTACCTTGTGCACGAAATGTGTCAGATTTCTCTTGAAGTTCTTGTTGTTCTGTCCTTTTTTTCTTGTTGTTGTTTTGTTTGTTCTTTTTTTTCATGTTGTTATTGTTGTTGGTCTGTTAGTTCTTGTTCATTGACTTCTTGTTGTTGGTTTGTTTGTTCTTTTTCTTGTTCTTGTTGTTGGCCTTCTTCTTCATCAGTGTCTTCTTATTGACCACTTTCTTCTTCTTCTTCATTGTCTTGTTGTTCATCAGTTTTTTCTTCTTCTTCTTCTTCTTCTTCTTCAATCTCTTATTTTTTTTCTTCATCACTCTCCTTTTCTTGTTCTTCACTTTCTGCTTCTTTTTGTGGTTCTTGCTTTCTTTTCTATCTTTTTTGTTGTTGTTCTTGTTCTGATTCTGATTGGTGTTCTTTTTCGAGAAAGTCATCCTCATTATTGTCTAGAAGTTTTTTTTTGTTTTTTTCGTTTATTGTCCTTTTTGTGATCATGTTTCTTTGCTAAAGAATCTGTTGATGTGCTTTGATTGATATGCAATAACTGTATTTCTTGTTCAGTTGGGATTAAAGTGTCAAGACCCAACCCCAGAGGCTTAGAGTTGGAATCATGACTTATTAACTTATTCTTATTCAAAACAAATTAAGCTGCGCAAACGAAAATATAAAAAAAAATAATTAAACATAAATTTTATTTCATGCTACTATTTAAGAAAGAGAGGAAATACATTTCTAGGGCTTTCATTATTTTAATATTCAGTGACCAACCCTGAATAGAAACAAAAGGAAGCAAAAATATATATAAAAAAAGAAAGAAAGATAAAATAGTGATTCAGCATCAGTCTATGAGCAGGTTCCATTTTGTGGGGTTATGGGTTTCCCATACATCTCGTCACTTGAAAGGCTAACAGCTATAAGCACACAGTAGAGTGAGAAATATTATGCCAAGAGTGTAGGGGATACAAAATAACCATGGATGATTAGTTAGGCTAAAAAATTTGCATAATTTAATTTAAAACAACAATTTGTTTAAGTGGCAGAGTACAGAAATCATGTAAATAATTAATCATAACCACGGTATAAAATAGAACAGAACAAAAGTCACCAAGGTGACAGTTAGAACAGAGGTCAATGGATCCATGACAAACAGAGAGCCACAAAGTGGTCAAACAGAGGCCAGTGGTTATTTGAGTCCCCCAAGGCGTGGGACTCCCGTGGTGATACTTACAAAACATAATTGTTTATAAGGTTATAGTCAAATATATACTAAAATTTAAACAAACATATCCATGGATTTTCTTTTAAGTAAATAGAGTTTTAGAAAGTAACCCACGTAACTGGAATATTTATAAACATAACTTTTATTTATATAACTTAATAAATATAACTTGTATAAAATAAGTTATGGTAACTCAAAACATTCGTAAAACATATAGTGGTAAGGCAAGGTATAATATAACTCACCTTAATTATAACCCTTAGCCTTACTTCACTATCAGAACTTCCCTACTATGAGTTTCTCCCTCTCGGTTTTTTTTTCACTCTTTCCTTCCTATTTTTCTTTTTCCACCGTTCAATACATTTTTCTTCAACCTATCCCACCCTTTATACCCACTAGGCCCTATGATGATATAATCACCCTATTGGGTGACTCAACCTCTCCTATTCTTGAGAGCCCAAGTGGCGCATATACATTTGCCCAACATCACACGCTCTTAATTACTTAGATTAGCAAATCGTTTATAATCTGATATGAAATTGATTCCAAGATCTGCTATCATTTCCGTAGATATATTATATTTATTATATTTATTTGTTTAGCCCATTTATTTACTATTTTATTTTATTTTATTTATTTGTTTTCTTAATTCTAATTTGGTCCAACTAGTATTATTATTTTATATTTTTGTTAATCTGACCCTAAATAATAATTCCTAATTAATCCCATATAACCCAGTGCTAAATTAGATTTTGTATTTATTATTAATTATTTAATAATATGTTATCACATACACCCACAATTATATAACCATAAATATTTATGTTGTATTTAATTAAATGTTCAGGGTGTCACATAAAGCACTTTGGTCAACCTGCATTGGAACAATGTGGCATATATCAGTAATACTATAAAATTGGTTTGTTTCATAACATAATTTGTATTATGAGTAATGTGAGTTAAATGTTGGAAATATGTTGTTTGAAACTGCAAACTTCTACAGTTTCATAACATGATTATTAGTGTAATGAATGTGAAAGGATTATTGAATAGATTTGTGCGTTGAAATTGCAAACTTTTGCAGTTTCATAACATGAGTGATAGGAGTGTTAAATAGGTGTGTGTTTTGAAACTGCAAACTTTTACAGTTTCATAATATGATTTGTACTGTGAGTAATGTGAGTTAAATCTTGAAAATATATTGTTTGAAACTGAAAACTTTTACAGTTTCATAACATGATTGTTACTATAATGATTGTGAAAGGAGTGTTGAATAGATTTGTACTATGAGAGTATAAAAGAATTTGAATACCTTTTCAAAGTCAACAAGACTAATGTGTTTCCACTTGGAGTACATTTTGCCAAGGTTCCACTTCATAAATCTTGGGAAGCCTTCCTTGTTAGATGGTCGAAGGAGTTTACTGTGCTCACAGTATCAGTACTATAAAAAAAAAAAATTTGAAATGTGTTAGATAGTCCGAAATAGTTGGATGTTTGATATTTTTGTGTGAAGTAGTTAAGTAGTGTAATTACCAAGAGTAACATGATGCATCCAGTGACATGCCTTGGGTTGTTGTTTGCATTTGCCATTGAATTCATCAGTGTGTCTTTTATTGCCTCAACCCAATTGTACTTCTTGATGTTGTTAAGATTGTCAACATAGTTAAGGAAACTCCAATTGAGTGTATGGCCTGTTGTAGGCATGAGAATTTTCAGACACAAGTAAAAGGTGATGACCCTTGCAAGATCTTGATGATTATTGGTTGATTTTCCTTTTTTTGTTTGTTGAAACATTTTGGTCGATGACTTGCCATCGAATCTCTTTACTGATTTGCATCTTCGTTTGTAAAATGTGAGCTCAAAATCCTTTGGTCTTGCATAGGATTTGGTGGTGATGCTGTCTTCTCCACAGTCGATACCAAAAATGAGCCTCACATCACTATTTCTGAGTTTCATTTCCTTTTTGCCAAGTATAAATGCTCTTTTTCTTTTGTTGTAGAGTGTTGTCATTTCTGCTACAATATCTGCACCAAGAGGCCTTCAGTTGTATTGAGGAGAGAGCATTTATAATAGGCTAAAAAGGGGTTTTTTGTAGCTCTGTCTGTTGGGTTATTGTGAATTTGACCCCCTTCAACAGTTTGATTATTGTTCCGATGTTGCAACAGTAATTAAATTGTTGGACTCTCTTTGCAGGGACTGCTCCTTTTTTCCCTTTTGATGGCTTTGTTTTTGTTTCGAGAATTAATTGGCTTTTTTGGAGCTTTCTTTTTTTGGTTGGAAGAGCTTCTTTTTTTTTTTTTGTGGTTGAAGGTGTGGTTGGTATTTGTTGTGTGGGTGTGGTCTGTAGTGTTGTTCTTGGACTTTTTCTTGTACGTAGTGTGTTTGTTTTGTGAGTTTTTTTTATTATTTTTTGTTGTAGTGGTTGGGTTTTTTGTGAAGGGGGAGATGTTGGTGGTATTTCAGTAGATACAAGTGAATGACTGTCAAAAGGAGAGATACTTAAATCCCTGATTGGATCTTTAGACATATGGGTTTGTTTCTTCTAATATCTTCCAACAGCTATTTCTGAAAAAATGAAAGCGATAGCAAGACATGAGTAATATAGTGATAAAACTGTATAATTTTACAGTTTTATATACAGTTTAATATGAAGTTGTATGTATTTGTTGTTAATAGTTACAAAACTGTATAATTTGACAGTTTGATTTGCACTTTATAATAAGTTACCTATTTGTTTTGAATAGTGATTAAACAGTGTAATTTTGCAGTTTCATTTGCAGTTTGAATAAATTTAGATATGTTACTTGTAGAGTGATGAAACTGTCTGATGTTTCAGTTTTATAAACACTATCAACAATAAGAACATCCCATTGTATTTTGTAAACAACAACAATAATAACAAGAAGATTAAGTATTCAACGAAATATAGCAACAATACGAAGAAGAAAAGCCAATATTTAACAACAAGAAGATGCAACAACAACAAGAATAAGAATAAGGACTTGAATGTGTAAAAACAGAGATTTATGTGTAAAAACAGGGGATTAGAATGTTTAAAAACAGGGGACTAGAATGTTTAAAAACAGGGGACTAGAATGTTTTAAAACAGGGGATTATATATAAAAGAGGGTTTATACATTTTGAAGTATGTAAAATGTATTTTACAAGGGCTTTTTTTATGAAAGTGTTATTGAAACGGTATGATATATACGAAATATGAAAGAATAATGTACAAATTTAAATGAAAAATAATAGGTGAAGACAGATGTTACTTTTTTTCCCCATTTCTGTGAATCGGAAGTCAGGAATTATGAAATTTTTTCAGAGTCGTGATGGTTCTTCGTGTTGTTGAGAGTCACCGATTGGAGAAGATGAACGGCTTCGTGTTGTGTTGGTAAGAGTCGACGATTGGAGAAGATAAACGGGTTCGTTTTGTGGTTAGGGTAGGGTTTTAGAGGTAGTGGAGTGAATGGTGGAGAGATGGAAGACTGAGAATGCAGAGTTGAGCGGCATAGATGTGACAGTGTACTGATCAAACTGAGATGATCGTGGGTGAAGGTTGCGCGCGTGTAAATTGGATGATATATTGTGGGTATTTTCGTCTGATTGACAATTTGAGGACTTGATGGGGTATTGAATTTGTTTTGGAGCTAAATGGGGTATAATATGTTGGACTTGGACCTTTGGGTCCATTCCCCTATAAACTATAACCCGAGACTCTATAAATCATGGGTGGGCTTAGTAGGCCATCGAGTCCATATCGACACCTAATGGGCTATCGAGTCCATTAATGAATTTTTTACACATAGTACTAGAAAAAACCATCCATGGCTGCAGTTTGCAGAATCTCTGGTTCTTTCTCTCTGTCTTTCAGGAACAAAATTGAATATGTAGGATTCAAATTATTTAAATTAAAATTAGAGGGATTAAAGTGACATTTTACTTAAATCATATGGACTACTGATGTAATTTATCTAATATATTTCAATTAGTGAAGAAGAATATATATATATATATATATATATATATGTATAATAAAAAAAGTGGAGGGTGAAGAAGAATTCTAAAGTCTAACGCTATGTTTGGATTGAATGATTTGGAGAGAAAAGAAAAGAAATGGAGAGATATGTATTTCTCTTACTTGTTTGGATAACTTAAGTGGAAAGAAATGGGGCGAAATAGAGAGAAACGGGGCGAAATAGAGAGAAATTTATTTATCTTATAACCCTCATTTTCAATCTTCCCAAAAGTGGAGAGAATGAGAGAGAAAAGAGACTAATATTTTTATAATACCAATTTTGTCGCTACAAAAATAAAAGAAATAAAATGATTGAAAATATAAAAAAGTTATTTTGATAATATAACATAAAATAATTTCCTTTCTTTTCTTTTTTCTTATGAAATCTAATCAAACAAGAAAGAAAGAAATCATAATCATTTTTTTTTTATTTCTTACTTATCCAAACAAGAAGGAGAGAAATGATAATAATTTCTTTTATTTTCTTTTCTTTTACAACTTAAGTAATCCTATCTTTTTTTTTTTCTCTCCTAATTTTCCTAACATAGTGTAAAGCAGTTTATTTCTAGGCCCCTTGGGATGGAACATGCAATTGTAAGTTTGGTTTCTAATCTTTGAAATTGAGAAAAAGCGTCCAAGCCCACCATCATAAGACCCAACCAACAAAACTTAGGCCAATCAACTGGGCAAGCCCACTCCTTTCAGCCCGTTGGATTTGAGTGTTGTGGATGGGAAACAAAGATATATGAAATATAAGGATTAGGATTGAAAAACGAACCAAATACATCGAGCTCGACTTATGTTTAGTTTTTTTAAAATTTATTTGAGTTCGGTTTGTTAAAGTGAACAAATCAATCTTGAACACATTTTGGATCTTATTAAAATTTTTAAACTTAGCTTAAACTGGTCAATTGATTGTTCGGCTCGGTTCAATAAACTAAAAATTATATAAAAAATACCAAAACTACTCAAATTCAGGTTGACAAAAAATCGTTTGAGATTGACTTGAAGTTTAACGAATCAAATTTGAATAAATTTTAAAACTCATTAAAATTTTCAAACTAATCTTGAATAGTTAACTATTCAACTTGTTTGTCACTCAGTTTGGCTAAATTGTCAAAAACTTGTTTTTTAGTTTGACAAAAATAAACACTAAAAAATTATGGATAATGCTATAGTGTGCAACTTACACCTTACACCTTTTTGTGTTCACTTACACCTTACACTTACACTTACACTTTTTTTACCTTGCACTTACACCTTTTGTGTAAGTGGCACATGGTGTGCAACTTATACATTTCATTTATACCTTCCACTTACACTTACACCTTACACTTACACCTTATACTTACACCTTTTGTGTTAGTGGCACATGGTGTGCAACCCACTTACACCTTTTGTGGGTTGCACACCTAAGAAAACTCCAAAAATTATTTCAAATTTTTGTAAATTTTTTTTTCCTAAAAAAAGAGAATATATGAAAATTATTAGCTTTTTTATATTTTATTTTTTATCAAACCCATTTTTAAAACTCAACCAAATAGAATGTTAAAAAAAAAAAAAAAATCATCAATAACAATTCTCTTTGAAATGTGCTTTGTGTCACTACACCTCTGTTGATAATGAGTAAACTACACTACCTTTTTAATGAACTATTAATTAGTCCCTCTGATATTGTTCTAGTTTTCAATCTAGGTCTCAAACATTTATTATTTAAACTCTTATAATTAAAACAATTCAGTTTAATTCATTAACAAATGTTGAAAAAACTATCATGTTATGTGCTTTCTAAATAAGCTAATTTTAGAATTTAAACTAAGGAAATAATAATCTTAATGAAAGTAAAATGATACAGATAATCTCTTTTCTTTTTTCAAAAGCTATCAACTTTTTTTTATGACCAATAAGTACATTTTTTTTTATAAACCATTATCTTTCTTGTGTCCTCTAAATATAAGTATTTAAACATGATTTTACTTACATTAAAATAATATGTTTTTATTTGCAAAGTAGTATTTTAAAAACAATACTAATTTTTAAAAACATTTTTAAAGTAATAAAATGGTATTTTTAGTTAAAATACTAAAACTTATATATTCTAGTTTTCTTCTACATCCAAAATTTTATACGTACATATGAATTTTTAATTAAATTTATGGTCAATGAAAATTGTTTCATATTAGAACTGGTATTGTTGAACCCAAGATGTCAAAAAGGATTTTTAAGAATGCTTGACCCTAAAAAAAAAATTAATAAAAATGAACAACAATCAATACATTTTCCATTACCTAGAGAGAGAGAGAGAGAGAGAGAGAGAGAATAAAAAAACCTTACTTGACCCTTGCGATGGAAAGAGAGAATGAGCTGAGAGCTTTGGGAAGAAAAAGTGGGATGAAAGATTGACCAAATTGGAATATAATTATGAAAAGGCATTAGGGAAAAGAGAGAAACTAACGCCATATAAAGAAACATGGAAGAAAAAATAAATAAAAGTTATAAAGGTGGTGTCTAGTGTCGTATCTTAGTGCCTTCTGGTGCTTAATTGCTAATGCTGCATTTTTTTTATTTTTTTATTTTTGAGAAAGATGAAAAGCAGTTATATTAATGTATTATTTGGCATCTTTTATATTAGTATATATATATATATATATGTATTTTTGGGGTGACATCACTTTTTATTTTTTTATATATTTTCATAAAAATAAAAAAATATATTTATTTAAATCATTCCAAACACTCTCTAAGATAAAATAACAACTAACAACCAAACAACGAGCTATAAACCCTGTTTGGTAGAGCTGTGGAAAAGTACTTATAGCTTATGCCTAAACAGCTTATAGCTTATAACTTTCAGCTTAAGTTGATTTCCAGCTTATTCTTAAAGCATTTCCTGCCCCACTCAAAGAATAAGCTGATTTCTGACTTCCAAAAAACTATAAGCTATAAGTTATAAGCTAAATCAAACACATTAAAATAACTTAAATTAAGCTAAAAATTGAAATAAACTGCAATTAAATTCTGCCAAACAGACACATAGTTAAATTGGTGAAATAATTAGATAGTCGTGAATAGCATGGGAGTAAAAGTGTAATTAATTCAAAAAATTAAAAAAAGAAAAGAAAAGAAATATAAAGAAACAAAGCTACTTTTTCATCTCTTGGTCCACTTTGAAAAATTGTTTTATAAAATGGATATAAATGGTTGGTGTAACTAAGGGTTTGCGCGATGCAGTTTAGTGCAATTTGAATGTAAATTTATATATTAAATCTTGAATAGTGGATTGATAAACAATTAAATTGTGGTTTGAAGGGTTTCAATTTACAAGTTGATTGAAAAATAATCTTAAACAATTATCAAGTATTTACACAATATATAACACTAATTTACATAACATTTTTCATATATATATATAACACTAATTTGTAATACGTTTCATATTTAATTATCGCTCATATTAATTTTTATTTTGATATTTTATTATAAGTAAATAAAAATACATAACTATAACAGTACGAGACAATTTTGAAAAGAAATTATAAAATTTAAACCGCAGATCAAACTAATTTGTGATTAGCAGGTGGATCAGTATAGATTAGACAATTCAATACGGATTAAACGATGATTTACACAGCTCTAGGTGTAACTTTGCACGGACGGAGGGAGGGCAACTTAGATTTTGTTTTAATATATTTATTTATTTCTGCAATAATTTTTAAAATAAAATTTTAATTAGTTAATAAATTGTGAATATGAATAGACATAAATGTTCAACAAGAAAGAAAATACATGAATATGCACACTTATCTAAATAGTCATATAAACACGAACTAATTAATACCCTATTTTGTAAAATATTCCACAGCTTAACTTTAAGTTATGTTCAGATTAAGAAAACAAATAAATAAAACGAATGTCACTTTTCATTTCTTTTTTTAATTATTTTTTAATAACAATTTCTTCTTAAAATTTTAATTTAAATATAAAAAATCATTCATGTAGGCCCCACTTCAACAATTTTTTGAAGTGGCACTTGTTGTTGTCACCCTTCTAGAAACAATGTGAATCGAAGACGAACTTTAGTTTATTTTTCTTTTATTAAGCGCGTCGTTGCGGCTCATTTGGAATGTGGCAAACCTCAATTGCTAACAACAACATGTGAAATCTATATGACAAAGTAGTTGTTTTTAATTTTATCTTTTTCTTCCTTTTTTATAGTTGCTTACCAACTTAATATATTATTGAATCTATTTTTTAATAGATTTCGTGTCAATGATCTAAGAATGTGGCAAAGCTCAATAGCTTACAACAATATGTGAAATGTATATGACAAAGTAGTTGTTGTTGTTTATTTTGTTTTTTTCTTCCTTTTTTTAGTTGCTTACGAGCTTAATATTTTATTGAATCTATTTTTTTAATAGATTTCGAGTAAACTATCTAATTTGGTATCAAAATTCTTAGAGGTTGTTCGGAATGATTTAAATAAGTATATTTCTTTTAATTTTTATAAAAAAAAAATGTATAAAAATAGAGAGATAATATGATTAAAAAAGATAAAAAAAATATACAGTTGTTACTCTGACCCAAACAACCCCTTATTCTAAGAATTGTTTTTTAAGTTACCTCTCACTTTGGGAGTTAGGTGGGAATTTATTTATTTTTTGATTTTAATTAAGATCTCTTTCACTTTATTTATTTATTTATTTATTTTTGTTAATATTTTTATTATTTTTATTTTTTAAGGTCGGCCTTTCACTTTGATAGTTAATAAATAAGGGTCTTGTTTAATAACAATTTTAAGGACTATCAAAAAAATTATATTATTAATACATTATTTATATATTTCAAAACACTTTCACACATTTTCATGCACTTTAATATAATTTTTATACACTTTTTCGACATTAACAACGTTAAGGGCTATTTTTAGCATTTCCCAACATATAATTGTGATTTTGTGCGGTAATTGTTAATTCATTATGCTTCATTATAATAATGAAAAGGGGAAAAAATGTTTGAAGCTTTTTTTTTCTTTTTCTTTTTTAATCAGTAAAAATAATTATAAATATAAGTAACATTACTTCAAATTGGACAATTAAGGTTTAGCAATAGGAAAAAAGTCATTAGTCACCATGTCCAATAACTACCACTAGTTCAAACTTCAAAAAAAATAGACAATTGTGATATACTCTTATAATAAAAGAGAAATAAACATTATAAAGAATATCAAATTTCTTTCCATAGAAATTAAATTCACAAACTCACAAAAAATAATTCACAAAATGATATTACACCACTACTACTAAGTTGGATGCTTTGATTTACACTCTTGTTACTTTGTTTCCAAGTTAAAAAAATAGGATAAATTACAAACACACCTCCTAAAATTTGATTAAAATATAAATCATTCCCTATGGTTATGAAAATTATATTCCATCCCCTGAGATTTCTAATTTCAAAACAAATCACCTCTTTTATTAATAAATCATGAAATTAATTAACTGCTTTTAATAATATTAGACACATGTTTCAATTAATAATTTAGGAAATTTTATTATTGTATAGGAGAATAATTATGAATTTCATTTTTTTAATTAATTTTGTTAAATAAAAAATTCTGACAATAATGTATTTGTAATTTTCTAAATCATAAGAGACAATAAAAATAAATACTTCAAGCAAACCTCAATAATGTATTCTCAGAATCATAAAAATTTTTGACAATAATGTATTTGATTAAAATATATACTTCAAGCAAACCTCATCGATGTATTTGAAATTTACAAAAAAATAAAAAAAATAAAAAAAAAATACTCCCACTACTATTATCATTGTGCCAAATGTAATTGTTTTATAATTGTTTTGTCTATATTTATGTACCTTGTTCTTTCATTCTATTTATTTTTGAAGTACACAAAGACTAAGTACAAAACATAATGTACAAAGTTTCATAAAATCTAGGATAATTCTATCATACATACTTCATATCATATACACCTTTAGTTATTCTATTTTCTTCTTTATAGTTATGACATTATTTTAAGATATTTGGTTGTCTCATTTATATTTGTTTACTTTTTTAGTTATAACTCAAAAAATTAGAGTAATGCTATGGATAATGAAAATGATAATGAAACTTCACTATTAGATTACACATATAATAAAATACCACATACTAAACCTCACAATTCCGAATAGCACCCCCTAATCCAGATCAAGTCCTAGAGGGGCTCCTCATCCAAATTAAACACTTTATTTTCTTTGCAATTTTTTTTTTAATCTCACATTTCTTATTTTTCATTTTCTCTCAACTAGTAACATTATGTTGTCAAATCATTGCCCTACTCTCTCCCACTCTCGATCAACACTATCATCATTATTGTTTACAAGCATTTTGGTATTAGGGAAACATTATGGTGTGTCCCTAAAAAGAGTTGGAGAATATTATGGTGGTGTAGAGAGTAAGATTTGGTAGTGAATGGAAGAAAAGAAAATAAAGATACTATAATAATTTTATTTTGGTATTAGAGAATATTTAGATTATTTTATTTTATTTTCTTGTTAAGTCAGTTAGCAAGAAAATTTCTAACAAAAAAAATATTTATAATTTTTAAAACATGAGAGGAAAATTCATATTTTTAACAAATATAAGAAATGTATTTTATAATTTATCTATAGTCAAAATAGTCTTGGTTGATTAGTCCAAGTCCAAATTTTTTTGTCAACTTTGAGCTTGTATGAGCGAGAGAGGGAGAGAGGTGTAGAGAAGAGAAGTATGTGCGTGCGGGCACTGGATAGAGTATGGTACACACGCAACGCCATACAACTCGGAATCCGCGTTAACGAAAAAGACCTCTATCGTTACGGGTCAACTCATAAAACTATGGTACACATTACAAACCCCCTATAGTTTTAGATTTTTCAAATTCTTCTAACATTTATTAACTTTACCTACGAAATTTTGTTGACATTGTCACATTTTTTTTTATTGAAAAAATAACTTTACATTATTGAACAACAACAATGGTAGGGGGCCTAAATTTTGTGGCTCAAAAGTGACTCAAATGGTCAAAACGACGTCGTTTTGAGTACAAAACAATATTCAAATGGCCAAAACGACGTCGTTTTGGCTATTTGAACCACTTTTGAGCCACAAAATTAGGATCCCCAAACATTTTTCATTGAACAAACTTGAAACTTGAAAGTTGAAATTTTTAGAATTTTTTTGTTTTTGTTCTGATAATAGTAACTAATCAAGCTCACTATTTTATAGAAGTGAAGAACAGTTATTTTTCCAATTTTAACATTGATAGTGTGATAGCATTAATCAAATTTCACTTTTTAAAAATTAAATTTTTTTCTATTAATCATAAAAAGTTTTTTTATTGGCTTTTATTTTTTATTGTACCAAACAGTAACAAATATGGAAAATATTTTTCTAATGTTGAGACAAATGGAGCTTAAAATTAGTATATATTATAAAAATTGAAAAAGCAACAATACATTTCCATTAAGTAACTATAATACATTTTAAAATATTATTCATTTTCTTCTCTTGAAATTTGATTAATGTAGTTAGATAATATTAAATTTTGATTGATGTCATGATCAAGAAATACTATGCTTGATTTTATTGTAGATTGCAATCATAGTTGAATGAAAGACCTAGAGACAATGTACGAAAATAAATAAATAAATAAATAGATAAAAATAATACGGTAGAATTTTATGCATAACAATGACATACGATAAATAAATAAATAAAATTTGTTAAGAACAATAACAATTAAATAAACAAAAAAATTGACTAATTTCTAAAAACATAATAATAAAATAGCTTTACTTCTAGCAATGTCATACATTTGAATTTTATGAAGAAAAATGACCTATGAATAAATAATTAAAAAAGGACTCTACAAGGAGGTAATACGTTACGGTTTGAATTTTATGCACAAAAATAACATACGATTAAATAAGAAAAAAAAGTCCCCTCTAGAAAAGAGAAAAAGTAAATTACATTGATTACCCATAAAGTGTTGAAAAATACAGAAAATTCTGATATGATTGCCTTTTTTTTTTTATAATAAAAAATTAACAAATATTGATTATTTATAGAAAAATTTACCTATAAATCTCATCTTAAGAAATGGTGATCCATTCAGTCCTAATAATTTTCTTATAAACCAATTAATACCATTGATTTTAGAAAGGTAGATTTCATATATTATTTGAAAACTGAATTTACAGTTATACTCTTATTTTTATTATATTTCCTTCTCTTTTTTTCTTTTGTTCTTTTGTGCTAGAAATTTAAGGTATACAATCTATGTGATTCAAATTTAGGATGAATTTTTATCTGAGAATCTTTTTTATTTGTAAAATATTTCAAAATGAGTACAAAAATGACTTGAAATATAAGATTTTTCAAATATTCCAAAAATATGTAGATTTTTTAAACATTTCAAAAGGAGCATAAAAACTCCTTAATAAGTTTTGGGCAAATATGGCTCCGTTTGGGAAGTAGGTTGGCTTTTTAACTTTTTTGGCTTATTTAGCCTGCGGCTAAAAAGTCTAGTTTGGGAAGAGCTTTTGCTTTTTTTATTTTTTTGTGAGAGAATGAATTTAATAATTATGGGTTGGATATAATGTTTTGTTTTATTGGACTAAAAAGCCTATTTTGTTTTTTTGTGGCTATTTTAGCCAAAAAAAGTTCCAAACCCCTCTTCCCAAACGGAGCTATATAATTTTAAATTATAACACTCAAAAAAAAATTCTTAGTTTATTTTTTCTAAAAAATTCTGATATAACACTTCAAAAAAATTCTTTAGTTTATAACACTCTGATATAACACTTTAAAAAAATTCTGATATAACACTTCTAAAAAATTCTTTAGTTTATTTTTTCTTAGTTTATAACACTCTGATATAACACTTCAAAAAAATTCTTTAGCATAACACTCTAATGTAACACACAAAAAAATTTCTTAGTATACTTTTTTTCAAACATAACACTCTAATGTAACAATAAAAAAAAAATGATGTGGGATTCGTCAAACTATTCGAAAAGAATGTGTGATTCTTCAAACTATTCGAAAAGAATGTGTGATTCTTTAAACTATTCTACAATGTGTACAAAAATTTCTTAATAGGTTTTGAGCAAATATATAATTTCAAATTGTAAATATTACGTTTGGAAAAAGTACATTAAAGAATTTTTTAGTGTGTTACATTGTTATGTTAGTTTGGGATTACATTGATTAGAATGTTACATATGAAAAAAAGTACATTAAGGAGTTTTTTGTGTGTTATATTAGAGTGTTACGTTTAGGAAAAGTACACTAAGGATTTTTTTGAAGTGTTTTGTTGTTATGTTTGGGAAAAATAGACTAAGAAGTTTTTTAGTATGTTATATTGAAGTGTTACGTTATTGGAGTGCTATATTGAATTGTTACATTTTTGTTTATAATGTGAGATTTGTTCTAGAAAGAGGAAAAATCCAAAACCTCTATGATGCAGATTAACCAAATGTGTAATTTTACATTTGAAAAAATTCATATCCCTAAAAAATTAAACCCAAACATGTAAGTAACTTTCATTTTGTGTAATTTCTACTTTAATGGGACCTTTAGATCCATAAGAAAACAAAAAGATTAAATAGTTCATAAAATTACATTTTGAAATTTATTGGTGTTTCACCTTTATTTATGTGCGTAGGAATAAATAATAGTAAAACACAAAGAGATGAGATTCTATATAATTAACAAATTATTGATAAAATATAATTATATGTTATATGAATTAAAAGACTCTTTTGGAAAGATGGTTAAAAGTCATCTTCTAACTTTTAATCAATTTTAGGTCATATCATCTCTCATTTTTTTCATACATATTTTTAAAAAAAGGTCAAAAAAATTAAAAAATTAACGTTTAATTATCTTTCTAAAATAACTCAAAAATGTAATTCAACATAATTATACAAACTTATATGCCTTTGGAGGCAATATATTTTTCAAACCTAAAAACCTTTGTATGCGTTTCGAGTAGGTTTTTTCAGTGGCTGTTTTAGCTAATAATAATGACTTGGACTCTCTTTTTTTCCCACCCCCTTGACCCCCTCTTCATATCACAAACAAATAAGTATAAATATCATATCACATGGTGGGTCTCATCATTAGAGCTCCTCTTAGAATTTCAAAATTAAAACTCTCAACATTTTTTTTAAAATAAAAATCTATTTTTTTTGTAAGGAAAAAGATTGATGTGACATTTATTTATTTTTGTAACTCTGGACAAATAATTTGATGATTTAATGATAACACCATTAATTTTTAATGGTGGAGGGGTGGAGAGAATGGAGGGAGGAAGTCGAGTGAGAGGGTTGAGGAACATGATGATGTTGAGGCTTCCATTTGAGAGGGTGTGAAGAAGATGGACTGTATCTACATATATATATATATATAGAGAGAGAGAGAGAGAGAGAGAGAGAGAGAGAGAGAGAGAGAGATGTCAATGGGAGAAGTTGGAGAGAGAAGAAGAAGAAGAAGAAGAAAGGGAGAGAGGAGGAAAGGAATTTTTGAGGAAGGAATCTGACGAAGACTTCACTTCCATGTCAAAAGACAGTTTGCTTGCGTAGCATTTTTTGGCCTTTGGGGGGGAAAATTTCACTTTTATCCATGTTTGTTTGGCCAATATTAGAGTAATGCGAGGGTGATACCAAATAATTACATTATCTTATTTTATTTGTAGATTAAAGCCTACTTTCATATTTTTCATTCAAATTATAACTCACATGTCATTCTCCTGTTTGGGAAATTAGTTATTTTAATAAATTATTTTAGTTTTTGATTATTTTAATAGATTAAAATTTTTGTGTTTGAAAATATAATTAAATTTTTTTATAATTGAATGTAATATTTGTGAAAGAAAAAATAAAATGATTATAAATTTGATTTGACATTTCGTCTTATTAACTATTTTGGCTTATTCTATATTTTTGTGAATTTTAACCAAAAAAAAAAAAAAAAAAGTCAAAAATCTACTTCCCACAAAAAGCCATTGTTGAATTGGTTTGAGTTTCGATTCCAACATAAATGCAGTGTTGGTTTTGGCCGATGTCGGTCGATATTAAGGAACAATGTTTTCTAACAAATATGTGAAGAACTTATCTGCACATCCATTTTGCATATCAAGAATTGGATTGAGCTAAATTGGATTCAAGTCATACTCATAATAGTATATCGTGGCACTAGAAAATCATTTTTTAAGTTCGACCAATCCCAGTATGGTGCTTAAAAATTTTCAAAATCATTCACATGACTCGGATATTATTCAATATAAATACCTTTTTTTTTTATTTTTAAATAAAAAATTATAATCAATTTAATCATTTTGGTTTTCATTTAAAATACTCAAGGTCTGTAATTTAAATTTATAATCAATTCTTTTACAAAACTAATAATATATAATATATTCTTATATAAAATAAAGTGTTTTTTTTTCTTGATTTGGTGTGTTAGAATAGTAGAGAGAGAGAGAAAAAATAATATGTATTGTATTGAATGGAAGGCCTGTATATATAGGCTGAAAAAGAGTATCCTACTAAAAATCTAACTATGAGAAAGAGTATCATATAAGAGACCTAACTATGTCAATACCTAATATATGTAGAAATATATACCATATATACATTAACATCCCCCCTCAAACTCAAGGAGGATAAACATCTTGAGTTTAGAGAGAGAAGCTAAAACATGAAATAACATAAAATAAAAGGCAAATAGATTGCAAAATCTGAACGAGAGCGTAAGGGCATTTGAAATAGATTAGAGGCCGGAACTAATGCTAGGAGACAGTTTCTGGTCATGTTGGAATGTTGTAGAAATTGGCTGGAACTAATGCCGGGACAATTTAAGGTCTTGCCGGAACGATATAGAAACTGGCTAGAACTAATGCCGAGAGACAGTTTATGGTCGTGTCGGACCATTGTAGGAACTGGCTGGAACTAATGCCAGGACAGTTTAAAGAGGTCATGTCGGATCGATATAGGAGCTAACTGGAATCAATTCGGGACAGTTTAAAGGGGCCATGTCGGACCGATGTAAGAGCTAACTGGAATTATTGTCGGAACAATTTAAAGGGGTCATGTTGGACCGATGTAGAGAACTGGATGTTGAACCAACAAGCGTGACACACATATAACTTATGACATGGTGCTGAACGATGATGGTTACAGATGATTGAGTGCGCTAGGGGGCGAGTTTGGTGGTGCGCCAAGAGAGGGCGGCTTGGATTGTGCGTCAAAGAGTACGGCTTGGATTGTGTGCCAAAGGGGGCGGCTTGGGTGGTGCACCACAAGGGGCTGCTTAAGTTGTGTGCTATAGGAGACGGCTTAGGTAGTTTGCATGGTCTATAATCATGCTCACTATGATATAGGTATAATATCTCCCCTCAAACTCAAATAACTGTGAAAATAGAAACCAATTAGAGGTGGAAGCAGAGGAAAAGATAGAGTGAAGGAAAAAAAAATGTATTGTGAGTAAAAAATAAAATAAAATGATAGAGATATTTGGGATTGGAATAAACAGCGGACAAAAGGAAAACATCACCACGAAACGATACTAATAAAAAAATATGATAGCGGAAGTGGTTGAGGTCTAGCAGGCGACCAAGGCAAGGTTGCCACCCGCCGGTAAGGCGAAGAACACCAAGAGCTTAACCTATAATTTGATACCATATTAGAATAGTAGAGAGAGAAAAAATAATATGCATTGTATTGAATGAATGTATTGAGTGGAAGACCTGTATATATAGACTGAGAAAGAGTATCTGACTAGAAATCTAATTATAAGAAAGAGTATCTTATAAGAGACCTAACTATAGTAATACCCAATATATCTAGGAAATCAATACCTAATAAATGTGGAAATATATACCATATATACATTAACATGGTGAAAACAAAAATTAAACAATACAAAGCATACATATAAATCTATAAAAATATATTGTATGATATAGTTTGTGGGTTGGAAGGAGCGACGCAAGGCAGGCTAGGTTCTAAAACACTCTTCCCAATCCCAGCTCATATTAAAATCAAGTCTAAAAAATTTCTCCAATCCAATTCTATAAGTATAAACTATAATCCGAGACTCTATAAATCATGGATGGACTTAGTAGGCCATCGAGTCCATATCCACACCTAGTGGGCCATCAAGTCCATTAATGAATTTTTTACACGTAATAGTAGAAAAAATTATCTACGGTTGCAGCTTGCAGAATCTATGGTTCTCTCTGTCTTTTAGGAACAAAATTAAACGTGTAGGATTCCAATTATTTAAATTAAAATTTTAGGGATTAAAGTGACATTTTACTTAAATCATATGGATTACTGATGTAATTTATCTAATATATTTCAATCAGTGAAAAAGAATATATATATATATATATATATGTGTATAATAAAAAAAGGTTGAGGGTGAAGAAGAACTCTGAAATCTAAAACAATTTATTTCCAGGCCCCTTGGGGATGGAACATGCAATTGTAAGTTTGGTTTTCTGATCTTTGAAATTGAGAAAAAGCGTCCAACCCCACCATCATAGACCCAACCAATAAAACTTAGGCCCATCAATCGGGCAAGCCCACTCTTTTAAGCTTGTTCGATTTGAGTGTTGTAGATGGGAAACAAAGATATATGAAATATAAGGATTAGGGTTGGAAAACGAACCAAACAGATCGAGCTCGACTCATGTTTAATTTGTTAAAAATTTATTTGAGTTCGATTTTTTGAAGTGAACAAATCAATCTTGAACACATTTTAGAACTTGTTAAAGCTTTTAAACTTAGCTTAAAGTGGTCAATTGATTGTTCTGCTCAGTTCAATAAACCAAAAATTATATTAAAAAATAACAAAACTACTTGAATTCGAGTTGACAAAAATTCGTTTGAGATTGACTCGAAAGTTTAAGGAATCAAATTTGAATAAATTTTAAAACTCATTAAAATTTTCAAAATAATCTTGAACAGTTAACTATTCGACTTGTTTGTCACTCAGTTTGGCTAAATTTTCAAAAACTTATTTTTTAGTTTGACAAAAATAAACACTAAAAAATTATTTCAAATTTTTGTACATTTTTTTTCCCTGAAAAAAGAGAATATATGAAAATTAGCTTTTTTATTTTTCATTTTTTGTCAAACCCATTTTTAAAAATCAACCAAATAGAGTGTTTAAAAAAAAAATTATCAATAACAATTCTCTCTGAAATCTGCTTTGTGTCACTACACCTCTGTTGATAATGAGTAAACTACACTACCTTTTTAATGAACTATTAATTAGTCCCTCTGATATTGTTCTTGTGAGACCATGAAATATTCTCTCACATGGATTGTGGAGATCCAATGAAGAGATGAACTTTACTCCAGTAGACCTGCACAGATGAGCATGATCGGCGCCACCCAACCGGGGTTGCCGACCGGAGACACTCTGATGCTAAAGTTAGTCCTTTGATTGAAAGAATAGAGCTATGCAAATCAAGAGTGTTGGTGTGTAGTGTAGGGAGAGAGCATATATCTCCTCTTCTGGGATGCCCTCCCTTTATATAGATGGAGGAGTGTGATATTTGTTTGGACTGGACCTATTGTAAGCCTTGTTTGGGTTAACTCCAATAAGTAGATATATTTTTTTTTTCTGACTCTCACAATTGCCCGAAAACTTTCATTGTCTGTGGTAGAAGCAATGAGAATTTTTCTTGCCGAGTTACGCTGTTCAAATAGCTGTTAGGCTTTTTTATTTTTATTTTTATTTTTATTTTTTTTTATTTTTATAAAGAACACTCTGAATAAATGAATAAAATGTATGAATGAATGACTGCATGTATGCTTGAATGTATGTATATAAAGGATGGCGATCATAGGACGAAATTATATCACATGAGTTCCAAACAAATCATAACGATGGGCCACGGTATTGTTACCTCCGGGGAAGGGCTGTAGGGTGTAGTATTATGACCCCCAGGTGAGGGTGTAGTATATTGTCAAGTGCAAAGAGCGCTTCAAAATATGGACTTTCGTGTCGAGCTAGAGATATTTCTATGTACCGAGCACAGAAATGATTGCCTGAACCAAATAATGTAGATTAAAAAAGTTAGATATATCAGCCAAAAAATGGACCACGGTGTTATTACCCCTGAGCAAGGGTGTAAACCTGCGGTATTATAACCCCCGGGCAAGGGTATAGACCTGCGGTATTATAACCCCCGGGCATGGATGTAGGCCGCGGTATTCGAACCCTCGGGCATAGGTGTAGGCCTGCGGTATTATAACCCTCGGGCATGGGTGTAGGCCGCGGTATTCTAACCCCCAGGCATGGGTGTAGGCCTACGGTATTATAACCTCTGGGCATGGGTGTAGGTTGCGGTATTCTAACCCCCGGGCATGGGTGTAGGCCTGCAGTATTATAACCCTCGGGCATGGATGTAGGCCTGTAGTATTATAACCCCCAGGCATGGGTGTAAGCCGCAGTATTCAAACCCTCGGGCATGGGTATAGGCCTTTGTTGATGGCACTCCGTGCTGAATGCGAAGATTACGCTGTACTCGGAGACTTTTGCTGATTTTAAGTGGCGATCAAGTGCTAATATTGCAAGGATTTTGAATAATGCATCATGTGTCAGCGATGGCCTATACCGAATGAGATAGACCTGTTAATCACAAATAATATTGCTTCTCTTATAAGGAATTGCCAAGTAGATATCCTTCAAACTGTTTAATTGCCGAGAATTTTGGGCCAATTAGCATTGCTCGGTTTGCATTTAGTCTAATGTAGACTTGCCCCATTACTTTTGAATGACAAGTGTTAGTCGGAAGGAATGCAGATTGGACTTGCCCCATTGCCCTATGTTGCGGGGCATATTCAGCTTTGGTAAAATGACAGTGTGCAAAAATATGCGAATTACCGATTACCAAATGCGAACTGCCAACTGCCAAGTGTGTAATGTATTGCCTCAAAACTAGCGCTTACTCAGAGCGGTGTGAAAAGGAGCTGGAGTTTGTAACTCAAGTTAATGTCGTTGTAATGTTTGGACCAAGTTGGCCGAGTATGCATGCATAGCAGAAGTGCCGAGATGATGATCGACTGATATGCCCCAATTGGAAATGGAAAATTGACTATGGGCAATAAATGGCCATGGTAATGAAATGAGTGATCGAGGAAGACAGAAGATTATTTCCTCACCCCAAGATCCTACTACTGAAATTGCATGCCGATCATATACGATTGACCGTTGGTTTTGCATTTAATGTTCCCGATTGACTGAGGTACTGAGCTCAATATGCGACTCAGAATTTGTAGAATTGGACCGTATGGATGTGTTTAGAAGGGTCCAAATAGTTGGAAATGGCTATGGGATCGCTATAATCGGACTCCTAATAGCGTAGTTGCAGCCAAAAGTAGAACTGATGGCTCAAATCAGTTGAGAATAGTGCGCCACGAAGCACTGGATAATTGCTCCTATATTGCTGAGTTTAGATGGCTTGGTTTGGTTGCTTAGCAAAAATTAAAAAGAAAGTTGTTGCTGGTGAGAATTGAACTCTTGTTCTTGGAGTAAAAGAATAATTCTAAACCACTTTGCCATGACATATCCGTGTGTATATATTTTGCACAGTATATATTTGAACTTGATTGTGCTGCTATGACAGGATGTAACTTAGTTGCAATGCATGGAATAATTTCCTAGGTTGCCAACTTAAGAATGGTGACATCGTTCGCCAAACTTCGTCAGGCTTGTACGGCTTCTTTTTAGCTCCGATTTTGATGCAGTTTGTGGCGTTGGATTCGTCTTGATGTGGACTTCACACTGGTACAGTCGAAGCTTGAGTTTGCAATGCTAAAAAATGTCAATTTCTGGACATTTAGTCGGTTTCGCAATTATCGGCGCCCTACGGTTAGTTTGTGGCTTTACTAGTCAATGTTTGTAGACTCCGCTAGCCGACATGAACTTGCTGGTAGGCCACGAAATTCTTGCTTACATGAAGAAAAATGTGAACCCACTTGCTAGAGAGAGAAAATGGGTACGTAAACCGGGTTGGCGACACTTTGGCTGGCCAAAGCACTTGGTTCTCGGCATTGTAGTTCAGAAGGGCGTCAGACATGGTTTTGAGAGACAAATTAATAAACGGGGGCAGAGGTCGTGATTGAACGACTGGTTAGCGTGGAATGGTTGTCGAGTAGTGAGAACATGCCGAGTAGACTCTGCAAGTTACGCTGCCTCGACTGGGTTGCAGAGATGTTGAGTTGTGTTGTACCGATGGGCAGTTTGAGTTGTACTGATGCCGAGAAAGGTGGAAAAGATGTTAAGTAGCCTTGTACGAGGTATGGCACTGCCGAACAACTTTGTAGCTTTGTAGCTTTGTTGAATACTCTTCTGGGAGTTGTAGTATTGCTAAGTAATGTTGATGAAAAATGATGAATTAATCATGGCGCTAATAATGGTGCAAAATAATGTTGCCGAATAGAGTTGATGCACTGCCGAATAATATGAATTAATAATGGCCTAAATGGTGCAAAGCCGAATTCTTCATGCAACAGGTCGTAAAATACATAATTTTTGATTCAAACTCCCAACTTTGAGCCCTTGTATCTCCCTCGTTTGAAGTCCGATTGGCTTCATTTTTGCAGCGTTGGATTCACCACTCGACCTAGTGTTCATTCCACTATTCATACGCGTTATTCCGCCTCGAATTGGATGCCGTTGGACCTCCGAAAGTTGACCAAAAATAAGATTGGTCTACTTTTTTTTTTTTTGTGTGTGTTCGGCTCTTCAATATTGCGGAGTTAGTGGTGAGCATGGCTACACAACGGAAGTAACTCGGCAAACTCCGAATGTAACTCGGCTCCTTGGTTGGCAGCGTTTTTATTTATTTATTTATTTTTATTATTATTATTTTTATTTATTTTTATTTTTAGTTTGCCAATTTGTGATCGGCGCCGAGAAGAGGCTAGCTTGTTATGGGTGCTAAACAGTTGTCGAGATTTTGATCGGCATCGACATGAGCCATTCATGACAATTGAAGTTGCCTCCAGATCAGACTGTTTGAATTTATATGTAAAGATATATATATATATGGCCAGCCGACTACCACAATTAATTAAATAAGAATAATAATTTGTTTTTATCATAACTCATGGTTCATTCTAGAGAGAGGAAAATTGAAGACCCAGCCTTGGATTCTGCAGAAAGCTTTAGCATAGGTACACATGCATACATGTTAAGAATCAACTTTAAGCTAAGTTTTGAGAAACAAAGTGTCATGACCCATACCCGCCCCTAAGGGTTAAGGACATAACCGGCCGGTAATGCTGAGATTACCTACGGCCTCCATACAAAGAAGACATAACTCATCAGAGTAAAGGGGCCAAACGGAAGTAAAAATTTAAAACTTTGTCCATAGAGCCGTGCTTATATGCACTTTAAAACAAACCATGCGCATATACGTTAATAACCCACATCAAAAGTACAGTAGCATAAACTTCTTTACAGACAGGATCATCTAAACTGAGTCATCCCATAGCAAACTATATACAATATACACAAGATCCTTGCCAACGCAACATAATATAAACACGTGACAAAAGGGCAAGGTTTGGTCTCGTGCGTGAGACACAAGGCTGACTCTCTCAAAACTCCTGCTGTCCCTGGCTGACTTCACTGGGGCTGGGGTTGGTCCTCACTTGGCTCACCTACAATGACATGAATGAGCGTGAGCGAATGCCCAGTGAATAATATCAATTAAACAAGTACACAAGCAATTATTGGAACAGTTTAACAAACGGCCTTTGGCCCAATCATTCATATCAATCGGCCTCAGGCCCAATTGTTCAATTCCATCGGCCTCAGGCCCAATTATTCAATTCCATCGGCCTCAGGCCCAATTATTCAATTCCATCGGCCTCAGGCCCAATTATTCACTGAATTGCAAAACTTACACAGAAGTAACAATTAACAATGACATACTATAAATATCTTGTCAAGATATTACTCACAGTGATCGGTTGATTGGTTCGCCCTGGAACTCGACCCTACACATGCCATGAACATAAAAGGGTCATTAACAATTCAATCCGTTCAAAATTCACATTTCCCTCTCTAGGCTTCATTCTTATCTCATTAACTCATTTACAATGCTTAACATATGCCTAAGAGTGCTTACAAGTGAAAGAGAACGGAAAACCGAACACAAGATGCAAGAACGAAATTTTGAGCAGGGTCCCCGCCGGCGTGGGATCCGCTCAGCGGACCCTTAAGTCTGTAAAAGTACTGGTTGCCTCAATTCCCTTTCGGCGTGAAATCTGCGCTCGGCGGACCTCCTACATAGCTCCCTCGGCGTCAACTTTCCCTCGGCGGGAGCCATGTCTCTGAAAAAAAATCTTTGAGAGCGTTTTCTCACTCGGCGTCGATCTCTGCTCGAGCGGGACTCAAATTTCTGGAAAATCCAGGATGTGTTCTTGAGCTTCAAACCAATTTTCCCAGCTGCCATTCTTGCATGCAAGGCCCAAATCTCAAGTATAATCATGCTAATATGGTTCCCTTACAAGATTACACCATTAGGAAGCTCAATTTCAAGGATCAAACACATGCATGTCTCAAATTGACACCAAACTTAATTCTATCATACACATTCATGCATTCAAAACTCCTACCCTCATAGATTGTACATGCATGTGATGTATTACTTTCATTTCCATCTTAGATG
The DNA here is from genome assembly GCA_025200525.1 of Camellia lanceoleosa. Classification (NCBI taxonomy): domain Eukaryota; kingdom Viridiplantae; phylum Streptophyta; class Magnoliopsida; order Ericales; family Theaceae; genus Camellia; species Camellia lanceoleosa. The sequence goes on along the minus strand of CM045759.1, from coordinate 124,366,497 downwards.
ACAAAATTGGTGATAATAACATGAGCTTTACTCAAAACTCACATAAATCATGTGTTTGAAACTCAAGCATGCAAATTCAAAACAATTTCTTACATGCATGTGCATAAGGGTTATTACATCATCAAAATCAACTCATCTCATGTTCTTGATCTTCAAACACACTTGAATCTACACATTTACAACAAAATTCATGAGTTCACTTACCTAGAAGCTCTAATCTTCACAATCTATGATCAAACTTGGATAATCTTCAAGGTTCCCAAGCTTTGAGCTAAGTTTGCCCAATTCTCTTCTCCTCCTCTCTCTACAACCGACTCTCTCTTCCTCTCCACAGTCTAACTCAGATTTTGTGTGTTCAAAAAGGAGTAGAGAGAGTATATGGCCACAAGTAAAAGTCCCTCCAGCAATTATTTTAATATAAAAAGTGATAGGGCACTTAATTACTCAATTTAATCAGTTTAAATTGACCAGAATCAATTTTCAATTAAATTTCACCGTAGGCTCTAAAAATTTTGCTAATCGCAATGGCGTAATCAATTTTGGGTTCTATGGCCGATAAGGCCCTCAATTAAATTTTTAAAGCAGATTACTCAACAGATATTCCTACGGCGAACAGATATGAATTCAAAATCACATATTATCACATAATGACACACAAAATCATGCTAAACACATAACTATAAACAAAATTAAGGACCAGTTTAGCGCAATACAGAACAGGGGTATCACACAAAGAATAAATAAATAAATGGACAGACCCACGTATGAATTTAGCCGAGCAAATTTATTGAATTGCCGAAAAAATGTTTGCACCAGGAAATGTGTAAAACCCATTTTTAGAGAGAGAAAACAGCTACTAACTTCATCTTGTTTTGACAACCTTTCTAACGGTGCCAATTGTGAGACTATGAAATATCCCCTCACATGGATTGTAGAGATCCAACGAATAGATGAACTTTACTCCAGTAGACCTGCACAGATGAGCATGATAGGCGCCACCCAACTGGGGTTGCCGGCCGGAGACACTCCGATACTAAAGTTAGTCCTTTGATTGAAAGAATAGAGCTATGCAGATCAAGAGTATTGGTGTGTAGTGTAGGGAGAGAGCACATACCTCCTCTTCTGGGATGCCCCCACTTTATATAGATGGAGGAGTGTGATATTTGTTTGGGCTGGACCTATTGTAGACCTTGTTTGGGTTAACTCCAATAAGCGGATATATATTTTTTTCTGGCTCCCACAGTTTTAGTTTTCAATCTAGGTCTCAAACATTTAAATTTTATTATTTTAAACTCTTATAATTAAAACAATTCAGTTTAATTCATTAACAAATGTTGAAAAAACTATCGTGTCATGTGCTTTCCAAATAAGCTAATTTTATAATTTAGGTCAAGTTTGGAAAGACTAAATAAGTGCACTTTTTGACTTTTTATGAAATATGATAAATTAAGAAAATGATAATCTTAATGAAAGTAAAATGCTACAGATAATCCTTTTTCTTTTTCAAAAGTACAAAGAAATTCTATCAAGTTTTCTTATGACCAATAAGTACATTTTTTTTTATAAATCATTATAATCCTTCGTGTCCTCTAAATATAGGAGTTTTCTTAGGTGTGCAACCCACAAAAGGTGTAAGTGGGTTGCACACCATGTGCCACTCACACAAAAGGTGTTAGTGTAAGGTGTAAGTGTAAGGTGAAAGTGTAAGTGGAAGGTATAAATGAAATGTATAAGTTGCACACCATGTGCCACTTACACAAAAGGTGTAAGTGCAAGGTAAAAAAGGTGTAAGTGTAAGGTGTAAGTGAACACAAAAAGATGTAAGGTGTAAGTTGTACACTATAGCATTACCCCTAAATATAAGTATTTAAACATGATTTTACTTACATTAAAATAATATGTTTTTATTTGCAAAGTAGTATTTAAAAAACAATACTAATTTTAAAAATCATGTTTAAAGTAATAAAATGGTATTTTTAGTTAAAATACTAAAACTTATATATTCTAGTTTTCTTCTACATCCAAAATTTTATATGTACATATGAATTTTTAATTAAATTTATGGTCAATGAAATTTGTTTCACATCTTTGTCTATCTTAGAACTGGTATTGTTGAACCCAACATGTCAAAAAAGATTTTTAAGAATGCTTGACCCTAAAAAAAAATTTAATAAAAATGAACAACAATCAATACATTTTCCATTACCCAGAGAGAAAGAGAGAGAGAGAGAGAGAGAATAAAAAAACCTTACTTGACCCTTGCGATGGAGAGAGAGAATGAGCTAAGAGCTTTGGGAAGAAAAACTGGGATGAAAGATTGACCAAATTGGAATATAATTATGAAAAGGCATTAGGAAGAAGAGAGAAACTAATGCCATATAAAGAAACATGGAAGAAAAAATAAATGAAAGTTATAAAGGTAGCGTCTAGTGTAGTACCTTAGTGTCTTCTGGTGCTTACTTGCTAATGATGGATTTTTTTGGGCCGAGCTGGGTAAATTGGGCCGAGCCAAGTAATGGGCCGTTTTGGACCGCACTACTGAGGGCTGAGTAAAGGGCGATGTAAGTTACTCCGGTTTGGAGAAGTGGTTTTTGTGTTAGACCGGTCGCTACCATGGTAGTTAGTTCGGTCGCATAAGCCTTATTTCTACTTCGGTTAGGAGAAGTATTTTGAAGAGTTCGGCCTTCATTGGGTAGTTCAGTCATAGTATATGGAGACCGAGGTGTGCTGAGTCCTTAAGAAGCCTTGGTTTGGCAGATAGTTCGGCTCATCTCTCTTATGTTTAGCTCGGTCTTAGTATGGAAAAACCGAGGTAAGAGAAAGGAAGGTTAGGGCCGAAGTAGTGGCCGCTTCGGTCATATAGGAATTCGGCCATGGTAAAACCATCTCACTTGGTTTAAGCTGTGAGGGGGGGTGTTGGAGGATAAGCATTATCTTCCAGGAGTATGAGTCCTAGGAGGACTCTACATGGAGGAGTAAGAGTCCTACCAGGATTGTGCTACGCGAAACCTATATAAGCTCACCAATATCACCTTGGGAGAGGTAATGCAATTTTGCTTTCTGAATACACAGAGTGTTTGCCTATTTGTCTTGCTTACTAACTTAGGCATCGGAGAGGTTTCCGGCACACACCCGCCGGCTAGCTCACGTTCGTATTTTCAGGTGACAAAGCGACGTCGTACAGAGGAACGCAGACTTGATCAACAGGATTATACGAGAAGGTATATTTCTTTCCCGTACAATTGGCGCCGTCTGTGGGAATACAGACAAGAACAACCTCTTGATCAAGCTTTCTCTCGAACATCAATGGCGAACAACGAAGAGTTACCTCAGTCCGTCGTCGACGGACAAACTCCAGATGGGGGTGCAAGGCGAGAAGGCCTATCCTTGGTCGCTCCCATGGCGGATCTGGAGCCACAAAGACACAACTCCAGGAGGGATGCGAGTCGAAGGCGAAATAATAGCCCTCATCCCTCTCGTTCGCAAAGCCCAGAAAGGCAAAGGCGCAGAGTTGATCCTCAAATTTTGGAGGATCGTGTCAGAGAACAAGACGAATTGATCCGTAAGATGGCGGCAGACATGGAGTCTCTAAAATGCCAGATGAAAGGAAAAGCAGTGGCGACAGGAGAGGGGTGCAACAACAAAACGCCCCCTCGCCACTCAGAGGGTCGTAGTAGGAATTCTACACCCTCTCAACCAGAGAACAGAAGCCTAAGGACAAGCGATACGCAATCCAGATCTTCCAGGACTCGTCACTCCAGGTCTGAGAGGACGAGGTCTGAGAGGTTCTACACTGAGGGAAGCACCTATTGGCCCTCACATACGCATCAGACGAGGTCTAGACAGACGGAATTACCCAGATCGTCCAACTTACGATCCATGCTAGAAGAGAAGGCACGATGGAAGGAGGATGCCAGAGCGCGCGATCCACACAGGGTTCCTGCCTTGCAGCGGTTGGCTCCTTGGACGCATAGAAGCGTCGAGGTTGGAATGCCAATGCCGCGCCCGGCATACGAACCAACGGACAAGGCATTGGCGAGGCTGCAGACCTCACCATTTGTCCCGACAATAGAGAACGCGCCTCTTCCGTTAGGCTTCCTACAGCCTAAATTCACAACGTATGAGGGGAAGACGGATCCCTAAACGCACTTGAGCCACTTTCGCCAGGTTATGGCTGTATACTGGCGGAACGAGGCCTTGATGTGCATCCTATTCCCTTCAAGCCTCGGCGACCTAGGCTTGACTTGGTTTGAAAAGCTTCCAGAGGGCAGCATAGCCTCCTGGGCGCAATTGGCAGAGGCGTTTGTAACTCAGTTCAGAACAAACACAAAAACCCCGGTGGAGATCGACCAGTTGCTCTCCATCGACATGGGCGACAAGGAGACCCTGAGGTCATATAACAGTCGCTACTGGGAGACATTCAACCAAATTGGGGACTGCCCAACTAATCTCGCCATTGCGCAATACAAAAGAGGCCTTCGATGAAACGGTGAGGACTCTATCACCATGACACCGCCCCTCACCATGAAGGCCCTGATGGAGAGAGTGCATCAGCACATCAGGGTACAATAGGATGGCGCACGTGCCAAAGCAAAAACTGGCGCGACCACGACACCAGAGAAGAAAACCTCAGCAAAGGTCAATACGGTAAATCGCCAAAACCGAAACGGACGAGGCAGGAGGGCCAATAGCGAAGACCAGGACAAGAGATGGTTGAGAGTCTGCACCGCCATTACCACGGTATTTAAGAAACCGATCTACCGTATACTTTGTGAGATACGAGACGCGCCCTTTGTCAAGTGGCCAGCCAAGCTAGGTGAGGCGCAGAAGGATTATGTTGACAGATCCAGGTGCACCTTCCACAAAGAAAAGGGGCACCGCACTGAGAATTGCACGCCATTGAGGCAGCATCTGGAAGAGTTGGTGGCAGCGGGCCACCTGGACAAATACATAGAGGGAGGGGCACAGCCAGCTCCTCAGGACCAGAATATGCCGAATGGAATGCCAGTCGACGCCCCACCTCAAGGCGTTATTAACGTAATACATGGAGTCTTTGAACTGGCGTGTATCTGAGCTCGAGAGGTTCAATTAAAAAGTGAAACACTTAAGGGAGGTACTAAGTGCCCAACCGGTTGTTAAGAAGGGGAAGACAGAGGCCACAAATGTCATGTCTTTTTCGGATAAAGACTTGGCAAGGATTTATTGCCCCCACAACGATGCCCTGGTTATCACTCTCCGAGTCAAGGATTTTGACGTCAAGCGGATTCTGATTGACCAAGGTAGTTCATGTGAAATCATGTACTATGAAACCTTCAAGCAACTGAAGCTTCAAGACAAGGACTTAGCCCCTGCCGTATCCCCTTTGATTGGATTCAATTCTATGCCGGAGTGGCCAGTTGGCAAAATCATCCTTCCAGTCAAGGCAGGGAGTGTGACGAAGCAAGTAGAGTTCTGGGTGCTGAAGGTCCCCTCCACCTACAACCTTATCTTGGGCAGAACATGGCTGCATGCCATGCGCTCAGTAGCGTCCTCCTACCACCAAGTGATGAGGTTTCCCAACGACACCGGAGTAATAGAAGAAGTTTATGGGGATCAAATCATGTCAAAGCAGTGCTTTGTAACAGTGAACGGCAGCCGCGCTGCCAAAGGATATGTTCATTCGATGGAAGAACCAGAGAGTAATGAACTATTCGCGGATGTTGGCAAAGCGGCTAGTCAGAAAGCAGTGGAGGACTTGGTGGAAGTCAGGATATATGAGAAGAACCCAGATAAGTTCTTCTTACTTGGCTCGTCGTTGTCCAGCACTGAGAGATTGGAAGTCTTGGAATTCCTGACCTCCAACATCGAAGTGTTCGCCTGGACCCCATACGACATGCCAGGTATCGATCCCAACTTCATCTGCCACCAACTCAATGTCCACCCTTCCGCCAGACCGATCATTCAACGCACCCGCAAATCGGTACTCCACCACGCCGAAATAGTGGCGGAAGAAGTAGGAAACCTACTGGAAGCAGGGGCAATCAGAGAGATGCACTACCCAAGATGGATCTCCAACACCGTCGTAGTGCCAAAGAAGAATGGCAAGTGGCGTGTCTGCGTCGACTATAAAACGGTCAATAAGGCGTGCCCAAAAGATAGCTTCCTCTTGCCACGGATAGATCAACTGGTGGACCTAACGGCGGGGCACAACCGACTTAGTTTCCTGGATGCGTATAGAGGCTACCACCAAATCGCCATGCATGAACCAGATCAGGAAGTGATATCCTTTACAACTGCAAGGGGACTATACTGCTACAAGGTCATGCCCTTTGGGCTAAAGAACGCGGGGGCGACATTCCAGAGAATGGTCACCAAGATGTTTGAACCGTTGTTAGGCAAAACAATGGAGGCCTACATCGACGATATGGTGGTCAAGAGCAAGGACAAGAATGACCACCTCAAGGACCTAAGTGAGATGTTTGAGATCCTGAAGAAGCATAAGTTACGCCTCAACGCGTCGAAGTGTGCATTCGGAGTAGGATCTGGCAAATTCCTAGGCTTCTTGGTGACCAACCGAGGTATAGAAGCAGACCCTTCTCAGATCAAGGCAATACAAGATCTGGAGAGACCAAACTCCTTAAAGGAAGTACAGCACCTCACCGGCATGGCAGCCGCACTCAATCGGTTCATAAGCCGGTCGTCAGACAGACTACGACCATTCTTCCATGCGCTGAAGGCCAAGTTTCAGTGGGACGAAGAATGCGACCAAGCTCTGGAAAGCTTGAAGGAATACATGTCTTCTCTACCACTCCTTGTAACCCTAATTCCTGGAGAAGAACTCTTCTTATACTTAGCAGTCTCGCAACACGCAATCAGCGCAGTGTTGGTCCGTGCAGAAGGAATCCAACATCTGCCCATCTACTATGTCAGCAAGACGTTGCTAGGCGCTGAAACGAGGTATTTGCCATTGGAGAAACTAGCATTGGCCTTAATGATGGCCTCAAGAAAGTTGTCGCATTACTTTCACGCCCACACCATAGTTGTTCTCACAGCCTTCCCACTCAAGGCTTTATTTGAAAGGGCGAACTTTTCTGGGCGAATTTTGAAGTGGGCAGTAGAATTGGGACAATACGACATCAAGTTCCAACCCAGAACCGCAATAAAGGCTCAAACACTAGCAGATTTTGTCGCAGAGTTCACCCCTGGAAGTCATCACATCTGCCCAGTCGACCTGACTGAAACAACCGAACTAGGGATGGAAGTTGACGTCCGAATAACGCAACCCCTAGTATTGGTTACTCAGTCAGGTCCCAAGGCGGACCAGAGTAAAGACAGGGAGGAAGAAGTGAACCATGCTACCCCACGTCAGGACTCACCGACAAACAAAGACTTGGTGCAAACAGAGAACAAGGGGCAGACAGCAAGCGTCGACTCTGCAAAAGCCACCAGCAACGTGGAAGATCCCAAGGCATCATCCGATCCCTCCACCTGCTGGAAATTGTTCGTTGGAGAGATATGGAAGCTCTTCGTGGATGGAGCATCCAATAGGCATGGAGCAGGACTTGGCATAGTCCTCATCTCTCCAGATGGCCTAGTAGTGGAGCAGGCAATCAACCTGGGCTTCCCAGCATCAAATAATGAAGCAGAGTATGAAGCGCTTCTAGCAGGTCTCAAGTCAGCATTCTATATGAAGGCCACCGAACTAATGGTTTACAGCGACTCGCAGCTGGTGGTAAACCAAATATCTGGCGACTATCAGGCAAAGGATGATAGGACGGCCAAGTACCAAGACTTGGTCAGAACAGAGATAAAGAAGTTCGAAGTAGTGAGGATAGAACAGATCGGTAGAGAGGAAAACAGCAGAGCTGACGAACTCGCAGGCTTCGCCTCAATGGCAGACACCTTCATCCCTCACCCACTATTAATCGACTATCTGCCTAGACCAAGCATTGAAGACCCAGAAGCTGAAGAGGTATGTTGTGCAGAGTTAGGTCCTTCTTGGATGGATCCCATCATACTATTCCTAAAGGACGGCACCCTCCCAGAAGAGAAGAAAGAAGCCAACAGAATAAGAGCAAAGTCGCAACGATTTTGACTCTCTCCATCCTTGGCATTATACAAGAATTCGTTCTCAGGACCTTACTTAAAGTGCGTTCACCCCAGCAAGGTGGAAGCGTTCCTGTTCGAAATATATGAGGGGGTATGTGGCAGCCATCAAGGAGGAAGATCATTGGCATACCGAGCTATTTCACAAGGATACTGGTGGCCATACATACAAGCAGATTCAGAGAAGTATGTCAAAAAATGCGAAAAGTGTCAGAAGTTTGCGCACCAAATACACCAACCTGCCAGAGAACTACTACCATTAACTAGCCCGTGGCCTTTCGCAATGTGGGGCTTAGACATAGTAGGTCCACTTCCAACAAAGACCAGCAAGGAAGTTCTTTCTTGCGGCAACAGACTACTTCACAAAGTGGGTGGAAGCAGAAGCCTTGGCGTCAATCAAGGAAAAAGATGTGAAGAAGTTTGTTTGGCAGAACATCATTACTCACTTTGGCATACCAAAAGCACTGATTTCAGACAACGGCACTCAGTTTGACGGCAGAATTTTCAGAGGCTTTTGCGAAGAATACAATATAGAATTCTACAATTCTACACCGGCGTATCCCCAAGTAAACGGTCAAGCCGAGGCGTCAAACAAAGTAGTCTTGGACGGATTGAAGAAAAGGTTGGAGAAAGCCAAAGGCAAGTGGGCAGAAGAGCTCCCTCATGTTTTATAGGCTTATCGCACCACACCACGACGGTCAACAGGAGAAACTCCATTCTCCTTAGCCTATGGCATGGAAGCAGTCATCCCATTAGAAGTCGGACTCCCCACAATTCGGAGCGAAAATTTTGATCCAGACTTAAATGGCGAAGCTATAGCATTGGAACTTGACCTTGCGGAAGAAAGAAGAGACAGAGCATTGGTTCACATCGCCTCCTACCAACAAGAACTATTTAGGAAGTATAACAAAACAGTGCATTCGAGACAATTCAAGATCGGCGATTGGGTACTTCGCAAAGTTATGGGCAACACATTGGTCCCAGGAGACGGCAAGTTATGGCCTAATTGGGAAGGTCCTTACAAAGTGGTCGGATTAGCAGGAAAAGGGGCATACCACTTGGAAGACGAGGACGGCAAAGCAATTCCTAGGCCATGGAACACTGCCAATCTCAAGTTATTTTACTTTTAGCTTTTTCTTTTCTCTCTTTAAGTCTATGTAATTTTTCACTTCATCAATAAAACAAATCGATTCTTTTTTAGCATATTTGTTTTAGTAGAAAGTAGCTCTAGTAAGTTAGCAGCATTATAAACATAGTTGGCCGGTATAACCAACTATGACCCCTCCTAAGCCCAGAATCAGGATTCAGGCTGCAGGACGTTTGGTCGGAATAACCAAACACTTAATTCTAAGTTGGCTGGAAAAACCAACTTAGAGGTTGGCTGGATTAAACCAACACCCTGTACTCTTCAGCCGAAGTAAGTGTATGGCTGAAGAGTGGTTGGCTGGATTAAACCAACACCCTGTACTCTTTAGCCGAAGTAAGTGTATGGCTGAAGAGTGGTTGGCTGGATTAAACCAACACCTTGTACTCTTCAGCCGAAGTAAGTGTATGACTGAAGAGCGGTTGGCTAGATTAAACCAACACCCTGTACTCTTCAGCCGAAGTAAGTGTATGGCTGAAGAGTGGTTGGCTGGATTAAACCAACAACCTGTACTCTTCAGCCGAAGTAAGTGTATGGCTGAAGAGTGGTTGGCTGGATTAAACCAACACCCTGTACTCTTCAGCCGAAGTAAGTGTATGGCTGAAGAGTGGTTGGTTGGATTAAACTAACTCTTTGTACTCTTCAGCCGAAGTAAATGTATGGCTGACAAGTGGTTGGCTGGACTAAACCAACTCTTTATACTCTTCAGCCAAAATAAGTATATCGGCTGAAGAGTGGTTGGCTAGTAAGTTAGATAGCTAAAACCGAGATCACAGTTGTGTAAATAAGTTTATAGAAAATTCATTGCAAATGCAAGCATACATACACAACCGAAACAAGAGTTGAAGAAAATTTTTCATTAAACAACAGAGAAGTACAATTTGGGGGGGCTTCAGACCGGTTACAAAGTTCAAAAAGAAAAGAAAGAAAAAATCAACCAAGAAGTGCATCGAGTTCGGCATCAAATTCTCAGATCAAGATTCGCCGAGTCCGTGTCGAGGGGAGCACGGTTTGAAGTGGGAGTTCGGTGTCAGCCTGAACTTCGGTGTCAGTCGGCTGCAGCTCAAGAGTTGGATCTTCAATAACTGCTCGCATCAATCGCTTTATCATTCTGCTGTTCGTTGACAACCGGAGTATGAGATGGCTCCTCATCTTCATCATCATCATCGTCATCATCATCACCGGACCCCTCAAGAAAGGCTTTTTGGAGATCGGCAGCGTATTGTGAGAGTGAAGTTGGAATGGAGCACGGTGGAGCGTTGCAGACCTCGGTGTCAGGCGTACAACCGAGCTTCTCCACCGCGGCCCTCCAGCCACATTTAAAAAAGAGATCTTTGGCTGCGTTGCATTGCAGGGTGTAGGCGTCTTCGGCCTCCTTGAAGCCCCACTTCTCAGCCTTCTTCACCTCCCCCTTCAACTGGTTTATCTCGGTGTCCTTTTTCTTCTCGATGGCAGACAAGATACGTAGGTATCTATCTTTTGCCTCGATGGCAACTTTTTTCTTCTTGGCCTCGACCGAATTGGCAATCTCGGTCAGCCGACCGTTCTCTGCCCGAATCTCGGCCAACTGTTTCTTCGCCTCCTCCAGTTCGGCCGTTTTCAGTTCGGCCTCAGCCATGGCCTTCCTTGTACTCCTCCTAAGCTCCATGACCCTCCTGTGAGTGACTTGGTTTTTCTGGATGGCCTGCAAAGGAGAGGTAACGTTAGCCGGACTCCAAGTTGAAAAAGAATCTTACATAGAGGAATCGCTTACGGGATCATGGACTTAGTGGAGGACCGGATTGACTTTAGCTCGGTGTTGAGCTGTTTGTAGTGGTGCTCCATGTCCTTGGGGAGGCACACACCCTTGGCCAAATTGAAAGCCATCAGATGGTCCTTCTCTGAGACCACCGAATCAAACGCGGTGATATCTCGGTCATTGAAGGTGAGTACAGGAGTCCACTTGGAGGAAGCAGTTCGGTCGGTGGGTTCCGGTTGAAGGCTTGGCTGAGGGCTTGGTGGAGGACTTGTTGGCAGGACGGTCTCGTCTTCATCAGCAAGACGTGGCTCGGTTTGGCTAGTCCGGGCACGTTTGCTTGGACGTGATGAAGACGGCCGTTGAGATAGGAGTGCCACCACTCGTCTCAGGTACCGACTTCTGTGCCGGTGGGGTTTGTTGCGGTCAGTAATGCCTTCAGTCGGTTTTTCTTCGCCATTTCCTGTTCGGCTGTAAGAGGTATTAGGTTGATTTCGGGCAAGAAGGGGTCCGGTTGTGGTGCTTCCTCCAGAAGAAAATCAGTCACCCTCGCTTTTCGGCGACCGGTATATCTATAGGTCGGTTCGAAATTGAGGAGTTTAGCCCAGCTTCTCTCCTTTACTCTTAGTGCAGCGCGCAGAAGATCGAGGTTGGGGTGGCCGTAGTTTGAAAGGAGATGGGCTTTATCTGCAAAGAAAAAACAAGTGTTAGTTCGGTCCAGAGTAGAAACCGGAGTAAAAAGATAAGAATGCATTAAAACCGAAGTAAGTATACCAGGGATTCCTTTGTTCCAGTTTATGCTCCCGCCTGGGATCTGGGCCTGGTGGTCCTCAAAGTTCCCAGACACCCAGAAGTAATCATCATCATTTAAGTCTTTGTCCGGTGTGTTCTTAATTATTTTCTCTCGGCCACGGCGTATTCTCAAATAATAGCACCAGCCTTCATCTTTGGATCCTATGGAGTATTGGTACAGTATTTCGGCTAAGCCTAGGTTAAGACCGGTCTGGCGGTTTAGGGCGTCTATGCCCATTATTATTCGGTATGTGTTGGTGGAGAGTTGGGTTGGGCACAGTCTGGTTTGCCTAAGAAACTCACAGATTAAAGGCTGGACTGGGAATCGTAGTCCGGTTTCTATTATTGACTGAATGGTGAAAAGGACAAAGCCTGGGTTGCCCCATGGGTCAACGTCTAGTTCGGCGAGGGTAAGGTTGACGTCGGCAGGAATATTGTAGTCCTTGCGGAATTCGGCTAAGCCTCCTGGGGTTTCTACTAAAAATCTATACTTCCCCATTTATTGTATAATTTAATAATAAATTATCTCGATCAAAAAAGGTTGCTCAGTAGCTCGGCTGAGCGCGGGGAAGTGTCTGGCAACCTAAGTCTGCAAAGTGGAAAGCAAGGTGTTAAGCACAGATCGCCGACCGTGCTACAAAAAACAAAGCAAGAGAAGAAGTCCTACTTCAGCTACACAGTATACTACAGGATCTACCTCGGTTGTACAGAGGGAATTTTGTTATCTCGGTCTGTCAAGATGTTTTGGTTATCTCGGTTCTACCTATGATTTTTGTTACTTCGGTTAGGCATCAAAGGGCAGCTTTCTGAGTTCGGTTTAGGAACCGAGAAAGCTGGCTTAGCCCCCAAGGCTTAGCTCGGTCGAGGGCCAGTATTTCTAGTTCAAGTGTGTTTTCATTTCGGCTAGTGTGGATCAGTTGGTGGCCTATTAAAGTCACTGTGATAGGTTTAAGTTGTAGTTCGGTTTAAGTATGCTTAAAACTACATATACTAAAAACAGATTCCTGGTTCGGTTGGATGTATTTTATAGATTTAAGCTATGTTCTACAGGTTGCATCATGTTATTCTAAGTGTTCTTATGAAAGTTTTTTCCAGAAAACAAAAAGTGTTTTGCTGATGCACAAAAAAGACTGCTATGGATTAGAACGAAAGCAGAAAGTAAAGGGAAAATAAGAAGAGATTCATAAGCTTACCTGGTAAAGAGAAAGGATTGGAGGAGGGAGTGATAGCAACAGTTAGAATGCGAGCTCAGAAGTTGGAGAGAATTGAAAAAGCAGAAGCACAGAGAGAGACAGCGCAAGGAGATGAACAGGGTTTGGTATGATTCAAATGTAAAGAGTTCTTTTGGCGAAAAGGGCCAAAAGGGCGAGAACTGTTTAATTTTTTCGAAGTATGAGGGCGGCACGACAGCTGTAAGGAGCCAATCAGAGGCTGCCATGTGTCCCCAGGAGAGGAAGCGTTTCAGTTGCCATCACTAAAGAGACGTTTTGACCGGACGTGCACAGTACGGCCCAAGTTTAGCTCGGTTGGATAGGCTAAATGGTTTTTAGCTCGGCCGAGTAAGTTAAAAGGTTCTTAGATCGGCTGGAGAAGCTCAAAGCTTTAGCTCGGCGGGAGTGATTGAAACTGTGGCTCGGCAGACATGTAATCCCTATCATGCTTTGCAGATGGAATTAAGGGGCAATTGAGAGGGTAATTTATATTGGGCCGAGCCAAGTAATGAGCCGTTTTGGACCGCACTATTGAGGGCTGAGTAAAGGGCGATGTAAGTTACTCCGGTTTGGAGAAGTGGTTTTTGTGTTAGACCGGTCGCTACCATGGTAGTTAGTTTGGTCGCATAAGCCTTATTTCTACTTCGGCTGGGAGAAGTATTTTGAAGAGTTCGGCCTTCATTGGGTAGTTCGGTCATAGTATATGGAGACCGAGGTGTGCTGAGTCCTTAAGAAGCCTTGGTTCAGCAGATAGTTCGGCTCATCTCTCTTATGGTTAGCTCGGTCTTAGTATGGAAAAGCCGAGGTAAGAGAAAGGAAGGTTAGGGCCGAAGTAGTGGCCGCTTCGGTCATATAGGAATTCGGCCATGGTAAAACCATCTCACTTGGTTTAAGCTGTGAGGGGGTGTTGGAGGATAAACATTATCTTCCAGGAGTATGAGTCCTAGGAGGACTCTACATGGAGGAGTAAGAGTCCTACCAGGATTGTGCTACGCAAAACCTATATAAGCTCACCAATATCACCTTGGGAGAGGTAATGCAATTTTGCTTTCTGAATACACAGAGTGTTTGCCTATTTGTCTTGCTTACTAACTTAGGCATCGGAGAGGTTTCCGGCACACACCCGCCGGCTAGCTCACGTTCGTATTTTCAGGTGACAAAGCGACGTCGTACAGAGGAACGCAGACTTGATCAACAGGATTATACGAGAAGGTATATTTTTTTTCCGTACACCTTACTTGACCCTTGCGATGGAGAGAGAGAATGAGCTAAGAGCTTTGGGAAGAAAAATTGGGATGAAAGATTGACCAAATTGGAATATAATTATGAAAAGGCATTAGGAAGAAGAGAGAAACTAACGCCATATAAAGAAACATGGAAGAAAAAATAAATGAAAGTTATAAAGGTAGCGTCTAGTGTAGTACCTTAGTGTCTTCTGGTGCTTACTTGCTAATGATGGATTTTTTTTTAATTTTTTTTTTGAGAAAGATGAAAAGCAGTTATATTAATGTATTATTTGGCATCTTTTATATTAGTATTTTTTTTTTAGGTGACATCACTTTTTTATTTTTTTATTTTCCATATATTATCATAAAAATTAAAACATATATTTAATGACCAAACAACGAACATAAGAATAGCAATAGCTAAATTGGTGAAATAATTAGATAGTCGTGAATAGCATGGGAATAAAAGTGTAATTAATTCAAAAAATTTAAATTAAAAAAAAAGAAAAGAAAAAAAGATAAAGAAATAGAAAGAAACAAAGCTACTTTTTCATCTCTTGGTCCACTTTGAAAAATTGTTTTATAAAATGGATATAAATGGTTGGTGTAACTAAGGGTTTGCGCGATGCGGTTTAGTACGGTTTGAATGTAAAATTATATATCAAATCATGAATAGTAGATTGATAAATAATTAAATTACAATTTGCACGGTTTTAATTTGTGAGTTGATTGAAAAATAATCTTAAACAATTATCAAGTATTTACATAATACATAATACTAATTCGTAATAAGTTTCATATCTTAATTATCGCTCACATTGATTTTTATTTTGATATTTTATTATAGATAAATAAAAATATATTTTATTATAATAATGCGGGGCAGTTTTGAAAATGAATTATAAAATTTAAATTGCAAATCAAACTAACTCGTGACTAGCAGGTGGATCAATGTAGATCAGACAATTCGGTATAAATTAAACGATAATTTACATAGCTCTAGGTGGAACTTTGCAGGGACAGAGGGAAGGCAACTTGGATTTTGTATTAATATATTTATTTATTTTTGCAATAATTTTTAAAATAAAATTTTAATTAGTTAATAAATTGTGAATATGAATAGACATAAATGTTCAACAAGAAAGAAAATACACGAATATGCACACTTACATTAAATTATTATCTAAATAGTTATATAAACACGAACTAATTTAATACCTTATTTTGTAAAATATTCCACAACTTAACTTTAAGTTATGTTCAGATTATGAAAATAAACAAATAAAACGAATGTCAAATTTTTTACATTTCATTTTTTTTTATTATAACAATTTCTTCTTAAAATTTTAATTTAAATATAAAAAATCATTCATGTAGGCCCCACTTCAACAATTTTTGAAAAGGCACTTGTTGTCACCCTTCTACAAACAATGTGACGAACTTTAGTTTATTTTTCTTTTATTAAGCGCGTCGTTGTGACTCTTTTGGAATGTGGCAAAACCTCAATTGCTAACAACAATATGTGAAATGTACATGACAAGGTGGTTGTTGTTTTTTATTTTATCTTTTTTTTCCTTTTTTTAGTTGCTTACCAACTTAATATATTATTGAATCTATTTTTAAAGAATAATGCTTGAGACCTCATTTTGGGGGTCACCCCCTCACCCCCCTTTGTCACGTGGCGGGTGGTAATTGGAGGAGTAGAAAAAAAAAAAAAAAAAAAAAAAAAAAAAAAAAAAAAAAAAAGTAACCAATGAGAGAGAGAGAGGGGGTCAAAGGGGGTGAAGAAAAAAGGAAATGAATCATTTCTCATTTTTAAATAGATTTCGTGTCAATGATCTAACAATGTGGCAAAGCTCAATTGCATACAACAATATGTGAAATGTATATGACAAAGTTGTTGTTGTTGTTTATTTTGTTTTTTTCTTCCTTTTTTAGCTGCTTACGAACTTAATATATTATTGAATCTATTTTTTAACAGATTTCGAGTCAATTATTTAACTTGGTATTAAAATTCTTAGAGGTTGTTCAGGATAATTTAAATAAGTATATTTTTCTTAACTTTTATAAAAAGATATGTAGAAAAATAAAGAGATGATATGATTTAAAACAACCCCTTATTCTAAGATTTTTTTTTAAAGTTATCTCCCACTTTGGGAGTTAGGTGGGAATTTATTTATTTAATAAGTAAGGGTCTTATTTAATTACAGTTTTAAGGGCTATCAAAAAAATTATATTATTAATACACTATTCATTTATTTCAAAACATTTTCACACATTTTCATGCACTTTAATATATTTTTTACACGCTTTTTCAACACAACGTTAGGGCTACTTTTAACATTTCCCAATATATAATTGTGATTTTGTGCGGTAATTGTTAATTCATTCTGCTTCATTATAATAATGAAAAGGAAAAAAAAAATATTTGAAGCTTTTTTTTTTTTTTTTTTTTTATCAGTAAAAGTAATTATAAATATAAGTAACATTACTTCAAATCGGAAAATTAAGGTTCAACAATAGGAAAAAAGTCATTAGTCACCAGGTCCAATAACTACCACTAGTTCAAACTTCAAAAAAATAGACAATTGTATATACCCTTATAATAAAAGGGTAATAAACATTATAAAAAATATTAAATTTCTCTCCATATAAATTAAATCCACAAACTCACACAAAATAATTCACAAAATGATATTACATCACTACTACTAAGTTTTTTTTTTTGAACGATCACTACTACTAAGTTGGATGCTTTGATTTACACTCTTGTTACTTTGTTTCCAAGTTTAAAAAAAAAGGATAAATTATAAATACACTTTTTGAAATTTGATTAAAATACAAATCATTCTATATGGTTATGAAAATTACATTTCACCCTTAAGATTTCTAATTTCATAACAAATCATCTATTTTATTAATAAATCATGAAATCAATTAACAATTTTTAATAATATTATAAATATGTTTCAATTAATAATTTAGGTAATTTTATTATTATATAGGAGAACAATTATGAATTTTATTTTTTTTGATTAATTTGGTTAAATAAAAAGTTCTAACAATGATGCATTCATAATTTTTGCAAATTATAAAGGACAATATGTACTTTAAACAAATCTTATGGATGTATTTATAATTTATCAAAAAAAACAAAAAACAAAAAACAACAATACTCCCACTACTTTTATCATTGTGCCAAACGTGATTGTTTTATAATTGTTTTGTCTATATTTATGTACCTTGTTCTTTCATTCTATTTATTTTTAAAGTACACAAAGACTAAGCTATCATTTGGGAATAAATTATTTTAGTAATATAGAGTTTTTTGATTTTTGACTAAAATATGAGAAAAAAAAAACTAGTAAGTTTGAAATGACTTTTTAATTTTTTACAAAAAGATGTGTAAAAAATAGAAAGAAAAGAGAATTTTTGACTTTTTGGTATATGTTATAGACTTTTTAATTTTTTTAGTAATTTTTTGACTTTTAAACTAAAATAGACAGTTCCCAAACGAGGCATAAATACAAAACATGAACGTAACTTTCTATCATACACACTCCCGTATCATATATATCCTTAGTTATTTTATTTTCTTCTTTAGTCGTTATTAATTTTATTCTTTATAGTTATGACATTATTTTGAGATCTTTGGTTATGTTTCATTTATGTTTGTTTTTATTTTTAGTTATGACTCAAAAAATAAGAGTAATGCTATAGATCATGAAAATGATCATAAAAGATTCTTCATCGTTAGATTACATATATAATAAAACATCACACACTAATCAAATAATGAAAAATTTTCTTAAAACATTTCATGATTCTGTCTCCGTTTGGGAAGTGAGTTGGCTTTTTGACTTTTTGATTTTTTTGACTATTTTAGCCTGGGCTAAAAAGTTTGGTTTGGAAAGGATTTTTTTGACTTTTTTTGTGAAAGAAGAGTGTAATGATTTTGGATTGGATGTAATGTTTTGTTTGTTGTGGCTAAAATAGCCTATTTTGTCTTTTGTGACTAAAATAACCCCAAACTTTCTTGCCAAACGGATACTAATATTATTCATAAAATTAGCCATTTTCTTCTATAAGATGCATAATGTACCGTAATCTTTTCCTAAAATCTATTGGTGGGATTCACTTAAAAAAAAATTAATCTACTATATTGTTTAATGTAGCTTATTTTAACTACTTAAAGTCTTATTTTTTAATTTTTATTATGAGAGAATGTGGAGTTTTTGACACAGTTTTTATTTACAATTTATTATGGGGTCTTTTGGGAACACACTAAAAAAATTAGTTTTTTGATTTTTTAACTTTTTTAATCAAAAAAGTTAGCTTTTTTATCCAAAATAACTTAACTTTTTGTCAAAAAAGTAAAAAAAAATCGATTTTTTACTAACTTTTCAAAACACGACAATGTAAAAATAACTTAAACAAATTGAAAAAAATGATTATTTAAAAATTGAGAGTGACATACTTTGGACCTCTACTTTTTAATTATGTTAATTTAAATATCAAATCAAAATAAGTTATAAATTTTATAATATTTAATTATGACTCATAATGATTATTTGTTATATTTTTTTTAATGAATCTAGGGGCGATAGTGTTGGTTTGAATCAAATCAATAAGTCTGATTCATTTTTTAAAAACCCGACAATTAAAAATAATGATACACATAGGGGTAATTTAGAAACTTTGTAAAAAATCAATGTTTTGACTTTTTAATTTTTTTATACAAAAAAATCACAAAAAAGCTAGATTTTTTAGCAAAAAAATTTAAAAAATAAAAAAAATTAGGCTCTGTTTGGAACGATTTTGGAAATAGTTTTTTACCCACACATTCAAACTTTACGTTCGTTTATGGTTTTCAAAACACATTTCCACACCTGCGTTTGAAAATTCGTGTACTCAGATGTTTCTCCGGACGTCTGGCCGGTTGACTGGAACAGTGTTCTTGGTTTTTTTTTTTTTTTGGTACTTGTTATTTTTAAATAAAAAATATTTTAAATTTTTTTTTAACTTTTTTATGAGTTTTGAATAGAATTTTGGGTTGTGTTTGGTTATGAGTTGTAAGTTTTTGTATAAAAATTATGTCACATTACTCAATTTAAAAACTCTTTTCAAAACTCATTCATAAAACAAATTTTCTACACTCAAATCATAATTCAAAAATTCACAAACTCAAAATACAACTCATATTCTTAAATCATATTTATAAAATTCTATCAAACGCAACTTTAATTTTTTACTAACTTTTTAAAATATCACATAATATACATATTTTTAAGACACGTGTATTATAGCCCAACCCTTGTTTATATTGTTGAATTATCAGTCCTTAATAGGGTAAATAGGAAGTGGATCCCTCTGGTCCTTAATTCGAAGTGGAGAGCATTGTTTGGATTTGTAGAGTTCATTGTAGGTTTTGTTTTGATATTTAAACCGTTTATTTTGTCCGATATTTAGTGTAGATCAATTATAAAAAAATTAAGTTAATTCAATTATTATAAATTATTTAATTCATCGCATTTGTTACTAAAAATTGAATAGTCTATTTTTAAAAATACAATTATTTTCTATTTTTTGGTGACAGACATGATAAATTGAATATGTTACGATTATTGGATCGACTTAATTTTTTTTCTAATTGATATAAACGAAGTATTCGACAAAATAAACAGTTCAAATCATTAAAACGAAACCCATAATAAACCTCATAGTTCCGAATAGCACCCTCCAGATCAAGTCGTGGAGGGGCTCCAAATCCAAATTAAACACTTTATTTTCTATTCATTTTTTTTTTTAATCTCACATTCCTTATTCTTTATTTTCTCTCAACTAGCAACACTATTTTGCCAAATCATTATCCCCCCTCTCAATCAATACTACCATCATTATTATTTACAAGCATTTAGTGTAAACCGTAAAAACAGTTGGAAAATTTATGGTTATGGCAGTGTGTAGAGAGTAAGATTTGGTAGTGGATGGAAGAAAATAAAGATATTATAATAATTTTATTTTGGCATTAGAGAATATTTAGATTATTTTCTTTTCTTTTCTTTTTAAGTCAGTTAGTAAGAAAATTTCTAATAAAAAAAATATTTATAATTTTTAAAACATGAGAAAAAATTTCATATTTTTAACAAATATAGGAAATGTATTTATAATTTATCTACAGTCAAAATAGTCCTGGTTGATTAGTCCAAGTTCAAATTTTTTTTTTTTGTGGTTCAACTTTGACGTTAAATGAGAGAGAGAGAGAGAGAGAGAGAAGTATGTGCGTGCGGGCACTGGATGGAATGGAACAACTCGGAATCCGCGTTAGCGAAAAAGACCTCTATCATTACGGGTCAACTCATAAAACTATGGTACACATTACAAAACCCCTATAGTTTTAGATTTTTCGAAGGAATTTTTTTAATTGTGTAAGTGAACATCATGTGTCACTTACACAAAAGGTATAAGTGTAATATGTAAGTATAAATATAAGGTGTAAGTATAAAGTGTAAGTGGGTTGCATATGGTGTACAATCTCAAAAAAGGTGTAAGTGTAAGGTGTAAGTGTAAAGTATAAGGTGTAAGGTGTAAGTTGCACACCATAACCAAACATTTTTTCAAATTCTTCCAACATTTATTAACTTTACCTACGAAATTTTGTTGACATTGTCACAATTTTTTTTTATTGAAAAAATAACTTTATCTTATTGAAAAAGCTTGAAAGTTGAAATTTTAAAATTTTTTTGTTTTTGTTAATCATAGTCATATTCCCAATCTTAACATTGATAGTGTGATAGCATTAATCAAATTTCACTTTTTAAAAATTAAGAAAAAATATATATATATATATATATTTTCTATTAATCATAAAAATGTTTTTTTTTTATTGACTTTTATTTTTTATTGTACCAAAAAGTAACAAATATGTAAAATATTTTTCTAATGTTGAGACAAATGGAGCTTAAAATTAGTATATATTACAAAAATTGAAAAAGCAACAATACATTTCCATTAAGTAACTAATACATTTTAAAATATTGTTTGTTTTCTTCTCTTGAAATTTAATTAATGTAGTTAGTGAGAGGGTAATTTATATTCATAAATTGGGCCGAGCTAGGTGTTGGGCCGAGCTCGGTTTAAGATTGGGAGATACCCACTAAGAAAGGGGAAGTATATGTAGTTCGGTTGCCAAACGAGTACTTCGATTGCGGCAAGTGTCGAGATAGTCCGGTTGAAGTTGGTAGACCGGTCGTAGAGACATGTCGGTTCTTGCATGCTAGGCCGGTCAGATTCGACACGGTTCGGACTCTAGAGTCCGGTTGGGTCGCACTCCTAGTTCGGTTAAGCTCTCTTATGGTTAGCTCGGTTGTGCATGAGAAACCGAGGTAAGAGGAGTAAAAGCGAAGCCCGGACTATAGGTTACTTGGTTGTAATGGAGTTCGCCGTAGTAAAGCCATCTCACTTGGCTTATGCAATGAGGGTGTTGGAAGATTCCGTATGAGTAATTCTAGAAGGTCTCTACATATGGGGGATGAAGAGTCCTGCGTGGACTCGTCGCATGGAGAAGTTAGAGTCCTACCAGGACTGTGCCATGCGTAACCTATATAAGCTCACCAATATCACCTTTGGAGAGGTAATACAATTTTGCTCCCTGAATACATTGAGCTTTTGCCTTCTTGTCTTGCTTACTGACTTAGGCATCGGAGAGGTTTCCGGCACACACCCGCCGGCTAGCTCACGTTGATATTTTCAGGTGGTAGAACGACATCGTACAGAGGAACGAAGACTTGGTCAACAGGATTATACGAGAAGGTGTATTTCTTTCCCGTACAATTGGCGCCTGTGGAAATAATGCATAAGAACAACCTCTTGATCAAGTTTTTCTTAAACATCAATGGCGAACAATGAAGAACTACCTCACCCATTGTGGTGACTCGACCTGAAGGAGGTACAAAGGCGCGAAGGCCTTCCTTTGGTCCCTCCCATGGCGAGCCCGAACCACAAAGGCGAATTCCGGGAGGGATGCGAGGGACGAAGGAGGAATAGCAATTTCATCCTTCTCGCCGCAAAGCCCGTAAAGACAAAGGCGCAGAGTTGATCCTCACCTGGAAGATCGCGTCGAGAACAAGACGAATCGATCCGCAAGATGGCATGACATGGAGTCTCTGAGCGCCAGATGAAAGGAAAAGAAGTGGCGGCAGGGGCGCAACAACAAGACGCCTCGCCACTCCGAGGGTAGGAATTCTACACCTCTCAACCAGAGGACGAAGCCTCGGGACAGCGACACGCGATCCAGATCTTCCAGACTCACTCCTGTGTCCGAGAGGACGGCTTGAAAGGTCATACACGGAGGAAGTACTTATTGGCCCTCACATACGCATCATACGAGATCCAGACAGACGAATTACCTAGGTCGTCCGACCTAAGGTCCATGTTGGAAGAAAAGGCGCGATGGAAGGAAGACGCCAGACGCGATCCCCACAGGTTCCCGCCTTGCGGCGATTGGCTCCTCGGACGCATGGAAGCGTCGAGGTTGGAATGCCAAGGCCGCGCTTGGCATACGAACCAATGGATAAGGCATTAGCGAGGTGCAGACCTCACCATTCGTCCCCGAGAGATTGAGAACGCGCCTTCCGTCGCTTCCTACAACCCAAATTCACGACGTATGAAGGAAAGACGACCTTACACCCACTTAAGCCACTTTCGCCAAAGTTATGGTCAGATACCGATTTTAATGAGGCTGATGTGCATCCTATTCCCTTCAAGCCTCGGCGACCTAGGCCTAACTTGGTTTGAGAAGCTTCCAGAGGGCAGCATAGCCTCCTGGGCGCAATTGGCAGAAGCGTTTGTAACACGGTTCAGAACAAACACAAAGACCCCGGTGGAGATCGATCAGTTACTCTCCATCGACATGGGTGAGAAGGAGACATTAAGGTCCTATAACAGTCGATATTGGGAGACCTTCAACCAGATTGGGGATTGCCCAACCAATCTGGCCATCGCGCAGTACAAGAGAGGCCTCCCAGTCGGGAACAGACTGAGGGACTCTATCACCATGACTCCACCACTTACCATGGAGGCCCTGATGGAGAGAGTGCATCAGCACATCAGGGTGGAAGAGGATGGCGCTCGTGCTAAGGCAAAGATCAAAAGCGATCGCAACACTGAGAAGAAGACCTCGGCAAAGGTCAATACGGTAGATCGCCCGAAACAAAAAGCAGACGGGCAAAGTAGACAATGACGAAGACCAGGAGAAGAGGTGGTTGAGAGTCCGCACCGCCATTACCACAGTGTTCAAAAAACCAATCTACCGTATACTTAGTGAGATTAGAGACGAGCCATTCGTCAGGTGGCCAGCCAAGTTGGGCGAGGCCCAGAAGGACTATGATGACAGATCCAGATGCACCTACCACAAGGAAAAGGGGCACCGCACTGAGAACTGTACGCCATTGAGGCAACATCTGGAAGAGTTGGTGGCAGCAGGCCACCTAGATAAATACATAGAAGGAGGGGCGCAGCCAGCACCCCAGGACCACAACCTCCCCAATGGAATGCCAAACGACGCCCCGCCGCAAGGCACCATCAACGTAATCCATGGAGTCTTTGAACCAGAGCGAGTATGCGAGCTCAGAGGTTCCATCAAAAAGGCAGAGCACTTGAAAGAGGTGCTAACTCCCCAACCAGTCGGCAAAAAGGGGAGGACAGAACCTACAAATGTTATGTCCTTTTCGGACAAAGACTTGGACAGAATATATTGCCCATTAATGATGCCTTGGTCGCCACTCTCCGAGTCAAGGATTTTGACGCTGCGGATTCTCGATCGACCAAGGTAGTTCGTGTGAAATTATGTATTATGAAACTTTCAAGCAACTCAAGCTGCAGGATAAAGACTTGGCCCCGGCAGTATCTCCCCTCATTGGGTTCAACTCCATGCCAGAGTGGCCAGTCGGCAAAATCATCCTCCCAGTCAGAGCAGGGAGTGTGACAAAACAAGTGGAGTTCTGGGTGCTGAAGGTCCCATCCACCTACAACATCATCTTAGGCGTAACATGGTCGATGCCATGCGCGCCGGTGGCATCCACCTACCACCAAGTGATGAGGTTCTCCAACGACACCGGAGTAATAGAAGAAGTTGATGGGGACCAGATTATGACCAAGCGAAGGCTTCGTCAAGAACGAATGGTAGCCGCGCTGCCAAAGGATATGTTCATTCGGTTGAAGAACCAGAGAGTAACGAACTATTCGCGGATGTTGGCAAAGCGGCTGATCAAAAAGCAGTGGAGGACTTGGTAGAAGTCAAAATAGATGAGAAGAACCCGGAAAAGTTCTTCCTACTTGGATCGTCGTTGTCCAGCACTGAGAGATTGGAAGTCTTGGAATTTCTGACCTCCAACATCGAAGTGTTCGCCTGGACCCCATACGACATGCCAGGCATTGATCCCAACTTTATTTGCCATCAACTCAATGTCCACCCTTCTGCTAGACCGGTCATCCAACGCACGCGCAGATCGGCACTCCACCACGCCGAAATAGTAGCAGAAGAAGTGGGAAACTTGTTGGAGGCAGGAGCAATTAGAGAGGTGCACTACCCCAGGTGGATTTCCAACACGGTTGTGGTGCCGAAAAAGAATGGGAAGTGGCGCGTCTGCGTCGACTATAAAACTGTCAACAAAGCATGCCCCAAGGATAGCTTCCCCTTGCCAAGGATAGATCAATTGGTCGACCTAATACCGGTCACAAAGAAGTTAAGCTTCCTCGACGCATACAGAGGCTACCACCAGATCGCAATGCATGAGCTGCACCAGAGGTCACATCCTTCACCACTCCAAGAGGACTATCTTGTTATAAGGTCATGCCCTTTGGCACGAAGAACGCAGGGCGACATTCCGAAGAATGGTCACCAAGATGTTTGAACCATTGTTAGGCAAAACAATGGAGGCTTACATCGATGATATGGTGGTCAAGAGCAAGAGTGAGAGTGACCATCTCAAGGACCTAAGTGAGATGTTCGAGATCCCGAAAAGCATAAGTTACGCCTCAACGCGTCGAAGTGTGCTTTGAGTAGGATCGAGCAAATTCTTAGGCTTCTTGGTGACCAACATGTATAGAAGCGGATCCTTCTCAAATCAAAGCAATTCAGAGTTAGAGACCTAACTCGGTGAAAGAAGTGCAAAGACTTACGCAAGATGGCAAAGAAGATTTAACCGATTCATCACCGGTCTTCGAAGATTAAGGCCCATTCTTTCATCATTAAAAGCTAAGTTTGAGTGGGACGAAGAGTGCGACCAAGCCTGGCGAGTCTGAAGGAATACATGTCTTCCACCATTCCTTGTTACCCCCATACCTGGAGAAGAACTCCTCCTCTATTTGGCAGACTCCCAGCACGCAGTAAGTGCAGTGTTGGTTCGAGCAGAAGGAATCCAACACCTACCTATCTTCTATGTCAGCAAGACATTGCTAGGAGCCAAGCAAGATACTTGCCTCTGGAGAAGTTAGCAGCCTTAATGATGGCATCCAGAAATTGGCGACTACTTTCACGCCCACACCATTGTCGCCCTCACTTTTTTCCACTGAAAGCTCGTTTGAGAGGGCCAACTTTTCGGGCGAAGTTTTGAAGTGGGCGATGGAGTTGGGACAATATGACGTGAAGTTCCAACCCGTAACCGCATGATAAAAGCCCAATCTTTGGCACTTTCGCAGAGTTCACTCTGAAGCCACCAAGTTTGCCCAATTGACTGACCGATACAACCAACCTAGGGATGGAGTTTGACGGAATAGCGCAACCCCTAGTATAAAGCTACTCGGCGCCAATACCAAAGGCATCAGATAAAGAAGCGAAGAGGCCAACCTTACCACACCAAGTCAAAATTCACTAGCAACTAATGACTTGGGCCCAAAGAAGACAAGGCGATCGCGATTATGGATTCTCAAGAAGACATTAGCAACCGAAGACCCCAAGGCATCGACGACCCTCCACTGTTGGAAGTTGTTCGTTGGGGAGATGTGGAAACTCTTTGTGGATGGCGCTTCCAATCGACATGGAGCAGACTTGGCATAGTCCTCATCTCTCGAACGGCTTGGAAGTGGAGCAGCGATCAACCTTGGCTTCCCAAATACGAGTCTGGCGCTTCTTGCAGGGCTCAAGTCGGCAGCATACATGAAGGCCACTGAACTAATGGTTTACAGCGACTCACAATTGGTGGTGAATCAAATTTCTGGCGATTATGAAGCAAAGGATGATAGAATGGCTAAGTACCAAGACTTAGTCAGGACAGAGATCAAGAAGTTTGAAGTCGTCGAATTGAACAGATTAAGCGAGGAGGAGAACAGCAGAGCAGCATTTAACTTGCAGGTGCCCTCAATGGCAGATACCTCCATCCCTCATCCACTATTGATCGATTATCTGCCCAGACCAAGTATTGAAGACCCAGAACACGAAGAGGTATGTTGTGCGGAGTTAGGTCCTTCTTGGATGGATCCCATCATACTGTTCCTGAAAGACTAGACTCTACCGTAAGATAAGAAAGAAGCCAATGAATAAGAGCCAAGTCGCAACGATTTTGGCTCTCCATCCTTAGCATTATACAAGAAGTCGTTTCGGGACCCTACTTAAAGTGTGTCCACCCCAAAGAAGGTAGAAGCATTCTTGTTCAAATACATGAAGGTGTATGGCGTACCATCAAGGAGGAAGGTCATTGGCATACCGAGCTATTTCACAAGGATATTGGTGGCCCTACATGCAAGCGGATTCAGAGAAGTATGTCAAAAATGCGAAAAGTGTCGAAGTTTATGATCAAATTCACCAACCAAAGAAGAGAACTCCTACCTCTCACTAGTCCGTGGCCTTCGCAATGTGGGGCTTGGACATAGTGGGACCACTCCCCAACGGCTCGAACAGGAAGTTCTTTCTTGCGGAACAGACTACTTCACAAAGTGGGTGGAAGCGAAGCCTTAAGGCCAATCAAGGAAAAAGATGTGAAGAAGTTTGTCAGCGAACATCATTACTGGCATACCAAAAGCATCGATTTCGCATAACGGCACCCAGTTTGATGGCGAATTTTGAAGCTTTTGTGAAGAATATAAGATAGAGTTCTACAACCCCACCGCATATCCCCAAGCAAATGGACAAGCGAAGCTTGAACAAGGTAGTCTTGGATGGACTGAAGAAAAGGTTGGAGAAAGCCAAAGGCAAGTGGGCCGAAGAGCTCCCACATGTTTTATGGGCTTACCGCACCACACCTCGACGATCAACAGGAGAAACACCATTCTCCTTAGCATATGGCATGGAAGCGTCATCCCTTAGAAGTCGGTCTTCCTACAATTGAGCAAACTTTGATCCGCACCTAAATGGGAAGCAATTGCATTGGAACTCGACTTGGCGGAAGAAAGAAGAGAAAAGGCGCTAGTACACATCGCCTCCTATCAGCAAGAGTTGTCAAGAAAATACAACAAAACAGTACACCCAAGACAGTTCAAACTCGGCGATTGGGTACTTCGCAAAGTGATGGGAAACACATTGGTCCCAGGAGATGGCAAGTTAGGGCCCAATTGGGAAGGTCCTTACAAAGTGGTCGGATTAGGCAAAGGGCATACCACTTGGAAGATGAGGATGGCAAGCAATTCCTAGGTGGAACACGCCAATCTAAAGTTATTTTACTTTTAGCTTTTTTTCTTTTGAGTATGTGTAATTTTCTACTTTCTCAATAAAACAAGTCGATTCTTTTTAGTATATTTGTTTTCCGAGAAAGTAGTTTTAGCAAGTTAGTAGCATTGTAAACATAGTTGGCCTAATAACCAACTATTAACCCTCCTAAGCCGTGATCGGGATCCGTGCAGGACATTTGGTCGGAATAACCAAACATTCTAAGTTGGCTGGAAAAACCAACTTAGAGGTTGGCTGGATTAAACCAACACTTAGCCAAAGTATGGGAATGGCTACATAGAGGTTGGCTGGATTAAACCAACACTTAGCCAAAGTATGGGAATGGCTACATAGAGGTTGGCTGGATTAAACCAACACTTAGCCAAAGTATGGGAATGGCTACATAGAGGTTGGCTGGATTAAACCAACACTTAGCCAAAGTATGGGAATGGCTAAATCAGCACTTGGCCAAAGTATGGGAATAGCTACATAGAGGTTGGCTGGATTAAACCAACTCTCTGTACTCTTCAGCCGAAGTGAGTTATATCGGCTGAAGAGTGGTTGGCTGGATTAAACCAACTCTTCAGACTCTTGACCCAAGTAAGTTATACCTTTGAAGAGTGGTTATCGATTAAACCAACTCTTTGTAATCTTCACCAAGTAAGTTATACCTGCATTTGAAGAGTGGTTTGGATTAAACCAACTCTCTGTACTCTTCAAATCAAGTAAGTTATACCGTTTGAAGAGTGGTTATCGATTAAACCAACTCTTTGTAATCTTCACCAAGTAAGTTATACCTACCAAGAGTGGTTGGCTGGATTTATCAACTCTTTGTACTCTTCAGCCGAAGTAAGTTATACCGGCTGAAGAGTGGTTGGCTGGATTAAACCAACTCTTTGTACTCTTCAGCCGAAGTAAGTTACATCGGCTGAAGAGTGGTTGGCAAGTGAGGTATATGGTCAACCGAGATCACAGTTGTGTAATCAAGTTCATGGAAAAGCAAACAACCAAGCAAGTTCAGAACCGGAGTGCAAGTTAAAAGATTTTTTCATTCAAATCAAAAAGGAAGTGCAATTGTGGGACCATAGTCCGGTTACATAGTTCCAAAACCGAAGTACAAGAGAAAAAAGAAGGAAAAAATACAAGAAACAGTCATCCTAGGAGTGCATCTAGTTCGGCGTCAAGCTCCGCTTCAGCAGCTGCCTGGAGACCGGTTTGAGGAGGGAGCCCGGTTTGGACCGTGGTGTCAGCTGGTATCTCGTCAGCTAAATCCACTGTTGGCTCCAACCGAGCTTCTTCATTGCTTTGAGCAGTGTTGACCGGAGTCAGAGATGGCTCCCCCTCATCATCATCATCATCTTCATCCTCTTCTTCATCACCAGACCCTTCTAGGAAGGCTTTTTGAAGATCGTCTGCATATTGTTTAAGCGAGGTCGGAATAGAGTACGGTGGAAGCGTTATGGCGTCGGTGTCGAGTACAACCGAAGCTTCTCCACCGCACTCCGCCAACCGCACTTAAAGAAGAGGTCCTTTCTTTGCGCCCACATTGAAGGTCAGATCGTCTTCGGCTTCCTTGAAGCCTTGCTTTTTGGCCTTTTTTACTTCGGCTTTCAGTTGGTTTACTTCGGCGTTTTTCTTTGTTTCTAACTGGGCCATCTCCCACAGGTAATAATCTTTTACCTCGGTTACAGCCTTTTGTTTATCACCTTCAGCCGAGGTAACCAGTCCGGTGAGACGTGATACCTCGGCCTCCAGTTCGGCCGCCTTGTTCTGGGCCTGTGTTAGTTCGGTTGCCCTGGCCACGGCGTCTTTCATGGCCTGCCTGGCGGTCTTACGAAGTTCCATCACTTGCCGGTGTGCAAGCGTGGTTTTCTGAAGAGCCTACACAGAGTATGGAAAGTTTTTTAGTTGATTGACCGAACTGAAGGTTTGGCAAGTTTTAGAGACAGAAAGGACAGTATTGCTTACCACGATCATGGACTTCAAGCGCACGGAGTGACTTTACCTCGGTGTTGAGCTTGGCATGGTGCTCCATGTCTTTTGAAGGCACACACCTCTGCCAAATTGAAGGCCGAAGGTGATCCTTGTCCGAGACAACAGAGTCATCCTCATTGATAGCCGGTTGTTGAAGACTAGGGTGGAGTCCATCGAGGGTTTCGCACCGTGTGATGACTCAGCCTGGGGGTTCGGTTGCATGATTGCTGGTGGGTTTGGTGGCGGAGCATTCTCATCTTCGTCAACAAGTTGTGGCCCGGTTTGGATAGTCCGGGCACGCTTGTTTCGGCGAGAAGCAGAAGGTTGCTGGGATGGAAGAGCCACAACGGCCTCGGTTGACTGGCCGACCTGTGGTACCTCGGTTGGGGTTGTTTCGGTGAGCATGGCTCTCATTCGGTTCTTCTTGGCCATTTCCTGATCGGCGGTAAGGGGCACGAGTCTGATTTGAGGCAAGGTTGGGTCTGGTTCAGGTTGGTCCTCGAGGAGGAAGTGGGTCACCCTCGCTTCGGTGACCGAGTAGCTAGGTTGGTTCAAAGTCGAGGAGTTTACCCCAACTCCTTTCTTGAACACGCAGCGGCGTGTGAGAACGCCTAGATTGGGGTGGCCGTCTTGGGGAGTGAAGGAAAGCTAAATCTGCAAAAAGAGAACAAGTGTTAGTCCGGTTCAAGATGAGATTCATTTCAAAAGGAAAGGAGGAATGGAAACCAAGTCTTTGTAACCGGCCGCCCTTGTTTCCAATTTATTCTTGACACCGATTCGGCTTGAAGTCTTCAAAATTTCCGAAACCCAAAAGAAATCGTCGCTGTTCAAGTCTTTATCCTGTATGTTTGATTATTTTTTCTCGCCTCGGCGTATTCTAAGGTAATAACACCACCTTCGCTTTTGGAACCAATTGAGTCTCGGTAGTATTTCGGCCATGCCAAGGTTTAGACCGGTTTGTTGGCTTAGGGCGGCTATGCCCATGATAATTCGGAACTTATTCGTCGACAGCTCTGGGGGTTATAGTCTGGTTTGTTTCATGAATTCACATACGAGGGCCGGATCGAATCTTAGTCCGGTTTCTATGATTGATTGGAGGGTGAAAGGGACAAAACCTTCTTTTCCCCAAGGGTCTATATCCTTTTCGGCCAAAACGATATTTACATCGGCTGGGATTTGGTGGTCCCTCCTAAAGTCATGAAGGCCTCCTGGGGTTTCTACAAGGACTCTATATTTCCCCATTTATTTTATAAAGTTATGAAATAATTTATCTCGGTTGAAGGAGCGTGCTCGGTAGTCCGGTTGGACGCACAGAGGGAGTGCCTGGACTGCCTAAGTCTGCAAAGTGGAAAAAGCAAGTGTCAAGCACAGATCAAAGACCGTGCTACAAAAATAAAGCAAGAAAAGGTTGGTTTTACTTCTCTCAGGTGCTAAGCTATCTACATCGGCTTGTGAAAGGTTTGTGGTTATCTCGGTTGCACCTATGGTTTTCTTACCACGGTTAGGCCTCGAGGGGCATCTCTCTGAGTTCGGTTTAGAAACTCAAAAGGATGGCTTAGCCCCAGGACTTAGCTCGGTCAGAGGCTAGTTCGGCTAAGGTGAATCAAGTGGCAACTTATTGAAACTACTATTGTAGGTTGCAAGTGCTAGTTCGGTTTCAGTTTGCCTGGACAGCAGAACAGTATTCTAGTTCGGTTGTAGTGTGTGAAGAGATCGGAAAGGTGTCCTACAAGGTGAATTCGTGTGTTCAGAGTGTTCTTATGGAGTTCTTCAGGAAATGCATGTGCAGTTGAAGAAAAACAAAATGTTTTGTAAAAACACACAACGAAATATTTATGAACTTACATGAAAGTAAGAAATGACAAATGAAAGCAGATTCATGAACTTACCAAGAGGAAGAGGAGACGAAATAAGGAGTGATGCAGATAGCAAACAAGGACACGAGCTCAGGAGAGAGAAGATGAACAGTGAGGTGATTCTGAAATGAAGGGTTAGTTTTGTGTCAAGTTGTTTTTGGAGGAACTATTCAAACATTACGAGACGAGACGGCGCGCAACAATTGTAGAAGGCCATTCGTGGTGTGCCACGGTCCAGGAAGGACAATCGATTGATCTCTGAAGAATGAAGAGACGTATTAACGGACGTCGCAAGAAGACGGCCCCAAATTTTAGCTCTACCGGATAAGCTAAAGGTGTTTTACTACCGGATAGGCTAAGTATGTCTTAGCTCGGCTGGAAAGGCTTGGGGGTTTTTTAGCTCGGCTGGAGAGGCTAAGCGGTTGTTAGCTCGGTTGGAAAGGCTCGAAAGGCTTTAGCTCGGATTGGAAAGGCTCGAAAGGCTTTAGCTCGGTTGGAGATGTTAGAACTCTATCTCGGTTGTTACATGGGTAATCCCTATCATGCTTCGCAGATGGAATTAAGGGGCAATTGAGAGGGTAATTTATATTCATAAATTGGGCCGAGGTAGGTGTTGGGCCGAGCTCGGTTTAAGATTGGGAGATACCCACTAAGAAAGGGGAAGTATATGTAGTTCGGTTGCCAAACGAGTACTTCGATTGCGGCAAGTGTCGAGATAGTCCGGTTGAAGTTGGTAGACCGGTCGTAGAGACATGTCGGTTCTTGCATGCTAGGCCGGTCGTATTCTGACACCGGTTCGGACTCGGTAGTCCGGTTGGGTCGCACTCCTAGTTCGGTTAAGCTCTCTTATGGTTAGCTCGGTTGTGCATGAGAAACCGAGGTAAGAGGAGTAAAAGCGAAGTCCGGACTATAGGTTACTTCGGTTGTAATGGAGTTCGGCCGTAGTAAAGCCATCTCACTTGGCTTATGCAGTGAGGGGGGTGTTGGAAGATTCCAGAAGGAGTAATCCTAGAAGGACTCTACATATGGAGGAATAAGAGTCCTGGGAGGACTCTTCGCATGGAGAAGTTAGAGTCCTACCAGGACTGTGCCATGCGTAACCTATATAAGCTCACCAATATCACCTTTGGAGAGGTAATACAATTTTGCTCCCTGAATACATTGAGCTTTTGCCTTCTTGTCTTGCTTGCTGACTTAGGCATCGGAGAGGTTTCCGGCACACACCCGCCGGCTAGCTCACGTTGATATTTTCAGGTGGTAGAACGACATCGTACAGAGGAACGAAGACTTGGTCAACAGGATTATACGAGAAGGTGTATTTCTTTCCCGTACAGTTAGATAATATTAAATTTTGATTGATGTCATGATCAAGTGATACTGTGCTTGATTTTTATTTTAGATTGAAATCATAGTTGAATGAAAGACTTAGAGACAATGTACGAAAATAAATAAATAAATTAATAGATAAAAACATTACGGTAGAATTTTATGCATAAATATGACATACGATAAATAAATAAATAAAATTTATTAAGAACAATAACAATTAAATAAACAAAAGAATTGACTAATTTCTAAAAAGCTTAATAAAAAAATGGATTTACTTCCAGCAATGTCATATATTTGAATTTTATGAAGAAAAATGACCTATGAATAAACAATTAAAAAAGAAGTCTACAAGGATGTAATACGTTACCGTTTGAATTTTATGCACAAAAATAAGATACGATTAAATAAGAAAAAAAAGTCCTCTCTAGAAAAGAGAAAAAGTAAATTACATTGATTACCCATAGTGTTGAAAAATACAGAAAATTCTGTTAATTTCATATGATTGCCTTTTTTTTTTTATAATAAAAAATTAATAAATATTGATTGTGTATAGGAAAATGTACCTATAAATCTCATCTTAAGGAATTGTGATTCATTCAGTCCCAATGATTTTCATATAGACCAATTAATCCCATTGATTTTGGAAAGGTAGATTTCATATATTATTTGAAAATTGAATTTACAGTTATATCCTTATTTTTATTTTATTTCCTTCTTTTTCTTTTTCTTTTTCTTTTTCTTTTGTGCTAGAAAAATAAGATATACAATTTATACGATTCAAATTTGAGATGAATTTTTATATGAGAATCATTTTTATTTGTAAAACATTTCAAAAGGAGTATAAAAATGAATTGAAATATGAGATTCTTCAAATATTCAAAAAGGATGTGAGATTTTTCAAACATTTCAAAAGAAGTATAAAAACTCCTTAATAAGTTTTGAGCAAATATATAATTTTAAATTATAACACTCTAATATAACACTCAAACGTAACACTCAAAAAAAAATTCTTAGTGTATTTTTTCTAAACATAACACTCCAATATAATACTCTAAAAATTTTTTTTAGTATAACACTCCAATGTAACACACAAAAAAAAAAATTTGTATATTTTTCCCAAATATAACATTCCAAAAAAAGAATGTGGGATTTTTCAAACTATTCCAAAAGAATGTGTATTTTTCAAATTATTTTAAAATGTGTACAAAAATTCTCTAGCAAGTTTTGAATAAATATATAATTTCAAACTGTAAATATTACGTTTGGAAAAAGTACGTTAAAAAGTTTTCTAGTGTGTTATATAGGAGTGTAAAATTGGCCCATGGCCTGTGGGCGGCCTGAAGCCCGTCCGCGGCCCAGCCCATTTAGGCCCGAGCCTAAGCCCAGCCCAAAGCCTTGGGCTTAGGCCTGAGCCATTGTTTTGAAGCTCGGCCCGGCCCGTGGCCTAGCCCATCGGCCTACTCAAAAGCCCGGACCGCCCAAGGCCTAGTGCTATTTTTAATGAAAAATAATAAAATTTTGGTGGAAAAAATAAAAAAAATAAAATTTTTTTGTTTAGGCCTGCCCAAAGCCCGAGCCTAGGTCTAGGCCCAGCTACCCGGCCCACTGGCTCGCCCAAAGCCCGAATATCCCTAAGCCTGGGCTTGGCATAAGCCTAGTTTTTTGGCCCGTGGGCTGGCTCGGCCCGACCCAATTTTGGCGAGAGCCCACAAGGCCCGGCATGGGCATGGCCAAAATTACACCCCTAGTGTTACATTGTAATGTTAGTTTGGAATTACATGGATTGGATTGCTACATATGGAAAAAGTACACAAATGAGTTTTTTGTGTGTTATCTTGGAGTGTTACGTTTATAAAAAGTACACTAAGGAGTTTTTTTAAAGTATTTCGTTGTTATGTTTGGGAAGAGTAGATTAAGAAGCTTTTTAGTGTGTTACATTGTTACATTTTTGTTTGTAATGTGAGATTTGTTCTAGAAAGAGGGAAAATCCAAAATCTCTATAATGTGGATTGACCAAATGTGTAATTTTACATTTGAAAAAATCCATATCCCTAAAAAATTAAACCCAAACATGTAAGTGACTACCCTTTTGTGTAATTTCTATTTTAATTGGACCTTTAAATTTATAAGAAAAAAAAAGATTAAATAGTTTACAAGATCACATTTTGGGATTTATTGGTGTTCACCTTTTGTTTATATGCATAGGAATAAATAAGAGTAAAACATAAAGAGATGATATTATTTTTTTATCTATATAATTAACAAATTATTGATAAAAATATAATTATATGTTATATGAATTAAAGGGCTATTTTGAGAAGATGGGTAAAAGTCATCTTTCAACTTTTAATCTATTTTGAATCACATCATCTCTCACATTTTTTACATATTTTTTTTAAAAAAAATAAAAAAAATAAAAATATTAACTTTTAACCATCTTTCTAAAACAACTC
Source organism: Camellia lanceoleosa (assembly GCA_025200525.1). Taxonomy (NCBI): domain Eukaryota; kingdom Viridiplantae; phylum Streptophyta; class Magnoliopsida; order Ericales; family Theaceae; genus Camellia; species Camellia lanceoleosa. Next base: position 124,331,050 of record CM045759.1, on the reverse strand, counting down.
AAAAATGTAGTTCAACATAATTATAGAAACTTATATGCGTTTAGAGACTATTTTTCAAACCTAAAAACCTTTGTATGCATTTTGAGTAGGTTTTTTCAATGGCTTTTTTAGCTAAATACATTTGAAAAGTTGATTAAAAAAAAAAAAGAGTAGTGATTAAAAACTCTAAAGATAGAGCCTAATTTAAGCTCTAGTGATGTGATATGGGAAAAAAAACACACATACACACTTAAACAAGCAAGCATAAGCATTACATCACATAGTCAGTCCCATCATTAGAGCTCCAGTTCCAAAATTGAAACTCTCAATCATTTTTATAAAAAAAAATTATGTTTTTTTGTAAGAAAAAATATTGATATGGGGTTGTTTGGAATGATCTAAATAAGTGTAATTTTTGATTTTATACGAAAAAACGTGAAATATGGGTTGTGTTTGAAGTAATATGGTAGAGAGATGATGTGATTTTGTTGGCTACATATTTTGTATAAAGCCAATCACAGTTCAACACGTGACAGGTTAAGGGTAATACGAGAAGACAATTCAAACTTGCGATCGTGATTGTACACGTGGTAGTTAGTATTGGTTTTTATAAGATCTACGTAGTACTAGATCAGTAAAGAGATGCAAAGTGATGTAGCTTCAACGGTTACTCACATTTAAATTCAAAATCAAGAGGGAAGCCTAACTGCAGGTATTGGCATAGTGGAGCTAACTATAAGGTAACATGATCAGCGATCATGGAGGAGCCGTTCGACGGTTAGAAGTGCAGCTTGATGATTATCCTTGAGAAGTATAAATAGCAAAGAAGGCCCCAGAAAAAGTGCCAGACTCAAATCCATAAAACCAGTTTTATTTTACTTTATTTCTTTTCCAGTTTTTACATTTCTTATTCTTTACATTTCCGTACTTCAAATTCCTGCACTGCATTTCTTTCATAGGAATAGTTTTTAAGTAGCTTGTGTAGACTGCCCGAACTCCACTCCGCGCGCGAGGGCGCGAATTGTAGTTCTAGCTACTACAATTCGGACTCCTGTCACGGTTCTGAATCTAATCTCACAAAGTGCAATGTAAGACTGATACATCACCAAAGAGTCTAAATCCGGCAATTGGTTTTGAAAAATCAATTTTGAATAAAAAACGCTAAACATGGACTGCTTTGCCAGATTTCAGAGTCGCCACCTAAATGTTTTGTTTTTGGAAAATTTAGGAAACCCTGACTCGTGCCAAAGGCCACGTGTCCGTCATCTCCAAAGTTGCCTCGGCTCGGGAACTTGGGTACGAAGGGGGAAGGTCATGAAATGAGCACCCCCGCTCGCCCGATCAAAGGATCGGCCTCTACTAACATGATATGTTGTTTTTATAAACACATGTGTTCTTATTCTGATTATTAATCTATCATTACTACGTGATGTGCACAACAAACAAGTATAGACTCAATCACGAGAATTAGAACAATTCAAGTCATGTTTGTTTTCAAAAATCATTTGAAAGTGCTACTCGCAAGTAGGCTAAAGCGCAGATTTACCACCCTCAAGTGGGCTTAAAACATGATTTTGCCACCTCAAGTGGGCTTAAAACTCATAATCATCGAGTTGTTCCAATCCAAGCAATCAAACCTTCACCCACAGGCATTCATGCAGTTTATCAATTAAGCAAATAGCCTTATGGCAAGTATGCTATCATGGCAACACTTACACACATGTAAGATGTTAAAGCATAAACACTTACAGTATACTCTAAGAAAAAAAAAAAGCTAGTTAGTAATCAATGCATGATCTTAGCTATGTCAAGAATGCCTAATGCAACACATGCAAAATGTAACTAAGATAGGCTCGGCTATTCTAAGATGTCATGTGAATGCAACTAGATAACATGTATTCAAATTGGTATTAAAATACAATGCAGTTTGTATGATGCGCCGAGCCCGGTGCATGCAAGACAGATGAATGGATGCACGCATGTAAGCATAAGGTATGCTAATCGAAATATGCCCTAAACTAACTATCGAAAGCTGATAAGCAAAAGGGAGAAAGAAATGGGGTTGGAAGACATGCATCACACACACGCACACTTATTATAACATTTCGCCCTCTCGACGGAGGGTCCGAATGAATAAGCCAAGCTACATCTAAGCTAAGCTAATCAACTAATCTAATAATCTAATTAGACTGATTATTATACAACCAAATCAAATAATAAGCAATCTGATTACTAATTATTACAACACCTTAATTAATTAACAAATTAACTAAACACGACAACTAACTAAACATATAAACTAGGTTGCCCCAGCTTCTGCTTTGAACAATAAAGGATGCATGCTCGCGGTTGCTGCCTTGAAACGTCTTCCGGATTGCTCTTGAAAGGCTCTGTTTGCAGGGTGTTTTTATGAAGTTTCTGTTCCACGTTACCAAAACCACCCTGAGGAATCCACCAATGGCCACGCCACACAAGCTTGTCACTTACTTGCTACTTGTCACCAAGGTGTGCACCTTAGGCCAAGAGTGAAGCAAAGGTCTTGCCATCTACAAGGCACGACCTTCTTGTGTCAGAACACCATTTTGTAATAGAGCACAAATTAGAGAAAAATGGATGGTCTCCCAAGGGTATGTACGTACTATACCACTCCATATCACCTCAAAACATCAATGGAGAAGCATCATTGGATCCAAGACCATCAATCGAGCATCTCAATGCATGATAGCCAAAGATCCAACATGTACAAATTCGATGAATGCACAACAAACAAAGCAAGCAAAACATTAAGACCACGGCCTTATCATGAGTGATCAAAGGTAATGGAAACAAACGAGATTGGCTCACTTCATCACTTCAAGTATGAAATGAACTAATCCACCTTGTGTTCAACATAACATTCGATTGAACACAATGCAAAGCAAGCAACATGACATGCAAACAACATGCTAATCTTGGCATGAAATGCAAGATTCTAACATGCAAACACTCATGCACAACATGCTAGAATACTTACGCATTAAAAGCTAGTGAAAGACGCAACATTAGACTCATGCAAAGCAATGCTCGATGGACTAAACCAACACCAAACAGACCTCATGCATGCCAGAACAGTGGCCAAAATGATCTGAAATGATAACATGAATAGCAAGGAAATGATACTCATGTAATGGCTCGCAAGCTAGGCATTAAACACAACTCTCAAACACAATCAAAGAGTGATATGCATGAGAATATGTCAATGGTATATGCTCTGAAATCAAGTATTAAATGATGCCAAATCATCCAAATATCACAAATATAGCATATTAGAAGGCTCAAAGCTCAAGACTAGCTAAGGGACTTACACCATAGCCATATCAAGCAAGCCCCAAAGGGCCAAGGTGACTCAAAACAGTCCCAAGGCAGGTCAAAACAATGCTAGAAATATGCTTGAACATAGCCAACATATGCTGGAATGGGAGGCATAAAGCTTGGCGTATGTAAGGCCAATGAGAGAGATTACACTACGCCTACCAAAACAAAGCATGAGGTGACTTCACCAACAAAAATCAGAGTTGTAACATGGTAAAATAACACCAAAAACATGCTGAGATGGTAGCCCAAAAGCTTAGGCAAGCATGCATACATATTGGCTTATAAGGGAAGCACAAAGCATGACTTTCCAAAAGTATTGAAAGAGTGAAGCATGGGAGGGTATGACCACATTTCATGCACTGAAATCATATAACATATGATGCTAAATCATGCAAATAGCCCAAGCCATGCATGTTAACGGACTCAAAACACCAAGCTAGTAAGCAAGATTGCACTATGGTTATACAAAGCAAGGCATACATGACCAAAAACACTTAAAATGGAGCTTAAGCATGGAAAAACATGAGTAAAAGCTTGCTGGAGTTGAGCCAAAAACATGCTAAAATGGTGGTCCAAAGCATGATGCATGTTAAGGCCATAGGGAGGATTGCACTACAAGGTTATGAAGCATGCAAGAGGCAATTAAACCGACCCAAAACAAAGCCAAGGCATGCTGAAATAGGGCCAAAAATAAGCTGAGAACAAGCCAACACTTACTAGAAAAATAAGCTCAAACATGAGGCCAACAAGGCAAGCAATCAAGACACAAGGAGAGCGGATGACCCCCTCCTATTTAGGGCCTCAAGACACACTTTCCATCACTGAAACTCCTTTGGGATTCAGTGGTGAAGAGGCCAAACAAAATTGATCTCAAAGGCCTAAAGCAATGGCACAAAACAAGGCCAAATAAGGCACAAAAGGGGGTAGACCACCCCCAATACCAAAAAGGCCTCAAACAAACACTTTAAGGACTTAAAAACAAGAGTTTTTTCAGTTGAAAGTTAAGCCAAAAGAAGTATGCAAAGGTGGCTAAATAAGTAACTACAACAAAGCTTTAAAGGGGATAAAGACTCACCCTTGAAGAACAACTTTAGAACAGCAACTTCAGAGGAAAAAACCAAGCCAAAACCACTCAAATCCAACCTCCAAGAACCTCAGCCCAATAGTGAAGGTGTTTCACTAGGTGTTTGTGTGCAAAAGTGTGAAGAAATGGCACTTTTGAGCACAAATAAGTGCAAATATAGAGAGAGAATGAGCAATATAGAGAGAGATATATATGTATAGCCCTTAGCCAATTTTCTGAACCTCTGGAAAGGGGGAGGAGCCTCCCCTTATATAGAGCAATGCAATGCAAATCTTGTTTAACAAGCTTGAAATAGCCTCCATCCCTCCATACACGTGTATGGCGGATGGCTCAGTGAAAAACAGCTGGCTCAAAAGATCTAGCACAAAATCTGTTGAAACAAGGTGGCTGCCGGCCATCAGTGGTGGCCAGCAAGGCCAAAGCCATGGCCGACAGTGCACCACAAGAAGCATGCTGAGAGGACCAACACATGGTCCAAAAATGGGGCAAAAAGGATACAGGGTTTGGAAAGCTCAAACCTGTGACGTTCCGCCGCAAAATTCGAGTACTTGATGAGCAATCGAACTTGTCATTGGATGTACCTGCAAGTATATCCAAGTCTCGAGGACGGTAAAAAATGGAGTGTCTACAGCTTGTTGCTGTAAACCTCTACGAGGCTGATTCAGATCTTTGTAAGTCTTTCATTTTGCTTAATAAAATACTATAACTATTCTTCATTTAATCATTGTTTGCTTAATTCTCCTAAACAAAGCCACCAGTAAAAGTCCTCTTCATTGAGGTTGAAAGAACTAAAACACAATCGTCTAATAATTGGTTGGCAATTAACATTCTATAAGGACTGATTGATCCTTGTTGGCACGCTCACAATTACAAAAATAACCTTCGAAAGCCAAAAAAGTCATCATATATTTTTGACACGCTCGGTGGGACTAATTAAAATGGCTAGACATAGGAGACAAGGAGAAAATGAATGCTTGGAAGAAGGCGTGGAAGGAGAGGTAGAAATATCTAATCTAGAGGAAAATGTGATGACACACCCTGTGGAGGCATCTGTCGTATTAGAACCCATGGTCGAACAGACCAGCACTTTGGAATAAGTACCACATGTTCAAAGTTTTGGACGAGGCTAAGGAATTGGACCGTCCATTGTTCCATCTACTCAGCCAATGAATCTATGGGGAGGCCTAGTAGATGCCATGGGACAACAGTTAATGAATACAATAGAGAGATTGACAACATCCTTTTTGGATCGAATGAATGCTCATTAACCAACTAATGCAAGGCATATAGAGGAAAATTCAAATGTCCCTCAGCAAAGATTGGCTAGAGACAAACAGTCTATGCAAAGTAATGGGCATACTAATGGTCAAACTAGTAACCAAAATCATAAAAGACTACCACCTCAGTCTTGGTATGAGCCTCTTTCGAGGCCTATGGCAAATCAAAATGCCTTATTACTTAATAGTGAAGCCATGCAAATTGGTGGATCTGGCCCAACACAAGATAATGGTGTAAGGATGGTTCCAAATCCCATGTTTGAAGCCATACCTGGCACGAGGGGGTTCACTAATCCTTTGTTCAAATTTATACCCGGGGGGTTGGAAGTTTTTCCTACAACTAGAAGAGACACAACACCTGTTCCAGCACTTTTCGCAGGTCCTTTTGCAGAACAGGCTCAAAGAGGTCACCCATACCCCCAACAGTAGCCAGCACCACAGGGACAACCAGTCCCAAATATACTACCCTATGGACCAAGAGGACCCCAGGCACAAGGTTGTCCACCAAATCCTGTGTTTGTTCCTTTAGTAGTGGTTCAACAGGCACAAAATATGGTCCCTAGGGACCAAATTGCTGACATTGTTAGAGAAATGTGTGGATCAATGGCTCGGGGGGTTCAGGCTCCTGTGTATAGGAAACCGTACCTAGAATGGGTAGATAGGGTACATGAATACCCAAGAGGTTTCAGGATACCAGATTTTGCCTTTTTTTATAGGAATGGAAACAAGTCAACGGTTGAGCATATTGCTAGGTTCGCGGCTCAGTGCGGTGAATTTACCAATAATGACTATATGAAATTAAGATTATTCCCAAATTCTCTAATTGGGGGAGCATTTGTATGGGATATTAACCTTACACCTGGCTCTATCCAAACTTGACAACAAATGGAAGAGGCATTTCATACCCAATTCTTCTAAACAGAGCCAGAGGTTTCTATGGCAGACTTAGCAAGATTGAGTCAAAGGCCTGATGAGAAGGCTACTCAGTTTATTGCCAGATTTAAAAGAGCACGAAATAAATGTAGGATCATCTTACCAGAGCCTGAATTTGTGAGATTGGCTCAAAATGGTTTAGAGTTTAGGCTTCGAAAGAAGTTTGACTCAACTGAGTTTAGAGACCTAGTGGAATTAACCTATAAGGTGTCTAGGTATGAAGCATTACTAGAAGAAGAACAAGATCGAAATAATGCATCGTACAAGACGTATTATAGAGATCTTAATTATGAGATTGATGCAGTAGAGATTGTAGGGAAAGAACCTGTGTTCTGTGAGGCATTAATTCATAAAGATACAACAATTGATCAGCAGTTTAAAAAGAAAGACCTTTATAGAAAATATTCTTTCGACTTAACAAAGACAGATGACATTTTTGATCATTTGTTTGCTGTAAATTTCCTAAAGTTACCAAAAGGAGTCAAAATTCCTTCTCTAGAGGAACTTAAAGGAAAAGTGTATTGTAAATGGCATAATTCTTGGTCTCACTCAACTAAAAACTGCATTGTTTTTCGAGATAGGATCCAAAAGCAGATTCAAAAGGAAAGTTTAAAATTCTCAGCTAAAGCGGAAAAGGCCATGGGGATTGATACTAATCCATTCCCAGAAATTAAAGAGATGGCAGCCAATGTTATTATGCCAGACTTCCAGAACTTGTCCTTGAAAGAATTGGAAGAAGTCAATGTGCAGATGCATGTTGCCAGCCAGACAACTGTCAAGAAAGACACTGGAAATCTACCAGCTATTAGACAAGGTTTCTCAGACCAGAGGGAAGACTCTGATGAAGAAGCACTGGATGACGATTCTTTAGAAGCAACTGTCATCCAAAGAATGTGTCCCAGATGCAAGCTGAGCTACAAGTGGTTGAAAGGGCTTCCAATTGATGGGAAGCAATATTACAAGGATGTGCAGAGACGTCCTAAACCAACCAGTGCTTATAACAAAAGGCCATATCTAACTAGTATTAGGCAGCAGCCATTAATGGCTGAGCCAACAGCCGCTAGAATGCATTCTAAAGGCAAGAGGTCTTTATATGAGTCCAAACCACCTAATTATTACAGAATGGAGAGTGGTCATCTTGAAAGGAGACCAAAGAAGGGTTCAGTTTATAGGATCAAAGCCAGAGATTGGCCTCCTAGACCAGCCTCACGCAGGACGGAAAGCGGCCACCTTCATCAAAGACCCGAGTTAGGCCTGAAACAGGGAGTTAGGGCCAAGCAGTGGCCTTCATAGCCAGCTTCGAAGATGGCTTCGAAGGAAGAAAGAAACAGTTCAACAGCTGGGTTAGTAGGTTCGTAGGTACCTGGAGTTCCAGATTGGTTTTTCATACAGAACAAACCGAGGGAGATGTCTACCCAAAGAAATGTTGTTGGAAACCAAGGTAGGATGGTCAAACCTCCTTTAGTGGCTCTAAACAATTGGGTATTGCTTAAGCACCCAAAAACAAAAGAACCAAATATGGTCCCAGTGATTTCCAGGTCCCAAAGAAGAAAGATCTAATGAAGGTACACTCAGTACCAGAAGGATCTGAAAGAAGGTGGAGAAAGTTCTTCATTGGTTTAGCTAAAGAGCCAAGTAGAAGGAGAAGAAGATTTAAAATTAGACCATAATCTAAAATCGACTCTTCTAGACAAAAGAAGTTGTAGCAGGGAGCAGTTGGCCAAAGTTCATTCCGAACTAAAGGCCAATGAAAGATCCAGCTTGGTAGGATTGTAAAAAGTTTTGATGGAAAGTACTAGTGAGATAGAAGATGAAGTCGTCCCAGGCCAAAGGAAAAGGATGGTTGAGGAAGAAATGTTTGAAGCCTTCATGGCTGAACAGACATTTTTGGTCGAAAAACCAATAGAAACAGACCATTCAACGAAAGTTACTAATACAGAAGTGCCAGAATGCAGTATGGAGGACGCTTCTGAAGTAATTGAACAAGTTGACCAAGAGGGAAAGCAGGTACAGCCAGTCGTCCAATTTGGCTCGTTTCCTCCAGTGTCAGTGAATATGGTGCTTATATTACCACAGGAGTTTCAAGCTGAAGATGAAAAACAAGGTCAGGAGATTGACCCAATTCCAGTCTCCAGTGAAGACTCACAAGTAAGTATGGTGCAAGACGAATCCGAAGTAGCCACACCAATGGAAACTGAAAACGAGAGTGAGGAAGAGGTAAGTATTAACTTCTCATACCCTTTTGAGTATCCCATGACGTCCATGACACAGTATGTCAAACCCTTGTATATCAAGGCCTTTTTCGATGGAATACAGATGAATCGGGTGTTGGCGGATAACAGAGCAGCAGTAAACCTGTTTCCAAAATCTTCGTTGAAGAAACTAGGAAAGAAAAACCCAAACTAATCCCAACCAAGATGACCATTCTTTGGTTTCTTTGAGAGACAAACAGATGGCCCAAGGTATTTTGCCCATCAACCTGAGTGTGGGAACTAGGGACTGCATGACAGCATTCTTCGTTATCGACAGCAATGCTAAGTATAATGCTTTACTTGGAAGAGATTAGATTCACACCAACAAATGTGTGCCTTCCTCTTTAGATCAAAAAATCATGATGGCCTTGTGCAATGGAGAGACGAAAGAGATCAATGCAGATCCTCAACCCTTCATAGCTTGTGCAGATTTTGCAGAGGCCAAATTATATACTGAAATAGTGGCACCACTGAGTGTACTGAGAAAACCTGATAGATCAGCCGAAGTGACGGCTGATGAAGAATTTGCACATCTAAAGCACTTGTTCTAGGAGAGTGCTGATGAAGAGTTTGTCGTTAAGGATGACAATGATGCCTGGTTGTAGGCAAAGAGATGAAACCCAAGAAGCCAGGTCTTTAGCTCTAATTAAGTTCTCAGTATTGGATGTAAAATCAATAGTCCAGAAAATGCAAGAGCAAGAGAAAAAAGCCATGATGATTGGTTGTAAGAAAGAACAACAACAGGTCAGATTTTTGGTCTTAAATAAATATTGTGCTTTAGACATTGAAACAAAAGTCTAGAAGATATAGGAGGAAGAAGTCTTGTGGACAGACTTTGTCTATGAGGAGGAGGGTAAAGATGTTGAATCAAAGAAACTGGTAGCAGAACAAAGCAAGGAGATTACTTCGAGGTCAGAAGGAATCAGAGAATGAGCATCAGTAAGTTCTCAGATACAAGACCCCTTGGAAGAAGTAAATTTAGGGAAAGGTTCTATACAATAGCCCACCTATATAACTGCTTGGTTGAATGCTTTTGACAGAGACCAGTTGTTGGTTGTTTTGAAGAAATATAAAGATTTTTTTGCATGGTCTTATAATGAACTACTAGGATTAGATAGGTCATTAGTAGAACATAGACTCCCTATGAGGCCTAATTTTAAGCCATACAAACAAAAACCAAGAAGAATGAGTCCAGAAGTGATTCAGAAAGTTAAGGAGGAAATTCTTAGACTCCTCAAGGCAGGTTTTATTAGGACAGCCAGGTACGTTGAATGGCTATCTAATATTGTGTCTATAGTTAAGAAGAATGGTAAAATGAGGGTATGCATCGATTTCAAAAACTTGAATCTAGCAACTCTAAAAGATGAGTATCCTATGCCTATAGTAGATTTGTTGGTAGACAGTTCCGCAGGGCATCAAATTTTGTCAATGATGGATGGGCACTCTGGTTATAACCAAATCTGCATGGCAGAGGAGGATGTCCACAAGACAGCATTCAGATGTCCTGGGAATATTGGCACCTTCGAATGGGTTAAAATGCCATTTGGCCTGAAGAATGTTGGGGCTACATATCAGAGGGCTATGAATACTATCTTTCATGACCTCATTGGAGGGTATTTAGAGTGTTATATTGATGACATTGTAGTGAAATCCCAATCCATGGAGAAACATTTGCTTCACTTAGAAGCAACTTTTGAAAGAATGAGAAAATTTAAGTTAAAACTCAATCTTCTTAAATGTACTTTTGGCATATCATCTAGAAACTTCTTGGGCTATGTAGTACACAAGAAAGGAATACAGATTGACCAGAATAAAGCCAAAGCCATCATTGAAGCTAGACCTCCATCAAGTAAGAAAGGATTACAAAAGTTTCTTGGACAGGTTAATTTTCTTTGAAGATTCATTTCTAATACTGCAGGGAAAACTAAAGTATTTTCTTCCTTGTTAAGGCTAAAAAATAAAGAGGAGTTTGTGTGGACAGCAGAGCATCAAACTGCTTTCGAAGGAATCAAAACCTACTTGGCCAACCCTTCAGTGCTGATGCCACCAAAGGGTAATAAGCAAATGATTCATTTGGAGTTTTCTTAGCCCAAGACAATGAAGAAGGTAAGGAGCAAGCTGTTTATTACCTTAGTAGGTTTCTAAATTCTTGTGAATGTAAATACTCAGTTGTAGAAAAGTTATGCCTTGCATTGTATTTTGCTGCAATGAAATTAAGATACTATCTTTTGCCTACAACTGTCTTGGTAATTGCAACCACAGATTTGATTAAATATATGTTATCTAGACCCATATTGAGGGGAAGAATTGGCAAATGGATACTAGCTTTATTAGAATTTCATCTAGAATATGTTCCCCAAAAGGCAGTAAAAGGATAAGTTTTAGCTAATTTTGTGGCAGACCATCCATGTCAAACAGAAAGCCAAGAGATAATGGAACTTGGTATGGCTAGTGTCGAACCATGGCAAATGTGGTTCGATAGATCAAAAGCCAATGGTTTAACTGGAATTGGTGTAGTAATTAAGTCACCACAAGGAGTAGAAACCACACATGGTTTCAGAGTGGATGAAATTACTTATTCCAATAATCAAGCTAAATATGAAGCCTTAATAATGGGACTGGAAATACTTATTGGATTACAAGCTCATGCAGTTGACATATTTGGAGATTCTTAATTGGTAGTTAACCAGGTGAAAGGGATTTTCAAATGTCAAAGTATAAGCATGTTGCCATACTATGTTGTTGTATTACATCTGCTTTCTCAATTTCAGATAGCAAATGTAACTCATGTCCCAAGATTCTTTAATAATAAAGCTAATGATGTGGCTCAGAAAGTTTCGAATTCAAGGGAAGGGATAATACTCAAAGAGACATAAGCCAAACAACATATCAGAAAGTAGTACCACCCTTAAATAAAAGGAATGTGGTCTTGGAAGTCAATCGTAATGACTTACAAGAACAAGATTGAAGGCACCCAATAATGCAGTATCTGGCTGGCCCATCTTCGAAAGCCAGCAGAAAAATTAGATTGCAGTCTATGCAATACATAATGTATGGTAATGCTCTCTACAAAAGAGAGGGAGATGGGTTATTGTTGGAATGTTTAGGCCCAAAGAAAGCATTGACAGCTATGGCTGAGGTTCATGAAGGCATCTGTGGTGCTCATCAGCCTGGTGTGAAGATGAGATGGCTGCTTCGAAGGCATTCCTACTATTGGCCAACTATTCTTAAAGACTGCATAGAATATGCAAGAGGTTGCCCGGCATGCCAAAAGCATGGCACAATAAGGCACGTGCCCATAACTGACCTGCATACAGTTGTGAAGCCTTGGCCATTTAGAGGATGGACCATGGATATAATGGGAAAAATACACCTACTCTCTTCGAAGCATCATTGTTTTATTTTAGTGGCCACTAATTACTTCACTAAGTGGGTTGAAGCTAAGCCATACAAGGCTGTAGACCAGACTGAAGTCATTGGATTCATTAAGGAATTAATCCATAGATTTGGTATCCCACAGACTATAACTGTTGATAATAGGACTGTATTTGATGGGAAAATGGTAAAGTCTTTTGTGGCAGAGTTTGTAATTATCCTTGTTAATTCCACCCCCTATTATGCACAAGCCAATGGTCAAGCTGAACCATCCAATAAGTCTTTGAAAAAAAGGAATACAAAAAGTTGTAGAAGACAATCTTAGGGATTGACATAACTTATTGTTGGATGTATTGTGGGCTTATAGGACTTCTCCAAGGCCAAGCACATGAATCACTCCTTATGCCTTAGTATATGGGCATGATGCAGTGCTACCTCTGGAAATTAATGTTAAGTCCTTAAGGGTGAGATGCCAAGACCAGTTAGATCTTGAGCAATACCATCAGAGTATGTGTTTGTAATTAGAAAGTATAAATGAAGTTAGGATTTTGGCATTAAATAGCATTCTTTTCCAAAAGAAGAAAGTAACCAAAAACTATAATAAGAAAGTCAAGCACATTAGTTTTGATGAAGGTGATTTGGTATCGAAGACAATACTCCCAATAGGGATTAAAAGCCACAAGTTTGGCAAATGGTCACCTAACTGGGAAGGACCATATCAAGTTCATAAAGTCTTGCCTATGGAAGCATATCATTTGAAAAATTTGAATGGATATGTACATCCCAAGAAAATTAATGGCAGATATTTGAAGCCTTATTATCCAACCGTATAGGAAATACAAAGAATAGAATAAGTGCTAAATAAAAGAACATGAGAACACTCAAATGATAAATAAGAATTTTTATTTCATAAAGAGTTGAATACATGTAGCCATAGATTGGCCCAGAAGTCAGTATAATGTCTCAGTTGTTCTTTTACAATAGATGCTCTATTCTGAAGTGATGGGAACAACTAAATGACTGTAGCCATCTCCTGCTTTCAATCAGCCAGTCCTTGATTGGTAATCTGCAATTTGGTGGTAGTTCGATCTAAAGCTTGGTTGACTGCTGATAGCTCCTCTTCAAGTTGAGTTTTATTCTCCAATAGTTGAGCTCGAAATTGGGAGACAGAGGAATATTGTTCCTTCAATTCGGACACCTCAATATGTACTTTGGAAACAAAGCTCCGATCCCTCACCAATTTCTCCTCTGCAGCCTTGGTAGCATGGCAAATGTTGATGTAAAAATCGATGGTGGCTGCTGCCTGAGACAAATGACCTGAGACAGTCATGCCGGATTGCTCAACAATCTTGCAACACTAGAGGAAGCCATTTTTTATTATAGGCCTTTGTAAAACTTCGAAACGAATCCTCGAAAAGGATTTCAGCAGCTCCAGACAGCTGTCCAAGTCTATTGGAGGCAAGAAAGTCTTACTACTGGTGGAAGAACTCTCAAAAATTTCTAGCAGAGAATCAGCCAAAACTAATGGCTCAGTTTCATTGTTAGCCATTGGAGAGGTAGAAGGTATGTCAAAGAGACTAGCTAGTCTAGCTTCGAAGATGTCCACCTTATCCGTGGACATGGAAGGTGCAGAAAGAGCTCTGGTAGAAGGAAGAAATGACTGCATAGGAATAGGAGAAGAGAGTGGAGCATCTTTAGCAGTCTCTATAGTTTTGGCCACCAATAGATCGAGGAAAGAAGGGCTGGAACTAGGCAGAGATAATGGACCATGAGTTGGAGTGTTACTAGTACCCTCTCTATAGGAATCAGTTATCAGTAAAGATGATGTTACCGCTGGAATTTCCTTAGGAAGAGAAGGAGGGAAGTACAGGGTTAAGCCAAAAGAAAGAGATATAGGAATACTTGGCCGCAAGAAGGGTATGGAAAATATAGGGATAGAAAGTGGAAGTATTATCTGAATAGGCTCCACATTTTGAGGTTGTTCAACTTCAACCGAAACTGAAAGAGTCCTTATTGGGAGGATAGGCACAGTAGTTGTCACTGCAAAAAACAATGTTAAGTCTCAATATTAACAATTTGGGAAAAGAAAGTGGAGACATGAAAGGAAATTACTGGTTTCGGAAGTGGTGGCAATAACGGGAGAGTTACAGAGGAAATAATGCTCGGTAGTGTGTTGCCTTCTCACTGTTTCTCTTTGGGTTGCATCAGTGGCCTCATCCCTTAGTAATTATCGTTGTCACCTTTTTTCAGCTCTTTGAAAAACAATTATTTCTTTGGAGTGTTCCTCCTCTACTACTTTGACAGCTGCCTCATGAGTGGGGTCTTCGACCAAATCAGAAGGGGAGACAGTCATCTTCTTTCTCTTTTTTCTCTGTAGTGGTATTTCCTGCTCTTTCTCAATCTCTCTCTCTCTCTCTTCAATCTGAGACTCAGACTCTTCAAGAGTGAGTATTAGCTTCCTTTTCTTTTTTTGCTGATCTTTGTCTTTGAGAATAGCTAGAGCTTCAGCTCTCTTAAGAGATTCTTCTTGTGGAGACCCTATACCAAAAGGTATGAATGTAAAGGAAACAAACAGAAAAGTCTAAAAGAAAAGAAACCTGAAAATACATACATTTTTCGAAGCAGCTCTGGCAACTCTAGCAGGAGGAGGTGAGGTTGTAGGAACAGTCTTAGCAGCTGTGGAAAGAAAGGGAATGTTCCCGACTGTTGTTGGTTTAGCCTTCTACCTAGTCCTATCAGTAAATCATGAGGATGTATTGCTAGATGCACTTCCATATTGGCTGTCCACCAATTTTGAAATCTCTTTAAAGCCAAGCCAGAGGAGAGGAAGGGAACAAATTTGAACTCACTCAAATCCTTCAACAGCTTAAATGTTACCTCCTCTAGTTTGGATTTGGGTACTTTTAGGTCTCTAGCTGTGAGATGGACATTCGAGAGACTGCAGAGTAGAATAGGAATCCCTTGAGTAAGCCCAAATTGCCTGACAAACTGGGAAGGGCAGTATACCTCAGATATGCACTTATAAGCTCGAGGGTTTAAAGTGCCAATAAAAAGTTCCCTTGGTAACAAAATAGAAGCCCATATGTCTTGGTGCGATAGAATGAAACACTGTTTATTAGCCAAGAATGTCTTTAGCCAAATTGGCCCCTTATTGGCATCAAAGGGAGAGAAACATGGAGCTGATGGAAAAAAGTGAGGTAATAGGCAAATGAAGCAGAATAAAGAACAATTCTAGGATATTTTTCCCCATAAGTACTAGGATCCTAAACTAGGAATTTTAAGCATTTGGGATGCAAATCAGTAAAGTAAGCGAAGAGCCAGAGTTGGAGCACCCAAAGGGGACCTCCTTGGTTGATATCAAGAGGTTTCTCACAAAATTGGGAGCAGGCTCTATAAACATGGCCTAAGAGATAAGGGGCCAAGGCTATGCGTTTCTTCAAAATAAGGGCCTTTGCAAGTGGAGCAAATTCAGGCATAATTCGTTGGGATGATGTACAAAAAAGAAATTTACACAACCAATATAAAATAAAAGAGAAGAGTTCTAGATCACCCACAGGACCTACCTTCTTGTTTTTAGCCTTTACGAAATCACTAAAAGAAGAATTCAAAGACGGCAGAGAAAATTTAACCGAAAGGTCTAGGTAACTGGGTGTGAAAGTGGTTCCAAGGGGCGAAAGCCCTAAGAGATGGTAGATATCAAGAACGGTGGGAGCCATCATACCACAACGAAACTGGAAAAAGTTAAAAGTCATGTTCCAGAAACAAAGAGCGGCAGGAATTAAAAAAGGGTCTTCAGGGATAATAAACCTGGAAAGACGAAGGGCATCGAGGATGCAGAGTTCTTGTAAGTCCCATTCTCTTATAGGCACAACCCTGTCGTACCACTTCTCCCATTTAGCCCTCAATGTCGGCCAGCAGCGGTGAGGTCGGTTCATTCTCCAATTTCCCCAGTCGAGGCCCCCTTCATAGAGAAAAAAGTGGTCTTCCAAACGAGGGTATAAAGCTGGAAGTTGAGCGGGAGCTTGTTGAAAGATGGGACCTAGGACATATTCTTATTTGTCGCTATGGCGAGGAACAAAGAGGCGTCCGTCTATGGCACTTGACACATCAGTTGTAAATTTGGCGATCTCTTCCTTAATACATCTTTTCAAAGCCATGGTTGAGCTTATATGTTCGCCAGACAGTACTTTCAGTGAAGAAGAATCCATTGGTGACGAGCAACAAGGAACAGAGGATTAGTAGAAGGGAAATGTTTGTGTATTCAATAAACGAGTAAATTCAGAGCACGAATAAAAATGTTTTTAAAACCTTTGTGTTTGGAAAATATATCGTGGAATTCGTAAAGAAGTACTAAAAGTACAGATACGAAAAGTTCCCCTTAATATTGATAACTTTGGAGGGAAACACATCTCAAATACTGATGTCAGCTTCGAAATAACATATTTGGCTTCGAAACCAGATTTTGGTGCAAGAGTCAAATAACAAACGGCTTCGAAACTAGGAAGCCGACTTCGAAGCACATTCCACGCCTAAGGATGCAAGAATGCTCAAGTATTTGTTTACATCAAAAGGATTGAGAACCTGTTTTAGGGTTTCCTAGTGAGAATAAATCCTTCGAAGCAGAACTTGGAATCCCTCAAGGTTAGGAATATCTTGTTCTAAGTTCCAAGCCAATAATTGGTTTGATAATATCCAGGATAGATTGCTCTTTTAGAATAAAACAATGCAGTCACTAAAGGAGGCCTCTATGTTTTTGAAAATATGAACTAATGTTCGAAGCAAAAATGATCAATTTAAAAATGATTGATTGTACTAACCATATGGTAAATATGGTTAAAACGAGCTTTAAGGAGCATGGTTGTTAAATTCGAGGCTTTAATTCTGAAAGGGGACCTCCATATTTTAGAAGAAGTCAAATTGGTTTCCAAATATTTCTTTGATTGTCAAGTTTCGAAAAGAAAATTGGTGAATTCGAAGCCATAATTTTGATTTGTCCCAGATAAGTGGAGTAAAATTAGACCATACCAAGTAAAAGAAATCTTTCCGCTTTATTAAGATAAGTATGATTACATCAGAAGCCTTGCCTAGGCACATATTCAAGTTCATAAAAGTAAGGAATAGAATAAATAACAAGATCATGGAACTCCAGCTATGGTCAATTAGCTTCTGTTCTTTCTTTATTCTGTCTTCTATCTTCTCCAGGCTAAGATGCTGAAGTTGATATGCTCTTACTTGGTAAAAAGGTTTTTCAGCTTTTATTTCAAACTCTGTCTCTTTTAGCCCTTGTTCTGTCTCGTCCATATCCAGGTCATCCTAGTATGCAGAATCTTTATTCTTGAAATCATCGTATTCATCAATGAGGTTCTCCGCTTCATACCGGGTATGAACTTGATTGGCTGAGATTTGGTCCAAGGATTGAGTAGTGGCGACAGAATTGTGATGCCAATGAAAGAGTAGGGAGAGTTGGTCCAAGAACATTTGAAGTTCTGCCTGGGTGATGGGGTTGAGAATATGACCCCGGGTCATAATGTCACAAGCCCATTGAAAGTTCTTAAGAGGAACATTGTCCTCAAGAACATTAAAGGGCAAATGGGAAAAAGTCACAAGCAGAAGTTGGGCTTGCTTTCGCTAATCTTTAGTAGGAGGAGATGGAGGGTGATAGGAAAAGAGAAATTGGTCGTTAGAGAGAGTATGCCTCAATTCCTCCATCCAATGAGGGTCTTGTGGAAGAGGAGGTGCAAGAGTTTTCATCTCGAAAGTAGGAGGGAATCGAGGGCTATTGACGATGTCAAGCCAGTCAGAAGAGCAAAGTTTAGCCTTCTGAGCCAAGAATGAAGGGTTATACCCTTGTGCCTCTTCCGGGTGAGGAGTGGCATGTACTATTTTCGTAGGCATGGAAGATGTGTACCACGCTACGAGTAGGTTGTCTTCCAAACAACGTCGGCGATCGATGGGCACGTAGGGATAAACCACCGAACTCCGAGCATCGGAAGGTAATTCTAGAGGGTCAATGAACTCGACAAAATGATGGTTGACTCGCTCTCTTAATTTCGGCCAGCTTCCCCAACCAAAAGCCCCAAAAGAGGAAGAAGTTGTAGCTTCATCCCATCCAGAAGGCTTTGGGTCAGAGGAGGAACTTCTCATGTCCATATTTGCAAATTTTTGAATCAAAGGATTGTGGACAGTGTGTTCGTAATCCAAAGGTTGATAATTTGCAAAAGCTTCCATGACTTGAATATACAACGGTTACTCACATTTAAATTCAAAATCAGAAGGGAAGCCTAACTGCAGGTATTGGCATAGTGGAGCTAACTATAAGGCAACATGATCAGCGATTATGGAGGAGCGGTTCGACAGTTAGAAGTGCAGTTCGATGGTTATCCTTGAGAAGTATAATAGCAAAGAAGGCCCCAGAAAAAGCCCCAGATTCAAATCCATAAAACCAGTTTTATTCTACTTTATTTCTTTTCCAGTTTCTACATTTCTTGTTCTTTATATTTCCGTACTTCAAATTCCTGCACTACATTTCTTTCATAGAAGTAGTTTTCAAGTAGCTTGTTGCTGTAAACCTCTACGAGGTTGATTCGTAGCTTGTAAGTCTTTCATTTTGCTTGATGAAATACTAAAACTGTTCTTCATTTAATCATTGTTTGCTTAATTCTCCTAAACAAAGCCACCAATAAAAGTTCTTTCATTGAGGCTGAAAGAACTAAAACACAATCGTCTGATAATTGGCTAGTAATTAACATTCTGTAAGGACTGATTGATCCTTACTGGCACGCTCACAATTACAAAAATAACATTCGAAAGCCAAAAAAGCCAACAGATTTAAATGAGATGATGTGATTTAAATAAGATAGTGACTTGTTGACTTTTTAGATTTTTTGTATTATGCCAAACTAGGCCTTAGGGTTTGTTTGGGAAGTGGGTTGGCTTTTTGATTTTGACTATTTTAGCCTGAGGCTAAAAAGCCTAGTTTGGAAAGAGCATTTGACTTTTTTGACTTTTTTGTGAAAGAAAGAATGTAATAATTATGGATTGGATGTGATATTTTGTCTTATTAGGCTAAAAGGCTTATTTTGTTTTTTGTGACTATTTTTGCCAAAACCCACAAAACCCACTTCCCAAACATAGGCTTAATTTTTTTTTTTTAACTCTTGACAAATAATTTGATGATTTAATGATAAAGGTTATTTTGGGTATGACTTATAATTTAATTTTTTTTGTTTATTATGAAAAGAAATACAGAAAAATGGGAGGTGATGAGATTTAAATAAGTAAATAAGTCGATAAACAACTCAAGCTTAGGGGTTGTTTGGAATGTGTTATATATGCACTTTTTGAATTTTTGGCTAAAAAGTATAAAAAAAAAAAAAGATATAGATTTGGGATAACTTTTTGACTTTTTACGAAAAGATATGTAATAAAATCAAAATGATCATTCTATTTTTGTTGACTTTTTGACTTTTAACTTTTTAACTTTTGAATGATTAAATTCAAAGGGCAAAATAATAATTTTGTCTTTTAGACTTCTCCCATAAATTTCCTCCAAATAATATGAATTTTTTAATTTTTTAATAATTTTTTAACATTTTAACTTTTATAAATTATCTCAAACCAATCCTTAGTTTCGAAACACAAAAAATAAATTGCTTGTTAACTTATTCCTATCAAATTACCTTCTTACTTTTCTGTATGTATTTTTTTATAATAAATAAAAGAAGTCAAAAAATAAAATTGCCAAATCAGCTAGTAAAAATTGATTTACCAAACGCCCTTCGGCAACCCAAAAAAACGGGAAGAAGACAAAAAAAAATAAATAAAAATCATGAATTTGTGAAAGTGCTAGGAGGGTCAAACTAATGACTTCATTGAAAACAAAGCATGTTAATCTTTTTAATAATAATATATGCATAAATTAATATATTAACTTATATATTAATTATTAATTTATATATTAATAAATAATGTGACAAAAATTTAAATATTTATAATTTATATAATATATATGATCAATAATATTAATTAATATATTAATATATATATTAATTAATACATATAGCATTACCATATCTTTTTGTGATTTAGACTGAAGCAATTAGTATATGTTGGTCTTTTTCTTTGCCGTGATTGATGACTTGGGGGGATAGAACCGACTTGGTTCACCAATGGGAGAATTTGAGGTAATTAGTGGGAGGTTTCTAAGAACTATTTCACATATTAAAAATGAAATTTAATAAGAAAATGATATAAATAACGAATAGATCTAATTTGATTGGTCAAAACTTTTACATCTCATTATGAGATTAGTAATTTGAATTTTTCTACATACTCCTAGTGTATTGTAGTCAATCGCTTAACCTAATATTTCTCATATATTTGTATTTTTTTTTTTTTGGTTTAGTGATTAGGAGTGTTTTGGGTTAGTTTTTGCGCACTTTGATTAATCTTCTTTTTAATTCAATCAAAAGCAGATTGTCTACATGAAAACTAAGAAATTCACGAGAAATCATTTTCTCATATCCTAACCCTAAAAATTGAATATTAAGCAATTGTGTGAGGAAGACACCCCGCCAGCCACTTTGTGACAACTTTCTATCTCCTACTAATTAACAAAAAAAAAAAAAAAAAGAAAAAATTACAAAAAAAAACTGGGAGAATTTGACCCTTATACAAAAATAAATTCTGAAGTTTTGATTTTGTCAACGTAAACCTATTATTTTAATTTATTTTTAATCTAAATTACATGCATATTTTCATTAAGTAAAATTAATCAAAAAAATAATATTTTAATCATTAAACTCAACTAAAAATTATATGTTTGATATTTTATACACATACATTAAATTTAATGGTTAAAATATATTTTTTTGTCGATTTACTTAATTGAAATTGACAAATGATTTAGATAAAAATCAAATCAAACGATTAGTATTCAAATTAATAAAATTAAAATATTATTTAGTTACAATAGTCAAACTCCATAATTTTTTTTATGTAATTTGTCAAAAAAAAAATATTATTACCATCTAATCATTAAAGAAGGAAAGAAGAAAAATCCGAGGTAGCAGGTGTGGAGGATGGGTGGTTTGGAAATTTGAATAGTAACTAGTACACAACAATTGACCCTAAGACAATCCTAATAATATTCCATGATAGACATGGCATGGACTCACTATTATATATTTCTTTGCTAACAAACAGTTTGTTATCTGTTTCCGCTGTTGCTTTCAAATATTACGGTGGTTTTTTTTTTTTTGTTTTGTATGTGGTTCAATGAATTCAACCCACCAAACACACTTGCTTGGATAATTCACTAGTAATAATATTGGAATTAAATTCAATGAATCGTACACTTAACATGTCTTATGTTTGATTTTTACACGTGCATGCATATTTTTAACTATTGTAATTGTAAGTATCTAATCTGGACATTTGACTTAATAATTGTGTGACATTTTTTCGGGTGTGAGATCTCAAATTTAACTTTTATATAGAGAGGAGTTTGATATTTTTGTGAATAAATATTGATCATGTTCAACTGGGGCGATCAATAGAGCGATCTTGGCTTATTATAGTAATTTTAATGCTATTAACTTACTAAGTATGGCAATATATATATATATATATAATGATATGGGATTAGGAGATTAGTAATCTCATGGAATATGCGATTCACAATTTAATTCTAGAAGGTTAAACATTACCTCATCATTAGTTTACAGACCACCAAAGTTACTTTTCATATAATGAAACTTTTTAGACAGTTTTGTAGATTTAAATTTGACCAACTAATACTCCACACCAGTATACACAAACACAATTAATTTTACATTTTTTCAACTTAATAGCATAAGGATAGACATTCCTCATGTTTACATCTCAACATGAAAGAACTTGTGGAAGTCATAGAGCCTACCACATATTATGTTTCAATGATCTAGACTATTCATATTTTAGAACTCGTTGAGTAGAATATTCATACAAAAAATTAAAATGATTGAATATTAGTAGCTATATATTCAAATCAAATTTGTATTACAAAAAATGGATGGTTATATACTTGAAATTATATTTATCATCATTTTTTAAAAACAAATATGATTCAAATATGTAGCTACTGATATTTAATTATCTTAATTTTTTGTATGAATATTTTATTTAACAAATCTAAAAGGGTGAACGGTTTTGATCACCGAAATCGATTTCACAATGAGTATACCAAATTCAAACGCTTTCTCAAGCTGTAAAGAAGCCAAACCTATACCATAATACTCATTATGGCACTTGAACCAAATTAAGCAATCAAACATGGAAATTGAATGAAGGAAAAGACTATGGTACATATAACGATTCTGATTTAAATTCGACCCATTTATTACTTTTGGATCCGAGAACCTGTGTATTTAACTGTTGTTCAACTCATTTCCATCTTCTTGTTTATTGAGTTTGGCTTTTGGGAGTTTTGGTTGTGTTTGAAACATAATGGGAAGTTAGTTTTTCAAAATATTGTTGCCCAGAATTTTCCTTCTTCGCTTGAGCGGCTTTTTGCAGTCTGCAAAACTACTGGGAGTTTGGATTCTTTGCTTGAGCGATCTTTCTTGCGCTCGAGCAAACTTTTGCAGGTCTGAAACTACTGGGAGGGGGTCATTGTACGCTCGAGTGGTTTTGATCGCTCGAGCAATGTCACTTATTATGTCTGTCACTCGAGCGACCATTCCTTCGCTCAAGCGGTTTGTGCATATATCAATCCGAGAGGAAGACTTTTTTGATCACTTTTTCATCTATTTCTCTCTCTAAACATTGCAAAACCCTAGATCTACTCCCTATCTCTCTCTCTAGTTCTTGAGCTTTTGCACCAAATACTTCCAATCCGTGAGTTTTCTCACCTTAGTCCTTTGGAGATAAACGTTTAGCATGTCGAGGATTTCGTTTTGATTGGAGCATCTAGTGTTTTTGTCACCGTCAAATTTTATCCATCTTCTATTTGTATCTTCTACTTTAAGGTACACTACAACATTTTTTTAGTTTAGTGACATTTGAAAGTGCCACAAAACTATTCTTCTAATGACATTTTTTGGTCTTGTGGCATTTTGAACAAGTGCCACTTCTATCGGTGCCATGGTAGATACGAGTGCCACGGTAGATATTTGCAAGTGCCACTGCACCATTATGGCTGAAAACTTTCAATGACATTTTAATATCATGGTAGATATTATTTGTGGCACTATCAAGCGCCATTAAAAAAAGAGTTAGTGACACTTGTAAGTGTCATTACACCATCAAGACTAAAACCTTTCAGTGACACTTTAATGTCATGGTAAGCACTATTCGTGATGCTATCAAGTGTCATTCATGACGATAATTCGTTGTAGAACAATTTGATCCGCTCTTGCGGAGACTCGAATCGCCAACCTTCCGCACCATAAACCTTATACACCACACTCTTCCCACTACACCTCTATAGCACCACATGATTATATATGCAATATATATTATTTATATAGTACATTCATCCATATTAATATAAAAGTATATGTATAAATATAATTATTTTATTGAACATAATTTATGTAAAATAAACTATTTACTACCAAAATAAAAAAAAGACTACTTTTGGCGACTAAAAATATTTTTTAGTCGCCAATTCTATACTTTTGGCTATTAATTATTTTTTAGTTGCTAAAAAACTTAACTTTTGTCAACCAAAATCAAATTTGGTAGCCGAATATGCACTTTCAGCTACCAAAATTTTGGTCACCAAAAAATTTTATTCCCGCCTTAGGATTTTAGTTCTCCTGCGCTAAAAATGACCACTTTTGGCGACTAAACTTATTTTTTAGTCGCCAATTGTAGACTTTTGGCTACTAAAATTTTTTTTGGCACCAAAAAGCTTTACTTTTAGCTACTAAAATTTTTTTAGTTGGTAAAACTCATATAATCAGCGACCAAACTTATTTTTAGTCGCCAATTGTAGACTTTTGGCTACTAAATTTTTTTAGTCGCCAAAAAACTTTACTTTGAGCTACTTTTTTAGTCACTAAAACCCATATAATCAGCGACCAAACTTAGTTTTAGTCGCCAATTGTAGACTTTTGGCTACTAAAATTGTTTAGTTGCCAAAAAGCTTTACTTTTGGCAACTAATGTTGTTTTGGTCGCTGAAAGCTTTTAGCGACCAAATTTTTTTGGTCAGGAAATTTAGTCGCCGAATATGCTTTTTCCTGTAGTATATATTGAGTTTAATTCATTTATTTTTAATCATTTACTGCATTTTAAAAATTTAGAAAATATATTGACATTTTTTGGTTTTTAAAAAATGTCATTACAAGCTTGGAAAGTTTTTGGCTTAGTGGCATTTCTCAAAATGCTATAAAATATTTGTTTATGACACTTTTCACCTACTTGCCATAAAAAGTAATTTGCACCTACCTACTGTCCTGACATTTTTTAAAAAATTTCATTGCAACTAAAGTTTAGTGGCATCTGTTAGTAAATGTCACGAACATAAATTTTTGTGTCATTATTTTATAAAATGTCATAAAATTAATGTGACATTTCTTTATTGAAATGCCACTAGAGCCTTATATGTTTTGTGGTTCTGTGGCATTTTTCTAAAACATTTAATGCCAATTTTTATTTTTGTGGCATTTTCTAAAAACATGCTACTAGTGTAGTATCACTAAAGTGTAAATTTGTTGTAGTGACATTTTTGTTGTAGTGAAGTGACACTTTTTTTAATTGAAATGCCACTAGAGCCTTGTATGTTTGTGGCTCTATGACATTTTTCTAAAAAATGCCACCAAATATTCTTTTTGTGACATTTTTTAAGAGCATGCCACTAGTATGATGTCATTAAAATATGTTTTTGTTGTAGTGTTGTAACACTTGTTCATTGAAATGTCACTAGAGCCTTTTATATTTGTCGTTTTGTGGCATTTTTCAAAAACGTGCCACTAAATATCATTTTTGTGGCATTTTCTAAAAATATGCCACTAGTGTAGTGCCACTAAAGTATGTTTTTGTTGTAGTTTTGTGACACTTGTTCATTGAAATGTCACTAGAGCTTTTTATGTTTGTTGTTTTGTGGCATTTTTCAAAAACGTGCCACTAAATATCATTTTTTGTGGCATTTTCTAAAAATATGCCACTAGTGTAGTGCCACTAAAGTATGTTTTTGTTGTAGTGGTAAGGATTTCTT
The DNA here is from genome assembly GCA_025200525.1 of Camellia lanceoleosa. Classification (NCBI taxonomy): domain Eukaryota; kingdom Viridiplantae; phylum Streptophyta; class Magnoliopsida; order Ericales; family Theaceae; genus Camellia; species Camellia lanceoleosa. The sequence goes on along the minus strand of CM045759.1, from coordinate 124,305,596 downwards.
TGACTCTTTTTTTATGATTTTTAGATAAGTTATTTATCTTTTCAAAAGGGTAATGTGTTTAGAAAATTTTGGTAAAATCTAGGGTTTGGTTTGAAATCAAAAGAAGGGTTTTCCAAATTGATTCTTGAAAATGATTGTAGGTATATGGCTGTAGATGAGTTGTGTGGAAATGATGGAAAGTTTTTCTCAAAATTGATTTTTGAAAGAAAAGGGATTTTCGCTCTAATTTTGGATATTGGAAATTGTTAAAAGGGAAATGGAAAATGATGTTGAATATTGTGAAATTGGAATAATAATTATGTTAATGAGGATGGTAGAGTTTGATATGTATTATCACTCCCATGGGAATTGATGAAAATGTATCTTTTGATTGGAATTTATCTATTGAATATAAATATCTATTTTGGGCTATCCGTGGAGGATAGTCTTGAATGTTGTAGACATTGCATGAGAATTACGCTGAGTTGAAACCGACTTTTCATACATTGTGCATTGTGCATCATCTTACATTTAACATTGTAAATGTATTTGTTTTTGAGAAAACTTGGTGAATACTATGTTGAATCTGGTTAGGGGGTGTGGTTGTGGTTTTATTATGTTGGTCTATGTATCCTTGGTGAAAGTTTAGAAACGCGCACAGTTAGGTGTCGATCCTTCTGGTTAGTACTGGTAAAATGGCTTTGGTAGTGCTTGTGTAGCTTACTTGCAAACACATACATAGAGATTCCCAGTGTGTTGTATCTACTACCCTGTTTTTTGTATAAAAAGATTATTTTTATGAATTGATATATAATCTGGTATTGCATTGTTTTGAGATGAAAAATGAGGAATGTTTTGCAAATGCTATGCATGTGCATTCACTTTATAATTTTGCTAAGATTCATATACTATGTTAGAGTATTTCTATTGTGTTTTGGCTTACCCTATGTAGAAAACAACTTTCAGGTGCCGATGATATGCATCCTCCAAGAACATAACTTCGGAGAACTCGAAGCTTAAGACTTCTTTTGTTTTCTTAATGTAAATATTTTATTCGAGTCTCAGGTCTTACTTGTATTGAGTTTAAACTCATTTTGTCGTAATCAAGTATCGTATTTGAAAGTTGTAAGCCATTAAAGCACCTATTTATTTGACTTTATTATTTTTCCTATTCCTGTATCCATGTCATATGCTATAGATTTAGAATCTCAGATTTTATGAATATATTGTATATGTCATCTTTTGTAATGATCACGATAATATGAACAGAAGATATGAGATTGTTGATCTATTGTAACATTGTTATGTAATGGGTTAATGTTAATTATTTCGGAGTGTCACAGTACACATCCCTTGGATATCTCAAAATAATATCATAATTAAAAAAAAAATTAATCATAAGTAAAGAAAAAAATAACGTAGCCAAAAGTGCATATGGTATGAGGGTGCGTTTAATAAAATTTTCCAAGAGAAAAATACACCAAGGTAGTATGTTCATTACATGATAAACTAATTTAAAATGAAAAAAAATTAAAAAAAGGGGAAATTACACTAACACCCCATGAGGTTTCCCTTTAATATAGATTCTCCCTCACATTTAAAAATTACGTTCTCCTTCTTGAGGTTTGTGATCTTATTACAAATTATTCCATGGGTTGTTGATGTCATATTCTAAAATTTTTTAAATGATCATTTTGTCATTTTTCCTACTATTTCTTTTTCCTATATCATGACTACATTCTAATATTTTTCATCATTAAATTCTACATGAACATATTCCTATTGAGTGATGATATACAACCATAAATTTTATAAAAAAAATTCAGACACAATGATATAGCTTAATGGCGATCTTTCACTTTAAAACAAAACACTCATAAATATAATTTATATTTACAACAACATCATAATCACAACATTATGTATAAATTTTTATATAAGAATAAAATTTTTCATTTTTATTTCCACTATCATTTTTCTTTCTCGTCTATTCATCCACATTTATTACAGTATTACTAAACGTTGTTATTCACATTTATTGCAGTATTACTGAATTTTTGTATTTTTTTATATTTGGTGAATTTAAAAAAATACAAAATATTAAACTTTTTATGTATATCTAGATTATGTGTATCTAAAAAATAAACAAATAAAATTGCTTAAAATATTTATAAAAAAATCAATAAAAATAATAAAAAAAAAGAAAAATAAAAAAAATTAATTTTTTGTGTGAGTTAAACCAAAAAAGATGATTGTTATTTCACTTGAAATGATATGAACAAAATATTAATATTATTCTATATGTATAAAAGTTAATAGATAAATATATCATTTTAATCTAATAAGGAGATAAGTATAATTTTTTAAATGTGAAAAAAGTTTTGTATTAAAAAAAAAAAAAAATCAGAGGTGTGAATGTAACATATCCTTAAAAAAAACTACCTCAACAACCCTGATACAATGTTTTTTTATCAACCAATGATGCGGCCACGTCATATCATACTTATTTGTCAACTGAAAGTCTGAAAACATAAGAACAATCTTTTAAATCTTCCTACCCAAAAAAACAATCCTTTAAATCAAACATGAGAATAATTTATGTGTGTCTTCTTTAACAACGTGCGCAAATGGTTTTTGCAATGCAACCAAGCAAATGAATCGCTGGTTTCTCACCCACAGGTTTTTAGGGTCTTCTCAGTGTGAATTTTTCAAAAGGTTGAAGGTGGCCCTACTTCACAGTTTCGACTTGTATTCCTTAAAAAATGTACTTTGTACATAGGATAGCAAAAAAAAAAAAAAAAATTCATGTGTTGGTCTATTAATTCATTATCTAATAAGTTTTGTGATGGTTAATGATATTTTTTTTTATCAAATACTATTTAAAAATATCGCTAATTGTTAATTTTTAATGACAATTTAAAAATTATCACAAAAAATGTCACTAATTATAAATTTTGATAACAGTTTAAAAAAATTCTTAAAAAAAGTCACTAATTTTTAACTTTTAGTGACAGTTTGAAAAATTTGTCACAGAAAAAGTTACTAATTGTAAGTTTTGGCGACAATTTATAAAAATCGTGACAAAAAAAGTCGTTAATTGTCAATTTTTAGCGATATATACAAAAAATGGCCATAAAAAATTATTTTTAGCGACGATTTTATTAAGACTTATTCTTAATAAAATTTGATAGGAATTAAGTTTAATTATTTGAACATATTGATAGTTTACTCAAAATAAAAATGAAAATAATAATATTTTAGCATAAAAAAGATAAAAGAAAATATTCACAAAATAAATGCGAATTATAAAGTCAAATTAATTGCTACAATTGCCTGAAAATAAGAATTTGTTTTTAAATAAAAAATGAGGCTAGTAATTGAAAAAGAATAATGGAAAATTTTATGAAAAAGAGAAAAACTAGTGACAACTAAAATATTACTCTCAAGTTCTCATTACTGAATTGATGCAAGTTCTGAAGCTGCATAGGATCGATTTTATATAATTATAAGGGTTTGGCTTCCCTCCAGTCCGATAACACAGATTGGATGGTGTTGTTAAATCCGTGGGAGTTCACCACAAGTTCTGTTTTAATAATTTGAACCGTTTAATGTGTAGAACTCGTCGATTACTGTGCACTATTAATAATCATGTTGATCGGATATCAATAGTTACATGATCAAATCAATTTTGTATAAAAAAAATTAGACGGTGAAAAAATAAACAGTTGACCGAAATCTGATCCGATAAAATAGCTATCGATATTCGATCAACGTGATTTTTTACAAGCATATAGTACTCGACGAGTTCTATACATTAAACGATTTGAATTATCAAAACGGGACCCGTGATAAACCCCCACAGACTCAACAGTGCCATCTAATTTGATCAGTCAGTCCCTAATTATAATGATGTTAAAAGATTATGTAATGATTTTGATTTTATTAGTACCAAGGCCAAAGCTATTTTGATTTTACTAGTACCAGGGCCAAAGCTCTTAGGAGGAGTACATTTTGTTTATTTCTTAATATCTGCTTGATGGTTTTCCTCAAAAATAAAAATCATAATAATATAATTAATTAGGCCTAATTTAATTAGTTACCATAGCTCTTCTAAGAACTTAATCTTAAGAAAAGAAGTCATGAGTTCAACTCCCTCCCTTTGAAGGGAGTTAAAAATAGAAAATAAGTGCTTAATACTTTGCAATAGTTAGGAGGAGTGGCCAACTCTCAAGGAGAGTTCAAATTAAGAAATAAGTATTTACTGCTTTGTAAGGGTCGAAAAGAGTGATTATATGTTAATTTAATAATTGTCTTGCGTCGATAAAAAATAATAATAATAATGTTAGGATTGGTTTGGAAAGTGGGTTAGTTTTTTGACTTTTAATTTTTTTAACTATTTTAGCTTGTGCTACAAAGTTTGGTTTGGGAAGGATTTTTTGACTTTTTGATTTTTTTGAATTTTTTTTTTATGAGAGAAGAGTATAATGATTATAAGTTGGATGTGATATTTTATTAGTTGTGGCTAAAATAGTCTATTTTGTCTTTTGTAACTAAAATAGCCAAAAAAAAACCTACAAACTTTATTCTCAAACGGTGCCTAAGGTGGGTCCCATTCAAATTGTGCTTTGTGAGTTTCGAAAATGATCACCAAGCTTTGTTTTTTATTTTACTTTTTTACTATAAAATAAGGTGGGTCCCATGCAAATTGTGTTTTGCTAATAATGTACTTGATATACTCGTACTCCCCCGTACATTTTAATAATTTCTATACAACAATGCTGAAAAAAAATGCTCATTCACGTTCTGTTTGTTTTAGCAAAATTTTTTTTAAAATTTTTAATATTTGATATAACTAAAAATAAAAGTTAACTAAAATATTTAACAGAAAATAAACCTATATGGACAGAAAATATTTTTATTTTTAAAAGGCGAAAAATATTTTTAGAATTAAAATTTTACTAATATCACTACATTATTACTGTCACTTTCACCTCTACCACTACACTACCATTACCACAACTACTTTCACCATCACTGTCGTTATCCCTATCGCTGCCCCACCGCCATGTTATCACCTCTACTTCCACTTCCATCTTTGTTTCACTACTATCACCACCAAACATAAAAAAAATATTTTTTTAAAAAAAAATATTCATAAAAAATATTTTCATTTTTTGTCCAAAAGTAAGAGAGAATTGGAAATTTTTACTGAAAACTTGTGATTACAACTAATTTGGAAGAGAATAATGTAGAATCTTCATAGTTAATCCAATACTTGCACGTAGATGAATATTACATAATGTCATCAATTTTTTTGTCATTATGGCTTCTTTTTTTTTTTTCTTTTTTTCTGATATGGTCCAAGACTCTAGAATACCCATGAAAGCAATGTTTGGCAAAATTTATATTTTACAATTTATTTTCAGTAAAAATAAAAATAAAAAATATATTTAATATATAAGTAATTAAAAATTTTATTTTAAAAATAACAATTACGGCTTTGATTATTGACTGTTGAAAATTTTTTTAGAACTCTAAAATAGCATGCTTGGTTACCAGTTTTCCAAAACACTTTTCAGAAAATTCTACTTTCTTATTTTCCGTATTTTTTTGTTTTTACTGAATTTTTTTAATATTTTAAGTAATTTTTTTACTTTTTAAACACACCTAACATAAATACACCTAAAAAGTAAAAAAATTGTAAAAAAAATCTTTTAAAAATTCACTAAATATCAAAACTACAAAAAAAATACAAGAATTCAGTATATTTTTTGTATTTCTATGTATTTATTAATTTTTTAAAATATTTTTTCACAAATTTTTTACTTTTTAGATACCTCTAACTAAGGTGCATCTAAAAAAGTAAAAAAAATGTTTAAAATTTTAAAAATATTCACTAAAAACAAAAGAATACGAAAACCAAAAAACTCAGTTTTCAAAAAACTTAATCCAGAAAACTCAAACCAAACACACTTAATATTTTTTTTCTCTTGTGTTTTATCTCTTTTTTTTTTTTAATAAATACATTGACAGCTCACTAAAACTACTTTTTGAGCTACTTCATTAAAACTCTCTATCAGTTCTGTTGACAATTAAAGAGAGGCCGGCCATTCCTCAAGGGCAGTTGAGACAACTGTCTAAGGACCCGAACAAGGAAGCCCCACAATTTTGACAGTTGATTTGTTTTGGTTTCACATCTTGTTCTTTCAAAACCAAGCTCTTCGTTTCAAAACCACGCTCTTTGTTTGGACTGTTTGAACGGATTAAATTAAGTTGAATATATAGAATTTTAATTTTAAAATTTTAAAGAGAGTTTTAATGATGTAATAAGAGAAAAAAATAAAAATATAAGTACATACATCGCATCATATGTGGGTCTCACTCCTTACCACAGCACTCTCAATCTTTATTCTTAGTTTGAATTAGTATTTTCATAACTAATAGTTCTAAGATTACGAATCTTTTAAATTGTGTATCCTATCTTATGTTTGAATTGAGTTAGAATTATAAAGAGGATTAATAATCTAGATTTTGGCTTAGTCCTCCAATTTACATCTCTCTCCCTTATGTGAGATTTAATAGTCCATCATATGTAAGATACCATATCCGGATGGATTGTTAGTCCGTACTTCAATTGTTTAACCAAATATCGAATTAATAATTTTATTAGACTATTAGTCCAATTTCAAGCTCATATCCACTTAAACAAACATAGCCTTATGATATAAAAATTAAAAAGTAATTAAAAAATTTATAAATTATATTAAAAAATTAAATTTTTTTTCTCTCTACTTTTTACACATCTTTTCATAAAAAATTAAAAAAACCATTCCAAACATATTAATTTTTTTATTTTATATTTTAGGTAAAACTAAAAAATAACCAGGCCAAAAAATGCCTTATTAAACTCTATTTTTCGTAGACATTAGACCTTCAATCACTTATATATATATATATATATTATGAACCTCAAATAAATTATTAAATTTTCTACTAAATTTTTTATATGAGTGTAAAATTCACACGAATCATATGTGTATTAGTCTCACACCTATGTGAGAAATTTAATATAAAATTTGATAATTTATTTCGAATTTCTAACATAACTTAAAAAAAAATTTATAAAACAAAATCTTCCAAATGGCTCATTCAGAGATTTTATTGCTCTAGTCAGTCATTAATTACTTTCAACTTTTAATACAAGTTATATTTATTTAAAATGTTATAGGTTTTAAAATTTTTACCAAATAAATGATTAAATATCTCATATGGGTTTGGAGTTTACAAAATTGTAGACCTCACACTTATGTGAGATATTTAATCATCTATTTGATAGAAATTTTAGTATCCTTAACATTATACTATATTTATTGTATTTAAAAAGTTAAGTATTAGTAACGGAGTCAGAATTTTGATTCAAAATGAACATAATTGAATCGAAATCTTAATAAAATTTATAATCAAATTTAACTTGATTTTTATTTGATGGTAGAATTAAAAATTAGGAGCATTATTAAATTAAAATCTTAACAAAATTCACAATGTAATTTAACTTGATTTTTATTTGATAATAGAACTAAAAATTTAGTGTGATGAAAAATTTATATTTAAATATAACCCTAAGTTAACTAATTAAATTATATTGAGATACACACACAAAAAAGATAGAGAGTAATAGAGAAATAAATAAGAAAAAGGTGATCAACTAATATATAGGGACAGCTATATATCATTTATTTTTGGATAAAGTACTAATAAATCTCAAAATATGATCTTATGAACTGTTTAATCTTTTATTTTTTCTTATGAACTCAAAGATCTCATTAAACTGAAAATTACACAAAAGGTAGTCATTTATACGTTTGAGTTTAATTTTTGAGAGATAAAAATGGGTCTCTCTAAATATAAAATTACACATTTGGGCAATCCGCACAATAAAGGTTTTAGATTTTCCCTTGTTTTGAGAAAAATCTCACATTAGGAATAAGAACATAACAATCCAATGTAACACACTAAAAAACTATTTAGTGTACTTTTTTCAAAAGTAACAACTTAACACTCTAAAAAAAACTTCTTATTATACTTTTTCTAAATATAACACTCCAATTTATGTAATCTCAAACGTAACACTCCAATGTAACACACTCCAATATAACACACAAAAATATTTAAAGACTCTTTAGCGTACTTTTTCCAAACGTAAGATAACACACTCCAATTTACGTTTGGAAATGTACATTAAGAAATTTTTTTGTATGTTATGTTGGAGTATTACACTAAGGAGTTTTTTTAGAATATTATATTAGATTGTTATGTTTGAAAAAAGTATACTAAGGAATTTTTTTGGAGTGTTACAGTTTGAAATTATACATTTGCACAAAGCTTATTAAGGAGTTTTTGTACTCCTTTTAAAATGTTTGAAAAATCCCACATCATTTTGGAATGTTTGAAGAATCTCATATTTTATGTCATTTTTGTACTCTTTTTGAATTGTTTCAAAAATCTTACATTTCAAGTCATTCCAAATAAAAAAGATTCTCATATAAAAATTCATTCCAAATTTGATTTTCATAAGTGGTGTATCTCACCTTTCTAGCCACAAAAAAAGAAAAAAAAAAAAGAAAAAAAGAAAAAGAGAAAATGAAGAAGAAAACATAATAGAAATAAGGGTATTATTGTAAATCCAATTTCCAAATAATATGTCAACATTTCCAAAATCAATATAAGAAAATCTTTGGAACTAAACGGATCGCCATTCCTAAAGATGAGATTTATAGGTAAATTTTTGTTTATTTGTTTCACCGTTTTGAATCATTGAATTACATGACAATATATTATTAGTTGTCATCAATTATGTAATAATTAGTTGTTAGCAAATGAACTAATTATAAGTATCTATATACATATATATACATATACATATTTTAAATGTGAAAAAATATATTGATATAAATACTTGAAAGGATTAAATTGAAATAATTTTTTTTACTAGAGGCAAAAGTACATTTTTGTTTAAAAGTTTACGGGGGCACGTGTCCCATAGGCCTCATGTGCCCTAGTCGTTGGGTATTATAATAAATAATTAAGGATTTAGAATTAATTATAATCTAAAATATAATTAAATTAAAATTAGATTAGATTAGAAAGTTTGAAATTAGAATAAATAATTAATAATTTATAATTAATTAATGTTACGAATTATAAATTATGTATATGAGAGAGAAGAGAGCGAAAAAAAATAACAAAAAATGTATAAGATTTTAAGGTATTACAGTCATTTTACGTATATAATTAACAACTATAGCGATCTCTGGTTTTACCCCTTGTTGTATAGTAATCCGGACTTGTTTCTGTGGATGTTAACAGTTGTTTAAATCTTGTTTACATCCTTTCATACTTTGTATTTGAGTTATAGGATGTGTTAGGCAGGTTTGTTACAGGTTGGTTGTGTTTGGAGCAAATGGTTGCTGCCCAGAATTTTGGTCCTTCGCTTGAGCGAGAAGTTTGTCACTCAAGCGAGCTCGAAGTTTGTCGCTCGAGCGAGCTCTTTGTTTTGGATCCTTCGCTCGAGCCAGGGTTTGGTCGCTCGAGCGAGAATTGAGTTTTGTGTCTGGTGGATCGAGCGAAAATTCTTGCTCGCAAGCATGCGTTTGCGTCTCATTTTGACCTGAGAGCCGTGTTTCTTGGCTCGAGCGAGCCTTCCTTCGCTCGAGCGAGCGAGGTGTATGTTTTGAGTTTCCTCGCTCGAGCGAGCATTCTATCGCTCGAGCGTGCCTCTGGGTTGCAGACCTAAAGCTTCGAGTTTTTTGCTCGAGCGAGACTTTCTTCGCTCGAACGAGTATTCTTTGTGTCTGGTCGCTCGAGCGACCAAGCGAGCCTGTTTTATATCAGTAGGCAGTAGCGGGGAAAACTTCACTTTTTCATCCCCTTCTCTTTTTTAAACCCTAGATCCGAGACCCTTTCTCTCTAGACTTGTCTTCTCTCTTAGATTTCATCTCCCTCTAGTGTGAATCTATCCTAAGTCCTTTGTTAAAAAGATAGAGGGTGACTTGGGCTTTGATTTAATCTGAAAAATTTGGGATTTGGAGCACATTGGATTTTGGTCTTCATCTCTGTTTGGGTTCAAACTTCGAGGTAGGGATAACCTACTCCTTCTCATGAGCTTTGTCTTTGAATTTTAGCATTTTGATATGTTGGAGGTTGTTGTGTAATTATGAGAAAGTTTGGGTCTTTTGTGTAATTTTGCAAGAGTTGGGGTTTTGTTTATATAAACCTATATGCATGTTTAGCATAGAGAAATGAGACCAATGGTGGATTATGGATAAAAATGGAACCTTTGGGTTGTTATGTAACTTATGAGAAAATGTCCTAATTACATAGTTAAATTAATTGGTATAATTAATTTGAAGAAAAGAGGAATTGAATTGAGAATGTTGATTATATATCCATTTGGTGCATTTATTTTCAGTATAGAAATAACTGCTTTGGGCTATCGGTGGAGGATAGTCTTGATTGTTGTAGACAATGCATGGTGATTAGGCAAACTAAAACTAATCGATTGAGTATGCTATCGAATATAGCAGTAGAAATAATACACTAACTTTATATTTTGATTGACTGTATATGATCTATGTTTATATACATGTGTTGTGTGGGAGGAGATAGGGATGTACTCTACGGTTTAGGGAAAGATAGGGGATGAACCTCTAAACCGAATTTTAGGTGACATTGATACAACACTACAATGTGTATCAAGTGCTAATCATGGAAGTGTTCGAATTGATTTGATATAGCACTAAAATGTATATCGTTATCAATTGTGGAGAATAGAAGTGATTTTATGTTATGTTGATATAGCACCGAAATGTGTATCTTTCGTAAAGAGTGGAAATGGCTTATGTGTTATCATTACAGCATTAAAATGTGTATCTAACATGAATTTCGAAAGTGTTTTAAGGATGAGTCTTAATCTCATTAAGTTATTTGGCTAAGTGTTGAGCCTTATTTTCAAACTCAAAGTTGAAAAAGAAATGGGAAATGGAATGTAACATGGACTTAATGTCATGAAACTGAAATGTGATATACGTGGATGCATCTGTGTTGACCATCTATCAACTACTAATCTTTTAGTCATTGTTCATAGCTGGTTTAGTGTATCTCTACTGGGCTGTAGCTCACCCTTTATGGGACATCATTTTCAGGTACAGGTAGCATGCCACCTCCAAGGACATAGCTTGGGAGGCTAGAGGCAGACAGACTTTTTGTCATTTTGTTAGCTTTTGGATGTGTTACATGTAAATTCAAGCCAAGGGCTTAATGTGTATCGAGTTAGTACTCTTTTTGGTAACCAAATGTTAACTTAGAAAGCTATAAGCCCGTGGGGTATTTACTTTTGTTGTTAACATGTAATACGTATTGTAATGAACTACTCTGATGAATAGAAGAATATTTACCTTTTGTATCAATGCATGTCTATATTAATGAGTTTTAATGTTATCTTTTTTAGGGCGTTACAACAAAGTTAACTATTGTACTTTAGTCTAAAATTACATAAGAATTTTATAATTATTTTTGAACCATATGTGAGTAAAACACAATGAGTAAAATAAATTTTACTCTTATAATTAATATTTAATTTCAAAAGGCCTCACTTTGAAATGTCATATTAGGCCTCCAAAAGGGTCAAGGTGCTGTTGGTGGTTGTTGGTAATGGGAAGTAATGGTCGAAAATGGTTTCCACCAATAAGAAGTAGTTGGCAATAACTAAAGGTTGTTATTAGCCACAAGAAGTGTTGGTCAAAAGTTATTGTCAATGACTGGAGATGATAGTCAGTCAGCCATCTAAAGTGGTAGTTAAAAGTGATTCTCAATAAAAAATGGGGGTCAAAGATGATTATCGCCAGTAAGAGGTGGTTGGTGGCAATGGAAGGTCATTAGATGTAGTGTCACGACCCGCTCCCCGTACCTAAGGGTTAAGCATCGTAATGGTCAGTAACTGAGGTTACCTCCGGCCAATTCTTAAACAAATCAATAAACGCGAGCAGAAATAATATTTAAATAAGGGTATCAAAATAATCATCGGAGCTTCTATTTTTATTACAAAATTTATTAACCAAAAGGCCGGTATTTACATAGAAAAATATCATAAAAGTGCTATGTGTGCCTATTCCGCAGCCCCGTATCTAAGACTTTCCAAAAGCTGTTTCTGAATTGCATGTTTCCTGAAAATTGGTAAACAACTATAAGCACATGGTAGAGTGAGAAATATTATATCAAGAGTATAAGGGACACGAAATAACCATGGATAGTTAGTTAGGCCAAAACATTTACATAACTCAGTTTGGTAAATAAATCATTGGTAAACAAATCATTTAAGTTGCAGAAACTGAAATACAGAAATTATGTAAATATATATAACCATAACTACGGTACCGAATAGAACAGAACAGAGGTCACAAAAGTGACAGTTAGAACAGAGGTACAGATTCAAGAGGTGGCTCGTACGGATTCTAGAGGTGACCCCCACAATAGTGTAGCACTTAGCTCCGCACAGCACTTTGGTCCGCACAGAACAGAGGTACGGATTCAAGAGGTGGCTCGTACGGATTCTAAAAGTGGCTTCCACAATAGTGTAGCACTTAGTGCCGCACAACACTTTGGTCCGCACAGAACAGAGGTCAATGAATTAGAGCACCACAAAGTAACCAAACAGAGGTCAATGGTTATTTAAGTCCCCCAAGGCGTGGAACTCCCGTGGTAGTACTTACAAAACATAATTGTATATAAGGTCGTAACCAAATATTCTTTAAAATATAAACAAACATACCCATGGGTTTCCTTTTAAGCAAATAGAGTTCAAAAATTAAACCACGTAACTGAAACCTTTATAAAACATAACTTTTATTAATATACTAATAAAATATAACTTGTATAAAACAGATTTTGGTAAGTCAAAACATAAGTAAAATATATTTTGGTGACTCAGGGTATGATATAACTCACCTTAACTTTAATACCTTACTCTTCATTTCCACCATCAAAGACCCTTTTAGCTTTCACCATTTTTTTCTTCTTTTCCTCTCTTTCTTTCTTTCTTTCTTTCTTTTCTTTTCTCTCCTTTCCTTTCTTCTTTCTTTTCCTCTCTTTTTTTTTGGCCCAGGTGAAACGGTCCTCTCTATTTATAGGGCGAGAGAGCAGACATGGCCAGTGCTCAGATTCTATTAATAATTAGGATTGTGCTACATTCTCTTAATTTTTAGCCCCCCTAATCTCCCTAAATTTTAAATCAAGGTAAAAAAAAAAGAGCCCAAAGTGACGTCGTTTTGGGCATTAGGAGGATTAGGGAGACAAATCATTTTCCTAATAATTATATAGATTCGTTCTTATCCTTAATAGATAGTTAAGATAATTATTCTTTGACCTAATATTTTAATATAATTATATAAATTAATTAATTTCTAATTAAATTACACTTTATCATATACCAATGAAAAGTTAATTATTTACTTTAGTACCACACCCATTATTATTATTATTTATATTATCTATATTATTATTTTTATATTTTGACCCCTAAACTTTTAAATAATTCTATTATTTTACAAAATTACACATAATAATATATAGTAAATTATAAATTTTCCGAAACTGAGATTAAATAATATTAGTATAAATTCTACACAATAATTAAAAATTTGGATTGTTACAATCTTTCCTCCTTTTAAAATTTGTCCTCAAAATTTGTCATATGTAAGCTATCTGCTGTGCACTCTGATAAATATATATTAGATGATTAATCTGATAGAAAATACTACCTCAAAAAACAAATTTATCAAAAATAACTCACTGTCTAGTTGTCAAAAATTATTTTGGGTCAAAATAAGAAATAAATAGCAACTTTAAAAACTTTTCACTCGTTTTGTTTACGATAAAAACAAATAAAAATGAGAATACAATGATAGAATTATATGCAAGAATTGAAAAAAATTGAGATGAACTTTTCATTGATAGGAATTAGTTTCAAAATTAGTATCTTTATAATTTGAACCCACTTTTTAAAAAAACATCATAATAAAGTTTTTTTTTGAATACCGAACTGAAAATTATATGTATTTAATTATATTATAATTTTGGTGGGTGCTTAAGTCCGACATCCTTCTTTTCTTGTCTTTCTTTTACTATAACAAATATAAATTATATCTAATATCCTTCACAAATTAGGCACACTAAAAAAAAAAAAATTTATTATATATATATAATCATATAAAATTATAATATAATTAAATCGACGAACAAAATATAATATTTAGGTACTAATTACCCGCTATCCTACTTCTTAAATGTGCACGTGTCCTATGCTCCAATAATTATTAATTTTTTTTTTAAAATAAATCATTGCTCTGATACCATTTGTCACGACTCGCTCTCCGTACCCAAGGGTTAAGTATCGTGATGGTCAGTAACTGAGATTACCTCCGGCCAATTCTTAAACAAATCAATAAACGCGAACGGAAGTAATATTTAAATAAGGGTACCAAAATAATCATCGGAGCTTCTGTTTTTATTACAAAATTTATTGACCAAAAGGTCAGTATTTACATAGAAAAATATCATAAAAGTGCTGTATGTGCCTATTCCGCAGCCCCGCATCTAAGACTTTCCAAAAGCTGTTTCTGAATTGTATGTTTCCTGAAAATTGGTAAACAACTATAAGCACATAGCAGAGTGAGAAATATTATACCAAGAGTATAAGGGACACGAAATAACCATGGATAGTTAGTTAGGCCAAAACATTTACATAACTCAGTTTGGTAAATAAATCATTGGTAAACAAATCATTTAAGTTGCAGAAACTGAAATACAGAAATTATGTAAATATATATAACCATAACCACAGTACCGAACAGAACAGAATATAGGTCACAAAAGTGACAGTCAAAACAGATGTACGGATTCAAGAGGTGACTCGTACGGATTCTAGAGGTGGCTCCCATAATAGTGTAGCACTTAGCTCCGCACAGCACTTTGGTCCGCACAAAACAGAGATACTGATTCAAGAGGTGGCTCATACGGATTCTAGAGGTGGCTCCCACAACAGTGTAGCACTTAGTTCCGCAAAGCACTTTGGTCCGCACAGAACAGAGGTCAATGGATTAGAGGATCACAAAGTAACCAAACAGAGGCCATTGGTTATTTAAGTCCCTCAAGGCGTGGGACTCCCGTGGTGGTACTTACAAAACATAATTGTATATAAGGTCGTAACCAAATATTCTTTAAAATATAATACCCATGGGTTTTCTTTTAAGCAAATAGGGTTCAGAAATTAAACCACGTAACAAAAACCTTTATAAGACGTAACTTTTAATAATATACTAATAAAACGTAATTTGTATAAAACAGATTTTAGTAAGTCAAAACATAAGTAAAATACATTTTGGTGACTCAAAGTATAATATAACTCACCTTAACTTTAATATCTTACTCTTATTTCCACTATCAAAAACCCTTTTAGCTTCCACCATTTTTTTCTTTTTTTCCTCTATTTCTTTCTTTCTTTCTTTTCTTTTCTCTCATTTCCTTTCTTCTTTCTTTTCCTCTCTTCTTTTTGGCCCTGGTGAAACGGTCCTCTCTATTTATAGGGCGAGAGAGCAGAGGTGACCGGTGCTCAGATTCTATTAATAATTATATAGATTCGTTCTTATCCTTAATAGATATTTAAGATAATTACCCTTTGACCTAATATTTTAATATAATTATATAAATAAAATAATTTCTAATTAAATTACACTTTATCATATACCAATGAAAAATTAATTATTTACTTTAGTACCACATCCATTATTATTATTATTTATATTATCTATATTATTATTTTTATATTTTGACCCCTAAACTTTTAAATAATTATATTATTTTACAAAATTACACATAATAATATATAATAAATTATATATTTTCCGAACTGAGATTAAATAATATTAGTATAAATTCTACAGAATAATTAAAAATCTGGATTGTTACATGTAGTGCTCGAAGGTGGTTGATCGATGATGTTATTGTTGGTGATGGTAACTGATAGCAATAAGAAAAAATGACAATGATGTAGGTCTTATCAGGGGTAGAGGCAGGTTAGTTTTGTAGCCTTAAAAATAAAAAAATTAATAAAAATTAAAGATAATATAATATATTATAGATAATAATTTATAATTAATAAATGAAGAGTAGTGCTAGAGATCCATAATTTGGATTCCTAAATTTACCCATAATGATGTGGCAATAGACATAAGCCCTACGCAATTGAGTATGTGACAAATCAAAAATTGACATGTATCATGCTATATCATTGTGGAAGATTTTTTGTAATTCTTAAACATTTTCCTATAAAAAAAATATATTTAATAAATAAAATTGAGGAGGGGACAGGGGTAGATATGGATGGAAGAGCGATGGATGGCAGTCAAAAAGAGTGGGAGAAAGAAGAAGAAATGAAAAAAAAAAATTAAATAGAAAACGAAACTAACTTTTTTGTGTTTACAAAATTTACTATTTACAAATTTTTGAAAACGAAAACAAAAACAAACAAGTTTTTGTTTACAATTTTTAAAAATTCTATAAATATAAACAGAAAACAGTTAATATAAACGTTACTAGTTATTTGGAAAAATACTATGTTGTGCACTCCTAAAACGGTGCATATGATATGCACCCTACTACAAAAATGTGTAATATCAGGATAAATTGGCATAACAAAAATGTTCAAAATTTTGAACTTAATGTAACAAAAATTTGTAAGTTGGTTACGATATTTTTTGTTACTCCAATTTGTGATGAGATTACGCATATTATGGTTGATGTTATGAAATTTTGTTATAAAATTATACATTTTTATTTGGGTGAGTGTGGTTCTGATTGGTTCAGTTTAGTCGTAAACCGAGACCAATCCATTAGTTATGGTTCCATCAAATTTTAAACCAAACACCATGAAAATCTTGGAACCAATCTAAATTAAATCACTAAACCACGGTTTGGTTCAGTTTGAAACAACGAATTTTAAAAATATTATCATTATTCACAATATGATCACAAAATATTATTCACAACTTAAGAATTGATTACATGATTGTTTAAAACTAGTTCTACCACTATACAAAAATATACTTATAATAGTAGAGAGTTATTATTTATATATATATATATATATATGTATATTTGATATTAATAAAATATTTTAATATTTAGATTTGGTAACAAATTATATATATAATCTAAATAGCTTGATTTGATTCTAATTGAATTTATAGCTATAAAACTATGGACTGAATTGTGCATTGAAAAAATCAAATTAAATCATACAATTTAATTTAGACTAGGCCAAGTTATAATTTTTTCGATTTTTATGCTAAACCTAATCCATATAGTAGGCTCCCCTAAAGCTTCACACCATAGCATTTTTTGTTTTATGTATGAGAAAGAAGAAAAGTAAAGAGAAAAAAAAAAGGGTAAACTTGGAGCTGATATGACAAGTAAGATGTGCAATGACAAGGTCTAATTCATTTTAAGAGAGAAATAAATAGAAAATTCAATCCAAAGAGTGTGGCAATTGGGTAAGGTTTTCAGGTATAAATTTTGAGATTTTAGATTCTACTCTTTTTTGAGTTAGTTATCTAATTGATAATACATATAATTGGTAGGACGAATCTTCTAGGCATAGGCAAACGGTACCTAATGTTAGGAGTGTGGGTTCAAATCCCTGCCTGTGTGCGAGTCCACAACTTACTGCTACACTACATGGTCAAGTGACTCTGCTATATAGCATCACCTAAGGGTGATCTCTAGGGTCTCGGCTCCTTAAGGTCTAACCCTAAATGTCACTCCTATGTAGTTAGGCTTTTTAAACAGCAAATTCTACTCATGCAAAAAAATTGTTAATTTTTTTTATCAGATTTAATTTAATTAGTGTATTTTGGAGTCAATATATAAAATGAATGTGAAATTCTACTATACACACCTCTTTGGCTATGACATTATATAAATGTCACCCTTAGTTATATTATTTTCTTCTTTAGTTATAACATTATTTTAGTTATGATTCATGAGGTCTTTGGTTATGCCTCATGTGATGTTTGGTTATGACCTTCTTTTATTTTTTCTCTTTTTTTTTTTTTATTTTTTTATTGTTATGACTTGGAAAGTATAAAGTTATAAAAAATTTTTTTAGTTATAAGTTGCATATGTTACGCACCATTTGAGGGGTGTATACCATAGTCTTTCTAATGAATAGATAAAACTTTTAGTTAAAAATTATAAATCATATAATATCTATCTATGCTATTATATAAAATGAACAACTCACTTGGTGTCCAAGGCTTCTCATGTCACGTCGGCTTCTCCTTATGCCATGTATCTCTTATTTTTCTATTTAAAAAAATAGATAGATGTGTGGAGTAAGACTTGGACCTTAAGTTTAATAAAGAAGACTATTACCATTTCAATAGCACACAATATATAGTAAATATTTAATTTTAATTTTATTTATTTAAATTGCACACACATCGCGTGTGTCAACCTCTAGTATAAATAAAATAGAGACTTATCTTAAGAAGCTTTAGAAAGATGTCATGTGTCACTTTTAGTTTCTTAGAATTTTGCCAATTGAGTAATGCTACATCAACTTAAAATTTTACTAATAACCTATTAAAAGCATCCATGTTCAAATATCATTGGAGGTTTAAATATTGTTGTTTTTTTCTAAACCAATCACATTTGACTATTTGTATTTTTAGTAAGATTGTTAGCATGCGTAGAATTATTTTAAAAAAATTTCCTCTTCCTTTAGCATTTTTTTTAATCATCTTTTTCTTTTATCTTTTATTCCTCTAATGATTTTTCTTATTTCATCTATAAATGCATTATTTTGTATATATGTTTTGAAGTATTCTAACCTATATATTTATGTTTATTAATTTTAATAAAGATGATGCACCAATAAATCCTAAATCATGAACTTATGAACTGTTTGGTCTTAAAAGATTTCTTGCAGACGGGAAGGTCCTATTATATGCAATTTTACCTCTGAGGGCTATTGTAATGCGCGCGTGTAGTAAAAATTAATGGACAAAACTGGTATTTTGTACCATTTGAAATTACAAATTTGGGGCATCTTCCTTCCTTTGTGGTCAGTGTTGAAGTTGTAGAAATGGAAAGATTTTGGGGATCAATGTTAAGTTGGGAAACATTGGAGTAGTTCAAATGGAGATGTAGGATTGTAACATTTACATTCTAGAAATTAAAGATAAGAAAACCCTAGATTGGGAGAACCCTAAAATGCTATCCCCAAATGTGATATCGATTCGGGCACTGTGCATACAATTGTGGAAGCGTGAATAGCGAAGTGACCGCTAATTGTTGAACATCACACCAGTCGCAGTGTGAACGGTGTTGGTACGTAGCCATAGAGTGAAGTTGTCGAGATTGGGAATGTCATAACATGACGAAGACACAAGAAGGTATGTATTGTGTTCTACGTTGTATGTATTCATGTGTGATGTTATGTGGTTGATGTTTATGTATGGCGTCTAGTGATTAGTGTGATGATATTCATTTGTATGTGGAATTGGTTTGAGGTTTTCAGGTGTAAGGTGGAGTTGAGTGTAGTGTTATGTTGATGTGCATTTGTGTGCGACAGAAATAACATGTGACAAAGTGTTACAATGACGGTGTGTACATATTGGTATGGAATTTGATTGTCGTGTTGCTGAGCATCGCTTTGTCATGTAATGTTGTATCATTTGAACAAACACGCATATTTGTCATGTGAAAAACACGTAATGTAACACAAATGTAAGATCCTTTGTATGAATAATGTACTTGTCGTGAGTGTGTAATTATGTTAACTTAAGTTAGAGATTTTAGTTTTATGTTGAAGATGAGTAAATGTGACCGTAACATTTAACGGTTGGCAAATGTTTCGTTGATGTTCTTTGTGTTCAGGAATGGATTGTGTATGTACTGTTTCGGTCTAGTTTTATGATGCACTTGTTTTGGACTTTTGAACTCTGAATCCATCCTTAAAAATAACATTAAGAACCAAATAATGGAATAATATTAAGAGCCATGCCTGTTATGTATATATGTCCTGTGTTAATTAAAACCTGTTTGTGGAATTATCCCCCACCATGGGTTCTCACTGAATTTAACTTGAATTTGACTTTGTTTCCAGTGATTTATGTTTAAAGGAATTGATAGAAATATAATACTATATACACAACGGAAAATAATATGGATTCAGACAAACCTTGTTAGTAAACAGATTGCACAATGAATCCAGCTTAGAAGGTGAATCACGTACTCTTGAATAATCTCCACAACAATAGAGTAAAAACTACTAGAGTTTTACCTACACCAATCACAGTACAAAGGCAGAATAGTTTATAGGAAGAGAGAACGTATGTTTCTTTTTTGTTGTTATATAAAATACAAAAACCAAGATCTGTTTATATAGAAGAGTTAGGAGACCCATAATCTATATTATCCTAGATAATATCTATCTCATATCTAAAATATCTGATCAATAATTATCATATATTATATTGACAATTATCCCATATCTTGATATATATATATATATATAAAATCTATTACTAATATTTGGATCTCTCCTAATCAGGTCATGCCACCATGGGCGACCCAATTGAGTCTGGGTTCTAAACCTGACCCAATTTCCAACATCTCCAATTCGAACATGCGTTGGCATGACACCGCGTCTTTTATATCTCAATTTACCCAATAAACGCAATCATACTTAGCCAATGGACCGTGCAACCGCTAAGGATACCTGCATGTGGGAGTTCTACACTAGCAACTCGTCACGAGCCAATATGGAGGCATCAACCCAAAGATAGTATCTCATATGCCCTAGATCCATCTAGTTACACCAAGTCAAGCATCTCCGATCCCTTAATGAGCAAGCTTTACTCCTCCAATCATGCTATGTATTCACACCCAATCAGCGTCCCATATAAAGCGATATGGGTTGTCGACAGTGAATATAGAGCAGAGGTGTAATTCTAGACAATCTTCCTTTCGCCCTCATGTCACTTAGTTCGAAGTCAATTGCTTTCCTAGGCATGTTCCTCAAATTCGAATCATACATGACCATGGGTAACATACCAAAGTAGCTAACATTGACTTCTTACTTTATGACATAGTCTAAAAGTTGCTAAGGGTATAGTATAAATGTCAAACTTTAAAGCATATTTTTGACGTATTTAGACTCACACGATAAGGAAAAATTAGGATCCTTTCTCTCACCTCACTAATTGGTCGCCAAGCACATGTAGTATGAATACATGCTACGGTGGAGTTATTCTTCTAAAGATTGTGTCATCCTCAAAACACCGTACAGATCTTAGTTCAGTCACTAACTAGCGTACATGTCGCTTTTCAAACGCCTAACTCGAGTTCTTTATTTAGCCGCTATATAGGCACTAAAATGAGATCTTGCATCTGGCCATCATTTATAGGCACATCATGGAAAGTACAAATTTCTATCCATGGTTGGTCAAATAACATGACCTCATCTTGGTAAACCAAGGCGACTTTAGCAGTGGATGATCTAAGTTAGAAGCAACTCCCACTATGATCTAATAACCATATGTCTCATTTTTGCTTGCTCCATCGAGCGCCAAAAGCGATTGCTCGTGTGAGTGAGCTAATCTTGCCTATTAACATCAATCAACAAATCTATATGTGCTCTTTCACAAGTCATATCCAAACATAGAAAAATGAATAGAACAAGCATAAATACTGATTGCATAAATAATATCCCAAACATTGCAAAGTACATAAGTAATCATCCAAGTAAAAAAAACATATAAGCATCACTACCATCTATGTAAACCCAAAGACCTAACATGAGTACAATGAGCATCTCTCGAAATGGATTTGGTCAGTGGGTCCGCAACTATGCGACTAGTAGAAATGTGTTTTAAGACAACTTGCTTCTGCGCCACTATTTCTCTGATGAAGTTAAACTTTATGTCTATATGTTTGGTTCTTCCATGATACTTAGGATCTTTGGCATAAACGAGTGCAGCCATGTTGTCACAATGAATAGTGACAGGGTTTGAGGCTTCTAAGACTACTCCCAAATGCTGTAAGAACCTTCGTAACCAAACAGCTTCCTGTACGGCAACTGAACATGCCACAAACTCTGCCTCCATGGTAGATAGAAAAATACATGATTGCTTCTTACTACTCCAGGTAATGGCTCCACTACCGAACATGAAAGCATATCCAGATATGGACTTCCGCTCATCTATATCACCGCCTCAATCAGCATCACTGTAGCCAACTAGTTGTAAATCCGTACTCTAGTAGCAAAGCATATAATTTGCAGTCCCTTTGAGGTAACGCAATATCCTCTTGACTGCATTCAAATGAGCAGGTCCTGGATCGGACTGGTAATGACTTACCAATCCCATTGCATAACATATATCTGGCCGAGTACACATCATAACATGCATCAAGCTTCCACCTGCATTAGCATAGGGTACTTGGGCCATCCTTTCTTTTTCTTCTAGAGTCTCAGGTCTCATATTAAAGCTTAGGCTCTCACCTTTAGCTAAAGGAGTGTCAATAGGTTTGCAGCTTTGCATTCGAAATCGCTCTAAGATATTCTTAATGTAAGTCTCTTGAGACAAACCGAGAAGTCTCTTAGAGCGATCTCTCAAGATCTTAAACCCGAGTACGTAGCTAGCTTCACCCATGCCCTTTATCTCGAAGGTTGAGGACAACCACCATTTGGTGGCGCCAATAATCTCCTTATCATTTCCGGCCAATAGTATATTATCAATATATAATGACAAAATCAAAAAACTGTCATTGGATTGTTTAACATACATACAGAGGTCTTCATCGATCATTGTAAACCCATCGGTGATAATTGCTCGATGAAATCTCAAATACCACTATCTAGATGATTGTTTTAAACCATAAATAGATCTTTGAAGCTTGCAAACTTTGCACTTTATTCCAGCTGCTATAAAGCCCTCTGGTTGATCTATACAGATTTCTTCATCCCGTTCTCCATTGAGAAATGCAATTTTAACATCCATTTGATATAGCTCAAGGTTCAACCGAGCTACTATTGCCAGAATAAAGCGAATAGAGACAAACCTTACTACTGGAGAAAAAGTTTTCTCATAGTCTACACCCTCTAATTGGGTGTAACCTTTCGCCACTAAATGAGCTTTATGCCTTTCTAAGGAACCATCTGCCTTGCTTTTGATATTGAGAACCCATTTGTTCCCAATGGTCTTGCGCCCAGGTAGTAAATCAACCAAGTCCCAAACATGGTTCTTTCTCATAGACTCCATCTCATCAAGCATTACAACTTTCCACTCATTACTCGTAGGAGATGCTAAAGCCTCTTTTACTATTTTTGGCTCAGCAATGTCACATGGAGCAATCATAAATGTTTCCCTCTCAATCTCAAAACGACAACGAGGAATGGATCCATGCTCACTTCTACGACATTGAGGTTCTTGAGAATCCACATTTGCTGGACCTAGTCCATCAATGTCGCTCCCACTATCCCTAGGAGCTTGAGGGATTTCCTCATTCTCAATTAAGCTATTTGGTGCGCCATGTTGTGGTTCGTCCATCTCATAGAGATCTACATTTCTACTAACCTCACATCTCCTAGGAAAATCTCCTTTTAGGAAATCCATATCACGCGACTCAATTTCAGTCACACTCCGATCCGGCTGCTCTCCAATGAACACATAGCCCTTAGAATGCTCACAATAGCGAATGAAGATACACTTCTTTCCTCTAGGGCCTAACTTTCCATACTTATGAGAAGTGTTGTGTATGAAAGCTGCTAAACCCCATGGCCGCAATTTGTCCAAATTTGGCTTTTCACCAGTCCATAATTCATAAGGGATGGAAGATACTGATTTAGAAGGCACACAATTAAGGATGTAGGCCGCAGTTAGCAAAACATCTCCCCAATAGGAAATGGGAAGATTGGCTTACGCCGTCATCGACCTAACCATATCCAACAGTGTTCGATTTCTTCTCTCCACTACACCATTTTGTTGCGGAGTTCCAAAAATTGTCAACTGTCTAATTATTCCTTTCTTTTCACAAAGCTTTTGAATAGCTCAGATATCTATTTGCGGTCTCGGTCTGTCCTTAAAGCCTTAATGCTTTTGTTTAATTGATTCTCGACTTCTAAAACATAACGTCGAAAACAATCCAATGCTTCTGACTTATGAGAGATCAAATAGACATAACCAAAACGCATACAGTCATCTATAAATATGATAAAGTAAGGAGCTCCATTTCTTGCCTTAACATTCATTGGTCCGCATATGTCAGAGTGAATTAGTTGTAACGGAAAATATGCCATTTTGGCTTTTCCAAATGGTTTTCTGGTTGCCTTGCTAGCAAGGCAATGCTCACAAGTAGGTAGATTGACCCAAGCGAATGGGCCTAAAAGGCCTTCTCTAGCTAACCTGATCATTCTGTTTTTCCCAATGTGGCCTAATCTAGCATGACATTTAATAGAATCATTATCAATATCACAATTAGACGTAATATATGAAATAAAGTCATTGGCATTATTCAAACTAGAATTATTAACATCAAAAACTAAAAAACCATCTAAAATAAAACCACTACCATAATAAATTGTACCCAAAAAAATGCTAACTTGTCGACTCTCAAACTGAAAATTAACACCAAGACTCATCATGCTAATAACTGATAATAAGTTTCGTCGAATCTCTGGACCATAGAGTACGTCATGAAGATATAGAATGCGCCCACGTCACATTTCTAGCTTGTAAGTGCCAATCCCAAGCACCTCCACGCTAGATTCATTCCCCATGTATACTTGTTTGCTACCAGTTGGAACTCGACGATACTCAACAAACCCAACTTTGTCCCTCGCTACGTGGTAGGTTGCTCCTCTATCTACAACCCACAAATGAGGAGAGTGAGCAACTAAAACTTGACTAGAAACATAACAGTTAAAGCGAGAAAATAAGTTAGGGAGTACCTTCTTCGGCTTAAGGCAATCCCGAGCGAATTATCCTTCCTTCTTGCAGTTAAAGCACGCCATGTTAGTCTTAGCTTTCTTGCCAGCCCTCTTACCTCTTTTGCGCTTAAAAGTGATAGCGCGCTTTGGCCCAAGGTCAACCCCATCTTTCTTTTTGGGAGCCCGCTTAGCTCCTCCGCGCCTAAGGCTAAATCCCTGGCGCGAGTTAGAATCAGCAACAAGAGCAGTGCTATCAGGTTTAGCTGCCTCTAGGCGTTCAGATTCAAGCTCCAAATGACGTGATATGTCCTCAAATGCTTTAATATTATCATTATGCATCATATGATGCTTCATTTCTTCCTAAGAATGAGAAAGTAAGCGAATCACTACTTGAACTTGTTGCTCTTGTGTCAGATTATGACCTGTTGCTGCCAACTCACGTATCATAGTTGACATCACCCTCAAATGCTGCTTCATTGAATGATGCGCCTTTTTCTGATAGGAATCAAATTTCATAGTCAACCTGCGCAACTTAGCCAAAGAGGTGATGTCGAATTTCTGTTTGAGAGCCTCCCACATTTCAAAAGCAGTCAAGGAACCTTCAAACTCTGCTATCAAGTCGTTATGCATGCTGCTTAACATCGTAAAGCGCGCACATCGATCTTTGTTGCACCCTTTTTGATAAGCCTCAAGATCACGATGATTTTGAGCTTTAGTGCCTTGCTCAGGCTTAGTCACCACTTGCTCAAGAGTCTTCAAGACCTCTTGCTCATTTAGGAGATACTGGATCTTACGGCGCCAAATATCATAGTTATCACCATCCAGCTTTTCTCACTTAGTCAAATCAGCTACAATGCCTTTTGTTGTCAGAGAAAAAAAAATGCGCAAAGGATAAAATTTTAGCACCATACAAAATAATTTTGCTGCATAAATTTAAATTAAATTTTAATAAAAAAAACACATATCGCAAGATCAAAAATTTGCTAAGCTTATAATCATCTCTTGCGTCTCTAGTGATTCTTATCAAACATTCAATTTAATTTAATTTGCAAAAAACAAATGAACAGATTTATTAAAAGAATAATCCTCCAGTTTATATGACATGTAATAAGTATGATTTGGAAAAATTCACATATGAGTATCTCAATATGATAATACAATTGAAAAATGATAAACATTATTTTATCATAAAATTCGAATTAATATTAATCATGCTTTGGGGATAACAACATGAGTTCTAACATAAAAATAAAAAAAAAAATAAAAAAATTAATCACGATGTTCCTAATATTCAAAATATTCTTAAACAGCAGAAAATAATTTTCAGAATTTTTCTGGAATTTTTTGGAATTTTTCGTGATTTCTTTAATACTATAATACATAGAAAATATAAATAAATATTTTAGAAACTGAAACAGTATAAATCTTATACCAATAAATAGCATATGATTTCAGTATATTTCTGTAAAATATTCAAGTCTAGAAAATTAATTATGCATGCACAGAAGCATTTTAACGTAAAAAATATTGAATTAATAACTCAGAAAAATATTTTTTTCGTTTCAAAAAATCTGAAATTTAAATAGATTGTAGGCAAAGTAATTACTAACCATACAAGTCATACTGAAAATAAAATTATAGCGAATATTTTATAAGCAATTAATGTAGTTTTTTTTTTAAAGTAAAATAACCAAACAGAGCCTTACCAATACTAATCCCACACCTGCCTCAAGCGTGTGTATCATCATCGCATGTTTTGGCACTCGTGTCAGCTCTGATATCAGCATACGCAGTGCAGCAACAGTCTCGTGTTACGCCATTATCAGTTTTCCTCCTCTTTTTTTTTTCTTTTTTTTTTTTTAAAGTACTTTCATTAATATCTGATAATTTGAAATGTAAAATTACCAATAATGATTTATCATCTATTAATGTAATTTTACATATATGTGAAGGTTCAAAAAAAAAAATTAACAAAATAAAATAAACTGATAAAAATATTTTGACCAAACATCAGTATTTTATGCAAACAAAAATAATATATATACATATATTAATATAAAATACAAATTTCATGGATATTCAATAGCACGAAAACACCTTAATAATGGCTCTGATACCAAAGATGGAAATATAATACTATATACACAGCGGAAAATAATATGGATTCAGACAAACCTTGTTGGTAAATAGATTGCACAATGAATCCAGCTTAAAAGGTGAATCACGTACTCTTGAATAATCTCCACAGCAATGGAGTAAAAACTATTAGAGTTTTACCCACACCAATCACAATACAAAGGTAGAATAGTTTATGGGAAGAGAGAACGTATGTTTCTTTTTTTATTGTTGTATAAAATACAGAATCCAAGATCTATTTATATAGGAAAGTTAGGAGACCCATAAGATAGATATATTATCCCAGATAATATCTATCTCATATCCATAATATCTTATAAATAATTATCATATATTATATTGACAATTATCCCATATCAAGATTATCCCATATCTTGATATATATATATATATATAATCTATTACTGATATTTGGATCTCTCCTAATTAGGTCATGCTACCATGGGCGACCCAATTGAGTCTGGGTTCTACACCCGACCCAATTTCCAACAGGAATTTACATTGCATGCTTCGTTTCGAGCGTAGTAAACGAACGTGACGTATGGCACTATTTACATGCTTACAGATAAGTTATCTGTGCCTGCTGCATTGGAATGAATGACTTGTGATATGATGCTTGTAGTGACTTATTTATTGACGTTGACTATGGAGTCCCATATTTGTTAATGTTATGTTTGATTTGAATGTTGCAATGTAATTCCATGTAATTGAAATTGGATGTGACCTTGCTAGTGTTGGTTTACATTGAACAAAGTTTACATTGTTGTTCAGTTTTGAAGTGGAGTAAACTAACCTTGTTGTTTCGTGCTAAAAATGTTTTTGTTTTTCATGTTGGACAAAGCTACACATCTCCCAAATCCCCCGCCACCGTGACTAATTGTTCCACAGTCACACAAAATAGAAATGTGTCATCTATTGAAGGATGGATTGAGGGTTCAAAAATGGAAATAAATTCATTCTACTACCAAACTGAAACAGAACATCTACAAATCCATTGTCGAAAAGAGAAAACATCAAGTGAACATTATAACACCTGTGATGGCATGTTCACATTTACTCAGCTGCAACATAAAACTACAATTCCTAACATGGCTTAAAATACTTACGCAAAACATGTATTTGTTTCCCCCATTAAATGACAAAGTGAACAAATCGGAGTAATGTGGTGTTTCCAATTATGAGGTACGAGGTCTAGTATGGTTGACATTTCGTTTGGGGGTAATCAAAACGTTTTGCAAGTAACGTATGTATTTGTGTGGTCTGATATGTGATTACGATATGTTGTTGTTTTTTTTTGTTACTCTTGTTATGTTAAAATCAAAGGACTACATTGTGAAATTACATGTCACGTAGTCACTTATATTCTATGCCCATTTATGTACGTATGGCGTGGAGGCAATTACCACCTGCCCCCACACTCTGTGTTTAAATAAGGATGTCAATGTGATTTAGCCCGAATGAATTAGCAAGGCACAACATACTTTGAATATCGTCATCACTATCTACCTTAAACTTCTTATACCCGAGAATATCAAACAACATATACACTGCACTGGGACCAACCCATCGAATTTCCCACATATAGCATTGACCAACTGCACGAATTTCAACCCATGATATAACCGAATAACAGCGTTGATTCATAAGTAAGTACACAACAACAAGATAACCTCACTCATACCTGTCATAAAAACATATCTGAAACCCACTACACCAACAACGTACACGGAAATTTGCTAAAATACATATCCAGCAATCACAACTAGAAGCAGAGTCAAAACCAAGTTGCATTATGCAGAACCAAACCCAGGTGCAGTATGCAAAGCCAAACCCAGTTGCAGAAAGCCTAGCTAGAGGCAGAGCCAAAGCTGTAGTCTCATCTTAAGCAGAAGTCAGCATTTGTGTCTTTCAGATACATATCTGTAATAGTTGTAATAATTGTTAGACAGTTAGAATTTTGTTTCTGAGTTAGTTAGATAGTTACTGAGTTAGTTAGATGGTTATGGGTTAGTTAGATATTTCTTCTATATAATATCTTGTACAGTGTCTATGTGATTGTATTGGGAAAATAAAATAGTAATATCTTTTATTCTTTTCATGGTATCAGAGCTATTCTAAGCTCTTCCGAGCATTCTTCCAAAGTCATTCATGGCAAATCCTGTTTCTTTACCTTCAAGTCTTCAGTCTTTTCTGTCCAATTTTGGTTCTCTCATTACTGTTAAACTTGATTCCACAATTTTTTTGATTTGGAGAAATCAACTCCACAATATTCTTCGAGCCACAGGTTTTCTTGGATATGTGACAGGTGCAATCCTTTGTCTTCCATCTGAAATTACTGATGCATCTGGAAAATCTGTTTCCAATCCTGTATATCTTCAATGGGAAGCAATCGATGCAAATCTGCTCACGTGTTTAACTGCAACACTGTCTTCATCTGTATATTCCTCTGTTCTTCATCTCCACAGTAGTTCACAAGTTTGGCAAACCCTAGAGAAGAAATTTACTTTTATCTCTCGATCTCATATTCATCAATTAAAGAACAAGCTTCATACTATTCGAAAGCAATCTTCCTCAATTGACTGCTATCTGTCACAGATCAAAGCAGTTTCGGATCAGTTAGCTCTGTCTGGTGCAAAGGTTGAAGATGAAGACCTTATTCTTCTTACCTTAAATGGCCTACCAAATGAATATGATGCATTCAAAACTTCAATTTGTACTAGATCTAGTGCTGTATCTATGGAAGAGTTGTGTTCCCTACTTGGCTCAGAAGAAATTCACATTAAGAGCAAGATCAAGCATTCTTCCAAATCTGATCTGCATGTTGCTTATTCAGCACCCAAAGGTTCCACTTCTAGTTTTAGTTTTGATTCTAGTTCTGCTTCTGGTTCTGGTTTTGAAGCACAACACTCTATTCTTGGAGCCTATCCTCGTCCTCCTTTTAGTGGTAGATCTCAGTATAGAGGAGGTAAAAGTGGTAGATATTTTCGAGGCAACAGATCACATAATCGATTTTCTAATAATCGGTCAAGATCATCAGCCTATTCTGGTTCTGCTTCCTCTATCTGTCAGATTTGTGGCGAATCAGGTCATCTTGCATTAGACTGTTGGTATCGACTTGATTCTCATTTTCAACCTTCAGCAACTGCTCCTCCCAAGGCCTATGCTGCTACTGTAGCTTCTTCCTTTTCAGATTCTCCTGTCTCTCCTTGGTACATTGATTCAGGAGCAACAACTCATCTTACACATGATTTGACCAATTTTCAGCAGTATCAAGCCTATCAAGGTTCAGATTAGGTTACAGTAGGCAATGGCTCAGTTTTGCCTATTCACGATGTTGGAAGTGGTATTCTTCTAACACCTCAATTTTCTTTTCATCTGTCTAATCTTTTACATGTTCCTTCTATATCATCTAATCTCTTATCTGTTCATCAATTAACCAAGGATCATAACTGTCTTGTTATTTTTTATTCTGATTCTTTTGTCATTCAGAACAAACACACCAAACAGATTCTACATAAAGGATCAAACATCAATGGCCTTTATCAGTTGTCTCCAGCCTCTTTTATCTGTTCCCAGCAACCATAGGTTTTTTCAGTCATCCACTGGTTCAGTCTCTCCAATCTCTGATTTGTTGTGGCATCAAAGATTGGGTCATCCTTCTGTTTCCAAGCTTCAACACCTGGCATCCCATCTTCAAAATAAAAAGAGTTTTAATAAAGTCATAGATTGCACTGACTGTTTTGTGTCTAAAAGTCATAGACTTCCTTTCAAATTGTCTTGTTCTTCTAGTGATAGTCCTTTTTCTCTTGTACATGCTGATGTATGGGGGCCTTTTACTGTTGATAGTGCTCCTTTTCGATTTTATGTTTTGTTTGTTGATGATTGTAGTAGATTCACTTGGATCTATCCCTTACATTTTAAAAGTGAAGTCTATGAAAAATTGCTTGAGTTTAAAGCCTATGAAAAATTGCTTGAGTTTAAAGCCTATGCTGAAAATCAATTTCATACTTCTCTTAAAATTTTAAGAACTGATGGAGGAACTGAATTTGTAAACAAAAAGGTTGCTTCTCTTTTCTCTTCTCATGGTATTATTCATCAAACCAGTTGTCCTTGTACATAAGCACAAAATGGTGTTGCTGAGAGGAAGCATCGCCATATCACTGAAACTGCTATCACTCTGCTTCATCAATCTTCTCTACCTTTGAAATATTGGTTTGATGCTGTTGCTACAGCAGTTTTCTTCATCAATAGAATGCCTAGTTCTGTTCTTTCTAATCAATCTCCATTTCAGATTTCGTTTAAAACACTTCCAGATTTTTCTTTCTTTAAGGTCTTTGGTTGCCAATGTTTTCCTTGGATAAAACCTTATACCACTTACAAGCTCTAACCTAAGTCCTTATCTTGTGTCTTTTTAGGTTATCATCCTACTGTCAAAGGCTATAGGTGTTTAGATCCTGTTAGTGGCAAGATGTTTGTTTCTAGGCATGTCATCTTCAATGAATCCTGTTTTCCTTTTGCTTCTACTACTCTTTCTTCTTCCTCTTCTCCTATCTTTTTACCTCAAATTCATAATTTCTTCTGGCCTTCTTCTCTTCCTTCTGAGATTCCCACTGTTTCTTCTTTATCTCCATCTTCTTCTTTTTGTTCTAGTTCTCCAGCTTCATCATCTCCTCTAAATTTTTCTCCTCCTTCTCATGCTATTCCTATTAATTCTATTTCCATTGATCTTCCTCTACCTTCTGTTCTGTCTTCTACTCTTGTTCCTCCCTTGTCTTCCTCTAATGTTCATCCCATGCTCACTCGCTCCAAAACAAAACCTCCTTTGTGTCTTACAGCCACATCCTCTTCTTATCTTCAAACTGAACCTCCTACTGTTTCAGCTGCCTTGGCTTCTCCTGTGTGGCTTACTGCTATGCAGGAAGAATTTCAAGCTTTACAGCAACAAGGCACTTGGGATCTTGTGTCTCTTCCTCCTCATAAAACAGTAATTGGTTGTAAATGGGTGTATAGAATCAAACGAAATTCTGATGGTTCTGTGGCAAGATATAAAGCTAGATTGGTGGCAAAGGGATATCTACAACAAGAAGGTGTTGATTTCCATGACACCTTTAGCCCTGTGGCAAAGCAGCCTACAATTCATATTTTTCTTTGCTTGGCTCTTCATTTTAATTGGCCTATTCATCAATTAGACATATCTAATGCCTTTCTTCATGGCACCTTAGATGAGGAAGTGTATATGTTACAACCTCCAGGTTTCATCCAGTCTTCTAATCAAGTGTGCAAGCTTAAGAAAGCCTTGTATGGCCTTAAACAAGCTCCTCGAGCTTGGTATTCTACTTTCTCGAAATTCCTCCTTTCTCAAGGCTTTGCTAACAGTCATTCAGATTCCTCTCTTTTTGTTCACCACACTTCCACTAGTCTTCTTATTCTTGTTGTCTATGTTGATGACATTTTGGTCACTGGTAGTGATCCTGCTCTTCTTAAACAGTTTATTCAGCATATGCATAATGTGTTCTCCATGAAGGAATTGGGAACTGTGTCCTACTTCTTGGGTATCTCTGTTCAAGCCTTATCTCATGGTTACTTCTTATCTCAAACTAAGTATGCTACTGAGCTGCTTCACAAAGCTGGTTTAACTGATTGTAAACCTTGCTCCACTCCTTTGGTTGTCAAGACTTCTTATTCTCCTTCTTCTCCTTCTTCAGATGAGCTTCCATTTTCTAATCCTTCTCTGTATAGGAGTATTGTTGGTGGTCTACAGTACCTCACTATAACCAGACCTGATTTAGCCTTAGCTGTTAATCAAGCATGTCAGCATATGCATCTCCCCACAAATGCTGATTTTCAAGCTGTCAAACGCTTGTTGAGATATGTGAAGGGTACTCTTCATCATGGTCTACACTTTACTTCTGGTCCCTTAACTCTTCATGCTTTTTCTGATTCAAACTGGGCTGGAGACAGTGTTGATCGCAAGTCCACTTCAGGTTACTGTGTCTATTTGGGTTCTAATCTGATTTCTTGGAGTGCTAAGAAACAGCCCATTGTTTCTAGGTCATCTACTGAGGCTGAGTACCGAGCATTAGCTAATGCCACTGCTGAATTAACATGGCTACAACAGTTGCTGAAAGATATGCATATTATCTCTCCTTCTATTCCTGAGCTCTGGTGTGACAACATTTCTGCAATGGCATTGGCTTCTAATCTAGTGTTCCATTCTCGCTCGAAACATATAGAAATTGACTATCATTTTATTCGGGATAAAGTTGTTGCCAAATTGATTGCTTTGAAATATATTCCTACCACAGATCAGGTAGCTGACATCTTCACCAAACCTCTTTCTACCTCTCGGTTTCTTTATTTAAAAGACAAGCTTCTTGTGCAGCCATGTCCCATCAGCTTGCAAGGGAGTGCTAAAATACATATCCAGCAATCACAACTAGAAGCAGAGTCAAAACCAAGTTGCATTATGCAGAACCAAACCCAGGTACAGTATGCAGAGCCAAACCCAGTTGCAGAAAGCCCAGCTAGAGGCAGAGCCAAAGTTGTAGTCTCATCTTAAGCAGAAGTCAGCATTTGTGTCTTTCAGATACATATCTGTAACAGTTGTAATATTTGTTAGACAGTTAGAATTTTGTTTCTGAGTTAGTTACTGAGTTAGTTAGATAGTTACTGAGTTAGTTAGATGGTTATGGGTTAGTTAGATATTTCTTCTATATAATATCTTATACAGTGTCTATGTGATTGTATTGGGAAAATAAAATAGAAATATCTTTTATTCTTTTCAAAATTAAACGAAGAAAACTACATTCTATGTGCCAATCATCTTACACAATAACAACACATCGACAATAAACATCAATGACCACCATAGGATAAGAAAACAACACCACGTAATGCAACATAGAACAAACGTGAAAAATCAACAAACATTGAATCAACCTATAACAGTCTGGCAGACCCAAGCAACAAGAGCAAACCCAGCAACAACCGCCAAAGAAAATCACGTCACTGGAAAATAAAGCACAACACAATCAACAACCCAACACTCACCCCCCCTCCCCCCCAAACTCTAGCCAATGGTAAACAATAAAAACTCTCGTAGACATTAACCCAAACTCTAGCCAATGTTACAACAATCAAACCCCCTTGCAACGTTAACATTCCCATTCCCAGCCAAAAACCGAATCACCCAAATAGGAAAATGAATCACACAAAGGGTATTAATGTAAATTGAAATAAAACCAAAAATCAAATAATAAAACTTACCTAAAAAATATGATTAATTGGTCTATAAGAAAACTCTTAGGACTAAATGGTTCAATTTTTCTTTTTAATAACATGTAGAAGAAAATTTCAACTTTAAAATACTTTTATAAAAGTATGATAAAGAGGGGAAATTATTTAATATTTTCAAAGTACCATGTGTATGTACTGCTTAACCAATCATCATTCAATATGCTTCATTATATTCCCCAATCACCAACACAATATCCCACTTATCCACCTTCTCCACTAATCATAATACTATGAAATACCACATGTTCATACTCCGGGATTACTGAATAAGCTTAGTGAATGATGCAAACATAATTAAAAAAAAAAGTCTATTTTTTACGAAGACCTTTCAGTAAAAAAAAAAAAGAAAAAGAAAAAAAATTTGGTGGTCGATGATTTTTATTATTAATTTTGTTAGTTCTATTAGTTTTATAATAATATCACATTAGAAACAAAAAAATATTGTTGAATTCATATTGTTTAGACATTATAACATTTAGACTCATTTCATTTGTTCTAAACTGTTGTCATGAAAAATATTTCTTGCATTTTGTGATATTTGACCACATAAAATGTTAATAAAACAATTTTTAACAAATCATTTTATATTGGATCATGTAAATTTATTTACAAACTTATATATGGTAAGTCATTTGATGAGATATTACATTGTTGCCGTTTAGTAACAACTTTTTTTTTTTTGGCCTAAATAAGTACAAAAAAAACAAAATAGGCTAAATAAGTTAACAAGACATTAGGAAAATTAGTGAAACTTTCCACTCCAATTTTGGGTAGTATGAGAAGTTTAATATATATATATATATATATTTTTTTTTTTATTAGCTAAGAACCCTCGATAAATTTCTCTATGATCATATTAAAAAAATTTCAAAATTTCTCTGTAATCATAGCAGAAAAAATTTGTGTCACGGTGAAATTTCTCTATGCCAAAGTTTCTCTGTGAAAATGTTAAGAGACCCCAACTATTATGAAAATATTATATGTCATTTATCTAATAAAATCTTAATATTAGAGACTTTAAAAAAAATTCCCCTAAGACAAAATATCAAATCCAAATCATAATCATTTCAACTTTTCTCTCACAACCATCACATCCAAACCAAAAAAATCCAAAAGTTCTTCCCAAATGGAGCTAATTTAGTGAAACTAAATTAGCCAAGAAACCAAAAAAAATATGCTAAATTAGCTCTTCCTAAATGAAGTCAATGACTTATTTAAAAATATTTTCTGACAAATATTCTCATCTTATAATGTTTTCATCATTCTTAAACTTTTCTATGACATTTAAAATGTTCTCAATTAAAAAACAAAAAAAAAAACAATGATTACATTCAAACAAGATAAATATATTTATATTAAAATAAATTTAATACATAAAATCTATGTGGAAGTGAATATGGAATACTCCTCTGATCCAAATGAGCTCTTGGGTAATCCCCCATGTTGTCACCTGAAATAAAAATAAAACTCTGGACGGTGACGCCAGAATTAGCACTCCGACGGACATGTTAGTCTCTGTAGAAAGGTTGGTGTCTTTTAGTTTCTTGAGGTTCAAGGTTTTTTATTGTACATACCTCCTTGAGCTTCCCTTCTCCTTTTATATCGTTATTCTTCTTGATCTTCTCTCCATGTAGCCTAGCCCTCCATCATTACTTTGTCATGGCCTATCTCCCTAATATATTTAAAAGATTTTATTAAAAGAAAGGACAATTCGGACTCGTCTAATCTGATGGAGCCGACTTTCTCAATATACTCGACTCAACCTTATGATTTAGGTACCCTTTACTCGGCATACTCTCTATGTTGTTGTGCATACTCAACAATGGACCAATGCCTAATGGGCTTGGGTTTTATTCGATCCATCTCAGATGGGATTGGTACTGTCGTTCTTGGTGATACTTATTTCAGCCATCATAGAATCTATCTTAAAACGCGCTATGATTTATTTTATAATTTTCATTTGAGATGATAGAAAAGGTGTTGATAAAATTTTCTTCTTTGACAGTTATTTTTTTTTAAGGGTGATGCTAGGGAGCTCGAAAGCCTCCCCCCGAATCCCCCTAATTTTTTTGTTTTTGTTTTCAGAAGCAGAGAAGGAGAAGGGAGGAGGAGGAGGAGGACTGGAGGGGGCCAGAGGTGAGCTGCTGCTGCGACGAGCTGCGGCCGGACTGGGAGGAGCTGCGGCGGGGCTGCACCTCCTCCTCTTCCCCTCTCTTCTCTCTCTCTCCCTCTCCCTCTCCCTCTGCGTTTCAAACCTGAAATGGAAGAAGAAGAAGGGAAAAAAAAAAAAAAAGTAAAATGCTCAAAACGACGTCATTTTGGGCATTAGGAGGATTCGGGGGATAGTTTCAAGCTACGAAACATTATCCTTTTTTTAAATAAAAAAAATAAAATTTGAAAGTACTTCTATACTTTGACTACATAACTATTTAGTATACACATTCATATTTAGTATTTAATAATATTTATATTTGTAAATATAAATTTATAATATTTAATTATTAAATGTAAATTTCAAAATTTTAAATAGAAACCATGTATAAGACGGGATTGAAAACTAATTTGTAGTATTACTGAAGCCAAACCCATGAGTTACCAATAGTTATGTCATGAAAAAAAAAAAAAAAAAAATTACATTATACAAGTATGATCATCGTCATTAATGTGGTGATATATATAAAAAAAACACATTTTAAATATTATTTTAAAACTTAAAATATAATTTAATAACTTTGAATATTTTGCGATAAAGAGAAAAAAAAAAATAAGTAAAAAGTTCTATGCCTCTTTCCGGTAATAAAGGGTAAATAACATTTTGTCCTTTTTATATTTGATTATTTTTTCACTTTGGCTATTAAATGTTTTTTTTTTTCTCCATGTTGGCCTTACATGTTTCAAGTTTTTCTTCAATTTATCCAAAAACTAACTTATGTTTAAAATTAGACAGAAAAATGACATATTGGCCTTGTTTGGTAAGACTTATTTCTAACTTATTTCAGCTTTTAGCTTAATTTAAATTATTTTGATGTGTTTAGTTCAGCTTAACAATACAGCTTATAGCTTTTTATAAGTCAAAAATCAACTTATTCTTTGAGTGGGAGAGGAAAAACTTAATTTATAAGTCAAAAATCAGCTTATGTTCAAAGCTATAAGCCATAAGCTGTAAGCTGTTAAGCTATAAGCTATAATCACTTTCCCACAGTTCTACCAAACAGAGCCATTGACAAACATGTGACATAAAAAAAATGTTTTATTACATATAACCTACTCCTTTGACACAAATCTAAATCTTAATATAATAATACATTTTTTTATCAACTATGATACATCTCCCAATATAATACCACAATTTTGACTCTAATGAGATGAAAGAGAGAGAGAATAAAGAGAGATAGAGAGAAGAGGGATGAGGAGTGTGGATTCATCCATTCATTGGGTTCATTCAATATCATTAGGGATGAATTGGGGGGTGGTCAATTAGTACTCCCAAACTTTTTTTTTTATATTTTGTATCATAGCTACTGTGGCATTATTTATTAATTTTTTAACAAAAATTATTTTTAAAAAAGTTGAAAATATGAAAGGTTAAAAGAAATTTTTTTTTTTGTAAAAATCAAAATAAAAAAATTAGCCAAACATAAGGAGGCCAAAATATTTACCTTTAATAAATAAGTCCTTCAACGACTAGTTGATTAAACATTACATTTAATCAAGTGCATCTGGGATTAATTTCAAATTTATTTATTTATAGCAATAATTTAACAACTTATTAAATATTGTACCCACCACCAAGGATGGTGTGCATACGGAATTTTATATATATATATATATATAATTAGTATATTATCCGTGCTATGTACGGAATTTTATGATTTAAAATGAGTCATTGTTAAAAAATTTGGTCTTTCTTATCAAATGATTCTACATACGACAATCTTATATGTTGATTTTTAAACTTGTCAACCAGTGGCGGAGGGAGCATTGGACCAGGGGGGTCACGTGTCTCCTGGATTTTATGGAATTTTTTTTTTTTCAAATATAAAGAAAATATTTGAAATAAAAAAATTACAAAAATATTATTACAATGAAATGTCAATGACATTTTAAAAATTATGAAAATAATAATTGTTATTTTGATTGAAAATGAAGAAACTATTATGAATAAACCATATTAGCTATGAAATTTTTTTAATGTAACAGTGATGTCATTATTAGTGATATGCAAAAATAAGTAATCTCACTATAAAGATATGAAATTTATTAGATTGTTAGTTACATTTGACATGTGAGGTTCATTCTCTATGTGTTTATTTACTATTAGTGAGTGATATCACATACCAATGATGACGTGGTATTACCATTATATTGAATTTTTAATCAAATTTTGTATCAAAAAATAATTTATCAATATATAATTTATTTGAAGGCTTACATCCATATTTTTTTATTAGTGATATGCAAAAATAAGTAATCTCACTATAAAGATATGAAATTTATTAGATTGTTAGTTACATTTGACATGTGAGGTTCATTCTCTATGTGTTTATTTACTATTAGTGAGTGATATCACATACCAATGATGACGTGGTATTACCATTATATTGAATTTTTAATCAAATTTTGTATCAAAAAATAATTTATCAATATATAATTTATTTGAAGGCTTACATCCATATTTTTTTATTAGTGATATGCAAAAATAAGTAATCTCACTATAAAGATATGAAATTTATTAGATTGTTAGTTACATTTGACATATGAAGTTCACTCTCTATGTGTTTATTTACTATTAATTGGTGATATCACATATCAATAATAACGTGGTATTACCATTATATTGAATTTTTAATCAAATTTTGTATCAAAAAATAATTTATCATTATATAATTTATTTTAAGGCTTATATTCATTTTTTTTTCTTGTCTATGATACACTAGTTACAAATAACAGTCAGCTTGTTTGTTTCCAGTTTTCAAACAACAGTTTTTAGAAAATTTTACTTTTTTATTTTTCGCATTTTAATGTTTTGAATGAATTTTTTAATATTTTAAGCCTTTTTTTTTAAAAAAAAATTTAGACACACTTAATATAAATACACTTAAAAAGTATAATATTTGCGAAAAAAATATTTAAAAAATACATTAAATACCAAAAAATACAACAACAAAAAAAATGAAAATTCAATATATTTTTTGTATTTTTGTGTATTTATTAATTTTTTAAAATATTTTTTCACAAATATTTTACTATTTAGATACATCTAAGTAAGGTGCATCTAAAAAAGTAAAAAAATTACTTAAAATTCAAAAACTATTCACTAAAAATAAAAAAATACGAAAAATAAAAAAACTCAGTTTTCAAAAAACTGAAATCAAACACACTAGTTTTTTTTTTTTTTTTTGATGTTTTTTGAAATCAATCGTAAAAACTTGCGTGAAATATTTTTTGTAAAAATTATTGTAATTAAAAGTGTCTCCTCTAATTTAATTTTCTGGCTCCGCCACTGTTGTCAACTATCTCTTTCTAAGAGGAGCATGATACTAATTCCCTAGATAACCCCTATCAAGTCTTCATCATTCACCAACTATCATCTTGTCAATTTTCATCTCCGCTCTTTTAATCACATCAACTCTTATATAAAGCACCTCTGCTATGAGACTACCGCTACATTTAACTTTCCTTCCTTACCTTTTCCCCAAATCCACTTCTACTCCCACCTGCAATTTCTCTTCTCTAATCTAACGTTGTGTCCACCCTTCATCCTATTATTTGGTCATTAAAATTGTGATTAAGCATTAATTGATAATAGATTGGTTGAGTTGGCATAAATTCTCAAATAAATTCGAACTCAACATGTATAAAATAATAAATAATTTTGTATACGTTATATATATATAAATACTAATAAATAAAAAATGAACAAAAAATGCCTTAATTTTAGGAATTTTTATAGTGCTTTTTATGATTATTCTTCTTTTTTTTTTAATCTATAAAATCATAATAATGAAATTAGTTACTGATCTTCTTTATTTTAGAATGAATTAAATTTTAGCTATTTTCACCAACCAGCATGTCTCCAATTTTTCATCTTCGCTCTTTTGACTACATCAACTCTTATTTAAAGCATCCATACTATGCGACCACCACTACTTTTAACTTTCCTTCTTTACCTTTCTCCCAAGTCAACTTCTACTCCCACTAAAGCAACCTCTTTTCTCTAATCTAACGTTGTCTCCACCATTCATCCTATTTTAATAATACCGTTTTGAAATCAACAACATCAACAAAAAAAAAAAAAAAAAAAAATTTATATAAAGAGACTCAAGAAAATAGTTAATATTCTATGTTCAGCCATGTCTTCTTGTTTTGTTTTTGTTTTTATTTTTTTGGACAGTGCTACACGTACAGAATTAAAACATAAAAAAGTGTCTGTACAATGTAGATTTATTTTAAGTATGACCCAAAAAACACTTCATCAATTTTCATAATTGGAAAAAATAAAAATAAAAACAAAAAAAAGTATATTTAAGAGTATCATCATCAAACTAGTTAAATTTTTGTTAATTTTAATTACACTCTCAACAAACCTTTTTATCTTTTTGTCATGTTATTAAGGGTTGTTTTAAGAAGTTAATTAAAAGTTGGTTTTTTTGTTTTTTTGACTTTTTCTAAAAAAATGTGTAAAAAAGTAAAGAGATAAATGTAATTCAAAATATGTTAAAAGTCAAAAAGTGGCTTTTAACCCTCTACCCAAAAGAGGCTAAACATTATTTTTATTAATTTTAGTTTACAATTATTTTTGGACAAATTACACTAACAGTCCCTATAGTTTGAAACTTGTGTCACTTTGGTCCCTGACTTTTCAATTGTGACACATTTGATCCTGAATTTTAAATCTTATTCCAAATAAGGACAATTGAAGATATCATTGTTTAACTTCAAGGGCAAAATCGTCAATTTAATAAAATATAAACTAATTTGACAAAAATAAATGTCAAAAAAATATTTTTAATTTTTTAAAAATTATTTTTATCCGCAAATGATAAAATTATGTAAAATTGATAAAAATTAATAAAAATTACATGATTAATTTTTAAAAATTAATTTTACATGATCATCATCCAAACACATAATAAAAATTAATTTGGTAAAAAAAATAAATAAATGTCTAAAAGATTTATCAATTTTACATAATTTTAGTTTTAGTGGGTAGAAATAATTTTTAAAAATTTAAAAATATTTCTTGACATTTATTTTTGTCAAATTAGTTTATATTTTATCAAATTGACGATTTTACCCTTGAAAAATCTAATGATATCTTTAATTGTTCTTATTTAGAACAAGATTCAA
The DNA here is from genome assembly GCA_025200525.1 of Camellia lanceoleosa. Taxonomy (NCBI): domain Eukaryota; kingdom Viridiplantae; phylum Streptophyta; class Magnoliopsida; order Ericales; family Theaceae; genus Camellia; species Camellia lanceoleosa. The sequence continues at coordinate 124,263,793 of CM045759.1, read as the reverse complement.
AATTGAGGGTTAAATGTGTTATAATTGAAAAGTCAGAGACCAAAGTGACACAAGTCTCAAACTATAGGGACTATTAATGTAATTCACCCATTATTTTTTATAAACTCTACACAATTAATTTCAAAATGGGTTTGGATTCTCTCAAGTTGGCCATCCAACTTGAAAAATTGTTCAATTTTTACGACTTTTGAATAGAATATTCATGTAAAAAATCAAGATAATCAGATATCGATAACTATATGTTTTAATCACATTTAAAAAAATAGATGACAATTATAATTTCAATAATAATCATCTATTTTTTGGGGAGAAATTCTACTATATACACCCTTTGAAAGGGGTGTATCTAAAACAAAAACGAAGTACAAAAGTTAAAGGAAATTCTATGATATACATCCCTTTTAAGGTATGTACCATATGCATCTTTAGTTACGACTTTTGAATCAATAGTTATTATCTATTGTGTTGTTAGTTATCATGACACATTGTGATGCTCGTTATGACAAAATTTTAATTATGATTAAAAAAATAAATAAAGTTGTTTGCTTATATCTTATATGATGTTTAGTTATAACTCAATTTTTCTTTTAAGTTAGAACTCCCATAGTATTAAATTATGCCATTTATAATAATTAAACTCATAAATTGCATAACTTGTATATAGCACACATTCCTAAAGTGTTTTGTAAACCATATTTAAAATAAGAGTCCAGATCCTCTCCTTGGATCTCTCTACTGTTTATATTTTAAGATTTGTCGAATATATTATACTTGTAAAAAATCAAGTGGATCGGATATCGAAAACCACGTGTTTGGATCATCGAACTAAAAGTTTTATTAAAAAATAAAATTGTTTATTAATTTTTTTTAATAAATGATTTTTAGTTCGATAATTCGAATACTTGATTTCTGATATCCGATTAACTTAATTTTTACAAATATGATATACTCGACAAATTCTAAAATATAAACCGTTTAGATTATCGAATTTAGGCCAAAAAATAAACCCAATGGCCCATCAAATAGGGAGCCAAGGAGAGAGATCTAAGGAGAGGATCCTTGCTCTCAAAATAACCTAGAGAGATTATGTTTAATGTACTAAAATTTCAAGGGTGAAGCACCAATAAATCCCAAAATGCGATCTTATGAACTGTTTAGTCCTTCATTTTTTCTTATGAATCCAAAGGTCCCATTAAAGTGAAAATTACATAAAATGTAGTCACTTTCATGTTTGAATTTAATTTTTTAGGAATAAAAGTGGGTTTCTCAAAATGTAAAATCACACATTTGGGCAATTTGCACTATAAAAGTTTTGGATCTTCCTTCACTCTAGAACAAATCCCACATTATGAACAAAAACTTAACACTCTAATGTAACACTCCAATAACGTAACACTTTAATGTAACACACTAAAAAACTCCTTATTGTACTTTTCCCAAACGTAATAACGTAACACTCAAAAAAAAAAAAAATATTTAGTGTACTTTTCCTAAACGTAACGCTCCAATGTAAAAAAATAAAATAAAATAAATAAAACAAAATAAAAATTTCGTAGTATACTTTTCCTAAATGTAACATTCTAATTAATGTAATTCCAAATGTAATACTCCAATGTAACACACAAAAACACAAAAATAACTCTTTACTGTAATTTTTCTAAATGTAACACATAATTTAAAATTATACATTTGTCCAAAATTTGAAAATTATACATTTGTCCACAATTTGAAATTGTACATTTGTCCAAAATTTACTAAGGAATATTTGTATTCCTTTTAGAATGATTTGAAGAATTTCACATTTTTTTTTTTTTTTTTAATGTTACATTGGAGTGTTACATTTAGAAAAAGTACACTAAGAATTTATTTATTTATTTATTTATTTTTTTGTGTTACATTGGAGCGTTACATTTGGGAAAAGTACACCAAAAATTTTTTTTTGTGTTACATTAAAGTGTTAAGGTAAGAATTTTTTTTGGAGTGTTATATTAAAGTGTTACGTTTGGAAAAAATACGTTAAGGAATTTTTTTTGTGTGTTACATTAAAATGTTACACTGAAGAATTTTTGTGTGTTACATTAAAGTATTACACTAAAAAGTTTTTTTTAGAGTATTATATTAGAGTGTTACGTTTGGAAAAAAAATATACTAAGAAGTTTTTTTGTGTGTTACATTAGAGTGTTACACTAAAAAGTTTTTGTGTATTACATTAGAGTGTTACATTAAATAGTTTTTTTAGAGTGTTATATTAGAGTATTACGTTTGAAAAAAATATACTAAAAAGTTTTTTTGTGTGTTACATTAGAGTGTTACAATAAGAAATTTTTTTATATTATATTAGAACGTTATACTATGGAGTTTTTTTTGGAATGTTACGTTTGAGAAAAATACAATAAGGAGTTTTTTTAAGATTGGGAGTGGGTGCTGTGACAGCACCCATGCTATCACACCCCGTTTGGTTTATTCCGATCATATTTTGATAATATGAATCGTTCATATTATAAAATTTATTGAATATATTATCCTTATAAAAAATGAAATTAATCAAATAAATATAATCACTTGATCGAGACAAATAATAACTCTAAAAAATTATTTAAATGATAGTAACCGTTTATTTTTTTTGAACATAAACGTAGTTTTGTTATAAGTTACAGATGTCTAATTAACTTGAATTTTTTCATTGATGATCCACTCAACAAACCTTATACAATGAACATTTCGGATCATTAAAATAAATTCAAGACGTGCCTTTACGGACTCGCAATACTGTGCTATGCCTATAAGGCACATCACCAACCTCATTCCTGTTTTTTTATGTGTTACATTAGGGTATTACACTAAGATTTATTTATTTATTTAGTGTTATATTGAAATGTTATGTTTGAGTATTACATTGTAGTATTACAGTTTAAAATTATACATTTAGCCAAAACTTACTAATTAATTTTTGTATTCCTTTTGAAATATTGAAAAATCCCACATCCTTTTGGAATGTTTGAATAATCTCATATTTTAAGTCATTTTTGTATTCCTTTTGAACTGATTTCCAAATAAAAAAGATTTTTATATAAAAATTCATCCCAAATTTGATTTCCATATATTGTGTACCTACCTTTTTAGCGCAAAAAAGAAAAAAAAGAGAAGGAACATGATAGAAATAAGGGTATAATAGTAAATTTAATTTTAAAATAATATATTAAATCTACATTTCCAGAATCAATAGGACTAATTGGTCTATAAAAAAATTTCTAGGATTAAATGGATCATCATTCCTCAAAATAAAATTTATAGATAAATTTTCTAATTTTTAATCTTACGAATCACATATCCGATTATTATTAAATGTCTATCATTAATTTATTGAGATCAATTATATTTAAACTTTCATGCTTTAACTAAAAATTTTAACAAAAGCATATGAAAGCCTCATTTAGGAAGATGTTAAAAGTTAATTTTTTAATTTTTTTAATTTTTATAAATTATATCATTTTTTTATTTTTTACACGTTTTTAAATTAAAAAAATTATAAAAAATTAAAAAATTAGCTTTTTCAAAACAAACCAAAATTATTGATGGTAAATTTCATGGAGTTGGCCTAGTAAGTGTAATTTGGGACTTAAATGTGTGCTTTCTCTAAATTTTAGATTCTAACTCCTAATTCACTTCTTAGAGCCACGCCCATGAGCAAATGTTCGAGATTTACCTTTTGCACGTAAAGAAGTACTTTATAGGAATCTCAAAATGAATCGAAATATACATAAATTGATTTGAATAACTGATCATATAAAGAATGAAAAATTTATGGGTAAATTATAAATATACTCTTTAAGATTTGTTTAAAAAACGAATTGCTTCATATGATTTAAAAATTATAAATATCTCCTTATCAAAAAATTTTATTTAACAAAATTAATTAAAAAAATAAAATTTTTAACTGTTCATTTATATAATAATAAAATTATCTAAATTATTAATTGAAATAAAATTTTAACATTATTAAATTTTGTTAATTTATTAATAAAATGATTTATTTGTTATGAAATTAAAAATTTTAAAAGATGTAATGTAATTTTTAAAACTACAAGAATAATTCATAATTTAAATAAATGACAGAGGGTATGTTTGTAATTTACTCAAAATTTATTGGTTGTAGACCATGCAGTGAACTTTTCCGTGTTCCCTACATGTGTCGCTGCAGCTATTTTTTTTTCCCGTGTAGTATGATTCATACATGACACAATCAACAATTGCCTAGTCATACAGTCCAATTTTATTTTATGATTTTTGGGATGCATAGTCATACAGTCCATTCTTTCGTCGTCAAAGATAAACGTGTTTTTATCATTTTTTTACACATTCCCATATAATCTCAGTGTATATATAAAGTGGAACTCCTCAAATCTTTCCGGCATGAATCCTTGAAGAACTTCCAAGACTCTCTCCTCCACCTCCACACACAAAACAAAAATCTGTTTTTTGGGAGTTTATTTATTTATTCGTTCATTTTTTTTTTAAATTTTAATCTACAATATCAAACCTACCATTACCTCTCAAACCCAAGATACTATATATATAATATATCCACACAATATTTCTCGAATCGATATCAAATTCAAATGCAGAAAATGGGAACGGACGACGGAAAGGGAACAATTAATCCCCACCACCGCCACCACTCCGACACCGATGTCGTCGGCGGCGACAGGGCGACGTACAGCGGTCCGTTAAGCGGACCTCTCAACAAGCGTTCCGGCGGCCGCAAAAGCGCCAGATTCAACCTCCCTGACTCCGCCGGCGCCGGCGGCTCCGTCTCCGGCGACGACGACCAAAGCTACGTCGAGATCACTCTCGATGTCCGCGACGACTCGGTGGCGGTGCACAGCGTGAAGACCGCTGGAGGAGCGGAGGTGGAAGATCCGGAGCTGACTTTGTTGGCTAAAGGGCTCGAAAAGAGATCTTCGTTTAAGTCTTCGATTGTTCGAAATGCTTCGTCTCGGATCAGACAAGTGTCTCAGGAGCTCAAGAAATTGGCTTCATTCTCGAAGCGGAGTCATCCGGGTCGGTTTGATCGGAACAAGTCTGCGGCGGCGCATGCTTTGAAAGGACTTAAATTCATCAGCAAGACCGACGGCGGCGCTGGCTGGGCTGCGGTGGAGAAGCGGTTCAACAACCTCACTTCCTCCACCAATGGCTTGCTTCATCGGTCTCTCTTCGGTGAATGCATAGGTAAATAAGATTTTTTAATATATGACCGTATGATATTCATATTTTGTTGGAGTTTGATTTGTTTTGGTTTTTTGTTCTAACAATGATTTGAATTGTAATTATATATAGGGATGAATAAGGAGTCGAAAGAGTTCGCCGGAGAGCTTTTCGATGCACTTGGCCGGAGACGGAACATAACCGGTGATACGATCAACATGGCGGAGCTAAAAGAGTTTTGGGAGCAAATCTCCGATCAAAGTTTCGATTCGAGGCTTCAAACTTTCTTTGACATGTAAGACGTTATCCAAGTTCATGTGGTGGTTAGGAATGTTGGTATGCAGTTCTATTATTAACACAAAATTGATAAAAGTTTACAAATTTATTAGCTAGACCCCTTTTAATAACATAGAAACTAATCATAGAATTTGACAATATATACAGATGGGTAATTTTTTAACAAGTGAGTCCAACTAATATATTTAGAAAAACTCTAATCATATAAATAAATAAATAAACATATTAATGCATAAGATTTTTGGACCAGACTATTGAATTCTGAACTAGTTTTGTATTAGTAGCAAATTTTATTTACGAGCCATTGTTTGATAATCTTGTGTTTATAAATTCGACAATTACTGGATTATTAGATTAATTAATAGATTAATTAATGCAGGGTTGATAAAGATGCAGATGGGAGAATCACAGGAGAAGAAGTCAAAGAGGCAAGTGTGGACACATTAATGCTACCTTGTTGTAATTCAAACATGGACTATGGCAAAAGTTGACTTTAATATTTGTCAATTTTTTGGTTTTCATAATAAAATTTTATTTCGAACCCACATATCATCAATAAGTAATTTCATATGGGTTGTATCAGATTTAAAAAATAAAAAAATGAATTGACAATAATATGTTATATTTGCAGATTATAAGCCTCAGTGCTTCTGCCAACAAGCTATCAAATATACAGAAACAGGCAGATGAATATGCAGCATTGATTATGGAAGAGCTAGACCCAGATAATGCTGGATATATCATGGTAAATTTCACTTGAGTGTTACAAAATTTTCATTATTTTGTATTCAAAAACACGAAAAGCGAAAACAAAACCAGACAGACAAGATTCCCTTAAGACTGATTGTAATTTGATAACTTGGATGAACAGATAGAGAACTTGGAGATGTTGTTGTTGCAAGCACCAAGCCATCAAACAAGAGGAGGTGAAAGTAGAATCCTAAGCCAAATGCTGAGCCAAAAGCTCAAGCCCACACTAGAACTCAACCCTTTAAGGAGATGGTACCGGGCCGCCAAGTACTTCTTGCTCGATAACTGGCAGAGAGTTTGGGTTATGGCACTCTGGATCTGTGTCATGCTCAGCCTATTCGCGTGGAAATTCATTCAGTATCGAAGAAGAGCAGCCTACGAGGTAATGGGCCATTGTGTTTGCATGGCAAAAGGGGCTGCCGAGACTCTCAAGCTCAACATGGCAATAATTTTACTCCCCGTTTGTCGGAACACAATCACCTGGCTCAGAAACAAGACCAAATTGGGAGTCGCAGTTCCATTCGATGACAATCTCAATTTCCACAAAGTAATAATTCTAATTAATCTCCTAGTGTTCCTAATAATGCAAGTTTTAGTAGCGCTTAAAAGTACTAAATGATAGTGGTGATTCTGTTTTCAGTTAATCGCTGTGGCAATTGCCCTTGGAGTTGGAATACATGCGATTTATCATTTAGTGTGCGATTTCCCTCGCTTGATTCATGCCAGTCCTGAGAAGTATGCTCCAATGGAGAAGTATTTCGGGGAACAAGCCCATAGCTACTGGCATTTTGTGAAGAGTTTCGAAGGAATTAGTGGGATTATCATGGTGGTGTTGATGGCGATAGCGTTCACATTGGCAAGCCCGTGGTTTAGGCGAAATAGGGTAAACCTGCCTAAAGCCCTCAAGAAGCTATCCGGATTCAACGCTTTCTGGTATTCACACCACCTGTTTGTGATTGTATACGGTCTTCTCATCGCTCATGGAATCAAGCTTTATTTGACACACAAATGGTACAAGAAAACGGTTAGTGCTTCAACACATGTCTATGTGTTGTTCTGATGATTTGATTTATTTGTGTGAATCCTTACATGGTTGCACATTGGCAGGTATGGATGTACTTGGCAGTTCCGATCATTCTGTATGCATGCGAAAGATTGATTCGGTTATTCAGATCCAGCGTCAAGCCGGTTAAGATACTCAAGGTAAGCAAATTTGGTAGTGTTTTTATTTTTTGTTATTTTTGTTTTTGTTTTTTTTAAGATATTTAGAAACTGAAAATGTGGGAATGTTTACATTGGGATTTTGGAAGGTGGCTGTTTATCCTGGAAATGTGTTGGCTATTCACATGTCAAAGCCTCAAGGCTTCAAATACAAGAGTGGGCAATACATGTTTGTCAACTGTGCTGCTGTTTCCCCATTTGAATGGTAAGTGTCAAACCCATTGTTTTAAATAACAGTATCGGAATAAATATCAGTATCGATGATACTGTCATATATATATATTAGTCAGCCCGACAACTAATTAGGGTTAATTTTACTAATTCATCGTTTCATATATCAACAGGCACCCATTCTCCATTACTTCTGCTCCCGGAGACGACTACCTTAGCGTTCATATCAGAACTCTTGGTGATTGGACACGACAACTCAAAACAGTGTTCTCAGAGGTGCGTGCCCTTTATTTGAAAATTTTATGTGTTTATCGCGTTATATTACCACTAGTCCTTTCTTTGTATATAATTCAAAATGTTTGGATTTGTCCATTAGAACTCATCAAATAATGCTAAATTTCCAAGAAACATGAACTTTTAAGGGGAACCTATTTTGAATCTTGATCTTCTTGTGAGAACCCAACAAACTATACGAATCGAAACATGTTTTAATCTGATTCTTTTAAAATTTAGCTCAAGATCATGATCATGATCATGGTATATACGTATTTGAATGTTATAAAATTGGTATATTTGTTGTGAATTGTAACTTAATTCAGCTTGTGTTTTGTCTTTTGCTAGGTATGTCAGCCACCACCTACAGGGAAAAGTGGACTCCTCAGAGCTGACTACATGCAAGGAGAGAACAATCCTAAGTAAGTCATTACTAAGTTCTTAATTCATAAAAAATTCACTCTCCATTCAAATTTAGGAATATAGATACTGAACAAAGAATTGGACACATGATATATATAAATAGATAAAAATTTTAAAAATAAATTTTATTGACAAATTTTATAAAATTTTGTTCTTTAAGATATATTATATTATATATTCATTTCTGAATTCGTAATATATTTACTGCTTTACAACTCACGAATAATTCTTGAGTGACCTGCATTTTGTTCTTTTCCCCACCAGTAGAAATCTTTCATCATTTACTTACAAAACTTGATAAAGAGTAATCTAGCTAATAAATAGCAAATGCCTAAAGGTAGGCTTCAATCATGGCATCAATAAAGCTATGGGGACTAGAGAGTCAATTCCCCATACATAGACAAAGACATGTAACAACATGTCACATGCATTTTGTTCTTTTCTACTGCTTTTTGAAGATTCCCTGGCTCCCATTTGTATTTTTTTCTAACGAGTTGGGTTAGAAAATTTGAAAAGAAATCTAAAAAAAAAAAAGAAAATAAATAAATAAATAAAATATGAATAAAATATATTTTTATTTTATTTTATTATATATATATATGTATATATATATATTTTTAAAATCTCTTCTTAAATTTTTTAATCAAATACAACTTAAGAAAAGTCTTTTTTTTAAAAGAAATAAATTATCAATGTTTTTTAAAAGTGTATAAATGAGCTAAATTAAGTCGAGCAGTGATTTATTTAAATTTGGTTAAAAAACATAACGAGTTTAAAATTGTATCCAAGCTTAGTTTGTTTATTTTTTGAGTCAATCACAAGCTGAATTAGAGTAATTTAATTTATTTTTTTTAATTTTTTATTACACAGCTATATAGTTACAAAAAATTATTTAAACTTGACCCATTTATACAATGAGTAGATCTAGAACGCAGTTTTAGATTATTTTTTGATCATAAATTAGAGAGAAAATTTGCAGAGGAAAAAAAAGTAGGTGAAATTTACAAACCAATTCATTCTTTATACTTTGTGATTTAAATACCATCTTAGTAACTTAATTTGTTTTAAACATATAGTCCACCAAATTGACAATATTGATGGTTGTTTACAGTTTTCCAAGAGTGTTGATAGATGGTCCATATGGTGCACCAGCACAGGACTACAAGAAATATGATGTGGTGTTGCTAGTAGGCTTAGGAATTGGGGCAACACCAATGATCAGCATTGTCAAAGATATTGTGAACAACATGAAGGCCAAGGATGAGGAAGAAAATGCCTTGGAGGGCGGTGATGGCGCCACCGCCTTGGGAACCTCACAAAGTCCCCAGGCAACAAAGAGAAGCGGCAACAGCTTCAAGACGACAAGGGCTTACTTCTATTGGGTGACAAGGGAGCAAGGCTCTTTCGACTGGTTCAAAGGGATTATGAACGAGGTGGCAGAGACGGATAAGAATGGAGTGATAGAGATGCACAATTATTGCACGAGCATTTATGAAGAAGGCGATGCACGCTCTGCGCTCATCACCATGCTTCAATCGCTCAACCATGCCAAGAATGGCGTGGATGTTGTCTCTGGGACACGAGTTAAGTCTCATTTTGCGAAGCCCAATTGGCGCAATGTCTACAAGCGGATCGCTCTCAATCACACTAATGGCAGAGTTGGTAAGTCCTACTATTTCAAATATCTATTAGCCTAATTTTGTGCATTGTATCATATACTGTGGGATTTTCAGTCCCAAAATGTTTATAATTATTAAATTATGTCTCAAAATTTATTTACTTTAAAATTCCAAAAAAATAAAAAAAATTAGAGACAAATTTTTGACAAAAGAATCTTAAGATAGTTGTGACATATTTTGGTCAAAAGACTATAAAGTAATAAATATGTAGACTTTTCAAGGTTGTCTTGCTATTCTACTTATTAATTTTTTTATATTTTTTTGTGTCATTGGTAGTTATTCTAGTTTTCTAGATGATCAGATAGCAATCATATATTATTGAAGTTAAATAGGGGGCCATATATTTTGGATAAGAAACGAAAGGTAATAAAAGTAGGAAAATTACAAATCAAATGTACCCTACGAAAATAATTACATACATATGAAAAAAAATTATAATTTTAATAATTAAAATTTATAAATTTTATTATTATTTTGGAAAAAGAAATTCCACTACTACACTGTTCAGTTATTTTCCTGTAAAAGTATGTGTCAAAAGTCAATAATAAATAAATATATAAATAAAAGTCACATTTTAATTTCTCAAGACCACTGGACTATTTTACGTCACTTTTCTGGTTTTACATTACTTTTAATCATGAATTTTTCCTTCTTTTTTTTTTATAAATTTTTTTTATGTTATATATATATATATATATAATTGCAGTGGTTGCGCTTTTCCTCATTATATTAATTTTATTTTTTTATTTTTTTTTTGTGATAAATTATATATGTAGCTTTATTGAATATTAATGGTGTTATTTGGTAAAATTGCAGGAGTGTTTTACTGTGGGGCACCAGCACTTACAAAAGAGCTAAAACAGCTAGCTTCTGATTTCTCTCGCAAGACCTCCACCAAATTTGAATTCCACAAAGAAAATTTTTAAACTTACCCCCTTCTAGAAACAACCCTTCTTCATCATCCCCTCTCGCTCTCATCCACTTTCACATATTCATGTTAATATATAATTAATATTATATGATCAAAGAGCTTGCGTACAGTGATTGACAAGGGAAGATGGTGAAAAGACAAAACGGCATTTTGGGAAAATTTGGCTCTATGTTTTGGATGGTGATGGTGATGGTGATTGTGGTGGGTGCCCACCCACCACCTTTGAATATGGAGGTGTGAGAAATTGTCATTCATTGGGTCAAAGAGTAGAGTAGGTAGTTGTGATTCAAAGCTCTCTCTATATATATTTATTTAGGAATTTATTTTGATTTTAGAGGATATAAGTGGTGATGATAATAGTGAGATGGGTGGTGGTGGTGGGTTGGTGTGGAAATGGGATATTGCCAACCGGCACTCAAACCAAAAGGATTGACCTTGAGATGTATATGGTTTCATACTTTTTTGATTTTGATAATAATATCTTTGTTTGAGATGTAAATTTTGAATTAAAATAGTTAATAAAAATTAGAAAAATATCATATTTAAATTATAATTTTTTTTTATAATTATCAAATTAACTATAAAAAAGAAAAAAAAAATTAAAAATCATCCAACACGCAATTTTTTCAGACAACTTAAAATAATTAAATAGTTAAAAAACAAATCCAAACGAGGGTAAATAATAATAGTAATGATGATGATATTATTATTTATATATTTTTGTATAATTTCAACAATTGTTTGGTTCAACATTTTTTACATCATTTGGATATTTCGAAGAAGGATCTTCTTTAATATCTTTTATATACTGACAATATTAGGTAGGATACTTTATTTCAGAATTATAATCTCAAGATAACTTTTTGGTGTGGCCGGGTTATTTGGAATTTTGTGACGATTTTTGTTCTGAAAAATTCTAAGTGGTCAAAAGTCTTTATAAATATTTTGTGGATATACGTAATTATCTATAAATTATTACATGTATCCATTAAGTTTTAATGTTTTTGCACCATGTCAGAATTGAACATGAAACGTCCTTCCATACTTAAAATTTGTGTTCAATTTAATCTTAATCTCAGTTTATCTTACAATTAAAGATGATAATTATGTCAAGTCAGAATTTGTCAAGTCTATCCCTGTTCATATATTTTTTCATATTATTGTGTCGTGTCATTTTGAATTCATATTTCATTTATGTCGTCTTAATGTATAATGTTTAAAAAATAACATAACATTCATTAAGAGTATCAAATGAATAAAATATATATTTTTTCTCCATTAGTTAAATTTCATAAAACTAATATTTACTAGATAAAATTATTCATAAAAGTGTTTCATTTCAACTCAATTCTCTTTATCTAGTTTCAAAAAATTAAACTATTATTTATTTATTTATTTTTATACATTGACTCTAAAATATTAGATTATCTCAAATGAAAAACAAATGTATGTTATTAAATCAAAATCTTATTTTACATTTTTCTTTTTTTATTTTTTATAATTAAACTGGATGAAGTTATATAAAGTTTTTTAAAATGTCATGATGATCTTAATAACAATGATGATAAAATGTGTGACTAACCTTTCGTTAAATATGTTATTTGTTACATGAGCTTTTTTTTCAAAAAAATACTTTTTTTAGATAAGAGCATGTTACATGAGCTTAACACTGATGTCTTTTATTTTTAAAAAAAAAAAATTGACTTCACTATAACATATACGGATTTTAAGAGTCAAAATATTTTGACCTTAAAAATAGAAATTTGGTTGCAAAAAAACATTAAGAGACCAATTCATGTTGCTAATACTCTCTCCCTGAAAAGTAAAAAAAAGGAGCATTGGCAACAAAATTTTGAAAATGTCACAAATAAATACATTTTTAGAGATAAACAATTTCATGCAAAAAAATGTATACTTTTGTAGACAGAAATTTTGGCCTCAAAAGGATTATATTCATCACTAAATATCTAATTTTATCGCTAAATATATAACAATGACACTTGTGGCAACTATGACATTTTGCTACTAAAAAAAAGTGATTTTGTTTCTAATTTTTTTTATTATCTGAAACCTTAATTTATTATAATGTCTGAAACATGATTATTAATTTTACTTAAAATAATGTGGATTATCCGTATCAATTATTGATTAGTTTAAAAATCAACTAGCTATGACCTAATCCCCTATTACATCATTAAAAAAAAATCATATTTATAAATAATAAAAAATTTAGTATTTTTTTTAATATTATTATGTGTTGTCATAATGAAGTTTGTGTGAACAAATGACTAACTTTTAACACTGACAATCTATTTATTTTTTGGTTCGGCTTCTCCACAGCTATTCTCATAAAATTTGGACGGAATATCCAGTTGGATTAGAGAGAAACTTTTTATTTATTTTTTTGAGTTATATAATCTAGTTTGTGTGAAAGAGTGACTAACCTTATTGTAATTGTTGTGACAATCAACAATGGGAAATCAATTTGGATTTGAATGGTTGAAAATTGTCAAAAATTTCTGGCGTCACATTTGTTTGTCTCCCATTCTCATTTAGCAGCTGGTCCACACTCTGAAATTTCTCAAAGTTGAGGAAAGGCAACTAGGAGGAAGATGCAGTGGACAACACAAACACACATGCATAAAGAAAATGGAGTTGAGATCCCCTCTCTCTCTCTCTCTCTATCACCTTACTTTTAGCATTAGAGATATATTTTGAATTAATTTAACGGTTTAGATTTGATTATTTAAAAATAAAAAAAAATAATTAAAAATTTTAAATTTATTTTTTTTTTGGTCCAAATTTAAATCATTAGATCAACTTAGATGAATCTCTATCCTTATCCTTACAAATAAGAAAGTAAGGAGAGAGCCCACATAAAGGATCTCAACTCAGAAAATGTGGATGAATCCTACAGCTAGATTTTCAAAGTAGTTAGTTGAATTTGAAATTGAAATGGCTCTTGAAAAAACAAAATATAGGTTTGTTTTCTAGTGCCCTACAACATGGTAGGCTACACCTTATGGATTAGACTCTGAAACTATCTCAAAGTGGAATTTGACAATTTCATTCCTTATTGATATTTTTTTTAAAAAAAGTTTTTAAAAAAAATTAATACGTTTAATAATTGTTAAAGATAAAATTTTTGGTTAGCGAAAAAATAGACTATTTTATTTAATTTTTAGTTTAAGAAATAATATATTTTTGTTTTTTAACTTTTTAGGAGATAATAATTATAAAAAAATTACCAATTAGTGAGAGTTGGGGGCAAATAATTACCAAAAGGTGGAAATCTTTGTAGGGTGCAACTTTTGTTTTGCATTTCTACACAAGAAAGACTAATTATTTTGGGTCAAACATCCTTATTTGTAATTTTTTCCAAAAAAATTAATGGGGACTTTTTTTTTAATTCTATAAAAATATGAATGGTTGTATCATATTTTTGTTTTTTATTTGAATTTCTCATTTTACCCTTTTAAAGGTATAAATACATATGCATTCATTAAGATAATTTGTTCTTTTGAAACTTGTACGAAGATTTCTTTTTTTTTTTTTGTGCATGCGAACATATTTGACTGTTGATCCCCAAAAAAATCAACACCCCAAACACTTGGGAAAAAAACAAAAAAACCTATGCGAAATGAGAATATTATGAGAAAATGCTATTTATCCAATAAACTATCCCGAAAATTAAGTGTATGCTCTAAATTTAAAATTTATGTAATATAAGTCACTCATAATGAATGTGGTACATATATTTATTTTTAAGGTTTTTTCTAGATAATTTTTGTCAGTATGTAGCTAAAAATTATGAGGTGAGCCGGAGATTTCAATGCCATGTGCCTATTCACAGTTGTTCACATTTTATTCTACTTTTTTGGGTAAATAATACACATCTATCCTGAACTTTACAAAAAATATAAAATTTTAACAAAATTAAAACAACTTCTCTTGAAGTTTTATTTCACATAATACTTAAATTTCTTTTTCATCAATAATTCGTGACTCATACTAATGAAAAAAATGATATTATCAACTTCTTTTACCTAAAATATTTATTTACCATTGTTTATCTCATTGTTTATCCATCATTTGCATTAGTTTGATTACTTCAACTTTGTGAAAAATGATATTAGTGTAATTATTTTAAACTTGTAAAGCTAACTATATTTTTCTTAAATCTTAAGGGGGTGAGTGTAATTTATTCCTTTTTTTTTTTTATTTTCTTTAAAAGTACTTGCATATTCTTTTAGTATTGAGCCTTAGTTTGTAAAGTGACTTTTTTAATGAGTTTTTAATTTTTTAATTAAAATATGAGATTAAAAAAATTAATATATTTAAAAATTAATTTTTAATTTTTTATAAAAAATGTCTAAAAAGTGGAATAGACGTGAAAAAATCTTTAATTTTTTTTTTATAAATCAAATTTTTGACTTTATATTAAAAGGTTAACTACATGATAATCTAAAATCTAGATAATGACATTGACCAACTAGTTTTCAATAATTGAACAAAATAATGTGTAAACAACACTAACAAGAAGTTGAAAATGTACCCAAAAAGTTGAAAACAATTTGAATTGCTAATTTCTACCATCTTTTCCGGCCTCTTATGGGTAATTGAGTCCAGATCCACTCCCCTTGGATCTCTCTATTTGATTTCTTATTTGGTGAGCCATTGAACTTATTTTTGGGTCTAATTTTGATAATTTAAATCGTTTTTAATTTTAAGATTTGTCAAGTATATTATACCTGTAAAAAATTAAATCGATTGAATATCAAAAATTACATGTTCAAATCATCGAACTAAAAGTTTTATTGAAAAATAAAATTGTTTATTAAATTTTTTTAATAACGATTTTTAGTTCGATGATCTGAGCACGTAGTTTTTAATATCCGATTAACTTAATTTTTTATAAATATAATACATTTAATAAATTTTAAAATATAAACAGTTTAAACTTTCGAAAATGAGCTCAAAAGTGAGTCTAATAACCCACCAAATACAGAATCAAGTAGAGAGATCCGAGGAGAAGATCTAACTCATGGGTAGTTAACCGACATGATCAAGACAACTCCAAATAGAGAATCGCACTCAACTGTCATAAAAATAAATAAATAAATAAATATAAATATAAATAAAAATAAAATTAGGATAAATTATATTGGAAAAATTACACTTTGTCCTTAAAGTTAACTTATATTCAAAATTAATTAAAAAATGTTATGTTAACTATATCACATGATATAATTTTTTTTTTTAATTTATCCCTAAAGTTAGCTTATGTTTAAAATTAGACGAAAGATGTCATATTAGTTGTCACATGACATAAAAAAAAAAAAATTTAAAAATAAAAAATATATTATTATTATTATATTTATATTCGAATTTGTACTAGATATCTGAGTTATATATGATAAATAAATTTATACTATGTGATTGTCAATGTGCTATTTTCTGTCCAGTTCTTTTTACATGAGTTAGCTTTCATAGTTAGAAAAAACTTGAAAAATGAATGGCCAAAGTGAGGGAAAAAATAATTGAGGGTTGAAGTGAAAAATAATCAGACATAAAAGGGACAAAGTTTGATTTACTAAATTATATTTTATCCCTTTCACTTTCATCATTGTTTCACTTTTGGCTCTCAAAATTTCTTTTTCCACCTTGATTCCTAACATTTAATTTTTTTTTTTTTTTCCAATAGCTAATATTCATCTAAAAATGTCATGTTTGGCATAATAACATGTTATTGGATAAATTGCATTTTGCTCTCATAAATTTCAATATTTTTTCACCTTGACCCTTAGATAATTTTTTCTATTTTGATCCTTAAACATTTTTAATATTTTTCAATTTGCTCCAATAGCCAATATCCGTCCAAAATTAGATTAAAAAAATGCCACATTGACACATTAATCTCCAAATCCCATCCCTGACAATACCCTCTTGCTACCATCACTAACAACTCAACAACACCATCACCATCTACTTACTACCATCACTAACACGGCAAAACCACCATCAATCATTCCCCACCACAAACCCTTCTAATTGAAACCATTGAATATCATTGAACATCTCTTTCTTTCAAATCTAGTTACCATCTTAGTTATTCTGGAGTAGAGAAATGGGCAATGGAGTTCAAAATTTGATGAAAAAAAATGCCACATTGGAGCACCAACTTCCAAATCCCATCCCCCACAATACCTCTCTTATTGCCATCACTAACAACCCAACAACAATAATAACACCATCTACTACCTCACTCCACCTCCTCACTACCATCACTAACACCTCAAAACCACCATCAATTATTCACCACCACAAATGCTTCTAATTGACACCATTGAATACCATCATTGAACATCTCCTTTCAAATCTAGTTACTATTTTAGCTATTCTAGGGTAGAGAAATGGACAACGGAATATGGGATTCAAATTGGAGGCAACATGGCTATCGTTCATCTAATTTTGAACAAACATTTGTTATTGAAAAAACTTTGAAAAAAAAATAAAAACATTTAAGGACCAACATAAGAAAATTTGAAACCTAAGAGAGTAAAGTATAATTTATTCAAAGAAAAATTATAACCGTAATTCCTGTATTTTATCACTTGTGTCATTTTAGTTCTTGTACTTTCAATTAGTTCGATTTTGACCCTGAATTTATAATTTTATCTCAATTTTATGCAATTGATTATAACTCTTAATATTTTTTTATAAAAAAAATATATATATAAGTGTCACGTGTCATATTTTTAAGGGCAAAATTATAAATTTACTCAACTCAATTAATCTCAACTAATTTAGTAATAATTTTTCGTAAACAATACTAACAATATTATTAATTGGATCAAATTAAAATAAAATTTAAAATTAAAAGTGAAAGTGAAAGTTGAGTTAATTAAAAATGTAGAAATTAAAATGGCATAATAAATAAAATATAATGATTACTGGTATAATTTACCTTTATTCAATAATGTATTATTGTAGCACATGGCTACCATGTTGGCAGGCACTTGCCGTAATTGCCAACGTTGTATTTCCGTCCAAATTTGGACGACATTAGCTACTGGGCCAAGCTAGGAAAAAAATTGAAACATTAGACTTAAACAAAAAAAACAAAAACAAAAAAAATTAAGACCCATAATGAAAAAATGCGCAATCTTAAGGAGCAAAGTGTAATTTATCCTAAATATTAAGGGTTGTTTGGTTTTCATATTTGGCTAAATAATTACAAAAGAACAAAAAAAAGTCAAAAAATCACAAAAAGACAAAAAAAATAAATAAATCTACCATTACAAAGCTAAAAAGCCAAAAAAGCTAATCAAGAATACCAAACAGACAAAAAAATCTCAAACTAAAAAAGTCAAAAAAAGTAAAAAAGTCAATTAAAAAAAGTCATTACCAAATGAAGGCTAAAAGAGAGCTTTCCATCTCCGCACATGGTTTTCGTTCAATGCACACATCCTTTTTTTTGTTTGGAAATAGTAAAATTATTTGGTTCGAAAATCAATTTTTGAATAAAATTATTTGATTTAGCTGTATCTTTAGTTCAAAAAGTGATTGTCAAACAAAATTCATTGCTTTCGAAATTAATTTTGTTTGGAAATCAACCTCTAAATCCAAAAATCAAAAATTGTATGAAAAACAAAACAATGTATGAAAATAGAAGCTCCGAGCTTCATTCATTCATTCATATAGCGATGCATGTTAACGAGGAACACCCAATAAGAAAATAATGAATAAATGGATAAATAAAACGGTTAACCAAGCCATTCTGATAAAAAAAAAAAAAGCTGAGATCATTTGACAGCCAAGCAGCACAACTTTTCTTCTTCTTTCTTTCGAAAAAAAAATTAGGATTGTTTAATTACAAGAATAAAAATGGGAAAAAAAAAACCACTAAAATAAGCCAACTTATAAAAAATAAAAAATAAACAAACTAAAATTTTTTGACTTAAAAGACAAAAATAAGCCAAAAAATACAGTGTGGTTTGATAAAATTAAAAATTAAAAACTAAAGTCTGAAAATTAAGTAATGAAAACTAAATATTGAATTTTTTAAGTTAAAAAGTTGTTTAATAAAAATTTAAGTACTTAATTAAAAATAGGGCCATTTTTTGATAAATTATTTTTCTAAGTGTTTTATTTCATCTAACTCATATATTTTTTTTTAAGTATTCCATTAAATCATGTTTAATGTGATATGACCAAATCATTCTTCTTAATTTTTTGTACATGTTTCTATTTTGAAATTAATAAATAACAATAGTCCCTCATTTTATAGAGAAAATCTCTCCCTCAACTAGAGAAAATTTTTTCCTTATTTCAGGAAGAAAATCTCTCCATTATTCTAAGAAGAAGACCTCTCTCACATTCTATGAAAATAATATCAAATTATGAACTTTAAATCTTTTTATAATTTGAAAATTTTAAAAATAACACAATAAAAAATCTGAATGAAAATCAAAATACAATGTAAATATCCAGAGTAAACAACAAACATATAACTAACTTTTGAAAAAACAAAACACATATTAAAGTACAATGTGAATTTTTATAATAAATAACAAACATACAACTAACCTTCGACAAAATAAAGGAAAATTTATCCATAAGTCCTAGTTTCTGAAAAGTTGAACCATTTAGTCCTAAAAGTTTTCTTATACTCCATTTAGTCCCATTTGCACATCAATCTAATGTTCGAAACATTAATCTGATGTTCGAAATCTAATGTTCGAAACATTAATTTGATGTTCGAAATCTATTATTCGAAACATTAATCTGATGTTTGAAACATTATAATCGGACCTTTCAGTCTATAAGAAAATTTTTAGGATTAAACAGTGTATAAGTTATTAATTTGGGATTTATTGGTGCATCCCCCCAAAATAAAATCCATACCAAAATACAATGTGAATATTCATAATTTATAATTAACATACAACTAGCCTTAAAAAAAATAACTCATACCAATGTAAGCATTTATACTGCAACATGAAAACATAAAACAAAATTAACGAAAGTGAAAATTGACTATTTCAATTGTTCAATAGTAAAAAAATAATTGTTTAACTGACAAGCATAGCAACAAAAACAACAAATATACAATTAACTTTCGAAAATACAAAACTTATACCAAAATACAACGTAAATGTTCACAATTTACAATTAATATACAACTAGTTTTTAAAAAAATAAAAAAAATAAACTCATACCAATGCGAATATTCACACTGTAACATGAAAACATAAACTAAAATTCAAAAGAGTAAAAATCGACTATTTCGATTGTTCAATGGTAACAAAAATGGTTGTGCAACCAACAACTATAGTAAAAAAAATCACAAAATATAACTAACTTTTAAAAAAAAAATTCAAATAAAAAAACTCATACCAAAATACAATATGAATGTTCACAATTTATAATTAACATACAATTAACCTTAGAAAAACTAAATTCATACCAATGCGAACAGTCACATTGCAACATGAAACAAAATTGAAAGCAAAAAATGACTATTTCAATTATTTAATGGTAACAAAAAATAATTGTTCAAACAGCAAGTGTAGTAACAAATAACCAATAATATGTGAATATTTACATCTTGCAAAATATACAATTATGTCCATATCTATATTCCAACACTTATTTCTCAAACTTTCAAATAATGTGAAATGTGAACAATTACACTGATTAACAAAAAAAATAGAAACAATGGCAGTAATAGAATTAGAAATAAAAAAAATTCAATCACTCTAAAAACAAAAAAAAATATCACTCATATCCTCATCTTCATCATTATCACTATCATTAATAATTTATGCAATTTCACCATTCCAACAATCCAAAGGAAACCAAACCCACCTTTGAAAAATATATTTGTAACAAAATTGATTGGATATAAATAGAGTTTCGATTTACAACAATTGAGAAATATAGAGTTTCGAACACAAAGCAACAATAGACGAACGCAAAACTTCAAACACAAAGTGACAATGGAGGAACATAAAGTTTCACCGAAACAATGGAAGAACATAATATTATTCTACCACCATGTATAAACTAGAATTTCTAAACCCCATTAAATAGAGAGTTTCGAAACTAGCACAATGAAACAATACCACAAATGTGAATGAAATTGATCAAAAAGAAAAATGTGAATAATGGTAACTACCAAAATAGAGATAGCAACAAAAAAAAAAATGTGTATATCATTTTTCTATGTAATACATATCAACAACAGATATAAGGGTACAATAGTCCAACAAACAATATAAATCAGGAGAAAAAAAAAAAAAAAAAAAAACCTCATGAAATAAAAATAAAAATATATGGGACTAACTAAGTTATAATTTTCGTTGATGACTTATTGGATTAGAACACATTTAAATAAGATTTATCAATAAATAAATAAATAAAAACCTTAAAAATAAGTTATTTGACATGTATAAAATCAAGTTTGAAATTTATTATTTTTAAATTATATATTTTAATTTTTATATTGTGATGGTAATGGTGGTAGTGATGGTACTGACATACTGGTGGTGGTAGTACTAGTGACAGCGATAGTGGTAGTGGCATGGTGGTCATGGTGGTAGTAGCGATGATAGTAATAGTAAATGATGGTGCTATTTATGACAATAATGGCAATGGTGATGAAGGTGATGGTAATAGTGGCAGCAGCGGCGGTGGTGGTAATGTTGGTGGTGGCATTGTGATGGTGGTGGTGGTAGTAGCGATAGTGATGGTGATAGTGGTGGCAGTAGTGGTGGTGGCATGATGGTGGCCATGATTGTAGTAATGGTGGTTGTGGTAATAGTGGCATAGTGGTAGTGGTGGTAGTAATAATAGTGATAGTAGTGGTGATAGTGGTAACAGTGGCAAGTGGCATGATTGTAGTGGTTGTAGTGGTGGTGGCTATAGTGGTGGCGATGGCATGATAATGATAGTTATGATGGTGGTGGTGGTGGTAGCGGCGACGGTGGTGGTGAGTTTATAATAATATATATTAATATTATGTTTAGTATTTATAAATTCAGTCAGGATTATGATTTAAATTTTTTTAAAATCTAAACTTACAATTTAAGAGGTATTTAAATTTTTGGACAAATTACAAATAAAACCCCAAGATTTAGTGTGTTTTGCAATTTAAACCCCAAGTTTTTAATTTTGACAATTAAAACCCTATAGTTCATTCTGTGTCACAATGTAAGCCCCATGTCCATCTCTGTTTCATGAAATAACGGAGAAAGCCATTTTTAGTGCCAAAACCAACCCAAAATGACGTCGTTTAGAGAGAGTAACGGAAATATTTTTCTTTTGACACATCATTTTCTTATTTGTTATTATTAAACCCTTCCCCTACCACTTCACCCCACCATAATACCAACATTACCCCCTACCTTCTAAAACCCTAACCCTAAACACTTTCACCTAACCTATCTCTGCAGCTTCGGTCACCTCCTCCTCCGGCGCCACCTTCAGATCCTTCTCTATCTCCGGCGCAACGCTCTATCTACTACCTTAACCCCATCTCATCGTTTCCCATTCCTCCTCCTCCTCCATTGGCGAGGTCCAACCTTATTCTTCTCATTCGGACAACCAGTGCCGAAGGAATGACCTGCGTTCGGTTCTATTTTGCCAAACATAGAGCAACAGTCTAGATTAATCTCGCCAAACCACTGATCATTGTTCGATTGTCCTTCCCCGAACACCCGCGTATGCGCAAGAGAAAGAGAGACAGAGAGTTATAGGGGGTCATTGCGGCCCTGAGTAAAAGAAGAAAAAGGTTGCAATTACAAATCGGATGGTGGGGTTACAGATCAAGAAAAATGGGGCAGTGGGGTTGTAAAGGCGGTGGCGTAGGTAGGGCTGCAAACGAGCCGAGTCGAGCCGAGCTTTAGTGTGTTTGGGCTTGTTTATTAAGATTTTAACGAGCTCGAGCTCGAGCTGAATAAAAATTTAACGAACCGAGCTCGAGCCGAGTTGGCTTAGGCTCGACTCGAGCTCGAGCCTGTTCACGAACCTTAACGAGCTAAAAAATTTATAAATTCATACTTGCATGTGAGACTAAAGTTACAATTAAAACTTTGATTATACAATTATATATACAATATATATGAACATACTAAAAAAAAGTTCATATTTTACTAAAATAATAATATCTACTACCACTATTATATAAATATACTATCTATAGGTAAGTATTATTTACATTTATATTTTTTAAATATATAAATAGCATATTTCTCTTATTTTTTATACATAATTTTATATTATTTAATATATAAATAATAAATATTAAACGAGCCAGCTAACGAGCCGAGCTTACGAGCCGAGCTTTAGACTGTTTGGGCTTGTTTATTAAAAATTTAACGAGCTCGAGCTCGAGCTCGAACGGCAAAAAAAATTAACGAACCGAGTTCGAACGAGTTCTTACCGAGCCGAGCTCGAGCTTGTTCATGAACGGCTCTATTCATTTGCAGCCCTAGGCGTAGGGAAGGGAGAAGGATTATGGGTGGTGGTAGTGGCGAGAGAGAAGTAAAGGTGAAAGGGGTTGCGCCAGAGATAGGGAAATGGTTCAGTGGTTGCGCCAGATGTGGGAAAGGATGGGGATATCGTCGAAAAAAATGGAAGGGGTAGTGGCTGGAGCTGGGTAAAGTGTGGGGATTAGGATTAGGGTTTGTAAAAGTTAAGGGTGAGGGTAAAATGGGTATTTCTATTTTATATTAATTAATAATAACAAATAAGAACATGGCATGTATCAAAAGAAAAATATTTCCGTTACTCTCTCTAAACTGAGTCGTTTTGGGTTGGTTTTGGCACTAAAAATGACTTTTTCCATTACTTCATGAAACGGAGATGGCTTGACACGGAATGAACAACAGGATTTTAATTGTCAAAATTAAAAATTAAATTGTAAAACACGCTAAACCTCGGAGTTTTATTTGTAATTTGCCCTAAATTTTTAAGTGATATCAATTATGGTTATCAAACAAACTTAATTGATAATTACTTAATTAATTCATGTTGAATCATATTATCAAACACCCTACGCAAACTTATGCACTGCAACCAAATGAACCCTAAACATCCACCATATTCTGTAGAGCTCTAACAATTAATTGAATTGCAAAACAAACAACCAAAACAAAAGACCCAATTGGATTTACTTATCAGTAAATATATATGTGTGTGTGTGTATTGCGTGCAGAGAACTGAATTAAAACGCTGGGAATTTACAAAAAGAATTATAGCTCCAGAAGTCTAGATAACTGAATACCAGGCACAAAACCAATAACACACAAGAATTGTTTTCAGGTAAAGAACAATGAATTCTACACTATTTAGTAGCATTTTGTTGCATTTCATTATGTTTCAAGCCTCAATGTCAGACACTGTCTCATATAAAAACATCTTATGCATGCTTTTGGCACAGGTCATGTGCAGGAAATTTTCTTTGTTGTTGAGTTCTAGTTTGTCACTGATGACAATTACAATAGTCCACATGACCTAGGAATCACATTGTTCTTCAAGTGCCTTCACAAATATGACTGCCAAATTGCCAATAAAAAGTTCCCAAAAGGGTTTCAATATAATAGAGGTGAAAACATATTTCTGCTGTTGTGTTGCCCAGATGCAAAGTTGCTAGGTGAACCATCGATAAATTCACCCACGGTAAGTTTTCCTATAATGAAGCCAAGGGTTTACAGGGTGAGGCCAGGTTTGCGTCACACTGCTATGTGATTTAGCTTCTCATTCACCTATTGTCGTCCTACCTTAAAAAAAAATCCTATAATGAACCTCAACAATGACAAAATACCATGAATTGTAAACAACCGTCAAGTATAAGTTCAACCTCAATCTATGTTACGAGGACTTGAGTACAACTATTGGGTGCAAGTGCGTGTTTAAGCATTAGATTTTCCTAAACTTAAATCTTAAAATATTGAAATATATATTCAACAGTCAAGTATAAGTACAGGAACACATATATGCTGCATATTGTACAATGTTCTTAGATAAGCAGATGTAAATTATTTAGAAATATATTTACAATAAGATTTAAGAAGATATGAAATTTCTCTCTTCCATCCATATAATGGACAAGAAATATTTATTTACTAGAAACTGTGAGATTCTGATTTTTCAAACATCATATAAAATTAGAGAATCTGAATGTTTAAATTAGATACAGGTGTTGGACACACCCCACATCCTTATCAACAATGGGAAATCAATTTGGATTTGAATAGTTGAAAATTGTCAAAAATTTCTGGTGTCACATTTGTCTCCCATTCTCATTTAGCAGCTGGTCCACACTCTGAAATTTCTCAAAGTTGAGGAAAGGCAACTAGGAGGAAGATGCAGGGGACAACACAAACACACATGCATAAAGAAAATGGAGTTGAGATCCTCTCTCTCTCTTTCTCACCCTACTTGTAGCGGTAGAGATATATTTTGAATTAATTTAACGGTTTAAATTTGATTATTTAAAAATAAAAAAATAAAAAAAATAAAAAATTTAAACTTTTTTTTTTTGGTCCAAATTTAAATCATTAGATCAACTTAGGATGAATCTCTATCCTTACAAATAAGAAAGTAAGGAGAGAGCCCAAATAAAGGATCTCAACTCAGAAAATGTGGATGAATCCTACAACTAGATTTTCAAAGTAGTTAGTTGAATTTGAAACTGAAATGGCTCTTAAAAAAACAAAATATAGGTTTGTTTTCTAGTGCCCTACAACATGGTAGGCTACACCTTATGGATTAGACTCTGAAATTATCTCAAAGTGGAATTTGACAATTTCATTGTTTATTGATATTTTTTTTAAAAAGTTTTTAAAAAAAATTAATACGTTTAATAATTGTTAAAGATAAAATTTTTGGTTAGTGAAAATATAGACTATTTTATTTAATTTTTAGTTTAAGAAATAATATATTTTTGTTTTTTTAACTTTTTAGGAGATAATAATTAAAAAAAAATTACAAATTAGTGAGAGTTGGGGGCAAATAATTACCAAAAGGTGGAAATCTTTGTAGGGTGCAACTTTTGTTTTTGCATTTCTACACAAGAAAGACTAATTATTTTGGGTCAAACGTCCTTATTTGTAATTTTTTCCAAAAAAATTAATGGGGACTTTTTTTTTAATTATATAAAAATATGAATGGTTGTATCATATTTTTGTTTTTTATTTGAATTTCTCATTTTACCCTTTTAAAGGTATAAATACATATGCATTCATTAAGATAATTTGTTCTTTTGAAACTTGTACGAAGATTTCTTAATTTTTTTTGTGCATGCGAACATATTTGACTGTTGATCCCCAAAAAAATCAACACCACAAACACTTATGCTGTGTTTGATTAGGGGATTTGGGGAGGAATTTGGAAAGAAAAATGGAAAAGGTAGGTGAAATGTGAATAAAACATGCCTATATTTCACCTAGTTTCACACACATTTTCCCTTTCTCTTTCCAAATCCTTCCCGAAATCCCCCAACCAAACACAGCATTAGGAAAAAAACAAAAAAACCTATGCGAAATGAGAATATTATGAGAAAATGCTATTTATCCAATAAATTATCCCGAAAATTAAGTGTATGCTCTAAATTTAAAATTTATGTAATATAAGTCACTCATAATGAATGTGGTACATATATTTATTTTTAAGGTTTTTTCTAGATAATTTTTGTCAATATGTAGCTAAAAATTATGAGGTGAGCCGGAAATTTCAGTGCCATGTGCCTATTCACAGTTGTTCACATTTTATTCTGCTTTTTTGGGTAAATAATACGCATCTATCCTGAACTTTAGAAAAAATACAAAATTTTAACAAAATTAAAACAACCTCTCTTGAAGTTTTATTTCACATAATACTTAGATTTCTTTTTCATCAATAATTCGTGACTCATACTAATGAAAAAAACTGATATTATCAACTTCTTTTACCTAAAATATTTATTTACCATCGTTTATCTCATTGTTTATCCATCATTTGCATTAGTTTGATTACTTCAACTTTGTGAAAAATGATATTAGTGTAATTATTTTAAACTTGTAAAGCTAACTATATTTTTCTTAAATCTTAAGGGGGTAAGTGTAATTTATTCTTTTTTTATTATTATTATCTTTAAAAGTACTTGCATATTCTTTTAGTATTGGGCCTTAGTTTGTAAAGTGACTTTTTTAATGAGTTTTTAATTTTTTAATTAAAATATGAGACTAAACAAATTAATATATTTAAAAATTAATTTTTAATTTTTTATAAAAAATGTCTAAAAAGTAGAATAGACGTGAAAAAATCTTTAATTTTTTTTTTATAAATCAAAAAAAATTTTTTTTTTTTTTTTTTGGACTTTTTATTAAAAGGTTAACTACCCATTGGCCTGAGTGGGTACATGATAATCTAAAATCTAGATAATGACATTGACCAACTTGTTTTCAATAATTGAACAAAATAATGTGTAAACAACACTAACAAGAAGTTGAAAATGTACCCAAAAAGTTGAAAACAATTTGAATTGCTAATTTCTACCATCTTTTCCGGCCTCTTATGGGTAATTGAGTCCAGATCCACTCCCCTTGGATCTCTCTATTTGATTTCTTATTTGGTGAGCCATTGAACCTATTTTTGGGTCTAATTTTGATAATTTAAATTGTTCGTAATTTTAAGATTTGTCAAATATATTATACCTATAAAAAATCAAATCGATCGAATATCGAAAATTACATGTTCAAATCATCGAACTAAAAGTTTTATTGAAAAATAAAATTGTTTATTAAATTTTTTTAATAACGATTTTTAGTTCGATGATCCGAGCACGTGATTTTTTATATCCAATTAACTTAATTTTTTATAAATATAATACAATTAATAAATCTTAAAATATAAACAGTTTAAACTTTTGAAAATGAACTCAAAAGTGAGTCTAATAACCCACCAAATAAAGAATCAAGTAGAGAGATCCGAGGAGAAGATCTCACTCATGGGTAGTTAACCGACATGATCAAGACAACTCCAAATAGAGAATCGCACTCAACTGTCATAAAAATAAATAAATAAATAAATAATATAAATATAAATATAAATATAAATTAGGATAAATTATATTGGAAAAATTACACTTTGTCCTTAAAGTTAACTTATATTCAAAATTAATTAAAAAATGTTATGTTAACTATATCACATGATATAATTTTTTTTTTTAATTTATCCCTAAAGTTAGCTTATGTTTAAAATTAGACGAAAGATGTCATATTAGTTGTCACATGACATAAAAAAATAAAAAATATATTATTATTATTATTATTATATTCATATTCGAATTTGTACTAGAGATCTGAGTTATATATGATAAAATAAATTTATACTATGTGATTGTCAATGTGCTATTTGCTGTCTAGTTCTTTTTACATGAGTTAGCTTTCATAGTTAGAAAAAACTTGAAAAATGAATGGCAAAAGTGAGGGAAAAAATAATTGAGGTTGAAGTGAAAAATAATCAGACATAAAAGGGACAAAGTTTGATTTACTAAATTATATTTTATCCCTTTCGCTTTCATCATTGTTTCACTTTTGGCTCTCAAAATTTCTTTTTCCACCTTGATTCCTAACATTTAAATTTTTGTTTTTCCAATAGCTAATATTCATCTAAAAATGTCATGTTTGGCATAATAACATGTTATTGGATAAATTGCATTTTGCTCTCATAAATTTCAATATTTTTTCACCTTGACCCTTAGATAATTTTTTCTATTTTGATCCTTAAACATTTTTAATATTTTTCAATTTGCTCCAATAGCCAATATCCGTCCAAAATTAGATTAAAAAAATGCCACATTGACACATTAATCTCCAAATCCCATCCCTGACAATACCCTCTTGCTACCATCACTAACAACTCAACAACACCATCACCATCTACTTACTACCATCACCAACACGGCAAAACCACCATCAATCATTCCCCACCACAAACCCTTCTAATTGAAACCATTAAATATCATTGAACATCTCTTTCTTTCAAATCTAGTTACCATCTTAGTTATTCTGGAGTAGAGAAATGGGCAATGGAGTTCAAAATTTGATGAAAAAAAATGCCACATTGGAGCACCAACTTCCAAATCCCATCCCCCACAATACCTCTCTTATTGCCATCACTAACAACCCAACAACAATAATAACACCATCTACTACCTCACTCCACCTCCTCACTACCATCACTAACACCTCAAAACCACCATCAATTATTCACCACCACAAATGCTTCTAATTGACACCATTGAATACCATCATTGAACATCTCCTTTCAAATCTAGTTACTATTTTAGTTATTCTAGGGTAGAGAAATGGACAACGGAATATGGGATTCAAATTGGAGGCAACATGGCTATCGTTCATTTAATTTTGAACAAACATTTGTTATTGAAAAAACTTTGAAAAAAAAATAAAAACATTTAAGGACCAACATAAGAAAATTTGAAACCTAAGAGAGTAAAGTATAATTTATTCAAAGAAAAATTATAACCGTAATTTCTGTATTTTATCACTTGTGTCATTTTAGTTCTTGTACTTTCAATTAGTTCGATTTTGACCCTGAAT
This sequence comes from Camellia lanceoleosa, assembly GCA_025200525.1. Taxonomy (NCBI): domain Eukaryota; kingdom Viridiplantae; phylum Streptophyta; class Magnoliopsida; order Ericales; family Theaceae; genus Camellia; species Camellia lanceoleosa. Next base: position 124,234,235 of record CM045759.1, on the reverse strand, counting down.
TTATAATTTTATTTCAATTTTATCCAATTGATTATAACTCTTATTATTTTTTTATAAAAAAAATATATACATAAGTGTCACGTGTCATATTTTTAAGGGCAAAATTATAAATTTACTCAACTCAATTAATCTCAACTAATTTAGTGATAATTTTTCGTAAACAATACTAAAAATATTATTAATTGGATCAAATTAAAATAAAATTTAAAATTAAAAGTGAAAGTGAAAGTTGAGTTAATTAAAAATGTAAAAATTAAAATGACATAATAAATTAAATATAATGATTACTGGTATAATTTACCTTTATTCAATAATGTATTATTGTAGCACATGGCTACCATGTTGGCAGGCACTTGCCGTAATTGCCAACGTTGTATTTCCGTCCAAATTTGGACGACATTAGCTACTGGGGCAAGCTAGGAAAAAAATTGAAACATTAGACTTAAACAAAAAACACAAAAACAAAAAAAATTAAGACCCATAATGAAAAAATGCGCAATCTTAAGGAGCAAAGTGTAATTTATCCTAAATATTAAGGGGTTGTTTGGTTTTCATATTTGGCTAAATAATTACAAAAGAACAAAAAAAAAAGTCAAAAAATCACAAAAAGACAAAAAAAAAAAAAAAAAAAAATCTACCATTACAAAGCTAAAAAGCCAATCAAGAATACCAAACAGACAAAAAAGTCTCAAACTAAAAAAGTCAAAAAAAGTAAAAAAATCAATTAAAAAAAGTCATTACCAAATGAAGGCTAAAAGAGAACTTTCCATCTCCGCACATGGTTTTCGTTCAATGCACACATCTTTTTTTTTTTGTTTGGAAATAGTAAAATTATTTGGTTCGAAAATCAATTTTTGAATAAAATCATTTGATTTAGCTGTATCTTTAGTTCAAAAAGTGATTGTCAAACAAAATTCATTGCTTTCGAAATTAATTTTGTTTGGAAATCAACCTCTAAATCCAAAAATCAAAAATTGTATGAAAAACAAAATAATGTATTAAAATAGAAGCTCCAAGCTTCATTCATTCATTCATATAGCGATGCATGTTAACTTGGAACACCCAATAAGAAAATTGGTAAACTATCAATAGGTCTTACTTTTGAGACTTATTATCCATTAAGTCCTATTGATAAATTTATTAAGTGATAAAGATAAATTTATCAGTCTTTTATTTTTATAAATAAATTTATAGTGATAAATTTATCAATCTCTTTGTTTTTATGAATAAATTTATAGTGATAAAATTATCAATTTCTTATTTGTATAGTGTTGAATTTATTAGTTAGGACCTATAGGTAAATAAATCTAGTTAATAGGACTGATTGGTAAGTATTCCTAAGAAAATAATGAATAAATGGATAAATAAAACGGTTAACCAAGCCATTCTGATAAAAAAAAAAGCTGAGATCATTTGACAGCCAAGCAGCACAACTTTTCTTCTTCTTTCTTTCGAAAAAAAAATTAGGATTGTTTAATTACAAGAATAAAAATGAAAAAAAAAAAATCACTAAAATAAGCCAACTTATAAAAAATAAAAAATAAACAAACTAAAATTTTTTGACTTAAAAGACAAAAATAAGCTGAAAAATACAGTGTTGTTTGATAAAATTAAAAATTAAAAACTAAAGTCTGAAAATTAAGTAATGAAAACTGAATATTGAATTTTTTAAGTTAAAAAATTGTTTAATAAAAATTTAAGTACTTAATTAAAAACAGGGCCATTTTTTGATAAATTATTTTTCTAAGTATTTTATTTCATCTAACTCATATTTTTTTTTTTAGTAGTCCATTAAATCATTTTTAATGTGATATGACCAAATCATCCTTTTTAATTTTTTGTACATGTTTCTATTTTAAAATTAATAAATAACAATAGTTCCTCATTTTATGGAGAAAATCTCTTCCTCAACTAGAGAAAAAATTTTCCTTATTTCAGGAAGAAAATCTCTCCATTATTCTAAGGAGAAAACCTCTCCCACATTCTATGAAGATAATATCAAATTATGAACTTCAAATCTTTTTATAATTTGAAAATTTTAAAAATAACAGAATAAAAAATCTGAATGAAAATCAAAATACAATGTAAATGTTCATAGTAAACAATAAACATATAACTAACTTTTGAAAAAAACAAAATACATATTAAAGTACAATGTGAATTTTTATAATAAATAACAAAAATACAACTAACCTTCGACAAAATAAAATCCATACCAAAATACAATGTGAATATTCATAATTTATAATTAACATACAACTAGCCTTAAAAAAAATAACTCATACCAATGTAAGCATTTACACTGCAACATGAAAACATAAAACAAAATTAACGAAAGTGAAAATTGACTATTTCAATTGTTCAATAGTAAAAAAATGATTGTTCAACTGACAAGCATAGTAACAAAAACAACAAATATACAATTAACTTTCGAAAATACAAAACTTATACCAAAATACAACATAAATGTTCATAATTTACAATTAATATACAACTAGTTTTTAAAAAAATAAAAAAATAAACTCATATCAATACGAATATTCACACTGTAACACGAAAACATAAACTAAAATTCAAGAGAGTAAAAATCGACTATTTCGATTGTTCAATGGTAACAAAAATGGTTGTGCAACCAACAACTATAGTAAAAAAAATAACAAAATATAACTAACTTTTAAAAAAAAATTCAAATAAAAAAACTCATACCAAAATACAATATGAATGTTCACAATTTATAATTAACATACAATTAACTTTAGAAAAACTAAATTCATACCAATGCGAACAGTCACACTGCAACATGAAACAAAATTGAAAGCAAAAAATGACTATTTCAATTATTTAATGGTAACAAAAAATAATTGTTCAAACAAGTGTAGTAACAAATAACCAATAATATGTGAATATTTACATCTTGCAAAATATACAATTATGTTCATATCTATATTCCAACACTTATTTCTCAAACTTTCAAATAATGTGAAATGTGAACAATTACACTGATTAACAAAAAAAAATAGAAACAATGGCAGTAATAGAATTAGAAATAAAAATTTAAAAAAAAAAATTCAATCACTCTAAAAACAAAAAAAATATCACTCATATCCTCATCTTCATCATTATCTTTATCATTATCACTATCATTAATAATTTATGCAATTTCACCATTCCACCAATCCAAAGGAAACCAAACCCACCTTTGAAAAATATATTTGTAACAAAATTGATTGGATATAAACAGAGTTTCAACTTACAACAATTGAGAAATATAGAGTTTCGAACACAAAGTAACAATAGACGAACACAAAACTTCAAACACAAAGTGACAATGGAGGAACATAAAGTTTCACCGAAACAATGGAGGAACATAATATTATTCCACCACCATGTATAAACTAGAATTTACAAACCCCATTAAATAGAGAGTTTCGAAACTAGCACAATGAAACAATACCACAAATGTGAATGAAATTGATCAAAAAGAAAAATGTGAATAATGGTAACAACCAAAATAGAGGTAGCAACAAAAAAGAAATGTGCATATCATTTTTCTATGTAATACATATCAACAACAGATATAAGGGTATAATAGTCCAACAAACAATATAAATCAAGAGAAGAAAAAAAAACCTCATGAAATAAAAATATAAATATATGGGACTAACTAAGTTATAATTTTCGTTGATGACTTATTGGATTAGAACACCTTTAAATAAGATTTATCAATAAATAAATAAATAACCTTTAAAATAAATTATTTGACATGTATAAAATCAAGTTTGAAATTTATTATTTTTAAATTACATATTTTAATTTTTATATTGTGATGGTAATGGTGGTAGTGATGGTACTGACATACTGGTGGTGGTAGTACTAGTGACAGCGATAGTGGTAGTGGCATGGTGGTCATGGTGGTAGTAGCGATGGTAGTAATAGTAAATGATGGTGCTATTTATGACAATAATGGCAATGGTGATGAAGGTGATGGTAATAGTGGCAGCAGCGGCGGTGGTGGTAATGTTGGTGGTGGCATTGTGATGGTGGTGGTGGTAGTAGCGATAGTGATGGTGATAGTGGTGGCAATAGTGGCGGTGGCATGATGGTGGCCATGATTGTAGTAATGGTGGTTGTGGTAATAGTGGCATAGTGGTAGTGGTGGTAGTAATAATAGTGATGGTGGTGGTGATAGTGGTAATAGTGGCAAGTGGCATGATTGTAGTGGTTGTAGTGGTGGTGGCTGTAGTGGTGGTGATGGCATGATAATGGTAGTTATGATGGTGGTGGTGGTGGTGGTGGTAGCGGCGACGGTGGTGGTGAGTTTATAATAATATATATTAATATTATTTTTAGTATTTATAAATTCAGGATTATGACTTAAATTTTTTTAAAATCTAAACTTACAATTTAAGAGGTATTTAAATTTTTGGACAAATTACAAATAAAACCCCAAGATTTAGTGTGTTTTGCAATTTAAACCCCAAGTTTTTAATTTTGACAATTAAAACCCTATAGTTCATTCTATGTCACAATGTAAGCCCCTTGTCCATCTCTGTTTCATGAAATAACGGAGAAAGCCATTTTTAGTGCCAAAACCAACCCAAAATGACGCCGTTTAGAGAGAGTAACGAAAATATTTTTCTTTTGACACATCATTTTCTTATTTGTTATTATTAAACCCTTCCCCTACCACTTCACCCCACCATAATACCAACATTACCCCTTACCTTCTCAAACCCTAACCCTAAACACTTTCACCTAACCTATCTCTGCAGCTTCGGTCACCTCCTCTTCCGGCGCCACCTTCAGATCCTTCTCTATCTCCGGCACAACGCTCTATCTACTACCTTAACCCCATCTCATCATTTCCCATTCCTCCTCCTTCTCCCTTTGCGAGGTCCAACCTTATTCTTCTCATTCGGACAACCAGTGCCGGAGGAATGACCTGCGTTCGGTTCTATTTTGCCAAACATAGAGCAACAGTCTAGATTGATCTCGCCAAACCACTGATCATTATTTGATTGTCCTTCCCCGAACACCTGCGTATGTGCAAGAAAAAGAGAGACAGAGAGTTATAGGGGGTCATTGTGGTGCTGAGTAAAAGAAGAAAAAGGTTGCAATTACAAATCGGATGGTGGGGTTACAGATCAAGAAAAATGGGGCAGTGGGGTTGTAAAGGCGGTGGCGTAGGGAAGGGAGAAGGATTATGGGTGGTGGTAGTGGCGAGAGAGAAGTGAAGGTGAAAGGGGTTGCGCCAGAGATAGGGAAATGGTTCAGTGGTTGCGCCAGATGTGGGAAAGGATGGGGATATCGTCGAAAAAAATTGAAGGGGTAGTGGCTGGAGCTGGGTAAAGTGTGGGGATTAGGATAAGGGTTTGTAAAAGTTAGGGGTGAGGGTAAAATGGGTATTTCTATTTTATATTAATTAATAATAACAAATAAGAAAATGACATGTATCAAAAGAAAAATATTTCCGTTACTCTCTCCAAACCGCGTCGTTTTGGGTTGGTTTTGGTATTAAAAATGAATTTCTCCATTACTTCATGAAACGGAGATGGCTTGACACGGAATGAACAACAAGGTTTTAATTGTCAAAATTAAAAATTAAATTGTAAAACACGCTAAACCTCGGAGTTTTATTTGTAATTTGCCCTAAATTTTTAAGTGATATCAATTATGGTTATCAAACAAACTTAATTGATAATTACTTAATTAATTCATGTTGAATCATATTATCAAACACCCTACGCAAACTTATGCACTGCAACCAAATGAACCCTAAACATCCACCATATTCTGTAGAGCTCTAACAATTAATTGAATTGCAAAACAAACAACCAAAACAAAAGACCCAATTGGATTTACTTATCAGTAAATATATATGTGTGTGTGTGTATTGCGTGCAGAGAACTGAATTAAAACGCTGCTAATTTACAAAAAGAATTATAGCTCCAGAAGTCTAGATAACTGAATACCAGGCACAAAACCAATAACACACAAGAATTGTTTTCAGGTAAAGAACAATGAATTCTACACTATTTAGTAGCATTTTGTTGCATTTCATTATGTTTCAAGCCTCAATGTCAGACACTGTCTCATATAAAAACATCTTATGCATGCTTTTGGCACAGTTCATGTGCAGGAAATTTTCTTTGTTGTTGAGTTCTAGTTTGTCACTGATGACAATTACAATAGTCCACATGACCTAGGAATCACATTGTTCTTCAAGTGCCTTCACAAATATGACTGCCAAATTGCCAATAAAAAGTTCCCAAAAGGGTTTCAATATAATAGAGGTGAAAACCTATTTCTGCTGTTGTGTTGCCCAGATGCAAAGTTGCTAGGTGAACCATCGATAAATTCACCCACGGTAAGTTTTCCTATAATGAAGCCAAGGGTTTACAGGGTGAGGCCAGGTTTGAGTCACACTGCTATGTGATTTAGCTTCTCATTCACCTATTGTCGTCCTACCTTAAAAAAAAATCCTATAATGAACCTCAACAATGACAAAATACCATGAATTGTAAACAACCGTCAAGTATAAGTTCAACCTCAATCTATGTTACGAGGACTTGAGTACAACTATTGGGTGCAAGTGCGTGTTTAAGCATTAGATTTTCCTAAACTTAAATCTTAAAATATTGAAATATATATTCAACAGTCAAGTATAAGTACAGGAACACATATATGCTGCATATTGTACAATGTTCTTAGATAAGTAGATGTAAATTATTTAGAAATATATTTACAATAAGATTTAAGAAGATATGAAATTTCTCTCTTCCATCCATATAATGGACAAGAAATATTTATTTACTAGAAACTGTGAGATTCTGGTTTTTCAAACATCATATAAAATTAGAGACTCTGAATGTTTAAATTGGATACAGGTGTTGGACACACCCCACATCCTTATCTTTGTCATATCCAGTGGACATGGTGGTATTATGGGGGTAATAGAAGAGTCCATATAACACTGACCTCAATAATATGATTACTTGTATCACACAAGCAGCTATAAGATAATTCTGTAGTAGAAAGCAGAAAAGAAGTTCACTGTTTGCTAACAAAGAAGATCCATCAAAAATGAAATTACAAATGAAAACAAAATGGAAAAAACAGAATTAGTTAAGCAGTTGGATGATACAGAATAATAAAGGAAGGTACACAGATTTATATATAGATAGATTGATATATTGTTTGTGTATCTTGAGATCATTTTAGTAACAAGAATCTCTCCCTTAGCAAGATGGGCAACAATCAAATTGAGTTCAAATCTCTTCAAGTAACTTAAATTCATTACGACGATTTCATTAATCTCAGAAAGTTCCAAGTCTAAAAAGAACTAAGTTCGGAAAAAACCAAATAATGCAGAATAGAGCACTAGCATGCAATGCGTATAGTTAAAAAGGACTCACCATGCTCTGTTTATTCACAAGTACAATTATCAGAAGAAGACCGGTTGTTCTCAGAGTCCTTCAAACAAGTTTTGTTTGGGTACTCATCTTGAGTGGCTTTCGAGATAAACTCTATCAAAGAACAGAGCCCACCTAAAAAGTTGTGATCAATAACCCCTTCTCCATCCACAACATGTGCAAAATCAACCAATTTGACAGCTGCGCCCGAGCCCCCCTTTCCATGCATCATTAGGACTGAACAAGAATAGAAACGGTAAATAGTTTGAACCTCAAACCATGCTTTCAGCTCCCGCAGTTGTGCCAAAATACCAGTGGAACCACCGTAAACAATCGATGCGAAAGCGCAATCCGGGTTCAAATCTAAATCTGGAGATGCATTGGAAGAAACAAACTTCTTCAGAACTAATCTAACATCCTGTGCAGAAAAACTCTTGATAAACTGTTTCTCAGGCTTCCAGAGATCTGACTCTTTACTTCTATATATATGGAACCCCTCTATCCTGAAACCCAAATTGATGCTTGTAGTTTCCCTATCCTTCTCCAAGCATCTTGCTATATAGTCCTCAGGTGATTGCGGGGGCCAGGTGTTGGCACCCATCTTAATGTCCATGATGGATGGGCTGAGGTGACCTGAGACAATATCTTGCAAAACAAGGTGAGGACATGGGCCAGATCCATCAGATGCCTCTAGAACCTGAGTGCCATGGAAAACAGGGAAGAACCTGCGAATGTCCTCTGGAATGCTAGTGTTGGAGGAGAATGATGTATAGAAGGCTTTTTCAGTGGACCCACGTTCACCACTTTGGAGAGGCTTGTAGAATCGTCCGTCATCATCCACAAGGGGCCCAAGCTTTCCACCAATGGCTTGATGGCCAGCAACTTGATGAACTGGGACTTTAAACATGTCTAGAGTGTATGAACTCTGAAGAACATCACAGCAAAGACGAAAAATTAATGTTTTTTTATGGGAGAATTACAAATCAGTTTGATCTTTCAAAAATAATTACTCATTCATGGAAAACTTTAAAGCTTTAATTATTAAAATTTGTAAAATTCCCTTCTCCCCTTTTTTTTTTTTTTTTTTATCTTCTACCAGATTGTATAGTTATGTTATCACAGAAAGTGGAATCAGCTTTTGGAGTTGGACACTCCAAAAACATGAAACAGGTGCTAACTTGCAACTGCAATTTGAAGAAGGGAAATATTCTCCTTCAGAAAACCATAAACAACTTTCTCCTGTAATATCAACAAGGACTTACCAAAGTCCAAGAAGTGAAGGAACTGTCAATTTCTTGTTTTTGAAGGCAAAAGATGGGGAAAAGAAAAAGAAGAAAAATCAAATCAAATAAAATGTAAAGGAAAGATTAATTTGGCCCATGAATCACATTATTTGAAAGTTATTATTAAATCCTCAATTCATTGCTCTTAGTTTGACTCTTCAATTATTAAGCTTTTGGTTATGGCATTACTAGATTCTATGTACATATATAAACTTCTATGTTAACTCTTCATTCAATTTTTTTTTTTTTTTTGATCAGCAACAAACAAAGATATATTAAGGCTCAAGGTCATAACCTAATTTACTTGGAAATTTCCCAATACTTTTCCTAATGCTCCTCCATCTGCACAAAATTATTAGGAAAAATGACTAATACGTCCTATTTTGCTTTGAAGATTACTTTCGAATGCTATTAAGTTTCAATATGGACAACTAAATCCTATTTTTTATAAATTATTTCCAAATAGTTCATTTCTCCATAATAGTATATTTTATCACAACTTTACTCTTTTAATTAAAATATGAACAAAATATTCATTAAAAAAATTAACTTATTAAAATTTTTATAATTAAGGATATTTTTAATTATTGAAATTAAATATATTTTCATAAACAAAAGCATAGGTATATAAATTCATCAATAATCTCAACATTCATAAATATAGAATAAAATTTAGTCTTTTTTGGATTGTTTATAAAAAAAAATATATATTTTATCACAACTTTACTCTTTTCATTAAAATATGAACAAAAATTTCATTAAAATAATTAACTTATTAAAATTTTTATAATTAAGAATATTTTTAATTACTGAAATTAAATATATTTTCATAAACAAAAGCATAGGTATATAAATTCATCAATTATCTCAAGCATTCATAAATATATAATAAAATTTAAAATTTTTTGAATTGTTTATAAAAAAAATTAAAATTTAAAATTTAAAAATCATAGTTTGAAATAATGGAAATTATGAATTTTATGCTATAGGATTGTTGTTTATGATTTTGTTTAATATAATCAATTAAAAAATAATAATTTTTAAGTAAATTAAAATTATTTATGAAATTGTTGTTCAAGGGTAAAATTGGAATAAAATACACTATTATGGAAAAATGAACTCCTTGGAATAATTTATTCCAAATAGGACTTAGTTGTCCATTTTGAAACTTGATAGAACTTTATAGTAATCTTCAAAGCAAAACAAAACTCATTGGTAATTTCCCTAAATTATTAAAATAGAAATTCACACTCTTGACATCTAATGTTTGAAATTGACTTTGTCTTCACCTTCTGTTGAATGTATAGATGAGAAGAAGAAGAAGCAGAAGAACAAGAACAAGAACAAGAAGAAGAAACAGAACGAGAGGAAGAGAGAAGCTGCTGTGTATATTATTTGATTCAAAAGCTTATGGTTTCTGCCTTACACACAACTATTTATACTAATAAGAATAATACATAAAGACCAAACTATCCCTAGCACTTAACACTCCCACTCAAGTTGGTACAAAGATGTCTCTCATGCCCAACTTGCAACAAATAGAGTGAAAGACTTTACTACTAAGACCCTCAGTAAAAACATCCGCCAGTTAATCTTCAGACCTAACAAAAGGCATACATATCATGCCCTTATTCAACATCTCCTTAATGAAATGTCTGTCAATCTCAATATGCTTAGTCCGGTCATGTTGAAGAGGATTGTGTGCAATACTAATAGCAGCCTTGTTGTCGTAATACAAAGTCATGGGATCACTCTAATCAAGCCCTATATCACTCAACAAAGATTGAAGCCACATTAGTTCACATGTTCTATATGCCATAGCCTTGTATTCAGCTTCAGCACTAGATCTGAAAATTACCGCCTACTTTTTACTACGCCATGTGACTGGAATTCCCCCTACAAAAGCACAGTAACCGGAGGTAGAGCGTCTGTCATCTATAGAGCCCGCCCAATCTGCATCTATGAACGCTTCCAACCTCAAGTGACCATGATTAGAGAACAAAATTCCTTTTCCAGAGGTAGATTTAAGGTACCGCAAAATGTGATAGACTACATCCAAATGAGTTGCACGAGAATCATGCATAAACTGACTCACTATCCCAACTGCATAGGCAATATCTAGACGAGTATGAGAGATATATCAGTTTTCCCACAAGTCTTTGGTACTTTTCCTTCTCCACAAGCTCACCAACCCCATTACAAAGACGATGATTAGTTTCAATCGGTGAATCAGCTAGTCTGTAGCCCAACATGCCCATTTTCTCAAGAAGATCTAGAATGTACTTCCTTTGAGAAATGAAGATGCCTTTATCAGATCTGGCAACTTCAATCCCAAGAAAGTATCTCAATGGATCAAGATCTTTTATCTCAAACTCCTTGGCTAACTGTATCTTGAGATGGGTCACCTCCCCCTCATCATTACCTGTCACAACTATGTCATCCACATATACAATAAGCATTGTTACCTTATGTACATTGCGTTTGACAAACAAGGTGTGATCCGCATTGCTTTGCTAATACCTAAATCCCAGCATTGCCTTTAGGCCCCGTTTGTTTTGGGCTATAGGGAGGGTATTGGGACTAGTAATACCAAGGTATTACTAATGCCCTTGTTTATTTGGAGAGATAGCCTTGGGACTATTAGTCCTTTGGTATTACTAATACCCTTGGAAGGGGGATTGGTAAGGAAGAGGTAGAGATGGTATTAGAAAATAGTGAGGGGATTAGAAATTTTTTTATTTTTTATATATTGGGAATTTTTTTTTAAATATAATGTTTAATTTTTTATATTTTTTTATTTGTTTTATTATTTTATATAAAAATAATTTAACAATTCCTCATTATTAATCCCCTCACTATTAATCCCCTCAATAACAATCCCCTCACTATTAATCCCCTCACTATCAATTCCCTCCATTCTATCTCCCAAAACAAACGGGGCCTTAGGAATCTACCAAACGAGGCTCTAGGAGATTGTTTCAAACCGTACAAAGCCTTTTTCAATCTACAAAACTTTCCAACTGGAGACTGAGATGAGAATCTTGGAGGTACATCCATATATACCTCCTCCTTCAAATCCCCATGAAAAAACGCATTCTTCACATCTAGTTGCTGTAGAGGTCATCCCAAATTAACAGCACACGACAAAATAGCTCGAATGGAATTCATCTTTGCTACTAGGGCAAAAGTTTCTTGATAATCTATTCCATATGTCTGGGTAAATCCCTTGGTCACTAGTCTTGCTTTGTACCGTTCAATCGTCCTATCCGTATTGTGCTTAATGGTGAACACCCACTTACATCCAACTGATTTTTTCCCAATAGGAAGAGACACCAACTCCCATGTGTTATTTTTATTCAAAGCTTGCATCTCTTCTACCATAGCTACCTTCCACTTAGGATCATTGATGGCTACTTTCCAACCCTGCGGAATACACACAGAAAAAGAGACGAAACAAAAGCACAATATGGAGAAGACAACGAATCATATGACATGAATTTAGAAATGGGATGTTGACTACAGGCTCTAACCCCCTTTCTAAGAGCAATAAGAAGACTCAAATCATCAGTAACAAGACTATCAACAACAGGTGAAGAAATGGGTTGAGGATTATTACCTGTAGAGTCAGTGGAAACTGGGTGTGGAACTAGCATAGGAGATGATGATTGATGTGGTGGCACAAGAGAAGCCTACTCTTTCTGATGCCATGAATAAGTCTTAAGATCAACTCTGTCCAAACGACCACTGATATTCGACTCTTCATCAACAGAACTGCTAGGCTCCCCCTCACCACAAATAACAACCCGCTGATTAGGAAGGAAAAAAGACAACTCATGCTGATATGATGACGTCTCATCCGTAATCTCATCGATACCACTCTCCCCTTGAGGAGATAACGGAGGACCAGGAAAAAAGGACTCAGATTCACGGAATGTGACATCCATTCTGACATACAGCTTATGAGTGTAAGGGTCATAGCATTTGTAGCCCTTCTGAGTAACAGAATAACCAAAAAAGATACACCGGACAGACTAGAGGGCATAATGTTAATAAGGTAAGCCGCGGTAAGAACAGCACCCCCCCCAAAAAGACTTAAGAACATTCATGGTAAACAAGAGAGAGTGAGCAACCTCAAGGAGGTGGCCATTCTTGCGTTCAGCAACTCCATTCTATTCAGGAGTGCCAACACAACTAGTCTGATAAAGAATGCCATGCTCCTCAAGGTATGCCTTGAAAGCACCATCAACATATTCAATCCCATTATCACTCCTAAGAATTTTAATAGTAGCATTGAAGAGATTGGAGACCATTTTATGAAAACCTTTAAAGCACGAGAAAACTTCATTTTTAGTACGAAGTAAATAAATCCAAGTCACACGGGAATAACAATCAATAAATGTGAGAAACTACTGATAACCAGAGGTAGAAACCGCAGGGAAAGGGCCCCACACATCGATATGAATAAGCATAAAAGGAAAAGCACTTCTTTTATTAATTGAAGGATAACAAGTACGTTTATGCTTAGCAAGCTCACAAGCATCACAAACAAAGTTATTCCTAGGACAATCTCAAACTAATGAAGGAAAAAGTTTTTCTAAAATGTTAAAGGAAGGATGCCCCAAACGGCAATGCCCCTGATGAAGAAGACGAATGGAGGAGCCAGAAGTGCATTGAAGAGCCTAAGAGGACAAAGTTGATGCAGAAATGGCATCCAGAAAGTATAGTCCACTTTGTGCTCTACCACTACCAATCATTTTCCCCGTAGCCAATTCCTGAAAGACACAATGAGTCGGAAAAAAAGTTATCGAGCAATTGAGAGCAATAGTAAGGCTACTAACATAAAATAAGTTAGTTGAAAAATTAGGAACATGAAGAACAGATGAAAACGAAAGTAAAGAGATGCAATGAACAGAACCCTTGCCGGAGATAGAAGATAAAGTGCCATCAGCCACTCTAACCTTATCTCGCCGAGAACTAGGTGAATAAGAATGGAAAAAGCTAGAAGTACCTGTCATGTGATCGGTAGCACCAGAATCAATGATCCAAAGAAACAACGAAGAGGTACAAAGTGCACTAGAAGAAATACCTGTGTGGGTAAAGTTGGAAAAGGTAGAAGAGGAAGGAGCTAAGGCAGATGAAGAATCAAGTCGAGCCATCAAACATCTGAGAGTGTGAAGCTCATCTTGGGAAATAGAACCAGCATCATCCGAGGCACTAGCAGTGGTCTCAGAAACATGTGCTTGAGGACGAACACCACCACTACGACCACGGCCTCGAGTAGGTCAACCATGCAACTTCCAACAATGTTCTTTGTCATGTCTATCTTTCCCACAATAATCACACTTCAACCGGTCCCGATCAACCAATGGACCCTTACCACCACCGTGAGGCTAACAAGGCGGAGTATCATGTGACTTAGGGCCAACAACCATCGCTGACCGATCCTAAACAGGGGCATCATAGCACTACGACGACTCTCCTCCTGCTAACCCAGTGCATAAGCCTCACGCAATGTAGGAAACGGAGAGCGACCTAACATCTGAACCTGTATCTGATTATACTCCAAATTCAGGCCAGCAAGAAAGTCATACACCCGCTCCTTCTCCATAGCTTGCTGAAACATAATGGCATCTGTGGATGCAAACTGACTGGAAACTCTGGTAGTAATCTAGCTCCTGCCATAAACCACTCAACTCAGCATAGTAGACTGCTAGAGAACGATCCTTTTGATCCAAACCCCTAATCTTCTTTCACAATTCATAGGCCTGTGCATCATTCTCCTGTTGAGAATACATCTAAGATGCAGCTATCCAGATCTTGTGAGCAATATCCATCAAGAGAAAAGTCCGACTAATGGTAGGTTCCAAAGAATTGATGAGCCAAGTCATAACTAAAGCATTCTCAGAAATCCATTGAGCATATAAAGCGCTATCCTCAGTGGGTTGCTAAGTACTACCAGTAATATAGCTAGTCAACCGCCAGGCGGCAATGGCAAGACTGTAAAAGCGGGACCAAATCAAGTAATTGGTACCATTAAGCTTGATCGGACTAATCTGGAGAGGACTATCACCAAGAGTCATACCACGACTCAATCCACTCTCCTCCTTGCACTTAGAGTCCAAACCCAAGCTGGCAGCCATGAGATAAGAGAAAAAGAGTGCAGAAACACAAGCAGGATATCAAACAAATCCAGAAAATACCTAACCAGCACAGCATATCACCATCTAAGGCTAAAACAGTCCACGATAAGCCCAAAACAAAGCAATCAAATCAATTAGAAGCTAGAAAACTGAAGCAGAGCACCCAAACAGCAAGAAAAAACCAAGGTAGGGCCAAAATACTTCAAACCAAGGACAGCAAACCCTTCAAGGGGTCCAGTCAGTCAACTCCCCAGGGTGTGAGAGAGAGAGAAAAAACCAGCAAACAAAGGTTCAAACAGTGACTTTTGAAAAAACACCTAGTTTTGACGAAAAATCAAAAAAATTGGAAAAAAACACTCAATAATGACCAACAAATCAAAAGAAGATCACAGGGTTGATACCCATTAAATTTCAGGCATACTAGAATTTTATTTTATTTTTTTTGCAGACATAGC
Source organism: Camellia lanceoleosa (assembly GCA_025200525.1). Lineage (NCBI taxonomy): Eukaryota > Viridiplantae > Streptophyta > Magnoliopsida > Ericales > Theaceae > Camellia > Camellia lanceoleosa. The sequence goes on along the minus strand of CM045759.1, from coordinate 124,218,945 downwards.
AAGATACAAGAACAAGAACAGGAAGGAAATCGTCAAGGAGGAAGATGAAGCTCTAATACCATGTTGAATGTATAGATGAGAAGAAGAAGAAGAAGAAGAAAACGAAACAAAATGAGAGGAAGAGAGAAGCTGTTGTGTATATTATTTGATTCAAAAGCTTAGGGTTTCCCCCTTACACGCAACTATTTATACTAATAAGAATAATACATAAAGACCAAACTACCCCTAACACTTAACACCTTTCTATTTGTTATCAACCGGAATTAGTCCTTCCAAAAAAAAAAAAAAAAGATTTGCATAGACAAGCCCTATACTTCTGAATTGTAAAGAGACCAAAAAATTTGTTAACATTGGCTAGTTGGTGAGGATGTTTCAAACATGACACCCAAAGAAATATATATACATATAATATACAGAATAGAGCATAAGGGGTCTGCATTCTAAAGTATGTAGTTCATAAGAAAGACAGAATACTTAGAAATTGTAATGAGTGTTAGATAGAAATTCAAATTTAATTACATAAGCAACAATTAAACACAAAAGCAACTACAACATGCAAACAAGTGCATCTTGTATCTTCAATTCAATACAAAGGCTAGTTGGCCGCCATGCATTGTACTTGAAATTCTACATATCCTATTAGTCTTCTTCAACAGTTCTACAAATTTTAGATTTGAAAATCCAAAATTGACACCAATTATTGACGTACATTTCAAATGGATTAAACCACAATCCATTCCCCTCCATTTACGGATAAACGGAAACAAGTCATTAACTCTCATTATAGCTTTCTTTTATAGAATTCTTAGAATCCATGTTCTTGAAGGTGTGACCATAAATTTTAATTAAGTTACTAACAAGCAGGTTATAATTAGACAAAGACAAAGTAAACTTGATAGGCAAGAGATAGCTATAGAATTATCATTTTCGAAATCTTCGATCAATTATTTATAAAGATGTAGAAATTTAAGATGTGGCGCATAGAATCAAAGCAAGATGGATGAAATGGAGAAGATCATCAAGATTGTTTTGTGATCGTACGATTCCTGAAAGTCGAAGAGAAAATTTTATAGAATTGCTATAAGACCCACTTTGACATATGGTATCAAATGTGGGGCAGTTAAAAAAAAATATGTCCACAAATTGAGCATAGCTGAAAGGATATCGTTGAGATGGATGAGTGGGGAAAAGAAAAGAAAAGAAGGAAAAAAAAAAAAAAAGGGCTAAAACAAGAAATAAATTCATTAGGAAGATGTTAGAAATAACACAAATTAAAAAGCAAAAAACAAGAAACAAGAAACAAGAAAGCCATTGAGATAGTATAGACATATGGTTTGTAGACCAGTTAATGCGCCTAGAAAGATAAGTGATTTGATCATGTGGAGGGTGAAAAAAAAATAGAGGAAGGAAAACATGGGGATGGGGTGATAAGAAAGGACATGACTAACTTAAACTTAGCTAATGATACGATTTTGAACAGAATCAACATAAGGAAATGGATCCATGTAGCTGACCCTGAATACTTAGGATTAAAGACTTATAAAGGCTTGTTGAGTTGAGTTGTTTACCTTCATTTATAAAATAATAACCAATTGAATTACCAAAAAAGAACAAGAATTAGTAGTCCATTTGTTTTTCTGTAACATAATTTACATCTAAAAAAAAACATTTAAAACTTTTTACACATGAAATAATTATATTTTCTTGTTTCCAGTGTTTGACTGCAAAATACATATCTATATACTAATATATAAATGGTACCCCTAAGTTGGTGTAGACTCTCACTTTTTTATGGTTTTCAAATAATACCCTAACGCTGCTACATGTAACTTCTTGCCTCATGTAATTGCTCTTCAAATCAAAATTTATAATTTCTTGCAGTTTTAATAGCACAGCCATCAGTGTGGACACAACGCTAGTATACATATATACAAAAAAGGTATGACTTATGAAACCAAAGTTCGGAGTCCCACATAATTAACAAACAAAAAAAAAAGAAAAAAAAAGTCATAAAAAAAGGGAAAATAACCTAACAGTGGTGGTCAAAAAAAAAAATTTCAAAAAAGTAATAAACATTATAAATATTAAGCTGGATAAAATGAGTGTGACTGAAATGAGAATGTTAAGGTAGATATGTGACAAGACTGGACAAGAAAGAATTAGAAATGAGTGTATTCGAGAATGGATAGGAGTAGCACCGATAGATAAGTTGAGAGAGAACGATTGAGATGGTTTGATCATATTCAACGGAGACCAACAGAGGCAGTAGTGAAGAGATGCGATGCTGTAACGATAGATGGAAGTGTTAGGGAACGGAGTACGCCTAGATTAATGTTGACTAGCGTTGTAAATAGAGATATGGATATACTTAATTTGACTAACGAAATGGCCTTTAATAGGGCCGCGTGGAGAAGAATGATTCATATAGCCGATCCTATTTGATGGAACTTAAGACTTAGTTTGGTTTGGTAAACTTTTTCAATAATCTGTAATAATTTTTAATGATTATCATGGAATGGTAGTTCCCTCAAAAAAAGAGGGGGGTGTTAATTACAGTAAGACCCCTCAACTATCAGCCAATATCATTTTACTCCATCATCTATGAACCATACATATTGACTCCCACAACTATAAAAATCGTACGAATACATTTTTATAGTTGAGGAGTTCAAAATGTACGGTTCATAGGTGAGGGAGGGAGAAGTGATTTTCACTATTAGTTGAGGCCTTGCACCCTAAAAAAAATTGCAAACCCTTTGATCTCACAAAATCATGTAATTATTGGGAAGAGTGTTCAACAAATTCTACAAAGAAGGTGCCAAACTGTCCACTCAACAAAAACCCAATATACATCAACCATAAGAAGATATAATTGGTATTGGCATTTCATCAAACAACTAATATGGGTATGGAATGGTTCATCAAAACCCATTTACAGGGACTTCATAATCTGTGATGAATAGAAAAATTTAGGGAAAATGAAAGCCAAACAAGGTCTAAAGTTGATCTGTAGATTAGTATTCAACACAACAATGGGACTAAATCTAAAACCCACTTGATTTTGAAATTGAAAGAGTGTTAATGTATGTATATATCATCCATTAACTGTAAATTGTAAGTTGGTTGAAGAAATTTGATTACCTTGATAGCGTAGAGCAAACGCAGATTGAATCGCGAAGAAGACTGTGTTGTAAGGTGGGCGAGTCCGGTATGAAAGTATAAATAAATGGGATAAATTACACTTATCCCTTTGTGTTCACCACTTTCCCACTTTTTGACTCTTCAATTTTATTTTATTTTTATTTTTTTCACTTGAATCTTTTATGTTTCAATTTTTTTAATTTACTTTTAAAGTTAATTTTTATTTAAAATTAGATTAAAAAAAATTAACATAATAACTGTGACGTAATTTTTACTTTTAAAGTTAATTTTGATTTAAAATTTAAATTTATATCAGCGAAGTGAATTATATAATAAAATATTTTTATGTCATGTGATTGTTAATATGTTATTTTTTGTCTAATTTTTATAAAAATTAGTTTATGAGTAAATTAGAAAAAAATTAAAACATAAGGGACCAAAGTGGAAAGAAAACATACTTTAAGAATTAAAGTGGATAAGTGACCAAACATAAATAGGACAAAGTGTAATTTTTCCAAATAAATAGACCAAGAAACAAATATGTTTGTTTGGACAGACTGGATAAGGGGATTATAATCCATCGCACTATTAGTCTTCGGATACATTGTCTCCGGACTATTTGGCTAGATTGAATTTGTATCCTATATTTGTCTAATCATTGGATTAGATGTTTGGATTTGACTATTTTTAGTGAATCCAATGTTTGGTTGGACGGACTGGATAAGGATAAATGTTCAAAAGATTATTTTACTCTTGTAATTTATAATTTTTATTTAATATATAATTTTAAATTTGTAATCTATAATTTATAATTTAACAATTTTTTTTAATTTATAAAGTCATAATTTTTAATTTATTATTTTTAATTAAATTAAATTTATAATTTATATTTATATTTTTTAGTCAATATATAATTTTAAATTAACGATACTAAAAAAATAATTTTATTTAATATATAAAAATTTTTAACAATACTAAAAAAATTTAATTTATAAGGTCATAATTTTTAATTTATTATTTTTAATTAAATTTAATTTATAATTTATAATTTATATTTATATTTTTTAGTCAATATATAATTTTAAATTAACAACACTAAAAAAATAATTTTATTTAATATATTAAAATTTTTAACAACACTAAAAAAATTTAATTTATAAGGCCATAATTTTAAATTTATTATTTTTAATTAAATTAAATTTATAATTTATATTTTTTATTTAATATATAATTTTAAATTAACAATACTAAAAAAATAATTTATAAATGTTCAAAAGACTATTTTACCTTTTTTCCAATTGTTTATTAAGTAATAGTATAAAGGTAAAATAGACATTTTACACATCAGTCTCATGGGATACCAATCCCATGAAAATAATCTCGCATCTCCCCCTAAGGTACAATAATCCCTCATATGAGGGACTATTAATCTGGAGCCAAAAAATTGAGCCAAACAACGGACTATTACTCCGGATGGACTAATAATCCAATTTCATAGCCCAATCTTTCAAAACAAATTAAGGATAAATTACACTAATCACTTGAGATTTATATCAACTGTAAAGATAAATTATAAATACACCTCCTAAAATTTATTTAAAATACGAATTGCTTTATGTGATTTTGGAAATTACAAATATCCCATTGTCATAAATTTTTATTTAACAAAATTAATAAAAAAAAATGAAATTTCTAACTACTCTCTTATACAACAATAAAATTACCCGAATTGTTAATTAAAATATATTTTTAACATTATTAAAATAATTAATTGATTTGATAATTTATTAATAAAATTAGCTATTTATTATGTAATTAGAAACTTGATAGAACATGATGTAAGTTCTAGAATCACATAAAACAATTCATATTTTAAATAAATTTCAAAAGATGTATTACCCTAAATATAATAAACCTTACCCTAAATATAATTATATTGAGCCACCTTTATGTTTCATCAAGTTGAGAGGGGTTATTGGTCCATTACTCTACGGCTTATCTTAATGATTTAAATCATTTATTTAAAATGTTCATAGAAAAGATAATTCATGTAAAAAAGTAGATATGTTAGATTAAGTTCTCTAATGTTTCTCTACTATATTTGGTTTATCATTTAGGCTCCGTTTGAGAAGAGTTATTCTAGATTTTTTTAGTTATTTTAGTCACAAAAGACAAAATAAGCTATTTTAGTTACAAAAAATAAAACATCACATCAAACCCATAATCATTACACTTTTCTTTCACAAAAAAAACAAAAAAAATCAAAAAATTCTTCTCAAACCAAGCTTTTTAACCTAAGCTAAAATAGTCAAAAAAAAAATCAAAAAATCAAAAAATCAACTAGTTTCCCAGACGACACCTTAGTGTCCTAGAGTGTTTCTCTACTATATTTGGTTTATCATTTTGTGTGATTATTGTATTAATTTGATTAGTCTCACCATGACTAGTCATAGTATATATTATTAATTAATTTAATAATGACAAAAAGTCAACATCCCAAACAGGGACAAAAATAATGGGTATATTAAGGGTTGGTTTGGAATGTCTTAAAAAAGTATACTTTTTGTCTTTTTACGAAAAGATATGCAAAAAAGTAGAGAGGTGATGTGATGAAAAAAAGATAAAAAGATGGATTATATAATATAACCCAAACCAAGCCTAAGTTTGGCTTTGAAAGAGTAGTTTTTAAAAATTGTCTTGGGAAGAGAATTTAAATTTTTTTTTTGATTTGTTTGGTTGTGTATTTTGAAAGTAGTTTTGGAGTTTGGGAGTTTGGAATAATTTTAATATTTTGTTATAATTGAGTAGATGTGTGTAAGAAAAAAAGTAATTGAGAAGAAAAGAAAAGAGAGAAAAAGTGATTAATTGATATGTAAAAGAGAGAAAATTATTTTGAAAATTATTTTAGAAAAATTATAAACCAAACAAGTTTTTTAGAAATTTTTTTCCAAAATCACTTAACAAAGCCAAACCAAACCTACCCAATATTTTTAGCATATGCCAAACAAGAAAAATGCTATATATTCAAAAAATTATCCCAAAAGTGAAGTGTATATTGTTAATTCAAAATTTGTGCAACATGGGTTACAATTAAAATAAATATGATACGTACGTGTACCTTTTAAAAAAGATTTTAGATAATTTTTGTGCACCTTTTAAATATTTTTTTAGATAATTTTCGTGAGTATGTAGCAATGTTAAAAATTATAAGGTGAGTTGGAAATTCTCACACCATTTGTCCTCTAGGTTACTAATGGTTGCTCACATTGTTTTTGTTTTTATTCAAAAGTAATTATAAAATCTTTTATTATTGGATGAGTACATGATCATAACCAGTGTTTGCTTTCAATTTTATAAATTTAATTTTTTGTTTTTCGTATTTTTTTTTATTTTTAGTGAATATTTTTAAAATTTTAAGCATTCTTTTTTAGATGTACCTTACTTAGATGTATATAAATAGTAAAATATTTGTGAAAAATATTTTAAAAAATTAATAAATACAAAAAAATATGAAAATGTACTAAATTTTAGAATTTTTTTATATTTAGTATTTTTTAAAAAAAATCATAAATGTTATACTTTTTAAAGTATATTTATATTAGATGTCTAAAAATTAAATAAATTACTTAAAATATTAAAAAAATAGTGAAAATAAAAAAATACGAAAAACGAAAAAGTAGAATTTTTTAAAAAGTGAATTCTAAAAATAAAAATCAAACAAAGTGAATGTTTTTGAAATTTAGATGATCACTCCTATTTTAGACTGACCAACTTGTTTTCAATATTTGAACAAAACAATGTGTAACAACACTAACAAGAAGTTGAAAATGTACCCAAACCAAAGTTGAAAACAATTTGATTTGCTAATAATTGGTTATTTATTTTCAAATTAATTTTGTTCTTATATCTTGGTTTTTAGCAACATGTCTTTTTTTTTTTTTTTTTTGAGGATAGCAACATGTCTTAAACCTTCTATGGATTCGCATAAGGAGTTTTTTTTCGGAGTACACAACAATAGATGTTTTTGCACACAACAATAGATGTTGGTTTTTTTATTAGAGTGTTAAACTTGAAAAAAAATATGTTTAAGGAGTTTTTTGGACTGTATTATATTGAAGTGTTATGTTTAAGTGTTACGAATTGAAATCATACATTTATTCAAAGCTTACTAAGAAGTTTTTGTACTCCTTCTGAAATATTTAAAAAATCTCACATCATTTTGAAATGTTTGAAAATTTTCATATTTTAAGTCATTTTTGTATTCATTTTGAAATGTTTGAAAAATCTTACATTTCAAATCGTTCCAAATAAAAAAGATTATCATATAAAAATTCATCTCAAATTTAATTCTCATACATTGTGTGTCTTAGCTTTCTAGCACAGAATAAAAATAAATAAATAAATAAAGAAGAAGAAGAAGAAGAAGAAGAAGAAAACATAATAAAAATAAGAATATAACCATAAATCTAATTTTCAAATAATATACTAAATCTACCTTTCCAAGATTAATGGGACTAATTGGTTTATAAAAAAAATTCTTAGGACTAATCAGATCACCATTTCTCAATATGATATTTATAAGTAAAATCAATATTTTGATCAATTTGCACGGTAATTAGAATTAATTCAGTGAAAAGTAAAATCATAGTACATATGATACGTAAGGCAGTGATATAAGCAAGTCTACAAAATCTACATTTAAAAACAATTTTTTTTAAAATAAAAAATCTACCTCAATTATTATTAAGATTTACACATTAGTACTAATCTAACCAGTGACTTCTTTTTTTTTTTTTCTTTTATCAAGATCTAATATCTGGAAATGGTTGCCACACTTTTGTACCGTAAAAAAAAAAAAAAAAAAAAAAAATCCCTTTCAACAAATTTCTGTATACTAGCCAAATCAATTTACAACAGAAGCATGAAGCTTAGGGGTTGACATGCATCACTATCTCTAGGAATCATATTTATCTTCGAGTGCTTTCACAAATAAATTGCCAAAATTTGCCAATAAAAAGTTCCCAAAAAATTTTCAATATAAGAGAGGTGAAAACATATTTCTGCTGTTATGTTGTACAGCCGCGAAGTTGCTGGGTGAACTATCGACAAACTCACCTATGTTAAGTTTCCCTATAATGTAGCCAAGGGTTTACACTGCTATGTGATGCAGCTTCTCATTCACCTATTGTCTTTCAACCGTTTTAAAAATAAATAAAGAAATAAAAATTCAACCTCAATCTATGTTACAAGGACTCGAGCATAACTATTGGGTGCAAGTGTAAGTGTCAAACTTTCCAAAATCAAAATCTCAGAATACTGGAATATGTACTTGAGTATAACTATTGGGTGCAGGTGTAAATGTCAAATATGTATTCAGAAGTCAAGTATGGATACAGGAACACATATATGTTGCGTATTATACAATATTCTTAGACAAGAATATGTAAAATATTTAGAAATATATTTAAAAATCTCTCCCATCCATACAAGGGACAATAAATATTTATTTACTAGAAACTGGGAGCTTCTTGTTCTTCAAACGTCATATAAATTAGAAAATCTGAGTGTCTAAATTGGTTACAAGTGTCGGACATATACCCCCCATTCTTATCCTTGTCATATCTAGTGGACACAGTATTATGGGAGTAAAAGAAAATTCTGTGAGACATCTGACAACAAAAGTATAGAACACTAGGAAGCAATGTATATGGTTAATAAGGCTCACCATGCTCTGTTTATTCATGAATGCCATTATCACAAAAAGACTGGTTGTTCTGAGAGTCCTGCAGACAAGCTTTGGTTGAGTACTCATCTGGAGGAGTGGTAAGTATGTCCGAGATAAACTTTATCAAAGAACAAAGCCCACCTAAAAAGTTGTGATCAATAACCCCTTCACCATCCACAACGTGTGCAAAATCAACCAGTTTGACTTCTGCACCCGAGCCCTCCTGTCCATACACCATAAGGACCGAACAAGAATAGAAATGGTAAATAGTTTGATCCTCAAACCAAGCTTTCAGCTCCTGAAGCTGTGCCAAAATCCCAGTGGAACCACCGTAAACAACTGATGCGAAAGCACAATTTGGGTTCAAATCTAAATCTGGAGATGCATTGGAAGAAACATATTTGTACAGAACTAATCTAACATCCTGTGCAGAAAGACTCTTGAAAAACTGTTTGTCAGGTTTCCAGAATTCTGACTCTTTGCTTCCATAAATTTGGAACCCTGATATCCTGAAACCCAATTGGATGCTTGTAGTTTCCCTATCTTTCTTCAAGCATTTTGCTATGTAGTCCTCAGGTGATTGCGGAGGCCAGGTGTTAGCACCCATCTTAATGTCCATGACAGACGGGTTGAGGTGACCTGAGACAATATCTTGCAAAACAAGGTGAGGACACAGGCCAGATCCGTCAGATGCCTCTAGAACCCGAGTGCCATGGAAAACAGGGAAGAACCTGCGAATGTTCTCTGGAATCCTAGTGTTGGAGGAGAATGATTTATAGAAGGTTACTTCAGCGGACCCACGTTCACCACTCTGGAGAGGCTTGTAGAATAGTCCGGAATCATCCACCAGGGGCCCAAGCTTCCCATCACCAGCTTGATGACCAGCAACTTGATGAGCTGGGACTTTAAGCATGTCTAGAGAGTATGATATCTGAAGAACCTCACTGCAAAGAAGAAAAATTAACAATTTTTATCTTTTGTTCTATCAAATTGTATGTTATCACAGAAATTTTCCCTACAGAACTGAAGTAGAATCAGCTTTTGGAGTTGGATACTTCACAAGTATGAAACAAGTGCTAACTCAATAGATATATTCTCCTTAAGAAAACTATGAACAACTCTCTCGTGTAATTTGTTGACCATGAAGCAAAACTATCAAAGCACCAAATACTATGTTAGTTACGAACCACTGTGGTTATGTTACAAAGGGGGCACCATAAGAAAAGTTTTAGTTACGGACCATGTGATTTTGTTACAAATTATTGTGTGTAGTTACGAAATAATATATGATATGCACCTTTTTAGGCTTGTGTATCAAAGCCTTTTCCCTTGAGAACTTGATCGTTATCATTATTTATTAGGGAAATTGGCCCACCTTAAATGGGCAATCGAACACCGAACCTCAAAGGTCATGTTGGTTCCACTCTGGAGTCTGGACTAGAAACCAACCAGGGCAACTATGTTGGTGGATGCAGTATATTCAACTATATGAAATAAATAAGTACAGATAGCCAATAGCTTGCTCCTGTGCTTACCAAAGCCCAGGAAGTGAAGAAACTATCAATTTCTTGTTTTCAAAGGCAAAACAAGAAAATGTACTTAGTTTTACTCTTCAAATATTAAGGCTTTGTTTAGTTGAGATTTCATAACTTGTTTTTGAAGTTTTTTATTTTTTTGAAAAAAGAAAACGTCAAAAACAAGTTAGACTAAAACAAACACCAAAAAATATTTTTTTAATTTTTAAAAATTGTTTTGGCCCCAAACAATAGAAAATCTTAAGAAAATAATGAATGTTTCTATTTTTCAGAAAAGAGATTCTGCAAACTCAACCAAACATAGCCTAAGCTTTTGGTTATAGCATTACTAGATTCTATTTTTTTTTAAAAACAAATAGATGTTTGCAGAGTTCCTGGATTGTTTATGTTAACTCTTCATTCAACAACTCCTCTCCAAGTATTTCTGAGAAAGAGACATTTACTCATCTATGAAAATCAACACATGAATCTAGTAAAGGACCCATGCAACATGCTATTATAGTGTCATCCAGATTTTAACCTACTTTACTATGAAATTTTTCAATACTTTTCCCAAAGCTCGTCCATCCACACAAAATTCTTAAAATAGAAATTCATACTCCTGATGTCTCATGTAAACCTCTATATTGACAAATAAAACTGAAGATTGACTTCCTCTTCACCTTCCTATTGTTGTAGATAGAAATTAGTCCTTCCAAAGAGAACAAAGACTTGTATAGACAAGTTCTATACTTTGAATTGTCAAGAGACCACGGCCTTGTTTGGTTGTTTTTCAGAAAAAATTTTGAGAAAAATTCTCTACAAATAAATTTTCAAGAGTAATCAAACCAAACAAATTTTTCTAAAAAAAATCTCAAAATTTTATTTGGTTACCTACTTTCCAAAATCACTCTCTCTTTCATACACATTAAATCAATCACTTTTTTAAAAACTCTCTTTCCAAAACAATTTTCCAAAACCATTTCTAAAAGAAAACAAACAAAACAAATTTTCGTACTTCTTATCTCAAAAACTACCTTACAAACACAAACCAAACACACCCCACAAATTTTGTTGACTATGGCTAGTAATTGGAGATGTTTCAAACTATATTACCTAGAATGTGGATCGTTCCGGTACATTGAATGGGAATGGGAACAAGAACATGGTACATGAACTAAAATGTAGTACGATAAGAGTAGACTTATATATATTACACTTAAGAATTTAAGGTACTTCTAGAGTAATTTTCTTTTAACTATTAGGTATCAAGAAAAAAAAAAAAATCATGTAGCAAATCATTTCTATGAAAATTATGACCCTTTTTTTTTTTTTTTGTCTTGTCAAAACTTAATTCACCTTAGATTTTAGTTCATATATTTGATTTTTTTTCCTCCTAAGGTAACATTTAAAGAATATATTGGAAAAAACTTTTGGAATCACTTCGGATCACTAAATTTATCGTTTTGGAACAAAAGTGTACCATGCTTCGAAACGTGCATACCAATACGTAAATCACTAGGATATTAGCGTTTTTTGGTAACATAGGTTTCAAACATGACATAAAAAAAAATATAGAAAAAGAACATAAGAGGTCTGCATTCTGTATGTCATTCATAAGAAAGACATAATCCTTAGCAATCAGAATGAGTCCTAGAAGGAAATTTGAATATAATTACATAAACAACAGCAATGAAATACAAAAGCAACAACAACATGCAAAGCAGTGCATCTTTCATCTTATATTCAATACAAAGCCTAGTAGGCCGCCATGCATTATACTTGAAATGGTATACACATCCTTTAAGTCTTGAACAATTCTACATTTCACAGAAAATATAAATACATGTATATATATGTATATATATTCTACATTTCCCAACATATTTTTTGTGAAATGTTCCCAGTGTTGCATTCAAACACTAGAAAACGAGAAAATGCCAAACAACAGGTTTAACTTACACAACCAAAATTTCAAGTCCCACATAATCTATGTTACATGGACTCAGGTACGACTATCCGGTGCAGGTCCAAGCGTCAGACCTTCATAAACTTAAAACTTAAGATACTAGAATATATATCCAAAAGTTGGATATGAATACGGTGACACATCATGGAGTATGGACACATGCATATTGTATAATAGTCTTAGAGAATATATTGTAAATTATATAAAAACCCACTTGAAATTAAATAGGATTTAGGGAAAAATAAAGAATTCTATCTCTTATCCATTTGAGAAGCTATAAATGCTTTTTTTTTTTTTACAACTAAATGTGAGTTTCTTCTTCTTCAAACATGATAAAAAGTAGAGAGTTCAAGTATCTAAATTGGGTATGGGTAACGGACACATATCCCACACCCATACACTTGTCATATCAGATGGACATTTACCTTGAGGGAAATAGAAGTGTCCATGTAAAACACCACATACTTAACCAAAGAATGTGATAAGAAGGAAGAAAAATAATGCAAAAAGATTTATGAATTCTACAAAATTCTACAAGGGTAATAATAACAAAAGTATGAATTGGTCACACCACCAGAAACCCAATACAACCCAATACATCAACCATATTTATGCAAACATAATTCGTATTTTCATCAAGCACCATATATGCATAAGGTCAATCATCAAATCCATTTGCAAGCACAACAAAGGTAAAGTGCAATTCATACTCTATGATGAGATTTGGCAACAAATGGAGATTGCAAGAGTTAAATTTAGGGAAGATGAAAGAACATGGATAGAGATCTACGAAACAACCTCGAATTACCTGTACATTAGTGAACACAATAGGACTAAGATTCAATTGATTTTGACAATGTTTATGCATGTGTCCATTGACTGTAAATTGTAAGTTGGTTGAAGAATCTGATTACCTCGTCTCGGCGTAGATCAAACACGGATTTATTTGCAAATAAGAACTGAGCAACTTTGCGTGAATTATGGTGAGCGAAGGGCCCGAACATGAATATAAAGCAGACGAATCAGACTCCGGGGTTTTTATATAAAGAGTAAATTGCTCAAAAGTATATTTTCATGGTGTCTAATGGTATAATCTACTCACTCATGAAAATTGATTTGTGATTTTTTTTCATTAAATTTAAATAAAAAATTGGGCAAAAGTTTTATCCAATATTGCGTTGTGCAACAGTGTAATTTTTTCAAATTCTAAAACATATTTTTGCAAGGAGTTAGTCGATCAGGAAATAACCGGCTAGATATCCGGCCGGATATTCAGTGATGCTCTATGCTACAACAAAAACCTACATCTCTAATGGCTCTGTATACTAAATTGATGAAAGGTACAACCATTCCTAATTTGATAAAAAGTTTACGATATTTTGAATTTGATATTGGTTTGATGTGAATATTGAAGTAACAAAATCTCCTTTTTTTTTTTTCTTTTTTTTTTTTATCAAATTTAAATTTGATAAAAGGAAAAATGAAGCGTTCAAGATATTTTATGAGAAATTTGCTCAAAACTATTTTCAGAATTGAGTTATTTTTTGTCGATAATAACGTGACAATAAAAAGTTATGTTAAAAATCATAAAAAAAATCTATTAGAAAATTCATCACTACTAAACTATGATCAAAATTTTATTGAAAAAAGTGTATTAGAAAATTCATTAGCAGTAATTAGTGCTGATTTGAACAAACAAATAAATTAGGTGAATTGATAGATTTATAGATAAGTGATGTGTAGATAGATAAGTTAATAGATAAGTGACGTATAGACAGATAAGCGATATGTGAACAAATAGATAACAACTAAATAAAGTGTAACTTATATGTAAGTCCTCTTTGAAAGATATATACTTTATTTAATTCTAAAACCTTTTGGATAGGCCCAACGGTCCTGTGTGCTTCCTTTCTTCTATTTATCTCTTTTTTTGATATTCGGCGATCGACGACTATGTCTTCCTTTTTCTCTTTCTCTTTCCGATATACAATCACTGGCAACTAGGGATCACTATCAATTGAGATTCATTGACAACCACCGACCGTTAACTCTTTACTTCAACTTCATCGACGGTGAAGGAGACAAGTTTCTGACAAAGAAAAATAATAGATCTACTATGATCTAAGTATATCTACATTAGATTCGACCAGATCTAAATCAAAAATAATTATTAGAGTACAATCCTCTTTATATCGGTCTCTTTCGATCTCTTAGTTTTTTTATTTTTTCTTTACTATACACTTCTCTTTTCTTATTTTAATGGAGAAAATTTTCAAGTTTTTAACAAAAAAAAATTTCGAGTTTTAGTTACAAGTGATAAAAACTGTAAAATTTTTAAGTTTTAGTTTTTTTGATATTGAAATGAATTATGTTTTGAAATTGCAAAATTTATGTAGTTTCATAACATGCTTTAAAGTTGTAAAATTTTGTAATTTCATAAAATGCTTTTATTGTATATTTTTGTAGTTTCATAATATGTTTTTCAGTTTAATTAATAAGGAGAAATATTTAATAAAATCATGTTTTGAAATAGTAACAATTTTACAATTTTAAAACTTGCTTTTCAACAATGTAGGAAATTATTTGTTTAAATCCCATAAAAATTAAAAAATAACTTATGTTTTTCCTTCTTGTTACTAATGTTTTGTTGTTATCTTTTTTATTTATTTATTTTTAGTTTATTAATATACAGCACATTTTACTATATTTTTTTGCTTTAATTTTTTCATTTATTATTTTTTCTTGGCAATATTTTGGATATCCTAGTGAGTCTCTAGCAATATTCTTGATACTCAGCGAACGTTTTTGGACATTTCGATGATTTTTAGTGATATTCATAACACTCATTGATATTCCAGTGAATTTCCAGCGATACTCTGGTGACTTTCCGATGATGTTGAACATTCCGGTGAATCTCTGGTGATTGTCTAACGGAAGTTCAACAGTTGTGGGATGTAACAACGTCTTTAAATTAAAAAAAAAAAGAATTTTTGGTAATAATTAAAAATATGTAAGATTAATTGATACAAGTATTTTATTTTGAGACTAAATAGATTTTGAACTTGATATATAAAACCTACCGGTCAATGCCCCTTAAATAAATAAGACTAACATGATCTTTCACATTATTATTGTTATCATGGACCCAAAAGATTTAAGGGCCTGACTTCTCTTTAGTTCCAAATAGGATTGGAGGGTGGTGTTGGGCCTGTGAGGGCCCACAGGTCCCATTTGGATAATTCGAACTGTTCAATACGTAGAATTTGTCGAGTACTATATGTCTATAAAAAATAATGTTGATCGGATATCGATAGCTATCTTATCGAATTAATTTTCTGTCAATCGTTTATTTTTTCACCCGTCTATTTTTCTTTTATATAAAACTAATTTGATCACATAGCTATCGATATTCGATCAATGTAAGTTTTTACAAATATATAATACTCGACGAATTCTACACATTGAACAGTTCGAATTATTAAAACAGGACACGTGATGAGCATTTACGGACTCAACAACACTCTCCAATCTGATCTTGGATCGGAGGAAAATAGGTGCCAAGATTTAAACTTGGGCCTAATTGCTCAAAAGATCTAAAAATAGACTTTAGACTTCGGAAAAAGATTTGGACCTCGAAATCATTTGCCCCGAATCCCCCTAATGCCCAAAACGACGTCGTTTTGGGCATTAGGTTTTTATTTTTATTTTTTCTTTCTTCTTCTTCTTCCATTTTTTTCGAACCGGAGAGGGAAGGGAGAGAGAGAAGAGAGAAAGAGAGGGAGAAGGAGAGAAAGAGAGGGAGAGGAGAAGCAGATCGACGCAGCAGATCGCCGATCGTGTCGCCGATCGCCGTGCCTCCGCCGACGTCGCTGATCGCCGCCTCTGCTCGTTGCCTTCGCCTCTGCTTGTCTTCTTCCTCCGTCTTCTTCCTCCATTTTTAGGGCCCCCTCCAGTCCTTCCCTCCCTCTCCCCCTCCCTCTCCTCCCTCCTCCTTCTTCGTCTTCCTTCTTCTGACCTGCAAAAGAAAAAAACGGGGATTCGGGGGATTCAGGGGACCTCGGATTCGAGGTCCCAATCGCGATTCTTAGACTTCATCCTTTTTATACAAGGTATTACAATTCAAGTTCAAAAAGTAGGCTTTTTAATTTTGTAACACAAAAATGTGACAATGTATTTAAAACATAATGTTGAAAATATCAAATAAATAATCAAATATCTCAAATAAATATAAAATCACAAAAAAATAAAATCCACACTCATACAAAAACATTTAACTATTTATTTATCTCAAATAAATATAAAATCACAAAAATATAAAATCCACACTCATACAAAAACATTTAACTATTTATTTTATTAAAAGTTTAAGACCTATACAATTTCCATTTTTAAAAAGCCAGAATCGCAGCAGTAATGTCTTTATCGATGATGGTCTGAATAAACTTCATGGTATATTTTAGATAGATAAGATAGGCTTGAGATGAACAACTTCATGGTATTTTTGGTAATTTTTCTCAAACAGTGAGGGCTATCTTCTTCTTCTTCACTTTCTGTCCTTCTATACAGGAGTTTCTATGCATACATATCCAGTATACACATATATATTGCATTTCTAGATTCGTTTCGTTCTCTTCCGCCGTCCACCCCCCCCCCCCCCCGGACAAACCTTCTCGGTACTCTCTCTCTCTGCAATCTATATCATTTCAACTGTGTATCAGTTGTTTATAATTTGGATTTCATTCGCACAGTTTCGATAATTTTGTAGCAATTGTGATCGGATCGATTTGGTTTTTCACTCTCAGCTTCGTTCGATCCAGAGCAGGAGGATTTTCTCGCTGATCAAACAGGTATAGTTCTTAGATCTCACTTTGTATATATGTATATTCGAATTTATGTATATACGTTTGAGTGTCAGTGCATGCATGTGTGTATATCAGCTGAAATTTAGCTCCTCTTGATTCTATTTCTGTTGAAGTCACATTAGGCTGATTTGCCACTCTAGATTTGTATCGAATATTTTGTGATTTTTGCGGATTGCACGCACTTGATGTGTATGTATGAATGGTTGGGAGGTTTACTGAGGTTTTTTAATTCGAAACCTGTTAGCAGTTTCTAATTGTATCGTGATGTGACCGTTTGAAGGATATGCAATTTGTAGTTCTTTTCAGAAATTGTGATTGTTTTTTCGTGTATGTATGTGTATGTATAAATGTAGTTGCATTTGAACACTGTTTTATCATTTTTTTAGTTGTTTTATGATGTGACCAATTGAAGGATATGCAATTCACAGTTATTTTCTGGAGTTGTGATTGTTTGTGGATCTAAATATTCTTTATGCGCATTTTTGTCTCTTTCTCAAAGATATATATATATATATATTCAATGAAGATTTGCGGTTTGATTGAGTTCTGAATTTAAGGTGTTTTCTGGCTTTTTCCCCTTTTAACCATGCGTGTTAGCCATCTTCTGTCATATGTTTGCTTTGGTTTTGTCGTGCACTTGTTTTCTTAAAATAAATATTTTGAGCCGGATTGATGTTTTAGTTGAAAACATATCATGAATAATGGATAAGGAGTCCAACAAACAATGGCTGTAACTAAAGGCATAATTAAGACTATATACTTCCTAGTATTGGTTCCGATAATGCAGGGTCCTGTGAGACTGGGAATGAGCATGATTTGCATAAAGTAGATTCTCTTAGACCCAAACTTGTATTCTCACACTTTATAGTTTCAACTTTTTTCCTATTTTAAATAGGGAAAATTGCAAATAAATTGAGAACCAAAAAAGAAAAAAGAAAAAAAGAAACGAATGGGGTAATAAAAAATAATTGGGAAGTATGTGGAAGGCTCATAAAATTTGCAAGAGCATGGAATCTCCTTTATTGAAAAAATTTGGACTGAAAGGCCCCTTTTGTTTCCATTGAATTTACACAATTGCCTCTTTCTCTTCTTTTCCTCTTCCTCTTTCTTTCTCCTCCCTTTGCAACTTCGATGGCCGGCCACCCGTTGCCGGCCACCACTACTAGCCCTCCCTTGAGAAGAGGGGGGAGGGGTAGTTTTGTCCTAAACAATAGTCATTCCACCTATTTGCTGTTATTTTGCAAGTTTTTGTTTATTTTTTTTTGCAATTTTAGGGAACATCTTATTTAATTGCAATATTTTGTTTGTTCTCTGCACAACTGCAATTTTCTTTTTTAAATAAGGGCAAAATTGAACCCAATAAAGGAAAGAAAAGAAATAGGACTTCTTTAGATGGTGGTTACACAGGCCTGTCATGAAGCTGCCCTTTCCAGCTTCCCCTTTAATTGTGGAAATAAGATTATAATAAATATAAACACTAAGCACTCTTGGTTCTGTGTCATGGAAGGTGATGTTAATTCTGGTTTCTGCAGATCTTTAGCTGTTGAGATGGCATCAACTGCTGGAGCCACAGGATGGTTGAGAGGAAAAGTGAAAGCTGTTCCTTCTGGGGATAGTTTGGTGATAATGGGGAGCACCAAGGCAGAAATCCCTCCTGAGAAGACAATCACTTTGTCATCCCTTATTGCTCCAAGATTGGTAAGTTTATTCAATCTGCATTATTTGTTTCATATTTCGTACCTTATGTTCATCTTATTTGTTTCTTTATTTAACCCTTCCCCATTTACATTTCTAGGCCCGTAGAGGTGGTGTTGATGAGCCATTTGCATGGGAAAGCAAAGAGTATTTAAGGAAACTGTGTATGGGAAAGGTGCTCATTTAAATGCTTTGGCTATAGCTATGATTGCAATCTATCGTTTTCCTAATGAATGAGTAGGATATTTTTAGATCTGAACCAATATGCTTTTGAGTAGGATGTCACATTCAAAGTGGATTATACTGTACCATCTATTGGACGAGAATTTGGCTCTGTTTTCCTTGGTGATAAGAATGTTGCATTGATGGTTGTTTCTAATGGCTGGGTGAAGGTATATTACTCTTGATTTGTGCATACATTTTTTATTTTAATATCGGATTTTGGTTGTCTATGGGCGGGCAATTGCTGAATCTGTTGGGTGCAGGTTAGGGAGCAGGGTCAACAGAAAGGAGATGCTAGTCCTTTCTTAGCAGAACTGCTACGTCTTGAAGAGCAAGCCAAGCAACAAGGGCTAGGACGTTGGACCAGGGTTGGTCTAAGTTTCTTTACTTCCGTTTTCTCCCCATACTTTTCCTATTTTTCTTGTACAGTGGAGCAGCTATAGTATAAGTTCTGTACCTTCCCCTCCTATTTTGTCCATGCCATAATAGCAACATAGTGCACTTGCACTATAAAAACCATTCTTGACTTGCGCTAAGAAATTTATAGTAGTGCCTTTTTTTTTTCAAAAGAATGAGTGCTATGCTGACAGGCTTGCCAACTGTTATTGGTTAAAAACAACCCTATATAATTTTCCTTTCAATTCTTTAACAAGTGAAGGTATGGAGCAGTCATCTATAATATTGAACATTAAGGAAGCATGTCTCTTGTTTTGATAGGCTAATAGTTCCGGTCTTAGATGTTACTAGATTTGTTGATTGCTATGGATAACTTCATTTATTTAGGCGCGCAAGTCATGTCTATGTAATTGGTCACTATAAGGTGGATTTCGAGCGATAGATTTTTTCTTAATAAAATCACTGAAATACTCTGTTAACATTTTTCCTGCTGCAAATGTTGAGGAAACCATATCCTTTGAAAGTAAAAAAGAAAACTGCATTATTATAGTAATCCATGAGGAGTTAAACTTTGGTCCTTTTGCTTTGAAAAGACCACACCTGGCCACAGATTGCAAGTCATTTGCTTTAGGTGTCTTGTTTTCAAATTTTAATAAATGCTCTACCAGTGATGAAGAGATTAAATGAGGAACATTTTCAATAGGAAACTGACAGTACTTGGTTGAGAGAGAGCATCATATATTATTGGAAAGAGATTATTAATGATTTTAATACTACCTTCTCCCTTTTATTTTGTTGGGAGGAGTGTATGCTTCTCCCTTTCATTGGCTGTTGTTTAATTATTGTTATTATTATTGTACGGGGAGCAAATATTCAGGCGAGTCCGTACTCCTTTCTTCCAAGCTCCTGCTTGTTTGATCGACTTGCGAACACAACGGCGGTGAGCTACCCGGTGATGTGTGGCCGGAAAACCCCTCCGACGATCAAGTTAGAACACACACACAGGGGGTAGGTAGAGAGAAGGGAGAGTGTTGAGTGTTTAGCGTATGTCTCACCAAATGTTCATCTGCCTCAGCATGGGGGGTGGAGACTCGCTTATATACCTTCTGCGCCCCAAATCTACTCCCATTAATCTCTCGACACGTGGTGCTGCTATCCCATCTGTCAGCACAAATCTAACTGACCATCACCTAATTGCCAGCCCACACCACTGGGAGCTCGGTCGGGTCAGAGCATCTCGGTCAGAACGGCCTCCGCTCGCCAAGCTCAATGACGACCGAGCCCGGTTGCATTCCGGCGTAGCTGAGCTCGAGAGAAGTCGTGCTCGTTAGCTGTCGGCTTTCCTGCCGAGCTAACGCATGAACCGTGGAACCCAGTGAGGCAGCAGACATCTCGGCTGAACCTTCACTAGACCGGCTTCTGCGCCAACAAGCCCAAGTAGCTCGGTTTTACAGCAACCATGCCATTACCGAGCAAAAATCCTTTCTGGATGGGCCCAGGTTGCCACGGCCCAAATGTGTTCGGCCCACAATTTGCCCGGCCATTATCACGGCCCAATCCAAATCATAAATCTCCCCCTCAATTATTATTATTTTAAGCCTGTGAAACAATTGCGTGAGCAACACTAAGCAAAATGGATTTTTAAACTACTTTTTTTTTTTTCTTTTTTAAGGGACTAAAAACTGGAAAAAAGTGTATTTGGAAATGGCACCACATATGCCATAAGTTCTCTTCTCCTCTTTCCTCTGTGGTTCCTGAATTGTCTGATTCATCTATGTTGGGATGGCTGCTGCGGACTCTTTTTGTCTCTTATGTTTTATCTCATCATTAGTATTGAGGCAGTGTTCATATGATATAGAGAAGAACTATGGTTTAAGTAATTTATTGGTCAAACAAGAAAGCTCACTGGTGATGGACAATAATGAACTTCCTTGCCAGCAAGAAAGCACCTTATAAGTAGGGCCCCCAGGATGTTGTTGTTTATTTATTTTTGTTTAATAGTAAACGTAAGATATGTGAACTTCTGGGAAAAGGGAAAGGAGTGTGGAAGATAGTTCTTCTTCTTTTTCTTCTTCTTCTTCTTCCTTGCACCTTTAAGATACTTGTCAATTATTCATGTCTTTGAGACGAACTGTCATGAACATGCATAAAAGAAATAACATGCTGATGCCTTTTGTTATTTAACTGCTGGTTGCAGACACCAGGTGCTTCTGAGGCATCCATCAGGAACTTACCTCCATCCGCCATGGGTGGTGATCCTGGTAACTTGGATGCAATGGGCCTCCTAGCTTCAAACAAGGGTAAGCCCATGCAAGCTATTGTGGAGCAGGTTCGTGATGGAAGCACTCTTCGTGTTTACTTACTTCCAGAATTTCAGTTTGTCCAAGTGTTCGTTGCTGGAATCCAGGTAGAGAATCCAAAGTTCATATTCCCTTTCCAAAATGTTTCTAATAAATTTTGCAGGTATGTGTTGTTACTCTTATTCACTAGTACCTGTTTGGTCCCATCTTTTTATTATTCTTTCATATCTAAACCAGGCACCATCAATGGGAAGAAGGGCTGCATCCGAAACAGTTGTTGGAACTGAAGTGAACTCTGATGAATTAAATGTGGGAGCTTCTGCCGAACCTCATGTCTCCTTAACATCAGCACAAAGACTTGCAGCATCATCAGCATCCTCCAATGAAGTTGCCCCAGATCCATTTGCAAGGGAAGCCAAGCATTTTACGGAGATTCGTGCATTACATAGAGATGTGAGTGAATATTTGTTCTCTTTCTGGCTGTTCCCTTGGGCATTGCATGATCTTTAGGTGAACTTAAGTTCCAATCTACCTTACAGGTCCGCATTGTCCTCGAGGGCGTTGACAAATTCAGCAATTTGATTGGTTCAATATATTATCCTGATGGTGAATCAGCAAAGGACCTAGCATTGGAGCTCGTTGAAAATGTAAGTCATAATATTTATGGTGATCTGAAAATAGGAGACCCTAGAAGCATACTGATTTTTATTGTGACTATATGTAAGAATTGATTATTTTGATCTTGATAAGGATTTATCATTGATTGATATCCTTCACTTTATTTTACTATGTAGATATATATATTTGTTCTGCATTTCCTTACCCATGTATTGTAACCATTTAAAGAATCCAAGAAATCTCTGGTGGCATTTGCACAACTCAACCAAAGGATGTGGAGCATCTCTTGATATTTTTATTCTGTGTTTGTCCTTCTAGCTTTTGGGTATTTTTGCACTATGATGCTGGTATTATGAGATTCTAAATTCTACTTGACAGACCCTTGCTTCTTTTAACTTGTGTGGGCTATCTAATCCTTTGTTTCCAAGCTGTATCTGGAAATCAATGTTTTATTCCCTGCTTATTGTCGACCAACTTTCTTTTAGGCCTCCTTCGTTTTTTCGGCCCCTTCACTGCAGATATGAGATATCATTTTCTTTGTTCCCCACTCAATCAATTTAATACAGTTTGTCAATATCAGCATGGCAAATGGGAAAACACGTACCTTCATTTCCAGTCAGGCATTGGAGAATGCTTGCTCTACTCTTGTCTACTTAACATGTGTGCTGAGTAACTTGAAAAGATGGCTACTTCAGGTCTTAAATTTTGTTAACATTTGAAGAGTTTTTGTTCTTAGTTTTTGAAAGGTGGGTATTTGATTTATTCTAGAAGCGGCAGGTAGTACCAAAGATGAGATTTGATATGCTTTGTTAAATTCTGTATTGTTCTGTTTCTTGTGGTTTACAGTTCTCATATCATATATATAGGGGGTGTTTTGGGAAGGAAATTTTGTGGTTTTTTTTCACTAAAAGACAAATAGGTTACAAAACCAAAAAAAACAAATCCGAACAAAATATCACATCAAACCCCATAATCATTTCACTTTTTCTCTCACAAACATCACATCCAACCACAAAAAAACCCAACTATCTTCCCAAACACAAATTTTTTTTTCTCCAATAATATCCTACAACTAAAAAAACCTACAAAAAACCCACTTCCCAAACACCCACGTAGACAGGTAGGTTGCAGTTCACATCAATTGACCCTTCTCTTTGAATGGAACAGTATAGAAAGTGAGGAGTTGCTATCTGTTCATTATTTTTCCTTTTGGGATGTTTTTCTTCTGATACTTCGTTTCTTCTACATTTATTTCAATTGTATCCTCCAAACTCCTTACATTTCAAAGACATTCATTTAAGGGCTGTTTTAATTTTTTATGGCAATTGAATGGTCCTGTTTTACATATCATTTCTAGGTAAAATAAAATTGCTATCTTGTATGGAGAAAATAGGGAAAATTGATCTTTTAAATGATGGTAAAAATATGGGTTTTGTCAGTTTAAAGAAATCTCCAATGAATATGTCTAAACTGTTACCTACATTGCCTGCACCATGTGGTGCTTTTCTTCCTCCATTGTTCCTTTGTCAATTGTTAGGTGCTTGAACCCCTATCTCCAAATTCAAATGGAATTTCTGTGCTATATTCCTTAGCCTGTTATGTTAAATGTTTCCGAGTCCTATACTTAATAGTATCTTTCCTTTTATGTAGGGTTTAGCTAAATATGTTGAGTGGAGTGCAAGCTTGATGGAGGAGGATGCAAAGCGGAAGCTGAAGTCTGCAGAACTTCAAGCAAAGAAGACCCGGTTGAGGATTTGGACAAACTATATTCCTCCTGCTACAAATTCCAAGGCAATTCACGACCAGAATTTCACAGGAAAGGTTGGTTACTTGTTCTTGTGATATTTATATCTGAAATTTATGAATTCTCTTATAGTTAGCTATTGTCTAAGTTGGCTTTCTCCAGGTCGTTGAAGTTGTAAGCGGGGATTGCATCATTGTAGCTGATGATTCTGTCCCATTTGGCAGTCCATTGGCTGAGCGACGAGTCAATCTCTCCAGTATCAGGTGTCCAAAAATGGGAAACCCTCGTAGAGATGAAAAACCTGCTCCCTATGCCCGTGAAGCAAAGGAATTTCTTCGACAACGTCTCATTGGCCGTCAGGTATGGAGACCTTTTCTTTGCATCAATTTTTTCCCCATTTTTTGGTTTCTGTTAACACGGAAGTAATTTTAATTTGATTTGATTATACATTCTTTCAGGTGAATGTTTCGATGGAATATTCCAGGAAAGTCAGCATGGCAGATGGACTCAGTGCTACAGTTGGTTCAGCAGATTCAAGGGTGATGGATTTTGGATCAGTCTTCCTTGTATCTCCAGTTAAGGTTGAAGGTGACGATGCCTCTACACCTGCTCCGCCTACTGGGGGCAGCCAGCAGGCTGGTGTAAATGTTGCTGAGCTGGTTGTTGCCCGAGGCTTTGGGACTGTTATTAGGCACCGAGATTTTGAGGAAAGATCAAACTATTATGAAGTCCTTCTCTCTGCTGAATCTCGAGCCATTGCTGGGAAGAAGGGGATTCATTCTTCCAAGGATTCTCCAGTAACGCATGTAGCAGACCTGATGACGGTTAGAAACTAATTATTGATTCTAACTTTTTCCTGCTGTAATATCCAGTTCATAAAATTCACTACTTGTATTGAAATGTCCCTTTAGGCTTCAGCAAAGAAAACAAAAGATTTCTTGCCATTTCTGCAACGGAAAAGGTTGCCAGCTGTTGTGGAATATGTTCTCAGTGGTCATCGGTTTAAACTTCTAATTCCCAAGGAGACGTGCAGCGTTGCTTTCTCCTTCTCTGGTGTCAGGTGTCCTGGTCGTGATGAGCCTTTTTCTGATGAAGCAATTGCACTTATGAGACGAAAGATAATGCAGAGGGATGTTGAGGTACTGCTATTCCTCTTTCAACCTAACACTCAGTTAATTGTTTTCTGTTCCATTCTTTCATGTTTATTCTTTTGGGCTCAGATTGAAGTGGAAAATGTTGATAGAACTGGAACTTTCTTGGGATCTTTGTGGGAGTCAAAGACTAATATGGCTGCGACACTTCTGGAAGCTGGCCTGGCAAAGCTTCAAACTTCCTTTGGCACTGATAGGATCCCGGATGCTCACCTTCTTGCACAGGCTGAGCAGTCTGCTAAAAGGCAGAAGTTAAAAGTAAGAAGCAGAAATATTTCATATTTCAAATTCCAAATGTTCTCCAATCTATTAATGATTGCATTGATGCTTATGAATATCTTTTGGCAGATATGGGAGAACTTTATTGAAGGAGAGGAAGTTTCCAATAGTTCCACTGCTGAGCGAAAGCAGAAAGAAGAGCTGAAGGTGCTTATAATATGTTTATGTTTTAGAATGCCCTTCTTGATAATTGATTTTTAGCTATCTTTATCTCAATAATAATTACTTTCAGGTAACTGTTACCGAAGTCTTGGGTGGCGGCAAATTTTATGTCCAGGTTGTAGGAGATCAGAAAGTAACCTCTATTCAGCAGCAGTTAGCTTCTCTAAGCGTTCAAGATGCTCCCGTTATCGGTGCCTTTAATCCTAAGAAGGGTGACATTGTTCTTGCTCAGTTTAGTGCAGATAATTCATGGAATCGGGCAATGGTAAGGGTAACAACCTGATTGTGTTCAACAGTGAATTGAACACAATTGTTTCTGTCCAAACTACTTTTTTTCCTTTCAGTGTGATGTGCCAGTTTTGCTTTCATCTTTGGTGAACTTTCAAAGCTGAAGAGTAGGATTTTCTGGGCAGTTTCTATATTAATGGGCATAGCGAGTTTGAAGTAAAAGGACAGGGGAAGGCCATAAAAAAAATAGTATTATTTGTAGGGAGGCAGAAGGAACGGCTCATGCAGGTTTTACTTGATCTGTCGGACTCTATCCTTACAAATGGTAATTTTGGAAAGGGGCATTTTATTTCCCAATTGGCGTTGTATCATGTGTAGGAGGGCAAAAGACTAGGTGGATTCTTTATTGCTTCAGTGTGAGGTGGTTATCTTTTTTATTTTGGTGTATAATGGGTCATGTCGAGTTCAGGCATCAAGTCCAACTATATGAGTGTTGGTTTGGGGGTGCTGTGTGAAGAGGATACCAAAAGCTTGGATGGTGGTGGCTCTCTTGTGCTTGATATGTTGCATACGGAGATAAACAAATGGCATACTTCTGATGATATAGATATGGCATTAGATAGGCTAAATGAGTCTTTAATTCATACTTTCCTTAACTTTTGCAGATTATATAGGAGAACTTTCTTTTGTTGATAGTTTCTTGTCTTGACATTCTATACCATGAGTGTATATAGGTTGCCCCCTTTTTGGTGGAAGAAGTGGTCTTTGCAACCCATTCTTTCGTTCTTTATAGATATTGATATTATTTCAAAATTCTCTTCTACCAATCTGTAATAACACCAATCCCTTCTGCGTTTGGGAAACCACCACAAATACTAGTTCTAATACTGAATTTACAATTATCCTACGCCACCTAAATTGAGGCTTAGCTGCTGGTCAGGGTTTCATTCACATACTGAAGTGAGAAGGTGTGCCCTTTTGTTCTCTATAGTGGTGGACAATGTCATAATTTATCAAAATGTTCAACAGTGAATATGGTGGCTGTTCATGGAAGCTTTTATGAAAAATGATATTAATCCTACTTGTCATGTTTCAGGGGTGATCCAATTAACATATTCTATCTACTTGTGAGTGTTTAGAACGGAAAATAACAAATTGAGTTTGCAAAGCCTTTCGTTTTGGGATAGATGGACAACTTTGTTTGAGCTGGCAACTGCTTAAGTAAGCTGTGTTATGCATTGCTATTGGTGATCTTAGATGGTGATTTAAACCCACTATGCTATACTCGACAATTAAAAAGTTTTTTTTTTTTTTTTTCTTTTCTTCCCTTTCTTGTTTTCTTCTCTTCCTTTCATTATACTTAATAATTAGAATCATCTTCTTTTGTAAATTATATATATATATGTATGTATGTATGTATGTATGTATGTATGTATTATTATATGTTGTACCTTCATTCATTCTCATTGAATTTGTGAAGATTGTAAATGCACCTCGAGGAGCTGTTGAATCACCAAAGGACAAGTTTGAAGTGTTTTACATTGATTATGGAAATCAAGAGGTTGTTCCTTATAGTCAGCTACGACCAGTTGATCCTTCAGTATCCTCTGCCCCTGGCCTTGCTCTGTTATGCAGCCTTGCATACATAAAGGTTCCAAGCTTGGAAGAAGATTACGGGCAAGAAGCAGCCATGTGTCTGAGTGACCACACAATAAATGGCCCTAAAGAATTCAAAGCCATAATTGAGGAAAGGGATACTTCTGGAGGAAAAGTGAAAGGGCAGGGAACTGGGACGATCCATATGGTCACTTTGATCGATACAACTGCTGGTTCCAGTATAAATGCTGCCATGCTTAAGGTTTGAATAATATTTCTCTAACTAGATTAAGAAGCTTTTTTTTGTTTCTCTGTTGAGTTAGCATGTCAATTTTCCAAACACCCTGCTTCCTCCAATATACTACTTTAATGTATTTATAGTGCCTTACCCTTGTACACCTTTAACATGTATATACTGCTTCTGTTGGTCCGGTCTCCTGAATATAACTAGCCTGATGTAAGAGAATTTAACTGAAACAGTTCCAATATGCTTAATTTATGAATTGAATTGAAAACATCAAAATTTTGTTGAGCCTACAGTTATTTGCTTATGAATTTATGCACCCCAGTGGATGTGAGTCGACTACGAAAAACTGCAACTAATACTGAAAAATATGCATATATATGTATATATTCATAGCACCCGATGCATTTCCTACTCGTGCTTTTGTTGGCTTAAAATTGTTTGACCAAGACTTGTGAATTCTGCAGGACGGACTTGCTAGGATGGAGAAAAGGAGGAGGTGGGAACCCAAGGAAAAACAAGCAGCCATGGATGAGTTGGAAAAATTCCAGGCAGAAGCACGAAATCAGAGGCTAGCAATGTGGGAATATGGAGACATCCAGTCAGACGACGAGGACTCAGCTCCACCTCTTAGAAAGGCCGGTGTTGGGAAGCGATAAACACAAACTTTAGCAACCTCAGTTACAGTAGTTTCGGTAGATCAAATATGGCAGCCTGAGAAGAGTTAAACTAGAGGCCTGATAATATGCTGCTAGAGAAACGCAATGAGAAAACATGCAGCTTAATTTTGTAATGCTTTGTACCTCTTTTTTTCCTTCCTTTTTTTTTGTGTGTGTGTGTGTGTGTGGTTAAATTGAGAAAATTTTCTTTTGGACAATATTTTTCTTATACAACTTTTAACAAGGCAAACTCCAACATGTCTGCCAGTCTCCTTGTGGGGATAACAGATACAATTTTCTTTCATTTTTTCTTCTTCCCAGTTTAGCAAACTTATAAGGTCTTTTTGTTCATTTAGTCTGGGGGTTCATTTTAGTCTCAAATAATGTTGCAATTGCTAGTTTTTTTTGGTTGGTTCATTTAGTTGTTATTTCTGTTCTTTGTTTAGGTATAAGTAGGTCTCTACATAGAAGATACATGAGGGAGTAGTTACTGTTGGATTTTGGCTCAATATCAACTACCAAATTGATTTGGTTTTGATGTAATATGTTTCCTATTAGACTCAGGATTCGCAGGAGCATTTATTGCTTCTACTTATATTTGGTTTTAGATTTTCTAAAGCTTTGTTTTGTGTGTTTTCTTTATTGGTTTTGGATTGAATTGCAAGGAAACTAAATTTGACTTGGATTAGCTTTAGAAAGGACTCTTCGATTATAAATATGTGAAGTCTCCCACTCTTTAGATGAATTTTTCAATCCCTTGGTAGATAGATCTCTTTGAGATCCTTAATGGACTTTAGTCCTTTTGGGTGCCCCCTTTGGCCTTTAGTAACTTGGTGATTCTCTTTTGTGCAACCTTGCTCCTTGTGAGACTTGTTCGTTGGCATATCTTGTTGAAACTTGTATAAAGAATTTTGGGTTTGAAAACTTGTATTTGGATTTGATGAGTATTATGAGAGTTTATTTTGTTGTCATTGTAGTCATTGTAGCCCTCTGAAACGTTGTTCTCTTTTTGTGGTTGCTTGTGGATTCTTGTGGATGTAGGCTTAGGTTGAAGTATGTAAATCTTGGTATCGTTTGATTTTTTCTTTCTTTGATTTGTATAATTTATATGATTATTCTTTTCCAGATTTGAAACAATCACAATTATTTTGGTGTGATTGAGTTTTTTCAAGGCTCTCTACACAACAAATTAGTATTAGAGTTTAGATGATGATCTAGGTATTGCTTTTGCTTACATTTGAAGATTTTGTGATCAATGGTGGTTTATGAGTTGGAGAGAAGGTTAATTAAGAGAGCATGCAATGTTGAGTTTGTAATTGGTCAGGGCCGGCCCTGAGTTCGTCGGGGCCTAAGGCGAACTTCGGAAATTGGGGCCCTTTTATATTAAAAAAAAAATTCATAAATAAAATGATAAATTACAACTTTTTTATTTGTTTGTAGCTATAACAAAATTTACTTACACATATAATTATTAAAATTATAAACAAAACAATTTAATAAAACAAAATTAGAATAAAAAAATGAGGAAAAAATTATTCAATTAAAATTGATAAAGAACTAGGTAAAAAAATTTGAGCAAAATTATTTATTCCACTAAAATCTAATAGATAAAGAAGGTAAAAATAAAAAATAAAAAATAAAAAAATAGGGTCCATATATTGTATGTATTATTTTTCTTGAGCCTAAACACTTTTTTTTTTAATATATATTTTCATTTTAATAAATATGGACCAAACTACACTTATAAATAAATATGGAGTAAATCATACATAAACTCATGGACTCAAAAAAATATTTTGGGGCCATTTAAATTGATCCTAAAACCAAAAAAAAAAAACATTGAGCCTATAATAGTTTACCAAATTTAGGGGCCCTATTTTTGGGCCAAATTTAGGAGCCCTATATTATATATGTTTATATGTTTTACCAAATTTATGGGTCCTATTGTTTTATTTATTTATTTATATATTTTTATTTTAATAAATATGGGCCAAATACATTTATAAATAAAAATATGGACTAAATTATACATGAACCCAATAAAACATTTGGGGCCCTTTAAATTGATCTTAAAATCCCCCCCCAAAAAAAAAGGTTGGACCTATAACAATTTTTTAAATTTGGAAGTCCTATTTTTGGGCCAAAATATGGGGCCTAAGGCACAAGCCTTACCTGCCTTAGGGCAGGGCGGCCCTGTAATTGGTTTGCCACTCAACAAAGCATGCAATGGTGGTTTATGAATTGGAGAGAAGATTAATTAAGATCAATTAATTTTCTTGTAGTTTTATGCAGTAATGGCCATACCTGTGAGACTTTAGAATCAAATTGAATTTGCATGATGGATTCGTTTGTGTCACAGTTCAGTATTTTGATCGGACTTGAAGAATTGGACTTGGTACCTCTTTTGGAGTTGCCTAAATGGAGAATTTGAAACGTCTCCTATTTTTTGAATTGGTTTCCTCCATATTGAATCAAGCAATTAATTCATTTGTCATTTATCTAACCTTATTTTTAAGCTATTTTTTGAAAAAAAATAATAATAATAAAAAATCATTGGGCATGGCCTGAGCTTAGGCCCAGCCCAAGGCCCGAATTTCCCTAGGGCATGGGCCTGGGTTGAGAATTCACGAGAGTGCCTTACCCGTCCCTATTTTTTTGGTGAGAGCCCACAAGGCCCGAAGACGGGTCAGGTTAAAATTACACCATAGAGAGGAGTTGCTCTAGCAAGCAATATAATTGTCTAACTTAACTCAGCCAAATGATGATGATAATAATAATTTGGATAATTCTTTTTAAATGAAACAGAGGTCCCAAGAATGCCGCTAATAATAACAAAAGTAAATTATACTAAAATCTTAAAAAAAAACAAAGAGCCTCAAAAGTGAGTGTTAAGAGTTGTCATGAACTCTTGTAGAATTATCTACACCATTAATTACATATGTTGAATAATCTAGAAGACTTTGAAAAGATCTAGAAAAATTCAGAAGATTCTAGAAAATCGTAAAAGAGTTTGGAACACTGGAGAAGCTTGTAGAAATTTAGAAGGTTTCAAAAGATTCTAAAATATTATAAAAAAGGTATAAAAAGTCCTAATATATACTAGAATAATTTAGAGAGTTCTAAAATATAGGAAAAGTATGAGTATATGTTATAAAATTTTAGAGGCTTAATCCTAACTATCCACTGAGGATGTGGATAGCTAAGTTCTACAATATAGGAAAAATATGAGTATATGTTATAAAATTCTAGGCTTAATCCTAGCTATCCATTGGGGAAGTGAATCCCTATATAGAGGGAAGTGACCTCGTTTGAAAGATACAATAACAAGAAGTGGAGTCAAGTACAGTGAAGTGTCCTTGAAAACTTGAAAACTTCCTTTGTATATCCTTGAAAACTTCCTTTGTATGTCCTTGAAAACTTCCTTGGTATACTTGAATGTATCTTTATATCTAAATAAAGATTTAAGTTTATCTTTATAAAAGAAAGTGTCCTTGAAAAAGTGTTCTTGAAAACTTCATCGGTATAGCCTTAAAAACTTCCTTTGTATACTTGAATGTATTTGAGTATATCTTTATATCTAAATAAAGATTCAATCTTATTTAGTCGTTATGTTCCAACATACTTGAGTATATCTTTATATCTAAATAAAGATTCAAGTGTTTATATTAAAGAAAGATTCATTTTTATTTAGTCGTTGTGTTCCAACTCAATATTTAAAGAAAGATTCACTTTTGTTTAGTCATTATGTTCCAACTCAATAGTGCGTTCTAAATCTCGTATATTTGAATACGATTCAAGTGTATCTTTATATTTAAATAAAGATTCACTTTTGTTTAGTCATTGTGTTTCAACTCAACATTGTGTTAATGTACACTCAATTCAAGTGTATCTTTATATTTAAATAAAGATTCATTTTTGTTTAGTCATTGTGTAACATTGCTTTAATGTACTTTATATCTAAATAAAGATTCAAATATATCTTTATATATTGCTGTGTTCCAACTCAACAGTATGTTGTAACTCAACAGTGACCATCAATCATATTGTTAACAACATAGCTAAAAAAAATTAATATCATCTTCTTAAATGTGTATCTTTTATCTATCTCTTGTCTTGTATCATTCATTTATCTATCTCTTGTCTATTTATTATACCATATTATTAATAATATAGATAAAAAATTAATATCAACTTCTCTTAAACATATATCGCTTATCTATCTCTTGTCTATTTATTGTTTATTTACCCATCTCTTATCTATTTATTGTTGATTCTATCTACGAATCAAGTTACAGATTTTGTTTTTGGGTTTCCAAAGCCCCTAATGGATTGGATCAATTCTGCCAATGAAATGAACACTTCAGATTCGGCGGGGTTTGCTTCTAGAAATCTAGATATTCATTCATACATGGTCTAAAGAAGTGTGCAAGGTAATTTGTTGGTGGTCCTATTGCTATAGTATACATTGATACATACCATATCATATGCACAAGCAATTATTCACTACCAACCAATTATGTCGATATCATGACGCAAACTAATCCGTACCATCCATTTTATTTAAACTCTGCTATGAAACAATTTTTCTATTTCACCCAATTTCATCATTTTGATAACACATTATTTTGATGCTTACGTAACTTCAAAATTATAGCAAACATATGGATGACAAAAAAATCTTCAATTCCTCGATCGAAGTTTCACTGGAGAAGGAAAAACATTGATGTAAAATCTGACAGATCAATCTCATTTACATTCTCATGCATCAAATTGTTTCAATTCAAAACAAACCTGAATGAGCAAAAAATATGCAGACCCGTGTTTCGGTGAAAATTTCAGCATCCAAGAGACAACTAGCTCAAAATCTACCAAAAGTCAAAACTAACGACATCACTATCACCTCTTTTCCTCTCTAATTCTCGCGCCTGGTGTTCCTCCGACGAGGAGGGGCAGCGACATCGGCATCTTCCTTCTCATTCTGCTCTTCCTTTTCTTCACCGCTTCCTTCTTGTTTGTTAGAAGTCTCCGCCACTCCCGTGTCACTTGGCCCCGCATACACTTTTGCCTGGCAATAGCAAGTCATCGGCACAGTATAAGAGGAAGCTTCTAGTACCCTTCATTGGTTATCAAAAAAGCCGAGAAAATCAGCAATTTAAAAGAGGCTTTGAAAACTCACCGGTTTCTTCCCGCCAAAAAGGATTTTGAATAAAACTGTGAGGATAACAATTATGATGGAGACAATGACGCCGATTGTGATGTTTGGTTGCTGCTCTGCCTTCTCAATGAGATCCTGCAAAACAAAAACAAAATAAACTCAGATTTACAACACAGCAAACAATAATCATAAAAGCAATGGCAGACAACATTCAGATGACCAATCTTACATGGACTCGGGTACAAGTAAAAACGTTTATAATTTTATATTTCTAATCTGCTATGCGAGATGAAATGATGTTATATGGACAACTTGCTCATTTTATAATAATCATACAATAATATATACATAGAGTGATAGTGTTAAACACAAACATATAAAAAGTGTCCGGTGAGATGTACAAACACATATCCCACACTCTTGTCTAAGTATCGTTCGACATAGGTGTTTGGTTTATTTAAAAGAGTCCATATAACATAACTGATGACTCACCATAATTTTAGGCTTGTATTCAGCCAAGAAAGGAATGCCTGCAACCTTGTAGAGAACGTCAAACACCATCTTCTGCAATAGTGTAACTCGAATAATTAGGTAACAACAGAATTATCACACAAAGAACATCAAACAGAAGTAGCACAAGCAATTACCTGGAAGCCTTTGAGACCATCTGAAAGTCCGGAAGCTGCCTCCTCAGCCTTCTGTTTCTCCTTCTCAACTTCGAATTTAGGTTTCCAAGCATTATCCCTGTACGATGCTGCAACTTTTTCATTGCTAGCTATTAACATGTTGTCAAACAAGATGCCATCCTGCATTGTCCAAATCTCTATGCCGATGGCAGCAATAGGCTCAAAGTTAGGTCTGTCGAGTTCAAAGTAGATAGGATTTGGAATTTCCTGCGGCTTCCAGATACCCTTGTAATTAGGGTTTTCAATAAGTGGGGCATGCCACTTTCCCTTGTAAGCTGGATTCCTCTTCATTGGCCTCTTCCACTCACCGCAACCAGGAGCTTCATCACACTTTGGGTTGTCAATCTTTGGAACCTCCCATTCACCATCTTCTTTGTCATCCCAATCTTCGGGTTTTGTTGCCTCAGGGTCATCAATCTCTTCGGGCTCATCATCTAACCACCCTTCAGGTTTTTCTGCTTCCTCATCTTCAATTTCCATTGCTGCATCCTCATCCCAGTCATCTGGTTTTACTGCATCTGGGTCAGCAATTTTTGCTCTCTCATCCCAGTCCTCAGGCTTCTTATCATCTGGGTCAGGAATGGTCTTGGCAGGAATAAGTGCTGGCTCAAAATCCTCACCAGATAGGAAATTAGCCTTCTTCTTCTCCTCGCCGTCAATGAGGATCCGCAACTCGTTATTTGGTTTCAGAATGGCAGTATAAACATGGGTCAGCTTGTCAGTTGGCACAGAGGGTGGGTATTTGAGATGGTGTTCAACATATTCTCCACTCTTAGGGTTCTTATGCTTTAAGATAAAGTGAACCTTGTTGGTGGCCCCACATTTATCAGGTCCAAACATTATAGCGTAGGGGGATTCATTGTCAAACTCCTTCGCTACCCACCCAGCATCCTGAGGACGAAGATATTTCAAATATGCACCACCACACTCTAGTCCATTTTGGAGGCGAGTTTCAAACTGAAGGACAATAGTCCCATCCTTGAGTTTCACAGGCTCATCAAGCACTTTCACAATTGCGTACTTTCTAGCCTTCTCACTCACAAGAAGCCCATAGTCATCGTGTCCCTCACTTTTTTCACGTTTCCATACACCTAGGACCACAGAATGTATAATGTCAAGACCCAAAAAGAGAGCATAAAAACTCTGAAATCATCCATAAGATTGCAATAATAAAATAAAAATGTCAAAATCCATGAAGGAACGAGTTGTATACAAAAGATAACTCATTAAAACACAATTCATAAATCACTTCAAAGTATTTCGAGGTTCCAAAATAATACAAAGAATATAATCAAGGGGCTGCAAAATGATGATAAAAAATGAATGGAGATACAGACATTGTCCACTAATTTATTCATTTCTCCACCAATAGATGCCATTTGAAAGAGATATCCAGGGATGCATTCCAGTATTACAAAAACAAGGTCATAAACCATAGTGTGCACGATGGTTTACAGAATAAACAGATCAGTCTGAACAAGAAATATAGTCACTACATGTTGAATCTGTGAAATATAGATGTGTCCTACTGTTAAAGCTCAGAACCATGATTCTAACAAAGTGGAGCCCAACTAAAAGACAATAGCTAAAAATTATAAATGCACATGCTGCAACGTGTTTCAATCACAAATAATCAGCCAACTGCCAATCAACAATCCAACTATTAACGCGGTAGTAACACTATGCTTAAGATGCATAATCAGTTCACCTAAAGGAGTAGTACAAGAAAATAAATAAAGGAAAAAAATGGAAAAGAAAAAAAAGAGGAAAGCTAAAGTTCAAATTTCATAACCATATATTTTGGGGGGACACTGCAAGAAAATCATGATACAGTACATTGCAAATTTGATATCCATTTAAAGTGGGGACAATTTGCATCAAGAAAAAAAAATGACATAAGACTTCAGAAAGAACTGACTGAGGAGTTTCTCTGTGCTAAAATTTAGCCTTGAAAATATATTTGTTCTCTACTTCCAAGTAAAAAACATGAGTCCCAAAATTGGAAATTGATAACCTTTTGTCATTTTTCTCAATGTAAACCATTTTGGTAAAAACGCAGCTAAATCCATTCAATCAAGAGTGCAAGAGCCATCAAACCACAATCAAAAGCCGTTTCATTATGAAAATCACAAAAATCCATTTCATTATGGCTCTATGCTAGATAAACAACACGGAGTGCATTTTGCAAATAGCTGTGCTAATGCTATACCTAACTCAGAACAGTTAAAAATTCATATTAAGAGAGATAAAAACAAGCTATTGTATTCACCCCAATGTTCTAATGCAACAAAAAAGGTAGGTGGAACAGTTGTCCGCAGTTTTGTATGGTAGATTGCAACTTCAACAGTCATTTGCTTCAAATAATTATTTATTTTCCACTCAAGTACGCATCTTAAAGCACCAAATCACACCCATTTTTTTCCCTAATATGGAAAACATTTCTCAAGTGAAATAAAGATCCTCTCCATTTCCAAAAATCCACCTTTTATGAACGCAAATCTGAAAGCAAAATTAACCTGAAGTATTTTTAATACCCTAAAAAACGAGCTTCAATTCAATGAACAAACAACATATCTCAAATCATGAAAAACAATCGTAACTTTAATCAGCTTAATAAAATCAACAACAACGAAAATACCTTTATAATCCTCTTTCTGAGACACGATCCAACTCCCCTCAAACGCTTCATCAAACGACTCGTAAAAGAACTACAAAAAAAAAAAAAAAAAATACAAAATTTTCAGCAAAAAAGATCAGTCCATACATACACACATACACAATTCATTAAAAAAATGTAACAAAATTGAGAGATCTCTCACCGTATCAGAGGAAGCGCAGAGCTCGGAAGCGAAGCAACCGATCAAAATCAACAAAGAGAAACAAAATTTCATACAGATCCACCGATTACCTTCCTCCATCACACTCCAATTCTCAAAATTATCACCAGATCTACACCAATTCGAATCGTCGAAACCCTAGGTTTTTGAGGACAGTGATGACAAATTTGATCTCCGAGAGAGAGAGAGAAAGAGAGAGGGAGATGAAATATAGAGTGGAGTGAATATAAAGTTTTATAGATATTTGGGACACGTGGCGTTGAGTTGTTTCGACCAATGGCGTTGCATGAAACGGGACTTGGACCAATGAGAATCTGCCACGTCAGAGATCTGAATGAGCTCGCTCTTACCGTGCACGGCTGAACTATTGACGGATGAGATTTTATGATGGGTTTTTGGATCGATCTAAAGCTGGCCAATGGGTTGCCCGTACTATATTGATCTGATCTTCTCTCCCCCAAACCCACCCTTTCTTTCTTTTTTGTTTTATTTTTTTATATTATTATTGGAAAAATTATTTAAAAAAAAAAATTTGACTTGCCTTCGATTAAAAGTTGAACTGGACCAAACATTTGAAATATGTGAATGGAAAGAATCATTAAATAGAAAACTCTTAATGATAAGAGTTTATAAAAATATAGTTTAGGTGAATTTTTTTAAAGATTTATTGATAAAATTTTTTTATTGAGTAATGGTAGAGGTCCTAAAAGTTCTATTAAAATTTTTATCAAATATTTCATATGGGTGTGATGAATCCCATGTGGGTTTCATATGTGAGATATTTGGTAAAAATTTTAATAGAACTTTTGAAATTTCTATCATTTTTGTCTTTTATTTAATAATTTTTTCGGTCAAAATCATCTGTTTAATTAGGGCTGTTCAAAAATCCGTTCAAACCGGTAATCCGGACCGAACCAGACCGAATTGTACGGTTTAGTTCGGTTCTATTAAGAATTGGTTCGGTTTCGGATTAAGAAATATGAGAACCGTAAAAACGGTTTGGTTAATGAATTTTATGAAAAAATCGCGGTTCGAACCAAACCGAACCGAATTTTAAAAGATATATATATATAATATCAATTTTTATTTTTATTAATTGGTTTTTTATAATTTTAATGATATTAGGATAGTATAGATATGTAATATTAAGTAATGCCTTAATATTATTAGTTTTTATCATGAGTTAAATGTAATTAGTTTGAGCAATTATTTTGCTAATATTAATAATTTATTATTGTAAATAGAAATTTTTGGAACCGTAAACCAAACCGAAACCGAACCGTTTTTTCGGTTTGGTTACGTCGATTTTACAAATGTAACGATGCAGTGCGGTTCTCAAAATCACAGAACCGTTAGGATCGGTTCGGTTCTTAAATT
The DNA here is from genome assembly GCA_025200525.1 of Camellia lanceoleosa. Lineage (NCBI taxonomy): Eukaryota > Viridiplantae > Streptophyta > Magnoliopsida > Ericales > Theaceae > Camellia > Camellia lanceoleosa. Next base: position 124,180,385 of record CM045759.1, on the reverse strand, counting down.
TTCTCAGAACCGAACCAATCCGAACCGTGTACACTCCTAGTTTAATAACTCTTTCTGATAAAAAACTTCAACTATCTAGTCCAATTAAAATTTTAATCGGAGAGAAGTCATTCCTTTATAAAAATCACCTCTTAACAAATTAAATGTTAAAATTTTAAATTCTTCAATTAAAACCTTGAACTTTTAAATTGATTTCAATTTACTAGCCATCTATCTCCATTTAAAAACACTAATGCAGATGTAAATTTGTCAATTTATTTACTATCTCTGTCAATTCACCAAATATGTTTCTTTATTTTTATTTTTGTTTTGCAAATTATTTTATACATCTTACAAGTTTTTGTTTATGTTTTTACAAAAACTAAATAAATAAATAATAAAAGGGATTTTTATTGATAAGTCCAATTTAGAAGTGTTTTAATCCAAGAAGTCCATGAAGAAATTTTTTAACCCATTTAGTCCCATGTATGTATAGTTTTATTCCATAAAGTCCATTTTCTTGATTTATACTATTTTCTTGGACACTTATGTCCCTATATTCAATTTTGATACCCTTACAAATATTTTTTGAAGGATTAGCAATTTAATGATGTGAAAATTTATATTTTAAAATTCACATTGGTAGAAATGTAAAATTGGCCCGTGGCGCTGAATTTTGCGACCATTGTTGACAATGTGAATATTCACATTGACATGTTAACATTCACATTAATAGGAGTGTAAAATTGGCCGCGTCGTGGTGGCGAAACCATGCTGCCCATAGGCGGCCGGCAGCCCGTTGACAATGTGAATATTCACATTGACATGTTAACATTCACATTGATAAGAGTATAAAATTAGTTTGCGACCCATGGGCAGCCAAAAGCCCACCCGCGGCCCGGGGCTGGCCCGGCCCGTTGACAATGTGAATATTCGCATTGACATGTTAACATTCACATTGATAGGAGTGTAAAATTAGCCCGCGTCTCGTGGCTACCCGAAACCCGCCCACGGCCCGTAGGCGGCCCGGGGCGGTCCCGGCCCGGCCTGTTAACAATGTGAATATTCACATTGGCATGTTAACATTCACATTGATAAGAGTATAAAATTTGCCAGCAGCCTAGGGCGGGCCCGACCCGGCCCGGCCCGTTGATAATGTGAATATTCACATTGACATGTTAACATTCACATTAATACGAGTGTAAAATTGGCCCCCGTCCCATGGCGGCGCGAAACCGCCCGTTGACAATGTGAATATTCACATTGACATGTTAACATTCACATTGATAAGAGTATAAAATTAACTGCGGCCCATGCGTGACCAAAAGCCGCCCGCGTTGACAATGTGAATATTCACATTGACATGTTCATTCACATTGATAAGACTGTAAAATTGGCCCGCAACCCATGGGCGGGCCGAAGCGAACCGGCTTGGCGGGCTTGGCGACTAATGTGAATATTTACATTGCAATGTTAACATTCACATTCATAGGAGTGTAAAATTAGCCCGCGCCCGTGGTGCCGAAACCCCGCCGGCCCATGGGCGGCTTTGGGCACTGGCGCTTTGTTGACAATGTGAATATTCACATTGACATGTTAACATTCACATTGATAGGAGTGTAAAATTGGCGTGACGACCGCGGCTTCGCAGCTCGAGGCGGGCTTGGTCCGACCCGTGACAATGTGAATATTCACATTGATATGTTAACACTAACATTGATAGAAGTGTAAAATTTGTCTGCTGTCCGAAGCTCGCCCGCAGCTCGGGGTAGGCCCGGATCCAAACCCGGGTCGCCCCGGGCCGCGAGTCAATTTTACACTCTTATTAATGTAAATGTTAACATGTCAATGTGAATATTCACATTGTCAACAGCTGGCCGGCCACGACGGCCGCGTGGCGGCACGGCAGTTAATGTTACAATCTTATCAATGTGAATGTTAACATGTCAATGTGAATATTCACGTTGTCAACGTCTGCCGTTTAACCGCCCGGCCAGCCGTCCGCCCACGGGTCACAGGCCAATTTTACACTGTTATCAATGTTAATGTTAATATGTCAATGTGAATATTCACATTGTCAACGGGCCGATCCGGGCTCGCCCTAGGCAGCGGGCGAGCTTCGGGCCGCCCACGGGCCACGGGCTAATTTTACACTCCTATCAATGTGAATGTTAATATGTCAATGTGAATATTCACATTGTCAATGGGACGCGAGTCAATTTTACACTCTTATCAATGTGAATGTTAACATGTCAATGTGAATATTCACATTGTCAACGCGCCAGCCCGCCCCGCCGCGGGTCGGTTTCGACTAATTTTATACTCTTATCAATGTGAATGTTAACATGTCAATCTGAATATTCACATTATCAACGGCGGCCCGCTTTCAGCACGAGCCGGACGGTTTCGCCACCACAGCCACGGCTAATTTTACACCCTATCAATGTGAATGTTAATATGTCAATGTGAATATTCACATTGTCACGTCGGCCGGCCCTACCAAGCCGGGTTGCCGTCACGCAGGCTAATTTTACACTCTTATCAATGTTAATGTTGATATGTCAATGTGAATATTCACATTATGAACAAAGCCGCCTGCCCACCCCATGCGGCGGGCTTCGTCACGCCAATTTTACACTCCTATCAATGTAAATGTTAACTTGTCAATGTGAATATTCACATTATCAACGGGCCGGGCCGGGCCTATTTTTTTGGCCTGTGGGCCGGCCCGGACCGACTCGAATTTTTTCGGGCACCCACGAGGATCGACATGGGCCGGGCCCCTACACATTGACGATATGAACATTCACATTGACGGTGTGAACATTCACATTAGGGGTATTTTGGTAATTATGTCACCAATAGGACTTATTGAAATATGAGAAAATGATGTGAACTAAATGGAACATAAGTAGATGAAAAGAGTATTTTGGTCTTCTTATCTCAAATTGGACCTAATAGAATAGTCAAAAAGAATATGGGTTGAATGGAATAAAACTCTTAGAAAATGAATTTATCAAAAAAGCTCCCATAATAAAATTGGAAACTTGTTTTCTAAGAAACTGTTAGAAAATAGTTTTATAAAATAATTTTTGGTCAACTTTCAACTAAAATTAAAGTGGACCAGACACATTCGTTGTGACGAGACCACTTGTAACAAATTCACCTCCATGAGTAGATAAATACCGAACTTTAATTTTCTCAAAAAATTAAGTAATGAATAAGAAATTAACTCTAAATATTACCATTAAACATTAATTGAAGAATGATAACTAGTTTTAAAAAATCTGGTCTCACATTGATTTTCTATGAAAAATTTGTTTGTTACCTTTGAACTTGGTCTTGGGCCTAAAAGGACGCATAAGTTTTGTACGTGGATGAAGGCTTAACCAAAATGATCTAGACCATACATAAATATATATATATTTGGAGAAAAATCGTATTTAATATATATATTTTTTTAGGGTTTTGATTTGTGGCACTAAATTGGGGGCACTAATGCCCCTAATTTCCATATAAGGCAAAAAAAAAAAAAAAAAAAAAAACAAAACAGTTACCTGAAATGAAAATTAGGGACATTAGTGCCCCCAAATTAGTGCCACAAAACATTTTTCATTTTTTTAATAGGAAATATCAAAAGTTGTCATCACATAGTAAGGAACGAATTCTATGTTAAAGAGATATTGTCCAACACTATTCTTGATTTGTATTTTATGTAGTCTGCAAACATCCTGTTTGAGGCCAAGTTTAGTTTAGTTTAGTTTTTAAATACTAGTGAAGGGGTTGCGTGCAAAGCACGCTAACTGATGCCCATTAAAATGCCCATTTATAAAAGGAGATAATAATATAATTTTGTTAATAAATTTGGTATTTTGGATGAATGGATGAATCATAGATGGAAAAAATGAAATGGAATTAAATGAAAAACATTATGGATTATTAAATGTGACAACAAATGAGGGGAATCTTGCATTTATGTTACTTATTTGTACAAATCTGCAGATATGGGAGGAAGAGAAGTGGCGAAGGTAGCCGCTCGCCAAAATGTCCTTCTAGCCAAAATAGGGAGAATTCTTCCACTCGGATGGCTGAGGCACATCCCTTTCCTTCATAAGAGTCAGTTCTGATGGCCCCGAGATGACAGATTTCTTTCGAGAAGACATAAACTGAAATAACAAAGATAAAAAGTAGGAGCCAATCAAGGTTGTTAAGATTGAGATTCTACACAAGATCATTTTGGAGGTCTGCTTGATAGAATTGTAGGATCGGATCCTATTAAAATGATAAAAAAAAAAAAAAGCAATAATTTTTATATGACTAAGTAATACTATCACAACGTATATAGAATGACTCAAAAAAAAAAAAAAAAAAGTAATATAGCAATTAAAGGTAGCATTTAAACATTTTTTCTGAAAAAAGAAGTCAAAAACATAATTAAAAAAAAAAAAAAAACCCAACACTCGCACAACATTGTCATTGTTTCTTAATGAAAAGAAGACAAACTAAATTAAGGTAGAACAAATAGAACACTAAAATAAGTAATCATGGTCGCTGAAATTATTATCATTGCTACAATCAACATTAATCATATATACATAAAAATATTATAAATATATATTTATAAAAAAAAAAGAGTGATTTAGAAAAGAAAAAAAAAATAAGTTTTTTGGTTTTCATTCACACAAATATACATATATATATATGTAATATAACAAACAGAAACAGAACTTGAAGGGAAGAAAAAGAAGTTGAAGACTGAGAAGGAGGATTTGAAGTAAAAGAAGAATTGAAGTTGAAGAAGAAGAAGAAGAAGAAGAAAACGAAGAAAACGAAGACAAAGAAGGAAGATTTGAAGAAGAAGACAGAAAATGAGCATACCTAGTTAGTAGTTACAGGGGGTCATTTTTTTCCTTCTTTTGTCTGATAAAGGGTTGTTTGACTTATAGGCGGCAAAAAAATCCCTATTAAACAGGATCACATGGAATCGTGATCTTGTTACGATCCTACCGATCGCACCACGAACTTGACATGGGTCCGATCCAAAGTAAGAGTCGGATTACGATCTTAACAAAGATTCAAACGAAATTTCAGCATTAACCATTTATTTCTCGGGGTATCCACAAATTCAACAAAGGACAATATATGGCTCTATAAGCTGTTATAATGTCATTATAAGCATTCACAAGACATCAACAATAGTAATGATCTACTTATGCTACAACAATTCTATTCCTCCAAGCAAGTTCATGAAAAATGCAACAATCAAGGTTTTGTCTCTCCGGGGTATTTCGTCATATCAACAAATTCTATGAGGAATTCTACATCAAGACTTCAAGCATGATGTCTACTATTGTTGGAGTTACAACAATCAATGACATCAACAACTACACATTTGTTCTATTCGCTTCAAGTAAGCAAGAAGGTAGTGTTATTATTTCATTATTCTCAAGAATGGCAACAATTGGCAGTCCAACATCATGGGTCCATCTACTTCAGTAGAGCAAAGTTCAGCAAAAATCAAAGACATACAACTCTCTTTCTCAGAGTAATAGTGTTCAATGGCAAGGGTTCAATCTATACAAGCAATATGAGGAAATGATACTCAACATTCAGTAAAACAAAGCCTTGGTCTATTTATCAACATCCAAAGGGGGCCTATATCTTAGGTTCATCAAACACGAGTTCAAGACTCAGATTAACAACAAAATCGCAACAACTCCATGGTCTTCAACATTATAATCATAGCAACACACACATCATATTTTTTTGATGTTCAAAATAGTACTATAAAAATTAAGTTTAAACTATTCATGCAGGAAGAGAATGAGAGTTATAGTAGTAAGTGGGTTAGTACCCATTATAAGTAATATTGGATAATTTACTTCCATGAGCAGTAAGAACCAAACCAAACCAAAAGTAATATTGAGTTGTGTCTAGCACATTGTAGTTGCAAACAGGCAACAACAGAAATATGTTACAAACCAAACCACTTGAGCCATACCAAAGCAAACCAAAAATATGTCACAATGCAATTAATCCAGAATAATGTTGGCACTGTTGACACTGTTTGTAGTGCTACTGATCAATTAATCTAAAAAAACAAGTGAATTTGTGATTACTGATCAACTAATCCGGAGACACAAGTGAATTTGTGATTTTTGACAATTTAGGATCATGTAAGTTTTGGTGGGTATTTCATTTATAAATTGACTGGATAATTAATTATACACATCATATTTTAGACTTACTTCAATCTTTATTTTTTTGAAATATCACTAACTTGGTTGTTATTGTGTGACTCAAGAGGATTTCCTTTCGACTTTTCTAACCGTTGAAGTGAGGACACTACATATTGTGCAGAAGCAAGCTACAAGCACACACTTCTTATACACCCACATTTTTATGTTACATAAACTTATGATATATATATGGTCCACTATAAAAACAAAAACAAAAAAAAATACTTATTCTAATATTATATTACAAGACAAAGGCATGGATGCGGTTTTTAAGGTGTATCATCTTTTTTTTTAATTTATTTTTCCCCCTTTTTTCAAAGTCAATTGATTGACTTTGTGAAGCCGTAAGAGAGAGAGAGAGAGTCTGATGTTTGTTTATGTTATGCCTTTTTTCTTCATTATACTTAATTTGTCTAAACCAGCAGCTTTGTTTGATAATGTTGATTGAAGGAGTCTTTGTTTTATTGTATTTGTAATGAACAAGCTCAGTTCGAATTGGAAAAAGTGTGCAACTGCTTCTGTGTGCTTCTCTAATATTTGCAGTGAATATTTATTTGATTTATTATGTCTCTGCTCTAATTCTCAATTTGTCTGGATTGAACAATTGTGCACGACAAAACTTAGATCAAGAGAATGTCATGCTCATGGGAAATGAGTTTTGGTTTCTCTGAGGTACTCTATTAAAAGTAACATACATTTTATTGAATAAAACATTTTACCTTTTAAGTACTTTTCATCCTTCCGAGTAAATAGAGTTGATTAATCAAAATTTTGCTAGGTTTGATAAAGATGTTTGAAACAATTAGTTTTGGTTGCTTCAATATGAACCTCCTGTTTTGGTGGATATTGTATGTTATTTATCTTTGTGTTTTCTTACCATGTGCACTAATTTTAATTTCTTTGACCTTACTAAAAAAGATGTATATTAGAACTGTAAGGTTTATTGTATTCTCTGAAACTTCTAGATTTTATTTTTAAATTTTTATGGATTTCTTATGTAGTAAAACTTTTGGATTTTGTGTGGAGAAAGAATCAATAGCTAAATTTTGTGAATCAAAAGTTCGATCTACATTGAATTTTGCAATACTCTTATCATTTTTAAGAATTGTCAAGTACAATAAAGCCTTCTATAACATTCTATGATTGGAGATTAATGGGTTCAATTACACTTTTGTCTTTATGATTAATATGCTTCTGTTTTTACAAACCAAATACCATGCACAACAACCAAATAAAGCTGTTATTAAATGCTCCAATGTTTAAAAGGCATACTAAAAATAGCATTCTCTTTGTATGCCCACTAATGCCACCATGGGTAAAATATAATTTCGTAGTTTGCTTACACAAAGTAACCATTTCTGCCAATTCTACAAAATCCCAATTCAATGTAATATTTTAGATTTAGATGTCAAGAATGGGTTTGAGAACTTTATATTAATGCATTTCAAGTAACAAATTTTCACCAAGTTATTTTAATCCCTTCCATAAAAGATTCTATTTGAACAAGAATCTCTACAAAATACACCTTGCAGCATATACTTTAGACTCATCAATCTACCTTCTAGAGCTAATCTTGTTATAATTTTATAAAATTCACACCTCAAATCCCTTCATTTGAAATTCACTCATCCAAATGGAGCCTAAGAAACAACAGTCAATTCAGCTCAGCAAAAAACATAGTCAGACATCATGAACACAAAAGAAACAAAATAATAATAATAATAATAATAATAATTCCTTTGATTTTACAGATGTAAAAGCATAATTAAAAACTGAAATCTTGAAAAATCTTGGGTTACCGGGAAGGAGCCACCAGACTCGCCGGAAATTTGAGAAAGTAGAGACCAATCGACCTTGGCTATGTGGTCGATGAGGCGAAGGGTTGGAGTCCTAGTATCCTTTGGAGGATTAACGACTGAATCTCCTCCACCATTGCAAGATGGTTGTCGACAGGATTCGAGAATATGATCAACAAAATTAATTTTTTAGCTCAAATTGAAAGCCAAAATGCAGAATAAAAATGAAAAAAATTAAATTAAATTAACTAATGAGAAAGAAAAAGAACACAGAACCAAAGAAAATTAAAACAATAATAAAATTGAAACCCTAATGAAAAACAAGAAGCCACAAAATATACACAGTAAACATCATGCAAACAATAATAAAAAGAACAAAACCCCAACTAATTAACAGAACCAAAGAAAATTAAAACACTTTACAAACCCTAACTGGATCAAAATGAACCTAAAATCGAAATACCTAACATTCTTCATCTATGTCTTTACCTTAATAGAAGCTTGTGTCGTATTCTTCCATCCTTGGGCTCAATCTTCGTTTGATTCGCTGGTGAACACTATGAATACCCACAAAATCAAACAAATCGGCACCACAGAGACGTCATCCATGGTCGCCAGAGGAGAAAGGAGGGAGGAGATCGGTGAGAGGAGAGAGGAGGGAGGAGATCGGTGAGAGTAGGGAGGAGGTGCTGGAATATCGGGGTTTGTGGAGGGAGATCGGCTTTGAGAAGAGAAGGGAGGGTTTGTTTTGGGGTGGATAAGAGAAGGGAGGGTTATCTGGACAGATTATAGAGAGAGAGTGGGTACATGGATCCTTTGATTTGATAAACAGCTGTACGTAATTTGAAGATGTTTTTCCTTCAATACCCTGACATCCAAAGAAGCAAAGTTATAAAGCACAAGGGCAAAATTGACTTTTCAAATATTACAAAACACTATTCATATGTGGCTGAAATTACTGTTCACGTTGGATTCGTGCTTTATATATATTGTATAGATTTGTTTTAAAAAATTAAAAATTAGTTTCACAAAAAAAATGAAAAAATAAAAAGCTTTTATTATTTTTATTTAGTTTTATCTTTTTGGAGAGCAAAAAATTTTTTAAAAAATTTAAAAATATATTTTTGATGTTTATTTTTGTCAAACCAATTTTTATTTTTTCAAAAAAAAAAAAAATCAAAAAATTAAACCAAACATGGCCTTAATTTTTGGATTTTGTTTTTTTGTTTAATTTATATAATCTTGTTTCTATTTCTTTTAAATTTTTTTTTTTTGTTTTTTCAACATGAACAAATAATGTTATCAAACGACACATAATTGGTTTCTTTATTAGAAAATTTACCCATAAGTCCTAGTTTTTGAAACGTTGAACCATTTAGTCCTAAAAGTTTTCTTATGCTCCATTTAGTCCCATTTTTACATCAGCATGATGTAAATGATGTAAATGATATGATGTTTCATTCTATAATTTCAAAATTTATTGAAATCTGATAAACATTAGATGTTTTTCATCCTATATTTTCAAACATTATTGAAATTTAATGAACATTAGATGTTTGAAATCTAATGTTTGTAACATGACTCTGATGTTATTAACATTGTATCTGATGTTATTAACATTGTAATGGGACCTTTCAGTCTATAAGAAAACTTTTAGGACTAAACAGTGCATAAGTTATTAATTTGGAATTTATTGGTGCATCCCCCTTTTTATTTTTGTATTTTTAATTTGCTTTTATTTTTCAGAAAAAAACTAAAAACAAAGACTTGTTTTTGGTTTTATAAAAGGAATCGATTTAAAAAAATTTTGAAAACAAAAGCTTGTTTTCCTATTTTATGTACAGAAAACTTAAAAATAAAATAAAATAGCAATGTTAGCATATCATATTTTTTAAACAGCAATGGTTGGTGGCCTGAAATTCAGTGGTTCGAATGGCTCGAAACTGTCAAAACGACGCGTCGTTTTGACAGTTTTGAGCCATTTAAGCCACTGATTTTGTGACCCTCAAACATTTTTCTTTTTTAAAATGGATCTACCAAATGACACCATATCAGTTGGCTTTAACTAAACAACTAAAACCATTTAGTTGATGAAGGAGCATCGCAATATGTTACAACCTCCTCCCTAAATCGTTTGTTCTATACGAAAAACAAAAATTAAAATATAATATATTCTTGCATTACTATAAAAATAGTTAAATATCACATTTTAACAAATAAAAATATCTCACTTTTATTAGAAGTGTGATAAAAAAAAATAGATTATATTTTAATCACACTTGATTTGATTGAGTATAATAATATTTATTTTTTATGTCACTTTTCAATTAAGTGTGATTATATATTGTAGAGGGTCAGAAATTAAGCTCCAAATTAAGTATAGGCCTAAGTGTTGAGGTTGCCCCAAATGAATGAAAAAGGAGCATGGGCTAAAGCCTAAGGGAAGTGGGCCAATAGAGGGCTGAAGCAGGTCTGACCCACCAAGGGTCCAATAAGACTCCACGAAAGAAAATGCCTAAGTCAAATTGCAAAGGCAACACATGTAACGATCAAGCTGCGGAGGGAACACTTGCGACGGTCAAGTTGCTGAGGCATTTTGCCTCAGCGTTGCCATTACCCAATAATGTCGGTTTAGCCGTCATCTAAAGTTGCTGAGGGAAAGAGAAAACCGAAACAACTAAGTTGCAGAGGCGACACTTGCGACGGCCAAGTTGCGGAGGCACTTTATTTTAGACCCGTCATTCCAAGTATTGTTAGTACCGCTGCCATGCCAAGTATTGTTGGTTCTGCCACCACCTGGAGTTGCTGAGGGAAGGAGAGAACCGAAGCAACTAAGTTGCAGAGGCATTACTTGCCGCACCCAAGTTGCAGAGGCACTTTGTCGGCGCCATCTCCAATATTGACTGTTTTGCCATTTGAACTTGCTATGGAAAATAACTGCCGCAGCAACTACAGCCGCCGTAACCAACTTGCGAAGGGAACATCTCGCCAAGGTGATGGCAGCCTTTGGAAAAAGCTTCCCCTCTATAAGTAGAGGCTAATGCTTGGCGCTGATAACATGCCCCAAAGTTCATTAACTTAGCGCTGATAGCAGGCCCTAAGACTTACTAGTTGGAGTTGATAGCAGACCCAGAAATACCAGTTTACCGCAGCGCTCCCGCAAAGATGGAAGTAGGGTAGCTTGAGTGTAAGGTATTCCCTTTCTATTACTTAGGTCATGGACCTGCCTTAGTCACACATGCAGGACTAAGGAAGCCCCCTTGGGCTTGGTACTAAGGCATAACATGGTTGATAGTAGGCTTCGCTATGGCCTTCACCCTAGGAAGCTGGGGAGTTTGTGGTTAGGTGGCTAAGGGTGGAGGCTTCGTTGAGGTGAGCACGAACATAGTTAATAGCAGACCAATGGAGTCTTGAGAATGCATATATTGGCCAAGTAGAACTGAGAAGGCAAGTGCAGCAACAAGGTTATCGCTGCAAGTGCACTTGCTGAAGGTCGAGCTGAGAAGGCAAGTGCAGCGGCAAACACTCTCGCTGCAATTGCACTTGCTGAGGCTTAAAAGGGAATTGCAGCGCCAAACACTCCCGTCGCGACTTCACTTGCTGAGGCTCAAAAGGGTAGTTGCGGAGGCAAACAGTTAGTACATAGTACATGTAGAGGGATACGTGGCACTTTTAGCCTGGTGGCTCAAGGAAGAATATTCCATGTGATCCTCTGGGCACATGTCCTCTCTCTATTTGGCTACTTAGTGTCCTCTTGGTACTAAGGAAAAGCCTATAAATAGGACCCATTTCCTAAGGTTCAAGAAGAGAAATTTTGGAGGATATGGGGGAGATGCTGCCCATTTGTGTACTGCCATACATTTCTTCTTGAGCTACCTACTACACCCTTACCCGGCTACTCACTCTCCATCTTCCTAGACAGTTGCTGTTGCTCATTCTCTAGTCATTTCACCATTCTTGGACCATTAGCATAATTTTTCCTCTCTAATCATCTTCCTAACCTCGAACCTCCCCTACATTTTTGGCAACTCCACTAGAGAGGCTACTTTGTTGATGGTTCATACCCGCAGTGGCTTACACACTTCATTGGCAAAAATGGTAGAGGATGAAGTTCAGCAACCCCTACGGTAGTAAGGCTCTTCCAATGGCAGAGCACATGCTGAGGACCGTGACCACGGTGTTGTGGCTGAGGCAGTCTAGTCACTCCAGGATACGTAGAGGGAGATCCTAGCGGCTTTGCAAACTCTCACTAAGGCTATTATGGCCTTGGCGTCCAGACCAGCTCTAGTACAAACACCTCCGCTTGTAGCAGTCCCAAACCCAGTGCCTAACCTGTTCCCTAAGGTTCGGGCTCTGATCTAAGTGCCTCTAGTGGTACCTTAGGCGAACGGTACGACCACTGGTTCAGCTACCCAGGAGCAAACTGGTCCATTCCAACCCACTCACTTCGTTACTCTAGCCGACGTACAAGCTATGCTTGAGCAAGAGTGTAGCAAGAAACAACTGCCATCTCTCCCAGACCCAGATATGAAACCCTCATACTCTCAGGAGATATTGACCATGCCATACCCAACTGGGTATATAGTGCCCAAGTTTATTAAGTTTGATGGGAAACAAGACAATGTCAGAGAACACGTGGTGAGATTCATTGAAACTCTTGGTATCCATGGCAGTGACTGTGGCACTCGAATTTTTACTTTAATTCAATACCGTGATTAGATCAATTACTCTTGAATAGAATAATAATAATAATAATAATAATAATAATAATAATAATAATGATAATAATAATAATAATACATCCTAAATATGGAAATAATACCATAACCACTAAAATAAAATAATTAATGTTATGGTTGTAGGTGATAAAATATAATCTAATTAGATTATTAAAATCTTGGGCCTAATGCCAATTAAATCAAAGGTTAAGGTTAAGGAAAAAAAAAATGGTGGCTAAGTAATTCACTAGCTTAGGACACATAATAGTGTAGACCGCCCAAAACTCCGCTCCATGCACGAGGGCGCGAATTGTAGTTCTAGCTAGTATAGTTCGGACTCCTGTCACGGTTCTGAATCTAATCTCACAAAGTGCAATGTAAGACTGATAAATCACCAAAGAGTCTAAATCTAGCAAATCATTTTGGAAAATCGATTTTAATCAAAAAGCGCCAAACATGGACTGCTTTGCCAGATTTCAGAGTCGCTACTTAAATATTTTGTTTCGAGAAATTTAGGAAACCCTGACTCATGCCTAAGGCCACGTGTCCGTCATCACCAAAGTTGCCTCGACTCAGGAACTTGGGTACGAGGGGGGAAGGTCATGAAATGAGCACCCCCGCTCGCCCGATCAAGGATCGGCCTCTACTAATCATGATATGTTGTTTTTTAAAACACGTGTTCTTATTCCGGTTATTAGACTAGTTTACTAGGTGATGTGCACAGCATACAAGTATAGACTAACTCAAGTTGGAACAAAACATCTTGTGCTTGTTTTTGAAAATAGTTTGGAGTTACTACTCGCAAGTAGGCTAAGTCGCGGATTTGCCACCCTCAAGTGGGCTTAGAAAACAACATGATTTTGTCACCTCAAGTGGGCTTAAAACACACATTTTGATGAATTGTTTCAATTCAATCAATGAAGCCTTCATCCACAGGCATTCAAGTAGTTATAGCAGTTAAGCACATAGTCTCATGGCAAGCATGCTATACATGGCAACATACACATCTCATGCAGTATGCTAAAACGTAAAAGCTTACCTAGTACTCCGAGCCAAAGCAGAAGCTAGTTAGAAATCATGTATGATCTTAGTTATGTCAAGAATGCCTAATGCAACACATGCAAAAATGCAACTAAAATAGGCTCGGCTATCTAGAATGGCATATGAATGCAACACTTGATAATATACTTTGAAACACGTATTCAAGAAAGTGTATTGAAATACAATGCAATTTGAATGATGCGCCGAGCCCGGTGCATGCAATACGAAAGAATGATGCACGCATGCAAACATAAGTATGCTAATTGAAACATGCCCTAAAACTAACCATCAAAAGTTGATAAATAAAAAGAAGAAAGACGTGGGGTTGAAAGACATTCACGCACACACGCACACTTATTACAAAATTTACCCTCTCGACGGAAGGTCCAAAAAATAAGCTAAGCTAATCTACACTAAGCTACTTATTACAAGTAAACTAATTAACTAACTTTAGCTAATTAAGTATTACAACTCAAATTGAAACAAATAGGTATGCTAAGCTAATTAGAATATTACAAAACAAATCAAATGACTAGTTTACACGAACTAATCATAAGTAATGAAATGGCCTCGTGGGCAAGGAAAAGATGCATGCTCAGTTGGCTTCGCTCAGAAATCCACTACCGTGCCTCATGATGCCTTTGTTTGCACTCTTTTGGACTTCTGAAAATTGTGCCAATTTCCAAGATGCTTTTGATCCACCTTAGGAACATACTGAGGGGTGGTTGGCCAAAAGGGATAGCCATCGGCCAAAGTTAATGGCTATCGGCCAATTCTAATGGCCAGTCGGCAGCCTTGGTGGCCGGTCGGCAGCTTTGATGGCCGGTCGGCCACTGATTCCTGCAATTTCTCATTTTGTTGCAACAGAGCACAAATAGAGGCATGGTAGTGTATTCGCGAGGAAATGTGTGTGCAACCACACTCCTTATCATGTCTCAAGCTCAAAAGAGTGTAGTGCTCGACTCTCGAGCCACCAATCACGCATCTCGATGCATGATGGCCAAAGGGGCAAGCTTGCACAATGTTGATGAATGCACAAACACATAGGACTTGATGAACCACCACCTTATCATACATAATCAAAGGTGTCGGTGACCTAAGGAATAAGGCCCGTTTCATCACTTTGAGTATAAAACGTCCCTCGTTCCTCGTGTTTGGATTAACGTCTAATCCAAACACAATGCAATGTAACAACATGCTATCTACCAATGCTAAAGTGGCATGCATGAGGCTCCATCATGTGAATAATGCATGTATGGCATGTTTGAAGGCTAAAGCATCAAAGCAAGTAAAGAGCATCGTTCAAGAGGCATGTAACACAATGCTCAATGGACTTAAATCACATATGAACAGACCTAAGAGGGTCCAAAACAGTGGCCAACATACCAAAACTTAGGCACAAAAAGGCCAAGAACACATACTCATGTGATGGCTCATCAACTAGGCATAAGGGTCAACTCTTAAAAGCACTTAAAGAGTGAAAAACATGGAAGTGTGACAACATTATATGCTCTGAAATATCATTCCAAATGATGCTTAAACATGCAACTACCACAAATGAGGCATGCTAGGAGGCTCAAAGCTTAAGACTAGCAAAGGCACTTGTACCATAGCCCTATCAAGGAAGCCCCAAAGGGCCAAGGTGACTCAAAACAGTCCCAAGGTAGGTCAAAATAATGCTAGAAACATGCTTGAACATAGCCAACATATGCTAGAATGAGAGGCATAAAACATGATGCATGTTAAGGCCAATGAAGAGGATTACACTACACTTACCAAAACCAAGCATGAGATGACTTTACCAACAAAAATTAGAGTTATAACATGGTAAAATAACATCAAAAACACACTGAGATGGTAGCCCAAAGGCTTAGGCAAGCTAGCATACAAATTGGCTCATGATTGAGGCATAAAGCATAACCCTCCAAAAGCATTGAAAGAGTGAAGCATATGAGAGTATAAATACACTACACACACTGAAATCATGTTAGAGATGAGGCCAAAGCATGCAAACAACTCAAGTAAGCCATGCTAGAGACTATGAAACTCAAAGCTAGTGAGCAAGATTGCACTACGGCTATACAAAACAAGGTATGCATGACCAAAACAACTTAAAATAGAGCCTAAAAATGGCAAAACATGAGTAAAAGCTAGCTGGAGTGGAGCCAAAAACATGCTAAAATGATGGTCCAAAGCATGATGCATGTTAAGGCTATAGGGAGGATTGCACTACAAGTGCAAGGAGCATGCAAGAGGAAATCAAACCAAGCTAAAACAGAGCTATATCATGTTAAAATAAGGCCTAAGGCATGCTGAGATGAAGCCAAAACATGCAAGAAGGACATGCTACTTTGATGAGCCATCAACACAAGCACACAAGAGAAGAGGAGGGGGGACAACCCCCACCCATTTGAGACCTCAAAACCACATTTCCACCATTGAAATTCCCCTGGAATTCAGTGGTAGGAAGGCCAAAGGGAGATGACCTCAAAGGCCTAAAGAGATGGCACAAAACAAAGCCAAACAAGCCACCAAAGGGGGTAAATCACCCATAACTCAAACAAAGCCTTAAACAAGCATTTTAAGCACTTAAATACAGAACTTTTTTCAGTTGAAAGCTTGGCCTAAAACATCATGCAAATAGGGCCAAATAAACAATGAAGACAAAGTTTAAAAGAGGCTAAAGACTCACCCTTGAAGAACTACTTCAGAACAGCCACTTTAGAGGCAAAAACCAAGCCAAAACCACCCCAATACAACCTCTAAGAACCTCAGCTCAATAGTGAAGGTGTTTCACTAGGTGTTTGTGTGCAAAAGTGTGAAGAAATGGCACTTTTGAGCATAAACAAGTGCAAATATGGAGAG
Source organism: Camellia lanceoleosa (assembly GCA_025200525.1). Classification (NCBI taxonomy): domain Eukaryota; kingdom Viridiplantae; phylum Streptophyta; class Magnoliopsida; order Ericales; family Theaceae; genus Camellia; species Camellia lanceoleosa. The sequence goes on along the minus strand of CM045759.1, from coordinate 124,163,747 downwards.
AGAGAGAGTAAACTTCAGCTCTAAGCAAAATTTTTAGAACCTCTGGAAAGGGAGAGGAACCTCCCCTCTTATAGAAATCCAAGTCTCAAGCTTGTTGAACAAGCTAGAGGCTTGGTGCAATCCCTTCATACACGTGTATGGAGGATGAATTCTGTGTTCACCAGCTGTCACAGCTAGCAAAGAAATATCTGAAAAAGCAAAGAAAAAGGCCTCGGCCAACAAACATGGCTAGCTGGCCATTAAAGGTGCCGACCGGCCATCAAAGGTGCCGACCGGCCAACACTGATGGCCGATGGAAAAAGTTCATGGCTGATGGGTAGGAGGGCTGGCCAAAAGGCCACCCCCTTCCCTCAGAAACAAAACCACAAGCCCTTGGTCCACAACCAAGCACAAAATAGACAAGTTGAGAGGCTCCAAGGCAAGGCGCACAGTCGAGACCTTCGGAAACTTAAAACGAGCACAAGTATGGATGATCATCGAGTGTTTAAACGATGACATCCAAGTCTTGAGGATGGTCAAAAATGGGATATCTATAAATAGTCACGTGAAGGAAGGGAGAAATGGCACCTGTTAGACAGGTGGCCAAGTTTGAGCAACCTACTTAATTTGAAACCATGCAATCACGCTTATAAATAGGGATAGAGGAAAGATACAAATCTAAGTAGTAGCGTGCTAGTTGCTAGTAGCAGAGAATAACGAGACAATCATAGGAAAGTAAAAGCTAAGGGTTGATATTAAGGTGAGTTATATTATACCTTGAGTTACCATAATATATTTTACGAATGTTTTGAGTTACCATAATTTATTTTGTATAATTTATATTTTATGGTTATGTTAATGTTTTAATTATGTGGATTATTTTCTGAACTCTATTTGCTTAGATTAAAACCCATGGATATGTTTGTTTAAATTTTAGAAATTATTTGACAATGATTTTATAAACAATTATGTTTTGTAAGTACCATTACGGGAGTCTCACGCCTTGGGCGACTTAAATAAACCATTGGCTTCTGTTTGGCAACTTTGTGGTTCTCTGTTTGTTATGGATCCATTGACCCCTGTTCTGATTGTTACTCTAGTGACCCCTGTTCTGTTCTGTTTTGTGGTTATAGTTATTTACGTAATTGCTGTATTTCAATTTCTGCCACTTAAATGATTTGTTTATTCAACTTAAATTATGTTAATGTTTTAGCTTAAATAATTATCCATGGCTATTTTGTACCCCTATACTCACAGTATAATATTTCTCACTCTGCTATGTGCTTATAGCTATTATCCCTTTCAGGTGACGAGATTTAGCGGAATCAAGATGGGAGATAAATCATAGTGTTTTTTTTTTTTTTTTGTTGGTTTTTTTGTTTTACTATTTGTATTTTTGATTAGACTCTTGTAATAAAGTAAAAGCCCAAATGACTAGTTTTGTTTCTTTTTAATAAACTTTTGGTATCCAATTATTTTATTTTAATTTATTTACTTTATCCGTTGCGTTACCACTATAGAAATTTTAGAATTATTTTACTTTTATCTTGTTGCGACGCCAAACCTTTGTGTACCGAGTTTGGGTCGTGACAGTGACCACTCTTTGCACCTTCGGGAGTTCTCCAAATCACTTACTGAAAGGGCTTACAGCTGGTATGTGAACTTGGCTCCAACCTCAATCAAGAGTTGGGAGGAGATGGTGAACAAGTTCCACTCGAAGTTCTTCCAAGTCCAAGAGAAAGTTACAACCCTCACACTTGGGTGAGATGCCCAAAAAGAAGGCGAAGATATACTGGACTATGTTAAGCGGTTCCAAGATAAGGCTATTGACTGTCATGAACCAGTGGATAAGGCCCATTTATTCAGTATATGTGTAGAGGGTACCACACGCGACTACAAAATCTTCTTAGTAAACCATAATTTGCCTACCTTTTTAACTTTGATTGAGGTAGCTAGGAACCTCAGTACCATTGGTCCTTTGCACAGATCTCATGACAGCCACCGCCACTCCCGCAGTAACAGAGTTGTTACGGTAACCTCTATAGAAGGGAGCCGCTTGCAAGGGGAGGCGTTGTCCTTTCGGAAGAGAAAGAGTTATGAGGACAGAAATCCATATCCTTGCAGTCTTAAAAATGTTGAGGCCTTGGTTAAAGAATGGGTAGATGATGGTCAACTTACTTTGCCTCTGGTTGATGTCCCTCGAACCAAGAAGGACAAAGAAAGCCCAGATTATTATATCTATCACAGAGCCACCAGGCACCCCACAAGGGACTGTTGGACTTTGAAAAGTATCTTTAAGAAAAAAGTTGACGCAAATGAGCTGAAGTTCAAAGATGTCGGTAATCGTGATGTAAGGGAGGACTCTTATCCTAACCACAAAGAGAAGGGGAAGAATGTACATATGATTGGGTATCTTGGGCCTGTGCACGATCAAGTGCACATGGCATCCTACTATGATGAGTTAGAAGAAATCGCTAGTGGCTAGCGCCCTGAGATAGTACTTGCAGAGGCAAAATTCATAGAGGATACTCATGCTCAGGCCTTGCAAAACTCTGTTAAGTTTCGCACTTTCTTTGACCAGCTGGGGCTGAGCCAAGCCGCTAGGTTGGAAGCAACAAAGGCCTTTATTAACATTTCTGAAGTGCACCATGCTGAAGTTGTTGAGGCTAAATAGTATGTGTCTCGGCGTATCTAGGAAGACTATGGGGCCATTACTTTTTCAGAAGCAGACAAAGCATACCCATTTCCTTATAATCGTCCTCTTTTTGTCACAGCTTACATCAATGACGTAGAATTCAAGCGTGCTTTCCTTGATGTTGGGGCATCCTGTAGACACCCCATTTTTGACGGCTCTTACGATTTGGACGTCATCGCTTGCACACCCAATGATGAGTCTATATGATTGTTAAGTACTTAAAGTCTTCAGTAGAATGCCACAGCTTTGAGCCTTTCAATCCTTGTACCCATGTTGCCTTGTTTTTGGACCAAAACCTTGGATTTTCAAGCCTACAACCTCTGGTGGCCCGCCGACCATTGTTCTTGGCTGTCGGCCACTGATGTGGCCTGTTGACCACCAGTGATGACCGGCCAACCACTAATGTGTTTTGCAGATGTTTTGTGATAGTTGTGCCAGCTGTTTGCACAGATGCTTGTATCTGCTTCCATGTGTATGGTTGGATGTTTTTGAGGGAGTTGCTTGTTTCTCTATATATAGGAGACCTCCCTTTTTTCCATGGGGTTAGAAAAATTTTGAAACAAAAATTTTCCTCTCTCTTTACAATTCTCTCTCTCTCTTGCAAATTTCTTAGCCTTTGCCTATACATTCTTCACCTTTGCCTATACACTTTTAACCAAACCTCTTCATCTTTGAGCTAAGGTCTTTTTGAGCCTTGTTTGAGCTCTTAAGGGTGTGCAAGTATGGTTTTATTGCTTGAAAGTAATCTCCTCTTCAAGAGGTATAAAGCTTTGCCTCTTTACTTGCTTTAGTCACTCTTCTTCTTGCTATTTTCCAACTATTTTTGGGCTGTAAAAACTCTGTATTTTTGGGTTGAAACTTGGGTTTTAAGGCCAATAAAGGTTGAGGGGTAGTTCACCATTCTTTATACCTTACTCTTAAGGTCTTTACCCTTGTGTTTCCCACATTTGCATTATCTTTTTTTGAGCTTTTAAACATTGATTTTCAAAGTTATTTCAGTGGCTAAAATCATGTTTTGAAGTCCAAAATTGGAAGGGTTAGCCTTCCCTCTTTGTGTTTTGCTTACTAGCCTAGCATGATCCATGTTTTAGTTTATCATTTCAGCCATGTTTGTCTTAATTCCAGCATGTTTTAGGACTTATTTAGGATTATTTTAGGACTGTTTCTAAGTGCTTGTTGCATTTGAGCTTTGTGTTGCATGTTTGTAGTGTAATTGTCCTAATGAGTTTGGTGTTTTAGGCATTAGACACCATCTTATTTGAGTTGATTGCATTTATTTATGGCTTTCCATACTTGTGATCACTCTTAACCACCTCTGCAACCTCCCTCCTTTCTTGGCTTTTGTTTTGCTTTGAAAGTGGTTTCAAATTACTTGTTTGTTTAAACATGAGATTGAGGTGTCATGCTTAATGGTTTAATCCCTTTGGGGGTTCATTACTAATGGTATGATGTCTCTATCATGCCTAAAGAAACTCTTGGTTTGAGCCCTCTTTCTATTAGAGGACTTAAATTCACCCTTTGGACTCAATTGATTAAAGAATGGATAGTAATCTAAAATGAAGTAATAAAATTAAGGCTAAAAGATGCAAGATAATAACTTGTTTGGGTTCAATCGGACGTTAATTGAACCCTTGAGTTTTGAGTTGTTTCATACTCATTAGTAATGTGAATGGTTCAAGATTCGTCGTCAACTACTTCCCTTGATCTTTCATGATAGGGAGGTGGTTTTGAGAGTCTTATTTTGTTGCATTCAATGAACTTTCACACTTTAGTTCATAGACCATCATGCAATGAAATTGCATCCATTGATGGTTTGTGAACCAAGCTTACTACTCATTTGAGCTGTTCATGATAAGGAGGGGTAAATTGTGCAAACAAACCCTTGAGAATACACTATCTTTGCTCTATTTGCTCTCTGTTGCAGCAAAATAATTTAGTCAGCAGTGGCCGTCAGGCTATCATCAGTGGACGGCAGGCCCTCTGTTGGCCACTAGTGCAAAATCAAGCAGTGTTCTTTTGAAGCAGAACAGAGTTGGTCTGGAGTTGGAAATTAGTGCAGGTGCTATACTGTGCAACAGAGGCATTCAACAGCAAAAACAATGACTTTTTCGGATGGAAACTGCATTTATGCATGAGCCTTCCATCGATCATCGGGATCTGTGCTTTGAATATATTAGTGTTATGGTTAAAGTAGTGGCTTTGTAATTAATTGGTTAGAATAGCTAATTTGTCTCGTGTTATAATTATTTTAATTAGCTAGAATAGTTAATTAATTTAGTTTGCAATAATTAGTTAAGTAGTTAGGCTATTTATTCATTTCATTTTGTAATAGTTAATTAATTAGTTTAACTTTAATTAGTTAGCTAATTAGTTCATTCGGACCCTCCCGTGTAAGGGCGTAATGTTGTAATAACGTATATATCTTCCAACCCCACGTCTTTCTCCCTTTTATTTACTAGCTTACGATGGTTAGTTTAGGGCATCATATTTTGTTTAGCATCTCTCATGCCTTGCATCCACTTGTATTGCATGCACCGAGGCTCGGTTCATTACTCTAACTATGTTGTTAGTTTAATATTTCTTTGAATACGTGCTTAGACCGCATGATATTTTATTGATTCATATGATATGCTAGTAGCCGAGCCTATTTAAATTGCATATCGTGTATGTTGCATTAGTCATATTGCCTAGTTAGGATCATGCATATTTCTAACTTTATCTTCTTTTTAGCTTGGAGTACTAGGTGAGCATTTACTCGCTTTAGCATAATTGCATGAATGTGATTGTTGCCATGTTTAGCATGCTTGCCATGAGGCTAAGTGCTTAAATGTTAAATTGCTTGAATGCCTGTAGATGAAGGCTAGTTGCTTGAATTGGAATAATTTGAGTAATATTCATATGCGATCACTGTTCAAGTGGTACATATTCGAAACAATTTTGCAAATAAACATGAAATCAAGTGTTCCAATTTTTGCAATTAGTCTATACTTGTGTGTGTGCACATCACATAGTAATGCTAGCCTAATAAATCAGAACAAGAATATATAATGTAAATAAGATTCATATCATGATTAGTAGAGGCCGATCTTTGATCAGGCGAGGGGGGGTGCTCAATTCATGACCTTCCTCTCTCGTATCTAAGTTCCCGAGCCAAGACAATCTTGGTGATAACGGACACATGGCTTTTGGCACGAGTCATGGGTTTCCTAAATTTTTCAAAAGTATTTAGGTGGTGACTTTGTATCTGGAAAAACAGTCCATTTTTGGCAATTTGATTCAAAATCAATTTTTCAAAAGATTTGATGGATTTGGACTCTTTGGTGTTTATCTATTTCACATTGCACTTGTGAAATCAGATTCAGAATCGCGGGAGTCCGATACTGTAGGGTTTATTCGTCTTCCGAAAGGGGGTACGAAATGTCGAGCTACACATCCATAAACATCATCACTGCTGACATCTTTGCAAAGGTTGGTATCCTAGAGTCCAGGATGGTTCGCCAACCCATCACAGTGACAGGTTTTGGTGGTGAGAAAAAAGTTACTAAGGGCCATGTTGTCGTAGACTTAGCAGTTGGTGAGATCCATTTTGTAACTAAGTTCTATGTGATTGAAGCGGACACAAATTACCATATGACACGTGGCCGGGCATGGATGCACTGATATGGGGCTATCCCGTCGAGTTACCACCAATGCGTGAAGGCAAAGTTGGGAAAGCGCATAGTAACCATAAATACGTCTGAAAAATCATTCAGAGTGGAGGAGGCACACTATTCGGATGTAATTTTCTTTACTAAGTTGTCAACGGATGAAACTCCAAGGACTGGTAAAGTTACAGGGGTAAAATTGCCGAAGTGGGAAGACATTCGGGATGCAGAGGCTATTCCAGAAAGTAGTGGGAAGAAGAGGAGCAGCAAGTCCACAAGTCCTTCGCCCAAGATTGTTAAGGTGCGCGAGGGCGGCAAAACAGTTTACTACCTATGACGGTCTTGGGAGCCAGACTTCATACCTTGGAAGGATGGCCCCGAGATGAATAAATGTGACAATGATGAGTCCCAAGAAGGGTTGGTGGAGACGTCTGAGCCCGCCCCTAAATGCATGCAAGATAGACCCAAACCGCAGCAGGAGGTAGTTGCTAAGGTCAACCTCAGTGACTTACTAGGGCAGAGCAAGCCCGTGTTTATTAGCGATACAATGACTCTAGCAGCTAAGGCAGAATTGATAACACTATTGAAGTGGTATAGTGACGTCTTTGCTTGGACATACGACGAGATGCTTGGTCTTGACCCATCCCTTATTACTCATCATCTGGACACTTTTATTAACTTTAAGCCAATCAAGCAGCATGCTCGAAAGTATCACCCTAATCTTGAAGCAAAGATTAAGGCGGAGGTAGAAAAGTTGCAGAGGGCCAAGTTCATTGAGCCTATATAGTACCCAACTTGGCTAGCAAATATTGTGCCTGTGAAGAAGAAGAACGGCCAGATCAGGGTCTGCGTAGACTTTCGCGACCTGAATAAGGCCTGCTCGAAAGATGAGTTTCTATTGCCCCATGTTGACACACTTGTCAATTCTACTGCGGGCCATCAGATGTTCTTCTTCATAGACGGGTTCAGTGGTTATAACCAGATCAAAATTGCATTAGAAGATACAGAAAAGACACCTTTCAGAATGCCTTTGGAAAATTTTTTCTATACGGTGATGCCCTTCGGTTTGAAAAATGCGGAGGCAACCTACCAACAGGCTATGACTGCAGTGTTCCATGACATGTTGCATCATGAAGTGGAAGTGTATGTGGATGATCTGGTGGTCAAGTCTACTGAGGCAACCTGATACCTCTGCGACTTTGAAAAAGTTTTTCAGCGTTGCTACAAATTCTGCTTAAAGATAAACCCTCTTAAGTGTGCCTTTGGAGTTACCGACGGCAAGTTCCTTGGCTTTTTGGTACACCAACGGGGGATTGAAGTAGATGGGGATAAGATCAAGTCAATCATGGAGATGCCACCACCATACTCTCAAAAGGCCTTGAAGAAATTCCTAGGCAAAGTGTTATACCTTAGGAGGTTCATTCCAGCCTTTGCTGAGATAACCTTTTCCTTTGGGACACTGCTGAAAGGGAATCACAAGTTTGAATGGTTGTAAGAGCACCAACAAGCATTTGATATGGTGAAGAAAGCACTTATCTCTCCACTTACAATGATTGCCCCACAACTCGAAAAGCTTCTGCTACTATACTTGACCTCTACACCTTGGTCTATTGGAGCTCTACTTGTCCAAGACATAGATGGCATTGAGAAGCCAATCTATTACATTAGTCGCAAAGTCAATCGTGTCGAGTTGCGATATAACCTAATTGAGAGGCATTGTTTAGCCTTAATCTTCACAACACAGAAGTTACGCCATTATTTTTTGGCACACCCGATCCAGGTTGTGACCTAGAGTGATCCAGTCCGCTACTTGCTAAGCAAGCCGCTCTGACTGGAAGAATGACAAAATAGCTTTTGACTCTAGCAGAATATGACATCACTTGTGTTATTCCTAAGGCTATTAAGAGCCAAGCACTTGCGGACTTACTGACCCAATTCCTATTTGGTGAACATGAACCTGCAGAGATACCTCTACCAGGTGAGGTCCATGTCTCAGCAGCTGCAATTGAGACTTATTGGGATTTAAAATTTGATGGAGCTTCCGGAGTTGGGAAAGGTGGAGCTAGTATAACACTAACTAGTCAGGAAGGAGAGAAGTTTTGTCTATCATATAAGCTTGACTTCGAATGTTCAAACAACGAGGCTGAATATGAGGCGTTGATACTAGGTCTAATTGCTGCCCAAAAGAAGGGCCTCCACAAGTTGAAAATTTGGGGCGACTCCAAGTTAGTTGTCAAGCAAACAATGGATGATTTCGCCTTAAAGGAGCCTCTGTTGGCCCCATACCGCACCATCGTCCAGAGATTGCTCACCAGTTTGATGATGTCCAGATTCGACACACCCCTCGAACAAACAACTGTTTCCCTGATGCCTTGGCTATACTATGGGCAAAGGTGGATATACTAGATGATAGTATAGCCATCGTCATCGAGAAAAGAACAACAACAATAATATTAGCTGAAGAATATACAGTCCAAGATGCTGAGGGATGGAAAACAGATATAATCCAACAGTTGAAAATAGACCAGGGAACAATCAGACCAACAGAACTTACATCATTTCTGCTTCTCAAAGGAGAGTTATATTTTCGCGGTCCCAACAACCTGCTAGCAAGGTACGTTGATAAACAATAAGCAGCTTACAGACTTAAGCAGATCCATGCAAAGTCCTGCGGAGAAGGGGATATCAGTCTATACCAACAGATACAGAGGCAAGGGTATTACTGGCCAGAGATGGAAAAGGAAAGTATTGAGTTGCAGAAGCAATGTACAAAATGTCAGTCCTATCCTAAGGAAGAGGAAGCCCATTTCTTAAGCAGTAAAGAATGGAGACAGCCATATATTGGCTACCTTAGAAATGGCACACTGACTGAGAACAAAGCCGATGCAATCAGAGTTAAGAGGCGGGCCCTTCGCTTCTTCCTCAACCAAGGCAAGCTGTACCGCAGAAGCTTTGAAGGGGAACCTCTAGTGTGTTTATCAAAAGAGGAGGCAAATGAAGTGCTGAAGGAAGCCCACAAGATAGAGCATCAACGAGGGCAGTGATTATTTGGACATCTCATTTACCTCAACTATTATTGGCCGACAATGGAAGAAGATACCAAAACCTTTGTAAGAAGATGCCAATCCTACTAGAAGTTTGGGAACTTGATACATGCACTAGCAATTGAGCTGCATAACATCAATACTCTTTACCCATTTCATACTTGGGCATTTGACTTGGTAGGTCCTATAGCGTAGTAATCCAAAGGGCACAAATAGATACTTACAGTGACGGAAGTTAGCACCAAGTGGGTAGAAGCTATACCAATGAGAAAAGCAGGTGGGGTAGGAGTAGCCAACTTTATCAAGGAAAACATAATCTATAGGTTTGGCATACCCAAAGTAATGTTGTCTGACAATGGATCTCCCTTTGTAAATCGCCATGTAGGAAGACTGCTGGATGTCTACCAGATAAAGCACCACAAGTCTAGTCCATACTATCCTCAAGGGAACGAACAAGCTGAGGCAACCAACAAAACTCTCATCCGAATATTGAGTAAAATGATGGATGAAGCAGGGGGCATATGGTTTGAACAACTCCATGTAGCACTCTGGGAGTATAGAACGTCAAAAAGGAGGCCAACTCAAGTAACTCTAGTTTTCCTAGTATATGGGTCCGAAGTTGTGTTACCAGTTGATAGTACCCTCAGTAAGAATGGCTATGTTAGCACACTTAGTTCCAAACAGCAGAAAGAACGACATAGAGGCAGCCGAAGAAAGAAGGGATCGGGCCTCGCGGGCAATGAAAAAGTATCATCAGTCCATAGCTCACGCCTACAATCAGTCTGTTCAACACAGGGAGTTCAAGGAGGGGGATTTGGTATGGAAGATAGTGGATGCAATCATGCGGGGGCAACCAATCCCCAAGTTCTCACCTAGATAGGAAGACCCTTACAAAGTTGCTGAGGCAAGCAACAGTGGGTATTACAAGTTGATAAGAGTAGATGATGGGTTCAAAATTGGCCCTATCAACACCAAGTATGTCAAAGAGTATTTTCCTTAATTTCTTTTGTTAAGGAAAAAAAGTTGTAAGTTTCTTTGTTAATACTTCTAAAGCAAAATGTAAAGAAAGTGTTATACACTTAGTAAACCTGTTACTCTTGTAAACACTTAATGTGAGGAAAATTTTTCATACTTAGTGAAATTTTAGCCTTGTAAAAACTTAGTCTTGGTGAAGTTCTGTTCATAACAAGAGTATTGCTCATCCTTAGAAACTATGTAAAGACAATGAAAATAAGACAGTGAAGTAAAATTCAATTACTCAGTATCTTTGTTCCTCATAAACATCAAAGTTTTCCACAACATGATTGCAATGTTTGAAGGAAAAAAAAAAAAAAGGAAAAAAGATAGCAAAAGTACAAAGAAAAGGAGCCATAACAGAGTCACAATAAATCAAATCAAACCCTTCATGAGGGAGTCCATCAGAGTCACATCCCTAGGTAGTTGAGCAACGAGCACATAGTCTTTCTTTGAACTGAGCTAGGTTCTGCTGATGTTGCTCCAAGGAACCCTCACACTTCTTGATAGTCTCCTCCAAAGATGCAATCATCGCGACATTATCTGCATGTTCAAAGAAGCCATCTACTGCCTGAAGCTTGGCCCTCATCCACGATAGGTCCAGATCATTCCTCTCAAAGCCGTTTAAATTAGCCTCAGCACTCTCCACAAACTTGCTGGGAGTCGTCAGAATATTCTTTGCAGCAAGGTCGCGGATGAAGCTGGCAAGTGACTCCAATAGTGCTGTCTGCACCATTGAGCCCGAAATGTTAAAAGCAGTGAAGGTGCCAGGGTGCAACGCCTGGATGCGGGCAAGAGTAGGAACAGCTTCGGGGAAGACCCAATAACTTAGGAAAGAAACTTTCCTTGAGGATTGAGGGGACCCTCTCATACCACTGCTAGCTTCAATTATTATAGGGAGACTGGTAGAGCGACCAAAGACCTGGAGGTGACGCACCTTCCCTGAAGACAGCTGCCCAGCGACATTGAAATGGATAGATGCTGGGTGGCGATCGAGCGAATTAACCTCGCGAGAGAGGCCAAAGCTACCTGTACTATCATGTTGCTCTGTAAAGAGGTTGTCTATGGGGTAGTCCTCAACATTCAGACCTGGCACAACAGCGGTGTCCATGCCCACATAAAAGTCTCGTGATCTTCCAAGATTAGCTGGCACCTCAGGGAAATGAGTGGGGTATAGGTCAGCAAGCTGCTTAGAAGTTACTGAGGCAACTGGTTCAGAAGCATCAGCAACAATAGTAATACCATGAGTGGCCAGGTTGGCAGCTACCTTTGCAAGTTGGGCCAAGTTTGGGGGGCTTACAGTAGGAACAACCGCTACATCTGCACCTCCCTCAGCAACTTGAACATTAGGAAATGGGGTCTGTGGAACCAGTAGAGACTCAGTGGACTGAGAAGAACCCCCAGATACAGCTCCCAATAGGGGTGGTGCAACTTCCAGTGGCTCTCTTAAGCCACGCTTTTCTCTCGGGGTCTCAAGAAAAAAATCCTCCCCGCCAACAGAGAAATGGTCAGAATGAGCAGAATTAGCAAGGTTTGGGCGCTCAGCACCCTTAGCAGCTATGCCACCTTCTGCAACTTCTGTAGCAGGAGAAACTCGTTCGCTTTCAACAAAGGGACATCATGACCTCCTTCCATATTCGCAACTTCAGCAATTGGCTCAGCCTCAGCAGTTGGGTTGACCTCAGCACTTGGTTCTTCTTCAACATTTGGAAGTACCATTCTGTGAGTTCTGAGTCTAGTGACCCTGGAAGCAATGGAAAGGTCATCATTATCGTTGTCTGAATTTGAGGAAATTCCAATGGCAGTTGAGGGGGCCTTCAGGGCCTGAAGGCGGTATAGCCGAAACAGTACTGCGCTTTGAAACCATCAGGCCCTAAAAAAAAAAAAAAAAAGGAAAAAGATCATGTGACTGCTAAAAAATAAATGAAAATAAATGTAAAAAGCCTAAGGAAATAATGCAAAATATTTTCTAGGTATGGGTACCTTTTGGAGTCTCTTCTTACTTGGTGAGGCACGTGTCTCAGCAACTGATGTTGTTGTCTCCTGGTCAGCTATCAGTCTGGAATGGGTCATGCGTACTGTTACACCAATTAGGAGAAGAGCAACTTGCAGGGGTTGGATGGACATTGCCCCAAATGGATGCGACTCTTCTACTGCAGGTAGGGATAGAAGCTTGAAACGGCAGAATATACTAGTTTGTTTCCCTCGACCAGAGGAGAGACGAAAGGATAAGTTAGGCTGCGGAATGGGTTCCATCGTAGGGACAGCGGGAGCATTGTTGCAAAAGTTGAAAAAAGAGTTGAGGTTGCAGTGCTAGAATAGCTTGTTACTGGGAGTGAAGACACTTTCTCGTCCAAGTGAAGGCAACTCCATGAGGCCTAAACCCTTCACAAGTAAGGCGGTGTAGTCACGAGCAAACCTCTGGAAGCTTTGATGAAAATCTATTTGCGGTTGAGGGGCGTGGGGGATGCCCTGGTCCATGCCAAATTGCCTAAGGACCTTATCTGATCGGTAGACAACATTGGACATGCCCTCCTCATTCCATACGGGTAGAAACCCGGGGTGTATCATGGCAGCCAGTAGAAGGGAGTTGGCCTGGACGCTGTCAAGGGAGAAATCAACATGACAAGCCTCTGAGAAATAAAATGGGACAATAGAAATGCTTGGAAAAAGTTGGGTAAAAAGGCGGAACACACACTCCTCTATGCGATCAACGTAATCCACGAAGGGTTTGTTAGTGCCAAGACCAGACCACCGGGAGATGCGAGGGAGGGATTAGTGCACTTGTCTTGTGACAGGTCGACCCTCTGCATCTAGAACAGGATGACCTTCTACATTAAGAACTTCGTTGGTGAAGAAAGGCTTATGCTCTTTAGGGATGAGGCCTATAGCAAGGAATCGCTCATAGAAGAAAGCGGTCAGGAACTGAGTGTGTACAAAGCTCCATACATTATAACAGCCCATGGACCTCTCCATGTCCAAGTGAATGAGGTCAAGGAGGAAGTATAAGTTCACCAAGAAGAGGAGGGCCAGAGGGATCTGACTGTCGCTGCAGAGTTTAACAGCCAGAGGGAACACCAGAGGATTGATACTCTCAGTAGGGTTACTAGGGAGAACAAAAAAAGAGATGAAATAACTGACAAAGGTTTCCAGGTACAAGTCGCCGTGATAGCCTGGCCCAACTATAGAGTTGCGACTCTTCTCTATAATGTTGCCTGCAACCGGTTGCAGGTCCTTGAAGAAATGTTTCAGCCAGGAAAGGTAGGTGGTCTTGTCCCTCTTGGGCCTCTCCTAGAGCAATTCCCTAGTCTTAAGATCGTACCAAGAGCCATACTTCCGTGCCTCTCGAAAGGCACTTTGGAGGATAGTGACAATAGTTTGTTCTGCAGAAGTCAGGGACGCTAGATCGAAGGGGTGGTCTCCACGGGTACTCAGGTGTAGAGGAACGACAACATCTTCGAGGGTTGGGGTTATCTTCCCCCATGCAAGGCAAATGTGTGAGTGTCGTTGCTCTAGCGAGAGACAACCATATTAGTGTTGGTCTGTACCTTGCGCACCGACAATTCCCTCGAAATCAAAATGGCATTGAAGAGACGAACATCCCTCAAGCACTGCTTGAAGCCGTCATCTGCAATGATGTCATCAACCCAGAGGGACCAGTTTGCTAGAGGGCCTGAGTGAGTGCGGTAGTACATGTATGAATGGGAAAAGTTGTCACGCTCCACGTGAAACCATAGCACAGAGACTGGGTTCGCCATGTTAGCATCGTCCAAAGTAGTCTTACCAAAAGGGAGTAGAAGCTCCTCCAGAGGAAGGGCATCAGGGATGAATGAGTCAACTACCTTTCAGAAGAGGTCAGCCAGCTCTCTGAAGTATGGGACCCTCCTCCACTCAGTAGGCGGTAGGGTAGTCCTGTCGGGTAGAAACCTTGTGTTAGTCATTAGGAAGAATAAAGAAAAGTAAAGAAGACTTTGAAAGGTGGGGGCAAGGGAGAGAAGAAGACAAGAAGACAGGAAAGTGTGTTGTGGCAGAAGTGGAGGACTAGTGGACCCAAGAGGCACTATTTATAGAGAGAGTAGCAAAAGGGTGCCAACACGCTTCCTTAGACCATCAGTTAAAAGGCGCCTTTTCAGAACAATTATGACTCTGCAGAAAACCGACGCAACTCCTAACCCAATCGACGAAATCCTTGGATTACTTGTTGACACCATGCACGCACGAAAAACAAGGAAAGTGTTCCCTACGCACGCACGGGGCAAATATAGAGGGTAAAAAATTAAGCTCCAAATTAAGTATGGGCCTAAATGTTGAGGGGCGACCAGGAATGAAAAAGGAGCATGGGCTAAAGCCCAAGGGAAGTGGGCCAACAGAGGGCCAAAGCAAGTCCGACCCGCCAAGGGTCCAAACGGACTCTACAAAGGAAAATGCCTAAGTCAAGTTGCAGAGGTAACACATGCAACGGTTAAATTGCAGAGGCAACACATGCAACGGTCAAGTTACGGAGGGAACACTTGCGGCGGTCAAGTTGTTGAGGTATTTTGCTTCAGCGCCGCCATTATCCAATAATGTCGGTTCAACCGCCACCTGAAGTTGCTGAGGGAAAAAGAAAGCCGAAGCAACTAAGTTGTAGAGGCGACACTTGCGACGGCCAAGTTGCAGAGGCACTTTGTCTCAGCGCTGCCATTCCAAGTATTGTCGGTACCGCTGCCATTCCAACTATTGTCAATTCTGCCGTCACCTAGAGTTGCTGAGGGAATGAGAGAACTAAAGCAACTAAGTTGCAGAGGCATTACTTGCAGTGCCCAAGTTGCAGAGGCACTTTGTCGGCGCCATCTCCAATATTGATTGTTTTGCCATTTGAACTAGCCACGGGAAATGACTGCTGTAGCAATTATAGCCGCCATAACCAACTTGCGAAGGGAACATCCCGCCAAGGTGATAACAACCTTTGGGAAAAGCTTCCATTCTATAAGTAGAGGCTAATGCTTGGCACTAATAGTAGGCCCCAAGGCATTATTAGCCTAGGGCTGATAGCAAGCCCCAAAGTTCACTAACTTGGCGCTGATAGCAGGCCCCAAGACTTACTGGTTGGAGCTGATAGCAGGCCCAGAAATACAAGTTTACTGTGGCGATCCCATGAAGATGGAAGCAGGGTAGCCCGAGTGTAACGGACTCCCTTTCCATTACCCAGGTCATGGACTTGCCTTAGTCGCACAGGTAGGACTAAGGAAGTCCCCTTAGGCTTGGTACTAAGCCATAGCATGGCTGATAGCAAGCTTGGCTGTGGCCTTCGCCCTGGGAAGCTGTGGAGTTTGTGGTTAGGTGGTTAAGGGTGGAGGCTTTGCTGAGGTGAGCACGAACATAGTTAATGGAGTCCTGAGAATGCATGTAGTGGCCAAGTAGAACTGAGAAGGCAAGTGCAGCAGCAAGGTTTACTGCTTCAAGTGCACTTACTGAGGTTCGAGCTGAGAAGGCAAGTATAGCGGCAAATGCTTCCATCGCAACTGCACTTGCTAAGGCTCAAAAGGGAGTTGCAGTGCCAAACACTCCCGTCACGACTACACTTGATGAGGCTTAAAAGGGTAGTTGCAGAGGCAAACAGTTAGTACACAATACATGCAGAGGGGAACGTGGCACCTTTAGCTTAGTGGCTCAAGGAAAAATATTCTACGTGATCCTCTAGGACACATGTCCTCTCTCTATTTGGTCACTTGGTATCCTCTTGGTACCAAGGAAAAGCCTATAAATAGGACCCATTTTCCAAGGTTCAAGAAGAGGAATTTTGGGGGATCTAGAGAAGATGCTACCCATTTGTGCATTGCCATACATTTCTTCTTGAGCTACCTACTTCACCCTCATCCAGTTGCTCACTCTCTATCTTCCCAGACAGTTGTTGCTGCTCATTCTCCAATCATTCCACCATTCTTGGACCATTAGTATAGTTTTGCCTCTTTAATCATTTTCCTAACCTCGAACCTCTCCTATATATATATATTTTTTAATCATACCTTTTAATTAATATGTGATTATAATTATTTTTTACTCACTTTTCAATTAAGTGTCATCATATACATATATACATATATTTTAATCATACCATCTAAACAACATACATATGAGAGAGGAGAGAGAGAGAGAGAGAGAGAGAGAGAGAGAGAGAGAGGGGTGGAGGTTGCAAATTGATTAAGAGGAAAACCCTGAGGAGGAGTAGCAGGAGAGAGAAGAAGATAATAAAGGGTCACTGGCTAGACACTTGACTGTTGAGTAGCTAGGTCAAGTCTCTTTCTTCCCTCTTCATCAACAATCCTCCGAATCGCAAGTTCCATCATCTTCAACCCTTAATATCGACACCGATTCCATTACAGATGACAAAGATTTCATTCTCAGTCAAGATTTCTTTTGGTATCTCCCAATTCCTTTATTCCTCAAATCCAATTTCAAACCCTAGCCTAGGGTTCTGATATTTCGATTGCTCAATTTGATACTCCTTTAACTTTTTGTTGTACAAATTGCGTGATTAAACACAAATAGATTCATAAACAATTCAATTTGTAGAACATGAAACATGCTGAAAATTACAATACATCATAAGATAAATAGCAAAGGGAAACAAACTAAAGCCTGCACTAGGCAGTGTCTTTAAAACAGATTTGGCGACTCACCGGTTGGGTGCTAGAGGTTGTTTGATGTCTGTCTCCCAAGATACGACGGTTGTACCAGCTACACAATGCACCAACTGAATAACTTCAGCGAACATAATTTTACAGTACTCTCTCACAGGAAGAAAATAACAAAACTGGAAAACTTTTGAAAGACTACAATAACAATGATTTCTTGTGTAAAAAACTGAAGAAGAATGCCTCTTTTTATACACATGGAGAGAGAGAGAGGAAGCGGCTCCCCTGCAACAAATGCAAGAATTAATTCTGCAAATTTGATGGGTTTAATTCCATCATCAATAGAGGAGACTAGGTTTTGTGTACATATTCCTGCAGCCTACACATCTGTCTTGGCCCAAAAAGATTAAGATGGGTGGGCCAAGCCCAATCCCCACACTCAATCCATTCCAAAAAGGCCAAGGCCAAGCCCCAAGCTCCACGACCCACGACCCACAGCCCACGGATCACGGATCATGAACCTGGACCCGGCCAGGTCCTGGTGGGCGACGCGCGCGCGTGTGGCAATTTTTACATAACCAACTTGGACCATAGTCTTGGCCCAAGTCCATCCTTGAAGCATCCATAATTCCCTTCCTTCGGAAAATTTGAATGCTCCTAAGGGCTTACACCATGATGCAAAAAATGGGTTTTTAATACCCATCAATGCTTTCCTCTATAATCAATGTAGGATAGAGGTTTTACACCTTTCCCAACACCTCTTTCATGAGGCCAACTTAATGAGTCAATTTCTCATTCAAACCTTAATGGTTTTTGGTCATTCTTTTTGTAGTGTAAAGATCTCACTATGAAGAATCTAAACCCACTTTACTCCACCTCAATTGAGGATTGACACCCACTTTAATATTGTATTAAAGTCACCAAAAAACTATTATTTTCTAACAATCCCCTACATGAATAAAAATTGACTGAATAACAACAAACAGACAACGCTTAACAACAAAGACTCAGAGAGAGTGCAACGAAATGGCCCCAGCATCGGAAAATGTAGCTTTTGGCTTTAAACTCCTCCTAGTGAAGTCTATCGGATTTGTTGGCTGTTTATGTAAACCAAGACAACAGACCTCACACAGGAATTACTCCAACCATCGTTCTGTTCTCACTGTTGTGTTCGGTTTGACCTTGGAACACTAGCTTAGTTCAGCGAGTGGTTTAAAAAATTAGGCCCTGTCAATTCTTATAGAAGCAGTCTTACTTCATACTCGCATAGGTGACTCTACTTGAGTATCCTGCTATACTCAGCTCAACAACTCAACACACTAGAGTCATTAAAAGCTCAGCGTAACCTTTACACTTGCAGGTATCATTGATAAAAAGAATGACTGGAAGTTTAATCTCCTCAATGACATATCACCGTTATACGCAATTAGGTTGTCCCATTGAACCTAGATCTTGGGATCTCCAGTCAACTAGGTTGGGTTTCCATTCCGGTAACATCTTACACTAAAGGCCTTAATCCCATTCCTTCTGATTACTTCTCCACTAACACTCGAGTTAACCCTTTGATTAGTGGATCTGCAATGTTGTCCTGAGACTTTACATAGTCTAAAGTGACAACTTCGTTCGAAAGTAGTTGTCGTATGGAATTATGTCTATGAAAAATATGTCTAGACTTTTCATTATGCATATTACTCTGTGCCCGTCCAATTGCCGATTGGCTGTCACAATGAATATAGATGGCTGGTACAGGTCTGGACCAATGTGGAATATCTTCAACGAATTGGCGAGGCCATTCAGCTTCTTTAGTTTCTTTATCCAAATCAATAAACTTAGATTCCATCGTTGATCTTGATATACACGCTTACTTAGAAGATTTCCAAGACATGGCTACCTCTTCGAGGGTAAACACATAACCACTAGAGGATTTGGAGTTTTTTAGATCAGATATCCAATTAGCGTCACTATATCCTTCTAGTACCACTGGGTATTTGCTATAATGCAGCTTATAACCCTGGGTGTAGCATAGATAACCTAATACCCGTATAATGCCCCTCCAATGAGTAACAATCGGATTACTCGTGTATCTACTAAGCCTGCTAACAAAGTAGGCTATATCCGGCCTTGTACAGCTCATCAGATACATCAAACCACCAATGACGTGAGAATATTCTAGCTGAGAAACACTCTCACCATTATTCTTTGTCAAATGTAAACTTACGTCTACCGGTGTCCTAAGCATACTTGTATCTGATTTACTAAATTTCTCAAGTATCTTCTCAACATAGTGAGATTGAGAAAGTACAACACCATCAGATGTTTTGGTAATCTTAACACCCATACTTACATCTGCAAGGCCCATATCTTTCATGTCAAACTTAGAGTTTAACAATCTCTTGGTAGTTATAATCATTTCATCATTACTATCAATAATGAGTATGTCATCTACGTATAGACACAAAATGACATAACCTCTGTCAGTATCTTTGACATATACGCATTTGTCACACTTATTGATTCTGAACCCATTTGACAACATAACATTGTCAAACTTCTCATGCCATTGCATAAGAGCTTGCTTCAAACCATACGATGAGTTAACAAGCTTATAGACTTTCTTATTCTGTCTTGGAGCTAAGAACTCCTCGGGTTTCTCCATGTAGATTTCTTCATCAAAATCTCCATTTAAGGAAGCTGTCTTTACATCCATCTGATGTATTTCTAGACCACGTAAAGCTACTATCGCAATCACCATGCAAATGGATGTAATCCTTGTCATAGGTGAATATGTATCAAAGTAATCCAGACCTTTGCGCTGCCAGTATCCTTTGATAACTAGTCTAGCTTTATACTTATCAATTGACCCATTAACTTTCATTTTTCTTTTAAAGATCCACTTACTCCCCAAGGCCTTACTGTCTGGGGGTAGATCAACTAACTCCCAAGTATGGTTCTGCAAGATAGAGTCAATCTCACTTTTGGTTGCTTCTTTCCACAAAGAACCTTTAAGTGAAGTCATTGCTTAATGGAAAGTTTGAGGTTCTCCCTCTAACATATAAGTCAAGAAGTCCGAACGAAAAGACTTTGCAGTTCTAGCCCTCTTACTTCTTCTTGGCTCAGCTATATCTTTAGCTTGACCATCAACTTGATCATCTAAGTGATCATCTGTTTGATTAGTTATGTGATCATTGTCACCTTCTACCTCTTCTATGGAACTTTGAATCCTTTCTTGGAGACGACACGGAAATACATTTTCAAAGAAAGATGCATTTCTTGACTTTATGATAGTATTCTTGTGTATATCTGGAATAACAAACCTATACACAAGAAATCGATATGCACTGCTATTATGTGCATATCCAATGAATACACAATCCACTGACTTTGGTCCTATTTGAACCCGCTTGGGTGAAGGCACTGCCACTTTTGCAAGATACCCCCACATTCGTAAGAATTTATAAGAAGGCTTGATGCCTTTCCATAAATCATATATGGTCTTGTCTACCTTCTTTCGAGGTACTTTGTTCAGAATGTAATTTGCAAAGAGAATTGCTTCCCCTCACATGTTCTGTGGCAATCTAGAACTTAGGAACATTACATTTATCATCTCCTTTAGCGTCCTATGCTTCCGCTTAGCAATCCCATTTGACTGAGGAGAATAAGGGGCGCCGTGATTTTGTAGATAATCTCGGATTGAGCACAAATCTCAATAAACGGTAATTCATACTCATTACCACGATTACTTTTTAAAGCCTTAATCTTATGGCCTAACTGATTCTCAACTTCATTCTTATAAAGAACAAATTTGTCAATAGCCTCATCTTTGCTTTTGAGAAAATAGACATAACAATACTTAGTGCAATCATCAACAAAAATGATGGAGTACTTATTTCCACCACGTGATTGTATAAACTTTAAGTCACACACATTACTATGCACTAAGTCCAACGGCTCTAAACTTCTTTCAATAGAATGAAATGAAGATCTTGTCAACTTCTCTTCAACACAAGTTTCACACTTGTGTTTTGGATTAATTTTAAAAGATGGTATGTGATCTAACTTGATTAATCTACGTAAAGATTCAAAGTTCACATGTCCTAGTCTACCATGCCACAAATTGGAAGACTCAAGCATGTAAACAGAAGAAGATGCATCTTTATTCATCTTTGGGATAACAGTAATTACATTGAGTTTAAACATACCCCCCAACATATAACCCCTACCCATATACACTTCGCTCTTGGTCACAACGACCTTGTCGGACTCAGAGACCATGCGAAAACCATGTTTGCTGAGAAGAGACCTTGAGACAAGATTTTTACGAATGTCCGGAACATACAAGACTTCATTCAAGGTCAGCTCCTTTCCTGAGATAAGCTTCAGGACCATCTTTCCTCTTCCCTCAACAATTGAGGTAGTAGAATTCCCCATAAACAACTTCTCATTATTTGTAACCAGCTCAAAAGTTTGTAAACAGCTTATTCTCAGAGCAAATGTGGCGTGTAACCCTAGTATCAATCCACCATTCTCTTGGGTTTGAACCCATAAGATTTACCTCAGAGACAACAGCAGAAAAGTGCATGTCATCCTCATCATGGGAGTGCTCTTGCATGTCTACCATGTGAGCACGAGGTTTGGACTTGTATGACTTTTTCTGCTTACGGAAGTCACTAGCCCGATGCCCCTCGCTACCATAGTTCTAGCACTTCCCTAAGAACTGATTACTAGGTTCCTGTGGCTTGTATGCTGGCTTCTTTGAAACACCACCCCTTGGCCCTAGCTTTGAGCCCTTGTTCACAAGGGCCTTCTTCCTCACCCTAGAAGATTTGCCATGCTCCATGACATTGGCCTTCACAGAGAAGGTACTCCTTCATTTTCTTTCTATTATCCTTCTCAATTCGGAATCGGACAATCAGGTCTTTGTGACATTTTGTTTTTAGGATCGCTCAAGCGAGGAAACCATCGCTCGAGCGTAGAATCGTTGCTCCCAGAATCTTGCTAAATTGTAGGCGTGCTCACTCGAATGAGGAAAGCCTCACTCGAGCGTAGAATGCTGGCTTCCAATAGTTGCACTGTAGCACTGCAAAATTTTTGAGACTTCTCTTCCTCCGCTTGAGTGAAGAAGTTGTCGCTCGAGCGTATGAAGTCACGCTTGAGCGAGGGTCGCGATATCAGCTTTTTAAATATAATGATTCTAGATCATTTTCTCTTTTTTTATCCTCCATCACCTCTTCCTCTCTCTATGTAACCCTAAATTTCCACTATAAAATACCTCTTATATCCTTGAGATCCAACTTAAATCTCTTGCTAGGAGTGAAGAACATTTAAAGGTTGTCATTATCTACCGATTGGATTGTGGGTTTGCGAAAGATTCTTGTAGGAGCTTGGATTTTTGCTTGATTGTTGAGCTAGGGATACTTTTATCCTTGTATTTCTTCATTATTGAAGGGATTTCATGGTATCGTATGATTTGAGAACTAATTTGAGGATTTTGTTGGATTAAACCCTTATTTCACACTTTAAACCATTTTTTCCTAACATTTAGTTTGAAATTTCTCAATCCCTTCTTTTAAACGTGAATGTAAATGTTATTAAAACCTAGATTGGTGATAAAGAAAAAAAATCCCCAAATTAGGTAAAACCCTAAATACCCAAATTGAGTAGAATTCACTACATGGATTGGAATTTCACTTAGCTCATGAAATATTGTGAACAATGGAGAGGTGGAAATTGAGGTTATTGATTTAGTAAAAGGAATGGTGGCTTAGTTGTTATTATTCCTTAAATTTTATGTGGTGTTCATCTATGGTGACATTTGATGTTTGTTGGTAGGATTGAAATGTGATATGTTTGTTGATTGTGCATGAGTCCAAGTGAGAGTTGGTTTTGGGTAAATGTGGTGTTGTGTTGGTACCCGCTCGGGAGATTTCAAAAAGGTGCCCAAATGCCTTGTTTAGGCCTATCGCTGGACGAATGTGGGAAAAATGTTTGGGGTGTCCACGTAGTCCCGCCGTATAATAGCCAGCGAAAGTGGAAAAATGGATGATTTTCCTTTGGGTGCTCACTTCCTGCCGTATAATAGCCAATAAATGTAGGGGGGTGTTTTCCAAAATAAAAGTGATGGGCGTTCTCAATTGGACTCTTGTAGATGAATGTGTGGCTTGATGCTTCATGATTGTGAATGTTTATTTGTTATACATTAAGATATGATGTGCTATTCTTTGTGTTAGAATATCATGGCTCCTTATGATTTGTTAAAGACTAACAGTGAAGATAAATTTTATTGTAAAGTTTGTCACACGGATGCCATAATCTTTTTCAAAGGATTAAATACTTGGTTAAATGTGTTCCTACTAGGCAAATAGCTCAACCCTAATTTATTTTTCAGGAATTGACAAAGGACAACCTCGTTGATGGACTGGTCCAGGGACTAGCTCTTTTTTGAGATGGTAGAAGTCAAGAGGGTGTTGGATGTTTTAAATTGGGACTTTTGTAACTGGACTACTAAATGTATCTTGTGACGTTGTACGCCGAAGGGGCTTATGTTTTGTTAAGTCATCTAGTTGATTGAATTGGAATACGTATTTTGGATATTGTGGGAATGTATTTATTAAATTGTAATCACTTAACTCTTAGTTCAATGAGAAAGATGACTTTTTGGATTAAATGATCATGTTATCTTGGTGTACTATAGTGTGTATTTCAGGGCGTTATTGTCTTTAATTGACATTTCCTTGCGTTTGTGCTTCAAGTAGTTCTTGAAGTCCTTCCAACCATTGGGAAGTTGCTCAATGATCATAGCAATTTTGAATGACTTGTTCAAAGGCATCCCCTCAGCATGAATTTCATCCAAGATCACTTGGAACTCCTAGACTTGGCTTATCACAATTTTTGAATCTACCATTTTAAAGTCCAAGAACCAGCCAACGACAAATTTCTTTGCCCCGGCATCCTTAGTCCTGTATTTCTTGTCTAGAGATTCCCATAACTCCTTTGCTGAGCTCTTGGCACAAAGCACACTGTGGAGTAAATCTGCCATGTTGTTGAACACATAGTTCCGGCAAAAATGGTCTGTCTGCTTCCATGTGTCAAGTTCCATGACCTTCTGCTTGTCTGGCTTATTCTCTACCACGGTTGGAGGATCCTCGCTCAAAACCTTTGCAAGGTTCAGCGTGGTCAAGTAGAACAACATCTTTTGTTGCCATCTCTTGAAGTTTACCCCAGCAAATTTCTCTAGGCGCTCATGGTGACTGAGCGGTCCTCCTGAAACAGCTAGAGTAACACCAGGGTTGACCATAGAGGTCACAGTTAGGGTTGGCAAGTTAGTTGCCCCGGGGTTCAGATCCCCACCAACATTAGCAGTAGCAACATTATTGGTGACAGTTGCCATTTCTAAAAAATACAATAGAATATCACTTTCTGTGTTTCCAGAAATTAAACTTAACCCTTAGAAAATCCTACAGTTGAAAATGTAATTCAAAACTAGTCTCACCACTTAACCTAGAATTGAACATGGTCAAGAATGTTTTCAGGAAGACTGGAGGGGCTATATCGGTCCCACTTAAAACCCAGTTAACCTTTTGACAAAACTTTCAAGAGCATGTTAACTCCTAGTTCGTGAGAAACAATTTTTAGAATTAAATTTTCCAGAGATGAATTAGGTTAAAACAAACCAATTCCAAACTTACAAGTAATTAAAATAAAATTGCTAACAATTACAAGCAATGTAAAAATTGCTACCACAATACAAGCATATAAAATGCTTTAATATGTCAAGCAAACAACCTTATTTTAAAAATTGGCAAGTAACCACTATTAAAACTCAAGCAACAATGCTTAAATTATATGGTCCATAAATTTTGTTTGTGCAACCCAAATCTATTCATTTGGTTTTTTTTTTTTTTTCATAGGTATTTTTATTTTTGTAAAAAAAGTTAGCAGAAAACCACAACAAAACACAAACAAATAATCTAAGCAAAAAATAAATACAATAAATAATTGAAACCATCTAGCCAACTATTGAATATAAAATTAACCAATGAATTAAAATGCTAGATAAGTTACCAAAACAAAATATAATTTTGTAACTTCACAATTAAATTAAAATTTTAAAATAAAATTTGTAACTCCAAATTAAATTATGACTTTAAAATAAAATTTGTAACTCCAAATTAAGTTATAACTTTAAAATAAATTTTGTTACTCCAAATAAATAAATTATTTTTTTTTAATAGTCATGAGTTATGAATGAAATTAATTCACAATAAACATTTAAACTTATAATTCCAAATAAATAAACTAAATTCAAATATTAATTTACCCAATTAAATTTACACAATATTCATGTACATAAATTTATACAAGTTACAAAACTCTATAATTCCAAAACCTTAAATTAAAATTTAATAGACAAGAGTTATAAGAAATTGTAAATCACAATAAACATGCAATAAACTTGTAAATTATTCTAGTAATTAACATGCAAATAAGTTTATAGCAATTAACATGTAAACAATTCTAGAATAAGAAGGATGTGAAATTGATTTAAATCTAAAAAATAAAAACATGTGAATTAATCTAATCTGTAACCATATTGAACATGATGTTTATACTAAAAACTAATGAGCATGTCAAATAAAATTTAAACACTTGTGAACATGCAAAAAATTCTAGAAATTAATTAACATGCCAAACATGCATAATTTACAAGCAGGAATTCCCAAGGAAACAAAACGGTGGATTCAAAAGATATCAAATTGAATGTCTAAGAAAAAATTTGAAACAGTGAGCAATGGTGAGACAAAAAAAATATAGCATACAAACATGTTCCCTTGTTTATTTATTATTATAATTCCAAACATGCAACAGTAGCCTATATATATATATATATGTATACACCAATTTCTAATCATGACTTTGTTTTGAAATATAAAATTATATAAAGGAAACAATAGCCTATTCATATAACTTAATTGCATTCTGAACAACCAGTGAACTATGTATATAAAATATATAATAGACAACTATTGTACAAACAGTGCACGCAATGAACAGTAGCATGTATACATTCTGATTTCCGGAATTTCAAGAAAGTGTAGAACCATATTACTACCAAACATCATGGATAAATTTGTATTAATTAAACCAGTGAGCCTTCATGCTATAATTCCTAGTGATGTAACACGTTCCTCATTTTATTTATTTATTTTCCAAGTACCAGATGCAAAGTCGAATCATCATACAGTAGAGAAAAATAATCTAGCAAATTAAGATAAATCTATTTGTCCAATTTCATGGAAAAGATATAATTTGTTTTAAGTTTGTTGTACAAATTGTGTGATTAAATATAAATAGATTCATAAATAATTCAATTTGCAAAACATGAAACATGTTGAAAATTACAATACATCATAAGATAAAATAGCAAAGCGAAGCAAATCGAAGCTTGCACTAGGCAGTGTCCTTAAAATAGATTCGCCGCCTCACTAGTTGGGTGCTGGAGGTTATTCAACGTCTGTCTCCCAGGATATAACTGTTGGACTAGCTATATAATGTACTGACTGAATAGCTTCGGGGAACAGAACTTTGCAACACTTTCTCACAGGAAGAAAATAACAAAACTAGAAAACTTTTGAAAGACTAGAATAACAACAATTTCTTGTGTAAAAAGCTGAAGAAGAAGGCGTCATTTTATACACATGGAGGGAGAAAGGAAGAGGTTCCTTTGCAACAAATGCAGGAATTAATTTTGCACAAAACTGATGGGTTTAATTCCATCATCAATGGAGACTAGGTTTTGTGTACATATTCCTGCAGCCTACACATCTGTTTTGGTTCAAAAAAATTAAGATGGGTGGGCTAAGCCCAACCCTTACACTCAAGCCCAAGTCCTAAGATACAAGATCCACGGACCTGGCCCAGTCCGAGCAGGTGGGCGGCGCGCGTGTGGCAATTTTTGCAGAACCAACTTGGATCATAGTCTTGGCCTAAGTCCATTCTTGAAGCATCCATAATTCTCTTCCTTCGAAAAATTTGGATGCCCCAATGGGCTTACACCCTTATGCAAAACATGAGTTTTAAATACCCATCAATGTTTTCCTTTATAATCAATGTGGGATAGAGGTTTTACACCTCTTTCACGAGGCCAACTTAATGAGTCAATTTCTCATTCAAACTTTAATGATTTTTAGTTATTCTTTTTGTGGAGTAAAAATCTCATTACAAAGAATCTAAACCCACTTTACTCCACCTCAATTGAGGATCGACACCCACTTTAATATTGTATTAAAGTCACCAAAAAATCATTATTTTCTAACACTTTTTATACACAATACATGTTTGTGCGTATGCTATACGCAACAAATTTTCTGTGTTGATTTGATTTTGTGTTTTCTCGAATGACCTAATGTACATTCAATCGAATTGACTAACTATATCTTGCAATGGTTTGTTTTGAACGTAGTTGTTGTTGTTGTTTTTTTTTGTTTTTTTTCGAATGCAGTACTCCTGACTATATCACTCCGGATGGTCAATGTATCTCCAATTTGGATTGCGACAAGGTGGAAATGCAGGTCTTGTAGGGGGAAGTGTGCCTGTTTTCGATGAGGTATTATAGTTGTGCCTGCAGTGATCAATAACCTTTCTGTAACCTGATGGCTGTGGTTACTATTAGCTGATTTAGGTGATCAATGCTTTTAAACCAAATTATGTTCATTTAACCAATTTTGAAAAAAAAAGAAAAAAGAAACTTGGTCATTGCCAGCATCCTTGTGTTAGATATGTAGGTAAACGTGTGTAGCCTCAATATTTTGTTGGGTGAAATATGATGTGAAATATGCTGCTTTCCTGTTATTGAAAGCTATATAAGTGTTCCACTTTTAGGTGAATTCCTCTGGAAACTTGATGTAGAATTTGCTGTGTACATTGTTGGTGTGCGAGTTGTGGAACGAAGTATCTTTTTTATTTTTATTTTTCATTAATATTAATTCAGACTAAAGCCTCCTGATTTAAGATGAATTAGAACAATATTGTTACCTTTTGCACGTGCCTGAGATGTGGATGTATTGTGGTAGGTTGTCAAGGTTGCTGCTGCAGAAGGTGCTAAATTTTTAAATAAATGGTTTGTTGGTTGCAATGCAAGCCATGTAGTGTGTGTGAAGGGGCTTCTGTACAAAAATATATTGGCCACTCTAGTAATCTTGTTATAGTAAGTGGTATTCTTCTGCATTTGCATTTTCTTATGAATGAGTATTGTGAATTTGAATTTTGGAGAACAGACGGATTTGGACACATTGAAGATAATTTTGATGTTTGGACTGGTACTGTTATCACTTATCCCACATTATGAAATTTGGCTGATATTTCTATGTTTTTTCTTTCGTCAAACACTTTTTAAATGATAAATGATGTCCCTCAGCCACTGTGAGTTCTGAAAACTGCAAAAGAAAAACATATGCAGAGGCTTGTTCACATGTTCGCTAATATGGCTCGGCAGGTTGGGAAAATGCTTGACAATGCCCAAAATGGAATTTATGGAGAGGTGTCCTCTATTCTTCCTTACTATTTTCCCTTATATATATATAGATGCTATGTGTTTTGATTCATTTGCGATTGTGAGGATGCATTCTTCTAGAGGTTGTGTTTGATTTGTGGTTGAATTAGTTTGTTACTATGTCAGAAAACAAGGTATCCGTATTTTTGGTTTCTTTTTCTTTGAACCAAAAGAAACCATGTCTAATGCTTCCAAAGTTCTAATATTGTCATGCACTCCATATATTTTGAAAAATAAAATGGAAGAGAAGTTTTATTGTTTAAAGTTGGCCAATGTAACTCAAAGCATGAAATAAAACTATATGTCGTTTCACAATCTGTAACTGCTCCAGGTAGGACTGAAAACATTCCAGCTTCCCGTTTTTTGGCACACTCATCTGATGCTCATCGGTATTTCCTGTAGTAATTTTGTTTTCTAATTTATATTTTGGATTGATGTTGCTGTGTAGCGAACCATACAATGTATTTATCAAATATGCCTTGGGATGATTCTGCTGCAGTGAGAAATGTCCCTTAAGCCCCTCAATCTGTAATTGCTCCAGGTAGGATTGACAACATTCCAGCTTCCTGTTTTTTGGCACACTTATCTGGTGCTCATCTATATTTCCTGTAGTAATTTTGTTATCTAATTTATATTTTGGATTGATGTTTCTTCATAGTGAACTCTACAATCTATGTATCACATATGCCTTTGGGATGATTCTACTGCAGTGAGAAATGTCCCTCAACCACCTCAATTTGTGACTGCTCCCGGTAGGATTGACAATATTCCGGCTTCCTATTTTTTGGCACACTTATCTGGTGCTCACCTGTATTTTCCTATAGTAATTTTGTTTCTAATTTATGTTTTGGATTGACGTTGCTGCATAGTGAATCCTACATTGGGGACTCAATAACCTCTGCCATTACCTACTTAAATGCCTAGACCTAGAATATCATGCTTCTGATGGATGTTTCTGTCAACATGACTACCGGTACCACATGGTTGATTGCATTAAAACAGAATATTTCAACACTAAATTTTATGTTATAGATGAGTTGCATATAATTATTTATGAGTCTAGCATTTTCTATTTGTTCAATGCATTTCATATATATATATATATATATTTCTATGTTGTTCTATTTTGAACTAAAAAATGATATGGAGAAAATACATTTTTGTGTACTGTTATAAAGGTTATCCTATCTGGTTTGTTTCATCAACTCTTCGTAATTTTGGAAAGGAAAATATTTTCTTATTTTTGGTAGTTTGATGTTATTCTTACATTACATTAATTTTACATTACACTAGTGTTATTAACCATGTAGTACCAGTAGCCATTAGACTTTAAAAATTATAGTTTTAATGTAACATTAATTTTTAAATGACTTAAGCCTGAGTCGCTAACCTTCTATCAAAATGATTCTAATCTCGATTATTTTAATCCAAGCACACATCTTTGTAAATTTCTTACCTTTATTTTGCCTTTAGCCCAAAATTATTTCTCAAAAAGAGGCAAATTTTGCCTTTGAATTAATTTGTGTTTTCATTTTTCAGGTCAGAAATTATTTGGAGAGATGCAAAATATGGTCAAAGAATTCAAAGACTTTGCGGTTCAAATTTTTTCATTTTTGAATTAATTTGTGTTTTTATTTTTCAGGTCAGAAATTTCTCGAAGAGATGCAAAATATGGTCAAAGAATTAAAGAATTTAGTTTTTTCATTTTTTAATATATGTAATCACAGTTAAAAACTTTTTATTAATTCCTTTGTATATGCTTTTGAACATTTAACTTTCAATTATGAAATATATGATGTTATTTCATTCAATATGTGGTTGTGATTCAAAATATAGTATATAGTGTGTATTATATTCTTTAAATGTGCATACAAAAATAATATTGATTATTCTTCAAATATGTCGAACACTTTTTTTATCACACGCATTAACTGTGATGAGAAATATATATAACATGTGATCTTATCTGATTATTAATCACAAGTTTTATTAGATATTAATTACACTTAAAATCTGTGATCTGAATGTTTATTATCACATGTTTTATTAGTTATTAATCACACTTAAAAGATGTGATCTAAATATTTATTATCACACTCAAAACATGTGATGGAATCATTTTTTAATGACACTTAAAAGATGTGATTAAAAATGACCCTATTTTAATCACACTCCAAAATATCATACTTTAATAAAACTTAAAAGATATGATTAAATAGCATATATCATACAAAAAAAAAAGTGTGATCTATTTATGATTTTCTAGTAGTGTCGTGTCAAAATTTTCAAAAAAAATAAAAATAAAAAATAAAATCACAAATTTAAAAGTACTTGGGGTTGAATTGGGGGACTGAATTCTAAATTTGAAAACCCCTAAATTTGTCATTGGCTACGACCGCTCAAGCAATCGTAAACTGGTAAAAACTAGCTCCCAAATTCCCAATATCTTAGCTATGCGGAAGAAGTTGACAGTTTCTTCAAACCACTCTAGTCGTCTGTTAAGTCATCACAACTTTTTATTTTGTTTTAACCAAGAAGTTAATTTTTTTTTATTTTTTATTTTGAATTGGACCAAGAAATTATTTGTTAGTTATTTATTTCTTTCTTTGTTATTCAACTCATTTTTGCAACAATATATTGTGTTTGCTGTTAGTGTAAGGTTTGTGGATATGTTTTGTTGAACTTTCTTACATAATGATTGTCTAATTTGAAAATTTGTAAACAATTTTCTATTAATTTTTTTTTGGGTAAGTAACAATTTTCTATTAATTAATAATAAAGAAACACATTTTTTTGTCCCAAGGCCCATTATAAACCATTTTATCCAAGAACCTATAAAACTTCATATTTAAAGGCCTCAATGTAAAGGCAAAACAAAAAATATATTGTCCAAAGGTTCAGAAAAAAATAATAAAGTAAAAAATAATCTCCTCCTACAAACGTCCAACCAGAAAAAAATCTTTTTGGCCCCAAAATTTTATTTACAAATAGAAATTTAAATTTTACACAAAAAATAAACTTTAAAAGTTAATGAATATTATTTAAATATAAACGAGTCTCACATTGAGATTTCACTTTAGGCCTCGTTGAGAGTTGGACCGGTCCTGTTTTTTTGAGTACATAGCATTATTATTGTATAAGTTTCAACACTGGAAAATTTAAACATAAGTATAGTATAGAAAATTTCATTTGTAAAACATTTATCTTACCTGATACTATATTTGATACCATCGAGTTGTGCTACTTGCATAGAAATATGCAATAGAGAGAGATGTGAGCCTCACAATAGATTCTGTGCAAGTAAAATTTTCTTGATTTGTGCATTTGTGAATAAACCAAACTGATATAGAAATCTAACATTTTTTTGAACTCTCACCCCTCAACGGCTCCTCAAAAGCTTCCAAATAGGATTGTTGAGCTAAGAGTAGGCATTGAGGGAGAGAATTCAAAGAAAGTTGGATCTCAAAAACCTTCAAAATGGTCCAAATGGAGCATCACCGATCGAGTACAACAATATATACATACATAGAAGCATGCCATGACTATATGATATATATCAAGGTGTTAGAAGCATTTTTTTAAAAAAAACTTTATAAATTTAGAGTAAACTTAAGGCATGTCTCAACAAGAAAATTAATAAAAATTGCAAAGAAATTAACAACAATTGAATCTTGGAATATTTTCGGAGTCCTCAGTGAAACAAAAATTGGCTTGCTTGCACCACAAGTAGCAAATTAAAGCTCCATGTTGGCCATGCTAGCCATCCAACTCTAAATGGAAATTAGGACTTGGGACAATTCTAAATTATGATTGATTAATTGAATCCATAAAAATGAAAAGATCATATTCTATAGGTGGAAAATGAATCCTAGTTATTATGTAGTTAAACTGAAGTCATAATTCGATTAAAAATAAATAAAAAAAGAAAAATAAGAAATTCTTCGAAGAGTCATCCTTGGAGGTAAGTTATGCTGATATAGACAATGTTTGGAGAATGGATAACTTGTCTAGAGATCGATATTTTTTGTTATTGAATAAATATACTGAAATATTATTATTTTTATAGGTTCTATTTTAAATAAAAATCTAAACAAATTAATGGATTAGAGCTGCAGCAGTTCTTTTTATCATTGAATGTTTTTTTGGGTGAATAATTAAATTTTTGGGTGAATATTTTATCATTGAATGTTAAAACTAAGATCAACCCAAACGACTACAATACAAATTTCTTCATATGCTAATTATAAATTATACTGTAAATGAGTTTTCTTTAGAACCCAAATCAAGATATACCTGAAAATAAAACTCTGGATATATATTATGGCATAAAAAACTTCATGATCATCCTTTGAAAAATGGTGAAGAATGTAAAAAGTCACTCAAGAGTAAGCCTTCAATTGCCCTCAAAGACTTCCAACGTTCCACATTGAGACCAATGCTTGGAATATTGGAAGCCTTTGAGGACAATTAGAAACTTCTCTAATCGGTCTGGCAAATAGTAGTACTCATCGAACTCTTCTCTCACCGCCTTACCTTAAACAAGCCAACCTTGGGGGTATATATAGAGATGATCATGATGATACCCCCTTCTCTAGTTGTGTTGGAAACATCACCATCTTACACCACTGTGTTATCTCTTTAGAATAATCGAAGTTTAAGCCATATTAATGTGATTTATTGTTCCATGCGCACTGAATAATTTTTTCTTAAAGTCGTTTAAAAAAACGTTCACCTAGTTTAGTCTCCACTAAGCATATTATATAGAGAGTCAATGCACATTAAAGTATCTCCAACGGTAATAGACATTTTACCTATCCAAACATTACTATAAAGTATATATTTTATTTTGCCTATCAACTTTTTCATGTTTTTATTCCAACCATACTCTTTATTTTAGCTATTCATCCAAATACTATTAACTTTATAGAATGTCACATCATGTAACAAAGATGGAGATAAATGATCCTAATGATTAAATATATTTTGCCTAACCTCTGAAGGCTAGCTACATGTAACTGGTGAATATGAGTTAAGTTAAAATGCCTAATCATATGTCTAGTGCATTGGAGATGAAAAAAGTAAATCATACTAAGTATTTGGACCGACAAGTATTATATGCTTAACGGATTGAAAGAGGAATAAAGAATGATCATTATAAAGGTCAAGAGAATGTCTAATATATATATTTTTTTTCATGAGAATTCAAACTTTGATGGTTACTAGAATTAATTTTCTAATAGGAACAACATATATATATTATTCACTTTACAAGCAAGAAAGGCCACTATGACCTATCCATCTATCTACATAT
Organism: Camellia lanceoleosa; assembly: GCA_025200525.1. NCBI lineage: Eukaryota > Viridiplantae > Streptophyta > Magnoliopsida > Ericales > Theaceae > Camellia > Camellia lanceoleosa. The sequence continues at coordinate 124,129,895 of CM045759.1, read as the reverse complement.
AGTCTAAGAATCCATATCTTAGTTTATATCAAGTTCTCATATAATTTATATATGATAATGTCATGAGTTTATGATTGTGCATTACCATAGTCATAAGTAACGGTTGCAATCTCTGTTATAGAAGTCACGGTTTAAGAGTGTAATCCAAATAGCTTAACTTGAGTGATTTGAGCTTGATTGAGACATGACAGTTGTCTAAGTGGTTCATGTAATTGTTTCTTGAGATAGTGGAGATCAGAAGTTCAAAATTCGAGTCGATGGAATGATTGTGACCATTTTATTGTAATATAACTTACTAACATTTTATCGTATTGCAAAAAAGAAAAAAAGGCTTGAACTTGACTGATCAATTTGAAATTTATGTTTGAAAAAAAAAGGGGTACATTTTTTGTTTGGAAATTCAGCCTTAGGGCAAGCTGGCTATTTGGTCATATTTAAAATTTTTAAGCACAATACAGCATATCCTGGCCCAAGTTGGCTCAGGACTATTGGCTTTTGTGGCAACCCTGATTGTGGACCCACCTATATATGAACAAAGGACAAAGAGATAACATGGCCCACAAAATTTTCTTCCACTAAGATATATATATACTTTTATGTAGGTGAAGTGTAAGGTTTGTGATTTTACTTTGTGTTGCCTTTGTTAAATTCATTATATTTTATGTTATTGGACATTGTTGTGTTATTCTATTATTTGTAGATGTGTATAGACTATAGTTGACATCTATACATCCAAAAATGAGACCATGTTTTTTGCATAGTGTTCTTAATTTTCTTTCCATATCAAACCTCTCATTGTATAAGTAAAATGATTACTTGCTTATAATTTGGGGAAAATAGAACCTTTAGGATCCATTTCAACCATATTTAAAAAAAAAAAAAATAATAATAATAAAGTAAAATGGGAGAAGAAATAATTGCATCAATTTTGACTTAAAGTTGGGTATTATACCCAACAAGATATTATCTTATCTACTATGAAAGCTTCACAGAGCTGTTGTTCAGTTCCCCTAGGATATGGAGCGTGGCATCACAAGATAATTATGATCAGCAGTGCTACGTTTCAGGAAAAAAAAATCAGGAAAAGCTTCAGGAAATGGAGGAAGAGGAGGAGGAGGAGGAGATGAGGAGGAGGAGGAGGGGAGGATGAGGAGGAACTGGAGGGGGCCATAAAAATGGAGGGAGACGGAGGTGGGGGTGAGGCGGGCGGAGGCGAGGGCTGGAGGCGGGCAGCCGACGGCTGAGCAATCGGCCGACGGTGGACGATCGGCCACCGAGTTCCTCCTCCTCCTCCTCCTCCCCTCCCCTCCTTCACCTCCTCCTTCTCCTCCTCCTCCTCCTCCATTTTCTCATTTTCCTGAAGGTTTTTCTATTTTCTTTTTCCTGAAGCCTAATCTTTTTGAATTATGATTGATGAATGTGTGGGTGTTACCATTTTATATTAAATTTGAAAAAGAAAAAAAACAAAAAAACAAAAATAGAACCTTAAGAATCCATGTCAACTAGATTTTAAATAAATTAAAAAAATAAATAAAAGAAGAAGATTGGGAGAAGAAAAAATTGCAGGTGAAACTTAAACTCAGGCATTATATCCAACAAGAGATTATTTTGTCTATGAAGCCAATCTTTGATATGATATTCAGTACCCTAGGATATAACCCAGTAGTACCACAAGATGATTATGATTGATGAATATTGTGGATAGGAAAATTTTACATCCTTTTAATTTATTATCTTTAAGCCACTTCTAATGATGTGGTATTGAAATTAGATCCCATATGATAAAATGTTTGACAAATTAAAATTTACTTATTAGACACATTATTAGAGGTGATTTTTAAAAGTGATAAATTAGATGTCCCAAATACTTTTCTTGTGGATATCACCATTTTAAACAACATAAGATAGTGACATTTTATTATTAGTTTGTGGTACCTAGTGCCATGAATAATTTTTGGCCCAGTGGACAAGTTCTCTTTTATGCTTTTTTGTTGACTTTCCAAAGACTTGTGTTATTTATGGGATCCTAAAATTAACTGCAAATTTAAAAACAAAATTTACACATCAGTTGTAAATTTTATAAATTTTAATAATTAAAATTAATTTTTTTTATTTATCTATAAATATTTTTTCAAAATACCGCGGAGTTGTAATTCCCCTATTAATTATACAAGTGGGGACTAGACATTGAAGCTTCAATTTAATTCTGTTTGCCATTGCATTGATCCTCATATTTTTGCATGATGGATTTACAACTCAAGACAAGACATCAACAAATGTGTGCAACTCCAACTCCTGTTAAAAAAAAATTTTAATTTTAAATTTTAAATAAATAAATAAAAATAGCTTTCACACCTTATCTGTAGGGAAGGAATCAAATGCCTAGGGGGCTCTCACTATGTGCATTTTAATGGTAGCATAGCAACTTCCCATTTTTAATAGATAATTTTAAGCATAATTTAGTTGGATATCAATCAGGAATGGATTCTCAAAGACAGAGAGGACATCCACCTTATTGACCTCTGGTGTTTGGAATTAGTCAATATATATTCTCTCTCTCTCTCTCTATATATATATATATGTAGATATAGATATCCCTTTATTTATTCTCCATGCATGTCAAAATGTAAGCAATAAGATGAACAGGAAGTGTCTGGAGATTTATGAGAATCACTCCCACAATGTGCATTATACACAATAGAATATAGTATGTATGCAGAATGGAAAGCGCTATTATGATTCCATTCATTTTAAGCATGTGTGGGTGTACATGGGTCGAATTAGTCACGTGATGTGCCACGTCATTGCCATGTCACTTCAATCCCACGGCTTGTGTCATGCTCCAATCTTGAGAAGTGACACGTGGACGACTCTAGAGGCACTTCCCAGTCTGCTATTGCCTAATTGAATTCAAGGTTCTTTACAATCAATTGGCTCAAGCACATCAAATTGAACTTACATTAGGGTTCAATACTAATGGTTGATTTAACTCTTTCATCTGAACTCAATTTTGAGATGTTTCTTCAATGTTCAATGTCCATGGTTTTAAGAGCTTGGGCATTTTAAAAATCAGTAGCAACAGCCTGATCGAAGGTGCTCCTGACGTGCTGGCACACGAGCATCAGGTCCTGGCAAGCGTCTTTCAATAACTTGCTCGCTGGATCACCTGTAAAATTTTAAGCAACGGCCACAAAATAAAAAAGATAAGAAAAATATAGAGAAGTAGGAGAGTAGGAAGTTACAATATAGAGATTGCTACTTCAAAGGCCCATTCTTCAAGGATCAAGACCAACAGTAATGAGCAGCGAATGAGAATGCAACCCAAGCAGCTAGAAAGCTGGACACTCCAAACTAGGTACCGTGTGCAACGCATACTGGACACTGACACGCGGTGGACATGTGTGTTAATTTTTTATTATTATTTATTTGTAGGATACGTTGAAGACACTTCAGGGATGTACGTGTCTCGTGTTTGGATAAATCTCAGAATAACAAAGTTATTTATTTGGGTCAAAATAAAATATATGAAAGCAAAGAAAATAAGTGAGGAAAAAAAAAAAAAAACAAAAAACCCCTATATATACATCAACCCCTTTTATATACCCTAACTTTATATTAATATACATAACAACTAAAAATATATAATTTTTTCCATATTCGCGTGGTGTTTCTGTACCCATATCCATGCTTCTTAGGCGTAGTTTCCAGCTTCATGTGGTCAAAAGTTATCAACAAATAGACTTTGCATTGATTTTAGATGAGACACTTGGCTTGTACAATAACACATCAAACAGGTCCAGAGCATTATTCAAGGTAAATGAAAGAATTAATTTCCTAGTGTCAAATCCTATTCTAAGATAGGACGCTGATATACTATGCTACAGTTATGTGAAACCACTGTTTCGACAATCACTAGAAAGCCCTCGAGTGTCATTAATGATTTAGCTCTCCCATTTTTGGACTGACCAACCCAAATTGTAGAGCTGGCAGATATTCAAATTACTCATTTAACCTAAAATATAAACAACAATGATTGAAACCATTTTTTTTTTGGAGACCCCCACAACTTCCTTCGGATCTTCACTATTGATGGTGTGGGCCTCGTACATATATGAGTGGGTCTCACACATAATGAAGATCTAAAGAGAATTGTGGAGGTTTTCCAAAAAATTGGGGGGCATTTTTCAAATGCAAAACCAGCTGACCTGGATGGAGAAACTTCTTCTGACATTAGCAAGGTTTCTCTGTTTGGTTTTGGAGTTTTCATAAGCGGCTTTTAAATTTTCAATTCATATCATTTTGTTTTTAGTGAATTTTTTTAAAAAATATATTTTGATCATATTTTCTTTACAATTTAGATCCAATTAATCCAGATACACTTGAAAAGTATAATTTTGTGATTTTTTTTTTAAATTCACTAAATCCAAAAGAATACAAAAATTCAATACATTTTTATATTTTTTGAATTTAAAAAAAAAAATTTCTCCAGTATTTTACTTTTTAAGTACGTATAGATTAGATCTATCTAAAAATATAAAAAAAATAAAAATTGACCAAAATAATAAAAAAATTTCACTAAAATAAAAAATAAAAAAATAAAAAATGAATATTCAAAAACTATTTTTGAAAACTCCAAACCAAACAAAGTTAATAAGGAAATTAATTAGGATCAAGATGCATAAATTGAACATTTTTTTGTTGGCTTTAGCAACAGAGAAGTTTGTCATTAGATTTCAAGAGTCGTCATGCCAAGGTAAAAATGCAATTCAAAATAGACTCGAACATCTGAAGGATGAGGTATGCTGTACCCGCAGAATGAAATAAAGAAATTAAACACAAATCATTATGGATACATAAACAACATAACAAATTTAAAAAAAAAAAAAAAGAAAAAGAAAAAAAAAGGAAGAAGTTATGTAGGAAGAAAAACAAACAGACATTTAAAAAAATAAAAATTTACTAACTCATCTGGAGCTATTAGTGTCTTTTAAACAATTCATACATATTAAGGATGGACCAAGTCTGGTCTCCCACTTGGCCTGCACCCTTTAACAATTTACTTCAATTTCAACTCTTAGAATCACTGTAGTCTATGAATATGAGTATTTTGACAAACATGTACCCATGTCGAGTATTTACCGACATATAATACTTCTGTATATGTACCAGTTATATGAAATACGTACCTAAATTTTTTCTTTTTCATTTTTGGCATACCCAGACGTACCTAATATATACCCAAGTCGTACCATATCTTGGTCAAAATAATATTTTCTTCTACTACATTAACAAAATTCATTTCACTAGACTTCTGAGAGGGAGATTTGCGCCGAAGAGATACGACCAACCTACGTAACGCGGGTGTGACGAACCTCACGGTGCCGAGCTGCTTTCTCAGCGGGCGCGGTTCTCCGGCCTGTCGTGCACGACCAAGGTAGATTGACCGACTAGGCGTAGAGTAAGGCCTGGCCGAGCTATGACTTGGCAGACATTCGGCTGGACGCGCAACCGAGCTAGTGGCAGTCCAGAATGAATCCAGGCTGAGAAGAGGACCAGCACGCTTCACCTTCAGTTAACCCGGAAGGAGTATGGACCGGGATGGTGGTCAGCGTGCGCCCGTCCGGTTAGCTCGGAAGCTCGGTAGTGTTATCTGTGGTTGTGATTTTCTCCGAGGAATAGGCCGGTTGTGGTATTCCGGTCAAGTGTGCCATTTGGGCCAATGGCGTGATGGAGAGGAAATCTGCTCCAGGCACGCGTCAATATCGTGTGGCAGTTTTACACATACTATTTGGGGGTTTTTGGCCTTTAAACGTGTAAGATGGTGGGAGGCAAGCATTGCCACCTGTCCAGGGAAAGACAGTAGAGGTAGTGCGCGCACAATCCTGAGGCTGCATGGCCAGCTTAGAAATAGGAATGGAAGATGAACGTTAGAGATATGCAATCCGAACGACTCTCTCTCTCTAAACAATATTCTTCTTCCCCAAGTGATCTGACTTGATCGTCGGAGGGTCTATCCGGCGACCCACTGCCGGGCAGCTCACCGTTTCTCTGTTTCCAGGTTAGACGCCGTCACGCGAAGCTTGAGTTCAAGGAGTACAGAAAGCACTGGATATTTTTCCCCCGTACAATTGGCGTCGTCTGTGGGAAGTCTTTGATACTCACACCTTGCTCTTCAAGCTTCTTCGACCATTTCCATGGCCAACAACGACGAAACTCCGTTGTCCATCGTTGATGGTGTCACTCCTGAGTCTGTCCGACGGAGAGAAGGCCCCCCGAATGTTCCAGCTATGGCGGGCCTAGAGACTTTTTCGCGAGGTGCGCGAGACAAACGTGGGAGGAGTACTGATCGCTCGAAGAGTCCAGAGGGTCGTCGGCGGCGGGGGGAGTCTTGTGCGCAGCGCTTGGAGCACAAACTCAAAGACCAAGACGCCCTCATTCGCAAGATGGCGGCTGAGATGGAGATGCTAAAACGCCAGATTAAGGGGAAGGGTGTTACTGGAGAGGGCAACCTCAGTGAGCGCACCCCGTTTCCTCGTTCTAGCTGTCGCCGCCAAGGAAGGACGCACTCTCCCTTTATCACCAGAAACTATGGGGTTGGGGATTTTGACCCAAGGGAGGGCAGGTCCCTCACTCGCGACAGCACCTACCACCCCTCGCGCCCGTCGTCGACGTCGTGATACTCTTTCTTCACCCGTTCCAGAGACCTGAGGGATGTGTTGGAGGAGAGGGCGCGCCGTCGAGAGGCTCAGAGAGTGCCGGCGTTGCAGAGGTTGAGCACCCAAGTTCGTTGTAGCGAAGAAGTGGCAATGCCAGCGCCCAGGGTGATGGCCCATGTACTAGTGGACAAAGAGCTGGCGAGACTTACAGCCACGCCGTTGTCTCTAGAAATCGAGAGTACACCACTCCCTGCCGGATTCCACCAGCCTAAGTTCACCTTGTACGACGGCAAGACGAATTCGTACATGTACGTGAGCCATTACCGACAAGTAATGGCTGGCCACCGGTGCAATGACGCCTTGATGTGCCTCATATTTCTAGCAAGCTTGGGAGAACTGGGCCGGAAATGGTTCGAAAGGTTTCCAGAGGGGAGTATCGGGGGGTGGCAGCAACTAGCGGAAGCCTTCGTCACCAGATTCAAAACCAACACTCGAACACCAAAGGAGGTCGACCATCTCCTGGGCATCAAGATGGAATCTGGAGGTTCATTGAAGGCGTACAATGCAAGGTACTGGGAAACTTACAACGAGATCTTCGACTGCCCTACCAATCTGGCGATCACTCAATACAAGCGGGGTCTCCCAGTCGGACATAGGCTATGAGATTCGCTCACAATGCACCAGCCCACAACCATGGAGTCCTTGATACAGCGGATCAATGAGCACATTCGTGTGAAGGATGAAGCCGCCTCCGCGACCGAGAAGGCTAACCCGGTCGCGGTGGACAGAAGAGTGGCGGGGAAAGTTCACTCGGTCGGGCAGGAGGACAACCGCCCAAACGACCGATCAAAAGATCAACGTCGTGGCCCAAACCGCGACGATAGAAACAAAGATCATAGAAATGACCGAGCTAACGCCCCCCGTGATGAAGAGGAGGACGCCAAGAGGAAGTTGAAGGCGCGAACGGTTATCACCACGGTCTTCAAAATTCCTATTTACCGTATACTGAGTCAAATCCGGAGTGAACCCTTCCTCCACTGGCTGGCCAAGTTGGGGAGTACACAGAGAGGCTTTAACTCAAGGTATCGATGCACCTTCCATGAAGAACGAGGGCACCGAACGGAGGACTGCTTGCCGTTCAAACAATACTTGGAGGAGCTGGTGGTGGCGGGGCACCTTGACCAATACATAGATAGGGATATGAAGGCCGCGCCACCAGGACAAATCGAGACCAATGGCCTAGCCGCTCTGGAGGCAGCGCTCCAAGGCGTAATCAATGTTATCCAAGGCATCATCGAACCGGCAAGGGTCTGCGAGCTATAAGGGATGATTAAAAAGGTCGAGCACATGAGGGAAGTGCTCTCGGTTCAGCCTGCTGTGAAGAAAGGGAAGACCGAGGAGAAGGACATCCTTACCTTTTCAAGCAAAGACTTGGAGAGGATTCAGATGCCCCACAATGACGCACTAGTGGTAACTCTTCGCGTCAAGGATTTCGACATCAAGAGGATCTTGATCGACTAGGGGAGTTCGGTCGAAATCATGTACTATGACGCATTCAAGCAGATGAAGCTGGAGGACAAGAACTTGGCCCCTGCGACGTCTCCTTTGGTAGGCTTTAACTCTCAGCCAGAGTGGCCGATGGGGAAGATCATATTGCCGGTCAAAGAGGGTTCGGTTATAAAACAAGTAGAGTTCTAGGTGCTCAAAGTCCCATCCACCTACAACTTAATTCTAGGCAGGGGCTGGTTGCACGCCATGCAAGCAGTAGTATCGGCCTACCACCAGGTTCTGCACTTCCCCGCGCCAACCGGGCAAATAAAGGAAGTTTGGGGAGCCCAGGTAATGGCGAAACAGTGCTTTGTTGCGGTAAACGGCAGCCGGGCTGCCAAAGTATTCGTTCAAATGATAGAGGGACCGGAAGGGAAGGAAGTCCTGGAAGACGTAAGAAGGAAGACTGAGGAAAAATCGGTCGAGGATTTGGTAGAGGTGCGAATTGATGAGAACGATCCAACAAAGTTCTTCCTTTTGGGCTCATCCCTATCCAGCGCCGAGCGACATGAGTACATTGACTTTCTGATCTCCAATATGGAAGCCTTTGCGTGGACGCCTTACGATATGCCTGACGTCGACCCAAGCTTCATTTACCATCAGTTGAATGTCTTCCCCAATGCACGGCCGGTCATCCAAAAGACACGCCGCTCAGCCTTGCACCATGCCGAGGTAGTGGCAGAAGAAGTGAAGAACTTATTGGAAGCTGGGACTATAGAGGAAGTGCAATACCTTCGATGGATATCCAACACGGTAGTTGTTCCGAAAAAGAATGGCAAATGGCGAGTCTACGTTGACTACAAGATGGTCAATCGTGCATGCCCAAAGGATAGCTTTCCCTTCCCTCGAATTGACCAGCTGGTGGACTTGACCATTGGCCATCAGAGGTTTAGCTTCCTGGATGCATATCGCCGCTACCACCAGATAGCCATGTATGAACCGGACCGAGAGATCACATCATTCACTACCCTTAGAGGCCTGTATTGTTATAAAGTCATGCCGTTTGGACTGAAGAACGCCGGGGCAACTTTTCAAAAGATGGTGACAAAGATGTTCGCTCCCCTTTTAGGCCGCACCATGGAAGCCTACATCGATGATATGGTGGTAAAAAGTAAGGAGAAGTCTCAACACCTCACTGACCTAGCAGAGATGTTTGCTACGCTCAAACACCACAAGCTTCGTCTGAATGCCTTCAAGTGTGCCTTCGGGATAGGCACCGGGAAGTTTCTGGGTTTTCTGGTCACAAACCGAGGGATCGAAGCCAATCCATCCCAAATCAAGGCTATACAAGAGCTGGAGCGACCAAACTCCACGAAAGACGTGCAATATCTTGCCGGGATGGCAGCCGCGTTGAACAGATTTATAAGCCGGTCTTCAGATCGTTGCAGGCCCTTTTTCAAAACTTTGAAGGCCAAGTTCTTCTGGGACGACGAGTGTGACCGTGCATTGGCGGATCTAAAAGTGTACCTTTCCTCAGCCCCTGTCTTAGTCATACCTCAGCCGGCGCGAAGAGTTGTATCTCTACTTGGCTGTCTCTCAACAAGTGGTGAGCGTGGTATTGGTCCGTGCTGAAGGAACACAGCATCTCCTCATCTTCTATGTGAGCAAGACTCTGCTCCCGGCTGAGATGAGATATCTTCCGCTGGAAAAATTAGCGCTGGCCCTGATGATGGCATCGAGAAAGCTGGCGCACTATTTTCATGCCCATACAATAGTTGTGCTAACCGAGTTCCCGCTCAAGGTGCTCTCTGAGAAGGCTGACTTTACTGGGTGAATTTTGAAATGGGCCGTGGAATTGGGACAATACGACATCAAGTTCCGCCTGCACACCGCAATCAAGGCTCAAGCTCTGGCAGACTTTGTAGCGGAATTTGCCCCTAAAACGCATCCAGTTTGCTGATTGATTTGGCTGGTGCAGATTTGGCACAGCCCATGGTTCAGGCAATAGAGACAAGTGTTGGCTCACAAGTGGAAGAAGGGCAAAGGGCGACCGAACTAGCAAAGTCGGATAACTTACTAGAAGACGAACCCAACCAAGACAAGGAAAGAGACCAGAATGAGCCGATCAGAGACTTGGAGTTGAGAAGCTCGCAAAACCTGTCTGATTGCTAGAAGTTGTTCATTGGCGAGATGTGGAAGCTCTTCGTCGATGGGGCCTCCAACAGCCATGGCGCCAGGCTGGGTATCGTGTTGACTTCCCCAGACGGGCTACTCATCGAACAAGCAATTACGCTCGGCTTCCCAGCGTCCAACAATGAAGCGAAATATGAGGTCCTCCTTGCCGAACTAAGGAGTGCATTGAGGATGAAGGCGTCGACTCTCATGGTATTCAGCGACTCCAAGTTGGTGGTCAATCAGGTCTCAGGAGAGTATGAGGCAAGGGATGAAAAAATGGCCAAATATCAGGCGCTGGTACGCGCAGAAATCAAGAAGTTCGCCACAATAAGGATGGAACAAATCAACCGTGAAGAAAACAACACGGCTGACGAACTAGCCAGCCTTTCATCTTCGCAGACATCTTTTCCTAATCCCTTAATGATAGAGTTTTTACCTCGGCCAAGTATTGAGGAACCGAAAGTGCCCGAGGTACTCAGCACCGACTTGGGACCTTCTTGGATGGACCCCATCATCGCCTTCCTAAACGATCGAATTCTTCCAGAGGAAAAGAAGGCGGCCAACAAGATCCGAGCTAAGTCAGAGCGGTTTTGGCTCTCTCCATCCGGAGCCTTATACAAGAAGTCTTTTACCGGGCCATATCTGAAGTGTGTCCACCCCGCTAAGGTGGAAGCTTTCCTCTATGAGATCCATGAAGGCATCTGTGGAAGCCATATTGGGGGCAGATCTTTGGCTTACTGAGCAATTTCCCAAGGTTACTGGTGGCCATGCATGCAGGCGGACGCTCAGAAATACGTTTGCCGGTGTGAAAAGTGTCAGAAATTTGCTCACCAAATCCACCAGCCAGCTAGAGAGTTGCTCCCCCTCACAAGTCCCTGGCCGTTCGCGTTCTGGGGATTAGATATTGTTGGACCGCTCCCAGCAGCTCCGGGCAATCGTAAATTCTTCATCACCGCTACCGACTACTTCACTAAGTGGGTTGAGGTTGAGCCATTGGCAACCATAAAGGAAAAAGATGTGAAGAAGTTTGTTTGGCAAAATGTTATCACTCGCTTCGGTATACCAAAGGCCCTCATCTCGGATAATGGCACTCAATTCGATGGGAAACTCTTTCGTGGATTTTGCGAGGAGTTAAAGATCGAGTTCTACAATTCAACGCCGGCTTATCCCCAGTCAAATGGTTAAGCGGAGGCCTCAAACAAGACCATCCTGGACGGACTGAAGAAGCGGCTTGAAAAGCCAAAGGGAAGTGGATTGAAGAACTCTCTAATGTGCTTTGGGCATACCGCACTACGCCAAGGCGATCGACGAGGGAGACACCATTCGCCTTGGCCTACGGCATGGAAGCTGTTATCTCGCTGGAAATTGGTATGCCAACCATCCGGTCTGAGAGTTTCCAGCCAGATCTGAATAATGAAGCAGTGGCATTGGAGCTTGACCTAGTCAAGGAAAGAAGGGAACGAGCTTTGATCCACATAGCGGCCTATCAGCAAGAACTCTCCAAGAAATACAACAAGGTTGTGCACCCCAGGCTGTTCAAAATTGGGGACTGGGTCTTAAGAAAGGTGATGGGCAATACGGTGGCCCCTAGCGAAGGAAAGCTCGGTGCAAATTGGAAGGGGCCATACAAGGTGACTGGCCTAGCAGGCAAAAGGGCATACCATCTGGAAGACTTAGATGGTAAAGCTATCCCTAGACCATGGAATGCAACCAACCTTAAGATTTTCTACTTTTGAAATGATTTTTGTTACATAGCCTTTTGAACTTTAAGCCTTCTGGCATTCGATGTAAGGATAGCACTGCTCTTTGTAATGAAAAATGTCTTTACCTTTTGTTTATACTGTGTCTTCTTATACAATGACATTTGCAAGGATATTGGGCCTCTGAGGATACTAGGGGCAAGGAGACCAAACAGAGAGGGGCCGAACTGATCTCCACTCGCCAGTATAGAAACAGACCGCACAAATAGTTGGTGTATTGTCCAGCGAAATAATTGGTGTATTGTCCAATTTGCATTAGGGTCGAGCTAATTTTTGCTCGCCCAATTGAGATGTTGGCGTCATGACCAACTTAAATGAAATATTGGTGTTTTGACCAATCTGTAGGCCAAGCTGATTTTGCTCGGCCAAATTGAAATGTTGGCGATTTGTCCAATTTCTTTCAGGGCCGAGCTAATTTTTGCCCGCCCGAAAAGAAGACTTTGCGTGTTATCAAACCCAGAAGGGCTGAGTTGATTTTTGATCGACCTAAATGACATGTTGGGCGTTTGTAAAATCTCTAAGGGCTGAGATGATTTAGCTTGGCCACTTGAAGTGTTGATGCCTTGAACGCCGAGCTGATTTCGCTCGGTCACTTCGACATATTAATGTTTTATCGCACCTACAAGGTCCGAGCTAAATTTTTGCTCGCCCAAATCTAGGTGTTCGCACAGTGCCCAATTTATGGAGCCGAGCTGATTTTAGCTCGGCCAAATGAAATAGCGATTGCATCCAAAAAATTGAAGGAATTTTGATTTTAGCTTGGCATATTGCGCGTCATAGTCGACCTACCAGTTGTGATTCATGAACATTTGAATGAAGAAATTTTGCACATTGCAACCGAACAGAAATAGATGATCAACGAGCAAAAAGTTAAAGTTTTCGTTGATAAAGGAAATTGCATTACAAAGGGGGGGCCAAGCCTGGTTACATTCAAGAACAAAAGAAGAAACAAAAACAAAGCAGAAAATAGAAGGGGACACATCAATCTGACTCAAGGTCAACTATCTGCTCGGCGACCTCAACCGTCTGCTCGGGCAAGCCCTCCTTGGCCTCATCGTCAGCGCCTTCCACCGCAACGACCTCCCGCTCGGCCACTTCATCTTCAGCCCTGTCAGAGGCTTCAGAAGAAGTTTGATCGGCAGGTTGTGCGGCTACATCCTCTTTCTCGGTTGCTTTCTTCGCCTCTTCGATGAGCTTTTTTTGCGCGGCGCTGGCGTAGGCTTGCATGTAGGGTGGTATGAAGGCAGCAGGTGGATTTTGAAACATCTCAGCATCTTGACCAAGGCCAACTTTTTCCACGGCAGCTTTCCAACCGCACTGGAAGAAGATGTCCTTGGTCGTCTGCACCTGCCGTTCATAAGTTTTTTCGCCTTGGGCATACCCCCAATCTTCGGCGTCGTCAACTGCCTTATCCTTCTCTTCTTTGTGGGCATTGCGAAGCTTACGCAGCTCGGCGAGGTACCGAGCCTTCGTCAGCCTCACAGCCCGTTGTTTGTCTTCTTCAGCTCGGGTTAATTTCTGGCTTAGCGTATCGTGCTCGGCCTCGATCGCCTCTTGCACGGCCTTCAGCTTGGCTAACTCGGCCTTGTTGTCAGAAATGGCATCCCTTAGGCTCTGCTGCACGACGATCATTCGCTCATGGGCTAGATAGTTCTTTTGCGCGGCCTGAAAACAAATTAAGATAGTCAGAAGATGAAACTGAGCAAAAACATAAACAAAAGCGACTGACAACTTACCAGCACTATTGATTTCGCTGCCGAACGGAGAACCTTCAGATCGGATAGCTCATCATGCTTCTTCATGTCGGCGGGCAGGATCAACCCCTTGGTCATATGAAAACCGAGTGAGTAGTCCTTGTCCACGTAAACAGAATTTTCCGCAGAGACAGCCCAGCCCTTGTACTTGAATTCGAGCGACCAGACCGGGGGGCACTTGGGCTCTTGGATGGCCCGCTAACTGGTCGCTCGGTCTGGTCCCCCAAGTCTGTCGAAGCCTGCTCGGTGGAGTCCTCGTCTCCCAGATGTTGTCCAGCCTGATCTTTCCTCGGCCGCTTCTTCGACCGGCCAGCTGCTTGTTCGCTGGCAAGAGCCAGCACAGCCCCCTCCTTTTGTGCAACCGGAGCGGAGAAAGTCCCCCCAGATGCCTCAGGCGGCTGGGAGTCGCTCGGTTCACCAGTGATCATCAATTTGATTGCCTGGATTTTGGCCATTTCCTGCTCGGTGGTGAGAGGGACAAGTTTAATCGACAGAAGATTTGGATCTGGTTCTGGAGAGGACGCACGAAGAAAGTCAGTCACCCTACTCTTGCGCGGTGCTGTGTAGTGGTAGGTCGGTTCGAAGCCGAACAGTTTCGGTGATTCTCGCTCCTCGGCAGGATGACGCAGCAGAACTGATGGCCTCCTGGTTAGCACGGTAGTAGTCTTCTGCCAAGTGCTTGTAATCTACAAAAAGAAGACAAGTGTTAGATCGGTATAGAGAGAAACTAATGCAGAAAGAAGATAACGCGGTTCGCCGAGCTACTTACCAGCGCTCCCAAAATCTTTCCTAATGTACCAGCCCGGTATGGGCGCTTCGGTGTCCTCGTAGTGACCGAACACCCACAAGAAGTCATCGTCATTTGTCTCCTTATCTGGGTTACCCTCTATGAGTTTTGCTCGGCTCTTCTTGACCTTCAGGTACCAGCAAAACCCACCCTTATTTTTACTAAGGTTGTGTTGGTGAAATATCTCGGCAAGACCGAGATTTAAATCGAGCCTCTTATTTAGCTCGGCCACACCATTTATTATCTTGTAAGTGTTGTTAGAGACCTGTGTGGGGCAAAGCCTTGTCTGCCTCAAAAATTCGCAGATCAAGGGCTGGACCGAGAAGCAAAGCCCTCCCTCCACTATGGATACGACCGTGAAGGGGCACCGGTCTAGGTCGCCCCATGGGGTATCTCCCTTCTTGGCCAGCTCTAAATGGACATCATCTGGAATGCTATACTCCCTACGGAACTCGGCCAGTGCACCGAGAGAGCTCACCATGAACCAGTACTTCCCCATCTATCCCGGTTTTATTTATTGGGTAATTTAGCTTGTATCTCAGTGGAAAATTTTGTGTGTTTGCTCAGACTTTGAGCTCCACCAGTGGTAGTGCTGAAGGGGCCTGGTCGGTTCCAGTTTGTTTTGCATTGTTAAAAAATAAGCCCAAGGGTTGGCGCAAAATAAATTGCACGGCTTCTATGTGGAATTTCTAGCTCGGTCAGAGGCCTCTGTTGTATCTGACCGGTCAGACCCCCTACGTCGGCTCAACTATCTTGCTGATTTGGCTTTTCCTAGTTCGGTTCCAGTTTTCAGCTCGGTTAGTGCACCAAAGGGAGACCACAAACAAGTTTTTGCTCGGTTAAACCCTATTTGTGGATCTAAAAAACAGATTTAGCTCGGTCTTACCCAGGGTTTAGGAAGATCATCCTAAGTTCAAAGTTCATGCATTTACAGTCGAAGAAACAAGGGGCATGGGAACCCCATTTGCTTCTCCAGTTCTAGTTTTCCCTAGGGTGTGTCGATACTACCCCATGGAGGGGGTACTGATAGGATTCTAACAGTCCTAAGCAAGAACACCAAGAACAAGGATGAAAAACTTGAAGAACATAGATAGAAAATATATGGGAGGAGTGGAAAAGCTTACCAATATCAAGAGCCAAACGGAGTTCAGCCTCACGAACTTGATTGCAACTTCGGAGGGAGCGTAGATGAAGCAGAAAGGCAGCAACGGGCGAAGAAGCTTGGAGTGTTGAGGGCTAGGGATTTGGCTTGAAGGAGGAGATGAATAGTGTTAGTGCAAATGACCCTTCGTTTGTGCATAAGAAAGGGGGAAAAAACCAAACGACTGCGCCCTTTGAATTTCGCGCATGAAAAGGCAGCTTTGGGATTGCACGGGGCCAACAGGATGAAGCCACGTGGCATCGAAAGGACGGCTGTCAGTACGGTTGTACGACTCTTGATAAGACTATTGGCACTATTCGAAGGCCGACCTATTGATGTAGCTCCGCCATGGCGGTAACCGCGGTCACGCTCGGTTTGATACTGGCACAGCTTGGTGACCGATCAAAATAAGATAACTCGGTCATGGCAGTAATCCCAATCACGCTCAACTCGGATGGGATTAAAGGACAATTGAGAGGGAGATTTGCGCCGAAGAGATACGACCGACCTATGTAACGCGGGTGTGACGGACCTCACGGCACCGAGTTGCTTTCTCAGTGGGCGCGGTTCTCCGGCCTATCGTGCACGACCAAGGTAGATTGACCGACCAAGCGTGGAGTAAGGCCTGGCCGAGCTATGACTTGGTAGACATTCGGCTGGACGCGCAACCGAGCTAGTGGCAGTCCAGAATGAATCCAGGCCGAGAAGGGAACCGGCACGCTTCACCTTCAGTTAACCCGGAAGGAGTATAGACCGAGATGGTGGTCGGCGTGCGCCCGGCCGGTTAGCTCGGAAGCTCGGTAGTGTTATTTGTGGTTGTGATTTTCTCCGAGGAATATGCCGGTTGTGGTATTTCGGTCAAGTGTGCCACTTGGGCCAATGGCGTGATGGAGAGGAAATCTGCTCCAGGCACGCGTCAATACTGTTTGGCAGTTTTACACGTACTATTTGGAGGGTTTTTGGCATTTACATGTGTAAGGTGGTGGGAGGCGAGCATTGCTACCTGTCTAGAGAATGACAGTAGAGGTAGTGCGCGCACAATCCTGAGGTTGCATGGCCAGCCTAGAAATAGGAATGGAAGATGAACGTTAGAGGTATGCAATCTGAACGACTCTCTCTCTCTCTAAACAATATTCTTCTTCCCCAAGTGATCTGACTTGATCGTCGGAGGGTCTATCCGGCAACCCACCGCCGGGCAGCTCACCGTTTCTTTGTTTCCAAGTTTGACGCTGTCACGCGAAGCTTGAGTTCAAGGAGTACGGAAAGCACTGGATATTTTGCCCCCGTACAACTTCCCTTTTATTTTTAATTTTATGCTTAACATGATTTTAAAATTAAGTTATGGCTTGTAAGTTATTTATAATGACAATTTGGTGGCATTAAATGTTAATTATATGTTGGGTCTTAACAAATTAAATCATTTAATCAATTTTTGTATTACTCAAAATTAAAAATAAATATTTTTTTATAAATGTATCAAGCCGTCTCCATACCCTATTTTTTAAAAATTTTATCATATCATACTAATACCCATACTCATATCCGTACCCGTATATGTGCTTCATAATCTGTAGTGGTCCTAACTTCTAAGATTTCTTGTTATAATCCGAAAATCACAATCTCCAAACTCAACTATCTTCCAATGGTGGATAATTACCCAAATGAATAAGACATTTAAGTATTACTATCAATATGTTAGAGAAAAACTTTAAAAATTATGCACCAAATCACATTTCCATCAAGTGTAGTTTTAAAAATTTCCTCCCAAGGCAAAATGATCTTCTTTTGGTTTGAGAACTCCTTCATTATACATTACATACGCATCACGCATATGCGTGCATGTCAAAGAAACGACTACAGGGCTTGAACCCGAGTCATGAATGAAAGACACTGGCCTAAGGAACACATTCACTTGTAGTTTTCTTTGCATTTTTTGCTTTCCACAAATAGTTGTTTCTGAAAGCTAAGTACAAATCTCACAGGAGACAACATAACTTAGAACGACAAACAGAGTATATTCAAGCTCATTCCAGATGGGCTAAATGAAACCCAAGCCCATCAGATGTTGGACCATAGCTGAATATACACAGTAGGATGGAGAGTATACCGAGTAAAGGGTAATTGAACCATAAGGTCGAGCCAAGTGTATGGGGAAAGTTGGCTCAACTAGGTCAGGTGTCTCTAGGTTGTCCCTTTTTTGAGTAAAAGTATAGTAAGGAGTTTGGCCCTGACAAGGTAATGATGAAGGGTTAGGCTACATAGAGAAAATATCATGGAGAATAACTCTATAAGAGGAGGAGTGAAGCCCAAGAAGGAGGGATGTGCAAAAAAACCATATACTTCAAGAGACTGAAAACACTAATCTTTCTATAGAGGCTAACTTGCTCGTCAGAGTGCTAATTCCGACACCACTGACTGGAGTTTTATTTCTGTTTCAGGTGACCCCCAGGGAAGATCCTCCAAGGACTTGTTTGGATTGAATGAGTATTCCAAAACCACCTCTCCATAATTTCATAAATGAATATTTGCATCAAAAAGCAAGTAATGTTCTAGCAATAGTCCTTAACTTTATTTTTCAGTTTTAATTTGATGTAATGAAAAGCATTTATAAACCAGATAGGAGAAAAATTTTACACAAGATCTTACGGAGCTATAAAAAAAACTTACTAATGTTATGATAACTTCTCAATTTAAAAATAAAATAAAATTATAGAAGATACCAAAATGTTGACTCAAATATAACAGATTGAATTCCTAAAACATAACCAAGATATGAACATGCATGTGAGAATTCTTTGAAATCAAACTCATATTGTGATGAAATGGACATGCATGCATGTGATGTTCTTCTTTCTACCCTTCAAACTCAATTCTCACATAAAAACACTTAAACCTCTTGAATTCATGCATTAAATGAGCCAAACACAAAGCTTCGAGATTAAATTTCTTATCTAAGGTTCTCAATTCCTTGAATTCTAGTGAGTTCTTGCTCAATTTCTTCAATTCCCCCTTTAATTCTCTAACAATTTTTCCTATCGTCTTGAATTCACTCCTCTCACTCTAGCTCTCCCTCTCTCACGTTTTCTCCTCAAGAAATGATGAACAAAGAGAGTTCTAGTGTGTATATAAGCCTTATATAGGCTTGATTAGTGGACTTAAGTAAGCTTGGCTTAACTTAATTTAATCTAATTTATTCTAATTATTTGGTTTCGAATCAAAATCCAATTAAACTTACTATAAAATTCTAAAAATTCTAACTAATACATAAACGGGGTCAATTTTGCGTTTATACGCCGATAAGGTTTTCAATTCGCATAATGAAACAGAAACTCCAACATATATTTTTATGACCGACAGATACAATAGCATATAGCACATATAATACACAATTAACATATGTTTCCATCATGATTACTTATTAAGCATTCCTAAGTAAGGTTTATTAGCTAATCACAAGTCGGGGTTGTTACAGTCTTTCCCCTTAAAGAGTTTGGTCCTTCAAACTCGAATTACCTTCATTTTGAAAGAATATCGGATCCAAAGGAAACAAATTAGGGTATCTCTTCATCATATCCTCTTCGGTCTCCCAAGTCGCATACGTCTCTCCATGATTTTGCCAATCCACTTTCACCAATGGAATTTCTTTGTTCCTTAGTCTTTTAATTCGATTGATTACAATCTAAATTGGCTATTCTTCATACGTATAATCATCCTTTAGGAGCACATGTATTGGCTCAATAACATGATACGGATCTTGTAAATATTTCCAAAGCATCGAAACATGAAAAACATTATGTATGTTCTCCATAACCGAAGGTAAAGCCACCTGATACATCATCGAATTGATTTTCTCAATAATTTCATATGGCCCAATATACTGCGGTGCCAACTTTCCTTTAACCCCAAATTGAGTTTGTCCTTTCATTAGAGTTATTTTGATAAACACGTGATCACCGACTTCATATTCTCTATCTCTCCTCCAGACGTCTGCATAACTCTTTTCACAACTTTGTGTAGTTTTCAAACGTTGCTGAATCAACTTCACTTTTTCAGTCATTTCTTGCACAAGTTCTGGTCCCAATAGCGGTCTATTGGTTACTTCGGCCCAATAGATTGGAGATCGGCATTTTCTTCCGTACAAAGCCTCATAAAGAGCCATCCAGATACTTGAATGATAGCTGTTATTGTACACAAACTCAGCCAGCGAAAAATAAGCTTCCCAATTATGAGAAGCCATCCCCGATACTTGAATGATAGCTGTTATTGTACACAAACTTGGCCAGTGACAAATAAGCTTCACAATTTCCCTAGAAATCTAAGACACACATCCTGAGCATATCTTCTAAGGTCTATATCGTTCTTTCTGATTGGCCGTCTGTCTATGGATGGTATGCACTGTTTAACCTCAATTCAGTCCCCAAAGCTTGTTGCAAACTTTGCTAAAATCTTGAAGTAAATTTTGAATCTCTATCAAACATAATGGATACGGGCACACCGTGTAATCTCACAATTTCATTCACATAAATGTTAGCCAATTTATCCACATTATAAAAAGTTTTGATAGGTAAGAAATGGGCGGATTTAATCAAACAATCAACAATTACCAAGATAGAGTCCATACCTCTAGAAGAACGAGGTAGACCAATAATGAAGTCCATCGTAATATGCTTCCATTTCCATTCCGGTATTGGAAGCGGCTAAAGTAGTCGGACGAGTCATTGATGTTTAGCTTTAACTTGTTGGCAATGTAGACATTTGGCTACAAAATCGGCAATACAACTTTTCATTCTAGGTACCAGAAATTCTATTTCAAATCATGATACATCAGGGGTGTTTGTTCCAGATTATTTAACTCAACTTATAGCTTTTAGCTTAAGAAAAACAAAAGCAAATTGTTTGTTAAACTTCTATCAACTTAAACTTAAACTTTTATCAGCTTATTTGAAGTACAAATAAGCTGAATTTCAAAAGCTATTCCAAGGTGTTTCAGATTCTCACCCCCAAGTGAAAGAGGGTAAAAATACTTAAATGCCCTTAGTGTTTCAAAGTATTTACTCTTATACCACCTATATATATATATATATATATTCTTTTTAGCCCTAATCTTTCTCTTTGGCAAGAGAAAACGTAGCAGCAAGCAGCAACGCAGCAGTAAGACTTGTGGCTTTGGTTCGTTTCCGACAACGTGTGGCTCTAGTTTCCGGCTTTGGTTCACTTTCAGTGACGTGTGGCTCTAGTTCGTTTCCGGCTCTGGATCTCTTCTCTCTTTCTCTTTCGCACTCTCACTCTCTCTATTCACCTCTTTTCCTTCATCTCTCTTGATTTTTCCTTTTCTCTCTTACTTTGGATTCGACATGCATGTGTGTATATATATATATGTATTGTTTTGGTTATTTGTGATTGTCTATTTCAAATTTGTAGAAATTGGGGAAAATAAGAATATTTAGGGTTTAGGAAAAATTTGGGGAAATTTTATTCATGCTTTGATATTAAAAATTTATGTAGGATGTTGACTGCCATTGCATTGATTTTGGTTTCTTAGTATCTGAGACTCTCTACAAACCTAAATTCGACCTTAATCTTCTTCAAATCAAAATGTTCGAATCAATTAGTTTCCAATTCTTCTTCTTATTATTTTGTGTGTGTGTGTGTGTGTGTGTGTGTGTTTATTGTTAAAATTCATATTCAGAGCTCGACAATTGAAAATTTTAGGGTTGCTCTATCTAAATAGTGTTTGGTTGCCCAGAAAATTCTGGAGAGTAAAGAATGAAACAAACTTTTGGATCTCACATAATTTTAGATTATTTTCCACACATTCAATAATGATCTATGAATATGTTGAAGTCAACTAGACGAAAAATAATTACTTAAAAAAGTTGTAATTTTTTTTAATTTTTTTTTCCCTGCAGTTTCTGGGCAACCAAACGGAGGATTCCCTCCATTTGAATCTCATTTTTGAAAAATTGACATTTGTTTGTTTGTTTATTTTGCCAATGTATAAAAATTAACAATTATGATTAAAGACTATTGTTCTGGTATTACTATTAGGCTTTCTTTGCTACACTTTTTATATGTGACTGTATGACCCGTTGAAGTTGTTTGGATTATGTATTTGTTGGAGATGTGAATTTGATATTTATGTTATACAATTAGTATCTTAAAGTCTGAAATGTTTTGAAACTGATTTTTGAACAATGAGACTTGTTTGGATTATATATATATTTTCTATCTGATATTCAAAATTTTCTTTGATCCCTCAATCAATAGATGAACTTGTATGATGCCTAAGATCATAGATAATGCTCTCAAGAACACATATAGGTTATTACTGTGTATTTTTAATTAGGTCACGATTTTTCTATGAATTAGTTGATATACACTTAAACAATGCCTGTTAAAGTATGACAAGGCCAAAGTTTTCCATATGATATTCACTGTTTATCTAAAGTTTATTTTGTTTATATGTTCTTATTAATTCATGTTATTCATATCCAATGTTTTCAAAATGGGATAAGGCCAAGTAAAATTAACTTGGTTTCGATTATTTTCTATGTTTTTGTTGATATGATTTTTAATAATATGAGTAATGGTTTGTTCAAACCATTGTTGCAATTCAAGTATTTTTATTATTATGGTTTGTTTAATAGAAAATGAGTTCCTAACCACCACCATAATTTCCAACAACTGAAAAGAGCAAAGGAAAAGCTTCCCAAAACTCCCAATCCTCACAAGGTTTCATGGCACATTGGGACACAAAATCCACTGAAATTTTTGTCAAACTTTGTGTGGAGCAAGTGAAAGCAGGTCATAGACCTGGTACGCACTTAGATAGGGTTGGTTGGGAAGCAGTTATTAACAAGTTCAAAATTGCAACTGGAAAGTCATATGTTCGCATTCAGGTTAAAAATCGTTGGGACACCTTAAAAAAAGAGTGGGGTCTTTGGAAAAATCTATTGAGAGGAGAGACTGGACCGGGGTTAGATCCCTTGACTGGAGCTATCATGGCATTTGATGATTGGTGGATTTTGAAGCTGCAGGTCAGTGGATTATGTTAATTTTTTTTCTTGCTCACTTGTACTTGAGCTTTATGATTTATATATTTGTAATTATTTGTACATATTTTGTTTTAGAGGTATCCTGATACGGCCAAATTTTGTGAGAAGCCATTGACATTGGCCGATGACATGGACATACTATTCTCTGATGTTTCTATAACTGGTGAGTGGGCATACACCCTAAGCTCTGGAGTGTTTCTTGACACAGAGGGATCTCACACCCCACTTGGTGATGATACTGATACGAAAATCCATCCATCTGAATTAAGCAACCAATGTCATCACCAAAACGAGGGTCCATCAAAGAAGCAAAAGGGGAACAAAAAACAATCGGCTGCCGGTGAGTTGAATAAGACACTTAACCACATTGTCGATGCTGTGGAGACATTATCTTCAACTGGTACAAAAAATGTTACTATGCAAAAGCCGCACACAATAATTGAGTGTTTGGCTAAGATTAGCACAATCTCTAGCATTAGTGAAGACGATGACCTTTTAGTTTGGGCTGCAAGGTTGTTCATGAAACCCTCACTTCGTGAGTCTTTCATGGCTTTGCCTAATGATGTGTTGCGTTTAAAGTTTATTAATCTTGAAATTGCTTTGGAAAAGGCTCGCATTCTTGGTTATCGTGATTAGTTCATTGTGCGAATGTTTTTTTTTTAAAAGATATTAGGACTATCTTCAATTAATTTGGCTTGATGTTGTATTTTTTTTTTTTTGCCTCATTGGTAGATTTAATTTGCCCACTTGTGTGCCATGTGAAGTTGTGTTATTGCAAGTTGTATTTGCCCACTTGTGTGCCATGTGATTATTTGTCCTTGTAATTCCAGGTCATAGGTCGCAGGCTTTAGCTATTATTTGTCCATTTGCTTGCAAGATTGGAAAACAATTTTTAAAAAAAAAATTTATTTTAAATGATGGTCATTGCAATGACACTGTCTATATAAACTTTCATGGTGAACTTGTTTGCCATTTCGAATTATTAAACAACCAAGAGGCATTTCAATCTTTGCAGGTATTATCTGATGGTTGTCTAATTTTATTTTTTGTCTATATATATTCTCTTATTTTATATTTATTTTATGTGTTAAATTAATTTCTTAGTGAATGAATGTGGTACATGACCCCAATTTCTATACAGTATAAAAAGAAGGACAATTTCAACAATGATGGTGATTATGATAATGATGACAATATCGCTAGATCTTCACAACAATCAAATCAGGAATCCTTACCTAATGGCAACAGTAGTGGCAGGAACAATTTATGCAGAAAATTACCTAAATAAACAACTATGTAGGACATCTGCCCTCACAGGACATCAATGGATGTTAGAATTGCAACATGGTAATATTACAAGGATATATGAAAATTTTAGAATGGATAGGGATTTTTTATTATTTTTATTTTTATAATCAATTGTGCAATTTATTAGAGACTAACTATGAACTACAAAGTAGGAAAAAAGTTGGGGTTCAACAACAAGTTGCTATTTTTTTTTTGTTTATTGTTGGTCAACATGCAAACAATAGAAATGCTCAAGAAAGATTTCAATTATCGTGTGAAACTATTTCAAAATGCTTCCATTCTATTTTAAAAGAGTGTGTAAAAATGTTCGTGGATTAAGTGAAGCCTTGGCAGAGAAATGGGGTCCATCCGTACATAAAGAATAGCCAAAAATATTACCCTTATTTTAAGGTAACTAGAAATATTCTCTCTCTCTTAAAAAAATATTTTATGATATTTTTGTATGTAGAATTGCATTAGGGCAATTGATGGAACACATATCAAAGCTCATGTGGAAGCAAAATACTTATCCCGTTTCATAGGTAAAAAGGGATACACTACACAAAACATATTGGCAGTGTGTGAATTTGATATGTGTTTCACCTTTTACTTGCCTGGTTGGGAGGGAAGTGGACATGACACACGAATTTTTTGGGATACAATTAGGAATCCAAACAATAATTTTCCATATCCAGAATGAGGTATGAATGTAACACAAATTAAGATTTATTCATTTATTCTATATTAGTTATATTTGTAATGAGTTCATATTTTACTTTGTAGATGAGTATTATTTGGTTGATTCTGGCTATCAGAATACAAAAGGTTATCTTGCGCCGTACAAAGGAGAGAGCTATCATTTAGCTCAATTTGACCATCAACCTCCTCAATCTGCACATGAAAGATTCAACAAAACACATTCATCACTTAGGAGCATAATAGAAAGATCATTTGGTGTTTGGAAAGCAAGATGGCCTTTTATCAAAGATATTCCATGCAATTACAATTTTGTTTGTCAACGGCAATTTGTTTGTGACTAATTTAAGGCATATTGCATTTGACTCCTATGATAAACATATTGAGTATGTCCCTGTTGACGAGGAAGCAATGGTAAGGGAAGACTGACATGGGCATCCAGTTCGTAATGATGATTATAAGATGGATTTGAGAAGATATGAGATTTTAATGTCAATTTCTCAAGGAAATAATTATTAAAATATAATAAATTTATTTTTGTGTAATGTTTATATCATTGTTATTATCTAAAAATAAAATCATTATGTTAATTTGGTGTTGGAATGATCTTGTAATATGCAAGTACTAACAACAAGTCAAAGGAAATTCAATTTACAACTAACAAGGGTAAAAAAGCCATTTATACAACAAAAAGCTACTTCACAGCTTATTTAACAAACACTACTCAGCAACTTAAATCTATAATCCAACAGCTACACCAAACAGATTAACAACTTCTAATTAAAGTCATAATCTATAATCTGTTAAGCTATAATCTATTATCTGTTTTAATAGTTACACCAAACGGGGCCATCTTTGTGTTTCCCAGATGCATATCAAATTTCGAATTGTGAGCTTTTGTCATAATACGCTTTCGTAGGTCAGAATGGTCCGATACACAAAGTCTACCCTGAAATTTCAACTCATTATTTTCATACACAAATCCCAGCCTTGGTTTTGATACAATTTCATCAACAATCTTCTTCAGATATTCATCTTGTAGTTGTTTTTCTTTAATTTCTTCTAATATAGCTAGTTGTGCAGAAATGGCAGCTAGAACTCTACCATGTTCATACAAAACAATCTCAATTTAATTTATTTCTGTCTCGTACAACAATTCTTTCTGGCCAGTAAGCAAACACGCCAAATTCCCAATGGATTTTCTACTTAAAGCATTTGCAACTATATTTGCCTTTCCCAAATGGTACAAAATTTGCAAATCATAATCTTTTTTCAACTCGAGCCATCTTCTCTATCTCATATTCAATTCTTTTTAAGTAAAGAAATATTTTAGGCTTTTATGATCAGTGTACACTTCACAAGTCACTCCATACAGATAGTGGTACCAAATTTTCAAAGCAAAAACCACAGCTGCGAGTTCAAGGTCATGGGTCGAATAGTTTTTTTCATATAGGCGGAGTTATCATGAAGCATATGCAATTACATTCCTATCTTCCATTAACACATATCCCAAAGCCTTTGTACGATGCATCACTGTAAATCTAAAACCGATATGTACCATTAGGTAGAGTTAGAATTGTTGCAGTCACCAGTTTAGTCTTCAATTCTTGGAAAGTAGACTCTCTTTAATCATTCCAATCAAACGGTACTTTTTTCTGTGTTAACTGTGTCAATGGCATGGAAAGTTTGGAGAAGTCTTTCACAAATCTTCTATAATAGCCAGCAAGCCCCATAAAACTTCTAATTTATGACACTTCTACCTTAACTTTCAATTGGTGATACTCAGATCTAAGATTTATCTTTGAAAACATTTAGGCTCCCTGAAGTTGGTCAAATAAATCATTTATTCAGGGCAATGGATATTTGTTCTTGACAGTTACTTTGTTTAATTCTTGATAATCAATGGATAACCTCAAAGACCCATCTTTGTTCTTAACAAACAACACTGGGGCACACCAAGGAGAAGTGCTCGGGCGAATGAACTTCTTGTCTAACAGTTCTTGTAGTTGAATTTTCAATTCTTTCAATTCAGAAGTTGACATTGTATAAAGGGTTTTAGAAATTAGCTGGGTTTTAGGTACTACATCAATAGTAAACTTAATTTCCATATCAATTAGATCCCCAAGCAGTTCATTTGGGAAGACATTAGGGAATTCACAGACTATAAGAATAATTTCTACATTAGGGCTATCAGAAGTCACGTTTAAAAAATTGCACAAATAACCTCTACATCCCTTTCTAAGCAATTTGGCGGCTTTCATAGCAGAAATCATACGAAGGTGGAACTATCCCATTCCTAGCAAACACAAATTCAGACAAGCCAGGTTGTCGGAAGACAACAGATTTATTCACATAATCAATAGTTGCATAGTACTTAGTCAACCAATTCATACCCAATATACAATCAAAATGAGCAATGTCCAATGATAGCAAATCAACATATAATAACACATCCTCAATCATGGTGTCACACGCAAGATACACATAAGCACACACCATAGAACCCGCAGAGGGTGTAGATACAGACAACAAATAATTCATAGGTTCTCGTGGTCTAGTCAATTTTTGAGAAAAAGCATGTGACACGAATGAATGTGTAGAATCAGAATCTATCAACACATATGCATTCTGAGCACAAATAGGGAGTATACCTGACACCACAGATTCAATGTTCTGGACGTCCCTGGTACAAGCGCAAAAACTCGACCTTGCTTTAGGGTTTCCTTCCCAGCATTGTTCTTACATTTGATCTTGATACAGGAGCAGATCCGGCTGAACTTGCCGCAAGATAGTTGGCATTTTTAGCTATGAGTGGGCAGCCTTTTACTATGTTGCCAATTTTGTCACATTGAAAACAAGCACCCAAGACTCGGTAATAGACACCTTTTTGTTTCCTACCATATTCTGGACAAGCAGGTGCGGAACCACTTCCCTAATTGGAGCTACTAGTTGAACCCGTATTTCTTATTCGTTGAAAATGAATGGCCCCTTCTGAAATTGAATTCAGATCTTTTGTTTCTCCATTTGGTTGCTGGGGCTTTGGTTTGTTTTATAGCTACCAGATTGGCTTCTGTTATTAGGGCTCTATCAAACATATCCACATATTTAGGCAACTTTAGCACACCAATCCGATCAAATACATCCAGGTTAAGGCCTCTTTCAATTTTCAAGCTTTCTTGTAGTTTGAGTCCACCATGTGTGAAGCAAACCGGGCCAACTCAGTAAATTTGGCTTCATATTCAGCTATAGACATGTTGCCTTGCTTTAATTGTTCAAATTCTGCCACTTTGTTGTCTCGGAAGCAGTGAGGGAAGTATTTCTCATAAAAAGGCCTCTTTGAATTGGCTCCATGTCATAGTCCCATTATCATTTCGTATAAACATCCACCAACGATGGGCTTCCTCTTTCAGAGTGTAAGTTTCTGGCAAAACTTTTTGAGTTTCAAAGCAGGGGAACACTTCAAATAATTTCTATATTTCTAGCATCCACGCCTTAGCCTTTAGTGGTTCAATACCACCCAGAAAAATTGGTGGCCTCATCTTGTTGAATTTTATAGTCAAACTAATAATGTCATTGTTTACCGGCTCTACTTGCATCGACGGTAGCGGAGGGGACAAAGGTTATTGTCTCTGTTATTGTCTCAATGATTCAGTCAATGTTTCCATCATTCTTTTAAGCCTGTTAAAGCGGGTATCAGAGGATTTAGTTATATCATTACTTCTTGTATTTTCCATATTCTATAAGTAAACAAAGCACTAATTAAACACAAGAATAATCTTATCACAGTGTTCAGTTCAGTTCATTTCATTTCATAGTCATTTTACATTGATTCAAATATGTTCACATGATGTCACACAGTCACACATACAGATGTAATGTTCTAATTCCTTTCTAGAACATCCTATAGCTCATATGGACTTATGTGTACAATATAACTCATGCTCTGATACCACTCTGTCACGACCCAAACCCACCCCTATAGGTTTAGCATCGTAATCGGCTAGTAATCTTGGGATTACCGAAAGCATCTGAATAGATTAACAAAATAAGGGGCTAGCGGAAGTAATTATACAAACATATAATGTCCATAGAGCTGTGCAGACATATATGGGACAGTAAAATTTAAAAATTATATTCACATATATGTGACGTCATATTTACATCAGTCTTACGTCACCTAAAAGTGGATAAAACAAAACGGGACTTAGCCCTATATATAGTCTAGACAAGAGTCTTGTCCCAAAAGAGAAAAGGGTAAAAGATAAAACAGACACCACATGCACTTGATTGAACGCTTGAAAGACTTAGGAACGTTTTCGGGAGGCAATGTGGTTACTTGATAAAACATAATTCCAGGTAACAGCTTAAGCTTGGTCCCGCACCTGATCACCTACATACATAATAATACAATGAGTTGGAGCCTAGTGAATAACGACAGAGTAAAGGGTTTAGGAATGATGTCCATCACAAATTTAGAAATTAGAGTTCATATTAGAAACAGATTCAAATTCACATACTTATATAGATTTCATAAACAGCTATATGTGGTACATCCATTAGCTAATAGATTAGATTAGTCATAAATACCCACGTGCATAGTCGGTACCGACGACCTTAAAGGTCAACATCTCTGTGCACATATAGCCATGGTATTGTTACCCTCAAGCGAGGGTCATGTGAACATAAGCCTCGATAGTGTTACCCCCGGGCAAGAGCCACATGAACATAGACCATAGTATTGTTATCCCTAAGCAAGGGCTACATGCATATTGGCCATAATATTGTTACCTCCAGGTGAGGGCCACATGAACATAAACCACGGTATTGTTACCCTCAGGCAAGAGCAACGTGAACTAAGGATGCCATAAATACATTTCAAAAAAAATATATGGACATTCATTTATGATTCATAAAATAGCATTTCAGAAAACAGATCATATTATTTTAGTTAGAAAATACATAATCAAACATAGCTGTACAGAGTTGTTACTCACAGATAACTCCAATGGCAAAACAGATCACGTGGACAGAATAAACTGATTAGGCGGTGCTAACGCGTGACCTACACAAACACGTGACAGATACACTTGAACATTGCCCCAAAACTGCTTAACTTATCGATTTTCTCTCTTAGCGTGTGCTTCTAACTCTTATCCTCATTATGATGTGTTAACTAAGGCTTAGGAATGCCTAGGATGCAATGAGGATGCCAAAACATACATAGAAAACAATTATCAAAATTTTTGAAATAAGGCAGTTCGCTCGAGCGCAACTTTGGTAGCTCGAGTGGACCCTTTAGTCTGCAAAACATCTGGGGACTCTCATTTTATGCTCAAGCACAAGTTTTGGTCACTCGAGCCAAGGCTAAAAAATAAGAGTTGTCGCTTGAGTGTAGGTCCTGTCGCTCGAGCCAACTCTCAACTCTGTAAAAGTTCTGGGAGCTCGCATTCTTCGCTAGAGCATAGACTCCACTCCTCGAGCGAAGAGTGCAAATTCTAGACTTTCCAGATTGTTCTCTAGGCTCCAAGCTTCAATTCCAAAACACCAAAACACATTCATTTGGGTCAAAACTTAATAAAATACTTTTAAACTTGTAAAACATTATGAATTAAAGATCATTTCGTAAAATCAAGGCCCAACAGTAGGTGAATTGTTCAAAGTCAAACTTGAAATTTTGTAAGCATAACATGCATGACTTGTTATGAACTCAAACCTTCCAAAACATGATCAGTTGAGATGTTTAGCACAAAAACATGTTGAATTCCTAAAACATAGCCAAGATATTAACATGTCTGTGAGAATTCTTTGAAATCAAACTCAAATTGTAATGAAATGGACATGCATACATGCAATACTCTTCTTTCTACCTTTTAAACTCAATTCTCACGTAAAAACACTTAAACCTCTTGAATTCATGCATTAAATTAGTTAAACACAAAGCTTAGAGATTAAATTTCTTACATAAGGTTCTCAATTCCTTGAATTCTAGTGAGTTCTTGCTCAATTTCTCCAATCCCCTTTTTAATTCTCTATCAATTCTTTATTTCTTCTTGAATTCACTCCTCTCGCTCTAGCTTTCCCTCTCTCGCGTTTTCTCCTCAAGAAATGATGAACAAAGAAAGTTCTAGTGTGTGTATAAGTTTTATATAGGCTTGATTAGTGGACTTAATTAAGCTTGGCTTAACTTAATTTAATCTGATTTATTCTAATTATTTGGTTCCGAATTGAAATCCAATTAAACTTACCATAAAATTCTAAAAAATTCTAAATAATACATAAACAGGGTCAATTTCGCGTTCAGACGCTGATAAGCCTTTCAATTCACATAATGAAACTCAGACAGATATTTCTACGATCGACAGATACAATAGCATATAGCACATATAACACACAATTAACACAGGTTTCCATCATAATTACTTATTAAGCATTCTTAAGTAAGGTTTATTAGCTAATCACAGGTCGGAGTTGTTATAATGATCCTCATCAGCCAAAGAAAATGTTGATGACGTTTGGTCTTGGAAAGACTCATGTTCCATCACCAAAAGCAAAAATTCTAGCGAAAACATTACAAAGTTAATTAGGAAAAAAGCTTTTGAAGTTCCCATGACTCTTTTGTCTATTATGTAGTTTGCTCAAGCTCTAAATTAACTCACACAATTAACCCTCAATTATTTGTATGCATATACTGGTTGGGTAGCCTTGGTTATAGCTAGCAAGACAATCACTGGACACCATAGCTTGTTTCCAACCCAAGTTTAATATTCTTGAAATCCAACAAAATTAGAAACATAGAATGTAAACTCAATAATGCGGTATTCATGAATGTATATGCTAAGAAGAATGGACTGGTGGTATGTCATGTTAGATATCGTGTCGTACACCAACACGATGCGACACTTATTTGTTACTTCTTGACACGTGCATCGCTAAGACGCACATAAACACATTGCAAGGTTAAATAAAATAACTTAGAATTCAATTATGAAGCACGAACACTTCTCTGGAGGCCAAGCCACATACTCGTGTTTGATACATGTCAGACATGGACATACATAGGACATGCGGTGGACACATGTCAAACAGGCAAATTGGAGTGTCGATTTCCCTTTTTTTATTTTTCATTTTTGTTTGGACAAGCTTGGAACACACTACAAACATGCTGAAGACACACTACGAACATGTTGGGGACACCTTAGGAACACACCCAGGATCACAACGAAATTTAAAATGTTTAAGTGAAGTCAAAGTGAAAAATTACAAAAAAAAAAAAAAGAAGGTACAGAGGAAATTAAACACAACAAACAATGACAAATTAGGTCCAATGTAAATGACCTCAACAAGATCAACAATAAATAGAGAACCAAACCTATGGATTAGTGGATCCTTAGGGCCGGATACCGAGATAGGAAAAAAAAAAAAAGTTATAGGAAAACCTGTTGCAATTATAATTTTGATTGTTATGCTACGAAATGTGTGGTTATTCAATTTTAATTAGTTTTATCATAGTATGATACATTTTTTCATTATCTTTGTATGAAATATTCAAATATATGACATATAAAATATGTTTTTTTTTTTTTTTTTTTTGTGTCCCTCACATCTTCTGTCCTACATTTTTTTTTTTAAAATTTTGCTTATTTGCATGTTTACAGTATCACGCCTTTTTTTTTTTTTTTTGGATGGGCATTGGAGTATCCAGATCAAAACCTGACTAATCTCCAAAAGTGCATAGGCCCTCGGTAAGAAGTTTCTCGAAAGTGCACCACTATTAATACAAAAGTTTTTCTCTAATTCGATGGCCCTAAGGAATTGTTAGCACCTAAGAGGTTTTGATCCCTAAACCTTGGAGGGAACGCGTGTTGGAAAAAATGGTTTTATGGTGACTTTAATGTCACACCCCAAACCCGCCCCTAAAAGTTTGGGCATGACCAACTCGATAACGGTCTCAAAACTCAATAATTATACAATATGGGGCCTGAACGGAAGCAATCGTCGAGTTAAAAAAACATCCATTGAGTTAATGCTTATATGCCAGGATCATAAAACATACCATTCGAATAGTCTAACCCATAACGAAACATAAAAACGAGCAATAACTATACATACATAAGTACAATCCCAACTCTGCAACTGGGGGTATAGCCAAAACATTAGTGGTGGGAGTTATACATGGTTAATTACATCTGGCAAAAGGCTAGAGGCCAAAGCTGTGAGCTATACAAAGAACTCCACAAAAATGAATAAGCTTCAACAAACTTCTTGGACACTGCAGGGTTAACGAAAGAAAAGCTGCTAGAGCTGGGCTAGGGGTGACCTCCGAGCTGATTGCCTACAGAGACAGACATAACACGGAGTGAGCAAGCTCAGTGAATAATAGTATGTAGCAAGTTTTAGATGAACAATTATGAATTACGATACACATAAATGTATAGATTACATGTTTGATCTTATTTCAGAAACATTTCCAAAACGGCCTTAGGCCCAACATAGTGTACAGAACGGCCTTGGGCCCACAGATCAACAATTGTTCGTAGAACGGAGGGTGGGTAGAACATCAACATGTACGCTACCTCCCTTGGCCGTAGGCCATGAATCATAATCCATTCAGATCAGATTAGGGACGGTGAAACATTAACATGTCATCACCTCCTTCAGTTCCAAAGTTGCCCACATTTAGTGGCAGATAACAGAATGTTAATAAGAGCTATTAACAATAAACAAAATACGTCATTACAGTACTATTACTCATAGTGTTGTGGCGAAGCGATAGTTCTTTTCAGTACGTGACCTACGCACACACGTAACCCACAAATTAGTCCAATTTCCTTTTTAATTCGCGTTTGATTCGTTAATTCCCAGTAAATTAATAAGCATTTTAAAAGCTTCAAATACAATTTTTAATCATCCTAGAGGGTCAAACAAGGAAAACAGAGCACACAGAAAATTCCTACATGGGCCGCACGTGCGGAGGCCCTTCGTCGCACGTGCGTCCCGCACGTGCAATTTTAGCAAAGCCCCAGCTTCCATCTCCCCTCTTTCCCGCACGTGCGGCTGTGAGCCCCACATGTGCGGCGGTTCTTTCCTGTTTTGTAATCCGAACCAAAACACAATTTCAACAAAGCCACACATTGAAGAGTAGAAGAATAGAAGCAACAATGCAATTTTTAGAATATAATAACACCATAAACATGAGTCACAAGCCCAATTGGATCCTTATTCTTTCCAAATTCATAACCATACCCAATTTCTTCAAAATTCTAATAATATTTAGTTTTACAAATATACATATAATCTTCTGAACACATGATGGAGATCACACACTCAAAATGAGATGATAACATGTAATTCCTTCCCATATAAGTCAATATACTTCCAAATCAATCAAACACAAGAGATATCATTCCAATTACTCAATTAACACATAATTAAGCTATATAATAACCCTAACTTACATGATGGAGAGGGATTCTTACTCAAGTCAAAGAAAGGAATCATTTTAGGTGAAAGGAACATACCTTGAATTCAAATCACCAAAATCTTCCTCAATTAACCAATCTTCTACCTTGATGAAGCCTTCTCTTCTTTTTCTCCCTCTCTACACTCTCTTTTTCTCTTTGAAGAGCTATTTCTAAGTGATACACAAAAGACCAACTAATATATAATTGGGTTATTTAAGGGTTAGACCCAAATTAATCAGTTTAATCATTCCGAATCAGATTTTTACAAAAATTCGTATTAAGAACTAAAAATTATGCTCATCACAATGATAAAGTTGATTTCGGATTATTAAGCCTCTAAGGCTTTCAATTTCTGATCCAAACGTCACAATTGTAACAGATTTTTCTCTTGATTAACAAATATAATTCCCTAACCATATCATTCACACAATTATATTTAATTTCACATGAAATTCCATATTAACCAGATAAATACACATAATAGGGGACAGAAAGTATACCGAAAAACATATAGAGGGTTGGGTTATTACATTTAATGTGAAATTAAAGTAAGTCCTAAGGCCTCGTTTGGGAACATGCTTTTTTAGTAACTTTTTGGCTTTTTGGCTATAATGTGATGTAAAAAAAACTAGTATGTTTGGGATGGCTTTTTGGCTTTTTACGAAAAGATGTGCAAAAAGTAGAGAAAAAATGGAATCTTTGACTTTTTGGTATGGGTTATTGGCTTTTTGGTTTTTTTAGTAACTTTTTGGCTTTTTGGCTAAAATAGCCACTTGCTAAACGAGGCCTAACTACCGGTTGAGGTGGGATCAAATGGGTTTAGATTCTTTGTAACAAGATCTTTATACCATAAAAAAAATGACCAAAAACCATTGAGAATTGAATGAGAAATTGTCTCATAAAGTTAGGCTTATGAATAAGGTTTTGGGAATAGTGTATACCTAGCTATCCCACATTGATTATAAAGGAAAGTATTGATCGGTATTTAAATCCCAAGTTTTGGATAAAGGCATGAGCCCTATGGGGTATCCAAATTTTTTGAAAGAAGGGAGTTATGGATGCTTCAAGGATGGGCTTGGGTCAAAACTATGGTCCAAGTTGGTTATGCAAAAATTGCCACATGTGCGCGAGCCGCCTACCCAGATTGAACTAGGTTGTGGATCTTGAGACTTGGGCTTGGGCTTGAGGGAATGGGTTAGGTTTGGGCTAAGCCGAATTGGTGGCCCATCAACTTAATCTTTTTAGGCTAAGTTTATTTGGTGGCAGCAGATATACATATATGTGTATATTGTGTGTAACCTCTACACTTAAGATGGGGTTTATGTCTCATCAGTTTTGGTGCATTACTCCATCAGTTTTGCAGCAATAATTGGCTACATTTGTTGCCAACCTTTGTGGCTGGGAGGCTCCTCCTCTCTTCCCCATTGTGTATAAAAGGAGGCCATCTTCATTGGGTTTAACATCGAAATTTTTGCTCTCATATTATAGTCAGCTTGCTTCAATATTATTCTTCCTGTGTGAGAGAGTGCTGCCGTTGTTAGGTCACCAGAGTTAAACAGAATGTGCTTTTGCGTTAGCGGGTTCTAATCGTCGTATCCTAGGAAACAGACGTCGACATAACTCCAACACCCACGGTGAGGCCGCAAATCTGTTTTAAGGAGACTGTGGTATTACACAGGATTAGGTTTTCTTTCTTTTCCTTATTTCAATGTTTGATTTGTTATATGTATTTCTGTTCATCAAGATGTAATATCCTATAATTTCTTGTTATGTGGTTTTTTTCCAATTTGATTTACTATGAATCTATTTATTTTTATTTAAATACACAATTTGTACAACAATCTTAAAACAGACTTACTTGTTTCACAAGAAATTGGACAAATAGGTTCATTATGATTTGTACTAGATTAATTTCCCCACTGTATGAGTTCTCTGGAAATTATAAAATCGAATAGCCCACTGTATTTGTGTTGGGCTTCTATTTGTAATGAGTATATATAAAAAATTTTAAAAAAAAGAAAGTGAACTTGTGTTTTCCCAGGCACCATGGTCATCACAAATTCTTTGTGTATATTTTCATATATTAGTAATATATGCTTGCTGTTGTTTCCAGAAAATCAAAATTTTCTAGAATGTCGACTATTCATGATTAGAAATTCAAGGAATTAAATAATTGTTTCATGTTGTTTGCTTCTAGTTTGATTTATGGTAAACTGCATGCTTATTACTTTTGGACAAGGGAAAATAGTTTTATTTACATGCTGTTGATGATTAGAAATTTCATAAATAAATTGTCCACTATTTATTAGTTGAATAATTTTATGAGGATGATTTTAGTTTCCTATCATGAGTTACATGCTTCATTATTTTATAGTTTTATAATATAATTTGCATGCTCATAAGTGTTTAAATGTTCGAGTTAAAATTGACATATTAATGATTTTTTACTTTCTAGTATAATATACATGTTCGTTCTTTTCTAGATCCTAGTTTAATTTAGATCCTAGATTTGTATGGTAATTTGCATGTTTTAATTTTCCTAAATTTTTGTTTATGTTACATGCTTATTAGTTTCTAAAATTATTTGCATAATTTTATTTCTAGAATTATTTACATGTTTATTGTGTAGTAATGTCAAATAACTCATGGCTGTTAAATTTTAATTTAATTTTTGGGGTTATAACCTAGGCAACTTTGTTTTTAAATAGATTGCTACAGTTTCTCTCAATTATTTCTTTTGTATTGTGTTGTGTTTTTCTGCTAACTTTTTTTTATAGGAATACCTATGCGAAAGGGAATGGAAAAAATATACAAAACCAAATGAATAGAATTTAAGACTAAAAAACCAAAAATTTGGACTACTAACCTTTTTGTTAAACAGAAATACCTAAGTGAGGAAAGGAATTTTTTAGGCCAAATAGAATCCTTAACTGGATTGGTTTATTATTCTTCTAATTGAAACAATTTTTGCTTGAGTTCGAGTAGTGGTTAATTACCAATTTTTATCGCAACAAGTTTGTTTGCTTGTATTGTTGGAAGCATTTTATTTGCTTATTTATTGTTGTAGCAATTTTTAATTGCTTGTAAGTTTTGGAACTTGGTTTGTTTTAACCTAATTTATCCCATGAAAAACTTAATTCTAAAATTGTATCCCATGGACTAGGAGTCAACATACTCTTGAAAGTTTTGTCTAAGGTTAACTGCGTCTTAAGTGGGCTCGGTGTGACCCTTCCAGTCTTCCCGGAAACTTTCCTGACCATGTTCGATTCTAGAGTAAGTGGTGAGACTAGTTTTGAATTAAATTTCCAACTTTGGGTTTTTCTATTGTTAAGTTTAGTTTCTAGAAACAAAGAATAATGAAATTCTGTTGTATTTTTCAGAAATGGCAACTGAAACTTATGTTACTACTAATGTTGGTGCGGATTAGAACCCTGGGTCAATTGGCTTACTAACCCCTACTGTGACCCTTGTGGTCAATGCTGTTGCTATGACTTTTGTGGTCAATCTTATTGCTACTCTTGCCGTTTTGGGAGGACCGCTCAACCATCATAAGCGCCTAGAGAAGTTCACTGGAGTGAATTTCAAGAGGTGGCAGCAAAATATGCTGTTCTACCTGAATACTCTTAGCCTTGCAAGGTTTTTGAGTGAGGATCCACCAACCGTAGAAGAGAATGATCAAGACAAGCAGAAGCTCATGGCTTTGGATACTTGGAAGTAGTAGACACCCCATTTTTGATGGCCCTTACGACTTGGACGTCATTGCATGCACACCTGATGATGAGTTTATTTGCTCATTAAGTGCTCGAACTCCTTAGCAGAATGCTATAACTTTGAGCCTTTCACACCTTGCACCCTTGTTGCCTTATTCTTGGACCAAGCCTTGGTTCTTCAAGCTTGCAGCCTCTGGTGGCCTGCTGGCCACTCCTTTGGGCTGTCAGCCATCACTTCTTGGTTGCCGGCCACCAGTGATGGCAGGCCGGCTACCAGTTTCTTTTACAGATATTTTGTGACAGTTGTGCCAACTGTTTGCACAAATGCATGTA
Organism: Camellia lanceoleosa; assembly: GCA_025200525.1. Lineage (NCBI taxonomy): Eukaryota > Viridiplantae > Streptophyta > Magnoliopsida > Ericales > Theaceae > Camellia > Camellia lanceoleosa. The sequence goes on along the minus strand of CM045759.1, from coordinate 124,091,592 downwards.
TCTTCACCCACGTATAGGGTTGGATGTCCTTGAGGAGAATTCATGTTTTCTATATATAGGAGGCCTCCCTCTCATGTTTTAAGGTTGGAAACATTTCAGAGCAAAATTTTTTCTCTCTCTCTACAATTCTCTCTCTCTCTCTCTAGCCAATTCCTACACTTTTGCCTACAAATCCTTGACCTTTGCCTATACACCCTTAACCAAATCTCTCCATACTTGAGTTGAGGTATCCTAGAGCCTTGTTGGAGCTCTTGAGGGTGTTGTTTGCTTGGTTTGGTTACTTGGAATTGATTTCCTCTTCAAAAAGTATAAGGCTTTGTCTATTAGCTTGCTTTCTCTACTCTTTTTCTTGCATTTTTCCAAGTGTTTTTGCGTTGTAAAAATTCTATATTTTTGGGTTGAAGCTTGGGTTTTAAGGTCATTGAAGGTTGAGGGGTGGTTTACCCATCTTTGTATCTTGTTGTAGAGGTTTCTTCCCTTGTGTTTCCCATCCTTTTATCATCTATTTTTGAGCTTTAAAACACTGATTTTCAGAGTTATTTCAGTGGCCAAAATTATGTTTTGAAGTCTAAATTTGGAGAGGTTAGCCTCCCCTCCTTGTGTCTTGCTTACTAGTCTAGCTTGTGCTATGTTTTAGCATATTAATCTAGCTCTTGTTAGCTTAATTTTAGCATGTTTTAGGACTGTTTTAGACCTATTTTAGTACTATTTTTGGTTGATAGTTGCATTTAAACTTTGTTTTGTATGCTTATAGTGAAATAGTCCTCATGAGTTTGGTGTTCTAGGCCTTAAACACCATCTCTTTTGAGTTGATTGCATTTATTTATGGCTTTCCATACTTGTGATCACCATTAATCACCTCTGCAACCTCCCTCCTTTCTTGGCTTTTGTTTTTCTTTGAAAGTGGTTCAAATAACTTGTTTGTTCAAAGCATGAGATTGAGATGTCATGCTTAATGGTTTAATCCTTTTAGGGTTCATTACCAAAGGTATGATGTCTCTTTCATGCTTAAAACAACTTTTAGTTTGAGCCTTCTTTCTATTTAGAGTACTTAAACTTACCATTGGACTCAATTGAATTAAAGGATGGATGGTAATTAAAATGGAGTAATTAAAACTTGAGACTAAAATGGTGCAAGATAATAAAAAGTGTTGTGTTCAATCAGACGTTAATTGAACACATGAAAGCTTGAGGCATTTCATACTCATTAGTGATGAAATGGTTCAAGTATCCAAGGTCACTACATCCTTTGATCAACTCATGAAAGGGAGGAGGTTAGAGTCTTATTTTGTTGCATTACTCCTTTCATTTGTTCATGAAAAGGAAAGGTGAGTTGTGCAAACTAACCCTTGAAAATACCCTGTGCATACTCTGTTTGTCCTCTGTTGCAGCAAGGTGAACTGGGCAACAGTGGCCGGCAAGCCACTTTCCATGGCCGGCAGACCACCTTTGATGGCCGGCCGACCATCATTGGTGGCTGGTAACCCTCATCACTGGCCGGCCAACCATTGATACAAAATTCAGCAGTTTGTTTTTTTAGGCAAAATAGAGTTATTTTGAAAGTGGGCAAAAGTGTAAGTGTTCTTGTCACGACCCCAACCTGCCCCTAGTAGGCTGGGTGCCGAGATGGCCAGTAATCCGTAATTACCAAAGGCCGGCTTACAAAATTTCACACACATCAGAGTAATCGTAGGGGCTCACATATGCGGAAGCGAAATAACTAAATACAAATGGTCCTTGAGAGCTGTGCATATATTAAATGTAAATGCATACATAATCAGAACTGCACCTCGGCAGATAACAAAACAAATACAAGTTACATCCTGATCAAAAGGCTTCTCAGCCGACATATACAAATACAGCGGTTACAAGCAAAGAAGCATGATTTTCAAGAATCTGCCGAAGTGGCACATATGCCGAGGTAAACACAAAACAGCCGATGTAAGCAAGTCAAGTCGGCATAACAAAAATCCCAAAACAAGCTGTACAAATACTTCTAGGCGTCGCCGTCACGCTCATCACCTACATATATATAGAGGGTGAGCTTGGAAACTCGATGAATGGTACTAGAAATAAAGGTTTGCATGAATAATAGCGAAAGTCCGCCAAAACAAAACATATCAAAACCGTTCAAACAATAGCCGAGGTTCTGCCAGCAAAGAATATCAAGTGTACCAAAACAAGAGATGAACCGTATTCATCTCACAAATCTTACCGCATAAAGCAATACAGATTAAACAAGTGGTAGCCGAGGTTCCTTCCAAAGCAAAACACATCAAGTTGTATCGAATCAAGTGATGAACCGTATTCATCCAACAAGTCTTACAAGCCAAAACATTTGCCGAGATAGCACAAGTAGTAGCCGAGGTAATCTTCAAGACAAAACATATCAAGCTTATATGACTTAGGCCCTGACCCTTTTTCACCGGTTTGTGACTTAGGCGTAGCCCTTTTTCACCAAGTGGTGCTACAAAAGTTTAAAGTCCTCTAGCACAAGGGACTTGTGTTACTTAGGCCCGTAGCCCGCTTTAACATTTATCTTAGCAAGATAGGACCGTATCCTTTTTAACAAGATGTACTGCGAAAGTTTAGAGTCCTCCAGCACAAGGGACTTTCCAAAGAAAGGACCGTATCCTTTTTAACAAGATGTACTGCGAAAGTTTAGAGTCCTCCAGCACAAGGGACTTTCCAAAGAAAGGACCGTATCCTTTTTAACAAGATGTACTGCGAAAGTTTAGAGTCCTCCAGCACAAGGGACTTTCCAAAGAAACCGAAACAAAGCTCAACTCATTACAAGGACATCATCAAGACGAAGTTCATACTTACCTTTTCCTCTAGTGCTGCTAAAGTTTAGAGTCCTCCAGCACAGGGGACTTTCAAGAATACCATCAAAACAAGCTCATATACAAAACATCAAAATAGGCTGATCATTCATGCTTAGCAGATACTTTTACCAAAGCGAAACAAGCAAGATTTATCAAAAGCTTTATAACATAGCTTTATTAAAAGCACCACTCACCTCGGTCTTCAGGTGTAGGCTCAAGCAAAGATCAAAGTCCTACAATCACATAGCAAACCATACTCTCAAAACGAGCTTCACATACATGCAAGGAATCAAAACATTATTTCCCATCACACGGAAGTGGACTGGTACCATCCAGGTCTAGCCGAGGTCCTACACCTCCCGAGGTGTGGACTCGAAGCCAAAACAAGGCAAAGTTAGGAAAACCTGAGTTTCCTTTCAAAGGACACGAAGAACAAGATCATGCATGCTGAAATCCAACTCACATATACGAAATCTGGGGTTTTCAAGCTAAGAGTTCAAAAACGTGGACTAGGGTACTCATTCGAGAAAATTATACAAGAACAAACACAAAACATGATTCTTGTTCCAAACTTTTGGATCAAAACAAGGTTCTCTTTTAAGAACACAAGAACAACATTTTTCTCTTTCAAAACCAAGTTCAAATCAACGCATGACATGCAAAACAGATCCAATCATGCAATGCATCTAGATGATCAATAAGAACAATCGATGTAGAACAAGAATCTAACCTCAAAACTGAAATCCAACGGTTCGATCTTCCACGATCAAGCTCGGAGCTCAACTCCCACACTAAAATTCTAACTCTAAGTTCTAGAGCTTCTCTCTCTAAACAAGACAAAGATTTGAGACCAAATCATAATCAAAAGATACACAATGATGCATTATAGGCACATCGGCGGTCATAGCCTCCAGCTCGGACACGTGGCATCACCGGATTGGTGCGATTAGAAAGGTGAGCTAGACAAGACAAGTCTCGACAAAGCGTACACAACACGCTTGGCGGCTAAGCACGAGCTAGAATGACCTCGCCAAAGACAAGACTTGACAAGTCAACAAAGACAAAGGCTAGGAGGGCGACACTTGACTAAGCTGTGCCATACCTTGGCACAGGTGTACCACATCTCGGCCTAGGCCATACACCCAAGAACAAAGATTACAAGCACAAAACATCTCGGCCTCGGCGATACGCGCCCAAAGGTAACATCTCGGCAAACATGCCGGTGAAGATGGAGGTCGGCTAAGGTTCCAAATCGCTCAAAACGCCGAAGGCTCAAAGGCAAACTATCTTTGGTGACCTCGCTACGCTCCAAACAAAACACGAATCCCAAAGAACTTACAATAAAACAAAGCAAAACAAGGCAAGTATCAAGATTACAAACTTGACAATTCAAGGTCATACACAATACATGCAAGCAAAGTCGATTCAAAGTGAGGGTTGTTACATCCTACCCCCTTAAGAAAGTTTGGTCCCCAAACTTACAATACCTTGGTCCAAGAATAACTCGATGTCGAATTCTCATTTCCTCTTCCATTTCCCATGTGGCGTCCTTGCCATAGTGCTCTTTCCATTCCACCTTTACCATTGGTATCGACTTGTTTCTCAATTGCTTAACTTGTCTCATCACAATAGGCGTCGGCTTCTCTTCATAGCCCAAATTCTCATTAACTTCAATTCCAGAATGCTTAATTACATGCAGTGGATCCCGAATATACTTCCTTAACATCGAAACATGAAACACGTTATGGACTTGGCTCAATTCTGGTGGCAAAGCAAGTCTGTAGGCAACGGAGTTAACCTTGTCAAGGACTTCAAATGGGCCAATATAACGGGGTGCTAACTTACCTCTCTTCCCAAATCTGGAAACTCCTTTCATTGGTGAAACCTTTAGGAATACGTGATCCCCAACTTCGAATTCTAGCTCATTTCTTCTCTGGTCGGCATAACTCTTTTGTCGGCTCTGGGCAGCTTTAATTCTCTGCTGAATAAGTTTAATCTTCTCTGTTGTTACTTGAATGAGTTCGGGACCAAGCAGAGCCTTATCTCCGACTTCGGTCCAACATATCGGCGATCTGCATTTTCTTCCATATAGAGCATCATACGGTGCCATACCAATACTCGCGTGATAACTGTTGTTGTAAGCGAATTCCACTAATGGCAAATGCATTCCCCAATTTCCTTGGAAATCCAATACACAGAGTCTAAGCATATCTTCAAGTGTCTGAATCGTTCTTTCTGTTTGCCCATCATGCAGGGATGAAAAGTCAGACTAAATCTCGATTCGGCTCCAAAGGCTCTCAGAGACTCGCCAAAATCTGAAACAAATTTAGGATCTCGTCAGACACTATTGACATCGGCACTCCATGAAGTCTAACAATCTCATTCACATAAAGTAGGGCAAGTTGATCGGCGTTGAAAGTAGTCTTAACAGCAAAAAGTGTCTTGACTTGGTTAGTCTATCTACCACAACCCAAATCGAATCCATACCTTTCTGTGTTCTCGGCGGTCGATCACAAAATCCATAGAGATGTGTTCCCACTTCCACTCGAGGATCGGCAAAGGTTGTAGAAGTCCTGCTGGTCTCGATGTTACGCTTTTACTTGGCGGCAATGCAAACCTTTGGGACACAAATTCGGCTATCTCTCTTTTCATGTTCGCCACCAAAACATCTGTTTCACATCATGGTACATCTTGGTATTTCTGGATGAACAAAGAACTTGGAATTATGGGCTTCGGAAAATCTTCCTTTTGACTCAGGAACATCGGCCACACACAATTTCCTTCAAACTTAAGCACTTGGTTTTCAAAGGTGTGCGGATCTCGGCTTGGTAACAATCTCATCGGCTACTTTTACGAAGAATTCATCCTCCATTTGTCTTGCCTTTACTTCTTCAACAATGGTTGGTTCTCACAAATCAAGGTTAGGCATGCCAAATTTCCAACCGATTTTACGCTTTCAGAGCGTCGGCCACGCTGTTGGCTTTCCACAGGTGATATTGAATCGCATATCGTAGTCCTTCAACAACTCGAGCCATCTTCTTTGTCTCAAGTTCAATTCATACGAGTGAATAGATACTTCAAGCTCGATGATCTGTAAAACCGACAAGAAGCTCCATACAAGTAATGACGCCAAATCTTCAAAGCAAAAACCACTACCGCTAGCTCCAAGTCATGGGTAGGATAGTTCTTCTCATGTGGCTTCAATTGACGAGATGCATATGCTATAACCTTACCTCCTTGCATTAATACACAACCCAAACCCTTATGCGACGCATCACAGTAAACATGAAACTCCTCATTACGATGGAAGTACCGGCCTTGGTCTTTGTAACCAACCTCGTCTTTAGCTCTCTGAAAAAGTGACTCGATCTTGATCCATTCATACGGTGCTCCTTCCTAGTCAATTGTGTCAATGGAGTTGCAATCACGGAGAATTCTTTTACGAACTTCTGTAGTAACTGCCAAACCGAAAACTTGAACCTCGGACACATTGGTGGCCTCGGCCAATTTACCACGGCTTCTATTTTGCTCGGATCAACTGAAATACCTTCTTCATTTATTACATGACCCAGAAATGAAATAGTAGAAAGCCAAAACTCACACTTCTTAAATTTAGCATATAGTTTCCGGTCTCTCAATATCTGCAAAGAAATTCTCAAATGGTTTTCATGCTCAACTTCACTCTTGGAATAAATCAATATATCATCGATGAAGACGACCACAAACTCATCTAAGTGGGGCTTGAAGACTCTGTTCATTAAATCCATAAATGCAAGAGGGCATTGGTCAATCCGAAGGCATCACTAAAAATTCGTAGTGGCCATATCTAGTCCGAAAGGCGATCTTCTCAACATCCTCTGCCTTAACCTTAAGTGATGGTAGCCCGACCTAAGGTCAATCTTGGAAAAGACTCGTGCTCCTTATGGCCGATCAAGTAAATCATCAATCCTAGGTAGTGGGTACTTATTCTTAATGGTGACCTTATTGAGTTCTCTATAATCAATACAAAGGCGAAGTGTGCCATCCTTCTTCTTAACAAATAACACAGGTGCTCCCCATGGTGATGTGCTCGGCCTAATAAATCCCTTGTCCAACAACTCTTGCAATTGTAGTTTCAATTCTCTAAGTTCGGCTGGGGCCATTCTATATGGTGTTTTGGAGATCGGCTGTGTTCCCGATATAACATCGAATTGATCTATATTCAAGGGCATTAAATCAACTAGCAGTTCAACATGCTCAATAACAACAACACATGCTCTATAAATGGATGCAACAATCATGGATCTCCCAGACGGAGTAGACACAGATAGCACATAATCAAGAGATTCTAATTTCCTATTAATCTTCTCGGCAAACTTAGTAGAAACAAACGAGTGCGTAGAGCCCGAATCAACTAACACATAAGCATTTCGGGAGCAAATTAAAAGTATACCTGACACTCATCGCCTCGGCGATTCGAGTATCCCGGCACTAGTGCAAATACTCTTACTGCCTCATCTGTCCTTTCCCAAAGATTATTCTTTTGAACCGTGCACGAGGTATTCTCACCTTCTTCTTGGTTTCACCTTTCTCTTAGGACAATCTCTCACAAAATGACCCACTTCTCCACATTCATAGCAAGCACCAGATGTCCGACGACAAACTCCAAAATGTTGCTTCCCACAATCTGAACATGTCGGCTTAGTATTACCTTCCTGCTTCGGATAACCAGCACTGCCCTTGTTCATCTTCTTATTGGTGTTCAACTGTGTTCGGTGATTGTCATAGTTCATCTCTTCCACGATTCTCTCGAGTTCTCGTACTGTTCAAGTTGGTTTTTCGCCAAACGGCTTTGTTCAAGACTTCGGCATAGGTCGGCATATCGAGCAGGCTAACCCGGTCTTGAATCGGTCCGCGAAGCCCACTTTCAAACTTCCTAGCCTTCATGTATTCATCATTGATCATGTGAGGTACAAACCTTACCAATTCAGTAAAAGCGCGATCATATTCCGCCACTGTTCGACTGCCTTGCGTCAAAGTCTGAAATTCGGTAGCCTTGCGATTCCGAACGCTGAGGGGAAAATGCTTCTTGTAAAATAGTTCCAAAAACCTTGCCCAGGTTAAACCAGGGTTAGTTTCTCTGGTCATCATCCACCATCTCCGAGCATCGTCGTCCAGGGTGAACGCAGCTAAAGTCACCTTCTGAACATCGGTCTTTGGGAAAATCTCAAACAGTTTCTCCATTTCCAAAACCCATGCCTCGGCCTTCATTGGCTCAATACCTCCGAAAACCTTGGTGGTCTCATCTTCTTGAACTCCCCGATCAAAGCTATTGTGCCATCTCCATATAAAATTTGGCTGTGGAGCGACTTGTAGCAGGGGAGGTGGAGGAGGGACTACATTTCGCCATTAAATGCGCTCGGCACTGGTCGATGTAGTACTAAGCGTCTTCTTGTCTTATTTGCCTTAACTCACGGGTCAATCCTTCCATTAATCTTTCCATTCTGTCCAATCTGTCTTGGTGATCTCGGGCAAGTGGAGGTCTACCTCTCCTCATGATACTATGAGTATACAAAGTGTGACTTTAAAGCAAGTAAACAAATAACTCCGCAGTAAGTAACAAATAAGCAAGTCAAGGCAATGCACACCTTGTTCAAATAGCAAGCAATATGATGCAACCCTAGCATCTTTCTAAATGGAATCCTATGCTCTTTAGGACTCGAGTGTGTGAATCAACGTACTATGAGGAACTTGTGCTCGATACCACTCTGTCACGACCCCAACGCCCCTAGTAGGTTGGGTGCGAGATGGCCAAGATGTCCGTAATTACCAAAGGCGACTTACAAAATTTCACACACATCGAGTAATGTCGTAGGGGCTCACATATGCGAAGCGAAATAACTAAATACAAATGGTCCTTGAGAGTCAGCATATATTAAATGTAAATGCATACATAATCGAATCGCACCTCGGCAGATAACAAAACAAATACAAGTTACATCTCGATCAAAAGGCTTCTCAATTTACATATACAAAATCTGATGTTACAAGCAAAGAAGCATGATTTTCAAGAATCTGCCGAAGTGGCACATATGCCGAGGTAAACACAAAAGCACCGATGTAAGCAAGTCAAGTCGGCATAACAAAATCCCAAAACAAAATTTGTACAAATACTTCTAGGCGTCACGCTCATCACCTACATATATAGAGAGGGGTGAGCTTGGAAACTCGATGAATGGTACTAGAAATAAAGGTTTGCATGAATAATAGCGAAGTCCGCCAAAACAAAACATATCAAAACCGTTCAAACAATAGCGAGGTTCTGCCAGCAAAGAATATCAAAATGTACCAAAACAAGAGATGAACCGTATTCATCTGTCCAAATCTTACCAGACAAAGCAATACAGATTACACAAGTGCTAGCCGAGCTTCCTTCAAAAGCAAAACACATCAAGTTGTATCGAATCAAGTGATGAACCGTATTCATCCAACAAGTCTTACAAGCCAAAACATTTGCCGAGATAGCACAAGTAGTAGCCGAGGTAATCTTCAAGACAAAACATATCAAGCTTATATGACTTAGGCATGACCCTTTTTCACCGAAGTTTGTGACTTAGGCCCGTAGCCCTTTTTCACCAAGTGGTGCTACAAAAGTTTAAAGTCCTCTAGCACAAGGGACTTGTGTTACTTAGGCCCGAGTAGCCGCTTTAACATTTATCTTAGCAAGATAGGACCGTATCCTTTTAACAAGATGTCTTGCGAAAGTTTAGAGTCCTCCAAGACAAGGGACTTTCCAAAGAAAGGACCGTATCCTTTTAACAAGATGTCTTTGCGAAAGTTTAGAGTCCTCCAAAGACAAGGGACTTTCCAAAGAAAGGACCGTATCCTTTTAACAAGATGTCTTGCGAAAGTTTAGAGTCCTCCAAAGACAAGGGACTTTCCAAAAGAAACGAAACAAAGCTCAACTCATTACAAGGACATCATCAAGACGAAGTTCATACTTACCTTTTCATCTAGTCTTTGCTAAAGTTTAGAGTCCTCCAAAGACAGGGACTTTCAAGAATACCATCAAAACAAGCTCATATACAAAACATCAAAATAGGCTGATCATTCATGCTTAGCAGATACTTTTACCAAAGCGAAACAAGCAAGATTTATCAAAAGCTTTATAACATAGCTTTATTAAAAGCACCACTCACCTCGGTCTTCAGGTGTAGGCTCAAGCAAAGATCAAAGTCCTACAATCACATAGCCATACATACTATCAAAAGCTGCTTTACATACATGCAAGGAATCAAAACATTATTTCCCATCACAGGGAAGTGCACTGGGTACCATCCAGGTCTAGCCGAGGTCCTACACCTCCCCGCCGAGGTGTGGACTCGAAAGCCAAGACAAGGCAAAGTTAGGAAAACCTGAGTTTCCTTTCAAAGGACACGAAGAACAAGATCATGCATGCTGAAATCCAACTCACATATACGAAATCTGGGGTTTTCAAGCTAAGAGTTCAAAAACGTGGACTAGGGTACTCATTCGAGAAAATTATACAAGAACAAACACAAAACATGATTCTTGTTCCAAACTTTTGGATCAAAACAAGGTTCTCTTTTAAGAACACAAGAACAACATTTTTCTCTTTCAAAACCAAGTTCAAATCAACGCATGACATGCAAAACAGATCCAATCATGCAATGCATCTAGATGATCAATAAGAACAATCGATGTAGAACAAGAATCTAACCTCAAAACTGAAATCCAACGGTTCGATCTTCCACGATCAAGCTCGGAGCTCAACTCCCACACTAAAATTCTAACTCTAAGTTCTAGAGCTTCTCTCTCTAAACAAGACAAAGATTTGAGACCAAATCATAATCAAAAGATACACAATGATGCATTATAGGCACATCGGCGGTCATAGCCTCCGGCTCGGACACGTGGCATCACCGGATTGGTGCGATTAGAAAGGTGATCGCTAGACAAGACAAGTCTCTGACAAAGCGAACACAACACGCTTGGCGGCTAAGCACGCAGGCTAGAAATGACCTCGGCGAAAGACAAGACTTCGGGCACAGGTCAAGGAAGACAAAGGCTAGGGAGGACCACACTTGACTAAGCCGTGCCACACCTTGGCACAGGTGTACCACATCTCGGCCTAGGCCATACACGCCAAGAACAAAGATTACAAGCACAAAACATCTCGGCCTCGGCGTCGCGCCGGCCCAAAGGTAACATCTCGGCAAACATGCCGGGTGAAGATGGAGGTCGGCTAAGGTTCCAAAAGCGCTCAAAACGCCAAGGCTCAAAGGCAAACTATCTTTGGTGACCTCGGCTACGCTCCAAACAAAACACGAATCCCAAAGAACTTACAATAAAACAAAGCAAAACAAGGCAAGTATCAAGATTACAAACTTGACAATTCAAGGTCATACACAATACATGCAAGCAAGATCGATTCAAAGTGAGGGTTGTTACATCCTACCCCCTTAAGAAAGTTTGGTCCCCAAACTTACAATACCTTGGTCCAAGAATAACTCGATGTCGAATTCTCATTTCCTCTTCCATTTCCCATGTGGCGTCCTTGCCATAGTGCTCTTTCCATTCCACCTTTACCATTGGTATCGACTTGTTTCTCAATTGCTTAACTTGTGCATCACAATAGACGCCGCTTCTCTTCATAGCCCAAATTCTCATTAACTTCAATTCGAATGCTTAATTACATGCGTGGATCCGAATATACTTCCTTAACATCGAAACATGAAACACGTTATGGACTTGGCTCAATTACGGTGGCAAAGCAAGTCTGTGAGCAGCGGAGTTAACCTTGTCAAGGACTTCAAATGGGCCAATATAACGGGTGCTAACTTACCTCTCTTCCCAAATCTGAAACTCCTTTCATTGGTGAAACCTTTAGGAATACGTGATCCCCAACTTCAATTCTAGCTCATTTCTTCTCCAGTCGGCATAACTCTTTTTGTCGGCTCTGGCGATTTAATTCTCTTTGAATAAGTTTAATCTTCTCTGTTGTTACTTGAATGAGTTCGGGACCAAGCGAGCCTTATCTCCGACTTCGTCCAACATATCGGCGATCTGCATTTTCTTCCATATAGAGCATCATACGGTGCCATACCAATACTCGCGTGATAACTGTTGTTGTGCGAATTCCACTAATGGCAAATGCATTCCCCAATTTCCTTGGAAATCCAATACACGTAGTCTAAGCATATCTTCAAGTGTCTCAATCGTTTTTCTGCTTGCCCATCCGTCTGGGATGAAAAGTCAGACTAAATCTCGCCTTCGGCTCCAAAGGCTCTTCAGAGACTCGCCAAAACTGAAACAAATTTAGGATCTCGTCCACACTATTGACATCGGCACTCCATGAAGTCTAACAATCTCATTCACATAAAGTAGGGCAAGTTGATCGGCGTTGAAAGTAGTCTTAACAGCAAAAAGTGTCTTGACTTGGTTAGTCTATCTACCACAACCCAAATCGAATCCATACCTTTCGTGTTCTCGGCAATTCACCACAAAATCCATAGAGATGTGTTCCCACTTCCACTCGTGGATCGGCAAAGGTTGTAGAAGTCCCGCCGGTCTCTCGATGTTCTGCTTACTTTGCGGCAATGCAAACACCGGACACAAATTCGCTATCTCTCTTTTCATGTTCGCCACCAAAACATCTGCTTCACATCATGGTACATCTTGGTATTTCTGGATGAACAAAGAACTTGGAATTATGGGCTTCCAAAGAAAATCTTCCTTTTCACTCTAACATCGGCCACACACAATTTCCTTCAAACTTAAGCACTTGGTTTTCAAAGGTGTACCCGGATCTCGGCTTGGTAACAATCTCATCGGCTACTTTTTCGAAGAATTCATCCTCCATTTGTCTTGCCTTTACTTCTTCAACAATGGTTGGTTCTCCGAAATCAAGGTTAGGCATGCCAAATTTCCAACCGATTTTTACGCTCAGAGCGCCACGCTGCTATTTTCCACAGGTGATATTGAATCGCATATCGTAGTCCTTCAACAACTCGAGCCATCTTCTTTGTCTCAAGTTCAATTCTTCCGAGTGAATAGATACTTCAAGCTCGATGATCTCAGAAAAACGACAAGAAGCTCCATACAAGTAATGACGCCAAATCTTCAAAGCAAAAACCACTACCGCTAGCTCCAAGTCATGGGTAGGATAGTTCTTCTCATGTGGCTTCAATTGACGAGATGCATATGCTATAACCTTACCTCCTTGCATTAATACACAACCCAAACCCTTATGCGACGATCATCAGAAACATGAAACTCCTCATTACCGATGGAAGTACCAAAGATCGGTGTCAGAACCAACCTCGTCTTTAGCTCCTGAAAAGCTGACTCCCGATCTTCAGTCCATTCATACGGTGCTCCCTTCCTAGTCAATTGTGTCAATGGAGTTGCAATCCTGGAGAATTCTTTTACGAACTTCCTGTAGTAACCTGCCAAACCCAGAAAACTTCGAACCTCGGACACATTGGTCGGCCTCGGCCAATTTACCACGGCTTCTATTTTGCTCGGATCAACTGAAATACCTTCTTCATTTATTACATGACCCAGAAATGAAATAGTAGAAAGCCAAAACTCACACTTGTTAAATTTAGCATATAGTTTCCGGTCTCTCAATATCTGCAAAGAAATTCTCAAATGGTTTTCATGTTCAACTTCACTCTTGGAATAAATCAATATATCATCGATGAAGACGACCACAAACTCATCTAAGTGGGGTTTGAAGACTCTGTTCATTAAATCCATAAATGCAGCAGGGGCATTGGTCAATCCGAAAGGCATCACTAAAAATTCGTAGTGGCCATATCTAGTCCGAAAGGCAGTCTTCTCAACATCCTCTGCCTTAACCTTAAGCTGATGGTAGCCCGACCTAAGGTCAATCTTGGAAAAGACTCGTGCTCCTTGTAACTGATCAAGTAAATCATCAATCCTAGGTAGTGGGTACTTATTCTTAATGGTGACCTTATTGAGTTCTCTATAATCAATACAAAGGCGAAGTGTGCCATCCTTCTTCTTAACAAATAACACAGGTGCTCCCCATGGTGATGTGCTCGGCCTAATAAATCCCTTGTCCAACAACTCTTGCAATTGTAGTTTCAATTCTCTAAGTTCGGCTGGGGCCATTCTATATGGTGTTTTGGAGATCGGCTGTGTTCCCGATATAACATCGAATTGATCTATATTCAAGGGCATTAAATCAACTAGCAGTTCAACATGCTCAATAACAACAACACATGCTCTATAAATGGATGCAACAATCATGGATCTCCCAGACGGAGTAGACACAGATAGCACATAATCAAGAGATTCTAATTTCCTATTAATCTTCTCGGCAAACTTAGTAGAAACAAACGAGTGCGTAGAGCCCGAATCAACTAACACATAAGCATTTCGAGCAAATTAAAAGTATACCGACACTCATCGCCTCAAAGATTCTCGAGTATCCCCTGGCACTAGTGCAAATACTCTGCCCTGCCTCATCTGTCCTTTCCCAGCATTATTCTTTTGAACCGTACCTGAGGTATTCTCACCTTTCTTGCTGGTTTCAGCCTTTGTCTTAGGACAATCTCTCACAAATGACCCACTTCTCCACATTCATAGCAAGCACCGGATGTCCGACGACAAACTCCAAAATGTTGCTTCCCACAATCTGAACATGTCGCTTAGTATTACCTTCCGCTTCGGATAACCAAAGACCGCCCTTGTTCATCTTCTTATTGGTGTTCAACCGTGTTCGTGATTGTCATAGTTCTGTCTCTTCCGCCGATTCTCTCCCGAAGTTCCGTACTGCTCAAGTTGGTTTCGCCAAAACGGCTTTGTTCAAGACTTCGCATAGGTCGGCATATCGGCAAAGCTAACCCGGTCTTGAATCGGTCCGCTGCCCACTTTCAAACTTCCTAGCCTTCATGTATTCATCATTGATCATGTGAGGTACAAACCTTACCAATTCAAGAAAAGCGCGATCATATTCCGCCATCGCTCGATCGCCTTCGTCAAAGTCTGAAATTCGGTAGCCTTGCGATTCAACGCCGAGGAAAATGCTTCTTGTAAAATAGTTCCAAAAACCTTGCCCGTGTTAAACCAGGTTAGTTTCTCTGGTCATCATCCACCATCTCCGAGCATCGTCCGTCAGGTGAATGCAACTAAAGTCACCTTCAACATCGGTCTTTGGGAAAATCTCAAACAGTTTCTCCATTTCCAAAACCCATGCCTCGGCCTTCATTGGCTCAATACCTCCGTAAAACCTTGGTGGTCTCATCTTCTTGAACTCCCCGATCAAAGCTATTGTGCCATCTCCATATAAAATTTGGTCAGGAGCGACTTGTGGCACCGGGGAGGTGGAGGAGGGACTACATTTCGGCCATTCGCCGCTTTCGGGTCGATGTAGTACTAGCGTCTCATTGTCTTATTTGCCTTAACTCACGGGTCAATCCTTCCATTAATCTTTCCATTCTGTCCAACTGCCTTCGATCGATCTCGGGCAAGTGGAGGTCTACCTCTCCTCATGATACTATGAGTATACAAAGTGTGACTTTAAAGCAAGTAAACAAATAACTCACAGTAAGTAACAAATAAGCAAGTCAAGGCAATGCACACCTTGTTCAAATAGCAAGCAATATGATGCAACCCTAGCATCTTTCTAAATGGAATCCTATGCTCTTTAGGACTCGAGTGTGTGAATCAACGTACTATGAGGAACTTGTGCTCGATACCACTGTCCACGACCCCAACCTCGCCTTAGTAGGCTGGTGTCGAGATGGCCAAGAATCCGTAATTACCAAAGGCCGGCTTACAAAATTTCACACACATCGAGTAATCGTAGGGGCTCACATATGCGAAGCGAAATAACTAAATACAAATGGTCCTTGAGAGTCAGGCATATATTAAATGTAAATGCATACATAATCGAATCGCACCTCGGCAGATAACAAAACAAATACAAGTTACATCCTCGATCAAAAGGCTTTCAAATACATATACAAATACAATGTTACAAAGAAGCATGATTTTCAAGAATGCGCGAAGTGGCACATATGCCGAGGTAAACACAAAATGTACCGATGTAAGCAAGTCAAGTCGGCATAACAAAAATCCCAAAACAAGTCAGACAAATACTTCTAGGCGTCAGCCGCCGTCCGCTCATCACCTACATATATATAGAGAGGGGTGAGCTTGGAAACTCGATGAATGGTACTAGAAATAAAGGTTTGCATGAATAATAGCCAAGTCCGCCAAAACAAAACATATCAAAACCGTTCAAACAATAGCCGAGGTTCTGCCAGCAAAGAATATCAAGTTGCACAAAACAAGAGATGAACCGTATTCATCTCACAAATCTACTGCATAAAGCAAGACAGAGATTAAACAAGTGGTAGCCGAGGTTCCTTCCAAAGCAAAACACATCAAGTTGTATCGAATCAAGTGATGAACCGTATTCATCCAGCAAGTCTTACAAGCCAAAACATTTGCCGAGATAGCACAAGTAGTAGCCGAGGTAATCTTCAAGACAAAACATATCAAGCTTATATGACTTAGGCCCGCAAATTTTTCACCGAAGTTTGTGACTTAGGCCCGTAGCCCTTTTTCACCAAGTGGTGCTACAAAGTTTAAAGTCCTCTAGCACAAGGGACTTGTGTTACTTAGGCCCGTGAGTCTGCTTTAACATTTATCTTAGCAAGATAGGACCGTATCCTTTTAACAAGATGTATCATGCGAAAGTTTAGAGTCCTCCAAAGACAAGGGACTTTCCAAAGAAAGGACCGTATCCTTTTAACAAGATGTATCATGAAAGTTTAGAGTCCTCCAAAGACAAGGGACTTTCCAAAGAAAGGACCGTATCCTTTTAACAAGATGTATCATGAAGTTTAGAGTCCTCCAAAGACAAGGGACTTTCCAAAGAAAACCAAACAAAGCTCAACTCATTACAAGGACATCATCAAGACGAAGTTCATACTTACCTTTTCATCTAGTGCTGCTAAAGTTTAGAGTCCTCCAGCACAGGGGACTTTCAAGAATACCATCAAAACAAGCTCATATACAAAACATCAAAATAGGCTGATCATTCATGCTTAGCATACTTTTACCAAAGCGAACCAAGCAAGATTTATCAAAAGCTTTATAACATAGCTTTATTAAAAGCACCACTCACCTCGGTCTTCAGGTGTAGGCTCAAGCAAAGATCAAAGTCCTACAATCACATAGCAAACCATACTCTCAAAACGAGCTTCACATACATGCAAGGAATCAAAACATTATTTCCCATCACAGGAAGTGCACTGGTACCATCTGTCTAGCCGAGGTCCTACACCTCCCGCCGAGGTGTGGACTCGAAAAGCCAAGACAAGGCAAAGTTAGGAAAACACGAGTTTCCTTTCAAAGGACACGAAGAACAAGATCATGCATCTTTGAAATCCAACTCACATATCTGAAATCTGGGGTTTTCAAGCTAAGAGTTCAAAAACGTGGACTAGGGTACTCATTCGAGAAAATTATACAAGAACAAACACAAAACATGATTCTTGTTCCAAACTTTTGGATCAAAACAAGGTTCTCTTTTAAGAACACAAGAACAACATTTTCTCTTTCAAAACCAAGTTCAAATCAACGCATGACATGCAAAAGCAGATCCAATCATGCAATGCATCTAGATGATCAATAAGAACAATCGATGTAGAACAAGAATCTAACCTCAAAAGCTGAAATCCAGCGGTTCGATCTTCCACGATCAAGCTCGGAGCTCAACTCCCACACTAAAATTCTAACTCTAAGTTCTAGAGCTTCTCTCTCTAAACAAGACAAAGATTTGAGACCAAATCATAATCAAAAGATACACAATGATGCATTATAGGCACATCGCGGTCATAGCCTCGGCTCGGACACGTGGCATCACGGATTGGTGCGATTAGAAAGGTGATCTAGACAAGACAAGTCTCGACAAAGCGTACACAACACGCTTGGCTAAGCACGCAGCTAGAAATGACCTCGGCCAAAGACAAGACTTCGACAGTCAACAAAGACAAAGGCTAGGAGGGCGACACTTGACTAAGGCTGTGCCACACCTTGGCCTGGGTGTACCACATCTCGGCCTAGGCCATACCTTAAGAACAAAGATTACAAGCACAAAACATCTCGGCCTCGGCGCGCCGGCCCAAAGGTAACATCTCGGCAAACATGCCGGGGTGAAGATGGAGGTCGGCTAAGGTTCCAAAACTGCTCAAAACGCGAAGGCTCAAAGGCAAACTATGCTGAGCTGACCTCGGCTACGCTCCAAACAAAACACGAATCCCAGCAACTTACAATAAAACAAAGCAAAACAAGGCAAGTATCAAGATTACAAACTTGACAATTCAAGGTCATACACAATACATGCAAGCAAGACTGATTCAAAGTGAGGGTTGTTACAGTTCTATTGTGCAACAGAGGCTCTCCGAAAGCAAAACAGTGGCTTTTTGGGTGGAAACTGAGCACGTACATGAGCATTCTTCGTTTTTCGAGCTTGTTTAAGTTTAAATACTTAGATTAAATATTTGTTGTAGCTAGTTAATTTTGTAAAGTGTTATAATTTGGTTAGCTAGAATAGTTAGTTACTTACTCCGTTGTGGTAATAATTAGTTAAGTAGTTTAGCTAATTTCATTTGGTTTTGTAATAATTAGCTTAGCTTTAATTAGTTAGTTAATTAGCTAGTTTATTCATTCGGACTCTCCTTCGTGAGAGCGCAATGTTGTAATAACGTGTATGTCTTCCAACTCCACGTCTTTTTCCTTTTTATTTACTAGCTTATGATAGTTAGTTTAGGGACATCACGTTTTGTTTAGCATACTTCATGTTTGCATCCACTTGTATTGCATGCACCGAGGCTTGGTTCATCATTCTAACTGCATTGTTAATTTAATATACTTCTTTGAATACGTGTTTAGACCGCATGCTATTTAATTGCTTCATATGTCATATTAGTAGCCAAGCTTATTAGTTACATATCGCATGTGTTGCATTAGTCAAATTGCATAGTTAGGAATCATGCATCTTTTTCTAACTCATTTCTCTTTTGGCTTGGAGTACTAGGTAAGCTTTTATTTGCTTTAGCATATCGCATGCATGTGATTGTTGCCATGCTTAGCATGCTTGCCATGAGGCTAAGTGCTTAAAGTGCTATAACTGCTTGAATGCCTGTGGATGAAGGTTTATTGCTTGAATTGGAATAATTTGAGTAATGTTTATATGCGATCACTTTTTCAAGTGGTACATATTTCGAAACAATTTTGCAAACAAACATGAATCGAAATGTTCCAATTCTTGCAAGTTAGTCCATACTTGTGTGTATACGCATCACATAGTAATGCTAGCCTAATAACCAGAACAAGAGCATATAATATATGTAAGATTCATATCATGATTAGTAGAGGCCGATCTTTGATCGAGCGAGCGAGGGTGCTCAAATTCATTCATGACTTTTCCCTTTCATACCTAAGTTCTAGAGTCGAGACAATCTTGGTGATGACAGACATGTGGCCTTTGGCACGAGTCATGGGTTTCCTAAATTTCTGTATCTGGCAAAGCAGTCCAATTTTTGCATTTTTTGATTCAAAATTGATTTTTCAAAAGATTTGTCGGATTTGGACTATTTGGTGTTTATCAATTTCACATTGCATTTGTGAGATTAAATTCAGAACTGCGGAAGTTCGAACTATAGGGCTTATTTCACCTTCCAAAAGGGGGTGTGAAAAAGTCGAGCTACAAATGGCTTGGCAGATACACTGTTCAACGTGTTTTATGCCAAGAAGTAGGCAAAGGAGCTGTGGGATGCTCTGGACAAGAAGTACAAATTGAGGATGCTAGGGTAAGTAAATTTATCGTTGACCAATTTCTAGACTTCAAAACGGTGGACTCTAAAACCGTCATTAGCCAAGTTCAGGATTTCTACGTAATTCTACACGAGATTCATGCAGAGGGAATGTTACTGAGTGAATCATTCCAGGAAACTACTTTGATTAAGAAGCTGCCTAACAGCTGGAAAGACTTTAAGAATTACTTGAAGCACAAACGAAAGGAGATAACAGTCGAAGAGCTCGTTGTCAGGCTCCGTATTGAGGAGGATAATAGAAAGAAAGGGGGTGTAACTCCACTGTGAAAGTAAATATGGTTGAGCATAGCTAGTCCTCAGGGGTTAAGAAAAAGTCACCAACCAACAAAAGCTCGAAGCTGGAGGCTAGATGTGGTGTCTCTAAGAGACCAATCTACAAGCCACAAGAACCTACCTTTAGGTTCAATGGAAACTGCTTTATCTGTAGAAGTGACGGGCATCAGACGGTTAATTTCTGCAAGAAGAAGAAGCCTTACAAGAAGAAACCTCCACAGAATAAAAGTCGAGCTTACATGGCTGAAATAGAGGATCTGTCACAAGATGTGAACGACATGCATTTGTCAGCTGTCGTCACTGAGGTGAACATGGCAGGGCCAACCCAAAGGAATGGTAGGTGGACACTGGGGCCACTCACCACATCTGTGCTGAGAAGAAGATGTTCATAACTTTTGAACTGGTTTCAAATGGTGAGAAGTTGTTTATGGGGAACTTTTTAACCTCAACTATTGAGGAGAAAGACAAAGTGGTCCTAAAGATGACTTCAGGAAAAGAGATGACTCTGAACGATGTCCGGTTTGTACCGAACATTCGTAAGAACCTTGTCTCGGGGTCTCTCCTAAGCAAGCATAGCTTCTGCATGGTGTTTGAGTCTAATAAGGTCATGTTGATCAAAAGTGGAGTCTATGTGGGGAAGATACATATGTCGGGCGCTATATTTAAGCTCAATGTAATAACTATTATCCCGAAAATGAATGAGAAAGCATCTTCTTCTACTTATATGCTTGAGTCCCCTGAATTGTTGCATAGTAGACTAGGTCATGTGAATTTTGACTTTTTGCATAGATTAATCAAATTAGAATCAAGTTAGATCACATACCATCTTTCAAGATTAATCTAAATCACAAATGTAAAACTTGTGTTATCCCAGGTAGGCAACTCAAAAGGGGGGTGAATTGGGTTATTAAAAAATTTTACAATGTTAAAAAAAATAATAAACACAATATTTAAAATTAAAAAAAACAGAACAATAATTATCAGTATAAAAGTAAGAGAGATAAGAAGACAAAAACAAACACAGAGATTTATAGTGATTCGGCACGTCGGGCCTACGTCCACTCCCTAAGGAACTTCCTTGAGAATTTCTTTATTATCAAAATGAATCAATACACCACCAAGGCTTCACCAAGCTTGGAGATTTCACACAAGTTTTATTTTTATTTATTAAGCCTCACTTAACAATAAATTCCCCACTCTTACAAAATTCCTTCACAAAATGATAAATAATGATAATAGGTACTCAACTTTTTTTACAATAATTCTCTCACAAAGAGTAAATATGAAAGTGTAAGAACAAAGACTACACTTAAATTTGAAAGTGAAAAAGCAGAATACAATGCACTCAAAATTTTGGAGCAGACAGATTTTTCTCTTCAAGTTCTTGATTTTTCTTCACGCAAAACACTTCTATTTATACCAAAAAATATACCCGTTGGAGAGGTAGACACTCCTCTGACAAATCACGAGGCATCTATTTTTTTTCAACTTTTCATCGTGTGACACCCTTTCCTTTTGTCAAACATTGTGGCTAAAAATTGAACAAAACTTACTAACATGTGGGTTTTGACTAATATATATTGTATATATATATATAAAGAATTGAGGTAAAAGATTGTGTCTGCAAAGTCCACATTAATTTATACAAAGATGTAGCTATAACATTTCAATGGCAAACTTCAACATGTGAAATATGCTGCAACTTTGCAACCATTTCCTTTTATATTATATCAAATGTGTATATATATATATGCAAATGATAAAAAAAAATATACTGCACTGCTTAGCCATGCCATTTTAAATAATTAATATATTTTATATAAGATGCAATTCCCTACTCAACTAACTATATATTGTATAATATATTTAAAGGACCTAAAATAAATGCACATGATACTCATTATGTGGGTATGTTACATACAAAAAGATGCAAAATTATTTTGAATTTAGTGCAATATGTATAAAAAAGATATAATACAATTTTACTCAAAAGAGACAATCACACCAATTTTGTCAAAAGATGAATAGTGATCAATCGAATTTTCAAAACATGAATTGTAAAATTTTCAATTTTTTTTTTTACTTATATAACAAATGTATCATACAAAATATATTTTAAATAGATAATATTTTGTGTCAAATATTATAAAATATATATATTATTTACAAATTTTCAATTAATATTTTAGACATCATCAAAATTAAACAAAATGATTAACAATATCCCCCTTTTTGATGATGGCAATACATGAATATATTTGACACAAAATTAAAATAAAAAAAAATATTTGATAACTCTACAACATATAATTAAATCATATTAAAGCACATGCACAGCAATTCAAAATCATAGTTTTCTCTCCCTTAGACATCATCAAAACACAAATGGAGATAGGAAGGTTTCAATGATCAAAACAAAAATCAGGCAAACACATTTGAGAAAATAATCAAAGAGGCCAAAAAATATAATAATGGTTTTTATGTCTTGTCGGGATCATTGTGGAGATTTAGGCGCATCTCTTGAAAAATGGTGCAGCGAGGCTCAAAATGTTAACAAACAAGAGATTTGAGCAGATATGCATTGAGTGTTGGATCGATGAGTGTATAAAAAGTGACAAAGATGATAAGTAAAGATACAAAATTGCCAAGTGTTGGTAGAGAAAATTTTATTTTAGTTTCTTGTGTAATCATGTCATTCCTTACCTTAGCCATCAATGGTTCTGACATGCATGAGGGGTCTATAATGCAGGCAAATGAGAGGTTACCAATTGTGTAGTCACATGCTATTCCGGTAACTGAGAGTTTTAGTGTTTTTGGTAATCGGAATGATATCGATGCTGTTAATAATACTATGGCTCTTAGTACACAGGCAATGACTACAGTTTCCAATATGGCTCGACGACTACAAGTAAGAATACAAGAAAATCAGCAATGGAGAGACGAGGTGTGCTTTTTAAAACAACAACTGGCTAATATTCGTCAGGAGAATAGAGAGCTAGAAAGGAAAAATTTGCAGTTGGAGAATACAGTGCAATATTATGCAATAGTTATAATGCCAAGACTCATAGAAGTCGAAAATAGAGAGAGGCAGGTAAAGGAGGCTCATAAAAAGTTATTGAGAGAAGTGAAACGCAAAAAATCTAAGAAGCCTTCTCAACCTATACATGTAATCGATTAGTAGTTTCTTTTTCTGAAATAAAATTGCGAGTATTTCTCTCTAAAAAATTATTTGTCTTTGCTATATATAAAAAAAATTACAGATAAGGAGAAAAAAAAAATAGTTGATAATGATATATACTCTCCCTAAAATTATGTATAGAATATATAAATGCCCTCTTAAGATTATTCGTATTTTTATTTTTTATATTTTATTTTATTGATTTAATCTCAAAAGATTACATAATACGAGTTTCTCCCTAAATTAATGCACAAAAGAAAATTACACAAATTGTAAGAAAATGATTACCAATTTATAAAACCAAGGGCCATTAAGATCTGACCATAAACAACTACACAAAGTGCACTAGCATAAAAATAGAAAATACAAATAAAAACAATTTCTCCATACCAAGTAGAAGCAATTGTTATTAAATACAAGAGAGTTTGTACCACATACAACCATATAAGAAATATAACAAAGTGTAAAAATAATTTTAACATATTGATAGGGGAAAAGATGTTGGCGGATGTAAAATTTGTCGACAACGATGAAGATTGGTGACAATGGTGAAAGACGGTGATGATGATGTAGATCTGCCTTGATGAAGAGGATCAGAAAGAATAGTGAAGAACAGTAGATTGGAGATAGATCTTGGTAGATCGGTGATGGATTTATGTAGATTTGGGATGAATTTTGGTTAGATTGGTGAGGAATTTGGGTTGATGATGATGGTGATGAACGAAAATGATGGAGAAAATTGGGGATGAATTTTTTGAATATCTGAGGTGGTTTTGTGTAGATCGGATGCAAATGTATGTAGATTGAAGATATTTGTGATGAAGTTTATGGATGATGTTGTGGATGGTGGAGTTGGTGGTGGACGATGGTGAGGATGAAAATGGTGTCTAAGGATGAAATGAAGAAAGAGAAAACGAAAAAGAGTGAGAGAGAGAGAGAGAGAATCAGAGCGAGAGAGAAAGAACTAGAGCGAGAGAGAGAATATATTAAATATATATATATATTTTAATTTTATTTATTTATTTATTTATGTAAAAAAAATAAACATCATATAGGAGTTTCATCATATTAAGTTCAGTTCTAATATAACAAAATCGTTCTTCATTAAGAGGCTTCATAAATATGTCAGCTAATTAACGATTTGTAGGCACAAATTCGAGTTCAATTTCACCTTTGAGTACATGATCTCTTAGAAAATGATGCCTTATTTCAATGTGTTTAGTGTGTGAGTGTTGAATAGGATTATTTGAAAGGTTAATGGTAATTGTGTTGTCACATTTTATAGGAATATGATCATAGAAGTCCAAAATCTTGAAGTTATTATTTCATCCAAAGTAATTGTGCACAACACCCAACGGCGGCAATGTATTCTGTTTTAGCAATTAACAGAGCCATTGAATTTTGTTTTTTACAAAACCAAGAAGTGAGTGAGTGTCCAAGAAAGTGACAAGTACCACTTGTGCTTTTTCGATCAAGTTTACATATCGCAAAGTCAGCATCCGAGTAACCAAAAAATTCAAAGGTACTTTCCTTAGGATGCCATAGTCCCAAATTTAGAGTGCCAACAAGATATCTGAAAATACATTTGATTGTGGTGATGTGTGACTCTTTAGGTGCGGATTGAAAATGTGCACACATACAAACACTAAAAATTATATCGGGTCTACTAGCAGTAAAATAGAGTAAGGAACCGATTATACTCGATATTTCTTTTAATCTACTGGTTTACCTTACTCATCTTTGTCAATTTTTATTGATGTGCTCATTGGAGTTGATGCAGGCTTTGATGATTCCATTTTAAACCTTTTAAGTAGATCCTTGATATATTTTGTTTGATTTAAATGGATCCCATCCTTGGTTTGTTTAATTTGTAGACCGAGGAAGTAATTTAACTCCCCCTCATACTCATTTCGAATTCACCCTACATATCTTTAACAAACTCTTTGCATAAATTTTCATTAGTAGCACTGAAAATGATATCATCAACATAAATTTGAACAATTAGCATATCTTTTTTTTTTGGTTTTTATAAAAAAAGTTATATCAATTTTTCCTCTAGAAAAACCTTTATTAAGTAGGAAATTACTCAATCTTTCATACCATATTCTAGGAGCTCGTTTTAAGCCATATAAGACTTTTGAAAGTTTCAAAACATGATCCGGGTATTTATGATTTTCAAAACTGGAAAGTTGTTCAATATAAACTTCCTCCGAAATGTACTCATTTAAAAAAACACTTTTAACATCCATTTGATATAATTTAAAATCTTTAAAACATGCAAAAGAAAGTAACATTCTATTAGCTTTAAGTTTAGCAACTGGTGCAAAAGTTTCATCAAAATCAATACCCTCTTCTTGATTATAACCTTGAGCTACTAATTTAACTTTATTTCTAGTAACAACTTCGAATTCATCAATTTTATTTTGAAAAACCCATTTTGTACCAATAACGGGATGATCCTTAGGTCGAGAGGTTAAAAACCAAACTTCATTCCTTTTAAATTAATTTAATTCTTCTTGCATTGCTAAAATCCAGTTTTCATTATTTTCAGCTTCTAAAAACGATTTTGGTTCAATTTGTGAAACAAATGCTAAATTACCACAAACATTTTTAACAGAGGAACGAGTTTTTATACCTTCCGCCGCATCATCTATGATAAGGTTTTTGGGGTGGTCATGAGCATACTTTCATTCTTTTAGTAGATTAGAGTCGTTTTCTGGAAGAGCATATATTTCTTGAAGTTTCTCCATTGTCATTTCTTCTTCATGTTCGCGTAATGGATTTTCTTTATTTTCTTTTATGTAAATGCTCTCCATGCTTAGTTGATTTTCTGCAATATCATTACTTACAAGATTCTTGGAAATAATGTTGTTAGATTCATCAAAAACAACATGCACAGATTCTTCAACAAGTAGAGTTCTTTTATTGAATACTTTATAAGCTTTACTAGAAATTGAATAAGCAAGAAATATAGCTTCATCCGATTTAGCATCAAATTTTCCTAAGTTATTTTTATTGTTATTCAATACAAAGCATTTACAACTAAATGCATGCAAGTGACTAATATTAGGTTTTCTACCTTTCCAAATTTCATAAGGGCTTTCTTAAGAATAAGTCTAATCATAGCTCGATTTACAACATAGCACGCAGTGTTAACAGCTTACACCCAAAAATATTTAGGCAAATTATTTTCACAAAGCATAATACGGGCCATTTTTTCAAGAGTTCTATTTTTTTCTTTCAACCACACCATTTTGTTGAGGAGTTTTAGGGGTAAAAAAATTATGATCAATTCCAAACTCATCACAAAACATAATAAAATAATCATTTTCATATTCTCTACCATAATCATTTCTAATACTACAGATATTAAAAAAAATTCATTTTGAATTCTTTTACAAAGTCTTGAGAAATTTTAAAAAGCTTCATCTTTGTGTGCTAAAAACAATACCCATGTATATCTAGTATAATCACACAAACAATACAATTTTTCTCATAAACTTAATGTTCTAGATGGTCCGAATATATCAATATACAAGAGTTGAAGCGGTTTATTAGTTGAAATGATGTTTTTGGATTTAAAAGAAATTCTATTTTGTTTTCCAAATTGACATGCATCATAAAGTTTGTCTTTTTAAAAAACAATTTTTGATAAACCAATGACTAACTCATTTTTGAAAGTTTAGAAATTAAATTAAAATGAGTATGTCCTAATCTTCTATACCCAAGCCAACCATTATCATTTATAGCAGATAAACATTTAATATTAAATGAGAAGACAAATCATGCAAATCAAACACATATACATTCTCATGTTTATAACTTACAAATAAAGTTTTGTTTTCTAGGGTGTTCTTAATAGTGCAATGAGTTTTCTCAAAAATAACTCTATAACCTTTATCACATAATTGACTAATACGAAACAAGTTATGTTTTAAACCTTCAACAAGTAAAGCATTTTCAATAATAGGAAAAGGATTTTTACCAATACTTCCTACACCAATGATTTTACCGTTGCTATTATCGCCAAAAGTCACATATCCACCATCCTTTGGTTGGAGTGTGGCAAACATAGCTTTATTTCCGGTCATCTGCCTCGAACATGCACTATCAAGATTCCATCTATCGTTACTGGATTTTGTCTTGAAACATAACTATAAAAATTTGATTTTTCTATTGGTACCCATATTTTCTTGGGTCTATAAAAGTTAGAATTCGACATTCTTGAAATGTCTTTAGGGACCCACATCTTTTTTATTTTAGCAAAATGATTTCTTTTAACGAGACATGAAGGTGAAATATGACATTTTGAACCACAAAAATGACATGTGAGATAAGAGTGACTAGAAAATGCAAACACAAAACCATTTTTGACAGTTTTTACTTTTGAAAAAGGTTTATATCCAATTCTAGCTCTACCAAAAGTACGATTTTGATTTTTAAAAATTTTATCTAAATCTCTCTACCTTGAGTGAATTTAGAAAGAGTATTTTTCAAGTTTTTAATATTTTCTTTCAAAACAATTTGTTCATTTTTTAAAGATTCATTTTCTTTTTGCAATACAACTAATTTTTTCTCAAAAATTTATGACTCTTTTCGAGTTAAAATCTTATTTTCCTTTTTCATTTTCATGACTTCATTTTCTAAATCATTTATCTTGGATGTTAAGGATTTATTTTCTTTTGACAAACTTGTAATCACTTTCTTTTGACAGTTACTTTTCAAACTAAGTTTCTTAAATTCAGCATGTAATTCATCAAAAGCTGATTGTAATTCATCAAACGTAAAAGATTCATCATTTACCTCATCTTCGTTTCCAAGTGCCATTAAGCATAGGTTAACAACCTTATTTTTGCAAACTTCGGTTTCTGAGTCGCTTTCATCGCTATTTTCTCCCCATGCTGCAATCATGGCTTTCTTGTTGTTCTTCATGAATTGTTTCCTAAGTTCTGGATATTTTGATTTGTAGTGTCCAGGTTTGTTGCATTCGTAGTAGGTAACTTCAGATTTTTTGTGATTTTCTCTTCTTTGAAAATCCCTATTGTTGAAGTCTTTTTTGAAAAAATTTCGCACACCTTGTTTCTTTTTTACAAACCTTTTGAACTTTCTAGTGATGAATGCCATTTCCTCATCATTATCCGAATTATCTTCCTTATCCTCTTAATGTTTCAAGGTGGATTTGAAGGCTATTCCTTTCTTCTTGTTGTTGTCCTCCTCTTTCTTTCTTTCTTGCATTATGAGCTCATGAGTTAAGAGAGATCCCATTAACTCATCTACACTTAGCTTTGATAAATCCTTGGCTTCGGTAATGGCAATGACTTTTGTCTCCCAACTTTTTGGCAATGACCTAAGTACTTTTTTTTACAATTTCAGCATTAGTATATATTTTGCCAAGAGAGGTTAAACCATTAATAATATCAGTAAAGCGACTAAACATTTGGGAAATATTTTCATCAAGTTTCATTTTAAAGAGTTCATAATTATGGATTTGCAAACTGACTCTAGATTCTTTAACTTGTTTGGTTCCCTCACGAGTCACTATAAGCTCATCCCAAATTTCTTTTGTGGTTTTACATGTGGAGATACTGTTGAACTCGTTGGCATCTAAGGCGCAATACAACATGTTTGTGGGTTTGATATTAATTTGGGCCATTCTAATATCTGATTCATTCCATTTATCTTCAGATTTTGGTACCTTAAGGCTATCTACGATTTTGGTAGGAATTTTTAGATCATTGCAAATAATTTTCCAACATTCATAATCATTAGATTGAACATGTATGGCCATCCTAGTTTTCTAATAGCTAAAATTTGTACCGCTAAATAGTGGTGGCCTATTAGATGCTTGTCCCTCAAATAAGGAATAACTAGGGGTTGCCATGATCTACTATAAGACGATTAAGTCACACAAACTAGAGTCTAAGCTCTGTTACCAATTATTATCCCAAGCGGACAACCCAAGAGAGGAGTGAATTGGGTTATTAAAAAAATTTACAATGTTAAAAAATAATAATAAACACAATATTTAGAATTTTAACAAATAAAAAACAGAACAATAATTATCAATTAAAAGTAAGAGAGATAGGAAAAGAAAAAACAAACACTGAGATTTATAGTAGTTCGGCACACCAAGCCTACGTCCGCTCCTCAAGGAACCTCCTTGAGAATTTTTTTACTATCAAAATGAATCAATACACCACCAAGACTTCACCAAGCTTGTGAATTTTGCACAGGTTTTATTTTTATCTATTAAGCCTTATTCAAGAATAAATTCCCCACTATTTCAAAATTTCTTTACAAAATGATAAATAAGGATAATAGGTACTCAACTCTCTTTTACAATAATTCTCTCACAAAGAGTAGATATGAAAGTGTAAGAACAAAGACTACACTTAAATCTGAAAGTGAAATAGCAGAATACAATATGTCACAACCCAACTCCAGGGACCTAGGGCTGGAATCACAACTTACTAAGCTTAACAAATTAAATGGTGTAGGCAGAGGCAAAATAGAAGTAGGAAATAATTAAACAGAAAATTAACTTCATTCTACTATGTTGATAAAAAGTACATGTATAGGGCTTTTATTATTTTATTGTTCAGTGACCAACCATCAATAAAAACAAAAGGAAGAAAAGAAAAGAAAAACACAAAATAACGGATCAGCATCAAATTCTTGTGCGGGTTCCACTACATGAGGTTACGAGTCTTCCTTACATCTCATCACCTGAAAGGGTAACAGCTATAAACACACAGCAAAGTGAGAAATATTATGCCAAGAGTATAGGGAACACAAAATAACCATGGATAATTAGTTAAGCTAAAACATTTATATAACTTAATTTGAATAAACAAATTATTTAAAGTGGCAAAAACTGAAATACGAAAATTATATAAATAAATAACCATAACCACGGTACAAAATAGAACAGAACAGAGGTCATAGGAGTGACAATCAAAACAGAGGTCAATAGATCCATGACAAACAGAGGACCACAAAGTGGCCAGACAGAGGCCAATGGTTATTTAAGTCCCTCAAGGAATGGGATTCCTGTGGTGGTACTTACAAAACATAATTGGTTATAAAATCATTGTCAAATAATTTCTAAAATTTAAACAAACATATCCATGGGTTCCAATTTAAGCAAATAGAGTTCAGAAAAATAATTAACGTAATTGAAATATAAATATAAATTATAAAACATAACTTGTATAACATAAATTATGATAATTCAAAACATACGTAAAATATATTATGGTGACTCAAGGTATAATATAACTCACCTTAAGATTGAGTCTTACTATTTCCTTCTTATTTTTCCTATCTTTTCGAGACTCCTTTCTACGCAGTATCTCTCCGAATTTTGTACAGGTGTCTTAACTCACAAATACTACATTCCCTCCTAATTAATTCACAGATTTGTTTGGATAACTATCTTATTATTATTATTATTATTTAACTTTTGGTATCATGATGGTCTACTTCTTCAAATACTTTTATACTATTTATTTATTTAGTTATTTATTTATTGTTTCAGTAATATATATATATATATATCACATACAACCATAATTATAAATATTTATGTGGTATTTAATTAACCATTCAAGGTGTCACATTTCTCCCTTCCTAAATAAAAGTTTGTCCTCAAGCTTGACATACCTTGGTTTTCGAAGAGGTGCGGATACTTAGTCCGTATTTGACTTTCAGTTTCTTACGTCGCTTCTTCGATACGATAATTTCTCCACAAGACTTTTACAAGAGGTATGGTCTTGTTTCAGAGAACCTGATTACGACGGTCGAGAATCTGCACTTGTTGTTCTTCATATGAGAGATCTTCTTGAACCTTTAAGTCCTCATACTCTACAACATGCTTTGGATCTCGAAGATATTGCCGAAGCATCAAAACGTGAAACAAATTGTGAACATTGGACAATTTAGGTGGTAGTGCAAGACGATATGCTACAGGATCAATCATTTCTAGTATCTTGCATGGCCTGATGTATCGTGGGTTTAACTTTACTCGGCTTCCAAATCGGATTAACCCCTCTTGTTGGTGAGATCTTTAGGAACACGTGATCTCCTACTTAGAATTCCAAGTCCCGTTTTCGTGTATCTGCATAACTTTTTTGGCAGCTCTGGGCAGTGCGAATTCGCTGCTAAATGAGTTGAATTTTATCACTTGTTAGCTGTACAATCTCAGGGCCTAATAACCTTCTATCTTCGACTTTCGCCTAACACAGAGGTGATCAACACCTCATTCCATACAGAGCTTCATACAGTTCCATTCCAATGCTTGCTTGGTAGCTGTTGTTATAAGCGAATTCCACTAAAGGTAGGTGCTCATCCTAGTTACCTTTGAGGTCCAATACGCATATACGTAACATATCTTCCAAAGTATGGATTGTTCTTTCGGATTGTCCTTTAGTTTGCGGGTGATAAGCAGTGCTAAACTTCAATGTAGTCCCTAAAGCCTCCTGCAATTTGTTCCAGAAGTGAGACACAAAGCGGGGGTCTTGATCAGACACGATTGAAACTGGGGTACCATGCAAACGAATAATTTCCTTGATGTATAAAGTTGTAAACTTATAAAGGGAGTACATGATTTTGATTGGCAGAAAATGTGCCGACTTTGTCAATTGGTCTACTATAACCCATATTGCGTTATTCTTTAAGACTGACTGAGGTAGCCTGACCACGAAGGCCATGGTAATGTGCTCTCATTTCCATTCAAGAATAGAGAGTGGTTGTAACATTCCTGCAGGTTTCTAATGCTCTGCTTTACAATGCTAACAATGTAGACATTTGTAGACATGGCTTGCTATGTCTCTTTTCATTCTTGTCCACCAATAGTATTCCTTCAGATCATAGTACATCTTTATGTTGCCTGGGTGGACTACAAATCTTGAGCTATGAGCTTCCACCAATATCTTCTTCTTGAGTTTCGAAATGTCGGGTACGCAAATTCGATTTCAAAATTTTAATATCCCATTGCTTATAGTGAAATCAGGATCAGGCGTACTCCTTTGCTCCTTGTACTTTTTTTTCAAAATTTTATCTTCACATTGGCGCGTTTTAATTTCTTTAATCAATGCGGGTTCCACGGTTATATTGGCGAGCAGTCCATTGATCTTGCGGGGAACGATGGTACATGCCAAACTTCTAGTCATCTTTCGGCTTAGTGCGTTTGCCACCACGTTAGCTTTGCCTAAATGGTGATGGATCTTTACATCATAGTCTTTCATAAATTCTAGCCACCGTTGTTGCCCCATATTCAATTCCTTCTATGTAAACAGATATTTAAGACTTTTGTGATCAGTGTAAATCTCGCAGCTTGCACCGTAGAGATAATGACACCAGATCTTGAGGGCAAAGATCACCGCAGCTAATTCTAGATCATGAGTTGGGTAGTTCTTCTCGTGAGTCTTTAGTTGTCGTGAGGCATAAGCAATGACTTTTCCATTTTGCACAAGAACGCAACCCAAACCATTGTATGAGGCATCACTATAAATTATGAAACCATCTACTCCTATAGGGAGTGCTAATATAGGAGCTGACACAAGCCGACTTTTTAATTCTTGGAAGCAACGCTCCTGTTTGTCAGTCCATTCAAAGTGTGTGTTCTTCTGAGTTAGCTGGGTCAAGAGTGATGTTATCTTTGAGAAATCTTGCACGAATTGTCAATAATAGCCAGCTAGACCCAAGAAACTTTGAATTTCTGACACATTAGTAGGTCATGGCTAGTCCACGATTGCTACAACTTTTTCGGGGTCAACCGAGATGCCATCTTTGTTAATGACATGACCAAGGAAGTGTACACTAGTGATCCAGAATTCACATTTCTTCAAATTGGCATAAAGTTTGTGATCACGTAGTGTTTGTAGAATCGTTCGCAAGTGCTACTCATGGTCTTCTGGTGACTTGGAGTATATGAAAATGTCGTCAATGAAAACAATGATGAACTCGTCAAGATAGGGTTTGAACACTCGGTTCATGAGATCCATGAAGGTCACTGGAGCATTTATGACGCCAAATGGCATGACGAGAAACTCGTAGTGTCCATAACAAGTTCTGAAGGCAATCTTTTCGATGATTTCCATTTTGACTTTTAGTTGATGGTAGGCAGAACGCAAGTCAATTTTTTGGGTCCCTTGAAGTTGATCGAACAAGTCATCGATTTGTGGTAGAGGGTACCAATTCTTGATGGTGACCTTGTTCAACTCCGGGTAATCAATGCATAATCTCATTGTGCCATCCTGTTTCTTTACGAACAGTACTAGAGCTTCCTAGGGTGAGGTACTAGGTTGAATAAAGCCTTTGTCCAGTAGTTTCTGGAGTTGAGTCTGTAGCTCTTTCAATTCTGTCATCGACATACGATAAGGAGCTTTTGATATTGGTTATGTGCCAGGTTGGGTTTTAATGGTGAATTCAATTTCCCGATCAACCGAGGTACCGGGTAGATCTTCAGGAAAGACATCCGAGAATTCTCGAACCACAGGAATTACATCAACGGTGGGGGCCTCTTTTTGTGTATCAATCACATAACAGATATAACTACAACAACCCTTTCTTGGCAATCGTTGGGCTGTCATAGAGGATATAAGATATGGAGGGGTAGAAATTCTAATTCCATCAAAGACAAGTTTGAGTTGGTTTGGTAGCCGGAGAGAGATCTTTTTGGCTTTACATTCGATAGAGGCGTGGTTGGCAGCCAGCCAATCCATTTCTAAGATCACACCAAAGTTCCTAATATGGAGGGGAATCAAGTCTACGCATAAGATTTTTCCTTTTAAGGATATAGTACATGATCTGTACACATCAGTACTACAAGCAGAATTACCAGAAGGAAAAGACACAGACAATATATATCATAGACACAGACAATATATATCCTAAGGGTTCAAGTGTTGATGCCAGCTTGGCAACAAAGTGTGGTGCAACAAAAGAATGAGTTGACCCGGAGTCAATAAGAGCATGAGCTAAATGACTACAAATAGAATGTGTACCTGATACAACGTTTGCGGTAATTTCTGGTTTTCTAGGTACCAAGGCAAAAGCCCTTCCTTCGTATTTTTGGTCCTTTCTCTCTCCTCCAGGTCCTGCTGGTTTTCTGACTAATCTAGAGGAGCCAACGGTAGGATTGGTAAGCTTTGAACAATCTCTCAGCAAGTGACTAACTTGACCGCATTTAAAGCATGCTCTCACGTCTCGATGGCATTGTCCCCAATGAGCCCTTCCACAAGTAGGACATGTTGGAATAGTGCCACGTCGGGGGTTAGTAGGACCTCGATTTCCTGAACTGGTTGCACTCGTATTTACCCTATTGGGAAGTGTAATACTAGATCTTCTGTTGTCTCTTTCCCAAAATTGCTTCTTTTGGTTTGGTTTCTCGGAATGTGAGGCTTTAATCCATTTTTCTACAATGTATGTTCGGTCTACCACTTCCGCATAGGTTGGCAGTTTCAAAACCTCAAGCCTATCTTTGATTTCAACATCTAATCCTGTTTCGAATTTCCTTGTTTTTCGTGCTTTGGTGGGGATGACATATGTCACAAACCGAGCGAGTGATGTGAACTTGCTCTCGTATTCAGCCACCGTCATGGTTCTTTGCTTTAGATGTATGAATTTTGACGCCTTTTGTTCCTGCAACGAATCTGGGAAGTATTTTGCATAAAATAATACCAAGAATCTTGCCCAAGTCACAATTTCTTCTTTCTCCAGAGTGAGAAGCCATCATTCTTGTGCATTATCTTTAAAAGTGAAAGTGGCAAAAGTCACCTTCTGTCTTTCGGTGCAAGGTAAAGCACGAAAAATCTTTCTAATTTCTTTAACCTAAGCGTCCGCTACCATTGGGTCTGGACCACCGGTAAATGTGGTGGGTTTTGGATCCTGGAACTGTTTTATTGTAATTGGCTCTTCTCGCTGCTCTGGCATCCCATTATTGATGTTGGTCTGTAAGGCTTGTAGAAAGCTAGTAACCGTTCTTTCCATGATTCTTTCTATTGATTCAATCCCACTAACTGATGATTCACTTCCGTTACCATTATTGGCCATTCTACAAAGTAATAAACGAGACATTACATTCATAACGCAACATATATATTGCATATCTAAAATACAAACTTTACTATTTTTGCAAATATAATATTATGTCTTTGTTCCAAAAATAAAAAATTGTGTTAGTGTCTTATCCTTGTGATACAAAAACAAAAGAGGGATCAGACCTCATAATGGTTAGCTTACAAAAAGTTTTCTTCTACCAAATCTAGAGTGGTGGGTCAAATGAGTCAAACAACCACGGAAAGTAGTATTGGATAAAAAGCTCAAATTCCTATCCTAATTGTACCATACCAAAACACATCCATGTTGCTTGGACGGTGTAAATGGGGACGGACTATATGTAGCCCCAAAATGCTCGATCGACTATGTATCTCAGTTGCTCAATGTATAACAAGTCATTACTAAAATCAACATTTTGAATATTAATAATTTCCAATGAGCTAGGGATATGGGTGAAGATATAGTCCTCGAGGTACACATTTCCCCTTCTTGCCACAAAATCCAGGGGCAAAGGGCCAACAATGTAGTGTGGGTGGTCATAGCCTGGAGTAAGGCCGAGGACACGGGTGGGTCCGAGAAATTGTCCGCGCGTATAGGCACGACTCTGCCTCCACAGTAAGTATGGTACATCAATAGGATCAGCCTGTACATATATCGGCCGACCCATCAATTGGGCAAGGCCTGGATGTAGTCTCCTAATTATATCCTCTGAGTCTCCCTATCCTTCAAGTGAGGCGGAGGCAGGGTGCTCTGCTAAAATATCCTTCAAATAAATGGCCCTAAGCTCCTCCCAAAATGCCACATCAAGGTTAATCTCGGACATTCCTACATCACCAGAATAAACGTGAGATTTTATAGAAAATGACTAACGTCACAGGTTATGTAGTTCTAGGTGTATATATATATTTTTTGTTAAAACCGTTACTCTGATACTACCTTTGTCATGACCCATCCCTAGGGACTTAGGATTGGAATCGCAATTTATTAAGCGTAACAAATTAAATGGCGCAGGCAGAGGCAAAATGGAAGTAGGAAATAATTAAACATAAAATTAACTTCATTCTACTATGTTGATAAAAAGTATATCTATAGGGCTTTTATTATTTTATTGTTCAGTGACTGACCATCAGTAAAAACAAAAGAAAGAAAAGAAAAAGAAAAACACAAAATAATAGATCAACATCAAATTCTTGTGCGGGTTTCACTACACGAGGTTATGGGTCTTCCTTACATCTCATCACCTGAAAGGGTAACAGCTATAAGCACACAATAGAGTGAGAAATATTATGCCAAGATTATAAGGAACACAAAATAACCATGGATAGTTACTTAAGCTAAAACATTTACATAACTTAATTTGAATAAACAAATTATTTAAAGTTGCAGAAACTGAAATACAGAAATTATATAAATAAATAACCATAACCAAAGTACAGAATATAA
Source organism: Camellia lanceoleosa (assembly GCA_025200525.1). NCBI lineage: Eukaryota > Viridiplantae > Streptophyta > Magnoliopsida > Ericales > Theaceae > Camellia > Camellia lanceoleosa. Next base: position 124,054,936 of record CM045759.1, on the reverse strand, counting down.
CAGAACAGAGGTCACATGTATAATATAAATATAAATTATAAAACAAATATAGTTCAGAAAATAATTAATATAATTGAAATATAAATGTAAATTATAAAACATAACTTGTATAAAATAAATTATGGTAATTTAAAACATACGTAAAATATATTATAGTGACTCAAGATCTAATATAACTCACTTTAAGATTGAGTCCTACTATTTCCTTCCTATTTTTCCTATCTTTTCGAGACTCCCTTCTACGCAGTATCTCTTTGAATTTTCCTTCTTTTTTGTACCTTCAATTTGCTGCCTTGGTTGCCTTATATACACAAGGCTCGTATCCTCATAATGATGACTAAATCCAAAATCATATATATTCTGTACAGGTGTCTTAACTCACAAATGCCACATTCCCTCATAATTAATTCACAGATTTGTTTGGATAACTATCTTATTATTATTATTATTATTATTATTATTATTATTATTATTATTATTATTACTACTATTATATTTATTTATTTAACTTTTGGTATCACGTTGGTCCAATTCTTCAAATACTTCTATGTTATTTATTTATTTAGTTATTTATTTATTGTTTTAGTAATATATATATCACATACAACCATAATTATAAATATTTATGTGGTATTTAATTAACCATTCAGGGCGTCACATAATACATTCAAAATTTTGGAGCACACAGATTTTTCTCTTCAAGTTCTTGATTTTTTTTCACACAAAACACTTCTATTTATATCCAAAAATATACCCGTTGGAGAGGCAGACGCTCCTCTGACAAAGCACAAGGCATCTATTTGTTTTCAACTTTTTATCATGTGACACTCTTTCCTTTTGTCAAACATTGTGGTTGAATGTTGAACAAAACTTACTAACATGTGGGTTTTGACTAATATATATTGTATATATATATAAAGAAATGAGGTAAAAGATTATGCCTGCAAAGTCCACATTAATTTATATAAAGATGTAACTATAGCATTTCAATTTTAAACTTCAACATGTGAAATATGCTGTAATTTTGTAACAATTTCTTTTTATATTATATCAAATGTGTATATATATATGCAAAGGATAAAAAAAAATATACTGCACCGCTCAGTCATGCCACATTAAATAATTAATATATTTTATATAAAATGTAATTCCCAACTCAGCTAACTATATATTGTATAATATATTTAAAGGACATAAAATAAATGCACATGATACTCATTATGTGGGTATGTTGCATACAAAAAGATGCAAAATTATTTTGAATTTAGTGCAATACGTATTAAAAAGATATAATACAATTTTACTTTAAAGAGACAATCACACCAATTTTGCCAAAAGATGAATAGTGATCAACCGAATTTTTCAAAACATGAATAGTAAAATTTTCAAAATATTTTTACTTATATAACAAATGTATCACAAAAAATATATTTTAAACAGATAATATTTTGTGTCAAATAATATAAAATATGTATATTATTTACAAATTTTCAATTAATATTTTAGATATCATCAAAATTAAACAAAATGATTAACAACTTGTGTAGAAGTAAAATTGACAAAGACTTCATTTCATTCTATTGAAAGAAGTACCAAGCCTTTAGATTTAGTGCATAATGATGTATGTGACTTAAAAGTCGTATAATCACTTGGTGGTAACAAGTACTTTATCATTTTTGTTAATGATTGCACTAAATATTATTATATGTATTTTCTTAAAAGCAAAGATTAGGCGATTGATAAATTTATTTTTTTTAAGAATGAAGTTGAGAATCAACTAACCAGAAAAATTAAAGCTTTAATAAGTGATCGTGGTGGAGAATATGAATTACCTTTTATTGAGATTTGTGCTCAATTTGGAATTATTCACCAAATTACAGCGCCTTATTTCCCTCATTCAAATGGTGTGGCTAAGTGGAAGAATAAGACGTTGAAGGAAATGATGAATGCAATGTCAATAAGTTCTGGGTTGCCGCAGAACTTATGAGAGGAAGCAATTCTCTTCGCGAATTACATTCTAAATAGAATACATCGGAAGAAAGTAGACAAGAAGCTGTATGAATTATGGAAAGGCCGCATGGGGTGTCTTGCAAAAGTGGCGGTACCTACACCCAAGCAGGTTAGGATAGGTCTGAAAACTGTGGACTGTATATTCATTGGTTATGCACAAAATAGTAGTGTATATAAGTTTCTTGTCCACAAGTTTGATATTTCAGATATACACAAGAACGCTATTATGGAGTCAAGGAATGCGTCTTTCATTGAGGGCGTGTTTCCTTGCCGAACCCAATGAGAGGATCAAAGTTCTGAAAAGAAATTTGAAGATGATCCTAGTAATAGTGATCAAGATGAGGAAGTAGATGAGCTAAGAAAGAGTAAGAGGGCTAGGACTTCCAAGTCCTTTAGTTCGGACTTCTTGACTTATATGTTAGAGGGAGAACCTCGAACTTTTCATGAAGCTGTGACTTCACTTGAAAGTCCTTCGTGGAAAGAAGAGATTAAGAGTGAGATTGAGTCTATCTTACAAAACCACACTTGGGAGTTGGTTGATCTACCTCCAAGTAGTAAGGCTTTAGGGAGTAAGTTGATCTTTAGAAGAAAGATGAAAGCGGATGGGTCAATTGATAAGTATAAAGCTAGGCTAGTTATCAAAGGATATAGGCAGCAAAAAGACTTGGATTACTTTGATACATATTCACCTGTGACAAGGATTACATCCATTCGCATGGTGATTGTGATAACAGCTTTACGTGATCTAGAGATGCATCAGATGGATGTACAGACATCTTTATTAAATGGAGATTTAGATAAAGAAATCTACATAGAACAACCTGAGGGGTTTTCAACTCCAAGGCAAAATAAGAAAGTCTATAAGCTTGTCAAATCATTGTATTGTTTGAAGCAAGCTCCTATGTGACGCCCCAAAAATCAGGAACATCAGATAATATATTAACCATTAAATACAGGGTTTATCTAAGGTTACAAGAGTAGGAAACGTCACTAATGAGTCATTTAGTTAATAACCAAGCAAGATCCCAAGAAGGTCGGAGGAGTCAAAATACCCTCCCTTCTAAGTCCAACTACCTTAGATAGCAAAGCTACCTTTTTGACAGATCTTGACAAAGTATTAACACAAGGCCTACATGAGTTAACGGAGTATAAGGATAGGTTACAAATATTATATATATACAAGTTACAAAATCATGTCTTAAATACAACATGGGATCTATCACTTACAATCTCAAAACACGTTTACAAACTAGTTTCTAATCCTCCTAGGGTAGCCGTACGTCCTCAAATGCTTCAGCTTTGCCTTTGACCGGTCTAATAGTCTTCAATACCTGGCATGAAACGCCATGAGCTTTGAATGCCCAGTAAACGCACACACACCCCATCCCTTTTTCCCAATCCAGTACACCATCATGTTTACAATGAGTAAATAGTGAAGCATGATATTCAAGTTAATAACAACAAATTTTAAAAACAGAGGAAAGAACATGCCATTCCAATAGATAACAAAGGTTATAATGCTAGTGGTTAGTATTCTAGAAATACCCCAAAGAGATTTCATCCTCCCAACCACAAGAATTGGACACCGGACTATTCGGAACTCTCCCTTTTGCTGCTTTGTTGCAGAACTAACCTTGAATGCCTACCAACGGTTATATACCGCATAGCGCCAATCGCAAGGCCTCAAAAGGGACAGCGAAAAGAAAAAGGTTTTATCTCCTGAACGCAACCTTAACCTTCCAAAAAGTTTTATCCTCCTGAATGTCCCATCCAGACCCAACCTTATCTCACCAATCAAACCGTCGCAAAGAGTCCGAATACGTCCATTCCATTCTAGGGTTTACGTGACAACCGCTTGCGTAAGACTTGACCTTCAATTAGGGAGCACATCCCATCAATCCATACATAACACATTATCATATCTTCCACATCTAAGTGATCGAAAACCCAATACCATCCCAATTAAGTTTTTTGTTTGGATCAATGTTTTAAGTCAAGTTAGAACAAACTCAACAAGATAGTAATATCCACATAAGCATGAGTATCATTAAAATGAAGAAGATAAGAACATAACCATAACACATGAAATACCATACCAAGACATGATCATAAACTAATAAGCATATTCATGAACACAAAAGCATAAAACACCCATGCAAAACTAAATTTTCAGATTCAGTACCATTTAAAGATTAAAATCAAAAGGGCTATTTTAGATTTTTACCGAACTCAGCCTTCCTATGGTTCGTAGAGAATTTAATCTAGTTTTTAGAACATGTTTTGGAAATGTGATAGATTTTCTAGATTTTTAGTTATTTAAGAAATGTTCCAGCGCTGTCCAGATTCATTGATCGTTACGAAAATCAGATTTTCTCAAAAACCGCTCACTCATTTTCAATGAAACCAATTTTAGCTGAACGATAACTCCTTAAGGAAGATTTTGATTAAAATGGAGGTCCATAAGATTTTTATAAATTTTTCTAGAAATTTTGAAAGTTGGATGAAAAATAGATTTTTCTAGTATAGTTCTTGAAAATAGAAATTTGGTGAGAAAAGAGGTCAACTAGGGAAATTTTCCACTTATCTTGTAATGAAAACTTGCTAAATAATATGTATTAAACTCAAAAATTTACGGTGAAGGTGTGCCTTTGGAGATTTTGAGAGTTTGATATGGAAAAAGGTAGTCTTATACTGATTAAAAAAAAATACAAGATGGGTAGAATCAAGGCTCAACTCCTTTCATTTCTAACACAAGAATACCATCAAAACACATTTGAAATGAATGTTTAAAACTTCTAAGAGCATGTATTTGAAAAAAGAAAATGAAAGAGAGAGTTGTGTTGTGGCTTACTTGCTAGGCTAGGCCAAGCCAAGTTGAACAAGATTGCGCTCCTCTTCCTTCCTCTCCCTCTGAAAACTTTTCTCTTGCTCTCCTCTAGGCCGAATGTAGGTGTGTGTGTGTTGTTTGTGTATGCTATGCTAAGTGGGTGGTTGTTTATATAGGCAAATTTGGTGTGAAAAGACACAAAGGCCCATTAGTTGGAATTGGATTGAAAAGTTTGGATTTACTTGGAGTCTAATGGAATAGGGAGTGATTAGGGGACTTAATTATGTGATTAGACAAGATTTAGTTAGTCTCTAGTTGGAATGGAACTAGGTTGGGGACAAAATCCCTAGATTTAGGGGTACTTTGTACTTTTGCTTCTAGATTGCCATGATTACAAGCCTTGAAAATTGATCCCTCGCACTCTCCTAGGTTGGCCGGCCATGGGGAAGGGAAATGGAGAATATTCTATTCAATATATGTGTACTATGGATATTCCCAATGTATATATAGATTCACAAATTGATTTGGTGGTACTATAGTATAAAAAGTACATGTACTAGTTTGGGGCAAATCTTGAAATTAATAAAAAAAAAAGTGAGGGCTTGGAATTAAACTCATGTACTGGAAGCTTATTTATGCATTTAATTATGATCTAGTTAGGTTTAGGGATAATTTAAATACCTTCTAGTTAAAAGTACACTCATATATATAGCAAATCTTTATAGGTACCAAGGTCATTATTGCTCCAAGATTTCAAGGGATTTGTTTGTACTAAAGTACAATGAATATAGCCTCGAAGGTATGATGGCTAGCCATGTACTCAAGATTTGGAGAGATTTTCCTATTTATTTTGTGTACAAATTCCATAGATATTGTGTACAAAAAGATTTGATGAATAAGAGGTACAAATATATATATATATACACAATGGTACTAACTTGGGGTCAATTTGTGATTTAAGTAAAATATGAGGGCTAAGACCTTAATTTATGAATTGGAACATTTATTTTAGAGTAGAATTTAGCTAAGTTAGGGTTAGAGAATCTAATTCGGTTTGAATTTCTTGTTTCGAACAAAAAGGCTATCAACCGACGAGCGTGATAAAAACTGAAAAAACCTGGAGTTTTCAAGTGGTAATTCTACGTTTATGGAGTCAATTAATTAGTATTAGGGTATTAGAATGATTTCTAAGTTATCAAAATTGGTCAGGGTTTGCGAGTTTTCAGTTGGTGCATGTATTTTGATTCTAGGGTTAAAATTGTAATTAATTTAAGAAATTGAGCGATTTCAAAGAAATAATTTAAAAGTAAGGGACTTAATAGGGTTTACAAAAGTTAGGGGTCTCACATCCTAAGCAATGACATGAAAATTTTAACAACGCTATGTTATCAAATGGATTTAGAATCAATGAGTGTGACAAATGCGTATATGTCAAAGGCACTTATAGAGGTTATGTCATTTTGTGTCTATACGTTGATGACATAATCATTGTTGGTAGTAATAATGAGATGATTAGAACTTCCAAGAGATTGTTAAACTCTAAATTTGACATGAAAAATATGGGCCTTGCAGATGTGATTCTAGATATTAAGATTATCAGAACATCTGGTGGCATTTTACTTTCTCAATCTCATTATGTTAAGAAGATACTTGAGAAATTTGATAAATCAACGATGAGTGTGTCTAGGATACCGATAGATTTGAGTCTACACTTGACTAAGAATAATGGTAAGAGTTAGGGATGGCAATCTGAACCTGACCCGACAGGGACCCGACCCCCCGACCCCGAATTGAGCGGTTATTTCCCGAAAAATACTCCCGACGGGCTGAGGATGGTATTCAAAAAGAAATCCTCGATGATATTCGAGCCGGGGATGGGGATACATGTCCCAGCCCCGGACCCGGCCCGGCCTAGCCCCCCAACCCCGGCCTCAGCCCCGGCTCCGTTTAGTCCCCGATGTAATATTACCATTATATCCCTATTTATATATATATGTGTGTGTTTAGGGTTTGGTTGCCATACTCTCACACAAACACATCGGTACTACTCTCTCTCTCACTCACTCTCATAGCCAGTCATGGGTTTTGCCTCCTCTCTCTCTCTCTCTCTCTCTCTCTCTCTCTCTCTCTCTCACTCATAGCCGTGGGTTTTGCCTCTTTCTCTCTCACACGACGGCTGCCTCTCCTCCCTCACCGCCTCTGCCATTCCACACTCTCTCTCCTCTTTTCCTTTCTCCCTCTTCACCGCGGTCGTGGTTCGCACTGTTGCGGTTGTGGTTCGCCGCGGCAGCTCCGCTGCATACCTGCCATCATCGCCGGCAAAGAAGTATGGGGTTTGGTAAACGACTGAACCAGATCTGATCTGAACCAGATCTGAAGGCCTTGCACATTTTTGATTCGCACTGTCGCGGTTTTCTTGTCCATTTCTCAAGGTCATGATTCGCACTGTCGCAAGGTCGTGGTTCGCACTATCGCGATCGTTTTTCTTGTCCATTTCTCAGATCTGAACCAGATCTGAAGGCCTTGCACATTTTTTATTATTGTTGATGATTGATGAATTGTTGTTGATGATTGAACCAGAAAATGTAAGGCGTTTTTTTTTTTTTTGAACCAGAAAATGATTGAACCAGAATTGTTGTTGATGATTGAACTAGAAAATTGAACCAGCTAATTGTTGATGATTGTTTTTTTTTTATTATTTGATGAATTATTGTTGATGATGATGAAAAAAATGGGTCGGGGATATTTCGACGTCGGGGAAACCCGATCCCCATTAGGGAGCGGGGATGGGGATGACGGTAGATTCCCCGTCGGGGATCGAGGCCGGGGAGATATGCACAATCGGGGATCGGGGACGGGGAGTGTGATCCCCAGCCCCGCCCCGTCCCGTTGCCATTCCTAGTACGAATATATATCTTTCAGATAAAATATTCTCAGGTCATTGGGAGTTTGATGTATCTGATGAGTTGCACAATGCCAGATATAGCCTACTCTATTAGTAGGCTAAGTAGATACACGAGTAATCCTAATGCTACTCATTGGAGGGCATTATGCGGGTGTTGAGTTATCTATGCTACACCCTGGGATTATGGGTTGCATTATACCAAATACCCAACAGTACTAGAAGGGTATAGTGACGCGAATTGGATATTCAATATAAAGGACTCCAAATCCACTAGTAGTTATGTGTTTTTCCTCAAAGGGGTAGCCATGTTATAGAAATCTTCCAAGCAAACATATATATCGAAATCAACGATGGTGTAACAACTCTAATTTGTAATTAGCCTATAATCCATGATTAAGAATGCCTAATAAGTAATTAAGATGAAATTCTACGCTAATTGCATGAGTTATATGTTATTTGCATTTATATATCTGTCTGTTGTAGAAAGATTTGTCTGTGTTTCTGTTTCATTATGCAAGTTGAAGGCCTTATCAACATCTGATCATGAAATTAACTTGGTTTATATGTTATTTGGAATTTTTAGAATTTTATGCTGAGTTTAATTGAAATCTAATTCAGAATCAAATAATTAGAATAAATTAGATTAAATAAGTTAGCATAACTTGACTTAATCCTACTTTATTAACCTAAACTAAGTGGGCCTATATAAGGCCAATTTAGCCTCTAGAATCCATTTTATCACCTTTTCTTCATCAAAACGTGAGAGAGAGAGAGAGAGAGAGAGAGAGGCTTAGAAAATAAATTGACCTCAAGCTTGGAATTGTAGAGAATTGAAGGTTTGACTTGTAGGAGCTCAAGAATTTGTTGATTAGAACTCAATTGGAGACCTTAGGTGAGTATTTAACTCCTAATCTTTGTATCTAAGTCATTAATAAAGAGAATCTAAGGAGACTTTGTCATCAAGTATGAGAATTACGCTAGAAATGAAGGAACTTAAGTCATATCATACATACATGCATATTTTCTTACATTTTGAGCTTAATTTTGAAGAATTCTCACATGCATGTAACAATTCTACCTTAGTTTTGGGAATTCACCATGTTTTCCATCATTTTACTTTATTTGATCATGTTTTGGAAGCTTGAGTTCATAACAATTAATGCATTTATGTTTTGAAAGTTTCAAGTTTGGTTTTGCATAATTGGCTTGATTTTGCGAAATGATCTTTAATTCATGATGTTTTATAAGTTTACAAGTGTTTTTTTTTTTGGCCCAAAAGAGCATGTTTTGGTGAAATAGAATTGGATTTTGAACTCAAAACTGCAATCTGGAAATTCTAGAATTGTATATCACTGCTTCAGCGACCAAAGCTACGCTCGAGTGATCATCTTTTGTTTTGCACCTCAGCTTGAGCGAACAAAAGTTGGCTCAAGTGTAAATTTCATGCTTCTAGAAGTTTTGCAAAGTTTTACAGACCGCTCGAGTAACCAAAGTTGCACTCGAGCGAAGAACCTATTTACTCAGTCTTTGGCTCGAGCGACCATCAAGCGTAAAAGTCAAACAACCAATACTTTTGTAGACTGCTCAAGTGACCGAAGTTGTACTCGAACGAACTGCCCTATTTTTGAAAATTTGACTAAGTGTTTCAACTCATATTTTGGCATCTTCATTGCATCTTAGGCATTCATAAGCCTTAATTAAGACACAATAATGAGGATAAGGATTATAAACACACCAAGATAGATAAGAAATGAGTTAAGTGTTTTCCCGAGCATGTGTTTCAATGTGCATCCGTTATGTGTTTGTGTAGGTCACGCGCCATAGATCGTTGATCTGATTGTTTTGACTCTTCTGTTATTGGAGCTATTTGTGAGTGACAACTCTGTAAAGCTATGTTTGATCATAAGTATTTTTTGACTGAAATGATATGATCTATTTTCTGAAATCCTATGTTATGAATCATGAATGAATGTTTATTTTTTTGTGGCATCCTTAGTTTACGTGGCCTTTGCCCTGGGGTAACAATACCATGGCCAATATGCACGTGACCCTTGCCTAGTGGTAACAATACCGAGGCTTATATTCACATGGCCCTTGCTTGAGGGGTAACAACACAATGGCTATTTGTGCACAAAGATATTGACCTTTGTGGTTGTCGGTACTGACCATGCATGTGGGTCTTGTGACCAATCTGATCTGATAGCTAACGGATGTACCATATATAACTGCTTATGAAATTTGTATCAGTATGTGAATCTGAATTTGTTTCTAATATGAACTATGATTTCTAAATATGTTTTGGACATCGTTTATAACCCCTTACTCTGTTGTTATTCACTGGGCTCTAGTTCATTCTATTATTTATGTATGTAAGTGATCAGACGTGGGATCAAGCTCAATGAGATTGCCTAGATATCTGTTTGAGTCAGCCAACCAGTATGCCTCCCGAGGAGGTTTCGAAATGTTTGTGGTCAAGTTTGTAGACCTTATTATGACTTTTGTTTTCCTTTTTGTTTAAGTTTAAACTCAACTGTTGGTTTATCTATAATGTGGTGACATAAGACTAATGTAATTATGATGTCATGTATTGTATATCAATATTGGTTTTAAATTTTTTGTCCTATGTATGTCTACATAGACGTTATATGTGTATATTTGCTCTCGCTAGCCCCTGTATTTTGTTTAATTTGTTCAGAGGCCTTTGGTAATCCCGGGATTACTGGTCCGTTACGACATTAAACCTATAGGGATAGGTTTGGATCGTGACAAATGGAATTTGAGTTTAATGCTTTGGATAAAGCAACTGAACAAACTGAATGGATTTGCCAATTCGTTGAAGATATTCCACGTTAGCTGAAACATGTGCTTGTTATCTATATTCATTGTGATAGCCAATCGGCAATTGGACGGGCATAGAGTAATATGCATAATGGAAAGTCTAGACATATCCGTTGTAAACATAATTTCATATGACAACTACTCTCGAATGGAGTTGTCTCTTTAAACTATGTAAAGTCTAAGGACAACATTGTGGATCCACCAACCAAAGGGTTAACTCGAGAGTTAATAAAAATGTCATTAAGAGAAATGGGGTCAAGACCTTTAGTAAATGTTACTGGAACGGAAAACCCAACCTAGCTGACTAAAGATCTCAAGATCTAGGTTCAAAGGGACAACCTAACTACATATAATGGGTGAGTCACTGAAGAGGTAAATCCTCTTGCCCATTTCTCTATATGGTGATACCTTGTGGAGGTGGAAGGTTAAGATAATGCTTTTAATGACCTAAGTGATGTAAATAATCAACCGTGGTATAGTGAAATACCTTATATAGGTCACCTATGTGAGTGCGAAGTGGGGCCGCTTCTTTAAGAATTGACAAGGCCGAATTCTTTAAAAATACTCACTGAACCAAGCTAGTGTTCCAGGGCCATACCGGACACGCCAGTGAGAACATGAACAATGGTTGGACTAACTCCTATGTAAGGTCTATTATCTTAATTTACACAAACAGCAGAACAGTTCAAGACATCACGTTCACTGATCAACCAGTAAATCCGATAGGCTTTTACTGCGAAAGGTTCAAGGCCAACAACTACCTTTTCTAATGCATGGCTAGTCTGCGTGCTCTCTCTCTAAGTCTTTATTGTTAAACGTTATCCACTTTTCTTTATTCGGTCAATTTTTATTCATGTGGGGGATTGTTGGAAAAAATGGTTTTATGGTGACTTTAATGTGAAATTAACGTTGGTCTTAACCACCGATTGGAGTGGGATCAATTAGGTTTAGATTCTTTGTAACAAGATCGTTACATCACAAACAGAATGACCAAAAACACTGAGAATTGAATGAGAAATTGTTTCATAAAGTTGACCTCATGAATGAGGTTTTGGGAATAGTATATAACTACATATCATACATTGATTGTAGAGGAAAACATTAATGGGTATTTAAATCCCAAGTTTTAGATAATGGCATGAGCCCTTTGGGGTATCCAAATTTTCCGAAGGAATGGAGTTATGAATACTTCAAGGATGTGCTTGAGCCAAAACTATAGTCCAAGTTGGTTATGAAAAAATTGCCATACACGGGCGTATGCTGCCAACCTGCCCTAACCAATTCGGGTAGGGTACGGGTTCAGGTCCAGGTCTGTAATTCGTGGGTCGTGGGTCATGCATGGATTTTGGATCTTCGAACTTAGGCTTGAGGCTTGCAGGAATAGGTTAGGTTTAGGTTGGGCCAAATTGGTGGCCCATCAACCTAATCTTTTTGGGCTAAGTTTACTTGGTAGCTACAGATATACACACATGTGTATATTGTGTGTAACCTCAACACTTAAGATTAGGTTTATGTCTCATCAGTTTTGGTGCATTACTCCATGAATTTTACAATACTAATTGGCTACATTTGTTGCTAGCCTTCATGGTTTGGAGGCTCCTCTTCTCTTCTCCATTGTGTATAAAAAGAGGCAATCTTTGTTGGTTTCAATACAGAAATTTTTGCTTTCATATTACAGTCAGTTTGCTCCTATATTATCCTTCATGTGTGAGAGAGTGTTGCCGTTGTTAGTCTGCCGGAGCTAAACAGAAGGTGCTTCTATGTTAGCAGGTTCTAACCATTGTATCCTAGTAGATAGACACTGACATACCTCCAACACCCACGGTGAGGCGACAAATCTGTTTTAAGGACACTGTGGTATCACACAAGTTTCGGTTTGCTTTCTTTTCCTCATTTCAGTGTTTGATTTGTTATATGTATTTCTGTTCATTAAGATGTAATATCCCATGATTTCTTGTTTTGTGATTTTTCCAATTTAATTTACTATGAATCTATTTATTTTTATTTGAATACACAATTTGTACAACAACACACTCCAAGACCCAAGGCCTTGCCACTGGGTCAATCCTTTGGGGTTTAGTGTAATATGTTTTTGTTCGAACTTATTTGTGTTGGAAATGGTTTGGAAAAATCTGGGTATATAATAGAATTTTTCCTAACTTTGGTCTATTATTTAGGTGGGACCCGAGCGTCAATTTTCGCGAGTCAAAGTGGTAACGTGTTTTATGCCGCGTTGTGATTCACGTGGTATATTTGGTTGCTCAAAGCCATTACCGAGTGAATGGGAAATTGAAGCCAAAGTATGCTCCATGGAAATGGAGTTTTGGTGGAAAATCATTAAAGGTTTGAATAAGGCTTGTCCCACATTGATTTGGTGAGAAGTTTTGAATGGGTTTATAAGGCATGGGATTGGAATTTGGGATATGCCCCAAGGGGTACCTAAGTGTTTTAGAGAGGGAGGTTATGAGCAAAATAGGCTAGACCCATTAGACCCAAAAATCATCACGCATGCGCCACCGCCGCCGTCCGATTGGACGGGCTGGGCTTGGGCGTTGGGCTTGTTCAGCCCTATACCTATCTTTTTGGGCCAAAAATATTTGAATTTTATTTTATTTTTTGGTAAAATAAAATCCAGAATTCAAATTAATTCCGAAAATAAACTAGTCCGGTTTTACTGTACACCCAAACAGGGTCCTTCCCGTTTTTTATCTGTTTGAATTTTGAACCCAACAAATTCAAATATGTTTAAATTCAAAACCAAACAGGTTTCATACCTGTTCAAACAGGTTTGCACCTGTTTAATTCAAAACCTGCAGCCACCACTACATCTATAAATAGGACAGTCCTCATTTGTTGTTCAATACATTCAAAAAATTCGTACTTCACCTCTGCAAATTTATTCTTCATTTTGCTGCATTTAATTTTTGTGAGAAAGAGTATAAACACTTAGTGTGTTCGTTAGACAAACAATTTGTAGTGCTGCTATTGTTTGTAGTTGATCATTTCATCCTGGGAGATAGACGTCCACATTCTAAAAGCACCGTGGAGAGGATGAATCTGTCTTAAGGACATAGTGTCAAACACTAGACTTGATCAGATTATTATTTAAAGAAATTAATCAAGTAAGTTGTTTAATTTATTATTCTGTTTTATTTATTTATTTAAATCAGATTTTAATTTTGTTTTGGTAACAAAATAAAATCTGGTTTTTATTTATTTAATTCTATTTTTAGTTTGATTTTTGTAATCAAACATTTTCTCTCATTTCCTTTATTTCTTATGTTTTATGTTTGTTGTTAAGTATACAAACAAAATTAATTAATTAATTACAGTGAAGATTGTCCAACAATCTTAAGATAGATCCATTTTTGGTATCTTCATTGCATTTAATTTTCTGTGATTTCATAAAAACATATTCTGGTTGGAAAAACAAATAGTGGTTTATGCTATTTTACAGATAGTAGTAATATACTATCTCTTTTCTTTGACAACTAGTAGTAATATACTGGTGTCATTAACAATTACAGAATATTAATTTGTGTTACAGAAAATTATTATGGTATTTTATTTTTCTAGTTTTAGTAATAAGGAAAATAAATTTATTTTGTGTAATAATTTATTTTTTGGTTTTAGTAACTAGAAAATTAATTTGTATTTTAATTTTTTCTGATTTTTGTAATCAGAGATTATGGCTACTGCTACTGAAACCGCAACTGGAAGTGGTACTCCGATTGTTACACCAACACCAGTCCATATCCAAAACCATGTTCATGTACCAATAAATCATGGAGAAAAATCGGAAAAATTTAACGGTACTGAGTTTAAGAGATGGCAGCAGAAGATGTTGTTCTATCTTACAACTCTTAATTTGGCACGGTTTCTCCATGAAGAGGCTTTAGCACTTAAAGAGGGTGAAAATGACCAACAAGTTGTTGCAGCTGTAGATGCTTGGAAACATTCAGATTTCCTGTGCAGAAACTACATCCTCAATGGCCTTGACAACATGCTGTATAATGTTTACAGTCCTCTGAAAACAGCAAAAGAATTGTGGGATTCTTTGGAGAAGAAATACAAGACAGAGGATGCCGGCACGAAGAAATTTGTCGTCGGTAAATTTCTGGACTTTGTTATGTTAGACTCCCAAATGGTAATTTCTCAAGTTCAATGTTTTCAATTAATTTTACATGATATTCATTCTGAGGGTATGTCTCTAAGCGAGTCTTTCCAAGTCGTTGCTTTAGTAGAAAAGTTACCACCAGCTTAGAAAGATTTTAAAAATTATTTAAAACATAAACGCAAAGAGATAACCATGGATGAACTTATTGTAAGACTGAGAATTGAAGAAGATAACCGTAAGGCTGAAAAGAGGAATGGAAAAAATCCCATTGAGTCCAAGGCTAATGTGGTTGAACAAGTTCATAAACCACATAACAAAAAGAGGAAGTTTACTGGAGATGGTCCCAAACAAGGCGATAGCAACAAGAAATTCAAAGGAAAATGCTATAACTGTGGCAAGATTGGACATCGAGCTTCTGACTGCTACCGCCCTAAGAAGGATCATGGAAGTACAAGTAAGAAAACCACCAATCAAGCCAATGTAACTGAATTAGATTACATCTCTGACGGAGTAAATGACATCAACCTCTCTGCTGTGGTGTCTGAGGCTAACTTGGTTGGAAATCCCAAAGAGTGGTGGGTTGACACTGGAGCAACTCGTCACATATGTGCAGACAAGAAAATGTTCACTACCTACAATGAGGCTGCAAATGGTGAACAACTTTTTATGGGAAATTCTTCTACTTCTACTGTGGCTGGACAAGGAAAAGTGATCTTGAAGATGACATCAGGGAAAGAACTGACCCTCAACAATGTACTGCATGTACTTGACATCCAGAAGAATTTAGTTTCTGGTTCTTTGTTAAATAAAAATGGTTTTAGGCTTGTTTTTTAGTCTGATAAATTTGTATTAACAAAGTGTGGTATGTATGTTGGTAAAGGATACATGAGTGATGGTCTCTTTAAATTGAATGTAATGACAGTTGTACCGAAAGTTGCTATGAATAAGAATAACACATCTTTTGCGTATATTTTTTAGTCGAATTTATGGCATGGCAGATTAGGACATGTGAATTTTGATGTTTTGCGTAGATTAATTGGTTTAGATTATATACCAAAGTTTGAAATTAATCCTAATAATAAATGTGAAGTTTGTGTAGAAGCAAAACTAACTAAGGCTCCATTTAAATCAGTTGAAAGGAAAACCAAACCTCTAGAATTAATTCATACTGATGTATATGATCTAAAATTTGTTCAAACTAGAGGAGGCAAAAAATATTTCATAACATTTATCGATGATTGCACAAGATATTGTTATGTTTATTTACTTAAAAGTAAAGATGAAGCCTAAGAAATGTTTAAACTCTACAAAACAGAAGTTGAAAATCAACTTGGTAAAACCATTAAAATGGTTAGAAGTGATAGGGGTGGTGAATATGATGCACCGTTAAATGAATTTTGTGCACAACATGGCATTATTTACCAAACTACAGCACCTTATTCTCCACAGCAAAATGGAACTGCTAAAAGGAAGAATAGAACCCTAAAAGAAATGATGAATGCCATGTTACTAAGTTCAGGCTTACCACAGAACTTATGTGGGGAAGCAATATTGTCTGCTAATTATGTTCTTAACAGAATACCCCACAAGAAAACCAACAGCATTCCTTATGAATTATGGAAAGGTCGACCACCTTCCTACAAATACTTAAAAGTGTGGGGGTGTTTGGCAAAAGTTGAAGTTCCTGTTCCTAAAAAGACTAAGATTGGACCAAAAAATAGTAGATTATGTGTTTATTGGTTATGCGCAGAATAGTAGTGCATATCGGTTTCTGACTTATAAATCAGAAATACTTGATATAAATGTGAACACTATTATAGAGTCAAGGAATACTATGTTTTTTGAACATGTCTTTCCTTACAAGAAAGGACAGGAATTGAGTTCATAGAAAAGAACTTATGATTGTACACAAAGTCAAGAGACTAATGACAATCAAACACAAGAGACTAGTAATGGTCTCGACCAACAGGATTTAACTGATGATGAACTAAGAAGAAGTAAGAGAGCTAGAACATCAAAATCCTTTGGTCCAAATTTTCTGACAGGTCCTGAAGCACCTTTGTGAAAAGAGGCTGTTAATAATGAAATTGAATCCATTATGCAAAATCATACTTGGGAATTTGTGGATCTTCCACCAGGTTCTAAACCGCTTGGATATAAATGGATATTCAAGAGAAAAATAAAAGCAGATGGTTCAATTGACAAATATAAAACAAGACTTTTAATTAAAGGTTACAGACAAAAGGAAGGTCTGGATTATTTTGACACATATTCCCCTGTGACAAGAATAACATCCATTCGTATGCTTATTGCTATAGCAACGTTATTTAAATTAGAAATACATCAAATGGATGTTAAAACAGCTTTCTTAAACTGTGATCTAAATGAAAAGATCTATATGGAGCAACCCGAAGGGTTTGTAGTGTCGGGGTAAGAAAAGAAAGTTTGTTGGCTTGTAAAGTCTCTTTATGGATTAAAACAAGCATTTAAGCAATGGCATGAAAATTTTGATCATGCAATGCTTACTAATGGGTTTAAGATAAACGAATGTGACAAATGCGTCTATGTTAAAAGATATGTCGTAGTTTGTCTTTATGTGGATGACATGCTTATCATTGGAAACAGTCAAAACATGATCAAATCAACTAAGCAAATGCTTAACAAAAGATTTGATATGAAAGATATGGGGGTCGCAGATGTTATATTAGGAATGAAAATTACTAAAACATCTGACGGATATGCATTATCTCAATCACTTTATATTGAGAAAATTCTTGGTAAATTTATCAAGGATGATATAAATGTAGCAAGAACACTTCTAGACATTAGTCTTTATTTATCGAAAAATAAAGGTGATGTAGTATCTCAGTTAAAATACTCCCAAATCATTGGAAGTCTAATGTACCTAATGAATTGTACTTGTCTTGATATAGCTTATGCTATCAGTAAATTGAGTAGGTAAAGTAGTAACCCCGGAGAAAACCATTGGAAGGCGATCATTCGGGTTCTTAGATATCTAAGATTCACCCGTGATCATGGTTTGAACTTTACTCGATATCTAGCAATACTTGAAGGTTATTGTGATGCAAATTGGATATCGGATACTAAAGATTCAAAATCCACTAGTGGATATGTCTTTACTCAGGGAGACGCTGCTGTTTCTTGGAAATCCACGAAACAAACATGCATCGCACGATCCATAATGGAATCTGAGTTCATTGTTTTAGACAAAGCAGGAAAAGAAGCAGAATGGCTTCGTCACTTCTTAGAAGATATTCCAATGTGGCCAAAACCTATGCCAACTATTTGCATTCATTGTGATAGTCAATCTGCAATAGGCAGGGTACAGAATCATATGTATAACGGTAAGTCACGACATATTCGTCGTCGACATAATACTGTTAAACAATTGTTGTCAAATGGAATAATCTTAATAGATTATATAAAATCTAAAGAGAATATTGCGGATCCATTAATAAAAGGTTTGACAAAAGAGCTAGTGTATAGTTCATCGAAGGGGATGGGATTAAAGCCTATTACATGAGAGTCGTCATAATGGTAACACTACTTATATGACTGGAGATCTCAAGAACTAAGTTGAAAGGGACAACTAAGTTATGTGTGGCTCGCCAGAAATCACCAAGGGATTAAAATTCCCTACCCATTTCTATGGTGAGAGTGATATCTGCAACATATGTTGTTTGCAGGGGTATAACGATAAGCTTTGCTTTTAATGATTACTTATATCTTGATTTAGGTATAAAAATCAAGACAAGTATAAAGAGTTACTTACAATAAGAATCACCTATATGAGTGTCGAACTGGGGCCGGTTCTATGAGAATGAAAGAGGCAAAATTTTCTACAAACACTCATGAAAACCAAGAGCGTTCAAGGCCAAAATGAACACAACAGTGAGAACCACGATGTGTTAGAAGATATTTTGTGTGAAATCTATTGTCTTGGCTTACACAAACGGCTGAACAATTCAAGGCATTGCGTCCATTGGTTAGCTAGTAAGTCCGATAGGTTATCACTAGGGAAGGTTCAAGACTGAAAGCTACCTATCCTGATGCAAGATATTTTCGACTTATACTCTTTTGATAAAGTCTGCATATTTTTGCATTTCCGTTGTCATTAAATTTCAAACAAAAGAAATAAAGGAAATGAGAGAAAATGTTTGATTACAAAAATCAAACTAGAAATAGAATTAAATAAATAAAAACCAAATTTTATTTTGTTACCAAAACAAAATTAAAATCTGATTTAAATAAATAAATAAAATAAAATAATAAATTAAACAACTTATTTGATTAATTTCTTTAAATAATAATCTGATCAAGTCTAGTGTTTGACACTGTGTCCTTAAGACAGATTTGTCCTCTCTACAGTGCTTTCAGAATGTGGACGTCTATCTCCTAGGATGAAATGATCAACTACAAACAATAGCAGCACTACAAGTTGTTTGCCTAACGAACACACTAAGTGTTTATACTCTTTCTCCCAAAAATTAAATGCAGCAAAATGAAGAATAAATTTGCAGAGGTGAAGTATGAATTTTCTGAATGTATTGAACATCAAATGAGGGCTGTCCTATTTATAGATGTAGTGGTGGCTGCAGGTTTTGAATTAAACAGGTACAAACCTGTTTGAACAGGTATGAAACCTGTTTGGTTTTGAATTTAAAGAGATTTGAATCTGTTGGGTTCAAAATTCAAACAGATAAAAAACGGGAAGGACCCTATTTGAGTGTACAGTAAAACCGAACCAGTTTATTTTTGGAATTAATTTGAATTCTGGATTTTATTTTACCAAAAAATAAAATAAAATTCAAATATTTTTGGCCCAAAAAGATAGGTATAGGGCCGAACAAGCCCAACGCCCAAGCCCAGCCCGCCTGCCTGGACAAGCGATGGCGCGCGTATGTGGTGATTTTTGGGTCCAATGGGTCTAGCCCATTTTGCCCATAACCTCCCTCTCTAAAACACTTGGGTACCCCTTGGGGCACACCTCAAGTTCCAATCCCATGCCTTATAAACCCATTCAAAACTTCCCACCAAATCAATGTGAGACAAGTCTTATTCAAACCTTTAATGATTTTCTACCAAAACTCCATTTCCATGGAGCATACTTTGGCTTCAATTTTCCATTCACTCGGTAATGATTTTGAGCAACCAAATATATCACGTGAATCACAACGCGGCATAGAACACGTTACCACTTTGACCCGAGAAAATCGATGCTCGGGTCCTACCTAAATAATAGACCAAAGTTAAGAAAAATTCTGTTATATACCTAGATTTTTCCAAACCATTTCCAACAATTTGATATTCAATGATTAAAAAATATAAATAATTTTAAACTTATTCACTTATTTTAGACTTTAGAAATTAATGCTACATTACATGTATTATTTTCTTTGAACTAAAGTTTCGTATACATGACATATAATAATCATTTATCTTTTTATATAATATATTATCAATACATAAAATCATATATTTTGTACATATCCACCAATTGTGAAGTTCTACCCTTTTTAAAATAAAAAAAATTCGTGCCAAAATGTGTGTCATGACCATGTTTCTTATTGTATACATAATACCGAATTAGACATTAAGGAAAAATTCAAAGTAAGAGAGAGAAAGCGAGATAAAGTGAGGTGTAATTTGTCAATTGATGTTGAGAGGGTTTTTCGTTTTGGGGCTTAATGTTGAGAGGGTTTTTCGTTTTGGGGCAAAATCCAACTAAGCCCCTCTTTTTTCTATCTCTCAAGTAGTCAAAAGTCAAAATATCAAATGAGCCAGGGTTCAACCAGCCTGTATGTGCTATACGGATGGTAGCGGGGTAGGGCGGTTTTCGCACTCCCTATCTCCAATCCCCCAACGTGTTCGCTTTCTCGTTCCCATCTTGATTCCTGATAGGGAATATTTTTAGTACCCTATCCCCGTCCCTAAGAGTAACTCCAAGTAGTTTGACTACCAAAAGATAGGGAATATTTTTAGTACATGTTGGCTTTTTGGCTTTCGAAGGGCATTTTTGTAAATGCGAGCGTGCCAGCAAGGATCAATCAGTCCTTACAGAAATTATAATTTCCAACCAATTATCAGACGATTGTGTTTTAATTCTTTCAGCCTCAATGAAAAGGACTTTTACTGGTGGCTTGACTTAGGAGAAATTAAGCAAAATAACAGTTAAACGACGAACAATTGAAGTATTTCATTAAGATGAAAACTTACAATGATCCAAACTCAGCCTTGTAGAGGTTTACAGTAACAATCTACTTGAAACTACTCCTATAAACGAAGTGCAGTGCAGGAATTTAAATTGCATGAATGTAAAGAACTGGTATTTAAAGTGCAAGAAATGTAAAGACTGGAAATGTAAAACTGGAAAAGAAAATATGAAGTAAATGACTGGTTTGTTGGATCTGAGTCTGGAGGTTTTTTCTGGGGGCTTCCCTGCTATTTATACTCCTCAAGGATGACCATCAAATTGCACTTCAAACCATCGAACTGTTCCTCCATGATTGCTTGATCATGCTGCCTTAGAAGTGGTTCCACCACGCCATTACTTGCAGTTGGGCTTTCCTCCTATATTTGAATTTGAATGTGAGTAACCGTTGAAGCCACGTCACTTTGCATCTCTTTATTGATCCAATGCTACTCAGATCACGTGAGAACCAATACTAATTGCCACGTGTACGATCAAGATCGAAGACTTAAATGGTCTTCCTATATTACCTTTATTCTGGCACGTGTCGAATTGTGATTGGCTTTTACAAAATATGTAGCCAACATTACCCCCCGCACTAATATATCCAATATTTGGTGATATTAGTGGGTCAAAGCTTTTCCCGCGCTTTTGGAACGTGCATGGAGTCTATATTCTGGAAACACAACCGTCATCCATTGATGATTACTCGTATTAATTTTGTTTCCGACCTTCAGAACATCACCACTTTAGTAATCGAACGGACTAATATCTCTTTCATGACTGAACCAAACTTCTTCTCTATTGATCAAGTACATGAAGAGTCATTTGATGATGTTGTTTTCTCTCGAAAGAACTTCCATGCATTCATTAGCCACTTTTACCCGCCTTTCCATATTCAAGTCATGGATGCCTTTGCAAATTACCAACCTTTGGATTACGAACATATTGTCTTTAATCCTTCGATTCAGAAAGTTGCAAATATGGACATGGGAAATTCTTCTTCTGATTCACCTTTGGATTGTGAACAAACTGCCCTTAGTCCTTTGATCCAAAAGGTTGCAAATATGGACATAGGAGGCCCCTCTCTACAATCCTCTGCATGGGATAAGGCTGTGGCTTCAAATTCCTCCAGGGCTTCAGGCCGGTCAAGCTAGTCAGAACCTGAGGTCTGGGAATTAAGGGAGCGAATTAACCATCACTTTGTCGAATTCACCGACCCGTTGGACTTTCCTTCTTATGCGCGAAGCTCGGTGGTTTATCCTTACATGCCTATTGACCGTCGATGCAGTTTAGAGGACAATCGGCTCATGGCATGGTACACATCATCCATGCCTACAAAAATGGTACGATCTGTTCCTCGTCCAGAAGAGGCACAGGGGTATAACCCTTCATTTTTAGCCAAGAAGGCGAAGCTTCATCCTTCTGACTGGCTTGATTGTGTCAATGCTCCTCAATTTCCTCTTTCTTTCGAAATGGGGGCCCTTATACCTCCTCCTTCGCAAAAACTTTCCTGGATAGAGAAGTTGAGGCTTACCCTTTCTGCAGAGAAAGTTTTTCCTCCTTACGAACCTCCACCTTCTCCTACTCCAGCTCAACAAAAGCAAGCCCAACTCCTACTTGCAGTCTTTTCTCACTTACCCTTCAATGTTCTTGAGGAAGATGTTCCCCTTAAGAACTTTCGATGGGCTTGTAATATTTTGACTCGGGGCCATGTTCTCAACCCCATTGCTCAAGCAGAACTTCACACGTTTTTGGACCAACTTCCATCACTTCTCCATTGGCACCGCACTTCTTTGGCCACCACTCAATCCTTGGATCAACTTTCATCGCTCCGAGTTCATTCTCAATATGAAGCAGAGAACCTCGTCGAAGAATACAACGACTTTCAAAATAAGGTATCTGTGTACTGGGATGATTTGGAAATGGATGAGTTGGAACAAGGGCTAAGAGAAACGGCGTTCGAAATAAAGGCTGAGGAGCTTTTTTATGAAGTGAGAACACACCAACTCATGCAGCCAATGTTAGAAGAAATAGATGATAGAATGAAGAAAGAACAGAAATTCATTGATCATAGTTTGACTAAATTTCATGATCTTGTTATTTATTCCATCCCCTATTTTTATAAGCATGAGTTTGTACCCAAATAGGGTTATTCGATGTAATCACTTTTGCTTAAATATGATTAAGACTTTTCCTCTGTTCGGCATTGTCTCTGTTTGCCTTTAAAAGCACATTCAAGACTTTGAACTGAACAATCTCATCGTTCGAACTTGGACTCAATTGTCTTAAATGAGACACTGCAAAGAACCAATTATGAACTTTTCTAATTTATGGAATAAAGTTAACGGTTTTTTGGCTGATTTTCAATCAGAATCAGTGTTTTGAATCTAGCAATCTTATACTTAAAGCTTGTTTCAACCATAGTCAACATCTGACCATGGTTAGTATGATCAATTTAGTCTTAAATTGACCATCTTTTGTTTCGAACAACAGTTCATGCTGCTTTAATTCCACATACAACTTTTCTGTGAACCAACCATTGGTTTTGATGTTTCAAACACCAAATCCTATCCTTAAAGAGTCTCAAGTTTTGCCTCGAAGGACATTACCTTTGTTAAGAAACCTAAAACAGGTCTTTTAACATTTTAGAGTAAAACAAACACTTGAGTATTCTTATATCTCTTTTTTTTTTTTTAGTATGAAATGTGCTTCGAAGCTAGCCGCTCCGTTTCGAAGCCGTAGTTTTTGGTTTTTGGCACAAAAATTTGGCTTCAAAGCCAAAAAAATTTTTACTTCGAAGCTAACATCAGTATCTGGGCTGTGTTTTTCCCTCCAAAAGTATCAATATTGAAAGAAACTCTTCGTATTCGTACTTCTAGTACTTAACGACTTGCGCAATATATTTTTCAGACACAAAAGCTTTTAAAAACCCCTTTGCTTCGTGCTCTGAAATCACTTGCTCTTTTAACACACAAACCCTACCGATCTTCTGTTAACCCTCTTTTCCTTGCTACTTGCTATCAATGGATCCTTCCGCGTTGAAAGTGCTCGCTGGCGACCGTATCAGCCCTACCATGGCTTTGAAGAAATGCATTGATGAGGAAATCGCCAAGCTAACAACTGGTGGGTCAAGCGCCATAGATGGACGTCTCTTTGTTCCTTGCCACAGTAACCAACAAGAGTATGTCCTAGGTCCCATCTTTCGGGAGGCCCCTGACCAACTCCCAGCTTTATACCCTCATTTGGAGGATCACTTTCTTCTCTACGAAGGAGGGCTTGACTGGAGCAATTAGAGAATGACCCGGCCTCATCGCTGCTGGACGACATTGAGAACCGAGTGGGAAGAATGGTATGACAGGGTAGTGCCTGCGAGAGAAGATGACCTACAGGAGCTCTGCATCCTCGACGCTCTTCATCTTTCCAGGTTCATCATTCCTGAGGACCCCTTTTTAATTCCTACTGCTCTATGTTTTTGGAATATGGCTTTTAATTTCTTCCAATTTCAGTGTGGCATGATGGCCCCCACCGTTCTTGATATTTGCAATCTTTTAGGGCTTTCACCCCATGGCTCTCCCTTTACTCCCAACTACCCGGACCTCCCTGTCAAATTTTCCCTTCCAAATTTTAAACTCTTCTTCTGAGGACTTCAGAAATTTGAAAATAAAAGAGAAGGCCCCGTGAGAGACAGAGAACTATTTTCCTTCATTTTATACTGGTTGTGCAAATTTCTCTTTTGCACCTCATCTCAGAGGATTATGCTTGAGTTCGCTCCACTTGCGAAGGCACTTGTCTTGAAGAAACACATAGCTCTTGCCCCTTATCTTTTAGGTCATGTTTACAGAGTTTGTTCCCAATTTTGTGAAAAACCTATTGATGTTAACCAAGGAGGTCCCCTTTGGGTGCTCCAGCTCTGGCTCTTTGCCTATTTCACTGATTTGCATCAAAAATGCCTAAAATTCCTTGTTCAGGATCCTAGCACCTATAGGGAAAAGTATGCTAGGATCGTTCTTTACCCTGCTTCTTTTGCTTATTACTTTGCCTTCTTTTATCAACTCCCTATTTCTCCTCCTGCTTCTCTTTTTTGTCATTTTGATGCCAATAAAGGACCTGCTTGGCTGCAAACTTTTCTGGCTGATAAAGAGTGCTTTACCTCACCATACAAAGATATGTGGGCTTCAATTTGGCTACCTAGGGAGCTGTTCATTGGCACTTTAAACCCTCGAGGTTATAAATGCATATATGAGGTGTACTGCCCTTCTTAGTTTGCCAGACAATTTGGGCTCACTCAAGGGATACCTGTTCCATTTTGCAGTCTCTCGAATATCTACCTTACGGCTAGAGATCTGAAAATATCTAAATCAAAGCGAGAGGCGGCAATATTCAAACTGCTGAAGGAATTGAATGAATTTCAATTTATCTCTTTTCTCCCATCTGGCTTAGTTCTGAAAAGATTCCAAAACTGGTAGACAGCCAATATGGAAGTGCGCCTATCTGCACACCCTCATGACTTGCTAATAGGGTTAGGAGTGCCTTCGAAGGCTAAGTCAGCAACAGTTGAGAACATTCCTTCCTTTTCTGCAGCTACCACAACTTCCCCTGCAGCCTCACCTCCTTCAGCTAGAGTTACCAAAGCTGCTTCGAAGAAAGGTAAGCATTTCTAAGTTCCTCTTTCCTTCAACTCTTTTGTTTGCCTCTTCTATATTCACATATTTTGGTGCAGGGTCTCCACAAGAAAAATCTCCTAAAAGAGCTGAAACTCTAGCTGCTCTCAAGGCCAGACAACAGCAGAAAAAGAAAAGAAAACTGGTACTCACTCCTGAAGAATCTGAATCTTAAAATGAAGAGAGAGAGATTGAGCAAGAGCAAGAAACACCATTACAAAGAGAAAAGAGAACAAGGGTGGTTGCCTCCTCTTCTGATTTGGCCGAAGATCCTAATTCTGAGACAGTTGACAAAGCAATGGAACAGGAGCTTACTTTTGAAGAACTTGATCCCCAAATTGAAGAGAGAGAGGTTGAGAAGGAGCCAGTAGTATCATTGCCAAGAAGGAAGAGAAAGAAAGTGACTGTTCCTGCTACTGACTTGATTGAAGATCCTATCCATGAAGCTGTTGCCAAGGTAGTAGAATAGGAACATTCCAAAGCAATGATCGTCTTTGAGAGGGCTGAGAAGAGACGGCAATAACAATTTCTAAGAGATGAAGTTGCTGCTGCTGATGCACTACAAAGGGAAACTGCAAGAAGGCAACAAACCATCGAGCATTACTCTTTTCGTAGCTCTTCCATTACTGCCAACATCTCTGAAACAAGTAATCTCTTTCATGCTTCTACTGTTTTGCCTTATCAGATTTCGACACTAGAGCTTGACCTTACGTTTTTTCCTTTTGGCAGCAACAACTACTGAGGCTATATTTCTAATGAGGACTCCCTCAATTTCAGTTGAAGTTGATCAGATGCAGAATGTGAAAGCCATTCAGATAATACTTCCACTTCCTAGGCCCACATTTCGTGTACCCCCTTTGAGTCCTAGCATTCCTTTAACTCTTTCTTTTGGTTTGACTCCATATCTTCCTCACTTGATCCTTGACACTTCTCTTTCGAGCCTTGCTCCTCCTTCTTCTTCCAAGAAAATCCCAACTGCTACTCCATCTACAATGGCAGTTGATTCCCTTATTGAGGGTGCTGGTAGCTCTCCAACTCGTGGTTTATCACCTTTACCTAGCTCCAACCCTTCTTCACTTGATTCATTGGTGGCTAGGACCATCGAGACTGCTAAAGATGCTCCATCCACTTCTCCTATCCCTATGCAATCCTTTATGCCTTCCACCACAACTCTCTCTGCGCTCCTCATGTCTACGGATGATGTTGATGTCTTCGAAGCCAGACTAGCTAGTCTCTTCGACATACCCTCTACCTCTCCAACATTCAATGTTGAAGCTGAGCCATTAGTTTTGGCTGACTTCTTGCTGAAAATTTTTGAGAGCTCTTCTTCCTCCAGCAGCAAGCCTTCTGCACCTTTGATGGACCTGGACACATGCCTAGATCTGTTGATTTCTTTTTCGAGGATCCCCTTCAAGGCTCCCCTTCGAGGCTCTACAAAGGCCTATAATCAGAAATGGGTTCCTCCAATGCTGCAAAGTTGCTGAGCAGTCCGGCATGAATGTTTCAAGTCATTTATCTCAGGCAGCAACTACTGTCGATTTTTACATTAGCATTTGTCAGGCTGCCAAGGCTGAGGATGAGAAATTGGCTGGCGACCAGAGTTTTGTTTCCCACATACATACTGAAGTGTCAAAGCTTAAGGAACAACACTCCTCTGCTTCCCACTTTCGAGTCCAGTTGCTGGAGAAAAAAACTCAACTTGAAAAGGAGCTCTCTGCAGTGAATCAGGCCTTAGTTCGAACTGACACTAAACTGCAAATTACCAACCAAGGACTGGCTGATCTGAAGGAAGAGATGGCTGCAGCTATTCGACTATTTTCAGCATTTACCAATAGGAAATCTGTTGTACAAAAACAATTAAGACATTGTAATGATTTTTGGGCCAATTTGTGGCAAAATGTACTTAATTCTTTATGAAAAAGCAAATTTTTGTCTATCATTTAAGCAGTCTTATGTTCTTGTACTTGGTGTTTATTTTATTCCTTGTGTTTCCCAAATGGTTGGAGAATAAGGCTTCAAATATCTGCCATTAATCTTTTTGGGATGTATATATCCATTCAAATTTCTCAAATGGTATGCTCCAAAAGGCAGAACTCTATGAATTTGATATGGTCCTTCCCAGTTAGGTGACCATTTGCCAAACTTATGGCTTTTAATTCCTATTGGGAGTATTGTTTTCCATACCAAATCACCTTCATCAAAGCCAATATATTTGACCTTCTTATTGTAATTTTTGGCTGCTTTATTCTTTTGCAAGAGAATGCTATTTAATGCCAGAATTCTGGCTTCATCTATGCCTTCTAATTCCAAGCACATACTCTGATGGTATTGTTCAGGATCTAACTGATCTTGGCACCTTACCCTCAAAGATTTAACATTAATCTCCACAGGTAACACTGCATCATGCCCATATACTAAGGCATAAGGAGTGACTCCTGTGCTTGACCTTGGGGAAGTTCTGTAAGCCTACAAAACATCCAACAACAGGTTATGCCAATCCCTAGGATTATCTTCCACAACCTTATGTATTCCCTTTTTCAAGGACTTATTGGATGATTCAACCTGACCATTGGCTTGCGCATAATAGGGTGTGGAATTAACAAGGCTAATTCAAAATTCTGCCACAAAGGACTTCACCATCTTCCCATCGAACACAGTCCCATTATCCACAGTTATAGTTTATGGGATGCTAAATCTATGGATCAAATCTTTAATGAACCCAATGACCTCTGTCTGGTCTACAGCCTTGTATGGCTTGGTTTCGACCCACTTAGTAAAGTAATCAGTGGCCACTAGAATGAAACAATGATGCTTCGAAGAAGGTGGGTGTATTTTCCCCATCATATCCATAGCCCACCCTCTGAATGGCCAGGGCTTCACTACTGCATGTAGGTCAGTTATGGGCACATGCCTTATTGTGCCATGCTTTTGGCATGCCTGGCAACCCTTTGCATACTCTATGCAATCTTTAAGGATAGTTGGCCAATAGTAAGAATGCTTTCGAAGCAACCATCTCATCTTCACACCAAGCTTATGATCACCACAGATGCCTTCATGAACCTCAACCATAGCTGTTAATGCTTCTTTTGGGCCTAAACATTCCAGCAATAAGCCATCTCCCTTCCTTTTGTAGAGTGCATTACCATATATCATATATTGCATAGACTACAATTTAATTTTCCTGGTGGCTTTCGAAGATGGACCAGCCAAGTACTACATTATTGGATGCCTCCAATCTTGTTCTTGTAAGTCATTATGATTGACTTCCAAGACCACATTCCTTTTACTCAAAGGTGGTATCAATTTTTGATATGTTGTCTGGCTTATGTCCCTTTGGGCATTATCCCTTCTCTTGAAGTTCGAAGCTTTCTGAGCCACATCATTGGCTTTATTATTCAAGAATCTTGGAACATGAGTTACATTTGCTATTCGAAATTGAGAAAGCAGATGTAACGCAATAACATAATATGGTAAAATGCTTATGCTTTGACACTTGAAAATCCCTTTCACTTGGTTAACCACCAATTGAGAATCTCCAAATATGTCAACTGCATGAACTTGTAATCCAATAAGAATTTCTAGTCCCACTATTAAGGCTTCGTATTCAGCTTGGTTATTGGAACAAGTAGCTTCATCCACTCTGAAACCATGTGTGGTTTCTACCCCTTGTGGAGACCTAATCACAATACCAATTCTGATTAAGCCATTGGCTTTCGACCCATCGAACCACATCTGCCATGGCTCAACACTGGCCATACTAAGTTCCATTATCTCTTGGCTTTCTGTTTGAGATGGATGGTTTGCCAGAAAATTGGCTAAAACTTGCCATTTTATTGTCCTTTGAGGGACATATTCTAGATGAAATTCTGATAAGGCTAGTATCCACTTGCCAATTCTTCCCCTCAACATAGGTCTAGATAACATGTACTTAACCAAATCTGTGATTGCAATGACCAAGACAGTTGTAGGTAAAAGATAGTATCTTAATTTCATTGTAGCAAAATACAAAGCAAGACACAGCTTTTCAACAGCTAAATATTTACACTCACAAGAATTTAAAAACCTACTAAGGTAATAAACAGCTTGCTCCTTGCCTTCTTCATTAGCTTGAGCCAAGAAAGCTCCCAATGAATCTTCTGCTGTAGCTATGTACAACTTCAAGGGCTTATCACCCTTTGGTGGCATCAGCACTGGAAGATTGGCCAAGTAGGCTTTGATACCTTCGAAAGCAATTTGATACTCTACTGTCCACACAAATTCCTCTTCATCTTTCAGCCTTAACAAGGAAGAAAATACTTTAGTTTTCCCTGCAGTGTTAGAAATGAACCTTCGAAGAAAGTTAACCTGTTCAAGGAACCTATTTAATTCTTTCTTACTTGATGGAGGTCTGGCTTCAATGATGGCTTTGGCTTTATTCTGGTCAATCTGTATTCCTTTCTTGTGAACCACATAGCCCAAGAAGTTTCCAGATGATACGCCAAAAGCACACTTAAGAGGATTGAGCTTCAATTTGAACTTTCTCATTCTTTCAAAGGCTGCTTCTAAGTGAAACAGATGCTCCTCCATGGATTGGGATTTAACTACAATGTCATCAATATAACACTCTAAATACCCTCCAATGAGGTCATGAAAGATAGTGTTCATAGCCCTCTGATATGTAGCCCCAGCATTCTTGTCACGACCCAAACCCGACCCTATGGGTTTAGCACCGTAACCTGCCAGTAATCCGAGATTACCGAAGGCCTGCTTAACAGTAGAACAGTAAAACAGAGTTCAGGGCCTGGCGGAAGCCAATACAGTAAATAACTAGTGTCCATTGAGCTGTGACAATCTGTATGCCAAAAACATTTTTCATGCATTCAAACAGTTTAGAACAGTACAGTCTATACAATCATTTACAGTCAGTCAGTACAGGGATCAAATCCCTTGACAACAGTGCAGTAAGAGGGATAACAGTCTAAACAGTAACACAAAACAGTAGGGAGACAGGTGGGGAAACAAAAACACCCCAAGCCATGGCATGGCGTCTCGGAACCTCGCAGTGAGGCACATAGGCTGGCTTGACAAAACTGGGGACTAACCCACGCTCCTAGCTCCGGTCTGGCTGCTAAGAACCTACATATATATATAAACAGTGAGCTAAAGCCCAGTGAACAACATAATGCGTAAAGAGGTTATGAATGAATGTCCTTACAGTAATGAAATCAGTTCATTAAACCATATTTCAGTCTTTCAGTATTTCAGTCAATCAGTCATATGTGGTACATCCATTAGCCTATTAGTGCAGTAAACAGTAGGTTTTAAAGACCAGGTCTTAACAGACCCAACGGTAGTGATGGCCATCAATCAATAAACAGTATGGTTCCACAAGGGAACCGACAGAGATCTCTGTAACGATGGCGATAAGTGCTAAGGATGCCACTGATGCGATTGAGAATACAGGACATACATTCATTCAATAAACAATATCAGTTCAATAAACAGTTCAGTTCAGTATTCAAAAGATAATCATTTTGAACATATCTTTACACAATTGTTACTCACAGAGATTGGGCTAATAGCAGCTAGAGCGCGTCCCCGAGAGCCAACCCTAAACAGTTAACAAGTAGAAGGCACACTAAGTTTCACAGTCGGGAAGGATGATAATTAACTCTCTAAATTTCCTCGGTGTGGTTCTATGTCTAAATCCTCATTAAGATGCCTTAAACTAGGCCTAAGAATGCCTAGGATGGGATGAGGATGCAAAAATACACTTAGAAAACATTTTGCATAATTTGCTGAAATAAGAGCCTCGCTCGAGCGAGCCTTTCTTTGCTCGAGCGAGCTTCCAAAATCAAAGGCCTCGCTCGAGCGAACAATCCTTCGCCGGCGGTCTCGATGAAACGATAAAAATCTTGGATGCTCGATTTTTACGCCGGCGTGGCTCGGAGAAGCGTTGGTCGCTCGGCGAGGAATCCTTCGCTCGGCGAAGAAGCCAATCTGGAATTTCAGTTGCCTTCCAAGCTCAAACCAAGCATTCTCAACTCAATTCTCGACCTCTTGGGCCCAAATTCTGGAAAATACATCCCAAAACAATGTATAACAAGTTTCAAAAGCCAATTTATGAATTCAAGCCCCAAAGGTGAGTCAATTAAATCCAAAATTCAAACCCATTTTCAAGAACAATTTCAAAACATGCAATGCATGAGTTTTTAACCAAATTCAAGGTTCAAATCTTGCTCTAATGAGCTCAATAGTTGGAAAACAAAATGAAAACATGGACTTTGATAGAAACATGAGCATGCACGTACAATCCATCATGAATTCAACTTCAAAATGCACCAAAATGGCCATGCATGCATGAATTCAAACATAATTCAACCTCTATGCACTAAATCATGGCTTGATTCTACAATGGAGCCTAGAACATGCAAGATGAAGCTCAAGACAACAACAAGAAGATGGATTTTCTTACCTAAGTCTCAATTACAAGTCTTGCAAGCACAATTTAGCAATCTATGTTACAAATCTTCAAGTTCTTCTAGCAATTCACAAGATGAGCTCAAATCTCTCTCTCTCTCTAACTATGGTCGGCTAGATTCAAAAATAGGGGCTGATTAAGTGTTTGTTTGGGTGTAAGAAGGCTCTTGAAAGTCAATAAACAAATATCCACTAACCATGGCAATTTGGTAGATAAGCTACAACTTGTAATTAATTCATTTAAATCTAATTTAATCATTCCTAATCAATTTTCAGATAAACATACCATTAAATCACAAATATTCTACTGATTCCAAAACTCTAAACGGTTTCTAATTCGCCCGCCGATAAGGCCTTCAATTAGCAGTTTAAACACATAAACTCAAACAGATAATCAATCAATCAAACAGATAGAAATGCAATATAATAGATAAACTTATTCAATTTCAGTTTCGATTTCAATCATCGTCCAAGATTTCTTGATTAGTTCAATTATTAGTCATAAGCGGTCGGTTTAGCGACAACGAGCTAATTCAAGAATTTATCGTGTCGATGCGAAGGTTGTTACAATTCTTCAGGCCAAATGGCATTTTAACCCATTCGAAAGTGCCAATATTTCCAGGACATCTGAATGCTGTCTTGTGGACATCCTCCTCTGCAATGCAGATTTGGTTATAACCAGAGTGTCCATCCATCATTGATAAGACTTGATGCCCTGCTGAACTGTCTACCAACAGATCCACTATAGACATAGGGTACTCATCTTTTGGAGTTGCTAGATTTAAGTTTCTGAAATCAATGCATACCCTCATTTTACCATTCTTCTTGACTACAGGCACAATATTAGATAGCCATTCAACATATATGGTTGTCCTAATAAAGCCTGCCTTGAGTAGTCTAAGAATCTCTTCCTTGACTTTCTGAATTACTTCTGGACTCATTCTTCGTGGTTTCTGCTTGTATGGCTTGAAATTAGGCTTCATAGGGAGCCTATGTTCCACTAATGACCTATCCAATCCTGGTAGTTCATTATAAGACCATGCAAAGCAATCTTTATATTTCTTTAAAACAACCAATAACTGGTCCTTGTCCAGATCATTCAAACAAGCACTTATATAGGTGGGCTGTTGCATAGAACCTTCTCCTAAATTTACTTCTTCTAAAAGGTCTTGTGTCTGAGAACTTATTGAAGCTTCTTCCTTAGTTTCTTCTACCTTCGAAGCAACCTTCTCGCTTTGTTCTGCTCCTAGGTTTTTTAGTTCAACATCTCTGCCCTCCTCCTCATAGACAAAATCTGCCCACAAGGCATCATCTTTCTGTATCTCCTGGACTTTTGTTTCAATGTCCAATGCACAGTATTTGCCAAAGGTCAAAATTCTGACCTGTTGCTGCTCCTGTTTGCAGCCAATTATCATGGCTTTTCTCTCTTGCTCCTGCACTTGCTGGACTATTAATTTTACATCCAATGTTGAAAACTTAATTAGAGCCAAAGACTTGGCTTCTTGTTCTTCATCTCTTTGCTTACAACCAGGCATCATTGTCATCCTTAATGACAATTTCTTTATCAGCACTTTCTTGGACTAAGTGCTTCAAGTGTGTCACTTCCTCATCAGCCGTTACTTCGGCTGAGCTATCAGCCGTCACTTCGGCTAAGCCATTAGCTTTCCTCAGTATACTGATTGGTGTTACTCCCTCAATATACAACTTGGCCTCTGCAAAGTCTGCACAGGCTATGAAGGGTTGAGGATCTGCATCAATTTCCTCTGTCTCTCCATTGCCTAAGGCCATCATAATTTTCTGATGCAAAGAGGAAGGCACACATTTGTTAATATGGATCCAATCTCTCCCAAGTAAAGCATTGTATTTAGCATTACTGTCGATTACGAAGAATGCTGTCATGCAGTCCCTAGTTCCCACACTTAAGTTAATGGGTAGAATCCCCTGAGCCATCTGTTTGTCTCCAGCAAAGCCAGCGATGGTTGTGCTGGTTGGGATCAACCTGGGATTCTTTTTCCCTAGTTTCTTCAAAGAAGATTTCGGTAGTAAGTTCACTGCTGCCCCATTGTCTATCAGGACTCGGTTCAATTGTATTCCATCGAAGAAAGCCTTGATGTACAAAGGCTTGACATGTTGTGTCATAGAATTCGATGGATACTCAAAAGGATACGAGAGGTTAATGCTCACCTCTTCTTCACTCTCATATTTAGTTTCCATTGGGGTAGCCATTCCAGAGTCATCTTGTACCATACTTACTTGTGAGTCTTCACTAGAGACAGGAATAGGATCCATGTCTTGGTCATCTTGGTCCTCATCTCCAGCTTGGAACTCATGAGGCAGTATGTGTACCATATTGATCGACATCTTGGAGAAATGAGCCAAATTGGATGGTATGGCAGACGCTTCCTCCCTTGGCCACCTTGTTCAGTTACTTCAGCAGCATCCTCCATACTGCACTCTGGCACTTCGTTGTTAACTAATTCCTTTGAAGGATCTTTCTCAACTGGTTTTTCAACCAAAAATGTTTGCTCAGCCATGAAGGCTTCGAACATTTCTTCCTCCACCATTTCTTTCTTTTGACTTATGTGAATTTCTTCTTCTGTCTCGCTATCACTCTCCATCAGAGCTTTCTCCAATCCTGTTAAGCTAGACTTCTCTTTGGCTTTTAGTTCAGAATGAACCTTGGCCAACTATTCTCTGCTGCAACCCACTTTGCTTTGTAGAGTTGGCTTTGGAGTATGGTCTGACTTTGGAGTCTTCTTTCCTTCTGTCTAGACCAATGAAGAGCTCCCTCCATTTTGTTTCATATCGTTCTGGTACTGAGTGTACCTACGCTAAATCTTTCTCCTTTGTGATCTCGAAATGATTGGGACCATATCTGGTTCCTTTGTCTTTGGGTGTTTGAGTAATACCCAATTGTTCGGAGCCATCAAAGGAGGCTTGACCATCCTGCCTTGGATTCCAACATCTCTCCGGGCAAGCACTTCCCTAGGTTTGTTTTGCATTACAAACCAGTCTAGAACTCCAGGTACCCATGAACTTATTGACTCAGATGTTGAACCGCTTTTTTCTACCTTTGAAGCCATCTTCGAAGCTGGCTGTGAAGGTAAGTGCTTGGCCCTAACCTCATGTTTTGAGCCTGATTCAGACCTTCGATGAAGGTAGAAACTTTCTGTCCTACGTGAGGCTAGTCTAGAGGGCCAATCTCTGGCTTTGATCCCATGAACTGAGCCTTTCTCCAGTCTTCTTTCAGAATGACTGCTCTCCATTCTGTAATAGTTAGGTGGCCTGGATTCATATAAGGGCCTTTTGCCTTTAGCATGCATTCTGTCCATTGCAGGCTCAACCACTAGTGGTCGCTGCCTATCACTAGCCAGATACGGCCTTTTGTTGTAAGCATTAGTTGATTTTGGACGTCTCTGAACATCCCTGTAGTATTGCTTCCCATCAATTGGAAGCCGCTTCAACCATTTATAACTCAGTCTGCACCTGGGACACATCATTTGCATCACTGTTGTCTCTAAGGAATCATCATCCAGTGATTCTTTATCAGAGTGTTCCCTCTGGTGTGAGAAACCGTGTCCAATAGCTGGTGGGTCTCTAGTGTCCTTCTTGATGGTTGTCTGGTTAGCAACATGCATCTGCACATTGACTTCTTCCAATTCTGTCAAGGACAAGTTCTGGAAGTCTGACGTAATGACATTGGCTGCCACCTCTCCAACTTCTGGAAATGGATTACTGTCGATCCCCATGACCTTTTCTGTTTTGGCTGGGAACTTCAAACTTCCTTTCCGAATTTATTCTTGGATCTTGTCTCGAAAAACAATGCAGTTTTTAGTCGAATGAGACCAAGAGTTATGCCATTTACAATATACTTTTCCCTTAAGTTCATCTGGAGATGGCAGTTTTACTCCTTTAGGTAACTTAAGGAAGTTGGCCGCAAGCAAATGATCAAAATTGTCATATGCTTTTGTTAAATCGAAAGAGTACTTTCTGTGAAAGTCTTTCTTTTTAAACTGCTGGTCAATTGTTGTATCCTTATGAACCAATGCCTCACAGATCACAGGGTCTTTGCCCACAATCTTTGCTGCATCGATCTCATAATTAGGATCTCTATAATATGTCTTATACAATGCATTGTTTCGATCTTGTTCCTCCTCTAGTAATGCTTCGTACCTAGACACCTTATAGGTTAGTTCCACCAAATCTCTGAATTCAGTTGAGTCAAACTTCTTTCGAAGCCTGAACTCTAGGCCATTTTGAGCCAATCTTACGAATTCTGGCTCTGGCAAGATGACTCTACATTTATTTCCAGCCCTTTTAAATCTGGCAATAAACTGAGTAGCCTTTTCTTCAGGCCTTTGACTCAATCTTGCCAAGTCTGCCATAGAAACCTCTGGCTCGGATTGGAAGAATTCGGCATGAAATGCCTCTTCCATTTGTTGCCAATTTTGAATGGAGCCAAGTGTAAGGTTGATGTACCATACAAATGCTCCCCCAGTTAGAGAATTCGGGAATAATCTTAGTTTCATATAGTCATGATTAGTAAATTCACCGCATTGAGCAGCAAACCTAGCAATATGCTCTATTGTTGATTGGTTTCCACTCCCATAAAAAAGGGTAAAATCTGGTATCCTGAACCCCCTTGGGTATTCATGTACCCTATCTACCCATTCTGGGTATGGTTTTCTATATACAGGAGTCTGGACCCCCCGAGCCATCGGTCCACATATCTCCCTAACAATATCAGCAATTTGGTCCCTAAGGACCATATTTTGTGCCTGCTAAACCACTATTGGAGGTACAAACACAGGATTTGGTGGACAAACTTGTGCTTGCGGTTCTCTTGGTCCATAAGGTGGTACATTTGGGACTGGTTGTCCCTGTGGTGCAGGTTGCTGTTGGGAGTGTGGGTAACCCCTTTGAGCCTGTCCTGCGAAAGGACCTGCGAAAAGTGCAGGAACAGGCATTGTGTCCCTTCCATTTGCAGGCCAATCTTCCAACCCCCCGGGTATAAATTCGAATAAGGGATTATTATACCCCCTAGTGCCAGGTATGGCTTCGAACATGGGATTTGTAACCATTCTTACGCCAGTTTCTTGTACTTGACCAGATCCACCAACTTGTGTGGCTTCATTGTTGAGTACTGAGGCATTTTGGCTTGCTATAGGCCTCGAAATAGGTTCATACCAAGACTGAGGTGATGGTCTTTCATAGTTCTGATTACTAGTTTGACCATTAGAATGTCCATTAACTTGCATAGGCTGTTTGTCTCTAGCCAATCTTTGCTAAGAGACATTTAAAACTTCCTCTGTGTGTCTTGTGTTTGTTGGTTGGTGGTTATTCATTCGATCCAAAAAGGATGTTGCCCACCTTTCCATTGTATTCATTAATTGTTGTCCCATAGCATCTACTAGGCCATCCCATGGATTTGTTGGCTGAGTAGATGGAACAGTAGATGGTTCAATTCCTTGGTTTCGTCCAATATTATGAACATATGGTTCTTGTCCCGAAGTACTGGTCTGTTCGACCATAGGTTCTAATAACAAGGGAGTTTCCACAGGATGTGTTACCACATTATCCTCTGGATTAAGTATTTCTACCTCTCCTTCTACGTCTTCTTCCAAGCGTTCATTTTCTCCTTGTCTTCTTCATCTAGCCATTTTAACAAGTCCCACCGGACGTACCAAAAATATATGTTGGCTTTTTGGCTTTCGAAGGATATTTTTGTAAATGCGAGCGTGCCAACAAGGATCAATCAGTCCTTACAGAAATTATAATTGCCAACCAATTATCAGACGATTGTGTTTTAGTTCTTTCAACCTCAGTGAAGAGGACTTTTACTAGTGGCTTGACTTAGGAGAAATTAAGCAAAATAACAGTTAAACGACGAACAATTGAAGTATTTCATTAAGATGAAAACTTATAATGATCCAAAATCAGCCTCGTAGAGGTTTACAGCAGCGATCTACTTGAAACTACTCCTATGAACGAAGTGCAGTGCAGGAATTTAAAGTGCATGAATGTAAAGAACAGGTATTTAAAGTGCAGGAAATGTGAAGACTGAAAATGTAAAACTGGAAAAGAAAATATGAAGTAAATGACTGGTTTGTTGGATCTGAGTCTGGGAGTTTTTTCTGGAGGCTTCCCTGGTATTTATACTCCTCAAGGATGACTATCGAACTGCATTTCAAACTATCGAACTGCTCCTCTATGATTGCTTGATCATGCTGCCTTAGAAGTAATTCCACCACGCCATTACTTGCAGTTAGGCTTCCCTCCTATATTTGAACTTGAATGTGAGTAACCGTTGAAGCCACGTCACTTTGCATCTCTTTATTGATCTAGTGCTACTCAGATCACGTGAGAACCAATACTAACTGCCACGTGTACGATCAAGATCGAAGACTTAAATGGTCTTCCTATATTACTCTTATTCTGCCACGTATCGAATTGTGATTGACTTTTATAAAATATATAGCCAACAGTACACCATTCCCGTCCCTAAGAGTAACCCCAAGTAGTTTGACTACCAAAAACCATCAAAACGTACAATTTGTGTTTTACTTAAATCACTTTTCCGAGTGTGTAGTCCAACAATAGTCTCTCAACTTGAAATTGGTTTGTCTAACCTCCGGTGCGCTTCAAATGTAGCCATCCAAACCATGATGAGCCAAAATACCTACAGTGATGCTTGTCCGGTTGGAGCCCATTTTGTGATGAAATTAGGCGAAATGACTAAAATACTCTTAAATGCCTCATCTGTTCGAGATGCTCTACTAACAAAACTATTTTTCCGACGACATCATCAACCCCATTCCATTTTTCCTTTTATTTATTATTATTGTTATTATATTTTTAAAGCATAGAACGGAAAGAAAAGAAAAGAAAAGATAGTTTACTTAAAAAAAAAAGAGCTAATTACCTTCCCAAATATAATTTTTTTTAATCAGACTAAAATAATTTAAGAAAAGAAAAGAAAAGGAGGCCAATGTGTAAGTGGGAGTTGTTGGGGTTTGCTTTCTGTATTTATTTATTTATTTTGTTTGTTTATTTTCATCTTTAATAAATTTTGTTTAAATGTTTTGAAAAAATTTAATCTTCTAAATTTATTTCGACTACATGAATGAAAAATTTAAAATAACTGCAAAATTCTAAAAAAAAAAAATTAGAACATTAAAAAATAAGTATAAATAAATAAATAAATAATTGACTTTTTTTGACTTTTTTTCATTTTAAATTTTTTTAGAGAAATTATTTTTTAAATTCATGTACAGAA
Organism: Camellia lanceoleosa; assembly: GCA_025200525.1. Taxonomy (NCBI): domain Eukaryota; kingdom Viridiplantae; phylum Streptophyta; class Magnoliopsida; order Ericales; family Theaceae; genus Camellia; species Camellia lanceoleosa. The sequence goes on along the minus strand of CM045759.1, from coordinate 124,015,629 downwards.
TTGAAAAATAAAAGAATTTAATATAATTTTTGAAAAAAATCACTATAGACAAAAAAAATAATCGAAGAAAAATGTGGTTTATATAGAAGTTGCCAAACAATCCATTTTTGGTTTTGAGTTCGTTTTAAAAAAAAAAATGGCCTTTTAATCTGTATTTTAAAATTTTTAGTGAATTTTTAAGTAAATTCTTTTTATTTTAAAGAGAAATTATCATAAAGTCCCATATCAAAAAAAGTTACTCCAATCAATCCTACATTTTTTCTATTACTCTGATAAGTCCTATTGGTTTCAAAAGGTATTCCAAGGGTATTCCAAGAGATCTTTTTAGATTTATTTTATATCATTCGAAGACTTTTTACTCTTTTTCAAATGTAACACTCTAATGTGATGGGTATGATGTGATATTGGCTTTAATGTAACACTTCAACAAACAAAAAATTTTTAGTGTATTTTTCTTAAATATAATACTCCAATGTAAAACTTCAAAAATTCTTCATTATACTTTTTCTAAATGTAACATTCTAAAAAAATTCATTAGTGTGCTTTTCTCAAATGTAACACTTCAATATATAACATTTCAACAAATAACAACAATTAAGGAGATTGTAATGACAAATGAGTCATTGCACATTCAAAATGACTAAATGGATCATACAAAAAAATATGCGACTATTTGGACTACAAGTCCAAGATATGAAATTTATTAGTCAATCTCCTAAAAATTTATAACTTTTCATATTTAAATTGTGACCCTTCAATATGTTATGCCTTAAACTCTTCATATTTTGATCGATTCATTTAGATTGTATTTGGTTCATGAATTTAATGAAAGTTTTGAAAAGAGAAAGAGTAGTGCCGGCCCTGGACATGGGCCAACGAGATCATGGCCTAGGGCCCCTTAAAATAGACTCAAAAAAGAGGCCCCCTTCTATTATGGTTTAGTGTAATATATTAGATATATTTTAAGTTTCAAAAAAAATTAAAGAAGGCCCAAACTAACCTAAAATAAATTGACTCATTAAAAAATTGAAAGGCCCATTCAAAAAAATTAACATTGTTATCCATTGAAAATAGACCCAAAAAAAGGGTCCTTCTATTATAGTTTATTATAATATATTAGGTATATTTTAAATTCAAAAAAAAATTAAGGAAGACTCAAACTAATTTAAAATAAATTGACTCATTAAAAAATTAAAAGGCCCATTTAAAATAATTAGCATTGTTATCCATTGAAAATAATTTTGCAAAAAATTAGATTATGCAAGTATGATTGATTTATTTGCTTCTAAAAATGCAAGAAGAGCGAGGATTAAGCGACACTTATTAATTGTTGTAATGTAATACTAAGTATTTTTTGTGATTTTGACACAAATTTTTTGTCTTTTAACTTCATTTTTTTTTTTCATTTTTTTTCATTCAATGAAAAAAAAAATATGAAAGGCTCCAAAAATTTATTAGTTGATTATTGGTTTTGAGCCCCAGAAATCTCAAGACTGGGCCTGAGAAAGAGAAAATGTAAAACACAAATTTCACATGTATTATTTATTTTTTAAAATTTTTACCAAAATTCATGAATGAAATATAAACGTGCTTTCTCTCACTATTAAGGCGAAAAACATACCAGTGAGCCGAACATCATGCTTGGTAGTTTATATATGTCCACTTAGGCTAGGAATATTTGTTGAAATTTGTTAACTTATTAAAATAGCTATTATAAGAGTATAGTTAGAAATTTTTGGGAATTATATATTTTTAGTAAAAAAGATAAATATACATTTTAATGGCAAAAAAAAAAAATAGGAAGGGACCAAGCTATTTTGGTTCCTCTTATGGGAAATTCACCAAACTTCCCATAAGTACTCCTTTTTTTTTTTTCTTTTTTTTTTTGAGAAACACACAAACATCAAGTATTATACTAAGTAGGGAAGTTATTTACAGAACAGGTCAAATCATGTGCAGGTTTTAGTTCCTGACGCTTAACTTTACAAACACACAGATAATCAAAATACTTACCAGCCCACTTTATATCTGCTATAATAGTATCAGAAGAACAAAAAGTACTGACTCTATTACATAAAACATCCACCAAAAGCTATGAGTCCGTCCATATACTAATTTTGCCAAAATTTCGCTCTTTTGGCCACTGTATCGCTTTCTGACAAGCTATTGCTTCCTCCGCAAATGGTGACATAAATTGCATTTGGAAAGCTCGTTGTGCCACTGATTCCCCATCAACCTGGTAACAAACCCATGTTATTCCCGCACTGCCATCTGCTTGTCGCCACGATCCATCCACCAATACTTCAAAATACTGTAAACAAACATCAATGAAATCATTAGTTGTAAGTAGATAATAATTATGTTCCCTACTTGAGTAAGATGGTTCATTCACAGAATCTTCCATCTAGAAATTATCTATCTCTTGTGTGCCATGCCTTTTAGTCAAAGAATGTACCAATTCATTGGCTAGACCAATGGCTTGTTGACAAGATAAAGGTTTATCTGTAAACACAACACTACTTCATTGTCTCCAAATTGCCCACTACATAGCAATAAGTTGCCGAATCACATCCAAACCATGAGCTTGCTGTCTCCAAGTATCTAGGCCAGGCAGAAAAAAGTCATAGGCTCACCAATTGAAAAATCCAAGCCCAAATTGCTACATCTCCAAATTCTATGTGACTCGGAACATTGAAAGAACATATGTTCTATCATCTCCTCCTCCTTCAAACATGTTGGACATATGGCATCATTTATCACATTCCGACATTTTAAAGTATATCTAATAGGAAGGATATTGTAGAGACATTTCCATAGAAACATAAACCATTTGAGAGATACTTTAAGTTTCCACAACCAGAACCAAATCGGATTATCAGGAGAGATAACAAGCTGTTTTTGTATAATCATATGTTCCAAAACTTGCCAATAGCTAGATTTAACAGAATAATCCCCAAACTTAGTGTGGCTCCATATCTGTCTATCAGGCAGAGACATAACAGGAATATGAATGCCCCGGACATGCTTAATACAAAATTCAGGAAAAAACATCCTCAATAAATTCAATCGCCAACAATTCTTTTGTTTGTCAATGAAATGAGATGCAGGTAAAGAAGAGAAATGACGAGATAAGCCTTGCCCAATCAACGGATTGTTCATAGAAGGAATCCATTGGCCTTCTAAAGGATTAATTTGTTTCCCATTTCCCACCACCCACTTAATTCCACAAAAAAAGAAAGAAGCAAATCTTTGCCCTATAAAATACTCCGCCAACCCCAAGATGCATGAAAACATGGTCTAATCTTTTCAAACCCCTCCTTACTACAATATCTACCCATCGGACTCTAGAAAGTAGAGAATCCAGATTAGACGAAAAGCTGCCAAGCTTGTTTAGCTAACAAAGCTTGGTTTAGACAGCTAAGATTCCTAAATCCAAGACCTCCCCAGCAAAGAGGCATACAGACCTTATCCCTGTTGTACAAATTATGTGTTTAAATAAAATAAACAAATAGATCCATATGAAATTAAATTGATTTACAGAATAAGAAATCATGAGATTGCGTCATACAACTTGCTAAACATAAATACATATAATAAACTTAAGGAAAAAAAACAAACTGAAACTTGTGTCATACCACAGTCTCTTTAAAACAAATGCGACGCCTCACCGTTGGTGCTAGAGGTATATCAGTGTCTATGTCTCATGATACGACGGTACAGACCCGCTAATGCAGAAACACCTTCTTTTTAGTTTCGGCGAACGGACAATGGCAGTACTCTTTCACACATGAAGAAGAATGTATGAGCAAACTGACTATATAGTATGCAAGCCAAAAATTCTGTTCTGAAACCAAGGAAGATGGCCTCCTTTTATACACAATAGAGGAGAGAGGATGAGCCTCCTAGCATTGAAGGCTGGCAACAAATGCAGCCTATTACTTCTGCAAAACTGATGGAGTAATGCACAAAACTGATGAAAAATAATTGTGTGAGTTACACACTCTATATACACGTGTGTATATCTGCAGCCATCAAACAAACCTGGCCCAAAAAGATTAGGTTCGTGGACCACCAATCCGGTCTAGCCCAAACCTAACCTATTCTAACAAGTCTCTAGCCTAAGACTCACGACTCACGGATCATAGACCTGAACCCAGCCCGGCCCGATCATGGCGGGTGACGCGTGTCAATTTTTGCATAACCAACTTAGACCATGGTTTTGACCCAAGCCCATCCTTGAAGCATCCGTAACTCCTTTCTTTCAAAAAATTTGGATGCCCCAAAAGGGCTCATGTCCTTATCAAAATCTTGAGATTCAAATACTCATCAATACTTTCCTCTACAATCAATGTGGGATTGGTAATTATACACAATTCCCAATACCTCATTCATGAGGCTAACTTTATGAGACAATTTCTCATTCAATTCTTAATTTTTTTTTTCATGATTTTTGTGATGTAAAGATCTTGTTACAAATAATTTAAACCCATTTGATCTCACTTCAACCAATAGTTGAGACCTATTTTAATTTCACATTAAAGTCACCATAAAACCATTTTCTTGGGCAACAATTCCAACTCTGCCAACAAAACCGTTTACCATTAGAAGAATCCCAAAAAAAATTTCGACTGATTGAAGGTAATTTGTCTAACACATATTTAGGAATCTTTAAAAAAGAAAAATAGTATATGGGAATAGTTTGGAGACACTACAACATTTTCTTAGTTTAGTGACATTTGAAAGTGCCACAAAACTATTCTTCTAATGACATTTTTTGGTCTTGTGGCATTTTGAACAAGTGCCACTTTTATACTTGCAAGTGCATGTCATGGTAGATATTATTTGTGGCACTATCAAGCCACTAAAAAAAAAAAAGTGAAAAAAATAAAATGTCATTACACCATCAAGTTGTAGAACAATTTAATAGACTTGAAGCACCATAAACCTTATACACCACACTCTTCCCACTATATACCTCTATAACTATATATATATATATAATATATATATTATTTATATAGTACATACATCTATATTAATATAAAAAATATATATATATAAATTATTTTGTTGAACATAATTTATGTAAAATAAAAAAAAAACTAAAAAAAAAAAAAAAAGATCACTTTTGGCGACTAAAAATATTTTTTTGGTCGCCAATTCTTGGCTACTAATTGCTTTTTAGTTGTTAAAAACTTAACTTTTAAATCGGATTTGGTCACCGAAGATGCACTTTAAAATTTTGGTCGCAAAAATTTAATTCCCCTTTAGGATTTTAGTTCTCCCACGCTAAAAATAACCACTTTTAAACTTTTTTTAATAGACTTTTGGCTACTAAAATTTTTAGTCACCAAAAGCTTTACTGGGCTACTAAAATTTTTTTTGTCACTAAAATCCATATAATCCAAACTTATTTTGGTAGCCAATTGTAGACTTTGGCTACTAAAATTGTTTAGTCGCCAAAAGCTTTAGCTACTATTTTTTGGTCAAAAATTTAGTGGAATATGTTTTTTCCTGTAGTGTATATTGAGTTTAATTTATTTATTTTTAATCATTTCTTGCATTGTAAAAATTTTAAAATATATTGGCATTTTGTTTTTCAAAAATGCCATTATAAGTTGGAAAAGTTTTTTTTTAGTACATTTTCTCAAAAAAATAAAAAAAAATTGTTTATTTATTTTTTTTTAAGTGCCATATAAAAAAGTAATTTGCACCTACCTAGTATCGACACTTTTAAAATGTCATTGCTACTAAAGTTTAGTAGCATCAAATGTCACGAACATTTTTGTGTCATTATTTTATAAAATGCCATAAATTGATGTGATATTTTTTTTTGAAATGTCACTAGAGCCTTATATGTTGTTAGCTTTGTGGGCATTTATCTAAATGTGTCACCAATAATTTTTTTTGTGGCATTTTTTTAAAAAACATGCCACTAGTATAGTGTCACTAAAGTGTGTTTTTTATTATAGTTTTGTGGCACTTGTTCATTGAAATGTCAACCTTTTTTTATTTTTTTGTTTGTTTTGTGGCATTTTTAAAAACCGTGCCACTAAATATCATTTTTGTGGCATTTTCTAAAAATATGCCACTAGTGTAGTGCCACTAAAGTATGTTTTTGTTGTAGTTTTGTGACACTTGTTCATTGAAATGTCACTAAAGCCTTTTATGTTTGTCGTTTTGTGGCATTTTTCAAAAACGTGCCACTAAATAGCATTTTTTGTGGCATTTTCTAAAAATATGCCACTAGTGTAGTGCCACTAAAATATGTTTTTGTTGTAGTGAGAACATGTCTAACCAAAGTACTACGCCCTGCCATATGGAGATGACTATACTTCTAGCTCTGAAATTTATTCTAAATTTTCTCAACCAAAGCCCGAAACAAATTTCCCCAAACTTAATACCCAGCCCATAAGGGGCAACAACATAAACCACTACATGCAACGTAAACCACTACATAATAGGACTACTCTGTGTAAAGAAAAAAAATTGGGACTTATCAATTTCTAATTCCACCTTATGGGATTTATGGGTCAGTTCCTCATTTGATAATCACTATTAATTGACTTAATATTATTATTAATCAAGCTAATTGGTTGTCCAAAAATTCAGATTCTTACAATAGACCTGAACCCAGCCGGGCCCGATCACGGTGGGCGACACGTGGCAATTTTTTGCATAACCAACTTAGACTATGGTTTTGGCCCAAGCCCATCCTTAAAACATCCATAACTCTATTTTTTCAAAAAATTTGAATGCCCCAAAAGGACTCATGCCCTTATCAAAATCTTGAGATTTAAATACTTATCAATACTTTCCTCTACAATGAATCTGAGATTAGTAGTTATACACAATTCTCAATACCTCATTCATGGGACTAACTTTATGAGACAATTTTTCATTCAATTATTAATATTTTTTTTTTCATTTTTTTTTGTAGTGTAAAAATCTTGTTACAAAAAATCTAAACACATTTGATTCTATCTCAACCAATAGTTGAGACCTACTTTAATTTCACATTAAAGCCACCATAAAACCATTTTTTTTCCCCACAATCCCAACTCCGCCAATAAAACCCTTTGCCATTAGAAGAACCCCCAAAAATTTTTTGAATGATTGAAGATAATTTGTCTAACACACATCTAGGAATCTTTAAAAAAGAAAAGAAAGGAAAAATGAGTATATGGAAATAGTTTGGAGAACATGTCTACCCAAACTACTACACCCCGCCATATTGAGAAGACTACACTTCCAACTCTGAAATTTATTCTGAATTTTCTCAACCAAAGCTCGAAAAACCTCAATTTTTTTAGTGCTTGTGAAATCCATAATGGTCCCCAAATAAATACCTGGCTTACTCACCCGACGAATCTTAAAGATAAAGTCTAGAAGGTGTACATGTTGAGAAATAATATTAGGACTAACAAACAACTCAGACTTATGGTAATTAATTTTCAACCCCGACGCATCACAGAATGATTGCAAAAACCAATGGAGACACTAAACCTCCTCCAGGCAAAAATTCATAAAAAGAAATATATCGTCAGCAAAATGTAAATGGGAAACTGGAGGTGAATTCCGATCAATTGAAATGCCTCGGCAAATATTGTTTGCACCTAAGTGAGCAAAACCTTCAGACAGGATTTGCACGACCAGGAGAAATAAATATGGGAAAAAGGGATCACATTGACGCAACCCTGATTTGGGTTCAAAAAATGGAGACTGATGACCATTTATTAAAATAGAGAAAGAGACCGTTCAAACACATTGATTTAGCAATTGAACCCATTTCTTCGAAAATCCCAATTTCCTAAGTACCTGTTCCAAAAAGGTCCAACTAACCCTATCATATGCTTTCTTCATATCCAACTTCGTGCCATTTTGGAAACATAGTAAAAAGTCACGTTTTTTGACAAAATATTCAAAAACGTGGCTGCCAAAAACGCAACAAAATCCCTTTAAAAAGTGCCAAAAACGCAGCCCTAAAATTACAAATTAGGGCCTATGAAAAAAAATAAATAAATCTCTTATGTTAAGTAAGGGTATTTTGATCATTTTAATTTGATTTGATAGCATAAATAAATATTAAACTAAAAAGCAAAAAATCAGCTTTTTATCAACTTCCCAAATCACTTTCAAAAAAGTCAAAAAGCTTAGTAAAAAGCCAAAAATCAACTTTTTACCAACTTCCTAAAAAAGTCTTTTTGCCTTATTTCTTATCAAAGAAATAAAAAATGATTGACCACAAATCCAACTTTCAAAACAATTTAATTATTAAGTTTTAAAATCAGATTTTGAGTTTTTAATTTGCATTTTTTTATTTTTAGTAATTTTTTTTATAATTTTTTTAGATGCATCAAATTTAGATGTACTCAAAAACTAAAATATTTGTGAATAAATATTTAAAAAATTCAATAAATACAAAAAATATATAAAAATATACTGAATTCTTGTAAAAAAAATTTGTTTGTTTGTATTTTGTAATATTTATTGAATTTTTTAAAGATTTCTTCATAGATATTTTACTTTTTGAGTATGTCTAGATTAGATGCATTCAAAATAAATAAATAAAAATTGACCAAAATATTAAAAAAATCACTAAAAATAAAAAAATACTAATTAAAAACTCAACATTTGATTATGAAAACTGGATAACTAACTGGAGTGTACAATTCTTTATATATTTACATGATTTTTGTCATTCAATTTCAATCAAATTCTTTAAATGACACAAAACACAATCAAAACAAAGTAGCTGGCTGGTGAAAATTCTACTTTCTTGAGTAACTTGGAATAAGCTTTATGAATGAAAGATGTCTTTTGCATTCTTCTTACAATTATGAATGCCTTAATGAACTCCTCTTTTGCAATTTGTCTAGCTATCTAAAGATCATTTATCTTTACAATCATGTTACATCCCACTAATATAGCATCTCTAATCTATCACTAATGATATAAAAGAGAGAAAAAAATAGAGAGAGATAAAGAGAGAAGTGTGGACCCACCCCTTCACATGGTCCATTTCATGTCATTAGAGATGAATTGATGATGCTAAATTAATACTCCCAAACATTTTTCTTATCCTCAACCCCTTTTTTTCTTTTTCATTTTTTTAGAAAGTAGGACTCTTCTTGAGTTTCTTTTCCCTGTAAATACATGTATATCTCAATCTTGGATTAATTATATTTGAGTTGAATGAATGGTGAAAGAATAATTGTATTACAAATGATATTTTTCTTAGTATAAGTCTGACACATAAAAATAATTTATACATTGAAAAATATTATTATTTAGTGTGTTTGGTTTGAGTTTTCTGTATTAAGTTTTTTAAAAACTGGTTTTTTGGTTTTCGTATTCTTTTATTTTTAGTGAATATTTTTTAAATTTTAAACATTTTTTTTACTTTTTTAGATGCACCTTAGTTAGATGTATCTAAAAAATAAAAAAATTATGAAAAAATATTTTAAAAAATTAATAAATACATAAAAATACAAAAAATGTACTGAATTCTTGTATTTTTTTATATTTTTGGTATTTAGTGAATTTTTAAAAAAAAATTTATAATTTTTTACTTTTTAGGTGTATTTATATTAGGTGTGTCTAAAAAATAAAAAAATTACTTAAAATATTAAAAAAATTTAATAAAAACAAAAAAACACGAAAAATAAGAATATAGAATTTTCTAAAAAATATTTTCTGAAAAATAAAAACAAACAAGTTGATTATTTTTTCACTATCTCACGTTCTGAGATTTCCCCATCAATATTTCCTAAAGCAACCAAATTTTCAAAAGAAGTTTTTTTTTAATTTTTTAATTTTTTTTTAATAGCTTTTACCAATGCCATGTGATAAAGCATTGTTTTGGTAATCAATTAGGTAGGATACATGATATACTTTTGGAAGTGATTTTATGAACCAATGCCATGTGATAAAGCATTGTTTGGGTAATCAATTAGGTTGGATATATATCTTATATACTTTTGGAAGTGATTTTATGAACCATTCTCTTTCCAAAGGTAGAGTAGAGTTATCCCATTGTTCATGATTGATCAAATGAATCCTCATTGAAACTAAAACTATTAGGAGGAATTACATGTCAGTAGGACAGATTTTTTTTATTTTTTTCATAAATATGATGTGATGCAAGTCTATATAGATTTTCACTTACACCATATCATAAAATCACTTACACTTTATATATTTTTACAATTCTTTTTTACTACTGTAGCGTAGTTTTCCCAAACTATTATATATCTTCTTTTATAAGTTTTCAAAAGTTTTGCTCCCCAGCAGATGCCATCAATTGGGCCCCATGGTCTGACTACTTCGTAATTTTTTTATTTTTTTTTATATTTAAAATTTATGAATCCTAGACATAAACTTTAAAAAAATAAAAAATTGAATTTTATAACAAAATAAATCATGAGTTATTAATTTTATCAAGTTAAATACTAATTTTTTGATATACTTTCAATCTAAATTATCCGTCTATTTTCGTTCAGTAAAACTGCTAAAAAATTATTTAATCATAAACTCAATTTAAGTATACGAAAAATATCTAAAATATTTATTTTTATTAAATTTAATGACTAAAATATATATATTTTTCCACCGTTTTACTTAACGGAAATAAGATAATGACTTAAATTGAAAGTCAAAAAATTTTAGTTTTAAATTAAAGCAATTAAATTTTCATAATTTATTATAGGCTTCTTCTTAAGTGTGCAACCCACAAAAGGTGTAAGTGTGTTGCACATCATGTGCCACTCACACAAAAGGTGTAAGTGTAAGGTGTAAGTGTAAGTGGAAGGTATAAATGAAATGTATAAGTTGCATACCATGTGCCACTTACACAAAAAGTATAAGTGCAAGGTAAAAAAGGTGTAAGTGTAAGGTGTAAGTGAACACAAAAAGGTGTAAGGTGTAAGTTGCACACTATAGCATTACCCTTTATTATATTACAATACTCAAACCTTGAGTTTTTTTGCTGTAATTTTTAAAATTTTTCTAATAATATTTTAACAAAAGTCTTCTCCCTATCACTTTTTCATTGAACTGGAAAATGACATTTGAATTTGATTTTTTTTTTTAACAAAATTAAATATCTAATATATGTAATCTCATAGTGTAAAAATAATATATCTTAACAATAAATATTTTTTTAAGGCCCTAGTAGTTGGAGAGTCTCAATATTTTCATAGAAAAAATCTGACTCAGAGAAATTTTAATTTCACGGAGAAATTTCATCGAGGGACCTTGACTAATAAAAGAAAATCTTGGATCTCTCCTGCTACACAAAGTTGGATAGGTATGTTTCACTAATTTTTCCTAAATTTTAAAATAAATTATGAATATACTTTCTAAAGTTTGCTTAAAATACAAATTACCTCATACAGTTCTGAAAATTATATCCCGCCCATTGAAATTTATAATTTCATAACAAATAATCCATTTATTAATATATCATCAAGTCAATTAACAGTTTTTAATGATGTCAAAAATTAATTCTAAATAATAATTCAAATAATTTTATTATTGTATAGCAAAATAGTTAAGAATTTTATTTCTTCAATTAATTTTGTTAATAAAAAATTATGATAAGGAAGTATTTGTAATTTTTCAAACTATATGGAATAATTCATATTTTAAATAAATGTATAGTTATAATTTACTCTAAATTTTATATAAAAATTATACATAAATATTTTTTTTATACTTTTTACACAATTTTTTTATTTTTTATTTTTTTATGAATAACAACAAACTCAAAAAAAAAAATTTCCTTAAAATAAAGGACCAGAAACACATTCTCCTTCTGTCTCTCTCTCTGCAACTATTCAATGCGTGCGCACCCTCTCTCTCTCTCTCTCTCTCTCTATATATATATACACACTAGTGAGAAAGCGACGCCCAATATAATTAATTTTAATTTTTATATTTATTTTGTTTTATAAATAAAAATAATATATACAAATAAAATATTTTAAATGGAATTTCTTGTTTAAATATAATTAGTTTCTATAATAGATCATAATATTTATATTGATAATTTGTTTAAAATATATATAATTTATTTTATGGTGATGATATTCACCGTTCAATGAGTGTTTGTTAATTTTTAAATAATAATTACAAAATTTACAATTTCAATGCACATTTAATATATTTTTATTATATATTTCTTATTTTAAATGCATTTTCATACATTTTTATATAATTTTCAATCTTAACCATAACCCATTGGGTTGTCTTTGAAATTTGCCTTTATATTTTAGAGAACTATAGGTACAAGCAATGTTAAAATGATCTAATTTTGTCATGTATTCTAATTAAATTTAAAGTTCCTTTAACATCACATTTATGTTGTGTTTGGTTAGGAGATTTTAGGAGAGATTTAGAAAGAGAAAGGGAAAATGTGTGTGAAACTAAGTAAAATATAGATATATTTTATTCACATTTTACCTAACTTTTTCTTTTCTCTTTCCAAATCTCTCCTTAAATCCTCCAACCAAACACATCGTTAGAGATTGTTCCACTTGTGCTGATCTAAATGTGACTACTTTGTAGGTTGGTGCAGTGTTTGAGACTCTTTTCTTCTTTTTTTATTTGAGTGTTTGGGAAGTGAATTGATTTTTTAGCTTTTTAGCCTGGACTAAAAAGTCTGATTTGTGAAGGGCTTTTTGACTTTTTTTTGTAAGAGAAGAATGTAATGATTATAGATTTGATATGATGTTTTATTTTTTATGGCTAAAATAATTTATTTTATTTTTTGTGACTAAAATAGCCAAATTAGCCATTCCCAAACGACTTTTGTTTTTTTTTTCTCTAAGTTTGATGACGTTGTGCCTACTCACTTTCCTTTTGATATTAGTTTTTTTTTTTTTTATATGAACTTATGTATTTTTTATTTTATTAATATAATCTGTTTTAACCATTCTCAAAAAAAAAAAAAAATCTTAATCCTATTTTAAAACATTAAAAATTGTGTAAAACGCAACATTTAAAAAAAACACACACACACACATTTTTAAATAATCACTACAAAAGCTTACTTTTTCATAAAAAATAAGATTACTTGTCATACAAAATAATAATAATTATATGAATAAAAATAGTCCCTAAAATATATGATTTCTTTTAGTTTAATTAGTTTTCAACTTTTTAATTGTGCCAATATAATTCTCAACTTGTTTATTATTATGGGCAATTTAATGAAAATACTCTTACTCTCATTATCAATTGTAGACTATTAATTTTGTTATTAAATAGTCTTTATATTTGTTAAAAATATTATGACTAAATTGACACATTTAAAATATTATAACTAAAATGACACAAAACACTAATTTTGAAGATAATTTATATATTTAATTCTAAATATCTATATGTATAATAATAATAATAAATTTGATTTTCTTTGTGACAAAAAAAAAAAAATAAAATGTGTGGTCTCAATTACAAATACAGTCCACAACGTATAGATGCAATGAGGGGGAAAATGATTTTCCATAATGGACAAAGGAAACAATGAGAGAAGCATTCATGCTTTATGCACATGTTTGATTGAATTATTAAAAGGGAATTGATTGAAAAGGGAATATGTGGGGTTGATCGAAATATTAATAGGACAAATAACAGTTTAGTGGAAGTTATAAAAATTAATTAGAAAAAAGTTATAAACATTATAAATATTTATAATAAAAATTATAATTTTTTTTATTTATGTGTAATCTTTTTAAAAATTACCACTTGCTCATAATTTTTTCTTATTAATATGGTGTTTGATTGAAGAGGAGGATAAATAGTTTCTACAAGATAATCCAATTAGTATTTATTTTTGCATGGTATTAAATTTTAGATAATTTTAGTACTGGTATGGAGAATTCAATAGGAAAAAAATAAGGAGAGTAATGATACTATACATAGTGTCCATACAATTTTTTTTATCCCACACTAAAAAATAATTATATCTTTTTATTTAATCCTAACCAAATATAATATCTCACTCGATCAATTCAATTATTTACTATCCTTCATAACCCTATATATCATCTCATCATATATTTAATCTCACAGTATAATTTTATCCTTACAATTCTATTAATAATCTCATTGTATTTTATCTCATAATTTGTCATTCCATTTAATTTTATAGTATAACTTTATTGTTACAATCTTATCAATAATCTTGTCATATCTGAGAGGGGAGATTTGGACCGGACTGTACGGCCGAACTACGGTAACGTAGGTTCGTCAAGCCCCATGGTACCGAGCTACGACTTGGAAGGCATTCGGCTGGATACGCAGTGATGTGAGGTAACCGAGCTAAAGCAGCCCGGGCTAGACTAAGGACGGGGCGAGAGTCGGCATGCCTCCAACCCGTTAGCCGAGATGGCCCAGCCTCATGTAATCAAGATTGGAGATAGAGCGGGGAAAGGCCAACTTGCCTCGCGGCCGGTCAGCCAGGACTGACCGGTCCCACGCAGCTCGGCCAGGAGCATCACACATTTGCCCCTTGTCAAGGGATAGGTCGGCGGTACATAAGTCGGTCGTGTTGCTTGTGGTGACAGTTCTCCGCGAGGGGTAGGCCGGTCGTGGTACTCCGGTGAAGTGTGCCACCTGGGCCAATGGCATGAGGGAGAGGAAATCTGCTCCAGACACGTGTCAATACCGTTTGGCAATTGTGCATATACTGGTTGGGGATTTAGCCTTTACACGCGTAAGGTGGTGAGAGGTGAGCACTGCCACCTATCTAGAGAAGGACAGCAGAGGTAGTGCGCGCACAATCCAAAGGCTGCATGGCCAGCCTAGAAAAAGGAATGAAAGAGGAACGTTAGAGGTAAGCCATTAATGCAATCTAAACAACTCTCTCTCTCTAGACAGTATTCTTCTTCCTCAAGTGATCTGACTTGACCGTCGGAGGGTCTATTCGGCAAACCACCGCCGGGCAGCTCACTGTTTCTTTGTTGCCAAGTTAGACGCTGTCACAAGAAGTTTGAGCCCAAGGAGTACGGAAAGCACTGAATATTTCACTCCCGTACAATTGGCGCCGTTTGTGGGAATTCTTTGATACTGCACCCTTGTTCTTCGAGCTTCTTCGACCATTTCCATGGCCCACAACGACGAAATTTCACTGTCCGTCGTCAATGGTGTCACACCAGAGTCTGTCCGACAGAAAGAAGGCCTCCCGAATATCCCAGCCATGGCGGCCTTAGAAACTTCTTCGCGAGGTGCACGAGACAAACGCGGGAGGAGTACTAATCGCTTGAAGAGTCCAGAGGGCTGTTGGCGGCCGGGGAAGTCCCGTGTGCAGCGCCTAGAGCACAAACTCAAAGACCAAGACACCCTCATTCGCAAGATAGCGGCAGAGATGGAAATGCTGAAACGCCAGATCAAGGGGAAGGGTGTTGCTGGAGAGGGCAACCTCAGTGAGCACACCCCGTCCTCGCATTCTAGCGGTCGCCGCCAGGGGGGTACTCATTCTCTCTCCATCACCAGGAACTATAGGGTTGGCGATTCTGACCCAAGAGAGGGCAAATCCCTCACTCGCGATAGCACTTACCGTCCCTCCCGCCCGTCGTCGACGTTGCAATACTCCGTCTCCGCCCATTCCAGAGACCTCAGGAATGTGTTGGAGGAGAGAGCGTGCCGTCGAGAGGCTCAGAGAATGCCGGCGTTGCAGAGGTTGAGCGTTCCGGTTCGTTGTAGTGAAGAAGTGGTGATGTTGGCGCCCCGGGTGCTGGCCCCTGCACTGGTGGACAAAGAGCTAGCAAGATTAACAGCCACGCTGCTGTCTCCAGAGATCGAGAGTACGCCACTTCCCGTTGAATTCCATCAACCAAAGTTCACTTTGTACGATGGCAAGACAGATTCGTACATGCACGTGAGTCATTACCGGCAAGTAATGGCTGGCCACTGGCGCAATGACGCCCTAATGTGCCTCATATTCCCAGCAAGCTTAGGAGAGCTGGGCTTGAAGTGGTTCGAAAGGCTCCCGGAGGGGAGTGTCGAGGGGTGGTAGCAACTAACGGAAGCCTTCGTCGCCAGATTCAAAACCAACACTCGAACACCGAAGGAGGTCAACTATCTCCTGGGCGTCAAGATGGAATCCGGAGGTTCATTGAAGGCATACAATGCGAGGTACTGAGAAACTTACAACGAGATCCTCGACTGCCCTACCAATCTGGCGATCACTCAGTACAAGCGAGGTCTCCCAGTTGGACATAAACTGCGAGATTCGCTCACGATGCACCATCCCACCACTATGGAGTCCTTGATGCAGCAGATCAATGAGCACATCCGTGTAGAGGAGGATGCCGCCTCAGCGACCGAGAAGGCTAATCCGGTCACGGTGGACAGAAAGGTGGCGGGAAAAGTTCACTCGGTCGAGTAGGAGGATAACCGCCCAAAGGACCGGTCAAAAGATCAACGTCGTGGCCTAAACCGCGATGACAGAAACAAAGGTCACAGAAACGACCGAGCTGATGCTCCCCGTGACACAGCGGAAGATGCCAAGAGAAAATTGAAGGCGTGGACTGGAATCACCACGGTCTTTAAAATCCCTATCTACCGCATTTTGAGCGAGATCCGAGGCGAGCCTTTTGTCCGCTGGCCGACCAAGTTGGAGAGTGCGCAGAGAGGCTTCAATTCAAAATATCACTGCACCTTCCGTGAGGAACGGGGGCACCGAACAGAGGACTGCTTACCGCTCAAACAACACTTGGAGGAATTAGTGGCGGCCGGGCATCTTGACCAATACATAGATGGGGGTATGAAGGCCGCACCATCGGGACAGACCGAACCAAACGATCTAGCCGCCCTGGACGGGGTGCCGCAAGGTGTAATCAACGTCATCCGTGGCATCATTGAACTGGCTAGGGTCTGTGAGCTGAGAGGGATGATCAATAAGGCCAAGCACATGAGGGAAGTGCTCTCCGTTCAGCCCGCCGTGAAGAAGGGGAAGACTGAGGAGAAAGACGTCCT
Organism: Camellia lanceoleosa; assembly: GCA_025200525.1. Classification (NCBI taxonomy): domain Eukaryota; kingdom Viridiplantae; phylum Streptophyta; class Magnoliopsida; order Ericales; family Theaceae; genus Camellia; species Camellia lanceoleosa. The sequence continues at coordinate 123,998,646 of CM045759.1, read as the reverse complement.
TATCTTTTCAAGCAAGGATTTGGAAAGGATCCAGATGCCCCACAATGATGCCCTAGTGGTAACTCTTCGCGTCAAAGACTTTGACATCAAGAGAATCTTAATCGACCAGGGGAGTTCGGTCGAGATTATGTACTATGACGCCTTCAAGCAGATGAAGCTGGAGGACAAGGACTTGGCCCCTGCGACGTCTCATTTGGTTGGATTCAACTCACAGCCAGAGTGGCCGGTGGGGAAGATCATATTGCCGGTCAAAGCGGGTTCAGTTGTGAAGCAGGTGGAATTCTGGGTGCTCAAAGTCCCATCTACTTACAACTTAATTTTGGGCAGGGGCTAGTTACATGCCATGCAAGTAGTAGCGTCGACTTATCATCAGGTTTTGCGCTTTTCGGCGCCAATCGGACAAATAGAAGAAGTTTGGGGAGACCAGGCGATGGCAAAACAATGCTTCGTTGCAATAAATGGCATCCGAACAACCAAGGGGTTCGTTCAAATGATTGAGGGATCCAAGGAAAAGGAAGTCCTTGAAGACGTAGGTAGAAAGGCTGAGGAAAAATCGGTCAAGGATTTGGTAGAAGTGCGCATCGACGAGAACGACCCAACTAAGTTCTTCCTCTTGGGATCATCTTTGTCTAGCGCCGAGCGGTTAGATTATGTTAACTTCTTGACTTCCAATTTGAAGGCTTTTGCATGGACACCTTATGATATGCCTGGCGTTGACCCAAGCCTCATTTGCCATCAGTTGAATGTCTTCCCCAATGCACGGCCAGTCATCCAAAGAACACGCCGCTCAGCCTGGCACCATGCCGAGGTAGTAGTAGAGGAAGTGAAGAACCTGCTGGAAGTTGAGGCCATAGAAGAGGTGTAATACCCTCGATGGATATCCAATACGGTGGTGGTTCCGAAGAAGAATGGTAAGTGGCGAGTCTACGTTGACTACAAGATGGTCAACCGTGCTTGCTCAAAGGATAGCTTCCCCCTCCCTTGAATTGACCAGTTGGTGGACTTAACCGCTGGCCATCAGAGGTTTAGCTTCCTGGACGCGTATCGCAGTTACCACCAAATAGCCATGTATAAACCAGACCGAGAGATCACATCGTTCACTACTCCCAGAGGGTTATATTACTATAAAGTCATGCCGTTCAGGTTGAAAAACGCTGGAGCAACTTTTCAACGGATGATGACAAAGATGTTCGCCCCACTGTTGGGCCACACCATGGAGGCCTACATCAACGATATGGTGGTGAAGAGTAAGGAGAAATCTCAACGCCTTTCCGATCTAGTAGAGATGTTTGCTATATTTAAACGCCACAAGCTTCGTTTGAATGCCTCCAAATGCGCCTTCGGAGTCGGCACTAGGAAGTTTCTAGGTTTTCTGGTCACAAACCGAGGGATTGAAGCCGACCCATCACAGATCAAGGCTATACAAGACTTGGAGCGCCCAAACTCCACGAAGGACGTGCAACATCTTGTCGGGATGGCAGCCGCGCTGAACAGGTTTATCAGCCGGTCTTCAGATCGTTGCAGGCCCTTCTTCAAAACTTTGAAGACCAAGTTCTTCTAGGACGACGAATGTGACCGTGCACTGGCTGACTTAAAAGTGTACCTCTCCTCAGCCCCTATCTTAGTCACGCCTCGGCCGGGCGAAGAATTGTATCTCTACTTGGCAATCTCTGGGTATGCGGTGAGTGTCGTCCTAGTCCGCACTGAAAGCATCCAGTACCTGCCCATTTTCTATGTAAGCAAGAATCTGCTCCCGGCCGAGACGAGATATCTTCCGCTGGAAAAATTAGCGCTGGCCCTGATGATGGCGTCGAGAAAGTTGGCACACTATTTTTATGCCCATACAATAGTTGTGCTAACCGAGTTTCCACTCAAGGTGCTCTTTGAAAAGGCAGACTTTACCGAGAGAATTTTGAAATAGGCCGTGGAGTTGGGACAATACAACATCAAGTTTTGCCCATGCACCGCAATCAAGGCTCAAACTCTCGCAGACTTTGTAGCGGAGTTCGCTCCTGGAACGCATCCAGTTTGCCTGATTGATTTGACTGGTGCAGATTTAGCACAGCCCATGGATCAGGCAATGGAGACAAGTGTTGGCTCACAAGTAAAAGAAGGGCAAAAGGCGTCTGAACTAGCGAAGCCGGGTAACTCATTGGAAGACGAACTCAACCGGGACAAGGAAAGAGACCCGAATGAGCCGGTCAGAGACTTGGAATTGAAAGGCTCCCAGAACCCTTCTAATTACTGGAAGCTGTTCATTGGCGAGATGTGAAAGCTCTTCGTTGATGGGGCATCCAACAGGCATAAGGGCGGGCTGGGTATCGTACTGACTTAACCGGACGGGCTGATCATCGAGCAAGCAATTACGCTCAATTTCCCAGCATCCAACAACGAGGCGAAGTATGAAGCCCTCCTTGCCAGACTAAGAAGTGCATTGAGAATGAAAGCGTCAGCCCTTATGGTATTCAGCGATTCCAAGCTGGTGGTCAATCAAGTCTCAGGGGAGTATGAGGCCAGGGATGAAAGAATGGCCAAGTATCAGCCCTTGGTGTGCGCAGAGATCAAGAAGTTCGACGCCATAAGAATGGAACAGATCAACCGCAAAGAAAACAACACAGCTGATGAATTGGCCGGACTCGCTTCTGCTCAGACAGCTTTTCCTAACCCATTGATGATAGAATTCTTACCTCGGCCAAGTATTGAGGAACCAGAAGCGACCAAGGTACTCTGCACTGACTTGGGTCCTTCCTGGATGGATCCCATCATCGCCTTCCTAAAAGATAGAGTTCTACCGGAAGAAAAGAAGGCAGCCAACAAGATACGGGCCAAGTCAAAGCGGTTTTGGCTCTCCCTGTCCGGAGCCTTGTATAAAAAGTCTTTTACTGGGCCGTATCTGAAGTGTGTCCACCCCGCCAATGTGGAAGCTTTTCTCTATGAGATCCATAAAGGCATCTGCGGCAGCCATACTGGGGCAGATCTTTGGCTTACCGAGCAATTTTCCAGGGTTATTGGTGGCTGTGCATGCAAACAGATGTGCAAAAATACGTTCGTAGGTGTGAAAAATATCAGAAGTTTGCCCACCAGATCCACCAGCCAACTAGAGAATTGCTCCCCCTTACAAGTCCTTGGCTGTTCGCGCTTTGGGGGTTGGATATTGTTGGACCACTCCCAGCAGCACCGGACAATCGCAAATTCTTCATCGCTGCCACTGACTACTTCACCAAGTGGGTTGAGGCCGAGCCACTGGCGACCATAAAGGAAAAGGATGTGAAGAAGTTTGTCTGGCAAAATGTTATCACTCGCTTCGGCATACCAACGGTCATCATCTCAGATAACGGCACTCAATTCGATAGGAAACTCTTTCACGGATTTTGCGAAGAGTTGAAGATCGAATTCTACAATTCAACGCCGGCCTATCCTCAGTCAAATGGTCAAGTAGAGGCCTCAAACAAGACCATCTTGGACGGGCTGAAAAAGCGGCTTGAGAAGGCCAAGGGGAAGTGGGCTGATGAACTCCCTAATGTACTCTGGGCATACCGCACTACGCTGAGGAGATCGACCAGAGAGACACCATTCGTCTTAGCCTATGGCATGGAAGCCGTTACCCCGTTGGAAATTGGTATGCCAACTATCCGGTCTGAGAGTTTCCAGCCAGATCTGAACAATGAAGCAGTCGTATTGGAGCTTGACCTAGCCAAGGAGAGAAGAGAACGGGCTCTAATCCACATAGCAGCCTATCAGCAGGAACTCTCCAAGAAATACAACAAGGCTGTGCATCCCAGGCTGTTCAAAATCGGGGACTGGGGCTTGAGAAAGGTGATGGGCAACACGGTGGTCCCTGGCGAAGGAAAACTTGGTGCAAATTGGGAAGGACCATACAAGGTGACTGGCCTGACAGGTAAAGGGGCATATTATCTGGAAGATTTAGATGGTAAAGCTATCCCTAGACCGTGGAATGCAGCCAGCCTTAAGATCTTTTACTTTTGAAAAGTAATCGCTTTTGTTGCTTAGCTTTCTAGACCTTTAGCCTTCTGGCATTCGATGTAAGGATAACACTGCTCTTTGTAATGAAAAATGTCTATACTTTTTGTTTATACTATGTGATTTGCAAGGATATTAGGCCTCTGAGGATGCCAGGGGCAAGGAGACCAACCTGAAAGGGGCCGAACTGATCTCCTCTTGCCGGTATAGAAACAGACCGCACAAACAGTTGGTGTATTGTCCAATGAAATCATTGGTGTATTGTCCAATTTGCATAAGGCCCGAGTTGATTTTTGCTCGCCCAATTGGGATGTTGGCGTCATAACCAGCTTAAATGAAATATTGGTATTCTGACCAATCTACAGACCGAGCTGATTTTGCTCGGCCAAATCGGAATGTTGGTGTTTTGTCCAACTAAAAAAAGTCGAGCTGACTTAGCTCGGCCCAACGAAATGTTGGTGTCTCGTCCAACTTACAAGAGCCAAGCTGACTTTGCTCGGACGAATGAAATGTTGGCGTTTTACGCAACTCGAACAGGCCAAGCTGATTTTGCTCGGCCATATGGACATATTGGTGTTCTGCCAATCTAAAAAGGCCGAGATGATTTTCGCTCGGCGAAAGGGCCATGATACTTGGCGTTTTATCAAAATGAAAGGGGCCGAGATGATTTTGCTCGGCCAGAATGAAATTTCGGCGATACATCCAACCCCTATAGGGCTGGGCTGAGCTCGGTCCCTCGAAATATTAGTGTTTTATTTCATCTATAAGGTCCGAGCTAATGTTCGCTCGCCCAAATCAAAGCATTTGCGTTTTGCCCAATTCATGAAGTTGAGCTGATTTTAGCTCGGCCAAAATGAAACGGTTACGTTCGCTAAAAAATTGAAGGAATTCTGATTTTGGCTTGGCATAGCCGACCTACCAGTTGTGATTCATGAACATTTCAGTGAAAAAATTTTGCACGTCGCAACCGAACAGAAATAGAGGATCAACGAGCAAAAGGTTCAAATTTTCATTGATTAAGGAAATTACATTACGAAGGTGGGGCCTAGCCCAGTTACATTAAGAAAAAAAAAAAAGAAACATCAAACAAACAGTAGTGGATCACTTTAGTCGAGGTCGATATCAACGGTTTGCTCGCCCGTCTAGGTTGTCAGCTCGGTCACGCCCTCCTCGGTTCCATCTTCACCGCCTTCCATGGCAGCCTCTTGCTCGGCCTCCCCATCTTCTGCACTGTGAGAAGCTTCAGGAGGAGTTTGCTTTGCGGGTTGTTCGGCCGCCGCTTCCTTCTCGGCTAATTTTTTGGCCTCATCAATGAGCCTCTTTTGTGCGGCGTCGGCGTAGGCCTGCATGTAGTGCAGTATGAAGGCAGCAGGCGGGTTCTGGAACATTTCAACGTCTTGACCAAGGCCAACTTTTTCCGCACGACTTTCGGCAGCCGGAAAAAAATGTCCTGGTCGCTCGAACTCGCCGCTCATAAGTCTTCGCCTGCACAGATCCCCGGTCTTTGGCGTCGTCAACCACCTTATCCTTCTCTTTCTTGTGGGCGTCGCGCAGTTTACTAAGCTCAGCGAGGTACTGAGCCTTCGTCGACTTCACGGCCCGCTGTTTGTCCGTTTCAGCTCGATCCAGCTTTTGGCTTAGCGTGGCACGCTCGGCATCTGCCGCCCCCTGCGCGGCCTTCAACTTGGCGATTTCGGCCGTTTTGGCCTTATTTTCCGCAATGGCATCCCGTAAGCTCTGCCACACTATAATCATCCGGTTGTGAGCTAAATAGTTCTTTTGTGCGGCCTGAAAACGAATGAAAGATTATAAGAATGTAGAAAATCGAGCAAAAATCGGTCAATAACTTGAAGAAAAAAGAGTGGAAATCTTACCAAAACGATCGATTTTGCCGCTGAACGAAGCACCTTCAGGTCGGACAGCTCGTCGTGCTTCTTCATATCGGCGGGAAGGATCAGCCCCTTGGTCATGTTGAAACCGAGGGAGTAATCCTTGTCCGCGTACACTGAATCGGCCTCAGATTTAGCCCGGCCTTTGTACTTGATCTCGGGCGCCCAGACCGGAGGGGCAGTTGGGGTTTTGGATGGCCCGCTGAGTAGTTGTTTGGTCTGGTCACCCAACTCGGTGGATGCGTGCTCGGTTGAATCTTCGTCGGCTAGATGCTGCCCGGTTTGGTCTTTTCTCGGTCGCTTCTTCGACCGGCCTATTGGTTGTTCACTCGCAAGAGCCAGTACAACCCCCTCCTTTTGCCTGGCAGGAGTGGAGGAAGTCCCCCCAAATACCTCTGGTGGCTGGGAGTCGCTCGGTTCTCCGGTGATCATTGATTTGATTGCCCGGATTTTTGCCATTTCTTGTTCGGCGGTGAGTGGAACAAGTTTGATCGGTGGGAGATTTGGATCTGGTTCTGGAGAGGGCACACGAAGAAAGTTAGTCACCCTGCTCTTGCGCGGTGCTGTGTAGTGGTAGGTCGGTTCGAAGCCGAGGAGTTTTGGAGACTCCCTTTCCTCGGCCGGATGACGAAGCAAAACTCTGATGGCCTCTTGATTAGCTCGGGAGTAGTCATTGGCCAAGAGCTTGTAATCTGCAAAAAAAGAGGACAAGTGTTAGATTGGTAAGAAGAAAATCAATGCAAAAAGAATGCAGTGCAGTTTGCGGAGCTACTTACCAGCACTGTCAAAATCTTTCCTAATGTACCAGCGTGGTACGGGCGCCTCGGTGTCCTCATAACGACCAGACACCCACAAGAAGTCATCGTCGTTTGTCTCCTTATCTGGGTTACCCTCTATGAGTTTTGCTCGGTCCTTCTTGACCTTCAGGTACTAGCAAAACCCACCCTTATTTTTGCTAAGGCTGTATTGATGTAATATCTCGGCGAGACCGAGAATGAGACCAAGCCTCCTATTCAGCTCAGCCACGCCATTTATTATTTTGTACGTGTTGTTGGAGACTTAGGTCGGACAAAGCCTTGTTTGCCTCAAAAACTCGCAGATCAAGGGCTGGACCGGGAAGCGAAGCCCTCCCTCCACTATGGATACGACTGTGAAGGGGTACCGGTCTAGGTCGCCCCATGGTGTATCTCCCTTCTTGGCCAACTCTAAAATGACATCGTCTGGAATGTTGTACTCTTTACGAAACTTGGCTAGCGCACCGGGCGAGCTCACCATGAACCGATACTTCCCCATCTATCTCGGTTTTATTCAGTTATTTAATTCATATCTCGGTGAAAAATTTTGGTGTGTTTGCTTGGACGTGGAGCTTCACCAGTAGAGATGGCAATTTAAAACCGACCTGACGGGGATCCCCGATCCCGACCCCGATTTAAGCAATTTTTTCCCGAAAAATACCCCCGACGGGGAGGGGACGGTATTTGAAAATCAATCCCCGATCTGTCATGGACCGGGGACGGTGATTAGTGTTTAATCCCCGGCGCGGCCCGATCCCTGTCTCCGTCCCCGTCCCCGGCCCAATCCCCGAATTTCCCCGAAGTGAAATTACTTTTATACCCCTTATATATATATATATAATAATAATAATAAACCAAATCGTTTATAATATTTATAATATACCAAACCAATGACACTGTGTTTATAATATTTATAATAATAATAATAAACGATTTGGTATATTAGGGTTAGGGACCTCAAACACACTCACTCATCATCACCGCCCTCATCTCTCTCGGTCTCCCTCTCTCAATCTCCCACCGCCGATCTCTCTCCTCCCACCGCCGATCTCCATCCTCCCAAGCTTGCCGAATCACCGCTACCATCACCGACGAAGCTTCGCCAATCCGGCACCATCACCGACCAAGCTTCGCAGATCTGGAATATTCTCTCTCTCTCTCTTTCGATTTGTTATATATATATATATATATATTATATTTGAGCATTAGATTCAGATCTTCTCTTTCTATGTGATGTTGAATCTGAGCTCTAACTTTGAATCTGATATTGAGTATGATGTTGAATCTGATTTTTTTTTTTTTTTTATGACATTTGAGTTCATTCGATCTTCTCTTTCGATTTTTTTATGATGTTGAATCTGATATTGAATATGATGTTGAATCTTATTTATGACATTTTTTTTGGAACTGATTTGAATCTGATGTTGAATGGGATGTTGAATCTGATTTTTTTTTCTTTTGGTCGGGGACTTTTCGGGGTCGGGGAAACCCGATCCCCGTTATGGGGTGGGGGCGGGGGCAGTGATGAGCTCCTCGTCGGGGTCGGGACCGGAGACGGGGGGAGTTTCCACCATCGGGGATCGGGGACGAAGAGGGTGATCCCCGGCCCCGCCTCGCCCCATTGCCATTCCTATTCACTAGTGGTAATGTTGAAAGGGCCTGGTCGGTCCTAGTTTGTTCTGCATTGTTAAGAAACAAGTCCAAGGGTTAGCACGACATAAATTGCACGGCTTCAAATGTGGATCTTTTAGCTCGGTGAAAGGTTTTTGGGTGTTTGACCGGTTCGACCCCTATCTTGGCTCGACTACTTGGCCGAGTTGGCCTTCCTAGTTCGGTTCTAATCCCTATTTCCAGCTCGGTTGCAGCCTCAACAAGAAGCCACAAACTAGTTTTTGCTCGGCTGAAGTTTTATTTGTGGATCGAAATTGCCTACCTAGCTCGGTCCTACCCAGATTCAAGTTGTTCATCCTAAGTTCAAGGTTCGTTCATTCAAGTAAGGAGAAGTAGGGGCACGAAGGCCTCATCCATTCTTCTAGTTTTTCCTAGGGTGTTCAAGTGTTGCCTCGAAAAAGGGGCACCAACAAGATTCTAACATTCTAAGTTCAAGAACACAAAGAACACAGACATGAAAAACGAGAGAGTGATGAAGAAACTTACCAGTGATGGGTGCCAAGAAGAGATCGAGCAACCAAGAGCTTGATTACAGTGTCAGAAAGAACGAAAACGGACGGAGATGATGAAAAGGCAGCACTCTCAGCAACGGCGGTAAAAGATGGAAGCTTAAGGGTTTTGAGAGCTAGGGTTTTGGGCTTTGAGGAGGAGATGAATAGTGAGGGGGGGTTTTGACCCTTCGTCTGTATATAAACGAAAAAAAGGGGGAAAAACCAAATGGCTGCGCCGTCGTTTGAATTTCGAGCATGGGAGGACAGCTGGGTTGTACGGTCCAATGGCGTGAGGCCATGTGGCATCGAGAGCACAGCTGTCAGTACGGCTATACGACCCTTGACAAGTATACTGAAGCAATTCAATAACCAACCAAATGGGGCAGCTCGATAACGGCTTTGGCCCTAATCACGCTCGGCTTGGTACTGGCGTAGCTCAGCGACCGTTAGCTCGGTCATGGTGGTAACCCCAATCACGATTAGCTCAGATGGGATTAAGGGGCAATTGAGAGGGGAGATTTGGATCAGACTGTACGGTCGAGCTACACTAACACAGGTTCGTCAAGCCCCATGGTACCGAGCTACGACTTGGAAGGCATTCGGCTGGACGCGCAGTGATGTGAGGCAACCGAGTTAAAGCAGCCTGGGCTAGACTAAGGACGGGGCGAGAGTCGGCATGCCTCCAACCCGTTAGCCGAGATGGCCCAGCCTCATGTAATTAAGATTGGAGATAGAGCGGGGAAAGGCCGGCTTGCCTCGCGGTCGGTCAGCCAGGACTGACCGGTCCCACGCAGCTCGACCATGAGCATCACACCTTTGCCCTTTGCCAAGGGACAGGTCGGCGGTACATAGGTCGGTCGTGTTGCTTGTGGTGACAGTTCTCCGTAAGGGGTAAGCCAGTCGTGGTACTCCGGTGAAGTGTGCCACCTGGGCCAATGGCGTGAGGGAGAGGAAATCTGCTCCAGGCACGCGTCAATACCGTTTGGCAATTGTGCATGTACTGGTTGGGGATTTGGCCTTTACACGTGTAAGGTAGTGAGAGGCGAGCACTGCCACCTGTCCAGGGAAGGACAGCAGAGGTAGTGCGCGCACAATCCAAAGGCTACATGACCAACCTAGAAAAAGGAATGAAAGAGAAACGTTAGAGGTAAGCCATTAATGCAATCTAAACAACTCTCTCTCTCTAGACAATATTCTTCTTCCTCAAGTGATCTGACTTGACCGTCAGAAGGTCTATCCGGCAAACCACCGCCGGGCAGCTCACCGTTTCTTTGTTGCCAGGTTAGACGCTGTCACAAGAAACTTGAGTCCAAGGAGTACGGAAAGCACTGAATATTTTACTCCCGTAAATAGTGTCCATATAATTTTTTTTATCCCACACTAAAAAATAATTATATCTTTTTATTTAATCCTAACCAAATATAATAGCTCCCTCAATCAATTCAATTATTTACTATCCTTCATAACCCTATATATCATCTCATCATATATTTAATCTCAGAGTATAATTTTATCCTTACAATTCTATTAATAATCTCATGGAAAATGATTTGGAGCCCTAAAAAGAGCCCCCCTAATCTCCCTAATTTCCTGTTTTGGAAATTGTTTTTTTTTTTTTTTTTTCTTTTTCTTACTTGATATGGAAGTTAGGGGGATTAGAATGGATGTTTTTAAGGGGATGTAGCATGACTGTAATCTCATTGTATTTTATCTCATAATTTGTCATTCCATTTAATTTTATAGTATAACTTTATTGTTACAATCTTATCAATAATCTTGTCATATCTAATCTCATAGTATAATTTTATTCCTCACAATCCTATCAATAATCTCTTATAAATAAAAATAACGCTACAATCAAACGGATTTATATATATCGATAGATATTTATGATATTTTAATTTAAAAATTTATAGTATAAATAATATTGAATCAATTTTAACAAATTTTCTCAACATATGTGATAAAAGCTATGGTCCCAACATTTGGTCTATCAATTAAAATAAGATAATGCTATGGGTACCATTGGCACATTGTTATATATTTTTGTGATAATTGTTATGTATTTTTATAGTAAATATTAAAGTTTTTTTTTTTTTTTTTTTTTTTTTTTTTTTGAGAGTTCCAACAATTTGTAGTTAAAAAATTAAGGAACTCATTTTGTGAGTGTTAAGTATTTTATTTATTTATTTTATAATGTTATATATTTTTTTAATCTAAACATTTTCTAATCATAAAGTGTGTAATAATATCACAAAATGCATAATATTACCATAAAGATATGTAACTTTATTTATGGATCATAATTTGTCATAACTCTTAAATATATATATATATATATATATATAACATTTACTATAAAAAAACGTAACACACATTATAAAAACATATAAAAAATGTATATAATACACACCTTTAGAAGGATTTATACCATAGAATTTTCCATCAAAATAACATTATATAATGATAACACATAACATAAGGGCTAAATAAAAAATAAAAAAATAAAAATGAAAAAACAAAAAACAAAAAAGAAAAGGGTTTGGTTATGGTGTGCAACTTACACCTTACACTTTATTTTTACACTTACACCTTATACTTACACCTTTTATACTTTACATCTTACACCTTTTGTGTAAGTGACACATGGTGTGCAACTCACTTACACCTTACACCTTATATTTACACCTTACACTTACACTTACACCTTACACTTACACCTTTTGTGTAAGTGGCACATGATGTGCAACCCACTTACATCTTTTGTGGATTGCACACCTAAGAAAACTCCAAAAGAAAAACAAAGAAAAAGAAGCTAAAATGATCACTTTAGAGGGACGAACAAAAAGAGATGCATCGCCTCTTTATTAATAATAGATAGAAAAAAAACAGAAAAAAACAAGAAAAAGAAAAAAAAAGAAGTAAAATAGTCATTTTAGAAGGACGTACGAAAAAGAGGTGCATCGCCTCTTTATTATATTAGCCATTACTGACTTTATACTTTTATCGTTTTGCTGCTTTTTTTTTTTTTTTCTTCTTATTTTAATAATTAATAATAATTCTCTCTCCCCTCCGTCGGAGATTTCGAGGGCCAATCTCAAATTAGAATTTTGTTTGAAAAGATTTGAAAGAAAATTGGGTTAAAATAAAGTAGTAAGTGATAAAATATATTAAAATAATTAATAAAATAAAATATTATATTTAATTTATAATTATTTTATTTTGACAATTATCAAATCAATTTAAAAAAAATTAATTTCTCAAATACAATTACTAATTAGACTAAGGTCCCGTTTGGAATGTTCGTTTGAATTAAAATAGTTATATAAAATAAAATAGACTATTTTAGTTAAATAAGACAAAATATTACATTAAACTCATAATTATTTTTTTTCTCTCACAAAAATCAAAAAAGCCAAAACCTATCTCAAACAAGATCTTTTAACCACATATTAAAAAAAACCAAAAAATAAAAAAAAACTAACCAATATCCCAAATTAGGGGGGTGCGCGGTACGGTTCGGACGGTTTGAGAGTAAATTTACAAACTGAATGGCGGGTTGGCGGATTAGCGTATTGACAAATTGCGGTTTGGGCGGTTTTTGGCGGATTGAAGAATATTCTAACTAATTATCATACATTTGCATAATATATAATACTAATTTGTATAATATTTTTCAGATATATACTACAAAGTAATTTTATATAATATGTTTCATATATATAACCACTAATTTGTAATAAATTTTATATCTTAAATCTCTCTCAAACTCATTTTTACATTGATATTTTATTAGAGGTTAAAAAATATATATGTATTAAATATAGCGAAGCGTTTGTGTTTCAGTTGGCGGACTATAAATTTTAAAGTTTAAACCGCGATTAGCAATTAGAACAATAAAAATAAATACGAATCGATACGATTTTAGCAAATTGAGCGATATTTTGCACCGCCCTATCCCAGACCAACCCTAAAATAACTTAAAAAGCCAAATAACAAACTCGTTAAAAAAAAAAAAAAAAAAAACTTATATGTACACACACATATACATACATACATACATACATAGAGCCGGCGAATTTAAAGAGAATTTCTATCTTTTTGAATTTGTAGTTTTCCCTCATTCCTTCATTCCAAATTCACACACACATATATGTATCAGCTTGTAGTGGTTGGTTGTGGGAGTAATTAGGAATAACAATATGGTTTACACAGTGTTTCAATGGCCCTATGGAGGCCGCGAGGTCTTCCTCTGTTTTTCCTTCACCGGGTATGTTCAATTTCTCTCTCTCTCTCTCTCTCTCTCTCTCTCTCTCTCTCTCTCTATCTATATATATATATATATCTATATATGTATGTATGTATGATGGTTTTGTTATTTGTTAGGTGGACTAACAGGACACGAATGACTCTGGTGGAGGGTTCTTCCTTGATTTTCCAACTAATTTGTGATCTTCCTCCTGGTTGTTATCAGGTAATTTCAATCCGGATTCAAACCCATTTTTCTTTCCCACTTTATTGCCTTGATTTTAATTTTAGTTTTTTACAGTTTATTTGTTTGTGCATGCTAATTAAATTTCTTAATGAAATGAAAATTGTGGGAAGTTTGTTATGAAACTAGATTAGATTTTCTTTTGTGCAATTTGATGGTTAAAAAGATTTACCCATTTAAAGTTAACATATTTATGTTAAGGAGAGAGCTGAATTCTGTAAATGCCTGTGTAAAGGTCTAACTATTGATGTAAAGAAGGGTAATGAATTTTGAATTAGAAAATTTTTATTCTTTTCCCTAACAGGTGTCTTGGAAATAAATTGACCATCGTCAATTTTCTTTGCTTTTCTTATCTTAATAGGAGTCTTGGAAATAAATTTTAATTCTTCATTTATTCCCTTTTTGGGATTGTTTGGGTACACCCACAGAGGGTGAGGGACATGCTTTGGAGCTGGCGGGGGGCTTAGGTTGGGCGTCGTCAACAACATGTTCGGTGTGAAGGTCTAAATATTGATGTAAAGAAGGGTAATGTCAAAATGGATTTTGGTGTAAAGGTCTAATATGGAGCTGCCTGTGTAAAGGTCTGAATATTGATGCAAAGAAGGGTAATAAATTTTGAATTAGAAAATTTTAATTCTTTTCCTTAATAGGAGTCTTGGAAATAACGATCTTGGAAATAAATTGACAATCGTCAATTTTCTTTTCTTATCTTAATACGAGTCTTGGAAATAAATTTTAATTCTTCATTTATTCCCTTTTTGGGATTGTTTGGGTACAGCCACAGAGGGTGAGGGACATGCTTTGGTGCTGGTAGGGGGCTCAAGTTGGGCGCCGTCGACGACATGTTTGGTCATTGGCGCCGTTTTGTTTGATGTGGTTAGTTTGGTTGGAGCGGAATAGCTGTACTTTTCAAGAGGTTCAACATTGTGTATCTTGGGTAGAGAGTCGTCTTTTAGTAGTTTTGTATAGTAGGATGGAGAGGAAGGTAGAACCGGATTTGTTTGCTTTTTTAGATTTCTTGGATGTTGTTATCGGTTAGGGGTTGGTGATTTCCCCTATCTGGGGGTGTTTTGTATTCTTTGCATTACCTTCATGCTTTCTTAATAAAGTTGAATTATTTATCAAAAAAAAAAAAAAAAAAAGGAGTCTTGGAATACCTGTGACTTTAGTTGTGTCATTCTCAGTTAAACACTTGACTTAATTCCATGTATTTTATTGTTTTAATTTTTTCGAGCTTTTTAGATGTCAACACTACATGGATATGGGTAGAGGATATATAACACATATTTTCTCTGAAATGTTTTTCATTTTTTTATGTGAACCTCATAGGCATTTTGGATGAAGGAGGGAGAGAGGATTTCATTTCTGGTTCACTTGAAGTTCTATAGAATAATACTGCTTAATATGTTGTAGCATATTCAAAATAACTCAGTTACACACTATGTTTGTTATTTTGTATGGAGACTTCAATTTACTATAACTGTTGTAGAAGAAGAGACAATTCAGTCATGTTCCATGTTCATCCTATTAATAAACACAATAATCATAACTAAAGTACATAATTAGATGTAACATAGGTGTCTCGTTGCATCGTTTGTTGAGCACGTTTTCACACATACATGTGGATGGCTTTTGATTTCACCTTTATGTTGATCACTATTTACAGTTTTTGTGTGCATGTGCTGATTTAGTTATTGGAATGGAATCTAAACATTTTAACACTACTGTGTACATGCCAACAGTTCCATTTTCAATTTTACCACCATTCTGCTTTCACATTGTGCTTGCATATGTGTTGCTTAAATTATTGGCCTTTTTTACCACAGTCAATTGTATTGACCTTCTGTGCTCATGCATGAGATGGATTGCGGATATTTGTTCTCAATTTTATGACTTTTTTTTTTTCGTTCTTTGGATGTGTCTCTGTTTACTTGTATTGCTGCAATGAATTTGGTAATTGTTTTGAGCGTTTACATAGCAGATGTCAAATTGCAATTATCAAGTATTTTATTCTGAGTATGGTTTTGTTCTGGAATATAGAAGAATCTTTTCTTTGATATTGTATATTTTACTGTGACCTTTTATGGCCATAAATGTTTAATGCAGTACAAGTTCTGGGTAGACGGTGTATGGCGATTCAATGATCAACAGCTATATGTTCAGGATGAGTATGAAAGCATTAATAATGTTATTCTTGTAAAAGAAATTATCATGGAAATAGATAACAGTGGGAATCCACACAATGAGGTCAGCGTCAAAACATATCTATTCTTTATTTCCTCTTTGTATGTGTTTTCTTGTAGTACTTAGTTCTCTCTCTCTCTCTCTCTCAATCATACTTGTCCACTCATTATTGCGTATGTATATTTTTGGCTCAATGCACTTGAATTGCATAATTGTTGTTTGATTTGTCATACCAATCAGGCATCATCATCGGGTGGCAGACATCATGAACCAGAGATTAGTGACATAGATATCTCTCGTCGTCACCTTTGCATGTATTTGTCTAGTCAAAAAATATATGAGTTAATTCCCAACTCAGGCAAGGTTCGATTGCCTTCTTTTGTTTGTTTTCTGTTTTTTATAGGTGTTTTCCTATTTTATCAATTGTAGGTTAGTGTATTTGATTAGGTTTACTGAGTTGGATGTACAATGTAGGTCTTTGCATTGGATGCAGAAGTGGCTGTGAAAGAGGCATTCCATGCTATGTACAAACAGGTACAACTTATGAAGTTTCAGTTGTGAATATAGAAAGAGCGATTGAAATTGGATTTCAGACTTTGATAATGTTGGAAGGTATTAGCCATTAGCTCCACTAGTGACTGTACTTTCATAAAAGCACCATGATATCACGTAAGACATATGGCCTAGCCCCCACCTGGAAGTATTGTTTGCTGTAGTCCAAAAAGGTGCCTCCTACTTAAAAATGGCTTATTCCGTCTTATAAGTCCATCCTGGACATCATTTGCGATGTGAGATGCCAACATCACCACCTTGGCGCAGGCATGATCATGCTCTAATATCATGTAAGATGCATGACCCAACCCGTACCTGAAAGTATTGTTCCCCATGCTTGTGTGGCTATTTTGCAGTCTTAGAATCAATATTCTCCAATCTTAGTTCATTTCCCTCCATGACAGACAGTTCATGTCTTTTTATTGGTTGATGATGATGATTCATTTAAGACCAAACACCTTTAAAATAGAATTTCCAAATATTATGTCTTTCAATTTTTCCGTTTATCGTGGAAATCCGATAATAGTAAAACCTTTATGGTTTTTTTACCCATTGCCTTAAATCAAAAACTTCCACAACCCTATGATTTGTTAACAATTAACAGTAGCTTCCAATGATCGGAGGCGCTAGCACTAAATCCAGAAACTTTGTTGGTGATTTTCACTTTTCCCAAATGAGAAGTTCAACAATACCTTTCCTGAACCGTAGAGGATACAAAAATAAATGCTGAGCCTCATTCTTTCCAGTTGGATGCCATGATATCTTCAATGATATGAATTCATTGGTCAAGTAAACTTAACTTTATTATGTGTTTTGACAGATATTTATTCACCAAACTTTACCAATCCTGCAGCATGAATTATTAAAATTTGATATTACCTTTTAGAGGAACATTTCGAAATGTTAGGTTTACTATAGTGCTGTTAACAACAAAAAACTTGGTTTCACTATTTCTAATTTTGTTTTCATTCCTTCCTCTTTTTCCCACCCTCTCCGGCCACCACCCACCCTGCTCATCACCACCCCTGACGGTGGCCTCCTTCGACAACCACCTCCCACTAATAGAAACCACCTTTAGCTGCCATCTTCATCAGCAAACCACCATCTTTGATTGTCAGCAACCCCCTTTAGCCACCACCTCTAGCAACCGCCAACCACCTTTGTTTACTACCTGCAGCAGCTGATAACCACCTCTGACTACCATCTCCAACCGTCGATAACCACCTTCTGCTACCACCTCCCGCATGTCACCCCTTCACTTGTTTTCAAAACAAGTTTTTAGAGACATGTTTTTTTTTTGTTTCATTTTGATAAAAATATAAACATAAATGTCTTTAATATTTTTTGTAAACAAAAATAGTAAAATGTAAACATTACCAAACGGCCTGAAGATTGTTGTTTAGGCTTGTTAATGCTTCGTATGGTAATTCCTTTTTTAGGGTATATAAGGTTATATATATGCTCTCTTTCCTTTTCTTTTTTCTTCTCCCTCAAGGAATTCAATTTGTTTGCATCAATGCTTTCATTTTTCTTTTATGTTAACCATGTTGATTATTTCTTCTTTCTTTCTTTCTTTTTTTTTTTTCCAGGGACTTGCTGTTGTGCCAATCTGGGATAGCAATCGCAGACAAATTTCGGGGATGCTGACTGCTTCTGATTTCATTTTGATATTAATGGAGGTATTAATGCATGTTCTTATCTGCTAGCCAGAATTAGGTGCCTATTCTAGCATAAACCTGCAAGTTGCAGACAGCTTTTACACTGCACATTGTTTCTGTGGGCTCCCATCTTTCTTGATGGTGCATGCATTTGGTTAGCTGGTCAATAGTTCAATTTTGACAATTTGACTTCTACAATCAGTTACTAGCAACTCATTGCTTATCTTTTGGAGATATGACTTGATTATTATGTTGTTGTTTGCATCCCTTGTAATTCATTGTATGTCATGCTCTCTTCTTGAGATATTTGTTTTTTGGATAATCAATTTATGTTTCCTTGTTAATTTCTGCAGCTTCATAGAAATCGTGCAACACTGACTGATGAACAGCTGGAAGTGCATACGATATCTGCCTGGAAAGAAGGGAAATCCCAACAATATGGAGAAGCGGTTAGGGCTGCACAGCTGAAGTTTGGTAGGCCTTTAATATGGGTGAGTGCTCTTGCCCACATAGAATATTCAGGGGATTTTGGCCTTTTTGCTTTTATTCATGTTCCCATCATGTAATCCCCCCTCCCTCCATCTTTTTGCAAAACACACACACGAAACTTGGTAAAGGAAACTTGAATTTCTTGGTGGTAGATTTCTTAATAAATGTTTCAGTTTTTCATTTTTTCAATTGATGAGATATATGGTTATATTCTCATATAGTAGTGTTTCATAGATTTTAATATTGTTGTTCTTTGCCCTTTTACTGTAACCCACAGGCTGGTCCCGATGAGTCTCTAAAAGATGTGGCTCTGATGATTTTGCAAAATAAGATATCAACTGTTCCCATTATATACTCAACAATAGAGGAATCTTGCCCACTGTTGTTACACATAGCATGCCTCGGTGGAATACTAAAATGTGGGTGGCTTTGTCAAGTTATTTAAAGATCCATTCTCTAGTAATATTGTATATGTTGTTAATAGCTTATCTTCTCTTCTCTCTTTTTCTCGTAAAACTTAGATATATGCAGGCACTTTAAAAACCATCTTGATTGTCTACCTATTCTACGACAACCGGTCGGTAGCCTCCCTTTAGGTACATGGAAAAGTGAAGTTGGAGAAGCACATGCTCATCTGTTAACATTACGTCCCAGTGAAACTCTTAGTTATGCTCTTAATATATTGATAGAAGGTGTGCATTGACTTTTCTAATATTTCAGCCTAAAGTTTTACTTTTATGTATACCTGCCTTGCACCCCACACACGAACAATTCCCATCATAAAAAATGTGCCTGCGTGCTCTCTCTCTCTCTCTCTCTCTCTCTTGGTGTGACATTGCAGTATAATCGATTTCTGTTATTGAATGAACACATTTTTTCACTCAATTTATTTTTTTTACACAAAATTGCTGGTTCCGCAAAATGTTCCTTTTAGGCCGTTACTTTATGCATTGTCATATTTTAAAAACATTTAATGATCCAATATCATCATTCTTCAGTTGAATTGGTGTTACCATCTATTAGTTTGATTGCTAATTAGTCAAACATTATATCTAGATGGGTTGTAAAAGCCAAACTTTGATTTTTATGTTTTTGTCTGTTTTTTTCTTCTACAAATCTCTTATCTGAAATTTTCAGTTAAGTTGTTGCTTGGGCGAGTAATTTATCTAAATTTTGGTCAACTATGTGGGGGTGCATATACGGTTTTATATTACCGATTTCACCCATCTTCCTTTTCTATTTTCCAGCTCAAATAAGTTCAATTCCAATTGTTGATGGTAAAGGCTCCCTTATAAATGTATATTCCAGAAGGTAATTTCTTGGTTTTAGGCCATTTTAAAATTTTCATGTTTGTCTCCAATACATATTCAGTTTTACATCGTTTTAAAGTTGGTTTCAACTTAATTTTTTATATTTAGTGATATCACCTCTTTGGCAAAAGATAGTCTGTATACTCGTATTCAGCTTGATCAGACAATTATGTCTCAAGTAAGTCTTGTTGACTTGTTTTCTTGTTATATTCTATAATTGCTTTATAGGTTTGCCCACCATGTTCTTTATTTATTTTGGATAACGAAATTATTCCTTCATGGGTTGGTCCACCTTGTTTTTTATTTCTTAAGTTGGGATCATCGTAATAAATTTGAGATTCTTCAATTATTCATTATAAGATAATTCTATATCGCAAGTAGTTGTGAAAAGTTTGAGAAATCTTTTTAATAACAATGCAAGGTATGCTTAGAAATTTAAAAAACATGAGTTCTCCTTCCATGAATATTTCAAGAAACTTGGAAAAATACAGGAATTATTTGTGTTATTCAGGTTGTTTGGGAAAAAAACCTCCAGTTAATGGAATATACAGGATTGTTCCAGGATTCACTTGTTTGAGAGATTCTAAAAAGACTAGAGAATTTTGTTGTCATGGTTGGGATTAGGGTTACGAGATAGGATTCTCAGCTATTGGTTTAACACAATTCATTGTTTTTGAAGTTTAGTTGGGATGCTGATGTAGGACAGCTTGTTGGATTTTCATAATAGAGGTTATTTGATGGCCTAAACAGTGAGTAATTGGAGGCTTATAAGTAGGAGAAGGGATTAGGGTTAATTTGGGGGTGATTGAATAGGGCTTTGGGGCTGAAAAGTGTACTAGATGGTTGTGAATAGTAACTTGAGAATTAATGGTATCTGCACAAAGAATAAAAAAGAGAAGAAGAATATAGTTTTAGTTATCACTCTTGGAATTTCTTAGGTATCACACCTGGGATTTGATTGTGTATCATACCATAAGAAAACTTCACAACTGTTGAAATTCTCTAAAATATCAACTCTATTGAATTAAAAACCTTACATGACTTTATATAGGAACTTCCTTTACCAACAAGAACTCCAAAATAGAAAACTACTAAAATTTTCACTTCTAAAACTATTTAAGACCAAATAAAAAATAAAAACAAATATCAATTAAATAACTTGATCCGCAAGATGACTCATGGGCGACCTCTACAACCCATGTCAACAAATGTGAAAATTACCAAAATACCACTCATCAAAAAATCTTAGATAACATTAAAAAAAACCCATAAAATATGAATAATATTAGAAACATAATTATAAATGGTTCAAATTGATCCCAATTGAGTGTTCGGCGCCAAATACGATTTGGGAATATCTTAGTAATTTACTGAACTCTTCTAGAGGGGGTTAGGAACCAAAACAATTTATCAAGTGGATTGTGACCAGACTCAACGCAGCTGAGCATCTTAAGCCTGAGGCCTAGACAAAATGTTACCTTTATATGCACAACAAACTTAGTCAATCAACAATACCTTTTTGAAGCTTTATTTGGTCAGGGGAAGTTATCAATTAGAATGTTTTTTTCTACAAATTCTGTACCGATAATGTTCTGAAATCTGATTCAGGTGCTCGAGCTAGTAGATGATCATCATAGATATCAAACATGTACACGATCCGATCCCTTGTATGTGGTAATGGAGCGCCTTTCCAATCCAGGTTCATATTTTTTGGGACTATGATTTTTTGTATTAAGATATTAAGCATCTTGTTTGGTTTTCGAACTCAAAAATTGATTTTGAGTTGGATTTTTTTTTAAATTTTTTTTATTATTATTTAAATGCACCTAATTTAGATACACTTTAAAAAATAAAATATTTATAAAGAAATCTGAAAAAGTTCATTAAAGACAAACAAAACGCCAACACTTTTTTGTGTTTTTGCGTCTTCAATGAACTTTTTTATATTTCGCCACAAATATTTTATTTTTTTAGGTATATCTAAATTACTAAAATATGAAAAAAAAGATTCACTGAAGGACAAAAATAAAAATCTTCAAAAACAGTTTACAATATAACATATCGGTGGTGCTTTTGTTTCAGTGGTGCGGCGCCTTATTGTTGTTGAGGCTGGCAGCCAGCAGGTGGAAGGCGTAATCTCATTAACTGATGTATTTAACTTTATTTTAGGCTAAATTTCTCTGTAAATTCCACCTGTGGCATTTAGATTTGAATAATGTACTATTAATATATTTTTCAATATTACTAATCTTTCTTTTCTGGCTGTCCTTTTTTCCTCTTTCTCTTCTTTTGTTTGTTTGTTCTCTAACAAGTTTGTTTTTGAAATGCCCAGAAATGGTTGAAGTCAGAGAGAGTTGTCATATATTGAGGGGCAGACAATTAGCTGATTTAATAATGTGATTGAACTTCTTGTTGTTGTTTGTTTTTTTTGTTTTGTTTTGTTTTGTTTTGTGAGGGTTGTGATTAAGCGGGCAAGAATTTTTATGGACAGCACAGGAAATACTTCATCATAGACACTTGATGCTTGATTTAGCAATTGAGAATATCTAATGAATTTTTTGTCTTCTTGTAATTTTGATAGTGTTATAACACAGAAATGGTTTACTGGACAGAGGTAAGATCGGTGAGCCCCACATTTTCGTGGTCCTTACCTCTCGTCTCTGTTTTATGCATCCTTTCTGGAAATAAATAAATAAATAATAAATAATAAATAATAATAATAATAAATTGGTTTAGAGTTTTTAAAAAATATTTTAAACAAATATATATATATACTTTAGATCCACTTAATTTTGATATACTATTAAAAAGTATGAAATTTGTACAAAAAATTTTAAGAAATTCATTAGATACAACAAAATATGAAAATGTATTAAATTTTTGTATTTTTGTATTTTTTTTTTTTTTTGGTATTTGGTATGTTTTTTAAAGTTTTTTTAAATATAAATATTATACTTTTAAGTGTATTTAAATTAGGTGTATTTAAAAAAAATTACATAAAATATTAAAAAAATTTACTAAAAATAAAAAATTGAATTTAAAAAAAAACAGTGTAAACTAAACAGTTTTTTTTTATAATTATTTATTTTAACTATTGCTACAATAAATGCGTTTTTTTTTTTTTTTTAATTGGAAAGAAAATCTTCATCACAAAACCGAGAAAAGATTAAATTAATCTGATAAGAGAATTTCTGCATAATGAAGGATCCAAGTCTTTATAGAGGAGGAGAAAAGACCCTCCCAAGGGAGAAAAACAAACCTTAGGAAGGATTATTACATCACCAAATTAAAAATTAAGAAAATCAAACAAAAAAATTAGATCCACGTTACCGCTAAACTCATCCAAAATTTCATTACTTCATAGCCTTCAACTTGAAATATGAAAACCTCACCTCCACTAGTCAAGATAGAAGACCACTAAGGTTAACGTGAAAAACCTCACCTTCATAGTCTTAAGGTAGTTGCTTAGCGTAAAACAAATCACTTATCCAGTGTTGGTGTTCGAACTATGAAAAAATTTTAAAATCATATCTTAAAGTTTTAGATTCGAGAGTGAAGCAAGCAAGACAGAAATGACCAAACTAACAAGATAAATATCAAATTTAGGTTAAAAAGAGGTGGAAGGGAAGGAGAGGAAGATCGGAGAGGTGAGAAAATCAACGCCGACTTCCTTTTTCATTGCAAAAAACATCTAGAAAGAAAAGGAAAGAGGTGGAACTTGACTCAAATGCTTGGCTGGAAGGGCATCAAACAAGTAAATGACTTGACCATATTTGGGCATATTTGATTTTCACCAACAGCGCATTTGTTAAAGGGTAAATTTCAAATCAGTATAAATTTTAAAACGTAATTATAAAAAGTGATAAGTTTTATAAATATTATTAATTAAAGATGTTTTTCATGATTGTGTAATAAATTTTTAGAGATACCACTGTGGGGGTAATTTCCCCTTTGTTAAATTGCATGGCATAGATAATATAATGTATAATCATTTTAAATTTTGTTAACTAATTTCTTTGAAAGGCTGGTTAACAAACTCCAAAAAAATTCATTTACATAAAAATGAGGGTTAATTACACTCACATTCCTTTAGATTTGGCAAAATACAACAAACATCATAATTTTGACATAATTACATTGACTTTTCTTTTAGTAAAATTAAAAGACCGAAACTAATATAAATAGTATGAAGATAAAAATAAATAAGATAAAATATACATTTCAATGTAAAAGAGATAATAATATTATTTTTTCATCTATAATCAATTTTTGATAAAAATGGGCTACATGTTATATGAATTAAAACCTTCAGAAAGCCCAATCTATTTATGTCAAACTTATAAGACTTACTGTATTTTTTTAAAACCGAGGAGAGATTAATGTAATTCACCCTAAAAATAAAGAAGAGGTGATGTCTGGTAGTATTTTTGTTTTCTTTGGTTTGGAAACAAAAACAATAAAAAGTCAGAAAACACCACAATTTTCATATTCTTTTTATCTTTGTGGAAAAACAACGTTTGCAAATTTTAAAGTTTTCATATTATTATTAATTTTTAAAAGTAAATTACTTTAAAAAATTTAATTAAAATAATTTTTAGAAAAAATAAGAACATAAAAAGTGAAAATTAAGGCTATATTTACTTGAACGTAAAATGTGTAACTCAAAAATATTTTACACATTTTTCATTATACATATATAATATTTTTTTATCATAAATCTCAATCATTAAAAATTCTCTAATCTTTGAACAATAAAAAGAAACAAATTTGTATGGAAAATATGCTGCAAAAAAAGCGTGGACGGCAGGATTCGAACCTGCGCGGGCAGAGCCCACATGATTTCTAGTCATGCCCGATAACCACTCCGGCACGTCCACCTGCATGGAAGGAAGGCGCGTATTTTATTATTTAGTTTATATATTATGGGGGACTTATTCTTAACCAAGCTTATTGTTCAATAGATCCTATGATAATTAATGATATTTTTCATCAAACACTATTAAAAAAAGTTAATAATTGTTAATTTTTAATGACAGTTTGAAAATTTTATCATAAAAAATATCAGTAATTATAAATTTTAACGACAGTTTAAAAAAAAGCATTATAAAAAAATGTAACTATGTTTCAACTCTTAGCTATAATTTAAAGAATCCGTTACAAAAAAATGTTATTAATTGTAAGTTTTAGCTACAATTTATAAAAAATCATAACAAAAAAATCACTAATTGTCAATTTTTAACACATAAGTAAAAAATTATCACAAAAAATTATTTTTATCTACAATTTTGCTAATACTTATTTTTTATAGGACTTTATGGGAATTAAGTTCAATTATTAGGACCTATTAATGGTTTATCCTATAAATTATAGCAAAAATAGACAAAAAATGACATACAAAGCCCACTTTTTAGACCTATTTTATAGACCTAATAATGTGTAAGTGATATGATTGGTTAATGATTAAAGAAAATATGAGAGAATGTGTTATCTTTAATATCGTAATTGATTATCACATCATTAAATTTAAAAATTAAGTCTAATTTTTTTAATCTTGAATCAATGCTCAAAATAGAATTACTTAATATTAATTTTCTAAAATCTCTAACTTACCTTTTAAATACTGTGACTTCTGGGGCTACCTTGAATGGCTTGTAGGGCTCCTACTGTATCATTTAGGGAGGGTTTCAAATGATCTAAATAAGTATACTTCTTAAATTTTTACGAAAAGATGTAAAATGTGATAGAGAAATGATGTAACCCAAATAAAAATTAATATGACCAAAATAAGATATATATAAAAAAAAGAAACTATTTTAACATATTCCAAACAAGACCTTAACTTCAATAATACTTTGTTTATATGATTGTCGAAAAGAAGAGTTGGTTATTAATATTTTAAATGTCAAAATCAATATAAAATAAAACATTGTATCTTGTGCATAAGGTATCATTTACACTAAGGTTTAGAATAAATAAAAGATAGACAATCTTATTCATATGTTTTCGTGAAAAGATTAGTTCTTACGATTGAACCCACACCACAAAATTAAATGCAAACAGTTGATGGCACTTGTCAATAAAATATACTAAATAAATAAATAAAAAATTGGTGTGTGTGGTTAGAATGAATGTAGACTTTAAACCATGGTTACTAAATTTTACAATTTGTGAAGAGCAAAAAGCTAAACAAGCACATTTATAACCCTATATGAGTTATTGGGTTATATGTACATTCTCTTGCTCCTTATCCATAGTTGTCAAAAACATTGTTTTGGAAGTATTCATGCGCTATGAAACAAAATTTTCCACATTTAGCTCCTATGTGTCTCCCACTAATTTGATTAGTGCCTTGGACATGTGAGATTCAATCATAACCATTTGAATGGGGTGCATGCATGGTAAAAAAGTGAAGGGTCCAAACTAAAGTGATTGTACTCCACATAAAAAGAGAAAGCCATATCTTCTTACATATTCTTCCTTTAGACTCACCTATTTTGTTTTTGCAGCCTTTCCCATTGTTTATCCTTTCATTACCTTCTTTTGACAAGTCACAGCCCACTTGTTAACCAACTTTACCCATCCTCTTTTTTTTTTTCTTTTTTTCTTTTTTTTTTTTTCTTTTTTATAATCATAATGACTATATTTTGTTTATTATTTTATATGTCAATTTGTATTGAGAATAGATATAAGAATTGAAACTAATTATATCAACTCAGGCTAATACATAAGATCCTAAACAAAATGGAATGAGAAAATGTGATCATTCTAACATTTATTAATCTTAAAAATCTATTTCCTTTAGCTTTTCTCCACTTGCAATGACAAATCTCTCTCTCCCTCTTTATCCCTTTACAGATTAGTTTAATTCATGTCAAAAGAATAAAAATATACTCAGTTGGTGATAAGTATGATCCCCAATCAAAATGTGATACCCTTTATTGATTGTGCTTGTTTTATTTTTAACTTTGAAATCGTGACGGGTAAGAGTTTTTTGTTTGAAAGTTCGTTATATATACATAAACCAAATGGGAGGATTTTTATGAAAAACAACAAGATCATTGTCTCAATTGCGTATGTGAACTTTGAGGCCCTGTGGCATCAAAGATGTGCAGGAAGAAGAAGAAGAAGAAGAAGAAGATGGCAACAATGAGAATGACTTATATATCTATAAAAATTGACTCATCTCCTGTAACTGTATATTCAATTGAGAGAGAATATTTGGAGTGTGAACCCTATAGATTCTCTGGCAATTGGATATCCATTTACTAGACCGAAGTTGTGTTTTATTCATATGTGGTTTCATACTATGCCCTCTTCCACATGTCATCCGAAGAGGGTGCAAAGGCAAGTCATAGAGGCAAAGGGAAGGCAATGCCTTTCTTCCAGGTTTCTAAGTAGTGTTTGGGTTTAGGATTTGGGTAGGATTTACAGAGGAAAAAGAAAAGGTCAGTGAAATATAGAAAATATTTAATTTACATTTCACTGATAATTTTCTCACCTTTTCTATTTTCTTCACAAATTCCTACCCAAATAGTAAATCTAAACACAACTCAAAGGTTCTCCTTCATGTTCCTTTCTGGGCTTAAACTAGGGTTTGTTTTGCTCATTGAGTTGTGTTAGTACCGTAATAGTGGGTCAAGATATAAGCCATGAACACTACTTAGTGTTCGTGACAAATGCATGGCTGTGTGTTAATGCTTTATCATTTGCAGTTTTTTTTTTTTTTGGTGGCTACATATCCTGTTCTATGTACTCAATGGCTGCATTAAGCTCAGAAAACCATGTACGGCTTATAAATGGTGTTTGGTGAACCTTGTATCTTTGTGATATTTAAGCCATGATCAAGTGAAATCTGATCATGCATGCACATAAATATACATATAGTTATAAATTAGCGACGGTGCAGATGCGATGCTGCAGCAATTTCACATTTAAATGTTTGAATGGTTTGATGATTGAGGGACAATTTGGCAAATGATGAAAGCAATTATTAAATGTGATACGCATTATTGGAAAACTTAGAAAGAAAGGGAAAAAAAAAAAAAGAAAAAAAGAAAAAAAGGCCAGAGTCTATACCAAAAAGAGGTGTAGGCTTTACATGGTACAATAGATTTGTTCATTCTAAAGCACACAAAGCTAGAAAATTTTCTATTGAAAAAAATCCTACCAAACAAGCAGAACATTAGACTAACAGAATCTACGGCAGCCACACAAACAATCTCTTTACATGTTAGATTTAGTTACTTGAATTTAGATAACAAAATGACCTTGTAGATGACAAAGTTTCAATTTATTTTTCACGGTATTACTTACATACACGATCTAATATCAACAGAATCTGCACAAAGTCTATGAAGACTCGATACTATGCTGTGTTGACATTGTTATTGATTGGTAGCCATTTTTTCTTTTACTCCTTCGGTGGTAAGCAACAACTGCAACAATGGCTATTGCAACCCCAAACAAGGTTACACCCCATACAGAATTGGGTACTGTCATCTTTTCTTGTTTCTGCAAAAAAAGAAGCAAGATTAGAGATTCAGGCCTCGTTTGGCAAGAGGCTATTTTAGCCAAAAAGTTACTAAATTAGCCAAAAAGCCAACAACCCATACCAAAAAGTCAAAGATTCTCTTTTCTCTCTACTTTTTGCACATCTTTTCGTAATTAGCCAAAAAGTCATCCCAAACATACAAGTTTTTTTTATTTACTTTTTTAGCCAAATAGCCAAAAAGTTACTAAATTAGCCTGTTCCCAAACGAGGCCTCAAAGACTAAAAAGTTAGTCGATAAAAAAAAATAGCAGAGTAATGTTTATCCAATGTTGAAGATTATCAGTTACTTAGCTTTATACATATCGGCAATTTTTTATTTTTTATTTTGTAAAATCTTCCTTGCATATATATCCAAACATATTTTAGTGTCTCAGCAAATCAAAAATGTTAACTTTTAAGTGAAAAAAAAAAGGAGATAAAAAAAAATTCAAATTTTTGAAGGGACCGTAATTAGAAAGAGAGTGTAAAGAGCTGATTTGTCATGTGAATAAAATCACCTCATAAAAGAAGAGAGGCTCAATTAGTACTCATTAATGGGTATTTGGGAGAGATTAGATTGAGCACATACTTAACCTTTCGCATCATCTCTCTTAACTAATAAAGAAGATTTCTTTATCCCAAGATTTGTCCATACATTTGTGATTGGAACATGCAAAATTTAAAAATAAATTTTTTTTTTTTTAAGGCAAATGAAAATCTTACTTCAACTGGAGCATGGACTACAGAATTGGGGTTGTTTGGTAACATATCATCTGCAACCAAAATGTAGAATAGTCCCATAACTCCACTGTGGCTTTGGCTTCTATTGTAAATAGATTCCAGAACAAGAGTCTCCCCATCTGATATCTTGACAGAGCCTGGATTAGGATAACAAGTCGACATTCCTACAATGTAACCTTCTTCATTCCCTGCTTCCTTTCCTTCTCCGTATGTTGGTATTGAAGAGCATAAAACCCGTCCATCCTGACTCAAACCAACCGCATGTACAAATGTTGAAATAGACATCAATACCATAAAGTGTTCATTCTAGAATGATTTCATTGAGATTTTGATAAGATTAAAATCAAATGCATCGCAGAAAAAAGTTCAATTAAGTGCAGAGAACACAAAAATTCAGAGGGAAAAAAAAAAGAGAAGAAAGATTGGCAGTGCGCTACAAACCAATTTCACAATCTTAGATAGCAAGATCATAGTTTTAGAGTATATTGTTACAGATAGATAGGACTGTCTATCTAGTTCATATCATACAGTATGTCATTACACATAGAACTCTCTAATTGATGTTGTTTTGAAGATTGAGTATTCAAACATGATTAACTAGTGTTCTTTTCATGATAATCTTCATAGAAGTTATTAACTCTATGAAAACCATCACCGTTGGCAGTTAAAGAGGCTAAATCAAACCCAAAAAAGAAAAAAATAAAATAAAATCTGATCTATTATTGGCTAAAAAATCAAAATATATGAGGTGAAAAGGACACGTATGAAAAAATACCTCTCCATAAAGAGTAGAACCAATTCCACCAGTATGCTGGTGTGCAACACCATAGATGACATTGCCACCAGTGGGCATACTCAAGCTTACTCTTCTATTGTCAATGCAACCTTCATTACTTACACCAGTGCCAGAGCAAGCCTCAACATCATACTCTATCTGTATTTACACAATTTCAATTACTTTTTACAATCTAGAAACAAAGACAAATTAATGAATGAAAGAAAAACCAAAAAAAAACCAACACAAGACTACACGGTTTTCCACCCCCCCCCAAAAAAAACCCCACTTATTGCTTTTAATTTTTTTTTTTTATGGTACTTCTAAAATAACGGTTATACATGTATGAAGATAATACAAATTAGAATCTACCTTAAATCCATCATCTACAATAAATTTAATTTTTTTCCCCATTGATTACTAGTGTGGGTAAGTCATGTCATCTAAAGAGGGTGAATATTTTCACACGCCTTGTATAAGAAAATAATTGGAGCCTATGAATTTGCTTTTGAATGAGATTTGTAAGTCTTATATTTTCAAAAATTGGACTGCATAGCTACCATTTCTTGAAAATGACTAAAATAACATATGTATAGTGAAATTTCACACTCACCAGGCAATGATGTTTTGTGTCGAGTGCATTTGAATCACCCTTCTTCCAAGTGTCAGTGACATCAAGTACATAAATTTTAACAGGCACAATAGAACTATCCCAATCGACCCATTTAACTGTATATCTCATAAATAGTGCTCTCTTCACACTCTCAAACCCTTCTCTCACCTTACACTTTGTTCCATCATGGCAACAATCCATGCCTCCAATGTACCCTTTCCTCAAAGCTTCCCCATTTTCATCCTTAGTAGCATTGTACAAATCACACCTACACTCAGTACACCCCAACTTATCTTCCGCACCACGTGTATCAATCGCGTGCACATTCATAAACCACCTCTCCTCAAATCCTTGAGGGATTTCTATTGCATTACCCACTTCAATTCCATAAGGATCCGGCACGTGTGTGTCTGTTCTTCGCGTCTCAGATCCGAGCCCAAAAATTTGCTCTAGACCATTTTCGCAAAGTCCAGAGTTACTCACTATGATGTTGTCAGATTTGTTTTTTGGCGATTCGATGCCTTTGCGTTGATAGTTTCTGAGTACGATCCAATGGTGGAGATAGGTTTCATGGAGGGGGATGGGATTCCCTGCCTCATCAACTACTTCAGCATTGAAACTCTTGATAGCAATATGACCTTTTGGAAAATCAATGTTGTTGAAGACTCTGTTGGCTACTGATCCAGGTTTGAGCTCAAATTTAGGCGATAAAAAGACAGCAGATTTCATGCCATTTTCGTTATTTTCACGTGCATGTGAATTTGTAAGTGTTGAAGCCACTAGTAGAGTTATGAAAAAAAATAACCGAATTTTAGAACAATGTGCCATTGTTCTTTTTTTCTTTTTTTGCTGTTGATGTCAATGTCTCTGGTGAAAGCATAATGATCAAATGAATTAGAATATATTGAATGAATAGAATGACAATAAGATTAAAATGAAAAAAAGAACAAATGATTATCCAACACATATATTGATTTACTAGTGCATAGAACAAGTGATAACAGACCTAGTATAAAGCAATTAAAGAAGATTTATTCAATTTAACAACTATAAAACAGAAATCCAGAGAAAACATATTTGACTATGAAAAAATCTAAATACTCTCGAGATATTAATTTGTGATTATATTTTAATTTAAAATAGTGAATATTAATCACAATCAAACAATCAACGACAAATCAGCACAATGATTTAATATGGAAAAAACTACAATTAGAGCACCTCCAATTGTGATAAAAAACCATGGATCAAAGCCACAAAACAATCCACTATGAAAACTTAAAGGAATTACACCATAGTACTCTCAATTACTTAGCAAATCAACATCCGAATTGAACCAAATCCAACGTGCCTCTTCTACCACCGTTTTCACCTCGAAACTGCTTCGCCAACGTTGAATCCACAGCGCCGATGTAGAATCCACAATGATTAACCACTTCAGAATCCACCAAAGCCTCAAGTCCAAGTTCCTCGGAATCCACCGAAGGACACCTCTCTCTTTATGTAAATAAAAGAACAAAAACAACCCTTAATGTTTGACACTATATAGTTTGTTGATCAATCAATCACCTTCCATACATCAAGGAAACTCATATAAAGACACCCTTCAATGTAGAACACTTTGTATTTTACTTCTCTATGAGAATTTGGATGGGTTAAACAAAACAAAAAAAAGAAAACGACACACTTTATAAAAAATAGAGCCGCAAATACCGCTCGAGTGCACACTTCATCACTCAAGTGGTGTGAGTAAAGATAGTGAAAAACATATAGGCTAACCGCTTGAGCAGTAAAACACCTTTTCCAGAAGTTCTGAATGCAGGTTGAAATTCTGGATGATCCACTTCATTGCTCGAGGACACAAATGACCGCTCGAGCGGTCAAACAACTTTTGGCTTCATTGTTAGCGAAGTGACAAATAGGGAATTCTCAAGATATGAAATGTTAGCACAGACTCCTCCGTACAAACACAATTCGAGTTGGATTCGCATCTAAACACTCACAGTCTCACTGAAACATAAAAGCGAATAAAATTACAACTAAAAGGAGTTTTGTCAAACAAGATTACCAATTACAAAAACCTAGCAGACTAGCAGAATTTTGTAGCAGGAAAAATAAATAAATAAGAGAAGCCTGAAAGGAAAGGAGAAGCCTAAAAGGGAAGGAGCTTTAAATACTAAAAAGGCCATAGAATAGAGAAGTTATTCTGTGCTCCTAGGGCAATGCCTCAATAGCTCCGAGTCCCACACGATGACATGGGCCCAAATCAAATAGATTGTGGCATCGTCTAAGGTATTTCTATGAGTTTTCGTAATGCGAAGAAGATAGATTGGTCGTGTATTGGTGGATGGCATCTATACTATTAAATAAAGCAAATGCTAGAGTTCGTGTTGATGTCATGAAATTTCTATTTTGAAAATACCCCTAAAAGTAGTTAGTTTTTGTAACTACAAATACTCTTACGTGATTACTCATCTATAGATATATGTTCGGTTTTTATTCTTGGCAATTCCGTTTGACAAAACTCTTTTCAGTTGTAATTTTATTTGTTCTTTTATTTCAGTGAGGCTATGAGTTTTAGATGCGAATCCAATCCGAATTGTGCCTTGCAGAGAAGTTTGTGATGTCTATTCTTTCATGTTTGCCACTTCGCTGACTATGTCGAAGATTGAGCTGCTCGATCAGCTCGCGGAGGTCCAGGGGGCAGCGCCTTGGAGGGGTCGAGGCGCTCCGAAGCAAAAAGCAAAATTGCAGTCGAAGTTGTTTGTCTGCTCAAGCGGCCATTCCTGCGCTCAAGTAGAGATTGCGACCTTTCAGAAGTTTCACTCGTTTGTAAAAGTATTAGGAGTTGTTTTTTTTCTGCTCGAGCGGCCATTCCTACACTCGAGAGTAGATCTGCTAAAGCGGCCATTCTTGCGCTCGAGCGAAGATCGCGGATTTGTTTTCTATAAATATGTGTTTCAGTCCGATTTTAGGATACGGCTTCCAGATCTTCTTCTTGGGTATTAGGGTTTTCATCTGAGGCTTCTTTGCTTGTTTCCTTTGATATTTGTGAGAGTTTAATCATGAATTGAGTGAATTATATCAAAAGGTTTGTTTAGTTTGGTTTATTAAAAAAAGAGAGAGTTGTTCTTCAGTGGATTTCGTGGAATTTAGGCCCGAAGCTTTGGTGGATTCTGGAGTGGCTCATCGTCGTGAATTCGACATCGGCATTGTGGATTCAACGTTGGATAAAACAATTCCAACGTGAAGACGGGGCTGGAAGAGGCACATAGGAGTTGGTCGATTCGGGCGTGGATTCGTTAGGTAATTGAGAATACACTTGTGTAATTCCTTTATGTCTTTTTAGTAGATTGTTTTGTGGCTTTTGTCTGTGATTTTTTTATTACAATTGGAGGTGCTCCAATTGTGATTTTTTCACGTTAAAATCGTTGTGTTGATTTGTCTTGATTGTTTGATTGAAATTGTTATTTACTGTTTAAAATTAATATATAATTACAAATCAATATCTAGGAGATTTCGAGATTTTTCAATATATATATATATATATGGGTCAACAATACATTGCTATTTGAAATCAAGATATTAGAATTGAATTTATCAATAGATTCATAACTTTTCGAGCAAAACCAATATCTATTCAAACTCCCTTTACTTGTAGGAGTACATGATAGAACTGTGGATTATGTTATGGTTGGAGTCCTACACATGGTGAACTAATCGAGAGCAGCGAGAGCAGCTATACACCTTGTTTGATTTCAATTTTCTAAAAATTTAGTTTTTAGTTTTTCATATTTTTTTGTTTTTAATGAATTTTTTTAATATTTTAAATAATTTTTTTACTTTTTAGATGCACTTCATAGAAATACAATTAAAAAGTATAATATTTATGAAAAAAATCTTTAAAAAAATTACAAAATAGCAAAAATACAAAAAAAAGATAAAAATTTAATACATTTTCGCATTCTTATGTATTTATTGATTTTTTAAAATATTTTTTTTATAAATATTTTACTTTTTGGGTATATCTAGGTTAGGTATATCTAAAAAGTAGAAGAAAAAAAAAATCTTAAAATATTGCAAAAATTTACTAAAAACAAAAAATTAAAAAAATTAAAAACTAAATTTTAAAAAAAGTAGAACCAAACAAGGTGATAGATATTTGAAATGACCCCCACATGATCGTGTGACACTTGGGTAGTATCTGAGAAGCATACAATATAGAGTAAGGTTAAAGATTCCAAATATTCTACTAAAAGTTTTATCAAATGTCTCACATGGGTGTGAGACTCACACAATGTGGGTCTTATGTGGGTCTCACACCCATGTGAGACATTTGATAAAACTTTTGGTAGAATTTTTGAGACTTCTAGCATTTTTGTACAATATATATTTTTTCCCCCAGAATAGGCCAAAAACTTACGCCATATTTGCTTTGATTTTCCGAAACTATTTTTTGAATTTTTCTTTTTTAAAAAAAGAGAAATTAGTTTGAAAAAAATAAATATAAAAAATATATTTTTAAATTTTTAAAAATTATCACTTCTTTTCAAAAAGATAAAACTATATAGAAATGATAAGTATTTTTATTTTTCCATTTTTTTCACCAATTTTTTTTTTGTAGCTTTTAAAGTTTTTTCTTCTTCTGAAAACAAATTCTAAAAACCAAACCAAACATATTGTGTACACATGGCCAACTAAGTCAAAAGTCTATGAAGCATAGATGCAGGTCCGGATATTGGCATGAGTACGCGATACGACAAGATTTAAAAAAATAAGATATGAGTATGATTGGAGTATGTCAATAAATTATTTATTTTTTATAATATATAATTTAAGATTCAACTTACAAATCAAAATTTAATTAAAAGGAGAAATTACAAAACCAAAGAAAGATCATAGTTTAACAAATACTAATATCAAAGTAAAGTCATAAGTTATTTTTATGCCATTAAATAAGAGAAATTACAAAATAAAATGTTATTCTAGCAGCAAGCTAAGCAAAATTTAAAAACTTAAAACTTCAATTTTCACTTCCATCAATTTCATCATTGAATAATACATCTTTCATTTGTGACACATCAAGTAAATTAGAACACTTTAATAAAATTAAAAGCATCTCCACCAATATCCAATAGCTTGGTGTACCCCCGATGTACCCACAAAATACCCACCGAGTATCCAAATGCTAAAAAAATGTATAAAAAATATCCGATATGTATTTCAAATACCCAATATACATGCAATCCTATCGGTATTGTACCCAGTATGAGAACGGCAACATGTTCATAGTATTCATGTTCATAGTATTCATGCCTCATAGGTCAAAGTAAGGAAAAAGGGAGTCAATTTAACAAAATGTTTCTAACTCTTAATTCTTTTTTCCTTTTTGGTAAGAATTTAGCTCTTAATTCACAACACAACAAAAGAAAGCAAGAAATACCAAATGGATCATCTTTAAGTTCATTCATCAAACACAACATGAGAATCAATCATCATCTCTTTAATTCCACTACTGAAAAGAACTAACTAATACTAGTACCAATATATGAAGATGGTAATTCTAATGCAATTAATACATAGAGGTACCTATAAATTCAAACTTCAGCAGAAAATAATCCCCTGGGAAAAGAAAAATGAAAACAAACTATACATATGAAAAGAAAATAAAATCAAAATGAGAGAGAGAGAGAGAGAGAGAGAGAGAGAGAGAGAGAGCATTACCCAGATGAGAAATGGAGGAGATGATACAGAGAACTATAATCAATTCCCAACTTCCTCTGAACAACACGTACTTTGAGAGAGACTTTGGACTTTTGGGCCTAATATATGGAAGTTGACTTAGGATGCTTGACATCATTCATGTGAAACAATTAAATTTATTGGACATCTATAACTCTATAATAAAAGGATATTTATTTTTAAAAAATAAATAATTAATTTTATTTTTATAATTTTTTAATAATAATAATAATTAATATTTGATTATGATATTATAAATTTTTGATTAATTTAAAATTTTATATAAATAATATAATCGATAAATTTTATTATATAAACTTTTAAAATTATTAAAAAAGCTCAAAAAATGCCTCAACCGGGGCACCCACCACAGAAGCTGCTGTTCAGTCCATGTGGACACCACTGGGGGTGGTGGCCCAGTGGAGAAAGCATTGGCCTCCACCTACCCGAGTCAAGTTCGACTCCTGGGGGGCGCGAAAATCCTGGATTTTCCAGGGGCTCTCTTCGGAGACCTCGCGCTGTACTCCGATCGAAACTTGTCCGTGGTTAGGGGCGGCTGATGAGCTCCACTGGTGCCTCAGTGGTGGGTCCCCCACATGGTGGGGGTTAATTCCTGGCTGGCAACCGGCTATTCCGGGGTCAGGGCCCACAGGGGCTGTGACGACACCACAGAGCCCTTTTTTTATAGTTCAAAAAAAAAAAAAAAAAAAAAAAAGTCCATGTGGACATTCACAAATTGACAAAACTAAAATGCTGTCTAGGATTAAGAGAAGGAAAATTTTATTACACACACTTCATGTTATATATAGCATTAGTTATATTATTATTTTTAATTATAATTAATTTTTTTCTTTATTTATGACATTATTTTAAAATTTTAATTATGCCTTATTTGTGTTTGGTTATGACTTTTTTTTTTAATATTTTAATTAAGACTTAGAAAATATAAAATTATATCATTTTCTTATATAGTCCTAAAGTACATATGATACACACCATTTGAGATGTGTGTACTATAGTCTCCCCCCCAAAAAAAAATAAAAATAAAAGGTTAAATTATAGGATAAATTATAATTTACCCATTTATGTTTGGTCATTTTTTCACTTTAGCCTTTCATATTTTAAGTTTTTCTCAATTTACTATAAAAGTTAACTTATGTCAAAAATTAGACAAAAAAGACAACTGCGTGGCATAAAAATATTTTTACTATATATAACTCATACATTTAATACAAATCCAACCCTAATTTAATAATATATTTTTATGTTATGTGATAGTTAACGTATTATTTTTTGTATAATTTTGAACATAAATTAACTTTAAGAATAAATTAAAAAAAAATTGAAATATAAAGGGCCAAAGTAAAAAAATGAGTAAACATAAAAAAAGCAAGGGTAAATTACATTTACCTCCCCTGAGGTTTCTGACAAATACAGGGACCTCCCCTGTAGTTTGAATAATTACAATAACCTCCCCTACTTTACCTGACAATGTCAAGATTCCCCCATTCTGTCTATTTTGCACAAACGGCGTTAGTATTTTATATAAAATGACCATATTACCCTTGTTTTGGCCTGCAAAAAGACGAAAAACACTTTTCTTCAAGATGAACATCACTGCCATAAAGTAAAAGACGAAAAAACCCTTTGCTTTGATCAACACTACCATAAAATAAAATAATTTAAAAATATTTATATTAAAAATGACACATTTAAAATAAAAAATAATTTTTTAAAAAAAATTTAATATTTAAAATATTAAAAAATACAACACATAAATGTATGAAATATAATGCATATTAAAATAAATAAAAAATATTTAAAATATAAAATATTTACCCTAAAAAAATAAATTCGAAAAATTTCAAAACTTATAACAAAATAAATTTTTTCTTTTCAAAACTTATAACTCAAAATACAACTCCACACTCAAATCATGACTCTAAAAATAATTTTAAAAAATAAAATATATTTTTTTAATTTTTTCTTTTAAAATAGAGTTTTGGAAAAAGTTTGATTTTGAGTTTTGAATTGAGTTTTAAATTTGTGTTTGGTTATGAGTTTTTGAAAATAATTTTTGAATTGAGTTTTGAGTATAAACATGTTCCGAAAAAATATTTTTTTTAGAAACATGTTTGGTTTTCTTTTAGAATTACAATTCCAATTAGAAATTTTCAAAAATCTTTTCAAAACTCATAGAGTCTTAACCAAATATAGAGTTTTGAAAATAGTGTAGAGTTTCGAGTTATGTGTTTGGGTATAATGTTTGAAAATAATTTTTGAATTGAATTTTATGATTTTGTTGGTCAATTCAAAAATTATTTACAAAACTCATAACCAAACACAAACTTAAAAAAATACAAACTTATGTTAAATATATTTTTTAAATATTAAAATTTTTAATTTTTTTATTTTAAATATTTTATTTTATTTTATAAATATATTTTTAAATATTTTAATTTTTTTATGTGTTTTGTTATGATTTGAGTATAGAGTTTTGAAAATAGTGTGGAATTTCAAGTTATGTGTTTGGGTATAATGTTTGAAAATAATTTTTGAATTGAGTTTTATGGTTGTGTTGGTCAATTCAAAATATATTATCAGAACTCATAGCCAAACACAAACTTAAAAAAATACAAACTTATGTTAAATATATTTTTTAAATATTAATTTTTAAAAAAAAATTATTTTTTTATTCTAAATATTTTATTTTATTTTATAAATATATTTTTAAATATTTGAAAAAAAAATTATGTGTTTTGTTATGATTTGAGTGTAGAGTTTTGAAAATAGTTTAGAGTTTCGAATTATGTGTTTTGTTATGATGTTTGAAAATAATTTTTGAATTGAGTTTTATGATTGTGTTGGTCAATTCAAAAATTATTTTCAAAACTCATAACCAAACACAAACTTAAAAAAAATACAAACTTATGTTAAATATATATTTTTAAATATTAACAAATTTTAAAAATTTTATTTTTTATTTTGAAAATTTTATTTTATAAAAATATTTTTAAATATTTTAATTTTTTTGTTATGTGTTTTGTTATGATTTGAGTGTAGAGTTTTGAAAATAGTGTGGAGTTTCGAGTTATGTGTTTGGTTATGAGGTTTGAAAATAATTTTTGAATTGAGTTTTGAGTTATGTGTTTAGTTACGATTTGAGTGTGAAATTGTATTTTGAGTTTAAAATCTTAAAATTAAAAAATTAAAATATTTACAAAATAAAATAAAATATTTAAATAAAAAATATATATTTAAAATAAAAAAAATAAAATTAAGTGTTTACATTAGGCACTTTAGTATTTACATTATAGGCATTATAGGCACTTGAGGGCATTTTAGGTATTTTTGTGTTTACAGTTGATGACATCAGCAGCGTCAGCTAGGTTCATAAACGGCGGTCAAATTTTGGGAGAATCTTGACATTGTCAGGTAAAGTAGGGGAGGTTATTGTAATTATTCAAACCACAGGGGAGGTCCCTGTATTTGTCAGAAACCTCAGGGGAGGTAAATGTAATTTACCCAAAAAGCAAAGTATAATTTATCTTAAATTATATTTGTACTTCTTATAGTTTTAATTGCGGAGATTTTATTCTTGATGTTTTATATTGTGTTAATGTTAGGGGTGAGTAGTAGATATACTGATTCGCCAAAATCGACCGAACCGAACCGATCCGCCGCATTTTAGACGGATGCGTGATGACAAGCGGACCGTTGCAGATTGATTTTCTCCAATTCACCAATCTAGCAGATGGATGACGGATTTGAGATTTCTTTGGTCGCAATCGAACTGCCAAACCGTGAGCACCCCTAGTAATTTATAATATTTTGTGTTTTCAGTTTATTTTAATATTCTGTTTATATTTTCAATTAAAAAAGAATTTAAATATTCTGTTGAAAAAAAGTTTTCAACTTGAATATCTTTTTTGAATTGAAAGAAATAAACGTATTATTTATCTATATTTTTTGGTTTTTAAATCTATTTCTAAAAATAAAAAATAAAAAATAAAAAATATGATATATGCTGGTTGATTTTTGTTTTTAAAAATAGATATAGATGTAACAATATAGAGACATATAATCTCTACTACTGTTCTGTTAATGGTTTTGGTGGTTTGAATTGTTTTTATATTTTAAGAACCACAGATTGTAATACTTTATGTGGATGAGGCATGCTGTGATTGTAGAATGTGGATGAGGCATGCAGTGATTGTGATATTCTAAAATTTCAAAAATTCTTGCTTTGGATGAGGCATGCAATGATTGTAATATTTTTTAAAGTCATTGGCCGTAATATTTTTTTTTTTGAGGAAGTGTACAAGTTGAATTATGTTGAAAATTTATAAAATTTTAAATCGCCAAACCAATTCGCATCCATCCGCTAATCCGCTCAATCCACATCCGTCGGATTAGCGGACGGATGCGGATTGATTTTTTCTAATCCGCCAATCTGACGGATAGATGACAAATTGAAAGTTCCGTGGCTGCAACCGACCCACGCCCACCCTTAGTTAATGTAGTTGATTGGATAACACTCCCCTCAAAAATTGGATTGATATCAACTATTAAAATAATTTATTCCCTCCCTTCAAAGTGATTGAAGACTTTGATATTAAACTTGAAATGATTCATTCTCTTTTAATTTGATCATTTTGGTTTGATTTCTACTTAATTTTTTTTTTAAACTAATGTTATCAACTTAGACTAATTGATATAATTTGAAGTTTTTTATTTTTACTTTTGTTTGATAAAATTGATACAATTAGAGTTACAAAAATCAAATTGATATAAGAAACAATTATAACTATTACTAATATAATTTGAGCAAAAATAAAACTAACGGGGTTAATTTCACTTCTATTCCCTGAACTATTGTCATTTTTTCTATTTTATTCATAAACTTAAATTTCATCTACTTAATTCTAAAAGTTTCTAATTTGAGTTCATATAGCCGAAATGGAGACAATATATGTGAATCAATGATGATGAAAACCTAATCTAATGGGCCAAAAAGGTCATTTTGTAATTTGAACATAAATTATACAACTAAAAATATCCATCTTCTTACTAAAACTATAAACATAATTTTTTTTTATTATTCATACCTACACTCCGTTAAAGTTATTTCTAAACATATTTAGATTAAGTTTGGCAATTTAATAATAATTCATCTTATTATCTTTTTTTTCATCACATCATCTCTCTATTTTTCTGCATATCTTTTGATAAAAAGACAAAAAAATATACTTATTTAGGTCATCCTAAACAATTCCTAAGGTTAAGTTTGGCAACTCAAAAATAATCCATCTTTTTATTTTTTTTTTATCATATTATCTCTTTACTTTTCTAAATATTCTTTCATTAAAAAATAAAAAATACATTTATTTAGATCATCCTAAAGAATCCCATATTTAAAAAGGAGATTGAGGCTCACATAATGGGATTGATCCTCCAAATTATGCCAAATACCGAGTTAAAAAAACTAAAAAAATAAGGCTGACATAATGAATGAGCTACTGGTAGGTAGGTATAGTACATTTCGACTTTATCATTGTGTAATGTTGATCAGTGGTGGTCCAATCATCTTTGATGGTTGGGCAAAACATCAAATTAATGTCTTTTTAGCATTTAATGGTTGTTTGGAATGATTTAAATAAGTGTATTTTTTATTTTTTTTATAAAAAAATATTTAAGCTAAGTTTGGGAAGTCCCAAATAAGCCAAAAAGTTAAAAAGTTACTCAAAAAGTTAAAAAGTTAACACTATTCACCAAAAGTCAACAATTACGGCTGCACAACTCCCAATTCAAATTTTCCTCTAAAAACTAATTTTTACAATTTTTTATTACACATTTTTTCATAAAAAGTCAAAAAGTTAACCCAAACATCCATATTTTCAACCTCACTTTTTTAGTCAAAAAAGACAAAAAGTGCACTTATTTAGTCTTCCCAAACAAGGCCTTAGAAAAGTAGAGAGGTAATGTGATAAAAAAAAGATAAAAAGATAAATTATTTTTAAGTTGCCAAACTTAATCTTAATATGTTAATTTAGAGGTCGTTTGGCAATGTTAGTTTTTTGGATTTTTTTAGTTTGAAACTTTTTTGTTTGGCATATTTTGTTTTTTTGACTTTTTTATATTGGAATGACAAAATTGTCCTCAACTTGAAAATGATACTTTTTTGACTTTTTGTTTGTATATGGATTGTTTTGATAATTTTACATCCTAAATTAAGTGTTTTGTCATTTTGTAATATTGTAACTTTTTTTTGTCCTTATGTACTTATTTAGTCCCAACATGAAAACCAAACCAAGGCTTAAATGAGTATTCCTTCGTTTTTCTATATGATAACTGTAATGTACCTTTTTTTTTCTTTTATTTCTATAATTTCATTTAAAAATTTTAATTTTGAAAATAAATCTACACCTTTTTATTTTATTTAATTGCAATAGCCTAAACCATTAAGATCACTAACAGTGTCATATTATATATATACATATATATAATTGAGATAAAAATGATTTAAATAATTTTAATTTTCAAAGTTAAATAGAAAATCAAAAAACAATCTTCATACAAATAGATTTTTTCAAAATTATTCTCAATTGAAAAAATAGTTTGATCTAATATATATAAGAAATAGTTAGAATTCAAAAAGTTTTTTTTTTTTTTTTTTTTCAATTGTTGTTTAACAAAAACTTTTTTAGTTGACTTTTTAAAATTGGTACTTTTTTAGCTTGGGAATAAAAAATTTGTTTGGGTTGACTTTTTTAACTTTTGTGAGAGAAAAAATAGAATAATTATGATTTGAATATAAAATTTTATCTTATTAACTTTTTTAACTTATTTTATCTAATGAATATTTCAGCTCCAACTGACTTTGTCAAACAAAGCCTTAGCAGATTATATTTTCTTGTCACATACATTCAAAGGCAAATCTAAAAAGAGACCTTTTGTTATTTAAAAATTCTAATATATATAATTTTCTTTTTTTTTGGTTGATTGGATACAAGTTTAAAAAATAAAATGGGAGACTTGACTTTTCGTTTTTGTTTGACTACGTCAAGCTAGACGAAGACATATTCTAGGACTCAAAAAAACAACAAACTTTTTATATTTTGCCAATGTAAAACTATTATAAAGGTTTTTTTTTCTAAAAATTTGA
The DNA here is from genome assembly GCA_025200525.1 of Camellia lanceoleosa. Lineage (NCBI taxonomy): Eukaryota > Viridiplantae > Streptophyta > Magnoliopsida > Ericales > Theaceae > Camellia > Camellia lanceoleosa. Next base: position 123,955,569 of record CM045759.1, on the reverse strand, counting down.
GAACATTTTCAATGTTGAGCCGCCCCTGATGTTGATTTTCAGTCCCTTATTCCCTCTCTATGGGATTGTAAAAAGATAAAAAATGTTAAAGTACCGCTTAATGAGCAGTGATTAGTGTTGATATACATATAGATACGCGTACGAAAAAAATATTTAAATGTATTTAGATATTAATTATTCTAATTATACAAAAATTAATCACAGAATCTAACATATCTCTTTTATATAGGTGTGAAATTCATAAAAAAATGTAATTTATTTTAAGATTGTGCCCGATCTTGTGATTGATTTGCGTGCTCATAATTTTTTTTAAGAAATATATGAAAATGTATAAAAATATATAGAATATGTATTAAAATTCATTTATTATTATTATTTAATCTTTGTGACCTTCCTAGCAAAGGATGGTTAATAGGAATGAAAAGAAAAAATAATAATAAAAAATTTAGGAGACAGAGAGGGCATGAGCTAAGCCATGACATTCAGCGAGGCAATATTTTTTGCTAGGAAAGTTCATCATTGGAAGAAAAGGTACAGAAAATTAAGATACAAATTTTGGTTATTGAGGATTAAAATATATGATATCCAAAATGCTTAGCGGCGAAGCAAATGAGAGGAGTTCAAGAGAATTTGAGATACAAATTGCATTGCAATATTGTACGGGGAGTATATATTCGTCGCTTTCCGTACTCTTCGTATTCAAATTTCGCTTCACTCCAAATAATCTAAGAACGCAACGACGGTGAGCTATCCAGCAGGTGATGGCCGAAATATCCCTCTAACGATCAAGTTAGTACAGTTTTAGAGAGAGAAGACAAAAGAGAGAGAGTTCTAATAACCAGAAGGTCTCAGTGTGTAAATGTTGACTATATATTTTGTAAAAACCAATCGTAGTTTGACACTTGGCATGTAAAGGACAATTTGAGAAGTTAATACAAGTCTCCAGTCAAAGACAGACTTGTAGCAGTTCGTATTAGTAATAATGGATCTGCGTAGTACTGGAATAGCTAGAGGGTGTAAGGTGATGTGGTCTAACGGTTACTCATAAATTCAAATTCAGGAGAGAATGTAGCACTTGTATCTTTCAAAGCTTTCGGGGAAGTGTATTCGAATCCTTTATTTTTATTTTGGAAATCTTTGGTGTTGTTGTACGTTGGTTTTGGAGGAGTATAATCCGATTTAAACTTGTTGGGTTTGGTTGTTCGCACTTATTCTTATCAAAAGTTCCTTGGAGACTTAGAAATTCTATTATAGGGTTGACACCAGCTTTCCTAAGGGTCGACCCTTACCTGTTGGTGAAGTTTCTGGAAGAGTTGCTGGAAAATAGGGTAGACACCAGACTGGAGAGGGTCAACCCTCTTATATCTGTGTGCTAGTTGCTGGAAGATAAGGTAGACACCAGACTGGAAGAGGGTCGACTCTCTTATGTCTGTGTGTTGGTTGCTGGAAGATAGGATCGACCCCCTCCTGTCTAAGGGTCGACCTCTGCGTGTTTTTTTTTCTTCAGATTTTTGAGGTCCGAATGGGCTCTATTTAAGGGGGGTTTTGGGTCTATTATTTTATTTGACCTTAGAGCTTTTCCTCACTACTATAAATAGACCCAAACCATTTTTTCTCTCATAATTTTCCTTCCCTTTTTCCTCTTAAACCGTGATTCCTCTCTTCTCTCTCTAAAACTCAATTTTTTCATTTAAATCTCTAGATCTACTCACCTAGAGTGATCTTTTCACCTTGCTCCTTTGAGATAAAGTGTAAAGCTTGTCAAGAGCTTCATTTTGATCGGGGGCAAAACGTGGTTTTGTTGTCATCGACTTTTGAGCTTTCTCTCTTCTCTCTCATCTAAGCTTGATGTAGGGATATTCTATTCTTTAATATGAGTTTTAACCTAGATATTTGTCATTTTGTATAAATGGTGAGATTTTGGTAGATTTTGGTAAAAGTTAAGGTTTGGGTTCTAAACTAAAGGGGGCTTTTCATGTTGATTTACAAAGTAACCTTGGGGGTTTGTGTATGAGATTTTTTATTGTTGAAGTGGTGAGATTTGGACCTATAGGTTGTTATTTTGGAAAAATGAGAAATTTTTCCCTAAGTTGAGTTGAAATAACTATTTATGTAAATAATGAAATTGGTTTGGGAATTACGAAATTAGGGAAAATGTGATTGAATGGTGTAGTTTGATTTGATAAATCATACACATATGGAATTTGATAAATTATCTGTTGATAGATTTATTTATCTGTTTAGATATATCTGTTTTGGGCTATCGGTGGAGGATAGTTATGATTGTTGTAGAAACTGCATGAGAATTAGGATGATTGAAACTAATCAATTGAATTATGTCATTGAATATAACGGTTTGATTAAACCATTGAATATGTGTTTTGATTAGTCATTGTATATGACAAAGTGTTTAAATACATTGTATATGTATCTTTGTTTGAGAGGAAATAAGGGATGTACTCCATTGTTTTGGAGGAGATAGGGGATGGACTCCATTGATAATTAAGTTGGCTGGAGTGTCCAGGGTGAAAGTCCCGAAATCTTATATATTTATGGATGTCAGTTCCCTCAGACGTGGTTTCGTAAAATGGCAAGAAATAAAAGTGTTGGATTGATGAATGTAATGAATTGTGAACCATTGAGTTGTAGTCTCATATTGGTTGCTTTGATAATAATGAATTTGGTTAATTGATTTACTCGAAATGGAAGAATGAAAATGAATTAAGATATTGGCTATCTATGTTGAATGACCTTGAAAAGAATATGTGTTGGTTAAAAATGTTGCACATTTATCTGATGTTTATATTTTATTTAATTCTCATATATAATTTAGTATATCTCTACTGGGCTTTGGGAAACCATTTTCAAGTACAGGTGACATGCCACCTCCAAGGACATAGCTTGGGAGGCTTAGAGGCTAAAGGCTCTACTTTTGTGATTTCATTTTTGTGTTTATATGTCTTCTTTTAAGCCGAGGGTTTTAGTTATAAAGAGCTTCTGACTCTCTCTTTTGTTGTAACCAAGTGATTACTTGGAAAGATGTAAGTCCCTAAGACATTTATTTTGTTGTTCTCAACTAGAGTTACATGCTATGGTTTCAAGATGGATATTTGTGAAAGTGTAATGCATGTGATATCTTTTATAATATTAACTCTGATGAATAAAAGTATAACATTTCTATTATGTCTCTAGACCTTATGAATGGTTGAGTTGTATAATATTTTGAGGACGTTACAACTTGGTATCAGAGCATACCGGGTTTGAATACTTTGGGTACGTAGGAAGTGGTTAGTACTACAATGGGTTTGTCTCGCTTATTAGAGACTTATGTATGATGTTATGTGCTTATATGATAACATGTTTATGTGACTATATGAGTATGCGATTTAGTTTCTAGGATGTTGATCGAATCTATGGGTTTTTGGGAGTCCTGTTGGAAAGGCACTTGATCACTGCCGTTTCTAATTGGAACTCTAGCAACGCCACGGGACGGTCATTATCCAGAAATCAAATTCGTATGTGCTTATATGGAGTGAATTATTGTTGTCCAACGTATTAGGACATGAGTGAGTTAGTTTCGGCACATTTATGAATGTGCAAATCTCTTATTACCCTTATTAGGATGCTTAGACGAGGAAGTGACAATTTCCCTCCTTCCACATAAGAAAAGTTGCGGAAACGGTTTATGGAGTTACGCCAAGGTACTACACCTTTGGTATAGTTTGAAGCATGGTTTACTAACTTGTCGAGATTTGCTCCAGAGTTGGTTGCAACAAAGGAGCGACATTGTCTTGAGTTCGAAGGGAGGTTGTGTGATGCTATTTAGAGAAGAGTTGCTGGGCAATGCATAGAGATTACCATGCCTTGGTAGAGGCAGTGGCTCATGTGGAGACCATTATCAATAGTGTTGGTCAGGATGAGGAGAAAGAGTCCATACCGACAAGTTCAACTGTTTGGAGAGGTAGTAGACCTGGTAAGGCAGGTGTAGTTGACGCCTTGGGCTACTCTCGTTTCATCAGACTCGTCCTTTGGAGAGTCTAGCTAGACTTAGGCGTTCTCAAGTCAACCTTGGAATAGAGGATCACCTTGGTGTTTTCAATATGGTTGGACAGGCCATGTTTGGCGTCGATGTCTTCTGAGGGAGCAGCGCCAGTTTTAGTAGTCCAAGTGCGGACAATAGTGAGGTTGGAAGTGTGAAGGAGTTTTGATTCTTCGCAGTGTTATTTGATATTATATTATGAAAGGGCTGTATGCCAACGGATATTGTTTATATATATGTATATGGTTGTAAACCCAAAAGGTGTGGTTATGTAATTAACTTTGTGCTCATTGGTAATGTGTCAATAAAAGTGGTACGAATTAAAAATCCTAGTGTTTTTTATGCCATATTGATGTCGTGGGAAATGGGTTGGCTTGTGATGTCTCAGGTCAGTCACGAATGCCTTGTGAAAAGGCAAGGATGTGTTTTATTTTGGACTTTGAGTCTTGAGGATAGATGACTAGTGGTTGGGTCGTATGGTATTTGAAGTTGGTTGGCACGTAGTCACCTTGAAAATTGTTCTCGGGTTACGTTAATGGACTTAGGGGCATGGAGGTCTCCCTTATGGGTGCATTTGATTGGTGTAGTTATATAAAACCCCTTGAATTGGGGCAACGTGTTAATGTGAAAATTTTGCAAACGCCATACGCCATTGAATTATGACGATTAATATTGTTGGTGTTATATTGGTTTGAAACTTCCGCGATTTGGAGAGTTATGTGTGTTGTACTATATCTCTTGGTACTGTATGTATCTCTATTTATTGTTGTGATAGAAATTTCATGGGAATTAGGTAAATTAAAGCTAATTTCTCACCCGTTGTCATTGAATATGATTATATCTTTAAATAAATTGTATATGTAAGATGTTTGGAGTCACCATAGGTGTGATAGTTGTGATTGGGTGAAGGTTGAGATTCACCGGATATTGTTGGGAAATAAGTTGGAGGGTGAGTTCGGCTTTGTGGCCTTTTATGGCATTCATTTCAACTGAAAACTATGATTTGAAATTTCGTGGATTGTTGGAGAAAATGTTTGCAAAACAATTAGTCTCCTTGAGATTTTGGAACAAAATTTTTGTTGAAAAATGATGTAAGTTTGAATAATTTTTAGAAAAAGGAGGTAAGTAGTGAAAGAGCCTTTGAAATAACAAGAAAAACCGTTGTTTTAATTAGATTATGTGATTGTTCTGTTCAACATTGTAGGGGTGAGATTCTGTTATGGTTGGATTTCAGTTATTAGTTATGTACGTTTTATTTTCTAATCTGTTGTTTCTTGTGAAAGGGTGTTAGTCCCTTATCATAATATTGGTTATTAGTATTGGTGGGGTGGTGTGCTGTGAACAGCTAGTAATATGTTTCAGGTAGAGGTATAGTGGAGGTTTCCTAAGTTTTAGGACTCTTTTATTATGTTTGAATACGATAGGTATGTACCTTAATTCTACTTAAGTCACGTGATGCTATCGGAAGGGTTGGTTGGGTATTTAACCTATGATTAGGGTGTGACCTGTGTGTAGGGTCACAGTGGTTTAGTGCTTATGGGCAAAGGTTTGGGATAACGACGAGGAGATTAAGGACTTCATTTGTTCTTCTAGAGAGTTAGGATGGTAAGTCTTTGAAAGCCCTGTCGGTGTTTTGCGTTGGCGCCGGGGCTTAGTTCGGAGTAGTTGTTTAGTAGTAACAATGGCTAGTGGATTGACACGGAGGCTTAGCATTTTGATTGTACTCTTGTGATGAGTGATGAATAGAATGTGGAATAAAGAGTTGACCTTATTGGTCATTGAGGGATGGAGGTGCTATGTTTGCTTGTGTTCGATTCGAATGGTTACGTAGTAACAAGGGTGTTGTGGCGTGGTAAGCCTTTGCTGGTTAACTTGGTGTGAGGGAACAAGTGGGTAAATTTCGTTATTGTGAATTTAGTTGAGGTTGTGAGTACATCCTCAGAATGAGGAATTCAATGTAGGTGTAGAATATCGTGCATTAAGTGAGAAGGTTTTGCTAGTATGGTATGTGGTGGTGTGTGGTTCGTATGTTGTTATTAGAATATGTGTAGAAGGGGATCGGTCACAGGGCAATCCCAGGAGAGTGCCTTGGTAAGGCAATTGTGTAGTTAATGATTGGGTTGAGTAATTTAATGTTCGAAATTGTTGGGTCACTTTGGTGTAGGTGTTTGTCGTCCAGTTTGGATAGTGGAACTCCGAGTGAGGCAGTAAGATTGTGTAGAGTGAGTGATGCACTCTGTTAGAGTTGTTTCGACTTATTCGGTCCTTGTGTGCGTTGACTTGAGATGGTGTATTGGGTTTGACTTGAAAAGTTCGGTTAGGACTCAAATGTGAAGCAAGGATGTATGTGCCACTTAGGCATACGTGTGAGGGGTGAATGAAAAGTCAGAGTACCATGGGGTAACTTTGAAGAATCCAGAGTGATTCATTGAACCGGAGAGGTTGTGTATGGAACTCCATTTAGAAGTTGGCGAGGTTGAGCAAGATGTTGGTGTTGAAGACTGGCACAAGTGAATTAAGTTAGAGAGATGATTCGTCAATACTTGGGTTGGTTGACATATAGTCACCTTGAGAATCGGTCGAAATTGTAGGTTGTGTACTTAAACGGTGTCTTGGTGTGGAATGTAAGTCCCTTATGGACAGTTGGAAGGGTGTTTCAGTGGTAGTAACTGGTTAGGGATTTCGGTTGAGAACTTTGGTCTTATAAGCGCTTTGCACCATTATGTGATCAATGGTGTGCAATTTCTTCATTTGTGTTATTGTGTTACTGGCATTTCTAAAATTTATAGGGGTTCTCATTGTGAAAAATCTTGTTTTGGGTATTGTAACACCACTGTGAGTGTAATGGGTTTTGTGGGATGACTATGTTGTGATTTACTTGAGGAATGTTGAAGAATAATTTGGAGGAAAACCAAGTGTTTTGGAACAAATGGGATAGATTAAGCATTTTCTTTAACTTGAACGGAATATCTTATACCATGTGTTGAGAAGTCACATTTTGATCTAGCCTAAGTTACTGGTTACATGTTGTATGTCCTTTGGCAAGGGCTTGGAATTGTTGGGTATTGATGTGCCATGACATTATTGATTATTCGTGTTTTATTTTGCGTTCTCGTTCTATGAGAGTTGACTGAAAGCCTTGTGTGCGAGTGGTTTCCTTTTTCCTATGTTGGAGTGTTAAACACTCAAATGGTGATTCAAGTATTGTAAGTAGTCAAGTCATGGTGGATGTCATGAAGCACGGTTGTTATTGACGACGTTGTTACTACTATTATCAGGGGAATGTGTTATTGTCTTATAAACCGTCGCGAGTTTGGCTGGTTGGGGAAGTAATCATATTCGTTCCTTGTTGTTAAGTTGAGTCTTGTGAAGCAAGACGATTCTATTAGTTACGGTATCATGGAAACATCTTGGGATTGAGGAAGCTACTTGGGAGCGTGAATTGGAAGTCCGTGAGAAATATCCGGACTTATTCGTTGGTATTTGAACATATATCGAGATTTTAGTTTGTTAATGAAATGTTAAAACATTGTATATGTTGTGGGTGTCTTGAAAACATGGATTCAATATGAGCATTGTATATGTTCTGGGAATATATAAAATATTGTATGTGTTGTATCAAATTTGGAAACATTGTATATGTTTTGGATTATGAAAGCATTGTGAATGTTGAATATGTTTCGGAAACGCAAGTTTAATTTGAACATTGTATATGTTGTTTAACTCTTGGAAATGAAAATTTATCATAAACATTGAATATGTTTTGGAAATATGAGATGCACATATTGAAATTGGTTAAATTCGGAAGATTCATATTGATAATATATGTTGAGATATATCTATTATGGAATTGTTCTTTTGTGGAAGGATTGAATGACCGGTAGGTGGGTCATGGTAATGAGAATTCAATTGTAATCATTTGAAAATTGGGCAATCATGGTTTTGAAACTTGTACTAAAATTTCGGGGACGAAATTTCCTAAGGTGAGGGAGGTTGTAGCACTTGTATCTTTCAAAGCTTTTAGGGAAGTGTATTCGAATCCTTTATTTTTATTTTGGAAATCTTTGGTGTTGTTGTACGTTGGTTTTGGAGGAGTATAATCTAATTTAAACTTGTTGGGTTTGGTTGTTCGCACTTATTTTTGTCAAAAGTTCCTTGGAGACTTAGAAATTCAATTCTAGGGTCGACATCAGCCTTTCTAAGGGTCGACCTTACCTGTTGGTGAAGTTTCTGGGAGAGTTACTGGAAAATAGGGTAGACACCAGACTGGAGAGAGTCGACCCTTTTATGTCTGTGTGTTAGTTGCTGGAAGATAGGGTAGACACCAGACTGAGAGAGGGTCGACCTTCTTATGCTTGTGTATTGGTTACTAGAAGATAGGGTTGACCCCCTCCTGTCTAAGGGTCGACCCCTGCGTGTTTTTTTTCAGATTTTTGAGGTTTGAATGGGCCCTATCTAAGGGGGTTTTGGGTCTATTATTTTATTTGACCTTAGGGCTTTTCCTTACTACTATAAATAGGCCCAAACCATTTTTTCTTTTATGATTTTCCTTCATTTTTTCCTCTTAAATCGTGATTCCTCTATTCTCTCTCTAAAACTTAACTTTTTCACTTAAATCTCTAAATTTACTCACCTAGAGTGATCTTTTCACCTTACTCCTTTGAGATAAAGTGTAGAGCTTGTCAAGGGCTTCGTTTTGATCAGGGCAAAACGTTGTTTCGTCGCCATCGACTTTTGAGCTTTCTCTTTTCTCTCTCATCTAAGCTTGCAGTAGGGATATTCTACTCTTTAATATGAGCTTTAACTTAGATATTTGTCATTTTGTATAAATGGTGGGATTTGGGGAGATTTTGGTAAAAGTTAAGGTTTGGGTTCTAAACTAAAGGGGGTTTTTCATGTTGATTTACAAAGTAACCTTGGGGGTTTGTGTATGAGATTCTTTATTGTTGAAGTGGTGAGATTTGGACCTATGGGTTGTTATTTTGGAAAAATGGGAAATTTTTCCCTAAGTTGAGTTAAAATAACTATTTATGTAAATAATGAAATTGGTTTGGGAATTATGAAATTGGGGAAAGTGTGATTGAATGGTGTAGTTTGGTTTGATAAATCACATATCTATGGAATTTGATAAATTATCTGTTGATAGATTTATTTATCTGTTTAGATATATCTGTTTTGGGCTATCGGTGGAGGATAGCTATGATTGTTGTAGAAACTGCATGAGAATTAGGATGATTGAAACTAATCAATTGAATTATGTCATTGAATATGATGGTTTGATTAAACCATTGAATATGTGTTTTGATTAGTCATTATATATGACAAAGTGTTTAAATACATTGTATATGTATCTTTGTTTGGGAGGAGATAGGGGATATACTTCATTGTTTGGGAGGAGATAGGGGATGGACTTCATTAATAATTAAGTTGGCCAGAGTGTTCAGGGTGAAAGTTCCAAAATCTTATATATTTATAGGTGCTGGTTCCCTCGGACGTGGTTCCGTAAAATGGCAAGAAATAGAAGTGTTGGATTGATGAATGTAATGAATTGTAAACCATTGAGTTGTAGTCTCATATTAGTTGCTTTGATAATAATGAATTTGGTTAATTGATTTACTCAGAATGGAATAATGGAAATGAATTGAGATATTGGCTATTTATGTTGAATGACCTTGAAAAGAATATGTGTTGGTTAAGAATGTTGCACATTTATCTGATGCTCATATTTTAGTTAATTCTCATATATAGTTTAGTATATCTCTACTGGGCTTTGGCTCACCCTACTTGGGAAACCATTTTCAGGTACAAGTGACATGCCACCTCTAAGGACATAGCTTAGGAGGCTTAGAGGCTAAAGGCTCTACTTTTGTGATTTTATTTTTGTGTTTATATGTCTTCTTTTAAGCCGAGGGCTTTAGTTGTAAAGAGCTTCTGACTCTCTCTTTTGTTGTAACTAAGTGATTACTTGGAAAGATGTAAGCCCTTAGGGCATTTATTTTGTTGTTCTAAACTAGAGTTTCATGCTATGGTTTCAAGATGGATATTTATGAAAGTATAATGCATGTGATATCTTTTGTAATATTAACTCTAATGAATGAAAGTATAACATTTCTATTATGTCTCTAGACCTTATGAATGGTTGAGTTGTATAATATTTTGAGGGCATTACAGGGAAGCTTAACTGTAAGAATGGCATAGTGGGGTTAAATTGTGAGAGAACATGATCAGCAATGATGGGGAGACATTTCGACAGTTAGAAACCCACTTCGACGATTACCATTGAAGAGTATAAATAGAAGAGAAGGCCCAAGAATGAAGGCCCTCAGACTCAGATATAGAAATGTCATGACCCAAACCTGCCCCTATGGATTAAGGTCGTAACCGGCCAGTAATCGAGGGATTACCTACGGCCTCAAACCAAATAGCATATACTCCATCAGAGTTAAGGGGCCAAACGGAAGCAATTTAAAAATTTTGTCCATAGAGCTGTGCTTACATGGCACATTATAACAATTCACATATATTTGTTAATAACTCACATTTAAAAGGAAATTAACCAAAGTTCTACACATACAGGATCATTCAAGTCTAAGTCAGTCAAACCCAAAGTTTATATACAAAAGTGGTCTAACGTTTTCGCCAATATAGCAAAATTTTAACAAAAGAACAAAAGAGGGGAAGACAAGTCTCGTGCGTGAGACATTTGGGCTAACTCTTCAAAACCTTGACTGTTTCTCATATAATTCACTGAGGTTGGTTTTGGACATCACTTGGCTCATCTACATACACATGAATGAGTGTGAGCGAATGCCCAGTGAATAATATCAAATAAAGAAAATACATGAATGAAGTTCGAAATAGATATACATATATCAAACGGCCTTGGGCCCATCTTTAGTTTTATCTAATACATTAGACGGCTTTAAGCCCGAGCATATCAGACGGCCTCTGGGCCATTTCATTCATGCCAACCGGCCTCAAGCCCAATCATTCGCGTCCGACAGCCTTTGGCCCAATTATTCATATCAAATGGCCTTTGGCCCAATCAATTATATCAAACGGCCTTTGGCCCAATCATTCATATCCGACGGCCTTTGGCCCAATCAATTGTATCAAACGGCCTTTGGCCCAATCATTCACATCCGACGGCCTTTGACCTAATCAATCGTATCAAACGGCCTTTGGCCCAATCATACAGCATAACAAATATTTGTCCACAATTCAAATCATCAAGCTTATAAGACTTATATAGAAATAAGCAATAGGAAAAATAACATAATTCAAAATATCTTTACTAAGATATTACTCACAGTGATCTGCCGGTGGATTTGCTCTTGTGCTTGACCCTACACATTACATAACACATACGGGTCACAAATGATTCGATCTGTTCTTAATTCATACATCTCTCTTAGGTTTCTTTCTTATCCTTTTTAACTCATTTGTAATGTTCAATGCATGCCTAAGAGTGCTTAGAAATGAAAGAGAACGGAAAATGAAACATAAATCATCTTTACAAATTTTCTGAAACAGGGCTCCCCGTTTAAGCGTGGATTCTACCGCTCGTGCGGACCCCTTTGGTTTGCAAAAGTACTGGTTGCCTCATATTTGCGCTCGAGCGTGACTTCGGACACTCGAGCTGAAAGCCAAACATGTGACTGGATGCTCGAGCGTGATTCTCCCTGCTCGAGTGGACGTCAATGTTTGCAAAATTGTTGGGAACTAGCATTTTACGCTCGAGCGGCCATTACCCCGCTCGAGCGGACATGTCGGATTCTGGAATTTCCAGCAAGTTGCTTAAAGCTCAAACTTGCATTCAAACTAATGTAACTTGCATATTATGACTCATACTTCACATGCGCATCTTCTATCATGATACAAATGCTAAATTACAACATTATGAAGTTTAATTCTCCATGAATCAATTGCATACACAAACAATTCTTGCCAAATTCATCTTCAATACTTCAATTCAAGCTACCAAACCTCTATGATTTGTGCTTGCATGTGGAACATAACTCCCATTCTTAACTTAAATGATGTAAATGATGATCAAAGGTATGAATTGCCATCAAAATTCTACATGGATCATATGTTTCATGTCCAATTACACAAATTTATAGCAATCTTTACATGCATGTGCATTTTAACTTTAAACTCACCCAATTCAACACAATTCATATTCTTGACTACAATATAACATGAATTCACAATATTACAAACTTAAACCCATGAATTCATGCTCAAATGCTTACCTAGAGGCTCAAATCTTCACAATTCTAGCTAGCTTTTGAGCTTAGCCTTTCAAATTCCCGAGCTCTTAGTTCAATCTCCAATTTGAGCTCCCTCTCTCTTTACGATCGGCTCATTCTCTTTCTTTAGAGTGAAATCTCAGCCAAAATGAATTCAAGAGAGGGAATTGAGTGTAATAAGGCCCTTTATATAAGCTTTCCTAATCAAATTTGATTAGGCCAAATAATGGAGCTTAAATTAATCGTTCTGAATCTAATTATTTTGATCTGAATAAGTTTTCAATTAAATTTCACCATAGACTCTAAAAATTATGCTAATCACAATGGCGTACTCAATTTCAGTTTCTATAGCCGATAAGGCCTTCAATTTCTAGTTCATAACAGTCAGTTGAACATATTTTCCTACGGTGAACAGATAGAAATTCAAAACCACATATAATCATATAAATGACACTAAAAATCATATTAAACACATAATCACAATCACAACTAAGATTAATTAGCATAATACAGAACATGGTTATCACAAAAAAAGCAGTTTATTTACTTCGTTTTTCCTTTCCAGTTTTACATTTCCAGTTCTTTACATTTCCAGCACTTCAATTCATGTACTGCACTTTATTTCCTATGAGTAGTTTCCAATAGTTGTTGCTGTAAACCTTTTGCAAGGCTGGGTCACTTCATTGTAAGTTCTTATTTACTCAATGAAATTCAGTTTTTGAACTAATTTGTATCTGTGATCATTTATAATTTTCTCCTAAAAAGCCACTAATAAAAGTCCTCTTCATTGAGGTTGAAAGAATTGCAACACAATCATCTGATAATTGGTTGGCAATTAAAATTTTGTAAGAATTCATCGATCTTTGTTGGCACGCTTTAAATTATGTAATTAACCATTGAAAGCCAAAAATGCCAACAGTAAGGGTTCCAGACTTGTTTGTAGAGGCGCTGCGCCGTTTATATAGTTTGTGCGCGCACCTCTCTGTCCGTCCTTCCTTAGACGCATGGATATGCTCATATCTTGTCTTCTTTCACGTGTAAGTGCAAATACAGCCAAACACTAAATTGCAAAACTGCCTAACAGTATTGACTTGTGCGGATAACAAAATCTCTTTCTTGCGCTTTGATTGGGCCACATGACAATTCCTGCCGAGCTGAAAATAGCCTGGTCTGTACTAGCCCCAATCTTGATTATCTTCAATGACCAAGCTCATGACCAGCTCAATTGCCCACACTTAACTCATTCAAGCTTCACTTATCTGTCAAGGTGTTCGCCACTTGACCTCGGCATGACCATGAACTAGCTTGGCTCAAGTTACGAGCCCAACAACCAACCCGGTCCATCTTCTAGACCTCGGGCTAGCATAATTGCATAATCTAGGACCTCAGTTAGTCACGCACTTTTACTTCGACTGTGCTAGTACCTCTGTCCAGAGCATGCAACCTTATTTCGCCTGAGCTAAGACCTCGGCCCATGCCTAAAATTCGCCCGATCGAGGCCTAACTTTGCTTAGCCCACCAAGTCGGAATAAATTCCCCTCTCAGTTGCCCTTTAATTTCATCTGCGCCTGCGTGACTGGATTACCTTCTCTGGTCGAGGTAATTTCCTTGCTCGGTTGCAAATCTTGCTTGGTTCTTATCACTTGCGTTATTTGCGTGACTGCCAGTACATTTTTGGCCGAGTTAGGCTTCCCCACCCAGTTGCTCACTTTGCTTGGTTGCTGGTCCATAGTTCACTCACGCAACTAGGACTGCATTATGTGACTGAACTAAAATATTAGCTCAATTTTCCTTCTTGGTTAACTGAACCTCTGCTCTTACGGTACTTCTCATGATTGAAACGTCTCATCATGGACACATGTCGTTCGTCCATTGGCCCTGTATTGCTAACCTAGTTGTCCAACACCGTCCTTCCAAATTCAAATCGTGCTGCCTTGTCTCATTCCATTCCTATAGCCATCATACCTAACCCTTCATTTTCACTATTCATCGTCTTCTCCATACTTTCGTCGATTTATTCCCAAAAACTAGGGCTACTATCTCCGATCTCTTTCTTCCCAAAAAGCTTTCTTCTTGCGTATTCAGCCTTTTCAGAGCTATCAGGGTATTTTCCACCATTGGATCGTCTATCAAAGCTCTAACTCGTAAGTTGTCGTTACCCCTCACTCTTCTTCATTGTTCTTCGAGTTCTTCGCCTTTTTGAGTTCCAACCACCATTTCTTTGCTTTCAATATGATAATTATGGTTGAACACTGTTGAAAACTTGATTAGGCTAGGGTGTTGCCCCATTTTTGGTGCCAGAAGTTTCGAACATTGTTCATTAACTCCTAAGATGAACAGGTGTCGATCTGGGCCTGACTGGGCTACAAACCCCAATTTGATCCAAAATCATGATTTGACTGAGCAAGTTTCTTATCTATGAAACTTAGGAGAAAGCGAGCTACTGGACTGCATAACAGGTAGCGCGATTGAGCTAACTTTTGGCTTGCTTGCGTGACCGGGCTAAATTACGCCAAACCTTGGGACCGTGCTATTAAAACACACAAGGTTGTACGACCGAGCTAAGATTTGGCTTGCCTGTATGGCCGAGCTATTAAAACCCACAAAGGTTGTGTGATTGAGCTAAAATCTGGCTTTCTTGTGCGACCGAGCTGTGATTTGGGTAACAACAAATAATCGAGCTATTAAAACACACAAAGGTTGTGCGACTGAGCTAAGATATGGCTTGCTTGCACGGCCGAGCTATTAAAACCCACAAAGGTTGTGCGATCGAGCTAAAATCTGGCTTTCTTGATTTTTAAATGTAGAATCCTAGGAGACCAGGCACATCAACCTAAGGGCTCTCAAAGGCAGAGCGGCCACCGTGCACAACTTTGCTAACTCAATTCTGTAGAGCAAACTAAACCGGTCTCTTAAGGTGCGTTATCGCTTCCTTGTACACACGCCGGGTGGACTGGCTGCGTTTCAAGAGTAGTATGGCGTTCCAGCTGACGTACATTTAGAGCTCGGTAAGGTGGACATCCTTCCATAGGGCAGATTGGATTCTTGCCCCTTTACCGTGCTGTCAATAGTCGAGGGAGGTCTCCGCTTCCCGGTGCAGTCATTAATTTGTGAGTTCCTAAGAAGGATCGGGCTAGCACCGACTCAAGTTTCAACGAACACTTACAGAATAATAAACGGAGTCACCGAGCTAAACCACTGGCTTGGTTTAAATCCAGGACTGGCCAAGATTTTGCGCTAATACACGCTAGTTCGCATGGTCGACGAATTTAATTATTACTTAAAAATAAGGCTAGACAGAGAACGATTAGTAACTGGCATGCTAGACATCGACATGCATGATGATGATTTCTTCTAGGTGTTTGGCAATTACGAGACAGTTGACGTACCCAGTTGGTACATCAGCAAGAACTTTGGTTCATCCTATAAGCAGTGCTCCTTGACCGGTCAACTTATTTACCTTTGTTATTCTGTGCTAACTACTTTCTTTTTACAGCTATTAAAGAACTGCAAGAAAATTATTCCAACCCAAACGAGACTGCGATCAGAACCGTGTTGAGGTACAAACACCGAGATTGTCACGATCTTCTCAGTTACGTGCCAAGCTACCAGTACTCAGCTAAATGTAAAAGCAAGGTTATAGATTTCCTGCAAGAGCCTTCTCCTCCACTTGACCCAACACTCCCAGATGTTCCTTTCATCCGCCTAATCGAGGAAGAAGAGATGGAAAAAAGAAGCTGGATCAAGAATCTCATCACCACTACTTTTGCCGAGCTGCTGAACAACCCACCACCTATACCAATTGCCGTTCAAAGTTCAGGGACTGTGATTATATTGGCTTCAACAGTTGCTCCTCCAAATGTTGAGCCGCGCCGGGCTGGCAAGAGGCCACGCACAATGGACCCTTCAACCAAGCTCGTTGCGGAGTTGAGCACCGAGTAAGATGTTGAGGCTGAGCCCACACCTCTCTGGGAGCTGAAACTAAAACACCGAAGAAAATACATCCCTGTAACAGTATCCATCATTGAAGACAAAGAGAAGCTTCTTGCCTTCGATTTGACAAAATCACTTTTGTTACAGGAGGACAGAGCTGGTAAAGACCACGTGCCGGATACACGGATGGTCAGTCGGCAGTGAAGTCGATGACAAGGGTAAGCCTCAAAATTTCGCCAAGTCCTTGCTCTGTTTGAGTTTTTCTCGAACTAACTTTTCTCTGATTTCTTGCAAGCTATTCAAAAAACCCATCTTGTCATGTACTGTGTCTCTAGTTACGACAGAAAGTGACCGACCTCAATGTTGCTGGCAAGAACATCTCGACCAAGTTGAGGCAAGCTAAGGCTTCGCTTGAGATTGTGAACACCGACAATGTGAAGCTCCTTAGCCAGTTCAGTAGAGTCGAGCAAGAGAGAGATGCCTTGCGGGCCGAGCTGGATGAGGTGAAGAAGGCAAAAGATAAAGCTGCGGACAAGGTTGAAAATCGCAGTTTCGAGGCTGATGAGAGTTACACAAAGCAAGTTGAAGCCACCAAGGACATCTTTTTCTAATCCGGTTGGAAGGTAACTTGTGAGAAGCTCGGCCAAGGACCTGAAACCAAGGTGTTCACCTTTCCTCCTCCCGTCTTCCTGCTAGACTACATGGTGTCTTACGCCAATGTTTTCTTCAACTCCTTACAAGACGATGAGGCCGAGGAAGAGGCCGATGAGGTGGTTGGTCAAAATGGGGCCGACCAATAAGAGTGCGGTGATGAAGAAAGGACCACCGTGGTAAATCTAGAGGACACTGCGACTAGAGCTGGAGATGAATTTGCTGGTCTCTCTCATTTAGTGTAGCTTTTGATTATATTTTCTTTGTTTTTTCATTTGGA
This sequence comes from Camellia lanceoleosa, assembly GCA_025200525.1. Classification (NCBI taxonomy): domain Eukaryota; kingdom Viridiplantae; phylum Streptophyta; class Magnoliopsida; order Ericales; family Theaceae; genus Camellia; species Camellia lanceoleosa. The sequence continues at coordinate 123,938,414 of CM045759.1, read as the reverse complement.
CTTTTTATAACCAGGCTATTTGCCCTAACCGATGTACTGGATTTTTTAATGAATGAAAATTGCACAACTTTGGAAACTGGCAACTTTGTAATGTGTTTTTCTGTTTTTCAACCGTGCAACATTATTGAACAAAACATCAACTCCTTTAGCTAGGCAATATTATCTCAGTCACAAAGATTAAGGCCAAGTTTGGCATCTTTAAAATAATCCAAAAAGTCAAAAAGTCACTATCCTATTTAAGTCACATCATCTTATTTAAGTCACATCACCTCTCTAACACATCACTTCAAACCCAACCCAAATCCAACCCATATTTCATAAAAAGTCAAAAAGTGCACTTATTTAGTCTTCCCAAACTTGGCCTAAAGAAAGTATCAACTCCTTTTAGGCCAGCAAAAATCATCTCGGCTATAAGTTTGGAGTTGAACAAAACATCAACTCCTTTTAGTCGGGCAAGATCATCTCGATAATAGAGATGGAGTTGAACAAAACATCAATCCCATTTTAGCCGAGCAAAATTCATCTTGGCTATAAGGATGGAGTTGAACAAAACATCAACTCCTTCTAGCCGGGCAAAATCATCTCGGCTAGAAGATTGGAGTTAAACAATTCATCAACTCCTTTAGCTGGGTAGAACCATCTCGGCTAGAAAGTTGGACAATTCACTAACTCCTTTAGCTGGGCAAAAATCATCTCGTCTAGAAGATTGGAGTTGAACAATTCATCAACTCCTTCAGCCGGGTAGAACCATATCGGATGGAAGGTTAGACAATTCAGTAACCCCTTTAGACGGGCAGAAATCATCTCAGCTAAAGGTTGAAGTAAGTTGCCCCTTGTCTAAGGCAAATCCATCAAGAAAATGAAAAGCAATACAACAATTTTCCAAGCAAAGTGACTTTCATTCTCATTGCGTATAGATTTCATAGATTTCGAGCAAATTTAAAAAATTATATCACAAAATCGGGGGGTGAAATTTTAAACTAGAAATAATAGAACTTTAAATTTTCCGTGTTCCATGGTTGTGGTATAGTTTGGCCGTTGAGATCTTCAAGGTGGTATGCCCCTTTGCCAGCTAGGCCGGTTGTCTTGTAAGGCTTTTTCCAGTTTGCCCTTAGCTTTCCTTCGCCTGGCACTAGAGTGTTGCTCATCACCTTCCACAAAACCCAATCCCCAACCTTGAATTTTCTAGGGTGAACTGTTTTGTTATACTTCTTGAGCCGTTCTTGTTGGTATGCCGCGATGTGGATCAGTGGCTTCTCTCTGCGTTCTTTTGCAAGGTCCAACTCTAGGGCGATGGGTTCTACGTTTAAATCCGGCTCGAAATTTTCACTCCAGATAATGGGCATGCCGATCTCTAGTGGGATGACCACCTCCATGCTATATACCAAGGCAAAAGGTATCTCATTTGTTGAGTGTCTTGGCGTTGTTCAGCAAGCCTAGAGGACATTCGGAAGTTCTTCGGTCCATTTTCCTTTGGCTTTCTCTAGTCTTTTCTTTAACCCATCTAGAATGTTCTTGTTTAACGATTTGGCTTGGCCATTTGACTGAGGATAAGCTGGTGTTGAGTTGTAGAATTCTATCTTTAGTTCCTCACAGAATCCTCTGAACAACTTTCCATCAAATTGGGTGCCCTTATCTGAAATCAACGCTTTGGGGACTCTGAATCGTGTTACTACATTCTACCAGACAAATTTCTTCACATATTTTTCTTTGATCGTCGACAAAGGTTTAGCTTCAACCCATTTGGTGAAGTGATCTATTGCGACTATAAAAAACTTTCTGTTGCCTAGGGCGGTTGGAAGTGGTCCCACTATATCTAGCCCCCACATTGCAAACATCCAAGGACTTGTGAGAGGAAGAAGTTCTCTAGCTGGTTGATGAATTTGATGAGCGAACTTTTGGCACTTCTTGCATTTTCTCACATACTTCTGTGCGTCGGCTTGCATGCATGGCCACCAATATCCTTGTGAGATAGCGCGGTAGGCTAGAGATCTTTTGCCGATATGACTGCCACATATCCCTTCGTGGATCTAAAAAAGAAAAGCATTGACTCTGCTTGGATGGATGCACTTCATGTATGGATCAGTGAAGGATTTCTTATATAGGGCACCTGATGGGGAGAGCCAAAACCACTCAAACTTCACTTGAATTTTGTTTATTTCTTTCTTGTTAGTTGGCAAAGTTCTTTCTTTTAGGAAAAAGATGATGGGGTCCATCCAAGAAGGACCTAGCTCAGTGCAGAGAACCTTTGCCTTCTCTGATTCTTTGATGCTTGGTCTTGGAAGAAATTCAATCAGTTGAAGGCAAGGTGTTGTCTTGTTGGCCATGGAAACCAAAACCGACCAACTTATTTGCTCGGCTATTCCCTTCTCGGCCGATTTGTTCAACTCTTATGGCTTGAAATTTCTTGAGTTGCTCTCTCACTAGAGTCTGGTATTTGGCCATTTTGTCATCCTTAGCTTTGTATTCTTCGGATACTTGGTTGACAATGAGTGGGGAGTCGTTGTAAACCATCAGCTCGGATGCTTTTATTTGGAGTGCACTTTTTAGATCGGCTAGTAGTGCTTTGTAATCCGCTTCATTGTTTGATGCATGGAACCCAAGTGTGATGGAATGTTCGATGGCGAATCTGTCAGATGAGATCAAAACTACGCTTAACCCGACACCATGTCTGTTTGAAGCGCCATTGAGGAAAAGTTTTCATATTTCGCCAATAAAAAGCTTCCAACATTCAGTGGGGTTTTGAGATTTTTGAAGGATCAAGTGTTCCGTGCCTGGGTTGCTCGGTTGCTCAACTATCTCCACTTCAAGCGTGTTGTTGTTAATTGTATCTTGTATTGCTTCTTCCCCCTCTTGCGATGCGATGTTGGGCTTAATAGAGTGTCTGGTTGTCTCGGAACCCACCAATGCATTGCTAGGTTGTAGTTGTCCTTCAAGTGATTGACTTATGGCCTGGCCCGCAATTTCTGTGTCACCTTTGATGTTTGTCCCGTTAAGAGGGTTGAGGTAGACTAGAGTGGGAGTTGGCTGTGCTATTTCCACGGTGCCTACCTCTATTTGCTCGGTTGCGTTATAAGTTCCATCGGACAAACCGGGTGAGTTCCTGGTGAAAATTTTACAACGAAGTCAATCGATGCTTGTGCTTTGATGGCGGTTCCAGGTTGAAACCTAATGTCAAACTGCCCCAATTTGATTACCCACTTCAAGATTCGATCGGAGAAGTCTGCCCTTTCAAACAAGTCTTTTAATGGAAATTCTATTAGCACAACGATCTTGTGCGCATGAAAATAATGTGCCAACTTTCTAGAGGCCATCATTAGTATCGAGGCAAGTTTCTCGAGCGGCAAGTACCTTGATTCTGCAGGGAGTAAGGTTTTGCTCACATAGTAGATCAGTAGATGCTGTATGCCTTCTACTCTAATAAGCACGGCACTGATGGCATGCTGGGAAACAACAGGATAAAGGTAGAGTTCTTTACCTTGCTTTGGTGTGACAAGGAGTGGAGCAGAGGACAGGTATGTCTTTAGCTCGGCTAATGCTCTGTCACATTTTCATCCCACGAGAACTTTAACTTTAAAGCTTGGAAGAAAAGGCGGCAACGATTTGATGACCGGCTAATAAATTTATTAAACACGGCTGCCATTCCAACAAGATGTTGGACGTCCTTTGTTGAGTTTGGCCGCTTCAGCTGTTGTATGGCCTTGATTTGTGATGGTCTGCCTTAATTCCTTTGTTGGTGACCAATAAACCCAAGAACATTCTAGACCCTACTCTAAAGACACACTTTGCCGTATTGAGAAGCAACTTGGGTCGTTCAGAATGGTAAACATTTCGGCTAGATCAGTTAGGTGATCAGCCTCACATTTTCTTTTGACGACCATGTCGTCGATGTATGCTTCCATTGTCCGGCCTAATAAGGGGGCGAACATTTTTGGTTATCATTTGGTGGAATGTGGCGCCAAAATTCTTTAATCTGGACAACATAACCCTATAGCAGAACAACCCCCTTGGGGTCATGAAAGAAGTAACTTCTCGGTCTGGCTCATGCATGGCAATTTGGTGGTAGCCACGATAGGCGTCCAGGAAACTCAGCCTATTGTGCCCAACCGTGAGGTCTACTAGTTGGCTGATTTGAGGCAAGGAAAAGCTGTCTTTAGGGCAAGCTCGGTTGACCGTCTTATAGTCAACACAAACTCGCCATTTTCTATTCTTCTTTGGCACGATGACAGTGTTAGAGATCCACCAAGGGTAATGCACTTCTTGGATTGTTTTAGTTTCCAACAAATTCTTTACTTCTTTAGCCACCACCTTGGCATGATGAAGCACCGATCTCCGTGTTCTTTGAATGACTGGCTGGGCATTAGGGAAAACATTGAGTTGGTGGCAAATGAAGTTTGGATCGATGCTATGCATGTCGTAAGGTGTCCATGCAAACACTTCAATTTTTGCTACCAAGAAATTTATTATTTTTAGTCGTTCTTGGGCGGTCAGGGTTGATCCGAGCAAAAAGAACTTCTCCGGATCATTCTCATTGATCCTTACCTCCACTAAGTCCTCGACAACCTTTTCTTCGCTTCTCTTACCCACATCGTCTAGGACATTTTGATCTTCTAGTTCTTCAATCATCTGTACGAAGCATTTGGCAGTTCGGCTATCATTCATGGCCATGAAACATTGCTTGGCCATGACTTGATCGCCCCATACTTCTTCTATCATCCCAGTAGTAGAGGGGAACCTCATCACTTGGTGGTAAGTTGACGCCACCGCTTGCATGGCGTGAATCCATTCTCTACCCAAGATCAAGTTATAAATAGAAGGCACTTTCAATACCCAAAATTCCACTTGCTTGACAATCATGCCCGTCTTGACTAGTAGAATGATCTTTCCAACCGGCCATTTTGGTTGTGAATTGAAGCCGACCAATGGCGAGGTTGCTGGGGCCAAATCTTTGTTGTCCAACTTGAGTTGCTTGAACACGTCATGACACATTATTTTAATTGAGCTGTATTGGTTGATTAAAATGTGTTTAATGTCAAAGTCCTTCACGCGGAGCGTGACCACCAGCGCATCCTTGTGGGGGGTTTGAATTCACTCTAGATCCCTACTTGAAAAGCCAAGGACATTTGTTGCTTTGGTCTTGCCCTTTTTCACGGCCGGCTGGATAGACTGGACTTCCCTCATATGCTCCACTTTCTTGATCATCCCCTAGAGCTCGCATACGTGCGCCGACTTTATGATCCCATGGATTACATTGATTATGCCTTGGGGGGGTGCATTCAAGGCGGCCAAGCCGTTTGGCTCGGTTTGAGCTTGGGGCGCAGCCTTGGTGCCTCCATCAACGTAACGATCTAGGTGATCGGCTACCAGTAACTTCTCTAAGTGCTGCTTCAAAGGTATACAATCTTCTGTGCGGTGCCCACGCTCATCATGGAAGGTGTAACAATACCTCGGATTGAAACCTCTTTGTGCATCGCCCAACTTAGCCAGCCACCGGACGTACGCCTCATTACAGATGTCGCTAAGTATGCAGCAGATGGGGATTTTAAAAACCGTGGTGATATCTGTTTAGGCATTCAACTTTCTCTTTGCATGTTCTACGGTATTGCGGGGGTAGTTTGCTCGGTCGTTGTTATGACCTTTACCTTGATTATTGCGGTTAGCACCGTGGTCTTGTTCTCTTTCGCAGTTGTTTGGACGGTTTGCCTCTTGTCCAATCGCATGAACCTTTCTGGCCACTCTTTTGTTCCATTGGATTCATCTTTGTGGTAGCCGTGGTCGCATCATCCTCAGCTCAAATGTGCTCATTGATTCACTGCATCAGCAGTTCTATGGTCGTCGATTGACTCATGGTGAGCGAGTCTCTTACTATATGTCCAACTAGGAGACCGTGCTTGTATTGAGTGATTGCTAGGTTCATCGGGCAATCAAGAATCTCGTTGAATGTTTCCCAATACTTGGCATTGTAAGCCTTGAGTGAGTCGCCCGATTCCATCTTAATGCCCAAAAGGTGGTCAACTTCTTTAGGTGTTTTGCTGTTGGTCTTGAAGCGAGTCACGAACGCCTTCGCCAATTGTAGCCACCTCTCGATTCTTGCCTCCAGCTACCTTTCAAACCATTTTAGGCCCAACTCACCCAAACTGGATGGGAAAATAAGGCACATAAGTGCATCATTGCGCCGGTGGCCAGCCATCACCTGCTGGAAATGACTCATGTGCATGTATGGATCGATTTTTCCATCATAGAGCGTAAACTTGGGTTAGTGGAAGCCAACAGAGAGTGGTGTGTTCTCTATCTCTATGGAAAAGGAAGTGGCGCTCAGCCTTGCCAACTTCCTGTCTGGTGGCATGTACACTGGCTGGCGTGGGGCAAGCATTACAACCTCTTGACTGATGCGCTCCTCAAGGGCTAGCTGTTGCAGCATCAGCACTCTCTGCGCCTCCCGCTGGTACGCTCATTTCTCTAATACACCTCACAGATCTCCAGGCCGATCAGAGTATGAGTATCTTGACGTTGTTAACAATCGTGAAAGGTGGTAGCTGTTGTCCTAAGTGCGAGACACCCCTGCAGGTGTGACGGAGTCGTCAACTCCAAAGTTCCTTGTAATGGAGAGTGAGAGAGGTTGTTGTCTGCTCTGACTGGCGGAGGGATGGAATCAAGTGTGCTTCTCGTGGTTTCCTACTCCAGCAACGCCCTTTCCTTTCAATTGGCGTTTCATAGCCGCCATCTCCGTCGCCATCTTCTTGATGATGGCATCTTGGTCTCTCAGCTTGCTTTCCAGGTGCTGAGTGTGCATTTTTTGCTGTCGACGGTGTTATTCTGGGCTCAACGACCACCTAGAACTTCTTGCGCGTTTGTCTCACGCGTCTCTATAAGGCCTCTACGCGGTCTCTAGTCCAGCCATCAATGGTATAGCAGGAAAATCATCTCGACACTGAACTGACTTAGGAGTAATGCTGTAGACGACGGACTTTGGAACATCATCGTTGGTTGCCATGGAAGGTGATCAAAAAAGCTCGAAAAACAAGGTTTTGTTTGTCAAAGATTCCCATAAACGGTGCCAATTGTGCGGGGAGCAAATATTTGTCACTCTACCTACTCCTTGTGTCCAAGCTTCACTTCACTCCGAATAACTTGATAACGCAATGATAGTGAGCTACCTGGCGGGTGGTGGCCGAAACACCCTTCCGACGATCAAGTTAGCACAGTTTTTGAGAGAGAAGACAAAAGAGAGAGAGCTCTGATAACCAGAAGATCTTAGTGTGTAAGGGTTCCAGATCTGTGCATGGAGGTGTTGCGCCGTTTATATAGTTCGTGCGCACACCTCTTTGTCCATCCTTCCTTGGATGCGTGGATATGCTCCTCTCTTGTCTTCTTCCACGTGTAAGTGCAAATACTGCCAAACACTATATGGCAAAATTTCTTAACGGTATTAACTTGTGCGGATGGTGGAATCTCTTTCCTGCACTTTGATTGGGCTACATGGCAATTCCTACCGAGCTGAAAACAACCCGGTTTGCACTAGACCCAATCTTGATTATCTTCAATGACCGAGCTCATGGACCAGCTCGATTGCCCACACTTAACTTATTCAAGCTTTACTTATCTGTCAAGGTGTTCACCGCTTGACCTCAGCATGACCATGGACTAGCTCAACTCAAGTCACGAGTCCAACAACCCCAGTCCATCTTCTAGACCTCGAGCTAGCATAATTGCGTGATCTAGGACCTCAGTTAGTCATGCACTTTTACTTCGACCGTGCTAGTACCTCGGTCCAGAGCGTGCGGCCTCATTTCGCCTGAACTAAGACCTCAGCCCAGGCCCAAAACTCGCTCGGTCGAGGCCTAACTTTGCTTGGCTCACCAAGCCAAAATAAATTCCCCTCTCAAATATATATATGCACATTCAATTTTGATCATATACTGACTAATTTAATTTATATTTGGTTTGTTAAAAATTTATTCGAGAATGACTCGTTATTTAAATAAGTCAAATTTAAATCCATTTAAAAAATTTCAAGTTAAAGTCAAATAACTTATTATTCTGCTACACTAACATGTATACACTAAAAAATCAAGCTAATCGAATTTAACTTGTTAAAAGATCGTTTGAGAATCGCTCATACTCGACTCATTTGTTGTTCTAATGTGATAAACATGTAGAGAACTGCTCATACTCGACTTATTTGTTGTCCTAATGCAATAAACATGTGGCGAACAAGATGGGCCAAAGTAGTAGGAGGTAGCAATGTAAATAGCAATTACTTCGGTTTTAACTAATAAGTTGTGAATTTTCCTTTCATTATATGAAATTAGTTGGCTTTTTTATTAAAAAATGAAGTTAAAAAAACTAAAGTATTTGGATTTTTATGAAAAAATGTAGCCAAAAACAAAAAATAAAAGTACAGAGAATTGGAAAAAATCTTCGATTTTTTTTTATATAATTTTTTGACTTTTGCTTTTTTTTTAGAGCATCTCCAATGGTGTGCCATTGGAGCTGCTATTGCCAAATTATGGTAGCAGTTGATAGAAAGGCAGCTCCAATGGTAAGTTTTAGCAGCTCTTATCTTTGAAAAATGCCAAAGTTTGTGTCAAATAAGGCACCAGCTTTGGCAGCTGCCAAGTCAGCTTCAACCAACCGTTCCCTCACTCCTTCCATTTCTCATTATCCTTTCCAAACAAAGAAGCAATTTTCACCCAATTTCACCCCAAATTAAATAATTTCAAACAGAAGAAAGATAGCAAAATTTCAATTTCACCAATTTCAAGCAAAAAAAATTAAAATAAAAATTAGAAAATAAACAAAGTGAGTAAAAAAAAAATACCTAACAGAAATTTTTGGGGGGGGGGAAAGAATTCGCCATTCCAGTTCAGATAACAGAAATAGTTGTAGACAGAAGGTGTTTACTTTCACGGTTTCATGGCCTCTGTGTACCTGTTTTCATGGCCTCTGTGTAACTGTTTTCACAGTTTCATGATCAGATCCTCCTCGTCCGTGGTTGGAAAGAGAAGCATCCGTAGTAGGGATGGAAGGCTTCGACAGGTGGTCTTCTATGTCCATGGAAGATGAAGGAGGTGGATTTGTGAGATTTGGAGACATGGATGATGAATGAGGTGGGTTTGTCAGATTGGACGTGGGTTTGTGAGATTTGGAGACATGGATGATGAAAGAGGTGGGTTTGTGAGATTTGGAGACATGGATGATCGATTGAGGTGGATTTGTGAGATTTTGAGACATGGATGTTCGATTGAGGTGGGTTTGTGAGATTTGGAGACATGAATGATCGATTTAGAGGGTGATTGGCAGATGGCAGGGCTGTAAGAGTAAGACAGCTGCAAATATCTGGGTTCTAGGAGGGAGAGAGAGAGAGAGAGAGGGAGAGAGAGAGAGATGAGTGAGATCAAGAGAGGGGTAGGGGGTAGATAAAGACGGAGAACAGAGAGAGAAGTGTCTATCTTGCAAGGGAAGAACCAATCAATATGAAGAGAGAAGAGATACAGAGAGAAAAGAAAGTCAGAGAGTATGTAGAGAAGAGAGAGGAAGATGATTATAGAGAGACAGAGAGATGAAGATGATTCTAGATAATAAATATCTCAGCCGTTGGAAATGAGAGATAGAGATCTCAGCCGTTGGAAATAAGAGATAGAGTGTCTTGGAATGTGTAACATAAGCCCAACGGCTTTATTTGAATCGGAAAGTAAAAAAATGAGCACACAATTTTTAAATAGCTATAATTAAACGACTATTTTTCTTTAAATTTGAGTAGTATAAATACACATACCTTATTTTACCAATTTGAGTTCACAGCAACAATTTTTCTTTGAATTATATTTTTCTCTTCTATTTTTCACACAATCAGTATGGAAAGTTCATTAAAAACAAAGAGAGGAAAATCATTTACTACTCAAGAAGATGTGTCAATTTGTAGAGTTTGGTGTCACATTACTAAACACCCAATTGTTGGAAATTCGCAATCGCATGCTCATTTTTGGGAAGAATTTTTGAAAATTATTGCTCGCTGCAGAATGATCAGTCAAGGACACAAGTGTCTATCTCATCTCGACGGGGTTTAATCATGAAATGTTGCAACAAATTTCGTGGGTGTCTAGCGCAAGTCAAAAATCTGCATCCAAGTGGGGCGTTACAAGCTGATATAGTAAGATTTTATTTTCATTTATTATGTTAGTTTTTATTTTGTCTTATATAAAAATTAACTAATTAATTAATTTAATGTTTTATTGCCATATAGACGCTTCAAGCAAAACTATTATACCATCAAGATGAAAACAAACATTTTACTTTTGAACATTGTTGGCCAATCTTGCAAAACAATATTATGTGGCAAGATATAACTCCTACGAACACAATGAAGTCAATGATACATACACCGTTTTTCCCTGATTCAACCCTTGATTCCCCTATGGATAACCATATTTCTCTTGAAGATGACACCAGTCCAAGTATTGGTAATAATCCAATTATTGGTGAGGGCAGTGTCACTGCAAAGGGTAAAAGGCCTATGGGTAGGAAAGCTGCAAAAGAATTATTTCGGAGAAATCAAGTCGTTGAAGCTGAAGTCCAAAAAATGAGTATACAATTGGAGACATTTAACCAACACTTTGCTGAGAAGGAAAAGAAAAAAGATGAAAGAGAAGAAAAAAGGATTCAAGCACTGCAGGAGTTGAAAGAACTTTAGATTAGAAAACAAGAATATGAGATAATGACTACGGGCATTTCTCATTTAGACCCTCAGGCGAAAGTGTATTACACAATGCGAAAAAATGAGATTTTCGCCAAGTGGTCCTCAAATGTCAGCAGCCCAAATTACTATTTCCCCATGCCTCCTGATGAATAATTATGGGATAATGTATTTTTTTGCAATGTCACTTACTTTTTAATATAATGTTAGTTTTTATTTGCAATGTCATTTTTTTATTTTGTAATGAAATTTCATTTTATTTTTATTTTTTATATTTTTTTGAGTATTTTCTACAATGGATAGTTGTTGGTAGATGGTTGTTGGTGAATGAATGTTGGGTGAATGATGGATAATTGTTGGTGGGTAATTAGTGATTGTTTATTTTTTATATGTAGTTAAAATTTTTTATTAAATATGTACTGATATGTTTTTTGGTGAGGTGAATTATACTTAATTTTTTTTTTCCAATTTTTCAATTTTTTTCATTTTTTATATTTGCCTAGTTGGGAATAATATAAATATATAATTTTTTTACAAACAGTTAAAAAAAGGTCACAAAAGACAAAAAATAAACAAAAATAAAATCACAAAAAAACTTATATCCAAACAACACCTACAAATTTGGAGGGAAAGTTGGTTAAGATTTGCCAAAATAACAAATGATCATTGGAGTATTATTCATTGTCAAATTATAGCAATAGCAATGGTAATATAACAATAACCATTGGAGATGCTCCTAGTATTTTTTTCATAGCTAAATTAGTTTATTGCCAAACAAACCCCTACGTTTATGATTTTATATTTTGGCAACTAGGAAAAAGCCTCACTTATTGGTTTTTTAAGTCATATCATTTTTCTAATATTTTGCACGTTTTTAAAAAATAAAAATAAAAAATTTACTTTTTTCCTAATTGCCAAAATAGGCATTTATCTATACTAATATATATAAAGTAAAAACTGAAATTGGGGCTGACTATCAAAAAATTTTCATTTTCTAAAATGCCCCAACTAATATATTGCTCTAAACTTATTCTTTTAGATCCAACCGCTTCTTAAATGTAACTACTACAAATTTATAAGGGTAAACCATACCTGTGTTCTTTATATTTTAATTCTTGCTTTATTTTGGTTTTTAAACTTTTAATTAGTTTAATTTTGATCATGAATTTTAAATTTTGTGTCAATTTGATCCAATTAATAACATCTTTTTTTTTTTAAAAAAGAAAATCATCACTAAATGAGCTGAGACTAATTCACTAAGATTAATAAATATATAATTTTGCCCTTAACATATGACACGTGAAACTTATGTGTGTATTTTTCATAAAAAAATGCTTGGCTAGATTAAGATAAAATCATAAATTCAGGATCAAAATTGAGCCAATTAAAATTATAGGAATTAAAACGACAAAATGAGGAAAGTACATGAACAATTTATAATTGTCAAATACAATTACCCAATTAAAATTATAGAGACAAATTTCAAGGAGTGTATTTATAATTTACCTGAAAAAATATATGTAAAGATTGATTGCTGGTATACCTTCACAATAGATACATGCACTCTGTCTTCCATTACTTTATGGATAAATTACAAATACACCCTCTGAAATTTATTTAAATTATAAATTATCTCTTGTAATTCTAAAAATTACATTATGTCTCCTAAGGTTTTTAATTTCATAACAAATAGGTCATTTTATTAATAAATCATCAAGTTAATTAACAGTTTTTAATGATGCTAAAATTTTATTTCAATTAATAATTCAGATAATTTTATTATTATATAGTTGAATAGTTAGAAATTTCACTTTTCAATTAATTCTGTAAAATAAAAAATTCTGATAGGAAAGTATTTGTAATTTTCCAAACTACAAAAAATAATTCGTATTTTAAGCAAATTTCAAAAGTGTATTTATAATTTACCCAATTTTAGAATTCTTTGCTATGACAAAAAATGTAAAGATTCATTGTTGAAGCAATTCATTGTATACAATTTTTTGAATACATATAGATTCACTTTACCTTTCAAGACCTTCTAGACTTCTTTACTGATTAGTGGTGAATCCCCGATTAATTTTTTTGTGATTTTAATTAATTGGTTTTGAGGCGTAATTAAAAAAAAAAAAAACTCTAAAATTTTACTCTTATAACAAAATAAACTCCAAAATTTTAATTTTATCAATTTAAATTATAATCTTTTGATTTGTTTTCAATTTAAACATTCACCTATTTCTATCAAGTAAATTAATAAAGAAAGAATATTTTATCCATCAAACTCATGTATAAGTGTGTATAAAATATCTAAAATACTTTTTTTTTTCATTTAGTTTAATGACTAATTTTTTTTATTTATTTATTGATTTTACCTAATGAAAATAGAAAAATAGTTTAGATTGAAAACAAATCAAAAAATTAAGGTTTAAATTGATAAAATTAAAAACTCAAAATTATTTTATTATAAGAGTCAAATATTGAATTACTTACGAATAATAATTTATTATCAATCAATTAAAATAAAAAAATCTTTTGAAATTATATTAAAATAACAAATCTTTAGAATTATTTTTGTATAAAATAATTATTTTGAATACATAAATTCGCTGTCTTTTTCTAATCTTCTTTCTTAAGATTAGTAATGAATCTCCAACAGATTCTTTAATAAGGTGCTTAGGCCATAAATCATATTTCAACAATGATTCATCCCATTAATTTGGGAGTACTAATTGAGCACTAATGAGGTGAAAATTTTAAAAAAAAAAAAAAAAAAAAAAAAAAAAAACTAAGGTCAAAACATCACATTAATAAGTAGGGCCCACCCTTTAGAGCTTATAATTTAAAACTCCAAAACATTTTCCAAAATATTTATAGATTTGTAAGTTCATAGATCTACACACTTTTTTGTTTGGGTCTATAAGGACAGTCCACTTGCTTTTATATTTGTTTGGATCCACGCTTGTCTATTTATTAAATTTAAACTCTCTCCATACTTGTCACGACCTAAACCCGCCCTTATAGTTTAGCGTCGTAACCGGCCAGTAATCTTTGGATTACCAAAGGCCTCTTAATAGAAGACTCAAAAGTTTGATTAGATCTCAAAAGGGACCTCCATGGGAGGCACGATGGCTGGCTGACTCCAAAACTCGCCATGCAGCAACTTAGGCCTGGTCATGCGCCTGCTCACCTACATACATAAAATAAACGGTGAGCGAAAGCCCAATGAATAATAATAGAGTAAAAGGTTTGATGAATAATGTCCATAACACATTTAGAAATCAAAGTTCATATCAAAAATACATTTATATTCATATTTTTGTTCAAGTCAATGACAGAAATCAGAATACATACTTAATCTTACATCCATTAGTGCTAACAGATCACATACGGGGCATCGAAGATCATACTTGTTTGTTCCATTAAGGAACCTCCGGTCGGGTACGAATAACTTGTCAGTTCCATAAATGAACCTTCAAACCAGATATGGATAACTTGTCAGTTCCATAAAGGAACCTCCGGCTAGGTACGAATAACTTGTCAGTTCCATAAAGGAACTTTCGGACCGGGAATAGATAACTTACTTGGGCCTCGAATACATATCAAATTTGGACAATCATTTATTATATAGAATATAACATTTCATAGAATAGATTTTATTTCATCATACAGAAAATAATTAGAGTTGAACATAGCATCACTAAGTTATTACTGATAGATGGCTCCAAAGCAAACCGACAGAATGGGCAAATTAGACGTCTTGTGGCGCGTGATCTACACAATTACAGAATGAACACATACTGAATTACACACTCGAAATCATTATCTTAATCCTTTCTTATCTTGGCGTGTTTCTACTTCTTGTCCTCATTATTATGTCTTAACCTGACCTAGGAATGCCTAAGATATTCCCATTCATAGGTCCGAGATCTACATCTATGAATTGAAAGGTCCGAATGATCAACTCTGCAATCAGTTGTTAGAATCAATAGGTCTTCAAATCGTTCATTTGAAAAAATGGAAAGCCTTCTTATTGGATGATCATGATACTTTCTAAAAATCGAAATTCTTGATCAACGGAAGAACAATATCACCATTTTTGTTCAATAAGATACCAAAGTGGATGATTGACTCATTCCATACTAGAAACAATCGCAGGAAATCCTTTGATAACACAAATTCCTATTTCTCAATGATATTCCACAATCAAGACAATTGGCTGAATCCCGTGAAACCATTTCATAGAAGTTCATTAATATCTTCTTTTTATAAAGCAAATCGACTTCAATTCTTAAATAATCCACATCACTTCTCCTTCTATTGTAACAAAAGATTCCCTTTTTATGTGGAAAAGGCCTGTATGCTAAAATGTACTTGGAAACACTTAAACAAAATTTGCTGAAAACAGGGATCCCGCTTGAGCGCAACTTCCTTCGCTCGAGCGGACATGCAAAATATGAGTGGTCGCTCGAGCGCAACTTCTTTCGCTCGAGCGGTCTATAAACTTCAGCAAAAGTACTGGTTGTGTGATTTTCATGCTCGACGGACGCTCGACGGTTCTCGAGCGTGAGACTCAGGTTCTCGCTTGAGCGCAACCCTTGTCGCTCAAGCGGTCTACAAAAATGGTAAACTCTAGGAGCATGCATTTCACACTTGAGGTAACTTTAGGTCGGTCAAGCGAAAGTGCACATACTCAGAGTGGTTACTCGAGCGTAGGAGCAGAATTCTGGAATTTCCAGATTTGCTCCCAAGCTCAAAACTCTAATTTTAAACTAAAATTCATGATCTTTTGGGCCAAAAACTGAAAGAAACTAGTGTGAACATGCAAAACAACTTGAATTCAAAATCAATTCACAAAATCAAGGCCCAAAGATAAGTCAATTATACAAAACCAAGCTTGAAGCTCCAAGAACATAACTTGAAGACAACATGCATGAATTGATATGAACTTAGACTCTCCAAAACATGATCAATTAAGGTGAAATGGTAAGAAATGTGATGAATTCTCTAACCCAAGTCAAGAAGGACACATGCATGTATGACTTGAGTGAAATTCAAACTCAAAATGCTATGATATATGCATGCATGCATGACATGGTTCAATTCTCTTTATTTCTAGCTTAATTCTTGCATTATCCATCATAATTCTCGAGAGTTCATGTCTTACACATCATAATTGTACAATCTAAAGGTTGAATTCTTACCTAGGCTTGCTCTAGATGATCAATTGTTGGAAGTTTCAAGCCAAATTCTCTAAGTTCTCTAGCAATCTTCTTAATTTGAGCTCAAACTTCTCTTCGCTCTCTCTCTCTCTCTCTCTCTCTCTTCTCTCTCTCTCACGTTTGGTTTGTGTGTGAGCTCAAAAAAATGTGTTCAGATGAAGAAAAGAATGAATGAAGGCACATATGGGAGCCTTATATAGGCTTGGCTAATGGTTTAATTAAATTGTTGATCAACTAATGAATTGGACATTAAATTATTCTAATTTAATCGTTCCGAACCGAATTTTCATTAAACCTACCATAATTTTCCAAAAATCCTTAATAACACATAAATCAAGTCAATTTTGTAATTAGATGCCGATAAGGCCTTCAATTCGTAGAACAAAATAAAAACAGAGACAAATATTTCTACGATAAACATATATAAGCACATTAATGTAACACACACATGCAATTAATTCAGGATTTCACCTTAATTACTAATTAGGCTTATTTAATTATGAATAAATATTAATCAGAGGTCGGGGTTGTTATAGTCTTCCCCTCTTAAAGAGTTTGGTCCTACAAACACGAAGTACCTTTATTTTGGAAGAACGTTGGGTTCAGCGGAAACAAATTTGGATTTCTCTTCATCATATCCTCTTCCGTCTCTCAGGTTGCATACGTCGCTCCGTGGTTCTGCCAATCAACTTTTACCAACGGTATTTCCTTATTCCTTAGTCTTTTAATTTGGCGGTTTACAATCTATATTGGCCTTTCTTCGTACGTGTAGTCATCTTTTAAAAGCACATGTGTTGGTTCAATGATATGGAGTGGATCTCGTAAGTAATCCCAAAGCATTGAAACATGAAAAACGTTGTGCATATGTTCCATCACCGGAGGTAAAGCTACTCAGTATGTTTCTGAGTTGATTTTCTCTAAAACTTCATACAGGCCAACGTATCTTAGTGCTAGCTTTCCTTTTACCCTAAATCGTATCTGATCCTTCATTGGAGTTACTTTTATAAATACGTGGTCTCCAACTTCGTATTCCCTATCCTTTCTCCGAACATCCGCATAACTCTTTTGACGATTCTGTGTAGTTTTCAGACATTGTTGAATTAGTTTCACCTTTTCAATTGTTTCTTGCACAAGTTCTGGTCCCAACAACGGTCTATCACCTACCTCAGCCTAGCAAATTCGAGATCGACACTTTCTACCATATAAAGCTTCATAAGGAGCCATGCTGATACTTGAATGGTAGCTATTGTTATACACAAATTTGGCCAATGGTAAATAGGTTTCCCAACTTCCTTGAAAGTCTAGGGCACACATCTGTAACAAGTCTTCCAATGTCTGAATGGTCTGTTCAGATTGGCTATCTGTCTGTGGGTGATAAGCACTGCTTAGTCTCAATTCAGTCCTTAGAGCTTGCTATAGACTCTGCCAAAATCTTGAAGTGAACTTAGGATCTCTGTTAAATAGAATAGATATTGGCACGCCACGTAATCTCACAATCTCATTTACATACAAGTTAGCCAACTTATCTGCATTATACAAAGATTTGACAGGTAAGAAATGTGCGAATTTAGTCAAACGATCAACAATTACCCAGATAGAGTCCATACCTCGAGGGGAGCAAGGTAATCCGACAATGAAGTCCATTGTGACATGTTCCCATTTCCATTTCGGTATTGGAAGCGACTGTAGCAATTTGACAGGTTATTGATGTTCAGCTTCGACTTGTTGGTAGTGTAAACATCTAGCTACAAAATTAGCTATACTCTTCTTCATCCCAGGCCACCAGAAATTTTGTTTTATGTCATGGTACATCTTTGTATTCCCCGGATGCATAGCAAATTTTGAATTGTGAGCCTCAGTCATAATACGTTTCCTTAAATCAAAACAATTCGATACACAAAGTCTATTCCAAAATTTTAACACATCATTTTCAATCACGAACCCGGGCCTCGGTTTTGAGTCAATTTCATCGAAAACTTTCTTCAAGAACTTATCTTTATGCTGTTTCTCTTTAATCTCTTCAATGATTGAAGGTTGAGCAGAAACAGCGGCTAAAATCCTGCCTTGTTCATGCAGTACAATTTCATTCTCATTCCTTTCTAGATCACATATTAACTCTTTCTGATCGGTGAGTAAACATGATAATTTGCCCATGGATTTCCGGCTCAAGGCAACTGCAACGGTATTGGCTTTTCTCGGATGGAACAAAATCTGCAAGTCATAATCCTTGATCAACTCAAGCCATCGTCTTTGTCTCATGTTCAGCTCTTTTTGGGTGAAGAAATATTTAAGGTTTTTATGATCAGTGTACACTTCACATGTCACTCCATACAGATAATAGCGCCAAAATTTTAAAGCAAATACCACAGTTGCTAATTCAACTTCATGAGTTGGATAGTTCTTTTCATGAGGACGGAGTTGTCGAGAAGCATAAGCAATCACTTTTCCCTTTTGCATCAACACACACCCCAAGCCTTTGTAGGAAGCATCGCTATAAATTTGAAACCCATCAATACCATTAGGCAAGGTCAAAATTGGTGCAGTTACTAACCTGGTTTTTAACTCTTGGAAGATGGTTTCTCTTTGATCAGTCCAATCAAATGGTGTGGTTTTCTATGTTAATTGAGTGAGTGGCAAAGCAAGTTTGGAAAAATCCTTCACAAATCTGCGATAACAACCTGCAAGCCCCAGAAAAGTTTGAACTTCTGATACATTTGTCGGTCTAGGCCAGTCTACAATAGCTTCAATTTTCTGTGGGTCAACGGAGATGTCATTCTTGTTGATTACATGTCCCAAAAATGTCATGTTGTCAAGCCAAAATTCACATTTGGAAAATTTTGCACATAACTTCTTTTCCCTTAGGGTCCGTAAAGAATTCTCAGATGATTTTCATGTTCTTCCCTGCTTTTAGAATAAATCAATATATCATCTATGAATATAATAGTAAACTCATCAAGAAATTGTTTGAAAACTCTATTCATTAGGTCCATAAACGCTGCAGGTGCGTTAGTTACTCCAAATGACATTACCAAAAATTCATAGTGTCCATATCTAATTCTGAATGTAGTTTTCTCTACATCTTTTGCCTTAACCTTTAATTGGTGATACCCAAACCTAAGGTCTATCTTAGAAAATACTTGTGCTCATTGTAGTTGATCAAATAAGTTATCTATTCGGGACAATGGATATTTGTTCTTGACAGTTACTTTGTTCAACTCACGGTAATCAATACATAGTCTCAAAGACCCGTCTTTCTTTTTGACAAATAACACTGGAGCACCCCAAGGTGAAGTGCTCAGGCGAATAAACTTCTTGTCTAACAGTTCCTGAAGTTGAGTTTTTAGTTCTTTCAATTTAGAAGTGAACATTCTGTATGGGGTTTTAGAAATTGGTTGCATCTCGGGTACTACATCAATGGTGAACTCAATTTCCCTATCAATTAATTCCCCAGGTAGTTTAGTAGCAAATACATTAGGAAATTCACAGGCCACAGAAATATCTTCCACACTATCTCTATCCGGAGGCACAGTCGATACACAACACAAGTGTAGCTCGACTTTTTCGCGTCCCCTTTCGAAAATTCGAATATAAGCCCTACAGTTCGGACTCCAGCGGTTCTAAATCTAATCTAACAAGTGCAATGTGAAATTGATAAACACCAAAGAGTCCAAATCCGACAAATCTTTTAGAAAATTGATTTTGAATCAAATTGCCAAAATGGACTGCTTTGCTAGATAGAGAGTCGCCACTTAAATATTTTATTTTTGGGAAATTTAGGAAACCTATGACTCGTGCCAAAGGCCACGTGTCTATCATCACCAAGATTGTCTAGGCTCAGGAATTTACGTACGAGAGGGGAAGGTCATGAATTGAGCACCTCCGCTTGCCCGATCGAAAATCGGCCTCTACTAATCATGATATGATTTTTATCAATATTATATGCTCTTGTTTTGATTATCAGGCTAGCATTATTATATGATGTGCACACACAAGTATAGACTAATTTGCAAGAATTGGAACATTTCGAGTCAAGTTTGTTTTGAAAAATTGTTTCGAAATATGTATTCCTTGAAAATGTGATCGCATATGAACATTACTCAAATTATTCCAATTCAAGCAAATAGCCTTCATCCACAGGCATACAAGCAGTTATAACACTTAAGCAATTAGCCTCATGGCAAGCATGTTGGTCATGGCAAAAATGGCAATCACACTCATGCAATTATGCTAAAACAAATAAAGGCTCACATAGTACTCCAAGCCAAAATAAACAATAGAGATAGAAAAAATGCATGATCCTAACTATGCAATATGACTAATGCAATACATGCAATATGCAATTAAATAGGCTCGGCTACTTAACATGGCATATGAATCGATTTTGATAGCATGCAGTCTAAGCACGTATTCAAAGAAGTGATAACAATGTAGTTAAAATGATGAACCTAGCCTTAGTGCATGCAAACAAGTGGATGCAAACATGAAATATGCTAATTGAAACATGATGTCCCTAAACTAACAATTATAAGCTAGTAAATAAAAGGGAGAAAGACGTGGGGTTGGAAAACATACACTTATTACATTGCGTTTTCACGAAGGAGAGTCCAAATGAATAAACTAAGCGAACTAGCTAACTAATTAGACTAATTAAACTAACTATTACAAACCGAATTGAATAACTAGCTAAACTAATTAACTAATTATTACAAGTTAACTAACTAATTAAATAATTACAACACAAGTACAATTTAAAGTAAGTAATTAAACTACGCAACTAACTACTACGCCTCGAGAAATGAAGGATGTTCATGCGCATGCTCGGTTTCCACCCGAAAAGCCACTGTTTTGCTTTTGAATGCCTCTGTTTGCACAATTGAACACCAACACTGTTGCCCACTCCCAGAACAGCTCTGTTTGGCCTTAGAAACACACTACTCAATTTTTTATCAGTGGCCGGCCGACCAGTGATGAGGGCTATCGGCCACCTGTCAGCCATGGAAAGTGGCCTGCCAGCCACTGCTATCCAGTTCTCCTTGCTGCAACAGAGGACAAACAGAGTATATACAAGGTATTTCAAGGGCTTGTTTGCATCACTAACCCCTCCTTTTCATGAGAAAATCAAAGGAGAGACAAGTTTGGTTCACAAACCACCAATGAATGCAATTTTATTACATGATGGCTTATGAAACCAAGTGTGCAAGTTTAATAAATGCAAAACATGACACAAACCTCTTCCCTTTCATGAATAATCAAGGAAGAAGTTGACCTTGGAACCTTAAATCATTTCATCACTAATGAGTATGAAATGGTTCAAGTTTCCATATGTTCAATTAACGTCCAATTGAACACAACCAATTATTATCTTGCACCATTTTAGTCTCAATTTTGGTTACTAAATTTCAAATTACCAACCATTCTTTAATCCATTAAGTCCAATGGTGAGTTTAAGTCCTCTAATGGAGTGAAGTACCAAACCAAGAGTTAACTTAAGACATGAAAGAGATGTCATGCCATTGATAAGGAAGCCCTAAAATGGATTAAACCATTAAGCACAACAACCTCAATCTCATGCTTAAAAGAATAAGAGGCTTGAAACAACCCTCAAACCAAAACAAAAGCCAAAAAAGGAGGGAGGTTGCAGAGATTATTAGTGCTGAAAATAAGTGAGAAAAGCATAAACAAATGCTATCAACTCAAATAAGATGGTTTCTAAGGCCTAAAATACCAAGCTCATGAGGAAAATTATACTACAAGCATGCAAAACAAAGCTCAAATACAACTAACAACCCAAAATAGTGCTAAAATAGGTTAAAATAAGTCCTAAAATATGCTGGACTTGAGCTAAAAATAGCTAGATTAGCATGCTAAAACATGGTATGAACTAGGCTAGTAAGCAAGACACAAGGAGGGAAGGCTAACCCCTCCAAATTTGGACGTCAAAACATGATTTTGACCACTGAAAAAGCTCTGAAAATTAGTGTTTAAAAGCTTGGAAAAAAATAGTAAAAGGGTGGGAAACTCAAGGCAAAGGCCTCCAAAACAAGGTACAAAGAAGGGTGAACCACCCCCTAACCTTTAATGGCTTTAAACCCAAGCTTCAGCCCAAAAAACCATAGAGTTTTGACAGTCCAAAACAATGGAAAAATAGTAGAGAAAACAAGCAAATAGTTAAAGTCTTATACCTCTTGAAGAGAAGAAACAATTACAAGCAACAAAACCAAGTAAACATACCCTCTAGAGCTCAAACCAAGCTCAAGAATACCTCAGCTCAAAGATGAGAAGATTTTGTTAAGGGTGTATAGGCAAATGTTGAAGAATTGTAGGCTAAAGTGTAGAAATTTGCTATAGAGAGAGAGAATTGTAGAGATAGAGAGGAAAATTTTTGATCTCAAAATTTTCTAACTTTAAAACATGAGAGAGGGGCCTCCTATATATAGAAAACATGAAATTTTCTCAAGGAGATCCAGCCCTACACGTGGGGATAGATGTATGCATATGTGCAAATGCCTGGCATAGCTGGCATAAAATATCTGCAAAATACACTGGTGGCTGGAAGCCCAAAAGTGATGGCTGGCAACCTCTAAAAGTGGCCGGCAGGCCACCAAAACCTGCAGGCTTGAAAAACCAAGGCTTGGTCCAAAAATGAGGCAACAAGGGTGCAGGGTTTGGAAGGCTCAAAGTTAAGGCAATCCGTTGAGGACTTCAAACACTTGGCGAGCATATAAACTCATCATCGGGTGTGCATGCGAGGATGTCCAAGTCGTAAGGGCCATAAAAAATGAGGTGTCTACAGTTGCCCTTCTTTGACACAACTCGGAGTCATGAAATAACTTGAGTGAATGTCAAAGTCCAGAGACGACCCACTTTGACAAGGCCGTAAGACTTGGAAAAACAATCAAGATAGAAATAAATGGTTGTACCCACGGGCTGCTTACGTTTTCCTTTACAAGGAATCAAACCAGCGTAGTTCTGAGGCAAGACGCAAATGATATGCGTAATGTAACTTTGAAAGTTGGACTCACATGCTTCGCGAAGCCCACTATGTTTGTAGACACCCCATTTTTGGTCATCCTCAAGACTTGGATGTCATCGTTTGAACACCTGATGATTGTGCTTGCTCGTATTCCTTTTGAGTCCCTGAAGGTCTCGGCTCAGCGTGTCGCCTTGGAGCCTCTAATCTTGTCTGTTTTGTGCTTGGTTGTTGTCACGACCCAAACCCGCCCCTATGGGTTTAGCACCGTAACCGGCCAGTAACCCTAGTTTACCGAAGCCCTGCTTAACAGTAATACAATAATACAGAGTACAGGGGCTTGGCGAAAGCCAATACAGTAAATAAACAATGTCCAATGAGCTGTGATAGTCTGTATGCCAAAAGATTTTTCATACATTTATACAGAACAGTACGAAACAGTATGTATATCATATACAGCCAATCAGAACAGGGACGTAATCCCCGATAAATAGTACAGTGCAAAACTTTCAGTCTATACAGTGTTACAAAACGGTACAGAGACAGAAGGGGAAATAAAAACACCTCTAAGCCATAGCTTGGCAGGTTTGGAATCTCGCAGTGAGGCACATTGGTTGGCTTGACAAAACTGGAGTTTACCCCGATGCCTCTAGCTTTGATCCGGTGCCTGTACACCTACATATATATATATGAGCAGTGAGCTAAAGCCCAGTGAATAACATAATGCGTAAAGAGGTTTAGAATGAATGTCCTTACAGTAATGAAAACAGTTCATTAAATCGTTTGATCTTTTCACTAATCACCATATGTGGTACATCTATTAGCATAACAAGAAATGTGAGGTCTTAAAAGACCCGAGCGGAATGATGGCTATCAATCAGTAAACAGTAGTGGTTCCACGAGGGAACCGACAGAGATCTCTGTAATAGTAACAGTAAACAGTAGGTGCTAAGGATGCCACAGTACAGTTCAGAATATAGGACATACATTCATTCAAGAACAATATCGGTTAAAGCAGTTGATTCGGTGTTCAGAAGATAATCATTTTGAACATATCTTTACACAATTGTTACTCACAGAGTTCTGGGCTACAGTAAGCTAGAGCGTCTCCTCGGAATGCCAACCCTATATAGTTAACAGATTGAACACACACTCAGCTATACAGTTAGGAAAGAGAATAATTTAATCCCTAATTTGCCTCGGTGTGTTCTACATCTATATCCTCTTTAAGATGCCTTAAATATGCCCTAGGAATGCCTAGGATGGAAAGAGGATGCAAAGATGCATTTTTGAACACTTTACAAAATTTGCTGAAAACAGGGGTCTCGCTCAAGCGAGTATTCCTTCGCTCGAGCGGACATGCAGACAAAGGAGCTCCGCTCGAGCGTGAATTCCGTCGCTCGGCGGATGTGTACTCTGATAAAAATACTGGATGCTCAAGATTTACGCTCGATGCTCGCTCGAGCGTAAGACACAAGTCTTCGCTCGAGCGTAGGTCCCTTCGCTCGAGCGTACGCCTGCGCGCACCAAGATTCTGAGAGCTTGCAATTTACGCTCGAGCCGCCATTCCGTCGCTCGAGCGTAGCTCAGAGTAAACGGTGGTCGCTCGAGTGAAGAAGCCAAATCTGGAATTTCTAGATTTGCCTCCCAAGCTTAAACCAAGCATTCTACAGCTCTAAACTCGACCTCTTGGGCCCAATTTCTGAAAAACACATCCAAACTCAATATACAACAAGTTTCAAAGCTTAATTTGTGAATTTAAAGCCCAAAGGTGAGTCAATTAAAACCAATTTCAAACCCATTTTCATGAACATGAGGAACATGCAAACATGCATGAATTCAAATCATTTCAAAGCTTCAATTTGATGCTCTAATGAGCCAATTGTTCCAAAAACAAGTTGAAAACATGGACCATTGCAAAATTATGAACATGCATGTGAGAAATGATGAATTTACAACCTCAAAACTTGACAATATGCACATGCATGCAACAATTGAGCTCTAATTCAACATTATTGAACTCATTCATGCCTTAACTCTACAATTTGACATGAATCATGCAAGGATTAACTTAAAGACAACAATAAGGGGTTGAAATTCATACCTAGGTCCTCAAATGCAAGTCGAGGAGCTCAATTAACAATTATCTTCTAAAATCTCTAAGTCTTTAAACAATTACCTCAAGAACAAGTTGAATTCACTCCAAACCTCTCACTCTTCTCTCTCTAGTTCGGTGGTGTGCTCAAATGTGGCTGATGAAATGCTTTGTTTGAGTGTATACAAGTCTCAAAAGGATCCATGTAATGGGCCACTAACATGGCAATTTCGTAATTAAGGCAACTTATGTGTTTTACCTTATTTAATCTACTTTAATCATACTAAATCAATTTTCAGATAATTACACCATCAAATTACATAAATTCTACTAATCATGGAACATCAATCAATTTTGGGTTCGGCCGCCGATAAGGCCTTCAATTAACAATTTAAACAAAACAAACTGAACAGATAATTAAACAGTCAAACAAATAAAATGCAATTCAAACAGATATAGGCAATCAATTCAGTTTCAGATTTTAGTCAGTCAGTTCAGTAGTTCAGTCAGTCATAACCAGTCTCGGTTTGGCAGTAATCAGCAGTTTATCGGCAAACAGTGGTGAGGGTTATTACAGTTGTGGACCAAGAGCTTATTGCTTCACTTCTGGAGGAGAGGGTGGCCTGTTGACCATCCCCCTAGCCTGCCGGCCATGACTTGTGCCTGTTGGCCACCAGAGGTGGCTGGTCGGCTATGTTTATGGCTGGTCGGCTACATTGATGGCCGGTCGGTCACTGATGATGGTCGACTGCCATTTTTCTCCTTTTTCAAATATTTATTTGCCAGCTATGCTAGCTGTTGTTCACTGATGCTCATCTCCATACACATGTATGGAGGGATGAATACAAGCCTTTGGCTTGATTTTCTATATATGGGGGGGTCTCTCTCCCATTCTGGGGGGTTAGACAATTTTGAGCAAATTTCTTCCTCTCTCTCTAGAATTCTCTCTCTCGCTTCTTATTTTTTGCTTGATAGTTAGAATTTCCTACACTTTTGCACTAAGACCCTTAACTAAACATCTTTATCTTGGAGTTAAGGTTCTTTGAGGCTTAGTTTGAACTCCTAAGGGTAGTTTAAGCTCAAAATAGTGGCTGTTTTTGTGCTGTGCTTCAAGAGGTAAAGTCTAACCTTGTAAGCTTTATTTTAATTGCTTGCTTTGCCATCTTTTTACACTATTTTTGAGCTGGTTTTCAACTGTAAAATTCTCTAATTTTCAGTTCTAAAAATGGTGGTTTGAGCCTATTTTGAGTTAGGGGGTTGTCTCCCTTTTTGCTCTTTGGCTTGTGAAGCCTTTTGTGCCATTTCTTACCATCTTTAAATCAAAATTTTTGGCCCTTTTAAACACTGAAATCCAGAGTTATTTCAGTGGTAAAAATCAACTCTTGAAGTCCAAAATAGGAGGGGTTAGCCTCCCCTCCTTGTGTCTTGCTTGCATGCCTAGTTAGCATCACATGATAGCATGTTTTTATAGCTTAATTTAGCTTATTTCTAGCATGTGTTTCCCTTTGATTTGGCATGATTTAGCTCTGTTTTGGGCTGCTTTGGTCATGTGGGCTTTGTTTTGCATGGCTATAGTGCAAATGGTCTTCACTAGCTCATTATTTTGAGGCCTCTAAACATGTTTTGCTTGGAATGATTGCATGTTATAGCATCATTTTACATGTAATTTTAGTGTATATAGCTCTGTCACATGCTCATTTACTTTACTCTTTCATTGCTTTTGAGAGTTGTGTTTTGAGTCTTGTTTGCAAGCTAACATGTAAACATGTTTTTCTAGCCTTTTGCGCTTTAATCTCAGCATGTTTTGGCCACTGCTTTGATTGGTCTTAGCTCTGTTTTGAGTTGGTTTGGCCCTTCGAGGCTTGTATTACATGATTGTTGTGCAATCTCTCTCACTAGCTTAATGTTTTAGGCTTTGTAGAATGTATTACATGAGTTGCTTGCATGATTTAGTGTCCTTTTGCATGTCATTTCAACACTGAAATATCTGCAACCTCCCTCATTTCTTCACTTTTTCATTTTCTTTGAGGGTTGGTTAACCTTCGAGTTATGTTTAAGCTTGAGATTGAGATTCATACTTAATGGTTTCAATCCTCCTTTAAGGGTTTCTACTAACCAACGGCATGATTTCTCTCATGCCTTAAATCCTCCCTTGGTCGACACCTCCTTAATTCGAGGACTCCCACCTTGAACTTAACCGGTTAAAGAATGGATCGGTAATTGAAATGAGTAAATAAAACATGACAAGTAAACCTTGAGCAAGTTAAGCATGTTGTGTTGCATTGCATGTGTTTGGATCGAACGTTACTCCAAACACAAGGAAAATGGGACGTTTTATACTCAGAGTGATGAAACGTGCCATTTTTCTTGGTCATCGTCACCCTTGATCATGCATGATAGGGTGATGGTTGTTTTGGTCTTGTTTGTGCATCCATTGACCTTGTACAAGCTTGGTTATCTAGCCATCATGCATTGAAAATGCTTGGTTGATGGCGTGGGAGCCAAGAATTACACTCCTTTTGATATTGTGTAATGATAAGGAGGGTAATAGTACATATATTGTTTGAGAATACACTGCTTTGCCTCTGTTTCCTCTCTGTTGCAACAAAAGGAGAATTCCAGGAAAGGGGTGGCCGACCGGGCACCAGAAGTGGCCGACAGCCACCTTTTGTGGCCAACCGGCCATCAGTGAAAATTTTGCTCAGTATGTTACTGACGTGGAGCAGAGGTGTTTTGGAAGTCAGTGCAATTTTCAGAGATCAACGAATGCAAAGAAAGGCTGCAATGGCAAGACGGTGGATTTTCGGGAGGAAACCAACCGAGCATGCATGCGTCCCTCATTCTCGAGGCCATTTTAATTGCTTTAATTAGTTAGCGTAGCTAATTATTTAATTCAAGTGTTGTACTTAATTAGTTTGTGTAACTAGTTCTTCAATTTCAATTTGTTGTAATTAATTAGCTTAGAATAACTTAATTAATTAGTTTCAATTGGTTTGTAATAATTTATTAACTAGAATAGTTAATTCGTTGTTTTGTAATAATTAGCTTAGCTTAGCTTAGTGTAGCTTAGCTTATTCATTCGGACCCTCCTTCGAGAGGGCGCAATGTTGTAATAAGTGTGCGTGCATGTGTGGATGTCTTCAAACCCCACGTCTTTCTCCCTTTTATTTATCCGCTCTTGATGGTTAGATTAGGGATAACATTTAAATTAGCATACCTTATGCTCGCATGTTTGCATCATTCATTTGTCTTGCATGCACCAAGGCTCGGCGCATCATTCAAACTAGATTGCAATTTTAATACTTATTTGAATACGTGTTTCAAAGCATGTTATCAAATTGTTGCATTCATATGCTATCTTAGTAGTCGAACCTATTAATTTCATGTTGCGTGTGTTGCATTAGGCATCCTAACATAGTTAGGATCATTTATTGTTTCTAACTAACTTTTGTTTTGGCTTGGAGTACTCCGTAAGTTTTACGCTTTAGCATACTTGCATGAGTGTGCGTGTTGCCATGTTTTGCATGCTTGCCATGAGGCTATGTGCTTAAGTGATTAACTGCATAAATGCTTATTGATGAAGGCTTTGTTGCTTGAATTGAAACAATTCAACGAATGTGAGTTTTAAGCCTACTTTGCGAAGTGGCAAATCATGTTTTAAGCCCACTTGAGGGTGGCAACTTTAAACCATTTTCGAAAACAAACATGAGTTGAAATGTTCCAATTCTTGCGATTTTAGTCTATACTTGCTTGCGTGCGTCACATAGTAAAGTTAGCTAATAACCGGAATAAGAACACATGTGCTTATCAAACAACATATCATGCTTAGTAGAAGCTGATCCTTTGATTGGGCGAGCAAGGGTGCTCATCTCAGGACCTTTCCCTCTTGTACCCAAGTTCCCGAGTCAAGGCAACTTTGGTGATGACGGATACGTGGCCTTTGGCACGAGTCAGGGTTTCCTAAATTTCCCTAAAATAAAATATTTAGGTAGCGACTCTGTAATCTGGCAAAACAGTCCAGTTTTGGCATTATTTGATTCAAAATTGATTTTCCAAAATGATTTGCCGGATTGGACTCTTTGGTGTTTATCAATTTCACATTGCACTATGTGAAATTAGATTCCGAACCGTGACAGGTGTCCGAACTATAGGACCAATTCGAGCTCTCCGAAAGGGGGCGCGAAGAAAGTCGAGCTACAGTTTCTGGTGACTCTGCTGAGGATTTAGAGAACTTGACTCGAACTCATGATATGTTATTTTATCTACACTTATGTGTTTCTTAGCATTTTGCATTTGCATCGGTGCGCCTAAGTCACAGTGTTTGCCATTTGCTATTCTTGAATGGTTTGCTGGAGGCTTGCTTGGAAAAGCTTGCCAAAAGGCTGATCGGTTGTGGGCTCTGCCACGATGGGAACACAAACCTTGGGTCTAGACTACCACTATACCATTTGATCATCCTTTCACTTCTCGGTGTTAGGAGCGAGAGGTATATTAGGTGGTCTTGCTGAGGCACTCTTTTTTTTATCAATCGACCTATCTGCATATCGGAAGCTATAGAGACTGCTGTGCGTTTACTGATTGTTGTTTCTTTTTTTGCTTTATTTTCTTTTTGCAAGGTAGTATTTCGCAATTGCTTTCGACGAGGCAGTTACCCCCCGAGCACTCTGGACCAGAGTCAGGGGGATTTACCGATCTGAGGATCTTATTAGAGGACAACCAGTATTTGTTTCGCTACCCCCGGTTACGAGACAGAGGGCAATCAGGCATAGATCACCAGTTCAACAGTCGCCAATCCAGCGGTCACTATCTACGTCACCTGTGGACAGATGGGCCCAGTTTCTACTTCCACCTCAGAAAGAGAGTATACACTGGTTTTGATAAATTAGCACCCCTTAGACAACATGGAGGATATGATGTGTCAACTTCAACAAACCATCAAGGCCATGCAGCTAGACACTGCTCGCCAAGCGGAAGTTACCGCTTGCCAAATAGAGATTGCAGCCCAGCAGGCTGAACTGATTGCTAGGCTTCAACAGCAACAACAACCACAGCAAGCAACAGCTTCTGCATCCCATCCACCTCCTGCAGATATTCCAGTACCCAGAGCTCCTGCTCCCACAGCCAATGTCCAGGAAAATGCAGACATCCCAGTGGATCCAATTCCACCTCAGACTTCCAAAGCACCAGTCTACCCAGCGGAGGCACCGTTTGAGTTTGAGATCGACCCTACCGCTCTGAAAATGAGCAAGCTTGAGAAGCTTTTCAAACTAGCTCAGGGTGTCAATTCGATCCCATATATAGAGGACGGCTATACAGATATAGCGGTCACATTGCCGAATAGATTTAAAATGCCACACATAGACTGCTTCAACGGCTAGGGTGATCCCATGGTCTACTTGCGACAATTTTCAGATATTCTGCGGCCGATGGGCTTGACTAGACTGCAGAAGCTATCCCTCTTCGGCCGAACCTTGTCGGGTATCGCGGCTATTTGGTATGCTAAACTGGAGGATTCCGTGAAGAGGAGCAGGGAACAGATGGTTGAGGCCTTTGTCGCCCAATATTCCTATAACACTCAAATCGAGGTCACAACTTGTGATCTCGAGGCTACTCGTCAAGAGCCAAAGGAGGGCTTCTCCGATTTCGTCACTCGGTGGAGAGCCAAGGCCTTCATGATGACAACTCGACCAGCTGAAAAGGACCAGATAAGAATGGTCGTTCATAATCTACAACCGAAGTTGCTGTAGAAGATGATTGTCTTACCCCTACCAATATTTGCTAACTTTCGTGAGATAGGGGTGCAAATAGAGGATGCGATGAAACAGGGTCTGATTAACCATGAAAAAGAGCAGCCCAAGAAGGCTTTTACACACAGTTCAAATGCGGCTACGAGTAGTAACACAGTTGCAAGGACTTTTGATGTTGGTATGGTCACCACCACACCGAAAATAGCCACCCCTTTTGCTAGTACATCGGGAACTACCCCATAACCTGCAAAGTACCCACCCCGAGGCCAGAGGGTTTTCACCCCACTCTACATATCTCTATCTGCAGCCTTGAGGGTTCTGATCAAAAAAAGGCATCTGAAGCCCCTAGAGCCACGCCCATTGCCTAATCTCCTCCCTCCTACACACAACCTGGCCAAGTATTGTGCCTTCCACCAATAGCATGGTCATGATACTGACCTATGCTTTAGACTCCGTCATGAGATTCCAGATCTCATTGACAACAAAGTGATAGCGCCTCCTGAGAAGCCTAACGTCGCTACAAATCCACTTCCACCACATAACCATCCGCTTCCTCCACCCAGGCAAGTAAACCTTATCCAAACAATGGCCGTCCCATACGAACCCAGCATATACATCACCCCCTCCCACCTGCCTAAGCCGACGCTGTTCATCCCAGAAAGTACAGACTTACGCATGATGAGCGCATCCATATCTCAACCCGAACCCATGGTGGTGGCTATGGTAGAAGAAGGCATACTTGAAGACCCTGTGAGCTTAACTGAGGAAGCAAACAACCCCTGTCGCTACATTGTGCCAATGAGCTAGGCCAGACTAGGGTTAGAATTGCCAATAGAGATGGAGGTTAATGTAGTCTAAGAGGATGGGTCAAGTCAGGGGTTAGATGATTTAGCTGAGCTTGAGGAGGACATCAGTAATCTACAGTTCTTTGATGAACAGGATCTGGGGAATGTACAGATTGGTTGGTTTGATATGAACGGATCAACAGATAATTTAGGGTGGCTTAGTGATGAGCCAGATGTAGATGAGGGGTCCCAACCGAAGCAAGAATAGTTAGAAAATGGGGATTGGTGCAACGCCCAGAACGATCGGCAACAAGGGGAAGTTGCCGGAGAGTACCGGTACTAAGAATTTTGCTCAAGAATTGGGTAGTGTTTGTACAGCCGACACAGAATAGAAGGCCGCGTTGAAGCGGTTCGAGCATGAAAGAACCGAGACTAATCAGAAGGCTAGAAAAGCCAAAGGTCTTGCGGGGACCGACTATGTTACGGATATAGGAGTGCTTACAACGGAATCGGACAGCTGCCTGTCGGTTGCTGAAGGAATGTGGTGGGAAGATGATGATTTGTATCTTACCCACACGGATGAGGATTGGGGACAGAATCTGCCAGATGAAACATGGTATGCCGAGGAAGTTGATCACATGACTCGGAGTGGGCGGTACTTTAAGCCCCCACACCTGGACCAACCAGAAGCATTAGGGAAAGATAAGGAAGCTAAGAAACAGAAAGATAAACTATTGGAAAATAAAGCTGTACTGAAGCAGCTGAAAAAGATTCAGGCGGACATATTCATTTGGGGATTGCTCATGGCTTCACGGGTGCATAGACAAGCCGTCCTATCAGCAATGGATAAGGTTAAGCTCTCTATTGACACAACCCCTAAGCAGTTAGTGGGATTGCTTTTCCCAAGTGGCGCTTCACCGACTTTGACTTTCACAGATAAAGAATTGCTGCCTGAGGGCTCTAAGCATAATAAACCACTATACATCTCTGTGGAATGTAAACAAAAGTGGATACCAATTGTCTTGGTTGATACCGAGTCTGCAATTAATGTGTGTCTGTCGCACACGGCCTATGCTATCGGTTTGAAACCCGCAGACTTTGTATCGACTGCCCAGGTGATTCGGGCTTATAACAATACGAGTCGGGAAGTGATGGGACAGTCCGGATCAGAACTCAGGTTGGCCTGGCACAACAGGACATTGAATTTCACGTCTTAGATGTTCCAGCCACCTTTATTTTACTCATTGGACGACCGTGGCTGCACCAAGAGCTGTCTCTTCCACTCTGCATCAGATGCTAAAGTATCCACATGGGAAGGGGGTAGCTATTGTTTTTGGGAACTCTTCCATACATCCTCTGCCGAAAGTCACTACACCGGTACTAGAAATTGTACACGGCGAGGAGGATGTCTTTTTGTCTGGGTTCACCTTGGCTGAGGCCTAGGTAGTGCAAGATATTCTTGCTATTGATGAGGGATTGTATGTCAGTGCTCAATCCGTCTACCTCATAAATAAGTTGCAACATGTACCCGGAATGGGATTGGGAAGGAGCGGCCGAAAAGGCGTCGCTGTATTGGCCAAATTGCCACATAACCCT
Organism: Camellia lanceoleosa; assembly: GCA_025200525.1. NCBI lineage: Eukaryota > Viridiplantae > Streptophyta > Magnoliopsida > Ericales > Theaceae > Camellia > Camellia lanceoleosa. The sequence continues at coordinate 123,905,309 of CM045759.1, read as the reverse complement.
TATACCTTTGGTCTAGGTTACACACCTACCAAAGAGGATTGGGTAAGAGAGGGAAAGGAAATGGCAGGAAGAGCTAGGGCTAAGCAAAGTGGGAAGCCTTACGAGTTGCTACATAGACCCATTCATGGAACCCTGAACGGCCACTTTGTCCAAGAGGGGGAAGATTTTCCATTCTGCGGCTTCCCTGAGCCATGGTTGAATTCAAAAAAGCGGCGCTTACCCGACTTTGAGATCTTTTTCGACCTATAGTTGCAAGGGGATGAAGTTGTAGAAGAGCAAATTGACCTACCAGCTCAGGTTGAACAATGTATAGAGGATGAGTCCAATGGTATAGAACTTGAGATAGGAGCAGCACTGGCTTGTCTCCTTTCAGATCCTCAGATCACACAAGAGAGCTTGGGAGATAACTTCTCTGTGTCCATGATTAGGGATCAATCGGTTGTGGGCCCTTCTTCTGGCATCCTGAATGCATCTATCGCACACTCCCTCGTTTGGTAGTTCGAGGAGGCCTTCTTGTCCAGCAGTTTTGAGTTAGGTAGTGAATCAGAATCTGATTCCACAGAGTCTGTGGAGTCGGAATTAGATTCTAGTTCTTCTGAGTCAGAGTCTGGTATTCCTAGGGTTGATAACCCAAATGCCGTTGTTTTGTCCAAGTTGTCTTTTTCCTTTTCTTTTGAGTCGGTTGTAACCGAGGAATTGGACGAACTGGAAGTTGTGAATGAGAATGGTACCACTACTGTTTCTAAGTACTTTTCTATGCCACTTGTGTATTGCATTAATCAGGACTTTCAAAACTTTGATAAAAACGACGAGGAAGAAATTCCTTCGATTTTGAAACATTTGATTGATTGAGAGGAGGAGAGGTTTGTAAAACTCCTGGTTGATGAAATCACTTCAATTAATGTGGGTACTGAGAAAGATCTACGTTTGGTCCAGATTGGGTCTACGTTGTCTTCAGAGGAACGCGAGCGCTTAGTCACTTTATTAAAAGATTTCAAAGATATTTTCGCGTGGTCCTACAAAGACATGCTTGAAATTGATCCTGAGATTGTACAACACCGGATCCCTCTTGACCCTGAGGCCCGACCCGTCAAGCAGAAGCTTCGGAGAATATGCCCGGATTGGGCTCTAAAAATCAAGGAAGAGGTCACCAAGCAGATAGATGCAGGGCTCTTGCTAGTATCTGAGTATCCTACTTGGTTGGCCAACATTGTTCTGATGCCGAAGAAAGATGGCAGAATTCGGGTGTGTGTGGATTTCAGAGATCTGAATAAAGCTAGTCCGAAGGATAACTTTCCTCTACCACACATTGACGAATTACTGGACTTCACCGCAGGCCATGTATTGCTCTCCTTTATGGATGGGTTTTTCGGGTACAACCAGATCTTGATGGCACCCGAAAATAGAAAGAAAAATGCCTTCACCACGCCGTGGGGAACCTACTGCTACAGGGTGATGCCATTCGGTCTGAAAAATGTTGGGGCTACTTATCATCGGGTTGCAACCACTATCTTGCATGATATGATCCACAAAGAGGTTGAGGTGTATGTGGATGACATGATTGTCAAGTCCAAGGAGAGAGAAGGCCACTACACCGCCTTGAATAAATTTTTCCAACGGATCAGAGAATATCGGTTGCGACTGAATCCTCAAAAATGCACTTTTGGTGTCACAGCAGGGAAAATGCTGGGGTTCTTGATTACACAAAGGGGCATCGAAGTCAATCCTTCCAAAATCAAGGCCATACTAGAAATGCCACCACCAAGGACTGAAAAAGATGTGCGAGACTTTCTGGGTAAAGTGCAATTCATAAGACAGTTTATTGCAAAATTAACCTTGACTTGTGAACCACTATTTGGTCTCTTGAAGAAAGGAAAGAAATTCCAATGGGATGACCAATGCCAAGTTGCTTCTGAGCAGATCAAGCAGTATCTACAGAACCCGCCCATGTTGTCACCGCCAGAGCCGGGGGAGCCGTTGATTTTGTATCTGTCAGTAATCGACACGACAATGGGCTGCATGCTTGCGCAGGAATCTGAGGATAGAGTGAAGAAGGCCATCTATTACCTGAGCAAGAAGATGCTGGAATATGAGACCCGTTACACTCCGCTCGAGAAGGCTTGCTTAGCCTTGGTATGGGCTACCAGCAAGTTGAGGCACTACCTGTTAGCTCACTCCGTAATTCTGGTTTTGAGATTAGATCCCATCAAATATCTCTTCGAGAAACCAGCACTTATGGGTAGGACAGCCCGTTGGTTGCTTCTTCTCTCCGAATTTGATTTGAAGTATGACTCGTAAGTCTGTGAAAGGGAGAGCGGTAGTAGAGTTCCTAGCCGATCACCCAATGGAGGGAGATGAAGCGGTAGAGTATCTGTTCCCGGATGAGGCCATTGTGCAGGTCAAAAAAAAGATTTGGACTATGTACTTTGACGGAGCGTCTAACCAGTACGGGTATGAGATAGGGGTGTTGCTGATAGCGCCCGACAATTCCCACATACCTTTAGCTTTCAAACTCTGGTTTAAAGTATCAAACAACGAAGCAGAATACGAGGCATGCATCGCTGGCTTGGAAACCGCCCTGGAATTAGGGGCAAAATGGTTGGACGTCATTGGGGACTCGAACCTGGTTGTGTCTCAAGCAAAAGGAGACTGGAAGGTTAAGGAAGAAAGGATGAAAATCTATCACCAAACCCTGGATGTTCTGATTCCTAGGTTTGAGAAGTTAACCTTCACGCATCAGTTAAGAGAGAGCAACAGGTTCGCTGACGCTTTATCAACTCTATCTTCAATGATAGACATCCTTTTGGGAGTCCGGATGCATCCAATCATTATTGAACAGAGATATGTGCTGGCCTACGAGTTGATTACTGCGATTGATAAAGTACAAGATCAGAACCCCTGGTATCATGACATCTGGAACTTCTTAGAAAATGAGGCTTATCTGTTAAGGGAAAATGCCAAAGATAAAAGGGCAATACGACGAATGGCTGCTCAGTTTATCATCTACAGAGCTAAATTGTACAAACGAGGCCATCTGGGAATGCACAAGCTGTGTGTTGATGCAGAAGAGTCGAAGTGCCTGATGGAGGCCATCCACGGAGGAGAATGTGGTTCGCACATGAGCGGAGTGGTGCTAGCTTGGAAGATTCTCAGATAGGGTTACTACTGGTCAACCATGGAGAAGGATTGTATTGGTTTTGTTCAGCGATGCCACAAATGCCAAATTCACGCAAATTGCATGAATATCCCGCCATCAAAGCTGTATAACATGACTTCACCATGGCCATTTTCAGTCTGGGGAATTGATGTTATTGGGGGTAGTTACTCCGAAGGGGTCAAATAGGCATGAGTACATCCTGGTGGTGATAGACTACTTTACAAAGTAGGTTGAGGCCCAATCCTACGCAGTACTGAAAGTATCGCACGTAGCCAAGTTCATCAGGAATAATATCATCTATCGTTATGGGGTCCCGAATGAAATCATCTCAGATAATGGTTCCCACTTTAAGAAAGAAGTGATCGACTTGTTGGAAAAATACAACGTGGCTTTTCATAAGTCATCCATATATCGGCTGCAAACCAACAGATCTGTTGAGGCCGCCAACAATAATATCAAGCACATTCTATAGAAGATGGTGGAAACTTACAAGGACTGGCTAGACAAGTTACCATTTGCTCTCTGGGGCTATAGAACATCAATTCGAACATCTACTGGGGCAACTCCGTATTTTCTGGTTTATGGAATAGAAGTTGTTCTGCCAATTAAAGTTGAGGTTCCGTCGTTGCGGGTTATAGCTGAGTGCCAGATAGCGGAAACGGATTGGCAACAGAGCAGGTTCGAGGAACTAATGCTATTCGACGAGAGAAGGCTGAAAGCACTGTACCATGTCCAAGGTTATCAACGCAGAATTGCCAGGGCTTTCAACAAGAAAGTTAAGTCTAGAAATCTGAAAGAAGGGGATTTGGTGCTCAAAGACAACCGGGCTCCCATCCATGACCCTAGGGGCAAGTTCAAACCTAATTGGACTGGTCCTTACATCATCAAATCAATTTGGTCGGGTGGAGCTGTCATTCTTATGGATTTAGATGGCCTCGAATTCTCCCAACCAATCAACATGGACAAGTTGAAGAAATACTACCCCTAAGTGGCTCGCTAGGCCGAAAACCTGAAAGGGCGACCTAGGCAAAAGTTAGAACACAAAAAATTTGAAAAAAGAAAAACTGAGCTCACAAGGTTGAAAACCCGAAAAGGGCGGCCTTGGCAAAAGTTAGAGCACAAAAGGAGAATGTTAATACCCAAGTGAACCCGAACTGAACTACGTAAGGCTTGATTTCTATCTTCGAGATACGTAGGCAACTTCATTCTAAAGTCCAGCCATAAACACTTCCAAATCAACTGTGTCCATGTGATTATTTTGGTCATCTTTGCCTTTTCTATATCTAAGAGTTCGGTTGTGATCTTTGCTATCAGAGTTGGTTACAGTGCAGTGCTCTTCAGACAAGGGGCAACTTTCCAGTTATTGGATTCGGGGTTGTGCATCTCAAGGATAGATTCCAGGTGTGTCCAGTTGTGATCCTTATCGAAAATGGTTTTGAAAAGTTTTAATAAAAGTTGATTTTGTTCAAATTAATCTTTTTACAACTTAGACCAGTTTTGGACCAAAAGGAAAATTTTCAGTACCCACAACCTTTAATTTCATTGATTTTAATACAAAGTTCTCCGACTCTTGATACAAATCGAAGTTTCTTTTTTTATTACATTCAAAAGGAAAACTTGAAAGTACAGATCAAAGCAATAAACTTGGGGCATAGTTGAGTTAGGTGTTCATGCGCCCCCTCCCAGAGCTTGTGGAAGCTTCAGATACCAAAGTAGGCCTGGTTTGTGCCTCATCTTCAAGCCAAGCTATGCATTCGCCAGAAAGAGCACAACTGAAATTGGGAGCCGGAGCCAAAAATTCTCTTGTTCTCCATGCAGTGGAATAGCGAGCTAGCTGTGAGCCTCGGATTGGAGATGGAGCCAGGTACTCTACCCCCTCTTATGGGCAAGTCTGGTCGTGTCCGAACTAACGCCTGAATCGAAATGGAAAGTAGAAGACACAGTGTGTCAAACTAACCAACTGAATGCCAGGTTGGCGAGATATGTTGTAGCTCATCTCAGGCAGATCAAACCAGGGGCAACGCCAAGCAATGTCAACAGTGGATCTGTTGCACATCCAGTGGCACCACCATCCCTCGTTTGGGAAATCAACTAGCCGTTGGCGAAAGAAATAGCCATGAGCTAAATATGTAGGACGAGAGTCCACCACTTTTAACCTGTCCATGAGTCATATCTGGGGAGGGATGAAAAATAAGAGAGATTAAAGAATATAGAGGTGTATGTGGAGAGAAAAAGTGAGAAAGGGGTTTTTGAGCGAAAAACAAAGCCTGAGTGCCGAGTGATGTGAGAAACACATGTGAGAAAGGGTGGGAAACATTACCTATAAGAGTAGTGACTTCCTGCGAACTTGGTTGTCTCTTGGCGATGGAAAGCATCCAAGTCTATCAAAGTCTCGGCTAGTGTTAAGCCAATGCAGCTTTTGCCCTCTTTCAAGCCTTGGGCCACTTCGATCAAACGAATGCTAGACCCTCCGAAACCCGGGGCGAGTAAAAAATGAGCCAACATACATAAGCTGAGGGCATGTTGCCGAAAACTTTGCCAGAGACGATTGCTGTGGTCACCGACATTAGAAAATTGATGAATCAAGTTGGGAATATCTAACTCCCCGTTGTGAACCAAAGATCGGGCATCATGTAAAGTAAGCCCGCACATTCTTCCTAAAGCCTGGATGTGGCCAAAGCGCGACTGGGGCAGGATTTCCTTGTCACGCTGGGATTCCATCAGAATTTGGAATTCTTCAAATGTGGGGCACATCTCTTGTCCCCCAAAGCTGAAAACAAGAGTAACCGAATTCCAACATCTAGTCGCGGCATGAATAAATGGAAACACAGCGGAATACGACTTAGCGGGAATAGTGCATTTATCCCGAAACCCTAAAAATTTAGCTTTTTCGAGCCATCTAAAGTCGCAATCCAATCGGAGAGTTTTTTGGTGGAGAATGGCTCCATTTGAAGTAAAAACAGAGCTGAAATGAAAAAACTATGAAGCTGGAGCTTTTGTAGAAGATAAGGTGTTGAGTGGAAGACATGTGGCAACAATCTGGAGGTTCCTTGCATTAGTGGCCGACCAACCACTTTTGTAGCTGACCGACTACTACTAATGGCCGATAGTCTTTTTTGGTGGATGGCAGCATCTGTTTATGGCTGGTGGCCTCTCATTTTGCCCTTTGGTCCATCCATGTGTTGAAAGTGCTAAGAACCTGTGTTTTATTCCACTCTTGGTGCATTTTGCCGTCTCTCTTTAAGAATTTTGTTGAATTGCTTATCAAGTTGTCATCTTGCCTATCGAGTTGTTGAATTGCTTATCGAGTTATTGAATTGCTTATCGAGTTGTCGAATTGCTTATCAAGTTGTTATTTTGTTTATCGAGTTGTATTTGTATTGATTGTCGAGTTGTTGTTTTGTTCATTGAGTTGTTTTACTCTGTTTGTTATGTGTTGGTCGGTTCACTACCTGATAAGGAATTGCCAATACAATGTACAATATTCAATTTCCATCAATCCCGTTTTTGTGTAAAATGGTGCAATGCGATGCTCAGAATATAAAATACAACACTTTTTTTTCTTCAAAAAAGCTGATTTTTCATTCCAATCATGGTTTCTTTTACAAACAGTGCGAGTTTAAAGAAAATAAAACTGTCTAAGTCTGTAGAATGTGCTAACACTACTAGCAAAAAGAAACTAGGCAAAAAATCTGAATTAGTGCCAGCTATCTCAAGCTCTAGAAGCCCTCTTCGTCTTCTTCCTCGGTGGAGTGGACCCCGCGGCACTGTCTCCATCGGTGCCACTGTCCGAATCTAAGTTGGAGCCTAAACCAGAGCTGCCTCTGCTCCCTTCCTCGGAGCCCTCCTCAGTATCGCCACCGCCTTCAAAACCCAAGCTGGTGCCGTCACCTCCACCCGCATATGACTCTAACTGGGGACTCGCTGGCTCCTCGTCCCCATCTATCTCATCATCATCCGAGACAGGCTCTAATGGGCCGCTCTCGTTGCGAGTGCGTCTAGCTCTGCCACGGCTATGCGCCGGAGCCCCTCGTCTCCCTCTCCTTACTACCTGAGGAGGTACAAATGGTCCCGTTGCAGCTCCTGTTGGAGCGCCTGGTGCGGCTAGGATCTGAAAAGGGCAATTTGTCAAATACATCAGTTGTGGTATATATCAGATGCAAAGATGGAATGCAGCATGTAGTGAATGAATGCAGTGTATCGTATCAGTACAGTATGGAGCAAATTACAGATGAAATGCTAATGTGTCAGCAGAAGGTCTGATGGCATGAAATATAAGCTAAAGAAACTTATCGGAATGCCGTAAATGCTAAGCAGGTTCATGCTCGTCTAAACCATCCCCATCAGAGAAGCCGCTAGCTCGAGAGCCTGCCCGGTGTACTCTATGGATGCTTGTAAATGTGTTGAGATGATCAGTGGTCTATAAAACATAACTAAAATGAATTGAATGTGCAAAGTGTAAAGTATGGTACATACTGGGGTCGGGCCTCGAACTCCGACAAGCTCATGGCCAGCTGGTGTAGGCTCAATGGGAATCTGGTAAGCCTCCCCTGTAGGTCGCTAGCAAGTCAGTGTAGTAGGCAACTCTGGCCATCCCGCCCTTTGCCTCGTCTGAGAACCTCTCCTGTTGTGGGTCCCAGACGTCCTGGCCCCTCCGCCTCTCTCTCTCGCCTCTGCGAGCGCCAGTCAAAGGCGGCATAAGGTATGTCTAGATGAAGCCAGTGCAATTGCCATCAACTCGGAAGAAGTCGACGTCCCAGCCTCTGGTGAAATCAATCATCTCTTGGAAAGTATATCTCTCTGTCGCTCTCATGTATGTCGGAGGTGGCATTGGGACTATCGACTCGGGTAAGTCGATGGTCTGGCATAGGAATCGCTCCCCTAAGAACCACGCTCGACTAACTAGGCCCTTGAGCAAGATCCAGAATCGGAAAGCCTCCTAAGCGCTCACAAATTGATCTCTGACCCCGTCAGGCATCACCGCCCAGGGCTGCCAGGTGATCTGCAAATAGTGAATATACAGATTGTTAGCTGCCGTTAGATATGCAATATGAAGTAGAGCTGAAATAACTATAAGGTTTGAGTTACCTTTGCTGCGGTCACAGTGTCAAACAATCGACGAAAAAATGAGAAGGACTCTCAGGGCCTCCGCTGGCATCTCCCGTCATACATGTGGGAATACGGCACTACAGATGGCACCTCCACCTCTGGCTCTGGGGCAAGCCTCGAAAAATAGGCGTACACCATAGCTGCAGAAGGCGGAAGGACAAGAGTGAGAATACCGAAGATTAATATAAATGATGCATAAAGCAGATTGTGTATACACTATACAAAGAATGCAATGCAGAAGGCAGACAGTGCATGTAGTTTGTCGATAAATGTAAAGCAGAAAGCAGATTGTGTGTACAGTATACAGTGTGTGCAATGTACAGAAAAATGCAAAGCAGAAGACATAACAAGAAATGCAAAATAGAAGGGTAAGACATACCTCCCAGGCCCTCCAGTAGCCTCCTAATAGATGCCCACTTCGGCGGGAGGTGGAGCTCATATACCCGTATAGTGTGGCCAAGCTTGTGCCACCTAGGGGTGTTTGCGGTTCGATTTGGGACGGTTTGTGGTTCGGTTTGGACCCGCCCGCATGTATGCGGTCTGAGGAAAAGTCAACCCGCAACCGCCCGCAATGCGGTTTGCGGTTTGTGCGAATAGGGTTCGCGGTTGCGCGTGCGGTTGCGGGCAGTTTGCGGATTGAATTTTTTTTCAAATTTTTTTTGTTAAACCCTTTTTTTTTTCCCCATTTTTTATCAATATTTCTTTTAGACATTTTTCCTCCCATTTTCTAAAATGCTCTAACATTAATAATTAATGAATTAAAACTTATAAAAAAACTTATAAAATAAAAAACACAACAAAATCAATTTGTAACCTAAATAAATCATTCAAAATCTACCTTCATCATTAACTTGCATTCATCACAATTCGTAACCTAAACAAATCATTTAAAATCTACATTCATCATTAACTTGCATTTATCCTACATTCATCATTCCTAACCCAAATACAAAAAAAAAAAAGAGTAATTCTTCATTAACTTACATTCATCCAAAAATAAAAAATAAAAAATAAAAAATAAAAAATAAAAAATAAAAATAAAAATAAAAATTCATTAACTTACATTCATCCAAAACCAAAATGCAATTAAAAAAAAAAATTTTGTTGCCAAACTTCATTCAATTCAAGCCCATGAAATAAAATAAAAGCATTTCTAAGATATCAAATTTCATCATGAATCATCCAATCCAACTTTCATGAACCCTGCACAAAAAAATATAAATTGTTTTTTTTTTTCAACGATCAGATTGGAAGGAAAAAAAAAAAGGGGTTTTTTTTGAACGGTCAGATTAAAAAAAACAAAACAAAACAAAACAAAAATTAGATAAAATCCAAACCGCACCCTACCCTAATGTGTTTGCAAAACCACCCATACATGTGCAGTTCGAATCGGGTAGGGCGGTTTGGGCGAGTCGGATGACCCTATGCCCAGCCCTAGCGTCGCCCCAATCGTAGAATCGGACGCGAGACAGGTCCACCAAGGCACTCATGAGGTAAAGCCCGATGGTGTTCGCCTAGTCGGCGAACAGAGCAGTACCAAACAGAAACATGAGGAAACCTCGGGCGTAGTACTCGGTCTCCTCAGGGGTCGTCGGCGTCGTCCCCATGAAGTGATCAGCGAACCATGTATATCGGACCATTCCTGATCAGGAGATAGGTGGGCGAATCCCTAACAAGTAGATTTGAGCAGCCTCCCACTCGCCCATGTCTTTGTCGTAAGGAATCGGATGACCCCCTACCGCTATGCCGGTGAGCATAGAGAAGTCAAAGGGAGTCATCGTTATCTCCCCTGCGGTAGAGAAGTGAAAGAAATCGGTGGTATCCCACCACCTCTCTACCAAAGCACCCAGTAGAGGCCGGCTCGCTATGAGACGTGAAAGCCCCATACAAAATGCGCCAAAGCCGGCCTCGTCGATGATGTGACGGACTGCGTTGGAAAGCTCCATATACCACTCCCTCGCAGAGGTGGTCCCGTATCCTCGGATGGCATGTGAATCTCCCTGTAAGCAGGACAAGCAGATGCAAGGCAGTGTAAGAAATACAGTGCAAGGGTATGTTCAGGACAAGCAAATGCAAGGCAGTGTAAAAAATACAGTGCACAAGTGTATTTGGGATGAACAGATGAAAGGCAGTGTGAGCTACACAAGAAATGCAACCTACGTTGCGGAAAATGAAAAAGTGTATACCTCGGAGGCGCCATGGGATAAATGTGACTCCGGCTCGCGCAGTAAAAGCTCCTCTGGAGCACCTCGTGCAAACCCCCTGAACTAACGGATGTTATCGGGAGGTAGCACGTGTATCTCGGGATGATATGTCGTCGGGTCAAACTGTCGAATGCTAAGCGGCAATGGCTCGAACTCTGGATCCATCTCCATCTCTGGAGGAGCTCCGTCGTGTGGGATGTCGTCCACCATCTCGAGGAAAGATGAGAAAATGATCGATAATGTGGGAAATAGGCGAGGAATGCCAAAAGTCAACTATGAGAGAGGAAAAATGGAAGAAAAAGTCAAAGGCCAAAAAAGGGCACTGAACTCAAGGGTAACTCGAGGGAAACAAACCTCAAGTGGTGGAAATGAAGAAAGAAACACCTAAAGCAACTTTCAATCGGTTCAAAGTGTTGTAAATTATGAGGGTTTATCGAATCAAATGTGTTTGGGGTGTTCAAAAACGCGTGTGAAGCTCGGATCTAAGACAGATGAAGGTCTAAAGAGGGAAAAGAGTGAATTTCGACAATGGAGAAGTGAGGGAATCAGGGTTGAAGCCCTATATTTAAAGACCCGTGGTGAAATGCCAAAATTGCCCCGAATCTGTCATTGGAGGCCGACCGGCCACCAGTGGTGGCCGACGGCCACCATTTGTGGCCGATGACATTATTTTGTGGCCGATGGGTGGCTGGTGGCTTTCCAGAGTGGCTGGTAGGCGTCTGGTGCTCTCCTTGGATGTTGTTCTGTTGTTTTATGCCCTGATCCCTCAAGAAAGTGCAAGGAAAGTACACTTTTAAGTTCAAATGGTCTTTGCAGAAGCTCTGGACAGCTTTTTCAGTGTGTAATACTCAATACGTGCGAGCTGTATCCTTTTAACTTGTTGCAACTCCTTCGAGAGGTAGGTTGGAGGTTGAGGTCGAGTTGTTTCTACCATGCACCGCTTTTGTCTTTGCATAGAATGTGCACCTCTTTGTCATTATATGGAACATGCCTTTCACATGAGGTCCTGCATAGTCTCACTTGCATAGAGCATGTATTTGTTATTCGAGCATGGAGCATGCACTTGCTACGTTTGCATAGAATTTGCATTTCTTACACTTGCATGAATATGCACTTCTCACCTGCATAAAACATGCATTTGTTACTCGAGCATGTAGCATGCATTTGCTACACTCGCATAGAATATACCCTTCTCACGTTTGCATAGAATATGCCCTTCTCACGTTTGCATAGAATATGCACTTCTCGCATTCGCATAGAACATGTATTTGGTATTAAGCATAGAACATGCTGTTAACCTTGCATAGAACATGCATTCCTATCTTGCTATATCTGTTAAGTTTATTTCTTATGCAGACACGATATTGTATGTACGGTTTATTCAGAGGGATTCTGGGTAAGATCATTCCTATCCTTTGAACACCTTGTTTTGGTTAGAAGCATTCGGGTATGCCCGGTGCTTACACCACACCTTGTTTTGGTTAGAAGCATTTGGGTACGCCCGGTGTTTACACCACCCTCTCTTGTTGGTTAGAAACATTGGAATGTGTGCCCGATGTTTATACCACCCTTTCGGTTAGAAGCATTTGGAACATGTTCCGACGCTTATACCACCTTGTTTTTTGTTAGAAGCATTGGGATGTATGCCCATGTTTATACCACCCTTCCGGTTAGAAGCGTTTGGAACGTGTTCCGATGCTTATACCACCTTGTTTTTGGTTAGAAATATTGGGATGTGTGCCCGATGTTTATACCACCCTCCAGTGTTTGCACCACTTTCTTTTCCCTCTCACGCGTCACGCGTGAGGACGTTTTGGTTAAAAGCATCCAGATGGATTCCAATGCTTATACCACTCTTTGTTTTAGTTGCATAATAGTTGGATGTGTTTCATTTGTTATCATTGTTCTCTGTGGTTCGAAACCTAAGGGTATGTCCCTGGGTTCACGCCATCCCTTTCTTCGCGTGTGCCATGCGTTGGAATCTTGCTTGCCACCTCGGGTGCACTCGATGGTTGTGTTGTTCTTTGCCTTTTCTGCATAATGCATAGTTAATATTGCATAATTTTCTTATAACATTTTCGCATGAAATGTGGTTTGGTTCGTAATTCCCCTGCATAGCGTGTTTGTTTACTTGCTTATACATGAGTTTGATATAGCATTTCTTTGCATAACATTTGCATCTAGATGTTTCGTTACAGTCTCATTGCATGATCATAAGTTATGCTCTTGCATCATGCATGTCATTTACATCTTGCCCCAGAACTATGCTGGTTTGATTCCTTGCAAAGGGATACGTAGGCAGCCTATGGGCGCAACCGTTCTTTGTTTTTGCTTGCTTGTTTGTCTAAGTCTTCAGCCTTGTCAAAAATGGGTCGTCTCTAGGCTTTGACATTCACTCCCGTCATTTCATGACTTACGAGTTCTGTCAAAGAAGGGCAACTGTAGACACCCCATTTTTTACCGTCCTCAAGACTTGGACGTCATCGTTTGAACACCCGATGATTGTGCTTGCTCGTGTTCGTTTTGAGTCCCTGAAGGTCTCGGCTAAGCGCCTTGCCTTGGAGCCTCTAATCTTGTCTGTTTTGTACTTGGTTGTGGACCAAGAGCTTGTGTAGACCGCATGAACTAGCTCCGCACGCCCCCCTTTTCGGAGAGGGCGCAGATTTGGGTTCCAGCTACTATAGTTCAGACTCCTGTCACGATTCTGAATCTAATCCCACAAAGTGCAATGTAAGACTGATAAATCACCAAAGAGTCCAAATCCGGCAAATCATTTTGGAAAATCGATTTTAATCAAAAAGCGCCAAACATGGACTGCTTTGCCAGATTTCAAAGTCGCCACTTAAATATTTTACTTTGGGAAATTTAGGAAATCCTGACTCGTCCACGTGTCCGTCATCACCAAAGTTGTCTCTGCTTCGGAACTTGGGTACGAGAGGGGAAGGTCCTGAAATGAGCACCCCCGCTCGCCCGATCAAAGATCGGCCTCTACTAACATGATATGTTGTTTTTATAAACACATGCATTCTTATTCCGATTTATTAGCTAACTTACTATGTGATGCACGCAGCATACAAGTATAGACTCAATCACGCAAGTCGGAACAAAACATCTCGGGTTGGTTTGGTTTGTGTTTCTGAAAAAAATTTCAGAAATTTTCTCTACAAATAAATTTCAGAAATTTTCTTTACCAAACAAATTTTTTCAAAAAAATTTCCCAAAACACACAAACCAAACAAGTTTTTTCAAACAAATCTCTCTCACACACACATCAAATCAATCACTTTTTCCAAAACTCTCTCTCAAAACAATTTTCCAAAACAAATTTCCCAAAAAACCAAACCAAACATGTTTTCGTACTTTTTATCTCTAAAACACATCTCTCAAACACAAACCAAACATACCCCTCATGTTTGTTTTTCGAAAAGGGTTTGAAGTTGCTACCCTCAAGTAGGCTAAAACGCGGATTTGCCACCCTTAAGTGGGCTTAAGAAAACATGATTTGCCACTCCGCAAAGTGGGCTTAAAACTCACAATCAATGAATTGTCCCAATTCAAGAAATGAAGCCTTCATCCACAGGCATTCATGCAGTTAAACACTTAAGCAAATAGCCTCATGGCAAGCATGCTAAACATGGCAACACTCACACTCATGCAAGGATGCTAAAGCATAAACACTTACAGTGTACTTCAAGCCAAAACAGAAGCTAGTTAGTAATCAATGCATGATCCTAGCTATGTTAAGATGTCTAATGCAATACATGCAAAATGCAACTAAGTAGGCTCGGCTATCTAAGATGGCATATGAATGCAACACTTAATAACATGCCGTTAAACACGTATTCAGTAAGTGTATTGAAATATGATGCAGTTTGAATGATGTGCCGAGCCCGGTGCATGCAAGACAAACGGATGATGCAAACATGTAAAGCATAAGGTATGCTAATTGAAATATGCCCTAAACTAACTATCAAAAGAGGATAAGTAAACGGGAGAAAGACGTGGGTTGGAAGACATTCACACACACACTCACACTTATTACAACATTTGCCCTCTCGACGGAGGGTCCGAATAAAATGAAAGCTAACTAGCTACGCCAATTAAGCTAACTATTACAAACCAACTAATTAACTAACTATTGTAGCTAATTAATTATTACAAACCAAATTGAATAACTAGCTAATCTAAGCTAATTAGAATATTACAAAGTACTAAGCTAAATTAATTACAGCACAGGTAATTAACTACAACTAGCTAACGAAAGCGATAAATGGCCTCGCGGGCGAAGGAGATATGCATGCTCGATTGCGTCCTCCCGAAAATCCACCGCCTTGCCTCAAGACACCTCTGTTTGCACTCTTTTGAATCTTTGAAAATTACACCGATTTCTATATTGTTTCTTTTTGATCTCAAGAACACCTTGAGGGCTAAAATTCCTCCTGTTGCTGCAACAAAGCACAGACAGAGGCAAGACAGTGTATTTGCAAGGAAATGTATGCACTTCCATACTCCTTATCATATCTTAAACTCAAAGGAGTATGGCACTTGACTCTCGAGCCAACAACCAAGCATTTTCAATGCATGGTGGCCAAAGGATCTAGCTTGCGCAAAACTCAATGAATGCACACATAAGACTCGAAAGGCCTCCACCCTATCATGCACAATCAAGGGGGACGACACCTAAGAAATGAGGTGCGTTTCATCACTTCAAGTATGAAACGCCCCTCATTTCTCGTGTTTGGATTAACGCCCGATCCAAACACAATGCAATGCAACACACATGCAAACAACATGCTTATCTATCAATGCTTGGGTGGCATGCACAAGGCTCTATCATGTAAGCAATGCATGCATGGCATGTTTAGAAGCTAAGGCATTAAAGCAAGTGAGGTACACAACACTAGGACTATGCAATACTATGCACAAATAACCAAACCAGCCCAAAACAGAGCTATATCATGGCAAATCAGTGGCAAAAACATGCTCAAACTAAGGCTCAAAGGAGTAAAAAATCATGCTCCTTTGGTAGCTCACAAATAAGACACAAAGGCACAACTCTCAAAAGCTCTCAAGGAGTGAAAGAAGTAAGGACATGACACATGTATATGCTCTGAAATTACATGCTAAATGACGCCAAAACATGTAACCATCACAACTATAGCATGCTAAGGTGCGTAAAACTCAAGACTAGCTAAGGCACTTGCACCATAGCCATATCAAGCAAGCCCCAAAGGACCAAGATCACTCAAAACAGTCCTAAGGTAGGTCAAAACATAGCCAAAAATGTGCTGGAGTAGAGCATACACGTGCTAGACCAATAGGTTAAAACACCAAACATACTAGGCTAGTGAACCAAAATTGCACTACAAGTGAAAGGAGCATGCAAGAGGCAACCAAACCAACCTAAAACAGAGTTATGACATGGCAAATTATGGCTAAAAACATGTTGAAATGGAGCCAATTCAAAGCACAAAGACATGCTACTTTGCAAGGCTACAAGAAGGATTACACTACAAGTATAAGAAGCATGCAAGAGATGACCAAGACAGCCCAAAACAGAGTTATGGTAGGTCTGAAAAGTTACAAAAATGAGCCCAAACAAAGCCACTAAGAAGTAAAAATACATGCTCTTTTGATGGGCCATCAACACATACAAACAAGAGAAGAGTAGGGGGGACCACCCCCACCCATTTGGGACCTTAAAACCACTTTTCCACCATTGAAATTCCTCTGAGTTTCAGTGGTGAGAAGACCAAAAAGAGATGGTCCCAAAAGCTTTAAAAGATGGCACAAAGCAAGGCAAAACAAGCCACCAAAGGGGGTAAACCACCCATAACTCAAACAAAGCCTCAAACAACCTTTTTAAACACTTTAAAACAAAGGTTTTTGTAGTTGAAAACAAAGCCTAGAATAGCATGCAAAGGTGGCTAAATATGCAACCAAAACAAAGCTTTAAAGAGGCTATTACTCACCCTTGAAGCACAACTTCAAAACAGCAACTTCTTGAGCCAAAAACCAGCCTTTTAAAGCTTAAATATGACCTCCAAGAACCTTAGCTCAATGATGGTGGTGTTTGGGTAGGTGTTTGTGTGCAAAAGTGTGAAGAAACAACACTTTAAGGCACTATTAAGCACAATATAGAGAGAGAGTGTGAGAATTCTAGAGAGAGAGTGAGATTTTGTCTGTAAATTTTCTGAACCCTCTCTAAGGGGGAAGCACCTTCCCTTATATAGAAATGCAAGCTAAAGCTTGCTCAAATCCCTCCCTACACGTGTAGGGAGGATGCATTTTGTGCCTAACAGCTGGCACAGCTAGCATCAAAAATATCTGCAGAAAGTGAAAAAGGGCTGCCGACCACTCAAAGTGGTGGACCGACCACCCCACCTAGTCGACCGACCACTTGAGGTGGACGACAGGGAAAACACCTGGTCGATAGAGCAAAAAGAGGGTCTCCCAAGAGAGGAGAAGGTGGTGGCATACTGCCAACCACTTGAGGTGGTTGACCGACCACCAACCCTAGCTGACTGACCACCAAAAGTGGCTGGCAGGGAAGAAAAGTGGTCTACACCACTGTTTCTCCCACCAGGCAAAAGGGGGGGGGACCAAGAGTTGGCATAAAAACAAGTGCAAAACTAAGAGAGTTCAGAGACTTAGAGGCAAGGCGCGCAGCCGAAAACCTCGGGGACTCCAAACAAGCGCGAACATGCGCAATCATCGAGCACTCAAACGATGACGTCCAAGTTTTTAGGACGGTAAAAAATGGGGTGTCTACAGCTTGTTACTTCACTTCTGGAGGAGAGGATAGCCTGTCGACCATCCCCCTAGCCTGCCGGCCATGACTTGTGCTTGTCGGCCACCAATGGTGGCCAGTCGGCTATTTTTATGGCCAGTCGGCTACATTGATGGCCGGTCGGCCACTGATAATGGCCGACGGCCATTTTTCTTCTTTTTCAGATATTTATTTGCCAGTTGTGCCAACTGTTGTTCACTGATGCTCATCTCCATACACGTATATGGAGGGATGAATACAAGCCCTTGGCTTGATTTTCTATATATGGGGGGGTCTCTCCCCGATTCTAGGGGGTTAGACAATTTTGAGTAAATTTATTCCTCTCTCTCTAGAATCCTCTCTCTCTCTTCTTATTTTGTGCTTGATAGTTAGAATTTCCTACACTTTTGCACTAAGACCCTTAACCAAACATCTTCATCTTGGAGTTGAGGTTCTTTGAGGCTTAGTTTGAACTCCTAAGGGTAGTTTAAGCTCAAAATAGTGGTTGTTTTTGTGCTGTGCTTCAAGAGGTAAAGTCTAACCTTGTAAGCTTTATTTTAATTGCTTGCTTTGCCATCTTTTTACACTATTTTTGAGCTGGTTTTCAATTGTAAAATTCTCTATTTTTCAGTCCTAAAAATGGTGGTTTGAGCCTATTTTGAGTTAGGGGGTTGTCTTCCCTTTTGCTCTTTGGCTTGTGAAGCCTTTTGTGTCATTTCTTACCATCTTTAAATCAAACTTTTTGGCCCTTTTAAACACTGAAATCCAGAGTTATTTCAGTGGTAAAAATCAACTCTTGAAGTCCAAAATAGGAGGGGTTAGCCTCCCCTCCTTGTGTCTTGCTTGCATGCCTAGTTAGCATCACATGATAGCATGTTTTTATAGCTTAATTTAGCTCATTTCTAGCATGTGTTTGCCTCTGATTTGGCATGATTTAGCTCTGTTTTGGGCTGCTTTGGTCATGTGGGCTTTGTTTTGCATGGCTATAGTGCAAATGGTCTTCACTAGCTCATTATTTTGAGGCCTCTAAACATGTTTTGCTTGGAATGATTGCATGTTATAGCATCATTTTACATGTAATTTTAGTGTATATAGCTCTGTCACATGCTCATTTACTTCACTCTTTTATTGCTTTTGAGAGTTGTGTTTTGAGTCTTGTTTGCAAGCTAACATGTAAACATGTTTTCTAGCCTTTTGCGCTTTAATCTCAGCATGTTTTGGCCACTACTTTGATTGGTCTTAGCTCTGTTTTGAGTTGGTTTGGCCCTTCGAGGCTTGTATTACATGATTGTTGTGCAATCTCTCTCACTAGCTTAATGTTTTAGGCTTTGTAGAATGTATTGCATGAGTTGCTTGCATGATTTAGTGTCCTTTTGCATGTCATTTCAGCACTGAAATATCTGCAACCTCCCTCATTTCTTCACTTTTTCATTTGCTTTGAGGGTTGGTTAACCTTCGAGTTATGTTTAAGCTTGAGATTGAGATTCATGCTTAATGGTTTCAATCCTCTTTTGAGGGTTTCTACTAACCAACGGCATGATTTCTCTCATGCCTTAAATCCTCCCTCGGTCGACACCTCCTTAATTCGAGGACTCCCACCTTGAACTTAATCGATTAAAGAATGGATCGGTAATTGAAATAAGTAAATAAAACAAGACAAGTAAACCTTGATCAAGTTAAGTATGTTGTGTTGCATTGCATGTGTTTGGATTGGACATTACTCCAAACACAAGGAAAATGGGACGTTTCATACTCAAAGTGATGAAACGTGTCATTTTTCTTGGTCACCGTCACCCTTGATCATGCATTGTAGGGTGGTGGTTGTTTTGGTCTTGTTTGTGCATCCATTGACCTTGTACAAGCTTGGTTCTCTAGCCATCATGCATTGAAAATGCTTGGTTGATGGCGTGGGAGCCAAGAATTACACTACTTTGATCTTGTGTAATGATAAGGAGGGTAATAGTACATATATTGTTTGAGAATACACTGTTTTGCCTCTATTTGCTCTTTGTTGCAGCAAAAGGAGAATTCCAGGAAAGGGGTGGCCGACCGGCCACCAGAAATGGCCGACAGCCACCAATAGTGACCGACCGACCACCAGTGGTGGCCGACCGGCCATCGGTGAAAATTTTGCTCAGTATGTTCCTGAGGTGGAGCAGAGGTGTTCTGGAAGTCGGTGCAATTTTCAGAGATCAACGAGTGCAAACAAAGGCTGCAATAGCAAGGCGGTGGACTTTCGGGAGGAAACCAACCGAGCATGCATGCGTCCCTCGTCCTCGAGACCATTTTAATTGCTTTAATTAGTCAGCGTAGCTAATTATTTAATTCAAGTATTGTCCTTAATTAGTTTGTGTAGTTAGTTCTTCAATTTCAATTTGTTGTAATTAATTAGCTTAGAATAAGTTAGTTAATTAGTTTCAATTGGTTTGTAATAATTAATTAGCTAGAATAGTTAATTAGTTGTTTTGTAATAATTAGCTTAGCTTAGTGTAGCTTAGCTTATTCATTCGGACCCTCCTTCGAGAGGGCGCAATGTTGTAATAAGTGTGCATGCGTGTGTGCATGTCTTCAAACCCCACGTCTTTCTCCCTTTTATTTATCCGCTCTTGATAGTTAGATTAGGGATAACATTTAAATTAGCATACCTTATGCTCGCATGTTTGCATCATTCATTTGTCTTGCATGCACCGAGGCTCGGCGCATCATTCAAACTGGATTGCAATTTTAATACTTATTTGAATACGTGTTTCAAAGCATGTTATCAAATTGTTGCATTCATATGCTATCTTAGTAGTCGAGCCTATTAATTTCATGTTTCGTGTGTTGCATTAGGCATCCTAACATAGTTAGGATCATTCATTGTTTCTAACTAACTTTTTCTTTGACTTGGAGTACTCCGTAAGTTTTACGCTTTAGTCTATACTTGCCATGTTTCACATGCTTGCCATGAGGCTATGTGCTTAAGTGATTAACTGCATGCATACTTGTGGATGAAGGCTTTGTTGCTTGAATTGGAACAATTCAACGAATGTGAGTTTTAAGCCCACTTTGCGAAGTGGCAAATCATGTTTTAAGCCCACTTGAGGTGGCAAATCCGCGTTTTAGCCTACTTAAGGGTAGCTGCTTTAAGCCATTTTCGAAAACAAATATGAGTTGAAATGTTCCAATTCTTGCGATTTTAGTCTATACTTGCTTCCGTGCGTCACATAGTAAAGTTAGTTAATAACCAGAATAAGAACACATATGTTTATAAAACAAGATATCATACTTAGTAGAGGCCGATCCTTTGATCGAGCGAGCGGGGGTGCTCATCTCACGACCTTCCCCTCTCGTACCCATGTTCCCGAGCCGAGGCAACTTTGGTGATGACACGTGACCTTTGGCACGAGTCAGGGTTTCCTAAATTTTCCCAAAATAAAATATTTAGGTGGCGACTTTGTAATTTGGCAAAGCAGTCCAATTTTGGCATTATTTGATTCAAAATCGATTTTCCAAAATGATTTGCCAGATTGGACTCTTTGGTGTTTATCAGTTTCTCATTGCACTTTGTGAAATTAGATTCAGAACCGTGACAGGAGTCCGAACTGTAGGACCAATTCGAGCTCTCCGAAAGGGGGCGCGAAGAAAGTTGAGCTACAATGTTGAAAACTCATGATCATGTGAGATGATGCAATAGGCAATAACAAATGCGATAAGTAAGAATGAATACAATAAGCAAGATAACAACATATGAATGAAATAAAATGCACTCTAACCATGCCCAAAGCAAGAGATGAGGAAAGAAAACATTGCTCAGGATTACGTTTCATGCATCCTGTGAAACTGAGAACAAAAAAAGGTCGGGATCGTATCTCACACATCCCGAGAAACTGAAGAACGAAAATCGCTCGAGGTCGCGTTTCATGCGTCTTGAGAAATAAAAGAAATCACTTGGGGACATGTTTCACGTGTCCCGAGATACGAGAAACAAATTGTAAAGAGAGATAAAACCTGCCTAGGGCCACACATCAGGCGTCATGAGAATCAAAAACCACTTGGGCTTATGCTTCGCACGTCCCAACATAAGACTCGCCCAGGGTCATGCGTTACGCGTCTTGAGATAACAAGAAAACCGCTCGGGCTCGTGATTCGCATGTCCCGAGAAAAGACATGTTTAGGGCCGCGATTCACGTGTCCTGAGAAACAACCACTCGGTGCGTACTTTACACGTCCCGAGGTAAAACCTGGCCAGGGCTGGGCGTCACACATCCTAAGAAACAACCACTTGGGCACGTGCTTCACACGTCCCAAGGTAAAACCCACCCAGGGTAGCACATCACGTGTCCTGAGAAACAAAAACTGCTCGAGCTCGTGCTTTACACATCCCGAGATAAGACCCGCCTAGGGCCGCGCGTCACGCATCCTGAGATAACAAGAAAATCGCTCAGGCTCGTGCTTCACACGTCTTGAGATAAGACCCGCCTAGGGCTGCGTTTCACGTGTCTTGAGAAATAACTATTCGGGCGCATGCTTCGCACGTCCCGAGGTAAAACCCACTTAGGGCCACGCATCACACGTCCTGAGAAACTACCACTCGGGCACGTGCTTCGTACGTCCCGAGGTAAAACCCATCCAGGGCCGCACATTACGCGTCTTAAGAAACAATCACTCAAGCACATGCTTCGCACGTCTTGAGGTAAAACCCACCCAGGGCCGCACGTCACACATCCTGAGAAACCATGTGCTTTGCACGTCCCAAGGTAAAACCTGCCCAAGGCCGCGCGTCATGCGCCTTGAGAAACAAAAATCGCTTGGGCTCGAGCTTTGCACGTCCCGAGAAATAAGAGAGTGGTGTGCGATAGATGCATGAAGGTAAACAAAAGCGATAAATGCACAAAGTGAACAAGTGCGATAGATGCACAAAGTGAATTCGTACGATAGATGCACAAAGTAAACAAGTGCAATTGATACACAAAGTGAACAAGTGCGATAGATGCACAAAGTGAACAAGTGCGATAGATGCACAAAGAGAATGCGTGCAATAGATGCACAAAGTGAACAAGTGCGATAGATGCACAAATGACTTAATCTGGAACTCCCCCAAATGAACCGTACATATAATATCGTTTGCCGGTTAGAATGCGATACAGTGACAATGCATGTTCTATGCGAGATAAACAACTGAGATACAATGTTAATTGAAGGCATGTTCTATGCATGAAACGAGATGCATATCCTATGCGCAACTCATAACTAATGCAAGATGCGTGTGCAATATATATGTGAAGTGAAATGCATATTCCATGCAACAAAGTGAAATGCATATTCCATGTAACAAAGTGAAATGCATATTCTATGTAACAAAGTGAAATGCATATTCTATGCAAGGAACAAAAGAATAACTTGACAAAAACAAATTCAGTAGCAACTTCCAATTTACCTATCGGAAGAGTTACAATATGTTTAAAAAGGATACACCTCGTTCATGTTGACAAGTGACGAACATTGTGCACCGAAAACACAGTTTTGAGCTTCCATAGAGACAATCTGAACCCAACAATGAACCTTCCTTGCAACTCTTGAGAAACAAAGACACAAAACAGCGTCAAAACACAAAAGAAGGTCACCAGCCATTGGCCGACCACAAGGGGAGATTGTCAGCCATTTGTCGGCCATGAAAGAGCCTTGCCGGCCACGGATGAGCCTTACTGGCCACTTGCCAGTCAACAATGGCAGCTCAGGGGCAAACTTGACTTTTTGGCTCGGGTCTTTAAGTATAGACCAAGGCCCTTCATTTCCTCACACCTACACATCCAAAAATCTTCTCCCTCTCTCTAGGTGCTTTTTCTCTTTAAATCCGAGCTTTTTACTATTTTCCAGCGCCCCACACAAACTTTATTCACTAAACCCCCTTGATTCTCTTCACTTTGAACCGATTGGAACTTGATTTCGACATTTTTTTCCTCATTTTCACCCTTCTAGGTTTGTTCCCCTCGAATTTCTCTCGAGTTTTGTGCACTTTTCCCAGCTTTGACTTTTTCTTTTATTTTCTCTCTCTTAGGGTTGACTTTTTCCAAGTTTACCCTCTTTTCTCCATTTTTCTTCATTTTTCACCTACTTTTCACCAATTTTCCAAATGGCAGATGATTCGTCACATGAAGAGACCCCTCCCGAGGTTCTCCTTGCATTTTCACTTGTTCTCGAGGCGGCTGGAGGTATTGAGGCTGACCTCGAGGCAGATTTGAGCATGAGCCAGAGCTAGAGCCACTACCAGTGAGAGTACGGCCATTTGATCTGGAGAGGTATCATCCTCGCACACATATCTTGCCAGCCGGTGGCATTAGTCATTTTTGTGACTTCGTTCTTAGTGTGCCGGAGGATCTCCTACTGAGGGAGCCGACTTCTCACCTTTCATCAATTGTCATTGAGGTATGAGCTCTATTTTCATGCATTCTTGCCTGTATTTACTTGCATTTCTTGCACTGCATTTTCGGACTGTACTTTCATTACTGCTTTTTATCTGATTCATCTGTTCTTTGCCACAGGGCGAGTCTCGTTCCTTCCGAGGATATGGAATTACAACCACAAGAGATTGGTACGGTGAGCATCCCGTAGGAGTTCGCGGCATCGTAGACAAGACCGGCTTCGGCCTATTTAGCTCTGGCCTGGCGCGAGTTATAGCGAGTTGTCCTCTTCTGGGCACACTTGTGGAGAGGTGGTGGTACACCACCAACTCCTTTCACTTTTCCACTACTAGGGAGATGATGATGACTCCTTATGACTTTGCCATGATCACTGGCATAGGAGTAGAGGGCGATCTAATCCCTTTCGATACAGACATGAGGGAGTAGAAGGCAGCCTGGGTTGAGCTACTAGGAACGCGTCCACCCATATACCAGATAGACATGGTTAGTTATAGTTGGTTTGCAGAGCAGTTCAGAGGGAGCAAGCCCGAGACCATAGAAGAGATGGAGCAGTATGCCAGAGGCTTTCTAATGTTCATCTTTGGTACCATCTTGTTCTTGAACAGGTGGAACACTGTAGGCTTATATCTGTTGAGCGCCTTGGTGACCCTTCTTCGGGTGCGTTTTTATGATTAGGGCGTAGTCGAACTTGCCACCCTATATGGATACATCAGCTCAACCTCCCCGTCTGAGAGGAGACTTGATCGAAAGCTATTGGCAAGCTTGGGAGGTATGCATCTCAGTTCCCTCTTTGCACTTTACATTTTCTGCTTTACATTTTCTACTTTACATCTGTTCAACACCTGTGCTTTCTGCTTTACACTTTCTGTATTTGTTCATACATTATGCTTTCTTCTTTGCACTTTATGCATCTGTTCATACATTGGGCTTTCTACTTTACACTTTATGTATTTATTCATACTGTATTGATCACATATCACTGCATTTTCTCCGCAGCTGTGGGTGTATGCTTATTTTCTGACTCTGGCTCCAGAGCCCATAGAGAAGCTCCCACTAGCAGTCCCTTACTCACAAAGGTATGACGGTTGGCTCCAATATAGGACCCGTAAGACCTTCACATTCTTTTGCCATTACTTCGACACAGTAGCTGCTCATGAGATAACCCAAAACACAGTCATTTTTGCTTTACAACTGTTCTCATTCACATTTAGCAACTGACAGCAACTAATAATCTATACAACCTCTATTTGCAGATTATGTGGCAGCCATAGGCCATGATGCCAGCTGGGATTCGGGACCAGTACGCCGGGGCCTAGGCCACTTCTCACTTCTGCATTCTACTTGAGGGCCCAGTCTGTCGGGCTTGGTTCTTGAGCAAGCGGTTCGCACACCAGATTGTGGGCCTTCCTGACCTAATTATCCTGATGCCTTCTCTAGAGTCCACGAGATCAGCAGACAGCCTTACCATAGATGCAGTCACGTAGTTTATGGTGGGCCTGGATGCTAATTATTTCCGAGCAGAGGGCGCCTATATGGCCTTTATCCAAACACATCTCATGCGCCCCCTGACAGGCGATCATGAAGGTGAGAAGGCGAGAGCTCCTGCGGCGAGAGAGACGCCTAGAATAACCAGGGCCACTAGGGCTCATGCTAGAGAGGCTTCCCGGGTGAGGCAAAGGACCAGTTAGCCAGAGCTTCCGACCGCGCTGACATATTGGCAGCATATTGGGGATGCTTACCAGGTCCCGATTGAGCTTGCAGTGGTCGGACATGAGCTTGTTAGGGTTAGAGGCTCGACTAAGGTATGGACCACTCTTTCCCACTTGTACCCCACATTTCATTTCAGATATATTCACTACGAACACTAATCATCCAAATGCATTTGCAAACATCCATTGAGTACACAGGGGGCGCTCTTGAGCTGATAGCCTCTTTGATGGATTTGATACAGAGGAGGGAGACGCTACTTGGTCTCCACGACATCCCAGTAATTTCTTCAGTTTGCACTTTAAATTTCCACTGATGTACTAGCATTTCAACTATAGTCTGTTCCAAACTACACTGATACACTGTATTGGCACACTGTACTTACACACTATACTTACACACTATATTTGACCTATGCATACATTCATTTTGCATTGCACGCTCACATTTGATACACACACTACATACTATGCTTGCATCTGATACACATACTGAAACTAATATGCGACAACTATCCTTTTCAGATCCCAGCTACACGACTGCTCTAGCGGTGGGAGCACTTGCAGTGGCAGTACCTCCTTTAGCAGCAGGGAGGAGAGGCAGAGACAGGAGCACCCTAGCTTAGAGCAGTCCTCCCGAGCCCATCTTGAGAGACGACAATGCTAAGACCAGTGCCTCGGAGAAGGCAGTGAGTCAGCACTCTGGGTCGTTTAAGAGCGGAGATGATGACGCTGGCTCAGGTTCCGAGAGCAGAGGCGACGATGCTGAGGAGGGTTTTGGAGTAGAGAGCAGAGACAATGTCGGCTCTAGTTCCGGCTCGGAGGCAAATTCAGACAGCGGAGCCGATGGAGATAGTGCCCCAGAGTGTTCTCCTCTGAGGAAGAGGATGAAGAAGGCCTCCTGGGCCTAAGGCTACTGGCGCTGATTTTTTGTAGTTATTTTTTGTTCAGTTTCTTTTTATTGGTAGCATTAGCACATGTATAGCTCCAGATAGGTTTTATTTGCTTTAAAAGTTGTACTTCTCTTTTGTAAAAAAAACCATGATCGGAATAAAACCTTGTAGTTTTTATAAAAAGTGTTATCATTTTTGCATCATGAGCACCATATATGCATGAAATGGACATGGAATTGAAATGGCCAAGAGCACTTGATTGAAACAAAAGTCTTAATCGGGTAATGAACCGACCAACAAACAAAATACAAAATGTAAAATACAACTCGATAAATAAAATAACAACAACTCGAACAATAAAATAACTCAAATACAACTCAACAAACTTGCTAAAACCAAGAGGACTCAAAACAAGACCTTAAAACACACAAAGAGCAGAACAAAACATATGTTTTCAGCATTTCTCAGCACAAAGGTGGACAGCAGGCCTGAGAGGAAGGCTACCGGCCAGAAGAGGAGTTTGCCGGCCATATGCCGGCCACAAGAGATGGGCTACCAGTCATCAAGGTAACCTGCTGGCCATCAATGTGGCTTGCCGGCCACCTACCGACCGTCAATGTGCAGAACCTCCAGATTGTTGACAGCTGCCTTCCACTCACTACCTTATCTTCTACAAAAGGTTGAACTTCATGAATTCTTCATTTCAGCTACAAATTCTTCACAAATGGAGCCATTTTTCACCGAGTGACTCTCGGATTGGATTGCAACTTTAGACGGCTCAAAAAAGGTAAATTTTTGCAGTTTTGGCATAAATGCACTTTTTCTGTTGAGTCGAACTCCACTTTGTTTTCCGTTCCTTCATGCCGCGGCTAGATGCTAGGACCCGATTACACACGTCTTTAGCTTCGTGGGAGAAGAAATATGCCCGACAATTGAAGAATTTCAAGCGTTAATGGAATCCCGGTACGATGAGGAGATCATGCCTCAACCCTATTTTGGCCATGCTTAAGCTTTGGGACAAATGTGTGGGCTTACTCTGCATGAGGCTTGATCTCTGGCCCACAATGGAGAGTTAGACATTCCCAATCTGATTCATCGATTTTTCGATGCCGATGACCGCAGCGACTGTCTTTGGCAGGGTTTTCGGCAACATGCTCTCTACTTATGTATGCTGGCCCATTTCCTTCTTGTCCCTAGTTTCGGCAGGTCTAGCATACGACGGATTGAAGCGGTGCGAGGCCTAAAAGAAGGTACGAGTTGTATTGGTTTGGCGCTGGCCGAGACTTTGATGGACTACTTTGCCAGATATAGAGTCGCCACCTAAATATTTTATTTTGAGAAAATTTAGAAAACCCATGACTCATGCCAAAGGCCACGTGTCCGTCATCACCAAAGTTGACTCGGCTCGAGAACTTGGGTACAAGAGGGGAAGGTCATGAATTGAGCACCCCCACTCACCCGATCAAAGATCGACCTCTACGAATCATGATATGATTTTTATCAACATGCTCTTGTTCCGTTTATTACGCTAGCATTGCTATGTGATGCGCACAAGCAAGTATAGACTAGTTTACCCGAATTGAAAAAATTCAATTTCATGTTTGTTTTTCGAAAAGGGTTTGAATTTGCCATTTAACAAAGTGGGCTTAAGAGTTTGTAAATTTGCCACTTGACGAAGTGGGCTTAAACGTACATTTATTGAATCATTTCAATTCAAGCAACAAGCCTTCATCCACAGGCATTCAAACAGTTTAACATTTAGGCACTTAGCCTCATGGCAAGCATGCTAGCCATGGCAATCACTCACACTCATGCAAGTATGCTAAAGTATTAAAAACTCACCTAGTACTCCAAGCTAAGATAAAACAAAAGAGTTAGAAAAATATGCATGATTCCTAACTAAACAAGATGGCTAATGCAACACATGCAATAATGCAACTAAAATAGGCTCGGCTACTTAACATGTTATTTGTAACAATTTCATAGCATGCGTTTTAACATGTATTCAACGAGGTAAATAGACAACAATGGAAGTTTGAATGACGAACTGAGCCTCGGTGCATGCAATACAAGATGAATGGATGCAAATATGCGATATGCTAATTGAAATGTGATGTCCCTAATCTAACCATCAAAAGTGAATAAATAAAAGGGAGAAAGACGTGGGGTTCGAAAACATACACATTATTACATTACACTCTCACGAAGGAGAGTCTGAATGAATAAAGTTAACTAGCTAACTAAGCTAAGTTAATTAAGCTAATCAAAGCTAAGCTAATTAAGCTAATTATTACAACAACAAATAAATTAATTATTTAACTAACTAATTTAATAATTACAATACAATTGCAACTAATAATTAAACTAAGTAATTAACTATTCTGCCTCAGGAAATAAGAGACGTGCATGCGCATGCTCGGTTTCCACCCAAAAAGACCACCGTTTTGCTCCCAAATGCCTCTGTTTGCACAATTGAACATTTCCAGAACCATTTTGCTACACCTTACCAACACTCGGCTGAGATTTGCATCAGTGGCCAACCGGCCACTGGTGAAGATTGCCGGCCACCTACCAGCTATGGATGATGGTTTGCTGACCACCTGCCGGCCATGAAGAGCGGCCTGCCGACCACTGATGTACAAGTTCATCTTGCTGTAACAGAGTACAAATAGAGCAAAGAGAGGATATTCTCACAGATTGTTTGTACAACTCACCCCTCCTTTTCACGAGCAAATCCAAGGAGTGGTGAACTTAAACCACAAACCACCAACTCAAGCAATTTCATTGCATGATGGCTTGTGACTCAAGATGTGCAAGCTCAATAAATGCAAAACAAGACACAAATATCCTCCCTTTCATGAAAGATCAAGGGAAGAATGTGACCTTGGAGACTTGGATCATTTCATCACTAGCAAGTATGAAATGGTCCAAGTTCCATGTGCTCAATTAACGTCCGATTGAACACACCAAGTTATTATCTTGCTCACTTTTAGTCCCAAGTTTTAGTTATTCATTTTAACTTACCAACCATTCTTTAATCCAATTAAGTCCATTGGGTGAATTAAAGTCCTCTAATGGAAAGAGGGTTCAAAACAAAAGTTGCTTTGAGTATGAAAGAAGCATCATACCATTGGTAATGAACCCCCTAAGGGATTAAACCATTAAGTATGAAACCTCAATTTCACACTCAGGCAAGCAAGTGACTTGAAACCACTTTCAAAGCAAAATTAAAAGCCAAGAAAGGAGGGAGGTTGTAGAGATTATGCTTGCTGAAATTAAGTGTAAAAAGCAGTAAAACAATGCAATCAACTCAAATAAGTGATGTCTAAAGGCCTAAAACACCAAACTTGTGAGGACTGTTACACTATAAGCATGCCCAAGAAGACTCAAATGACTTAAAAAACCCAAAATAGAGTTAAAACAGTCCAAATAAGAGACTAAAAACATCCTAGAATTAAGCTAAAACAAGCTAGAAAAATAAGCTAAAGCATGGCACCAATTAGGCTAGCAAGCAAGACACAAGGAAGGGAGGCTAACCCCTCCAAATTTGGACTTCAAAACATGATTTTCACCATTGAAAATACTCTAAAAATTAGTGTTTAAAAGCTTGGAAAAAGATAGTTTAAAAGTGGGAAACACATGTGGAAAGGCCTTACAAACAAGGTACAAAGAATGGTGAACCACCCCCTACCTTAAATGGCTTTAAACCACAAATTTTAGCCTACAAAGACAGAGTTTTTATAGCCCAAAAACAACCCCAAAATAGTGGGAAAAAGATAGAAAAACAAGTATGCAAAGCAAGCTAATAAAGCAAATATTATACCTCTCGAAGAGAAGAGTAATTCCAAGCTACAAAACCAAGCAAGTACACCCTCTAGAGCTCAAACCAAGCGTAAGAACACCTCAGCTCAAAGATGAGAAGATTTGGTTAAAGGTGTATAGGCAAAGGTTAAGGAATTGGAGGCTAAAGTGTAGAGAAATTTTAGAGAGAGAGAGAATTGTATAGAGAGAGAGAAAGAGAGGAAAATTTTTGAGTTCAAAATTTTCTAACCTTGCTACAAGAGAGATGGGGGCTCTATATATAGAAAATATGAAATTTCTACAAGGAGATCCAGTCCTCCACGTGTGGACAGATGCAAGCATCTGTGCAAACAACTGACATAAAATATCTGCAGAAAACACTGGTGGCCGGCTGACCATCACTGGTAGTCGGCAAGCCACATCAGTGGCCAGCAAACCAAAAGTGATGAGTGATAGCCTCTAGGGATGGTCGGCAGACCATCAGAGGTTGCAGGATGGAAAAACCAAGGCATAGTCCAAAAATAGGACAAAAACGATGTAGGGTTTGAAAGGCTCAAAATTGTGGCGTTCCATTGAGGACCTCGAGCACTTGGCGAGCAAACAAACTTATCATTGGGTGTACCTGCAAGAACGTCCAAGTCGTAAGGCCATCAAAAATGGGGTGTCTACAGGCACTCAGCCATAACTCGTAGCGACGGGACTTCTATTTCGATTGGCAGAACAGCTTCTATTCCATAGACAAGAGAATAAGGAGTTGCCCCTATAGATGTCCGGATTAAAGTTCTATAACCCCAAAGTGCGAATGGAAATTTATCTGACCAGTCCCTATAGGTCTCAACCATCTTCTGTAAGATATGCTTGATGTTCTTATTGGTGGCCTTAACAGCTCCGTTGGTTTGCAGTCGGTATGTAGATGACTTATGGAAAGTCACATTATATTTCTCCAACAAGTCTATCACCTCTTTCTTGAAGTAGGAGCCATTATCTGAAATGATCTCGTTTGGGACTCCATATTGGCAAATGATGTTGTTTCTGATGAACTTAGCCACATGCGCTGCTTTCAACACGGCATCGGACTAAGCTTCCACTCACTTTGTGTAGTAATCAACTGCCACCAGAATGTATTCATACCCATTCGACCCTTTTGGTGTGACTACGCCGATGACGTCAATTCCCCAGACTGAGAAAGGCCATGGCGAAGTCATGTTGTACAGTTTTGACGGCAAAATGTTCATGCGATTTGCATAAATTTGGCATTTGTGGCATCATCGAACAAAACCAATACAATCCTCCTCCATGGTAGACCAGTAGTAACCTTGCCTGAGAATTTTTCGGCCTAGCATCACTCCGTTCATGTGCGCTCCGCACTCTCCCCCATGGATAGCCTCTATCAGACACTTTGACTCCCCTTCTTCGACCCACAACTTGTGCATTCCCAGATGACCTCTCTTGTATAGTTTACCTCCGCAGATGATAAATTGAATGGCCATTCGCTGTATTGCCCTTTTGTCCTTGGCATTTGCCCCTGGTGGATAGATCTCCTTTCCTAAGAAGTTCCAGATATCGTAGTACCAAGGGTTTTGATCTTGTGCTTCATTTATTGCGGCAATAGTTTCATAAGCTGGTGTGTATCTCTGCTCAATGATGATCAGACGCATCCAGACTCCCAGTGGGATGTCTATCATGGATGATAGAGTTGATAAAGCATCAGCGAACCTATTGTTCTCTCTTAGTAGATGCGTGAAAGTCAGCTTTTCAAACCTAGGAATCCGAACATCCAAGGTCTGGTGACAAACCTTCATTTTTTCTTCTTTGACTTTCCAGTCTCCATTTGCTTGAGAAACAACTAGGTTCGAGTCCTCAATAACATCCAACCTTTTTGCCCCTAGTTCCAGGGCTGCTTTCAAGCCAGCGATACACACTTCATATTCTACTTCATTATTGGACATCTTGAACTGGAGTTTGAAGGCAAAAGGTATATGGGAATTGTTGAGTGTTATCAACAACACACCTATCTCATAACCATATTGATTGGATGCTCCATCAAAGTACATTGTCCAAGTCTCCTCCTCGACTTGCAGAATGGCTTCATCTGGGAACAGGTATTCTACCGCTTCACCCCCTTCTACTGGGTGATCTGCCAAGAACTCCGCTACAGCTCTCCCCTTGACCGACTTGCGGGTGACATACTTGAGATCAAATTCGGAGAGAAAAAGCAACCAATGGGCTAGCCTACCCGTAAGTGCCAGTTTCTTAAATAGATATTTGATGGGATCTAATCTTGAAACCAAAATTACAGAGTGAGCTAACAAGTAGTGCCTCAACTTCCTGGTGTACCAAGGCTAGGCAAGCTTTCTCCAGCAAAGTGTAGCGGGTCTCATAAACTAGCATTTTCTTGTTCAAATAGTAGATGGCTTTCTCCACCCTACCTCAGATTCCTAGGCAAGCATGCATCTCATAGTGGTGTCTGTAACTAATAGATACAGAATCAAAGGCTTCCCTGGCTCTGGCGGCAATAACACAGGCGAATTCTGAAGGTACTGTTTAATCTGCTCAAAAGTGAATTGACATCGATCATCCCATCAGAATTTCTTTCCTTTCTTCAAGACACCAAAAAATGGTTCACAAGTCAAGGTTAATTTGGAAATAAACCGTCTAATGAATTGCACTTTATCCAGAAAGCCTTGCACCTCCTTTTCAGTCCTTGGTGGTGGCATTTCTAAGATGGCCTTAATTTTGGAAGGATCTACTTTGATGCCCCTTTGTACGATCAAGAAGCCTAGCATTTTCCCTGCTGTTACGCCAAAATTACATTTCTGTGGATTCAACCTCAGTTTGTATTCTCTAATCCGTTGAAAGAATTTCTCCAAATCGATGTAGTGGCCCTCTCTTTCTTTGGACTTGACAATCATGTTGTCCATGTACACCTCGACCTCTTTGTGGATCATGTTGGGCAGAATGGTGGTTGTAGCCCTTTGATAGGTAGCCCCTGCATTCTTCAGCCTAAACAGCATAACCCAATAGTAGTAGGTTCCCCACGGCATAGTGAAGGCAGTTTTCTCTCTGTCCTCGGGCGCCATCAGAATCTGGTTATACCCGGAAAATCCATCCATGAAGGAGAGCAATGCATGGCCCGTGGTGAAGTCTACTAACTCATCAATATGCGGCAGGGGAAAGTTGTCCTTCGGACTAGCCTTACTCAAATCCCTGAAGTCGACACAGACTCTAATTCTGCCATCCTTCTTTGGGACTGGAACAATGTTGGCCAACCACATTGGATACTCAGACACAAGCAAGAACCCTGCCTCAATCTGTTTGGTAACTTCTTCGTTAATTTTCAAAGCCCAATCCGGACGTATTCTTCGCAATTTCTGCTTGACGGGTCAGGCCTCGGGGTCAAGAGGGATCCAATGCTGTACAATCTCAGGATTGATTCCAGGTATGTCTTCGTAGGACCACGCGAAAACATCTTTGAAATCTTTTAATAAAGCGACTAAGCGCTCTCATTCCTCCGAAGATAATGTGGACCCAATCTGGACCAGACGCAGATCCTTCTCAGTACCCACGTTAATAGTAATGATTTCATCAGTAAGGGGTTTTGCAAACCTCTCCTCCTCTCGATTAATCAAGT
Organism: Camellia lanceoleosa; assembly: GCA_025200525.1. NCBI lineage: Eukaryota > Viridiplantae > Streptophyta > Magnoliopsida > Ericales > Theaceae > Camellia > Camellia lanceoleosa. The sequence goes on along the minus strand of CM045759.1, from coordinate 123,871,635 downwards.
TTTTCAAAACCAGAGGAATTCCTTCCTCTTTGTTTTTATTAAAATTTTCAAAATTTTGGTCAATACAATAAACAAGCAGCATAGAGAAATACTCAGAATCAGTAACGTTCTCATTGATAAGATCCATCTTATCCAGCTCTTCAGTTACAACCGACTCAAAAGCAAAAGAAAAGAAGACTTGGACAAGACCTTGGCATCCGGGTTATCACCCCCAGGAATACTGGACTCGGACTCAGAAGAACCGAAATATGATTTCGACTCCACAGACTCCGTGGAATCAGATTCTGGTTCATTACCCGACTTGGAACTAGACAGGTAGCCCTTCTCCAACTGTCAGACGAGAGATGGTGCTTCAAATGCATCCAAAATGTTACAAGATGGGTTCACACCTAGTTGGTCCCCGATCATGGAAATGGTAAGGTTATCTCCCAAGCTCTCTGAGTCGGCCGGAGGATCTAAAAGGAGACATGCCAGTGCTGCCCCTATTCTAAGTTCGTTGTTGTCCAAGTCACTTTCCATGCTCCTTTCAGCTTCAGCAGTTGGCTCAGCCTTTTCCTCGGTATCACTGTCTTGCAACTATAAGTCAAAGAAGATTTTGAAGCCAGGAGCACGCTGCTTCGTAGAATTCATCCAGGGCTTAGGAAAGCCACAAAATGGGAAGTTTTACCCTCCCGAACAAAGTGGCCATTCAGCATTCCCCGGATTGGCCTATGAACAAGCTCATAGCATTTCCCAACCTGCTTGGCTCTAGCTCTGCCTCCCATCTCTTCCTTTTTTCGGGACCCAATCCTCTTTGGTGGGCATATAGCCAAGACCAAAGGCATACAGATTATACAGCACATCGGCCAATGCTGTGACATCTTTCTGGCCACTTCTTTCCAGTCCCATTCATAAGCTGCCAAGATGTTCCGCACCACTCGGGCCTCGGCTAGAGAGAACCTTGAAAGGAATATATCCTCCTCGCCATGAACAATCTCCAACACTGGTGTATTTACCTCTAGTGGAGGATATATGGACGAATTCTCAAACACAATCGTCACTTCCTTCCCATGAGGGTATTTCAGCATTTGGTGGAGGGTAGAGGAGACAACTTTTACAAGGTGCAGTCAGGGCCTCCCTAGTAGTAAGTTGAAAGTGGCGGCACGTCCAGGACATGGAACTCGACATCCTGCTGCGCTGGGCCCACCTAAACTCAGATTTGTACTGTGTCCATCACCTCCCTACTGGTATTATCACATGCTTGAATCACTTAGGCTATGGGCATGAAGTCTGTTGGTTCAGGCCGATGGCCTAAGCTGTGCGAGACGAACATACATTGATAGCTGACCCAGTATTAACCACCACTGGCACCCATTTTTCTCTGCACTCAACAGATATGTACAAGGGTTTGTTATAACCTGAGCCTTCTGGCGACAATTCTTTGTTAGTGAAGGTTAGGGTTAGGTTGGCACCACCTGGGAAGACCAATCCCACAAACTGTTCAGGGGTAGTGTTAATGGATAGTTTGGCTTTGTCCATTGCTGATAATACAGCCTGCCGATGCACTCGAGAAGCCATGAGCAACCCCCAGATTGAAATGTCGGCTTGGATGTTCTTTAGTTACTTCAACACTGCCTCTTCCTCCAACTGCTTTTCTTTTTATTTTTCTACCTCCTTATCTTTCCCAGAGGCCTCAGCTTGGTCTAAACGCGGTGGCTTGAAATACCGCCCACTTCTCGTCCTGTAGTCAATCTTTTCAGCGTACTAGCTGTTGTCTGGAAGGGACTCATCCCAGTCCTCATTGGTATGAGTCAGATGTAGATCGGCATCCTCCCATCATACACCTCTGGTGACTGACAAATAATTGTCCGGCTCCATTCTGATCACTCTCTTATACGAGCATCCCCCGCAGGGTGTTGGGTTATTCCAGCTTTCTGGTTGTCTTCCATTCTCTCTTGTTCGAACTACTTCAACACAGCTTCCTATTCTGTGTTCACGGTACTCACAGTGCCCAATTCCTGAGCTGAATCATTCACGCCAAGGTTCTCCGGCAGTTTTCCCTTTTCATCGACCATTCTGACCACCTTAGTAATTCCTGCTTTCCTTTCCTCGGGTTTTGTTTCAGTTTCTTCCTCCCTGTCCGGTTCATCACTCAACCACCCTGAGTTTTTCGTTGACCCATTCAAATCAAACCAGTTAATCTGCATATCCCCTTGATCTTGCTTGTCGAAGAACTGCAGGTTGTCTAAGTCCTCCTCAAGTTCCGCCAAATCGTCCAATCCTTGACTGGGACCATCCTCTCTAACCACATTGACCTTCATCATAGTTGGCAACACTAATTCCAGTTTGGCTTGATCAATCGGCACAATATAGTAACTTGGATGGTACACTCCCTTCAGACAAGTCCTCAGAGCACTCAAGCAATGGACTCGTACTCTCCTCCACAGCCAACCTTCCTTCTTTTGCCACTGTCACCACCACAGGCTTAGGTTGAAGTACAGACGTGTCCATCATGCACAAGTCCGTGCTTTCAGGAATGAACACCGTCGGTCTGGGTAGGTGGGAAAGGGTAATATATATGCTGGGGTCGTAAGGAAGGGCCTGTGTATAGATTAGGTTTAGATTATGAGGTGGGGGAACTTGATTGTGGGCCAGAAGAGGGTTGGTAGTTACGTTTGGCTTCTAGGGTGGTGCAATCACCTTGTTATCAATAAGGTCTTGAATCTCATGACGCAGCTTGAAGCATTGGTCGGTGTCGTGGCCGTGTTGCTGGTGAAATGCACAGTACTTGGCTGGGTTATGTTTTGGTAGGAGAGAATCAGGTAATGGGCAAGGCTCTAATGGCTTGAGGTGCTCCTTTTTTATCAGCACCCTCAGGGCTTAGGATAAAGGCATGTAGAGTGGGGTAAAGGTCCTCTGGGATTGGGCCTGGTTGTTTGAAATTTGTGGAGCTGTAGTAGCAAAGGGATTAGCGGTCTTGGTTGTGGTGGTGACAACACTCATATAAAACGGCTGCGCAACTGTGCTTCCACTAGTGGTTGTATTGGAACTGCGCACAAAAGGCCTGTTGGCCAGATCTTTCTCATCAATTGTCAACCCCTGTTTCATGGCGTCTTCAATCTGAACTCCCATCTCATGGAGCTCGGTGAATGTGAACAAAGGTAGGACTATCATTTTCTGTAGCAATTTCCCATGCAGATTGCGGACTACCATCCTTATCTGATCTTTCTCTGAAGGCCGTGTGGTCATCATGGAAGCCTTGGCCCTCCACCTTGTCACGAATTCTGAAAAGCCCTTATTTGGCTCCTGGCGCGTTGCTTCGAGAGCACGGGTTGTGACTTCGATTTGGGTATTGTAGGAGTACTGTGCAATAAAGGCCTCAGCCATTTCCTCCCAACCCTACTTCACAAAATCCTCCAGCTTTGCATACCATATAGCAGCTATACCAGACAGGGTCCAGCCAAAGAGTGAGAGCTTCTGCATTCTGGTCAGGCCCATCGACCGTAAAATATCTAAAAACAGCCGGAGATGAACCATGGGGTCTCTAGAGCCATCGAACCGATCGATGTGTGGCATTTTAAGCTAGTCTGGCAATGTCACTACAGAGTCGGTATACCCGTCTTCTATGTTGAGAATAGAGTTCACACCCTGCGCCCTCTTGAAAAGCTTCTCCAACTTGTTGACCTTAAGCACAGTTGGGTCCACTTCAAACTCAAATGGAGCCTCGGTCTAATACATAAGTGCTTTGGAGGCATATGGTGAGATCAGTTCTACCAGATTGCCGTAATTCTCAGCCTAGGCATTAGTAGTATGAATTGTGGCTCCGAGTGTTGGGATACCCGTAGGAGGAGCATGAGAAGCGGAAGTCGCTGCCGGCTATGGTTGTTATTGTTGCAACCTATTGATGACCTCAGCCTGATGTGCTGTGACCTCGGCCTGACGAACAGCATCTTGCTGCATGGTTTCAACTGTTTGCTGAAGATGATGGATTAGGTCCTCCATGCTGACAGGGGGATATTGTGCCATCGGAATGGGCGAATGATCTCGTATTGGTCTAGATGTAGAAAAGTGAGCCTGACTAGATGCAGGTGATTGTTGGACTGGTGAATTGTGCCTAACTCTTCTTTGTCTAATAACCGGTGGAAACGAAGCAAACACATGCTGTCCCTTAGCAAGATCTCCGGATCTGTAAAACTTCCTGACACGGGTCCAAAGCGCTTAGAGGATATCCAAACTGTCCAAAGCTATGATGTTATACTACCTAGGAAAAAGAAATAAAGCAAAAGAAAGAAAAAATCAGAAACCTCACAGCACCCCAGCTTAGATGTTAACAACACACAGATGTAATCAAAGCTATAGGACTACACTCAACATTGAATTCTGCCCCCAAAACTGATACCCAACTTGCAACTAATACGCACGTTCCTGTACAGTTTCACTGTACAACACATACCAGTTAAGTGAGAACCAAAACACCCCTATGAGGGGGTAAGGTTACCCTGTCCTAATTTTGTCAGGAACTAGGGTTCATTATTCAAACAAAGCGGTTTTTACGCAATCTTGTATTCAGGTAAGCATCTTGTCCTAATTTGGATCAATCTCTATGGCTTTCGATATGAAACTAGGCCAAATGGTCAAAAGGGTACCACGGCAAGACTACCTAATATACCTCTCACACCTAACACTAAGAAGTGAAAGGAGGATCAAACGGTACAACGGTAGTCCAGATCCAAGGGTTGTGTTCCCATCATAGCAGAACCCGTGACCGGTCAGCCTTTTGGCAAGCTTTTCAAGCAAGCCTCCGGCAAACCGTCTAGGAATACCAGATGACAAACACAGTGACTTAAACATACCAATGCAAATGCAATGTAAAGAAACATATAATTATAGATAAAATTTCATATCATGAATTTCAAGTCAAGTTTTCTAAATCCCTAATAGAGTCGCCAGAAACTGTAGCTCGACTTTTTTGCGCCCCCTTTTGGAAGTTCGAATATAAGAAATATAGTTTGGACTCCCGCGATTCTGAATCTAATCTCACAAGTTCAATGTGAAATTGATAAACACCAAAGAGTCCAAATCTGGAAAATCTTTTAGAAAATCGATTTTGAATTAAATTGCCAAAAATGGACTACTTTGCTAGATACAGAGTCACCACCTAAATATTTTATTTTTGGAAAATTTAGGAAACCCATGACTCGTGCCAAAGGCCACATGTCCGTCATCACCAAGATTGTCTCGGCTCGGGAACTTAGGTACGAGAGGGGAATGTCATGAATTGAGCACCACCGCTCGCTCGATCGATCGAAGATCGGCATCTACTAATCATGATATGATTTTTATCAACATTATATGCACTTGTTCTGATTATTAGGCTAGCATTACTATGTGATGTGCACACACACAAGTACAGACTAATTTGCAATAATTGGAACATTTCGAGTCATGTTTGTTTTGAAAATTGTTTCGAAATATGTACCACTTGAAAAAGTGACTGCATATGAACATTACTCAAATTATTCCAATTCAAGAAAATAGCCTCCATCCACAGGCATATAAGCAGTTATAGCACTCAAGCAATTAGCCTCATGGCAAGCATGCTGGTCATGGCAAAAATGGCAATCACACTCATGCAATTATGCTAAAGCGAATAAAGGCTCACCTAGTACTTCAAGCCAAAATAAACAAAAGAGTTAGAAAAAATGCATGATCCTAGCTATGCAATATGGCTAATGTAATACATGCAATATGAAATTAAATAGGCTCAGCTACTTAACATGGCATATGAATCGATTTTGATAGCATGCGGTCTAAGCACGTATTCAAATAAGTATAAGTGATAACAATATAGTTAGAATGATCAACCGAGCCTCGGCGCATGCAATACAAATGGATGCAAACATGGAATATGCTAATTGAAATATGATGTCCCTAAACTAACCATCATAAGCTAGTAAATAAAAGGGAGCAAGACGTAGGGTTGGAAGACATACACTTATTACATTGCGCTCCCATGAAGGAGAGTCCAAATGAATAAACTAAGCTAACTAAGCTAACTAGCTAACTAATTAAGCTAATTAAACTAACTATTACAAACCGAATTGAATAACTAGCTAAACTAATTAACTAATTATTACAAGTTAACTAACTAATTAAATAATTACAACACAAGTGCAATTTAAAGTAAGTAATTAAACTACGCAACTAACTACTACGCCTCGAGAAATGAGGGATGTTCATGCGCATGCTCGGTTTCCACCTGAAAAGCCACTATTTTGCTTCTGAATGCCTCTGTTTGCACAGTTGAACACCAACACTATTGCCCACTTCCAAAATAACTCTGCTTGGCCTTAGAAACACACTGCTCAATTTTTCATTAGTGGCCGGCCGGCTGGCCAGTGATGAGGGCTGCCGGCCACCAGTGATGGCTGGCCGGCCATCACAGGTGGTCTGCTGGTCACTTGCCAGCCATGGAAAGTGGCCTGTTGGCCACTGCTGTCCAGTTCTCCTTGCTACAACAAAGGACAAACAGAGCATATACAAGGTATTTCAAGGGCTTGTTTACACCACTCACCCCTCCTTTTCAAGAGCAAATCAAAAGAGAGACAAGTTTGGTTCACAAACCACCAATGGATGCAATTTCATTGCATGATGGCTTATGAAACCAAGTGTGCAAGTTCAATAAATACAAAACAAGACACAAATCTCTTCCCTTTCATGAATGATCAAGGGAAGAAGTTGACCTTGGAACCTTGAATCATTTCGTTAGTAATGAGTATGAAATGGTTCAAGTTTCCATATGTTCAATTAACGTCCGATTGAACACAAACAATTATTATCTTGCACTATTTTAGTCTCAATTTTAGTTACTCAATTTTAAATTACCAACCATTCTTTAATCCATTAAGTCCAATGGTGAGTTTAAGTCCTCTAATGGAGTGAAGTACAAAACCAAGAGTTAACTTAAGACATGAAAGAGATGTCATGCCATTGATAATGAACCCCTAAAAGGGATTAAATCATTAAGCATGACAACCTCAATCTCATGCTTAAAAGAATAAGAGGCTTGAAACAACCCTCAAAGCAAAACAAAAGCCAAGAAATGAGAGAGGTTGCAGAGATTATTAGTGCTAAAAATAAGTGAGAAAAGCATAAATAAATGCTATCAACTCAAATAAGATGGTTTCTAAGGCCTAAAACACCAAGCTCGTGAAGACAATTAGACTACAAGCATGCAAAACAAAGCTCAAATGCAACTAACAACCCAAAATAGTGCTAAAATAGGTTAAATTAAGTCCTAAAACATGTTGGATTGAAGCTAAAAATAGTTAGATTAACATGCTAAAACATGGTACCAACTAGGCTAGTAAGCAAGACACAAGGAGGGGAGGCTAACCCCTCCAAATTTGGATTTCAAAACATGATTTTGGCCACTGAAAAAGCTCTGAAAATCAGTGTTTAAAAGCTTGGAAAAAGATAGTAAAAGGGTGGGAAACTCAAGGGCAAAGGCCTCCAAAACAAGGTACAAAGAAGGATAAACCACCCCCTAACCTTTAATGGCCTTAAACCCAAGCTTCAGCTCAAAAAACCACAGAGTTTTGACAGCCCAAAACAACGAAAAAACAGTAGGAAAAATATTAGAGAAAACAAGCAAATAGGTAAAGCCTTATACCTTTTGAAGAGAAGAAGCAATTCCAAGCAACGAAACCAAGTAAACACATCCTCTAGAGCTCAAACCAAGCTCAAGAATACCTCAGCTCAAAGATAAGAAGATTTTATTAAGGGTGTATAGGCAAAGGTTGAAGAATTGTAGGCTAAAGTGTAAAAATTTGCTAGAGAGATAGAATTGTAGAGAGAGAAAAATTTTTGATCTCAAAATTTTCTAACCTTAAAACATGAGAGAGGGGCCTCCTATATATAGAAAACATGAAATTCTCTCAAGGAGATCCAGCCCTACACGTGGGGATAGATGCACGCATCTGTGCAAACAGCTGGCACAGCTAGCATAAAATATCTACAAAATACACTGGTGGCCGACAAGCCACATCAGTGGCCAGCAGCCTAAAAGTGATGGCCGATAGCCTCTAAAAGTGGCCGGCAGGCTACCAAAGCCTACAGGCTTAAAGAACCAAGACTTGGTCCAAAAATGAGGCAACAAGGGTGCAGGGTTTGAAAGGCTCAAAGTTAGGGCAATCCGTTGAGGACTTCGAGCACCTGGCGAGCATATAAACTCATCATCGAGTGTGTATACGAGGACGTCTAAGTCGTAAAGGCCATCAAAAATGGGATGTCTACAACAAGTAGCCCCGACAACCTTTCCTTAACAATTTCCTAGCTTTTAGAAATGAAATCAAGTATGGTGGAGGAACTACCCCATTTCTAGTAAAAACAAACTCAGGCTTGCCAGGTGCTCTAAACACAACAGATTTACTCACACAGTCGATGGTGGCATAGTATTTATTCAACCAATCCATACCCATAATACAATCAAAATGATCAATCCCCAAGGGTAATAAATCAACATACAATGTTACGTCACCAATCACAATATCACATACTGGATATACATAAGCACATATCATAGAACCTCTAGATGGTGTAGACATAGATAGTAAACAGTTCATAGGCTCTACTGGTCTAGTTAATTTTGGAGAAAAAGCATGTGATACAAATGAATGGGTGGAGCCAGAATCTATTAACACATAGGCATTCTGAGCATAGATAGTGATTGTACCTAACACTACAAATTCAGTGTTTTTCCCATCTCCAAACACTAATGCAAACACTCTCCATTGTCTTAGCGTTTTAGTCTCAGTATTACCCCTGACATTAGCTCTTGCATTGGTTGTCGTTGTAGGAGCAGATCCGGCTGAACTTACGGCAGGGCAATTAGCATTCTCAAACCTCAGTAGACAATCTCGAATCATGTAACCAGTCTTGCCACATCAAAAACATGCACCGAAGGCATGATGACATGGGCCTTTATGTTTCCTTCCACAATCGGTACAGTATGGAGTAGAGCCACTACTTTGACTAGAGCTGCTAGAGGATCTCATATTCTGCCTCTCTGGAAATGATCAGCCCCTCTTGAAATTGAATCCAGACCGTTTACTCTTCCATTCAGTTGTTGGAGTTGGAACTTGTTTCTTTGCTGCCAAAATGGCCTCTGCCATCAATGCTCAATCAAGGACTTCTACATATGTCAGCAATTTCAAAATGCCAACGCGGTCAAACACTTCTAAGTCCAAACCGCCTTCAAATATTTATGCCTTCTTGTAATCGGTGTTAACCATGTGTGGGGCAAAATGGGCTAACTCAGTAAACTTGGCCTCATATTCGGCCACTGACATCCTGCCTTGTTTGAGTTCTTGGAATTCTGACATTTTCTGATCTCTGAAGCATTAGGGAAAATACTTGTTGTAGAAAATTTCATTAAACTAAACCCACGTCATGTTCCCATTGTTAATTCGGATCAGTAACCACCATCTCCGGGCTTCATCGTTTAACGTGTAGGTGGCCAAAAGAACTTTTTGTGTTTCAGAGCAAGGAAATACTTCAAATAGTTTCTCTATTTCGAGCAACCAGGTTTCTGCTTTTAAGGGTTCAATGCCACCCAAGAAAGTTGGAGGCTTCATCTTCATAAATTTCTTAGTCAGGTTGATTACATCATTGTTATCCAGCTTATTTTGTGCTGGTGGAGGCGAAGGGGGTATAGGTTGTTGCCTCTGTTGCTGTATTAGTGCTTCTGTCAAAGCTGCAAGCATTTATTCCATTCGGCTCATTCGAGCCTCAGATGACTCAGTTGTTCCATTGCATCTTGTATTTTCCATTTGCTATAGGTAAACAGAGCACCATAAACATAGGCACATAGTCTTTATTTTCAATATTCAAGTCATTCATTTCAATTTCATGGGGTCATGGTCAAATTCAATCTTCACATTTAAAGAACACATACACTTACACATGCAGATGGAATGCCCCTACTTCTTACTAGGACATCCTAAGCTCATATGGACTCATGTGTGTAGTAGAACACGTGCTCTGATACCACTCTGTCCTGGCCCAAACCCGTCCCTATAGGTTTAGCGTCGTAACCGACTAGTAATCCTTGGATTACCAAAGGCCTCTTAACAGAATGACATATAATAAGGGGCTGCAGAAGCAAATATAGAAATATACATTATCCATAGAGCTGCGTTAACGTATATGAGACAGTAATCTTTAAAACAAACTTATACATATATTTATGATGTCATAAATACATTAGTCTTATGTCACCAAAGCCATATATACAGAACTTCTAAAGGATGTTTAGATGAAACATAAACATCAAAAAGTACAAAAGTCCCAAAGACTCAAAAGCTTGATCAGATCTCAAAAGGGGACCTCCACGGGAGGCACGATAGCTGGTTGACTCCAAAACTCGCCAGGCAGCATCTTAGGCCTGGTTACGCACCTGCTCACCTACATACATAAAATAAACGGTGAGCGAAAGCCCAATGAATAATAACAGAGTAAAGGGTTTGATGAATAATGTCCATAACATATTCATAAATCAGAGTTCATATCAGAAACAGATTTATATTCATATTTTTGCTCAAGTCAATGACAGAAATCAGAACACATACTTAATCTTACATCCATTAGCGCTAACAGATCACATACGGGGCATCGAAGATCATACTTATCAATTCGATTAAGGAACCTCCGGCCGAGTACGAATACTTGTCTGTTCCATAAAAGAACCTTCAGACCAGGTACAGATAACTTGTCAGTTCCATAAAGGAACCTCCGACTGGATATGGATAACTTGTCAGTTCCATAAAGGAACCTCCGGATCAGGAACAGATAACTTACTTGGGCCCTGAATACTTATCAAAATTTGGACAATTATTTATTAAACAGAACATAACATTTCATAGAATAGATCTTATCTCATCATACAAAAAATAATTAGAGTTAAACATAGCTTTACTAAGTTATTACTCACAGATGGCTCCAAAGCAAACAAACAGAATGGGCAAATCAGACATCTTGTGGCACGTGACCTACACAATTACAGAACGAACATATACTGAATTACACACTCGAAATCATTATCTTAATCCTTTCTTATCTTGGTGTGTTTCTACCTCTTGTCCTCATTATTATGTCTTAACCTTGGCCTAGGAATGCCTAAGATGCAATAAGATGCTAAAATATACTTGGAAACACTTAACAAAATTTGCTGAAAACAAGGGTCCCGCTCGAGCGGACATGCAAAATATGAGTGGTCACTCGAGCGCAACTTTTTCTATTCAAGCGGTTTGTAAACTTTTGCAAAAGCACTGGTTGTGAGGTTTTCACGCTCGACGGATGCTCGATGGTCGCTTGAGTGTGAGACTCAAGTCCTCGCTCGAATGCAACCCTTGTCGCTCGAGCGGTCTGCAAAAATGGTAAACTTCTGGGAGCATGCATTTCACGCTCAAGCCAACTTTAGGTCACTCGAGCGAAAGTGCACACACTCAGAGTGGTCGCTTGAGTGTAGGTTCCTCCGCTTGAGCGTAGGAGCAGAATTCTAGAATTTCCAGATTTGCTCCCAAGCTCAAAACTCTAATTCTAAACTGAAATTCATGATCCTTTGGGTTAAAAACTGAAAGAAACTAGTGTGAACATGCAAAACAACTTGAATTCAAAATCAATTCACAAAATTAAGGCCCAAATATAAGTCAATTATACAAAACCATGCTTGAAGCTCAAAGAACATAACTTGAAGATAACATGCATGAATTGATATGAACTTAGACTCTCCAAAACATGATCAATTAAGGTTAAATGGTAAGAAATGTGATGAATTCTCTAAACCAAGTCAAGAAGGACACATGCATGTATGACTTGAGTGAAATTCAAACTCAAAATGCTATGATATATGCATGCATGCATGACATGGTTCAATTCTCTTCATTTCTAGCTTAATTCTTGCATTATCCATCATAATTCTCTAGAGTTTATGTCTTACACATCATAATTGTACAATCTAAAGGTTGAATTCTTACCTAGGCTTGTCAATGATGCTCTAGATGATCAATTGTTGGAAGTTCCAAGCCAAATTCTCTAAGTTCTCTAGCAATCTTCTTAATTTGAGCTCAAACTTTTCTTCTCTCTCTCTCTCTCTCTCTCTCATGTTTGGTTTGTGTGTGAGCTCAAAAAAATGTGTTAAGATGAAGAAAAGAATGAGAGAAGGCACATATGGGAGCCTTACATAGGCTTGGCTAATGGTTTAATTAAATTGTTGATCAACTAATCAATTGGACATTAAATTATTCTAATTTAATCGTTCCGAACCGAATTTTAATTAAACCTACCACAATTTTCCAAAAATCCTAAATAACACATAAATCAAGTCAATTTCATAATCAGATGCCGATAAGACCTTCAATTCGTAGAACGAAACAGAAACATAAACAAATATTTCTACGATAAACAGATATAAGCATATTAATACAACACACACATGCAATTAATTCAGGATTTCACCTTAATTACTGATTAGGCTTATTTAATTATGAATTAACGTTAATCAGAGGTTGGGGTTGTTACAATACTCAAACCCATTTTCCTCTGTCTCTTCTATCTTTCTTTCTCTATCTGTTCAAGTTAACTTTACTTCTTTCTCTTTTTCTCATCCTTGTTTCACACTCACCGTCTCAAACCTCGTTTCTCTCTCTCTTTCTTTCTCTCTCTCTCTCTCTCTCTACACTTCTTTCTTCTCTCTTTTTTTCTTCTTTTCTCTATTTCTAATTCCAGGTTCTCTCTTTCTATCTATCTCTCTCTCTCTCTCTCTCTCTCTATAGAAACCATAATTGATGCAGCACTGTCTCCTCCTCTACCATAGTACCTCTTCCTAAGTCGTTCGTAACCACCGAATGCCTAAAAAAGAAGATCTTCTAATCATTGTCGAAGCTCATCTACGATTCTCCGTGGCCAACGCCAAGCTCGGCGGTGCAACCGAGTGCCCGATCTGCCTAGTGGAGTACGTTGACAATAATGAGATATGTGTGCTTCCTTAGTGGAGTTCAGATTCTCTGCCATGTTTATCGTCTGTGGTTCCTGTAGTGCCCCCAAAACAACGTCATTTTGGGAAAAAAACAAAAAAAAAAGAGAAAAAAAAAAAAACAAAAGCATAAAGAAGAAGAAGGAATAAAGAGGAATCACCGGCATCACCAACGAGACCCTTCTCCTCATTACTCCATCGAAAAACTCTCACGCTACCGTCGTCGTCGTCACAGCCGTTAAAGCCTCTAAAAAAAGGGGGGCTTCTTCTTCTTCTCGCATTCACGCTTTTGTTTTGATTACAATGTTGTTACTATGATTTCAATCTAGGGTTTCTTTGCACAAGGAAGAGAGATATGGCTCCTCCACAATAGAAAAAACTCAATCTCCTCTCGCAAGTTGGTTTAGATGCATGAACAATCAAAATGGAAACAAAAGATAAAATCAATTTCTAAAACTATGAAACCAGAAATTAAAAAAACCAATTTCTTCGTTAGTTTGTGTTTTCATTAAAAGAAATTGGTGTATTGCCAAGTGAAATTGATGGGTTGAGTTTAATTTGTGTTCAAAGAGTGGTTTGTTGCAGACTCATGGTAAGAAATTGTGATTGCTCGGAGCAGGAGAGAGTTATGATATATATACAGTGGTAGCTTCGATTTCTGTCATGGAGAAAGATTAGGATTTACATCTTTTACCCATTACTGGTTCAAAAACTTCAAGTATAGGATTACATTCAACATCTTCATCTTCTCTTCGTCTTCCTTTGTTAGTTTTCGAACCCAAACCCAGATTCAATTGAGAGAGAGAATAAAGAGTGTAATGAAAAGGATAAACAGAGTGACTGTCACATAGTAAAGAAATCAAAAGAAGAAATCAGATTTTGCCAATCAAAATTGAATTTGGGTTTGTTTTCTTGAGTCAAAATCGAAGAGGACTTCTGATCAAAACCACTACTTTGGTTCTCTGATTTGGGTTTGTTTTCATTGTTTCATCTAGAAGAACCCAACAGTGCCATCTATCTGGTAATAAATTGCAGAATGCCATTGGGTCGCCATTGCCGCTCTCCATCGCCAGTTTCTATTAACTGCTTTCTTCCACTCTCTGTCGTCCTTGCGGTCTCTCTCGGATTTAGGTCTCAAATTTGGGAATAGAGTATAAGAAATAGATGCTAGGACCAAAAAAAAAAAAAAAAAGGTGCCGAAACGACATTGTTTTGGCACCACAACAGGAACCACTACAAGAAAACCCTGCAAAGGATTTGGACTCTCCTTAGTGCGGCCACGGATTCCACATCACCCTTCGCGACTTCATCATTTCTCTTTAGAAACCTTGATTTATTATCATCCTTGTCAAGGCATGCTCTCCCGTCAACTAGACCATCGTCACTCTCTCTCTCTCTCTCTCTCTTTATATATATATATATATATATGTATATCTACTTTGTTGATAGGTTCAAAAAATTGGACTTATAGTGATTCAGATGGATAGAGAGAGAACTGTGGTATAAATAAAAGAAGGAACAGACAGATAGGTTCAAAAAATATTTAAACGAATAGATAAACGGTATGAAGAAATCCATTGGTCATCCCAAAACTTGATGGATTGCCCGCAAAGTTCGAAACCCGTTAGTTGTCAAGTGCATTGGGTTGGAGATGTTATCAACCAAAACCACTCAGTTTGGGACATAGGTAAACTTCTTGGGATTGTTAGCCAGGATATTAGAAAAATTTCTATCATTTCCCATCTCTTCTAAGGGCCAAGATGACACATTGTTATGGCACTACACCAGCAAAGGCACTTATGAAGTCAAAAATGGATATCAGGTAGCCAAAAATGAGCAACAAGCAATTCATTGGCGTCCTCCTCTACCCAACCCCCTAAGAGTTTTTGGACGTTTATTTGGTCTTTAAAGGTCCCTCTGAAGATTCAAAATTTCTAGTGTCGGGTTTGTAGTAACAGACTAGGGACCAACGAAAATTTATTTCATCAAAAATGTGCTCATTCTCAAAGTTGCCCTATGTGTCAAGAAAGTGCTGAGATCATTGAGCACCTCATTTTCCATTGTAGTTGGACAAGAGCCGTTTGGTTTGGGTGTAACTTGGGACTCCCGAGTGGGAATGATCCAATTGATTCAGCTCTCTCTAAAATGCAAAACTGCTCCAATGATCTTGACATGAGGGAGTTATTGAGTAAGGCTGCCACGGTTGGGTGGTGTATTTGGAAAGCTAGGAATGAGTGGGTTTTTAATCATTGTTATGTTGATCCACATCAGGTTGTTCAACAAGTCTCTTCATATTGGTGGAAAATTAATCATGTCCTGTACCAATCTTTAGCTAGCTCTCAGCCAGACCCTTCCCCAATTTTCCAACATCCCAGATGGCTCAAACCTCTTCATGGAACTATAAAGATTAATATTGACACTAGCTTTTCTAAGCTTGATGACAAAGCAGTATTGGCTGTTATTTTGAGGGATGGTCAAGGAAAACTTATTGATGGAGTGGTCTCTACTATTTACTCTTCTTCAACCAAACAAGGAGAAACACATGCTATTTGCTTGGCATGTTTGTTTTCTGAAGCCTTGGGTCTTTTGAACGTTCAAGTGGTAAAGTAACAACAAAGAGGTGATTGAATTATATATTTCTGAACTGGTTCCCCTGTGGGAATGTTCAGCTATCATCCATAATATTCATTCATTGAATTCCACATTAAATGTGTCATTTGCTTGGATTCCTAGGGAAGCCTATGGAGTAGCTCACTGGCTAGCAAGAGCTCATCTTCAAGGTGTTCTTCCCTTTGACTGGGTTGCAAATCCTCTTTCTGTACTTTTGGAGTTGTTAGTTATTGATGTCTCTCTGTAGCCTTCGGGCATTTCTCAGTTCAAAAAAATATATACAGATAAACGATGGTATAATTTGAATAGATATGTTCAAAAAATTGAACAGATAAAAGATAGGCTTGGTGAAATTCAACAGATTGTTTGTTTGGTAAATTTCAACAGATATGAAAAAATATGTGTGGTGAATTTCAATAGATAGATTAAAAATAGTAAAATAATTTTGATAGATAGATACAAATTTAAACAAATAGGTTAAAAAATTTGAACATATGAAAAAAAAGATTTGAACAAATAGGTTAAAATTAAAATTTCAACAGATAGGTAATAATAGACTTTTGACAAACAAATGTCCTTCTACCCCAATAGAACCACCCTTATCCTTAATGACTTATAAGGATGTGAATATAAATTTATCACCAATTTTCTCATTTTAATATTACATTATTTTTTATGATTGATTTATTTATTGTTAAAATTATAGTGTATATAATTTTTTATTGTATCATAGACCCCAAAACAAAGTTATCAAATTGAAATATCGTCCATTGTCTAGTTCCCAATTAACTTGTATAAATTGAATTTAAAATATTTCAATAAAAACAATTGTGAATATATCAATTCCTATAAATTTAATATTATATTAATTCATAACATCATGCATGACCTTGTTTGGAAATATCACTTTTAGCCTAAAAGCTAAAAAATTGTTAAAATAGTCAAAAAGTCAACAAACTATACAAACAAGTCAAAGATTCATTTTTCTCCCTACTTTTTGCACATATTTTTATAAAAAATTAAAAAGTCATCACAAACATATTAATTTTTTTTACCTTATATTTTAGCCAAAAAACTAAAAAAATTACTAAAATAACATATTTTCAAACAAAGTAAACAAATAATCTTAAGAAAACGATTGATAGTGGCCTGTTTTGTGAATCTAGATAAAAGCCTATTTTTTGGCTTTTTAGTTTAAGTTATATCACATTTCTATTTTTTTTACACGTTTTTTAAAAAAATCAAAAAAACTAAAAAAATAAATTTTAACCTACTTCTTAAAACAAGTCAGAGTCATTTAGACTATTTGATTTTTAATTTTATTATACTAATTGTCCAGTAGTATAGAAGGACAAATTATACATATTAATAGTACAAGTTATGACAAAAAATTACAAAATTAATTTTCCGTTAGATTTTTTTTTTTTTTTAATTATAATTTGATAATCAAAAAACTAAAAACTAAAAGCATCCTTTCTCTACCTTTTAAATAATTAATTTAAACTATTTATGTCTAATAAATTATAAACAAAAGTTGAACCAAACAGACTAACATAAACTCTTAAATTAAAATAAACCATAATCAATTCATAAAAGCTATAACAAACAACCCCAATGTATAGCACCGACAAGGTACAACTAGGGTGTAAAAAGTTTGTATGTTTGTTTTCGAATTTTCTAAAGTGATTCTTTTTAAAGTAAGTAATCATAGAGTAATTTTTGTATGATTTGTTGTATTTTTAATTTTTTATTATATTTTCAATTTTTATAAGAATTAAATATTAATAATTCAAAAAATCACTTTAAAATTATTTTTTTAAAAATCACGTTAACCGATTTAAACTCTTATAAAACCAATCTTAACATAGCGCACATAGAATTTTTTATCTCAAAATTTCTCCCTGTTATTTTGTTTCAAAATATTCATTTTTATCAAATTATATTTCGAAATTATCACAAGATTGTTAATGATCTAATAACTACCCATGTTTTGGTCCAAGGAACAAGAAAATTCAAAAATAGAAGATCCTTTTGTACGAGCTCTACAACAATTAGTATTTGTTGGCTGATTTTTCTTACGAAAGAAAATATCATAAATGCGAACATGTCAGTAAGGATTGACAAATCCTTACAGATTAAATTCAAACCAATTATCAAGCAATTGTGTTGACGGTTCTTTTGCCTCAATAAATAGGACTTTAAAATTGCCAAGTGTTAAAAAAAAGAAAAATTAAAAAAAGAATGATGGAGACAGAGAAAGATGATTGAATGAACAATCAAAGTAACAATTACTCACCTCTACTCCTATGTTTTGAAAAGAAAGTGCATAAAATGCTTCGAAAAGAAAATGCTGAAAATAAATGCTTTGAAAAGAAAGTGCGTAAAATAAAATGCAAGAAATATAAATGATAAGAAAAATATAAATTAATTGTCTTTGATTTGAATTCTGGCTTCAATTCAATGTAGCCATGAATGGCTATTTATAGGAAATATTTGTAAGAAAAAAAACTATCTAAAACTACCCACTCTTCCACCTCCTCCATTTCATACTATACTATCTTCCATAACTTCCTTTAACTTCCACTTCATGCTCCATGTTTTCTACTTTATTTTCCATCATCTTTTCACATTTTATAACTTCTCATAACCTCCAAATGAGTAGGAGAATGCCACATGTCCTACAATTATATAAATAATAAATAAAAATAAAAATTGCATATTTATAGTGCTAACATTATCCCCTACGGCCCTTAAAAATGATATTTACTTGAATTTTTGAAGGGCTGAACCAAACACATGACTAATCTAAGTAATAAAGTGTTTCGAATAATATCAACAAAGTGCTTCGAATGAGTATGAAATTATGACTAGATGTCTCGAATTATATATATATATATATATATATGCCTTGAAGGGATATTATATATGTACTTCGAATCGACGTCAATCCGTTGAACAATTTTATTTTCAAACTTCAAATACTTGGAAAACTTGGAATCTTTTGAAGCAGGTAGATGTTGTTTGCACTTAGAATCATTCAGAACCTCATATTTTCAAGGTAAAGTCAATATTCAAACATGATTCACCTTAACAAGTTGGTACACATGCTAGCTATTATGGACTAGTAACAAGCTTCGAGTGTGGTATAGAAGACTAAAATCATCCTTCGAAGGTTGAAAGTGCTGACAAAGGACGAATTACATACTTGGAAATAATCGGCAAAGCTTCGAAGTTTCACAACCACCATTATTGTTTCTTTGAAGCTGTTAATGCAAGATGGAGTGCTTCGAAGCTTACAAAATTATGGCAAAAGAGCCTTCGAAGCAACTTTTGGCCAACATTGTTGTTATTCAAATTTTGTATGTTCTGGTTCACACAAAATTAATAAAAAATTGTTGACTTATTTTTCCTACGAAGGAAAATATCATAAATGCAAGCGTGCTAGTGTGCCAGTAAGGATTGAAAAATCCTTACAGATTAAATTCAAGCCAATTACCAAGCGATTGCGTTGACCGTTTTTTTGCCTCAATGAAAAGGATTTCAAAATTGCTAAGTGTTAAAGAAAAGAAAAATTAAAAGAAAAATGAGGGAGACGAAGAAAGATGATTGAATGAGCAATCAAAGTAACAATTACTTACCTCTACTCCTATGCTTTGAAAAGGAAGTGCATAAAATGCTTCGAAAAGGAAATGTTAAAAATAAATGTTTCGAAAAGAAAGTGCGTAAAATAAAATACAGAAAATATAAATGACAAGAAAAATATAAATCAATTATCTGTGATTTGAGTTTTGGCTCTAGTTTAATGTAGTCATGAATGGCTATTTATAGGCAAACATTTGTAGGAAAAAACTACCTAAAACTGCCCACTCTTCCACCTCCTCCATTTCATACTACATGATCTTCCATAATTTCCTTCAACCTCCACTTCATACTCCATGTTCTCTACTTTATTCTCCATCATCTTTTCATATTTTATAATTTCTCATAACCTCCAAATGAGTAGGAGGATACCACATATCCTGCAATTATATAAATAATAAATAATAATAATAATTACAAATTTATAGTACTAACAGGATTACTCTCCCTCTCTCTCAAATGAAGCAAAACCATAGATAACACAATAAACTAAAAAATATGTGATAAGAGTGTAGTTAATTTTCTGTAAATGTGTGTAAGATTGTTTGGTATAATCTTTAAAATAACACAATAAACGAAAAATTGATTATTAGAAAGTTGCATTATAATAATCAAGTAGTATCGTGACGGAAAATTACAACCAAAAAAAAAAAAATTAAGGTTTGCCTCTCGTAACAAAATAAATCTTATTTTTTTTAATTTTGTTAATTTAAACCATAATCTTTTAATTTATTTTCAATCTAAATCATCTACCTATTTTCGTTAAGTAAAACTAATAAAAAAATATTTTAGAAATATCATTTTCCGTTAAATTTAATGACTAAAATATAATTTTCTGTCAATTTTACAAGAAACATGCAGATGATTTACATTAAAAACAAATCAAAATATTAGAGTTTAAATTAATCAAATTAAAAACTTAATATTTATTTTGTTATAAAAATAAAACCTTAAAATTTTATTTATTTATTTATAATTTTTTCAAATTTATTTCTCCAAAGACAATTGTAACTAGTAAGTCTGCAATATTGTAATGTCAAACAAGCATTAATTGGATTATTAACATGATGTATAAATACACATTACAAGTGCAAGCAAGTCTTCAATTGGAAACAACACAACACTCTTCCATGTTTTGAGTAATGGGTTTCCTCCCAAGATAAAACTCTTTATCAATAAATCTCATTTCACAAACAAATACTTCAATTAGTTTCAAATTTTTTCTAGTAGTCTATTAAGTCCTCTTAGTAGAAAGTTTATTTCCGTGTGGTTTTATTTTTTATTTGGGTAATGTTTTGGTAGACAACTATACTTTTTTATTAATATGACAAGTATGATGTGATAGTTTAATGTGACAGGTATTAATGCGACATTCTAATGATGTGACATTTCAAAAAAATTAAAAACTCCTTAGTATATTTTTCTTAAATGTGACAATGTGGTAGGTATGATGTGACACTCGAAAACTTTTACTCCAAAAACATTAAAAACTTTTTAGTATAATTTTTTTTAATGTGACAACGTGACGAGTATGATGTAACACTTCAAAAAAAAAAAACGCTTTAGTGTATTTTTTCCTAATGTGATAACGTGACGAATATGATGTGACACTTTAAAAAAATAAAAACTATTTGGTGTACTTTTTTCAAACATGACAATGTGACGGGTATGATGTGACACTTAAAAACTCTTTAGTGTACTTTTTTTAAATGCGACAATATGATGGGTATGATGTGACGCTCCAAAAACTTTACTCTAAAAAAAATAATAACTCTTTAGTGTACTTTTCCCTAATGTAACAACGTAGCGGGTATGATATGACACTTCAAAAAAAAATAAAAACTTAGTGTACTTTTTGCTAATGTGACAATATAGCGAGTATGATGTCACCCTTCAAAAAAATTAAAAACTCCTTGGTGTACTTTTTTCAAACGTGACAACGTGACGGGATATGATGTGACACTCTAAAAAAAATTAAAAACTCCTTAGTGTACTTTTTCCAAATGTGACATATGACACTCCAACGTGGCGGGTATGATGTGACACTCTAAAAAAATTAAAAACTCCTTAATGTACTTTTCCCAAATGTGACATATAACGAATTTGGATCCTCGGCCGCCCTACCCGGCAGCCCCCCAAAACAATGTCGTTTTGGGGTTTTTTGTTTTTTGTTTTTTGTTTTTTTTTTTTTTCTTTTCTTCTTCTTCGTTCTTGCTTTCTCTCTCTTCGAACAGAAACCAGAGGGGAGGGGAGAGGGAGAAGAGGGAGGAATGAGGAGGGAGGAGGCTGCGAGCTTGCCATCGCAGCTCGTCGCCTCGCCGCCGGCCGTCACAGCCGTCCGATTGTCGCCCGATCCAGCTCGTCGCAGCAGTTGCACCGCCGTCGCCTCCGCCTTCGGCCCCGCCTCCTCCTCCTCCTCCTCCTCCTCCTCCTCCTCCTCCTCCTCCTCCCCCCCACTGGTTATGGCCCCCTCCAGTCCGGCCCTTCCCTTCCTCCTCCTCCTTCCTCCCTATTCCTCTCCTTCCTCTCTCTCTTCCTCTGCGTTTTTTTTTTTTTTGAAAATTTGCCACCAAAACAACGTCGTTTTGGGGGCTGCTGGAAACGGCTGCCGGGTAGGGCAGCCGAGAATCTGAACTCACATATGACACTCCAACGTGGCAGGTATAATGTGACACTATAAAAAAATTAAAAACTCTTTAGTGTACTTTTTCCAAATGTGACAATATAACGTGACGGATATGATATGACACTAAAAAAATTCTTTAATATACTTTTTTTAAATGTAACACTCCAACGTGGTAGGTAAATGAGTCATTGCACATCCAAAATGACTAAATTGATCATAAAAAAAAATATAAGACTATATAGATTACAAGTTCAAAATATAAGACTATTGGTCAATCTCCTTGATTCAATTACATGTATTTAGATAACAAAATGAAGAGTCTGGAGATATTCAATTTATTTTTCAAAATATTTCATATTCATGATCTAATATATCACCAGAATCTGCAGAAAATGTAATATAAATAATTAAAACTCAATATACTGTGTTCACATTACAATTGATTGGTAACCATCTTCTCCGTCACTCTTTTGGCGGTAAGCAACAACAATGGCGATCGCTACTGCAACTCCAAACAAGCCTACAACCCAAAGAGAATTGGGTAGTGTCATCTTTTCATGCTTCTGCGCGCGTGCAAAAAAAAAAAAAAAAAAAAAAAAAAAGGAACGTTAGAAATTCATAGACTAAAAACTAAGTTTATAAAAAAAATTAGGAGTTCAATCAATTATCTATTGTTGAGAATATCAATTAGATAGGATTTTTACCCATCAACATTATTTATCTTCAGAAAATAAAACTTCTTACAAATGTTTCTATCATAATAATGATGTAACGGTGACGTTTTTTAAAATATAAACTATTTTATCAAGTCTTTTGCTTTAAAGTGATAAAATCAAGATTTGTCACGTCATTTTGCATTAATTTTATATATAATTTTTAGTTTATATATCACTACTCTTTATCTTCTACATATATACAAATGTTAGTGCCTCAACAAATCAAAAATAGTAAATATAAGGGATGCATATCTTAGTTTGGCTTTTTACATTTTTTTTGGTTTTGTTTAGTTTGCAATTTCTTTTCCGGCGATACACCCTACAATTTTTACTTAAATTCCTTTTGTATCTGTTTGTTCATTTAATTCAATAGCCTAAAAAAATACCAAGGACACAGAAAGTGAGCAAACGAGGATTGTTTCCGTGTTTGGGTATTGATGTCGAATTTTTTGTTTATTTTTGGTCTCAAGTTTGTAATCTCAACGGTTTATAATCAGAAAAAGAAGTGATTGGAACATATAAATTATTGAAAAAAAATTAATACGAATGAAAATCTTACTTCAACAGGAGAACGGAGTAAAGAATTGGCGTTTGGTGATGCATCATCTGCAACCAAAATGTAGAACAGTGCCATAACTCCGGTATGCCTTTGGTCCCTATTGTAGTTAGATTCCAGAACAAGAGTCTCCCCATCAGATATTTTGACAGAGCCCGGTTTAGGATAACATGTGGACATTCCTACAATGTAACCTTCCTCATTTCCTACTTCCTTTCCTTCTCCGTAAGTTGGCATTGAAGAGCATAAAACCCGTCCATCCTGACTCAATCCACCACACATACAAACGTTGAAAAATACATGAATACCATAAAAACATTTGTTGCATAACAATTTCATTTGGTTTCAATAAGATTACAAAAACGTGTGGCAATTAATATCAATTTGAACATAATAGAAGTTCAACCAAGTTCAAGGAACAAAGATATTCAAATAAAATAGATTGGCAGCCAGTGTATTAAGCCTCCACGCTTTTTTATGATCTTGATAGCATGATCACACTTTAATTGTGTGTTTATTTGGACGGACTAGATAAGGGAGATTCAAATTTACCGGACTGTTAGTTCTAGGATTAATTGTCTCTGGACTATTTGGTTGGACTTGATTTGTATCCCATATTTGTTTAATCATGGGATTAAACGTTAGGAAAGAATTATTTGGTTGAATATGATGTAAATTCTATGTTTGTTTGGGATATTATGAAGAATGATAAATATTCAAATGACTATTTTATCATTTTCAATTATTTACTAAGTAATAGCAATATTAAACATATCTTTAATGTTTTAATTATTTTTAACTATATTAAATAAAAATTTATTTGATTTTATTTTTTACAAAATTAAATAAATTTATTTTTTTTAAATTAAATAAATTAAATAAATAAAATATCAATAAAAATATTTGTCATTTTTTTAATTAAAATTTTAAATAAATTTATTTTTAAAAAATAATAATTACTAAATAATGAAATTAAATAAAACATGTATTAAAATTTAAATAATGAAATTAAATAAAATATAAAAATAAAAATAAAAAACCAATAAAAAATTATTTAAAAAAATTAAATAAATAAAGCATCAATAAAAATTAAATAAAATTATTTTATTTTTAAATTGAGACATTTAAATTTTATTGAATTTTACTAAATATAATACATAATTAAATAGTAGAAGGTCAAAATGATCATTTCGTCACCTAATCTCATATCCCCTGTAGCACTTAAGTCCCTTAAAGCTTTTGGTAAATGTATTTAAACTCTTTATTTTATTTTGGGAATCTTTGGTGTTGTTGTACCTTAGTTTTGGAGGTGTACAAATTGATTTAAACTTGTTGGGATTGCTCATTCACCCTCGTTCGCTTTGAGAAGTTGTTGAGAAACTTGAAAATCATGTTTTGTGGTCAACACCGGCCTTGGTGGTATCGACACCTTCTCTTTTAGTTGGCCACAAGGGTCGACACCAATTTGGGAAGGGTCGACCCTTGTTCTGAATTTGTTCACTGCACTTTGGTGTTGACACCAGCCTTGGTGGTGTCGACACCTTCTCTTTTTGTTGGCCGCAAGGGTCGACACCAATCTATGGAAGGGTCGATCCTTGTTCTGAAATTGCCCACTGCATTTTGGTGTCGACACCAGCCTAGGGAAGAGTCGACACCTTCAGTGCAGTCACACTTAGTGTTCCAGATTTCTTATTAGAGCATCTCCAACGCTTACTCAAATTTTTCACCAAATTTGAGTCAAAAAGCATCCATTTCATCAAATTTTATAACAGATGCTCCAACGGTTCACCATTCATCAAATTTGTCCCGGGACAACCGGGTGGTCGATCGGCCGGTTGACCGGTTTGCCCAAATTTTTTTATTTTTTTTATTTTTTTGAACTTTTTGAACTTTTTTCGATTATCGGTGGTCGGCCGATCAGTTAGGCAAAAAAAAAATTTTTTTTTTTTGAATTTTCTTTGAAGTTTGAACCTTTCTTGGTTGTGGGTTGGTCAACCGGCCGGGCAACCGGTTGGTCGACCGGGTCCTCCTCTCCAACGGTCCGCAACAGTGTTTTGGTGAATTCATTACTTCGTCGTCGATCTGATGAAAATTTTGGTGAAATCTCATTTTGGTATCAGGTTTGGTGAAGCGTTGGAGCCATGAATAGTGCCATTTTCATCAAAATTCAAATTTGATATCAGATTTGCTAAAGCGTTGGAGATGGTCTTAGGTGTCGACACCTGTATTGCAGGAGATGGTCTTAGGTGTCGACACCTGTATTGCAGAGGGTCGATACCTCCGACTTTTTCCCAGATTTTTCTACCGGTTTAAGCCTACTTTCTGGGGATATTTTGACTAGATATTTTGAGTTGACTTTGGGCTTATATCTATTTTTTACCTAGTACTATATAAAGGCCCTCACTTGACCTTTTCTTTCACTTTTTCTTCCCTTTCCTCCCTCTAAACCGTGAAACACCTTCTCTCTCTCTCAAAAGGCACTTTTCACTCAAAGATCCTTAGATCTACTTGCTTGAAGACCTCTACTCACCGTGCTCCTTTGAGATAAAGTGTAGAGCTTGTTTAGAGCTTCATTTTGATTGGAGCAAAGCTTGGTTTCTCCTCCGTCGACTTTTGAGTTTTTCTTCCTTCTTCCTCTTCTAAGCTTGAGGTAGGGATAATCTATTCCTCCTTATGAGTTTTAACACAAGTTTTAGTCATTTTGTATAAGTGGTGAAATATGGGAATTTTGAAAAGTTAGGGTTTGGTTTGAAACTATAAAATAGGGGTTTTATATATATGGGACTCCTTGTGTCTATGAGACCTTGATAATGTACTAGTTGTCTATAATGGGTGAATTTGGCCTTGAGAGCAATATTCGTGGATAAGGGAAAAATTGCCCTAAGTGGGAATTAAATAAATTATTTAATAGAAATATGAAATTGGTTTGGAAATAATGAAATTGGGAAAGATTTAGATTTAATGGTGTAGTTGGATTGGTAATCACTCACCAATGGGAAATGCGATAATTTATCTGTTTGATTAATTTATTTATCTGTTTAGAAATAACTGTTTTGGGCTATCGATGGAGGATAGCTATGATTGTTGTAGAATTATATGACGATTAGGTGAATCGAAACTAATCTACTAAGTTATGTCATTGAATATGACGGTTGGATTAACACATTAAATATGTGCTTAAATTGATCATTGTATATGATAAAGTGTTTAAATACATTGCATATGTATATTTGTGTGGAAGGAGATAGGGGATGCACTCCATTGTGTGGGAGGAGATACTCCACTGTTTGGAAGGAAATAGGGGATGGACTCCATTGATAATTAAGTTGGCCAGAGTGTCTAGGGTGAAAGTCTCGAAACCTTATATACATTTGAATGATGTTGATGAATTAAAGTGTTGTCTTTATGAGTTGTAATCTCATTTGAAATTGTTGATGATGGAAGTGTTGATAATACGAGTTGTAGTCTCATTTTGAATTGTTTGGATGAATAATGTACCATGTTGACGAATTGATTTAGATAAAGGAATGCAAATGGATAGATGGAAACCAATGTGGATTGATTATGAGAAAGGATTGAAATAGTTTTGAATTGTAGAACATTTATCAAATGCTAATGCTTTAGTTAATTCTCATATTATGTTTAGCATATCTCTACTAGGCTTTGGCTCACCCTATATGGGATACCATTTTTCAAGTACAGGTGACATGCCATCTCCAAGGAGTTAGCTTGGGAGATTATGGGGCTGAAGTCTCCGTTTTGGTTGTTTTATTTTATGTTATATGTTTTATATCTAAGTCGAGGGCTTTAAAATTGTAAAGGGCTTCTAACCCTCTTTTGTTGAAACCAAGTGTTTACTTGAAAAGTTGAAAGCCCGTAGGGCATTTACTTTTGTTGTCAACATGTAGTACCTTTTATAGAAAGCACTCTGATGAATGAACATAACTTATTTTCCTATGTCTATGGATAATATGAATGAATGATTTATGGTTTTATTTTAAGAGCGTTACATCCCCCCATTTGTGTTCCACTCCCCCTCCCCCCCACCAAAAAAAAAATGGGGCACAATAGTCCAATGGATTTGGGACTAATAATCCAGTGCAAAAATTTTGAACCAAATAATGAAATATTAGTCCAAATCCCACCCTTCATTCCCTCAAAACAAAACACCTAGTAAGAGTATGTTGTTACAGATAGATCTTTCTAATTGAGTACTTCTTGTTTTGATGATTGAGAACTTGAATGACATGATTAACTAGTTTTGTTTTTATGATATTGTTGACACCATAAATAGTATTATTATTATTATTGCAAGACACGTGCCACTTTTTTGATCAAGCAAGATTTAAGAGAAGTTACAAAGTTAGTGGTTTTGCATGGTGGAACATGAAAAATAAGGTGAAAAAAGTTAAAACACATGTGAAGAATATAATGGATAAAGTGACTTATAGTGGAAGACATTGAGGGATATGTGGCATTGTGGGAATGATGGTGGAAGAGTGGGTAGTTGTAGGTGATTGTTGGATAGTTATTGCTAGAAATTTTTTCCTATAAATAGCCATTGATGGCTACATTTACAAGAACCGAAACTAGATTGAGAAATCAGTCTATTTTACTTTACATTCTTCCAGTTCTTTATTTTCCTGCACTGCATTTCAATCTCTTAAGAGTAGTTCTAAGTTAGTCTGTTCGTTGCTGTAAGTCCATTTGAAGCTGTGAAAGTATGAAGGTACTCTTGTAAACATTTGTTTACCTAATGAAATTCAATTTCTGACACTGTTTTCTGTCTCCTTTTTTTATTTTTTTTGATTAATTCTTCCAAATTTTCTCTTAAAACAAACTACCAGTAAAAATTGTCTTCATTAAAACTAAAAGAACTTCGAAGCAATTGTCTGATTAATTGATTGACATTTACTATTTCTGTAACAATTTATTGATCCTTACTGGTATGCTCTAATTATAGTTTTTAACCTTCGAAACTCAAAAAAACCAACAGATACATCTTAATAGAAGTTATTAAGCTATTAAAACCATTGCTGTTGGTAACAAAATGCATGTAAATTTGATCTGTTATTGACTAACAGATGAAAATATATGAGGTTAAAAAAAAACAAAGACATGTATAAAAAACAAGAAATTTATTGTCGAAAATTACCTCTCCATAGAGAGTTGAACCAATTCCTCCCGTATGTTGGTGTGCTACACCATAGACAATACTACCACCGGTGGGCATAGTTAGGCTTACTGTTCGTTTGTCAATGCAACCATCATTAGTTATATCAGTGGCTGAGCAAGACTCAACTTGATACTCCACCTGTATCAAATAATTTCAATGACTTAAGTATTTGAAAGACAAATTAATGAATGACAAACGGTAAAAACAACACAACTACACGGTTTTCCAATGGAAGTTCACATTTTGCCCCACTTTTCCCTTTCAAAATTCTTTCAATCATATATACCCTTTATTGAAGATAACTAAAATAATATGCATAGAGAAATTTAACTCACCAAGCAATTGTGTTTTGTACCGAGTCCAGTCGAATCGTTCAGTTTTTTCCAAGTATCAGTAACATCAAATATATAAATTTTAGCCGGCACAATAGAAGCATCCAAATCGACCCACTTAACCGTATATCTCATGTATAGCCCTCTCTTGACACTCTCAAACCCTTCTCTAACCTTACACCGTGTCTGATCATAGCAACATTCCAAGCCTCCTATGTAATCAGGCTTCAAAGGCCGGCCATTCTTATCCTCCGTGACATTATAGAGATCACACCTACACTCGGTGCATCCCAATCTCTCTTCCACGCCACGTGTGTCAATCGCGTGGACATTCAACAACCATTTCTCCTCAAATCCAACGGGAATTTCTTCTGGATCACCAACAACTATACCATAAGGATCTGGCACGTGTGTGGATGTTCTTCGTGTTTCAGAACCGAGCCCAAAATATTGCCCAAGACTAGTCTCACATAATCCAGAGTTCCTCACTATGATTGTGTCAGATTGGTCAAAACCCGGGCTTCCATTGTGTGTTTGGACTTCAGTGCCTTTGCGTTGATAGTATCTAAGTATGACCCAGTGGTGGAGATAGGTTTCATGAAGGGGGATCGGATTCCCCGCCTCATCAACTACTTCAGCATTGAAACTCTTGAGAGCGATATGACCGCTTGGAAAGTCAATATTGTAGTAGTATTTGTCGGCCACCGATCCAGGTTCAAGTACAAACTTGGGGGAAAAAAATATGGCAGATTTTATACCATTTTCATTCTTGACACGAGCTTGCGAATTTGGAAGGCTTAAAGCCACTAGTAGAGTTACTAAGCAAAACAACCGAAATTGCGAACATTGTGCCATTTTTGGTCCTGTTGATGTCAATATCTCTAGTGAATAACAATAAGATTGAAAAGAGGAAATGATTGTCAGTTACAAAATATCGATTTCAAAATGCACAAAACAAAACAATTGATAACACACTTAGTTCAGAGCGATTGAAGAACATATTTTCCAATTAACAAACTATGAAACAGAAAGGCAGAGAAGCATATTTGACTTTAAGATGTTTGTAGAAAGGAAATAGAAAATCAGAAGCCTAAAAGGAAAGAAACTTCAAACAGTAAAGGCCATTGGATGAAAAACGAGTCAAACGAGCTGGATAGTTAACTCTTAAAGCTTGGTTTGAAAATTTTAAGGATTTTCAAATTTTGTACAAGCTTTCTTTGTTAAATTTTCGAGCCGATCTTAAACGAATTTTTGTCAAACCGAACTTGAGTAGTTTGATCTTTTTATATAGTTTTATGTGTATGAACCAAGCGGAACATAGTTCTAAATAGCGGTATCGGATAACGTAACAGTATCGATCACGGAGTATCGGTATCGGTAGTATCGGCCTGTACGTATCGGGAATCCGGTGTCGGGACCGTGAAATTTTAAAAATCATTAGCAATCCCTCTAAAATTCAGTTTTATGCATTTTTTTTTTTTTTTTTTTGGGATTCTTTTAGCCTTAATTTGTCACATTTTAATCAAAATTTTGATATATACGAGTAATTTTGATTCATTTTCAACTAAATGATATGTATTTATTTTGATTTCAAACTTTTTTTGGCATATGTTAAATTATTAATAAAAAAATTGACGCAGAAATATTTTAAAAATTGATATGTTAAACTTTTAAAAAATGATGTAGGTGCAAAAAAAAAAAAAATCCCCTAAACATTTACAATCTACAAATCCACTATAAACACATGTACCTTCATGTACCTCTCTCTTCTTTATCCATTTCAATCTCCCATACCATAATATAATCACAAACATTCCTATCCCCTCTCTCTCTCTCTCTCTCTCTCTCTCTCTCTAAAAGATGGCTGACGCTGACTGAAAGTTGCAGAACAATGGCTTTTCCGGCCAAATCCAGACAAATATTCCAGCGTTAGATTGACACTAAAACAAGATAAAAAAAAAAAAAAATGAAATATGAAACAGAAACAGAAACAGAAACAGAGCATAGCAAAACCCACAACAACTCATCAAAAACAGAGCACAACAACAACAAAACAGGTTCTTTGCTCCAATTTCATCCGTACTGGCGACCGCAAATCTGTATCGGACTGTATTGCTCCATGTATCAAATTCAGGCCGTTACGTACTGGGACTCGAATGCTACGACTGCAAATTTCATTCTCACCGGTATACCAGTCCATATCCGAATTGGCGTTCTGATTTTTCGGTATGAATCTGCCGGTATGGTACGTACCTTATGATATTTAGATCTATGAGCGGAACGAACAATTGGTTCTTCAAGTTTGATTTGAAAACTTTAATGAGTTTTAAAATGTGTTTAAAATTGACTTATTTACTTAACAAATTGGGTTCAAACAAGTTTTTAAGGAACCAAACATGAATCGAGCTCGAACTGTTTTTGTTGATTTACCACCCCTATAGAAACCACACGATCATGTGTGGCCTGCGGATAAATGCAAGGAGCCCACAAGATCATGTGGCTCAGGAGGCTGTCAAGGCATTACCGGTGGAGCATACAATAAATTTTCAATCATCATCACTTCAATTCCATCACTGAATGAACTAACCAATAGCACCCACATAAAAATGGTAATTCTAATGCATATATATTTCACCTTAAAAAACAAATAAATAAATACATAGGGGTACCAAGAAATTCAATTCAAATTACACATGAATTTCAAACTCAGCAGAAAATAAACCCAGAAAAAGAAAATGGAAACATACAACATATGAAAAGGAAATCAAATGAGAGAAACAAAAGAGAAGAAGTTGAGAGAAGGAAAGAGCCATACCCAGATGAGGAGATTATATGGAGATGATTCAGAGATCTTAGTCAGTCACTAACTTCCCTGTAAACACAAACATTGATGAGAAAGAATTTGGAGTCGGAGTCAAAAATGGAGGTTTATATATAGGTTTGATTACTTGCAATTTGTACACCAGCACACAAATTTGACTACTGAAAAGCTATATTGCTTCCCCTCTAAGAAAAAAAAATTTACAAATACAGCCTATAAATTTACTTAAAATATAAATAACTTTCCATGTGGTTTTAAAATAATCTCTTATTATAAGTTTTCATTTAACATAATTAACAGAAATCAAAATATTTTTACTATTCTCTTACGTAATAACAAAATTATTAAAATATTTTTTTAATATTATTAAAAATTATTAATTAACTTAATAATTTAACAAAAGAGACTATTTGTTATGGACCAGAAATTTGAGACAAAATATAATTTTTAGAATCATAAAAAATAATTTAAATTTTAAAGAAATTTGAGTGATATGCTTGTAATTTATCAAAAAAAATTAAGAAAAATTACACATCAGTTATTTCTTTTCAAAAAAATTACTGTTTATGAAAAAAATTATAATTTTAGTTATTAAAGTTTAAAAAAAATTCTCACATACCTCGAATTATTTTTACAAATATTCACTGATTTGTTATTTTTTCAAAAAACTATACTGCCTTGGGGGAGCAACTCATCCCACGCCACGTGTTGGTTGATGAGGCCAGTGCTTACGCTACGCCGATCCATTTACTTTTTCAGTTGAAAACCGTTCCAAAACCAAACGGTAAATTTTGAGAAATTTTTTTTTTTTTTTTATATATGTTAATAAGATATTTGTTATCTTTCATTAATTACAAATGTATATGTCTTTTAATATTTTTCAAATATCTAATCTAAATGCAATTGATTTTACTGTCAAAATCTAAATTATAATAAAAGGAGGTATCACATAATATATATTCTATCCACATACAAAATTACTCGTAAATTTTACAGCAATTATCATATTCAAGCTTTTTTTCTAAATTAGTCCTCAAATTTAAGTAAATTTTTTAGAAAAATATACGTTAATTTGATATTATTTATTCAAATCATGCTCCAAAATTTAAGGTATATTTGATTTGATTTTTCAAAAACTGCATATTGGTGGATTTTTGTCTTTAATAAATTTTGTTTTAAAACTTTTTTAATGCACCAAATATACATGCTTTTACAAAATAAAATAAATAATAAATAAAATACTATCAAAAAAATATTTCTTTCATTTTTAGTATTTTTTTATATTTTATATTTTATTTTTTACTTTTTAGATGTATCTAAATTAGGTATATCCAAAAAAAATTTAAAAAAATTAATTACAATATTAAAAAAGGTTTAATAAAAATAAAAGACAGCCAAATTTTTCTAAAACATGTGTTTGAGATATAAATTTAAAATAATTTAAATTTAGAGAATACATTATAAAAAAATTGTTTCTCTCTGTTATGCATTTTGCTAGTTATGTATTTTGTAACCCATGTTAAGTAATCTTCTAGTAAAATTATTTGGAAAATGTTTGCACACTGTATGCAATTCTATCACAAAATTGCGTAAGTTTTACTCAAATTAGTATTCAATTTACACATTTTTATGATATCACTTATGTAAGTTAGTGAAAACTTATATAATTTTGTAGTAGAGTTGCATACGATATGCATTGCACGTCAGAGAATTTTCCAAATTTATAATAAGAATTTTAAGCGACGAAGAAGATTCATTCCAGACAAAGAGAGATTCCAAGTGATAAAGGTCTCCTCCCATTCTACATCTACCGGCAGTCTCTTCCCACTCTATATCAGACGATGATCTCCTTCCACTCTACTAGGGGTGTAAATTTGGCCTGGCCCGGTCCATGTCGGGTCTCGCGGACTCCTGCCAAAATTCGGGCCGAGTCAGTCTACGAGCCAAAAAATTAGGTCCAGACCCATGGGGTATTTGAGCTTTTGAGCGGGCCGGTGGGCCTAGGCTTGGGCTTGGCTGGGCCTAAACAAATTTTTTTGTTTTTTTTTATTTTTTCTAGCAAAATTTTATTATTTTCTACTAAAAAAAAAACACTGAGCCTTGGGCGGACCAGCCCTTGACTGGGCCTTAAGCGAGCCGATAGGGTTGAGTTTCAAAATGATGGCTCAGGCCCTAGCCTAGGGTCTCAGGCTAGGCTCAGGCCCGGGCCCAAATGGGCCTAAACGGGTCAGGCTCACCTCAAGCCGCGAGCCGGTTTCAGGCAGCCCACGGGCCGTGAGCCATTTTTACACTCCTACATTCTACATCTATCGGCGACTACTGGTTTCCGAATACTCAATGTTGAGCACAAAAAAATCAATTCAATTGTTTAATATGGATACTTAGTGCCGAACAAAATATATTTGTCCAGATACTTAATTCCAAACATATAAAGTTTGTTCAGACACTCAGTGTCGAACACAAAAAAATTGGTTCTAGTTGTTTCATATGAATACTCAGTGTCAAATAAAAAGATATTTATTCGGATACTTAATTCCAAACATATGGAGTTTGTTCGGATATTCAGTTCCGAATGAATTCGAAAAACCAAATTACAAAAAACGATGAGCAACAATTAAAAATTACTTTTTTTTATAGAAAATTATTTGGAAACATTTTCTTTATTGTCCATTGTTTATTTCAATATGAAAAAGAATATAAGGATGATGAATTAAAGCAAATAGTGTTGGGTTAATGTTAGGTATGAAGATGCAAAGTGATGAAAGTAGGAAAAGAATAGAGAAAAAGAATATTGAGATTGATGATTAATCGGGTATCCAAAACACTTTTATTTACATTTTTTCCAATGTCAAGTCTTTTTTGATCATTTTAAATAGAGACTTAATAGTAACAAAAAAAATATAATTAAATTGAAATGTCCAACCTAATAATTTTTGATGTGCAAATAGAAACTCCCTACTAAAATTGCGTACATTTATACCACAAAAGTATGTAACATATACTAGAAAAATTTATAATTAGGTGCGTATGATACAAGGAGTGTGTACCAAAGGAACTTCCTAATAAATATTATGAACTTATTTAGTTTTTTTACTTTTAAATTGTTTATTAAATACTTCGTTTGGTTGATTTTTAGGATAAAATTTTGAAAACTGCTTATTTTGAAAAATGATTTAAATTTAAATAGGTAGTTACGAATCAATTTTTTCATTTCAATTCATTACAAATCATAAAATTATGAGAAATTCAAAATCATATTATTCTAATTTTATTTCAGTCATCCAAATTGAACACGAGCTTTATAGAGAAAATTGATGGGGGAGAGAAATAAAAGGGATGTGCTAAGCCAT
The DNA here is from genome assembly GCA_025200525.1 of Camellia lanceoleosa. Taxonomy (NCBI): domain Eukaryota; kingdom Viridiplantae; phylum Streptophyta; class Magnoliopsida; order Ericales; family Theaceae; genus Camellia; species Camellia lanceoleosa. Next base: position 123,836,797 of record CM045759.1, on the reverse strand, counting down.
GACGTAAAGGGAGGCAACATTTTCCAGGAAAGTGATCATATCATCGAGAAGAAAGGGACTAGAAAATGTAGACAATTTTTTATTTTTTATTTTTATTTTTTCATTTTACGATTTAAAAAGAATGAGGCTGGTCTTCGATCCAAAATCAAACAGTAACATATTGTTGGGTCCGTGAAATTCACTATGAGTTTAATTTTGATAATGTGAATTATTTAATATATAGATTTCGTTGAATACTTTATTTCTGTTGATCAAATATTAATAACTACTTGATTAGATCATATTTTTATCAATAATAAATATAAGGGTAAATTACACTGATACCCTCTAAGGTTTATGTTTATAACAGTTCTCCCCTCACCTTTTGAAAATTATCTCCCTCCTGAAGTTTAAAGTTTCATTACAGATTCTCTTTTCAACAATTTAATTTTTTTAAATATTAATTTTGCCCTCATTGGGTAAATTACATTGACACCCCTCACATTTTAGAAATTACAATCTCTTCCCTAAAGTTTAAAGTAGCATTACCAATTATCCCCTCGGTTAGTATTAGTTGGAAAAAAAATTCATTAAAAAAAAAAAATTAGTCGAAAAAAAATTTTGTTACTAAAGTTTTTAAATTTCTGTTTAAAAACCAACGTAAGCTTATTTTTTGAATTTACGTTTTTTTCTCAAATTTACAAACTGAGACAACTATTTATAAACCAAAAAAATTATCAAATAAGTTTTTATGACAATTTTTAAAATTTTTGTAAATATAAATTAAAAACTGAAAACGAAATAGTTACCAAACAGGTTTGATGGTAAAAATGTCGTAAAATTAACAAATAATTAAATAAGTTATCAACGTAAGAAATGACTTATCAAAAGATTCTTACGCTATGTATAGTTTGATTTTTTTTAAAAAATTTTAAAAATTAAAAATTAATTTGATTAAGAAATAAAAAATAAAAAAATAAAAAATATTATGTGTTTGGTGGTACATAGCCTAAGAATATGTATGTTTTGATAATTATTTTTTATTTTTTATTTCTTAACCAAATTAATTTTTAATTTTAAAAAAAAAAATTCTAAAAATCAAACCATACATAGCCTAAAAATCTTTTGATAAGTCATTTCTTACGTTGGTAACTTATTTCATTATTTGTTAATTTTATGACATTTTTACCATCAAGCATGTTTGGTAACCATTTCGTTTTCAGTTTTCAATTTATATTTACAAAAATTTTAAAAACTGTCATAAAAACTTATTTGATAATTTTTTAATTTATAAAAGGTTGTCTAAGTTTGTAAATTTGAGAAAAAAACGTAAATTCAAAAAATGAGCTTACGTTGGTTTTTAAACAAAAATTTAAAAACTTTACTAACAAAAAAAAATTTCAAATAATTTTTTTTTTTCCAATAATTTTTTTTCGAATTATTTTTTTTTCAATGAATTTTTTTTCTAACTAATACTAACCGATGGGGCAATTGGTAATGCTACTTTAAACCTTAGGGAGGGGATTGTAATTTCTAAAATGTGAGGGGTGTCAATGTAATTTACCCAATGAGAGCAAAATTAGTATTTACAAAAATTAAATTACTGAAGGGGAGAATCTGTAATGAAACTTTAAACCTCAGGGGGAGATGTAATTTCCAAAAGGTAATGGGGGAATTATAATAAACATAAATCTCAAGGAGTGTCAATGTAATTTACCCTAAATATAATTTTAAAAATAAATTGTTAACAAAAATATGTTCTGATTAAAAAATTATCGATATTTGATCAATGTAATTTTTATAAAAATAAAATACTTTACAAGTCTTATATATTTTAAAATTAAAATTAAATAGCAGAAAAACAAATTAATAAAATTTTAATTATTTTATCACAATTTCGCTTATGATTATTTTTTTCTTACCATTAATGCTATGTTATAAGTTCTAAATAGCAATAACATGAATCATAATGTAATTAGTAAAAATTAAACAAAAATTATGATAAATTATAAAATTGCACTTTTTAATTTTTATTTTTAGGAACGAAAATTACAATTATGATAAAATATAAATACATTATTATTTTCTAAGAGTTTCATAATATTAGCTTGTCACATATTAGATGATATCGTAAATTATGTGAAACTCAATAATTATTATTATTATTTTTTACTAATTATATTTTTTTAGTTTGCCATATAATAGCAATAACAATAATAATAATAATAATTTTTTTTTTTTTTTTGTGAAGCTCAATCTAGCAAAATTTGTTTAAATCAAAAAATTGAATAACAAAATGAAAATAACAAACAATGAACTACCCGAAACCCTTATTCTCTTATCTTTTCTGAAATCAGCATTTACTTATCAAGTACAATTTTTAGATTTTCTCACAATCGCTAGATTTACCTACCAAGTACAAACTAAAAAGATTCAAAACCAATAAAATTATGCTACATCATCTGTTAGTACAAAAATTGGTATACCAATTGGTGCATATATCTTTATTCTTATAAAAAACACACACAAAATTATCTTTTAGTAGTGTGAAAATCCATTCACTAAAGAATTAAATTGATGAGATATAGAATTTTTTTTTTAAAAAAAAATTAAAAAAAAAACCAATGAATGAGGCTAATAGAAAAGGTGTTTATAATCATACTCCCCAACTGGAATACAACATTGTCCTAAATGTAAGCAACTGTAAAATAGATAGTAAAATGAGAGAGAAAGAGGGAGAGAGAGAAAGAGAGAGAGAGAGAGAGGATCTTACCAGACGACATAGGTTCACACCCAACAGGCAAGGACAAACTAAATACACACACACTGTTGTTATTTTTTTATTATTATTGTACAATATAAAAGGAAAAGAAAAATAAAATAAAACAAAACCAAAATAAATAAAGAAATAAAACAAAGAAAATAAAACGGATATCGCTGATTTGGATCTGGTGGTGGTGGTGGAAAATGCTACTCAAACAAAGCATGCATTAGCGTCTGAGTCTCGAATGTCTCATCATGAACCCTAGTGCCAAGCTGATCAAACCGCTACTAGCTTGACTCCCGGTATGCGTAGAAGTCAGTTTGTAGAGTTGACGGGCATTAACTTGGTCAAATGTCGTCTGCGAGTAATCCCGATATGCCTGATAGTCTGTTCAGAGATCAACCGCAGATTGCTGAATGGCGATTTGATTATTCTAAATAGCTTGATATTGCACATGCGTCATTTGGAATGGCAGTGGCAGGCTCAGCCAGAACATCATTAGGATTGGCCGGGGCATCGGAGAGGACTAGTGGAGATGGCAAGCGAGCAGTGGCTTGACGCCACTGGGTTTTAACATAAAGAGTTGGTGGCGAAAGCTGAACCTCATTGAAGTCGAGTGGGTAAGTCCCTTGGCCCTTGATGAGTGCCGTAATGAGGTTACTGAAGGGGAGAGCCCATGTACAACCGCCTCAGGTGGTGCGTAATTTGACTTTGTTCAGTATACGGGCCATTTGATTGAAGATCAATGAAGAGATGTCGACCCAAAACTCGAAATCAAATCTATGCAAGGCGCGGAAAAAGTCCCCTCACCGTTCTTCCTTGTAGCCGAGAGGTATGACATTCTTTTTGAGAATCACATCAAAGAAGAAGAGGTGGCGTAGTAAGTTAGCCCGATGGATGTTGGTTTGGTTATCATCATCTTGTCGCCGCTCATAGAATTTGGTCACTAATGCCGAGACTGTGAGTTCCCAAGTGAACACCGGGAACTACTTTGCATTGATAGTGTCCATAGAGCAATTTAGAACCTCAGCAATGGAAGCTGGTGTGACCACTAACCCTACCCTATCAATATTGGAAAGAAGGGCTCCCGGGGCCTCACCATTGATATATATATTTTGATAAAAGACTCGCACAATGCGAGGATAAGCTGGCTCAGTGATGTTGCAGACGCCCAGTAAACGCCGGTCTTCAAGTTGTTGCACACTCCACGTAGTGGGTTGGTGGTGCCGGAAGAAGGCCACATCAAAGGATGTGTCTGAGGCAATTTGTTTGTTGGCCCAGGTGTCGGTTGGCACATCCTGAGTTGCTATGTTGGGCATTACGAGGCCGTTTGGGGGCTCGGCAAGACGATGTAGCCATACCTACACAAAATAATACAACCAACACAACCAAGAACATGAAACTATTTTATCAGCACTCATCAAATATCGCATCCATGCATGACTCACTCAAAACCTCATTGTCATCACATCACTGTTGTTTTTTTTTGTTTGTTTTTTTGGGTACTATCCTAAATTAACTTACACTAAGTTAGCATGAACAAAATTGATAAACGTAAATATGAAATACAAGGAATAAATAAATAAGTTAGTAGAGGAAAAGAGAAGAAAATAAAATAAAATAAAAAATACAGAAAATAAAAACAAAAATAAAAACTAAACCACTAACCAATTAAACTAACAATTAAATCACTAAGCAAAAATAAAACTAAATCACTAACTAATAACTAAACTAAACAATTACATTAAACAAAAATAGGTAACCACAAACTATATTACTATTAGTAACAAGCTATATTATTATTATTATTATTGTTTTTTTTAATTATTTTTTTTTTATTTTTGTTTTTGTTTTTATTTTTTTTTTTTTTTTTTGGGCCGCACATGCGCTGGAGATGCGGTGGTCGGTTTCCACTTCTAGCAACAAATTTTATTTTATTTTTTTTAATGTGAGAATGAAGATCATGAACAATGATGATGAACAAGGCTCAAAAATTACCATTAAACTACCAATGTACTAATATTACAAGTGAAAACTAAGAAATCTAAACAAAAAGAGGGTGATTACCTTGAAAAGTAGTAAGAAAAGAAAGGAAGAAGAGAAGATACAGATTCGCTTGAAAAAAAGGCCACCGGAAGGTCGCCGGTCAAAGGAGATAATGATGCTCCGGTGTTAGAAGGTGGTGGTAAGAAAAGGTAAGGTGAAGGTTAAAGGAAAAAGGATTGGTGATGGTGGGGTTTGATGGATTTGTGAGTTGGTGAATTAGAGAGAGAGAGAGAGAGAGAGAGAGAGAAAGAGAGAGCAAAGAAGATAGGAAATAGAAGAGGTAGAGAGAGAATGTGTTGGGAAGAGATAGGGTTTGGCTTCAAGAAAAGGACTTCTCTTCTTCTTCTTTTTCATTTTTATTTTTTATTTTTTATGAACTAAAATACAATAAGTAAATAAAAATAAATAAATAAATAAACTGTACAAATTTATTTATTTATTTTGAAGAAATAAAAACTAAATAAATAAATAAAACTGTACGATTTTTATTATTATTATTTTTTTTGGAACAAGTCGCTCGTGCGCCCATGTGGGCCGTACGTGCAGTGAATTATGTGCTACACCAACGGCGAAATTGGGCCGCTCCAGTGGCTATGAAGTAGAATGCTTTTGGACCTGGGCCACTCGTGCAGTCTAGGCCTCCACTCGAGTGGTACCTTTTTTTTTTTTTTTGGATGGATGGGCTGCTCGTGCACCTATGTGGGTCGCACGTGAGGTGAATTTTGGCCTCTCCAGCGGCGCTCTAATAGTACGCTTTTAGGCTTGGGCTGCTTGTACGCGCTGGCCCTTCCGCTCATGTGCCCTGCTTGGACTTTCTACTCATGCGCCAATTTGAGCCGCACGTGCGCTCTGTTATTTTTTTTTATTATTATTATTATTTACAATCCCAATTACAACCCAAATAAAAATTTAAACCATTTCTGCCTTCAATGCACATCTAAAATAAAAATAGCACTTCGAAAACATCTAAATGCTCAACAAAGATATAATATTCACACGAAAACCACGGGTACTAATTTTCTCCCTAACATTGTTTGTAACTTTTCCTATTCTCCAACAGGGTGACAGACTAGATTGATTCGGTATCCAGAATTGAGGCACATAAAGCTAACTCGACCTATGGGGCTGCCATACAGAGTTTAAATCGGGGTAGTTTTGAAGCAATCTCCACACCCCTGGATATTTAAACCAGACTTTAGTCTTGGAAATTTCAAACCTTTGCGCTCTAAGCTTTGCCATTCGAACTCTAGTTTCTACCGTCTCAATTGGTTTCCTAGGAACTCACTACAAACACCATTAGGTGGCTATACCAAACTGTCAGATGCCATTTGGGCATGGCTAACACTAAAGGAATTACACCTTTAGAGGATTTAAAGTCTCCTAGACTTATATTAATTACGATGGAAGATATATTGGGTCCGTGAAGTGGACAACCTCAATCATCTCCCCTCTCTCAATACCATCCACATAATGTTTCAAACTTTGGCCATTGATCTTGAAGGTCATACCATCTTGTGGATTTTTAATCTCAACCACCCCATTTGGAAAGACTTCGATAACCTCATATGGGCCATCCCACCGAGACCGGAGTTTATTCAATAACAAACACAATTTGGCATTGAACAGCCAGACTTTTTGGTAAGGCTCGAAGAACTTATGAGAAATGTGTTTATCATGAAATGCCTTAGTCCTAGCCTTGTAAATTTTGGAGCTCTCATATACATCATTGCGGTGCTCCTCTAACTCATTAAGTTGGAGTTTCCGGTGGTCATCGGCTTTGGCCATATCAAAATTGAACTTCTTAACGGCCCACAAAGCCTAATGTTCTAACTTAACAGGGAGATGGCACGATTTCTCAAATGCAATCCTATATGGAGACATCCCGATGGGTGTCTTTTATGCAGTGCTGTGGGAGCCAAATATATATATATATATATATTAGTTTATTGGGCTAACCCAAATAAGACCTGCCAAGGGGACAACTGTTGGGCTTATTCGGCCCACTCCCCATGTATAAAAAAAAAAAAGGCACCTCATGAAGTGTAGGGATGATCTCTTTGCTTGACACAGCACACAAACACTTCATTTCCTTCATTTTCTTTCATTGGATCAGTGACTAACTTTATCATTTGAGTGTCTCCGGCCAACAACCCCGGTTGGGTGACGCTAACTATGTTCATCTTTGCAGATATATAGGGGCAAAGCTCAACTTTTCGTTGGATCTCTACAATCTATGTGAGGATTTTCCTGGTCTCACAGTTTTCGCCGTCTGTGGAAAATGTCTGAAAATTCAATGAAGAGCAGAGCAAACACCACTCTTAAGGAGCTCGAACCAGTGTACTATCTATAACTGGGTCTTTGTTTTCTTCCTTTTTGATTATGTTTCTGAATATCAGTATATCGATATATGTATGTATATGTCTCTATCTTTATGATCACGGATTTTGTCAAATACATATTAATTTTGTTTAGGAAAGTTGAAAGCATGAGATGAAGGTAGTAAATCTACAATTGAGTCTAGATTTTCTCTTTCTAAAAATGGGTTTCACATGTTTCTTTGTGAGAACATCTTTTCAGCCTTACAAAAAGGGTTACCCGGCCAAACCCACCCTGGGACTCTCGTTATTACCTTATTGCCTCACAAAAATTATTCTTGAGATATACATGTTATGTGCTCTCAATTAGCTAGAATTAGGAATTAAGGAATTATGTTTTGTGGCTCCATAACTAAAAACTAAAAACCAAATGGCTCACGTCTTTCATTCTCAATAATTTATGCTTTAGATATTTCTATGATGTTTCGACAACCATACCAGCTGTTAGCATGATCGGCAAATTACCGACACCATGCCGAACATCACCCCAATTCTTTGCATCATCGGCAAAACAAAAAGAAGTTTCCGATCGTAGGTTTCGACACATCAAAATCCAAGACAAGTTGCTGACAAGCATTTGTATTATTGTATTGTTTCTAGGGAACTAATCTTTATCACCTACCTTCTCATGGGGCACTCCGGTGGATACAACCAATTTAGCAACCATATATATATATATATATGTTTGATATATCATGAATGGCTTATAATATTTCGCCAAGCTTTTTATTCTATTTCTCTAATGTAATTTCATGAATTCATTGTTTACATAAAACGGTGCACTTCATTAACAATTTTGCATGAAAAGCTTCCTCGGCAACGAAGTTCCATTTATCTTCCACTTTCGTTCCATCCATCTCAGCAACGAAAGCTTGCTCAGCAACATGTAACGTGCCTTCACCTCACGGCGGTATAAAATTGCATGGTCTCACAAAACCCGATCAAATTGGAAACGGTAACACAAAGCAACTACAATTCAGCCACCGAGGAAATATTTCACACTTAAGCATGGCCACTTACCAACTCAAACTCGACAACTAGTTCTGCTCGACGCAGAGATTACATAGCTTACAAGTGCCTATCTCAACTACACAGTGGCTAAACTCAGCATCACCAGCTCGTTGCTACTCGTCCATCTTCCTTAGCAATAATGGAAGCATCAAATTTACCTTTGATAGTTGTTCAACACATACTCTGCTATATTATCCTCTTCTCAATGAACATGAAGCGTGGTCGGCATGATCACTTCGGAAAGTATCATCCATACCTACATCAAAATTATTCGGCAACATTATCTGGATCACATCATTTGGCAAAAAGTATTCGGCAAAACATTATACCGTAACATTGCTTATCAACTCTGCAAATTCGGCATATCATTCGGCATTTTATCAACTGCATACTACTTTGCATATTATCAACTCGACTTCGACAACATTATTCGACTTCGGCAACTTATTTGGCAATAGTATTCAGCAAAACATTATACCGCAACATTGTTTATTCGGCTCACATTGCTTCCTCAGCAAGATTGCTCGGCCACATTTCTTATTCTGCAACACATAAAATTATTATTTTATGCAAATCAGTCGGCTGCCAACTTGAATTCGCACAACAATTTGCTTTCCAAAATCTCGGCGCCATAACGCTGTCAGCAAACTCAATGGCAATGATAATCATGAATGGCACGTGTATATTAGATCGACTGCAAACTACACAATCTTGCTTGGCACTATATCTCGGCATAAAACTAGCATCTCGGCTTCCCAAAACCCATATCTGAACCTACCGCATGATTCATATCGGCTCAAAAAGTCCAAACCCACCAACCCGAGGAGCCAAGAAGTAACCAAAATCCATCGAAAATTGCGAAGCAGATCACATGTGCTGAAAACTAACATTTTTGAAGTTGTTGAAATCAAATTTTGGCCATACCAGTGTGAAGTACTCATTAAGCCTAGTCCAACACAACAAACCGCGTCGAAATCAAAGTTAAAACGAAACCGTACGAGCCAATCGAAGTTTGCCCAAAAATTCACCGGTTTTCACCGAAAAAAATGACCCAAAGTTGGCACATATAAAAAATTATTCAGTGCATTGCGGCTAAGTTACATCCAATAATAGCAATCAAGTTCAAATAAATATCTTGCAAAATATTAACAAAGGGATCCTTAGTGGTACAGTGGTTAAATTTTATTCTTTCATCGCAAGGGCATGAGTTCAAACTTTCTCGGCAACAACTTTATTTACCTTTTTCCAAGGAGCCAACTTTTTTTAACTTTTTGAGGAGCCAACTTTTTTTTGACTTTTTTCCAAGCTGAGCCGTCTAACTCAGCAATATAGGAGCAATTACCCAGTGCTTTACGAAGCACATTGTAACAACCCTCATACTGTTTACCGATTAATAACTGATGGATTACCGATTACTGCTAAACTGAGATCGAATATGAAAAGTAATTGAACTGAATAAATTACTAAACTGACTGACTGAAATCTGAAACTGAATTGATTGCCTGTATCTGTTTAATTTCATGCTTATCTGTTTGCCTGTTTAATTATCTGTTCAGTCTTCTGTGTTTAAACTGTCAATTGAAGGCCTTATCGACGGCCGAACCGGAAATCAATTAGTGTTTCATGATCAGTAGGATTTATACGATTTTATGGTGTATTTAATTAAAATGTGATTTGGTACGATTAAATTAGATTAAAATAGGTTAAATTGCATTACATTTTTGCCACCAATAGTGGGCCACTTACTTAGCACCTTTGAGTCTCATTACACTTGGTCGAAACACATTTCACCAGCCATTTTGAGTACACCACCAAATTAGAGAGAGAGAGAGAGAGAGCTAGGAGAGTGTGATTTCATCTCTAATTGGCTTGGAATTTGGTAGAAATGAAGGAAATTGAAGCTTGAGTGCATAATTGAGCCTCCATATCTCTAATTCAAGACTTAAGGTAGATTCATTGCCTCCTTGTTTATGTGTTGAGTTGATTTCTTGCATGGTTTAGAGTGAGTTGAAGTCTAGAGCCAATTTATGGCTCTAGTTGTGGTGTTGAAGCTTAATTGTTGCATGCATGTACATACATTGAGGTTTTGAGGTTATAGTTCATGTTTTCTCACATGCATGTCCATATTTTAAGAATAGACCATGATTTCATCTTGTTTTGCAAAGGTTGGGCTCATTAGAGCATGTATTAAAGCTTTGAATTGGTTTGAATTCATGCATGTCATGTTTGAAGATTGTTCATGAAAAATGGGTTTGAAATTGAGGTTGTTTGAACCTACCCTTGGGCCTTGATTTTACAAATTGAGCTTTTAATCATGTTATAGTATGAGTTTTCAAAGGTTTTCCAGAAAATGGGCCCAAGAAGATTGAATTTGGTGTTTGAAAACTTGGTTTTTGGCTTGGAGGTGCAATATGGGTTTTCCAGATTTTGCACTCCCGCTCGAGCGAGGGAAGTGGCGCTCGAGCGGGGAATTCGAGCATCCAGTACTTTGCCCTGCATTAAAGGTCCGCTCGAGCGGGGTTTTTGGTGCTCGAGCGGGACCTTGTGTCTTGCGCTCGAGCGGCTATCGAGCGCCCAATCGAGCGTGATTTTTGAGTATCTAGTACTTTTTGGTCCGCTCGAGCGGGGACCTTTATTGCATGTCCGCTCGAGCGGGGAAACATGCGCTCGAGCGGGACTCTATTTTTCTGAAAATTCTAAAAATGTTTTCTGAATACATCTTTGCATCCTCATCCCATCCTAGGCATTCTTAGGCCTAGTTTAAGACATCTTAATGAGGATATAGATGTAGAACACACCGAGGCATTTAGGGATTAAATTATCATTATCCTTCCCAACTGTGTAGCTCAGTGTGTGTTCGTTCTGTACTGTTTAGGGTTGGCATTTCGAGGAGACGCTCTAGCCTACTGTAGCCCAGAACTCTATGAGTAACAATTGTGTAAAGATATGTTCAAAATGATTATCTTCACGAATCTTGAATCAAGCATTTCTTGGCGATATTGATTACTGAATGAATGTATGTCCTTTATTTCTGAACTGTACTGTGGCATCCTTAGCACCTACTGTTTACTATTACTGTTACAGAGATCTCTGTCGGTTCCCTCGTGGAACCACTACTGTTTACTGATTGATGGCCATCATTACTGTTCGGTCTTTTAGACCTACTGTTTACTGTTACGCTAATAGATGTACCATATATGACTGATTGACTGAAAAACAGAAATACTGATCTAATGAACTGTTTTCATTACTATAAGGACATTCATTCTAAACCTCTTTACGCATTATGTTATTCACTGGGCTTTAGCTCACTGCTCATATATATATGTAGGTGTACAGGCACCAGATCAAAGCTAGAGGCATCGAGGTAAACTCCAGTTTTGTCAAGCCAACCGATGTGCCTCACTGCGAGGTTCCGAACCTGCCAAGCTATGGTTGAGGGGTGTTTTTATTTCTCCGCTTGTCTCTGTACCGTTTTGGAACACTGTATAGACTGTACTGTACTGTTAATAGGGATTAGGTCCCTGTCTACTGAATGATTGTACATATATGTATATACTGTTTTTGTACCGAATGCCTACATCTATAAAAAAATCTTTTTGCATACAGACTGTCACAATTCATTGGACATTGTTTATTTACTGTATTGGCTTCCGCCATGCCCCTGTACTCTGTTATACTGTCTTACTGTTAAGCAGGCCTTCGGTAATCTCGGATTACTGGCCGGTTACAGTGCTAAACCCATAGGGGCAGGTTTGGGTCGTGACACACATTTTCAACCAATCTGAGCCATTAGTTTTATTTTGGCTAAAACTACACCATTAGGAGTCCGATTACAACGATCCTATAGTCGTTTCCAACTATTTGAAGCCTTCTGAACACATATGTATGGTCTAATTTTGCAAATTCTATACCACAAATTTATAGATTTTTATATGTAGTGCCACATATCGCAGCTAAAACAACATTTTTGCTGCTGCGCCTGGAGTTTGCTCTATGTCGAATTCCACCACTACAACTTATTTGGAAACTTTTTGCCTATATCCCAACCCAACTCATTCATCACCAAAGGATGAATTCCTTCTGAATAACACCTTTATTCAAAAGCAATGGGGCATGGACCCGCGTCAACCATTTGTTCTCGGCTTACTCCTCGGCAATGTTAGCCAACGTCCAATCTGAATTCCTTTTGCATACTGTCATTCAGAAACAATGGGGCAACTATACGTTGGACAAAAAAGCCACGAAAATGCAAGTTAAATAAATCGGTAATCTGTTTCAATCCGCTTCCACAATTTACTTGGCAATTCCTTATAACGGAGCAATGCTATTTTTTAATGCATTATTTAAAATCCTTGCAATGTTAGCACTTGATCGCCATTTAAAATCAGCAGAAGTCTCCGAATTCGAAGCAAAACATACATATAGTAACTGTGGCATCCTTAGTATAGCCCTTACTTGGGGGATATAATACCGCGGCCTATGGTCCTTGCCCAGGGATTATAATACTGTGGCCTATGACCCTTGCCTAGGGGATATAATACCACGGTCGGGGGACATAATACCGCGGCCTACGACCCTTTCTCAAGGGATATAATACCGCGACCTATAGCCCTCGCCCGGAGGTTCTAGTACTGCGGCACGTCGTTACAGAGATATCTGATGTAGACCCAATGAGTCCCTATGTTAGACCTATATGGTCCCGTTGTACACTATTGGATGTACCATATATATATGCTTTGTGAACTTTGATATGATAAGTAATCACTTACGATATAGTTTGTTTGGAATTCATGTGATATAATTTCGTACTAGTATTATTAGTATTACTCATTGTGCTTTAACTCACCTCTCCTTTATATACATATATTTGTACATACATTCATGCATGCATCCATCCAGTCATTCATTCATTCATGTTATTTATTTATCAGATGTATTCTTGACATTGAACAGTATAAATCGGTAATAAAAACTCTCCTTCCTTCTACCGAAGACAATGAAAGTTTTGGGACAATTATGGGAGCCAAATATATATATATATATATATATCAGTTTATTGGGCTAACCCAAATAAGGCCTGCCAAGGGGCCAACTGTTGGGCTTATTCGGCCCACTCCCCATCTATAAAAGGAAGGCACCTCATGAAGTATAGCGATGATCTCTCTGCCCCACACAGCACACAAACACTTCATTTCCTTTATCTTCTTTCATTAGATCTGTGACTAACTTTATCATCAGAGTGTCTTCGCCCAGCAACCCGGGTTAGGTGGCGCTGACTATGTTCATCTTTGCAGATATACAGGGGCAAAGCTCAGCTCTTCGTTGGATCTCTACAATCCATATGAGAAGATTTTCCTGGTCTCACAAGTGTGATAGGCCCAAAGTGCATTAACCAACCTAGCGGACCAAGCTTTCCTATCAGGCCTCACAATTTTCTCGATGATGTGTTTAACCTCCCTATTAGAAACCTCTACTTGACCACTAATCTAGGGATGATAAGGAGTGCAAAATTTGTAAGTGATCATGTATTTGGGTACCAATGCCTCAAAGAATCTGTTGTAAAAATGTTTGCCACCACCACTAATTATAGCACATGTGTGATAATCCTATTCCGTATTATGCTAATTGATCTTAATTATGATTGTGATTATGTGTTTAATATGATTTTGAGTGTCATTTATATGGTTATATGTGGTTTTAAATTTCTATTTGTTCACCGTAGGAAAATCTGTTCAACTTACTTCTATGAACTGAAAATTGAAGGCCTTATCGGCCACAGAAACCGAAATTGACTACGCCATTGTGATTAGCATAATTTTTAGAGCCTACGGTAAAATTTAATTGGAAATTGATTCAGACCAAAATAATTAGATTCAGAACGATTGAATTAGCCTCAATTACTTAGCCTTAATCAATTTGATTAGTCAAGCCTATAAATAGGCTTATATGCACTCAATTTATTTCCTTTTGAGCTCATGTTTGTTGAGATTACACTCTAGAGAGAGTGTGCCGATTGTAGAGAGAGAGAAGGAGCTCAAGTTAGAGAATTGAACAAGAAGCTTGAAGATCTTGAAAATCAACTCAAGAATTAACCATAATTTGGAAGAGTTGAGCTTCTAGGTGAGTAATTAGACATGAATTCATAAGTTTGAGTTTGGAATTTTGTAAATTCAAAATTAAATAGTGATCAAGAACATGATTTGAGTTGATTATGATGAGATTGAAGTCTATATGCACATGCATGTTTAGAATTGCCATAAATTTGCATAAGCTAGCATATAACATGTTAATTATGAAAAATTGAGCATTGAAGCATACATGCAAGCATGGTTTTGTTGAGTTTCATGATTACAAGCATCATTGGTGCCATTTGAAATGGAATTGGAGTCAAAAATTAACATGCATGCTTGGTTGATCGAGATATGGGGCTTGTATGAAGTTTGAATGCATGGGTTTTGACCATACAAGAGAAATGTTGATTAATTTGAGAATTAGATCATGATTTTGAACAATTGGCCTCATATTGGTTATGTTCTCATATTATGTAATGTGTTTCTATGTTTTTGTGTCCAAAACTTGAGTTTTGAACCCTTGGACATTGAGTTTGAACTTTAAGAACAATTTTGGAAATTTCAGAATTCAGCATGTCTGCTCGAGCGGGGGAACTGCTGCTCAAGTGTGAAATGTTAGCTTCCAGAACTTTTGCAGACATTAATGTTCGCTCGAGCGGGAGTAGTTACACTCGAGCGTCTGAACACATGTTTTGACTTTTAGCTCGAGCGTCCGAAGTCACGCTCGAGCGCAAAAATAAGGCAACCAGTACTTTTGCAGACAAAGGGGGTCCGCTCGAGCGGAAAACCCTGTTTTAGAAATTTTATAAGAGTATTGTATGAATTGTTTTTGTTCTCTTTCATTTCTAAGTACTCTTAGGCATGCATTGAGCATTGTGAAGGGATTATGAAGATAAGAAAGAGGCCTAAGAGGAATGAATAAATTAAGAACAGATTGAATTGCTTGTGACCCATTATGTGTTATGATTTATGTAGGGTCGAGCACAAGGGCGAATCCTCCGATAGAGCACTGTGAGTAATATCTTAGTAAAGATATTTTGAAGTATGCTATTTGTCTGATTGTTTACTCCTATTTAAGTTTCTTAAGTTTGTTAATTTGAATTGTGGACAAATATTTGTTATGCCATATGATTGGATAAGGCCGTTGGATTACAATTATGATTATGATGTGATTATGACCTCATGTATGAATGCGTATTTCATATACGATTGGGCCAAAGGCCGTTTGACATGAATGATTGGGCCAAAGGCCGTCGGATATGAATGATTGGACCAAAGGCCGTCGAACATGAATGATTGGGCCAGAGGCCATATGACATGAATGAATTGGGCCCGAGGCCGTTTGTTAATGATGAATTGGGCCAGAGGCCATTGGATATGCTTAGGCTTGAAGCCGTCTAATGTATTGGATAAAACCATAAATGGGCCCAAGGTCGTCTGATATATGTATATCTGTTTCAAACTTCATTCGTGTATCTTCTTTATTTGATATTATTTACTGGGCTTTCGCTCACTCTCATTCATGTGTATGTAAGTGAGCCAAGAGATGTTCAAACCCAGCCTCAGTAAAGTATGTGAGAAATAGTCAAAGTGTTTGAGAAGTCAGCCCCAACATCTCACGCACGAGACTTGTTTTGCCCTTTTTGTTCTTTTGTTATGTCTTTGCTATGTGGGCGAAAATGTTGAATCACCTTTATGTATATGTTTTGTTTAGCTGACTGTTTGACTGAAAGTTCCTAGACATAGTTTAACTCTATGGGTATATGTGAGTTATTACGAAATATTTTTGGAATGATTTTGCTAAGTCATGTAAACACAGCTCTATGGACAAAATTTTAACCTTGCTTCTGATTTGCCCCCTTAACTCTATTGAGATATGTCTAAGAATGGTTTGAGGCCGTAGTGTAGACACCCCATTTTTGACCGACCTTAAGACTCAGACGTCACCGATTGAGCGCTTGGTGATGTTGCATATTGTGCTCGTTCTGAGGTTGCGGAGTCCCGGTTGCAAGCCTTGCCTCCGGACTTTCGGACTCTTTTGTGCTTTGCCTCGGTTTACGAACCAGGTTCCGTTTTCTCTGTTTTCTCTTCCCGAAGGGAGGGAGAGGTCTCTTAGATCATCTCTCAGTGGCCGTAGGCTACGTTTCGTGGTCGTAGGCCATTTTTCTGTTGGAGCCATTTAGATTTTTGAAGCCGGTAGTGTGCCTCGGTTCGGGACCGCTTAACCACCTCTGTTTGCTCCGGTTTTTGGTACACATCTTATTTCCTCCCTTTTGAGGGACACTGTGGTCCGAGAGACCAACTTCGTGGTCGGACACCACTTCCGGTGCCTAGCAGCCCACTTTCGGGGCCCCAAACTGCGTGTTTTGGCTCCCGAACCTTCATTCTGCATTTTTGGGCTCTAACCTGAACTTGAGATAGTCATATTTTGAGGTCCTTTTCATGTTTGATTAAGGACCTTTTGCTGTTTGAGATCTTCTACTGCCACTTGCTTCTTTACCCCTCTTTTAGGCCTTTTCTTGCATGATAGTTTAGGCCTACTTGTATTTATTTTTGTGGCTTGTCATAAACTATAAAGTGTCTTATTTTGATCCTCTCTTCAACTTTGTTGAAGGTCTCTCTTCGGTTTGAGATCTCCTACTATCACTTGCCCCTTTATCTCCCTTTTAGGCCAATTTTGAGGGGAAATTTGAATTTCATTTTCTCCCCATTTTTCTCCCTCTTTTCCACCCTCTTGTGTCTATATAACAGACCCCCCAGCTGTGTTTCAGGGGTTAGAACATTTTGGTTTGGAGCTCTCACATTAAATCTCTCTCTCTCTCTACTCTAAGCCTTAAAAAAAAACCCTTGGTTCTTCACCAACCCATAGCCCTACCCTTCCATCTTCCATTCCAGCAGCTGGAGTTGGTTTTTCAAAGGTTAGGAGTGCTACATTTTGGACCAAGAGGCTATCAAAGTTGAGTCTTCAAGGGTAAGTCCTTCTCTCCTCTTTTTGGTCCTATTCTTGCATCATTTCTTAGCCCCTCTTGCTTGTATATTTGAGCTCCGGCCATAACTGAAAATATCATTCTTTTGAGCTCTATTTCATGTTTCCTTAAGGGCCTCTCACTGTTTGAGGCCCCCATTTTGCACTTGCTTCATTATCCCTCTTGTATGCCTATTTCTTGTGTAGCATTTTAGGCCTGTGTATAATCTGTTTTGAAGCATGATGTAAACTGTAAATAGGCTTATTTTTATCCCTTCTTCAATATTGTAGAAGGGCTCATCACTGTTTGAATCCTCCATGTGCCACTTGCTTTGATATCCATCTTTTGGTCCCATTTTTGCATGATTTATTAGCCTATTGTGCTTCTGTTTTTGGACTTTGGTCCGAACTGAAAAGGGTCTTATTTTGACCCCCTCTTCATGTTTCATTAAGGGTCTATTACTGTTTGGAGCATCTTTTGTATACTTTGTGTTGTAACCTCTTTTCAGGCCTTATTTTGCATAGCATTTTGAGCATACTTGTATGCTGTTTTGGGTTTGATCATAAACTGTAAAAAGTCATTTTTTAGGTCCCTCTTAAACTTTGTTGAAGGACCTTCATCTGTTTGAGACTAGAATGTATCAGTTGCTTCTTTGTCTCCATTTTGGCCCATTTCTTGCATAGGAATTTTGCCATACTTGTGTCTATTTTTGTGGCTTGACATAAACTGTAAAACATCATATTTTGGCCCCTCTTCAACATTTTAGAAGGGCCCTTCTTTTTTTAGGCCCAGCATCTGTTAGTTGCTTCATTATCTTGCTTTCGAGGCCATTTTTGTATGCTAGTTTAGCCCTATTTGTGCCCACTGTTTGGCCTTGATTTAAACTGTAAATATGCTTGTTTTGGGGCTTCCTTGCTTCTGTCTTCACACTTCATGTTCAAATAATGCATGCATTGCATAGCTATAGGTCATTCCGTATGCCTAATTTCATGTTTCGGGACTCGTTCCATGCATCGGGTACCATTTTGCCATGTTTCGGGGCTGTTTTGCATCTCATTTTTCTACTGAAATTTGCATGATAGTGTGCCATATTCCATGTCTTTCCATATCTTGTTAGAGTGGCATTTCGGTGCCTTAGGGTCGGTCCTCGGTTTGCGTGTACGCATCTCGAGTGTCTTATTTCGTCTAATGGCCTCTTATGTGAGTGTGGCTGAGGTCCACTCATGTTGGTGTAAGTCCATTATACCTTGTGTATGCCATTTCATTCCATAGCATTGTGTATGCTAAGTTGTATGTTAGCGCATTGTGTATGCCATGTTACCTCGTGCATCGTGTATGCCATTTCATAGCATTTTGCATGTTAGGTTGTATCTTAGTTGTATTTCATGCATGTCATGCATATTGTATTGTGTTCGGGATAAGAGTTAGCCTGAGCACGGGAAACGAGGGGCGTTTCGTACTCCGAGCGACGGAACGTGTCTCAATTCCCCAGTCACCGACACTCCGGATCATCCATGATGGAGTTAGGTTTTGTTGTGTTTTCCTATGCATTCATTTCATATTGAGTTGTGCATTTCGACTCCTCGGCCATCATGCATCGAGATGCACGATTGGTTGCACGAGGATCGAGACATGTATACATTTGTGAAAATACATTGCCATGCCCCTTTCCTGCTCTCTGTTGCAGCAAATCAAGAATCAGCAGCCTTCCGGGGCTTGGCGCGCTTTCCAAAAACAATTGCGAAACAGAGGCTAACTGGGACATCGCCATGGATTTCCGCGCAAAGGCAACCCGAGCATGCACCATTCATCATCTGAAGAAGAGTCAAGGTAGTCCCTGGCTTGCATGCCAGTTTATTGTTTTTCTTAGTTAATTTGTTAAGTAATTAAGAATTTGTACATATTTGGACTGTACCATTTATTTGGACCCTCTGTGCGAGGGCATAATTGTAATAAGTGTGGGTGAGTGTGATGTATGTCTTCCAACCCCACATCTTTCTTCCCTTTTATTTACCTGCTTATGATGGTTAGATTAGGGCATGTTTCAATTAGCATACAGTATGATAGCATGTTTGCATTCATTCATCTATTTTGGATGCACCGAGCTCGGCGCATCATACTAACTGCATTTGTATTTCAATTCCAAATTGAATACTTGATAGCTGTTGCATCTCATATGCCATGTTTAGAATAGCCGAGCCTGCTATAGTTGCATTTTTGCATGTGTTGCATTAGGCATTTCTGTATAGTTAGGATCATGCATGGATTTCTAATTAGCTTCTGTTTTGGCTTGGAGTACTCGGTGAGTTTTTATGCTTTAGCATCCTTGCATGCGTGTGAGTGCTGCCATGAATAGCATGCTTACCATGAGGCTATGTGCTTATGTAATATAACTGCCTGAATGCCTGTGGGTGAAGGTTGGGTTATTTGGATTGGAACAATTCATCAAATGTTTGTTTTAAGCCCACTAGATAGTGGCAAAACCATGTTTTCTAAGCCCACCCGAGGGTGGCAAACCCACGTCTTAGCCTACTTACGAGTAGCACCATCAAACCATTTTCAAATAAACAAACATGAAGTGTTTTGTTCCAATTCAAGCAATCCAGTCTATACTTGTATGCTGTGCGCATCACATAGTAAATCTAGGCTAATAACCGGAATAAGAACGCACAATGTTTTCAAAACCGGATATCATGATTAGTAGAGGTCGATCTTTGATCGGGCGAGCGGGGGTGCTCACAAAGTGACCTTCCCCAATCGTACCCAAGTTCCTGAGCCGAGGCAACTTTGGTGATGACGGACACGTGGCCTTAGGCAACGAGTCAGGGTTTCCTAAATTTTCCAAAATAAAATATTTAGGTGGCGACTCTGTATCTGGCAAAGCAGTGCATGTTTGGCACTTCTTTCAAAAATCTGTTTTCTCAAAGCGATTTGCCGGATTTGGACTATTTGGTTCAAGATTAAGAACCATGACACAAATCGAGTCCGAGCTATAGCGAGGTCCCCCAGCGGGCTTGTCTACACGTAGGTAATACTTTGATTACTAGCCGGTTATGACCTTAATCCATGGGGCCGAGTTTGGGTCATGACAACGTGGGAACCCAAAACAACAGAAAATAATCTCGTTGAGGAATTTAACCACAACTTTGTGGTCATTCATTCTGGTAGCCACTGCCTCCACCCACTTGGAGACATAGTCCACAACTACCAAAATGTATTCAAATCTAAAAGATGGTGGAAAAGACCCATAAAGTCGATGTCCTAAACATAAAAAATCTCAACAATCAAAATAGAGGTCATCGGCATCATATCTCGTCGTGACAAAGAGCCCATTCGTTGACAATGCTCACAAGCTCTATAAAAGTTATGGGCATCTTCGAAGATAGAGGGCCAATAGAACCCACATTGAAATGGTCATCACATGCATGAGAGTGACAAAAGGCAAGAATGCTATGGGTTTCACTCTCAGGCACACAACGCCGAATCACTTAATCCAGACAATAATTGAACAATTCCGGGTCTTCCCAAAAATAGTGCTTGACTTGTGAGAAAAATCGGTCTTTGACTTGCTTAGACCAAGTTTTAGGAATTTGACCAACTGCCAAACAATTCACTATGTAAGCAAACCACGGGAGGGTCACTTGTCACACCGCAAAAAGTTGCTCGTCTAGAAATGAGTTGTGCAAGGCTAAGAGATCACTCATTTGCTTAATAAGGATTCGGGATAGATGATCTGCAACGACATTCTCGGATCCCTTCTTGTTCCAGATTTCTAGGTCAAACTTCTGAAGGAGTAGAATCCACCTAATCAACCTAGCTTTGGTCTTTTTTTTTTGACAATAAGTACTGCAAAACGGCGTGATCAGTGAAAATAATGACTTCAGACCCTAGGAGGTAGGATCAGAACTTATCAAGTGCAAAGAAAACAGCTAGTAACTTTTTCTCAGTGGTAGTGTAGTTTAATTGAGCATCAGAAAGAGTACAACTAGCATATGACATAACATGGGACACTTTATTCACCCTTTGGCCTAAGACGGCGCCAAGGGCATAATCAGATGCATTACACATAATCTCAAAAGGAAGGGACCACTTAGGAGATTGTATGATAGGGGCAGTAGAAAGGGCCGCTTGAAGTGTTTCAAAAGCTTTCAAACATGCATTATCAAAGATAAAAGGCACGTCCTTAGCAAGTAAACTACAAAGGACGAGATATTTTGCTAAAATCTTTGATGAATCGACGGTAAAAACCTGCATGCCCTAGAAAAAACCTAACTTGACGCACCGAAGTGGATAGAGGAAGGCTTGCAATGAGGTCAACCTTAGTTTTATCTACTTTTATACCTCGAGGGGACACAATGTGTCCTAACACTATTCCCTCGCAAACCATAAAATGGCTCTTCTTCTAACTCAAAATCAGGCTAGGCTCAGTACATCATTCCAACACTCTAGTCAAATTTCTAAGGCATTCCTCAAAAGATGGTCCAACTATTGAGAAATCATCCACGAAAACCTCTAAAAATTTCTCCACCATGTCGGAGAAAATGGCCATCATACACCGTTGAAAAGTCGCCAATGCATTGCATAGCCCAAAGGGCATGTGCCTATAAGTAAAAGTGTCAAAAGAGCAAGTGAATGTGGTCTGTTCTTGCTCAGCGGGGTACATTGGAACTTGATTATACCCTGAGTAACCATCAAGAAAATAATAAAAACCCTGCCTCGCTAACCTCTTAATAATTTGATTAATAAATGGCAATGGAAAATGGTCCTTTCTAGTCATGGAATTCAGTCTCTTATAATCAATGCACACTCGCCATCCAGTAGTGGTTCCTGTGGGGACTAACTCTCCTTGCTCATTCTCCACAACAGTGATACCCGATTTCTTGGGCACCGCTTGTACGAGACTCATCCACTTACTATCTGAGATGGGATATATAATACCCGCATCCAACAATTTCAACACCTCTTTTTTTACTACATCTTTCATATCGAGATTAAGCCTCTATTGCATTTCACGAGAAGATTTGGTGTCCTCCTCTAAATGTATATAAAGCATGCACATGAAGGGATCTATCCATCGCAAATCAGTCATCGACCACCCTATGGCACTCCGATGTGCCATAAGAACACTCGTTAATTCACTCTCATACTCTGCAGTCAAGTTAGATGCAATGATGACAGGTAAAGTATCCTGAGGCCCTAAAAATGCATACTTGAGTGTGGCCAGGAGTGACTTCAACTCAAGCGTAGGTGGTGTGACTAGAGATGGTATGGCAAGCTCCCAAGATAGAGGAGGAAAGGGCTCAAACTGGGCTTTCCACAGCGGAAAATCCAGTGTAGGAGAAGAATCAAGTAAAGCATTCACTTCCTCAACTGACCTGTCAATATTAAAATTTTCAAACCCAAAATGAGCTAAACAAGCCTCTAAAGGATCTTCTACAAGAATGTAAGGTAAAGCCTCCTCCACTATCTCGCTCACAACGTCTACAAATAAGCATTCCTCTCTCTCATAGGGTTATTAGGATGCTTGAAAAACATTGAGTTTCACTTGCATATTCCCAAATGAGACATCCATAACCTTGGTATGACAATTAATACATGCATTAGCCGTAGCCAAGAAAGGTCGTCCTAAGATCACCGGGATTTGTTTCCTAAAGCTGGTTACCAGTTCCATATCTAAAACGAAAAAGTCAACATGAAAATAAAATCTATCGACCTTTACTAGCACATCCTCAATCATGCCATGTGGCACTTTGAGGGACCGGTTAGCCAACTGGAGTGTGACAGTAGTGGGCTTCAACTCACCAAGCCCGAATTCCTCATACACAGAGTACGACAACAAATTGACACTAGCCCCTAAATCTAACAAGGCCCTATAAATGAAATGGTCCCCTATAATGCATGCAATGGTTAGGGCACTCAAGTCCTTAAGCTTAGGGAGTGTGTCACTCAATAAGATGGAGCTTACTTGCTCCATGAGTACGATCTTTTGGGACACATGTGTCCTAGATTTACGCTTTTGCATACAAAGGTCCTTCAAAAATTTAGCATAGAAGGGTACCTGCTTAATCGCCTCCAACAGAGAGAGGTTGATTTTAACTTGTTTAAACACCTCCATTATTGCTTCCATGGATGCTGTCTTCTTATTAAAAGGGGACGGTGTATCAAGGCATTGGAACAAGGGTGCCTTAGGCACATATGGTGCCTTAGACTCATGTGAAGTACTAGGGACTAAGTCATCCCCTTTAGGTGTTTCTCTCTCACCCTTGTTCTCATTGGGTTTATCACTGTGGTTACCCTTTTTAGCCCTAGTTACATCAAACGCAACTGGCCGAGGCTCTAACTCCCTCTCACTTCTCAAAGTGATCACTGCTTACACCTGTTCATGGTACTTTCCATTCTCACTCAACCTCTTTGCCCCATATTGACCTTTAGGGTTGGCCACAGTCTAACTCAGTTATTTTCCCTCATCTCTCCTATTTATGTTGTTAGTTGTTTGACCTAATTGGGCCTCTAGCTTGGCAATGGAGTGAGTATGTGAGTGAACTACTAGTGTTAACCCCTTAAGTTTTTAGAGAACTTCCAACACCTAAGTCTTAAAGGCCGAGTTGCCTTGAGGAACATGCGGGGGTTATGGTTGCCGGTGAGGTTGTGGTGGTCGGTAAAAAGATTGGTTGGCAAAATTATTAAAATTCTGCCTTGGTGGGGGAGGATTATAAGAAATACCTTGTAAATGAGGTCTCCATGAAAAATTGGGGTGATTTCTCCATCTCGGATTATATGTGCTGGAATATGGGTCATTACCCAGGTTAGAAAATTCTTGAGCTGCATTCACATGCTCTTGGACTAATTTCGGAAATTGTGATGCGAAGAGCACTCACTCAAGTCATGAGCAGGGTTCGCACAAATAGCATATGCCTCGTGAAATTAAGGTTGATCTTGCTGTGTAGGTGCATGTCTCGAAGCTAATAATCGGTCCATTTTGTGGGACAATACCTCTACTTGTTGGGCTAACTCTAGGTTTTGCCCTACCTTATAAATATCCCTGGTTTTCGGGGCTCCAACTACAAGTTGCCGGACTTGCTGGGCTACGGAGGCATAGTGAAGGGAATTATCACTTAGGTTCTCAAATAATTGCCATGCCTTGGCGTCATTTTTTGACATGAATGTCTCACCATAAGAAGAATCCACCATTTGGTGGTGAGGCTCAGTCAAGCCATAGTAAAAAGTTTGAACAAGTTACCAATCAGGCACTTGGTGGTGGCAGCATTGTTGGAGAAGGTCATGAAGTCTTTTCCAGGTTTCATGAAATTGCTCGCCATCAATTTGAGCAAAATTAGTGATGGCTCACCTGAGTTAGTTGGTCTTACCAATGGGAAAGTACTTCTCCAAAAACTTCTATTGTAATTGGTCCCATGTTATGACAGAATTAGCGGGTAAGGAGTTCAACCAATGTTTGGCTTTGTCCTTTAGTGAAAATGGGAACAATCGCAACATTAGAGCCTCATTGGTGAAATTCTAGATCCTCATTGTAGAGCAAATTTCCATAAATTCATGCAAATGTTTGTAAGGGTCATCATGAGTTAGTCCATGGAATGATGGGAGCATTTGGATGGGGCTAGACTTAATCTCATAATGAGCAACAGTAATGTCGGGTAACTGAATGCATGATGGTGATGTATATGCAGTGGGTGTGAAGTAATCCTTAAGGGTCCGGTTGGGCCCATTTGGGCCATTCGGGTTCGCCATCTCTAATGGCTCGAAGTATGGATATAGATATTCAAGCCTAGGAACACGAGAAGAGGCTCTAAGTTTCCTAAAAGTCTTTTCTAGCTCAAGGTCCAAACTCCACAATTCAGGGCGACAAGAACGGCGCCTGTGCAAACACCACTCACACACACACACACACTAAGTTCCGACTCTGGTGCACTAAGTTATGAAAGCAAAATACCAAAGGAGAAAATACTCACAGCGGTTTAACAAAAACGCTTTACTCATCTTGTGGGTGCTTGACATGTAGACCGTTATCTCCAATCTCCACTTGAGCTCTTTTTTTCTTTTTAGCACTTTGGTGCTTTGCTTGCGAGTATTTGCTTCTTCTTTTTTAAAGCACTTGAATGCTATGGTTTGTTTTTAAAGCTTGGTTACGCTCCGCTTGCACTTCGGTGATAGCTCCACTTGCAAAAACTCTTACTCTGCACACTTAGCAACACTAAAATATAAAATCCTAAACTAAAAATTAAAATAAGAATGTAACTTTAAATTAATTGGTTTCGCCAGAAGTCCCCGGCAACGACGCCAAAATTTGATGCGTCGTTTCTGTAGCTTGCTTTTCTTGCTCCTCCGAGGGGTTTAGTCTCCTCGGATGCGATAGCCCTACAGTTCGGACTCCCTTGATTCTAAATCTGGTTTCACAAGTGCAATGTGAAACAAAAAAACACAAAAGAGTCTAAATCTGGCAAATCTTTTGAAAAATCAATTTTTAATCAAAAATGCCAAAAATGGACCACTTTGCCAAATTTCAGAATCGCCACCTAAATATTTTTCGAAAATTTAGGAAACTCGTGACTTGTTCCAAAGGCCACTTGTCCGTCATCACCAAAGTGTCTCGGCTCAGGGACTTAGGTATGAGAGGGGAAGGTCATGAATTGAGCACCCTATTCATCCGATCAAAGATCGGCCTCTACTAATCAAGATGTGATTTTTATTTACATTATATGCTCTTGTTCTGATTATTATGCTATTTTTACTATGTGATACACATAAGTATAGACTAATTCGCCCAATTTGAAACGTTTTGATTTCATATTTGTTTGAAAAGAGTTTTGAATATGCACCACTTGAAAAAGTGATCTCCTATATACATTAATAAAATAATCCCAATTTAAGTGAAAAGCCTTCATCCACCAGCATTTAAATAGGTATATCAACTAAGCACTTAGCCTCATGATGATATGCTTGGTATGACAACACTAACATGCATGCAATATGCTAAAGCAAAAAATGTTTACCCCAAGTATCCGAGGCGAGCCAAAAGAAAGAAAATAGTTAGAAAGAATGCATGATTCTAAACAATACAACATGAATAATGCAACGCATACAACATGCAATTAATAGGCTCAACTACTAGCATGGCATGTGAGTCAATTCAAGACATGTGACAAAGCACGTATTCAAGCAAAAAAATTTGAAATTGACATTGATTAGTATGATGAGCCAAACCCTTATGCATGCAAAATGAATGGATGCAAGTCATGGAAAATGCTAAGGAACATGATGCTATGTGCAATCCTTCATAAGCGAGTAAATAAAAAGAAGAAAGAAATGGGAGTTGGAAGACATACACAATATTACAATTTTGCCCTCGCGTAGGAGGGTTCAAATGAATGTCCTAATTTAGCTAATTATTATAACACCGAATTACTTAACTATTTAACTAGCTATTACAAATTCAAAAGAATTTAACTAATTAATGAACCAGCTATTACAAGTTTCAAATAAATCTACTAATTAGCATTAACTTCACAAGCCATGGGAAGTAGAGAATCGCATATGCATGAACGAGAATATCCATCTGAAAACGCCTTTGTTTTGCTACCAGAACTATTATGTTTTGTAGTCAGATAAATAATTTGTTTTCACCCCAGCCTCTGCTTTGTTTTGCCATGAAAATGGTACTGTCTGCATAAAATGAAGTGGTCGGTCGGCCGGCCTTGAAAAGTGGTCGGCTGGATAGACAAGTGGCCAGCCAGCCACTATTTTGGGGGTCTACCCTACTACAACAGAAAGGAAACACGGCACAAACAGAGTATTTTCAAGAGATGTTTGTCCTCTCTGCCACTCCTTATCGTGAAACAGATTAAGAGAGGGGTAAACTCAATTCGCAAACCATCAATTGATGCAAATTCGTTGCGTGATGATTTATGAATCAATGGGACAAAGCCTCAATAAATAAAAATCAAAGACCAACGAAACCTCCTCCCTATCATGGAGTTACCTCTCTAGAGAAGTGAAAGACATCGCTTCTCGAATCATTAACATCACTAATGAGTATGTAATGACTCGAGACGCAATAGGTTCAATTAACGTCTGATTAAATCCAAACCAATTTTATTACTCTTGTTATCATTTTAGTCCAATTTTATTAGCCCTTTTAATTACCTTTCCATTATTTAATTATTTTAGTCCAAAAATGAGAGTTATGCCCACTAATGAAGAGAAGTGTCAAACTAGGAGTTGTTCTTGGCATAAGAGAGATGTAATGCCTTGGTAATGAATCTCCGAAGAGATTAAATCATTAAGCATTGAAGGGTTTCTTTCGCATGCCTTAAACAATACTCGTTTGAAACAACTCTCAAATAAAGAAAACCAATAAAGGAGGGAGGGTGCAGAGATGAGTATTACAAGTGAGAGTATATGTATGAAAGTAATGAAAATAAAAACTATTAACTCAAATAAGTTGGTGTCTAAGGCCTAAACCATCAAACCTATGAGGACTTACAATAATGCAAGCATATATTCAAAGCATAAATGAAGTAAGCACATTAAAACAATCACAAGACTCTCAAAAACAGTGCTGGAATTAGTATGAAAAAGCTAGAAAAAGTGAGCCAAAATAAGAGAGAAATAAAGTTAGTAAGCAAGCCTAAGAAGAGGTGGCTAACCCCTTCACTTTTTAGACCTCAAAACCACATATTTTAGCCTTTTAAAACTCTAAAAAAATAGTGGCCAAAAGTTGAGAAAGAAGTGGGAAACATAAGGACAAAAGCTTATGGAACAAGATTCAAAGAAGGGTGGCTAACCCTTCTACCTTTGGTAGCTTTAAAAGTCACAAGTTTTAGCCCATAAAAATAATCCAAAAACAGTATAAAAACAACAAGAAAAGAGAGGGAAAAAGTAGTGTAAAGATAGGCAAAGTTATACCTCTATGAGAGGAGTAACTCTTTGATTCACAAACCCACAAGTGATCACCCTCAAGAGCTAAAATTTTTGCTCAAGAATCTCAGCAATGAGCCTTAAATTTTTGGTTTAGGAAGTGTTGGTGTAGTGTATATGTGTTGCAAGTTAGAGAACGAGAGAGAGCTTTTCAAGAATTTGATCTTTAGTAATTTTTTCTAACGTAAAAACATAAGGTATGGTCAAGTATTTATAGAAAAACTAGTTGCTATCTAGGAATTAGGCCAGTTGGTGCAATGTATGCACATGGGGGGACAGCTGGCAACAAATATTTATTCTATCGAGAAACCTAACTGGCCAGCTACGTAGGGGACAGCCAGCCACAATTTTTTGGCCAGCTGGCTACCTATATCGATTCACAGGGACAAACAGGAAATTAAACTAATTTAATTGTTAAATTCCTAAATTTATTTTGATAAAAAGATTGAGGGATATCATGACTAAATGAGAATTAAATGAAATTGAGAAATTGAATTGACAATTAAACATAGGGTTTGAGATATTGATTTTTGGGACAATCCTAGGGTAAAGAATTCATCACTAACTACATAAATAAGACTTAACATTGACCACCAATTGCAATTCGGTTTGAACTACCCAATATTTCACAACTATAAGTTTCAAACATTGATCAAGAGGATTGTTGCATTCAACGTGTAGGCACGAATCATTTCAAGTAGCACGAGTCGTTTGCTCTAATAGTAGCAACACGACCCGTCTCTCGTAGCATGACTCATCTCATACTTTGAGCACAAACACAAACAAAACTAATGTAGGGAAAGCATTAAACAATCATAGAGAATAAAATACTTGAAGAGATAAAAAGGAAAATTATTATAAACTTCTAAATCATCCATACATTTATTCAAACCGTTTCACAATCTAAGCCTAAGAAAAATCTTTTTACATGTTTCATCAAAACCCTAAAACTGGAAGACTAGCCACTCATGGATGAGTGGGAAGACGTAGTAAAAGAAGAAGAAGCATCCATGAAACTCTCCTCGAAGCTTGAGAATTCTTTTTCTCCCAAACCCTAGCCTCTCCATTTTTCTGAAATCTTTTCGAACCTGGTTATAACCTCTTTTTCTTCTTTTTATTTCCAGCAGAAGAGCCTTAAATTTTCATGCATGCAACCCTAGGTGGGCCGTTCAAACGGTGGTGGGCCGCACATACGGGTAGAGCTTGGCCGCACGCACGGTGAGATGGCAGGCTGTGACATTTTACTACTCGCACGAAAAATTTACTTTTGCGCCACTTTTTGCTTGAATTTGCGTGTTGCCTGCCAAATCTATACAAGTGCACAAAACACATCATCTCAACCAAATAAACAAAATTCAAAAACTATAAATGTAACTTAAGCAGCCTCAATGTAGTACCTTTCGGCCTACATTAATTTTCATCAAATGAAGGGAGACTTTCATCTTTTGTCAAATTCAAATTTACCATTGAGCCGGACATCCTCTCGGATGTCCTCCACCAAAAGTAATTTTGATAGCTTTTTTATTCATATCTAGACGACCTCTAGAACATCCTTTCAAATAATTGGAAATACAAAAAAAAATCAAATAAAAAATTTAATTTTAAAATTAAAATAAATGGTATCAATATAAAAAAATCTAATAAAAATTTAATTTTAACATTAAAATAAACGGTATCAATTTAAATTTTTCGTCAAAATTTTACTTAAATTTGATGTTTGAGATGGTTAAGAAGGGTGAAAAACTTACCTACCCAAAAAAGAAGGGTGAAAAACTAATCAGCCAGTCATTCGGCGGTGTTGGAAGTTGGGCTATTTTGGAAAGATGGTTATAATCAACTTTTTGTGAGAGAGGGAAGTGGGTTATAATTTGGGAAGTGTATTATAACCCACTTTCCAAAAGACTCCGTTGAAATCCCAATTTAGCGTGGGAAGAGCGAAATTGCAGCTAGTTTTAATTTTTTGAAGGGAGCTTTTTTAGTAAATCTACTCTCTAAGAGTCCTATTCCATTAGACCCATAGTGTTTTGTAATATTCCATTAGGTTCTATTTCATACTAAAAGACCAAAAGACCCTCAAACAAACACGTGCCTATCTTTGAATCAAATAGTCATCTCTCTCTTCCCCTCTTTTCTTGCAGAAAATCATGTACAATATCTCCACTATTCCAAAAATCCAAAACTGAATTCCATATCGTCTCAACGCCCAGAAGACTCTCCTTATCGCATCGTCACATCGTCTTCTTCGTCATCCCTACGCCATCAGTCGCTGAAATCATGGAAATCACCATTGTTGAACATTTGTAAGTTCTATCTTCGTTAAAATCACCATCGAAAACCATTTGTGACAACGCAATCATCGAAATGGGCAAAAAACATAAGTAATTTAACCATTTTTGTATGCAAACCCTAAATCTCTTCTTCAACAAACAACATTGTGAACTTTTACCAATATTCCCTGTTTCTATTCATACAATATATGGAACTTCATATTCTTATTGTTCATGCCCTAATCGTTAATTTGAACCTTCAATCCCTATCTCTAATTATATGGGGTTTTTCACCCAAAAATATTATAGTTGCCATTATGTTGTGTTTAAATCTATGAACATTCAAATAGATTGAAAGATGTTGGGTCAATCAAATTATTTCAGATGTTATTATTATTGTTGTTGAAAGATGTGAATATTCACATGAAATTGAAAATTGTTGGGCAAGTAAATTGTTTTAGTTGTTGTTGTTGAAAGATATGAACATTTACATGGATTGAAAGATGTTGAGCCATCAAATTATTTTAGATGTTGTTGTTGTTGTTGAAAGATGTGAACATTCACATGGAATTGAAAATTGTTGGGCAAACAAATTGTTTCAGTTGTTGTTGTTGTTGTTGTTAAAAGATGTGAACATTCATATGGATTGAAAAATGTTGGGCCAATCAGATTATTTTAAATGTTATTGTTGTTGTTGTTGAAAGATGTAAACATTCACATGAAATTGAAAATGTTTGGACACACAAATTATTGCAGTTGTTGTTGTTGTTGAAAGATGTGAACATTCACATGGATTAAAAAATGTTGGGCTAATCAAATTGTTTCAAATGTTATTGTTGTTGTTGTTGAAAGATGTGAACATTTACATGGATTAAAAAATGTTGGGCCACTCAAATTGTTGTTGTTAACAGTAGTGAACATTCATATGAAAATAAAGAATCATGGTCCAATTTTCTTGTATCAGATGTTGTTGTGATATATAATTATGTTGTGAATATTCACAACATGTGTAAATTAATTAGACACTTTGTGAACATTCACCACTATATTTTGAGGAAATATATCACTTTTGTTATCCCATGTTTGAAACCATATTTCAATTTTGAGGTTGCACTATAAAATTGGCATAACATGATTGTAGTAAGTCTGTACATTGTTAGCCAAATTAGTACTGTGAATGTTCACAACATCTTTTAATTTGGGTTAACATCCACATGTTCTTGAATGTTGTTCATCAATGTATAAACGCACATTGATTTTTACACACACACACACTATGCACATTGTGTTTTTGTTGACATAGTGAACATCCACATCCATGGACAGATGTGGATATTTGCATCCATGCACACAACTGTAGACATTCACACCTATGCACACAACTGTGAATCTTCACATCTATGCCAATGTTGTGAATGTTTACATTTGTGCCATTATTTTAATCACATAAGCCTTGTCTTAATTTTTTTTATGCTTTATTTTGCAAATATTGCGCGGAAGAAAACCTCAAAGCGAAAAAGAGATGAGTACCATGTCAAAGAAGAAAGCCCACATGCAAATACTAGCAACAATGTCAACATGCGGCGGGTCGACCCACCGTTTGTGTCTTTCTGTTCTCCAACCATTCCACCGTTATCGAAGCGTTATCGGCTATTGGAACCATACTCCAACGAAAAAGAAACAACGCTGTGAACATTTCTATATATCAGAGTGTATCAACTCAACATGGAGTCCAAATGTAAGCACCTTTTCCCTTTTTTGTGTAATCAAATTACATTTTTTTTTGTCCTAATGCAAACTTTCTCACATGTTGCCATTATTATTTTTGGTCCTTGTTGTTCATGATTTTGCTGTTATTTTCCCTTTTTTTGTTGTTGTTGGTATTGTTGAAATTATGTAAACTCCCAAATTTGTTGCTTTCCTAGAAAATAGAAAATTGTTGTTGTTTTGGATATTGTTATTGTTGTTGTTGGCATGATGTCAACATTCACATGGGGACATGTCCTGAATAAATTTGTTACATGATTGTGAACATTGTGTCAAGCAAATCTTCAAATAAAAACATTTCTTCTACTTGTAGTTCGATTTTGACGTAAACCTTGACATTGTGAGCATTAATGTTGTTCATATTTGTCCACTTATTATTCACATCACAGTTGTGTACACTGAAAATATGTGATTTGTGGGTAATGAATGAGTGATGCTATCATGTTGTTTGGTTGTTTATAGCCACTATGAATATTCACATTGGTGCTATTTGCTTATAAATGTGTACATATAATCATTGTCTTACTGTGAATTGTTGTAACCAAATATTGATGTAAACTTTAACATTCTCTTCTATACACATAGACATACCTAATATTATATGGATGTGTAACTATTAACATCCTGTGTGACCACTACTATTTGTACCCTAGTAGTAATGTGAATATTCACATCTCCAATGATGTGAATGTTCACATTGTTATGTTTGTCACTTAAATAACACTTTGTTGCTTTTGCTTATATGAATATCGTTGAATGTAAACATCTACACTGATTAATGATGTGATGATGTCAATGTACATGCCTACCCTACCAATTCTATTAAAATCAAATTTAATGTTCATACAAACACTCACTATTTGTGCATGCCCATGTAACAGATGTTGTATCTAAATTTTGCACAAAAAGGAAGAGGGAGGAGTATCATGTTAAAGAAGAGAGCATGCCTCTAGAGAGCAACACCCACATCGACATGCGACATGTCAATTATCGATCAAACATTACAGGCTTAGTAAAACCGATGAGAAGCACCAAGTTCTCAATTTTTCAGCTGGACTACTTGAGGCAAACTTCGTTGTTCGATAGTTGGGGTTGTCCACCATTCACTAGCTATACCAGAATACAGTGCTAGTTTTTTTTTTTTTTTTTTAACTTTGATAACTTGCAGTTGAAAACACTTGACAACATATATATAAATCAATGATATACTTCTCACATACCTATGTGTTTTGATGGTATATTTGGTGTTGATGTGTTGCGTGTGCTAAACAATATAGACTGTAAACATTCACATTTGTTTTCTTATGTTGAAGTTTGTGTGAATGTTTACATCTTAATTTATGTTCAATAAATGTGAATGTTCAAATTATGTCTTATATTTATTGTGGTTGACTACAGATGTTAATATTCACATTATACATTAATTAGATGTATAAGCACATTAGAATAAATGTGAATCTTCACGTCTATTTATTGCATTGTGAATATTCACATCAAACTGTGGTTAACTATAAATGTTAATATTCACATTATACATTAATTAGGTGTACGACCCATGAACAAACATATCATAATTAATGTGAATCTTCACATTTATTTATTGCATTGTGAATATTCACATCATGTTTGTGTCTAAAACAAAATGGTCCTTGAATATTCATATCATCAATATTGCATAATGATAATGAACACAACAAAAACATATACACCATTCAATATTATATAAAAGTGTAAATATTAACATTAATTGATAATACATATGACAAAATTCTAGTACAAAAAACTAGAAATTCAGAAACAAAAAAACCCATAAAATCTCAAACTCTCCAAAAATAAAAAAACCATCACCCACATTCTCATCTTCATCATTATCACTACCCATGCAATTCCAACATTACATCAATCCAACAACAACCTCTGCATGTTGAACCCTTATTGATTTGGCAAGCAAGAACATACTTTGAAGCTCATCATCACTGTCCAAAATAACACCTATTAATCCCAAGTAGCCGATAGAACAATGAAACACAATCAGTAGATAACGCGCTCCATTTTTCACACACACACTCCACGAAAAGTGAATAAGACAGATCTCGCACCACATTTATTGCAATAGCACTACACCCATATGAGCACACCAACAACATAAATGTATCCATTTGCTGCAAAAATACAAAAATAAGGAAATGAATAAGCACATTATAGCCAATGATATGTAAACATTTACATTTTTCACATATTCTGAATTATCTAACCAAACAGAGATGAAACAAAACAAGGAAGTGAATATTCACATCATTTTTGTATCTAAATAAACATTGTGGCTTGTGATTATATGATTGAATACAATGGTCTGATGTGAACTTTAACATTTTGCATAGTGGCAATGAACACAGTGAAAATATATACACTATTCAATATTATATAAATGTGTGAATATTTACACTGATTGATAAAACAAATGACAAATTTCCATTATAGATAATGTGAATATTAACACTAATTAATAATGAGATTAACAAAAAAATCAAAATAACTGTATATGCAACTTTTCACCAATGATCCATTACAATCAATTTGTTCAAACAACTGTATATGCATCTATGTTAAATATCCGAAACTCAAACAACAAAAATATACATGCATTACTAGTAAAAAAATCAGAACCTCATTCATCAAACATGCACTTGCATTACCCATGTATTAGAGAAAATGCACATGAATAAAAAACAGAGCATGCAATCCTTCACATAAATGAACATGCATTCATAAACAAAATGATACTAACATTGAGAAAGAAATTCTGTAATTGTTCTCTACCTCCGATCAACGACTGATCTCCAACAATTACGTAACGAACCAAAGCACACAAAAATACCAAATTACGAAAACGAACACACTGACGGACAGAAACCCGTCGTGTTCATCTTTTC
Source organism: Camellia lanceoleosa (assembly GCA_025200525.1). Classification (NCBI taxonomy): domain Eukaryota; kingdom Viridiplantae; phylum Streptophyta; class Magnoliopsida; order Ericales; family Theaceae; genus Camellia; species Camellia lanceoleosa. The sequence continues at coordinate 123,801,683 of CM045759.1, read as the reverse complement.
TCTCACGGTACAGAAACTCGTCGTCGTCTTCTCTTCACTGCACTGAAACCCTACCACAATGAAACCCTACCATAAACGATCAACATTGATTAACTGAATCAGAATCATCAACGTGAATAACGCTAACAAACAAAACATAAACATGTATTTCCTTTTTTTTGTGTATGTTATGTATCAACATAATATATGAGGGTATAATAGTCCAAAAAAATATAAAATTAGGGAAAAAAGACTTCATGAAATAAAAGTACCCGTTTGGGGAGTGGCTAAATTAGCCAATTAGCCAAAAAGTTACCTTTTTAGCCAAAAAGCTAACAACCCATACCAAAAAGTCAAAGATTCTCTTTTCTCTCTACTTTTTACACAGCTTTTCGTAATTAGCCAAAAAGTCATCCCAAACATACAAGTTTTTTTTACCTACCTTTTTAGCCAATTAGCCAAAAAGTTACTAAATTAGCCTGTTCCCAAACGAGGCCTATAATTAAGTTATAAATTTCCTTTATGGACTTATTGGGTTAGAACATCCTTAAATGAGATTTATCAATAAAAAACCCTTTTTTGAATTTAATTTTTTAAAAATTTAATGTTTTTATAATTTTAAATAAATTTTTTAGATATATTTTAATTAAATGTATTTAGAAAATAAAATATTTATAAAAAAATATTTTAAAAAATCAATAATATATTGAATTTTTGTATTTTTAATATTTAATAAAAAAATTTACAAATATTATACATTTTAAATATATTTATATTAAGGTATCATTTGTCAATTATACATTTTAATTAAAAAGTTACTATAAATTGTCAAATCATTCTTTCTATTTTTCGTATATTTTTTCATAAAAAATTAAAAAATTATTAAAATAATATATTTCTAAATGAGATTTAAATATATTTAAAAATTAAAAAAATATCTAAAATATTAAAAAAAATCAATAAAAATATTTATAAAAAAAAAAACGAAAAACAAACCATTTTAATTTTTAAAAAAGTGAATCATAAAAAACCTCTCTCTGAAATGGAGAAAAACCAGAGATCGAAGGCAAGAATGGAGAAAGATGAAGATAAGAAGCATCCGATGGAACCAAACAAGGAGAAGGAAGATAGAGAGAAAGAGGAAGATAGTGCGAGCGAGTCGGATGAGAAAGAAGAAGTACACAAGGAGTCTGACACCAGAGATAATAATAAGAAGAAGAAGATGGATAAGCGACAGAGGGCCAAAGAGAGGAGAGACAAGAGGCGCCAACAGATCTCTCTTCTCCGCACCATCCCTTATTCCGATCACCAAAGGTAATCTCATTTTACAAACTAACCTTAATTTTCGTATTCTTCAATTTTCGGGGAATTCAAAACCTTATTCATTAACACTTCGTTTCGATCGAGTGGTTTGGTGAGGATTCATCAGAAATTAGGAGAAAGAGTGCTTATTTGGTTCATAAATTAGGTCAGAAATTATGAGAAATTGTCAGGAATATCTTATTTTATAGGTTTTATTTCTCATCAAATGTAATGATATTTTGTGAGAGAAATGATTGATTGATTTTTTATAGTGTATTTTTTTTTTTTTTAAATAATAGTGAGGTTGCCCATTAAAATACATGGGAAGAAAAAGAAATCTATCATATATTTTCTCCTTGTGTCAATTTGGTATTTGTAATTTCAATTAGTTTAATTTTGACCCTTAATTTTAAATTTTGCGTCAAGTCGGTCCAATTGATAATGCCAATTAGGTTTTTTGAAGGAAAATGGTCACTAGTTGGTTGAGATTAACTCACTGAGTTAAACAAGTTTACAATTTCACCTATAAAAGTATAACACATGCCCACTTATGTGCATATTTTTCATCAAAAACATTAATGATTGCAATCAATTGGACAAAATTGAGATAAAATCATAAATTCAGGTTAAAACTGAGCCAATTGAAATTTCGGGGAACAAAATGACACAATGACCAAAACATAAGGACTAGCGGTGTAATTTGCTTCTCTTTTTTTTTTTTTTCCTTAGCTAGATGAGAGACAGCAATCATTGTTTTTTTTTTTTTTCCCCTCAACTTGCAATGCATACGGAGTGTAATTGCTGATCTAATGACTGATTTATAGAATTGGAACATGCATTTTGTTTTTGCCTGAGCATATGCATCCCTAGATTAGATCTTTGTTAAATTTGATAGGTGTTGTAATGTGTTTAAGATCACCGAATCAAAGCTTGGTTCGCCTTAATCTCATTTCCCATTACATATGCGTGTATGTGTATAATATGTTTGTATGTATAATTGTATGCATTTGCTAGGAAAAATTGGAACCTAAGACCTAGCCACTTCTCTAGACCCGAGCGAATGCACAGGCTTAATCATGTTCTGATTACCATGAAAGTCTCCCTAGAAGCACCAAGGGGCCATCCTAGTTAGTAAGGGAGTATGCTCCTCTCCTTACTGACCAGGGTTCGAATCCCCTACTATTCAAGTGGAAGTCCGACAGTTTAGGTGGATCGGCTAGCTTCCCCCAGTTTGGCTTGTAAGGGTGGATCCTAAGAGTCCTGTCTTGGGGATGTTCTGGGTATCCAAAAAAAACAAAAAAAAGAAGTCTCCCTAGAATTTTAATGTGGGGACTTTAGGTTTCTGGAGGAACATGGGGTGATGTGTTATTTTCTATTTACTAACTAGTGTATGCCTGTGCCTAAAGGCACGGTGCAAATAATGATGAGATCAAAATGTAATTAAATGTAAAATTAGTGAGTTAAAAGGTAATTTATCCCATTTGTTGCTAAAAATTTGAAGTCAAAATATGAATGAAAGTTTGGTTAGTTTTGAAAAGACTAATGCAAAAAAACTTGAAAATATTTTTAGTTGTATATTTTGAAAATAAACATTTCCCAATCAACTATTTAAAGTACGGCAAGTTCTACAATCATAAACATTTCATTTTTATTAACAAATTTTATAACTCTAAAGTATAAACTTTATATCAATCCAAACATTAAAAATAAAAGCACCCTTGCTCAGCAAATTAATAAAAAATTGTAAACACAAAACAAAACATACAAACCAAGGTATTGTACATTTGTTAACACTCTATAATCCAAAAAAAAAAAAATTACACCAAACAATGCACACCAGCCAGTATTCTGCAATGCAAAAAAAAAAAAAAAAAAAAAATTAAAATTAAATATCAACCAACGCACACCAGCTATTACTCTGTAATTTAAGAAAATTAAAATTGAAATGCACACCAACCAGTACTCTGCAATTTAAAAAAATTAATTTAAATACCAAGCAATATACACCTGCTAGTGCTACTGTTGCAAATCACATTGCAATAGTTCTTTGCAAATTATAACGCTGAAACTACCTGAGAAAAATATAGGAAAAATAATAATAATTTAACTTGCCTACAAAAAATATGATAGGAGAAAAATGTACTCCCAACACAATCTGACATCGAACAAAAACTTACAAATGATATGCAAACTTTCAGATATAACTAATTAAGTTGAGAAACAAATAATATACTTAGGTAGTTCAATATAAAGCTTGACATTGGGTCATTGAGCAATCAACAATATTTTTTGATTAATACTAAATCACTTGTACATCTATGAAAATACTAAATCACTTGTACATCCATGAAATACTAAATCACTTGTACGAAAAGTAGCAACCTTATAAAAAATAGCAACCATACATAGCAGTCAAATGTTTTTTTCCAAATCACTTATACATCTCTTGAGAATTTAAAACGAATAGCAAAAAGTCAACTCATCTCTCCACTTTTCGAAATAAAACCATTGATAGCAAAATCGGTAATAAAATCTAAAAATTAATAGGAAAATTGCAAATCAATGGTAAAGCTTATCAACTTTAATAATTTAAGTGATAAAGTTTTCCATGATTTTGCAATTTTTTTTGGTCTTACCACTGATTTGCAATTTCTCCAAAATTAATTTCAGTAATTAAGTGTCACAGATAGAAAATACTTAATGGGTTACAATCAAGATGCGAAGAAATAAAAATATAAAAAAAAAAAATCACTTACCCTGCAAGTCTCGGTAGTATTAGTTAGTTACAAAACTCATTTCACTTTCCTAAGCTTAAGTTTCAGACTCTTCATATTACACTTCTCTCTTGCTAATTACAAAGAAAGAGAAAAATAGAAAGTAAAAATCAACAACAACAACAATAACAAAAAAAAATAAAAATAAAATAAATAATAGAAGAAACTAAACCTTAATCAACTAAACCACCTCTTTTTGGGCAATCAGCAAACCCTCCAATCAAGCATATATGTCTATGGATTATACCAATCTGAAAACATCAAGCACTATCTACAATAGTTGCAAAAGCAAAAATCATCAAGCACTAATTGAAAGTTCTAAACACATTATTAGATTTTAGCTCTTAAACACATTTCAAGCACTAATGTTTATAAATGCCTCCCTCCATCATCAAGCACTAATGATTCAGCAAATATATTTAATTTCTAAAATTGAGAATGTCAATCTTTTAGAGACATGGAATTCAGCATATAGGTAGATAACTTTTCAAGATGCAATTTGTCTCACACCATTTTATTCATTTATCTGCACTTTTTGCCACCCTCTATCTCTACTCTCCCTCATCCTACACCCACACACCCTCTCTGTTTTTTAATCTATGTAGCAAATATTTTTTGCACCTAGACACGTGGGGTTCACACGAGAAACTACTATATATCAAAAAACTGTTTCAGAGACGCATCCATATGGAGGGAAAAAGAGAGATTTACTGACCAAGAAAAATGCTCTCTTTGATAAGCTTCATGGATATCTTTGGCACCACAATGCAAGGAGCATCCTTTTCAAAAATCTTCAAACCACAATCTCAAAAGAAAGATTTCATAAACTCACAAAAACTGCTATTTTTTTTGGTCTTTTCCAAAAACAATAAATAATAATAAAAATAATTAGCAAAGATAACATTATCCAAAAAATAGATAAATTCATAAACTCAACCCAGTCAAGCAAAGGGAAATTTTTTCCTCATCCCAGTCAAAAGTTTAGCAAAGGGGAACTTTTTCCTCAACCAAAAGTTTGATCATTCGATTAATTTCTCCCTCACTTTCCATTCCCTGTGAATTAATAAACACATCAAATACATCAAATAGAGAAACAAATTATCAAGCATTTGGTGAACATTGTAGTAGCAGAAATTATATAGTGGTAAAACTAATTATTTTGAACTTCAATTGTTGCAAACTACACTGAAATCGTTAGAATGGAATGAATAACAATAATTTAATTAAACTAATAGGAAATAGGTTGTAATTTATTCCAAGTGACATAAGGAAGTTGGTCTTTGAACTATGGAAATTGCGTAAAAGATTAAATCATCAACTTACAACATCATGAATGTACAAAAAATAAAAAATAGAAGCAAAAAAAGGGATGGAATCTTGATTACCGCTATTGATGGAGCCTTCAGAACTATTCTCCTCACCAAATTCTGATGCCTCCGTCACATATACAAAGCATTAAGAATAAAAAAAGCAGCCTTACATGAATTGATAATTTCTCTACAACACTCCAACTCAACAAAAAATTGTGCATTGATTTTAGGAGAAAAGATCTTTCATACTAAAACTAATTCCCTGATAAAATAAAAAATAAAATAAAATAAAATAAAAAGACAAAAAACTACAACAATAAAAGGTGGGTGTGTCCAACACAGATGAAGGAGCTGAAGGGTTTACAGAATTCGAAAGGAAGATTCATCTTAATTTTATATAGATTTCAACAACATCAGCAAAAATAAATAAATCTATAAATAAAGCTAACAAAACTCCATTGACTTATGGATATAATGTTAAGGGGATAAAAAGATATGAAAAACTAACAAAAGAGGGAGGTAGAAAGTCAAAAGATGGCATACAATAATCCTAAAGACCTTAAAAAGGTTGTGTGAACCCTTTTCCAACAATAAAAAACTAAAAAGGAAAGTCATACATCAATTTTAGCAAATCGAATTGATTCACTTCACGATTCACCGATTTGGTTCACTGATTCACCTATGATTCATGGCTATTTGCGATTCATACGACCTATTCGTATTGATTACTCACTGAATCAAATCGCAAATCGTATGATTCTAATAACAGAGATTTCAACACGTCATACTCATATAAATGAAATCAAAACCATAAAGAAACACAAACAATTATACCCAACTTCTCTACACTCCTCTTTCAGTTTTCCATAAAGAAATTGAAGAAAAAAAAATTCAAATCAACACTACATAAACAAACCTGCTAAATGGTAGCTAAAATGACATATGACAAATAATAGGGAACTAATAATTAGACCAAGCAACCATATGAAAAAACAAATGTTCTGCAATAAGAAATGAGTATATATGTTTTTATCATTTATCATTTTCAGTAACTTAGAAATGACAATATTAAATTTTAAAAAAAAAATTTGTAAACTAAAAACAGATTGAACAATTTTCTTCCCAATAGAAGCCAAGCATCCTATTAAAGAATTAGGATACCTTTAATGGGTTAACATGGTGCATTGAAATGCTATGGACAGTAGCTACAAAAAATAAAAAACAAAAAAAAAAAAATATTCAAATAGCTCCAACTATTCAAATCCTTCCATAAGCAAAATATGAACCAACCCTTTTGTATCCATTTGGTTTGCTCATGGGAAGCAGCCAATGCACTGTCACAACAAAAAACAAATTTTGAATTCAAAAAAAAAAAAAAAAAAAGAGTAAAAATTAGGCCACAATATTGATATTGATATTGTGCACTGTTTGAACACCGAAATTGCTTAAGAGGTTGACACACTACGGCTATGTAGTGAAGAAACAACTCATTTTAAGGGAAAAAGAGAACCGATCATCAATTGATGAAGGCGGCATTAAAATATTGATGAAATTGTTTACGAAATCAATTGACAAAACCCAAGACATGAAAGAAAGCATAGCATATCCACAAAAACACAAAAGCATGAGAGAGTACTACGACAGTACTAAGAAACCCAAAACCCAAATAGAACTTAATTTGACAGTACTAAGAATGGGAACAAAGGAAAGACTTACTGGAAGAGAGTAGTTGGAATAGAGAAAACTTGCAGCTCTCAACCTTGGTCCTTGATGGACTTTGGGGGCCTACAACTCGAAAAATAAAATTAAAAGCATCAGCGAGAGAGAAAGAGGAAGTGGAAGCTTCAAATTTTTAATCTCAGGCAAATGAAAGTTTCAAATGATCTCAAGCAAATGAAAGTTCAAATGAAATTTTTAATCTCAGGCAAATGAAAGTTTCAAATATAAGATTAGAAAGTTTCAATCTCAGGCCTATGTCATTCTAAAGATTAGAAAATATAAGTAATCAAGCTCCATTATCCCTTGCCCAAAATTTGCCAACTATTTATCATTAAAAATAACATCCAACTCCCACTGTTTGTATCACCAATTTGAATATACCTTTATTTTACCTAAACCTTATCACCATACACTACACTTACTTGGCCTGTTATAATAAATTCACTCACTATTTTAACAACAAAAAAAGTAGAATTATATAAATAGTTAGCATTAAAAATTAAACTATTTTAATTGAGGCATTTTACCGAACATGGTATATGCATGAAGACACACAAAATATAGAGGGGTAAAGAGACAGATTTTAATTGAGGCAATATAAATGAGAAACAAATCACATAATATAAATGAGAAACACAATCAAACCCAAATAAGAAACAAATCACATAAAAATTTAGACACCCAACGAAAACCCAAATAAAAATTTTGAGGCATTTTGGAGATCCATTTTAGAAAAATATTTCAGAGACCTATGTGAGGCATTTTACAGAACATAGTGAATGCATACAAAGAGAGACATAAAACAAAAAAGGCCGAAAAAGAAAAATCAACAAAAAAAAAAAATTTGAATTGAGAAACCCTACATATGCCTAGAAAAGGGAGGAAAAACTTGAAGAGGATACCGATCTCTCTCGCTGGTTGCGTCGACCGATCTACCTTGCATTTGATCAAACAGTGCACTCGAATCTCAACCAAGTTGCCATAAGTAAAACCAAGAAGGGAGAGTGGGTAGAAGAGAGAGAGAGAGACTGAAACAGAACCAGAGAGAAGAACGTTTGTGAGAGAGATAGGGAGGTGTGTTTGGGTTTAACAGAATTACCAAATTCAACAGAGTACTCACCAATTTTGCTAATTGTCATAATTGATAAGTAGCTCACAACCTAGTAATGACATCAACTTCATCACCACAGCCAAGGTTGCTCATTTTCATTAGACCCAAATTAGCATGACCGATCAAAAACTTATCATAGAGTAGAAGCAAGCTGTAGAGGCACATACTACGACCTAATTTTCAATTGGAGTACAAAAAATATGTAACAGAACATCATTAGCTATCCCAACCATCCTTTTCTTTAAGGATGGAATTTTTATAAAGATACCCCATTGCTGAAAATAGATTATAAAAAATGAAATGCGAATTTGGGAAGGGAATAGCTCCAATGACCTTTTCCCACACTCACACAGCATTCTCATTAAAATTCCATATACAATGGAAAACCAATCTGCTAACCAAGACATTTATGGAGCAACGGGTTCAATTGGAGAAAACAAAATTAAGATCAAATTAAAATGGTCAAAGTCATCCACAACATGTTCTTTCACCATCCTATTACGAAAATGGGTCAAAGCCATGGCATCATTTGCCATAAATATTGCAAAGCCAAATTGCATCTCACGAAAGTATTATTTGATATAAAATATAGAGAGTTACTGTAGGAAATTAATGTATTGATATTATTGATTGATGTCTAATGTTCTTACAAGAGCTCTCTTTTATAGAGAGAAATGGGATACAATGGAGCCATAATGGAGCACTATACCATAATGGAGCACTAATTATATCACTAACTATATGGGGCACTAACTATAGCACTAACTATATGTGCACTAACTATATCACTAACTATATGATATATTAATATATGTAAATTGACAGCCCCCCTCAAACTCAAGGAGGATAGGTACTAACCAACTTGAGTTTGGAGAGAGTAACAAAAACAGGAAAAAAATCTGACAAATAAAATAAAAGTGGATAGGAGACCTTTGTGGTAATGTCGAACCGTTGTAGAAGACCGTATGGTTATGGCGGACCGATGTAGAAGGCGGTTTATGGGGTCATGTCGGACCGTTGTAGAATCTGATTCTGAGTCTTCTTTGGACCCATGTAGGTGACGATTCTGAGGTCATGTTGGACCGTTGTAGAAGACACTATATGGCTGTGTCGAACCGTTGTAGCAGAGAACCGAAAGCAATGTCGGAACAGTTTACAGAGTCTTGTCGGACCCATATAGGAGCTAACCGGAATCAAAGTCGAGACAGTTTACCGAGTCTTGTCGGACCCATATAAGAGCTAACCGGAATCAATGTCGGGACAGTTTACAGAGTCTTGTCAGACCCTCAAAAGGCGTGCCCAATCTTATCAAAAGGCGTGCCATCAAAAGGCGTGCCATCAAAAAGCGTGCCATCAAAAGGCGTGTCATCAAAAGATGTGCCCGACAGCCATCAAAAGGCGAGCCATCAAAAGGTGCGCCGATTTGTCGTCTGGCGTTGAGAGGTGCGTAAGGCACGTGTTTGCCTTGCCTATTTAAACCAAGGCGAGGCTGCCGCTGATGCATAACAAACCAGCTGAAAAACTTCTGAAAAAAGACTCTTCGTTCTCTGAGAGCTGTTATCTCTGAAACACTCTACAACCAACCCTGAATATGGCCTCTTCTTCCCGTGGTCTTACTCTCTTTCCCGACCTCAACGAGGCCACAAGAGAGATAGCCGGGGCAGTTGCCCTTGAACTTCAACCAAGTGCCCCTGGACCAAGCGCCCCTGGTTTTACGCCGTTGAACTTTCCAATGTTGTCAGTTGAGCAGGTTGAGCAGATAATGGCTGCTCAATCTGATATTGAGGCCAATCATTATACTCTGAAGTCATGTGTTGAGACAATGACGGCGGTGAACAACCTGTCGCACCGGCTTCAGAGTAGAACAAATGAGGTGCAGCAGGTAAAAGCCCAACTGGCTCTGCTCCAGCGCATGTATACGGATTCCCGAGCAGAGATATGTGTGCTGAAGGCAGAAAACAAGGAACTGAAGCGGAAGGCCACCGTGATGCTCAGATTTTTAGGTCCGCCATATGTGACAGTTGAGGAGCAACGAGAAGTGAACGTGCTCGGTGGTGTGGGAAACACGGAGGCAGAACCGGCAAGGGCCGCCCAAGACAAAGGCAAGAGGAAGAGATCGGCAGAAGAGGCGAAAAAGTAAGGCCGGTTGTTGTGGTGGTTATGAGTTGTGGTTGTTTTTTTTTTTTTTTTTTTTTTTTTTTTTTTTTTTTTTGTATAAAATGGTGATCGGGTTTGATCCCCGGCATGAATAAAATCGGGTTTCATCTCTGCTGCTTTCCCGCTGCCTCGGAAATACATGTATACTTGCTAAATGACCCAGACACTGATCACTGATTCAAGGCAGAATAATCCAAATCCAATGAAGTAGAATATCCCAACTAAAGCACTGTTACTTATGACATCTATAGCAGGCAGGATACTAGTGAGAGATTTCCCTTTGAAAAATATAGGAGCAACAGCACAAAAAATGTAGAAACCAATGTGAACCGTATAGAAAAGGAAAAATCACCCAAAATTCATAGCACTTTCAGTCCTAGAGGCGCGATAGAGTGGACGATACCATAACACATATGCCAATGGAACCCCTGCTATGAAGTATATAATAGAAAGAAACCAGATTTGTACACCTGCCCCGTTAATCCATGCAGCAGTAACAGCTACAATATTCCATAGAAGACACGCAAACAATCCCAACAATGGTGTGAATGCCACATACTGCAATCTTTGTATATGAATGGGTATTTCGTTTGCAATATCATGATGGATGATTGGGAAAAAGGGCGGCCAATTTTTCTCCTCAAGAACAATACCAGCTCGTGTTGCTGCCTCTTCTTTCCGTTTTACTTCCTGCTCCCTCCTCCTCAATTCAGCCTCCTTAGCTTGCAGCTCCTTCTCTTTCTTTTTCAAAAAGAGCAGCTTTATCAACAGGAATGTCAACTGGGGCATTGTGATCATAGTTGAAATCTGCAGGTTCAGGAGCAAGAGGAGAAAGCCTCGAGGTTGGATTATAGAATGCACCTCCACCATATTTTGACTGGCCCGATGCTTTACCCCTGGCTGCTTGATCAGAAAAGGGATTAACTTCTTCTTCTTCTTCGGCGAAGGGATTGCGATCGAAACGGCCAGCCATTTGTGAGAGGTTCAGTGCAGAAAGAAACCAATTTGAGAGAGAGAGAGAGAGATAGGTTGACTAAACAAAATGATTAGAGCCACAAAGAAAGAGTTAGAAGATGTAGCGGAGTGAAGGTATGGGTATACAACTCCGGTACAGCGCGAAACAAAGTTGCCGACCGGCTGCCCGCCGGTGAGAAGGAAATACAGGCCTAAATCTTATAGTTCTGATACCATGTAGGAAATTAATGTATTGATATTATTTATTGATGTCTAATGTTCTTACAAGAGCTCTCTTTTATAGAGAGAAATGGGATACAATGGAGCCATAATGGAGCACTATACCATAATGGAGCACTAATTATATCACTAACTATATGGGGCACTAACTATAGCACTAACTATATGTGCACTAACTATATCACTAATTATATGATATATTAATATATGTAAATTAACAGTTACCATACCAAATTCAAAGTACAAAAACTCTAAAGGCAGTCAAGCTTATGCTTCCACTTGGTAACTACGGTGAAGGAAATAAAGAAGAGACTCTATTTTAGGTATTTTATCAAACATTCTACTGGCAAAATTACAGAATATGCTATATAATCACAACACACAAAAACATAAGAGTTTGACTATAACCTATAATCAAATCAAAAATAGTATGCGAAGGGAAAATTTTGAGAAAATGAATAAGCATAGAGTTTTACCTGGGTTTCAGTCTCATCCACCTGTAAATTATAGGAAAAGCTTTTTATTAAGAGGAAATTAGATATAATAAATAAATAAAAGCCTCAACCTATAAGAAAGGTGTAGTAGAAAGCAAAAAAGAAACTATATTACATGGTACTCCTAGAGTATCTAATAATTTTCTATTTAGAAACGAAATAACCAAGTGTACCTTTCTATAGTTCCTACAATTACTAACCTTCCTCCCTAAAGACTTGTGGCATCATTAATATAAACAAATTAAGGCCAAGTTTGGCATCTACTAAATAATACAAAAGTTTAAAAAGTCACTATCCTATTTAAGTCACATCATCTTATTTAAATCACATCACCTCTCTAACACATCACATCAAACCCAACCCATATAAGCCAATAAGTCAAAAAGTGCACTTTTTAGAACATCCCAAACCAACCCTAAATTGATTAACTCCAAGTTCTTGATTTCAATTAAAAATGGAGCCATGTGAAATAGAGGTAAATATAGAATGGCATTAAATAAAATAAAAGGACAAAGTTTCAATTCTAATTGCAATGAAAAGAAGGGATAAAGAAGTGGGGTTGGAAACAGCTAGGGAGGGTTGTTGTTTTCTATATCAAATCAATGATTGTTACATTACGGCTTTTGAAAGTTGGAGTAGTCATTTTGTTTTTTTTGGTGCTGAAGCTGAAATAGACAAAATGCAACTAGTAGATATCAGTAGAGGAAGTTTCAAAGGACCTTGTTTAAAGCCAAGAACACAGTCAATAAATTCAAACTCTTTTCATCTCCTTGAGATATCCATATCTAAGACTAAGAGACACCCCTCCTGAATGGATGATTGGGGTTAATGTGTTACACTTAAAAAAAAGAAGCTGGTATTTCTTTCTTCATAAATATGATTTATTTAGAAAAATATTCAGAATTTAAATAGAGTTGAATTTGTCTCTGGTCCACTGTAACAATTAAGAACCTCAACACTCGTTCTTAAGTACAAAACCCAATAAAAAAAATTAATTTTGATAAAAATACAATCATAACAAACCTTTCAGTCAAACCCAGAAATGATAGTAACCAAAATTTCATTCTCTCTTCTTCTGTCGCCACTTTCTCGGCAACCAAATAGGAAGAAAGAAAAAATAAATAAAACCCAAATAGAAGGGGGAGGGGAAGTGAGAGAAAAACTTTTGGAACTTTAGTTCTAAATTAAATATCAAATCTTTACATTCTTTACATTCATTCTTTACATTTTTCTTTTGTTCTTTTTCCCCCTCTTCAAATGGAACACATAATAGACTTCTCAAAACTTCTGGAACTTTAGTTATGAATTAAATCATTAAATCGTAAAAACAGGACCAAAAGGTGCTTCTTTTGCAAATCAATCATTAACCATAAACGAAACCTAGCATTTACATACCCAATTCTAGAATTCATTAGGGTTAATCACTAAAACAACATCATAATTCCACCCCTATTTTCAAAACTCAAACCACATAGAGAGAGAGAGAGAGAGAGAGAGAGAGAGAAAAGACGTCTGTGTGAATATGTGAGAATCTAAAAGCTAAATGAAAAATTGATCTGAACCATTGATATTCGCCCAAAAAATCTGAACCATTGAAATGTCCAAGTGAGTGAAACATTTTCAACCATGGGATTAAACCAATCTAACGGTTCATACTTTGACAGATAAACAAAAATCCCATCAAACATTCAAAAACCTTCTTCCCTTAAGAAATTAATCGGAATAATCGTCTACTTAATGTGTGCTAATTGGGCATTGTTTTTAATCGTCTACTTAATGTATGCCAAAATCATTAATGCTTTTTCAGGTTTTTATTGTGTAAGAACCTTTGCTGACCTAGAGTTTCATTCATTACAACTCTACTTCTTGAGTGCCCCAACTTAAGATGTAGCATATGTGTAAAAACTCATTTGAGTCTATTTTTTCTCGGATCATAACATTTATAGTGATTTTCCATCATATTATAAATAAGATATTTTATGCCAGCAAGGAAATTAGGTCAGTTAATTTCCATATTCGAATTTTTGTTATTGCCTTTCCTATGGAAATAATTGTTCTTCATATTTACTCATGTTTTGGCAAAGCTTCTCTTCCTTCATATGATACAATAACAAAATAGAATGGTATCATTCATTGTGTATCCAAATGCTCCTGTAAGCAAATTATTGGATATGCTGCCATGCATGCATTGTATATTCGGACCAATTACACTTCCAATGGTCTTGATCTTTAAAATTTTTGTCAATTCTTTTTTCCCCATTGACTGTTTACTCCAATGAAAGATTGTTTAGACATAACATATTATATTGCTTGAGTTTCTAGGTGGTGGTCTTCAGATACTATTGCTGTGGTGACGGGGGCAAACAGAGGGATTGGGTTTGAGATTGCACACCAACTTGCATCGCATGGCGTGACCGTTATTTTGACATCAAGAGATAATGCTGTCGGTGAAGAAGCAGCAAAGGTCTTACGAGAAGGAGGTTTGAACGTTCGCTTCCATCAACTGGATATTGTGGACCCTTCATCAATCAAATTGTGCACTGAATGGCTACAACAAAACTATGGTGGTATAGATATTCTGGTAAAATGTCAATACCAGAATTATCATTCTACTATTTATTGTTTTATCTTGTTTACAATTTGTTCTGCAGTGTGATATATGTTACATATGTTATTGATTGCTCCATGCTTTCTTCTTTGTTTATTTCTTTTCATTTCATTCTGAAATGGGTAAATTACATTTATCTCCCCTGAGGTTTCTGACAAATACAAAGACCACCCCTGTGGTTTGAATAATTACAATAACCTCCCCTACTTTACTTGACAATATCAAGATTCCCCCAAAATTTGACAGCCGTTTATATACCTAACAGACCTTGCTGATGTCATCTAATGTAAGCACTAAAATAACCATAATGCCCATAATGCACTAAAATGCCAATTAAAGAATTTTCCACAAAACCCAATCCAAACCCTATCTTCCGTAAAGGAGATCAAACCAGACGAAGAAGACATAGAGGAACAAAAGCCCCACAAACCCAGTTCATCCCCAATTCGTTGCCGTTCTCGCCGGTTCGCGCCGATTCTTGCCCTCCTCTCCCTCTCTCTCTGCACCCTCTTCCTCTATTTCGGCAGATACGACATACCCACCTCGGAAAACCTCCTCTTAGCCCTAATTTTCATCGTCATTGCTCTCTTCTTCGTTGGCAAAAACAAGCGTTTGATTCACCAAAGCTTTTTGATTCTCTCCAAGCGACTTGGGTTCTCGCAGAACAACCACAAACCGGTCCAATGGTTCATCGGCGAGTCGATTTTATCGAAAAAAGACCGAAAATCGAAGCGAATTGTAAGAGAAGGAGTTGAATTTTACAGCAATGGTGATTTCTATGAAGGGGAGTTTCACAAGGGGAGGTGTAATGGGAGTGAAGTGTACAATTACTTTGTGAATGGGAGGTATGAGGGAGATTGGGTTGATGGGAGGTATGATGGGTATGGGATTGAGAGTCAAGAGAGGTAGCCGGTTTCGAGGACAGTATCGGCAAGGTCTCCGGCATGGTTATGGAGTTTATAGGTTTTACACAGGGGATGCTTATGCAGGGGAGTGGTGTAATGGGTAGAGCCATGGTGTTGGAATGCAGAGTTGCTCCAATGGAAGCAGTTATGTTGGTGAATTCAAGTGTGGAGTCAAGCACGGCCTTGGTTCTTACCATTTTAGGTGAATTCAACTTCGATTCGACTCTGTATTTGATCTGTTTTCTTACAATATATAATTTTTTGTTTGGTGATTTGTTCTCAAAAATTAAACTACCCTTTTTTCAGAAAATATTATTGGAAGTTAGTTTGGAATTTTCAAAAATTTGTGTTGACACAAAAATGAAAACGAAGAATAGAAGGGAAGATATACTATTTGGACATTGTTAATGATTAATATAACAATGGAATTTATTGTGTTATGTTCATGATTGTATATGAATCACAGAGACACCGATATATAATATTCCTTACTAGTAAGCTAGCATCTAACCGAAATCGCGTTACGTTATGAATTGAGGAATTAAAGATCACCGACGTCGAGACAAAATCCTGTGGATTTCCCCAATGAATTCCTCCATTTTCTTCTTGTGAAGGCGTTTTGCTTTGGATCTTTGAAGATCGATTCTCATGAGAAGCAGATTTATGCACCTTTTCTTACTGAAAGTATTACCAGAATATGATTGTTTTGATTTGTGTAATCTTAAGAGGAATACTATTTTTTTTTTTTTTTGGGGGGGAATTGTTTTGTGATTTCAAATGTTGTTTTGAAATCAGTTTCATACAAAGATTCCATCTTTGTTTAGTTCATGTCATTTGATGAAAGTTTCTTGATATATGATATGAGTTTTTAGTTTTTAATTTGTACCCAAGATTTCATTTTTCTTGATTTGATCTTGATGAATACAATGTAGACTTTTTAATTATAAAATATAAATAAAAAGAATGGAATTTCCTGTTACAAATCGGTTGTGTTCATGCACTTACTTGTCATTGTATGGCATTTTAATAATCAATTATGTCATCAAAAATATAGTTGTAGTAGTTGGTGTTAAATTTGTGGACTTTGTTCAGTTCCTTGATGTCATCGTGTTTGGAAAACTATTGAAGGAATTGAATGTTTCATATTTTTTTGACCCTATTTTAAAGTTGTTTAATAATGCACTTATGTCATCCAAAATGTAGTTGTAGTAGGTGCTAATTTTGTGGATTTATGAAAAAGTAAGGGTAATATGGTCATTTTCTATAGGATACTAACGTCGTTTGTGCAAAATAAACGGAATGGGGGAATCTTGACATTGTCAGGTAAAATAAGAGAGGTTATTGTAATTACTCAAACCACAGGAGACTAAGAAGCACGGACACCTCTCCGGGGGTTACGTATTAGTGTCAGACACGCGTCGGACACGGACACGCGTCGGACACGCGGTTGACACGTGTCAGACACGTCTGCAGAGGTGTCCCAATTTTTTTTTATTTTTTTGTTTTCCGGACATGCTCCGGACACGGCCAGACACGCGACGGACACGCGCGGGGTGGAAACAATAATTTTTTAAACTTAAAACAGTGCAAAATTAACAAAAAGAAAAGGAAAAGAAAAGGAGACGATCGTGAGTCGAAGGGGAGAAGAGTCGAACCTGATCGAGAGTCGAACCTCATCGCGAGTCGAACGGAAACCCTAAGAAGACGATCGCGAGAAGCAGACGATCGACAACCCTAGGTCGTCTTCCTCGTCTGTCGTCTCCCTCTCTACTCGTCTTCCTCGTCTGTCGTCTCCCTCGCTGCTCTCGTCTTCCTCGTCTTCTCCTTCTTCTGCTTCTTCGTTGTCTTCGCCCTCTTCTTCTCTCTCTCTCTCTCTCTCTCTGATCTGTGTCCCTCCCGTTTGTAACATCTGTGAGTATTATAATATAACATAATTATAATATAATAAATAATATAATTTGTTATATAATAATATAATTTGTTAACCAATAACTCAAATTTGTTATATAATAAATCTAATTAAATCATATATAATAAAAAAAATCTAATAAAATTTATAAAAAATAATAACAATATATATACATATATATATTTATATACTAATAATAAATAAATAAATAATATAACCCCTAACCTTTTTTTTGGTCTTAAATAATATATTTATTTTTTAATTTTACATATAATAAATAAAATAAATAAATAAAATTAGTATATATTTTTTAATTTTACATATAATATATAAATAAAATTATATATATTAAACGTGTCCCCAGCGTGTCGTGTCCCCCATTTTTTGAAAAATTGCTTGTCCGCGTGTCTGTGTCGTGTCCGTGTCGTGTCTCGTATCCGTGTCCGTGCTACTTAGACAGGAGAGGTCCCTGTCTTTGTAAGAAAACTCAGGGGAGGTAAATGTAATTTACCCTTCTGAAATGGATTCAAGTTTGTTTACATTTGCAAGTTGAAGCTAGTTTAGACATTGTAAGTTTTTATTTATGGATTTAGGAAGTGACAATAATGTTGAAAAACCTTTGTTGCACATAATAGCATAAATAGTAACACTTCGTTTGGATTGACGGTTTAAGAGGGAAAATGAGGGATTTGGAGGGATAAAATTAGTTAAAATCATGTTTGTATTCTTTTTAAGGAGGGGAAGGGAAGTTTATGGAGGGTTTATGAGGGGAAGGGTGTACAAACATTTTAAGCTCTTCACTTTCCCGCTGAAAGTAGGAGTAAAACGGAAGGGATGCAAAGTATTTTCATAATAATATATTAAAATATCTAAATTAAGTATATATTTCCTGAATTAAGTATTGTCTAACCAAACAAGAGGGAGGAGATATCCCTCTCTTTCCTTCTCTTTTATTTCCTTCCGTTCACAACTAACTCGTCCCCTCACTGTTGGAATGTGTTCCACATCATCTGGAGTTGTTCTAGCTGTGCTGGTTATAAGGTTCTAGTTTCCCCATCCTTAACATCTGAGTTTTAAGGAGAAGTGTGGGCTGGGTTTTTTAATTTGGTATTAGAGCTTGGTTGGGCCTATGATTGGTGTGCCGTTTGTCTGGCTATTGTATGTTGTAGTCTAGGAGGGTGTGTTGGAATGTGTCTCACATCACCTGGAGTTGCCCCATCTGTGCTGGTTATAAGATTCCAGTTTCTCTCTCCTTAACACCTGGGTTTTAAGGAGAAGTGTGGGTTGGGTGTTTCAATTCTCACTTCCCCTCCCCTCATTCCAAACAGAGTGTAGGCTTAGATGACTAGAAAAAATTAACCAGAAATTTATCCAGATTGTAATTGTGTGGTGGAGATTGAATTGTGTTGTGGATCCATATATAGAATATAAATCTAAACTATTAATTGATAATTTTGGATAAAAAGTCTGGGTTTGTAGTCCTACTGTAACATAAAATTAGTGGGAGAATATTGAAAAGTGTAGTGTATACAATATTGGTATCATTTTGCAAGATAGTAGGCTTTTACAGTCGTATCTAACCCATATAAAATAATCTTCATGATCTGATTATCCCTACAAACTTGTACAGGTAAACAATGCAGGTGTTAATTACAACTGTGGATCAGACAATTGTCTCAAGTTTGCGGAACATGTTATTGGCACCAACTATTTTGGCACCAAAAATGTAATTCAAGCTATGATCCCATTAATGAGGGCTTCTGCTTTAGGTGCTCGAATTGTTAATGTTAGCTCACGGTTGGGAAGACTTAATGGAAGGCGAAATGTAAGTAAATGCTTTGATTTTACTTTCTTTCCTTGTTGCTCTTTTTCCTAATTTTCTAGACAGTGTAGGGAAAGAGATGTCTTTTTGTTTAGAATGGTTTTTTATTCCCATTGATGGAACTGCATATAAACTTCTTTACTATGCGTGCTGATGTCATTTGTCCAAAGACTTCTGCACTCCAATTTCCCTCTCAAATGGTGGGAAATTTTTCCAAATATCCCATTCCCATGGAGCTTAAAGCTGCTTCTTGCTTGTAGAAGAGGTTACATTTTTTATAAACTAAACAGGAATATAAAATGTAAAACTTGGTGCATTCTTTTTCAGGGTGGCTTATAGCTATTAGTATGAAACTTAGCTCTAGGGAAGGCTATGATAAACTTGGTTTTTTTTCTCCTAAAAAATTGATGACTCATGAAGTAGACATCTGACTTTCTTCCTCATCTTTTGTTTTTCTCCTTGTTGGCTTCTTTTTTAACATGAAACGTTCTCTGTCCATGTCAAAGTTTGGTTTTTCTCTAATTTATCAAAAAAATAAAGTTTGGTTTTTCTCTTTCCATTTTTTATACTTGAATTAATCTTGTGCCATTCCTTCAGGAATGTGGTTGCTTCTTTCTTTCTCTAAAAGATAATCTGTGTACCTTGCTTGGAATACAGTTCCTTCAATCTTCAGGATGCTGGAGATCTGATCTCTCTCTCTCTCTCTATATCTCATTATTAGTTCAATGGACACAATACAATTCCCAAGAGGATTGAATGTAGACCCACTTTAGCCTCACTTCACATAGATTGACTTTTTTTAATCACTATTCAACATGAAATGAGGAACCTCCGTGTAGCTTTGGAGTTTTAATTCATACAATTTACTTTGCACACTCTGTGACAGAGAATTGGAGATCTCACTTTGAGACACCAACTGGAAGATGTGGACTCACTATCAGAGGAACTGATTGACAAGGCCATGACTACATTTTTAGAACAAGTAAAAGACGGCAGTTGGACATCCGGCAAGTGGCCTCAAACATATACCGATTACTCAATGTCCAAACTTGCAGTTAATGCATACACCAGGCTAATGGCAAAGATGCTTTCAAACCTGCCAGATGGTCACAAGATATATATCAATTGCTACTGCCCAGGCTGGGTCAAGACTGCCATGACTGGTTGGGCAGGGCATACCTCACCAGAGGAAGGGGCTGACACAGGAGTTTGGCTTGCCCTGCTTCCAGACAAGTTAGTTACCGGAAATTTTTTTGCTGAGAGGCGACAGATAAATTTTTAAACCAGTAGGATTGAGGACTTTTCACATCAGGATTATCTTCCGATTTCAGCTTCCCTTTCGGTGAAATCAGATTCTACAACAGCTAAGAAGAATGGTGAAAACTGGTACAAAGAAAGCTCTGTATTCTGAATCTGAACTGGTTTTTCGAAGGAGGGAGTGCCAAGCCAAATCAACTTTTAGGAAAGAGTAGCAACCATCACTATTACATTGGATGGGGACATGTTAGCCATTTATTCATTTCTGTCTAGTTTCTTGAATTGTGTGACAAACACTGAACGAGTGAGTTAATAGGAATTTCTAATTTTACTAGAATTCCTGTCTTTTGAGAACTGGGTTGTGTGCTAATTATTGTGTGATGACTTTGGAAGGAATTAGGAAATGTAGAACAGCATTTGGTGTATCTAGTTATTGGTTTACAACTTTTGTTATTAGATTTTGTGGGAGTTTTATCATCAAGACATTTTGTACAATAATTTCCCGAAGTTTGATTAGATATAAGTTTCCATTGTGTATGTGCGGACACTACAAAAGAAAGAGAAAGAGGAACCGACCTTAAACCCTAGCCGACCAGGAGATGCTAGAATTACATGGAGCCTTCACTCTCTCTGTATACTGTTTTTAACAATTGAGAATAATTTGTGTTGGACCATTTCTTTTGAAAATTTGGAAGATGAGGAGGTTAATTTCTTTTGAAAGTAACTTTGTGTTGCATTTATGCCTTTTGTTTTTAGTTTTTCAATGTAATATCAGATATTGTTAGAGATGCTTGGCATTCAGATGATTCAATTTCATATGATAGGATAATTAGATGACACAAGGTACTATGATTTTGCTTGTGATCATTTGTCCAGGTTTTTTGGTATCAGGAAATGAACAAGATAATGATTAAAGAAACCAAGACCAAACTTGACTGAATCTGTAATGACCCTCACACTACTCTAACCATACTCATATGCATTTTATATGATTTTGCTTTGTTAAGCTTGCATTTCAAATCTTGACTTGTCTTGCATAAGTGTTACTTGGATGCTATGTTCCTTGGTGTGTGTGTGTGTGTTTCAGCCGAGGTTATCTTGAGCTTAGGTCACCTTTTGATACTCTTACACTTAGGACCATCTTAGGATTTCTTTGGTTGGCCTCCACTCGCACCCTGACATGTTGGCCGAGATACCATTATCTAGGCCGAGGTGTTTATCACCAAGGCCGAGATGTGTGCTATCTGGGCTGAGATGTTGCCCTTGAACCCAAGTGATCTTGCCCTAGACCGGTACAACCTAGACCGAGGTGTGGCACATCTAGGCCGAGGTGTGGCACAGCTGGGCCAAGTGTTGACCTTTCTAGCCGAGGTCATTGTCCCTTTGCTTGCCGAAGTCTTGTTGTTGGCCGATGTCATTACTTGCCGGAGTCCCTTGCCGCCTAGCTTGTTGAACACACTTTGTCATAGTCATGTCTTATCAATCTATCACCTTTTTGAGGAGAACCAATCAACCGTTGCCACGTGTCCGAGCTGAGTGTTAAATCAGCCGGCAGAGAGAGAGAAACCCATCATTTGTTACATTCTTGTTTTGGAGAAGAGAGAGAAGCTCTAGAAGGAGAAGGAGGAATTTTAGAGTGAGAGGGTAGATACCAAGTTTGATCCTTAGAGTTCAAACCGTTGGACTCGAGTATTGAGGTTAGAATCTTGATCAACTCTTGTTGTTCTTATTGATCATCTAGTTGCATTGCATGATTGAATATGTTCTGAATGCCATACATTGATTTAAAGATTGGTTTTAGAAAGAGAAAGTTGGTGTTCATAAGTTCTTGAAGAAAAGCTTTGTTTGATCCGAAAGCTTACATTGAAATCCATGTTTTTGTGTTTGTTTTCGTAAGATCCTCAAGTATGGGTACCCAGGTCCATGTTTTCAAACTCATAGCATGAAATCTCAGATTTTATAATGATAAGTTATGATCCTTGCATTCATCTCCTTCATGATCTTCATGTTCATGTTCTTCATGTTCTTGAGCGGAGGGAAAAAAAAACCCAAATTTTTCCCGACCTCATTTCTTTGAAAGTGGCCCTCGGGACCACACCTCGGCGAGAAGGTGTGGGACCTCGGCCAAGACTTGGTTGGTGCCCAGCATGTTTTCCCGAGATGGGAGACAGTGTTTTGTTCTGGTTTGACTTAGTTCTTGGAGAATGCCGAGATCATCTGCATGCATGTGAAACTTATTTGGAAGTGCATTCAACAGATTTCTGCCATGTGTTTGTAGGACTTGGACTTGCCTTGACCCCGACGTTTGAAGAAATAAGTGAGTGGTATTTTAATAAAGATATGTTATAAAGCTTTGATAAAACCTTATTTTGTCTTGTTTGGAAATTATTTACAAGCATGAATGATCATTTCTACTTGTAATAAGTACTATATCTTGTTTTGATGACATTCTCGGAAAGTCCGTATGTGCTAGGGGACTATAAGCACTTGTAGCACAAAGTTTGGAAGTCCGTATGTGCTAGGAGACTATAAGCACTTGTAGCACAAAGTTTGGAAGTCCGTATGTGCTAGGGGACTATAAGCATTTGTAGCACAAAGTTTGGAAGTCCGTATGTGCTAGGGGACTATAAGCATTTGTAGCACAAGTCCTTAGTGTCCGGGGACTATAATGCAACGACACCATTGTTTAGAGATCTCTCTTGTCTTGTCTTGCCTTGCCTTGCCACTGACGGTTTTACCGCGTGGGTTTGTTTGTCCGGAATGTCATCTCTTGTATTATATTGATGTTAGTAAGCATCCTTTGAAGCTTTGAAAGACTCGACAGATGAGCTTGATTTATTCCATGTATTGTTTTGTTAAAAGACCTCGGACATCACTCATGTAAACCCTTTATTATTATTACCATTCACTGAGTATCCAAGCTCACCCTCTCTATATATATGTAGGTGATGAGCAGGGCGGCGCCGACACCTAGATGTGGTTGCCGATGTGTTTTTGGATTTGTGTTTTGCAACGTCTTGAAGATCATGCTTCTTAGTTATTTCGTTGTATTTTGTATTTGATGGCTGAGAAGCCTTTTGGTCAAGATGTAATTTTTGTACTCCATTTTGTTGTATTAAAGCTATTATAAGATGTATGTCATCTCATTTAACTTAAGCACTGCTCTTATGGACTACTTAGTTTTCATTTATTGCTTCCGCATTTGTAAGCCCCATATGTTTACTCTGATTTGTGTGTGTGATCTTGTAAGTGGCCTTTGGTAGTCTCGAATTACTGGCCATCATGGCACCATCCTACTAGGGGCGGGATGGGGTTGTGACAGATTGGTATCAGAGCACGAGTTCCTCATAGTACGTTATCCACACACTTTGAGTCCTAAGGAGCATAAGATTTCCCCTAGAAAGATGTTAGGATTGCATCATGTTGCTTGCTATTTGACAATATGTGCATCATCTCGGCATAACTGCTTGTTGCTTGCATACATACTTTATTGCTCATTTTGTTTTAAAGTCACACTTTGCATACTCATAGCACTATGAGGAGAGGAAGACCACCAGTTGGCCGAGGTCAATCAGAAGACCGATTGGACCGACTAGAAAGACTAGTTGAAGGTTTAACTCGGGAGTTGAGACAAATCAGACAACAGAATGCTAGTGCTACATCTACCCAGGCCGAGCAGACTAATGGCCGACATACAGTACCGCCTCCACCTCCTCCAGTACCCCAAGTGCCTCCGCCACCAGCCTTGTATGGGGATGGAACTATGACCTTGATTAAGGAGTTCAAGAAGATGAACCCGCCAAGATTTCAAGGGGGCATAGAGCCGATAAAAGCCGAAGCGTGGGTCTTAGGAATGGAGAAGCTATTCGAGATCTTTCCCAGCACAGATGCTCAGAAGGTGGCATTGGCCGCGTTCACGTTAGACGATGATGCTAGAAGATGGTGGATGATGACTCGAGAAGGAAATCCTGATTTAACTTGGGCCAAATTCTTGGAACTGTTTTACAACAAGCATTTTCCCCTTAGTGTTCGAGATCGCAAGACCCACGAGTTCGGACCTTGATCTGAGGAAACAAAGGCGATGGCGAGAATCTGACCGTGCTTTCACCGAATTGGCGAGGTATGCGCCTCATATGGTCAGTGATGAGTATAGGAAAGCTAGGAAGTTTGAAAGCGGATTCGTGGGCGTCTGAGGATAGAGTCAACATGCTCAACATGCCGACTTATCGGAGTCTTGGACAAGGCTATTCTTGCGAAGCCAATTTGAACCGATATCGAATCTGAGGAGAGAATCGGAGGAAGAGATGAACTATGATAACCGGAGTTCCGTTTAAGCGCCAAGAAAGCGAATGTGGGCAAAAGACTCCGAACCAGAAGGTAATACTAAGCCGATGTGTGCAAGTTGTGGGAAGCGCATTCGGGGTTTCTTAGATTGGGCGTCAGGCGCCTGTTTTGAATGTGGAGAAATGGGTCATCGTGTGAGAGACTGTCCGAAGTCAAAGATTGATGATGGTAAGAAAAATGGGAGCACCTCGGGCTCTGCACAAGGAAGCAACATCGGGAGGACACAGATGAGACAAGGTAGGGTTTTCGCGCTAGTGCCAGGAGACACCGAGAATGCTGAGACAGTAGTGTCAGGTATACTCCCAATCTGCTCTCAAGATGCATACATATTGATTGATTCGGGTTCTACGCATTCATTCGTATCTGCTAGGTTTGCCGAGAAGTTAAATAGAGAACAAGAACCCCTTGACTATGTGTTATATGTATCTGCTCCATCTGGGAGAACTATGATTGTTGCATCTATCTATAGGGCGTGTGTTACTGTGATTGAGGGTGTAGAATTATTAGTTGATTTGATGCCGTTAAACATGACCCACTTTGATGTCATATTAGGAATGGACTGGTTAGTGACGAATCATGCATCTATTAATTGTGTTTTGAAGAATGTCACGTTGAGACCCCCAAACCAAGCCGAGGTTACTTTCCAGGGTAAAGGGGTAGTATCCCCACCTTACCTGATTTCGTCCATTAAGGCCTATAAGTTAATTCAGAAAGGGTGCCATGGCTACTTGTGTAGTATACTGAGTGATCAGAATGGAAATGTTAATTTAGCCGACATCCCAGTTGTTAATGAATTCCCCGACGTCTTTCCAAATGAATTGCCTGGCCACTTAGTCGATAGAGAAATAGAGTTTACCGTGGACATCGTGTCGGGAACACAGCCGATCTCCAAGACACCCTATAGAATGGCCCCAGCCGAACTTAAGGAATTGAAAGTGCAACTACAAGAATTGTTGGATAAGGGTTTTGTTAGGCCGAGCACTTCACCATGGAGAGCACCAGTCTTATTTGTTAAGAAAAAGGATGGTACACTTCGTCTTTGCATTGACTACAGAGAACTTAACAAGGTAACCATTAAGAACAAGTACCCGTTGCCTAGGATTGATGATTTGCTAGATCAACTACAAGGAGCGCGAGTCTTTTCTAAGATTGACCTTAGGTCGGGCTACCACCAGTTGAAGGTTAAAGCCGAGGATATTGAGAAGACTGCTTTTCGGACGAGGTATGGCCACTACGAATTTCTAGTAATGCCTTTTGGAGTGACTAATGCGCCGGCAGCATTTATGGACTTAATGAACAGAGTCTTCAAGCCGTACCTAGACGAATTCGTGGTTGTTTTTATTGATGACATATTAATCTACTCCAAGAGTACAACCGAGCATGAAAGTCATTTGAGACTTGTCCTACAGACCTTGAGGGACAGGAAGTTGTATGCTAAGTTGAGTAGGTGTGAGTTTTGGCTTTCCAGCATTTCATTTTTGGGGCATGTGATTAATGAAGAGGGTATCTCTGTTGATCCCAGCAAGATTGAAGCCGTGGTAAATTGGCCGACGCCGACCAACGTGTTCGAGGTTCGTAGTTTTCTGGGTTTGGCAGGTTATTACAGGAAGTTTGTAAAGGACTTCTCAAGGATTGCAGTGCCATTGACACAGTTGACTCAGAAAGGAGTGACATACGAATGGACCGAAGATAGAAATCGACCTTCAAGAGTTGAAGACGAGGTTAGTTCTGACCGGTTCTTGTACTTCCATCAGGTAATGAGGAATTTCAGATTTATAGCGATGCTTCACATAAGGGTTTGGGTTGTGTATTAATGCAAGGGGGTAAGGTCATAGCATATGCATCTCGCCAGTTAAAACCTCACGAGAAGAATTATCCTACCCATGATTTAGAGCTAGCAGCCGTGGTGTTCGCTTTGAAGATTTGGCGTCATTACTTGTATGGAGCTTCTTGCCAAGTTTTCACGGATCACAAGAGTTTGAAGTACTTATTTACTCAGAAGGAACTAAATTTGAGGCAGAGAAGATGGCTGGAATTATTGAAGGACTACGACATGCAGATTCAGTACCACCCAAGCAAGGCCAACTCGGTAGCCGATGCGTTAAGCAGGAAGACAATGGGAAGTTTGGCGTGTTTAGCCATGATCTCGGCGGAGCCGACCATCATCGAAGAAGTAAAAGCAAGAAAGATGGAGGATAAATTCCTGAAGAAGGTAGCCGACGAGATTAACACCAGGCCGAGGTCAGGTTACACCTTTGAGAATGGAGTGCTTAAGTTTGAGGGAAGGTTGTGCGTGGCCGACGTCCCTGAATTGAAAGGAAAGATTCTGCAAGAATCTCATGGTTCCAGAATTGCTGTCCATCCAGGAAACACTAAGATGTATCATGACGTTAAGCAGACTTTTTGGTGGCCGAACATGAAGAAAGAGATAGCCGAATTCGTATCCCAATGCTTGCATTGCCAACAAGTGAAGGCAGAACATCAGAGACCAGTAGGACTCCTTCAACCTTTGTCAATCCCTGAGTGGAAATGGGAACATATCTCCATGGATTTTGTAATTGGTTTGCCGAAGACACAGAAGGGAATGGATTCGATTTGGGTTATTGTTGACAGATTAACTAAGTCAGCACACTTCTTGCCTGTTCAGACTACATTCAATGCTGACCGATTAGCTGTACTGTATATGAATGAGATTGTGAGACTTCATGGTGTGCCGATGTCTATTGTTTCAGACCGAGATCCGAAGTTTGTTTCCAGATTTTGGCAGAGCCTACAAACAGCCTTGGGAACCGAGTTGAGGTTTAGCACAGCTTTTCACCCGCAAACCGATGGGCAAACAGAAAGGACGATTCAGACACTTGAGGATATGCTCAGGCTATGCGTACTAGATTTCCAGGGAAGTTGGGGAGCACATTTACCATTAGTGGAATTAAACACAACAAGCTTATCAAGCTAGCATTGGCATGGCACCGTACGAAGCTTTGTATGGAAGGAAGTGCAGATCGCCGATATGTTGGACCGAAGTAGGAGATAAAGTTTTGATCGGCCCTGAACTGATTCAAGTGACAACCGAGAAGATTAAGCTTATTCGACAGAGGATCAAAACTGCCCAGAGCCGGCAGAAGAGCTATGCCGACCAAAGAAGAAGAGAATTGGAATTTGAAGTTGGGGACCATGTATTCCTGAAGATTTCGCCAACAAAAGGAGTTTCCAGATTTGGGAAGAAAGGTAAGTTAGCCCCTCGTTACATCGGGCCATTTGAAATTCTTGAGAAGATTAACACGACTGCTTACAGACTTGCTTTACCACCAGAATTTAGTCAAGTGCACAATGTGTTCCATATTTCGATATTGAGGAAGTATGTTCGAGATCCACTGCACGTAATTGATTATTCCGGGATTGTGATAAATGAAGATTTGGGCTACGAGGAGAAGCCGATGAGAATTCTTGACAGGCAAGTGAAACAGTTGAGGAACAAATCTATATCAATGGTGAAAATTGAATGGAAGGAACATTACGGCAAGGATGCCACATGGGAAATGGAAGAAGAGATGAAAGTTCGATATCCCGAGTTGTTTTCAGACCAAGGTAACTCAAGTTTGGGGACCAAACTTCTTTAAGGGGGGTAGGATGTAATGACCCTCACACTACTCTAACCATACTCATATGCATTTTATATGATTTTGCTTTGTTAAGCTTGCATTTCAAATCTTGACTTGTCTTGCATAAGTGTTACTTGGATGCTATGTTCCTTGGTGTGTGTGTGTGTTTCAGCCGAGGTTATCTTGAGCTTAGGTCACCTTTTGATACTCTTACACTTAGGACCATCTTAGGATTTCTTTGGTTGGCCTCCACTCGCACCCTGACATGTTAGCCGAGATACCATTATCTAGGCCGAGGTGTTTATCACCAAGGCCGAGATGTGTGCTATCTGGGCTGAGATGTTGCCCTTGAACCCAAGTGATCTTGCCCTAGACCGGTACAACCTAGACCGAGGTGTGGCATATCTAGGCCGAGGTGTGGCACAGCTGGGCCAAGTGTTGACCTTTCTAGCCGAGGTCATTGTCCCTTTGCTTGCCGAAGTCTTGTTGTTGGCCGATGTCATTACTTGCCGGAGTCTCTTGCCGCCTAGCTTGTTGAACACACTTTGTCATAGTCATGTCTTATCAATATATCACCTTTTTGAAGAGAACCAATCAACCGTTGCCACGTGTCCGAGCTAAGTGTTAAATCAGCCGGCAGAGAGAGAGAAACCCATCATTTGTTACATTCTTGTTTTGGAGAAGAGAGAAAAGCTCTAGAAGGAGAAGGAGGAATTTTAGAGTGAGAGGGTAGATACCAAGCTTGATCCTTAGAGTTCAAACCGTTGGACTCGAGTATTGAGGTTAGAATCTTGATCAACTCTTGTTGTTCTTATTGATCATCTAGTTGCATTGCATGATTGAATATGTTCTGAATGCCATACATTGATTTAAAGATTGGTTTTAGAAAGAGAAAGTTGGTGTTCATAAGTTCTTGAAGAAAAGCTTTGTTTGATCCGAAAGCTTACATTGAAATCCATGTTTTTGTGTTTGTTTTCGTAAGATCCTCAAGTATGGGTACCCAGGTCCATGTTTTCAAACTCATAGCATGAAATCTCAGATTTTATAATGATAAGTTATGATCCTTGCATTCATCTCCTTCATGATCTTCATGTTCATGTTCTTCATGTTCTTGAGCGGAGGGGAAAAAAAACCCAGATTTTTCCCGACCTCATTTCTTTGAAAGTGGCCCTCGGGACCACACCTCGGCGAGAAGGTGTGGGACCTCGGCCAAGACTTGGTTGGTGCCCAGCATGTTTTCCCGAGATGGGAGACAGTGTTTTGTTCTGGTTTGACTTAGTTCTTGGAGAATGCCGAGATCATCTGCATGCATGTGAAACTTATTTGGAAGTGCATTCAACAGATTTCTGCCATGTGTTTGTAGGACTTGGACTTGCCTTGACCCCGACGTTTGAAGAAATAAGTGAGTGGTATTTTAATAAAGATATGTTATAAAGCTTTGATAAAACCTTGTTTTGTCTTGTTTGGAAATTATTTACAAGCATGAATGATCATTTCTACTTGTAATAAGTACTATATCTTGTTTTGATGACATTCTCGGAAAGTCCGTATGTGCTAGGGGACTATAAGCACTTGTAGCACAAAGTTTGGAAGTCCGTATGTGCTAGGAGACTATAAGCACTTGTAGCACAAAGTTTGGAAGTCCGTATGTGCTAGGGGACTATAAGCATTTGTAGCACAAGTCCTTAGTGTCCGGGGACTATAATGCAACGACACCATTGTTTAGAGATCTCTCTTGTCTTGTCTTGCCTTGCCTTGCCACTGACGGTTTTACCGCGTGGGTTTGTTTGTCCGGAATGTCATCTCTTGTATTATATTGATGTTAGTAAGCATCCCTTGAAGCTTTGAAAGACTCGACAGATGAGCTTGATTTATTCCATGTATTGTTTTGTTAAAAGACCTCGGACATCACTCATGTAAACCCTTTATTATTATTACCATTCACTGAGTATCCAAGCTCACCCTCTCTATATATATGTAGGTGATGAGCAGGGCGGCGCCGACACCTAGATGTGGTTGCCGATGTGTTTTTGGATTTGTGTTTTGCAACGTCTTGAAGATCATGCTTCTTAGTTATTTCGTTGTATTTTGTATTTGATGGCTGAGAAGCCTTTTGGTCAAGATGTAATTTTTGTACTCCATTTTGTTGTATTAAAGCTATTATAAGATGTATGTCATCTCATTTAACTTAAGCACTGCTCTTATGGACTACTTAGTTTTCATTTATTGCTTCCGCATTTGTAAGCCCCATATGTTTACTCTGATTTGTGTGTGTGATCTTGTAAGTGGCCTTTGGTAGTCTCGAATTACTGGCCATCATGGCACCATCCTACTAGGGGCGGGATGAGGTTGTGACAGAATCCTAATAGTAGGCTAAAACAGCATGTTTGGTAAAAAAAATTTCTTTTCAAATTTTAAAAACTGAATACGAAAATGTGCTTCTTGTTGCTTTTGTTGCTAAAAATAATAATTCAAAAAAACAAAAATGTGTGATCATTTGTTATTTTGAAAGCAAGTTTTTGTTATCTCCCTCCGCTCAACAATACCTCTAGCCATCCCCTTCCTCCGGTGATCCGGAATTGTTTTATTGGAAAATAAAGTCAAAGAATTTTAATGCCATTTTTTTGTTTTATGTAATAAAAATCATGACAATGTTTTTTTTTTCTTTTTTTCTTACGTTACTTTTAAAATTTAAAAAAAAAAAAAAAAAAAAAAAAAAAAAAAAAAAAAAAACCTACTAAATTTTAGGGTAAATTACACTCCTCTCCCAAGGTTTGCAAAAAATGTAATTAGCCATATTCTCTTATTATATCAAATTTCTCTTTTCTTCAAATTTCATATATATTAAAATATAAAATATAAAATAAAAATAAATGTCTAATGTTTTATCTTTTTAATTTTCATTATGTTAGGTTTTTATTCTTGACAATCCCGTTTGACAAAACTCCTTTCAGTTGTACTTATTTTTACACTTTTTATTTCAGTGAGGCTATGAGTTTTTAGATGTGAATTCAACCCGAATTGTGCCTTGCAGAGAAGTTTGTGATGTTAATGCTTTCAAGATTGCCACTTCGCTGACTATGACGGAGATCGAGCTGTCCGGTCAGCTCGCGGGGGTCTAGGGGCAGCACCCCATGGCGAGGTCGAGAGGCAGCGCTCCCGAAGGAGTTCTCGCTCAAGCGAAGGCTGCGTCTGGCAAAAAACCTGAGAATGATGAATGTATGCTCGAGCAAAGGTTGTGTGGCTCGAGCGAAGCCACTTATGGAAAAACACGCGAGATTAGTTCCTCGCTCGAGCGAGAGAGTCTTCGCTCGAGCGAGCTTCGCAGTCCCAGATTTCTATAAGTATGTGTTTCTGTCAGATTTTAGGATTACAGCTCCAGATCTTCTTTTTGGATATTAAGGTTTATATCTTGGGATATTTTGCTAGTTTTTTTTTTATGTTTAATTAGTATTCAACTCATGAGTTAAGAAGAATACATCAAAGGTTTGTTTGTTCATTCTATACAAAAGAGAGAGTTGCTCTTCGGTGGATTCTGAAGAATTTTAGCCTGAAGCTTTGGTGGATTTTGGAGTGGCTCATCGTCAAGACAATTCCGAGGTGAAGACGGGGCTGGAAGAGACACGTAGGAGTTGGTTCAATTCGGGCGTGGATTCGCTAGGTAATTGAAAGTATACCTGTGTAATTCCTTTATGTCTTTTTAGTGAATTGTTTTGTGGCTTTTGCCCGTGGTTTTTTATCACAGTTGGAGGTGTCCAATTGTGACTTTTTCATGTAAAATCGTTGTATCGATTTGTCTTGATTGTTTGATTGGGATTGTTATATACTACTTAAAATTGATACATAATCACAAATTAACATCTAGGAGATTTCTAGATTTTTCACATTAAATTCAAATTTGATGAATAATTTGATTAATTCTCAATTTGATTAAAAAAAAATGTCTTTAATTAGATAAACATTTAACAAATGATTAGAGATGATTTGTTAGTACTTTACATCATATTTAAATTTGATAAAATAAAAAAAAATAAAAAAATAAAAAGAAAATAGTTGTAGAATGGGATTACAGGTTATAATTAAAAAAAAAACGGTAAATTATACTTTAACCCCTTATAGTTTAGTCATAAAACACGAAACTTTCCTATAATTTCATTTGTAACACTTTAACCCCTAAACTTTATAGCAGACTGCAATTTCGGACGAACGTAACAGAAGTTGTAAAAAGTCTAAATTACCATTATTTCTTTCTCTAATTTTCTTCTTAATGCTATTACAAATAAGAACATTTTCTCATTTTTCTTTAATTTTTCTATATTCTTTTCCTCTTCTTCTTCTTCTCTTATTTCTATCTCATTCCATGGAAAACCATGCATCTCTCGTACCATCATCAAATACATCTCTCTTTCTCTAAAATTTAGAGCATCCACAATGGGATAGCCAAAACTGTATGTAAAAGTGTATTATATGACAAAAAATACAAAAAGTAGGGTCCAAAAATGTGTGTTAAGGTGTGTTAAGAGCTTCTGAATTTTAGAGAGTAAGTGGTAGTGCAATGTATATATTAAGGTGTGTGGTAAAGTGTTTATATATATATATATAATAAATAAAATAAATAAATAATTTAATTTAATCAAAAATTTTAAGCCCAAAAAAAATGCCCAACAAGTAAAAAAAAAAAAAAAAAATTGCCTTTGACCGGTCGACTGGGTGGTCAACCTGGGGGTCAACCTACTGCTTTACAAAGTGCTTCGTCTTCCTCTTTTTTTTTTTTTTTTTTCTTTTCTCTCTCTCTCTCTCTCGGCTGGCTAGAAGGCTGACCACAATTAACATACAAGTTAACAGTTGACACTAACACACAACACTAACACATCCATTGCAGCACCCAACAGTGTTTTTGGCTGCCCAAAAACTAACACCTGACACTAACACATCCATTGTGGATACTTTTTGAAGGGGCTGAATGTAAAATGGGTCAGGTCCAAGCCTTGGGACGGCCCAATCCGACAAAGCCCAAATCCAAGTGGGTCAGATGAGTATATGGACCGATCAATTGAGCCCAGCTTCGTGATCAATAGTACGCCCAAGTCCTCTAGCACTTGGGCCCAACTCGCAGTGGAAAGGTCAGCCCAGCCGTAGCGCTGGTTTGGGCCGAGCTGCAGGACGGGGTGTGTGGGCCGAACAGATAAGTACCCGGCCCATCTCTGTAAATGAGCCTGGAAAAGGCCGAGCCAATGTACACCAGTACCGAACTGAAGAACGGAAGTACCAAACTGGAGAAGCCTTGCAAAGAAACGTGGGATCTGTGAATGCAAGCATGTGCAGGATGCCACCTCAGCTGGTCCCCCACGCCTAAAATCACGGAAGTTGTTAAGCCAAGGGAATGTGGTTTGTTATCAGCATGCTTACAATGAATGGTAACTATCAAGTGGTCCACCACGTGGAGCATTGCTGAGAGGACACCTAGCAGCACCTATACTCCATGAACTCACCTTGAGAAGCAAGTAAGAAACACTATATGTATACCAGGAACTTCACATTGAAGGGAACTGAACAACCCCAATCTACACCACACATACATACCCATTCGACTCTATACTCCTACACCGATCACTGATTACCACGCCGGAGGGGTTATCCGGCCAACCCCGGCCAGGCAGCTCTGACGGTGCTTCTTGTTGCAGGAGCCCCAGTCCCTGGATGGTCCAACTGTGCGCAGAGCCCCGATCCATTTTCATCTAGTGCGGAATCCGGTACGCACAATTGGTGCGGTGAGCGTGGATCATTTTCATCTCTGAGCTCTGCATTCAGTTTCGGCAATGGGGATTGAGGACGTTCTGCCTTCATCACATACTCCGCAGATGGAAAAGACGAAGGAAAAAGGTTTGGCACTCCCGACAGTTCTGGAGGAGCAAACTGGAAACAATAATCGAACCCCCGAATCTGTTGAACATCGATTGCCCTTCGCCGAAGGTTCTTCTCATCATTTCCTTTTGGAGAAGGATTATAGAGATCGAATTATAGATTCCATGGGAATGGAGATACAGGAATTGAAGGCTCAACTAAAGAGGGTGTTGGGTGAT
Organism: Camellia lanceoleosa; assembly: GCA_025200525.1. Lineage (NCBI taxonomy): Eukaryota > Viridiplantae > Streptophyta > Magnoliopsida > Ericales > Theaceae > Camellia > Camellia lanceoleosa. Next base: position 123,767,113 of record CM045759.1, on the reverse strand, counting down.
CCGACGGAGAAGAGGACAGAAGCAGAGCCTTCTCGTTTGCAACGAAGGAGCTCATCTAGGGAATTACCAGTAAAGAAACTCCCCAGGAATGATTCCGGGCAACAAAGCCAACCAATCCCAACTCAGAGCGAAGCGGCGAGTAGTCACACCCGTGGGTCACGCCGGAGGAGGGCCAAGAGGCAGAAGACGGGAAGTCAACAGACTGAATACCCTCCTTAGGACCTTCGCACTTGGTTGATTGGCAATAGACAGAATGAGCAACATCGAGATCATTTGGACCGTACTGTTCACCAGAGAGAACTTCGAGCGCTGGACAGACTTGTCTCTTCGCCATTCTCTCTGGAGATAGAGACCATGAGACCTCCAAAGAAGTTTACTCCACCAAAGTTCACTTCCTATGACGGAAAGTCGGACCCTCTGACGCATATCAGTCATTTCAGACAGATGATGTCCCTCTGGAGCCGAGATGAGGCACTGATGTGCAAAGTCTTCCCATCCAGCTTGGGAGAAACCGGACTCCGATGGTTCGATCGACTCCCCGTTGGATCAATTCATGGCTGGAAGCAGCTCTCCGAAGAGTTCCTGGCCAGGTTCATTTCCAATACTAAGATCCCGAAAGAGCCGGACACACTGTTTGGCCTCAGGAAGGAGCAAGAGGAAACGCTGCGCAGTTATGCTAGGAGATATTGGGAAGAGTATAACGATCTGGAAGAAAATGTGTGCAGCGAGCAAATGGCCGTCATGTCCTTCAAACATGGTTTGCGTCCGGAAAGTAAGTTAAGACAATCACTCACTAAGCGCCCGGCCACAGCTCTGAAAGACTTGCGCGCCAGGATTGAGCAGTATGCTCGCCTGGAGGATGATCAGATTCCCATTGAGGTAGTATCGGTGAGCAAGCAACAGGCAGAAGAAAAGCGGATCGAGGAGAACACCGAGGAATTGCGATGAATGAGGTGGATAAGGCTAAATCACATGAAGGCTGTTGTGGCCGTGTTCAAAGAGCCAATCTATCGAATCTGGAGAAGATCAGAGAGAGCCCTTCTTTGTTTGGTCACGAAAATGATGGGAGATCATTTCGGCAATAATCAAGCTCAGGTGCACCTACCATCAAGACAGAGGACACATGACTCAGAACTGCAGGGTACTAAAGCAACACTTGGAGGACCTGGTGGTAGCCGGGCACTTAAGGGAATACATCGATCAGGGCAAGGAAGTGGCCGAGCAGGGGAACCCACTTCCAGAAGTAAACGTAGAGCATCCGCCCCGGCTGATAATAAATGTGATCCATGGGACGTGACTCCTAATCTGAGGAAACATTGAAAGAAGAGATTGCTAAAGGTGCCCAAATTCAACCAAATCATGTCGATTGGAGCGGCGCATCGAAAAAAGTGCGTCTGCATACCAAAATCCCCCCTATGTACTGTCTCATTTACTAGCAAAGATTTAGAAAGCATACAGCACCCACACACTGATGCATTGATCATAACTGTTGGAATTGGGAAACGATTTGATGTGAAACGAGTCTTAGTAGATCGAGGCGGTCTGAACATCTTGTATTATGATTTGTTCGAAAGCTTGGCCTCTCAGCGAGATCTCACCCCAAATGACAACCGTTGGTCGGTTTCAATTCACAACCGGAGTGGCCGCTCGGCCGAATAGTATTGCCAGTCGTAGCGGGAACCAAAACCCTCCAGATAGAGTTCTTGGTTATTAATACACCATCCCTTTATAACGCCATACTCGGCCGCCCGTGGATTCATCGAATGGAAGTGGTCCTCTCAACCTATCACCAGCTCATTCGTTTTCCTACGGAACACGGAGTGGAGCAGATTTCAGGGGACCAAGTTGCGTCCAAACATTGCTTCATGGCAGCGTTAAAGACAAAGAAGCTCTGCAACCGGGTACAGACAGTGGAAGTGGCCGGACAGCCAGTCTTGGAAGATGTGGGAGGAACTCCAGAGGAAAAGATGGTGGAGGATTTGGAGAAAGTCTTAATAGAAGAAGCCAACCCGGAAAAGTACTTCCTTATCGGTACCTCACTAAGCGCTGATGAGAAACTTCAGCTGCTGGAACTGCTGAGGGAAAATATGGAGGTATTCGCGTGGTCAGCATATGATACTCCAGGTTTGGACCCAGAATTTGCTTGCCACAGGCTCAACATCAATCCTTCAGCTCGGCCCATCGTACAGAAAAGGCGGAGATCCTCAGTTGAGCACACCGAAGTAGTGATCGCCGAAGTCGAAAAACTTCTGGCCTCAGGAGCAATCAGAGAAGTACAGTACCCGCAGTGGTTGTCCAACACAGTTGTAGTCAAGAAAAAGAACGGAAAATGGAGAGTTTGTGTCGATTTCACTTGCTTGAACAAAGCCTGCCCTAAGGACAGTTTTCCATTGCCTCGCATTGATCAACTAGTAGACTCAACAGCAGGGCATGAGCGCATGAGTTTTCTGGATGCCTATAGCGGTTATCACCAAATACCATTATTCGGCCTGGATCAAGAAAAGACAGCGTTCATTACTCCGAGAGGGATTTACTGCTATAGGGTAATGCCGTTCGGCCTCAAGAACGCCGGAGCGACCTACCAGCGAATGATCACTCGGATGTTCAGAGATCAATTGGGGAAAACCATGGAAGCTTATATAGACGATATGGTAGTGAAAAGCAAGTTCGCTACAAGCCACCTCACAGACTTAAGAGAAGTATTTTGCATCCTGAAAGCCCACCAGCTTCGCCTCAACGCCTCGAAATGCGCCTTCGGGGTGGAAACAGGGAAGTTCTTGGGATACATGGTCACTCGCAGAGGAATTGAAGCGAATCCGGATCAAATCAAGGCTATACAGGACCTCGAAGTGCCAACGAAGTCTAAGAAGCTAGAAACTAATTTGGAATGGCAACCAGATCAGGTTTATCGGACAAATCCTCAGATCGGATGAAGCCCTTCTTCCAGCTCTTGAGGAAGAAGGCAGCATTTGAATGGAATAGCGAATGTACTGAAGCACTGCAGAACCTCAAAAGATACCTCAGTACACCCCCTCTATTATCCACTCCAGAACCAGGAGAGGAGCTGTATCTCTATCTAGCGAAGGTCGATCATGCGTGGTAGATATTGATTCGAGAAGTTGGTAAGGATCAGAGGCCAATATACTACGTCAGCAAGACTTTACTAGATGCCGAGACACGGTATCTACCACTGGAAAAGTTGGCTTACGCGCTGCTTATTGCCTCGAGAAAGCTGCAGCACTACTTCCAGGGGCATACCATTAATGTCCTCTTGAATTCCCCTCAGATCTGATTCACCGAGTGATTTCTCTGGCGAGCAATGAAGTGGGCGAGAGAGCTTGGTGAGTTTGACATTAGGTACCAACCGAACGACAATCAAGGCCCAGTCTTGGCGGACTTTGTCATGAATTCACTCCGCCAGTGCGAACGGGGAACTGAGCTCAAGACAAAGTGCCATGCACGCCGAACAAGAAAAACCAGTAACCGGAAGCATGGAAACTCTTTATTGGAAACATCCGCAACTCTCGTCGATGGTTCGTCAATAACCGAGGCTCGAGGCGGAGTAGTCCTTATTTCTCCGTAGGACTTATCGGGAACAGCTCTTAGGCTTACTGGAAAGCTTGAACAACGAGGCGAATCTGAGCGTTATTAGCAAACTGCGGGATGAGAACACTTCAAGTCTTGAAACGACTTCTTGTTTTCAGCGATTCATAACTAGTAGTAAACCAGCTTTCCGGGGTCTATGAGACTCGGGATGAAAGAATGACTATGTACGCAGGCAAGGCAAGAGACCTACTCAGAAAATTTCAATCTATACGAGTGGAGCGCATCAGTCGGGACAAAAACAGCCACGCAGATGCTCTGGCATGCCTAGGCTCATCAGTGGACACAAAGGATGCCAGAAGAGTTTGGGTTGAGTTCATACCAGAACCAAGTATTGCATCTCCAGTACTTTGCAACAACTTGGAGCCGAGCTGGATGGATCCAATATTGGTCTTTTTGAAATCTGGTAGACTCCCCGAAGACAGAAAGGAAGCCAACAAGATCAAGCATAAGTCAGCTCGATTTTGGATCTCACCGTCTGGGAAGCTTTACAGACGTTCCTACCTCGGCCCTTACCTCTTATGTGTGCATCCGAATCTCGTTGAGAATTTTCTCTATGAAATTCATGATGGGATTTGTGGGTGCCACGTTGGCGGGAGGTCACTGGCGCACCGAGCCCTAACGCACGGGTACTGGTGGCCACGAATGCAGCAAGATGCACAGCAGTACGTGTAAAGGTGCAACAAATGTCAGAGGTTTGCTCCACTCATTCATCAGCCAGCCAAAACTCTCACTCCACTCACCAGCCCATGGCCCTTTACGCAATGGGGTCTGGATATTGTTGGACCATTGGCGCGAGGCACTGGGAACAGGCGATTCTTCATTGCTGCAACCGACTATTTCACCAAGTGGGTTGAAGTTGAGGCACTGGCAAATATCAAGGAGGCAGACACAAAATGGTTTGTTTTGAGAAGTGTGGTAGTGCGTTTCGGCATTCCGCGGGTACTAATCGCAGACAACGGAACTCAGTTTGATGGAAAGATCTTCAGGAAATTTTGTGCCGACCTCAGAATCGAGTATAGGAACTCTTCTCCAGGGTACCCACAGAGCAACGGTCAGGCAGAAGCGTCGAACAAAACCATCATCAATGGAGTGAAGAAGCGGCTTGAGCACGCCAAAGGCAAGTGGGTTGAGGAGTTACCACATGTATTATGGGCCTACCGAACTACAGCACGGCGCCCCACAGGAGAAACACCTTACTCTTTAACCTATGGAATGGAGGCCATCATCCCACTTGAAGTAGGTCTCCCAACTCTTCGGTCTGAATTATTTGAAAGCTCCAGTAACGAGGAAGCCATCGCGCAAGCACTGGATATGGCAGAGGGCCGAAGAGAGGCAGCACTGATCAGGCTTGAAGCATATCAGCAACAGCTCATCAGAAGTTTCAACCAAAAAGTTTTCCCAAGGCAATTTATACCAGGAGAATTGGTTTTGAGGAAGGTCATGGATCATAAACGGATGCCTGGTGAGGCCAAACTTGGGCGAATCGAGGGTCCTACAAAATCACAACCGTAGTTAGAAACGGAGCTTACTACTTAGAGGATCTGAATGGCAAAGCAATACCTCGGCCCTGGAACATAGCAAACCTCAAGAAATACTACCAGTAGAGTCATTTCCCAACCTCTTTATCAGGATGTAAAGGCACTTATTTGTTGACCAATACAAATGTTTTCCCCATTCCACTCAGATTTATTCAATTCTTGTAGTTAGATTTGATGTTTGTCAAGCAAAACTAGCTTTGGTTCTTACCAAACTAATTAGCTTTGGTCTTTACCAAAGCGGAATTAGCTTTGGTCTTTACCAAAGCGGAATTAGCTTTGGTCTATACAAAAGCGGAACTAGCTTTGGTTTTTACCAAAGCGGAATTAGCTTTGATGTTAATCAAAGCGGAATCAACTTTGGTGTTTAACCCAAATGGCCCGATTTGAGCAGTGAACGGAATTTAAATTCAGTTAGCACTCAAACATGCTAAGTGGTATAGCTTGGTGGAAAATGTTTGGCAACTGGATTGGAATTTAGCCAAATGGAATTGCTTGGTGGAAACCGCACTATTGCATCTTAAGTAAACATTTCTATTTAGCCGAGTGGAATCGCTTGGTGGAAACCATACTAACATGTCTTAAGTAAACACCCCTATTTTAGCTAAGTGGCATTACTTGGTGGAAGTTGCACTGACATTTCCTAAGCACACATCTGTGCACCTACAGAACTTCTTAAGTATCAGCACAACAACACTTCAGTATTGACTCAACAACCAGAGTACGAACAAATTCAACCGAGCTACGCCAAGGGCAAACTTCTAGCATCAGCCTTACTCAGCTCCAGCTGGGGGCAAACAATCGTTTTCAAAAAGCCTACCTGGACCTGAGTAAGACATCTCTCCTTGCATTTCTCTCATACACACTTATACTATCAAAGTTGAAACAGACTCAAGCAATTCTTACAAAACAATTTCGATCTTACTTAGCTCCAGGTGGGGGCAAACAATTGTTTTCTTACAAAACCAACCTGGACCTAAGTAAGACCCACTTATGAACTTAAAGCACAGCCATACCATATATCCGTTAACCACGCCGATCACTAGTTCGGCCCCGAGGTCCTAACAGTGCTCGGCCGGGGGCAAATGAGTACAATGCTACACAGAATATCAGTTCGGCCCTGAGGTCCCAACAAGGTTTCGTAGGGGCAAGCGATCTGAGAATCGATGTAACATCCATTAAAAGGCAACCTGAGAACCCATCGAGCATCTATTCGGCCCCGAGGTCCCAACAATGCTCGGCCGGGGGCAAGCAAGTATAAGGAATGTTCAAACATAGAAGCTAAACAACATCAAATTGCAGAGTTCAAAAAGGAAACCATATCATCCAAGCAAAGGGCACAGAAGGCCTCATAACCAGCAGTAAAAAAAAAAAAAATTGTCTTCATCAAAACAGAAATATAAAAGGTTCAACTTTCAACTTTCATCACTTCAACAATCAACTTTCATCAACAAGTAGGCGATTCGGAGCGGCGATCGGCAACTTTGTCAAGATCATCCGCGGGAGGAGCAGTAGAGGGAGCTCCAACTTCCTGAGAAGTAGGAGCCACCTTAACCACACCCTCCGTGGCTTCGGTCTCCAGGGTGGCAACCCCTTCAATGTCCATCGTTTCAGTGGCAACATTCATGCTCTAGGTCTCATTCACAGGGTCATCTTCAGGGGAAACATCGTCCGGCAGAACAGCAGGGATAGGAGTAGTCTTTAAACCAGAGGACTTCGAGGGAACAGGGACATCACGATACAGAGAAGAGCCTTCAGGAACCATCGCAGCAGCTAAGGCACTTGTCCAACCCTTCACAAAGAGCATGTCTCGCAGCACTAGAACTTCCTCCTTGTAGGCAGCTCCAGTTTCATCCTAGCCCTGTTGCCAGTGCTTGGCCTCCAGCGCAGTACGCTCAGCAGCCATCACAGCAATAACGGCCTCCAGCTCGGCCACTTTCCCCTCAAGCTGGGCCTGGGTCTCAATGGCAGCCTCCTTCGATTGTTCGTGAGCGACAATTTTGTTCAAGCGGAAGGCTTCCTCTCGGCCATTCGGCGTCCCTCCTTTTCCGACTCAAGCTTCTTGTCGGTCTCTCGCATTCATCATGACCTCCAACACGGCCCTTTCCGGCTCCTCGGTAGCGGGTAATGGACAGGTGCATTCTCTGGATACACTGCAAAGAACGACAAAGAACTTAGAAAAAAAGAAGATGGCAATACGACAGTAAGGTCAAGGAAAGCGAAGAAAAAAGAACCTACAGCAGTCAACATTTGAAGGGTCCCCTTCATGATAGGAATGTCACGAGGCCCATTATGTCCAGCCATATCAACCGGCATCAACAAAAACTTGGTTAAACTAAAGGCAAAATCCTGTGAAGCAACAACTGAATCAGAGGTGGAGACGGGCCTGCCATCATATGATATCGGTGGCTCCCATCTCTCAAAAGTTTCATCTTCAGCGGGATCCTGAGAAGTCTCCCCCACCACGGCCTTGCCAGTTTCCCTCCTTCTCTTTTTTGCTCGGGCGGCAACTGAGGCGGAGGGCTCGGCGGTAGTTACTGGGGTCCCAAGTGCCCCAACCTCCTTCTTCACCTCCATAAGGCTCTTCGTCTCGGTCTTCTCCACGGGGACTTGCAAAGCGCTAGGGGCTCCGAAGGCCTCAGCCTCTAAGTCCACCAGCACCCTCCTCTTCGCCACTGATCCGCCCCTTGTGAAACTGGGGGCAGGGGAGGGCGCTCCCTCAGGTGCATCTTGAACAGTGCGGCGTCTCGGAACCGGTGAGGTAAGAGACACCTCGGTCTCGGTATCGGAATCCAAAAGAGCAGCAGCGAGTCTCGCCTTCTTCGGCATAACAGAGCGGTAACTTGACTGATAATCCAACAACTCAGGAGCAGATCTTCTCTTGTACCTCAAGGCAGCCTTGATGGCCTCAGCATTCTCCCGATTCGGTCTTCGTTGGAAACGGGAAAGCTCTGTAAAAAAGAAGGCAGACCATCAGAACAATATTCAGAACGAAGTAAGAAACGCAGAAGGCATTAAAAAAGGAGGCCCAGACCTGGATAGCCATCTTTCTGTGGCATCCTCTTAGACTGAAATTCGGTCCCAGCAGAAAACTCCCAGTTTCCACCAACTTGCAAGAAATCATCATTGTGTTTATCTGAGTCCGACAGTCCAGTGACTAGATGACAATCAGCGGAACGAACACGAAGGTAGTATGTACTATGGTCTTTATTGTGAGAAAGGGTGTAACATCCCAGAATATCCCAAATATCAAGGTTCAAACCTAATCGTCTATTAAGGCGTACACCTCCATAACGCGGAAAAGATTTACTGAGACACCGTGACGGGTCAATCGACTGATGCAAAAAGCGGCGCAACAATGGGTCAAGAGGAAACCGCACCCCTCCCTCGACGATAGCAGCGACGGGAAAGGCAACGGTGTTCCTCGTGCCCATGCGTTTGGCATCCACCTTCGCCAGTGACAAGGTAACATCATGAGGAATGTTGTAATCTAAACGGAACATGGCCATGGCTTCCGGGGTATCGACCAGAGAAAGGAATTTCCCCATTTGATTAAACTAGTAGGACAGAAACGAGACACCAGACCAGATGATTGAGACAGAAAGAGAGGAAGAATCGTAAGAAAACTTACAGAAATCACAGTAGTGACCACGAAGCAAGAATCAGCGGTGAAAAAAGCCCAAGCGAAGCACCGGCGAGATCGATCCAGCGGAATGGGAAGAGGCTCTCTCTCTCTCTCTTTCTTTCTCTTTCTTTGGAACTCACAAGAGGGACGAGAAGATCAAATCGAGGGGTTTAAATCGATAAGCCTGAGCATTTATTGCACTAGTCGGCGCGCAGGCACACAAAGCACGATCTTCAGTATGGAATCGACGCATAATCTCTGCACACCTATCACGCGTTGCCACGTGTCACACGAAAGGATGCATGCAGGAACCGTGTGTCAGGATTGAACCGTCACCAAGGCCGAACTGGGAAGAAGCCGAGACGACGCGACGCTTCGAAGGCAGAACAATAGCTCCCCCCAAGGGAACCTTGACGCGAGCTAGGGGGCAAATGAAGGGGCTGAATGTAAAATGGGTCAGGTCCAAGCCTTGGGACGGCCCAATCCGACAAAGCCCAAATCTAAGTGGGTCAGATGAGTATATGGACCGATCAATTGAGCCCAGCTTCATGATCAATAGTACGCCCAAGTCCTCTAGCACTTGGGCCCAACTCGCAGTGGAAAGGTGCACCACCGAAGGCTGATGCGGCAGCTGCGAGATGGGGTAATGGGCGACAGATAAGTACCCAGCCCATCTCTGTAAATGAGCCTGGAAAAGGCCGAGCCAATGTACACCAGTACCGAACTGAAGAACGGAAGTACCGAACTGGAGAAGCCTCGCAAAGAAACGTGGGATCTGTGAATACAAGCATGTGCAGGATGCCACCTCAACTGGTCCCCCACGCCTAAAATCACGGAAGTTGTTAAGCCAAGGGAATGTGGTTTGTTATCAGCATGCTTACAATGAATGGCAACTATCAAGTAGTCCACCACGTGGAGCATTGCTGAGAGGACACCTGGCAGCACCTATACTCCATGAACTCACCTTGAGAAGCAAGTAAGAAACACTATATGTATAACAGGAACTTCACATTGAAGGGAACTGAACAACCCCAATCTACACCACACATACATACCCATTCGACTCTATACTCCTACACCGATCACTGATTACCACGCCGGAGGGGTTATCCGGCCAACCCCGACCGGGCAGCTCTGACGGTGCTTCTTGTTGCAAGAGCCCCAGTCCCTGGATGGTCCAACTGTGCGCAGAGCCCCGATCCATTTTCATCTAGTGCGGAATCCGGTACGCACACTTTTAGACCTAGACAAACACTCACCTCTCTCTAGAATTTAGACCTAAACAAACAGTCCATAGCTGCCCCAAACACTCATTTATCTCACCTTATAGATATTTGGAAGATGTTCTCATATGCCCCAAACAGTCCAAGAGCATCGTCATGCTTGATATAATACAATCCTAACTAACTCAGTCAAGATGTTCTCATGTGAATTGTCAAGAGACAAAAGCTTTCTTAAGTCCATATTTTCAGTATCTAAATGATATTTTTCAGTTATGAAATTTGTAAAAATAAAATATTTTCCCACTCTTCTTCTTTTACCCTGTTCTCATTTCTTCTCTTTCCATAACTACCCATAGTTGCACAGGACAAGCAACCCACTCCTCTCGCTTCGATCTTCTTCTGATTTCTGAAAGCATATTTAACACCTTGATGAAAACCCCTATTGCTGCAAACACCTACCAAGCTCATCCTATATCTCTTCTCCACTCGACCAACACCCACCACATTCTTCTCTCATGACGCCCATGGTAGTAGCCACTCCTACAATTTGGGTCTTGGCTTAATTAATTGGGTATGCCAATGTATATAATGTATGCGTGTCTATAATGATAAAGAGAATATACAGGATGATAGTGGTTATCAGGGTAGAGAGAGAGTGTGAGAGACTAACATGGGAGCCTATGGTTTATGGGTTAACCTTATTTGAGTTAAAAGAATGATAGACATAGATTTTAGAAGAATAATGAAACAAAAATAAAAAGAAAAGATGAAGAAATGAGGGTGATAAGCTACAGAGAGGGGGAAGCATTTTAGAGAGAGAACCAAGGTCACTGGTTTCAAAAAAAATTGAGAATAAGATAAGAAGGAATTATCTAGTGTGGTTAAGGGGGAAAGTTTTGATTTTATGATCGTGCAACACATACTTTGTTAAAATAAACGGTTCTGTTAAAAATAACAATATGATATAAAGTCCAGCAGTTTAAAAGTTACAAATGAAACTACATGGAGATTTCATGTTTTTTTGATAAGCCACAATGGGTCAAATTGTTATTTACCCTTAAAAAATAAAAAATAAAAAGGCTGAAAGTGAAGTTAAATATAAGGCCTTATTTAGCATAAGCTACGATAATATATATATATTTTTTTAAATTACATCATTTCTTTACTTTACACTCCACATCTTTTCATAAAAATTTAAAAAAATATAAATAGCTTAATGTTATATTTAGACCTCGTTTGGAAACAAGTTATTTTAAAAAAAATAGACTTTTTGACTAAAATATGAGATAAAAAAATCAATATATTTGAAATGAAAAAGATGTACAAAAATTCATTTTTAATATATTAATTTTTTACAAAAAGTAGAAAAAAAAAGAAATATTTAACTTTTTAATATAAATTATAAACTTTTTAATTTTTTTAATAATTCTTAACTTTTTAACTAAAACACTCACATATAAAAAAATATATATATAAATAAAATATATTTTCACATATATTTTCATTTTCATCTTCAAATACCTTTCCAAATCCCAAACAGACCCAGCTTTGGTGTAGCAGCAGAACCAGAGCATTGTTCATAAAAAAAATGGCAAATATGAGAAAAGCTCTCCTGCTCAGCATCCCACCAATCCTCAATTCGACCTCCATACATGCTCGAACCACCTCCTCTATCCTCTCTCAATCTCTTTCCAGGCAATCTCTCTCTCTCTCTCTCTCTCTCTCTCTCTCTCTCCTATATATATATATATATCCTTTGATTCATTCTATTAATTTATTTTTCTTTTTTATTTGTTCAGGAATTTCGTTTGTTCGTTTTGTCGATTTTATTCTTCTACTAAATCCCTAAATGTTGATCTCTCCGACGAAGAAAGCAAAAGGCGTTTATTCAACAGGTTTGTTTTACAAAAATGCCATTTGTGTATTAAGTATTCAGGTGATTTTGATGGTGATTTCCATCTCTATATGTCCATCTAGGTTGTTATACAGAAGCAGACAAAGAGGGTTTCTTGAACTAGGTTTGATTTTGGGGAAATGGGTGGAGGATCATATCAATTCCATGGATGAAAATGGAATTAAATCCCTTGTTGATGTTCTTGACCTGGTAATTTTGTTGACTTCTGTTTTTGCTTCTTCAATCTTTGGCCCATAGGTATATATTTTTGAAAGGCCAATTGGGTACTGGGTACTTACAATTATTAGTATTGTGTTACTCGTAATTTCTCACGTTTTTGTGTTTGAAAATTGAAGCTCTTTATTAAATTTGATGACTTTAGAATTGGGTTTTACTGGAATCTTCACATTGGTGTTTTATTTTTATTTTTTTTATGCGGAGCTGATTTAGGTGTTCACGTTTCTTCATTTACATGCATAGGTTGACTAGTTTTGTTATTAAATTGGAATATGCTTGTAATTTGTGTTTTGTGACCTCAACTCCATGTGGGGTATTTTGATATATATATATATATGGTTCTCAATCTAATATTAAATTTCAGTATATTTGTTGTTTATGATCTGCCACAACTTTCAGAAGTTGAATTTTGCTACTTTTTGGAGGCCCAGATGCATACCTTCGCACAAACATGTAGTTATTTGCATATAAATGGTTTTTGTCTTATAGAGGACTTTGCCATCAAGGCTGCAAATGCGTTTGCATATGTAAGATTTAAACCATGAAGGCTAACATTGATGGCGGGGGGGGGGGGGGGAGCAAGTGAATGAAACTTGAATTCATATTATACTCAAGACATTCATCAAACTATTTATCAGTTCATTTTTACCATGATATTTTAATTTTGGTGGAAGTTTGGTGTTTTTAATTTTAATCCTTCTAAATTTTTAGCGCAGATCAAGAGTCCTTTACAAATCTTATTGGCCTTTGAACTACTTGTTTTTTGCATATGTTTTCTATATCAGGAGCTTCCTATGTTCTTTGTCAAAGAATTCACATAACTAAAATTTGATGGGGTCTAGGACAGGTAGATTGGTGCAATCAGTAGCAGAAAGGGTGTAGTGTACCTTGGTACGTGTATGTGACGTGTTGGGTTCACAATTGTGTCTTGAGAAACCTTATGCTTGTAATTTGCAAGTAAATGTGAAGATTTAGGAAACTCGAGAAGGTAAACAAAGTTTATCTATGTCAATCTTTTTAAGGGTGCGGTTCAATTTTATGGCTCAGAAATATTTATTGATTTTAGGGTTTGTATATCGTGCAAGGAGTTGATTTCACCTTCACTTAGCTGAATGCATTTCTCATTGAATCGTGCACTTTTTTCATATTTTATGTGCAGGCAAGGTTCAACAGCGGTTCTTGATCGCCAGTAACGGTGGCGGTGTGTGATTCTTGATTCTGGTGTAAAAAGGTAATGTAACGCAGTTATGTAATCGAAACCGTGAATTTTTTTATTTTCGCACAATTTGAAAAAAACTTACCGATACACATTTTTTTTCCATAATCATATTTATTGGGTTAAAAATAAATATTGATCAATTTTTATAAATTTTTAAGTATGATTCAATATATTTCATATTTTTAAATAATTAGAAACTGAGTTTTTTACATTTTATTTTAATAATTAATGAGTTTATATTATATAAAAAATCAACCACTAACTATTATATATAAGATAAACAATGATAAAAGTAATAGAATAAATAAGAGCCTAAATATATATATATATATATGTTTTAACCAAGCCAAATAGATAATGACCACACTTATTATTATTATTATTTTCAAACAATATATAGATAGACACACACAAACAAAATGGTTTAGTGATAGCAGCTGAATAGAATAACATAGGTCTTATAGTTTCAACAAATCAATAACATGTTCTTCATCTTCCCTTTTCTCTCTCTCTATCTCTTGCTCTTCCATTTTCTCTCTTTATCTTCCCTCTTCTCTCCATCCCTCTTCTCCCATTTTCAGCTTTTTTTTTTGTGTGTTTTTTTGAAAGAAACAGTTTGGAATCGTTACGTAACGATCACGTATGAGGCGCATATTCTGGCGCCCATTCCGACCGACACACCTATGAATCTCATTCACACTGCAAAAACGGCCGTAACGGGTGGCGGTAACCGCCAAAACCGTTACGTAACAGCGTTACGTAACGGTTGCGGCCGCTTTTTAAAACCTTGTGTGCAGGGAAATCCAGATTTGTGGAAGTGGCTCACCGACCAGGAGCAACCCCCCAAAACAATAAACACAAATCCTGTAAGACAAATTGTCTTTTCTTCCCTCTTTTTGGTTTTTTGTTGGTTGTGTTTTTGGCCCATCCTCTCCAAAATGTGTGTTCATATAATTTACTTTGAAATTAGGTTTTTTCTGCCTTACGTGAGAAGGTTTTGAACAACCTTAAAAACCATGCTGCTCCTGAGACAAGGGCAACCCCCGGACAACCATGGTTGAGAAGATGGGATAATTTCAAGAAAGGACGAGACGGTCCTCTATTCGGGAATCAGTAGCTCTGCCACTGTCTCAAAGCTAGAATATATAGTGGATTTTGTTCTTTTGTAGCTAATAAAGAATGGTGAAGCCAAGAGGAGTGAGAAGCTAAAGTCTTTTTCTGAGGCCTATGTACTGTTTTTGACGATTGACATTGTAAGATGAAGGTAATTGTGTTTCAAATACCTGATCTCAACAATGAAACAATAAATCAACTTTTTTTGTATGAGTTTCAATGTTGGATTGATTGATCTTTTTTTACCCCATTTTCTTGATGAGTTTTCCTCTACTTTTTCCCCCTCTCATCTCTAGATTCTGCCCTCTCTCATGACTTTGGGTTTAAAATGAGTGTGTATACATATGAGAAGAAAAGTTTGGGTAATAATGGCATATTTAAAGCTATAAAGTATGATAATGGTAATGGTAATGGTTATGGTTATGGTTATGTTACCTTCTTCTTCTTCTTTTCCTTTATTATTATTTTTTATTTTTTAAAGTACACGGATTCAAGCTATTTGGTTGTCTTATAGTATTGCTCCACACTATTGCAGTTTGTGATTACTTATCATGTTATTTTTCAAAAAAATCAAAAGTAGTTCTTACTATTTAAACTAATAAAACTTAAATTGAAACACCACATGTATTTGTTAAGGATCTCTATTGAAGGTAATTTTATCATGTTCTTTTATATGAATTTTTACATAAAATTCTCTCTTGCAGAGGTAACATATATATATATATATATATATATATTTTGATAAATAATGTGTTTTATTGAAAAAGCATCAAGAAGATGCAAGAAATACAAAACGACCAAGAGAGAGAAGAAAGAAAGCTCGCCTAACCAATTACATCATCCAAAAAATCTAAGAAAGAAAAAAGATCCGGCTCAACTTTACACTCTAACCAATTATACAAGGTAACTAGGAACCGATTCTCAAACCAAGCCACCGAATGTTCAATTTCGTGGAAGATTCTATTGTTTCGTTCCATCCAAACCAACCACATCAAACAGAAAGACGCCAAGGTCCACACCCATCGTCGACCCCGCCCAACCCGAGCCCCCCTCTAACTCCACAACATATCTACTACCCCCTTTGGCTGCACCCATGAAATCCCAACAAGAGAACAAGCCAACCCCCAAAGGCGAGAAGTAATAGAAAAATGGAGGAATAAATGGTCAACTGACTCCGCAGCAACACAACACAAGCAACAACGGTTAACTAATACATGCCCTCGACGAACCAGATTATCAATGGCAAGATTATGACCTAAAGCCGCCGTTCATAAAAAGAAGACCACCTTAGAAGGCACTCGAGGCACCCAAATACTCCTCCAAGGAAATGCACCTCACATTGCCCTCACCAAACTCCGATAAAAGGACCAAACTGAGAACTGACCTTTAGCTCCCACCACACTCCAAACCAACACATCTTCTCCCCTACCCGATAGACCCAACCCATATAGGAAACTAAACAACTCCCCCAACTGATCCACTTCTCAATCTTGAACTTCACACCATAGTTGAATATCCCAAATCACCACTGCCCCACCCCCCAGATAAGAAGCAACCATAGCCTCCCAATTCCTTGCAATGCTAAACATCAAAGGGAAGCGCACCTCCAACACCATCTCTCTACACCACTTATCCTTCTAGAATCTAACAGTCTCTCCAGTCCCCACACAGAAATGCACCCTCTTCCAAAACTCCCCTTTCCCCAAGCAAATACCTTTCCACAAGCCCTTCCCATGAGCCCCCATCACCTCCTCCGACCGCCAATCCCCCTCAACGACCCCAAACTTAGAAGCCACCACTTTACGCCATAAACGATCCCGCTCTCCAGCAAACCGCCACAACCACTTCCCTAACAACGCCCAATTAAACTTCACTAAACTCCTCACCCCCAAACCACCCACCTCCTTGGGAAGGCAAATTCGCCCCCACCTCCCTATAAAAAGTCCCTTTGAAGTTTCTGTAAATGCGCAGCCACAGATGCGGGAATTACATGCAAGGACATAAAGTAAGTCGAAATGCTACTCAGACCACTCTTAATCAATAACAACCGTCCCCCTTTCGATAAGTATTGGCGCTTCCATCCAGCCAAATGACATTGTACCCGCTCCATCACTTCAACCCATACCCCTGTCGCCTTGAGGGTAGCACCCAACGGTAATCCCAAGTAAGTCACTGGTAAAGTTGCTACCTTACAACCTAAAATCGCCGTTACCACAAGCATTCACTCAACCTCCTTCACCGGGATCAACTCTGACTTGCTTAAATTAATCCACAAGCCCGAAACAGCCTCAAAACAAATTAGAACACAACAAAATAACCCCACTTACTCCACATGCGCATCATAGAAAACCAAAGTATCATCAGCATACAATAAATGAGAAACCCCAATTGGTGTCCCAGTCGGAGATCCCACAGTAAAACCCGCCACCAAACCTTCAATCATAGCCTTAGACAATAGACGACTAAAAGCCTTCATAACTAGGATGAACAATAGGGGAGATAAAGGATCCCCCTGCCAAAGACTCCGAAAAGTCGGAAAGAAACCAGCTGGTGAACAATTCACTAAAACAGACATTCGCATCGTGGATACACATAACTTTATCCACTTACACCATGTGGCCCCAAAACCCATCCGACACATAAGATAAAGCAGGAAATCCCAACTGACATTATTATAAGCCTTCTTAATATCCAACTTACAAACTAGACCAGGTCGCTCTCTCGGGAGACGAGAATCAACATACTCATTAGCGACCAAAACCGCATCCAAAATTTGCTGCCCTCCTACAAAAGCATTCTGGGATTCAAACACCACCCCTGGCAACACACTCCAAAGTCTGTTTGCTAACACTTTTGCCACCAACTTATACACACTCCCAAGCAAACTAATAGGCCTGAAATCCCGCACATCCTTAGCTTCCCTTTTCTTCAGAATCAAATCTAGAAAGGTCGCATTAAAGCTCCTCTCGAACTGTCCAGTGGTTAAAAAGGCCTCAAACACTGCCATCATATCCTCCTTGACCACCTCCCAACAATGCTGGAAGAAAGCCAAAGTGAAACCATCTAAGACCCGGAGCCTTGTCAAGGGGTTTGGCGAGCGATTGAGTTATTCGGTGAAGAGATCAAATGGGTTGCGGATTAAATGAGAAAGGCATCCAAGATGAACACCGTTGGGGTGTTTTTGGGATGGGTCTCTGGGGGCCGGCGAAGTGTGGTGTGTTGGCTTCATCTAGAGGAGGTGGTGGTGGCTATTCAGATTGTGGTTCATATGGGTGATCGTTATACTCAGATGTTCCTTCCACAATCATCGTTTGGGGATGGATGGAAGGGTGCTGCTCTGGTTTTGGATGGATTTTTGGTAAGGAATGGCTGGGTCATAAAAGGCCAGGACTTTCGCGGGAGAAGAGGTAATTCATGGCCGATTGGGAAGGCGGTGGTTGTGCCCAGGGTTGGGGAGGAGGATATGGTGGTGAGACAAGGGTCTAGTGTTGAGTGGGTATCCTTTTTGGATTCATGTCTAGTGGGGTGAGTGGGAGAATTGGGAGAGAAGGGGATGGAGGTATCTTGCCTATCGGCGTGGGATAATAAAGTAGTAGCGAAGAAGGATGAGAAGGTAGGAGGTTTTTCGGTGTCAGTTGACATATATTTTTTAGGCCTAGCTGTGTTTTCAATTTATTATTTTGTTTTTGTTTTTCATATTTTTTAAAACAAAAATCGTTCTAAAAAGTTTAGAAGTATTATTTTATTTATTTCTAGTTTTTTTTTTTTTTTTTTTGAATTAGGTTTTAAAAAAATTCAAGAATAATTTTCAAAAATAATTCACTGAACAATTTCAAAAAATGAAAACATACCAGCTAGTTTTCCAGCTCAATGGTTATTACTCCTTTTTCACGTACAAAAGTTTGGGGAATTTAAAATCTAGGGCAAACTTCACTTTACCCCTCTGTGATTTAGGGCGGGTGCGGTTTACTCTCTTGACATTCGAACATCACTACATAACCCCCATGTGGCCCATGGACTAAAACACACACTAACTTCTGTTAACAGAAGTTGTAAATTGACAATTATACTCTTATCTTCATCTTCTTCTTCTCTCTCTCTCCATTTCAGGGGAAACCTAGTGCTCTCTCTCTCTTTCCATCTTCATCTTCATCTTTTTCTCGTTCTCTCTCCATTTCAAACTTTATATGTGTACATGTTGTTCAAATTGTGAAATTAAATAAATAAATTTATGAAGAAATCAAATTATATACCAAGAACATATGCTAATAATTACAATTAAATTTCAACAGAAATACACAAAACAATAAAAGGGTAAAGAGACGAAACCGAAGCCTGCACGGAAGCAGTTTTCTTAAAACAAATTTCGCCGCCTCACGGGTCGAGTGCTTGAGGAATCCCGGCGTCTGTCTTTCAGGATACGACGGTCAAAACCGGCTACGGCAGAAACACTTTCTGTCTAGCTTAGCGAACAAAAACAGTGGCAGCACTCTCTCAATGTAGGAACTTTCTGGCAAACTGACTTCTAAAATAGAAGCAAAAAATTTCTATATTGAAACTTGATAGGAGGGTCTCAATTTATACATGTAAAGGAGAGAGAAGAAGAGCCTCCAGCCTTTAAGGCTGGTCATTAAAACACCAAGCATCCATAGCCCCTTTCCAAAAATATGAAAGGTTGGATGCCCAAAGGATTCACACCCTTTAACCAAGAAAAAAGGATTTAAATACTCTTTAAAATCCTATTCATGAATCTAACATCATGAAGCAATTTCTTGGCAATTTCTTATTCAAAACCCAATGATTTTTGGCTCACTTGGACCCAACACAATAAAAGGTTGGGACCCACTTTAATATTAAATTAAAGTCACCAAAAAATATTTTTTCTAACAATCCCCCACATGAATAAAAATTGACCGAAAGACTCAACAAACGGACATCGTTCAACAATAATGACTCGAAGAGAGAGTACAACGAACTAATCCCGACATCAGAGAAGGTAGCTTTTGGCTTTGAACCTCTCCCAGTGAAAACCTATCGAGTTTACTGGCTGATCAGTGAATAAGACATCTTGAATTGCTCTGCCGTTTATGTAAACTGAAACAATAAATCTCACACAGGAATTACTCCTACCACCGTTCTGTTCTCACTGGTGTGCCCTGTGTGGCCCTGGACACTAGCCTGGTTCAGCGAGTGGTTTCAAAGAATCTTGGCCTATCCAATTCTTCTAGAAGCGGCCCCACTTCAAACTCACATAGGTGACTCTACTTTAGTATCCTGCAATACTTAGCTCAACAATTTAACACACAAGAGTCATTAAAAGCTCAGCTTAACCTCTACACTTGCAGGTATCACTGATAGAAGGAATGGCTGGAGGTTTAACCTCCTCAGTGACATACCACCGTTACACGCAATTAGGTTGTCCCATTGAACCTAGATCTTGGGATCTCCAGTCAACTAGGTTGGGTTTCCATTCTGGTAACTTCTAAAGGCCTCAACCCCATTCCTTTAGACGACGTATCGACTAACACGCAATTAACCCTTTTGTTAGCGGATTCGCAATGTTATTCTTAGACTTTACATAGTCTAAAGAGACAACTCCATTCGAGAGTAGTTGTCGTATGGAATTATGTCTACGACGGATATGTCTAGACTTTCCATTATACATATTACTCTGTGCCCTACCAATTGTAGATTGACAATCACAATGAATACAAATAGCTGGCACAGGTTTAGACCAACGTGGAATATCTTCAATGAAATGGCGAAGCCATTCTGCTTCTTCCGTTGCTTTATCCAAAGCAATAAACTCTGATTCCATCGTTGATCTAGATATACACGTTTGCTTGGAAGATTTCCAAGACACGGCTGCCCCACCAAAGGTGAACACATATCCACTAGGGGACTTTGAGTCCTTTATATCTGATATCCAATTCGCGTCACTATATCCTTCAAGCACCGCTGGATATCGAGTATAATGCAGCCCATAATCCCGAGTGTAGTGTAAATACCTTAACACCCGCACAATGCCCTTCCAATGAGAAGCATCGGGATTACTTGTGTATCTACTAAGCCTGCTAACCGAGTAGGCTATATCTAGCCTAGTACAACTCATCAGATATATTAAACTTCCAATTACCCGAGAATATTCTAACTGTGAGACACTTTCATTATTATTCTTGGTAAAATGTAAACTTAAGTCTACAGGTGTCGATGACACACTCGTATCTGATCCACTAAACTTCTCAAGTATCTTATCAACATAATGAGACTGAGATAGTACAATTCCGCTAGAAATTCTGGTAATCTTAATTCCCAAAATAACATATGCAATGCCCATATCCTTCATGTCAAACTTAGAGTTTAACAACTTCTTGGTAGTTTTGATCATTTCATCGTTACTACCTATAATGAGCATATCATCAACATATAGACACAAAATGACATAACCTCTGTCAGTGTCTTTGACATAAATACACTTGTCACATTCGTTGATTTTAAACCTATTTGACAACATTACATTGTCAAATTTCTCATGCCATTGTTTAGGCGCTTGCTTCAAACCATACAAAGATTTGACAAGTTTACAGACTTTCTTGCTTTGTCCTGGAGCTGAAAACCCCTCAGGTTGCTCCATGTAGATTTCTTCATTCAAATCCCCATTTAAGAAAGCTGTCTTTACATCCATCTGGTGTATTTCAAGATTGCGCAAAGCTGCTAACGCAATCACTATGCGAATGGATGTTATCCTAGTTACAGGTGAGTACGTATCAAAGTAATCCAGGCCTTCTCGTTTGCCTGTATCCTTTGATAACGAGCCTCGCTTTATACTTGTCAATTGACCTATCGGCCTTCATCTTTCTTTTAAAAATCCATTTGCAGCCTAAAGGCTTGCAACCTGGAGGTAAATCTACTAACTCCCAGGTGTGGTTCTGTAAGATGGAGTCAATCTCACTTTTGATCGCTTCTTTCCATAAAGGACTCTCAGGAGAAGTCACAGCTTCGTGGAAAGTTTGAGATTCGTTCTCAACCATATAAGTCAAGAAGTTTGGACCAAAAGATTTGGATATCCTAGCCCTTTTACTCCTTCTGGGCTCATCTAAAACCTCAATTTGATCATCGCCTGAATCATCAACATGATCATTCTCACTAGCAAGCTCATCAAATTGCTCCAAAACCTCAGAACCCCTTCTTAGGTTCGACAAGGAAAAATGTCTTCAAAGAAACATACATTCCTTAACTTCATGATGGTATTCCTGTGAATGTCTGAAGTTTCAGACTTATGTACAAGAAACCGATATGCACTACTATTATGTGCATAACCAATGAATATACAATCCATGGATTTCGGGTCTATCCTAACTTGTTAGGGTGTAGGAATCACCACAATAGCAAAACACCCCCACATTCGTAAGAATTTATAAGAAGACTTAACGCCTTTCCATAACTCATACGGGATCTTGTCCACTTCGCTTCAACACAAGTTTCGCACTTGTGTTTCGTCAGAACGACCTTGTCGGACTCAAAAACCATGCGAAAACATGTTTACTGAGAAGAGACCTTGAGACAAGATTCTAACAAATGTCCAAAACATACAGGACTTTGTTCAAAGTTAGCTCTTTCCTTGAGGTTAACTTTAGGACCACCTTTCCTTCAACAAATGAGGTAGTAGATTTTCTCATAAACAACTTTTCACCGTTTGTAACCGGTTCGAAAGTTGTAAACAACTCATTCTCAGAGCAAATGTGGCATGTAGCCCTAGTAAAGATAAAACCCCTCGTTACCACAGTTGTAGCACTTCCCAAAGAACCGATAACCAAGTTCCCACAGCTTGCATGCCAGCTTCTTTGTAACACCACCCCTTAGCCCCAGCATAGAGCCCTTATTCACGGGAGGCTTCTTCCTCATCCCAGAAAATTTGCCATGCTCAATGACATTGGTCTTCACTAAGGAGGTACTCCCTCATTTCTTTCTATTATCCTCCTCAATTTTGGAGTCAGATAATTAAGTCTTCTTTATAGAATTTATACAAAATTTTTTGAACAAATCCTTGTGTCACAATGATTATGAAACTCTCAAAATCATATCACAGTAAATGCATTCCCAGAATGTCATCAACCGAATTAGGCACCCAAATATATTAGGTCCGACCTATCACTTTGAAGCCAATAGTCTTACTATTAGGAAACACAAATCCAGTGTTCAATAATCTACTATTCGGAACTTCATAACATGGCCAGTAGTCTTATCACTAGGAATCACTAATTTTTCAGCATGTGGTCAGTAGACTTTCTACTACTAGGAATCACAATGTCTTAACCTGTGATCAGTAGTCACTTTACTACTAGGAATCACAACGTCCTGACATAGGATCAATAGACTCTTTCATTACTAGGAATCATCATGTCTTGACATATGACCAGTAGCCTCTCCACTACTAGGAACCATGATGTCTTGACATGTGATCAGTAATTTGTTCACTACTAGGAACCACAATCTCATAACTGTGTAGCCAGTGGTCTAACACCTCCTAGGAACCACTAGTTTTCTATCTCTGTGATCAGTGATCTTGTACTCACTAGGAGCCACCAATTTAAGAATATATTTGGAATTTAAAAATCTAAAAAATATTCACCTACTATAACAGGTTGTCTCAACTTTGCTTTCAAGCAAAGTCACATAGCAATCATAAATGCTATAAATAACACAAGGATACCATACTAATTGCCTCTAATCAATTTAGAGATATTTTAATGCAATCTTATGATTTCCTTTAATCATACTTGATCTCTCAAAATCTTCCTTTAAGAATCTCGTGAGGCTAAGGTTGTCAAGTGGAACAACATTTCTGTTTGTCACCTTTTGAAGCCATTTCTGAAACATCACAAGTGAATTTCACTTCTGTGATTCCAGAAATTAAACTTAACCATTAGAAAATCGCTCAAATGGAAATTTAATTCAAAACTAGTCTCACCATTTAACCTAGAATCGAACATGGTCAGGAATGTTCCCAAGAAAACTGAAAGGGTCACATTGGTCCTACTTAAAACCCAGTTAATCTTTTGACAAAACATTCAAGAGCATGTTGATTCCTAATCCATAGGAAACAATTTAAAGATTAAGATTTCCAGGGGATAAACCAGGTTATAACAAACCGATTCCCAAGCAAATAAAATTTGTTACCAGAATTACACCACTCATAAAAATTAACCGATACTCCCGGAACTACGCCCATTATTTCTGAATAAAATCAGAAATATTTTAGCTAATGCTAAAATTTGGTTTCCTTTCTCAAAACCAAAACACTTTGGACATAATCAGATTATAACCAAAGACTTTCTCCAAACTTGGTTTTCCAACACTTTGGGCATAAAATGATTAAACCCAAAGACTTCCTCAAACTCCAAAAGTTTGAAACCAAATCCATCTTAGTTGTCATTTTTGAACAAATAAGAACTACTCGTTAGCCAAAGCTAAATACTTTGGTTTTTATCACAGAAAACTAAATCAAGTTCCAAACTTACAAGCAATTTAAAAATTGTTATAACAATTACACGCATGTAAAATGTTTCTAACACAACAAACAAATAAAACTTGCTACTACAAATTGGTAAACAAACCAAGTAAATCTCAAGCAAACATGCTTCAAACATTTAAACAAAATAACCAATCCATAAGGATTCTATTTAGTCCAAAAGCCTTTCCACACTTAGATATTCCTATTCAATACAAAAGTTAGTAGTCCAAACATTTTTGTTTTTACATCCCAAATACTATCCATTTGGTTTTATATTTGTTTTTCGCATTGGTATCCCTACAAAGAAAGTTAGTAGCAAACCACAACAAAATACAAACAAATAATCTAAAAACTTTAATAAATTAAATGAAACCATCTAGCCAACTTTTAATTATATAAGTAACCAATGCATTAAAATGCCAATTAAATTAAAACTTTAAAATAAAGTTCTATACTCATGGGTTATGAACGAAATTAATTCATAATAAACATTTAAACTATTAACTCCAAATAAATAAGTTAAATTCAAAGTTAATGCACCCAATTAGATAATTCAGATTAATGCTCCTAATTAAATAATTCACATTAATGCACCCAATTAGATAATTTAGATTAATGCACCAAATTAAATAATTCACATTAATGCACCTAATTAAATAATTCATAAAAAACTCTATAACTCCAAAATACATTAAATTAGGTAATCTAGTCTAGAAAATAATAAGCATATAACAAATTAAAACTAGAATAGAATTAGCATGTTAAAATTACAACATCCATAAATTATATTTTATAACCTTAAAATTCATGCAAATTATGATAGAGAATTCTAACTAAACTAAGCAAAACGAGAGTACCATAGCATAATTTAAAATCATTGAAATAGTGAGCAATTCCGCAACAATTCCTAGTAACATTATACAAAGCTAACCTAATTGTCTATATAAATCTATTCGATCAATTTCATAGAAAATATATAATAATCTGTTTTAAGCTTGTTGTTCAAAGGAGAATTTACCCGTAAATCCCATATGAAGAAATGTTAACCCATTTAATCCTATGATTTTTCTTATAGACAGATTAGTCCTATTTTTGTTAGGAAGGTTTATGGTTTTACTGGAATACCCCTTTGAATGTTTAATTATTCGAACAAATAAGTGCGTGTTTTTCATTCGTTTGGTAAGACGTGGAGGTTAATATTCTGTTTGTATGATTTCGTGGAGCATATCACGGTGTAAGTGGTTTTTATCCTCCTATGTGGATGCTTTAGTCTGGGTTTTTGCCATTGACGAAAGAGAGCACCGGTTTGACGGAAGGTTTTTGGAACGATGACACAAGGTGCGTACAATGGATTTTGTTTATTTTCTACATGGGTCTGATGTGTGTGGTTTGTTGGTATGGGGTATGGGTAATCGTTTTTTTTAAGGGGGTTTTTTCCGGTTTTAGATCATGTTCCGGTGGCTCTGGGTTTGGGTTGGGTGTGTAATTACCATTGAACAGTATATTCCCATTGATGTGCAATTGTTTTTTCCCCTGGGTTCTTTTCCATACATTGGTTTGATGTCTGTTGATTGTTTATGGGCTCTGGTTTTGGGTTGGGTGTGCATCGACATTTGCCCAATAAGAGATATTCACCTTGATCTGTAGTCGCCTGTTTTCCCCTGTTTTTCTTAAAAACATTGGTCTGATGTGTGTTCATTGTTTTTCGTTGTTTTTTGAAAACATTGTCCAGCTGTGTGTGCTTCGTTGGTTGGGGGTGTGAGAGTCTTTTAAATTTTTTCTGGTTTTCAATTCGGTGTTAGATCATTTTAGATTTGTTATGTCTTACGTATTGTTTGGTTTCCATCGTCGGCCTGGTGCGTGGGCTTTGTGGGACATCAAGCCATATTAATTCATACTGTTTTACTGGGTAGCACATAAGTAATTTTGCTTGTTCAAATAATTCACACTGACGTAATGCGCTTCTATTGTATTTAATGTGTGATTGTAAAGACGTTTCGTTGATGCGTAGGTGTGGATGCTGCCCTTTTGTTGTTGTGTACGTATGGCCAAACCAATGCTGCTGTTCGTTTGTGTCACGCGTCCACATTCGAGAAAGTTGTTGATGTTATTTGTGGGAAGTTTGATGGTTTGGTGCCAGATCTTGTGTACATGATGTTCGACATTCCCGGTTACAATAAGTTCAAGGTGGATTGCGATGATGACATTCAGAATATGTTGTGCCTTACCAAGTCATTGGGTCTTGATCATATAAATGTCCTCATTCAATTACAGACTGCTGGGTCTTCTAATGAATGTGGTGCGTTGGATTCTGTGGGACACATTGGGGTTACTCCAAATGTTTGGTCAACTTTTGATATGGAGGATCGTACGGATTTGTTGTCAACGTATTGTCCTCATAAATCAAAGTATTATTTGTCTGCTGAATGGGCTTACGGGATCACACATGTAGGCCAATGTTTTGGAGGGGGCGCAAACGAGTTTCGGACTGTTCTTGCTAAGTTTGCTGTGGAATCTGGTTTTCAGTATCAGTTTGTGAAAAATGATGCATTGCGCGTTACAGTTGTTTGCAAATTTGCAACGTCCACCGGATGCTCGTGGACTATACATGCGAGGGTGTTACCATCCAACGGAGTTTTATGCGTTAGGAGATTCGCTAGTTTGCACACGTGTGGTGTAGCTGTGCGGACGTACAGGAACCCGCGTACTGGGTCTGAATTGGTGTCTGATGTGATTGCAGACCGTGTTCGTAACCAACCGTTGACACGCCCAACAGATGTATTGTTCGATATGAAGAATGATTACGGTTTAGATATAAGTTATCGAGTTGCATGGTTGGGTGTGGAAAAGGCTAGGGGTATAGTGTATGGGGATCATGCTATGTCATTCGACCAACTCAGATGGTATAGTGATGCAGTAATGGAGAAAAACCCGAATAGTTACATTAACCTTGAATTTGATCAACAGTCCGCAAGGTTTGTGAGATATTTTATTTCATTTCGCGCATGCATAGACGGGTTCAATCAATGTCGCCCATTGATTTTCCTTGATGGAACGTTCCTGAAGGGCCGATTTAAGAGGAATCTACTTGCTGCAACTGCTAAGGATGGCAACCAAGGTGAGATTGTCATTTTATTTTGCTCCATCTAATTTTTATACATTATTTGAATGCTTTCCTTGTCAACCGAAGCAACATATTTCACATTGAATATTTTGGTCATTACTCGAACACTCAAATCTTTGGTAATTATTTTTACGATTCAATACCTACAATTCCCGTGTCGAGTTGCTAAACTGTGCTATTACATTATACTCTGAGTAACGTTCACATGACATTTACAAAAGATTGGTTTTTTAACCAAATGGTGGGTATACATTCCAGCATTATTTGATTCTATTCCTTCTCATTGAATGTTCTTATGTATGTGTTTCTTTTCAGGTTTATTTCCAGTTGCTTTTGCAATTGTCGATTCTGAAAATACGGCAAATTGGGAGTGGTTCTTGAAGCAGCTCACACACGTTGTCGGCAAAGACGTAATTTAACATTCAGATCTCGATCGAACGGCTTGCTTCACTCAATGCCTACCATATTCCCTTCGGCGCATCACGCTTTCTGTCTGTTACATCTCCAAATAAATTTGCGTGATCGAATGAAATATGTAAACGCAACGCACAAGTTTGGACTGATGCGCAAATTGCGAGAATGTGCTTATGCACCCACGGTGACATGTTTTAATCAGAAAATGGAGGTATTAAGAGAGTCAAACCCAACGATTATCGAAAACTTCATGAAAGAGCTGCATCCCAATCACTGGGCAAACGCGTATTTCAAGTATGTGTTGGGTTTGTTGTACACATTTCGACCAATGTTTTCCTGTCACACATATGCACAGTATTGCTTATTGTGTATTTTTCTAACCCCCGTGGTTTTGGCAATTTTACCGTATTGATCTAACTTTCACCAACTGTTTCTTTTGCGCATTATTTTTTGAAGGGGTCAGCGTTATGGTGAAATGTGTTCCAACGCAGCTGAGTCATTCAACAATTGGATTAGCGAAGCACGCCACCTTCCAATCACCCATTTGGTTGACACGATAAGAGGGAAAATCATGGAGAAGAGGACGAAGCGTAGATTGAAATCTAGTAAGTGGACTGGCGTTATATGCCCTAAAATGGAGAAGAAGTTGGAGTCGGAGTTACAAACTGGTAGGTCTTGGATTGTTAGTCAAGCTGATGACAATGTGTATGAGGTTCATTCTCACCCGTCGGTGATGGTTGACATATTCAGACGTACATGTTCATGCTACCAGTGGCAGTTGAATGGCTTTCCATGTTCGCATGTGGTTGTTGCATTTCAAAATAGTGGAAAAAACGTGTACGACTCAGTGGATTGTTATTACCATGTAGATAAGTACAAGGCATCGTATTCCGGAGCTGTTTTCCCAATTCCTACAGCGGGCAAGCCGACATTCAAGCCTAATGACTTCCTCATTGCACCACCAATTGTGAAGCGTCCCCCCGGGAGGCCTAAGCGGAAAAGGATTCCTTCGAAAG
The DNA here is from genome assembly GCA_025200525.1 of Camellia lanceoleosa. Lineage (NCBI taxonomy): Eukaryota > Viridiplantae > Streptophyta > Magnoliopsida > Ericales > Theaceae > Camellia > Camellia lanceoleosa. The sequence goes on along the minus strand of CM045759.1, from coordinate 123,738,593 downwards.
GAGAGGTGATTCAACGTATTCGATGTGGGCGTTGCGGCAAGATGGGCAACCATAACAGGAAGACATGTAAGGAGCCGATGTAGTTGCCTACAATACCAACGTCCGGTCTAACAATCCATAGTCATTTCAATTATTATTTTCCAACATTTGAATTTCTCACATGTTTTTATTTTCATACTGCAAATTGTGGAAATATTCTTCTTTCTCTGTAACTTACATTTTTGCACTTCTCGTTTACGTTGGTCCGGGCGTTTATCCCAAGTGTCAGACTGAATGCAAATTTATTTGATTACATTATTTTTCTGAATGTTGGTTTTAATTGTTATGTCACAAACTACAATTGGTTTCTTTTGGATTACGATTACAATTATCACTTTAGCAGACAGGTTCCACAATGTACCTCGTCCCACAGTTACTTGTTCTGCTCAGTTACATATTGCCTGGCATTTTATTCCAATAAAACGGTGTATGGGTATGGCACCAATTAAGAAAACAAGTTACACGAACAAAGCATCTTCACCTAGTTTGCCAATAAACGCTGCGGGGCCTTGTAAAACGTTTCCTACTCTTATTCACAGGAACAGACCATCTTAAAATGTGACATGTAGCATCACATGAGGCAAGCTTTGAGTCACACCATTAACACGCAATTAAAAACTTGCTTACCAGGATTAGTACTTAGTTAAATCCATTTGCGACATCAGCTAACATCAGCCAACAAATAACTAATGAAAACCGCAAATAATCCGACAGTTTACTAAACAACCATTCTTACATTGATACATCTAAACATTTAATGGCAACGTAAACTACTTCTTGACCATATGAACAAATCGTTCAGAACAAACCATAAGTATAATTTCCAGCATCAGCCATGCAAATAGTTGTCACAAAACAACCATGCAAACTCTACGAATGTAAACCAGTACTTCAACAATAGAACAATTTGTACAGATCAAACCATAATGAAGAATGCCAACGTAGTTTGCAATCAACCGAAAATATGGTGGTCCATATAATTCCAGTCTAAGCTACCTCAAAAAATATATATTTACTTAAACCCAAGTGCGATATTATTCACATCCACTGTAACATATGACTTCCCACACTAATTAATGCTACTTTATGCTACTAAGCGTCGTAAAGCAAAAACTTTACATAAACTGTCACCAAATATACGTGGTTCTGCCTAACGTACTAAAACAAAAACATATGCACCATTGTCACTGAATCAAAACATGTGTAATCTTCAACGAAGCTACCTAGACAACCAGGTCGTCAATCATCAACCAAATTCGTGCAGTTCTTCGGGATCATTCATTCATGAAGGTCTTCACCAACGCACCGCGGAATGTATTTGGGCTCAGTCCATCCATTGTTCTGTCAATCTGCACATTGTGAACATATTGGCGCATGATGAAACAAACCATAATGCCACAATCCGCCCTGCAACAACGTTCAAAAAAAACAATTTAAGTACAGTTTAATTGCTACTGAACTTGTATGTGTTTCAATCATTACAATTATCCAACAAAAAAAAACTTACGAGTCTGGTTCTTGTTGAGGACACTCAATGACCGACTCAAGCTCACCATCCGTAGTTCCAATATCAACTTCATCAGCCAATGGACCTTCTTTCAGCAACCGTCTCGTGTACTCCATAACCCATGCTTTCTGCAAAGAATTAACACCATGAAACTAACAAACACCCACAGGACTTAACTAATCCTATAAAACAACAAACACGTAATTACCATTTTCCCAGCCTCCATCAAATGATGATCTGTGCTTGCCTTTCGTTGCTGCACTGAGTTGTAATGTCGCCATGTCCCACATTCGGTATCATGAACCATGATTGTCCAGTGGTTAGAGTAGTATATCGGGAAGTGAATGTATCTTCTCCCTTCAGCTGCGTTAAAATGGACTTTCAAGTAACTGTCCCTGGATTCCAAACTTGAATTTCGCATCATGTCCTGCACGAACATTGGTATGGATATCACAAACTATTACAGCGTTCACATAACATAATAAATGCAACATGTTGTTGAGCTACCATACCGCACAAATGCTGCTGTAAAAATAAGATCGATCAACGTATTCACTTGTAGCTGCTGCTCGGGTCTGTAAATCTGTAAGTATATCTGCGTAACCGTCGATTACCTGCAGTGCAAACATACTATGTCAATGACAATGTTAATCATAATGGAAAACAGATTTGCAGAAAAAAAAACCTTCACAAACCACCATGTCAACCACCATAAGATTTACATTGCCTTTGATGCCCAAATTTTGAACCAAAGCTTGTACATCTGTGAAGCGGACTTGCACATCGCTCCTCACTCCACCCCATATTACAGCTCTAGACAAACCGAAATAGTTCATAACAATTCATAAATTTAAAAATGACATTCAATAAAAAAATTTGCACCAACATAAAGTAATAAGCACCGTCACCATTTACGTTGTACAATTCCTCTAAACGTTTTGTTAAATGCGGCTGAGCATTTTCCACACAGGAACTTGTGGTTCATTCTAAAACCAAATTTACGTTTTCTCCATTTCACTTCCATCGTCAACATTAACCACTTCACCGGATACAACCACAACACACGGACCAACATACTTTTCTTTGTTTGTACGGACAACAACACGGGGTATTCATAATCCACTAACTTCCATTCCGTCTCGGTTTTTCCTTCACACGCTCACCATTGAATTTACTTTGCTACCAACTGCATACCGTCGAAAATCCGTACAACCTTCATCCACTCCAACCGCACTACTTGTAGTCCGCCATGATGGGCTTGTCTGGCATAGGTATGTCGTTTCCAGATACTGAATGGTCCTCCTTAGATGCACAATCTGCAATGGCAATCTTGCTCTGGTGTGAATTGATGTTTGTTGGTGGGGGATGCATTTGATTGCCTTCAAGGCCATCTGCATTTGTGTCAGTGTTTGTGCCGACGTAATGGTCATCGATCGTCCGTATTTGGGGCTGCTCATCACCGATCAGATGATTTAAGAACACTGTCTAACCCCATAAACACATTGGTACATTGCTGACCAACCATCCGTTCCATTGTACTCATTTTCCCTTCTAACTCCTTCACATGTTCTGCCTTCTTAACAGCCTCATTTTCCAGTTCCTTTATTTTGGCCAATGCTCTTATCAGTGCCTGCTCCATGTTTTCCGTTTTCGCCCTGTTAGTCTTCACGACAGGTGTGCTGGATATCTCAATCAGGTCAGGGAACAAGTCTGGACCCTGTTCACCCGTTGCAATAATGTCCCCTAAATTCTTCTCAGAATGACATGCAGACTCGGTAATCTTGCATGCGTCTTTCAATTTCGACTCTATCTCGATGTGCCCATCAGTAAGAGGACACGATTGCCACCCTTCAAAACTTGCACTTGCAGCAGCCAACTTCGTACTGTCTACCACATTACCGTCCCACATCGTTTCTGGGACCACTTTCAGAATATTGTTCAATCCAACGTTCCGGTTACCACTTCGTTGCTCCTCCATGTCAATTACATTGGCGTTCAGTTGATAACGCTCAAGTACTGATCCGGATAATTTATCACAATACACCTGAAAGACATTAAATGTTACACGACCACAAACTGTGCAGACTTTAAAGTACACCACTTCAAAAGCGGGGTAATCCGTACCTCAAAAACACCTTTTGACGTTAAATCCAGCAACCTAATCCTGCTGATTAGGTTGCCAATATTCCAGTTGCAAAACCGTGGAAACAGTTTAGGCTGTTCTGGCTCGATTAGGTTTGTGTGCTCACAAACCAGAAACTGCAAAGCAAACATAAGCATCAAACAACAGAATTAATAAATAATGACAAACCCCATTAAGTATTACTTACCAGCAATGCGACAACGCAACCAGTCACTTTTGCTGGTTTGTTGTAGAAATCATTCAATGAACCAATCATCGTATTACGAATTGCCGCTGTCCAGTCATAGAGCCTTAGCGTATCCAGTTTGTCGACGGCTCGGACGTAAGCCCACCCAATAGCCTCCCCAGTAGTTGCAAAGAACAGCTTTGCACAGATGTACAAGCATAACAGTTTGGCAACGTCTTCCTCATCCCGTGCGCTGGTCCCTTGCAGTGCTTCGACCATAAGCTCCTTAATTACTTTGCAAGATATGCGTCCAATGTTTGGGACGTCATTGATAAAATCGGAGGGAGGCTTCACCCCGTACGACAAGTCCAATTTTTCTCGGCCACATTGTATCCCAAATATTAGTCTTACATCGCTGTTACGCAGTGGTATACCCTTCCCCCCAATGTAAAACTTTTCACCTGCAGGGTTGTACGTCTGAATAATGCGGCATACTGTCCCGTCACATTTTTTAAATGTTTTCTCCGACAAATGGTTTGTCCGTATCGCATCAATCAATAGCCAAAATGGGGTTCTTTGTAAGTGACGTATGTGTGCTTCACCCAACATGACTTCAGAGACAGTTTTAATCACCCCAGCCATGTTTGACTGATACATTAACTTTGACGGGTCAACCACTGCCCTTCTGTGTTCACTTTTCACACCACCCGATTGTGCCTTCTTATTCTGCACTGACAGTTTAGTCTGCATTCTCACTGCTAATCTGGTCGATGATGACTTTCCCTTCGGTGAATTCGTCTTTTTTCCTCCAGTGCTACGTTGCGCTGCTTGTCGCCGCGAATTTCCTGCTACAACCACAAAAAGTTAACACCATGAACACTCCAATTGAAACACACATTAATATATGACAACAAACATCTTTCCAATCAACTGCCCAGTTACGGTAACAACTACAAATTTGATTGACAAATGCAAAAGTCAGACATATAATGGAACAAGATCTACACTTCTAAGCCATGGTGTATTCCTCAAGGTAATTATTAAGGACATTGAACAATCCTATGTAAACATACTTCTATTTATAAATTATCAACACTGGGTGTCTTTCATTTAATGTGTTCTTGTTGCACAATTACATGAAACAATTACAGCAACACTGGGTGCCTTTCAAATGCACAATTACATGAAACAATTACAGCAACACTATAACCATGTCGCACATGAAATTCAGCCAATCCTACCACGTCTCCTACTACATCCTAATCATGTTAACAATCATGACTCCAGAGATTGGATTCATAACATCGAATGTAAGACATATGACATAAGAAGGTCAAGATTGCTCAATAATGGTGTATTCGTCAATGTAAACATGGTGTGGTGTTCAATGTAAATATTAACAATGTTGAGAAGTCCAAGTCGAACATACTGCAATGTAAAACATTAACACCAATGAGTGTTTTCCATTCAGTACTGTCACACTTGTACTACACTCTAAAACCATGTCGAACAAATAAACATCAAACACCAAAAACTACAGAGTATATGTGGAAATAATTCTTAACATGGCGTATTTGTCAATGTAAAAATGGTGTGTTGTTCAACATAAATATTAACATTGGCGAAGAAGCCCAAGGCAAACATATTGTAATGTAAAACATTAACACCAATGACTCTTTTCCATTCAGTTTGCTTCATGTGGCAGGGTAAAGCAAAAATGACTGCACCAAAGTGTAAACTCGACAGCGTAAACTTCAGTACCGTCACACACGTACGACACTATAAAACCATGTCGAACAAATAAACATCCGACAGCCAAAACTACAGCGTATATGTGGAAAAAATTCTAAATTGTTACATTAAATCGTTCGGACCCTTGTGAAAATTTGTTATCGTGTAATTGTAAAACATGGGCTAATAGTCAATGTAAAATATTTACACCAATGAGTGGATTACGTGCATTGGTGTGATGTTAAACCTTGAACATGAACTCAAATGCGTCAATGTCAAAAGCTATTATTATCGTGTAATTGTAAAACACGGGCTAAGAGTCAATGTAAAATATTTACACCACTGAGTGGATTATGTGCGTTGGTGCAATGTTAAACCTTGAACATGAAATCAAATGCGTCAATGTCAAAAGCTATTCTTATCGTGTAATTGTAAAACATGGGCTAAGAGTCAATGTAAAATATTTACACCACTGATTGGATTACGTACGTTGGTGCGATGTTAAACCTTGAACATGAAATCAAATGCGTCAATGTCAAAAGCTACAAACAGCAAACACGACAACATGCGTCCGCACTAGACAACGCTGACAACAATTGTAACCCCAAACAAAAACCCAAACAACAATGGCAAAGAGCCACCGAAACACCAACACACACCAAACAGACATACATGAAACGACCGTATACAACATCGGCAACTCAATTAACAAGTCCATAAACTAAACATCACATCAGAATAAAAAATTTAACATCAGAATAACACACAAACATTACCGTAAAAGCGAACATTAAACCCCATTAATGTACAAACCCTACCCACCCAGAACCAAACCCTAAATCAACGATTCATAAATTCCATTGCGAAATCAGAAAACCATAACTAACCTCGCTGTGGCGTCATCATACGTTGTGCAACAAGATTCCCAAATCAAAATCCACGATTACTGAACCAAACACGAAATGGCAGTCGCACAATGTAGAGTTTTCTACTTTCAGAACGCTGGAAACACCACGTCTTCAGTTACATATACCCTCGATCATCAAAGTCTATCGAAATCCACATTCAAATATGGAATCTTTCCATCCCTGGTAACGTGGGATTCGATCACGAAGGAGGGAAAAACGCAATAAGTCTATAGTGCACTTCGCCCAAATGTGTAATTTCCCCTGTCGTTGAATTCCACATTTACCCCTCTCTTGGCTTACACCCTTTCATGAAATAAAACGTTATCGGTAATTTCATTATGAATAGGACTTTTCGGTTCATCTAAAAAACTTAAGGACTGATCAGTTCACAATATTAAATATTGGGATTTATTGGTGCTTCACCCTTGTTCAAATTGTGACATTAAATAAATAGATTTATGAAGAAATCAAATTATATACCAAGAACATATACTAATAATTACAATTAAATTTCAACAGAAATACACAAAACAATAAAAGGGTAAAGAGATTTAAACCGGCAGAAGCACTGCAGGCGGTTTCCTTAAAACAGATTTCGCCGTCTCACGGGTCGAGTGCTTGAGGAATCCCGGCGTCTGTCTCCCAGGATACGACGGTCAAAACCAGCTACGGCAGAAACATTTTCTGTCTAGGTTAGCGAACAAAAACAGTGGCAACACTCTCTCAATGTAGGAACTTTCTGGCAAACTGACTTGTAAAATGGAAGCAAAAAATTTCTATATTGAAACTTGATAGGAGGGTCTCAATTTATACATATAAAGGAGAGAGAAGAAAAGCCTCCAGCCTTTAAGGCTGGTCATTAAAACACCAAGCATCCATAGCCCCTTTCCAAAAATATGAAAGGTTGGATGCCCAAAAGATTTACACCCTTTAGCCAAGAAAAAAGGATTTAAATACTCTTTATAATCCTATTCATGAATCTAACATCATGAAACAATTTCTTGGCAATTTCTTATTCAAAACCCAATGATTTTTGGCTTACTTGGACTCAACACAATAAAAGGTTGGGACCTACTTTAATATTAAATTAAAGTCACCAAAAAATATTTTTTTCAACAATATATACATATACATATATATACATATCAAACCCAAAACAAAATCTCAAAAATCATGGTTTTTGCTTTTTGATTGTACTCCAATTTAAAAACTTCATAATTTTTGCTCTATGTTTCATTTGATGATGAATCCAAAAACATATGTTGATTCCATAAATATATTACACACACACATATACATATATGTGTGTCAAAATCATCCATCTATATATATATATGTTCATTGTGCATCTATATATATGTGTATCAATCTTCACCAAATGATTTGGGATATATATATATCTTTGATAGGAAAATATTATTAGAGAGAGAGGGAGAAAAAAAAAAAAAAATAGATGTTGATTTTATCTTAATGGAGTACAAGCTGAAGATTGAACACTTCTCAAATTGATCATCATGCGAAAACAATTTAACCAATTGAAAACATAAAATTTCAGAAGACAAATAAACATTATCAACATAAAATCCTGGTACTTACAGTAAGGTTAGTGTCCCTTCGGACTGAACGATACTCATTTATAAAATTTGAGTCATCATTCAACAATATGTCAAAGAATTGCTCTGCTGTACTTGGGAAAACATCCTGTGGGGAATTAACATAGATAATATTAACATGAAACATAAATACTCAAGGACAGTGCAAAACAATTATACATACGTATATACCAACTATGGCTTCTTCTTTGACGAAGGGAATGGCATTTTTTATAAATTTGAAATCAGTAATGTTTTGTGCCCCTAATGCTCCTAATTTTCAATTTGGGCAACTTTTTCCTTTTTTTTTTTACTTGATATGGAAATTAGGAAGATTAGGGGGAGTTTTTTTAGGGGGATGAAACAATGCCCATTTGAAATTGTGTAAGAGACATTTTCGTTTTTAAAATGAACCCACTCTCCACGTAGGTGAGTGGTTTTCACCTTCCGTTATATTTGACAGAAAAACTAACAATACATTTTAATCCATAAACCACATGGGAGTTATGTGGTGATGTTCGAATCTCAGGGGTAAATCGCACACAGGCCAAATCATAGAGGGTAAAGTGAAATTTGTCCTAAAAGCTATTTTAGGCCTCATTTAGGAAATGTTATTTTAATAATTTTTTAATTTTTTAAGAAAAGATATGTAAAAAAATAGAGAGTGTGATATGATAACTTATAGTGACTTTTTAACATTTTGATTAAAATGTATAATTGACAAACAAAGTTGGGTCTATTTGTGAAAATAGAAAACAAATGAGTAATAAATTTCTTTAAATTTTGCTTCAAAGATAGATTGTCTTATGTGATTTTAAAAATTACAAACACTCTTCTTTATTATAAATTTTTTATTTAACATAATTAACAAAAAAAATTAAAATTCTTAACTAATTTTTTATACAACAATAAAAATACCTAAATTGTTAATTGAAATGCATTTCTAGCATCATTCAAAACTATTAATTGATTTAATAATTTATTAATAAAATGAATAGTTGGTTGTGAGATTAAAAATTTGGAGGAATAGAATGTAATTTCTAGAACCATATGAAAAAATTTATATTTTAAACAAATTTTAAGGAGTGTATCCATAATTGATCTAAAATCAAAAGATAAAGGGCAAACTACACTAATGATCCCTATAGTTTAGGATTTGTGTCACTTTGGTTCCTAACTTTTCAATTATGATATATTTAATCTTAAATTTTAAATTTTGTTTCAAATAAGGATAATTGAAGATACCATTACTTAATTTTCAAGACAAAGTCTTCAATTTGATAAAATATAAACTAATTTGATAAAAATAAATGTCAAAAAAATATTTTAAAATTTTTAAAAATTATTTCTACCCACTAAAGATAAAATGATGTAAAATTGCTAAATCTTTTATACATTTATTTATTTATTTACCAAATTTATTTTTATTATATATTTAAATAATAATAAAATATAAATTAATTTACCAAATTAATTTAATAAATAAATATATCAACTACACATTTAAAAACCTCACAAATTTTATATATTAACAATTCAGATTATTGATAGATTCCGTAATGAGTCGTAGGTTCCATTTAGCAAGGAGGTTTGAGATTATTTTAGCTATAAAAGACAAAATAAATTATTTTAGTCACAATAAAGAAAATATCACATTTAATTCATAATAATTACACTTTTCTCTAAAAAAAAAATAAAAAAAGTCAAAAAATCTTTTCAAAATTAAATTTTTTAGCCTAAAAAATAACTAAAAAAATCAAAAAATCAACTCGCTTCCGAAACGGAGGCTTAGGAAACAAGCTGAAGAGAACCCTCTCCCAATATGAAAATAGAGAGATGGTCATCGAGAAAAGAATAATTAAAATCCCCAAAGGGACACTACACTTTCAATTCCAACCCAACCCCAACCATCGCTCCCTCTCCCCTCCGTGACTCCCCATATCCTTTGTCCTCTGAGTCTTTATCAGCAGATTAATGGACTACCAACAACAACGACGAACCATGGCTTCTTCTTCTTCTACACCAAAACCCATCATCATCGCCTCCATCTCAATCTGTCTCCTTCTCAGCATCCTCGTCCTCTCCACCGCCTCAAACCCCACCGACTCACCACCACAACCACCGATCCCATCACCATGGCCGCCCCAATTCCACTCAATCCTCTTCGTAAATCGCAGCGGATCCCTCCAGGTAGTCGACCTCTGGTACGACTGGCCCAATGGCCGCAACTTCAACATCATCCAACACCAGCTCGCCAAACTCACCTACGATCTCGAATGGAACAACGGAACTTCCTTTTACTACACCTTGGACTCCAATCGTGAATGCAAAGTTGTGCTTTTCGAGGTTGGGATTCTCAGACCTGATTGGCTCGACGGCGCCAACTACCTCGGCCAGAGTTATGTGGATGGGTTCCTCTGCGATGGGTGGGAGAAGGCTGATTTTATATGGTATTATCAGGATGTTGAGACTAAGAGACCTGTTCATTGGGTCTTCCATACAGGTTTGGAGCTTTTTTTATAATCTGGGTTTTGTTTTGTTTTTGTTTTTGTTTTTTTTTTTTGTTTTTTTTTTTGTTGTGAATTTGGGTGAGGGGTTGGGTTGAGCGGGTTGTCCTCTGTTTTGGTGTTTTGAATGTGGAATTTGTTATGTTGCATTGCCCAATTCTTAAATTTTTTCATGTTGGTTTTTATTTTGTTTTTGTTTTTGTTTTTGGTTTTTTTGATTGGAAGGGAAAGTCTTCGAGTTTTTTTTTTTTTGTTTTTTTTCATATTTTAAAAAAAAAAATTATTTAAAGAATTTACTTATTTTTCAAACTATTTAAGAAATTAATTTACTTTTTAAAATCGCTTTTTCAAAATTCAATTTTAAAATTGAAATTGTATTTTTAACCTGTAATTTCATCTTGAAATCGCAAGTTAAAAATGTAATTTATAATGACATGGTGAAATTACATGTTCAACATGCGATTTCAAAGTGAAATTACATGTTGAAAATACAATTTAAATATCAAAATCGTATTTTTAAAATACGATTTAAAAAACAGGTTAGTTTTTCAAATAGTTTGAAAAGTGAGTCAATTTTTTTAAATAATTTTTTTATTTTATTTTTAGAGTATTAAAAAAAAAAAACTCAAAGTTTTCTTAGATGTATTCTAAGTTTTGTTAAATAAATGTTTATTACACTTTCATTCCTTAATTATTATTTAATTATTTATTTAATTTTTGAACGATCGATTAAATCTAATTATTAGTTATCAAATATATAAATTAAAATTTATTTAATTTTAAAATTATAGATTAAATTTATAAAATATTTAATTCAAAATTATTTAGTCTTTTAAATGATTATAAAAATAAAATATAATTCATAAGTATTATGCATTAATAAAAAATCTTAGTTAAATGTTTATATTGTTTTTGAAAAATAAGCGTCAATTCTTTCGTTTATTTATTTATTTTTTTTTATAAGGATAAAGGTAATTATCTATAGTATTTTTTTATTTATCTTCTTTAATGATTATTTGGTTGCCTTTATCTAGTTTTAAATACCAAATTTCATTTGTAATGTTTAATTGATTGTTTTAAAATTTTTTGATAAATTCTTTTTATAATTTAATTAATATATTATTTTATTCTATTATAATTTGTAACCAAATAATATTATTTAAATCATCTAATTCTATTTTTTTAGTATTCTAATACTTATATAATTTTATTAGTAAGACTGAGAAATCAGACTATAATACTAATTTAAATACATAGTATGAGAAAAAAAACACTTTATAAAAATAAAATAGAAATTTAAGAGTCCGTTTGGTTTAGTTTTAAAATTATGATTTGAATGTGAAGTTGTGTTTTGAGTTTTTAAATCATGATTTGAAAAGAAAAAAATTATTTGATTATGAGTTTTGAAAATAATTTTAAGATGATTTATAATTTTTTTATTGATTAATATATAGAATATGAGAGAATGTGAGAAAAGAAATGAGAGAGAAAAAAGGTGATTAATTGATTGATTAATAATAATAATAATAATAAAAGAGAAGATAGAAATTTTGAAAATAATTTTGAATTGTATTTTAAAAATATGTTTGGTTAACATGTTATATCAAAATCATGATTTAAAAACAGAGTTGAGTTTTGAAAAATAAACCAAACGTTGTCTAAGATTTTTTTGAAATAAAATCTTAATTTGGTAGGATCTTTTATTAATTTATAATATTTATGAGCTTATATTTAATTTTTATAATTGGACTAAATATGTTTCAATTAAATACTTTACAACTTAAAAAATTAAATCGATAGTTTAGGAATTGATTTTAATTTATATACTTTAGCCACTAAGTAAACTCAATTAATAGTTAAAGAATTAAATAAATAATTTAAAGACAGTTTACAAATAGAAAGTGTAATAATTCCTTAAAAAAAAGTGTAACGGAAATAGTAAAAAATAAAAAAGTTCTTTTTTTAAACAATATATATATATATATATTTTGCATTTTGTAAGATTAGATAAGATGAAAGTTAACAAAAATAAATAAATAAATAAAATGAACTAATTTTAACTGAATTGTTTTTCACTTTTAAAAAATGAAAAAATTAGTTATCAAAGAGAAAGCCAGCATCTTCACTTTCACAACTTTTTTTTTTAACCTTTTCAAACAAACGAAAAGCATATAAAATTTGTATTTTGAATAAAAAGTAGTCTCATTTCATTTAAATATGAGCAATGCTAGAGGGAAATTCCTTTTAAGTATATATAGTATGTAGTGTAGAGGAAAATTCTATTATACATACTTTTTGAAAGGGGTATATCATATGTACTTTTAGTTCTGTAATTTTTTTTTAATTATGATTAATTTTCTTTTTTAGTTATGACATTATTTTAGTTATGATTTATAAAATCTTTGGTTATGGCTCATGTGGTGTTTGATTATGACTTTTTTTGGTGAAACACCAATAAATCTTAAATAGTGATCTTATGAATTGTTTGGTTCTCTATTTTTTCTTATAGATCCAAAGGTTCAATTCTAGTGTGAATAACATAAAAAACCAAATATAAACATGTGTGGTATATGTTGAGGGACAAATATGAATTTTCTTATAATGTTGAAATTACTTAACGTAACACTTCAAAAAAAACTTATTAATATGTTTTTTCTAAACGTAACACTCCAATCTAGCACTCCAAAAAATGTAACTCTAATGTAATACACTAAAAAACGCCTTAGTCTATGTTTCTCAAATATAACACTTTAATCAATGTAACACACAAAAACTCATTGGTGTGCTTTTTCTAAACGTAACACTCAAATGTAACAAATTAAAAAATTTCTTAGTGTACTTTTTTTAAACGTAACAATATAAAATTTCAAAAAAAATTTCTTAATGTATCTTTCCCAAATATAAATATACTTTTTCCAAACGTAACATTTTAATATAACACAAGAAAATCACACTAACAATAATGTAGATTTTCAAGTTTGACAATCAACACTTCAACTGCTAATCCTTAAAAAAGAATCTTCTACACTTTACTTTTCCATTTTCATCCCAAAAATAAATCAGAAAATTAGAAAAATAAATTACAAAAGGGTATTCACTAAACTCAAATGACACTAATCGAATAAATACAACTTTTCAGAACAAAAAGAACCAATTGGTTCATAAAAAAATTCTTAGAACTAAATGGATCAATATTTCTATATATTGAATTTATGAGTAAATTTTCTCTTTTTTTGTTTTCTCTCCAGTTATGAATCAAAATGTATATAGTTTTGTCATTTTTTTTTTAATTATAAAATATATGTTATACACTCTTATACGTTTCTCAGTATAGATTATAAAAAATATTTTGTTCGGTTGCAGGAGCTAAAGTGCATGTGATGACATTTGAGGTGGGAAAGGTGCTTGAGGATGCAAAGTGGCAAGCCCCTGTGTACTGTTTCAAGGCGGGAAAGAACTCTGTAATTGAATCCATAACAACTAATCTTCCTCCTCCTCTTCCTGGTGGAGGTTTCATGAGAGGTCTTTGGCTTATCAACACCACTTCATTTCCAGCTCTAAAACTGTAATTAGCCCACTAGTTCTCAATCAGGATCCTCTGGAGTAATTTCTCTGGAGTGATCCCTGGAGTGAGTGATCCAACGGCTCAAATCGTTTTTGTTATTATCTTACCGGTAAGATATATTATCTTACCGGTAAGATATATTATTAAATTATATTATCTTACCGGTAAGATAATAACAAAAACAATTTGAACCGTTGGATCACTCACTCCAGGGATCATTCCAGAGAAATTACTCTAGAGGATCCTGATTGCACTAGTTCTAGTCTTCTGTGGTTTTTACCTTTGCTTTTGTTTAACTTCTTGTTCTCTTGGCTAGTCAAAAACCAATTGATCATGTACCTTCAAGTTGTTTTCTGTCTTTTGGGCTTCTTTCTGAATAAATTTGAGTTTAGCATCTAATTTTCACTTCCACGTATTATAATATCATATGGTTGAGTTTAAATATGAATTTTTAAGATGTGTTTGAATTATAAATTTGTATAAGAATTTGTAAATGAAGTGTCTTATCTTTTCTCTTTTCACTTTTAAATTATTATCTAAATTTATGATTTAAACACAGTTTTAATGAATTACTACACAAATTTCTGATTCAAATATAGCCTTAAAAGAACTTGACGGGTTTGTAGGATCCATCACGAGTCTCGTTTTGATAATTCAAACGATTTATTTTGTACGGTTCTTAGTGCATATCATCCATAAAAAAAAATTAAATTAATTTGATAATTGTATAACTCAAAAATGATGTTATTATATCTTTTGCATTGAAATGTATAACTCACCGTATTTATCCCTATGTTTACACATTATTTACATTCTTTTATGTTATTTTAAAGGTCTTCCTAATAAGTGTCCTAGGGACACAAGAAAAAAATAGAATAAATATAGAACTCAATACATTTTTTATTAGTTTTATAATACATTTTTACTCATTTTTTAAAAAATATTTTTTACACAAATCCTAACATTAAGCAATGCATAGGATACTTATTAGTGTTTGCTTTATTTTAAAAGAAAGTTAAGTAACTAGGTTAAATTTGTAAGAAGTGACAAGTGTCATTATTTTTTTTAGAAGTGTCATGTATTCATAATTTAAGTGACACAATAATATGATAAGGAAGTTGGGATTACATAATTAAGGTTTCATTCGATAATTTTTTTTTGTTTTTTTAATTTTGACTTTTTTATAAAGTGAAAAAATTTAATGTGTTTGGGAATGAATTTTTTTTTTATTTATAATTTTATCAAAAATCAAAAATTAATAAGATGTTTAACTATTTTTAGTAGGTTTTTTTTACATTTTTAGTAATTTTTTTAATTTTTGATTTTTTGTGTGGGACTATTTTAGTCTAAAAGCAAGCTGCTAAATTGGGTCTAAATTTGTGATAAATAAAAAGTTGACACTAACATATCACGTCATTGTGATAAAATTATAAAACTTAAATCAAAGGTCTCTATTTTTTTTTTCTTTAATTAACTGATGATGTCGATCATGACATCACTCTCAAATCCAATATTTAGATTTCATTTGATAATTTATTTTTTTATAAGGTGAAAAAAAAATAATACATTTGAGAATAACGTTTTTTAGATATATTGAAAATCGTGAATTATTAAGATGCATGACTCTCTTTTTTTTGTTGTAATTTTTAATTTTTAATTTTTTGATTTTTGTGGAGAGTAAAAATTTGAGGTTCGGCCCAAATAAAGAACTCAAGCCCAATAACGACATAAGCCCAAATCCAAGTAAGCTCAGAATATATATGACCTAGACGAGTGGCGAATCAAACCCACGTCGCTTCAGAAAATGAGATATGGATGAGAGGATAACCGTTGGATCTACATACATCCAATAGACGGGGATTGAAGCAGATAGGCTACTACCTAGACTATCATTGATAAAGAGTAGTACCACCGGATCTATTCTCATCCGATGATCAATACGTACTGCAACTTGGCCACTATAATCTGACATCATCATAACTATTTACTTGGCCACTAACAAAAGTAAGAAAAATGCCTCAGACCCCCAGTGGGGTCATTGGGGGTCGTGTGTGTAACCCTTTCATTGGTCAAAAAAAAAAAATTTTTTTTTTTATTTATTTTAATTTTCAGCGAATCATGGCCCGCCATCTCACTGGGGGTCGACCCCCAGTAGGGGTCTCTAGCATTTCTGCAAAAGTAATCCCTGACCAAAGGGGAACCATTCGATCAAAGGAAAATCAACAATTAAAATAAAAGCCCTAATTAGCTATAAAAAGGGATCAGAAAAAAGAGAAAAGGACAAACCCCAAGATTCTACACAAAAAATACATATTTCATTTTCATTATATAGAATATCCGACCAAATTATTGATCTGATTATCGGAGGGTTCTCCCGACCTATATAGGTTGGGCATGATCACTGATTTTGGTTTCTCTTGCAGATCAAGAAGTTGGCGAATCATCTCGCTAATCTAGTGTGGAAACAATTTCACCATCCATTTTATTTATTTATTTATTTATTTAATTAAAAAAAATCAAGTTGGCAAATGAAATTAGGGTTCTTGGTTGTGTAACATTCTTTGTTGTGTGAGGTCTCAGTCTCTAGTTCAACTTCTATAGAAATGAGTTTGATATATTTTTTTGGTTTAAGTTTTGTTAACTTTCTACCTATGTTGACTTTCTAACTAAGGTAGTGTTTAATAATCCAATTTAAACTTGTTTGATAACTTGATATTAAAATGAAGGCTAAAAATTTTAAAAATAACAAGTGATAGAAAACCTACTTAATTCTGATTGAATTTATAAATACTTATGCATATATGTTGACATACATGATTATAGTCTTATTATCGCCACCATCACTATCATCACTCATACTACTATCACCACCACCACCACTACTATCACCGCCACCATTATAGCTACTACCATAGCCATTATCATCACTACCATCACTTTTACCGCTGTCATTATTGCTACCACCACCACCATCATCGTGCCAACATTTACTACCACCGCCACTACCCTTCCACCACTACTACTACTGCTACCACTGCCACAATCATTACGCTACCATTACAGCTATTGCCACCATACACTTCCTTACTACCACGATCACCTATTACTACCACACCACCAGCATAGTTGTCATTGCATTACAACCACCTCTTAACCACCATTACAACTACCCTTCACATCCACAAACCATTACCACCATTATCATAGCTACCACTATCATTACACCACTATAATCACCACCATTATTACACTGCTGCCACCCCCTTTTAACTATATTATATTACCTTTTTACTTTTATCACAATTACTATGTCTTTACCTCTACTACCATTGTCATTGGTGTCACTGCTACCATTACAATATAAAATTAGAACTTATAATTTAAGAATAATAAATTTTAAATTTGATCATATATATATCAAAAAATCTGTTTTATTTCAACACTTAGGGCTTGTTTGGTTTGTTTTTGGAAGAGTTGTTTTTGAAAAAAATTTGGGAGAGTTGTTTTAGAAATTTTTTTAGTTTGTTTGGTTGTATATTTTGAGAAATTTTTTTTTTGTTGGAGTTTGGAATGATTTAATATTTTAAAAGAATTGAGTAGATATGTGTGAGAAAAAAAGTGAATGAGAAAGAAAGAGGAGAGAGAAAAAGTGATTGATTGACATGTAAAAGAGAGAAGTAATTTTGAAAATTGTTTGAAAAAAATCTCAAACCAAACAAATTTTGAGAAATTTTTTTCTAAAATTCATTTCTCAAATTCAAACCAAGCCCTTAATTTTTTATTATATAACTTTTCAATTTAACACATCACCTAACTTTTTAGCTATGTAAAAAAAAATAAAAAATTAAAGGGTGCGTGGAACAACCTAAAAAAAAGTTGAGCTTTTAACTTTTGAAAAAATCACTAAAATATTTGCTATATTTATCATAAATAAATAAATAAAAAGTCAAACATCATATAAATTTTTTGATTCATTTTTTTTTTCCCAACAACTTTTCAAATACTTTAATATTTTTCTGATTCTTTAAAAAATAAGAAAAATCCCAAACCACCCCTTTAAAACATATGTTTGGATTAAGTGATTTGGAGAGAAAAGAAAAGAAATGAAGAGATATGTATTTTTCTTATTTTTTTAGATATCTTAAGTGAAGAGAAATATGGAGAAATAGAAAGAAAACAGAGAGAAACTTATTTTTCTCATAGCTCTCATTTTTAATATTCTCAAAAGTGAAGAGATTGGGACAGAAAAGAACCAACAGATTTTTATATTTTCATAATACCAATTTTATCCCTATAAAAATAAAATAAATAAAATGATTAATAAAATATAACAAGGTTATTTTAGTAATATAATATAAAACAATTTCTTTTCTTTTTTCTTATAAAATCTAATCAAATAAAAAAGAGACAAATCACAATCATTTATTTTATTTTATTTCCTACTTATCCAAACAAAAAAATAAAAAATTATAATCATTTCTTTCCTTTTTCTTATCTCTCCTCTTTTAACTTAAGAGCATTTCCAACGGTTACTCAAATTTTTTACCAAATCTGAGTCAAAAAGTGACCATTTCCTTAATCTGATACTTCGCGCTCCAACGGTTCAGTATCAAATCCTTTTCATCAAATTTGCTCCGGGCAACCGGTTGGTTGACCGGCCGATCAACCGATAACGGCAAAAAATATATATATATATATATATTTTGATTTTTTTTGAACTTTTTGAACCTTTTGATGGTCGACCGGTTAGGTAAAAAAAAATTTTTTTTTTTTGACCGGTTTGAATCATTTTTTCGGAACTGTTTGAACTTTTGGTGGGCAACCGGTTGGTCTACCAGCCGGTCGACCGGTTCGTCTCCTGGCAACGGTCATGTACAGTGTTTTGGTGAAACGCGGAGTCTGTCATCAGTTTGGTGAAACTTTTACTGAAATCTCATTTTAGTATAATTTTGGTGCAACCGTTAGAGCATAAAAAAGTAAATTTTTTATCAAAATTTAAATTTAATACTGAGTTTGATTCAGAGATGTTCTAGTTATTACTTTTCCTTCCTCTCATAAATTCCTAAACATAGTGTTAGAAGAAGTGGTGATAGGAAGAACCTGAAATCCCCCAATCATCCCCAATTCAGCAAACCCAAATCCCTCACACAAAAGTAGGCTCGTTTGGACTCGGAATATACCCTCTTTCATCACATCCAAAAACCAACAATTTCATATCATTCTTCATCAAAAAAACCCTAAAACTTTTTCCAATTCTCTGCTTTCCTTAACGACCTCACATTTCTTTTTCATCTGTAGAAACAAAAATCCATTTTTTTTTTTATATTTATTTTAAATTTTAATCGAGTTCTTGAGAGATTGACTGAAAAAGAAGATGGGTTTTAGAGAGAGAAGAAGATAGTATCAGTAGCAGTAGTAGTAGGGGATGGGCACGGGGTCGGAGGCCAATGGGTGGAGCAGAGCTCGGGGATTGGTGTTGAAGACGGTGGTATTGATCGGAGGTGCGGTGTTGCTCAAGCGTCTCACCAAGTCCACCACTCGTTGGGACCATTCTCGCTTCGTCGCTCAGTCTCTCTCCGGCGAGAAGGTACTCTCTCTCTCTCTCTCTGTGTTCTATTTTCAGTTGCTTTTCTGGTTCTTTTGATTTTTGGTGATGGTTAATTTTGTATATGTGGTGTTGATTTGGTAGTACTCGAGAGAGCAAGCATCTAGAGACCCTGATAATTACTTCAATTTGAGGTACCCTTTCTCTCTTTTTTATATGTGTATGTACTACAAGGTGTTCTATGAAAATCAATCGGTTGATCTTTTACGGTTTGACAAAAAAAATGTAGATGAGGTGGGGGGAATGAAGAAGAACTTATAAAAATTTGAAATTTAAAATAAAATTGCGAGACTCAAGTTGGGAATTATTTGAGAATCATGGCCCTTATTATGATGTATAAGGGTATTTTATGTATACAAGAGCCATGACAAAGCTTCTTCTGAGTTGTGTGTTTTATATAATAGTGCGGATATATGTATATGTATATCAATTCTTATATTCTATAACTCTATTATATAATACAAACACTTGAGTTTGTATGAACATCCTTTAAGTCCTAATTCTTTACTACCCTTCTTCCTTTCTGGAACTATCCAATTCAAATACACCCATGGGCCTTTTGTAATTGCAAATTTGAAGCACACCCATGTGGGTGTGCACACTTTGTGGTATATATATATCTATGCATGTACTAGTGGTGTGGACTCAAGTCACGGAAAAAAGCCTCTCCAGAAATGGGGATAAGATTGCACACATCTTGGCCTCTCTTGACCCTCTTTAACAGGAAACAAGTCCGGGTCGCCTATGTGTGTGTGAATTTATATCAATTACTGTTGCTATATATTGCATATTTTTTTTATTTCCATAGTGTCTTGAACTAAGCTTTTGTGCTGGTACTATGTGAGTTTGTTTCCCTTGTGTTGAGCATTATTGTTGTAATGTTATTTGTTAATTTTTGAAGTCCCGATGCTTTGGCTTGTTCTGGTTGAGCCATTCTTAGAATTTGATTTTAGATTATTGTGACTGATTTGGCAAACTGTCATTTCGTGTTTTAATGATGCCCTGGAAGTGCCTCAAACAACAATCCCCTTTGTACTATGTGATTTACATTTTTAACTGCCTGTCATGCCTTGTTTCTATATAAAAATGCAAAGAATGAAGGAAAAACTTTGCTCTCAAGAACAATGATTATTTTCAAAATGTTGACAAACTATGTCTCAGAAAATTTTCAAGGACTTCAAGAGCTTTTTCTTTTATTTTTGTAGATGGCTTTCATGCCCAGCTGCAGATATGGTGGATGGTTCAAAGGTTCTATATTTTGAACAAGTTAGTATATTAGCTCCCTATGGATTTTTTTCTCCTTGATTTTGATTTGCAATTGCACAAAAAAAGTTAGCTTCATTAAGCATATCTTTTGTTCGCACATGACAGGCCTTTTGGAGGACTCCGCATAAGCCTTTCCGTCAGGTATGCCATGAATCCATATCATCTCTCAAATGGTTACTCTGCACTGTTTTTTTCTTAATTGCTATATGTTTTGGTTTTACGCACAGTACATTGTTTTCTTCTCCCATAATAGTGACCGTAGTTCCTTTAATGAAATATAAGGCATTACTTGGGCTTGTAGCTGTTAGAATTTTCTTTCTTCGTCTTCTAAGAAGTTTTAATTTTAGTTTTTAAAATCTCTTTACCCTTGATGGTTTCTAACAGCTCTCTTGTTGCAGAGATTTTTTATGGTGAAGCCTTGTCCAAAGGAGAAGAATTGTGATGTAGAGGTGTGGATCAAGTTTGTTTTGTGGTTCAGCTTTGTACTGTTTTTCCTGTCGCTTTTATCATTATAAATGCTATTGTCATTGCAGCTATTGTTATTACTATACTGTGTCATGCACTGATGCATTATGCAAATTTGAAATTTATTTTTAGTAGAGGGATGAAGCTAAGGAGGTTTGATATTTTAAAATTTATTAATTTTGATATTTTCATTTCCATCTATCATAAATTTCACTGCATCCTTTTCACATCTAATTAGTTGGATGTAAATTTGTTGTTTGTTTTGTAAAGAAAATGTTGCATATGATATTGATTGAGAGCTATTATTTGTTTTGTAGAGTAAATGTTGTTTAAGATATTGATTGAGAACATCTGAGAGTTCTTATTATTAGTGGCATTTATTTGTATGATAATCTGTACATGATGAGACCATTGTCATAGATTTGGCATCTAAAGCTCCACTAGCTTATTCGTATTGATTATTAGTCCCTTACCCGTGATCCTAGAATATTTGAGATCTGGCCATGGACTGTTGAAAAATTATGTTATATTTGCAAGATAGTTCTAGGAGGTCACATTGCATATGCTCATTTGCTTTCTGTACTGTAACATTGTATATTTTTATTCTGGAATCAATTTTACATTTTTATTTATTCCCATTGGTTGAAGGACCAATTGTTTTACTTTCCTTTTGTATATCACCCATGAACTTCATGCCTTGTTTGTGGAGACAAATAACATTCCATTATTTTTCACTTGTACTCTATGGGCAGCTAAGTACATACGCTATAAGAGATGCAGAAGAGTACAAGAACTTTTGTGATCGCTCAAAGGACCGACCACAACCAGAAGAAGTTATTGAGGTATGACTCAGGCACATTAAAACCACAATCTTAGATTCCAAATGCATGTGCTGTGATATTTTGACTTCTTTATTTATGTTGGCTTATGAAGATATTTGCTTATGAGAAATTTTAGGGATTGTTGGGGGTGTCCTAAATAGGTGCACTTTTTGTCTTTTTGAACTAAAAAGTTGAGGAAAAAAAGATGGATGTTTGGATTAACTGTCTTTTTACGAAAAAATGTGTAATAAAAAATTGTATAAATAAAGTGTATAGTGGAAGAAAGTTAATTGGTTGTACGACTGCCCGGCTGCCCCAACATGTCTTACAAAGAAAATAATTGCCTCATTCGGGGCAAAGACAGTGATGGTCGGTCCATGGGGACCATCATGGGTCCCATTTTAATAATCTGAACCGTTCAATATGTACAACTCGTCGAGTATTATATGCTTGCAAAAAATCACGTTGATCAGATATCAATAGCTATATGATCGGATTAGTTTTTTTCAACAGTTAACTATTATACCATCCGTTTTGTTTATACAAAACTGATTTGATCATATAGTTAATGATATCCGATTAACGTGATTTTTTACAGGCATATATTACTCGACGAGTTCTACGTATTGAACGGTTCGAATTATCAAAACGGAACTCTTAGTGGGCCCCCAAGGGCCCAACATTATCATCGAACTTTGTGACTTTACATATGTAATTTTTTTTTTGGGCCCAAAAAGTGTATAATGCCTTCCTGCTTCACAAGTACGGCTGACAAAGCTTGATCAAATTTTTGTATTATAAAAATATATAAATATTTTTTATTTGTGAATAGTAATGACTTTTTTACTTTTTGTGTAACTTTTTGGCTTTTTGGATTATTTTGGACTTGCCAAACCAACCCTTAATTTTAGTTTTGCAAATTATAGTTCAATTTCTAAAGAAAAAGGTTCCACAAGTTTCCCATGAAACTAACTTCAAGGATGTCAATTGTAATAGGAGATGGATGTGTGGGACATGATTCATGAATTATGTCTCTTAGATTTTTAAGGATATATTAGTGAATCAATGTGTGTAGATATTTAGTTGAGCCCACTCCTACTCCCCACAACCCCAAAAAAATCTGCTGCCCTCCTTGACAATGTCAATCTGTATTGCAACTCTCTTGGCGTACTAATGCATTGGTGACATATCGGAGGGTATCCAAAATTTGGTACCAAATTTGATCAACATAGCATTACTGTATGAAATTCCTTAATATGTGCAGAGGTGGTTAATTTTTTAGGCTCTGTTTGGAACGATTTCCAAATGAGTTTTCTACTCTCACATTTGAATATGATGTTTGAATAGGTATGTGGAATTAATTTTTCACAACTCTGCAGAAAACTTTGTTTAAGAGCGTGATTTTCAATTTTTTTTTTTTTGAAATTTGGCCTAACCGGTCGTCTCACTGGACGTCCGTCCGGTTGACCGGAATAGTGCAAATTTTTTTTTTTTTTTTGCAATTGATGTGTTAATTTTTATATATTCGAAAAAAATATTTTTCGAATTTTTAAAATTTTTTTATGTGCTTTAATAGAATTTTGAGTTGTATGTTTGGTTATGAATTGTAAGTTTTTGTATCAAATATCAAATATCAAATGTCACATCAAAAATTCTCCACTCAATTCAAAACTCTTTCACCAAACAAATTTTTTACACAAATTATAATTCCAAAACAAACAAACTCAAAATACAACTCATACTCTCAAATCATAGTTAGAAAGCTCTACCAAACGCAACCTTAGTTTTCCTATTTATTTCTTCTTGGAGCTTGTGTTTGGTTGAAACGTAGTTGGAAGGACAATCTCTCACTACTTTTTATTTTATAATTTGTTCTATTTTTTTTTCTTTTTGTTTCGGTCTGGGATTAACAGGAATCAGAATGCTGTAATGTAATCTTAATTTAGTCAGATACAGGCACACAAAAAGCAACTTATTTTAGTCAAAACTCTTGGATGGTAGTTAAATTCTGAAAATATCTTGCCTCTTTTCTCGAATTGGACTCGTAACCACCAATCTATTGGATCGATCAGTACACTAACCAAATATGTATACACATAATATATAGGTTTGAGTGGAATTGCTTTTGAAGGAGTAAAAAGATAAAATCAATCAGATTAACCTGATTTATAGTGTATATTACACTGTCTACTTAGTGTGAGCCATCACATGGCATATACTGCCCTCCCATCCCCATCCCCATCCCTGCTTCGTGCAACTATGTTACTGACCTTAGTCCTCTGCTAATATCTTTAGTAAGCTTTTCTGCCCATACTTGGATGTCAAATATAAATAAATTTGAATTTTTTAATTTTTATTATCTCAATGTTTTTAGTACTACCTTGTCACATAATTTCACAGTGACTTGTTTGCATGATATGCAGGATATTGCAGAACATTTGACAACAATATATCTCAAACGCTGTGAACGTGGCAAGCCTTGCTTATATGAAGGTTCAACGGCAGAAGGATTTCCTAATTCTTGGGTACTTGCCTATTCATCCTATTTTCATTTTTTTGGGTATTCTTTTTTCCCTTCCAGTAAATCTCTTCTTTGTGGAAGCTATAATACTCTTCTGATGATCAGTTCCTTCTATTTGCCTTCAATATATGACAGAATGGTGCGACATACTGTACCTCTGATCTTTCGGTCTTGAAGAATAATGAGATACACACCTGGGATAGGGGCTATGACGATGACGGAAACCAAGTTAGTTTGATGGCCTCTGTATTTCACTGTAAAAATTTCATAGATTTGTTGACGGATGTCTCTCATAACAGCTTTGGTTTTTTTACTACAGGTTTGGGGCGTGAAAGGAGGTCCATATGAATTCAAGCCGGCACCTGCTTCAAGTTTCGTTGACGTGCTTTCTCCTTTGAATTTTCCTCCAAAGTCCATGGAGAAAAGGATAGAAGGCTCATTTGTTCTCCAAGAATGATCACCTTCACTCACAATCGCAATATGCAAATCCAACTTCATTTAATTCATCTTCCATCAATGTTGCACACATAAACGTTCAATACAAATGACAAACATGATGCCCTGGAGAATGAGTGGGTTTTTTAAGCCCTTGTAAATATCCAAACCGTCATATGGTCTTTGTAGGCTAATATAGCTGAAAGTATAGTGGAATGAGTTATATTTTGTGTAATACTTGCCCCACGGGTTGGTAAAAATTTTCTTGATTAGTTCCTCTTGATCTAGATGGTTGAGGATTAAATTCATTGAAATTTTTATGCAATTAGTCGACTGTTCTGATGGATTGGCAAAAATTCTTCCAGATTCAGATCGGCTTTCTTTCATGTTTTGGTTGATAGGTTACTGTCTTTTGCCGTATGGAACTTGGAGCTTTAGAAGTCTAGCATCCAAATTGTGCCCAGAATGAGGATTCTGGATTTAACCATTTAGCTTAAATGCATGTGTTTCTCAATGAATTCTCAAGGTTTAGTTCTTTCTTTCCTTGCGGATCTTGAATTTTGCTCAAGAAAATCAGCATTTCAGGTCTAGGGCTAGTGGTGCTGAAACATGCACCAAATTGGAACTTCTCTGCATGGCTGAGATTTTAGATTTGTTTGGCTGAGATTTCAAATTTTTTTTTTTTTAAATTTTTTTTAATAGAAATTTTATTGAAAAACTAGAAATTAGTTTTGACAAAAACAGAATGATGCTTCTCCGAGGAGGAATATTTCATCAGACAACATAAGACTCTAAAGAAACAGAGGAAGAGATGGTAGCACCTTGTGTAACGCCTCTGTATGGAAGAAACATTTATAAAGAACCCACAACAAACTTGAGCCAGTAATGGCCAAGATATGAATACTAACCCCCAAAATAAATAATAATACCCAAAATAAAAAATTCATTTAAGGCTCAGAATATCCTAATCCTAAATGCAGAATTGCAAAAACTAAATGAATTAGCAAAATGCCAGCACTTAATTTGAAAAATTGCTTCATAAGCTTAAAGTACAGGTGCTAACAATGGAACAACCAGCAAGAGCCTTGAGATCAAACTAACCCTGAAGTGAGCTGCATCAAATAACCCACATCCCTACTACAACTGCGAAAAAATAACATATAATCGAGTGCATATTTGCAAAACGAAGATGTACAACTCGATGCAAATTGGCAGCTTGGAGGGAGGGTGAGCTGCAGAACACATGACTGCTTTCAACAAAACAATGAAGTTATAACAACCGCTACCAAGGTTTCTGGTCGCCCACAGGGCCCGCTGTCCAGTTTAAGATCTTCTCACCTGGCTTCAAGTGCACACTCTTATCGTGTGGCAACTTACGCGCAAGTCCATTCAAAATTTGATGGAAAGCGTCCCCAGGTTGAGCAGGTTGTGGAAACAACATTGCTTGCTTCATCGAAGGGTTGGCAAGCAATCTCTGCTTCCTCAATATTGCTTCGGTTGGAATTGATGTGAGAATGGTGTCTAAATTTGGAACATCTTTTTCATCCACATAGACACCAATTTCTTCCCACGGGATTGCATCAGCAAAAGGTAGAACAATGTCATCCGCGACGATGACAGGGATGCACCCAAATATCACTGCTTCAACTAGTCTCGGACTCCATGGGGCCCACCCGAGCGGGCACAAACAGAAAACTGCTCGTTGCATATCTTCGTAGTAAGTCATAGGGTGCTCTGTGGAGATGTCGAAAAGAGGGTTGTCTTTAAAATTCTCCCACACTGCTGCTCGGGCACCTCTGTGAAATTCAAAAATAAAATAAAATTAGGGACCGTTTGGTCTAAGTTTCACTGGCATAAGATGTACAATCTAAGAAGCACATGCACTTCTAAAAAGGTGGCGTGTTGTGTCGAACACCGTGTCAAGCACCGAAACAACACAACACGACATGACAATCACACTTCTCAACACCTATCGGACATATGTCCAAACATGTTTGACTATGGTTTTAAAAAAACACATGTCTATAGCTTAGACACACATGAAATACATTACAAGTTCGAATAAAATAACTTTGAATCCAATGACAAGAAAAAGAACGTAAATTCATACCTACTCTTCTCTTCTAGACTTTAGAAATTAGTGTTATAGACCTACAGTGCATTTTGTCATTATCATTGAATTAAATATTTTTCTGCATGTCCCTCACATGTCATGTCTTACTTTTTTTAAAATTTTGTGTCAGCGCGTCCTTTTCATGTTCATGCTGCATCATTTGTCCATGCCCATACTTCTTAGTGTACAACTAAAACCACATAAATTAAATCATGGCTTGGAAGAATATACCTTGCATAATAACCGCCTTCTGGGTCATTCCCCACATCATAAAACAAACCTCGGAAGTACACAAAAATGGAACGAGGAGTGTCAGGGGGAATCAAATGGGCTTGCATTTTCTGTGGAGGAGCGTAGGGAGGAATTGTGATTGAGCCATCCTTTAAGCAAACATGATTCCGTTGACCAAATGTTTGAACCAAGGTAGCACGTTGGAGCATTGTAAGTATTCCTCTTTCAATAGCTTTTTCTTCCTGCAATAATACACACGAATAGGAATAGACAAATAAGAGTTAAAATTGGGAAGAAAATTTGCTTGCTAAAAGCCTAAAATGTGACAGTTTAGTAATGGTACAAGAATCACATTTGGAGACCTGAAAAATTGAAACTAGAGAGCCGATGTGAACGTTTGGAAATATATGAAGGGCTGCAAATGAATTTAGTTGTTCATGAACAAGCTTCGAGCTTAGCTTGTTTAAAGCTCATTCTCTCTGTTTGTTTGCTAAATGAATAAGCTCGAGCCTAATTTTTAGGCTTGTTTAGTGATCAAGCCAAGTCAAGTAGATCCAAATTTAGCAGCTCGTGAATACAAGAAATGTAAATTAATATTTATTTTTAAAAATATATAAAATACACTTTCATTAATTTATTTTATTTCTCTATTTATTGTTGGTGTTTGTGTACATTTACATACTTCATTGATCGAAATTTATTAACATGAGCATTCTTTTATACTTTTCCACAATTTTCTTTCCTTTTCTTCTCTTAATTTAAGTTATATTTTTATATTTTTATTTTTTGAGCTCGAACTCAGCTCATTTAAGCAATCAAAGCTAAGTTGGAGCTCAAACACCCCAAAGCTCAGCTTGTTTGCAAACTATCCAAATCCATCCAAGGCTCCTTTCTTGTGCTTTTCAAAAAAATAAGTTGAAAAAATTAAAAAAAAAGCTTGAGAAATAATAGAGAACAAGACTTCTTACTAGATAGTGAAAGCATGCCCCAAAATCATGTGGTACTATGAAAAAGTGATCAGCCCCTTCGGTCCTATTCCAGTAAGGCCAGTTAGAAGAAATAAGCTGAATTGCACTCCTCATCATTTGTGGCGATTTAAATGGTAAAGGGAGGCCATTTGGTGTAAGGTCACAAGTGGTGTATACAGGGGTATAGAACCAATCAGCTTCCTCGGGATTGAGGGTTTGTACAGGGCTAGCCAAAAGGAACTGATGCATGTAGATCTCAGCAGCGAACATGTGATTGAGGCATCTCGGATCCTTCTGAAGAATCTTCTTGTTGTATTTGCTTGGAAGCTCGTAAACAAATACTTTCAACCTTCCCACAGGATCATCTTCCAAGACATCTCCGGCACTACCTAAATTGTTCAAATTCAAGCACAATAAATAATAATAAAAATCGCAATATACCTTATATAATATTGATGTTTGATGTGTAATATTACAATTCTTCTTTCCTTTAAGGGAAATTTGGCTATAAACCCCTCTTACCTTCTTTTATTGTTAAAAGGACCAATAAAAAAATTATACTTTCAAAATCTCCTCATAATTATAAAGTCTTGTATAAAGGACAAAATTTATTATTTAAATATTTTATCAAACTATTATACCCTCAACTAAATCTTTCCACCTTCTCTACCCACTCTCTCCCCACCTTCTCCATCCACTCTCTCCGCACCTTCTCCGTCTCTCTCCTCGTAATCAACCTCAATACACAACGAAGTTCAAAGCAAAATCATCAACTAAAATGCAAGCTAGGGCAAAGTAAAAGGAGAGAGACGATCGAATGAGCACACAATTGAGGTTTAGCTAGTGATGTGTGTGTATATATATGGATATATAATGTATATAAATTGATCAAATCGAAATTGTAGCACTGAAAATTGGAGAGGAGATCTGAAAAAAGGAAGCAACCTATGGAGCAAATCTGGTATGCAGAGTAGATCTATAGTCTGTGATCGAACAAAAGGTGTTGGAGCGGCGGCGGCAACGAAAGAGGAGATCGAAGACTGCGGCGATAGATGGTCTTCCAGATCTCCGCTGCAACGGCGGATCCATGCTAGCGACGAGCGACAGTGAGGACCAGTCGGAGTTCATGACCAGTGTTGAAAGAGAGAGATCAGGAGGAGGGGATTAAGTGGAGAAACCGGTAGCGGTAGCGGTAGCGGTAGCGGTGGCGGTGGCGGTGGCGGTGGCGGTGGCGGTGGCGGTGGCGGTGGCTAGCTTGACGGCAATGGAAGAGGCGACAAAGAGAGAGAGATTAATTGTTGTTTCCAATTGGCTTATTTTTTTTATTTGTTGATAGATCTAAGAGTAAAATTTAACTGTGGTTCGTTCATTTAGTATGTATTTTATTTTTTGTAACAGTAAAATTTTACTTTGGTTAAAAATATGTTGATTTGCTTAACGATATAAAATTTTATTCTGAATCATAATAAACTTTACTCTGATTCAGAGTAAAATTGTACTTTCAAAGTAAAATTTTACTCTGAATCAGAGTAAAGTTTACTATGATTCAGAGTAAAATTTTACTCTGAAATACAGAGTGAGGATGGCTTAATAGTACAATTTTACTCTAAATCAGAGTAAAATATACTATGATTCAGAGTAAAATTTTACTCTGAAATACAGATTGAGGATGGCTTAATAGGAGAGCTGATAGATATGAGAGTAGTATAGTAAAATTAACAAGTTTTAAAATATTAGGAGGTTTTGAAATTACCTATATAATTCTTGTCATTTTGAAAGACAAATTAGACAGTGAGGGGTCTATCACCAATTCTCCCTTCCTTTAATCCACCATTGCAATATACTTCGAAATTCGGAGAGCAAAATCATAAGAAGCATTCTAGAAGTTTGGTTAATTTTAAAGGGGAAATTACATGCATATGGGAGTTGGGGAAAAAAATTACAAACATGGGTGCAAGTGTGTTTGTGGTGGGGTGCAAATAAAAGGCTATAGGGGTGCAAGTGACACTTGCACCCCTCTATGTGTTGGTAATTTTTTTCCCAATTCCCACTTGCATGTAATTCCTCCAATTTTAAATAACAAACTACTTAAATATGCAAAGAAAATATCAAAATTGATAGCTTCACCTTCTTAGTGGTCCAATTACAATGTGACCTCTATTTTGAGTGTAGTGAGTTGAGGAATAGATTTGTCCTCACATTGACACTCTATAGTCTATATACTTCATTTGATTTAAGTTAGATGTTAAACCAACCAAATCCAAATCACATTGCAGCAATATAGATCAACAATTATTTGGAATGCGGTAGTAAATAAGAATTTAATTTAATTGAGCTTATAGCTTTGGACAAAGCAGAATGGCAAAAACTGATTTATGCAACCGACCTCGCTTGAGTGGAACACAAGACTTAGTTTAGTTTAGTTTGTTTATTGTCTTCTCCACTTTCAACACCTTCATAGCTCCTCAAATAGTTTAATTAATTCATGTTAGAAAGGGACTAAACCAATAGTTTCAGTGTAAAGGGCTTTGCACATTAGGAAGATCGATGTTGAAGCTCATGACACAACCAAGTGCAAATATGACGAAGGATAAGACATTGGAGATCTGTATCATCAAGTTCTTCTTAGATCCTCATGAAGCTAAAACGGCTATCAACCTACAGAATAATGAGCAACAAAAAAGATTATTGGACTTAATATTCTACGTGATTGGCTTTCAACAAAACAAAGAGATTTTTAAACATCAATATCCCACACTCTTGCTATAACTCCACATAATGATTAATTGAATGAAGACGGTAATAATTTGTTCAATGTCCAACATCATGTACTTCTCATTGTGGCATCAAAGCTTCCCTTTCCAATTCAGAGTATTTGGATCCTTTTGCCTCTTATTGTGATTCACTCTAAGTACCCCCTTTGGGCCTCTTCACAACCATTCACATCAATCAAAATCATTCCTCCTTTTAAAACATTAGGGTTTATCACTGAAAAGCTATTCACTTGTTTCAGTCACCTGACCGGGTACAAAACCAATTCAAATCTTTGTTCTCAGGTTTGGCAGCCAAAGCACCGAGCGATGCCCAAAACAATAACACAACTCTCTTTATCATGAAGGATTTGAACACTATACTTAATAATTTTGACGAGGAGGCTCAACAAAAAATATAATCATCTTTTCTTTTTTCTTTTCCTATTAAAAGAAAAACTGACTTTATTATCAATAAAAAGGAAATGCGGGGCACAACTTGACCAAAATTAAACTCACTAGAACCAGTGTTCCACCCCCTTTCAACATATATTGGGTGATGCTACTTAGGCCCAAAAATTAGATCTACTCTTCAAACCCAATGATGTGGCAATCTATTAGAATATCTAAAGCATCTCTGTGTGTGTGTGTGTGTGTGTGTGTGTGTGTGTGTGTGTGTGTGTTGTCTTCTCTAATTATCAATCAATTATCTCACTTACACATCATTGGGTGTAGAAAGTGGATCTAGAAAATGGGATTGTATATCATTTTCCATATATATTACCAATAAGAACAAATACAGAACATAATTGATCTAACTTCGTATTTCTAACACAAATGTCCTATTTATGCTTTCACAAAAAGTGTCCTATTTAGCAATGTTCTAACACAATTGAACAATCAGGAATTCTTCTTCTTCTTCCTCTCTCTCTCTCTCTCTCTCTCTCTCTCTCTGTTTTTTTTCTTTAATTTTTTATTTTTTATTTTATTTTTATCCATGATAAATCCGACTCTAACCAAGCAAACCTTGGACATTTCTTCATATCACATTAATGCTGTAATTGTGCTGGCTCGACTGATATAAATTGGATCTATTTATATGGACCAAAAAGTGTCCCAATGTAAACTAGACGGAATGCTGATCAATCCTACAAACATAAGCGATTGGTTTTTCTAAAAAAAGAAACAAAAATAGTTGGACATGGCAATTTTACAATTTAAATCCCATTTTAGGTAAGAATACCAAGAAACCACATTCCTTGAAACCACATATCTGATGTCTCACAACCTTTTTTTTTCTTCAATTTTTTGAGTCCGCAAGGCAGTGTTTAGTTCAAGAATTTGAAAAGGGATTTGAAAAGGAAAAGACAAAAGAACGCTAAAATGTGAATAAAATATAATTGTAATAATTTACCTAATTTCACACATATTTTTCATTTTTTTTTTCCAAATCCCTCTCCAAATTCTTGAACCAAACACAGCCTAAGGTGTCCAAATCAATATCCCCAAGAAAGGAAACAAATTCAAATTCTAAATCACCAACAGAACCAAATGAATTTCAAGTGAAAGTCAAAATCAGTTAATCCAAGTGAAGTCATAATAAAATCAACCCAAAAATAGAAACAACTTGGAATGAAAAAATTTCTATAAGAATAAATAAAATTGAAGAATCATCACGCTTCACACCTGAAATTCGCTCAGTTTGTTGACCCTCCACAGCACCAATCCGCAGCACAAAAGCAACATAGAGAAATTTAACCACAACCCACCTCCAATCCTTCATTTTTCTCTCTCTTGAACAAATCCCAATTCACATAAAGAAACAACACAAAAGAAACCAAAGAAAAACCCTTGGAAGGTAAGCCCCAAAGAAGAAGAAAAAGAAATGCTTTACTTAACGAGAGAGAGAGAGAGAGAGTTGGCACGTCCTTAGTAGAGAAAAGGGTAGTAGTAGTTGGAAGAGTTTTCTTGTAAGTTGGGCTTTTGAGACTTTACAAAAGAAATTTGGTGGATTTCCGACGGAAGAGAAGTAGACAGCTTTTGAGAAATAGAGAGCCTAGAGAGAGAGAGAGAGAGAGAGAGAGAGATGAAATTGCTTGAAGAAACAAGGAGGGAGAGAGACAATAGGTTCGGTTTTTGGTTGTGAAAAACTCAGTAAAAAATGCTTCTTTGTGACATAAAAATTGTGGGTAATTCAGAGAGATAGAGAGAGAAGCTTTGTGGTTTGATAGCAAGTCTCGATCTCACAAGTCAAGGCTGTTCAACCCTTCAACCTCCCCTATTTGTTTATTCCTATATTTCTTCTACTTGTTCCTGCATTTTAATATATATTTCTTTTCATTTTTTCTCTTATAAATTCGTAGGGTATCAACAAAAATAATAATAATCATAATAATTACAAAACTTGTATATTACCAGTGACGAGTAATTTTTGTACTTTTTTTACTTATATTAAGCAAATGTTTCACTTGTATTCTATTTCATTAATTTGATTTTTTATTTTTTGTGTTCTTTTAAAAGTATACTAGCGGTCGAGACATACAATGTGTGTAAATTTAAAAAAAAAAAAAAAGTAATTGAGTTGATAATAGAATTTTTATTTTATTTTATTGGATTGATAAAAATTGAACTAAGGAAAACTGCTTTTCAGTTGATAAAATTTTTAATGCATTCTCATTTAATTTTTTTTTTTTTAAAATTTATATATTTAATCGCATAACTTTTTTTTTTTTGGGATTTGATATGATATATATACACACACATACAATACTTTTGCATTATCTTTTGAGTTTTTTTTTTTTTTTTTTGAGTTTTTAATTTTATTTATTTATTTATGTTCATCAAATCTCTTTGAGTTAAGAATGAGGATGTATTCAGTTAAAAATATTGAGTTTGGTTAAAATTATTTTTATATTCAATTTGTTTTTTAATTTATATATTCATTTTTTTTATTGCATCCTCATTCTTTTTGTGTGTGCAAATTTTTTTTAAAAAGTTTAAAATATTATTTTTTAAGAAATAATTTGGAAATTGAAAATTAGTTTACCTATGTTTTAAAGAAAGATAGAAAGAATTTTTTTTTTTGAAAACAAATGAATAAAAATAAACAAAATTTATACCCCAAAACAAAAAACAAATAAACAAAATTTTAGTCATTAAAATTATAAAAATTGAAAACTCTTAAATCACTTACTGTTAAAGAGAAATAAAATATAGTCATCTATTTATTTGTACTTTGTTGGCCATAGTTGAATGAAACACTTTTATATTTTCTTTAAAAGAGAAAATTATTGTAGAAAAGGGAGAAAGAAAGCAAAAGTAAAAAAAAAAAAATTAAAATAAATTATTATAGAATAGTTATTTGAAGAATGTGATTTAGTGGAAAGTTATACTGTAGGGTGTAAACATAAATTTCAGAACATAAACCTTACACTTCGGATCATTTACCATGTGTATTATCAAGAAATCAAGACAAAATGACATACCTGAATCCATTGATGAACGGTTAAACGGAAGCATGATTATCAATAAACTCTTTGTTATTGATTATGTTATTGCCTTCTAATCCTTTCCCCTTTGGTGCCTTATGTTTCTCCTTGAGAGGATTTAGAAAAATGACAGTGTTCTTTTTTTTCCACTTGGGAAGGAATAGGAACCATAACCTTTTAAAGGTTGTAATTGGTTTTCAAAACTGAAAAGTTGTGGAAGTTCAAAAGGAATGAAAACCAACTTTAATCATTATTGGTTTTAATTTCTATTTATTGGTTTTCAAAACTGAAAGGTTGTGGAAGTTCAAAAGGAATGAAAACCAACTTTAACAAATATGTTTTAATTTCTATTTTTGCCCCTCATAGAAATAGAAATAGAAATTATACAACTAGTATCTACACATTAGGTCCATAACACATATATCCTTAAGCCTATTAACTAAATTGAATCATTTAAATTGTAGGCTTCTTATAAATGATAACACCACATTTAATTATGTGGTCCCATTGAGACATTATCTAACAATCTCCCATTGGACCACATATGTATCCTGAAAAATGTGCTTAACTTTAGTGAGCTCAGAAATTTGTTATCATAACTTGAGGGTATCCAAACAATCTTGTCCATTAACTATATTAATATAGGATCAAAGCGGTCTTCGTTACATCAATCGTAACTCGACCCACCAATGGTCACGTATACTAATACAGCTAAATGACATAGATCAATCATGGATGCGTAACATGGAAATTACATGTGATGTGATCCATACATGCCTATTTTCAACTGGTCCTACTTAACTTTATTGAGATCAATACTTCACAATACGTAACAGAGCGTAATAAATTGAATATTTCATTTATGTAGAAATTAATCTAATTACATAGATAAAACTCAAGGCTGACATAAAGCAGTAATATAAATACAAACTCCCACTAAACCAGAATGTTCTCAAATAGAACAACACCCATCTGAGCAGTGTGCTAATGAAAGACATTGGGTGGTAGTCCCTTCGTAAGTGGATCCGCTATCATGGAGTTTGTCCCAATGTGCTCTATGGAAATCTGTTCACTCTGCGCTCTTTCTTTTACAACTAGGAACTCTCAAGACACCTAGCACAACATTAATACCAAACCTTTGGGTAGTGATATTAACTGTAAGTGGTATTCTTGTTGTAATGATCAAATATTGACAATAAGTTATGTCAAATAACAAATCTATCTTTTGATGGATTTATTATTCACATTAGGTTTTCTTGACAATTGGCACATGTTTATCACTACAAAATGTGTGTGTAATTCTGCCAAGTCTTAATAATGTCTTTGGACCTATAAATACCCGCATGAGATACACAGACATGAACATCAAAACATTCCATATAAAACAATCTAGACAAGAGAGATCACTTTTGTGACATCTTGTTTGAATTGACTTATATTGAGAATGTTAGAAAATTAAATTTCTGTAGACGTTGTATGAAATTATATTAAATTTAAAGATTTCTAAATTTGTGACCCCGTATATATTATATAATCTGCAGCAATCCCAATTATATACATACATATATAAATAGAATTGACGGGTCCAAAAACAAATAGTTTTTTTTTTTATGATGTTCAAAATTAAACCGATCAAATCGCAAGATATATCTATATATATATAAATACATGATGTTCATCCATTTGAGAGAGAAAAAAACCTGCCCACCGAATCATTTTACAATTCCAGAAAATAGATTGCCATTTTCATAGAACAAAACAGGAAAAAACAGAAGTTACATCCATAAGAAAATTCAGAATCTGATTCCAGGAAACTAAATAGAATGAATAAAGCATATCAATTCTGATAAGACACATGATATGCTGGCTCTGATACCAATTGTAAACATAAATTTCAGAACATAAACCTTACACTTCGGATCATTTACCATGTGTATTATCAAGAAATCAAGACAAAATGACATACCTGAATCCATTGATGAACGGTTAAACGGAAGCATGATTATCAATAAACTCTTTGTTATTGATTATGTTATTGCCTTCTAATCCTTTCCCCTTTGGTGCCTTATGTTTCTCCTTGAGAGGATTTAGAAAAATGGCAGTGTTCTTTTTTTTCCACTTGGGAAGGAATAGGGACCATAACCTTTTAAAGGTTGTAATTAGTTTTCAAAACTGAAAAGTTGTGGAAGTTCAAAAGGAATGAAAATCAACTTTAACCATTATTGGTTTTAATTTCTATTTATTGGTTTTCAAAACTGAAAGGTTGTGGAAGTTCAAAAGGAATGAAAACCAACTTTAACCAATATGTTTTAATTTCTATTTCTGCCCCTCATAGAAATAGAAATTATACAACTAGTATCTACACATTAGGTCCATAACACATATACCCTTAAGCCTATTAACTAAATTGAATCACTTATATTGTAGGCTTCTTATAAATGATAACACCACATTTAATTATGTGGTCCCATTGAGACATTATCTAACATAGGGTAGGTTTTTTTTTTTTTTAAAAATGCCACATGACAAAGGTTTTTATAATAGTATAAATATATAGTTTTACCGTGGAAGTTTCTTGGAGGAAAATAGACTGATGGAATCTCAAGGTAGACCATACAAAGCAATTAGCAACCTTAATGACAATTCCCAAAGGTAATAAATAAGTGGGTAAATTATATTATCTTTCTTGAGATTTGTTTTAATTATAGATATTTTTCTATAATTTTAAAAATTACATGGGCTTTTCATACTTTTGAAAATAATAATTAGATTCTCTCTTCTAATAGAATGACGTTACTAAAGTAAACAAAAACAGTGACATCAGCCACAATAAACACACAAATGCCCAAAATACCCTTCTCATCCTTTATAAAACAATACACCCCATTCTAATTATTTGCCTTTAATTTTCCAACACCTTAAGTTTCCCTCCAAACTCTCTCTCTCTCTCTCTACAACCTTGCTTGACATGGATGAAGATTTTAGGTGAGCTCTCCATCTCTTTCTTAGTTCTTTGTATTTTTTTTTAATGAACTATGTATTGTAATTTTTTTTTTTTTGGGTATGTCCATGCACAGGTACAGTGATATGACATCCTCAAACAATGAAACCAACATACTGAAATATAGAAGCAAAACATGTCTTTGTAGTCAAAAGACAGCTATCAAGGCGACACAATCTGAAAAAAACAAAAACAAAGGAAGTTGTATTATGTTTGTTCATAAAGAAATGCAAATTTTCGGATTGGTGCAAACTTGTTAACTCAACTAATGAAGCTATTGATACTGTTGAAAGGCCACAATCTCAAGGCAATTTTAAGGATGTGTATACAAGAGTTCAAGTACTTGAAGACAGCCAAGGATATATGAAACTACTGATAATCATAAGTTTGGTTATAAATTTGTTTGCCCTGTTTGTTGCCATTATGAAGTAACCTACTTAGCATATGTAAAGTTTGTTCTATGGGTTATATAATGCAAGTATATCCAAATATGACAAACTTGTGCTAGTTTTATGTAATGAAATATGTAAAGCCTGTTTTATATAAGTGTAAGACAACAAGCTTGTACTAGTTTTTGTGGAACAAAAGCATGGCAAATCCCAAAATATGTGTCGCAACTATGAGTGCTTCATACATATATAAACAAGTTCAAATATCAATGCTTCATAATTAGTTCATAGATGCTTCATAGTTATTTCACAGTTATATCCCAAAAGAGTGTATAAATGCTTCCTAGTTACATCCCCAAAAAAGAAGCAATCGCTATCTCACAGTTAAACAAAAAAAAAAAAGCCCATATCTCCATATCTTCATATACAAAAGTATGATTAAGAAGCCCACAACCAAAAAAAAAAAAAAAAACAAAAGTGGGTGCATTATCCTATAGCTCAGTAAAACACTATGCACTATATGTTCTGTACCTGTTCATTGTCCAACATATGTACCCCAAAACCATCATTAAGTAGTCAAGTTATCTGCAAGAAACAACCAACAAAAAAAATAAAAAATAAAAAATAAAAACACAGTTTTGAATCCTTACCATGTAAATAAAATCTAAAGTGAAGTTATCTAAACTAACCTCATGTTTTTGTGACTTGTGTCACATACTGAGTAGGCATTGAAGGGCTCTCTCTTGGAATATCCGGAGTTACAAACCAAAGTTGGTACATAAATTCCAAACCAAAATTAGTACATAATGTAAGGCCCCGATGTCCCACATCGGGAATGGAGGGGGAGTTCCTGGGCTATAAAAGTAAAGACCGGGACCCTTATATAGCATCGAGGCCTTTTCCCAAGTGGTGAAATCCCTATTAGAACTCCACGGTTAAGCGTGCTTAGCCTGGAGTAGTTCTAGGATGGGTGACCCCCTGGGAAGGACAAATCCGTGCGGGCGTGGCCCAAAGCGGACAATATCGATGACGTGTGAAGGGTCGGGGCGTTACAAATGGTATCAGAGCCGACTCTCCGGAGTACCGAGTGTGGGCCCCTGGCGTCTCTCGGTGTATGTGGGCGGGCTTGTGAGCTGGCAGGCTACTGCACGGGAACGTGCAGCCTTATGGAGGGTGGATTGTAAGGCCCCGGTGTCCCACATCGGGAATGGAGGGGGAGTTCCTAGGCTATAAAAGTAAAGACCGGGACCCTTATATAGCATCGAGGCCTTTTCCCAAGTGGTGAAATCCCTATTAGAACTCCGCGGTTAAGCGTGCTTAGCCTGGAGTAGTTCTAGGATGGGTGACCCCCTGGGAAGGACAAATTCGTGCGAGCGTGGCCCAAAGCGGACAATATCGATGACGTGTGAAGGGTCGGGGCGTTACACATAATACATCAGTCATAAATAAAAATGCAAAGGTAAAGAAAAAAAAATGCTTACATGTGTATTCTTGCTTCTACCCTGGCCCCTACCTTTACTAGAGTTGCCTCTCCCAGATGAAATACCTATCTCAGCTGAAATACCTCTTCCAGATGAAGCTTTGCCTCTACCTCTCCCAGATGAAGTGCCTACTCTCATAGATGAAGTGCTGCCTCCTCTCTCAGATGAAGTGCTGCCTTCTCTCTCAGATGAAGAACCCATTCATCTATCAATAGATTTGCCTCCTCTCTCAGATGAACCCATGCCTCTGCCTCTAGTACTTGTTCTACCCCTGACTGGACCTCTTTGACATGTCCTCTTATTGTGCCCTAATTCCTTGCACCAATTGCATTTCAAAGTATGAGACCTCTTGGCCTGACTTGTGCTTGCTGAACGCTTAGAGCATCCTTCTTCCTGGAATTCTTTGGTCTTTCTACCAATCTTTTGAGAGGTGGTGGTTGTAAAGGCTCTTTATCTATCAGTGTCCACATAGTGTGGTCTAATATTGGATGTATAATCCCATCATTGGTCATTAAATTTTTTTGCTTTGAGTAATAGGGGTGAACAAAGTCTTCTATATTCATTCTACTATGTGAGATAGCAGCCATAACATGTATGCATGGAATCCCAGAAATCTCCTAGTCTGTACAGGTACAACTCATTCTACCTAGATGGACAATGTGTCTTACTTCCTCATTGTCCCTAATATCATACTCCTGATCTCCTGCATACTTTACTTTGCACTTTCTTGACTCATACAAGGTCTTATCAAGCTTCTTTTTAATGTTCAAAGTTATATTGGACTGTTATTGCAATGCTTTTTGATACCTCATTTGAAACTTGCCCATTAACTTATATCTTATGCTCTCTAACATTGTTAGAATTGGTTTACTTCTGAAAATTCCCAACCAATTATTGAAAGATTCTGTCATGTTATTTGTGATATGATCACTTCTTATCCTACTATCAAATGCATGCTTAGACCTTGCTTCCTGTAGACACTCCATTTTTGACCGTCCTCAAGACTTGGACGTTGTCATTTGAACACTCAATGGTTTTGTATGCTTGTGTTCGTTTTGAGTGGCTGAAGTTCTCGGCCGAGCGCCTTGCCTTTGAGCCTCTCAACTTGTCTGTTTTGTGCTTGGTTATGGACCAAGAGCTTGTTGCTTCAAGTCTGGAGGAGAGGGTGGCCTATCGGCCCTCCCCACAGTCCATCGGCCATGGCTTGTGCTTGCCGGCCATCAGTGGTGGCCGGTCGGCCACTGGTGATGGCCGACGACCATTTTTTTCATTTTTCAGATATTTGTTTGCCAGCTGTTATTCACTGAAGTACATCTCCATACATGTGTATGGAGGGATGAATACAAGCTTTAATCTTGTTTTTTCTATGTATAGGGGGTATCCTCCCCCATTTTGGAGGGTTAGACGTTTTGGATCAAAATTCTCTTTCTCTCTCTCTAGAATTCTCTCTCTCCCCCATTGTTTTGTGCTTTGTAGTTGATTTTCTCTACACCTTTTCACACTAACTCTTAACCAAACTTGACCACCTTGGAGCTGAGGTCCCTTGGAGCCTAGTTTGAGTTTTTGGAAGGAGGTTTGAACCTGAAATTGTAGCTGTTTTGTGCTGTGCTTCAAGAGGTATATAACTTATCTTGTAGGCTTTGTTTTGACTACTTGTTTTGCCATCTTTTTATACTGTTTCTGGCTTGGTTTTCAACTACAAAAAACTCTGATTTTTGAGCCTTCATATGATGGTTTGAGGTCATTTTGTGTAAAGGGGTAGTCCACCCTTCTTGTTGCCTTATTGTGTAAGCTTTTGTACAATCGTTTAGCATATTCAAATCAAACTTCTTGGCCCTTTAAACCACTGAAATTCAGAGTTATTTCAGTAGCAAAAACTTGGTTTTGAAGTCCAAAATTGGAGGGGGTCGCCTCCCCTTCTTGTGCCTTGTTTGCAAGCCTAGATATCTTAACATGTAAGCATGATTTTCTAGCATTTTGTACCTCAATCTCAACATATTTTTGTTATTATTTTGACTGGTTTTAGCTC
This sequence comes from Camellia lanceoleosa, assembly GCA_025200525.1. Taxonomy (NCBI): domain Eukaryota; kingdom Viridiplantae; phylum Streptophyta; class Magnoliopsida; order Ericales; family Theaceae; genus Camellia; species Camellia lanceoleosa. The sequence continues at coordinate 123,696,872 of CM045759.1, read as the reverse complement.
TATTTTGAGCTGGTTTGGTCCTTTGAGGCTCATATTGTGTGGTTGTAGTGCAATCTCCTTTACTAGCTTAATGTTTTAGGCTTTTAAAAATGAATTGCATGAGTTGCTTATATGTTTTAGTGTCTTTTTGCACTCCATTTCAGTACTGAAATCTCTGTAATCTCCCTCTATTCTTCACTCTTTCATTTATTTTGAAAGTGACTTTGAACCCTTTGTTGGCTTGAGTGTGAAATTGAGACACTTGTGCTTAATGGTTTTAATCCTCTTTTGAGAATTTCTACTAACCAACAGCATGAGGTCTCTTTCATGCTCAAGACACTTGTGGTTTAAGCCCTCTTTCCATTAGAGGACACTCACCCTTGAACTAATCAAATTAAAAAATGGATTGGTAATCTAAAATGGGTAAATAAAACATGACAAGTAAAAGAGGCAAGATAAGCTTCTTTCATGTTGCATTGCACGTGTTCGGATCGAACGTTAATTCAAATACGAGAAACATGGGGTGTTTCATACTCAAAGTGATGAAACGTGCCACTTTTCTTGGTCACCATCACCCTTGATCATGCATGATAGGGTTGTGGTTTTGTTGAGTCTTGTTTTGCACTCATTAATCTTGTACAAGCTTGGTTCTTTGGCCATCATGCTTGAAAATGCTTGGTTGATGGCTTGAGAGCCAAGAGCTACACTCCTTTGAGCTTGTGTGATGATAAGGAGAGTAGCAGTGCATACAATCCTTGAGAATACATTGCTTTGCCTTTGTTTGCTCTCTGTTGCAGCAAAAAAAGGAAGTTCAGGGAAGGGGTGGCCGACCGGCCACCAGAAGTAGTCGACTGGCCACCAATGATAGTCGACAACCACCATTGGTAGCCGATCGGCCATCAATGAAGAAAGTTGCACAAGTGTGTTCCTGAGTTGGAGCAGAGGTATTCTGGAAGTTGGCAACACTGTTGGTGTTCAAGCGAGTGCAAACAGAGGCGTCCGATGGCAAGGCGGTGGATTTTCGGGAAGAAACCAACCGAGCATGCATGCCTCCCTCCCCCTCGAGGCCATTTAATTGCTTTAATTAGTTAGCGTAGCTAATTATTCAATTCAAATGTTGTACTTAATTAGTTAGTGTAACTAATTCTTCAATTTCGGTTTGTAATATTAATTAGCGTAGAATAAGTTAGTTAATTAGTTTTGTGTTGTAATAGTTAGCTTAATTAGCGTAGCTAGTTAGCTTATTCATTCGGACCCTTCTTCACAAGGGCATAATGTTGTAATAAGCGTGCGTGTGTGTGTATGTTTTCTAATTCCACGTCTTTCTCCCTTTTATTTAATCGCTTTCGATGGTTAGATTAGGGGCATGTTTTGATTAGCATAATTTATGCTTGCATGTTTGCATCCATTCATTTGTCTTGCATGCACCTAGGCTTGGCGCATCATTCAAACTGTATTGTCAATTCAATACTTCTTTGAATATGTGTTTCAAAGCATGCTATCAAAGTGTTGCAAATACCATGATTAGGTAGCCAAGCTTATTTAGTCACATCATTGTATGTGTTGCATTAGTCATTTAACATAGTTAGAATCATGCATTTTTTCTAACTAGTTTTTGTTTTGGCTTGGAGTACTCGGTGAGTTTTATGCTTTAGCATGCTTGCATGAGTGTGATTGCCATATTATCATGTTTCGCATGCTTGCCATGAGGCTATGTGCTTATTTGCTAAACTGCATGAATGCTTGTGGATGAAGCTTTGTTGCTTGAATTGGAACAATTCAACAAAATGTATGTTTTAAGCCCACTTTGCGAAGTGGCAAATCATGTTTTAAGCCCATCATGTTTGATGGAAAATCTGTGTTTTAGCCCACTTGAGGGTGGCAAATGCAAACCATTTTCGAAAACAAACATGAGTTGATTTGTTCCAATTCTTGCGATTTTAGTCTATACTTGTTTGTGTGCGTCACATAGTAAAGTTAGCTAATAACCGGAATAAGAACACATAATGTTTATAAAAGAACATATCATGATTAGTAGAGGCCGATCTTTGATCGGGCGAGCGGGGGTGCTCATTTCATGACCTTCTCTCTTCGTACCTAAGTTCCCGAGCCGAAGCAACTTTGGTGATGACGGACACGCGACCTTTGGCACGAGTCAGGGTTTTCTAAATTTTCCAAAAACAAAATATTTAGGTAGCGACTCTGTAATCTGGCAAAGCAGTCCAATTTTGGCATTATTTGATTCAAAATCGATTTTCCAAAATGATTTGTCGGATTGGACTCTTTGGTGATTATCAGTTTCACATGACACTTGTGAGACTAGATTCAGAACCGCAGGTAGAGTTTGAACTGTGAGGGCCTTTCTTTTCAAACCCTTTCCAAAAGGCGGGGCCGTGAGAAAAATGCGAGCCCACACTTCCACAAGAACTTTTTGCAGCCATGCATATGCTTCATTTGAGGTACCTTGAATGGCCTACATAGCCTCATCACATGCCTTTTGATTCTAAGCCTTTGTTGCCTTCCAAAAGTTCTTCCTCAAGATCACTCTAGGAAATTTAACTTTATAGTTGTTAAACAAATGCATACAACATCTTCTATGGCTAGCCTCTGGTAGGATTTCACTGACAATTTTGTCAAGATCCTTTCGTCACTGAGTATTGTTCTCAAGTGTTCTAGGAAAAATGTCCAACTCTCCTTACATTCACCTTCCATTACTCCTAATGCCAGTGGAAACAACCCATTATTCCCATCTAGTGCAACTGCTAAAATTAACACTCCACCATAAGGACCCTTCAAGTGACAACCATCTACCCCTATGAAGGGTCTACATCTATCAATAAACTTTGTTTTCATTGCCTCAAATGAAATGAATATTCTTTCAAACACTAGGTTAGAACTGATTGTACTCTCTTCATCTGGTGTGGGTTCATTCTCTGAGATTGGCTTGGGTGGGTTATCATAATTGAACTTCACAAAACTACCAGGATTTATCTTCTTAATCTCTGCAGCATATGTTGGTAGTAACACATATTGGCTACCATAATTGCCCTCTATCTAATCTCTACATTTTTTTTAGCTCTATACAACTGCATCTTTGAAACATTAATCTTATACATCTCATTTAACTTGCCTTGCATTGTATCCAACGCCATGTCTAGAATTTCTATAAAACTATCACTCAATTTTTTTACTATCCAATTTGAAGTTGCCTCAGTATTTTGGTTCAACTTGCTGCATGTGTGTTGGGGAACTAGGGTTTTTATCTTGTAAGGTATCCCATCTGGAAGAAGAGATGCTTGAATCCTCTAAGGACATCCATCAGCAGCACAGTGGGCAGTTACCCTAGACTTCTCATTTTTGTCCCTCACAATCTTGAAGCTAGTTTCCACTGTATAATCTTTGAGTGCAACTCTGAAGCTGTTTACATTTGCCAATATTATCCCATTTTCCAATACCATTTCCCCTTGTGGATTCAAATATGGCTCTTTATCATCATAGGCAGAATGAAATTGTTTTCCCTTGGAATTTCTCCTCTTAGGCGTATAATTAGATTCATCATCCAAATCATCATCAATACTAACATCATATACCATTGCATCATCTCCAGATTGATAATCACTAGGTGCACCATCATTTTCACCTAAGCTATTATCTTCACTTAAGACATATTCACTACTTGTGCTATTGGATTCACTTTCAGCATCCATATATTCATTCCAATCTTTGTTTTCATCACTAAAGCCAACAAAATCATCCATGTGGTACTCATTATCCCCTTCTACATTACCATCACCATCCTCTACTAAGTGATCAATTTCTATAGCATCCTCCCCACTATCATTAACTTCTCCACCCTCAAACCCAATAGAATGAACAACATCTACATACTAGTTAATTGTTCTACTCACATTTTGCATGTAAAACATATCCAGTACATCAAGATCATTTTCAGACATTCTTCTTTTATTAGTACTAGGTATATCACAATACAAATGAATAGCAAGAGCCTCAATGAAACCTATGTTACTTAGAATTGATTCATGTACATCCTTCAAGAGATCAACATGACAATACATATTAGGATCCACATTGTATACTCTGCCCACTTTACCATTGTAATGGATGACTAAATCAAATATATAAAATGCAGCCATGGTTGAAATAGTGATAAACTAACATTTAATTTGAACAGATAAATTGATCAAACCAATTCAATAAATTTCAATAAAATAAATTCAACCAATTCCATTGTTAGCATGATTGAAACAAATAAACAAATTGAAACCAATGAAAAATTCACAATATTAAATAATAATGTTTAATAATCCAAAAAATTACAATTTTTGAATATATTTTTCACAACATTAAATAGATAATACAACCTTAAATCAACAAACATTGAACAAAATCTAAAAAAAACCTTAAATCAATAATAATTTAATAAAATTTAACAAACATTCTTATACTCCAAATCTTGTAAGTAATAATGGTTAATAATCCAAAAAATTATAATATTTGATTAAAAACTAGAAAAACCTTAAATACCTGTCGACGTGCCCGAACGTCCCGGCTCCGCGCGCGAAATGACGCGAAATCCGTTTTGTTCATTAGCTACTACAGTTTGGACTCAATGTCACGGTTCTGAATCTAATCTCGCAAAGTGCAATGCAAGACCGATAAATCACCAAAGAGTCTAAATCCGAAAAATCGTTTTGGAAAACTGATTTTATAAAGAAGTGCCAAACATGGACTGCTTTTCCAAATACAGAGTCGCCACCTAAATATTTTATTTTGGGGGAAATTTAGGAAACCCTAACTTGTGCCTAAGGCTACGTGTCCGTCATCACCAAAGTTACCTCGGCTCGGGAACTTGGGTACGAGAGGGGAAGGTCATGCAATGAGCACCCCCGCTTGCCCGATCAAAAGATCGACCTTCACTAAATATGATATATTGTTTTTGAAAACACATGTGCTCTTATTCCGGTTTATTAGCTAGAATTACTATGTGATGCGCACAGCGTACAAGTATAGACTAAATCGCCTAAGTTGGAACAAAACATCTCATGCTTGTTTGAAAATGGTGTGAAGGTGCTACTCGCAGGTAGGCTAAGACGTGGATTTGCCACCCTCGAGTGGGCTTAGAAAACATGATTTTGCCACCTCAAGTGGGCTTAAAACTCGCATTTCGATGAATTGTTTCAATTCAAGCAATCCAACCTTCATCCACAGGCATTCAGGCAGTTATATCATCTAAGCAAATAGCCTCATGGCAATCATGCTATCATGGCAACACTTACATACATGCAAGATGCTAAAGCGTAAAAGCTTACCTAGTACTCCGAGCCAAAACAGAAGCTAGTTAGTAATCAATGCATGATCCTAGCTATGTCAATGATGCCTAATGCAACACATGCAAAAATGCAACTAACATAGGCTCAGCTATTCTAAGATGTCATGTGAATGCAGTTAGATAACATGTATTCAAATTGGAATTGAAATACTATGCAGTTTGTATGATGCGCCGAACCCGATGCATGCAAGACAGATGAATGAATGAAAACATGCGAGGATAAGGATGCTAATCAAAACATGACCTAGAACTAACCATCGTAAGCGGTTAAGTAAAAGGGACAAAGATGTGGGGTTGGAAGACATTCACACACTCACGCACACTTATTACAAAATTCGCCCTCTCGACGGAAGGTCCGAATGAATAATACAAACCAACTAATTAACTAACTATCCTAGCTAATTAATTATTACAAAACCCTTAACTAATTAAACAAATTAATTAATTTACAAAACTAGCTAAGTAAGAAACTGAAATAGGCTGCCACAGCCCTACCTCGGAACGATGAATGATGCATGCTCGATCGCCTCGCTCGGAAATTCGTTGCCACGTCTCATGTTGCCTCTGTTTGCACTGTTTTAGACTTCTGAAAGCTGTGCCAACTTCTGAAACACTTTTGATCCACCTCATAGATATGCTTAGAGGCCATCAGCCAAGATATGAGGGTCATCGACCACTTTTGAGTCCATCGGCCAAACATTTATAGCCGACCGGCACACCAGATAGCCGATCGACCATCTCTTCCTGTGAACTACTCTTTTTGCTGCAGCAGAGTACAAATAGAGGCATGGCAATACATTTGCAAGAAAATGTTATGCAACTACACCCGTTATCATGTTTGAAGCTCAAAGGAGTATAACGCTCGACTCTCGAGCCATCAATCACGCATTTCGATGCATGATGGTCAAAGAGGCCGAGTCGCACAATTCAATGTGAATGAAATGCACAAAAACACATAAGGGACCTTAACCTCTATCATGTTTGATCAAGACGCAAGGCATGCACACACAATGCAATGCAACAAGCATGCAAAATCATGCAATGCAGCAAACATGCAACAACATGCAATGCACCAAGCGTGTATCAACAATGCAAGCAACAAGCATGCAAAACACAATGCAACCCAAACATGCAAGCATGATGCAATGTAACACCATGGAACAATATGCAATGGAACTAGCATGCAACAACATGCAATGTACCAAGTATGCAACAATAATGCAATGGAACTAGCATGCAACAACATGCAATGTACCAGGTATGCAACAAGCATACGACAACATGCAAGACAAGCATGCAACAATATGCAAAGGCAATCATGCAACAACATGCAAAGGTGGACTTAAACCAAAATGGACAGACCTCAATCATGCCCAAATCAGTTGCCAAAATGCCAAAACCAAGGCACCAAAAGGCAAGACATGCATGCACACATATTGGTCCATAATCTAGGCATAAGGAGAACAACTCTCAAACATGAACAAGGAGTGACAAACATGAGAGTATGGCTATAAAGTAAGCTCTGAAATCATGTGAGGAATGATGTCAAACTACCCAAACAAGACAAGCATAGCATGCAAGAAAGTTTAAAGCTTGAAACTAGCAAAGGGACTTACACCATGGCCATGCAAAGCAAGCCCCAAAGGGCCGAGGGCAACCAAAATAGTCCCAAGGCAGGTCAATACAAGACCAAAAGCATGCTTGAACCTAGCCAACACATGCTAGAACAAAATACCAAAAGCACGAAGCATGCAAGACCACAAAGGGGTATTACACTACACCTATTACAACCAAACATGGCATGACTTAACCAATAAAAAACAGAGTTATGGCATGTCAAAATAAGCCCCAAAACCCACTGAGATGGCATCCCAAAAGCCTAAGTATGATGGCATGCACAATGACCCACTCTTAAGACATAAAACACAAACCTCCTAATGCATGGAAAAGGTGACAAATGTGAGTGCAAGACCACACTATATGGAATGATGATGCCAAATCATGAGAATAGTCTAAGTAATGCATGTTAGTGACTTGGACACCCAAAGCTAACAAGCTAGATTGAACCATGGCTATACAAAGCAATGCATGCATGACCAAGACAATACAAATCAGAGCTAGAGCATGGTAAAACAAGGCTGAAAGCTTCTTTGAATTGAGCCAAAACATGCAAGAATGATGGTCCAAACACAAGATGCATGTTATGCTAGCATGCAAAATTGCTTTACAAGTGTATGGTGCATGCAAGAGGCCATCAAACCAACTTTGGATAGAGGTATAACATGTCAAAATAACACCAAATACTTGCTGAAATGGAACCAAAACAAGCTAAGCAATCATGTTACTATTCTGAGCCATTTATACTAGTATACAAGACATAAGGAGAGGGGATGACCCAAACACAAAAGTGACCTTAAACAATCATCATAATCATGAAAATTAGAACTTTTTATAGTAGAGAGTTAAGCTTAAATCAGCATGCAAATAGGTGTAAAAGCTTAAGCCAAAACAAGGGATTAAAAGGTAGTTAACTCACCCTTGAAGAACACCTTCAAGAACACAACTCTAGCACCTTTTCTGAGCTTAAACCACTCCAAAAACTCTAAAACCAACTCCTAAGGATCTTAACAACCAAAGGATGGTGTTCTAGTAGGTGTTTGTGTGCAATAGTGTGAAGAATTTATACTTTTGAGCACAAACAAGGGCAAAATGAGAGAGTGATATAGAACTTGTATCTCAAATTCTCAGAACCTCTGGAAAGGCAGAGGGGCCTCCCTTCTTATAGAATTTCAATTCTCAAGCTTGTTGAACAAGCTTGAGTCTTGATGCAATCGTTCCATATACGTGTATAGAGGATGAGAATTGTGCTCACCAGCTGTCACAGCTGGGACAAAAATATCTGTAAAAGCAGGTGGAAAGGTCTCAGCCAGGAAATATGGCCGATCGACCAAAAAGAGTGCCGATCGGCCAACACTTATGGCTGATGGCAAGAAAACAAGGCCGATGGCACAAAGCCTTAGCCGATGGGTTGTAAGGATGGCCAACAAGCCACCCTTTTCCCTCAGAAGCAAAAACACAAGTCCTTGGTCCACAACCAAGCACAAAACAGACAAGTTGAGAGATCCTAAGGTAAGGCGCACAACCGAGACCTTCGGGAACTCAAAACGAACACGAGCATGGATGATCATCGAGTATTCAAACGATGACGTCCAAGTCTTGAGGACGGTCAAAAATGGGGTGTCTACAGTTGCCCCTCTTTGACAGAACTCGAAAGTCATAAGATGATGGGAGTGAATGTCAAAGCCCAGAGATGACCCATTTTCGCCAAGGCTGAAGACTTAGACAAGCATACAAGACAACAAAGAGATGAGTCTACAGGCAGGGGCAAGATGCAAAGGACACGCACGATGTCGAACATAGCTTATGATCATGCTAAGAGAGCTGTAATGAAGCATAACATGCAAAGTAAATGCGATATTTTAAGCAAGCGAATAAAAAATAACAGTCCTACATATTCCAACAGAAAGGATGTAAGAAAATTATGAAATTCTCACTGCGTCTCACGTGGAGAAGACTGAAAGCGACTGCCGAGAATACCCGGAGTCTCAAACACAACATCTCTTAGCGTGGCACACGCATGAGAAGAAAGAGAGCATCTCTTAGTGTGGCAAACACATGAGAGGAAAGAGAGCATCTCTCAGCGTGGTGCACGCATGAGAGGAAAGAGAACATCTCTTAGCATGGCATACGCATGAGAGGAAAGAGAGCATCTCTCTGCGTGGAGCATCTCTCAGTGTGGCACACATATGAGAGGAAAGAACTGTGCAAGAAGGCGCAGCCATCCAAACGCGTACCGAATGCGAGAGGAGAGGGGTATGTCCAAACGCATGCCAAATGCGAGTGGAGAAGGGTAACAGTCAAACTGAACCGGGGATTCTCTTGAGTGAACCGTGCATACAATATCGTCCGGTTTCACCAACTTTAAATGAACCGTACATACAATATCGTGCCTGCAAAAGAAAGAAATTCAACAGGTACAATATAGTAGAAACACATGTTCAACGTTAGATCAAGAAATCAGTTCAATATGGGATAAACACGAGCATAACAATGCAAGTAGGGCATGTGCGACAACGCAAGCAAGGGGTGCATAACAATGTAACTGAAACAAGCATGATAATGCGAGTAAACTATGCGTGACAACGCAAGTAAGGAGGATGCATAACAGTGCAACCTAAGTGTGCGTGACAAGGCGGATAAAAATGGTGCATTACAATGCAAGAATGGCATGCGTGACAACGCGAGACATGGGGTGTCTAAACACATGTAAGTAAAGCATGCACGACAACGCAAGTAATGTGTATAACAATGAGAGAAAGGCATAAACACATGTGAGTAAATCATGCGCGACAACGCATACAATGTGTAACGATGCGAGGGAGGCATGTGCGATAACACAAGCCATGGGGTGCATAAACACATGTAAGTAAAGCATGCGTGACAACGCAAGCAATGTGTATCAATGCGAGGAAAAGCATAGACACATGTAAGTAAAACATGCGCGACAACGCAAGCAATGTGTATAGCAATACGAGAAAAAGCATAAACACATGTACGTAAAGTATGCGCGACAACGCATACAATGTGTATCAATGCGACAAAAAGCATAAACACATGTAAGTAAAGCATGCGCGACAACGCATACAATGTGTATCAATGCGACAAAAAGCATAAACACATGTAAGTAAAGCATGCGCGACAACACAAGCAATGTGTATCAATGCGACAATAAAGAGAGGCATATGTTCAACGTAAGCATGGTAAAGGCATGTTATTCACGATGTTGAGATACAACTTTAAAACGAGATGAAGCATGCTCAATGCAAGAGCGAAAAGACGTATAGTAAATGCGCGCTTATGACAAAACATTGTAATGCAACATATTCAAAAGCAATTCTCGAACAATTCTTAAATCTTGCAATATACAAAAGGATACAAAAAAGGATACACCTCGTACGTATCGAGTGCCGCACATGGAAGACACGGTTCGAGGTCAACACGAAGACCGGTTAAGCTTCAAAAGTGTATTTTCTTGCACTGTCTTGAGAGATAAGGGTACCAATCAACATAATTGACCCAAACAAGGGCATTGGAGGTGCATCGACCACAAGGGGAGGCCATCGGCCATCCATCGACCACAAAAGGAGATCATCGGCCAATAATTTAGCCGATCGGCTAACAATTTGGCCGATCGGCCAAAAATGGCAGATTCGGGACAGTTTTGACATTTTCCTCGGGTTTTTTAAATATAGGGTTCTAAACCCTATATTCTCACTTCCTGTTAGTCGAAAATCATTGCTCTCTCTCTCTAGGTGATTTTTCGTCCTTAGATCCGAGCTTTTCTCCCTTTTTCGAGCCTCCCGCGACTTCCAATTCGCGAAAACCTTGTTGTTTCAAACACTTTGAACCGATCGAAATGCGTTTTCGGTGCCGCATTCTCGATTTCCTTCACTTGGGGCTTGTTTTTCCCAAGTTTACCTCGATCTTCATGCTTTTTCCCACACTTCGACCTTTTCTCACATTTTTCACCCCTCGGGGTTGACTTTTGGTTGACTTTTTGCATTTTCACCCATTTTTCACACTTTCGACCACTTTTGCACTCTTCTTGAGATGGCGTACGGGGTGGGACTCCCTCAAAGATGGATACGGACCCTGAGGTTGAGCTCCTGCCACTCAGTGTTCGACCATTCGACTAGGTGACATACCGGCCCGCGATATATGTACTGCCTCCCGATAGCATCTGCCAGTTCAGGAGCTATGCACGAGGTGCGCCATTGGAGCTCTTGCTACACGAGCCAGAGTCATACCTATCCTTTGGCGCCGCTGAGGTATACTCCTCCCCTCTTTTACTTTTTGCAATGTAGATTGTACACTTCGGATAGCCAGTATTGTTCTGTAACTGAATAACCCAAACACACTGATACATCACATGATTAGTTCACCCTGAGCATAATCATACACGATATCTGTGTCGACTTGAACATATAAACACACACTGCATTTTTATCCATTCTAAATGTATTTAAAATACTGTATATCTAATACTACTTCGCATCTGTTTGACTTTGAACACAAGGAGATTCCAATGCCTTCCGAGGGTATGGGAACACCATTGCCCAAGGTTGGTACATGGAGTTACCCGATGCGGTTCGTCACATCGTTGATCAGGCCGGTTTCGGCGTTTTCTGCATGGGACTCTCACGCCTCACTGCGAGTAGGCCCCTTCTTGGCGCCCTGGTGGAGAGATGGTGGGACACCATCAATTTCTTCCACTTTTTCGCAGCGGGGGAGATGACGATGACTCCCTTCGACTTCTCCATGCTCACTGGCATCGGAGTAGGGGGTGATTCGATCCTTTTCGATACTGACATGGACGAGTGGGATGCTGCCCAAATCTTCTTGCTTGGCACTTGGCCACCTCTTTCTCGGCTAGGGTTCGTGAGGTATTCTTGGTTCGAGGACTATTTCAGAGTACAGGCGCCGACAACCCACGAGGAGGTTGAGCAGTATGCCCGAGGATTCATCATGTTCTTGCTAGGGACCACCCTATTTGCCGACCAGGTGAACACAGTTGCCCTTTATCTGCCGAGCGCATTGGTGGATGTGACCAAGATCTGTCACTACGACTGAGGTGGCATAGGCTTGGCCACGCTCTACGGATACATGAGTTCTTCATCCCGCCGCAGCGGACATCTACGGGGAGGCTACTGGTGAGCCTGGGAGGTACGCCTTTCCTTTCTATTTACGCTTACACTATTCTGACATCAAGATAATGCATATACGCATCTGCTTTACACTAGCCATCAGACAATACACTGCACACCATGCACAATACACTTCACATACTGCACAATACACTGCATATCATTCTCTGATTTCTGCTTTATCTGCATACTGCCTTATTGATAAGCATACTCATTATTGCCTTGTTACTGTTACGACCTGAACCCGTCCCCGTGGGTTAAGGACGTAACCGGCCAGTAATCATGAGATTACCTACGGCCTCAAACCAAACCAAACGTATTTTAACAGAGTTAATGGGGGCCAAACGGAAGCAATTTAAAACTTTGTCTATAGAGCTGTGCTTATATGCACATCCTAACATTCCAGACACAAATATGTTAACAACTCACATTAGAAAATACAGTAACAAAAGGTTCTGCACAGACAGGATCATTAGTCTAAGTCACCCCGTCAAAACTGTACACAACAGATACAGAGTCCTCGCCAACATGACAAAATATAAATACCAAACAAAAGGGCAAAGACGAGTCTCGTGCATGAGACGTAGGGGCTGACTCTAAAAAACTTGGTTGTTTCACACTGGCTTCACTGGGGCTGGGTCTGGACCTCTCTTAGCTCACCTACAAACACATGAATGAGCGTGAGCGAAAGCCCAGTGAATAATATCAAATAAGAAGATACAACAATATGTAGAACAACATATTCCGAACGGCCTTGGGCCCATTTCATATTTCTATTTAACATATATATATATATATACAATTTAAGTCAAGTGACTGTGGTTCCAAACATGTTGGTCTTTGGCCCATTTATCTTTCCATAACAAATTGGCCTTTGGCCCATTCAGACTTTCGTTCATGTCAAAACAGCCTCTGGCCCGTTCATTCATGTCAAAACGGCCTCTAGCCCATTCATTCTATTATTCAAATCAAACTGTTATTCGTGTCAAACTATTACTTATGTCAAACTATTATTTATGTCAAACTATCATTTGTGTCAAACTGGCCTTTGGCCCACTCAAGTGACAAACTGGCCTTTGGCCCATCTAAATGACAAATTGGCCTTTGGCCTATTCAGACTTTCATTCATGACAGAACGGCCTCTGGCCCATTCATTCATGTCAAAATGGCCTTCGGCCCACTCATTTGTGTCAAAATGGCCTTCGGTCCACTCATTCATGTCGAAATGACCTTCGGTCCATTTTTTCATGTCAAAGTGATCTTCAGTCCATTCATTTATGTCAAAACGACCTTCAGTCCATTTATTTATGCCAAAATGACCTTCGGTCCATTCATTTATATCAGAACGACCTTCGGTCCATTCATTTATGCCAAAACGACCTTCGGTCCATTCATTTATGTCAAAACGACCTTCGGTCCATTCATTTATGCCAAAACGACCTTCGGTCCATTTATTTATGTCAAAATGACCTTCGGTCCATTTATTTATGTCAAAACGACCTTCGGTCCATTCATTTATGCCAAAACGACCTTCGGTCCATGTATTTATGTCAAAATGACCTTCGGTCCATATTTATATTATATCAAACGGCCTTCGGCCCACATGTATATCAAACTGGCTCATAGGCCTTTCATATCAAACTGTGTCCACCATTCAAATTAATGAACTTTACAAAACTTACACTGAAGTAGCCATTGGACAATAACATATGTCAGATATTACTCACAGTGATCGGTTGGTTGAATTGCCCTGGAGCTTGACCCTACATATCACATAACACATATGGGTCACAAATAATTAAATCCGTTCTTTAATTCACATATTCCTCTTTAGGCTTCATTCTTATTTCTTTAACTCAATTACAATGCTCAATATATGCCTAAGAGTGCTTAGAAGTGAAAGGGAACGGAAAAACAGAACACAGAATGTGTGGGAGCCGAATATATGGCTAAATCGGAAGGGGCATGTTTTAGTACTGACATTAACCGGTCGTCCAGCAAATATTAATCGGCCCCATCTTGCAAGACTAGGATGGGCCGAATACGATACATAAGCCGATTAAGCCGATTAAAAAAGATCGTTGGGGGCCGAATATAAGAACGGGTAATGATTGAAAACTAAGCCCAGGCCCCGAGGCCTCAGGAGGAACAAATATAAATAAAGAAGCAGCGTTCTTGGGATGGTATGTAAAAAAAAAAACACTTCATTAAACTTAGTAAACAAGCTTTCTTGAGTAGAATAACTGACTTGTCCGTCGGAGTGCTAATCCCGGCACCCCCGACCGGAGTATTTGTCTTTGCAGGTGACTAGCTGAGTATCGAGAGTGTCTTCCCAGATCAGAAGAGTATTTCCAAAAACCACTTCTCCACAATTGGCGCCGTCTGTGGGAATACTCAAGTACATCCATGGAAGGCGTGACGCAAGATCCTCCGATAGCCACCGACGAGACTACACAGAGAGACGACATCACCCTGGCAAATATGCTCGGGAAGGAAACCATCGCTGCGAGACATGCCTTGAATTTTGACTCGCCAACGACTTCAGCGCAGGAGACGATGCAAGCCATCATAGAACAAGCTAAACAGAATGAGCAAAGGCTGGAAAATATGCTCGCAGAAAATGAACGCCTCCAACAAGATTTGGCCCTGGAAGTAGCAAAATCCAAAGAAGCCGCGCGCCAAGACCCCGAACGACCCCTGAGGGTAGGTAAACAACAACCTCGAGCCCGACCAAGGGAAACTGATAGCGACTCCAATTCATTATCCACGGAGCATAACAAGGGACGCTCAGACACTTCCAGCTCCTCTGAAAAAAGCCCACACATAAGGAACAAGTGCAGAAGAAGCAGTTCAGACGAAGAGGACCGGCACAATCCTTTTATCCGACGAATTGCGAGGGCGGCCCTGCCCAAGAAGTTCAAAGCTCTATCATTTACTCTCTACGATGGAAAATCAGACCCCACTGATCATATACGTCACTACAAGTAGGCCATGACGTTGCATGCAGACAATAAAGCCCTCATGTGCCGAATATTCCCCAGCAGTTTGGGACTACTAGCTGTCAGATGGTATTACAAGCTGGAGCCGGCTTCGATCAGAAGTTTCCATCAATTACAAAAATCCTTCAGGGCCAGGTTCATCACCAACGAGGTACAGCCGAAACAGGCCGACTCTCTCTGGGCTATGCAAATCCAACCGAGAGAAACGCTGAGAGCATATTCGGTGCGATATTGGGAGTGCTTCAATCTCGTTGACGACGCTTGCAACGACTCCATGGCCGTCACCGCCTTCAAAATGGGACTACATCCTGACAGTGCTCTTTGCAACTCCCTGACCAGAAGACCCCCCAAAACAGTCTGGGCGTTGATGAAGAAAGTCGAAGAGTATTGCAAAGTAGAAGACGATGCCTTGAGGATCAAAGCTAGACAAGTGTCCACCAAATCGGCACCCCTCGATATTGCTCAGCCGATAAGTTCTGTGCCACCTCTGAGCCCCGAGCCATGACAACGTTCTAAACGAGACAAAAGACGGGACTCTCGCCGATCGAGTGATCAATGCTTCCACCCGACGAATGAGCAATTGTAAGTCGACAGTAGGCGCTCGAGGCGCGCCGACAAAAAGTACACGGAACTGTCAGAGCCAATCGCCGCGGTAATGACCAAAATCCAACACCTTTCATTTTTCAAATGGCCATCAAAGATGGTGGGGCCACCCGATACACGACGAAGAGACCGGAGGTGCGAATATCACAAAGATCACGGCCACGAAACAGAGAGTTGCTATGCATTAAAAGATCACTTGGAAGAACTGGTGCAAGACGGCCGACTGCAGCAGTATGTGAAACAGGGAAAGCCAACCAAGGCATTAGCATTGAGGCAGGACTCTCCCCTACTTGGCGTGATCCATGTAATTTACAGCCTGCCTATGCTCCCAGCCATGCACATGATTCAATCGCACTAAACTTTACAAGGGCGCCGTATTTCGACTGACCGGTCCGAAGAAGCTTCGACAATTGCCTTCAATGACTCCGACCTCAATGGCGCAATGGCTTCACACATTGATCCATTAGTCATTGGATTGCGCATAAACCAGTTCATCATTGAAAGAACTCTCATAGACCCAGGGAGTAGTTCAGAGGTCATGTATTACCAGACTTTCATCAAGCTCGGACTTAACGAGACGGATCTATCTCCGGCGCCTCACCCATTGTTCGGCTTTAATGTGAATCCCGAATATCCATTGGGCAAGGTCACATTACCTATTCGGGCAGGTTCTAGAACGGTCGAAACGGAATTCCTGGTCGTGAAGCTCCCCTCGCCGTATAATGCCATAATGGGAAGAACCTGGCTACATATCATGAAGGCCGTCCCAAGCACCTACCATCAGATCCTGCATTTCCCAACAACCCATGGCATTGAAGAAATACGTGGTTCCCCCCAATTGGCACGAGCAGAGTTCTGATGAAAACCCTATCACTGACCCGATCTGTGGGCTCTGGTACCTGTAAATATATTTCGCCTCTGCAATATGAACTATTTTTCCTCGTCGCTGAAAATCATATGTCAATTCCCAGTGGGGCACTTGCCAGGATTGGCCACATGAAGTCTCCGGATTCGGAGCGCCCTTCGTGGATGTCACAATTGGCCAAATTAAGTCTCCGGATTTGGAGCCCCCTTTGGCGCATGACGCCTTAGGGCCAATTAAGTCTCCGGATTCGGAGCCCCCTTTGGCGCATGACGCCTTAGGGTCGATTAAGTCTCCGGATTTGGAACGCCCTTCGTGGATGTCACGATTGGCCAAATTAAGTCTCCGGATTCGGAGCCCCTCTTTGGCGCATGACGCCTTAGGGCCGATTAAGTCTCCGGATTCGGAGCGCCCTTCGTGGATGTCACGATTGGCCAAATTAAGTCTCTGGATTTGGAGCCCCCTTTGGCGCATGACACCTTAGGGCCAATTAAGTCTCCGGATTCGGAGCGCCCTTCGTGGATGTCACGATTGGCCAAATTAAGTCTCCGGATCCGGAGCCCCCTTTGGCGCATGACGTCTTAGGGCCGATTAAGTCTCCGGATTCGGAGCGCCCTTCGTGGATGTCACGATTGGCCAAATTAAGTCTTCGGATCCGGAGCCCCCTTTGGCGCATGACGCCTTAGGGCCAATTAAGTCTCCGGATTCGGAGCCCCCCTTTGGCGCATGACGCCTTAGGGCCAATTAAGTCTCCGGATTCGGAGCGCCCTTCGTGGATGTCAAGATTGGCCAAATTAAGTCTCCGGATCCGGAGCCCCCTTTGGCACATGACGCCTTAGGGCCGATTAAGTCTCCGGATTCAGAGCGCCCTTCGTGGATGTCACGATTGGCCAAATTAAGTCTCCGGATCCGGAGCCCCCTTTGGCGCATGACGCCTTAGGGCCGATTAAGTCTCCGGATTCGGAGCCCCCTTTGGCGCATGATGCCTTAGGGCCGATTAAGTCTTCAGATTCGGAGCGCCCTTCGTGGATGTCACGATTGGCCAAATTAAGTCTCCGAATTCGGAGCCCCCTTTGGCGCACGACGCTTTAGGGCCGATTAAGTCTCCGGATTCGGAGCCCCCCTTTGGCGCATGACGCCTTAGGGCTAATTAAGATTTCGGATTCGAGCCGATTAATCTCCATAAGTCCGAATGGGCCCTGGGTTCAAGAACAGATCATACAGTTCCAAGTGCTAATTGCGTCTCCAAATCCGGAGCAAACGTTGGCACGAACAAAAGACACTGATAATTAATCCTATGTAACACACTAGAACAGATCATACATTTGAAGTAATGTGCGTTAGTACACAAGCAAAATTCAGAATAACCGGTAGATAGATTTAAAATAAAACCATTTATTCGATCAAACAGTTGTTACATAAACACAACTCGCATTCGAAGCATTACAATATCGAAAGCAAAAAAGGAACAAGATGCGCCAGTAAGGCAGCATTGCTGGATCGACGACCGTCGCCCTAAACCCCTCCACGGCATGCAATACCTCGAACCAGTCGTGCTTAAGCCCACGACTTGCATAGCGCCAAACTCCCCCTGATACCATTGACAATGTCAAGGTGAAGATCCAGGACAAGGAATACCATTGACAATGTCAAGGCCAAAATCCAGGACAAGGAGGAATGAACGTGACAGTTGTTGACTCTCCTTTCGGGGTGATCTGCTTCGACGACTTGGATACTCACAGATCTCAAGCCCTTCGGATGACCTAACTCCCTCACGGATAGGTTTTCTGCCGCAAACCATCTCAACACCAGACTTGACCAAAGTTTGAGCCTCTGTAACCAAAATCACCATCCCAGACAGAGAATGATGAGTCAAATGGGATTATTGGTGCGAAGCGCCCACTCCTTTTATTCCTAGCAACGACCGCAATCTCGAGGTTCCAATCCCAAGAAAATTTTATTAACGCCCAAAAACGCATTGGTTGAATAAAACAAGCGTCGATTGACATTCGCTACGACCGCCATCCCGACAGCTGGCCGAAACGCGCGCTGGCTGGGCCAAAGCGAAATAGATTTATTAAACCAGTCGGCCAAATATTCACATGTCGATCACCCTCGACCAGCCCATTAATCCAACTGGTCAAGCGTCAATACGCTCACCCAAATCAAAGATAAATGGCCGTTGAAATAGCCTCAATAAAACCCTAACGGTCGCCGCGGACGTTTCGATCCTGCCCATGTGCAGATCCTGCCGATAGGTCCGCATATTGCCGGGCAGTTAACGGCTATCTGGGTCGGACAATATTTAGACATTCAAACATTTAAGCAACACGAAATACACACATGCCGAATATGAATGTCAATGAAACATTTATAATGAAATAATATTTATTCAATAAAACAATAAGTTACATAGTTTCAAACGCGCCCTGCGTTCCAATCTTACAACTATAAGACTCACATACCGTCACCCTCATCCTCACTCTTCTCAATCTCAAAAGCAGAAAACGAAAAATCTTTACTCCTGTAGCGTGGTGATGCCAAATCAATTCCCGACGCTCGAAGTGCTTCTGCGGCTTGAGATGCCTTGATCCAACCGTGCCTAAACCCGCGGTTTTCACATCGGCATACTTCTTCGGCCAGTGTTTCCCTGGTTTTCTCGATTCCCACCTTTCGGCCCTCATGGAAACCTTTCTCATAGGCCCTCCCCTTCACACCCTCTATTGCGAACATGCTTGCCGTCTCTCGATCGGCAAGTGCGGAGCTGATAAGCCGACTTGTAACCCTCTCTTCCACAATTGGGTTCGTGTGCGCGGTGGATTGTGCCTGAGCCGCCTTGGTCTTCCTCGCCTCGCCGACCGCTTCCACGCTGGCCTTCAAACTTCAATACGTCGTTCTTCTTCTCCATCTCTTGACGGGCGCGGCAACGCATGCCGACTTCAGAAGTGTAAAGCCCTTTCATCAACCGTGAATGCCCTCGAAACACCTCGTAATCCTGTCGACCCAAAGATTGATTTCAACCTCGGTAAATATTTGGCGGGCAAAGTCGACCGCTACATCTGGGTCTCGAACGATCGAGTCCACCTCCGTCATGGGTCTATTCTTCACGAATACCGCAAAGCTTAATGGGCACGGATTCGCGTCGGACCTCCTCTCGACTCGGGACTGTGGAGCCTTGCCCTGCGACTGTTTTTCTCGCCTGGGCGATCTACTGTGACGTCGGGGAGACTGACACCTCTCTCGACCCCTGGAACTCCTACTTCCTGCCCGCGAGGGTTCACCACCTCGATTCATATCTCCGCCAAGCTCAGCTAGGGTCTTCGCTTCCCCTTTACTGTTAAAGAAGAGTCGGTTCGACATTCACACAATCAGTCTTCCCCCAAAAGCTTAACTCAGTTGTCTACCAAGCTTATAAAGGATGTACATTTGTTCATTTATCTTTCACAGAGGCAGCACGTTCAAGGCAATCTCATTAATTGGAGATTCTGAATCGCCCGACGCCGGCTGAGTCGACAGTAGGGGCATGATTCTACCATAATTGCGAACCGCCTGGGGTGACGGCAGATTCATCAATCCATTCGGCTCAAGTACCCCAGTCGGCTCCCCAATCGATTCTACTAACCTCTGCAAGAACCGCCTGGGGCAAGGGCAGATTCATCAATCTATCCGGCTCAAGTACTCCAGCCGGCCCTCGACTCCGCAAGAACCGCCTGGGACAAGGGCAGATTCATCAATCTATCCGGCTCAAGTACTCCAGCCGGCCCTTGACTCCGCAAGAACCGCCTGGGGCAAGGGCAGATTCATCAATCTATTCGGCTTAAGTACCCCAGCCGGCCCTCGACTCCGCAAGAATCGCCTAGGGCAAGGGCAGATTCATCAATCTATCCGGCTCAAGTACCCCAGCCGGCCCTTGACTCCGCGGAAACCGCCTAGGGCAAGGGCAGATTCATCAATCTATCCGGTTCAAGTACTCCAGCCGGCCTTCGACTCCGTAAGAACCGCCTGGGGCAAGGGCAGATTCATCAATCTATCTGGCTCAAGTACCCCAGCTGGCCCTCGACTCTGCAAGAACCGCCTGGGGCAAGGGCAGATTCATCAATCTATCCGGCTCAAGTACCCCAGCCGGCCCTCGACTCCGCAAGAACCGCCTGGGGTAAGGGCAGATTCATCAATCTATCCGACTCAAGTACCCCAGCCGGCCCTTGACTCCGCAAGAACCGCTTGGGGCAAGGGCAGATTCATCAATCTATCCGGCTCAAGTACCCCAGCTGGCCCTCGACTCTGTAAGAACCGCAAGGGCAAGCGATTCATCAATCTATCCGGCTCAAGTACCCCGACCCTCGACTCATGAGAACGCTGGGCAAGGGCAGATTCATCAATCTATCCGGCTCAAATACCCCAGCCGGCTCGCAAATTGACAGTTCATAATTCGAATCCAGTCAGCATGAGAAAGACGAATCAATATTGACACAGGATATTCAATCCCTAAAAGCTGAAACTCAGCAACAATTTTACGCAAAGTAGCGAAAGGCTTTGAGCCAAACTCAGCAAAATGTTTCATTAACATAATCACACAAATTGTGCACAAGTAGCAGTGACATTACAAGGAAATGTTCATTAATAAATTGCGTACAAGATAGTAACCAATTTATACATGAAAACTACCCTGAACCAACAAAACCCTACCAAACAAAAAACTTACACAAAAAACTTAATAAATTAGGAAACGCCTCCCAAATCACTCCTCGGTGTTGGATTCGAGTGGCTCAACATCCACTTGCTCGTAAGGAATTGGCAAATCCGATGTAACCCTAGCGGCAGCAAGGGCTTTGAGCCACCCATGTTTGAACCCCTGATTTTCAAACTTGGGAAATTATCAACATATTCCGTGTAAGCGGCGCTTTTTCCCGCCTCGAAAGCCTCAGATTCGGCTTTCTCCTTGGCCGCCTTCAGCTCCTCTAGCTGAGTCTCCACCTTGGCAAGTTCGTCATTTGAGAGCTTGAGCGATTCCTCACTCGCATTCGTTCTAGCCTCGAGATCGGATCGGAAGTCATTCGTGAGCGAGCCCTCTCCTTCTCCGCTTCGGCTCGCGCGCTCTCCATTGCGGCCCTCATTTTTTCAAACTCCGCTCTACTCTTCTGACCTTCCACTTCGGCTTGCAAGCGGTCAACTCTGCCAAGAGCATCGTGCAGGCGGCGGCCCAAGTCGGCAATCCTGCCGACGGTCTGCAAGAATGAGGGATCATTAGATACCTTTATAAAAATAAATTTAGAAATAGATTTAAGATTCCTACCAGAAGTGCCGACTGCGCACATAAGGCTACGGCCATAATATCCGGCACGGCGCAAAAGGTTGCATTGTTAGCCGGCAAGGAAATCGAAGCCGCCAAGCTTAACGCAACGGCCAGATCCTCAATGGCAGAAGCATCGGAAGAAATCGGCGTATCTCTGATCTTTGGCTGAATAACAAAAGGAGCGACCACGTCCGATTCTTCGAGGCGAGGCCGTTTGCCAGAAGGACTAATTTCTGAACTGGCTTCCCCCTCAGCGCTGCGTTTTTGACCGCGCTCTTCCGGAATTTGCCGTTCTTCACCGGCCTGCCGTTCACCCCCTTTTTCCGTTTCAACTGGCTTAACCTCAACCACCCCTTCAATAATGGGTACGGAGGCCTTAGGCAAACTGGGATCAGATTCGCCGGCTTCGGCCTTCTGTCGAGCAGCCATTCGCTCGGCGTTTCTCTTACGCGCCATTTGCGTAAGGCTTTCCTTCGCCATACCTTCGAAGAGATCGCCGGGTAGGTCGCCCAAATTCGCAAAAATATCTCCGGGAGAGACTTTTGCCCGACCCGAAGCGGATGGTGAGGAAGGCTGATTGAGTCCGGTAGCCTCAAACGCCGAGCGCACGGCCTCGTCAACTTCTTCGGCTTCCTCAGAGAATTCTCCGGCCGGATCGGCAACTACTTCTATCACCGGCTCTGCGTCTTGCCCCGAAGCAGAATCTTCGAGACCAATTTGCCTGAGATTCTTGTAGCTGGGGAAGATAAGAGCCGAGAGGTGCTGGTCGCCGGATGGAATCGGAATGTTGTCTGCAGCTGAGAACGTGGTATAAGTGGGCTCGTACCGAAGTAAAATATGGGCGGCTCTCCCCTGTTTTTGCACGTTTGGGCGGCCAAAGTAGTCCAGTGCAATCTTAATATCCCTTAGGACAGCGTCGTCAACGGAAGTCAGAATCTTCTTCAATTTATTACCTACAAAAGATGAGTGATTAAGGAAAGAGAGCCGATTAAAAGATAAATCATTAAACACAAGATACTACGTGGCAACCTGGGTCACCCTTATGTCTGGGAATGGGGTCTAGGCGATCTTCGCCTTCAGCGAACTCCCAATTACCTCGGACATTGACCATTACATCGTCAACCCTCTTACCAGAACTGGCAAGCATAGTCACCAAATGATGGTCAGTATCCTTGGCCCTAAGGAAGTACCGACCCAGCCGACCAGAGGATTTGGCTAAAGCGTAGCAATGCCGAATGGCCGAAATTTCGAGATCGATCCTAAGACGTCGATTCAATTCTATAACACCCATAATGATTCAAAAGAAATTTACATTGGGTTGAGAAGGAATCAGACTCCAATAGCAAAGGACAACCCTAAGTAGTGGATGTAGGGGGAAACGAACTCCGCCTTCCGCTATAGACAGGAGGGGGAATACGATTGTATTTTGATCCCCCCTCTCCATATCTAGAGTATTGTTCGTTACAAGAGTTAGATGGACGTCATTGGGAATGGAAAAATGTCGCCGACATCCGGAAATACGACTCTCAGAAAGGAGGTCCTTCAAGTGTTTAGCCATTTCGACGGGGATCCAAGGATTCGCCGAAAGTAAGAATGATAAACAGAGAATAGGGTTACAAAGAAAAGGGAAGAAAACTTACGAAGAGCAGATGAGGCAAAGGTAGACGGACGAAAGTTGCAGAAAATGTGAGTGAGAGAAGGGATGCGCGCTGGCGGTCCAAACGTATTAGATGATCGACGAAATGTGCACCAAAAAGGACTGAAGTTTCAAATCGCAATAAATGCGAGATATGCATGAATGAAGCGGGAAAGTGTAATGATAAACGAAAAGGCGTGTGCCTTCTGACATTTTCTGACGCCTTGGGATACGCGAAGCCACCTGATCTATGATGGGCTTTTTGAATTCTAAACCAAACACGCCGATTAACTACCGTCAATAGGGAGTTCGGAGGGCAATTGTGGGAGCCGAATATATGGCTAAATCGGAAGGGGCATGTTTTAGTACTGACATTAACCGGTCGTCCAGCAAATATTAATCGGCCCCATCCTGCAAGACTAGGATGGGCCGAATACGATACGTAAGCTGATTAAGCCGATTAAAAAAGATCGTTGGGGGCCGAATATAAGAACGGGTAATGATTGAAAACTAAGCCCAGGCCCCGAGGCCTCAGGAGGAACATATATAAATAAAGAAGCAGCGTTCTTGGGATGGTATGTAAAAAAATAACACTTCATTAAACTTAGTAAACAAGCTTTCTTGAGTAGAAGAACTGACTTGCCCGTCGGAGTGCTAATCCCGACACCCCCGATCGGAGTATTTGTCTTTGCAGGTGACTAGCTGAGTATCAAGAGCGTCTTCCCAGATCAGAAGAGTATTTCCAAAAACCACTTCCCCACAGAATGCATTTTCAAAATTTCAGAAAACAGGGTCCCCGCTCGAGCGGACCCTTAAGGCCTGCAAAAGTACTGGTTGCATGAAAAATACGCTCGAGTGTTAAATAGAGCACTCGAGCGGAAGGCCTGTCTACAAAGCTCCCTCGCTCGAGCATGAAATACCCTGCTCGAGCAGACACCAAGTCTGCAAAAAGTACTGGGAGCACGTATTTCCCGCTCGAGCGGCACTTCCCCCGCTCGAGCGGACATCAAAATTCTAGGTTTCCCAAATTGTGTTCTTGAACTCCAATTCAACCTTCAAGCCAACATTTCTTGCATGCAATAGCTCAAATCTCAAATATGATGATAACTAAAATACATGAATTACTCACCAAGCAGCTTAATCTTCCAAACTCTAGTCAATTTTTGGACTTAATCTTCAAGATTTCCAAGCCTTGAGCCAAACTACACAATTCTCTCTATCTCTCTAAGGCCGACCCTCTCCTTTCTTTCTTGAGTTAGCATCAGCCAAAATGATATATGGAAGAGGAATTGATTATAATAAGGCCCCTTTTTAGCCCCACTCAACACATTGTTTCATTATAAACAATTGGGCACTTAATTCATTAATTTAATCAATCTAATTTGATCTGAATCAATTTCCAATTAAATTTCAACATAGGTTCTAAAAATTATGCCAACCACAATGGCGTAATCAATTTTGGGTTCTGTGGCCGATAGGGCTTTCAATTTAATTTCTAAAGTGGGAGAATCAAACAGATATTCCTACGGTGAACAAATATAAATTCAAAACCACATATTTTCACATAATGGCACATGAAATCATATCAATCACATAATTATACTCATATTAAGGACCAATTGACATATTACGGAACATGGGTGTCACAGTTACATTATGTAGTTATGGATGTATGCCTACTTTCCGAGGCTTGCCCCGGTGTTAGATGTAGAGATGCCCTTCGCTGTTCCATACTCTCATCGATACGATGTGAGGTGCGAGCGGAGGCCGTGAGAGTCTTTCCTGTTCTTCCACAGATACTTCGATACCATTACCGCCACAAAGGTATTTCAAACATTACAGTTTATTTAAGCTTCGCTTTACATTGTACTTTCAATAACATATAACAAACTGTATATCTTGTCATTTGCAGATCAACTAGCAGCCCTGGGCTTCGTTGCCGGAGGCAGTGAGAGATTAGTATGCGGGTGCTCGGGAGACTACCCGGTTCAGGATTTTACTGGAGGGTCCGGTCTGCCGGGCATGGTATTTTGGAGAGCGCTTCTTGCGGTAGACTCTTGGTTTGCCTGAGCAGATAGTCCCGAGGCTGCCTTCCACCCATACGAGGGTCATCGAGAGGTATACCCTGGAGGAGATGATGGATTACATGATCGGCTGGGACTCTGACTTCTTCAGAGATGAGGGTGACTACACCGAGTTCATCCAGACTTATCTTATGCAGTCTTTAATCGGTGCTCGCCCAGTTGAGAGAGAGAGGCCTGCAGCGCCAGTAGGAGGAGTAGGAGTACCGAGGGTGACTCAGGCCCGTGACAGGAGTGGGTCCCGGAGGGGACGGGGAGTTGAGTGGCCAGAGCTGCCCACCACCATAACATGCCGAGGACAGGGTGGGAAGACTTACTAGATACCCATCGCTCCTCCTCCGGCTGATCATGAGCTCGTTGGAGTTCGCGGCTCGACCCCGGTATGTACTATACTTTTCATTCTGTACAGTCATTTCAATTCATTTGATATCCCGCAGAATACTAATGACTTCAACACTTTTGCAGGCTTCCATCGAGTACATTAGTCAGTTTTTGGAGCTGACAGCCACGGTGATGGGGATACTGTAGAGGAGCATAGACCTACTGACCATTTACAGTATTCTGGTAAATTCCTTCAACCTCAATCCCAAAACTTCGCACATTCTGTTCCACACTGATCTGATACATCACATTATCAATACGGCACTTGATACACTGCACTCACATACCACTCACAGCACTGATACACTATAATCATACATTGCTCACGGTATCCATACACTGCTCACGGCATTCATACACTGTACTCATACATTGATCACGACATTCATACACTGCTCACAACATTCATACACTGTATTCGGTGTTCATACTCGACTTTGCATAGCATAACTGATGTGTTTGCAACTGTCCTTTTCAGGCTCTATTCTAGATATCGATTCTGAGGAGTGCTTGATGGGACCTTCGACTGCCCAGGCAAGATGAGACAGACGGGGGATGACGATCCACAGTCGAGGCAAACATAGGCGTACTCGCGTCGAAGGTAGTTCACGGGAGCTTTCCCCCGATGATGACGAGTCTGATGCAGAGGCAGAGTCGTCTCAGGATGAGGCTGGAGATGACTCAGACAGCAGAGGTGACGGCAGCAATCCTGGTCCTTCGTCCAGGAAGAGGACGAGGAGGGACTCCCGCACTTGAGGCGACTGGGGCCGATCCAGACATTTTACTGTTTTTTTTTTTTTTTTTTTGCTTTACTTTTCTTTTTACTAGTAGTTTTGCACATTGTACTGCCTCAGGCAGGTTTTATTTTCTTCAAAACTATGTACTTTTTGCAAGAGAAAATATGATGAAATGAAACAGCTGTTTTTGTTGAAAAAGTGTTGCATTTGTACATTCTAAGCATCGCATCACATTACATAACAATGTAAATGAGATTAAACTTTTGTTTTGAAAACTAAACACTCAAATTGCATTAATCAGGTAGTGAACCAACTAACAACAAAACAACTCGATAATCAAAACAAAGAACCCGACAAGCTAATCAAATGTAAATACAACTCGATAAGCAAAACAAAGACAAATGAACACAAAATACAACTCGATAAACAAAAGTACAACAACTCGATAAGCAAATTGAAGTAACACAGGCATGACTTCGCAAAATCATCACCGGAAGGCATTTGAAGTGGAACCAGTCACAAGTTCTCAACATCTCCAACACATAGACAGCTTAGAGAACAAAAGGAAGGGTCATCGACCAAAGTGAGAGGCCATCGGCCAAAAGAAATGGCCATCGGCCACAAGAAATGGCCATCGGCCATCATTACCAGCCGATAGGCCAAAAAAGATGGTTGGTCGGCACTCTTTTTGGCCTATCGGCCAAAAATGGCAAGCACCTCCAGAATGCTGACACCTGTCTTCCACTCAACACCTTATCTTCTACAAAAGCCCCAGCTTCGTAGTTTTCCTATTTCAGCTTAGTTTTTGCACCAAATGGAAGCATTTCTTGTCTAAAATCTCACAAATTGGATTGCCAACTTGGATGGCTTGGAAAAGCTAAATTTTCGGAGTTTCGGAATTAATGCACTATTCATGTTGAGTCGCACCCTGCTGCGTTTTTCGTTCCTTCATGCTGCGGCAAGGTTTTGGAATCCAGTAACACACGTCTTTAGCTTTGGCAGACAAGAGATATGTCCCACTTTCGAGGACTTTTAAGCTTTCATGGAATCCGAGCGCGGTGAAGAAATCTTGCCTCAGCTCTGCTTCGGCCACGTCCAAGCCATAGGACGAATGTGTGGCCTTACTTTGCACGACGCTCGGTCATTGATTCACGACAGAGAGCTGGACACTCCGAGCTTGATTCATCGGTTTTCTGATGCCGGTGACTGCGTCAATCATCATTGGCAGGGTTATCGGCGACATGCGCTTTGCTTGTGCATGCTGTCTCATTTCTTGCTTGCCCTAGGCTTCGGTGGGTTTAGCACTCATTTGATTGAGGTCGCCGAGGGCTTAAAAGAGGGCAAGAGCTGCATCGCCATGACGCTAGTTGAGACATTGATGGGTTTGGACGCTTTTCATTGCCGGGAGATGGCTAGATTCGCGGGGAGTCCACTACTACTGCAGGTAATGTTTCTCATCCTATCTCACATATATTTCTCACATCACTCGGCCCTCAGGCTCGGTTTTTCTCTAAAAACCCTTTTCTCACTTTTTCTCTCAATTTACACCTCTCTATTCTTTAATCTCTCATTTTTCAACCCTCCTCAGATATGGTTGATGGAAAAATTGAAGGTTGTGGACTCATGCCTAGCATATTTAGCTCGCAGCTATTTCTTTCAGCGACGTCTAGTCGATGCCCTGGATGAGGGATGGTGGTGCGAATGGATGTGCAGTTTGTCTACTCTCGACATTGCTTGGCGCTGCCCTTGGCTTAATTTACTGGCGATGAGCTACAGCATGACCCGCCAGCTCGGGATTTAGTTGATTGGCTTGACACACTATGTTCTTTACTTTCTGTTCCGAATCTGGCGCTAATTCAGACATGATCAGACTTGCCTAGAAGAGGGAATAGAATACCCTGTTGCATTTCCAGTCCGAGGCGCACAGCTAGCCTGGTATGCCATAGTATGGAGGACGAGAGAGCTTCTAGCCCTTGCTCCCATTTTCAGTTGCACCCTCTCTGATGAGTGCATAGCTTGGCTTGATGAGGAGGCGCAGATCGGGCCCACTTTGGCATCAGAGGCTTCCACAAGCTCTGGGAAGGGACGCAGGAACACCTGACTATGCCCCGAATTTATTTGCTTTAATCAGTACTTTCAAATTTTCTTTATGAATGTAATAAAAAAGCAACTTCAATTTGTATTCAAGAGTAGGAGAACTCTGTATTAAAATCAATGTAATTGAAGGTTGTGGGTACTGAAAATTTTCTGTTTGGTCCAAAAATGGTCTAAGTCGTAAAAAGATTAATTTGAGCAAAATCAAATTTTATTAAAACTTTTCAAAACTATTTTCGATATGGATCACAACTGGACATGCCCGAGATCTATCATTGAGATGTACAACCTCGGATCCTCAGCAACTAGAAAGTTGCCCCTAGTCTGAATAACACTGCACTGGAGATCACAACCGAGCTTTTGAATGCAAAATGGACAAAGATGACCAAACATGATCACATGGACAAAGTCGATCAGGGAAGTGTTTATGGCTGGACTTTAGAATGAAGTTGCCTATGTATCCCAAAGATGGAAATCAAGCCTTACGTAGTTCAGCTCGGGTTCACTCGTGTATTAACACTTTCCTTTTGCGCTCTAACTTTTGCTAAGGCCGCCCTTTCTGGGTTTTCAACCTTGCGAGCTCTGTTTTTATAATTCCAAATTTTTTGTACTCTAACTTTTGCCTAGATCGCCCTTTCGGGTTTTCGGCCTAGCGAGCCACTCAGGGAAAGTATTTCTTCAACTTGTCCATGTTAATCGGTTGGGAGAACTCTAGGCCATCTAGGTCTATCAGAACGACAGCTCCACCCGACCAGATAGACTTGATGATGTAAGGGCCAGTCCAATTAGGTCTGAACTTGCCCCTAGGGTCATGGATGGGAGCTCGGTTGTCTTTAAGCACCAAATCTCCTTCTTTCAAATTCTTCGACTTAACCTTCTTGTTGAAAGCCCTGGCGATTCTTTGTTGATAACCCTGAACATGGTATAGTGCTTTCAGCCTTCTCTTGTCAAATAGCATGAGTTCTTCGAATCTGCTTTGTTGCCAATCTGCCTCAGCTATCTGACACTCTTCCAGTAGCCGTAATGACAGAACCTCAACTTTGATAGGCAGAACAGCCTCCATCCCATAAACCAAGGAATACGGAGTTGCCCCAGTAGAAGTTTAAATTGAAGTCCGGTAGCCCCACAGAGCAAATGACAGCTTATCTGGCCAGTTTCGGTAGGTTTCCACCATCTTCTGCAGAATGTGCTTGATGTTCTTGTTGGCGGCCTCAACTACTCCGTTGGTCTGCGGCTGATATGTAGATGACTTATGAAAAACCACGTTGTACTTGTCTAACAAGTCGATCACTTCTTTCTTGAAGTGGGAACCATTATCTGAAATAATCTCGTTCAAGACCCTGTAGCTACAAATGATGTTGTTCTTGATGAACTTAGCAACATGCGATGCCTTCAACACATCATAAGATTGGGCTTCAACCCACTTCGTAAAATAGTCTATCGCGACCAGAATAAACTCATGCCTATTGGACCCCTTCGGAGTGACAGCCTCGATCACATCAATCCCCCAGACTGAAGACGGCCATGGCGAAGTCATGTTGTACAGCTTCGACAGCGGAATGTTCATGCGGTTTACATGGATCTGGCATTTGTGGCATCGCTGGACAAAGCTAATACAATCCTCCTCCATGGTGGACCAATAATAACCCTGTCTAAGGATCTTCCGGGCTAGCATCACCTCGTTCATGTGCGCTCCGCACTCTCCTCCATGGATGGCCTCCATCAGGCGCTTGGACTCTTTAGCATCAACACACAGCTTATGCATCCCGAGATGACCTCTCTTGTACAGTTTTCCCCCACCGACGATGAACTGAGTAGCCATTCTTCGAATTGCCCTCTTATCTTTGGCATTTGCCCCTGGTGGATATGCCTTTTTTTCCAAGAAGTTCCAGACATCGTAATACCAGGGATTCTCATCTTGTACCTTATCTGTGGCAGCAATCAGCTCGTAGGCCGGCACAAATTTTTGTTCGATGATGATCGGATGCATCCGGACTCTAAAAGGGATGTCTATCATAGAAGATAGAGTTGCTAGTGAATCAGTGAACCTGTTGTTCTCTCTTAATAGATGAGCGAAATTCAATTTCTCAAACTGAGGAATTAGCACGTCCAAGGTCTGATGATAGATTCTCATCTTTTCTTCTTTGACTTTTCAATCTCCTTTAGCTTGAGATATAACAAGGTTCGAGTCCCTGATGACATCCAACCGTTTTGCCCCTAGTTCCAGAGCTGCTTCTAGTCCAGCAATACATACCTCATACTCTGCCTCATTGTTCGAGACTTTGAACTGGAGTTTGAATGCTGGAGGGATACGGGAATTGTCGGGTGCTATCAGCAACACCCCTATCCCATACCCATATTGGTTTGACGCTCCGTCAAAGTACATCGTCTAAGTTTCTTCTTCGACGTGCAGAATGGCCTCGTCTGGGAATAGGTACTCAACTGCTTCATCCCCTTCCACTGGATGATCGGCTAGGAACTCCGCTACCGCTCTCCCTTTTACTGACTTGCGCGTCACATACTTCAGATCGAATTCGGAAAGCAGGAGCAACCAACAGGCCAGCCTACCTGTAAGTGCTAGTTTCTCGAAGAGATATTTGATGGGATCTAATCTCGAAACCAGTATTACGGAGTGAGCTAACAGGTAGTGCCGCAGCTTCCTGGTAGCCCCTACCAAGGCCAAACAAGCCATCTCCAGCGGAGTGTAGCGGGTCTCGTAATCCAGCATTTTCTTGCTCAGGTAGTAGATAGCTCTCTCCACCTTGTCCTCAGACTCCTGTGCAAGCATGCAATCCATTGTAGTTTCAGTCACTGAAAGATATAGAATCAACGGTTTCCCTGGCTCAGGCGGTGACAACACAGGTGGGTTTTGTAAATATTGCTTGATTTGTTCAAAAGCAGCTTGGCATCAGCCATCCCATTGGAATTTCTTTCCTTTCTTTAGGAGACCAAAGAGTGGTTCACAAGTCAAGGTTAATTTCGCAATAAACCGTCTTATGAATTGCACTTTACCCATAATGCCTTGCACCTCCTTTTCAGTCCTTGGTGGTGGCATTTCTAAGATGGCCTTGATTTTGGAAGGATCGACCTAGATACCTTTCTGTGTGATCAAGAACCCTAGCATTTTCCCTGTTGTAACACCAAACGTACATTTCTGAGGATTTAGCCATAACCGATACTCTCTGATCCGTTGAAAGAATTTCTGCAAGGCGGTGTAGTGGCCCTCTCTTTCCTTGGACTTGACAATCATGTTATCCACGTACACCTCAACCTCTTTATGGATCACGTCGTGCAATATTGTAGTCACAGCCCGTTGATATGTAGCCCCAGCATTCTTCAGCCCAAACGACATCACCCTATAATAATAGGTCCCCCACGGGGTGGGTGAAAGCAGTTTTCTCCCGGTCTTCGGGTGCCATCAATATCTGCTTGTAGCCAGAAAATCCATCTATGAATGAGAGTAACGCATGCCCCGCAATGAAGTCCACTAATAATTCGATATATGCAAAAGAAGGAAAGTCGTTCTGACCGCTTTATTTAAATCCCTGAAGTCCACACATACCCGAATTCTGCCGTCCTTCTTCGACACCGAACTATATTGGCCAACCAAGTTGGGTATTCAGATACCAGTAGGAACCCTATGTCAATTTGCTTGGTGACCGCTTCCTTGATCTTGAGAGCCTAATCCGAACGGATACTTTTGAGCTTCTACTTGACAGGTCGGGCCTCTAGGTCAAGAGAGATTCGGTGCTGTACAATCTTAGGATCGATTCCAGGCATGTCTTCGTAGGACCATGTGAAAACATCTTTGAAATCTTTTAATAAAGCGACTAAGCGCTCGCGCTCCTCCGAAGACAATGTGGACCCGATCTGGACCAGCCATGGGTCTTTCTCAATACCAACATTAATTTGGGTGATTTCATCAACCAGCGGTTTTACAAACCTCTCATGCTCCTGATCTAGCAAATATTTCAAAACCGGAGGAATTTCTTCCTTGTCGTTTTCATCGAAATTTTGAAAGTCTGAATTAATGCAATAAATCAAGGGCACAGAAAAATACTCAAAGGCCACAGCCATTCCATTCTCATTAATCGCTTCCAAGTTGCTTGATTCCTCTATTACAACAGACTCAAAGAAAAAAGAAAAAGACGACCTAGACAGGACTGTGGCATCCGGGTTGTCACCTCCAGGAATACCGGACTCAAACTCAGACGAGCTGGAACCTGATTCTGACTCCACAGACTTGGTGGAATTAGATTCCGGCTCACTACCTGACCCGGTCCGGCTCGATAAGAATCCCTCCTTGTACTGCCAGACAAGGGAGGGTGCGATGGACGCATCTAGAATGTTCGAAGATGGGCTCACAGCTGCTTCATTCCCAATCATGGACACCGAGAAGTTATCCCCCAAGCACTCATGTACGATCGGAGGATCTGAAAGTAGACAAGCCAGTGCTACCCTTCATGAGGTACACAGACTGTGTGCTGACATATAACCCCTCATCAACAGCCAAAATGTTCTGTACGACCCAGGCCTCGGCTAGGGTAAATCCTGACAGGAACATATCTTCCGTGCCATGCTCGATTTCCAAAACTGGTGTATGCTCCTCTGGCGGCGGATGGATTGACGAATTCCCAAAAACTATAGCCACCCTCTTCCCGTGGGGGTATTTCAACATTTAATGTAGGGTGGAAGAGACCGCCTTCACCTGGTGCAGCCACGGCCACCTTAGGAGTAGATTAAAGGTTGCAGGAACGTCCAAGACATGAAAGTCAATATCCTGTTGTCCTGGACCAACTTGATTTCAAATCTGTACGGTCCCCATCACCTCTCTACTGGTATTGTCGTAGGCCCTTATCACCTGGGCAGTTGGCACAAAATCCGCGGGCTTCAACCCGATTGCTTATGCCGTCCTTGACGGGCACACATTGATAACGGATCCTGTGTCAACAAGAACCACCGGTATCCAAGTGGTTTGTTATGGTTTGCGCCCTCAGGTGGCAGCTCCTTGTCGGTGAAGGTCAATGTCGGGAAAGCTCCTCCCGGAAAGACCAGTCCTACCAGCTGCTTAGGTGTGGTATTTATTGAAAGTTTGGCCTTGTCCATTGTAGAAAGTACAGCTTGTCTATGAACTCTTGAGGCCATAAGCAGTCCCCAGATGGAGATGTCTGCTTGTATCTTCTTCAGCTGTTTCAGCATAGCCTCCTCCTCGAGCAGCTTTTCTTTCTGCTTGTCTACCTCTTTGTCCTTTCCGGACGCCTCTGGTTGATCTAAGTGCGGGGGCTTGAAATACCGCCCACTCCTAGTCATGTGGTCTACTTCGCCAACGTACCAGGTATCATCCGGCTGGCTTTGTCCCCAATCTTCATCAGTGTGGGCAAGACATAGGTCATCGTCTTCCTACCACATGCCATCGGCAGCCAACAGATACCTATCCAGCTCCGTTACAACTATTCTTGTGCCCACAGCACCTTCCATTCCTGTGCTCGCAGCACGTTCCGTTCCTGTGCACACAGCACGTTTTGTCCCTGCAGGGGCTTTGGCCTTTTTGACCCTCTTAGAATCTTCGATCCTTTCCCGCTCAAACTGCTTTAGTGTAGCCTGCCGTTCAGCATCTTTCGTACCCAAACTACCTGTATTCTGAGCAAAATTCTTAACACCGATGCTCTCCAGTGGTGCACTCTGTTCTTCGGCCCTTCCGGCCATAGTTGATGTCCCCATCCTTGACGGACCTTGTTCTGACTTAGGTGCCTCAACAATATTCGGCTCATCGCTGAGCCACCCAATAGCTTCCGCTGACCCTTCCAGATTAAACCAGTTGATAGTCACGTCCTCTGAGTCTTGTTCATTAAAAAACTGAAGGTTTGCAATGTCTTCTCCCAGATCCGCTAGGTCATCTAGCCCCTGATTAGGTCCATCCTCCCGTACTACGCAAATATCTGCCCCCACTGGTAATTCCACATTCGGCCTACCCTGGCCTGCTGATGTAATGTAACCACTCGGGTTGTACATGAAGCTCGCAGACCTCTCCGGCTCTGACTGATCATTCTTATCTGCCCCCACAGTCGACCCACTTCTATCTTTGATAGCCACCACCACCGTTTTAGGTTGGGTTTGGGAGATGTCCAATATGCACAAGTCAGTGCTGTCAGGAATGAACACCTTCGGCTTGAGTAGGTGAGAAGGGGTGATATATATGCTAGGGTCGTATGAAACAACCCCAATTTGGATCAAGTTGATGCGTTTGGGAGGTGGAGCTTGGTTATGTGGTGGGAGAGGGTTGGTTGTGACATTCGGTTTCTCCAGAGGCATGATCACTCTGTTGTCGACGAGATCTTGAATCTCGTGACGTAATCTGAAGCACTAGTCAGTGTCGTGACCATGCTGTTGGTGAAACGCGTAGTACTTAGCTGGGTTATGGGAGGGAGGAAGTTTTTCTAGCAATGGCCACAGCTCTAGGGGCTTCAAGTGCCCTTTCTTGATCAAAACCCCCAAAGCCTTGGACAAAGACATGTACAGTGGGGTGAAGGTTCTTTGGCCTCGGGATGGGAATTTGGTTGTTTGTGAGCTACTTTTGGACGCACCGGTGAATGGTGTAGCTGTAAGGGTTTTTGGGGTGGTGGTGGTGGTGACCATACTCACATCTGAAGCTCTGATAGTTGCAGCACTGCTTGTGCCTACATTCGTACTGCGGTTGAATGCCCTCTTGGACTGCTCTCTCTCACGATTAATGAGGCCTTGTTTCATGGCGTCCTCAATTTGCACCCCAATCTCATGTAGATCTGCCAAGGTGGGGAGGGGGAGGACGATCATCTTCTGTATGAGCTTGGGCTGGAGGTTGCGCACAACCATCCGAATCTGGTCCGTATCAACAGGCCTGATGGTCATCATCAAGGCTTTAGCCCTCTAGCGGGTCACAAAATTGGAGAAGCTCTCCTTCGGCTCTTGCCTAGTTGTCTCGAGTTCATGGGTTGTGATCTCGATCTGTGTATTGTAGGAGTATTGAGCTACAAAGGCCTCAGCCATCTCCTCCTAGTTTCTCTTAACAGAGTCCTCCAGTTTTGCATACCAAATAACCGCTACACCCGACAGGGTCCGGCCAAACAGAGAAAGCTTCTGCAATTTGGAGAGGCCCATCGGCCTTAGTATGTCCAAAAACAGCCATGAATGCACCATAGGATCTCCAGACCCGTCGAAACGGTCTATGTGCGGCATTTTAAACCGATCTGGCAGAGTCACAGCCTAGTCGGTGTACCCATCCTCAATATCTGGAATGGACTTCATGCCTTGAGACTTCTTGAACAACTTTTCAAGCTTTCTCACTTTCAGTGCCGTCGGATCCACCTCGAACTCAAACGGTGTATTCCCCAGGTTGGTCTGTGCTTTGGATAGCTGGGGTAGGATTGGGGGCGGAACCGGCCCTGTTGGAACATCCGTATTGTCCTGGACGTGTGCTGTCTCCCCAAGTATTGGAATTCTTGGTGGGGGAGGAGGTTGGTGCGAAGAAGATGCTCCAACTTGCTGTGGTGGTTGTTGTTGCTGAAGTCTAGCAATCAACTCTGCTTGTTGGGCCATAACCTCGGCCTGGCGCGCGACAAATTCTGCTTGACGGGCAACATCCTGCAGCATGGCTTTCATACTCTCTTGGAGCTGACGCATTATCTCCTCTATTCCTGCCATATTATGCTGATTTATCTAAACAACCGGTATATCTGTCCCTGTAGTAGAAATTGAGACCTTGGCTTGACTGTTCGCTGGTGGGGTGGACCATTGATCTGGCGACCGCTGTACCGATACACTGTGCCTTTTTGACCTCTGTCTGGTAACCGGGGGTAAAGAAAGGAACACTGCTTGTCCGTCTATCAGATCCCTGGATCGATTAAGTCTACGACCTCTAACCCAGAGTGCTCGGGGAATATCTGCCTGGTCAGATGCAATAATGTTAAACTACCTTGCAAAAAGATAAATAAAGCATAATAAGGAAACAAATAACCAGAAAAACGGAGAGCATAACAGCTTAAATAAAGACAACACACAGTTGGCAAACACAAGTTGAAAGAACTGTTCTCAACCACTGATCACTGTTCCCAAATCACTGCCCCAAATCTGCAGATAAAACCGATTCCCCAAATACTGATACTGATGCCCGCAAGCCTGATACCCAGACTTACAAACCAATACATGCATTCCTGTAGAGGCCAACTCTAAAAGCACATAACAAGCAAGTGAGAGCAAAAAACACCCCTACGGAGGGGTAGGGTTTCCTTGTCCTATTGTCAAGAGCTAGGGTTTCACTACGCACACAGCGGTTTCAAACAACCTAAAATCGGGTAAGCAACCTGTCCTAGTTTGGAATAGTCACTATAGATTTCAATATGCACTAGGTCGAATGGTCAAAAAGGGTGCCCTGATAAAAAATTAGGGTTTGTGTTCCCGTCGTGGCAAAGCCCGCAACCGGTCAGCCTTATGGCATGCTTCTCAAAGCGAGCCTCCGGCAAACCGTTCAGGAATAGCAAACGGCAAACACGGTGTCCTCGGCGCACCAATGCAAATGCAATGCAAAGAGACACACAAGTGTAATAAAAACAAGATATCATGAGTTCAAGTCAAGTTCTCTAAATCCCCAGTAGAGTCGCCAGAAATTGTAGACGTGCCTGAACGTCCTGGCTTCGCGCACGAAATGACGCGAAATCCGTTTTGTTCATTAGCTACTACAGTTTGGACTCAATGTCACGGTTCTGAATCTAATCTTGCAAAGTGCAATGCAAGACCAATAAATCGCCAGAGTCCAAATTTGGCAAATCGTTTTGGGAAACTGATTTTATAAAGAAGTGCCAAACATGGACTGCTTTGCCAGATACAGAGTCGCCACCTAAATATTTTATTTTAGGGAAAATTTAGGAAACCCTGACTCGTGCCTAAGGCCACGTGTCCGTCATCACCAAAGTTGCCTCGGCTCGGGAACTTGGGTACGAGAGGGGAAGGTCATGCAATGAGCACCCCCGCTCGCCCGATCAAAAGATCGGCCTTTACTAAGCATGATATTTTGTTTTTCAAAACACATGTGTTCTTATTCCGGTTTATTAGCTAGAATTACTATGTGATGCGCATAGTGTACAAGTATAGACTACATCGCCTAAGTTGGAACAAAACATCTCATGTTTGTTTGAAAATGGTTTGAAGGTGCTACTCGCAAGTAGGCTAAGAAGTGGATTTGCCACCCTCGAGTGGGCTTAGAAAACATGATTTTGCCACCTCAAGTGGGCTTAAAACTTGCATTTCGATGAATTGTTCCAATTCAAGCAATCCAAGCTTTACCCATAGGCATTCATGCAGTTATATCATCTAAGCAAATAGCCTCATGGCAATCATGCTATCATGGCAACACTTACACACATGCAAGATGCTAAAGCATAAAAGCTTACCTAGTACTCCGAGCCAAAACAGAAGCTAGTTAGTAATCAATGCATGATCCTAGCTATGTCAACGATGCCTAATGCAACACATGCAAAAATGAAACTAACATAGGCTCGGTTATTCTAAGATGTCATGTGAATGCGGTTAGATAACATGTATTCAAATTGGAATTGAAATACTATGCAGTTTGTATGATGCGCTGAGCCTGGTGCATGCAAGACAGATGCATGAATGAAAACATGCGAGGATAAGGATGCTAATCAAAACATGACCTAGAACTAACCATCGTAAGCGGTTAAGTAAAAGGGAGAAAGATGTGGGGTTGGAAGACATTCACACACTCACGTACACTTATTACAAAATTCGCCCTCTTGACGGAGGGTCCGAATGAATAATACAAACCAACTAATTAACTAACTATCCTAGCTAACTAATTATTACAAAATCCTTAACTAATTAAACAAATTAATTAATTTACAAAACTAGCTAAGTAAGAAACTGAAGAAGGCTGCCACAGCCCTGCCTCGGAACGATGAATGATGCATGCTCGATCGCCTCACTCGGAAATCCGTTGCCATGCCTCATGTTGCCTCTGTTTGCACTGTTTTAGATTTTTGAAAGCTGTGCCAACTTCTAAAACACTTCTGATCCACCTTATAGATATGCTGAGAGGCCATCGGCCAAATGGTAAGGCCATCGGCCAAGATATGAGGGTCATCGACCACTTTTGAGTCCATCGGCCAAACATTTGTAGCCAATCGGCACACTAGATAGCCGATCGGCCATCTCTTCCTGCAAACTGTCCCTTTTGCTGTAACAGAGTACAAACAGAGGCATGGCAATGCATTTGCAAGAAAATGTTATGCAACTACACCCCTTATCATGTTTGAAGCTCAAAGGAGTATAACGCTCGACTCTCGAGCCATCAATCACGCATTTCGATGCATGATGGCCAAAGAGGTTGAGTCACACAATTCAATGTGAATGAAATGCACAAAAACACATAAGGGACCTTAACCTCTATCATGTTTGATCAAGAGGCAAGGCATGTACACACAATGCAATGCAACAAGGATGCAAAATCATGCAATGCAGCAAGCATACAACAACATGCAATGCACCAAGCGTGTATCAACAATGCAAGCAACAAGCATGCAAAACACAATGCAACCCAAACATGCAAGCATGATGCAATGTAACACCATGGAACAATATGCAATGGAACTAGCATGCAACAAAATGCAATGTACCAAGTATGCAACAATAATGCAATGGAACTAGCATGCAACAACATGCAATGTACCAAGTATGCAACAAGCATGCGACAACATGCAAGACAAGCATGCAACAATATGCAAAGGCAAGCATGCAACAACATGCAAAGGCAAGCATGTAGCAACTTGCAAAGGTGGACTTAAACCAAAATGGACAGACCTCAATCATGCCCAAATCAGTTGCCAAAATGCCAAAACCAAGGCACCAAAAGGCAAGACATGCATGCATACACATTGGTCCATAAGCTAGGCATAAGGAGCATAACTCTCAAACATGAGCAAGGAGTGACAAACATGAGAATATGGCTATAAAGTAAGCTCTGAAATCATGTGAGGAATGATGTCAAAGTACCCAAACAAGACAAGCATAACATGCAAGAAAGCTTAAAGGTTGAAAAGGGCCAAGGGCAACCAAAACAGTCCCAAGGCAGGTTAATACAAGACCAAAAGCATGCTTGAACCTAGCCAACACATGCCAGAACAAAATACCAAAAGCATGAAGCATGTAAGACCACAAAGGGGTATTACACTACACTTATTACAACCAAACATAGCATGACTTAACCAATAAAAAACAGAGTTATGGCATGTCAAAATAAGCCCAAAAATCCACTGAGATAGCATCCCAAAAGCCTAAGTATGAAGGCATGCACAATGGCCCACTCTTTAGGCATAAAACACAAACCTCCCAATGCATGGAAAAGGTGACAAATGTGAGTACAAGACCACACTATATGGACTGAAATCACATATGAAATGATGCCAAATCATGAGAATAGTCTAAGCAATGCATGTTAGTGACTTGGACACCCAAAGCTAACAAGCTAGATTGAACCGTGGCTATACAAAGCAACGCATGCATGACCAAGACAATACAAATTAGAGCTAGAGCATGGTAAAACAAGGCTAAAAGCTTCTTTGAATTGAGCCGAAACATGCAAGAATGATGGTCCAAACACAAGATGCATGTTATGCTAGCATGCAAAATTGCTCTACAAGTGTATGGTGCATGCAAAAGGTCATCAAACCAACTTTGGACAGAGGTATAACATGGAAAAATAACACCAAATACTTGCTGAAATGGAACCAAAACAAGCTAAGCAATAATGCTACTATTATGAGCCATTTATACTAGTATACAAGACACAAGGAGTGGGGATGGCCCTCTCCTATTTGAGACCTCAAAACCACCTTTCCACCATTGAAAATCCTTTGGATTTCAATGGTGAGAAGGCCCAAACAAGGTGGTCCCAAAAGCTCAAAAAGGAAGGCACAAAACAAGGCCAAACAAGGCATA
Source organism: Camellia lanceoleosa (assembly GCA_025200525.1). Classification (NCBI taxonomy): domain Eukaryota; kingdom Viridiplantae; phylum Streptophyta; class Magnoliopsida; order Ericales; family Theaceae; genus Camellia; species Camellia lanceoleosa. The sequence goes on along the minus strand of CM045759.1, from coordinate 123,656,105 downwards.
AGAGGGGGTAGACTACCCCAAACACAAAAGTGACCTTAAACAATCATCATAATCATGAAAAGTCAGAACTTTTTATAGTAAAGAGTTAAGCTTAAATCAGCATGAAAATAGGTCTAAAAGCTTAAGCCAAAACAAGGGATTAAAAGGTAGTTGACTCACCCTTGAAGAACACCTTCAAGAACACAACTCCAGCACATTTTCTGAGTTTAAACCACTCCAAAAACTCTAAAACCAACGCCTAAGGACCTTAGCAACCAAAGGATGGTGTTCTAGTAGGTGTTTGTGTTCAATAGTGTGAAGAATTTACACTTTTGAGCATAAACAAGGGCAAAAGGAGAAAGAGAGAGAGGTAAAACATAGAGAGAGAGTGATATAGAACTTGTATCTCAAATTCTCAGAACCTTTGGAAAGGGAGAGGGGCCTCCATTCTTATAGAATTTCAATTCTCAAGCTTGTTGAACAAGCTTGAGTCTTGATGCAATCCCTCCATACACGTGTATGAAGGATGAGAATTGTGCTCACTAGTTGTCACAACTAGCACAAAAATATCTGCAAAAGCAGGTGGAAAGGTCTCGGCCAGGAAATATGGCCGATCGACCAAAAGCAGTGCCGATCGACCAAGAAGAGTGCCGATTGGCCAACACTTATGGCCGATGGCAAGAAAACAAGGCCGATGGCACAAAGCCTTAGCCGATGGGTTGTAGGGATGGCCAACAAGCTATCCTCTTCTCTCAGAAGTAAAAACACAAGTCCTTGGTCCACAACCAAGCAGAAAATAGACAAGTTGAGAGATCCTAAGGCAAGGCGCGCAGTTGAGACCTTCGGGAACTCAAAATGAACATGAGCATGGATGATCATCGAGTATTCAAACGATGACGTCCAAGTCTTGAGGACGATCAAAAATAGGGTGTCTATAATACCCAAAAATAAAACTCTAAAATCATAACTATTAGTTCAAAATTACACAAATAAAACTCCCAAACTCTAAAAATTCCTCATTCATAAACCCCAAACCCACGTATTGAATTTTTTTTTTTCTAGAAATTTTAATATTGAACAGATTTGTTAAAGAACTTACTTGGAAGTCGTGAATAACAAAACAAACCGATTAAAATCTTTCACACTTTGCATTGTAAAAGATAATTGGAGCAGATCTTCAACAAAATCATTACTCTTTCTTCTCTTCCATTCCTTTGTTGATCACTCTTCTCTTCCCTTCACTTTTCTGATCATGGACCCTAGGAAAGAATGAATGAGAGGGGTTTTTTACATTAAGGGTTAGTTGTGTCTTTTCACAATGTCGTTAAAGGGTGTCATGGTCAATTCCACTGTCAAGTTAACGTCGTTAAGGCTCTTTTAATGGGGAGGGGGAATTTGACTATTATTTTCAAAAGTAAGGGAGGTTTGTGTAATTTTTGAAACTACAAGGGAGGTACTTGTAATTAAGGCAAACCTCATAGCATTCTTACAAGAGAAACAAGAGAAACCGCTCAGGCTCGCGCTTCATGTGTCCCAAGAAACAGAGAAAAGCTGCTCGGGCTCGCGCTTCACGCATCCCGAGATAAAACACGCCCAGGGTCATGCTTCACGCGTCCTGAGGTATAAGAGAAACTGCTCGGGCTTGCGCTTCACGCGTCTTGAGATACAAGAGAAATCGCTCAGGCTAGCACTTCACGCATCCCAAGATAAAACAGAGAGGTGTACAATAGAACCACAAAATGAACGTGTGCGATAGATACACAAAGTGAATGTGTGCGATAGATGCACAAAGCATATTCTATGCAAGATGGACAACCGACGCATGATGCTTCTTTGAAAGCATGTTCTATGCAAGGAACAAAAGCATATTTTATGCATGAAACAAGAGCATATTTTATGCACAATTGACAGTGTGTTCTATGCATGAATCATAACTGATGCAAAATATGCGTGCAACATACATACATGTGAAATGCATATTCTATGCAACAGAAAAGAACAAAAGCATAATTTGACAAAACGAATAAAAAGATACACGGTGGCACCTTCCGATTTACCTCGTGGAGGAATTGCAACATGTTCAAAAGGATACACTTTGTTCATAGTAGCAGGTGGGACACGGTCACACACCGGAACGCAGCTGCAAGCTTTCAAAACAGAACCTTCCATACATTATTCAAAAAGAAAAAGCACAGAATAGCACCAGAACCCACATGAGAGCCACCGGCCACCAGCCGGCCATCAACAGAAGCTGCCGGCCACTTGAAGACATTGCTGGCCACCAATGGTAGATTCGGGGTAAATAAGTCATTTTGCCTCGGGTCTTTAAGTATAGGTCACAAGATTTCATTTCCTCACTTCTCCAGGGCCGAAAATCTTCCCCTCTCTCTCTAGATCTGTGCTTTATACTCATTTTCTAACACCCCATGCATACTTTTTTTGCAAAACCCTCTTAGTTCTCTACATTTTGAACCAATTAGATTTTGATTTCGTCATTTTTTCTCGAATTTCCACCACTTTAGGCTTGTTCCCCTCGAGTTTCTCTCCAATTTCGTGAACTTTTCCGGACTTCGACTTTTTCTCCCATTTTCTCTCTCCTAGGGTTGACTTTTTCTAAGTTTACCCTATTTTCCCTATTTTTCTTCACTTTTCACCTACTTTTCACCCATTTTCCAGATGGCAGATGAGATTCCTCACGACGGAGCTCCTCCAGAGGTTTCACATGCATTTCCACCCATTGCCGAGGTAGAGGAGCTAGCAGTTGCTAAGGCTAGTGAGGCGGCTCAAGGCATTGAGGCTGACCTTGAGGCAAAGTTTATGCCTGAGTTTAAGCTAGAGCCGTTACCATTAAGAGTGCAGCCCTTCAATCCGATGACATATCATCACCATACGCACATATTATTGCCCAGAGGCATTAGGTGTTTCAGTGACTTTGCTCACAATGCACCAAAGGACCTTCTACTGAGGGAGCCGGCCTCCCACCTTTCATCTAGTGCTACTGAGATATGAACTTTGTTTTCATGCATTTCTGCCTTTCCTTTTAACTGTATTTTTTGCACTGCTTTCATCTGATGCATCTGTTCTTTGTCACAGGGAGACTCCCGTGTGTATAGAGGGTACAGAGCGACGACGGCGAGGTACTGGTACGACGAGCTCCCTGCCAGGGTCTACGACATTGTTGATAAGATTGGCTTCAGTTTTTTCTACTCTAGCTTGACACGTGTCATAGCGAGCTGTCCTCTTCTAGGAGCACTAATGGAGAGGTGGTGGGACACCACCAACTCCTTCCACTTCTCCACTGCCGGGGAGATGACGATGATTCCCTACGACTTTGCCATGGTCACAAGCTTATGACTAGGGGGCGATCCAATCCCCTTTGACACAAATATCAGGGAGTGAGAGGCTACTTAGATTGACCTCTTGGGTGTGCGCCCATCTCTGTACCGGCCAGCTATGGTGAGATAGAGTTGGTTCACCGAGCAGTTTCGCGGGAGCAAGCCCGAGACGTTAGAGGAGATGGAGCAGTATACCCAGGGTTTTTTGATGTTTGTCCTCGATACCACCTTATTTTCGAATAGGTGGAATACCGTGGGTTTATATCTGTTGAGTGCCCGGGTGCGATTCTATGACTGGGGCGGAGCTGGCCTCACCACCCTATACGGCTATATGAGCTCCACCTCCCGCCTGAGGGAAGAGCAAATCGGAGGCTACTGGTGAGCTTGGGAGGCATGCACTTCAGTTCCTTCTTTGCACTTTACACTTTCTACTTCACATTTTCTACTTTATATTTATTTAACACTTGTGCTTTCCAATTTACACTTTCTGTATCTTTTCATGTTATGTGTTTTTTGCCTTGCACTTTCTATATCTGTTCATGCCCTGTGCTTTTTGCTTTGCACTTTTTACATCTATTCATGCCCTGTTAATCACATATCATTGCACTTTCCTTGTAGCTATAGGTTTATGCGTATTTTCTAGTCCTCGCCCCAGAGCCTATGGAAGAGCTCCCTCTTGTGGTTTCCTACTCGAGATAATATAATGGTCGGTGCTAGCGTCGGAGTCGCGAGTCCTTTGCCTTCTTCCGCCATTACTTTGATACTATGACTGCCCACGAGGTAACCCAAAACTCACAATCATCTTTGCTTTACAACTGTTCTGATTCATACTTTGGCAACTGATGGCAACTAAGAATCTGTACACTCTCTTTTTATAGATCGCGTGGCAGCCTTGGGCCATGATGTCGGCCGGGGTACGGGACCAGTATGCGGGAACATGGGGCACATCGTATTTCTGAATCCCGTTGAAGGGCCCAGTCTGCCGGGCTTGGTTCTTGAGCGAGAGATTCATTTGCTAGACTGTGGGCTTGCCTAATCCGGTCATTCTGATGCCACCCTCGGAGTTTATGAGGACAGCGGACAACCTATCTGTTAACGTAGTCATTCAGTTCATGGTGGGCTTGGACGCTAACTTCTTCAGAGGAGAGGGCTATTATACGACCTTTATTCAGACCCACCTTATGCCACCTCGGATGGGCTCGTCCCAGGTATGGACCATACTTTATCATTTGCACCCCCATATTTCATTTTAGATATGTTTATTGCAGCCATTAATGATACAAATGCATTTGCAGGCATCTATAGAGTATATGGGGAGCCTCCTCGAGCTGGTGGCCTCTCTGATGGGTATGGTGCAAAGGAGGGAGACGCTACTTGGTCTCTATGGTATCTAGGTAATTTCCTTCAGTTTGCACTTCATACTATCATATTTCCACTGATACACTAGTATTTCAACCGTAGTCTTTCCCAAACTGCACTGATACACTACATTGGCACACTATACTCACACTATATTTGATTTTTGCATGATACTTATTCTGCATACTATGCCTACATCTGATACACATACTGTAGCTGATACATTGACAACTGTTTTTTTCTAGATTCCATCTGTACAGATAGCACCAGTGGTAACAGCAACACTAGCAAAGGCAGCACCTCCTCCAACAGTAGGGAGGAGAGAGAGAGAGAGAGAGAGGACCCACCTCGTGGCCGAGATGTGAGCTGAGGTCAATGCAGAGATAGGGACACTTGAGGCCATAGCAGTCCTTCAGAGCCCATCTTGAGTGACGACGATCTTGAGACTAGTGACATCGAGGAGGCAGTGAGTCGGCATTCTGAGTCATCCGAGAGTAGAGACGATGATGATGGCTTGGGGTCTGAGAGCGGAGCTGACGATGCTGAGGCAGGCTCTAAGGTAGAGAGCGGAGATGATACCGACTCGGGTTTAGTGACTGATTTGGACAGCGGTGCCGATGGAGATAGTGGCCCGAGTTCTTCCCTCCGAAGAAGAGGACGAAGAGGGTCTCTCGAGCCTGCGCTGATTTTTTTGTAGTTTTGCTTAGTTTCTTTTCTATTTGGTAGCATTAACATATGTATAACTTCAGATAAGTTTTATTTTGTTTTAAAACTTGTACTCCTCTTTTGTAAAAACCATGATCGGAATAAAACATTGCAGTTTTTATGAAAAGTGTTGTTATTTTTACATCATGAGCACCATATTTACATTGAAAAGTGGACATGGAATTGAATTGGCCGAGGGAGCACTTGATTGAAACAATGTTCTTAATCGGGTAATGAGCCGACCAACAACCAAAATACAAAATACAACATACAACTCGATAAACAAAGTAAAAACAAGTCACATACAAATAAACAAACTCACTAAAACCAAAAGGACTCAAAACAGGACCTTAAAACACTCAAAGATCGAGACGAAACACATGCTTCCAGCACTGCCCAGCACACAGGTAGATGGCAGGCCAGAAGGGAAAGCTACTGGCCAGAGATGAAGGTTGCCATCCAGAGAAGGTGGCTTGCTGGCTACCACTAGTGGCCTACCAGCCACCAGTGTGATGAACCTCCATATTGTTGACAGCTGGCTTCCACTCATAGCCTTATCTTCTATGAAAGGTTTAGCTTCGTGATTTTTTCTCCAGAACCTCATTTCAGCTACAAATTTTTCCACAAATGGAGCCATTTTTTGCCAAAAAGCTCTCGGATTGGATAGCTGCTTTAGACGGCACGAGAAAGGTAAATTTTTAGGGTTTTGGCATAAATGCACTTTTTCCGTTGAGCCGTACTCCACTTTGTTTTTCGTTCCTCCATGCTGCAACCCGATGTTGGGACCTAACTACACACGTCTTTCGCTTCGGGGGACAAGAAATATGCCCAACACTTAAATAATTTCAGGCGCTAATGGAATCCCAGTGCGACGAAGAAATCATGCCTCAGCCCCATTTTGGCCACGCCCAAGCTTTGGAACGGATGTGTAGGCTCACTTTACACGAGGCTCGGTCTTTGGCCCACAACGGAGAGCTAAATATACCCAATTTGATTCATCAATTCTCCGATATCGATGACAGTGGTGACCTTCTCTGGTGAAGTTTTCGGCAACATGCTCTCTGCTTATATATGCTTGCATATTTCCTTCTTGCCCCTAGTTTTGGCGGATCCAGCATTCGATTGATCGAAGTGGCCTAAGGCTTGAAAGAAGGAAAGAGTTGCATTGGTTTGGCGCTGGTTGAGACCTTGATGGGATTAGATGCTTTTCATCGGCAAGAGACTACTAGATTTGCTAGCAGTTCATTACTTGTTCAGGTATTGTTTCCTGCCTTTTCTCATATGTGTTTCTCACATCACTTGGCACTCATGCTCTATTTTTCTCTCAAAGCCCTTTTCTCACTTTTCTCTCAACATATATCTCTTTATTCTTTAATCTCTCTTTTCTTTCATCCCTTCCCAGGTGTGGCTTATGGATAAGATGAAGGTAGTGGACTCTTGCCCTGAGTACTCAGCTTGAGGATATTTCTTCTGCCATCGACTAGTGGATTTCCCTAATGAGGGATGGCGGTGCAACAACCTGGCATATAGTTGATCGGCCTTACACACTGCGTGTTCTACTTTCTCTTCTGGTTCAGACGTCAGTTCGGGCATGATCAGACTCACCCAGAGGAGGGGGTAGACTACCCAATTTCATTCCCCATCCGTGGTTCACACTTGGCTAGGCACCTCACTACTTGGAGGAAGAGAGAGCTTCTACCTCCTGCCCCTAGTTTCAGTTATTTCCTTTCTGGCGAATGCTTGGCTTGGCTCGAGAATGAGTGTAGACACCCTATTTTTGACGGCCCTTTAAGACTTGGATGTTCTTGCAGTTAAATCCGATGATGAGTCTGCTTGATTACCAAACGCGCGAAGTCTCTAGCGAAATGCCACAGCTTTGAGCATTTCAAACCCTGTATCCATTTTGTCTCATCTTTGGACCATGCTTGGGTCTTTTCAGCCTAAAGTTTCTAATAGCCTACCAATCATCCTTGGAGGTTGTCAGCCACCACTTCTTCTTTGCTGGCCATTGATGTGCATTGCCTGCTATTGATGTTCATTGCTTGCCATCAATGAAGCCTTGCCGGCCACAACTGATGGCCGGGCGGCCACCATTGTATGCTGTAGATATTTGTGATATTTTGTGTCAGCTGTTTGCACAAATTCATGCATCTTCCTACACGTGTGTGGCTGGATGTTTGTGAGGGAAATTTCTATTTTCTATATATAGGACCCCTCTCTCTCATGTGTGGGGGTTAGAAAAATTTGAGACATAATTTTTTTTTCTCTCTCTCTAGATTTCTCTCTCTCTCTCTCTCTTGCAAAATTGTGTGTGTTTGCCTAGTTTCTCTACACTTTTGCCTACTTCTCCTAAACCAAATCCTCTCACCTTTGAGTTGAGGTTCCTTGGGGCCTTCTTGGAGCTCTTGAAGGTGGTTTTGGCTTGAACTTGTGCCTAATGTGTTCTTTGCTTCAAGAGGTAGAATACTAGTCTTGTTAACTTGTTTTCAATACTTGTTTTTATATCTTTTTAATTGTTTTTGGGGCTGGTTTTAAACTATAAAAAACTCTATTTTTGTGGCTTAAAAATGACGGTTTGGGCCCTTTTTTAGTTAGGGGGTGGTTCACCCTTCTTATTTCTTAGTTTATAAAGCTTTTGTGCCTTTATCATTACTTTCAAACCAACCTTTTTGGGCCTTTTAACCACTAAATTTCAGAGGTTTTTTAGTAGTAAATATCTCATTTTGAAGTCCAAAATTGGAGGGGTTAGCCTCCCCTCCTTGTGTCTTATTTGCATGCTTAATTAGCCTTACATGTTAACACGTTTTTCTAGCTTAACTTAGCATAAGTCCAGTATGTTTTAGCCTCTGAAATAGCCTGCTTTAGCTCTATTTTGGGCTTTTTGGTTCATTTTAACTTTGTTTTGTGTAGTTGTAGTGTAAGTCTTTGCACTAGCTTGTTATTTTAAGGCTTTAAACGTCATTGGTGTGACTTGACTACATGTGCTTTTATCAGTCAATTTTAGCACCTAAATCTCTGTAACCTCCCTCTTTGCTTCACTCTTTAATTTGCTTTTGAGGGTTGTTTCAAACTTGGGATCCTTGAAGCTTGAGATTGAGGTCATGCTCAATCGTTTAATCCTCTTTGAGGGTTCATTATCAAAGGCATGATCTCTCTCTTGCCTTACACTATCCCTTGGTTGACACTTCCTTCACCTTAGAGGATACTCACCAATGGACAATTTGATTAAAGAATGATTTGGTAATTAAAATGTGTAAACAAAATTAACAAGTAAAAGTGACAAGATAAACATGTCTTTGTGTTGCATTGCATGTGTTCAAATTGGACGTTAATTTGAACATAAGGAAAATGGGACATTTCATACTCAAAAGTGATGAAATGTGCCACTTTCCTAGGTCTTCATTGCCCTTGATCATGCATGATAGGGTGGTGGTCTTGTTGGTCATATTTGTGCATTTATCGAAATTATACAACTTGGATCTTTGGCCATCATGCAATGAACTTGCTTGATTGGTGGTTTTTGGATCCAAATGTGTCACTCTTTTGAGATATTGAAATGAGAATGAGGGATACCGTACAAACAAACCCTTGGAAAAATCCCCTTTTTGCTCTGTTTGTGCTCTGTTGCAGTATGATGACCCAGTGCATCAATGGTCGGCAGGCCACCATTATGGTCGCCAATGCATCATTTCTGGTCAGCAGGACACCTCACTGGCCAGCAGATGGCTGGCAGCATCCATCCATGGCCGGCAGGCCACTGATGTAAACCTCAGCAAATATTTGTTAAGGTGGAGCAAAAAGGTTTTGGAAATGCTCAACCCTACAAATAGAGACTTTCGAGAGCAAAACAGAGGTCTTTTCAGGGCAAAAACCGAGCATGTGCATCTTCCACTTCCCAAGGTGGAGCAGTGGTAGCATAGTTTAATATCTTCAATGCTTAGTTCGTGTACATTTGTGTTGTAAATTAATTAATTAGTTTACTAGTTAGTTAAAGTGTTGTAATAATTAGTAATTAGCTTAGCTAGTTATTCATTTGGTTTGTAATATTTAGTCTAATTAGCTTAATTAGGTTAGCTTATCTTAGATTAGCTTAGCTCTTATTTATTCGGACCCTTCTTCGTGAGGGCGTAATGTTGTAATAAGTGTGCATGTGTGTGTGTATGTTTTCCAACCCCACGTCTTTCTTCCTTTTATTTAATCGCTTTCGATGGTTAGATTAGGGGTCATATTTCAATTAGCATATCACATGCTTGTATCCATTCATTCGTATTGCATGCACCGAGGCTCGGCGCATCATTCAAACTGCATTGTCATTTTAATACTTCGTTGAATACGTGTTTAAATCGCATGTTGTTCAAATCAATCCATATGCCATATTAGTAGCCGAGCCTATTAATTGCATATTGCATGTGTTGCATTAGACATCTTACATAGTTAGGAATCATGCATATTTCACTAACTCATGTTTTCTTAGCTTGGAGTACTAGGTGAGTTTTTACGCTTTAGCATACTTGCATAAGTGTGAATGTTGCAATTAGCATGCTTGCTATGAGGCTATGTGCTTAAATGATAAACTGTATGAATGCCTGTGGATGAAGGCTTGTTGTTTGAATTAGAATGATTCAACAAATGTGCGTTTTAAGCCCACTTTGTTGAGTGGCAAATAATGTTTTAAGCCCATTATGTTTGGTGCAAATCCGCAAACTTTAAGCCCACTTGAGGTGGCAAATTCAAACCACTTTTTGCAAACAAACATGAGTTGAATTGTTTCCAAATTGAGCAAACTAATCTATACTTGCTCGTGCGCGTCACATAGTAAAGCTAGTCTAATAACCGGAACAAGAACACATAATGTTTATAAAAAATCATATCATGATTAGTAGAGGCTGATCTTCGATCAGGCGAGCGGGGGTGCTCAATTCATGACCTTCCCCCCCCCCCCCCTCGGTACCCAAGTTCCCTGAGCCGAGGCAACTTTAGTGATGACGGACATGTAACCTTTGGCACAAGTCAGGGTTTCCTAAATTTTTCCAAAATAAAAAATATTTAGGTGGCGACTCTATATTTGGCAAAGTAGTCCAATTTTGGCATTATTTGATTTAAAATTGATTTTTCAAAAAGATTTGCCAGATTTGAACTCTTTGGTGTTTATCAGTTTCACATTGCACTTGTGAGACTAGATTTAGAACCGTGAGAGTCCGAACTGTGAGGCCTTTTTTTTCAAACCTTCTGAAAGGGGGTGTGAAAAAAGGCGAGTCCACAATGAGGCACAAACCAAGCCCACTTTGGCTTCAGAAGCTTCTACAAGCACGAGCAGAGGACACAGGAGCACCTGACTCACTTATGCCCCTAATTTATTGCTTTGACATTTCTTTTCAAGTTTTATGATGTAATAAAAGTAACTTTGATTTGTATCAGAGAGTTAGAGAACTTTATGTTGAAATCAATGAAATTAAAGTTGTGAGCACTGAAAATTTTCCTTTTGGTCCAAAAATGGTCTAAGTTGTAAAAGGTAAAATTTTGAACAAAATCAACTTTTATTAAAACTTTCTAAAACCATTTAAAAAAAGGATCACCACCTGACACGCATGGAATCAATCCTCAAGATGTACAACCCCGAATCAAAAGATTAGAAATGCCCTTGGATTGCATACATTGTTTTGCATTGTAACTAGCTCTTTTGTAAGAATAAAGATCACAATCGAACTCTTAGGTAAAGAACAGACAGAGATGACCTGATCAAACACATAGACATGACAGTTGAGTTGGAGGTGATTACGGCTGAATTTCAGGATGAAGTTGCCTACGTATCCCGAAGATGGGAATCAGACCTTACGTAGTTCGGGTCTAGTTCACTCAAGTATTAACTCTTTCATTTTGCGCTCTAACTTTTGCCAAAGTCGCCCTTTCGGGTTTTCAGCCTTATGAGCTCAGTTTTTCTTTATTTCTAATTTTTCATGCTCTAACTTTTACATAGGTCGCCCTTTCGGGTTTTCAGCCTAGCGAGCCTCTTAGGGATAGTATTTCTTCAACTTGTCCATGTTGATCGATTATGAAAATTCTAGGCCATCTAAGTCCATGAGAATAATAGCTTCACCCGACCAGATAGTTTTGATGATGTAAGGATCAATCCAATTGGGTCTAAACTTGCCCCTAGAGTCATGGATGGGAGCTCGGTTGTCTTTCAGCACCATATCTCATTCTTTGAGATTCCAGGACTTAACTTTCTTGTTAAAAGCCTTAGCAATTCTACACTAGTAGCCCTGAACGTGATACAATGCTTTTAGCCGTCTCTTATCAAATAACATCAACTCCTCAAATTTGCTCTGTTGCTAGTCCGCCTCTACTATCTAACACTCAGCCATAACTCGCAGCAACATGACTTCTATTTCAATTGGTAAAACAACTTCCATCCTGTAGAGAAGAGAATAAAGAGTTGCCCCTGTAGATGTTCGGATCAAAGTTCTATAGCCCTAGAGTGCGAATGACAATTTATCTGGCCAGTCCCTGTAGGTCTCAACCATCTTCTGCAAGATATTCTTGATGTTCTTGTTAGAAGCTTCAACAGCTCTATTGATTTGCGGCCTGTATGTGGACGACTTATGGAAAGCCACATTGTATTTCTCCAACAAGTCTATTATCTCTTTCTTTAAGTTGGAACCATTATTTGATATGATCTCGTTTGAGACTCCGTACCGGCAAATGATATTGTTTCTGATGAACTTGGTCACATGCGATACTTTCAACACTGCATAGGACTGAGCTTCCACCCACTTTGTAAAGTAATCGATTGCCACAAAGATATATTCATGCCCATTTGACCCTTTTGGTGTGACTGCACTGATGACGTCGATTCCCTAGACTGAGAAAAGCCATGGCAAAGTCATGTTGTACAGTATTGACGGCAGGATATTTATGCGATTAGTATGAATTTGGCATTTGTGGCATCACTGAACAAAACCAATTCAATCCTCCTCCATGGTGGACTAGTAGTAACCTTGCCTGAGAATCTTTTGGGCTAGCATCACTCCGTTCATGTATGCTCCACACCCTTCTCCATGGATGGCCTCTACCAGGCACTTCGATACACAACTTGTGCATTCCCAAATGACCTCTTTTATACAATTTACCTCCGCAGATGATAAATTAGATGACCATTCGCCGTATTCCCCTTTTGTCCTTGGCATTTTCTCCTGGTAGATAAATCTCATTTTCCAAGAAGTTCCAAATATCGTATTACCAAGGTTTTTGTCTTGCGCTTCATCTATTGCGGCGATAGTTTCATAAGCCGGCGTGTATTTCAGCTCAATGATAATCGGATGCATCCGGACTCCAAGTGGGATGTCTACCATAGAAGATAGAGTTGCTAAAGTATCAGCGAACCAGTTGTTCTTTCTCAGTAGATGCGTGAAAGTTAGCTTTTCAAACCTAGAAATCAGAATGTCCAGGGTCTGGTGATAAACCTTCATATTTTCTTTTTTGAGTTTCCAGTCTCCGTTTTCTTGAAAACAACTAAGTTTGAGTCCCTGATGCCATCCAATCTTTTTGCCCCTAGTTCCAAGGAGGCTTTTAAACTAGCGATACACGCTTCATATTCTGCTTCATTATTGGACACCTTGAACCGGAGTTTGAAGGCTAAAGGTATATAGGAGTCGTCGGGTGCTATCAGCAACACATCTATCCCATAACCATATTGATTGGCTACTCTGTCAAAGTACATAGTCCAAGTCTCCTCTTTGACTTGCAAAATGGCTTCATCTGGGAACAAGTATTCCACCGCCTCATCTCCTTCTACTGGGTGGTTTGCTAGGAACTACGCTATAGCTCTTCCCTTGACCGACTTGCGGGTGACATATTTGAGATCAAATTCGGAGAGGATAAGCAACCAACGGGCTAGCCTACCCGTAAGCGTTGGTTTCTCAAAGAGATATTTGATGGGATCTAATCTCGAAACTAGGATTACAGAGTAGGTTAACAAGTAGTGCCTCAACTTCCTGGTAGTCCATACCAAGGCTAGGCAAGCTTTCTCCAATAGAGTATAGCGAGTCTCATAATCCAGCATTTTCTTGCTCAAATAGTAGATGACTTTCTCCACCCTATCTTTAGATTTCTAAGCGAGCATGTATCCCATGGTTGTGTCTGTCACTGACAGGTACAGAATCAAAGGCCTTCCCGGTTTTGGCGGTGACAACACATGTGGATTCTGGAGGTACTGCTTAACCTGCTCAAAGGCAAATTGACATCGATCATCCCATTGAAATTTCTTCCCTTTCTTCAGGAGACCAAAAAGTGGTTTCACAAGTCAAGGTTAATTTAGAAATAAACTGTCTTATGAATTGCACTTTACCGAGAAAGCCTCGCACCTCCTTTTCAGTCCTTGGTGGTGGCATTTCTAGGATGGCCTTAATTTTGGAAGGATCTACTTCGATACCCCTCTGTGTGATCAAAAAGCCCAGTATTTTCCCTACTATCACGTCGAAAGTGTATTTCTGCGGGTTCAACCTCAACCTGCATTCTCTGATTCGTTGAAAGAATTTCTCCAAGGCAGTGTAGTGGCCCTCTCTTTCTTTGGACTTGACAATCATGTCGTCCACATACACCTCGACCTCTTTGTGGATCATGTCATGCATAATACTGGTCGTGGCCCTCTAATAGGTAGCCCTGGCATTCTTCAGCCCAAACGGCATAACTCAGTAGCAATAAGTACCCCATGGCGTAGTGAATGCGGTTTTCTCTCTGTCCTCAGGTGCCATCAGAATCTAGTTGTACCCAAAAAACTTGTCCATAAAGGATAGTAATGCATGGCTGTAGACACCCCATTTTTGACCAACCTTAAGACTCAGACGCCATCGATTAAGCGCTCGGTGATTGCGCATGTTGTGCTCATTTCGAGTTTTCGGAGTTTTCAGCTGAATGCCTTGCCTCTGGGCCTCTGAACTCTTTGTGTTTTTGGCTCGGTTTGTGGACCAAGCTTTGTTTTCCTTGCCTGCAGGAGAGGGAGAGGTTCGTAGACCACTTTTCTCCCTTGGAGACTAGTTTTCGATTTTCAGAGTCTTCGACCGCGTGCCTTGTCTCGGGACCGCTTAACGCTCTCCGTTTGGCTTGTTTTTTTGAACCATGCCTTATTGCCTCTACCTAGAGGGACACTGTGGTCTAGTAGACCATTTTTCCCTCGTAAACCACTTTTGGTGCCCGTAGACTAGTTTTCGAGTTTCCTAGCTGCGTGCCTTGTCTCTTGGACTCTCATTTTGCATCCTTTTTGGTTTGTTTTTGGCACAAACCTTGTTTTCCTTGCTTGGAGGGTGGAATGAGGGTGGGAGACCAGTTCTTCCCCTTGGAGACCACTTTTCCTACTTGCCAGCCAGTTTTCTGGTCGGCTAACTGGTTTTCTTGGTCTTTGGACCACCAATAGTGGTCGGCCACCACACCACCACCTTGCTTTCAGTGTGCAGACCACTCCTCCCCCATGGCCGACCACTTTTTATCCTGGCTGACCACTTGTGGTGGTCAGCTGACCACTTTAAGTGGTCGACAGCTTTCCAGCACCTTACTGGAGATATTTTCTAGCCAACTGTAATAGCTAGAGGGCACAGAAACCATCATCCATACATGTGTATGGAGGGATGGCTTTAGGCCTAAGCTTGCTCAACAAGCTTAACCTTTGGTTTTCTATATAAAGGAACCTCCCCTCTCATGCCTTAGGTTCAGAAAATTGTGCTTGAGCTATACATATCATTTTATCTCTATAATTCTCCATCCTCTTCATATTTGTGCTTGAAAGTGCATTTTCATCATACTATTGCACACAAACACACACTCAAACACCACCCTTTTGTTGTTGAGGCCCTTTGAGGTTGGTTTTGAAGTTTTTGGACTGGTTTTGATCAAAAAAAGCTGCTGGAGTTGTTGCTTTAAAGGGGTTCTACAAGGGTGAGCTTCTAACCTCTTAATCCCTTGTTTTTTTATTAAGCTTTTGGCCCGACTTGCATGTTCTTTTAGGCCTAACTTTCTACTGAAAAAAGTTCTGATTTTGCATGCTTGTAATGTTTGTTTAAGGTCTTTTTTGTATTGGGGGTGGTCTATCCCCTTTTTGTGCCTTCTTTGGCTTTGTTTTACACCATCACTTTAGGCCCTTGAGATCACTTTCTCTTGGCCTTTTAACCACTAAAATCCAGTGGATTTTCAGTGGCAAAACTTGTGTTTTGGGGTCTTAAATAGGAGAGGGTCATCCCCTCTCCTTGTGCTTTGTATGCCTCATGTTTGAGCATGTTTGTTAAGCTTATGTTGGCTCCATATTAGCATGTATTTGGGGTTAGTTTGGCATGGCATACCACTGTTTTGATTTGGTTTTGTCACCTCATGCATGCTTTATACACTTGTAGTGTAAATTTTGTAAACTAGCTTTGTGTACCTCATGAAGTAGCATGTCTTTTTAGCATGTTTTGAGTCCATCTCAGTAGGTTTTTGGTGCTGTTTTAACATGACTTAGATCTGTTTTGGGTTGGTTTGATGGCCCCATGCATGCTTCATACACTTGTAGTGCAATTCCATTCAATAGCCTAATGTGTATCATGTTTGAGCTCATCATTCTAGCATGATTTTGGCTTAACTCGGAGAAGTTTTTGGCCATGTTTTACCATGATTAAGGTCTGATTTGTGTTGTTTTGGTCATACATGCATTGTTTTGTATAGCCATGGTTCAATCTTGCTCACTAGCTTTGCGTATTGAGTCCATTAGCATGCATTACTTAGACTATTTTCATGATTTGGCATCATTTGAAATATGATTTCAGTACATGTAGTGTGGCCATACACTTTCGTTTGTCACTCTTTCAATGCTTTGGAAGGTTCATGCTTTATGCCTTAAACATGAGCCATTGTGTATGCCTTCATGCCTAAGCTTGTGAGCTATCATTTCAATGTGTTTTTGGGGTTATCTTACCATGATATAACTCTGATTTTTGTTGGTGAAGCCATCTCATGCTTGGTCTTAGTAGGTGTAGTGTAATCTTCCCTTTTGGCCTTGCATATTTCATGCTTCATGCTCACCATGCTAGCTTACTTGGGCTTCCTTCCATACATGTTTTAGCATCATTTTGACATTTTCTAGGACTGTTGTGGGTTGTATTGGCCATATGCTTCATGTACTACATAGCTGTAGTGTAATTGGCCTTGCTAGTTTCAAGCTTTGAGTCTCCTAACATGCTTCATTTGTAATATGTCCATGATTTGGCATCATTTACCATGTTATTTCAGAGCATATAGCATTTCCATGTTCCCATTTCTTTCACCCATTGAGTGCCTCTAAGGGTTGTGCATTGTTGCCTTGCTTATGGCCTAGTATGTATGCATGCAAGCTTAGACATTTGAGCCCCCATCTCAGCATGCTTTGGTCATTGTCTTGACTTATTTGAACTCTGTCCATGCTTGGTTCATTCATTTGTGCCATGTATTGCATGTCTCTAGAGTAGTCATCTTTGCTAGCTTTAATGCTTAAAGACCCTAGCATGCTATACTTGTGTTGTTTGAATGATTTGGCATCATTTCTAACTTGATTTAAGTGCATATAGTGTTGTTACACTTCCACATTTGTCACTCCTTGCTCATGTTTGAGATTTGTGACCTTATGTCTAGTTGAAGAGCCATAGCATGTGCATGCATGTCTTGCATTTCATGTCGTCCTTCGTAGCATTATGGCTGCTGTTTTGGCATGACTGAGGTTCGTCCATATTCGGTTTAAGTCCATTGAGCATGTTTGTTTACATGATGTTTGCATGCTTATGTTGCCTTGCATTGAGTATGCATGTCCTTAGCATTGATACGTCGCTCATGTTGTATTGCATTGTGCATGCATGCATTACATTGTGTTTAGAATCTTATATTGCATTGCATTGTGTATGCATGCCATTAGTATTGATACGTTGCTCATGTCGCATTGCATCGTGTATGCATGCATTACATTGTGTTTACCATGCTTGAGTTACATTGCATGTTTGCATGTTTGAGTTGCATTGCATTTGTTTGGATTGGGTGTTAGTCCAAACACGAGAAACAAGGGACGTTTCATACTTGAAGTGATGAAACGTACCTCATTTCTCGGTCACTGACCCTCTTGATCAAGCATGATAAAGGTTAAGGCATTTATGTGTCATGTGTGCATTCATTTCACATTGATTCGTGTAATCTTGGCTTCTTGGCCATTATGCATCGAGATGTGTGATTAGTGGCCTGAGGGTCGAGAACTACACTCCCTTGAGCTCATGAAATGATGGGGAGGGTGGTTGTGAACACATATGTTGCAAATACATTGCCATGCCCATTCTTGTTCTCTATTGCAGCAAATTGGAGTCTGGTAGCAAAAACTGGTCAGCAGACCAGTAAAAGTGGCTGGCCGACCACTTTATCTGGTCTGCAGCAATGGTAAGTGGTCGGCTAGTGGTCTACAACATCAACAACTGGTCGGCCATGCTCCTGAGGGTCCCCAAGGTGAGTTAGAAGCTATCTGGAGCTTGGTGCAATGTTCTGAGAACAATTACAAACAGGCGCAAGTTGGGGCATCGCGACGGATTTCCGAATGAGGCGATCGAGCATGCATGCACTCTTCTCCCTCCGAGGACATGTTCTATTTGCTTTACTCAGCTTCTTTACTTAGCTAGTTAATGCCTTGGTTCTGTACTTAAATAGTTAATGCGCTTACTATTCAATTTGTGTTGTAATAACTAGTTAGTTAACTTGTTAGTTAATTAGTTGGCTTGTACTAATTAGTTTAATTAGCTTAGATTAGCTAGTTAGCTTCTTATTCGGACTCTCCGTCGAGAGGGCACAATTTTGTAATAAGCATGCTTGTGTGTGATGCATGTCTTCCAACCCCCATTTCTTTCTCCCTTCTACTTACCTACTTTCAGTGGTTAGTTCTAGGGCATCTTTCAATTAGCATCCTTATACTTCGCATGCGTGCATCCATTCATCTGTCTTGCATGCACTGGGCTCGGCGCATCATACTATCTGCATTGTATTTCAATACATTTACTTGAATACGTGTTCAACAGCATGTTATCAAGTTGCATTCATATGACATCTTAGAATAGCCGAGCCTATCTTAGTCACATGTTTGCATGTGTTGTATTAGCCATCTTAACATGAACTAGGATCATGCATGATTTCTAACTAGTTCTCTGTTTTGGCTCGAAGTACACTGTGAGTGTTTACGCTTCAGCATACTGCATGAGATGTGTATGTTGCCATGTTAGCATGCTTGCCATGAGGCTAACTGCTTAAGTGATTAACTGCTTGAATGCCTGTGGGTGAATGTTGGATTGCTTGAATTGGAACAATTCTTCAAAATGCAAGTTTTAAGCCCACTTGAGGGTGGCAAAATTCACGTCTTAGCCTACTTGCGAGTAGCACTTTCAAACCACTTTCACAAACGAACATGAAATGTTTTGTTCCAACTTAGGCGATCTAGTCTATACATGTATGCTGTGCGCATCACATAGTAATTCTAGGTTAATAACCGGAATAAGAACACATGTGTTTTCAAAAATAAAATATCATGTTAATAAAGGACGATCTTTGATCGGGCAAGTAGGGGGTGCTCATTGCATGACCTTCCCCTCTTGTACCCAAGTTTCTGAGCTGAGGCAACTTTGGTGATGACGGACACGTGGCCTTAGGCACGAGTCAGGGTTTCCTAAATTTTTCCCAAAACAAAATATTTAGGTGGCGACTCTGTATCTGGCAAAGCAGTCCATGTTTGGCACTTCTTTATAAAAATCAATTTTCCAAAACGATTTGCCGAATTTGGACTCTTTGCTGATTTATCGGTCTCGCATTGCACTTTGTGAGATTAGATTTAGAATCGTGTACGAATCAGAGTAGCTAAAGAACAAACGATTTAACCTCATGGCGAGCGGGAGTTCTCGGCATCTATAGTTTTCGGCGACGCTACCGGGATTTAGAGAACTTGACTTAGACTCATGGTATCTTGTTTTGACTACACTTATGTGTCTCTTTGCATTATATTTGCATTGGTGCGCCTAAGACACCGTGTTCGCCATCTGCTATTCTTGAACAGTTTGTTGGAGACTGCGTGCCATAAGGCTGACCGGTTACGGGCTCTGCCACGATGGGAACACAAACCTCAGTTGTTACCGAGGCACCCTTTTTGACCATTCGACCTAGTGCATATCGGAATCCATAGTGACCATTCCAAACTATGACAGGTTGTTTACCCGATTGTAGGTTGTTTGAAACCGCTGCGTGCATAGGGAAACCCTAGCTCTTGACAAAATAGGACAGGGAAACCCTACCCCTCCATAGGGGTGTTTTGACTCTCATTTGCTTGCTATCTGCTTTTAGAGTGTGCCTCTACGGGAAATGCATGTATCAGTTTGCAAGTCTGGGTATCAGGCCTACGGGCATCAGTATTTAGGGAATCAGTTTTACCTGAGGGTACCAGATCTGAGGCAATGATTTGGGAACAGTGATCAGTGGTTGAGAACAGTGTATTCCGCTTACAAAAACCAACTGTGTGTTGTCATGCCAACTATGTGTTGTCTTTATTTAAGCCGTTATGCTGCTCGTTTTTCTGGTTGCTTGTTTCCTTATTATGCTTTATTTATCTTTTTGCAAGGTAGTTTAGCACAATTACTTTTGACCAGGCAGATATTCCCCAAGCACTCTGGACCAGAGGTCGCAGACTTCATCGATCCGAGGATCTGATAGATGGACACCAGTGTTCCACTCATTACCCTAAGTTATTAGACGGAGATCAGTTAGGCATGGTGCATCAGTACAGCAGTTGCCAGATCAGTGGTCCTTATCTACCCCGTTAGTGAGTAATCTGTTTGAGGTTTCTGTTTCTGTTGCAGAGACAGATATACTGGTTGTTTAGTTAGATCAGCACAATATGGCAGGTATGGAAGAGATGATGCGTCAGCTCCAGGAGAGTATGCAAGCCATGCAGCAGGATGCTGCCCGCTAAGCAGAGTTTGCTGCGCGCCAAGCAGAGGTTATGGCTCAACAAGCAGAGCTGATTACTAGACTTCAGCAACAACAACAACCACAACAAGTCGGAGTATCTGCTTCGCACCCACCTCCTCCCCCACCTAGAGTTCCAATACTCAGAGAGACTACAAACGTCCAGGAAAATACGGACGTTCCAACAGGGCCAGCTCCGCCTCCAATCCTACCCCAACTATCCAAAGGGCCCACCAATCTAGTGGATTCACCGTTTGAATTTGAGGTGGATCCAACAGCGCTAAAAGTAAGCAAGCTAGAAAAGCTTTTCAAGAAGGCTCAGGGCGTGATGCTGCTGGACCGGTTTAAGATGCTGCACATAGACTATTTTGACGGTTCTGGAGATCCTATGGTACACCTGCGGCTGTTTTCGAATATCCTAAGGCCGACGGGCCTCTCCAGATTGCAGAAGCTTTCCTTGTTTGGTTGGACCTTGTCGGGTGTAGTGGCTATTTGGTACGCAAAGCTGGAGGACTCTGTTAAGAGAAGCTGGGAAGAGATGGCTGAGGCCTTTATAGCTTAATACTCCTACAACACGCAGATTGAGGTCACAACTCGTGATCTCGAGATAACTAGGCAATAGTCGAAAGAGAGCTTCTCTGATTTTGTGACCCGTTGGAGGGCCAAAGCCTCGATGATGACCATCAGGCCCGTTGACAAAGATTAGATTCGGATGGTTATGTGCAACCTCCAACCCAAACTCATGCAAAAGATAATCGTCTTACCCCTTCCCACCTTTGCAGACTTGCACGAGATTGGGGTGCAGATCAAGGACGCCATAAAACAGGGTCTGATTGACCATGAAAGAGAGCACCCAAGAGGACATTCAATCGCAGTACGAATGCAGGCACAAGCAATGCTGCAGCTGCTAGAACTTTAGATGTGCGCATGGTCATCACAACCACCCCAAAAACCCTTGCGACTACACCCTTTACCGGTGCATCCGGAAGTAGCTCGCAAACAACCAGATATGCCCCCCGAGGCCAAAGAACCTTCACCCCACTATACATGTCTCTGTTCAAAGCTTTGGGGGTTTTGATCAAGAAAGGG
Organism: Camellia lanceoleosa; assembly: GCA_025200525.1. NCBI lineage: Eukaryota > Viridiplantae > Streptophyta > Magnoliopsida > Ericales > Theaceae > Camellia > Camellia lanceoleosa. The sequence goes on along the minus strand of CM045759.1, from coordinate 123,634,659 downwards.
CACTCGAAGCCCCTAGAGCCGCGGCCATTACCAGAAAAGCTTCCTCTCTCCCATAACCCGGCAAAGTACTGTGCCTTTTACCAACAGTATGGTCACAAAACTGACCAGTGCTTTCAATTGCGTCATGAGATTCAGGATCTCATCGACAAAAGGGTGATCGTGCCTCTGAAGAAGCCGAATGTTACCACCAACCCACTCCCACCACATAACAAAGCTCCACCTCCCAAACGCATCAACCTAATCCAAACCTCGACCATTCCATATGACTCGAGCAAATACATCACCCCTTCCCACCTACCCAAGCCGGAGGTGTTCATTCCTGACAGCACGGGTTTGTGCATGTTGAATATCTCCCAAACCCAACCCGAACCGGTGGTGGTGACTATCGAAGATAGAACATAGATCACTGTGGAGACATATGGGAATAATGATTCAGAGCCTGAGAGGTCTGCGAGATTTGTGTACAACCCGAGCGGTTACATCACACAAACAGATCAGCCTAAGCCAAAGGTAGAACTGCCAATTGGGGCAGAGGTCTGTGTAGTTTAGGAGGATGGACCTAATCAAGGGCTAGATAACCTAGCGGAGCTGGAGGAGGATATTGCAAATCTGCAATTTTTTGAAGAGCAGGACTTAGGGGATATGATTGTCAACTGGTTTGACTTGGAAGGATCAGCAGAAGCTACTGGGTGGCTCAGCGACGAGCTAGATGTTGTTGAGCAACCTCAGCCAGAACAAGGACCGTCAGAAAAGGGGACATCAACAGTGGCCGAAATGGCCAGGAATCAGGAACAACTGCCAGAGAGCACTAGTGTTAAGAATTTTGCTGAGAACACGAGTAGTTTGAGTACAGAAGACACCGAATAGCAAGCTGCACTGAAACAGTTTGAACAGGAAAAGATCGAAGATTTGGAAAGGGCTAGAAAGGCCAAAGCCCCTATGGGAACGAAACGTGCTGTGCGCACAGAAGCAGTTGTAACGGAACCGGACAGGTGTCTTTCGGTTGCCGATGGTATGTGGTGGGAAGACGACGACTTATGTCTTGCCCACATCGATGAAGACTGGGGGCAAAACCAACCAGATGATACCTGGTACGTTAAGGAGGTTGACCACATGACTAGAAGTGGGTGGTATTTCAAGCCCCCATACTTAGATCAACCAGAGGCATCCGGAAAGGACAAGGAAGCGGAGAGGCAGAAGGAAAGACTGCTCGAAGAGGAGGTTGTGCTGAAACAGCTTAAGAAAATCCAAGCAGACATCTCCATCTGGGGACTGCTTATGGCCTTAAGAGTTCATCGACAAGCTGTCCTTTCTACAATGGACAAGGCCAAACTTTCAATAGATACCACACCTGAGCAGCTGGTAGGGCTGGTCTTTCCGGGAGGAGCTTTCCCGATGTTGACCTTCACTGATAAGGAACTGCCCCCTAAGGGCTCAAACCATAACAAACCACTCTACATCTCTGTCGAGTGTAGAGAAAAATGGATACCGGTAGTCCTTGTTGACACAGGATCTGTTATCAATGTGTGCCCGTCAAGGACGGCATATGCTATCAGGTTGAAGCCCGCGGATTTTGTGCCTACCGCCCAGGTGATAAGGGCCTATGACAATACTAGCAGAGAGGTGATGAACACTGTATAGCTTTGGACTCAGGTTGGTTCAGGACAAAAGGATATTGACTTTCATGTCTTGGACATTTCCGCAACCTTTAATCTACTCCTAGGGCAGCCATGGCTACACCAGGTAAAGACGGTCTCTTCCACCCTGCACCAGATGTTGAAGTACCCCCACGGGAAGGGGGTGGCTATAGTTTTTGGGAATTCGTCAATTCATCCGCTGCCAAAGGTTTCTACACCAGTTCTGGAGATTGAACATGGCGCGGAGGATGTGTTCTTATTAGGATTCACCCTAGCTGAGGCCCGGGTTATACAGAATATCCTAGTTATTGATGAGGGGCTATATGTCAGCGCACAGTCTGTCTACCTTATGAACAAGCTCCAGCACATCCCTGGGATGGGATTAGGGCAAAGTGGCCGGAAAGGCGTTACAACATCGGCCAAAGTGCCGCATAACCCACATACCTTTGGTTTGGGTTATTTGCCTACCAGAGAGGACTGGGTGAGGAAAGGAAAGGAGATGGCCAGAAGGGCCAGAGCAAAGCAAGCCAGGAAGCCCTATGAGTTGGTGCATCGGCCCATCCAGGGCACCCTGAACGAACGCTTTGTCTAGGATGGGGAAGACTTCCCGTTTTGCAGCTTCCCAGAGCCATGGCTAAACGTAGAGAGGAGGCGGTTGCTGGGGTTTGAGATTTTCTTTGACTTGCAGTTGTTCGGGGATGATGTTGCCAAAGAGCAGACAGACCCACCAGCTGAGGCTGAGCAGTGCAAGGAGGAGGATTCCGAGAGCACAGAAATTGAAATGGGGGTAGCATTGGCTTGTCTACTCTCAGATCCTCAGATCGTACATGAGTGCTTGGGGGATAACTTCTCGGTGTCCATGATCGGGAATGAAGCAGCTATGAGCCCATCTTCAAACATTCTGGATGTATCTATCGTACCCTCTCTCGTCTGGCAATACGAGGAGGGATTTTTATCGAGCAGCACAGGATCAGGTAGTGAGCCGGAATCTGATTCCACTGAGTCTGTGGAGTCGGAATCAGGTTCCAGCTCATCTGAGTCTGAGTCCGGTATTCTTAGGGGTGACAACCTGGTGTAGACACCTCATTTTTTACCGTCCTTAAGACTTGGACGTCACTGCTGGAGCACTTGGTGATTACCCATGTTCGTGTTTCGTTTTGAGTCCTTGGAGGTCTCGGCTATGCGCCTTGCTTTAGGATCTCTCAACTCCATTGTTCTGTGTTTGGTTTTGGCACCAAACACTTCTGTTTTTGTTTCTGAGGGTAGAGAGTAGCTTGTTAGCTACCCCTGGCACCCACCGGCCATGACTTGAGGCCACCGGCCGTGCTTTGAGGCCATCGGCCATTGGTGAAATATACCATTGGCCGGTCGGCATTTGGTGTGGCCGGCTGACCATATTTTTGGCCGGTGGCCTCCTTTGCTGGCCGGTATCACCTTTTCACTTTTTTCAGGCATGGTGCATGCCAGCTGTGCCAGCTAGAATGCACAAGACCTGCCCCCGCGCATATATGTGGTTGTTTTGCACCTTTGACCCTTTTTTTTTTGCACCCTTTGCTCAAAGCTTCTTGAGGAAGCTTTGACCCCTTGTCTTGGCTTCCTCAAGAAGCTTGCACCTTTGGGGTAGCTTCCATTGGAAGCTTGGTTCTTTTGACCCTTTTTGCATTAGCTTCTCTAAGAAGCTTGGAGCCTTCCTTTGGTCTATATAAGGCAACAAACCCTCTCCTTGTTTTTGGTTCAGCAAATCCAGACCTAATACACATATATATTTGATATATATATTTCTCTCTCTCTATACCTCCCTCTCTCTCATTATTTGTGTGTGTTTGAGGGCCTTCAAGTGCATTTTATCCTTAGTTTTGCACACAAACACACACTACTACACCATACTTCGACTTTGAGAGGTATTGAGGGTTTGTTCTTGAGGTTTTGGACTGATTTTGACCAGAAGAAGGTGGCTGACCTTGCTGTTCTTCAAGGGTTGTTCAAGGGTAACACTCTTAGTTTAGATTCCCCAATCTTGCACTAGACTTTTGCCTATCTTGCTTACTGATTTAAGCTTTGTGCATAACTAAAAAAAGTCTTGTATTTTCATGCTTAAGATCTTTCATCAAGGTCATTTTGTTGTTTGGGGTCGACCTCTCCCTCTTAGGCCTTGTTTGGCCTTTTTTTGTGCTCTCTTTGTTAAGCTTTGAATACTATTGTGTTTTGGCCTTCTCACTACTGAAATCCAGTGGATTTTTAGTAGTGATTAAGAGGGTTTTAAGTCTTGCATAGGGGAGGGACACCCCTCTCCATTTGTCTCTCTTTTGTTTGCATTTTTTGGCTCATAAGAGTAGCATGCATGCTTAGTTGCTTTTGGCTTCATTTCAGAGGTTTTTGGGTGTTATTGGGTCATATTACATCTCTGTTTTTGGTCGGATTTATGCCCCTTTGCGTGCATAATATACTTGTTTTGCATTCCTCCTCTTTGCCTAGAAATGCATCTTGCCTTTAAGACCATCATGCATGCATGTTCTTGCCTAACTTTGTGAAGTTCTTGGTCATATTTCATCATGCTTGAGGTCTGTTAGGCACTGATTTGATCATATTTCCCATGTTTGGTATAGCCTCTTTGCATTTTGGCTTGTGAGCCTTTAGTGTGTGAGTCATGAGCATGCTTGAGTTGGGTTGTTTTAGTGATTTAGAATCATTTCTTATACTATTTCAGTCCCTAATCCATGCTTGTATGCTTTCCTTCATCATCCCTTTCATGCCTTGAAGTGTTGTTCTTTTATGCCTTGAAATAGGTCTTAATGCATGCCTCTTGGTTTGTGTCCCTTAGCTGCCATATCAGTGGGTTTTGAAGGTCCTTTTGCATGCTAAAACTTTTCTTTGTATTAAAAAGTCATGCCATGAGGGGTTGGGGTAGTTGTAGTAGAATGCCTTTTTTTTATGCCTTAGTCTTGGGCCCATTGGTATGCATGTTTGCATGAGCACTTGTCCATCATTTTGGGCACTTTTGGCCACTATTTTTGGAGTGGGTTGAGGTCTGCCCTTTTGTGGTTTAGGCCCATCATTGCCTGATCATGTTGCATTGCTTTGGGTTCATGTTTGCAAAGTACCATACTTGCATGTTTGCATAGTGTTTAGCTAATTGCCTCTCATATACTCGTATGCATATTTGGTATGTTTATATCGCATTAACTTAGCTTGCATGCTTAGGATACATTGCATTTAGCACGCTTTGCATCTTAGCTTCATGTTGCATTTTTGAGCCATATTCGCATACATGCATTGCATTGCTTGGTTTGGGGTGCCAAACTAAGCATGAGGATTGAGAAGTGTTCGTACTCAAAGTGACGAAACACGTCTCAATCCTCGGTCGCTGATGCCTTTGATCTCAACATGATAGGGTGTTAGCTTTCATTTGATTGTTGCATGCATTTTATATTGAATGACAAACTTGGCTTCTTAGGCCATCATGCATAATTGATGGCCTGAGGGTCGAGGGTCATGCTCCCTTGAATCCATTGCATGATAGGGAGTGTGACCATGCTTACATTTGCTTGAAAATTCCATGCCATGCACGGCCTACCCTCTGCTGCTGTCAAAAACAGGATTCTGCAGGAAGTAATGGCCGGTCGGCCATATACAGTGCCGACCGGCCTTCAGCGGCTGGCCGGTGGTCCAATAGTTGGCCGATTACCACATTCTCATGGCCGGCGGTGCTTTGCATTGGCCGGTGGTATTCCAGAGTGATCAGGAAGTGGTTCAGAGGTGCCCCAAGAATATTCATAGTCTTCGGAGGAGCAAGGCAGTGTAAATAGAGACAACAGTGCTATGGCAGCGAGTTTCCAGGCAAGACGAGTCAAGCATGCATCATTTGCGCATTCCGAGGCAGAGCCGTAGCAGTCTCTTTAAGCTTCACATTTAGTTTATTTTGTAATTAATTTGTTAATTATTTAAGGGTCTGTAATAATTAATCAGCTAAGATAGTTGATTTGTTATCTGGACTGTATTATTCTTTCGGTCCCTCCGAGTGAGGGCGTATTTGTAATAAGTGTGTGTGAGTATGTGTATGTCTCCCAACCCCACGTCTTTCTTCCCTTTTATTTACTAGCTTTCGATGGTTAGTCTAGGGCATGCTTCAATTAACATACAGTATGATAGCATATTTGCATCTATTCACTCGTTTTGCATACACCAGGCTCGGCGCATCATGCTAACTGCATTGTATTTCAATTCCAAGTTGAATACATGTTATTTGTAGCATCTCATATGCCATCTTAGATTAGCCGAGCCTATTCTAGCTGCATTTTGCCTGTGTTGCATTAGCCATCTTAACATGAACTAGGATCATGCATTGATTACTAACTAGTTTCTGTTTTGGCTTGGAGTACTAGGTAAGCTTTTATGATTTAGCATCCTTGCATGCGTGTGAGTGTTTGCCATGACAGCATGCTTGCCATGAGGCTAATTGCTTATGTGATATAACTGCATGAATGGTCGTGGGTGAAGGTTGGATTGTTTGTATTGTAATAATTCATTGAAATTCGTATTTTAGCCTACTTGCGAGTAGCAAAATTCAAACCATTTCCTAAACGAAACGGATATGCAATGCTTTGTTCCAACTTAGGCAATCTAGTCTATACTTGTTTTGTTGTGCGCATCACATAGTAATTCTAGCTAATTAATTGGAATAAGAATGCATAATGTTTTCAAAACGAGATATCACAGTTAGTAGAGGCCGATCTTCGGATCGGGCGAGAGGGGGTGCTCATAGCTGACCTTCCCCAATCGTACGCAAGTTCCCAAGCCGAGGTAACTTTGGTGATGACGGACACGTGGCCTTAGGCAAACGAGTCAGGGTTTCCTAAATTCCCCCATTAAAAAATATTTAGGTGGCGACTCTGTATCTGGCAAAGCAGTCCATGTTTGGCACTTCTTTTCTAAAAATCTGTTTTCTTAAAAACGATTTGCCAGATTTGGACTCTTTGGTTCAGATTCAGAACCGTGACACAATTGAGTCCGAACTGTGGTGAGGCCGAAGGGCGCGTCTACAGTTTCTAGCGACTCTACTGGGGAGTTAGAGAGCTTGACTCGAACTCGTGATATCTTGTTTTGACTACACTTATGTGTTTTTTTGCATCGCATGTGCATTGGTGCGCCTCAGACACCGTGTTGGTCACCTGCTATTCCTGAGCGGTCTGCCGGAGGCTTAACTTTGTCAAAGCATGCCATAAGGCTGACTGGTTGCCGGCTCTGCCAATGTGGGAACACAAACCCCGGTTTTACCGGGGCACCCTTTTGACCATTCGACCTAGTGCATATCGGAATCCATAATGACCATTCCAAGCTAGGACAGGTTGCCTACCCGATGTTAGGTTGTTTGAAACCGCTGCGTGCATAGTGAAACCCTAGTTCCTGACAAAATAGGACAGGGAAAGCCTACCCCAACATAGGGGTGTTTTGGCTCTCATTTACTTGCTATGTGCTTTTGGAGTGTATCTCTACAGGGAATGCGCGTATCAGTTTACAAGTTTGAGTATCAGGTCTGAGGGCACCAGTATCAGTGTTTTTGAGAAACTAATTATCTGCGGGTATCAGATTCGGCTTTGGGGATAGTGATTTAGGGATCATGACCAGTGTTTGAGGAAAAGTGTATTCAGCTTATCGACAAGGTGTTGTCATACCCAACTGTGTGTTGTGTGTTTATTTTACGCCGTTATACTGTCCTTTTATCTGGTTGATTTTATTTCCTTCTTATCGCTTTATTTATCTTTTTGCTAGGTAGTTTAGCGCGATTGCTTCTAACCCAGTAGATATTCTCCAAGCACTCTGGACTAGAAGTCGTCGACTCCATCGATCTGAGGATCTGGTACACGGACAACCAGTGTACCACTCTCTACTCCCAGTTACTAGACAGAGGGCAGTTAGGCAGAAAACATCGGTTTAGCAGTCAGTTCAGAGGGCCTTATCTACCCCACCTGAGTACCGTAGGGATCAGGGTTTTGTTTCTCACATAGAGAGGGAATATATATCGGTAATTCAGTCAGAGCAGAACAGTATGGCAAGTTTAGAGGAGATGGTGCGCTAACTCCAAGAGAGTATGAAAACAATGCAGCAAGACGCTGTCTGACAGGCAGAGTTCGCCAAGCAACAGGCCACGGTTATGACTGAACAAGCAGAGTTAATTGTGAGGCTACAATAGCAAACCGGAGCATCCGCTTCGCAGCAAGCTCCTCTCCCGCCAGGAGTTCCAACTCTCGGGGAGACAACTAATGTTCAGAATGATACGAACATTCCCACAGGACCACCCCCACCCCCGGTTCTACCCCAAATCCTACCCCAATTATCCAAAATACCTACCAACCTACCAGACTCCCCTTTTGAGTTCGAGATAGATCCCACAGCACTGAAGTTGAGCAAGCTCGAAAAGCTATTCAAGAAATCCCAAGGAGTCAAGACCATCCCTGACATTGAAGACGTATATACTGACGCAGCTGTGACGCTGCCAGACAGATTCAAGATGCCGCACATCGACCGATTTGATGGATCCGGGGATCCCTTGGTGCACCTGAGATTGTTTTCAGATATCTTAAGGCCAATGGGCCTCACCAGACTACAAAAGCTGCCTCTATTCGGCCGGACCCTGTCGGGTGTGGCGGCCATATGGTATGCCAAATTAGAAGATGATGTCAAGAGAAACTGGGACGAAATGGCTGAGGCCTTCATTGCACAATATTCGTATAACACACAAATCGAGATTACAACCCGTGATCTTGAGACAACGAGACAAGAGGCTAAGGAGAGCTTCTCAGAATTTGTGACTCGCTGGAGGGCTAAGGCCTCGATGATGACCCTAAGGCCCACCGACAAAGATCAGATTCAGATGATTGTGCGCAATCTTCAGCTGAAGTTGATGCAGAAAATGATCGTACTCCCCTTCCCTACCTTCTCTGATCTGCATGAGATGGGAGTACAAATTGAGGATGCCTTGAAGTAAGGCTTAATTGATAATGACCGGGAGCAACCCCGAAGAACTTTCAATCGCAACAACAACGCAGGCCCGAGCGGTGCTACAACTACGAGAGCCTCCGAAGTGAGCATGGTCACCACCAACCTCCCTCCAAGAACCATGGCAGCTACGCCATTCTCCAGTGCGTTCGGAAGCCATACACAAACAGCCAAATACCCACCCAAAAACACAAGAACCTTCACTCCACTGTATATGCCCCTGTCCAAAGCTTTGGGGGTGTTATTCAGAAAAGGGCACTTGAAGCCCTTAGAGCTGCGGCCATTACCGGAAAAACTTCCTCCTACCCACAACCCAGCCAAATATTGCGCATTTCACCAACAGCACGGTTATGACACCGACCTATGCTACCGATTACGTCATGAGATTCAAGATCTCATTCATAACGGGGTGATTATGCCTCCCGAAAAACCCAATGTCACAACAAACCCTCTCCCACCGTACAACCAAGCCCCACCTCCCAAAAGAATCAACTTCATCTAGGCTGGGGTCGTGTCTTACGATCCTAGCATCTACATCACTCCTTCCCACTTGCCTAAGCCGAAGGTGCTCCTTCCTGATTGCACAGACTTGTGCATGATGGACATCTCCATAACCCAACCTAAGCCAACGGTAGTAGCTGTCGAAGATAGAGGAGGGGAGATTTCAGAGGAAAAGCGGGTTGTTGAGCTAGAGTTTGAGGAATCTGGGAGTTTTGTTGAGAAAGTATATAATCCGAGTGACTACATTTCATCAGTAGGCCAAGATGGGCCAAGTGTGGAATTGCCAACAGAGATAGAGCTGTGTGTAATCCAAGGGGATGGTTTGGGACAGAGGACAGATAATTTGATGGCTGTGGAAGAGGGCCTTGCCAATCTCCAGTTTTACAGTGACCAAGATCCAGGGGACGCAGTAGTCAACTGGTTCGAGTATGAGGAATCGGTGGAGGTTACCGAGTGGTTGGATGATCAACCAGATATCGTGGAAGAGTTCCAACCAGGACAAGGCCCGGCAGGGGCAAGAATGTCAGTGACGGTCGGAAGGGTCAAAGAACAGAGTACATCACCGGAGAGTGCCGGTGTCAAGAATTTCGCTCAGGATTTGAGCATTTTGAATACAGGAATTATTGAACAGCCAGCTGTATTGACACAGTCGGAACAGGAAGGATTTGAAGATTCAGAGAGAATCAGGAAAGCTAAGGCCCATATGGGGACTGAAACTGCTATGTGCACAGAAATAGAGAATGCTGCAAGCATACGCACGGAGAGTACTGCGAGTACGAGAACGGTCGTACCAGAGCCGGACAGGTGTCTATCGGCTGCCGATGGAATGTGTTGGGAGGACGATGATTTATGTCTTGCCCACACGGACGAGGATTGGGAGAGCAACCAACCTGACAATACATGGTACATCGGAGAAGTCGATCATATGACAAGAAGTGGGCGGTATTTCAAGCCCCCGCACCTGGATCAGCCAGAGGCATCTGGGAAGGATAGGGAGGCTGAGAAACAGAAGGAGAAGCAACTTGAGGATGAGGCTGCACTTAGACAGTTAAAAAAGATACAAGCAGACATCTCCATCTGGAGACTACTTATGGCATCGCGAGTGCACCGATAGGCTGTCTTATCGGCCATAGATAAGGCCAAACTCTTGATAGAAAGCACGCCAGAGCAGTTGGTGGGATTAGTCTTTCCGGGAGGAGCTACCCCAATGCTGACTTTTTCTGACAAGGAATTGCCACCTGAGGGGGCGAACCATAACAAGCCACTTTATATCTCCGTGGAGTGTAGAAATAAATGGATACCGGTGGTGCTTGTTGATACCGGATCCACCATCAATGTTTGCCCAGCAAGAACTGCGTATGTAATCGATTTGAAGACCGCGGACTTTATACCGACAGCCCAGGTGATTTGGGCATACGACAATACGAGCACAGAAGTCATGGAGATGGTAAAAATGCAAACCAAGGTTGGGCCGGGACAGCATAAGATAGATTTCCATGTCTTAGAGGTTCCTGCAACTTTCAACCTGCTTTTGGGGCGGCCGTGGCTGCATCAGGTAAAGGTAGTGTCGTCCACCTTGCATCAAATGGTGAAATACCCCCATAGGAAGAGAGTAGCCATTGTTTTTGGAAATTCATCAATTCATCCACCACCGGAGGTATCTATACCTGTTCTAGAAATTGAGCATGGTATGGAGGATGTGTTCATATCAGGTTTTACCCTGGCTGAGGCTCAGGTTGTACAGAACATCATAGCTGCTAACGAGGGGATATATGTCAGTGCTCAGGCAGTATACCTCATGAACAAGCTCCAACACATCCCTGGGATGGGATTGGGAATGAGCGGCCAGAAGGGCGTCCCAGCATTGGCCGAAGTGCCACATAACCCACATACCTTTGGCTTGGGTTACCTGCCCACCAGAGAGGATTGGATAAGGAAAGGCAAGGAGATGGCTGGGAGAGCCAGAGCAAAATAGGCAGGGAAGCCTTTTGAGTTAATGCACTAGCCCATTCAGGGTACCCTAAATGGACGCTTCGTCCGGGAGGGGGAGGACTTTCCATTCTGTGGCTTTCCAGAGCCGTGGCTGAATGCCGAGGGAAGGCGTATGCCGGGGTTCGAGATTTTCTTTGACCTACAGTTATCCGGGGATGATGTTGCCGAAGAGCAGACAGACCCGACAGTTGAGGTTGAGTAGAGCAAGGAAATGGAGTCTGAGGACATCGAGATTGAAATAGGGGTAGCACTGGCATGTCTACTTTTAGATCCTTTGATCGAACAGAAGTGCATGGGGGATAACTTCTCAGTGTCCATGATCGGGAATGAAACGGTTGCGGGCCTACCATCAACTATTTTGGATGCATCCATCGCACCCTCTCTCATTTGGCAGTACGAAGAGGGATTTTTGTCAAACAGCACTGGGTCAGGTAGTGAGCCAGAATCTAATTCCATCGAGTCTTATGAGTCAGAATCAGGTTCCAGCTCGACTGAGTCTAAGTCCGGTATTCCTGGGGGTGATAACCCGGATGCCACAGTCCTGTCCAGGTCGTCTTTTTCTTTCTCTTTTGAGTCTGTTGTAATAGAAGAATCGGACGGTTTGGAAGCACTTAATGAGAATGATGTGGATGTGGTTTCTGGGTACTTTTCCGTGCCTTTGATTTATTGCTTGAATCAGGACTTTCAAAATTTTGATGAAAACGACGAGGAAGAAATTCCTTCGGTTTTGCAACGATTAATTGATCAAGAGCAGGAAAGATTTGTTAAACCTTTAGTTGATGAAATCACTACTGTGAATATTGGTACTAAGAAGGACCCGCGGCTGGTCCAGATCGGGTCCACGTTGTCTTCGGAGGAACGCGAGCGCTTAGTCGGTTTATTAAAAGATTTCAAAGATGTTTTCGCGTGGTCCTACGAAGACATGCCTGGAATCGATCCTGAAATTGTACAGCACCGGATCCTTCTTGACCCTGAGGCCCGACCTGTCAAACAGAAACTCAGAAGGATCCGTCCTGACTGGGCCATCAAGATTAAGGAAGAGGTCACTAAACAAATCGACGCAGGCTTCCTGCTAGTATCCGAATACCCGACTTGGTTGGTGTAGACACCCCATTTTTGACCGTTCTCAAGACTTGGACGTCACCGTTTGAACGCTCGGTGATCATCCATGTTCGTGTTCATTTTGAGTTCCCGGAGACCTCGAATGCGCGCCTTACCTTGGGATCTCTCAACTTGTTTGTTTTGTGTTTGGTTTTGCACCAAATGCTTGTGCTTTTGCTTTGAGGGGCAGGGAATGGCTTGTTGGCCATCCCCACACCCCACCGGCCTTCCCTTTGCCTCACCAGCCATTCATTGTTGCCACCGGCCATGGTTTCTTGATACCAATGGCCGGCCGGCACTTTGTTTGGCCGATGACCTCTTTTGCTGGCCGGTGTGACCCTTTTGCACCCTTCAGGCATGGTGCATGCCAGCTATGCCAGCTGAAATGCACCAACACTCTTCCCCGTGCAAGATGTGGCTGTTTTGAGCCTTTGCACCCCATTTCCTTCTAGAAGGTTGGATCCTTTGGTCAAGCTTCTTGAAGAAGCTTGATCCTTTGTCATGGTTTCTTCAAGAAGCCTTGACCCCCTTGCCCCCTTTGCCCCTTTTTGATTTAGCTTCTTTGAGAAGCTTCAACCTTTCTCTTAGCCTATATAAGGACCCTTCTTCTTCCATTGTCAATGGTTAGAGATTTTGAACAAAAAAGCCAGAGATATACAGATATATATCTTTCATATACATTCTGTCTTTATATTTTCCCTCTCTCTCCTCCCTTGTGTGTGTTTTGTGGCCTAAAAGTGCATTTTAACCTTAGTTTTGCACTAAGACACACACCATCTATAGACACCCCATTTTTGACCGTTCTCAAGACTTGGACGTCACCGCTTGAACACACGGTGATAATCCATGTTTGTGTTTGTTTGGAGTTCCCGGAGTTCTCGGCTACGCGCCTTGCCTCAAGATCTCCGAACTCGACTGTTTTGTGTCTGGGTTTGCACCAAACACTTGTGTTTTGCCTTGGAGGGGCAGGGAATGCCTTGTGAGGCCTCCCCACACACCACCGGCACTAGCTAGAGGCCACAGGCCACCGGCTGGTTTTTGTTGCCACCGGCAATATATATTGCCGGCCGGCACTCTTTGTTGCCGGTCGGCAGTCATTTTTGTCAAAATGACATTTTTGGCTAGCCGACTACTATTCATCTACTTTTTGAGATATTTTAAGGCAGCTGTCTTGCATTTGGTTCCCCTCCATACACGTGTATGGAGGGATGGCCCTCTTGTTGCTTAACTTGTAAGTATTACAAGTTTGGCTCCTCTATAAGAGGAGCCCCTCTCTCCCTTGCAAAAAGGTTGGAAGGGTTAGACATTTTTAGAGAGGAAAACATTGCTAGAAGCTCTGGTTTTAGGGTTAGGGTTCAATACATACCCTATCTCTATATTACCCTTGTGTGTGTTTTAGTCCATACTATTGCACACAAGCACCTAGTGCTTCACCTTCCTTGAGCTACTGAGGTTCTAAGAGCTTGTTCTTGCTATTTTTGACTGGATTGAAGCTCAAGGAGGCAACAAAAGCACCCTTTGTGAAGAAGGTCAACAAGGGTAAGAAACTAGTTCTTTTTACCCCATTTTTGCATCCTATTTCTACCTATCTTAGAGCTGTTTTTGTGCTTAGTGTATAACATAAAAAAGTTCTGTTTTTAGGCCCTCTTGATTGTTTGTTAAGAGTGTTTTGAGGTTTGGGTGTGTTTGACCCCTCTTAGGCCTTGAAAGGCCTCATTTTGTGCTATTTTGTGCAAGTTTCGGGACTTTGGTGTTTGGGCCTCTTCACCACTGAAATCTTGAGGGATTTCAGTGGTGGAGATGGTGCCTTGAAGTCTCCAAAAGGGGAGGGCCACCCCCTCTCCTTGTTGTCCTTGAAAGGGACCATTTTTGGTCTCTTAAGGAAGCCTTTGTTCAAGTGTGTGTCGATCATGTCTAGGCTGCATTTCATGCTTATTATGCCATAATATAATCATGTTGTGTGTTGGTTTTGGTACTCCATACATGTTTAGTATAAATGCCATGTAATGCCTCCTTGATCCTTTAACATGCCTTAGGTTGTTAGCCTTTGTTTGAGCATGATTTAGGCTTAGACTTATGAATGTTTTGTGCTTATTTTGCCATGCTTTAGGTCTGTCCATAGTTGTTTGGATTGATTTTGGCATGCTTAGTATAGCTTCTTTGCATTTGTAGCTTGTTAGGCTTGTATACCTCAAGTATGTGAATGTGTAGCATGTGTTGCTTGCATCATTTTGGTGGTTTGGAACCGCCCAACATGTAATTTTAGTCCCTTTGGCATGCTCATATGTTTGCCTTAGTTGCCTCTTTATTGCTTTGAGAGCATGTGTTGTATGCCTTATGTTTTGACCATTATGCATGCCTTTGAATTCAAACCATTTAGATGCCTTCTAAGTGGTCCTTTGGGCTTGATTTTGCATGCTAAAACTCTGATTTTAGTTGCTTAAGTCTTGCCATGTTAGGTTTCGCCAAGTGTAGTTCAATGCCTCTTGGCTTGCCTCAAGTATTTGGGCCAATTGCATGCTTTCGCTTGTCTTGTGTGAGTTGGTTTGGCACCTTTTATAACATGATTTCAGAGCTTAACTTGTATGCTAATTGTTCACATTTGTGCCCTCTTAAATGTGTTTAAAAGTCGCCCCATTATGCTTTAAGTTTTGGATCATGATCGCGTGCATGTGTGTGTGCATTTTGGCTTTCATTTCCTTGGTTTTGGCCACTGTTTTAGGCCTAATTAGAGTTGCCTAGAACATGTTTAAGACCATCATTTGTTTGGGGTTGCATGCTTACCTCATGTTTGCTTGTATGCTTGCATTGTTTGTTCACGTGCTCATGTTGCATCCTTAGCTAACATGATTAGGTTGCAATGCATCTTGCATGCATGCCTTGTCCGTTGATTTGGTGATGGGGATTGGGCTCTTTGATTGTTTAGTTTGCATTTCATTTGACATGAAAATTGCACACTTGATTCTTTGGGCCATCATGCATGAAAATGTGTGATTGGTGGCCCGAGAATCGAGGCACATCCTCCTTTGAGTCACAAACATGATAAGGAATGTGTTTGGTACATACATTGCTTGAATTGAGCTGCCATGCAAGATTCTCGCCTTTCGGTGAGTTGCGTGTTCTGCAGAATTCATTGCCTACCGGAAGATTTAGTGCCGACCGGCAGTCAATCAATGGCCGGTGGATATGTTTTGTGCCGATGGGCCACATCCTAGTGCCGGTGGTCATTTCCTCCAGCCAGTGGGATTCTCCAGTGTCCAGAGAGGCATCCTTGAGGCTTTGGCAGTTTTCGGAGGAACAAAGCAGGGAAAACAGAGATAGGCTAGGCATGGCAGTGCAATTCTGAGCGGAATCCGAGCGCGCATGCATTGAGCCCTCGCCCCGAGGCGGTTCACTATTTTTATTAGATTAATTAACTTGTTAATTTAATTAATTTGTAATATTTAATTAGCTTGCGTAGTTAATTAATTTGTATTATTCTTTTGGTCTTTCCGAGCGAGGGCAAATCTGTAATAAGTGTGGGTGAGTGGTGTGCATGTCTTCCAACCCCCACTTCCTTCTTCTCTTTTATTTACCTGCTTACGATGGTAGATTAGGGCACGTTTATTTTAGCATACCTTATGCAATGCATGCGTGCATCCATGCATTTGTTGACATGCACCGGGCTCGATACATCATACAAACCGCATTGTATCTTTAAATCTAACTTGAATACGTGCATCAAATGATTGCATTTCACATGCCATTTTAGGGTTAGCCGAGCCTATCCTAATCACATTCTGTATGCGATGCATTAGTCACTCTAACATGAACTAGGGCATGCATGTTTGCTAACTAGTTTATTGTTTTGGCACGGAGTACGATGTAAGTATTTATGCTTTAGCATATCGCATGCGTGTGAATGTTAACATGACAGTAGGCTTACCATGTGGCTTATATGAGATAAACTGTTTGAATGCCTGTGGGTGGAGGTTGGATTTGAGTTGGAAAACTCGTTGAAATCCGTGTTTTAGCCTACTTACGAGTAGCAAATTCCAAAGCACTTTCAAAACGAACGGATATGCAATGTTTATTTCTAAATTAGGCAATCTAGTCTATACTTGTTTGCTGTGCGCATAACATAGTAATTCTAGGCTAATAACCGGAATAAGAACACATAACGTTTTCAAAATCGGATATCACGGTTAGTAAAGGCCGGTCTTCGGACCAGGCGAAAGGGGGTGCTTATAGCTGACCTTCCCCGATCGTACCCAAGCTCCCAAGCCAAGACAACTTTGGTGATGACGGACACGTGGCCTTCGGCACCGAGTTAGGGTTTCCTAAATTTCCTATTTTAAAAATATTTAGGTGGCGACTCTGTATCTGGCAAAGCAGTCCATGTTTGGCATTACTTTTCAAAAAAATCTGTTTTCTCAAACGATTTGCCAGAGTTGGACTCTTTGGTTCAGATTAAGAACCGCAACAAACAAAAAAGGGGAGTCCGAACTGTAGTAGCAGTCGAGGTCCCCTCGCGGGCGCTGTCTACACCATCACACCTTACTTCGACCTTGAGGGGCTTGGAGGGTTTGTTCTTGAGTTTTTGGACTGATTTTGATCAAAAGAAAAGGGCTGCATTCGCTGTTCATCAAGGGTTCTTCAAGGGTAACTACTTTACTTTAGTTTCCCCAATCTTGCATTGGCTTTTGACCTGTCTTGCATGCTGATTTAAGCTTTGTGTATAACTACAAAAAGTCTTGTATTTTCATGCTTTAGATCTTTCATTGAGGGTATTTTGTTGCTTGGGGTCGACCTCCCCCTCTTAGGCCCCATTTGGCCTCTTTTAGTGCTTTTTCTGTAAGCTTTATTTATCTTGGTGTGTTGGCCTTCTCACCACTGAATCCAGTGGATTTTTAGTGGTAAAGAAGGAGGTTTGTGGACTTGTGTAGGGGAGGGACACCCCTCTCCCCCATGTCTCTCATTTTTGCATGTTTTGGCTCATAAGGATGGTATGCAAGAGTAGTTGCATTTGGTACCATTTCAGAGGTCTTTGGTTGTTTTTGGGTCATAACATACCTCTGTCCTTGGTCGGATTCATGGCCCTTTACATGTATAATACACTTGCTTTGTAATTCTCCATTTTGCCTAGAAGTATGCCATGTGCTTAGCCTAGCATATCCTCATGTTTTGACCTAACTTTGTGAAGTACTTGGCCATATTTTGTCATGCTTAAGGTCTGTAGGCCACTGATTTGGTCTTGTTTAACATGTTTGATATAGTTGCTTTGCATCTTGGCTTGTGAGCCCTAAGGATGTGAGTTCTAAACATACATTGGTTAGGCTATTTCGGTGATTTGGAATCACTTAGCATGTTATTTTAGTCCCTAAACCATGCTTGTATGCTTGCATTCATCACTTCTCTCATGCCTTGAAGATGTGCCCCCTTATGCCTTAAAATGTGCATTGTGTATGCCTATATGTTGGGGTCATTAAAGTTGCCATAACAGTGGGTTTTGAGGCTCATTTTCGCATGCTAGAATTCTGTTTTAGGTTGCTTAGTTCATGCCATGTGTGGTCATGAAGAATAGTAGTCTTGTGCTCCATGTTTTATGCCTCTTTACTTGAGTCATTTGTGATGCCCTGTGTGCAGGCTTTGGGTCTCATTCTAGCATGCCATGACACTTTCTTTTGATTGGTCTAGTGTCCATGTTTGCCTTCTTTAGTATGCTTGTAAGTTGGCCTTCATGCCGTAGTCTTAGGCTTACTAGCTTGCATACTTGTTTTGCATAATTGGCATCATTGTTTTAGTCCACTTTGGCCACTAATTTTGGCATGCTTGCGAGCTATCCATGTTAGTTTAAGTTCATCATCGCTTGTTGTTGCGTGCCCTATTTGTTTACATGTTTAGGTTGTGTGCCTATTGCATATTAAATGCATTGCATATTCGCATGCTTAGAATACATTGCATTTGGCATGATTTGTGCCTTAACTTCATTTGTATGCTTGAGCCATGATTGCATACTTGCATTGCATTGTTTGGCTTGGGGTGTCAAGCCAAACTTGAGGGGTGAGAAGTGTTCATACTTCAAGTGATGCAACATCTCTCAACCCTTCGTCGCCGAAGCCCTTGACTCTAACATGGTGGGGTCTTGGCATTCATTTGTGTGTTGCATGCATTTTCATTGAATGGCAAGCTTGACTTCTTAGGTCATCATACCTAATTGATGGCCCGAGGATCGAGGGCCATGCTCCCTTGTATCCATTGCATGATAGGGAGTGTGTCCATGCATACATTTGCTTGAAAATTTCATGCCATACACTACTTGCCCTCTGCTGCTATCCATTGCAGGTTCTGCAGGAAGTTTTGGCCAACCGGCCATATCTAGTGCCGGCCGGCCATTAATTTTTGGCCGGTATACAAAAGGGTGGCCGTTGGTTCCTCCCCTTGGCCGGTGGTGTTTATACTTGGCTGGTGGTATTTCCCAACATCCATAGAGCATGTCCTAAGATTTTTGCAGTCTTCAGAGAAGTAGGGCAGTGTAAACAGAGGCAGCAGTGGCATGGTAAGGGTTTTCCGGGCGAGACGGACTCGAACATGCATCATTTGCGCATTCCAAGGCGGGGCTGTGGCATTTTCCCTTCTGCATTCACTTTGTTAATTGGATTAGAAATTTTGTAATAATTAATTTAGAATTATTTATTCAGACCGTATTATTCTTTTGGTCCCTCCGAGTGAGGGCATATTTGTAATAAGCGTGTGTGAGTGTGTGCATGTCTTCCAACCCCACGTCTTTCTTCCCTTTTATTTACCTGCTTATGATGGTAGACTAAGGCATATTTAAATTGGCATACCTTATGCAATGCATGCGTGCATCCATGCATTTGATTTGCATGCATTAGGCTCGGCGCATCATTTTAACTGTATCTGTATTTCAATCCTAACTTAAATACGTGTTAGTTGTAACATTTCACATGCCATTCTTTAGGATAGTTGAGCCTATTATAGTTGCATCTTGTATGTGTTGCATTAGCCATCTTAAAATGAGCTAGGATCATGCATGTGATTACTAACTAGTTTCTGTTTTGGCTCAGAGTACTAGGTAAGCTTTTATGCTTTAGCATACCGCATGCGTGTGAATGTTGCCATAATAGCATGATTACCATGAGGCTAGCTGCTTATGTGATATAACTGCTTGAATGCCTGTGGGTGAAGGTTGAGTTGTTTAAATTGGAACAATGCATTAAAGCTGTGAGTTTTAAGCCCACCAGATAGTGGCAAAACCATCTTTTCTAAAGCCCACTTGAAAGTGGCAAAAACCTGCATTTTAGCCTACTTGTAAGTAGCAAACCATTTTCAAAACAAACATGAAATGTTTTGTTCCAATTTAGGTGATTTGGTCTATACTTGTTTGCTGCGCGCATAACATAGTAATTCCAGGCTAATAACCAGAATAAGAGCATATAATGTTTTCAAAACAAGATATCACGGTTAGTAGAGGCCGATCTTCGGATCGGGCGAGAGGGGGTGCTCATAGCTGACCTTCCCCAATCGTACCCAAGCTCCCGAGCCGAGGCAACTTTGGTGATGACGGACACGTGGCCTTTGGCACCGAGTCAGGGTTTCCTAAATTCCCTCATAAAAAATATTTAGGTGGCGACTCTGTATCTGGCAAAGCAGTCCATGTTTGGCACTTTTTTCAAAACGATTTGCCAGATTTGGACTCTTTGGTTCAGATTAAGAACCGTGACAGTTTGAGTCTGAACTGTAGTAGACCCATAAAAGAACAGAACGGGAGTCATCCTCCCGGGGCGTTCGGGGATGTCTACAGTTGGCCAACATTGTTCCAGTGCCAAAGAAAGATGGTAGGATCCGGGTGTGCGTGGATTTCAGGGATTTGAACAGAGCTAGTCCGAAAGACGACTTTCCCCTGCCGCGTATTGATGAGTTGGTGGATTTTACCGCAGGGCATGCTTTGCTTTCATTTATGGATGGCTTCTCAAGCTACAATCAGATAGTGATGGCACCTGAAGACCAAGAAAAAACTGCCTTCACCACCCCGTGGGGGACCTACTGTTACAGAGTGATGCCATTTGAGCTGAAGAATGCTGGAGCTATATATCAACAGGCCGCAACCACGATATTGCATGACATGATCCACAAAGAGGTTGAGGTGTATGTGGACGACATGATTGTCAAGTCCAAAGAAAGAGAGGGCCATTACACCGCCTTGCAAAAGTTCTTCCAAAGGATCAGAGAATTCCGGTTGCAGCTGAATTTGCAGAAGCGTACGTTTGGTGTTACAGCAGGGAAAATGCTAGGGTTCTAATTACACAAAGGGGCATCGAAGTCGACCCTTCCAAAATCAAGGCCATCTTAGAAATGCCACCACCAATGACTAAAAAGGAGGTGCGAGGCTTTCTGGGTAAAGTGCAATTCATAAGACGGTTTATTTTAAAATTAACCTTGACTTATGAACCACTTTTTGGTCTCCTGAAGAAAGGAAAGAAATTCCACTGGGACGGCCAATGCCAAGCTGCTTTTGAACAAATCAAGGAATACTTACAGAACCCGCATGTGTTGTCACCGCCAGAGCCGGGAAGACCGTTGATATTGTACCTTTCAGTGACTGAAACTATAATGGGCTGTATGCTCGCGCAAGAATCAAAAGACAAGGTGGAAAGGGCCATCTACTATCTGAGCAAGAAGATGTTAGAATATGAAACTCACTACACATCGTTGGAGAAAGCTTGCTTAGCCTTGGTATTGGCTACCAGGAAGTTGCGGCACTACCTGTTAGCTCACTCCGTAATGTTGGTTCCACGATTGGATCCCATCAAATATCTTTTTGAGAAACCGGCACTTACGGGTAGGCTAGCTCGTTGGTTGCTGTTGCTTTCTGAATTTGATCTAAAATATGTGACACGCAAGTCAGTCAAGGGAAGGGCAGTAGCAGAATTCTTGGTCGATCATCCAGTGGAAGGGGGTGAAGCAGTTGAGTACTTATTTCTAGATGAGGCTATTTTGCACATCGAAGATGAAACTTGGACGATGTACTTTGACGGAGCGTCGAACCAGTACGGATATGGGATAGGAGTGTTGTTGATAGCACCTGACAATTCCCGTATCCCTCTAGCATTCAAACTCCGGTTCAAAGTCTTGAACAACGAAGCAGAATATGAGGCATGCATTACCGGTCTAGAAGCAGCCCTGGAACTAGGGGCAAAACGGCTGGACATCATTGGGGACTCTAACCTTGTTGTATCTCAAGCAAAAGGAGACTGGAAAGTCAAGGAAAAAAAGATGATAATGTACCACCAGGCCTCGGATTTGTTAATTCCTCGGTTTGAGAAGCTAAACTTTGCTCATCTAGCAAGAGAGAATAACAGGTTCGCAGATTCACTAGCAACTCTATCTTCCATGATAGACATCCCGTTTGGAGTCCGGATGCGTCCAGTCATCATTGACCAAAAATTCGTGCCAGCGTATGAATCAATTGCTGCTATAGATGAGGCTCAGGACGACAACCCCTGGTATTACGATACTTGGAACTTCCTGGAGAAAGAGACGTATCCACCAGGGGCAAATGCCAAGGATAAAAGGGCAATCAGAAGAATGGCTATTCAGTTTTGTCATCTGCGGAGGTAAGTTGTATAAGAGAGGTCATCTAGGAATGCATAAGCTATGTGTAGAAACTGAAGAATCGAAGCGCCTGATGGAGGCCATCTATGGAAGAGAATGTGGTGCACATATGAACGGGGTAATGTTGGCTCGGAAGATCCTCAAACAAGGTTACTACTGGTCTACCATGGAGGAGGATTGTATCGGCTTTGTTCGGCGATGCCACAAATGTCAGATCTATGCAAACCGCATGAACATCCCGCCGTTGAAGCTGTACAACATGACTTCGCCATGGCCATTTTCAGTTTGGGGAATCGATGTGATCGGGGCTGTTACTCCGAAGGGGTCGAATGGGCATGAATTCATCCTGGTCGCGATAGATTACTTTACAAAGTGGGTCGAGGCCCAATCTTATGCAGTGCTGAAGGCTTCACATGTTGCGACGTTCATTAGAAACAACATCATCTGTCGTTACGGAGTCCCAAATAAGATAATTTCAAATAACGGTTCCCATTTCAAGAAAGAAGTGATTGACTTGCTGGAGAAATACAATGTGGCTTTTCATAAGTCATCCATATACCGGCCGCAAACAAATGGAGCGGTTGAGGCCGCCAACAAGAACATCAAGCACATACTGCAGAAGATGGTGGAAACCTATCAGGACTGGCTAGATAAGTTACCGTTTGCTCTGTGGGGTTACCGGACTTCAATCAGAACTTCTACCAGGGCAACTCCGCATTCATTGCTTTATGGGATGGAGGCCGTTCTACCTATTGAAATTGAGGTTCCGTCTTTGCGAGTGTTGGCTAAGTGTCAGATAGCCGAAGCAGATTGGCAGCAGAGCAGATTTGAGGAACTCATGCTCTTTGACGAGAGGAGATTGAAAGCACTGTACTATGTTCAAGGTTATCAGCGCAGAATTGCCCGGGCTTTCAACAAGAAGGTTAAGTCTAGGAATCTAAAGGAAGGAGATTTGGTACTCAAGGACAACCGAGCTCCCATCCAAGACCCAAGGGGCAAGTTTAGACCCAATTGGACTGGTCCCTATATCATTAAGTCTATTTGGTTGGGTGGAGCTGTGGTTTTGATGGATCTAGATGGCCTAGAGTTCTCACAGCCAATCAACATGGACAAGTTGAAGAAATATTACCCCTGAGAGGCTCGCTAGGCCGAAAACCTGAAAGGGCGACCTAGGCAAAAGTTAGAGCACGAAAAATTTGAAATTATAAAAACTGAGCTCGCAAGGTTGAAAACCCGCAAAGGGCGGCCTTGGCAAAAGTTAGAGCGCAAAAGGAGAGTGAAAATACTCGAGTGAACCCAAGCCTGAACTACGTAAGGCTTAATTCCTATCTTTGGGATACGTAGGCAACTTCATCCTGAAGTTCAGCCATAAACTTTTCCCTGATAAACTATGTCCATTTGATCATTCAGGTCATCTTTGTTTATTCAACATTCAAGAGTTCGGTTGTGATCTCTGGTACAGTGCTTTTCAGACTAGGGGCAACTTTTCGTTACTGCGCGGTGCCGTAGTGCTTTTCAGACTAGGGGCAATTTCCCGTTGCTGTGAAGTACTACGATGCTACTCAAACCAGGGGGAACTTTCCAGTTGCGGGAATCTGATATTGTGCATCTCAGTGACAGATCTCAGGCATGTCCAGTTCTGATCCATATCAAAAATAGTTTTGAAAAGTTTTAATAGAAATTGACTTTGTTCAAATAAATCATTTTACAACTAAGACCATTTCTAGACCAAAACGGGAAATTTTCAGTACCACAACCGTCAATTTCATTGATTTTAATACAGAGTTCTCCTGCTCTTGCATGCAAATTGAAGTTGCTTTTTATTACATTCATAAAGAAAACTTGGAAGTACTAATAAAGCAATAAATTCGGGGCATAGATAAATCAAATGTTCCTGCGCCCCCTCCCAGAGCTGGTCGAAGCCTCTGATGCCAAGCTAGGCCCGATCTGTGCCTCTTCATTGAGCCAATCTATGCACTCATCAGACAAAATACAACCGAAAGTGGGAGCAGGGACCAGGAGCTCTCTAGTCCTCCATGCTGTCGTATACCGGGCAAGCTGTGCACCTCGGATCGGGAATGTAGCCGGGTACTCTATCCCCTCTGGTGGACAAGTTTGGTCATGACCAAACTGGTGCTGGAACCGGAATGGGAAGTAGAACACACAGTGAGTCAAGCCAATCAAGTAAATCCCAGGTTGGCGGGTCATGTTATAGCCCATTGCCGATAGATTGAGCCAAGGGCACCGCCAAGCAATACAGTCTGCGGACAAGCTGCACATCCAGTCGAACCACCAACCCTCATCAAGGGCATCGACTAGGTGTTGCCTGAAGAAGTAACCGCGGGTTGAGTAAGCTAGGCAAGAGTCCACAACCTGCAACTTGTCCATCAACTATACCTGGGGAGGGATGAACAATGAGAGAATAAAGAATAGAGAGATGTACGATGAGAGAAAAAGTAAGAGGAGGGTTTTGTGAGAAAAACCGAGCCTGAGGGCCGAGTGATGAGAGCAATACATATGTGAGATTGGGTGGGAAACTTTACCTGCAGCAGTAGTGGACTTCCCGCAAATTTGGTCATTTCGTGGCGATGGAAAGCGTCCAAGCCCATCAATGTCTCAGCAAGAGTCATGGCGATGCAACTCTTACCCTCTTTCAAACCTTGGGCAACCTCGATCAACCGGACACTAGATCCTCCAGAGCTTGAGGCAAGTAAGAAATGAGATAGCATGCACAAACAAAGTGCGTATTGCCAAAAACCTTGCCAATGATGTTCACCGCGGTCATCGGCACTGGAAAAATGGCAAACCAAACTCGAAATATCCAACATTCCGTCACAAATCAAAGATCGAGCGTCGGGTATTGAGAGCCCACACATTTGTCCTAAAGCTTGGGCATGGCCAAAACGAAGTTGGGGCAGGATCTCTTCATTGCGCTCGGACTCCATTAAAGCTTGGAAATCCTCAAAGGTAGGACATACCTCTTGCCCACCAAAGCTAAAAACATGTGTCACCGGATTCCAAAACCTTGCCGCGGCATAGAGAAACGGAAGGTGCAGCGGAGTACGACTCAAAGTGAATAGTGCGTTTATGCCGAAGCCTCGGAAATTCAGCTTTTCCGAGCCATCCAAGTTGTTAATCCAAGTCGTGAGATTTTGCGCAAGAAACTCTTCCATTGAGAGAAAATCCGTGCTGACTTGAGAAAAACCACGAAGCTGAGGCCTTTTGTAGAAGATAAGAGTGAGTGGAGGACAGATGTCAGCATTCTGCTGGTTCTGGCAATTTATGGCCGGCCAGCTAAATATAGTGCCAACCGACCATCACTTTTGGTCGATGGCCCTTTCCCATGGCCGATGGCCTTTACCTCTGGCTGATGGCCTTCCTTCTTATTCCATGAGCTGTTTATGAGTTGAACATGCTAAGGGATTGTGGTTGGAACCTCTACCGATGCCCTCCGGTGATCGATCCTTGCGGGGTCACACCCTTTTACTCATCGAGTTGTTGTACATTTGCTTATCGAGTTGTACTCCACTCTCTTTAAGTTTTTGATTTACTTATCGAGTTGTACTCGCACCTGGTTGGTTTTATCGAGTCTCTCTGTTTTGCTTATCGAGTTGTAAGTCAGTTCACTACCTGATTATTACGATGCAAGTGCTTCATTTTCAAACGAATTTTGTGATTTCATTCACATTGTTATGTGATGCCATGCAATGCGATGCATAGAACATGCAAAAGTAACACCTTTTGAACAAAATAGTTGTTTCATTTCCATCATATATTTTGCAAAATGTACACTATTTTGAAAAAAAAAATAAAACCTGCCTGAGGCAGTGCAATGTGCTTAAACTACCAGTAAAAAGGAAAGTCAAGCAAAAGGGGAGCAGGGCAGCAGAATATCAGGGTTGATACCGGTAACCTCCCCTTGCAGTCGATGCACCCCCTGCGCCCTTGTTCGGGTCAATTATATGGTTTGGCACCTTCAAGGCAGTACGAGAAAGTGCACTTTTTCAGAACATTAGTAGGCCTTCGAGTTGACCTCAGGCCGTGTCTTTTTTTTTTTTAAGCGATGCTCCGTACGTATGAGGAACACCCCTTCCCGTATCCTTTTTATATCTTGTGAACTCCACAAATCGCTTCACTTATACTGTGTTGTAGTGCTTTGCATTTCAACATCATGAATAACTTGTCTCTACCATGCTTCAAATTTCTATACACATTGCTTGCATACATGTATTGCTTTACTTACATGTGTTCAAGTTTCTATACACATTGCTTGCATACGTGCATTGCTTTACTTATATGTGTTCAAGTTTCTATACACATTGCTTGCATACGTGCATTGCTTTACTTATATGTGTTCAAGTTTCTATACACATTGCTTACATACGTGCATTGCTTTACTTACATGTGTTCAAGTGCCTTTCTATACACATTGCTTGCATACGTGCGTTGCTTTACTTACATGTGTTCAAGTTTTTACACACATTGCTTGCATACGTGCATTGCTTTACTTACATGTGTTCAAATTCATTCATACACATTGTGCACATTGTCACGTGTTCTTTACTTACATGTGTTTGTGCCTTCACAGCATTGTTATGCTTCCCACTTGCTTTGCATTGTCACGCACTTTCAATTGCATTCATGTGCATATTGCTAAGAATATTGTACCTGTTAAGTTTTATTTCTTTTTCAGGTACGATATTGTATGTACGGTTCATTTGAAGCTGGTGCAACCAGACAAACCGCACAGGTATTGTATTCTTCACGTAAAACGTAGCGAGAATTACATGATTCTCTTACATTCTTTCTACATTGTAATGTGATTGGATTTGTGTTTGCCAGCATAAAACTGTTGCATGTTATGCTTCGTTACAGCTTTCTTTGCATGATCATAAGTTATGCTCGGCTTCTTGCATTGTCGGTTGCATTTTGCCCTTGCCTTCGGGCGTATATCTTGTCTGTCTTGCATGCTTTGTCCAAGTCTTCGGCCTTGTCAAAAATGGGTCGTCTCTGGGCTTTGACAATCACTCCCGTCATTGTTATGACTTTCGAGTTCTGTCAAAGAGGGGCAACTGTAGAAACCCCATTTTTGACCGTCCTTAAGACTTGGACGTCACCGCTGGAGCACTTGGTGATTACCCATCTTCGTGTTTCGTTTTGAGTCCCTGGAGGTCTCGGCTATGCGCCTTGCTTTAGGATCTCTCAACTCGACTGTTCTGTGTTTGGTTTTGGCACCAAACACTTGTGTTTTTGTTTCTGAGGGTAGAGAGTAGCTTGTTAGCTACCCCTGGCACCCATCGGCCATGGCTTGAGGCCACCGGCCGTGCTTTGAGGCCATCGGCCATTGGTGAAATATACTATTGGCCGGTCGGCATTTGGTGTGGCCGGCCGACTATATTTTTGGCCGGTGGCCTCCTTTTTTGGCCGGTATCACCTTTTTGCTTTTTTCAGGCATGGTGCATGCCAGCTGTGCCAGCTGGAATGCACAAGACCTGCCCCGCGCATATATGTGGTTGCTTTGCACCTTTGACCCCCTTGTTTTGCACCATTTGCTCAAAGCTTCTTGAGGAAGCTTTGACCCCTTGTCTTGGCTTCCTCAAGAAGCTTGCACCTTTGGGGTAGCTTCCATTGGAAGCTTAGTCCTTTTGACCTTTTTTGCATTAGCTTCTCTAAGAAGCTTGGAGCCTTCCCTTGGTCTATATAAGGCAACAAACCCTCTCCTTGTTTTTGGTTCAACAAATCCAGACCTAATACACATATATATTTGATATATATATATCTCTACACCTCCCTCTCTCTCATCATTTGTGTGTGTTTGAGGGCCTTCAAGTGCATTTTATCCTTAGTTTTGCACACAAACACACACTACTACACCATACTTCGACTTTGAGAGGCATTGAGGGTTTGTTCTTGAGGTTTTGGACTGATTTTGACCAGAAGAAGGTGGCTGACCTTGCTGTTCTTCAAGGATTCTTCAAGGGTAACACTCTTACTTTAGATTCCCCAATCTTGCACTAGAATTTTGCCATCTTTCTTACTGATTTAAACTTTGTGCATAACTGAAAAAAGTCTTGTATTTTCATGCTTAAGATCTTTCATTAAGGTCATTTTATTGTTTGGGGTCGACCTCCCCCTCTTAGGCCTTGTTTGGCCTTTTTTTGTGCTCTCTTTGTTAAGCTTTGAATACTATTGTGTTTTGGCCTTCTCACCACTGAAATCCAGTGGATTTTCAGTGGTGATGAAGAGGGTTTGAAGTCTTGCATAGGGGAGGGACACCCCTCTTCCTTTGTCTCTCTTTTGTTTGCATTTTTTGGCTCATAAGAGTAGCATGCATGCTTAGTTGCTTTTGGCTTCATTTCAGAGGTTTTTGGGTGTTATTGGGTCATATTATATCTCTGTTTTTGGTCGGATTTATGCCCCTTTGCGTGCATAATATACTTGCTTTGCATTCCTCCTCTTTTCCTAGAAATGCATCTTGCCTTTAAGACCATCATGCATGCATGTTCTTGCCTAACTTTGTGAAGTTCTTGGTCATATTTCATCATGCTTGAGGTCTGTTAGGCACTGATTTGATCATATTTGCCATGTTTGGTATAGCCTCTTTGCATTTTGGCTTGTGAGCCTTTAGTGTGTGAGTCATGAGCATGCTTGAGCTAGGTTGTTTTAGTGATTTGGAATCATTTCTTATACTATTTCAGTCCCTAATCCATGCTTGTATGCTTGCCTTCATCATCCCTTTCATGCCTTGAAGTGTTGTTTTTTTATGCCTTGAAATAGGTCTTACTGCATGCATCTTGGTTTGTGTCCCTTAGCTGCCATATCAGTGGGTTTTGAAGGTCCTTTTTGCATGCTAAAACTTTGCTTTGTATTGAAAAGTCATGCCATGAGGGGTTGGGGTAGTTGTAGTAGAATGCCTTTTTTTTATGCCTTAGTCTTGGGCCCATTGACATGCATGTTTTCATGAGCACTTGTACATCATTTTGGGCACTTTTGGCCACTGTTTTTGGAGTGGGTTGAGGTCTACCCTTTTGTGGTTTAGGCCCATCATTGCATGATCATGTTGCATTGCTTTGGGTTCATGTTTGCATAGTACCATACTTGCATGTTTGCATAGTGTTTAGCTAATTGCCTCTCATATACTCATATGCATATTTGGTATGTTTATATCGCATTAACTTAGCTTGCATGCTTAGGATACATTGCATTTAGCACGCTTTGCATCTTAGCCTCATGTTGCATTTTTGAGCCATATTCGCATACATGCATTGCATTGCTTGGTTTGGGGTGTCAAACTAAGCATGAGGATTGAGAAGTGTTCGTACTCAAAGTGATGAAACACATCTCAATCCTCGGTCGCCGATGCCTTTGTACTCAACATGATAGGGTGTTAGCTTTCATTTGATTGTTGCATGCATTTTACATTGAATGGAAAACTTGGCTTCTTAGGCTATCATGCATAATTGATGGCCCGAGGGTCGAGGGTCATGCTCCCTTGAATGCATTGCATGATAGGAAGTGTGACCATGCTTACATTTGCTTGAAAATTCCATGCTATGCACTGCCTGCCCTCTGCTGCTATCAAAAACAGGATTCTGCAGGAAGCAATGGCCGACTGGCCATATACAGTGCCGACCGGCCATCAGTGGTTGGCCGGTGGTCCAATAGTTGGCCGATTACCACATTCTCATGGCCGGCGGTGCTTTGCATTGGCCGGTGGTATTCCAGAGTGATCATGAAGTGGTTCAGAGGTGCCCCAAGAATATTCATAGTCTTCGGAAGAGCAAGGCAGTGTAAATAGAGGCAACAGTGCTATGGCAGTGAGTTTCCAGGCAAGACGAGTCAAGCATGCATCATTTGTGCATTTTGAGGCAGAGCCATAGCAGTCTCTTTAAGCTTCACATTTAGTTTATTTTGTAATTAATTTGTTAATTATTTAAGGGTCTGTAATAATTAATTAGCTAAGATAGTTGATTTGTTATCTGGACTGTATTATTCTTTCGGTCCCTCCGAGTGAGGGCATATTTGTAATAAGTGTGTGTGAGTATGTGTATGTCTCCCAACCCCACATCTTTCTTCCCTTTTATTTACTAGCTTTCGATGGTTAGTCTAGGGCATGCTTCAATTAACATACAGTATGATAGCATATTTGCATCCATTCACTCGTTTTGCATGCACCAGGCTCGGCGCATCATGCTAATTGCATTGTATTTCAATTTCAAGTTGAATACATGTTATTTGTAGCATCTCATATGCCATCTTAGATTAGCCGAGCCTATTCTAGCTGCATTTTGCCTGTGTTGCATTAGCCATCTTAACATGAACTAGGATCATGCATTGATTACTAACTAGTTTCTGTTTTGGCTTGGAGTACTAGGTAAGCTTTTATGCTTTAGCATCCTTGCATACGTGTGAGTGTTTGCCATGACAGCATGCTTTCCATGAGGCTAATTGCTTATGTGATATAACTACATGAATGCCCGTGGGTGAAGGTTGGATTCTTGGAATTGGAATAATTCATTGAAATCCGTATTTTAGCCTACTTGCGAGTAGCAAAATTCAAACCATTTCCTAAACGAAATGGATATGCAATGCTTTGTTCCAAATTAGGCAATCTAGTCTATACTTGTTTTGCTGTGCGCATCACATAGTAATTCTAGCTAATTAATTGGAACAAGAACGCATAATGTTTTCAAAACGAGATATCACGGTTAGTAGAGGCTGATCTTCGGATTGGGCGAGAGGGAGTGCTCATAGCTGACCTTCCCCAATTGTACCCAAGTTCCCGAGCCGAGGCAACTTTGGTGATGACGGACACGTGACCTTTGGCAAATGAGTCAGGGTTTCCTAAATTCCCCCATTAAAAAATATTTAGGTGGCGACTTTGTATCTGGCAAAGCAGTCCATGTTTGGCACTTTTTTTCTAAAAATCTGTTTTCTTAAAAATGATTTGCCGGATTTGGACTATTTAGTTCAGATTGAGAACCGTGACACAATTGAGTCCGAGCTGTGGTGAGGCCCAAGGGCGCGTCTACACCTGGATGCCTCAGTCTTGTCTAAGTCGTCTTTTTCTTTTTCCTTTGAGTCTGTTGTAACAGAGGAATCAGGCGATTCAGAAGTGATTAATGAGAATGGAATGGCTGTGGCTTCCGAGTACTTTTCTGTGCCCTTAATTTATTGCATTAATCAAAACTTTCAAAATTTCGATGAAAACGACGAGGAAGAAATTCCTCTGGTTTTGAAATATTTGCTTGATTAAGAGTAGGAGAGGTTTGTAAAACCCTTGGTTGATGAAATCACCATAATTAATGTTGGTACTGAGAAGGACCCGCTGCTGGTCCAGATCAGGTCCACGTTGTCTTCGGAGGAGCACGAGTGCTTAGTCGCTTTGTTAAAAGATTTCAAAGATGTTTTCGCGTGGTCCTACGAAGACATGCCTAGAATCGATACTGAAATTGTACAGCACCAGATCCCTCTTGACCGAGAGGCTCGACCTATTAAGCAGAAACTCCAAAGGATTTGCCCGGACTGGGCTCTCAAGATCAAAGAATAGGTCACCAAACAAATTAACGCAGGGTTCCTACTGGTATCTGAATACCCAACTTGATTGACCAACATAGTTCCGGTGCCGAAGAAGGGCGACAGAATTCAGGTATGTGTGGACTTTAGGGACTTGAACAAAGCCAGTCCGAAGGACGACTTTCCTCTGCCGCATATCGACGAATTAGTGGACTTTACTACTGGGCATGCATTCCTCTCATTCATGGATAGGTTTTCTGGCTACAATTAGATTTTGATGGCACCCGAAGACCGGGAGAAGACTGCTTTCACCACCCCGTAGGGAACCTATTGTTATAGGGTGATGCCGTTTGGGTTGAAGAATGCTGGAGCTACGTATCAATAGGCTGCGACCACGATTTTGCATGACATGATCCATAAAGAGGTTGAGGTGTACGTGGATGACATGATTGTCAAATCCAAAGAAAGAGAGGGCCACTACACCGCCTTGTAGAAATTCTTCCAACGGATCAGAGAATATTGGTTGCAGCTGAATCCTCAGAAATGTACATTTGATGTTACAGTAGGGAAAATGCTGGGGTTCTTGATCACATAGAGAGGTATCGAGGTCGATCCTTCTAAAATCAAGGCCATCTTAGAAATGCCACCACCAAGGACTGAAAATGAGGTGCGAGGCTTTCTGGGTAAAGTGCAATTCATAAGACGATTTATTGCAAAATTAACCTTGACTTGTGAACCAATCTTTAGTCTCTTGAAGAAAGGAAAGAAGTTCCAATGGGACAGCCGATGCCAAGTTGCCTTCGAGCAGATCAAGCAATATTTACAGAACCCACCTGTGTTATCGCCGCTTGAGCTGGGGAAACTGTTGATTCTGTACCTTTCAGTGATTGAAACTACAATGGGCTGCATGCTTGCACAGGAGTCTAAGGACAAAATGGAGAAGGCTATTTACTACTTGAGCAAGAAAATGCTGGATTATGAGACCCGCTACACTCCGCTGGAGAAGGCTTGTCTGGCCTTGGTATGGGCTACCAAGAAGCTACGACACTACCTGTTAGCTTACTCTATAATACTGGTTTCGAGATTAGATCCCATCAAATATCTCTTCAAGAAATCGGCACTTACGGGTAGGCTAGCCCGTTGGTTGCTTCTACTTTCCGAATTTGATCTGAAGTACATGACGCGCAAGTCAGTGAAAGAGAGAGCGGTAACGGAGTTCCTAGCCGATCACCCAGTTGAAGGGGATGAAGCAGTTGAGTATTTGTTCCCAGACGAGGCCATTCTTCATGTCGAAGAAGAGACTTGGACGATGTACTTTGACGGAGCGTTAAACCAATATGAATATGGGATAGGAGTGTTGCTGATAGCACCCGATAATTCCCGCATACCTCTAGTATTCAAACTCTGGTTCAGAGTATCGAACAATGAAGTAGAATATGAGGCATGTATTGCTAGTTTGGAAGCCACCCTAGAACTAAGGGCAAAACAGTTAGATGTCATCAGGGACTCGAACCTTGATGTATCTCAAGCTAAAGGAGATTGGAAAGTTAAAGAAGAAAAGATGAGAATTTATCACCAGATCTTGGACGTTGCGATTCCTCGGTTTGAGAAGCTGAATTTCGCCCATCTGTTAAGAGAGAACAATAGGTTCGCTGATTCATTAGCAACTCTATCTTCTATGATAGACATCCCTTTCGGAGTTTGGATGCGTCCGATTATCATCGAACAGAAATTCGTGCCGGCCTACGAGCTGATTGCCGCCATAGATGAGGTACAAGATGAGAATCCCTGGTATTACGATGTCTGTAACTTCTTGGAAAAGGAAGCGTATCCACTAGGGGCAAACGCCAAAGATAAGAGGGCAATTTGAAGAATGGCTGCTTAGTTCATCATCTGCAGGGGTAAACTATACAAGAGGGGTCATCTCGGGATGCATAAACTGTGTGTTGATGTTGAAGAGTCCAAGCGCCTGATGGAGGCCATCCATGGAGGAGAGTGCGGAGCGCACATAAACGGGGCGATGCTAGCCCGGAAGATCCTTAGACAGGGTTATTGGTCCACTATGGAGGAGGATTGTATTGGCTTTGTCCAGCGATGCCACAAATGTCAGATCGATGCGAACCGCATGAACATTCTGATGTCGAAGATGTACAACATGACTTCGCCATGGCCATTTTTAGTCTGGGGGATTGATGTAATTGGGGCTGTCACTCCAAAGGGGTCCAACGGGCATGAGTACATTCTGGTAGCGATAGACTACTTCACGAAGTGGGTTGAGGCCCAATCTTATGCGGTGTTGAAGGCATCGCACGTTGCTAAGTTCATCAAGAACAACATCATCTGTCGTTACGGGGTCCCAAATGAGATTATTTCTGATAAGGGTTCCCACTTTAAGAAAGAGGTGATCGACTTGTTGGAGAAGTATAACGTGGCTTTTCATAAGTCATCTACATATCGGCCGCAAACCAACGGACTAGTTGAGGCCGCCAACAAGAACATCAAGCACATACTGCAGAAGATGGTGGAAACCTACCAGGACTGGCCAGATAAGCTGCCATTCGCTCTGTGGGGCTACCGGACTTCAATTCGAACTTCTACTAGAGCAACTCCGTATTCCTTGGTTTACGGGATGGAGGCTATTTTGCCTATCGAAGTTGAGGTTTCGTCATTACGGGTATTAGCTGAGTGTCAAATAGCTGAGGCAGAATGGCAGCAAAACAGGTTCGAAGAACTCATGCTCTGTGATGAAAGAAGGCTGAAAGCACTGTATCATGTCCAGGGTTATCAACGAAGAATTGCCAGGGATTTTAACAAGAAGGTTAAGTCTAGGAATTTGAAGGAAGGGGATCTAGTACTCAAAGACAACCGAGCTCCCATCCACGACCCTAGGGGCAAGTTCAGACCTAATTGGACTGGTCCTTATGTCATCAAGTCTATCTGGTCAGGTGGAGCTGTCGTTCTGATGGACTAGATGGCCTAGAATTCTCCCAGCAGATCAACATGGACAAGTTGAAGAAATACTTTCCCTGAGTGGCTAGTTAGGCCGAAAACCCGAAAGGGCGACCTAGGCAAAAGTTAGAGCATGAAAAATTTGAAATAATAAAAACTGAGCTCGCAAGGTTGAAAACCCAGAAAAGGCGGCCTTGGCAAAAGTTAGAGCGCAAAAGGAGAGTGTTAATACATGAGTGAACCTGAACTAAACTGCGTAAGGCTTGATTCCCATCTTTGGGATACATAGGCAACTTCATTATGAAGTTCAGCCATAAACACTTCCCAGATCAACTTTGTCTGTGTGATCATGTTGGCCATCTTTGTCTATTCTGCATTCAAGAGCTTGGTTGTGATCTCCAGTGCAGTGCTATTCAGACTAGGGGCAACTTTCCAGTTGATGGGATCCGGGGTTGTACATCTCAGTGATAGATCTCGGGCGTGTCCAGTTGTGATCCATATCGAAAATGGTTTTGAAAAGTTTTAATAAAAGTTGATTTTGCTCAAATTAATCTTTTTACAACTTAGACCATTTTTGGACCAAACGGAAAATTTTCAGTACCCACAACCTTCAATTACATTGATTTTAGTACAGAGTTCTTCTACTCTTGAATATAAATTGAAGTTGCTTTTTATTACATTCATAAAGAAAACTTGAAAGTACTAATAAAGCAATAAATTCAGGGTATAGTCAGGTGTTCCTGTGTCCCCTCCCAGAGTTGGTCGAAGCCTCTGATGCCAAAGTAGGCCAAAGTAGGCCCAACCTGCGCCTTTTCATCAAGCTAAGCTATGCATTCATCAGAGAGAGTGCAACTGAAAGTGAGAGCGAGGGCCAGAAGCTCTCTAGTCCTCCATGCTGTGGCACACCAGGCTAGCTGTGCGCCTCGGACTGGAAATGCAGCAGGGTACTCTATCCCTTCTTTCGGACAGGTTTGATCATGTCCGAACTGGCGCCAAAATTGTAACGGAAAGTAAAAGACATAGTGTGTTAGGCCGATCAACTGAATCCCGAGCTTGCGAGACATGCTGTAACTCATCGCCGGCAGATTGAGCCAAGGGCAGGGCCAAGCAATACTGGTAGTAGATAGACTGCACATCTATTCGTACCACCATCCTTCATCGGGGGCATCGACTAGATGTCGCCGGAAGAAATAGCCGCAAGCTGAATATGCTGGGCATGAGTCCAAAATCTTCAACTTATCCATCAACCATATCTAGGGAGGGATAAAAAATGAGAGATTAAAGAATAGAGAGGTGTACGTTGAGAGAAAATTGAGAAAAGGGTTTTGAGGGAAAAACCTAGCCTGAGGGCCGAATGATGTGAGAAATATATGTGAGATAGGGTGGGAAACATTACCTGCAGTAGTAGTGGACTCCCCGCAAATCTAGTCGTCTCTTGGCTATGAAAAGCATCTAAACCCATCAATGTCTCAGCTAGTGTCATGGCGATACAACTCTTGCCCTCTCTTAAGCCTTGGACAACTTCGATCAAACGGGCGCTTGACCCACCAGAGCCTGGGGCAAGCAAGAAATGAGACAGCATGCACAATCAAAACGCATGTTGCCGAAAACCTTGCCAGTGATGATTGTCGCGGTCACCGGCATTAGAAAACCAATGAACCAAGTTGGGGATGTCCAATTCTCCATCGAGGATCAAAGACCGAGTGTCATGCATAGTAAGCCCGCACATCCGTTCTAAGGCTTAGATGTGGCCAAAGCGGAACTGTAGCAAAATCTTTTCCTTGCGTTCGGACTCCATCAAAGCTAAAGATGTGAGTTACCGGATTCCAAAACCTTGCCGCGACATGAAGGAATGGAAAACGCAGCGGGCTGCGACTCAGCGTGAATAGTGCATTTATGCCAAAGCCCCATAAATTCACCTTTCCCGAGCCATCCAAGGTAGCAATCCAATTTGTGAGATTTTGGAAAAGAAATGCCTCCATTTTGGTGCAAAACTGAGTTAGAATGAGGGAATCACGAAGCTGGAGCCTTTATGGAGGATAAGGCACTGTTTAGAGGACAAGTGTCAGAAAACTGGAGGTCCCCAGGCCAAGTGGTTGGCTAACCACTTTTTCTAGTCGACCAACTACTTTTTTTGGTCTACAGAACAAAAAATTGGTCGGCAGGCTCTTTTATTGGTCGGCCATGAGCAAAAAGTGGTCTGTAGCCTTTTCCTTGTCTCCAAAAAAGAGTCTCTAGCTTTCCTATGTGCTGAGAGTGCTGAAGGTCTGAGTTTACTTCTGTTTTGGATGCGTTTTGTCGCTTTGTTTGTCCCAAAATGCATTTGCTTATCGAGTTGTTGCTCATTTGTTCATCAAGTTGTTGCTCTTTTGTTTATCGAGTTGTTGTTCATTTGCTTATCGAGTTGTTAATTCGTTTACCGAATTGTTTGTTTAAGTTGTTTAGTTTGTTACGTTGGTTCACTACCTGACTTGACAATATACGATGTTCAAAGTTCATTCAATCTCATTTTTGTGCAAAATGATGCGATGCGATGCATAGAATACAAGTACAACACTTTTTGAATAAAAAGTTGTTTTCATTCCATCATGGTTTCTTTTTACAAACATTTTACAACAGGGTACAAGTTTTAAAGAAAATAAAACTGCCTAACGATGTACAATGTGCTACAACTACATGTAAAAAGAAAAATAAAGCAGGAACATCTGCATCAGTGCTATCAAGCTCAAGACCGAGAGGCTCTCTTCACCCTCTTCGGTTGAGCAGCCTCTGCACCACTGCCGCTGGCACCATGGTCTGAATCGGAGCTGCCATCCTCGGAATCCTCCTCGGCGTCACCTCCGTCCTCAAAACCTGAACTAAAGTCGTCATCTCTGCCTGCGGATGTCTCCGACTGAGGATGCGCAGACTCCTTCTCTTCACTGGACTCGTC
Source organism: Camellia lanceoleosa (assembly GCA_025200525.1). Lineage (NCBI taxonomy): Eukaryota > Viridiplantae > Streptophyta > Magnoliopsida > Ericales > Theaceae > Camellia > Camellia lanceoleosa. The sequence goes on along the minus strand of CM045759.1, from coordinate 123,597,420 downwards.
ATCCTGTTTGGCAGGTGCTCTATGTCCCCCTCGGCCGCGAGTCGAGACCCCTCTCCTAGCTGCTCGAGAAGGCTTGGATGGCCCGGTCTGCAACGGTGTGACTTGAAAAGGCAGTTTGAATACATCAATTAGAGTATGTATATCAGATGCAGATACAAGAATGCTACATAGAGTGTGTGCATGCAGATATAGCATGTGAATGTGATGTGTCAGATGTGCTCTACACATGCAGTGAATCAATATAGTGAAATTCTCAGTTTCAGTATGTCATCAGAAGTATGATAAATGCAAGGAAATTGAAAAGTACCAGAATGCCGGAGGCGTACAACAGCGTCTCCCTCTGCAAGACCATGCTCTCGAGTGAGGCTACCACTCCGAGTAACCCCTCAGTATACTCTCTGGGAGGCTGCAAATACAAGTTCAAGTCATCAGTGAATGAATGAATGTTTAAATATCTGAATGATAAATGAAAACTGTGGAGCATACTGGTGGTGAGTCAGGGTCGCTGACATATCGATGATCGAGCAATGGAGGCTCCAGTGGAATCGGGTAAAATGTCCCATACTGCCAGCTCGTTAGCTCGGTCGGAAGATCTGGCCACCCAGCATACTGGCAAGTCGAGGGCATCCCTCTAGCCCCATCCCTCGATGTGCCGGCCCTACTAGTCGAAGGGGTATCTACAGCCTGGGCTCGACTCGATGATGGTATATCAGTAGCTTTCCTCATGGGAGTACGGACACCTGTCAGTGGAGGCATCAAGTATGTATGGCGGTATGTCGCGTACTCCCCTTCCTCTAGGAAAAGAACTACGTCAACACCCAACATAAGGTCATCAACCTCCTGAGGAATGAGGCTCTCTATAGATCGCATGTCCAATGGAGGCGGCGAAGGAATCTCCTGGGCGGGATTACCCATCGTCTGGCACATGAAGCGATCCCCAAGAAACCAAGCTCTGTCGACTGGTCCCTCAAACAAAATCATGTATCGGGAGGCACCCCATGCCCCAGCGAACTGGAACCGAAAATACCCCGGCATTGCCAGCCAAGGCTACCAAGTGATCTATAGATAACAAGCACATAAACTGATTAGTTGTCATAAATATGCAAGATGAATCAAAGCTGAAAGCATGAAAAACTAAGAGTTTTGCTTTACCTCAGTCGCCCGCACAGTGTCAAAATATTGCTGGAGATATAGCAGTCTCCCGGGGCCTGGGCCGACACAGACCCTCGCATCTACACGAGTATGGTATCTCAAGCGGTGCCTTGACCTCCAGCTCGGGGGCAAGCATCAAGAAGTAGGCGTAAACCCACAGCTGTGAAAGGCAAGATGGTGGTAATGAGAATATAGAATGTACAGAGAATGCAGAATGCTGAGTGCAGAATGCGAATACAGAATGTACAGAGAATATAGAAAGCTGAGTGCAAAATGCGAATATAAAATATATAGAAAATGCAGAATGCTGAGTGTAGAATGTTGAGTACAAAGTGTAATATGTAATATGTGCAGTGCACAGTGTACAAATAATGGAAAGCAGAAATGAAAATCAAAGGGCAGAAGGTACCTCACAGGCTCGCTAGTAGCCACCTACTATGTTTCCCCGCCCGCAGGAGGTCACGCTCATGTAGCAATAAAGGGTAGTGAGGCCAGCACCACCCCAATCAAAGTGCCGAACCTGTGATAGGTCTACCAGAGCACTGAGAAGATATAGTCCGACTGTGTTCCCCTTGTCGGAGAATAGAGTGGTCCTGAGAAGGAACATCAAAAATCACCGGGCATACTGCTGTATGGCCTCAAAAGTCTTGGGCGCAGTCCTCCTATACTGCTCTGTAGACCAGGTGTACCTGACCATGCCCGGTGATCTGCAGGTCGACGGATGAGCTCCAAGAAGGTAGGTCCCGGCGGCCTCCCATTCACCCATATTGAAATCGTATAGGATCGACCGACCTGCCACGTCGAGGCCCTTCAGTATGGAGAAGTTATACGGGGTCATTGTCATGTCCCCGGTGGCAAAAAAATGGAAGGAGTTGGTGGTGTCCCACCATCTCTCTACAAGTGCGCCTAAAAGGGTCCTGCTCGTCGGATGACGCGACAACCCCATACAAAACGGGACAAATCCCGCCTCATCAACGATCTGCCGAATAGCATCCGGGAGCTCCATGTACCACTCCCTCGCAATGATCGACCCATAACCCCGTGTGAAACGGGAAGATACCTGCGGGTAGAAAGAACAGATGTGTTCAGTTCAAAATAAATCGCATGCTGTGTTATAAGCTGTGTGTTCAGATTGAACAGTGTGCTATGTTATGAGCTGCGTGCCAAATAAACCGAATGCTGTGTTATGAGCTGTGTGTTTAGCTTGAACAGTGTGCTATGTTATAAGCTGTGTGCCAAATAAACTGAATGCTGTGTTATGAGCTGTGTGTTCAGCTTGAACAGTGTGCTATGTTATGAGCTGCATGCCAAATAAACTGAATGCTGTGTTATGAGCTGTGTGTTCAGATTAAGCAGTGTGCTATGTTATGAGTTGCGTGCCAAATAAACCGAATGCTGTGTTATGAACTGTGTGTTCAGTTTGAGCAAAATACTACGTTATGAACTGTGTGTTCAGATTGAGCAAAATACTGGATTATGAACTATGTGTTCAGATTAAGCAAAATACTGCTTTATGAACTGTGTGTTCAGATTGAGCAAAATACTGCGTTATGAGCTGTGTGTTCAGATTGAGCAAAATACTGCATTATGAACTGTGTGTTCAGATTGAGCAAAACACTGCGTTATGAGTTGTGTGTTCAGATTGAGCAAAATACTGCGTTATGAGCTGTGTGTTCAAATTGAGCAAAACACTGCGTTATGAACTGTGTGTTCAGATTGAGCAAAATACTGCGTTATGAGCTGTGTGTTCAGATTGAGCAAAATACTGCTTTATGAGCTGTGTGTTCAGATTGAGCAAAATACTACGTTATGAACTGTGTGTTCAGATTGAGCAAATACTGCGTTATGAACTATGTGTTCAGATTGAGCAAAATACTGCATTATGAACTGTGTGTTCAGATTGAGCAAAACACTGCGTTATGAGTTGTGTGTTCAGATTGAGCAAAATACTGCGTTATGAGCTGTGTGTTCAAATTGAGCAAAATACTGCGTTATGAACTGTGTGTTCAGATTGAGCAAAATACTGCGTTATGAGCTGTGTGTTCAAATTGAGCAAAATACTGCTTTATGAGCTGTGTGTTCAGATTGAACAAAATACTACGTTATGAACTGTGTGTTCAGATTGAGCAAATACTGCGTTATGAACTATGTGTTCAGATTGAGCAAAATACTGCGTTATGAACTGTGTGTTTAGATTGAGCAAAATACTGCGTTATGAACTGTGTGTTCAGATTGAGCAAATACTGCGTTACAAACTGTGTGTTCAGATTAAGCAAAATGTTGCGTTATGAACTGTGTGTTTAGATTGAGCAGAATACTGTGTTATGAATTGCGCATTTGGATTGAATAGTGTGCTATGTAATGAGTTGTGTGCCCAAAATGAGCTGTGTGCCCAAAAGAGCTGTATGCCCAAATGAACAAAGTATTGTGTTATGAGCTGTGTGCCAAATGAATGGAATGCTATGTCGTGAGCTGTGTGCCAAATGAGCTGTGTGCCCATATGAATCGGATGCTGTGTGCAAGTTGTGTTCAGAACGAGTAGATAAAATACATAGCGAAAGCATGAAATGTGCAAAAAATGCAAAATACATTGCAGAAAATGCAAAAATGAAGAACGTACCTCTCGCGCATGATGAGATAGGTGGGACTCTGGCTCCCGTAGCAGCAAGTCTACAGGCGCCCGTCGTGCGAAATCGGTAAAATGATGGAAGGTACTCGGGGGTAAGATGTGCTCTTGAGGATGGTATGTCGTAGGATCGAAAGGCCGTATCCTCGGCGGCAACGGCATAATGTCGAGCTCATACTTTACTCTCGGAGAGCCTCCGTCTTGACAAATGTGATCAGCCATCTGAAAAGAGGTGCAAAATGAGCAAAAATGAGCGAAATGAGCCAAAATTGCAAAAAGTCAACTCTTGAGAAGAGAAAAAGTCAACAAAAGTCAACACCCAAGAAAAAGGTGCTAAACTTCGAGACAAACATACCTCAAGTGGGGAAAATGGAGAAAGAAGCTCCGAAAACAAATTCTAATCGGTTCAAAACGAAGAGAATCGAAAGTTTTCGCGAATCAACTTCACATGGGGAGGGGGGTTGGAAAACACGTAGAAAGTGCAAATCTGAGAGGGAAAAGGGTCTATGGAGGAAGAGAAATGTATTTCGGCCTTGGAGGTGTGATGAAAAGTGATTTGGAGTTGTCCACTTAAAGATCCCGCCTCAAAAAGACTAAGCTGCCCCTGTTTTGATAAACTGGTTAGCCAGCCAATTTTTCTAGTTGGCCGACCACTTAAGTGGTCTTCAACTAGTCGGCCAGCTATGACCCTCCTGGATAATCTTCAGGGCTCCATTGTTCTCCCTGTGTGTTTTAGTGATGATTGGAGTCCTTGACTCTCGGGAAAGTGTAAGAAAAGTACACTTTTTGGCTCGAATTGTCCCCACGGGAACTTTAATTCAAGTCTTCGATGCATGGCTCATCATTACTCATCAAGAACAAAGTGTATCCTTTTGAATATGTTGTGAACCCTCCCCCCCCCCCCCCGGCCGCCGCGAGAGGTAAATCGGAGGTCGCATTTGAATTGGTCTCATTAAGGCTTATATTTCCTTAGTTGGTGTTTTGTTTCAAACATGCTTTTGAAGTTTCACTAAAATGCATCGTTATACTCAATTCTCTCGCATTGTTATACTCACTTCCCTCGCATTGTCATGCACACTCCTTGCATTGTTATGCACCGTTTTACTTGCTTTGTTATGCACACTCCACTTGCGTTGCCACGCATGTTCTACTTGCATTGTTATGCTCGTTCCAGTTGCATTGTTATGCACTTTTCACTTGCATTGCTATGCATGTTTCCATTGGTATCATATGTGCACACGTTTATATTGCATCTTGATGTAACGTTGAACATGTGTTACTGCTATACTGTACCTGTTGAGTTTCTTTTTTATGCAGACACGATATTGTATGTGCGGTTCATTTGAAGCTGGCGCGACCAGATGATATCGTATGTACGGTTCATTCAAGAGAAGTTCCGATGCATTGAGAATTGTATAATTTTCTTACATCCTTTTTACATGAGATGTAGTTTGGTTCGTGTTTACTTGCTTGCATAGTATTCACATAAAATGTTGCATTTATTTTGCGTGTTTGCTTCATTACAGCTCTCTTTGCATGATCATAAGTTATGTTCGGCTTTGTGCAAGTCATTTGCGTCTTGCCCCTGCCTGCAGGCACATCTCTTTGTTATCTTGCCTGTTTGTCTAAGTCTTCGGCCTTGTCAAAAATGGGTCGTCTCTGCGCTTTGACATTCACTCCCGTCACTTCTTGACTTCCGAGTTCTATCAAAGAGGGGCAACTGTAGACACCCCATTTTTGACCAACCTTAAGACTCAGACGTCAACGATTGAGCGCTCGGTGATTGCGCATGTTGTGCTCGTTTCGAGTTTTCAGAGTTTTCGGCTGAATGCCTTGCCTCTGGGCCTCTGAACTCTTTGTGTTTTTGGCTCGGTTTGTGGACCAAGCTTTGTTTTCCTTGCCTGGAGAAGAGGGAGAGGTTCGTAGACCACTTTTTGTGGTCGTAGACCACTTTTCTCCCTTGGAGACTAGTTTCCGATTTTCGGAGTCTTCGGCCGCGCGCCTTGTCTCGGGACCGCTTAACGCTCTCCTTTTGGCTTGTTTTTTTGAACCATGCCTTGTTGCCTCTGCCTAGAGGGATACTGTGGTCTCGTAGACCACTTTTCCCTCGTAAATCGCTTTTGATGCCCGTAGACTAGTTTTCAAGGTTCCCGGCTGCGTGCCTTGCCTCTCATACTCTCGTCTTGCATCCTTTTTGGTTTGTTTTTGGCACAAACCTTGTTTTCCTTGCTTGGAGGATGGAATGAGGATGGGAGACTAGTTCTTTCACTTGGAGACCACTTTTCCTGCTTGCCAGCCAGTTTTCTGGTCGGCCAACTGGTTTTCTTGGTCTTTGGACCACCACTAGTGGTTGGCCACCACACCACCACCTTGCTTTCAGTGTGCAGACCATTTCTCCCCCATGGCTGACCACTTTTTATCCTGGCTGACCACTTGTGGTGGTCGGCTGACCACTTCAAGTGGTCGGCAGCTTTCCAGTACCTTTCTGGAGATATTTTCTAGCCAGCTGTAACAGCTGGAGGGCACAGAAAGCTAGAGGGCACAGCTGAACCTAACGTGTATGGAGGGATGGCTTTAGGCCTAAACTTGCTTAACAAGCTTAACCTTTGGTTTTCTATTTAAGGGAACCTCCTCCCTCATGCCTTAGGTTCAAAAAATTGTGCTTGAGCTATACATATCATTCTATCTCTATAATTCTCCATCCTCTTCATATTTGTGCTTGAAAGTGCATTTTTATCATACTATTGCACACAAACAGACACTCAAACACCACCCTTTTGTTGCTGAGGCCCTTTGAGGTTGGTTTTGAAGTTTTTGGACTGGTTTTGATCAAAAAAAGCTATTGGAGTTGTTGCTTTAAAGGGGTTCTACAAGGGTGAGCTTCCAATCTCTTAATCCCTTGTTTTTCATTAAGCTTTTGGCCCTACTTGCATGTTGTTTTAGGCCTAACTTTCTACTGAAAAAAGTTCTGATTTTGCATGCTTGTAATGTTTGTTTAAGGTCTCTTTTGTGTTGAGGGTGGTCTATCCCCTTTTTGTGCCTTGTTCGGCTTTGTTTTACACCATCACTTTAGGCCCTTGAGATCACTTTCTCTTGGCCTTTTAACCACTAAAATCTAGTGGATTTTCAGTGGCAAAACTTGTGTTTTGGGGTCTTAAATAGGAGAGGGTCATCCCCTTTCCTTGTGTTTTGTATGCTTGCTTTATATGCCTCATGTTTGAGCATGTTTGTTAAGCTTATGTCGGCTCCATCTTAGCATGTATTTGGGGTTAGTTTGGCATGGCATACCACCGTTTTGATTTGGTTTTGTCACCTCATGCATGTTTTATACACCTGTAGTGTAAATTTTGCAAACTAGCTTTGTGTACCTCATGAAATAGCATGTCTATTTAGCATGTTTTGAGTCCATCTCAGTAGGTTTTGGGTGTTGTTTTAACATACCTTAGATCTGTTTTAGGTTGGTTTGATGGTCTCATGCATGCTCCATGCACTTATAGTGCAATTCCATTCAGTAGCTTAATGTGTATCATGTTTGAGCTCATCATTCTAGCATGATTTTAGCTTAACTCCGAGAAGCTTTCAGCCATGTTTTACCATGCTTAAGGTCTGATTTGGGTTGTTTTGGTCATGCATGCATTGTTTTGTATAGCCATGGTTCAATCTTGCTCACTAGCTTTGCGTATTGAGTCCATTAGCATGCATTACTTAGACTATTTTCAAGATTTGGCATCATTTGAAATGTGATTTCAGTACATGTAGTGTGGCCATACACTCTCATTTGTCACTCTTTCCATGCTTTGGAAGGTTCATGCTTTATGCCTTAAACATGAGCCATTGCGTATGCCTTTATGCCTAAGCTTGTGAGCTATCATTTCAATGTGTTTTTGGAGTTATCTTGCCATGATATAACTCTGATTTTTGTTGGAGAAGCCATCTCATGCTTGGTCTTAGTAGGTGTAGTGTAATCCTCCCTTTTGGCCTTGCATATTTCATGCTTTATGCTCACCATGCTAGCTTATTTTGGCTTCCTTCCATACATGTTTTAGCATCATTTTGACATGTTCTAGGACTGTTGTGGGTTGTATTGGCCATATGCTTCATGTATTGCATATCTATAGTGCAATTGGCCTTGCTAGTTTCAAGTTTTGAGTCTCCTAACATGCTTCATTTGTAACATGTCCATGATTTGGCATCATTTACCATGTTATTTTAGAGCATATAGCATTGCCATGTTCCCATTTCTTTCACCCTTTGAGTGCCTCTAAGGGTTGTGCATTGTTGCCTTACTTATGGCCTAGTATGTATGCATGCATGCTTAGACATTTGAGCCCCCATCTTAGCATGCTTTGGTCATTGTCTTGACCTATTTGAACTCTATCCATGCTTGGTTCATTCATTTGTGCCATGTATTCCATGTCTCTAGAGTAGTCCTCTTTGCTAGCTTTAATGCTTAAAGACCCTAGCATGCTATACTTTTGTTGTTTGAATGATTTGGCATCATTTCTAACTTGATTTAAGTGCATATAGTGTTGTTACACTTCCACATTTGTCACTCCTTGCTCATGTTTGAGATTTGTGACCTTATGTCTAGTTGAAGAGCCATAGCATGTGCATGCATGTCTTGCATTTCATGCCGTCCTTCTTAGCATTATGGCCACTGTTTTGGCATGACTGAGGTCCGTCCATATTCGGTTTAAGTCCATTGAGCATGTTTGTTTACATGATGTTTGCATGCTTATGTTGCCTTGCATTGAGTATGCATGTCCTTAGCATTGATACGTTGCTCATGTTGCATTGCATTGTGCATGCATGCATTACATTGTGTTTAGAATCTTATATTGCATTGCATTGTGTAGGCATGCCATTAGTATTGATACGTTGCTCATGTCGCATTGCATCGTGTATGCATGCATTACATTGTGTTTACCATGCTTGAGTTGCATTGCATGTTTGCATGTTTGAGTTGCATTGCATTTGTTTGGATTGGGTGTTAGTCCAAACACGAGAAACGAGGGACGTTTCATACTTGAAGTGATGAAACGTACCTCATTTCTCGGTCGCCGACCCTCTTGATCAAGCATGATAGAGGTTAAGGCATTTATGTGTCATGTGTGCATTCATTTCATATTGATTCGTGCAATCTTGGCTTCTCGGCCATCATACATCAAGATGCGTGATTGGTAGCCCGAGAGTTGAGAACTACACTCCTTTGAGCTCATGAAATGATAGGAGGGTGGTTGTGCACACATATGTTGCAAATAAATTGGCATGCCCCTTCTTGTTCTCTATTGCAGCAAATTGAAGTCTGGCAGCAAAAACTGGTCGGCAGACCAGTAAAAGTGGCTGGCCGACCACTTTATTTGGTCTACAGCAATGGTAAGTGGTCGGCTGGTGGTCTACAACATCAACAACTGGTCGGACATGCTCCTGAGGGTCCCCAAGGTGAGTTAGAAGCTATCTGGAGCTTGGTGCAATGTTCTGAGAACAATTACAAACAGAGGCAAGTTGGGGCATCGCGACGGATTTCCGAACGAGGCGACCGAGCATGCATGCACTCTTCTCCCTCCGAGGACTTCTTCTATTTGCTTTACTCAGCTTCTTTACTTAGCTAGCTAATGCCTTGGTTCTGTACTTAAATAGTTAATGTGCTTAACTATTCAATTTGTGTTGTAATAACTAGTTAGTTAACTTGTTAGTTAATTAGCTTGTTTTGTAATAATTAGTTAACTAGGATTAGCCGAGCCTATCTTAGTCGCATTTTTGCATGTGTTGCACTAGCTATCTTAACATGAACTAGAATCATGCATGATTTCTAACTAGTTCTCTGTTTTCGCTTGGAGTACATTGTGAGTGTTTACACTTTAGCATACTACATGAGATGTGTATGTTGCCATGTTAGCATGCTTGCCATGAGGCTAACTGCGTAAGTGATTAATTGCTTGAATGCCTGTGGGTGAAGGTTGGATTGCTTGAATTGGAACAATTCATCAAAATGCGAGTTTTAAGCCCACTTGAGGGTGGCAAAATTCACGTCTTAGCCTACTTACGAGTAGCACTTTCAAACCACTTTCACAAACAAACATGAAATATTTTGTTCCAACTTAGGCGATCTAGTCTATACTTGTATACTGTGCGCATCACATAGTAATTCTAGGTTAATAACCGGAATAAGAACACATGTGTTTTCAAAAACAAAATACCATGTTAGTAAAGGTCAATCTTTGATCGGGCGAGTAAGGGGTGCTCATTGCATGACCTTCCCCTCTCATACCCAAGTTCCTGAGCCGAGGCAACTTTGGTGATGACGGACACGTGGCCTCAGGCACGAGTCATGGTTTCCTAAATTTCTCCCAAAATAAAATATTTAGGTGGCGACTCTGTATCTGGCAAAGCAGTCCATGTTTGGCACTTCTTTATAAAAATTAGTTTTCCAAAACGATTTGCCGGATTTGAACTCTTTGGTGATTTATCGGTCTCGCATTGCACTTTGTGAGATTAGATTCAGAACCGTGACATGAGTCCGAACTGTAGTAGCTAAAGAACAAAAGATTCGTGCCCTCACGCACGGAGCAGGGAGTTCTCGGGCGGTCTACAATGGCCCGTAGTGAAATCTACCAACTCATCAATGTGCGATAGAGGAAAGTCATCCTTTAGACTGGCTTTGTTCAAGTCCCAGAAGTCCACACATATCCGAATTCTACCATCTTTTTTTGGCATTGGGCGGATACTCAAATACTAACAAGAAACCTGCTTCAATCTACTTGGTGACCTTTTCCTTGATTTTCAGCGCCCAATCTGAATAGATTCTATGCAACTTCTGCTTGACGGGTCGGGCCTCAGAGTCAAGAGGGATCCGATGCTGTACAATCTCAGGATCGATTCCAGGCATGTCTTTGTAAGACCACGCGAAAACATCTTTGAAATCTTTTAATAAAGAGACTAAGCGCTCGTGCTCCTCCAAAGACAACGTGGACCCGATCTGAACCAGACGTAGATCCTTTTCAATATCCACATTAATAGCAATGATTTCATCAGCACAGGGTTTAGCAAACCTCTTCTTCTCTCGATTAATCAAGTTTTTCAAAACTAAAGGAATTCCTTCCTCATTATTTTCATTAAAATTTTGAAAATCTTGGTCAATACAATAAATAAGCAGCACAGAGAAATACTCCGAATCGGCAGTGTTCTCATTTATAAGATCCAGATCTTCGGTTACAACCGACACAAAAGAAAAAAAAAAGGACTTGGACAAGACCTTAGCATCCCAATTACCACCCCCGGGAATACCGGACTCAGACTCAGATGAACCGGAATTTGATCCCGACTCCACAGACTCAGCGGAATCAAATTCTAGCTCATCACCCGACTCAAAACTAGACATATAGCATTCCTCCAGCTGCTAGATAAGAGATGGTGCCTTTGATGCATCCAAAATGCTACTGGATAGTTTCACACCTGGTTGTTCCCCGATCATGGAGATGGTAAGGTTATCCTCTAAGTTCTCTAAGTCAGCCGTAGGATCTGTAAGAAGATATGCCAGTGCTGCCCCTGCTCTAAGTTCGCTGTTGTCTGAGTCACTTTCCATGCTCTGTTCAGCTTCAGTACTTGGTTCAGCCTTTTCATCGATATCACTATCTTGCAGCTGCAGGTCAAAGAAGATTTCGAATCTAGGGACACGCTGCTTCGTGGAATTCATCCAGGGCTCGGGGAAAGCCATAAAAGGGGAAATCTTCTCCTTCCCGAACAAAATGGCTATTCAGTGTTCCCTGGATTGGCATGTGGATGAGCTCATAGTGTTTCTCGGCTTGTTTGGCTCTAGCTCTGCCTCTGATTTCTTCTCCTTTCCTGATCCAGTCCTTTTTGGTGGGAACATAACCCAAACCAAAGGCATGTGGATTGTGCGGCACATCTATCAATACTGTGACGCCTTTCCGGCCACTTCTTCCAAGTCTCATTCCTGGCACATGTTGCAGTTTGTTCATGAAATAGATAGATTGGGCGCTGACATATATGCCCTCATCAGCGGCCAAAATGGTCTGCACTACCCGGGCTTTAGCTAAAGTGAACCCTGAGAGGAATACATCCTCCTCGCCATGAATGATCTCCAACACTGGTGTAGTTACCTTTGGCAGGGGATGGATAGATGAATTCCCGAAAACAATTGCCACTCCTTTCCCATGAGGGTACTTCAACATTTGGTGGAGGTTGGAGAAGACAGCTTTCATATGATGCAACCAAGGCCTCCCTAGCAGTAAGTTGAAGGTGGCCAGCACATCCAGGACATAGAACTCGACATCTTGTTGAGCTGCGCCCACCTGGACTCTGATTTGCACCGTGCCCATGACCTCCCTGCATGTATTATCATATGCCCGAATTACTTGGGCTGTGGGCACAAAGTCTGCTGGCCTAAGGCTGATGGCATAAGCCATGCGGGAAGGACAAACATTGATGGCCGAACTGGTGTCCATCAACACCACCGGTACCCATTTTTCCCTGCACTCAACAGATATGTACAAGGGTTTGTTGTGATCTGAGCCTTCCAACGGCAGTTCTTTGTTAGAAAAGGTTAGGGTTGGCCTGGCGTCACCTGGGAAGACCAATCTCACAAGCTGTTCAGGGGTAGTGTCAATGGATAATTTAGCTCTGTCCATTGCTGACAGTACTGCTTGTCGATGTACTCGGGAGGCCATGAGAAGACCCCAAATTGAGATGTTAGCTTGGATTTTCCTAAGCTGCTTCAACATTGTCTCTTCTTCCAGCTGCTTCTCTTTCTGTTTCTCAACCTCTCTATCTTTCCTAGATGCCTCAGCTTGATCTAAGTGCGGTGGCTTAAAATACCGCCCACTTCTTGTTATATGATCTATCTTTTCCGCGTACCACGTGTTGTCTGAAAGGAACTCACCCCAGACTTCGTCGGTGTGGGCCAGATGTAGATCAGCATAATCCCACCATACACCTCCGGCAGCTGACAAATTGTTATCTGGCTCCGTTCAAATCACTTTCACATCACAGGTATTCCCCACAGGGTGTTGGGCCAATATTGCTTTCTGGTTGTCTTCAACCCTCTCTTGTTCAAACTGCTTCAGCACAGCTTCCTGTTCTGTGTCTGCAGTGCTCACAGTGCCCAATTCCTAAGCTGAATTTTCCATGCTAGTGTTCTCCGACAGTTTTCCCTTTTTATCGGTCCTTCCGGCCACTACAGCAATTCCTGCTTCCTTTTTCTCCAATTTCATTTCAGTTCCATCCTCCTTATCTGACTCATCACTCAGCCACCCATAGTTATCGGTTGATCCATTCAAGTCGAACCAGCCAATCTGCACATCCCCTTTATCTTATTCATCAAAGAACTACAGATTGTCTAAATCCTCCTCTAGTTTTGCCAAATCATCTAACCCTTGGCTTGGGCCATCCTCTCTAACCACATTAACCTCCACTACAATTGGCAACACCAATTCCGGCTTGACTTGACTAGTCGGCACAATGTAATGGCTTGGATTGTACACCTCCTTAGGCAAGTCTTCAAAGCTTTCTGGCAACGGACTCATACTTTCCTCTAGGGCTAGCCTCCCTTTTATTGTAACTGTCACCACCATAGGGTTTTGTTGAAGTGAGGACGTGTCCATCATGCACAAATCTGTGCTTTCAAGGATGAACAACGTCAGTCTTAGTAGGTGGGAAGGGATAATATATATGTTGGGATCGTAGGAGATGGCCAGTGTATGGATTAGATTTAGATTTTGAGGTGGGGGAACTTAATTGTGGGCCGGGTGAGGGTTTTTAGTTACATTTGGTTTCTAGGGTGGTGCGATCACCTTGGCGTCAATGAGGCCTTGAATCTCATGATGCAGTCGGAAGCATTGGTAGGTATTGTGACCATGTTGTGGGTGAAACGCACAATATTTTGCTGGGTTGTGTTTAGGTAGAAGAGGATCAGGTAATGGACGAGGCTCTAATAGTTTGAGGTGTCCTTTTTTGATTAACACCTTCATGGCTTGAGACAGGGTCATGTAGAGTTGCGTGAAGGTCCTTTGGGATCAGGCAAAGTTGGTTGAAGTTTGTGGAGCTGTGTTGGCAAAAAGATTAATGGTCTTGGTTGTGGTGGTGACAACGCTCACATCTGATGGCCTTGCAGCTGTGCTACCACTGGTGGTTACATTGGAAGTGCGCACAAAAGGCCTTTTTGCCTGATCTTTTTCATCTGTAATCAGCCCTTGTTTCATGGCGTCTCGATCTGAACCCCCATCTCATGGAGCTCGGTGAATGTGAACAGAGGTAAGACGATCATTTTTTGCAACAACTTCCCGTTCATATTGCAGACTACCATCCTTATCTGATCTTTCTCAGAAGGCCTTGTAGTCATCATTGAAGCTTTAGCCCTCCACCTCATTACAAATTCTGAGAAGCCCTTCTTCGGCTCTTGGCGCGTTGCCTCAAGATCACGAGTTGTGACATCAATTTGTGTGTTGTACGAGTACTGAGCAATAAAGGCCTCAACCATTTCCTCCCAATTCTGCTTCACAAAATCCTCCAACTTCGCATACCAAATGGCCACTATACTAGACATGGTATGGCCAAAGAGAGAGAGCTTTTGTAATCTGGTCAGGCCCATCGGTCGCAGGATATCTAAAAACAGCCGTAGATGAACCATGGGATCTCCGGAGCCGTCGAATCGATCGATGTATGACATTTTGAATCGATCTGGCAAGGTCACTGCAGAATCAGTATACCCGTCTTCTATGTCGGAGATGGAGTTAACACCTTGTGCTCTCTTGAATAGTTTCTCCAGCTTGTTGACCTTAAGCACAATTGGGTCAACCTCAAACTCAAACGAAGCTTCAGTTTGATACACAGGTGTTTTGAAAGCTTGCGTTGGGATCGGGTCTGCCAGATTGCCCTGATTTTCTTGGACATTAGCAGTATGGGCAGTGGCTCCGGGTGTTGGGACACCCATAGGAGGTGCATGGGATGCAGAGGCCACTGTCGACTGTGGCTGTTGTTGTTGCAGCCTGTTTATTACCTCAGCTTGACGGCCAGTGACCTTAGCCTGACAGGCAACATCTTGCTGTAGGGTTTTAACTATTTACTGAAGATGATGGATCAATTCCTCCATACTAACTGGGGGATACTGTGTCATTGGAATAGGTGAGTGATCTTGTGCTGGACTAGATGTAGAAGACTGTCCCTGAACTTGACTAGATGTAGGTCAATTGAAGGGTGACTGCTGTAAAAATTGGATCAGTGAACTCTACCTAACTCTTCTCCATCTCGTAATCGGTGGGAGTGAAGTAAAAATGGGTTGTCGCCTAACAAGATCTCCGGCTTTGCAAAGCCTTCTAACTCGGGTCCAGAGCACTTGGGGGATATCCAAACTTTCTGAAGCTATGGTGTTAAACTACCTAGTAAAAGAAATAAAGCAAAAAGAAGGCAATAATTAGAAACCGCACAACACCTAAGCTAAGATGTTAGCAACACAGATGTAATCAAAGCTGTAGAACTACACTTAACACTGAATTCTGCCCCCCAAAATAGATACCAAACTTGCAACTGATATGCACATTCCTATACAGTTTCACTGTAAAGCACATACCAGTTAAGTAAGAGCCAAAACACCTCTATGAGGGGGTAAGGCTACCACATCCTAGTTTCATCAAGAACTAGGGTTTACTATTCAAACAGAGCGGTTTCACACAATCTTGTACTCGGGTAAGTATCCTATCCTAGTTTGGAATAGTCTCTATGGCTTTTCAATATGCAACTAGGCCAAATAGCCAGAAGGGTACCTCAACAAGACTACCTAATATACCTCTCACACCTAACATCAAGAAGTGAAAGGAGGATCAAACGGTATAGCGGTAGTCTAGATCCGAGGATTGTGTTTCCATCGTGGCAAAGCCCATGACCGGTCAGCATTTTGGCAAGCTTTTCAGGCAAGCCTCTGGCAAACCGTCTAGGAATAGTAGATGGCAAACACAGTGACTTAAATGCACCAATGCAAATGCAAATGCAAAGAGTGTAGATAAAATTTCATATCATGAATTTCGAGTCAAGTTCTCTAATGTCCCTAGCAGAGTAGCCAGAAACTGTAGCTCGACTTTTTCACACCCCTTTTCGGAAGACGAATAGCCCCATAGTATCAAACTCCCGTGGTTCTGAATGTGAAATAGATAAACGCCAAAGAGTCTCAATCCAGCAAATCTTTTGGAAAATCGATTTTGAATCAAATTGCCAAGAATTGACTACTTTGCCAAATTTCAGAGTCGCCACCTAAATAGTTTTGAGAAATTTAGGAAACCCATGACTCGTGCCAAAGGCCACGTGTCCATCATCACCAAGATTGTCTCGGTTCGGAAACTTAGGCACGAGAGGGGAAGGTCATGAATTGAGCACCCCCGCTCACCCGATCAAAGATCGGCCTCTACTAATCATGATATGAATCTTATATATATTATATGCTCTTGTTCCGATTTATTAGGCTAGCATTACTATGTGATGCGTACACAAGGTATAGAGTAATTTGCAAGAATTGGAACACTTCAATTCATGTTTGTTTTGAAAATTGTTTTGAATATGTACCACTTGAAAAAGTGATCACATATGAACATTACTCAAATTATTCCAATTCAAGCAATTAATCTTCATCCATAGACATTCAAATAATTATAGCACTTAAGCAATTAGCCTTGTGATGCCCTGATTCTACACTACTGGTTGCAGTCAAGGGAGAATCACTAATGATTCCTATAGTCAATAACCAAGTAAGATCCTAGATCGCCGGAGGAGTCAAATTAGCCTCCCTTCTAAGTTCGGCTTTCTTAGGCAGCGCACTACCCTTTTGACAGATCTTACCAGGTATTGACACAAGGTCTCATAAGCAACGATAAGGTGTAAACATATAAATATTAAAATATAAGTACATAATAACCACGAATACTCTTAATTTCAAAAGCTTGTTCCATTACATTACATCCCAAAAGAAAATTTAATCTTCACATGAGTCTTACAAAATATCAAAAGGAATTTCTAACTTTCCTAAGATAGCCAAAAGTCTTTAAAGGTTTCAGGCTCGTTGTCTCCAGCTATAAACTCCTCTTCGGCACCTGGCATGATACGCCGTGAGCTTTGAATGCCTAGTAAACACACACACACCCCGTCCCTTTTTCCCCAGTCCAATACACAATCACGAATATAACATCAAGTAGTAAAGCATAGTACTCAACCAAATAAATAAAGGGTTACAAGTTAGATGTTAGTAAACTTGAAATCCCCCAAAGAGATTTCGTCCTCCCAACCACAAGAATCGGACACGGATTATTCGGTATGCCCCCTCTTTTGCTGCTTTGTTGCAAAACTAACCTCGGATGCCTACCAACGGTTATATACCACATAGCGCCAACCGCGGGGCCTCAAAAGAGACGGTAATAATGGGCCTTGCCCAAATCCCTCCTCACACCAAACCACCTAGGGTCCGAATACAACCGCTCCACTCAAGGGTTCCGAAACCACTTGCGCAAAACTTTATCTTCCAAATAGGGAACGCATCCCAACAATCCATACATCACATATTATCATCTTTTCATTACTCAAGTGATCGAAAACCCAATACCATCCCAGTTACGTTTTCCGTTGAGTTAAATGTTTTAAATCAAGGTTACACTAATTTAACAAGATAATAATATCCACATAAGCATACATCATTAAGATGAAGGAGATAAAGAACATAACCATAACACGTACACTATCATGCCAAGATATGATCATAAGCTAATAAGCATTTTCATGAACACAAGAGCATAAAACACCCATGCATAACAGAATTTCCAGATTTGATATCACATGAGGATTAGAATGAAAAGGGCTATTTTAGATTTTTCACCAGACTCGGCCTTCCTAAGGTTCGTAGATAATTTAATCTAGTTTCCAGAACATATTTCGGAAATGGGATAGCTTTTCTAGATTTTAAGTTATTTAGAAAACACTCCAGCGCTGTCCAGATTCGTTGACCGTTACAAAAATTTGATTTTCTTGCAAACCGCTCACTGTTTTTCAATGAAACCAATTTTCGTTGAAAGCTGACTCCTTAAGGAATATTTTGACATAAAATAGAGGTCCAGAATAATTTTCTATATTTTTGTAGAATTTTTGAAAGTTGGCTGCGAAAACAGATTCTAAGGCACAATACCCAAAACAAGAAGATTTGTGAGAAAAGGGATCCACTAAGGGAAAATTTTTGTTTCTTTTGTGATGAAAACATGATAAATAACATATATTAAACTCAAAATTTTTTTTTGAAGGTGTGCCTTTGGAAAGTTTGAGAGATTAGTATGAAAAAGATAGTTTTGTACCAAAATGAGGGAAAATACAAGAGAGGTAGAATCAAGGCTCAACTCTTATCATTTTTAACACAAGTAACTCATCAATAACACATCTGAAAACATTATTTAGAACCCTTAAGAACATGTATTTGAAGAAAGGAAAATGAAAGAGGAGGTTGTGTTGTGGCTTACTTGCTAGGCTTTGAACAAGATGGCTCTCCTCTTCCTTCCTCTCCCTCTCAAGACTTCTCTCTTGCTCTCCTTCCTCTTCTCTAGGCCAAATATGTGTGTGAGTGTGTTGTTTGTGTTTGCCATGCTAGGGGGTGGTGGTATTTATAGGCAAATTTGGTGTAAAAAGACATAAAAGCCCACTAGTTGGAATTGGATGGAAAAGTTAGGATTTACTTGGAGTCTAATGGGATAGGAGTGATTAGGGAGCTTAATCATAGAATTAGGCAGCATCTAGTTGGTCCCTAGTTGAAATGAAGCTAGTATTGGAAACAAACCGTAGGTCTAGGTATGACACCCCTATTCCGTGATTTGCAAATTGGTCCTTAATTTAAGTATGATTATGTGTTTAGCATGATTTCATGTGCCATTATGTGAATGTATGTGATTTTAGAATTTTATGTGTTCACCGTAGGAATATCTGTTTGAATAATCTACTTCGAAAATTAAATTGAGGGCCTTATCGGCCATAGAACCTGAAATTGATTACGCCATTGTGATTGGCATAATTTTTAGAACCTACAGTGAGATTTAATTGAAAATTTAGTCTGGTCAATTTAAACTGATTAAATTGATAAATTAAGTACCCTATTATTTTATATTAAAATATTTGTTAGTGGGGCTTGTTGTATATTAACATTGCACCCTCCTTTAGCTCTCAAAAACTCAAAATCTAAGTTAGACAATTAAGAGTGAGAGAGAGGCCGGCCATAGTGAGGGAAAGGAGGAGGATTGTGCATTTTAGCTTGAAGCTTGGGAATTTTGGGGGTTTAGCTCAAGAATTGTCTAGAGCTTGAAAGATCAAAGCTTCTAGGTAAGTGAACTCATGGATTTTTGTTGTAAATGTGTAGATTCAAGCGTGTTTAATGATCAAGAACATGAGTTAGCTTGATGTTAAGGAAATGGAGTTGTTTGTGTTCAATTGATGGTCAATGACGGCATGCATGTATATAATTGTTGTAGAATTGCATAATCTAGCATGTATTGAGTTGAATATGGAAGTAAAGGTGTTAAACCTTACATGCAAGCATGCTTTTGTTGTATTCCATGAGAATGAACACCATTTGTTTTGTTTGGGTTGGAAATGAGGTCAAAATCTAGCATGCATGTTTGAATAATTAAAAGATGAGCTTGAATGCATGATTTTACCATATTAGAATGGGTTTTGGGGCATGCATGTGAATTATTTTGTAAATTGAGCCTCATTGAGTTGTAATTATGTTAGGACAATTACATTTGAGATTTGAGCCATTGGATGCAAGAATTGTAGCTGGAGAATTGTTTTGGAGCTCAAGAACACAATATGGGAAACCCAAAATTTTGATGTCCGCTCGAGCGGGGGAATGTCCGCTCGAGCGGGGATTTCGAGCTCCCAGTATTTTGTTCTTGCAGGCATGGTGTCCGCTCGAGCGGGGAAGTTCACGCTCGAGCGAGGGATCATGGACGATGAACTTCCGCTCGAGCGTCTTAGTTCATGCTCGAGCGTAAAAATGATGCATCCAATACTTTTTGCAGACATAGCATCCGCTCGAGCGGGGAGCTATGTTGGGAGGCCCTCCGCTCGAGCGCCATATTGGACGATCGAGCGCAATTTTCACCTACCCAGTACTTTTGCAGGCCTTAAGGGTCCGCTCGAGCGGATAATTTGACGCTCGAGCGGGGACCCTGTTTTATGAAATTTTGCTTTCGCATTCTGTGTTTCGTTTTCCATTCTCTTTCACTTGCTAGCACTCTTAGGCATGTGTTAAGCATTGTAAATGAGTTAATGGGATAAGAATAAAGCCTAAAGAGGAATATGTGAATTAAAGAACGGATTGAGCTGTTAGTGACCATTTTCTTTGTGTTCGTGAAATGTGTAGGGTCAAGCTCCAGGGCAAATCCACAAGCCGATCACTGTGAGTAATATCGATATTCGAATGTTTGTGAATGTCTAATCGTTTATTCCCTTATAAAATTTATGAGTTGCTATTGGGATTGTGGACAAAAGTCTGATATGAATAAATAAATGGACCAAAGGTCGTTTCGATAGAATTGAATGGACCGGAGCTCGTTTTGATAGAAATGCACGGACCGAAGGTCGTTTTGATATACATGAATGGACCAAAGGTCGTTTTGACACATGTGAATGGACCAAGGGTCGTTTTGACATAAATAAGTGGGCCGAAGGCCGTTTTGACATGAATGAGTGGACCGAAGGCCATTTTGACATAAATGAACGGGCCGAAGGCCGTTTTGACATAAATGATTGGGCCGAAGGCCGTTTCGACATAAATGAGTGGGCCGAAGGCCGTTTTGACACGAATGGAAATTTGAATGGGCCAAAGGCCAGAATGTTGAAACTACAAGTCACTTGATTTGAAATTCGCATATTTATATATATCTACTAATTAGAAATATGAATTGGGCCCAAGGCCGTTTGGAACTTGTTGTTCTACATTGTTATGAATATTCTGTATTTGATATTATTCACTAGGCTATCGCTCACGCTCATTCATGTGTTTGTAGGTGAGTCAAGAGAAGCACAAACCCAAATTTCAGTGAAGTCTCGCCAGAACAACATGAGTTTTGGAGAGTCGACCTTATGCCTCACGGATGAGACCATCCTTGCCCTCTTATTATGTACTTATGTTCGCCTTGTTGGCAAGGGCCTTGTGTATGTCCTGCATAGTCCATTACTGTGTTGACTCGTTTTGGTTGATCCTGTCTGTAATGAATTTTGTGATACAGTACTTTTGACGTGGGTTATTAATGTATATGTGTATGGTTTGCTTGATGTGCATATAAGCACGGCTCTATGGACAAAGTTTTAAATTTTTACTTCCGTTTAGCCCATTTACTCTGCATTATTTATGTATGTTTTGGTCTGAGGCCGTAGGTAATCACAGGATTACTGGCCGGTTATGGCTAGAACCCATAGGGGCGGGTTCGGGTCGTGACACTAGGGGTACTAGGTGTTAGGGTTTCTAGAATACCATGATTACAATTCTTGAAAATAGGTTCCTCACATCTTCCTAGGGTGGCCGGCCATTGGGAAGGGTGATGGGGCTATTTTTTTATTCAATTTAGGTACTAGGGACACATCCCCCAATGTATATATATAGATTTCAAATTGATTGATGGTACCTATAATATAAAATACATGTGCTAGTTTTTGGGATAATTCTTGAATTTAAATAAAGAGTAAGGGCTTGGAATTTAAACTCATGTATTGGAACCTTATTTATGTAGGATTAAATTAAATTAGACTAAGGAACCTAATTCGGCTAGGATATTCCTGTTTTGATAAAAAAATAAATAAAATAAAGCTAATCGATGAGATTCGAAATAATTCAAGGAACTGAGGGGCTTTAAGGAAATAATTCAAACATTAGATTTTTTAAAGAGAATACATTTTTCAGGGGCTTCACAAGCCTAATGGCAAGCATGTTAAACATGGCAACATCAACATGTGATATGCTAAAGCGAGTGAAGGCTCACCTAGTACTTTAAGCCAAAAGAGAAATGAGTTAGAAAAAATATATGATTCCTAACTATGCAATATGACTAATGCAATACATGCGATATGCAATTAATAGGCTCGGCTACTAATATGGCATATGAAGCAATTTGATAGCATGCGGTCTAAGCACGTATTCAAAGAATGTTTTACTAACAATACAAGTTAAAATGATGAACTGAGCCTCGATGCATGCAATATGAGTGGATGCAAACATGGAGAATACTAAATAAAACATGATGCCCTAAACTAATCATCGTAAGCTAGTAAATAAAAGGGAGAAAGACGTGGGGTTGGAAGACATATACATTATTACAACATTGCGCCCTCACACAGGAGGGTCCGAATGAACTAACTAGCTAACTAATTACCTAGCTATTACAATAACAAATGAATAATTTAGCTAAACTACTTAACTAATTATTACAAACCGAATTAATTAACTAATCTAGCTAATTAAAATAATTACAACACGAGACGAATTAGCTATTCTAACTAATTAATTACAAAGCCACTATTTTAAGAACAACACTAATATATTTATAACACGAATCCCAAGGATCGATGGAGGGCTCATGCATGAATGCGGTTTCCACTCGAAAAAGCCGTTGTTTCTGCTATTGAATGCCTCTGTTGCACAGTAGAACACTTACACTGATTTCCATCTCCAGACCAACTCTGTTCTGCTTCAAAAACACACTGCTTGATATTGCACTAGTGGCTGGCAGAGGGCCTACCGTCCACTGATGATGGCTTGCCGGCCACCAATAATGGCATACCGGCCACTGATGACTGAACTTTCCTGCTGCAAAAAAGAGCAAATAGAGCAGAGACAGTATATTCTCAAGGGTTTGTTTGCACAATTTACCCCTCCTTATCATTTGAACAGCTCAAAGGAGTAGTAAGTTTCATCCATAAACCACAAATGGATGCAATTTCATTGCATGATGGCTTATGAACCAAGTGTGCAAATTCAATGAATGCAATGAAACAAGACTCTCAAAACCACCTCCCTATCATGAAAAATCAAAGGAAGTAGTTGACAATGAATCTTGAACCATTTTCATCACCAAAGAATATAAAACGACTCAAGACTTAAGAGTTCAATTAACGTCCGATTGAACCCTAACCAATTATTATCTTACACCTTTTTTAGCCTCAATTTTATTACATCATTTTAGATTACTATCCATTCTTTAGTCAATTGAGTCCAAAGGTGAATTTAAGTCCTCTAATGGAAAGAGGGCTCAAGCCAAAAGTTATTTTGGGCATGAAAGAGACATCATACCGTTGGTAATGAACCCCCAAAGGGATTAAACCATTAAGCATGACATCTCAATCTTATGCTTAATAGTTTGAAACAACTTTCAAAGCAAAACAAAAGCCAAGAAAGGAGGGAGGTTGCAGAGGTGATTAAGAGTGATCACAAGTATGGAAAGCCATAAATAAATGCAATTAACTCAAATAAGATGGTGTCTAAGGCTTAAAACACCAAACTCATGAAGACAATTACACTATAAGCATGCAAAACAAAGCACGAATGCAAAAACACTTAAAAACAGTCCTAAAATATGCTGGAATTGAGACAAAAATAGCTAGAATAATAAGCAAAAACATGGATCATGCTAGGCTAGTAAGCAAAACACAAGGAGGGGAGGCTAATCCTCTAATTTTAGACTACAAAACATGATTTTAGCCACTGAAATGACTCTGAAAATCAGTATTTAAAATCTCAAAAAAAGATAGTGTAAAGATGGGAAACACAAAGGTAAAGGCTTTGAAAGCAATGTGTAAAGAAGGGTAAGCCACCCCTCAACCTTTATTAGCCTTAAAACCCAAGTTTCAGCCCAAAAAATACAGAGTTTTTACAGTCCAAAAACAATTGAAAAATAGTATTAAAAAGAGTAAATATAACAAGTAAAGAGGCAAAGCCTTATACCTCTTGAAGAGGAGATCACTTTCAAGCAATAAAACAAGGTAAACACACTCTCAAGAGCTCAAACAAGGCTCAAAGATACCTCAGATCAAAGATGTAGAGATTTGGTTAAGAGTGTATAGGCAAAGGTGAAAAAAGTTGTAAGAGAGAGAAAGAATTGTAAAGAGAGATGGAAAATTTTGCTCCAAAATTTTTCTAACCTTAAAATATGGGAGGGAGGTCCTCTATATATAGAAAAACATGAACCTCCCTCAAAAACATCCAGCCATACACGTGGGAGTAGATGCAAGCATCTGTGTAAACAATTAACATAGTTGTCACAAAATATCTACAAAACACATTGGTGGCCAGCAACCAGAAGTGATGACCGGCAACCCATCTTAGTGGCCAGCAAGCCACAAAAGGTTGCATGCATAAAGATCACTAGGTTTGGTCCAAAAAATAAGGCAACAGCATTGCAAGGTTTGGAAGGCTCAAAACTATAGTATTCTGCTGAGGGCTTTAAGCACTTACCAAGCATATTCATCATTGGGTGTGCAAGCGATAACGTCTAAGTCATAAGGGCCATAAAAAATGGGTTGTCTACAGCATCATATACATCTAGAGGAGGACGTCAAACGTTCTTGAGAAATGCAACAGTGACTTAATCCCAATATGAAAGAAGTGGTGAAAAAGGAGGTGTTGAAATTTTTAGATGCAGGTATTATATACCCCATCTCGGATAGCAAGTGGGTGAGTCAAACACAAGTGGTGCCCAAGAAATCGGGCATCACTATTGTAGAGAATAAGCTAGGAGAGTTGGTCCGCACACGAACCACTACTGGGTGGCGAGTGTGTATTGATTATAGGATATTGAATTCCATGACTTAGAAGGACCATTTCCCTTTGCCATTTATTGATCAAATTCTTGAGAGGTTAGCGGGGCACTTTTTTTATTTTTTTCTTGATGGCTACTCAGGGCATAATCAAGTCCCGGTGTACCCCGCTGACCAAGAAAAGACCACATTCACTTGTCCTTTTGGCACTTTTGCTTATAGGCGCATGCCTTTTGGGCTATGTAATGCACCGACGACTTTTCAACGGTGTATGATGGCCATTTTCTCTGACATGGTGGAGAAATTTTTAGAGGTTTTCATGGATGACTTCTCAGTGTTTGGGCCATCTTTTGGGGAATGTCTTTAGAAGTTAACCAAAGTCCTTGTTCTTTGTGTGGAGACAAACTGATTTTGAGTTGGGAAAAGAGCCATTTTATGGTTCGTGAGGGTATAGTGTTGGGACACATTGTGTCTCCTCGAGGCATAGAGGTTGACAAAGCTAAAGTTGACCTCATTTCAGGCCTTCTTCCTCTCACTTCTATGCATCAAGTCTGATCTTTCTTAGGGCATGCTAATTTTTACCGTAGGTTCATCAAAGACTTTAGTAAAATATCTCGTCCTTTGTGTAGTTTACTTGCTAAGGATGCACCTTTAATCTTTGATAAGGCATGTTTGAAAGCCTTTGAAATACTGAGAGTGGCCCTTACTACCGCCCCAATCATGAAATCACCAGATTGGTCGTTTCCCTTTGAAATCATGTGTGATACCTCAGATTATGCTGTCGGGGATGTGTTGGGCCAAAGGATCAATAGGGCACCATATGCTATATACTATGCTAGTCGCACTCTCTCGGATGTACAATTGAATTACACTACCACCGAGAAAGAGTTGCTAGCCGTGGTCTTTGCCTTAGATAAATTTCGATCCTATCTCCTTGGCTCCAAGGTCATAGTCTTCACTGATCTTGGCGCTTTGTTGTATTTACTATCAAAGAAAGAGACCAAACCTAGATTGATTAGATAGATTTTGTTGCTTTAGGAATTTGACCTAGAGATCCGAGATAAGAAAGGATTTGAGAATGTGGTGGCGGATCACCTCTCCCGAGTCCTTGTTGAGTATACTAGTGACCCTTTAACTTTGCATGATTCATTCTCGGATGAACAACTTCTTATGGTGTCACAAGCGAGCCCCTCGTGGTTTGCACATATTGTGAATTACTTGGCCATTGGATAAATTCCTAAAAATTGTTCTAATCAAGACAAAGACCGATTCTTTTCGCAGGTCAAGTATTATTTTTGGGAGGATCCAGAGTTGTTTAAATATTGCTCCGACCAAGTGATCCGACGGTGTGTGCCGGAGAGTGAAGTGCATAGCATTCTTACATTTTGTCATTCTTCTGCATATGGCAGTCATTTTAGTGGACATAAAACGGCCGCCAAGATTTTACAAAGCGGGTTTTATTGGCCCACCATTTTTGAAGATGCCCATCAATTTTGTAAAACTTGTTTGCACTGTCAGCAAATGGGTTCAATATCTCATCGCGATATGATGCCAATGTCCCTTATTCTTGTGGTAGAGATCTTTGATGTTTGGGGGATTGATTTTATGGGCCCTGTCCCATCATCGTTCGGGTTTGAGTATATTCTCTTGGTAGTGGATTATGTTTCTAAGTGGGTGGAGGCAATAGCTACCCGAATAAACGATCATAAAGTAGTAATCAAATTCTTGCATGAAAACATCTTTAGTTGTTTTGGGTTTCCTAGAGCCATAATATGTGATCAGGTTACTCATTTTTGTAACCGGTTCTTTGAGTCAGTAGTTAAGAAATACTCTATTACTCATAAAGTTGGCATTCCATACCATCCTTAAACTAGTGGCCAAGTGGAAGTCTCTAATAAGGAGGTGAAGCACAGAATAGAGAAAACAATGAGGCCAGATAAGAAAGATTGGTCAAAACGTTTGATTGATGTATTATGGGCCTACCGCACTGCTTATAAGACACCCATTGGGATGTCACCATATAAGGCAGTGTTTGGAAAAGCTTGCCACCTCTAGTTGAACTTGGGCATCGAGTGTTGTGGGCCATAAAGAAGTTTAACTTTGATATGGCTATGGCTAGGCTCAACCAGAAATTGCAACTCAATGAGTTGGAGGAAATTTGAAATGATGCATATGAGAGTTCGAAATTTTTTAAAACTCGAACTAAGGAATTCCATGATAAGCACATTAACAGAAAATCCTTTAAACCAGGCCAAAAAGTATGGCTTCTTAACTCAAAATTGAGACTCTTTCCAGGTAAGCTTAGATTAAGATAGGATGGTCCCTTTGTGGTCGTAAAGGCATTTATTCATGGTGCCGTTGAGATGCAAGATCCAAAGAATGGCCACACTTTTAAAGTAAATGGCCAAAGACTGAAGCCGTATATAAAGGAGATTGGAAATGGGGATATGATTGAGTTTATTGCTTTGATGGACCCTTAAGACTTTAATATTTTTCTTTATTCTTGTTGTGCTTTATTTGACACCTAGGAGACTTTAAATCCTCTAAAGGTGTAATTCCTTTGGTGTTATCCATGCCTAAACGGTATCTAACGGTCTGGTATAGCCACGTAACTGTGTTTGTAATGAGTTCCTAGGAGACCAACTGAGACGGTGGAAACTAGAGTTCGAATGGCAAAGCCTAGAATGCAAAGATTTGGAATTTCCGAGACTAAAGTCTGGTTTAAATACCCAAGGGTGTGGAGATTGCTTCAAAACCACCCCAGCTTGAACTTTGTATCGCAGCCCCATAGGTCGAGCTAGCTTTATGCGCCTCGATTTTGGATACCGAATCAACCTAGTCTGTCACCCTGTTGAAGAATAGGGAAAGTTACAAACATCATTAAGGAGAAAAGTAGTACCCGTAATTTTTGCGTGAAAATTATACCTCTATTAAGCATTCCGATATTTTCAAAGTGCTATATTTATTTCGGATGTGAAATGAAGGTAGAAGTGGTTTGACATGTTTTGCGTTGTACTTGGTTTTAATTAAAAAAAAAAAAATGCAACAGACTGCACGAGCGGAGGTCCTACAAATGGGTCCACAAGCGGAGGCCCAGGCCGCCAAGTGGCCTAGGCCCAAAACCACACTGCTTCAGCACCGTTAGAGCGGCCTAATTCCGCCACTGAAGCGGCCCAAAAATCAGCACTGTGCAACCAATCCCCCCCCCCAAAAAAAAAAGGAGTAAAGTTGGAGCGCATGAGCGGCCCAATTCGGCTGCACAAGCGACCCATAATTCACCGCACGTGCGGCTCCCTTAGGCGCACGAGTGGCCTATTTCCCAAAAAAAAAAAAAAAAAAAAAAAATCTTGCATTTTATCTATTTATTTATAATTTACTTATTTTATATTTCTTTAAAAAATATAACAAAAAAAAGAAAAAGAAAAAAGTGTGTATGTGTTTGGTGTGTCCTTGCCTTGCTGGATGTGTGCCTACGCCGTCTGGTAAGATCTTCTCTCTCTCATTTTACTATCTACTTTCCACTTGCTTATATTGAGGACAATGTTGTATTCTAGTTGGGGGGTGAGGGTTTTTATAAAAAATAATTCATGTTTGTGCTTGCTGCACTTGATTGCACCACTTCACTTGACATTCACTTTGTGCCAGTATGGTAGTGATATGAGCATATGTTAATTGGGAAGCATAGTGGACTTATATGAAAAGGGTTTATTAGGTAGATACTTGCATGTGATGTTTGCACTAGGAGAGTTGTTTGTATTTGTAGTATTAGTACACTCGTTATGAGTATGCCTTGATTCACATGAACACACTTTCATAGCAGTGACCTCTCTATTCTAATCCCTAGTCTACATCATTGATAATTGCTAGTGTTGCAGAAAAGAATAAATGAGTAGCCTTGATTCTCAATCAAAAAACAAAAAAGCTTGACTTATTTGGGTTTATAGCCTCTTTAACTCGAGTTATTAAGCTCGTAGGGGTGTCTCTACACCTAGTGCCCTATAATCATCAGGTTTGGAAGTCATTGGCCCAATACTTACTACATGGGTTAATTAGAAAGCTTAAGGGACCTAGACATTGCACAGTTAAGAAAAACAAAAAATAAAAAATAAAGACTTGTTCGAGTTCATAGCCTTTTCAACTCAAGTTATTAAGCCCGTAGGGGTGTCTTTATACCTAGTGCCCTAAAATCGTCTGGTTTGGAAGTCATTGGCCTAATGCTTGTTACATAGGTTAATTAGAAAGCTTAATCGATCAGGACATTGCACAGTCTTTCAAAAAAAAAATAATAATAATTGAGAATCTTGGTTGCAAAAGTTTAGTTTTTCTGTATATGTTGGGTGTTATTATGAGTTATACTGGGCTATTATAGTAGACAGTTAACTAGTTATGGGGACTTAACAAGTACAGGAGACTTAACTTTTGTATTAACTGAATTGCGGTCTTTGTTCAATAGATTCCTTCATGCTTGTCCATTATGCCTTTAATGACTCATCATGTCTTAATATCACACTAAAGTGGCACATAAGTTGATTGGTAGGTGGAGTAGTGTGGTTAATTGTTGTTGAGAATATATGAATATGTTAATGTTTGTGGGTATCATTTTTGGAAGCCCTCACGAGACTATACTTGTCCACTTGGGGTAACCTTGTGGTTAAAAGGCTTGTTGCATATGCTAAATGCAATCGCAATTCCTACGAAAGTGGCTTAGAGTTATTTTACTTTTCTTATTTCTTTTGTTTTGCTTGAGAACTAGCAAAATGTAAGTTGGGAGATGTGATGTAAGCCGAAAGGTACAACATTGAGGCCACTTAAGTTACATTTTTAGTCTTTTAATATTGTTTATTTGGTGGAGATGATGTGTTTTGTGCACTTGTACAGATTTGACAGACAACATGTAAATTCAAACCAACAGGGCACAAAAACAGATTCTCCGAGTGAGGAGCAAAAAATCCCAACCTACCACCTCATTGCACGTGTGGCCAAGCTCCACTGCATGTGCGGCCCACCACTGCT
Organism: Camellia lanceoleosa; assembly: GCA_025200525.1. Lineage (NCBI taxonomy): Eukaryota > Viridiplantae > Streptophyta > Magnoliopsida > Ericales > Theaceae > Camellia > Camellia lanceoleosa. Next base: position 123,567,842 of record CM045759.1, on the reverse strand, counting down.
TGAGCGGCCCACCTAGGATTGCATGCGTGAAAATTTTGGGCTTTTCTGCTGGGAATAAAAAGAAGAAAAAAGGGGTTGACCTGGGTTCAAAAAGACTCTAAGGAAAAGGGAGGCTAGGGTTTGAAGAGAGGTATTCTCAAGAACCAAAGGCAACTTTCATGGGGGCTTCTTCGTCTTCCACCTTCTCCACCTCTTCCCACTTCTCCATGAGTGGCTAGGCTACTATTTCTAGGGTTTTGATGAAACCCTAGTCAAGTAAATAGGGTTTTCTTTTTGCTTTTTGATTATATAAAGGTTTGAACAAATTGTATGGTGTTTAAGAAGTTTCCAATATATTTTTCAGTATTCTCTTCAAGTATTCTTCTCTCTGTGATTGTTGAATGCTTTTCATACAATTGTTTTCTGTGCTTTTATGATGAAGGTATGAGATGAGTCATCCTACGAGGGACGAATTGTGTTGTTATCCTTGTTTAGAGCGAACGACTCGTACTACTTGAGATGGTTCGTGCCTATACGTTGAACGTGTTAATTTTCTTGTTAAATGCTTCGAATTTGTAGTTGCGAAGTATTATTTAGTTCGAACTGTAACGAAATTGAATCTCAAATTGAAGCCGTATTTATGTAACTAGTGATGGACTCATTATCCCAGGTTTTTTTTTTCCAAAAATCAATAATTCCAATTTTATTTATAATTGCTAGTTTAATCGCTTTGTTTAATTTAATTATTATTAGTTTATGAATCGTTCAATCTTTTTATCAAAATTAATTTAGGAATCTAACAATTAAATTAGTTTAATTTCCCATTTGTCCCTATGGATCGATACCTAGGCTTACCACTATTCTAAGGAATTTGATATAGTTTAGTATTTATTTTTGGTGTGTAAATGACCCATCAATACACTACTACATACTACCAACCACCACCATCACTATGTGAACCCCTTTCTCATGTTCCTCTTATTCTTCTTCTTAAATATAGGATTTTAAATTGGTGAGGTGATGGTTAGGGTTTTCAAAGTGACAGGAGAGCATGTAGAGAAGGATGATGCAGTAATAGATAAAGGGTAGGGGAGGGTGGCGCAAGAGTGGCTAGGAAGGGGCAACGGGATTAAAGAGAGAGATCTCATCAACAACAGTAGTAGAAGGGGGTGTAACGATAAGATGAGACTAAAAAAAAGCGATGAAGTTGAAAAGGGAGATCATAGTGATAATGGCGAAAAGGGGTAACGGCTAGGCGGGAGAATCGCAACGTGGCGGCTAGATGGAATAAGGGTCAAGGAAACGTATGACAACAATGGTTGACGGGAACGGCAGTAGTGATAATTGTCGACTGTTGGACTAAGGTTAAGGTTTTGAGTTGGAGATGCAAGAAGATTAAAATATTTTAATATTATTTAAAAATTAAGGAAAAATTATTTATAAGTCTTATTTGGAAGACTTATTTAATGTGAAGTCCTATGAATATTCTTTTAGATAGCGTTTGGTTATGTTTAAGTTTGTTTACAAAAATTTTATAAACTGATTTTTGTTTATTTTTGAAAAAACATAAACTACAAACGCGTTTAGTTTGAACAAAATATTTGAAAATTTTTAAAAACATAAACTAAAAAATATGTTTGTTCAAGCCTAAAATATTTATATTTATTTTTTATTATTTATGACAATGGGATAATACACATTATAATTGAAAAAAAAAATTATTTGAAAAAAAATTTTATTAGTCAAATTTTTAAATTTCTATTTAAAAACCAATATAAAGTCATTTTTTGAGTTTACGTTTTTTTCTCAAATTTATAAACTGAGAAAACAATTTATAAACCAAAAAAATTATCAAACAAGTTTTTGTGACAATTTTTAAAATTTTTGTATATATAAATTGAAAATTGAAAACGAAATGGTTACCAAACAGGCCATTAGAGTTTGAAATCTTATTTAAATAGGAATGTGTTCTATAAGGTTTTATAAGTTGTAAATGAATAATATTAGTGTACTATTATACCCCTAATTTGTTTTCATGTTATACCTTATTTTCCCATTCATCATATCAAGTTTGGGAAGGCTTTTATGAAAGACAAGTCTACAGGCAAAGACTGTGCTAGTTGCTTTCACCTTGATCCTAGGATTTCAGTGCATTTTCAAAATGTTGTTTAAATGGATGTGGATGTGGTCAATGATATGATGAAGTTTGAGAGTTGTGTCTTGATTCCTTCGATAAATTTCGACTCCAATTGGTTGAGAGAAAGAGGTTTTTTTTTTTTTTTTTTTTAAGTGTGCTACTGTTTGTTGAAGTGTGGATTGTTCATCTTTAATATGGCATTCACAATCTATTACACTCATTGATAGGCACACTTTGGTCAATGTTCTGATTAAATGGGTATAGTTGACATTGTGATGATTAATGCGTTTTGATATGTTCGATATGTGGGATGGTGTGTATGGGTTCAAGGGTTGGGTTAGGGGTATTTGGGCCTGTTGTTAGTTGGATGTGGAATGTGAACCACGTTGTAGGATGGGAATTGTATATTCGGACTTGGATGATCGTGTTACGATACATATCACAATTAGTGTGTAACATTAATCCACATACACCATGTAATAGATGACATTTGTGTGTTTATTCGGTTGTATATGTGTTTGAATGTGTATCATGTCTTTATTGTAATCAATGTTTATATACATGTCACAGTACGTTGCGCAAAATTATTAGGGAATTGTGTTTGTAATTAAATGTGGATTGAATCCCATTGCTTGATGTGGATTGAATGTGGGACATTCACGATGTCATGTTATTCCCTAGAGTAGTATATCCATGTCAATATTGTGCTCACATTTGATTATAAAACACATATGTCGCATGCCAAGTTACATGTCAAGTTGCATGTCAAGACATTGTGACCCCATAGTACAACCAAGTCACACCCGTACTCAATGTGAGTTCACATTTACATTGGGTTGTTTAGTGTTGATACAAAAAATGCATCGATTTATATGACTCTATCACATTCCATTTTTAAGTGTCACATACACATTGTCAATCATTATGAACCCACATTAGTTGACATCATGTCACTAACATATCACACATGCATTCTAAAGTGTACTCAAATGTACATTGCGCTTTGTTTTCTACCACCGACGATTAGTCTAAATCCGAGCTCACATTAACGTTGGGCTGCTTATTTTGGATCCCAAGATGGTCCCTAATGTGTCGTATCCCCTGTGGAGTTCAATTTCACAATGGATTCAATTTATGTGACTCTGTCACATTCCATTTTCAAAAGTTAGATACACATTGTCATCAAGATTTGAAGGTACACATTTGAGGATTTTCATTGTCACATTCCAGTTTTTCACATTGGATTCAATGTTCACATCATGTCACATTGACTTCATAATTGTGTACACTTTTACATTGCGCATCGTAGTCTAGAACCAACGATTGGTGGACGTTCCGACTGCATAATTATCTCATTGTCCTATTGGGTTACGCACATGAGAATGTAACTTTCACATTCAATATCAGCTCACATTTACGCTAGAGCTGTTTGTATTTGATATGAAAAATGGATCCTTTTTTCTTTCAAACTATGCCAATAAACTTGACGCGACGGCTGCTAATACGTAAATCAATCACATTCCATTTATGTTTCACAATAAATCAGGTTGATGTGAGACATAAGATATTACCTATTTTTTATTTCCTAAAATGTAGATTCATTAAAAGTTGATAACCAAATGAAACATCAATTTTGAAATTCAAATTCCTAACCATATAGATATGATCACAATCTATGGTAATATTAGATTTCCCATGTATGGAACTTTAATTTTGAAATTCAAATTCCTAACCATATAGATATGATCACAATCTATGGTAATATTAGATTTCCCATGTATGGAACTTTAATTTTGAAATTCAAATTCCCAACTATATAGATATGGTCACAATTTGCGGTAACATTAAATTTTCTATATATGATATTGACATTAATTAGATTATTACATAATAATATTGGGGATAAATGTGTCAACAATAAACCCACAAAACTTTTAGGAACATAAATTTTTCACAAGAGTATATGTAATATGTCTTCCTAATAGGACTTATAAATAATTTTTTTCAAAAATTAATTACGAGAATTGAAAAAGAAACCAAAACATTAAAATCAAATGGGTTCCAAATTTCTTCCCTCACAATTGTTATGAGCCGTAAATTATCAGCAAGAGAATGTGGGCTCCCAATCTAAATTAACATATAATTATATATTTTTTCAACGTACTATATATATAAAGAAAAATATTTGGGGACTCTAATTTTTGTAGTTCAAATGGCTCAAAATTGTCAAAACGACGTCGTTTTGACAATTTTGATGTTGTTTTGTACTCAAAACGACGTCGTTTTGACAAATTCGAGCCATTTGAGCCACAAAAATTAGAACCCTCTACCATTTGTTGGAATATTAATTTTATTGCAATGAAGGAGGAATTGTTTAAAATAATAAACAAAGATTAAAAAAAATAAAAAAATACTAAAATAGTTAATAAGATAAAATGTCACATTAAATATAATTTTTATTTTTTCTCTCACAATATCAAATCAACTATAAAAAAAATAATAAAATAAAAAACATCCCAAATATAATTTTTTTTAGTCAGATTAAAATAATCAATTAATAAAAAAGTCAGATTAAAAAAGTTCATCCCAAACAAGGGCTAAATGAGCAAAACACAGACTTCAATTAGTTAATTAAAAAAAATTAACTGTATTTTAAGAATACAACTTTAAAAAAAAAAATTTGAGTTTGACAAATAAATTTAATTTGAATTTGAATTTAGAAAAAAAAGTTGAAAAAAAAAAAAAAAAAAAAAAAAAAAAGAAGAACACACAAGATTAATAAATAACTCAATGATTGAATCCAATGTTCATGCAAACTCAAAAATACCAAACATATATAACTGAAGATTCTTGTACAATTTCCATGTGTGAGTCTGATCTATAAGTTGAAAAAATCACCAGCTGATGACAGGTCAGGTGACCACTACCAAAAGTTTGGTTTCAATAATTGGGCCTTAAAGTTGAATTTTAATAAGTTAGTTTAGTTGGTCATTTTTATATTATTCTATTTTAATAAGTCAGAAAAAGATTCAGGAATAAATTTGATACTCAAAGCCTTTCTTATCAAATGTAATGTATGAACTCAATTCTTATCACTGTAATAGTTTCTCTCACTCAATTCACCATTGAGTTCGTTTGGGAAGATGTTTTGAGTTAGGAGTTTTCTTAGGTGTGCAACCCACAAAATGTGTAAGTGGGTTGCACACCATGTGTCACTCACACAAAAGGTGTAAGTGTAAGGTGTAAGTGTAAGAGGAAAGTATAAATGAAATGTATAAGTTGCACACCATGTGCCACTTACACAAAAGGTGTAAGTGCAAGGTAAAAAAGGTATAAGTGTAAGGTGTAAGTGAACACAAAAAGGTGTAAGGTGTAAGTTGCACACTATAGCATTACCCTTTGAGTTAAAATAGTTATATAAAATAAATTAAGTTATTTTAATTAAATAGTGTAAAATGTCACATCTAATTTATAATTATTTCATTTTTTTCTTATAAAAATCAAAAAAGTCGAAAAGTCTATTCCAAACGACATTTTTTCACCCTAAGCTAAAATAATTAAAAAGCTAAAAAATCAACACATCTCCCAAACGAGCTCTTTCTTCTCTAGATAAGAAAAAAAAAATATATATTTAGATGGTCGAGAGAGTTAATATGTGTCAAAAATAAAGATTTATTATGGGGTGGTTTTATTTGCACCTCAAAAGATTAGTTAGTGTTGGCTTTTTGGCTTTTCGAAGGGTATATTTGTAAATGCAAGCGTGCCAGCAAGGATCAATCAGTCCTTACAGAAATTATAATTGCCAATCAATTATCAGGCGACTATGTTTTAGTTCTTTCAGCCTCAATGAAGAGGACTTTTACTGGTGGCTTGACTTTAGGAGAAATTAAGAGAAATAACAATTAATATGAAGAACAATTGAAGTATTTCATTAACATAAACACTTACAATAGTCCAAACTCAGCCTTGAGGAAGTTTACAGCAACAGTCTACTTGAATCTACTTGAAAACTACTCCTATGAATTGAAGTACAATGCAGGTATTTAAAGAACAAGTATTTAAAGTACAGGAAAGGTAAAACTGGAAAGGAAAATATGAAGTAAAACTGGTTTATATGATCTGAGTCTGGGGGTCTTTTCTGGGAACTTCCTTGCTATTTATACTTGTTAGAGATGACCTTCGAACTGTACTTCGAACCGTCGAACTGCTCCTCCATGATCGCTGATCATGTTACCTTAGAAATAGTTCCACTATGCCATCACTTGCAGTTGAACTTCCCTCCTGTATTTGAATTTGAATATAGGTAACCGTTGAAGCCACGTCACCTTGTATCTCATTACTGATCTAGTGCTACTCAGACCACTTGAGAACCAATATTTATTGCCACGTGTATGATTGAGATTTAAGATTAAAATCATCTTCCAATAATACCCTCATTCTGCCACGTGTCGAATTGTAATTGGCTTTTACAAAATATGTAGCCAACATTACCCCCCGCACTAATATACCCAACACTTGGAGATATAAGTGGATTAAAAGTTTTCCCCGCGCTTTTGGAACATGCACAAAATCCATTTTCAGGAAACACAACCGTCACTTGTTTAGTGATCATTTGAATTAACTCTCAATTTTGTTACACATTCCAATACTTTTAGTATTCGAACGGACTATGACTCAATCAACTTCTCACTCTATTGATCAAGCATACGAAGAGCCATTGAGTAATGCTGTTTCTCCTCGAAAGAATCTCCACGCATTCATTGGCCGCCTTTATCCGCCCTTTTATCTTCAGGTCATGGAAGCTTTTGCAGATTATCAACCTTTGGACTACGAACACATTGCCCTTAATCCTTTGGTTTACAAACTTACAGACACCAGAAGTTCTTTCTCTAAACTCCCCTTGTATTTTGAACGAACTATTCCCAAGCTTTTGTTTCAACAAGTTACAAATATGGATTCGGGAAGTTCTTCTTCACAAACCTCTACTTTGGATAAAGCTATCACTTCTTCATCTTCTGGGGTTTCCGGATGGACGAACTGGTCAACACCTGAGTCCTGGGAGTTGAGAGAACGAATCAATCACCATTTCATTGAGTTCACTGATCCTTTAGATTTTCCTTCCTACGCTCGAAGCTCAGTGGTCTATCCTTATGTGCTCATTGACCTTCGACGTAGTTTAGAGGAGAATCTACTTGTGGCCTGGTACACCTCCTCTATGCCCACAAGGATAATGCACCCTACCCAGCATCTGGAAGAATCACAAGGATACGGTCCTTCATTTTTGGCCAAGAAGGCGAAGATTTGTTCTTCTGACTGGCTTGACTATGTTAATGCCTTTGTTCCTCCCATTCCCGTGCCATCTTCAACAACAGAAGCATCCACTTCTTCCTCTCCTTCTTCTGAAATTGAAGCACCTTCACCTTCTCCACCTTCTATAATAGAAGCATCCACACCTTCTTCTCCACCTTCTAGAATGGAAGCATCCACACCTTCTCCATCTTCTGAGACAGAACCATCTACTCCTTCTTCTCCTCCCACTCTTTCTTGGACAGAGAAATTAAGGCTTGCCCTTCCCATGGAAAAAATCTTTCCTCCTTACAAACCTCCATCACCCCCAACTCCATTTGAGCGGAAACAAGCCCAACTTCTGCTTGCGGCTTTTTCTCACTTGCCCTTCAATGTTCTTGAGGATGACATACCTCTCAAGAACTTTCGATGGGCTTGTGATATTCTGACTAGGGGCCATGTCCTCAACCCTATTGCCCAGGCAGAACTTCACATGTTCCTGGATCAACTTCCAGTACTTCTCCACTGGCATCGAATTCCAAAGTCACCACTCAATCTTTGGACCAACTTTCATCTCTTCGAATTCATACTTGTCTGAAGCAGAAAACTTCATTGAAGACTTCGACGACTTCAAAAATAAAGATTCTGCGTATTGGGATGATTTAGTTATAGATGAGTCGGAACAAAAATTGAGGGAGGAGGTTTTTGAAGCAAAGGCTGAAGAACTCTACTACGAAGTGAGAGCACATCAACTGATGCAGCCAACATTGGAGGAAATAGAAGAAATAATAAAGAAAGAACAAATATTCATTAATCATTGTTGGACAAAGTTCCATGATCTTGTTATTTATTCTATTCCTTATTTTTATGAGCTTGAATTTGTACCAAAATAGAATTACTTAATGTAATTGTCTTGGCTTCAATACAAGCAAAGTCTTTTTGTATTTGGCATTGTTTGACTTTATTTCCTTTTGTCTTCACAAGCCAATTCAGAACCTTGAATTAAATAATCTCATCCTTCGAATCTGGGCTCACTTATCTTTAATGAAACACTAAAAAGAACCAATATGTCTTTTTCCAACTTATGAAGACAATTTTGGTTAATATTATCTCAAATTAGTGCTTCGAATTTAACAACCTGACTTTTCAAAGCTAATTATAACCAATATGTGGTCATAGTTAATATAGTCAATCAATTTTAAATTGACCATTCTTACTTCGAAAAGCATCTTATGCTGTCTTAATTCAATGGACAATCTTCTCATGCAAAAACCAATGATTGGTTTTGATGATGTTCTTTAAAGAATCCTAAGTTTTGCTTTAAAGGTCATTACTTTCAATAATGTTCCTTAAGCAAGTCTTCACATCCTTTGAAATAGACCAATACTCCAACATCTTAGCGTCTTCAAACATGTAGTATGCTTCGAAGCCGGATTCTGTATTTCGAAGCCGTTTTATTTGATTTCTTGGAGCCAAAATTGGCTTTGAAGCCAAATATCTTTCTTCGAAGCTGACATCAACATTCAGAATGTAACTTTCCCTCCAAAACTATCAATATTGGAAGAGACTCCCCATATTCGTACTTTTAGTACATAACGATTTACGCAATATATTTTTCAGACACGAAACCTTTTAAAAGCCCCTTTGCTTTGTACTCTGAAATCACTTGCTCTTTTGATACACAAACCCTACCGATCTCCTGTTAAACCCCTCTTCCTTACTACTTGCTATCAATGGATCCTTCCTCACTAAAAGTGTTTACTGGCGATCGTATCAGTCCTACCATGGCTTTGAAGCGATGTATTGATGAAGAAATCACCAAACTATCATCTGGTGAGTCAAGCCACATAGATGGGCGTCTTTTCGTGCCTCGTCATAGCAACAAACAGGAATACATCCTTGGCCCTATTTTTCGGGAAGCTCCTGCTCAACTCGCAGCCCTATATCCTCGCTTGGAGGACCATTTCCTTCTTTACGAAGAAGGGCTTGATTGGGGAAACTGGAGTGAATCGTCCTCACCGTTGCTGGCCGACAATAAGGACTGAATGGGAAGAATGGTATGACAGAGTCGTACCTGCAAGAGAAAATGACCTGCAAGAGCTCTGTATCCTCGATGCCCTTCGTCTTTCCAGGTTCATCATTCCTGAGGACCCTTTCTTGATACCTGCTGCCTTATGTTTCTGGAATATGGCTTTTAATTTCTTTCAATTTCGGTACGGCATGATGGCCCCCACCGTTCTTGATATTTGCCATCTCTTAGGACTTTCCCCCCATGGTTCTCCATTTACTCCCAATTACCCAGACCTTCCTATTAAGTTTTCTCTTCCAACCTTAAACTCCTCTTATAGTGACTTCATAAAGTCTGAAAATAAAAGGGAAGGTCCTGTGAGGGACAGAGAGCTATTTTCCTTCATTTTATACTGGTTATGCAAATTCCTCTTTTGCACCTCATCTCAGAGGATTATGCCTGAGTTTGTTCCTCTCGCGAAGGCACTTGTCTTGAAAAAACACATAGCTCTTGCCCCCTATCTCTTAGGTCATGTCTACAGAGTCTGCTCCCAATTTTGTGAAAAACCTCTTGATGCTAACCAAGGAGGTCCTCTCTGGGTGCTTCAACTTTGGCTCTTCGCCTATTTCACTGACCTACACCCCAAATGTCTAAAATTCCTTGTTCAGGATCCTAGTACTTATGGGGAAAAATATGCTAGGATTGCCCTTTACCCTGCTTCCTTTGCTTACTACTTTACCTTCTTTTATCAACTCCCCATTTCTCCATCTGCCTCTTTCTTCTGTCCTTTTGAAGCCAATAAAGGACCAACCTGGCTGCAAGCTTTCCTGGCTGATAAAGAATGCTCCACTTCTCCTCACAAAGACATGTGGGCCTCTATATTACTACCAAGGGAATTGTTCATTGGTAGTTTAAACCCTCGAGCCTACAAATGCATATCTGAGGTGTACTGCCCTTCTCAATTTGCCAGACAATTTGGACTCACTCAAGGGATACCAGTTCCTCTTTGCAGTCTCTCGAATGTCCATCTTACTGCCAGAGATTTGAGAATATCCAAATCCAGACTAGAGACGGCGATTCTCAAACTACTGAAAGAGTTGAATGAGTTCCAATTTGTCTCATTTCTTCCGTATGGCTCAGTCTTGAAAAGATTCGAGGCGGTGGGCCAGTCAATATGGAAGTGCGCCTATCTGAACACCCCCATGACTTGCTGGTAGGATTGGGAGTGCCTTCGAAGGCTAAGTCAGCGACATCTAGGGACATTCCCCCTCTTCATAAGGCTGTCACAACTAATCCTACAACTTCATCCCCTCCGGCTAGAGTTACTAGAGCTGCTTCGAAGAAGGGTAAATACTTTTAGATTTCTCCTTTCCCTTTCTTTTGAATCTTTTGTTCATTCCTTTTACGCTTTTGTTCTTTGGTGCAGGGCCCCCACACGAAGAATCTCCCAAGAAAGCTGAAACTTTAGCTGTTCTCAAAAAGAAACAACAACAACAAAAACAAAAAAGGAAGCTAGTTCTCCCTCCTGAGGAATCCGAATCCTTGGGAGAAGAAGAGGTTGAGCAAGAGCCAGAAGTGTCCTTGCAGAGAACAAAGAGACAAAAGGTAGTTGCCTCCCTTCCTGATACAATTAATCATCCTTCTTTCGAGGCACCCACTATAGTAATGGAGAAAACACTTACCTCTGAAAAATCTGAAACCCAAATTGAAGAGAGGGAGATTGAAAAAGAACCAGTAGTATCACTGCCAAGGAGGAAGAGAAAGAAGATGACTGTTTCTGCTGCTGACTTGGTGGAAGATCCGATTCATGAAGCCGCTGCCAAGGCAGTAGAACAGGAACATTCTAAAGCAATAATCGTTTTTGAGAGGGCTGAGAAGAAACGGCAGCAACAGTTTCTGAGAGATGAAGCTGCTGCTGCTGATGCGTTACAAAGAGAAACTGCTCGAAGACAACAAATTGTCGAACATTATTCTCTTCGTAGCTCTCCCACCAGTATCAACATTTCCGAAACAAGTAATTTCTTTCATACTTCTGCTGTTTTTCCTTCGTCAGCTTTAAATATTTGACGTTTGACATTGCTTTACATTTCTTCCTTCTGCAGTAACAACCACTGCGCTTATCTTTCCCATGGGGCCTCTTCCAGTTTCAGTCGAAGTTGACCAGATGCAAAACGTGAAGACTATTCAAATACAACTTCCACTTCCCAAGCCTACGCTTCCTGTGCCTTCCTTGAGTCCCAACATTCCTGCATCTCTCCTTCTTGGCCTAGAACCATACCTTCCTTTCCTGACTTTCAATCTACCTCAATCCATTCCTTCTTCGAGCCTTGCTCTTCCTTCTTCCAAAGATATTCTAGCTGTTACTCCAATCCCAATGGCAGTTGATTCTTCCACAGAGGGTGCTAGTAGTTCTCCAATTCATGGTTCATCACCTATGCCTATTTCTAACCCCTCTTCACTTGATTCATTGGTGGCAAAAACCATAGAGGCTGCCAAAGATGCTCTATTCATTTCTCCCATCCCAATGCAGCCCTCTGTGTCTTCCACCACAATACTTTCCATGCCTTTCATGTCTAGGGATGAGGTAGACATCTTCGAAGGAAGACTTGCTAGTCTTTTCGACGTACCTTCTACCTCTCCGACATTTAGTGCTGAAGCTGAGCCATTAGTCTTGGCTGACTCCTTACTGGAAATTTTTGAGAGCCCTCCTTCTTCTAGCAGCAAGCCTCCTGCACCTTCAGTGGACTTGGACACATGTCTGGAACTGTTGACTTCCTTTTCGAGGATCCCCTTCGAAGCCCTACAAAAGCCTATTATCAGGAATGGGTTTCTTCAGTGTTGTAATATTGCTGAGCAGTTCAGTATGAGCGTCTCAAGTCACCTATCCCAGGCTGCAGCTACTATTGATTTCTATATCAACATTTGTCATGCCGCCAATACTGCCAATGAGAAATTGGTTAGGGATCAGCGTTTTGTTTCTCAAGTGCATACCGAAATATCATATCTTAAGGAACAACACTCCTCTAATTCCCAATTTTGAATTCAGCTGCTGGAGAAGAAAGCTCAACTTGAGGAAGATTTAGCTGCAGTAAACCAGGCCTTGGTTCGAACTGACACTAAATTGCAAATCACCAACCAAGAATTGTCTGAACGAAAAGAAGACATGGCTGCAGCTATTCACCTGTTTCCATCACTTAGCAGTAGGAAATCAACTGTACAAAAACAATTGAAACATTGTAATGATTTTTGGGCCAATTTGTGGCACCATGTACTTGATTCTTTATGAAAAATCAGGCTCTTATCTATTATCTGAGTATCTTGTGTGTTTGTACATAATGTTTATTTTATTCCTTGTGTTTCCCAAATGGTTGGAAAATAAGGCTTCAAATATCTGTCATTAATCTTTTTGGGATGTACATAACCATTTAAATTTCTTAAATGGTACGCTCCAAAAGGCAGAACTCTATGAATTTGATATGGTCCTTCCCAGTTAGGTGACCATTTGCCAAACTTATGGCTTTTAATTCCTATTGGGAGTATTGTTTTCCATACCAAGTCACCTTCATCAAAGCCAATATGCTTGACTTTCTTGTTATAATTCTTGGCTGCTTTCTTTTTTTGGAAAAGTATGCTATTTAATGCCAAAATCCTGGCTTCATCTATGCCATCTAATTCCAAGCACATGCTTTGATGATATTGCTCAGGTTCTAATTGATCTTGACATCTTACCCTCAGAGATTTAACATTAATTTCCACAGGTAACACTGCATCATGCCCGTATACTAAGGCATAAGGGGTGACTCCTGTGCTCGACCTTGGGGAAGTTCTGTAAGCCCATAAAACATCCAACAATAGGTTATGCCAATCCCTAGGATTATCTTCCACCACCTTTTGTATTCCTTTTTTCAAGGACTTATTGGATGATTCAGCTTGACCATTGGCTTGTGCATAATAGGGAGTGGAATTAATAAGGCTAATCCCAAATTCTGCCACAAAGGACTTTACCATTTTCCCATCGAACACAGTTCCATTATCAACTGTTATGGTTTGTGGAATGCCAAACCTATGGATCAGATCTTTAATGAACCCAATGACCTTTGTCTGGTCTACAGCCTTATATGGTTTGGCTTCGACCCATTTAGTGAAGCAGTCAGTGGCCACCAAAATGAAACAATGATGCTTCGAAGAAGGTGGGTGTATTTTACCCATCATATCCATGGCCCATCCTCTGAATGGCCAAGGCTTCACTACTGCATGTAGGTCAGTTATGGGCACATGTCTTATTGTACCATGTTTTTGGCATGCCTGACAGCCCTTTGCATATTCTATGCAATCTTTAAGAATAGTTGGCCAATAGTAGGAATGCCTTCGAAGCATCCATCTCATCTTTATACCAGGCTGATGAGCACCACAAATGCCTTCATGAACCTCAGCCATGGTTGTTAATGCTTCTTTTGGTCCTAAACATTCCAATAATAAGCCATCTCCCCCTCTTTTATAGAGGGCATTACCATATATCATGTATTGCATAGACTGCAATTTGACTTTTCTGCTGGCCTTCGAAGATGGACCAGCCAAGTACTGCATTATTGGATGCCTCCAATCCTGTTCTTGTAAGTCGTTATGATTGACTTCCAAGATCACATTCCTTTTATTCAAAGGTTGTATTAATCTCTGATATGTTGTTTGGCTTATATCCCTTTGGGTATTATTCCTTCTCTTGAAGTTCGAAGCTTTTTGAGCCACATCATTAGCTCTACTGTTCAAGAATCTTGGAACATAGGTTACATTTGCTATTTGAAACTGAGAAAGCAGATGTAATGCAACAACATAATATGGTAGGATGCTTATGCTTTGACACTTGAAAATCCCTTTTACTTGGTTAACCACCAATTGAGAGTCCCCAAATATGTCAACTGCATGTACTTGTAATCCAATAAGGATTTCTAGTCCTACTATTAAGGCTTCATATTCAGCCTGATTATTGGAACAGCTAGCTTCATCCACTCTGAAACCATGTGTGGTTTCTACCCTTAATGGAGACTTAATCACAATACCAATTCCAATTAATCCATTGGCTTTTCGATCCATCGAACCACATTTGCCATGGTTCAACACTAGCCATACCAAGTTCCATTACCTCTTGGTTCTCTGTTTGAGATGGATGATGCCGGAAAATTGGCTAATACTTGCCCTTTTCTTTGCTCTTTGAGGGACATATTCTAAATGAAATTCGATAAGGCTAATATCCATTTGCCAATTCTTCCCTCAACATAGGTCTAGATAACATGTACTTAACCAAATCTGTGGTTGCAATTACCAAGGCAGTTGTAGGTAAAGATAATATCTTAATTTCATTGCAAAATACAAAGCAAGACCTGACTTTTCAGCAATTTGAATATTTACATTCACAAGAATTTAAAAACCTACTAAGGTAATAAACAGCTTGTTCCTTGCCTTCTTCATTGTCTTGGGCCAAGAAAGCTCCCAATGAATCTTCTGCTGCCGCTATGTATAACTTCAAGGGCTTATTTCCTTTTGGTGGCATCAGCACTGGAGGGTTGGCCAAGTAGGCTTTGATACCTTCGAAAGCAGTTTGATGCTCTGCTGTCTACACAAATTCTTCTTCATCTTTCAGCCTTAACAAGGAAGAAAATACTTTAGTTTTCCCTGCAGTGTTAGAAATAAACCTTCGAAGAAAGTTAACCTGCCCAAGGAACCTTTGTAATTCTTTCTTACTTGATGGAGGCCTAGCTTCGATGATGGCTTTGGCTTTATTCTGATCAATCTGTATTCCTTTCTTGTGCACTACATAACCCAAGAAATTTCCAGATGACACACCAAAAGCACATTTAAGAGGGTTGAGTTTCAACTTGAACTTCCTCATTCTTTCGAAAGCTGCTTCTAAATGAAGCAAATGCTTTTCCATGGACTGGGATTTTACCACGATGTCATCAATATAACATTCTAGATACCCTCCAATAAGGTCATGAAAGATAGTGTTCATAGCCCTCGATCGTAGCCCGAGATTCTTGGACCAAATGGCATCTTAACCCATTCGAAGGTGCCAATATTCCCGTGACATTTGAATCTTTGTCTTGTGGATGTCTTCCTCTGCAATGCATATTTGATTATAACGAGTGGCCATCCGTCATTGATAAAACTTGATGTCTCTTTGAAATGTCCACCAAAAGATCCACTATAGGCATAGGATACTCATCTTTAGGAGTTGCTAGATTTAAATTTCTGAAATCGATGCATACCCTCATTTTGCCATTTTTCTTAACTACAGGCACAATATTAGATAGCCATTCAACATACAATTTGTCCTAATAAAGTCTGCCTTAAGTAGTCTAAGAATTTCTTCCTTGACCTTCAATTACATCTGGACTCATCCTTCTTGGTTTACATTTTGTATGGCTTGAAATTAGGCTTCAAAGGGAGCCTATGTTCCACCAATGATCTATCCAATCCTGGTAGTTCATTATAGGACCATGCAAAACAATCTTTGTATTTCTTTAAAACAACCAACAACTAGTCTCTGTCCAGAGCATTCAACCAAGTACTTATATAAGTGGGCTGCTGCACAGAACCTTCCCCTAAATTCACTTCTTCTAAGGGGTCCTGCGTCTGAGAATTCATTGAAACTTTCTCTTTGGTTTCTTCAACCTTTGAAGCAACCTTCTCACCTTGTTCTGCTCCTAGGTTCTTTATCTCGACATCTCTGCCTTTTTCCTCATAGACAAAATCTGTCCATAAGGCGTCTTCTTCTTGTATTTCCTGGACTTTTGTTTCAATGTCCAATGCACAATATTTCCCAAAGGTCAAACTTCTGACCTGTTGTTGTTCTTGTTTACAGCCAATTATCATGGCTTCTCTATCTTGTTTCTGTACCTTCTGGACTATTGCTTTTACATCCAATGATGAGAATTTAATCAAAGCCAATGAATTGGCTTCTCGTTCTTCACTTCTTTGCCTATAACCAGGCATCGTTGTCATCTTTCACGACAACCTCTTCATCAGCACTTTCTTGGACTAAGTGCTTCAGATGTGTAACTTCCTCGATCGGTAGTCACTTGGTGAGCCATCACTTTCCTCAATATCTTGAGTGGGGTTACCCCTCAATATATAGTTTGGCCTCTGCAAAGTCTTGCAGCTATGAAGGGTTGAGGATCTGCATCAATCTCCTCTGTCTCTCCATTGCCCGAGCCATCATGATCTTCGATGCAAAGAGGAAGGTACACACTTGTTGGTGTGAATCCAATCTCTTCAAGTAAGGCATTATATTTAGCATTCTTTGTCGATCACGAAGAATCTTTGTCATACAATCCACGGTTCCACACTCAAATTAATAGGCGAATACCTTGGGCCATCTGCTTATCTCCGAGAAAGCCGACAATGGTTGTCTTGGTTGGGATCAACAGGATTCTTCTTCCCTAATTTCTTCAAAGAAGATTTGGCAATAAATTAACCTGCCCCATTGTCTACTAGGACTCGGTTTAACTGTATACCATCAAAGAAAGCCTTAATGTACAAAGGCTTGACATGTTGGGTCATGGAATTTGAGGGGTATTCAAAAGGATATGAGAGGTTGATGCTCACCTCCTCCTCGCTTTCACACTCAGTTTCCATTGGAATAGCCATTTCAGGAGCATCCTGTACCATACTCACTTGTGATTCCTCGCTAGAAACAGGAATTGGATCCATGTCTTGGTCCTCCTGATCCTCATTTTCAGCCTGGAATTCATGAGGTAGTATGTGTACCATGTTGACTGACACAGGTGGAAATGAGCCAAACTGGATGGCTGGTTGTACCTTCTTCCCCTCTTGGCCACCTTGCTCAGTGTCTTCAGCAGCGTCCTCCATGCTGCATTCTGGTATTTCATTGATAACTGATCCCTTCGAAGGATCCTTCTCAACTAAGTTTTCAGTCAGAAATGTTTGTTCAGCCATGAAGGCTTCGAACATTTCTTCTTCTGCCATTTCCTTCTTTTGGCTCATGCCAATCTCTTCTTCTATTTCACTATCACTTTCCATCAGAGCCTTCTCCAGCCCTGCCAAACTGGACTTCTCTCTGGCCTTTAGTTCAGAATGAACTTGGGCCAATTGTTCTCTGCTACAAACCACTTTACTTTGTAGCGTCGGTTTTGGAACATGGTCTGACTTCGAAGCTTTCTTTTCTTCTGTCTTGACATGTGAAGAACTCTCTTCACTCTCTTTCAGATCTTGCTGGTACTGGGTATACCTGCGCTGAATCTTCCTCCTTTGTGATCTGGAAATAACCGGAACCATATTTGGTTCCTTTGTCTTTGGGTGCTTCAGCAATACCCAGTTGTTGGGGGCCACCAAAGGAGGTTTGACCATTCTGCCTGTAATTCCAATATCTCTCCTGGCAGGGAATTCCCTAGGTTTGTTTTGCATTACAAACCAATCTGGGACTCCAGGCACCCAAGAGCTTACTGATTCAGACGTTGAATCACCCTTTTCCACCTTCGAAGCCATCTTCGGAACCGGCTGTGGAGGTAAGTGCTTGGTTCTGGCCTCATACTTCGAACTTGATTCTGGCCTTCGATGGAGATGGCCATTTTCTGTTCTGTGTGAGGTTGGTCTGAGGGGCCAATCTCTGGCTTTAGTCCCATAACCTGAATTCCTCTCTAATCTTCTTTCAGAATGTTTGCCCTCCATTCTATAGTAGTTAAGTGGCCTAGACTCATACAAGGGCCTTTTACCTTTAGCATTTGTTCTGTCAACTGCAGGCTCAACCACCACTGGTCGCTGCCTATCACTAGCCGGGTACGGCCTTTTGTTGTAAGCGTTGGTTGTTCTAGGACGTCTCTGAACATCCTTATAGTATTGCTTCCCATCAATTGGAAGCCCCTTCAACCATTTGTAGCTTAGTCTACACCTTGGACACATCCTTTGCATTACAACTGCTTCCAAAGAATCGTCGTCCAGTATTTCTTCATCAGAATGTTCCTTCTGATGTGAGAGACTCTGTCCAACAACTGGTGGATTTCTGGTCTCTTTCTTGGCAGCTGTCTGGTTGGCAATATGCATTTGCACATTGACCTCTTCCAATTCCTGCAGAGATAGATTCTGAAAATTTGGAACAACCACATTAGCCGCACTTTCTCCAACTTCTGGAAACGGGTTACTGTCAATTCCCATGGCTTTCTCTGTTTTGGTTGGGAACTTCAGACTTCCTTTCCGGATTTGCTCTTGGATCCTATCTCGAAAAACAATGCAGTTTTTAGTTGAGTGAGACCAAGAATTATGCCATTTACAGTGTACTTTTCCTTTAAGTTCATCAAGAGAAGGCAGTTTTACTCCTTTTGGTAACTTAAGGAAATTGGCTGCAAGCAAATGATCGAAAATGTCATCTGCTTTTGTTAAATCGAAAGAATACTTTCTGTGAAAGTCTTTCTTTTTAAACTGCTGGTCGATAGTCGTATCCTTATGAATTAATGCTTCACAGATTACGGGTTCTTTGCCCACAATCTGCATCAATCTCATAATTGGGATCTCTATAGTATGTCTTATATGAAGCATTGTTTCGATCTTGTTCTTCCTCTAGTAATGCTTCATATCGAGACACCTTATAGGTTAATTCGACCAAATCCCTGAATTCAGTTGAGTCAAATTTCTTTCGAAGCCTGAACTCTAAACCGTTTTGAGCCAATCGTACAAATTCTGGCTCTGGAAGGATGACTCTACATTTATTTCGAGCCCTTTTAAATCTTGCAATGAATTGAGTAGCCTTTTCTTCAGGCCTTTGACTCAATCTTGCCAAATCTGCCATGGACACCTCTGGCTCCGATTGGAAAAATTGGGCATGAAATGCCTCTTCCATTTGTTGCCAAGTTTGAATGGAGCCAGGTGTAAGTTGATATACCATACAAACGCTCCCCCAGTTAGAGAGTTTGGAAATAATCTCAATTTTATGTAGTCATGATTAGCGAATTCACCACACTGAGCAGCGAATCTAGCAATATGCTCTACTGTTGATTGATTTCCAGTTCCATAGAATAGGGTGAAATCTGGTATTCTGAACCCTCTTGGGTATTCATGTACCCTATCCACCCACTCTGGGTATGGTTTTCTATATACAGGAGTCTGGACCCCCCGAGCCATTGGTCCACATATCTCCCTAACAATATCAGCAATTTGGTCCCTAGGGACCATATTTTGGGCTTGCTGAACCACTACTGGAGGAGCAAACACAGGGTTTGGTGGACAAACTTGTGCCTGTGGTCCTCTTGGTCCATACAATGGTACATTTGGGATTGGTTGTCCCTGTGGTGCAGGTTGCTGTTGGGGGTATGGATAACCCCTTTGAGCCTGTCCTGCGAAAGGACCTGTGAAAGGTGTTAGAATAGGCATTGTGTCCCTTCCATTTGTAGGCAAACCTTCCAACCCCCCGGGTATAAATTCGAATAAGGGATTATTATAACCCCTGGTGCCAGGTATGGCTTCGAACATGGGATTTGCCACCATTCTTATGCCAGTTTTTTGTACTTGGCCAGATCTACCAACTGGTGTGGCTTCACTGTTGAGTACCGAGGCATTTTGGCCTACTACAGGCCTTGAAATGGGTTCATACCAAGACTGAGGCGATGGTCTTTCATAGTTTTGAGTACTAGTCTGACCATTAGTTTGTCCATTAACTTGTATAGGCTGTTTTTCTCTAGCCAATCTTTGCTGAGGGACATTTAAAATTTTCTCTGTATGTCTTGTATTTGTTGGTTGGTGGTTGTTCATTCGATCCAAAAAGGATGTTGCCCACCTTTCCATTGTGTTCATTAGTTGTTGTCCCATAGCATCCACCAAGCCATCCCATGGATTTGTTGGCTGAGAAGATGGAACGGTTGATGGTCCAATTCCTTGGTTTCGTCCAATATTATAAACATATGGTTCTTGTCCAGAAGTACTGGTCTGTTCGACCAAAGGTTCTGATAACATAGGAGTCTCCACAGGGTGTGTTACCATATTCTCCTCTGGATTAGGTGTTTCTACCTCTCCTTCTACGCCTTCTTCCAAGCGTTCATTTTCTCCTTGTCGTCTTCGTCTAGCCATTTTAATTAGTCCCACTGGGCGTGCCAAAAATATATGTTGGCTTTTTGGCTTTTCGAAGGGTATATTTGTAAATGCAAGCGTGCCAGCAAGGATCAATCAGTCCTTACAGAAATTATAATTGCCAATCAATTATCAGGCGACTATGTTTTAGTTCTTTCAGCCTCAATGAAGAGGACTTTTACTGGTGGTTTGACTTTAAGAGAAATAACAATTAATATGAAGAACAATTGAAGTATTTCATTAACATAAACACTTACAATAGTCCAAACTCAGCCTTTAGGAAGTTTACAGCAACAGTCTACTTGAATCTACTTGAAAACTACTCCTATGAATTGAAGTACAATGCAGGTATTTAAAGAACAAGTATTTAAAGTACAGGAAAGGTAAAACTGGAAAGGAAAATATGAAGTAAAACTGGTTTATATGATCTGAGTCTGGGGGTCTTTTCTGGGAACTTCCTTGCTATTTATACTTGTTAGAGATGACCTTCGAACTATACTTCGAACCGTCGAACTGCTCCTCCATGATCGCTGATCATGTTACCTTAGAAATAGTTCCACTATGCCATCACTTGCAGTTGAACTTCCCTCCTGTATTTGAATTTGAATATAGGTAACCGTTGAAGCCACGTCACCTTGTATCTCATTACTGATCTAGTGCTACTCAGACCACTTGAGAACCAATATTTATTGCCACGTGTATGATTGAGATTTAAAATTAAAATCATCTTCCAATAATACCCTCATTCTGCCACGTGTCGAATTGTAATTGGCTTTTACAAAATATGTAGCCAACAGTTAGATACTTCAATATTTTCAACGTCCCAACCTAAAATTTGAAATTTATTTTATTATTTTAAACACCCCAAATAATACGTAATATATCTTTAAAAATTCTAGAAAAATACTTAGTACATCTCACAAGTTGAATAGTTCCCAAACCACCCAAAGGTTTGAAAACACATAGCCAAATATTTTTATTTTTTTTCGGATACTCAATATCAAATAAAATTGAATTTATTTGGAACAAAATTTCCAAACACGTGTAATTTGTTTGGAGATATAATACCGGATAATTCTTTTTGTTCGAAATTGAAATATGAAGAAATTAGAAAAATAAATGTTTGAAAACACAGAACCGAACATAGATAACTTATTCGGATATTGAATATTGAATAATGTCAAATAATTCATAAACACAATATTGAACATATGAAATTTTTTTAGAAATAAGTTTTTGAATAAATATAATTTGTTCAATATTGAATTTCTAAACAAATTTCGAAAATCCATTGTCCAAAATGATGAAGATGAATAGAAATAAGAAACAGTTTGGAAACTTCTTCATTGTTTACTGTTGACTTCAAAATGAAATAGAATGCAAGAATAATGGATTCAAAAAAGTAAGTATGAAGATATAAATTGAAGAAAGTAAAGAGAGAAGATAAAAGGGAAGATTGAGATTGATTATGAAATGAGGTGTCTAAAATACTATGATTTGTATTTTTTTTTAATCATTTTGACTAATAAAACAAATTTCATGAAGTTTAGATGTCCAATCTATCTTTTGGGGTTCAAATAGAGCCACCCTTAATAATGTGGTTCTTTGTTGGTTGTTGTTGGGCCCTTTGTTATGTTATTTGGGTAATGCTATAGTGTGCAACTTACACCTTACACCTTTTTGTGTTCACTTACACCTTACACTTACACTTTTTTTACCTTGCACTTACACCTTTTGTGTAAGTGGCACATGGTGTGCAACTTATACATTTCATTTATACCTTCCACTTACACTTACACCTTACACTTTCACCTTTTGTGTTAGTGGCACATGGTGTGCAACCCACTTACACCTTTTGTGGGTTGCACACCTAAGAAAACTTCTATTTATTTTTATAATGAGACTCTTTGTTAGGTTAGTTAATGGTTTCTATAGTTAGATTATAATTATTGAGATCTAATTCTCTTCATATTTGTAGATAATCTCTTGTTGATTGATCCAAAATTATTTTTAATAAAAAAAAAGTGGGATATTTATCTTGAAAAAAAAAATAAAATAAAGAAAGATGGGCTTTGAAGCAAATAGATTAGCAGTTTGTACTCGAATACACTGAGGCTCAAGGGAGGATTGTGGGCTTGGAAGGGCCAAGAGTTCCAAAATACAGGCCTTCTTATTTGGGAAAATGAGAAAAATAATATCATAGTAGTAGAAAACTTTGTAATATTAAAAGAATATTTTATGAACTTTTTCATTATATTGATATTATTTTCAATCAACACATAAAAGGAAACCTCTCTCCCGTAATTCAATAATGTGGTTTTGTTGATGTTTTTAACAATAATATATAGAATACAAAAATATATTGAAAAATTTTAATTTTTAAGATTTATTTAAAATTTAAATTCTACTGAGTTGAATTGGAATTATATATTACTTCTATTAATGTATTTTTGTGCATAAATTTTGTACACATTTTTTTCCAGGGTCTTTAAAAGTTTGAGTTCTCCCCAATTGAAACCTGCCACATAATCAAACCGTTCCACATTATTAATATAAATTGGCTTATTTTAAAAAGCAGCAATGCTAGGTATCATGAAAAACTTTTCATGAAAATAATTATGAAAGTTTTGTGACCCTTGAATTACATTTAGAATAAAGCACCACACACTAATCAAGGTAATCCAAGGATCATAAATTTTTCATGATCATTTTCATGAAAAAATTTTCATAATCCCTAACTTTTTCCTTTACAAAGCAATGTTTGGCTTGTGTTACTTTGGCTATTTTAGTTACAAAAAGATAAAATAAACTAAAAAGTTAATAAAATAAAATGTCACATCCAAACCATAATCATTTCATTTTTTCTTTTACAAAAGTCAAAAAAGTCAAAAGGTCCATCACAAACGAGCTTTTTAGCCTTAGGCTAAAATAATTAAAAAGCCAAAAAAACTAATCCACATCCCAAACGAAGTCAATATAAATTGGTTTTTTTAAAATAGAAAAATCTCACATCAATGTAAAACTTCAAAAATAATTACAATTAATGGTAAAATTTATCAATATTAATAATTAAAATTATAAAATTTTCTATACATATGTAGTAATTTTTTCAAGATCCTACTGAGAGATAATTTTAACTTTTAAAATTGTTTTGATTTGTATCAAGTAAAAAAAATGGCTTATTGAACTAAAAATATATATATAAACAAATTCATTGTTAAATTGAATCGTAACAATTTTTATTGGGGATTATTATTCATTTTTGCACTATCATTTTATTTTCAATTATTTTTTGTAAAAAATAAAATAAAAGGAAAATTATAAATAAATTAAAAAAAATCAAATTTTGACACTTGTAACAAAATAAATCCTAAATTTTTAATATTATCAATTTAAACCCTAAACTTTTGATTTGTTTTTAATCTAAATTATATGCCTATTTTCGATAAGTAAAAGTGATTGGAAAAATGTTATTTTATTAATTAAAATCAACCAAAAAAATAATATTTTAAACATTTTATGTATACATAAGTTAATTTTAATGACTAAAATATTATTATTTTTCATTAGTTTTACTTAATAAAAATAGGCTGATGGTTTAGATTAAAAATAAATTGAAATATTAAGATTTAAATTGATAAAATTAAAATTTTAATATTTAATTTTTTTATAAAAGTCAAATTTTGATTTGTTTTTTTATATATATAATTTTTTTCAAAATAAGAATTCTCAAAACCTATTTGAGAACATAATTACGAGAGAGGAAAAATTGTTGGTTGGTCTTAGGGCGCCACTTAGTCATGCCCCACACAAATTATAATTTATCATGTATCCGCGTGTCCTTGAATCACTCAACACAAATTTGTAAACCTCATCCCTTTTATTAATTGAATAATGATTGAGAGCTCGAATTTGACTTCCCCTAATCCCCCTAATTCCCAAAACGACGTCATTTTGGGGATTTTTTTTTTTTTTCTTTTTTCTTCCATTTTCGGCGAGAGAAGTAGAGGGAGAGAGGGAGAAGCAGAGGGGAAGAGAGAAGAGAGAGAGAGAGAGAGAGAGAGAGAGAGAGAAGCAGAGGGAGGGAGGGAGAGAGAGCCGCCGATCGTCGCCCCGCCAGCCGCCGATCGTCGCAGATCCGTCGCCGATCGCCATCGTCCAACCCTCCGTCGCCGGGCCACGCCTCGTCGCCTCTTCCATCGCCGACGACCTCCAGCCCTCCGCCTCCAGCCCATTTTCTAGGCCCCCTCCGGTCCCCCTCCCCCTCCTTCCTGCTACCCCTCCGTCTTCTTCTTCCTGTTGAAGAAAAAAAAAAAAAAAATGAAATTCGGGGGATTAGGGGGAGCTCGTTTTCGAGCTCCCTAGCATCACTGTTATTAATTATAGCACTATTGAAACACTGTATGACAGTGTCCCAAGGGCAACCAATGACTTCTTGAGAGAGATGTTGGTTACATGTCTCTGTTGTTGTCAGATGGTTACTTGAAAGTGCAAAATTATAGGCTCTTTTGGCAAGCTCGTTAAAAGTTAATTTTTTAATTTTTTTTTTTTAATTTTATTAAGTCACATCATTTCTTTACTTTTTCACATATTTTTTTAAAAAAAAAAAATCAAAAAAACTAATCTTTAACCTGCTTTCCAAAACACACCAATGCATTAAAGAGATTGACAGTAAAAACGGTTTGCTGAGAATTTATTAGTTGGGTTTGGGGCATTATCACGTGGTGCTTCAATAGTGTTGTGATTGATAAAGGAGATGAGGTTTATAAATTTGTATTAAAAAAAGTATAACCACGTGATACCCCTATACGAACCAATAATTTTTCCGGTCTGCCACCATAGGCCAAGGTACTAACAAAAATCATAAATTGCCTTTTCTTCTCTTTTTTATTTTTTTGAATTTTTTTAGTCTTATATTACACATGATTCATGGGTATCCGAAGCATTCCCTTGGGATGTATTTATTCATTATTATATTTTTAAGTAAAAATAAAATATGCATTTTATATACTAATATAAAACCCGTATTATGCACATCCTTAAATACATAATTAAAAATTTATCTTAAAAATTAAAATAATAAATTTAAAATTTAAAAGAAAAAATAATTAAAATTATGTGAATAATTTGTTTTCATTTAAATTACACTAAAGTCATGTTTTAACTGTATTATCATTAAAATTAAGTATTAATTAATAGATATGTATGTCATTGGATCAGTAACATTTTAGAGCAGAAAAATTGAATGAATTATAAAAATTAGATTTAGCATAAATGATAAATATATATATACTTTTATATTAATTTTTCTTGAAGCCTCCGTTTGGGAAGTGGGTTGGCTTTTTGACTTTTTGACTTTTTTAGCTATTTTAACCTGGGGCTAAAAAGCCTGGTTTGGAAAGGGCTTCTTGGCTTTTTTGGCTTTTTGACTTTTTGGTGAGGTGTGTTCCTATTAATTTACCAAAGTGCCCTTCCCAAAACACATCTACCTTAATTGCAAGGGCCATGTCGTCCACGTCAGCAAGCCAACTGTCCGAAATAGTTGTTGTTCTTTTTTAATTTTTTTTTTAAATATATTTTCGGTTTGGAGTTGCCGTTTTTTGCTAACCTTTTTTTTTTTAATTTTTTTATTTTAGGTTTGCATTTGGCATATTTTGTTTAAATTTTTTTATTTTTTATTTTTTATTTTTGAGTTTTATTTTGGGGTATTTTAGTAAAATATTTATTTGTTTAGTTGTTTATTTTGGATTTTGATTTGACGTATTTTGCTTAATTTTTGTAATTTTTTTTAAATTTATGTTTTTGTCATTTTTATTTTTTTATACATTAAAATTAGTTCTTGTTCTTAAATTTACGTTTTTTGCCTTATTTATTTTTATTGGTATACAATAACATTTTTTATTTATTTATGTGTTTCATTTATTTGTAAATTACATGGCAAATGGTAATTTCTATTTTTTTTTTTTTAATCTTTTTGGATGAGGCGTATTTTTGTCGTTAGCTTTTTTTTTTCAATTTACATTTTTGTAATTTTTTAAAAA
Organism: Camellia lanceoleosa; assembly: GCA_025200525.1. Taxonomy (NCBI): domain Eukaryota; kingdom Viridiplantae; phylum Streptophyta; class Magnoliopsida; order Ericales; family Theaceae; genus Camellia; species Camellia lanceoleosa. The sequence goes on along the minus strand of CM045759.1, from coordinate 123,541,318 downwards.
AATTTAAATATTTTTGAATGAGGCGTATTTTATTTAAAATAATTTATGTATTTTAAGTTTTTTTTTGCAAATGGTTTTTTCATGTGTTTTTTTATTTTTTTTTTAAATTTTTTTTTCATTTTCTGTGAAATGATAAAAAGTGAGGTTTTACTTTATTGTCCTGTGTAATTTTAATTTTAATTTTAATTTTAATTTTATTTTAAATATTTAAATAATGTAAATAATCTAAAAAATTTAATAAGCAAAAATTTAAAATAAATATTCAACAAATTTAAAGCGTAAAAATTTAAATAATTTAAATATTCAAAAAATTATTTTAACAAAAAAATAAAAATAATTTAAATATTCAAAAAATTTGAATTATTTAAATTGTTAATATTTTAAATTTAAAAACAACTCTACACTCAAATTGTAACCAAACACATAAAATAAAACTCAATTAATAAATTATTTTTAAAACTTATAACCAAACACATAACTTGGAACTCCATACTACTTTTAGAAGTCTACACTGAAATTATAACCAAATACATAACAAGAAAATTAAAATATTTAAAACTATTTTTATAAAATAGAGTTTGAATTTATTTTTATAAAATAGAGTTTGAATTTATTTTTACAAAATATTTGAACAAAAAACAAAAAAAAAAAAATTAATTTTGTAGGTGCTGACGCATGCCCCTCTTTTAATCAGGAAAATGTTTTTTTTTTTTTTTAAACTTTTTCTGGGTGCTGACGCATGCCCCTCTTTCATGGGGGTAGTTTCGTAAATCTACTTTGGCATTTGTTGTTGCCAAGACCAAAAACCAGTTTTTGTTTGCTTGTGGCTAGAAAAGCCAGTTTTGTCCGCATGTGGCTATTTTAGCTTGAGATCTCCTTTCCAAACAAACGATGCCGAAGTATATAACAACTAAAATTTCTAATTTACAATTACATAATAAAATTTAATTAAAATTTGTTAAAATCGAAAACAAATTGGACAGCAAAATAATTTTTTTTAGAGTGAGTAACATTAACCCATTTTCTGGAGCCATTTCAAATGAAGTCCCCTCTAACTTACATAGAGCTCAACTTCTAAATCACTTCACTCTTATTGTTAACAACTTTCAACTCCTATTTTTAGTTCCCTTTCTCAGCCACACTTTTTTATTCCCCCAACTATCCTTACAATTTTTAACCTTACAATCAACCTCTAATTGAACTTTGTTAGAATTTATACCGACGATATTCTGTGATTTCTATCCCCGTTAACTAAACTAACCCTTTGTAAATAATATCATCGAATGATTTATCTTGAAAGGAAATTTATGTAATTTATAAAAGTATGGAATGATTAAACACATGTGATGCAACGTTAAAATTAGGTCAACTATTAAAAAAAAAAAAAAGAACGAGAGAGAAAATCTCAAATCAATTAGAAAATGTCATTTTCTTTGTCCAATCCAACACTATAAACCAATAGTTTTTACTTTTTAGTTTGAAAATTAATTAATTTAAATATTTTAACCAATTAAAAACTTAAGCCTCAATCAAACAATAGACTTACACTAACTTGTCCGTCGAAGTGCTAATTTCGGCACCCTTGATCGGAGTGTTAATCCCTTTTTCAGGTGACGATCAGAGGATCAGGGATGTGCTTCAGGATCCAAGAGTATTTCCAAACCTACTTCTCCACAATCGGCGCCGTCTGTGGGAATACTCAAGCTTATTCATGGCGAGTGTCACGGAAGATCCTCCGATAGTCGTTAACGAAACTACACTAAGAGATGACCTCACTCCAAGAAACATGCTGGGATCAGAGAATATTGCCACGCGACGTGCCTTGAACTTTGATTCAGTAGCTCAGACCTCACCCTTAACTTCAATGCATGAGACGATACAGACGATTATGGATCAGGCAAAGCAAAATGAACAGTGGTTGGAGAACATGATGGTTGAGAATGAGCGCTTGCGCCAGGATTTGGCCTTGGAGGTGGCGAAGTCCCAACAAGACGCATGCCAAGACCAAGATCGACCTTCGGCAAACAAGGATGGTCGTTGACGTCGACTTCAGAAATGCAACAATGATAGTGATTCAGACTCACCATCTCTCGAGCCCAGAAAGAAAGGGTGAGTTGATGCATCCAGCTCATTTGAAGGAAGTCCATACGTACAGTATAGACGAAAGAGAAGAGATGATTCGGATGAAGAAGATAAACATGACCTATTTGTGCGACAAATTGCCAGGGTTGTGCTACCCAAAAAGTTCAAGGCATCGTCATTCACCCTCTACGACAGAAAATCAGACCCCACTGATCACATTTGTCATTACAAGCAAGCAATGACGCTCCATGCTGACGACAAAGCCCTCATGTGTCGGATATTTCAAAGCAGTCTGGAACCACTGGCCGTGAGATGGTACTATAAACTGGAGCCGGCATCGATTAAGAACTTCCACCAACTCCAAAAGTCGTTCAGGGCGAGATTCATCACTAATGAGGTCCAACCAAAGCAAGCCGATTCTCTCTGGGCCATGCAAATCAAACTGGAAGAAACTCTTTGTGAATACTCAGCCTACTATTGGGAGTGCTTTAATCTGGTAGATGATGCTTGCAATGATTCCATAGCCATCACCGCCTTTAAGATAGGATTGCATCCTGATAGCCCCCCCGGCAGTTCGTTAACCAGGCGTCCCTCCAAAACTGTGTGGGCATTAATGAAGAAAGTCGAAGAATACTGCAAAGTGGAAAATGATGCCCTTCGAGTCAAAGCTGGACACAAAGCCGTTGAGACGGCCACATTAGGAATTGTTCAGCCGATTAGCGTCGTATCGTCAAGAAGCCCCGAGCGGCGGAATCAACCTAAACGACATAAAAGGCATGACTCGCGCCGATCAAATGACTAATGTTCACATCGAGCTAATGAACAGTATCAAATGGATAGCATGCGCACAAGGCATTCAGGCAAGAAATAAACAGAGCTGACAGAGTCGATCAATAAGATTCTGTTGAAAGTACAACACCTTCCGTTCTTCAAGTGGCCGCCCAAGATGACGGGACCTCCCGAAGCGAGAAGACAGGATAAACAGTGTGAATATCATAAAGACCATGGTCACGACACTGATAGTTGTTATTCATTAAAAGATCACCTTGAAGGGTTGGTGCAAGACAGCCGTCTTACGCAATACATCCGGAAGAACAATTCAACAAATACAGTAGCTCTGCGGCCGGAGTCAACTCTTCTTGGTGTAATCCATATGATATGCAGCCTGCTAGCGACACCCGAGGTGCACACAATCTAGTTGTCGTCTAGCACCCATAGCACTTTGACGCCAGCGAAACAGCCACATAACACTGGAAGGATTAGTTTCGATGATAGTGATTTAGTTGGAGTGACTTACACCCACACTGATCCTTTCGTCATCGAGCTATGTGTAAACAGATTCACCATCAAGTGTGCTCTCATTGACCAGGGCAGCACTTCGGAGATAATGTATCACAAAACTTTTGTCAAGCTTGGTTTTACCGATTCGGACCTGTCTGCGACTGACTACCCGTTATTCAACTTCAATGCTAACCCGGAGTATCCTTTGGGAAAGATCACACTACCAATGCGGGCCGGCACCAGATCAGTAGACGTAGAATTTCTGGTTGTCAAGCTCCCTTCACCGTATAATCTAATCATGGACAGAACTTGGTTACATACAATGCAAGCCGTGCCAAGCACCTACCACCAACTGCTCCATTTTCTAACTGAATACGGTATTGAACAAATTCGTGGCTCTCAAAAATCGGCGCAGGCATGCTATCTTCTAGCTATAAAGAGACCAAAGGAACTGGAAGTGCATTCAATTGAAGTATCGAATAGGGAGAGCCTCGAAGACATTAGGGGGATCCCAACTAAAAAAGCAACAAAAGCCTTGCATTGGATCGAAATTGACGGAAATCCTGATAAGATCTTCATGATCGGCGCTTCCTTGGATAAAGTCGTAAGGCAGGAGTTGGTAGCCTTCTTACTCGGTAATATTGATGTATTTGCATGGTCCCCATACGAGATGCCAGGAGTAGACCCATCAGTGGCCCAACACTACTTGAACGTCGATTTGAAATGTAAGCCGATTATTTAGAGAAGCCAACGGTCAGCCGCGGAGCATGCTTCGGCCGTCGTTGAAGAAGTAGATCGATTACTTGACGACGGGGCGATTCGCGAAGTAACTTATCCTACATGGTTGTCCAATACTATGGTCATCAAGAAGAAGAATGGCTCTTGGCGTGTTTGTGTGGATTTTACGAATTTGAACAAAGCTTGTCCCAAGGACTGTTTTCCCTTGCCCAGAATAGACCAACTCGTAGATGCAATGGCACATTATCAACGTCTGAGCTTCTTGGATGCCTACAGAGGCTATCATCAAATTGCCATGCATCCGGAGGATCAAGAAAAAACCGCATTCCTTACCTCAAGAGAAACCTATTGCTACAAGGCCATGCCTTTTGGGCTGAAGAACGCGGGGACAACTTATCAAAGACTAGTGACTTCGATGTTCAAGGAACAACTTGGCCGTACCATGGAAGTATACATCGACGATATGGTGGTCAAATCCAAGGAAAAGAACTCCCATCTAGCCGATTTGTCAGAAACATTCGGCATCTTGGGAAAGTACAAGATGAAATTGAACGCTTTTAAGTATGCATTCGGCATAGGATCCGGCAAATTCCTTAGCTACATCATTAACCACCACAGAATCGAAACTAATCTGAGGCAAATCACTGCAATTCTAGAGCTTGGATCCCTCGGTCAATCAAAGAGGTTCAGAAGCTAATTGGGATGGCTACTGCGCTTAACAGGTTTATCAGCCATTCCATAGATCGCTGCCGACAATTCTTTCACACACTTCGGCAAGGCAGAGCATTTGATTGGACTCCCGAGTACCAGGTCGCTTTGGACAGCCTGAAGTCTTATCTCCAATTAGTATCACTCTTGGCAACACTAGCGGCCGGCGATCCACTCTTCTTGTATCTGGCAGTATCCGACCGGGCGGTTAGCGCCGTACTGATAAGGGAAGAACTTGGGGAGTAGCGACTAGTTTACTATGTAAGCAAGGCTATGGCTGACGTCGAAACACATTATCTTCCATTAGAAAAGCTTATCCTTGCTCTCGTCACGGCTGCAAGAAAACTGATGCACTACTTTTAGGGGCATACCATTGGGGTACTAACGCAATATCCCCTCCGGTCAGCACTCCGCAGCGCAGAAGTGTCGGGGTGCGTCTCGAAATGGGCTCTCAAACTCGGCCAGTATGATATCCAGTTTCTACCTAGAACTTCCATCAAAGGGCAAGTGCTTGCTGACTTTGTAGTTGAGTTCACAGAATCCCTCGCCGACTTTAAGTCTAATCAAGTGCAAACTGAGCCCAACTGGAGAATGTATGTTGGTGATGTTTGGAAGATGTATTACGACGAGTCATCCAACCAGCTTGGCAATGGGGCTGGCATAGTAATCATGATCCTCGAAGGGGCAATAATTGAATAGGCTGTCAAATTGGGATTCAACTCATCAAACAATGAGACTGAATACGAAGCACTGTTGACCGGCCTACGAAATGCACTTCACCTCGGTGCGCGACGTTTGCTTGTCTTCTGTGACTCAAAGCTAGTAATCAACCAGTTGAAAGAGAAATATGCAGCCAAAAATGACCGCATGGCAGCCTATATGAAAACGGCGAATTCTTTGCTCACAAAATTTGATCATCGCGAACTGAATCAGATAACCCGGGATCAGAACACGCATGCAGATGCCCTAGCTTGCTTAGCCTCTGCTATCAACTCAGAAATTAAGCGACCAATCGATGTAGGGTTCGTCCCTGAGCTGAGCATTGCCTCTTTAGAATCAGTTCAGGTCAACGTTATCGAACTGAGTCTGAGTTGGATAGACCTTATTGCCGCATTCCTATCTTCAGAGCAACTCCTGATGGATAAGAAAGAAGCACACAAACTGCGAAACGAAGCCCTCCGATACTATTTGGATCTGCGGGGGAAGCTTTACAAAAAATCTCTCTCCAGGCCGTACTTAGAGTGTGTTCACCTGGATAAAATCAAGGAACTTTTGTTTGAAATAGATGAAGGCAGTTGTGGTGCCCATTTGGGTGGACGTTCTCTGGCTCATCGCGCCGTATTGCAGAGGTACTATTGGCCGACCATACGACTGATGCCGAGAGTTATGTTAGGAAATGTGGTCAATGCCAGAAGTTTTCCCCCTTAACTCATCTACCAGCCGAGGAGTTAAATTCTATCACTAGTCCTTGGTCGTTGACTCAATGGGGGCTCGATATCGTTGGACCGTTACCACAGGCCCCAGGCAATAGGTGATTCCTAATTGTTGCGACGGATTATTTCACAAAATGGGTTGAAGCGAAGGCACTAACACATATTCGAGATTCTGACATTAAACGTTTTGTATGGAAAAACATCATAACAAGGTTCGGCATACCACAAGCACTTGTTTCTGACAATGGTACCCAATTTGATTGTGGTGTGTATTGAGAATTGTGCGACACTTATGGTATCCTGCCCTACTTTTCCTCGCCGGCTTACCCCCAAAGCAATGGTCAAGCAGAGGCAACCAACAAGGTTATTTTGGACGGCATCAAGAAAAGGTTGGAGAAAGCTAAAGGCAGATGGGTCGAAGAGTTGCCCAGTGTGCTGTGGGCTCATCGCATTACTCCGAGGCAATCCACTGGGAAAACGCCGTTTGCTCTATGCTTCGGAACCTAGGCAATCATCCCCCTAGAGATCGGCCTCTCAACCTTGAAATCGAAGGTTTTTGACATGGGTTGAAATGACATGATGTTGGCCTTGGACTTGACTTTGATTAAAGAACGCCGAGACTGTGCCCTTGCATCCATGGTACGGTACCAGCAACAGCTTGCTAAGTCGTATAATCAACGTGTTTAGCTACGCCGTTATACACTAGGAGAATTGGTCCTCAAGAAATTGCTTCCCGCTATTAGGAATCCAGCTGACGGAAAATTGGGTCCTAACTGGGACGGCCCCTATCAGATTGACTCAATCGCAGGGACAGGGGCATATCGGCTCAAAAACATGGATGGAAGAAGCTTGCCACGTCCGTGGAATTCCACACACTTCTGCAAGTTTTATCATTAAGTCAACTTGTACGGCACGATAGCTTGTTTTGATTTTACACCGTGTATATCTTTCTTTTTTTTAATACAATGTTCTCTTGAGTTCTAGTTGTGTTAAATAAAATTAAGCCTTCGAATTTGGAGCACCCTTCATGAATCATGTTTGGGCCAATACAATTAAGTCTCCAAATTTGGAGCGCCCTTCATGTACGACACATTTTGGGCCAATTAAGCCTCCAAATTTGGAGCGCCCTTCGTGCACGACACGTTTGGGCCGATTAAGCCTCTGAATTCGGAGCGCCTTTCGTGCATGACACGTTTGGGCCGATTAAGCCTCCTAATCTGGAGTGCCCTTCATGACGCTTGGGCTGATTAAGCATCCGAATTCGAAGCGCCCATCGTGAATGATGTCTGGGCCAAACACGATTGAGCCTCTGAATGCAGAGCGCCCTTCATGAATGACGTTTGGGCCGATTAAGCCTCCAAATTCGGAGCTTCTTTCATGGATATTACGATCGACGTAAAGTATTAAACAACTAGATTTGCAAGGAAGATTGATTACTTTCTACAAACATCAGATAAACTAATATTTATTTTCAGTAAAGAAATTACACTCTTGGAGACATTCAGAATAATATGTTTTATTCAATAAATCATAAGTACATGCTTTACAAAAAAAAAATACATCAAAATTATTCAGCTCTGCCCTCGTCATCAGTCTTCTCAGCTTTGAAAGTCTCGAACGGAAAAGTATAACTCTGATATAAGGGTGACGCCGGATCAACACCCGCGGCCTGACGAGCCTTGGTCCATCCATGCTTAAATCCGCGATTTTCGCATCGACAGACCTCCTTGGCTAGTTTCTCCTTCGTCTTCTCCATTCTAATTTTACGGCCCTTATGGAAGCCTTTCTCATAGGACCTAGCCTTTGTAGATTCTATTGCGAACATGCTGGCCATCTCTCGGTCGGCAATCGCATGATCTAGAATTTGGCGATTTACTCGATCCGCGATAATCGGATTCACTAGACTCGTCGAATGAGTCTCAGAGAGGTTAGCTTTCTTCAGCTCATTTTTGGCCTTCTCTGCACGGGCTTGCAAGCTCTGAATGTGAGCATCCTTTTGCTCTATCTCTCTTCGCGCGGCACACAGGCGCATGCCGATTTCATAGGAGGTATACAAACCCTTTACTGCTCCATGAACACCCTCTCGAAAAACTTCATAATCAGCCCGGCCGACCATGGACTGTTGAACTTCTGGCAAAAAAATTTTCGAGCGAACTCGACTACTACATTTGGGTCGCGAATGATGGAATCCGCTTCTGTCATCGGTTTGTTCCCAACAAAAACTGAAAAACTCAACGGACGCGGTGTCGCACTGGCTTCACCTCTTGAACGAAAGGAGTTACCTCGTTGTTGTCTTTTCTTTCTGGGTGACCTACTTCGGTGACGTGGGGATTAACGTTTCTCACGCTCCCTCGATGCCTTACTTCTCGTGCGCGTAGGCTCGCCACCTCGGTTCACCTCTGCGTCCAGCTCCGCGAGTGTTCTACATTCCCCTCTGCTGTTAAAGAATAGTCTCCTTACCATCCACAGTCGTCCACACTTCTTTTTTCCTCTTCCAACTTTTCGATTTGAACGTAACAATGGCGCCTCCGCGCATGCAGCCCCCACCCCATTTATTGATTACGGGGGCAGCACTCTTGAGACGATCTCATCAATGCTCGCATTCAAGGCCTTGCGCCGATAGGTTCATATGCCCAGCCATTTCACGAACCACTGATATTCGGCGTTCTAGTTCATTCCTTAACTAGGGCAAGGGCAGATTCGTTAATCTAATCAGCTAAATTTCAAGGCCTTACGCCGATAGGTTCATGTGCCCCAGCCATTCCATGAACCACCGATATTCGGCGTTCCAGTTCATTCGTTAACTGGGGTAAGAGCAGATTCGTTAATCTTAACGGCTAATGATTCGCTAAATTTCAAGGCCTTGCGCCGATAGGTTCATGTGCCCCAGCCATTCCATGAACCACCAATATTCTGCATTCCAGTTCATTCTTTAATTGGGGCAAGGGCAGATTCGTTAATCTAATCAGCTAAATTTCAAGGCCTTGCACCGATAGGTTCATGTGCCCCAGCCATTCCATGAACTACCGATATTCGGCGTTCCAGTTCATTCCTTAACTGGGGTAAGGGCAGATTCGTTAATCTTAATGGCTAATGATTCGCTAAATTTCAAGGCCTTGAGCCGATAGGTTCATGTGCCCCAGCCATTCCATGAACCACTGATATTCGGCATTCCAGTTCGTTCCTTAATTGGGGCAAGGGCAGATTTGTTAATCTAATCGGCTAAATTTCAAGGCCTTATGCCGATAGGTTCATATGTCCCAGCCATTCCATGGACCATCGATATTCGGCGTTCCAGTTCATTTCTTAACTGGGGCAAGGGAAGATTCGTTAATCTTAACGGCTAATGATTCGCTAAATTTCAAGGCCTTGCACTGATAGGTTCATGTGCCCCAGCCATTCTATGAACCACCGATATTCGGCGTCCCAGTTTATTTCTTAACTGGGGCAAGGGCAGATTCGTTAATCTAATCAGCTAAATTTCAAGGCCTTGCACCTATAGGTTCACGTGCCCCAGCCATTCCATGAACCACCGATATTCGACGTTCCAGTTCATTCCTTAACTGGGGCAAGGGCAGATTCGTTAATCTTAACGGCTAATGATTCGCTCAATTTCAAGGCCTTGCGCCGATAGGTTTATGTGCCCCAACCATTCCATGAACCATCGATATTCGGCATTCCAGTTCATTCCTTAACTGGGGCAAGGGCATATTCGTTAATCTTAACGACTAATGATTTGCTAAATTTCAAGGCCTTGCGTCGATAGGTTCATGTGCCCTAGCCACTCCCTGAACCACCGATATTCGGCGTTCAAGTTCATTCATTAGCTAGGGCAAGGGCATATTCATTAATTCATTCGGCTAAATTGAAAAGATACGTTGTTATCTAATCGGTTGATATTTAATCAGATGTTTAATTTACTTATGATCTTACATTCTACCATATTGATAGCTAGCACACGCAACAGACAGTAGTGAAAAGCAAAGGAAATTTTCATTAATAAATTGAGTCCAGATAGTAGTCATTTTACACATGAAAATTACCCTAAATAAACAAAAATCTACTAACAAAAATCTACAAGAACCATGCATGGAAGATGCCTAACAAAAATTGGAATGTCACCCTAGTCAATCTTCAAGGTCAGACTCTAGCGGCTCAATGTCCACCTACTTATATGGAATCGGCTAGGCCAATGTCACATTAGCGGTAGTGAGGGCTTTTGAGCCAGCCGTGTTTGAAGCCCCAATTCTCGAATTTGGGTACTTCATCCACATAATTCTCCAAGGCGGCGTCCTTTCCAGCTTGGAATGCTTTGGAAGCCTTGGAGTCAACTATTTCCTTCGCCTTCTTCGACTCTTCCAAATCGGCTTCCAATTTGGCAATCACCTCATTGGCTAACTTGAGCGCATTTTCGCTCGCGGTTGCCCTCTTCTCGGTGGCCAATCTAAGTTGGTCAGAACTCTTCGTCTTCTCTGCCTTATCACCAGCTTTTGCACTCTCATCGACTCAAATTTAGCTCTTCGAGAGGCCTCCATGACCTTGCTCTTCTCATTTTCGATTTCGACTTTCAACAAGCCGATCTGTTCAATATCATCATGTTGACGGCAGCCGATCTCGGCTAACCTGCCTACCGTCTGCAAAGCAAGGAATTAGAGTTAAGTCATAATAAAAAATAAAAAATATATATAGGCGGAAGACTACAGATAAGGTTAAGTCATGTACCAATATGGCCGATGAGCAGCTAAGGCAATTGACAGCAAATCTAGCTCTGTCTGAAAAGTTGCTCTGTCAACCAGTAGGGAAATTGAGAAAGCCATGTTCAGGGCCACAGCCGGATCTTTCAGAGCCGACGCATCGGATGCAATCGGCACATTCTATATCCTTGGTTGGACGATGAATGGCACGACCGAGTCCGGCTCCTCCAAGCGCGACCGTTTATCGGTAAGTGCTTTCTTAGGGTCGGCTTCGCGCTCAACGGGACGTTTTTCCCCCCTCTGCTGGGCCTCTTGATCCAACTGTTCAATAATTTGTTCCGTCTCGGCCGTTTCAACCTAGGCCGTCTCAACCTGCTCCGTTTCAGTATCCGGCGGAGAAGACTCAGCCACGGCAACAGGGGAAGGATTAGATCGGTTGGTCTCAGCCTTTCTTCGGGCTGTCATCCGTTCGACATTTTTCCTCATGGCCATCTGCGTTAGCGACTCCCCGGCCATGTTGTCAGGGTACACGCTGGGAAGGTCCCTTAAGTCGATAAAAATGTCTTTAAAGGAGGCGTCTCCTCGACCTAAAGTAGATGGAGGGTTGGATTGATCAAGGCCGACTTTTTCAAAAGCCAAGTTTAGAGCCTCGTCAACTTTGGCTTCTGAAGTGGACTGATTAGGTTGTTCGGCGACTTCCTCGGCTACTGGTTCTTCCGTTTGCTCCAAGTCAGAAGCTTCCAAACCAATCTGCCTGAGGTTTTTGAAGTTGGGAAAGATAAGAGCCATGAGCTGCTGTTCGTCCCTCGGAATCGGAATATTGTCTGCGGCCAAAAATATTGTGTAAGTCGGCTCATATCTGAGAAGTATATGAGTCGTCCTCCCTTGATTCTGGAGGTTTTGACGGCCAAAAAATTAGAGTGCGGTTTTGATTTTCACAAGCACAGCGTTATCGATTGAAACGAGAACTTTCTTCAAATCGTTTCCTGTATAAATAAAGCGGTAAGTACACGAAAGAAAAGTTGATTAAATATATATTAAATACATGTAAGAAGCTTTACGGCCACCTGGTTCGCCTTTTCGTCTAGGCACAAAATCTAGGCAATCTTCGCCCTCGCCGAATTCCCAATTGCCTTGGACAACGACCATAACATCGTCAAATCGCTTGCCAGAGCTGGCAAGCATAGTCACCAAATGATGGTCGGTGTCCTTAGCCCTGAGAAAGTAGTGCCCCTGCTGACCAGAAGATTTAGCCAAGGCATAGCAATGCCAAATAGCAGGGATACCAAGATTGATCCTAAGGCGTCAGTTCAACTCTACAATTTCCATAACAATTCGGTAAAAATTTACATTAGGTTGGGAAGGGATTAAACCCCAGTGGTGAAGGATGGCCCTTAGAAATGGATGAAAGGGGAAACGGACTCCGCCTTCAACAATTGATAGGAGAGAAAAGATGATTGTACTCTCATCAGTCCTCTCCATATCAAGTGTGCTCTCTGCCACGAGTGATAGGTGGACGTCGTCAAGAATGGCAAAATGGCGTAAAAAATCGGTGACTCGATCCGCAGAAAGAATGGCTTTCAAATGTTTGGCCACACTAGCTAGTTTAGGGTGTATGCTAAACTAAAAACAAACAAGGAAATGGAATTCAAAATGGGGGAAAAGAGAACTTACAGGAAGTAGAGAAGACAATGAGAAACGGGAGGAAGTTGCAGAGGTCACGAAATGAAGGTGTTATATTGAGAGGCGAATAGAAAACGTTGAGTATTCAAAAACATGCATTCGAAGGGACAAAGTTTTAAATCACATTAAATGAAGGAAGCGTACGAAGGGGCGGGAAATCGTAATAATGACAAAAAAGCGTATGTGTTCTGACACTTACATTGGAATGAGGTTAACCGCTAAATTTTTGTTCACTTTTCAAGTCCAAAAGCAAACACGCCGACTAACTGGTGTTAGTGGGATGTTTGGGGGGCAATTGTGGGAGCCGAATAATGGTGATGGTGGAGATGCGGGATACACTTGGAAAATCGGGATACATATATTATGTTCGGCTCCATCCTATACAATCCAGATGCCGAATATCTAATCGGCCATAAAACCAGTCGAACAAAAAGGCGAGTGAGAATTGGCATACGACAGAAGGGGCCGAATAAACAATTACACGATGGATTAAGAGTGGGCCCGACCCTGGGGCCCAAAAGGGAATATAAATAGAGGACCATCAACCAAAAAAAGGTATGTGAGAATAGATTCAAAAAACTTAAGCCTCAAACAAACAATAGACTTACACTAACTTGTCCGTCGGAGTGCTAATTCCGGCACCCCCGACTGGAGTGTTAATCCCTTTTTCAAGTGACGATCAGAGGATCAGGGACGTGCTTCAGGATCTAAGAGTATTTCCAAACCTACTTCTCCACAAATAACAATGTCAACGATGATTAATAAGAAAATTGAAAAAAAATAAAAAAATTAGAGAGATGAAAAAACTAGCTAGAAAAATTATAAAAAAATAAAATGTCATGTAGTTTTAAATTCATGTAATTTGAGTTACAACAACAATAAATTTGGTCTAGATTTTAATTTTGACAACTTTTTTAGATATATATATATATATATATTCATAATAAAAAAATAATTAACAAAGGAATGACAAAAATTTAGAAATTTGAGAAAAATATATTGAGATTTTCATCATAAATAGAAAGTTTAGGTTGATAAAAATTTCAATGAATCTCTAATTAATGGACAAAATTTGAAACGTATTGCCATATTGATCATAAAATTTAAAATAAAAAATAAAAAAGAAAATTGATGAGAACCAATAATGTGATGACACTTATATTTTTAAGTTATAAAAATTCAAAAATTTGAGAAAAATATATTGAGATTCTCAACAACAAATATCTCACAATGTTTTTGTTTATATTATATGACTAACAATGAACCTGAGCTATGCATAGGATAAAAATAATAAATTTAATTATGTTTTTTTAATAAAAATTTAAGTGATATATTACTTATCTTTCAACATTACACTAACAATATGATTTATGTAGAATATTTTATATGTTGTTAAGCAAAATTTTCTAAATTTATTAATGTAATAAAAAATTATTTCGCAAAAATAAATATTTCATTTTAATATAAACATTTGAAAGTAGTGTTAATGTGTTTAACACTTGCTAACATATTAATTATGTAGTGAAAATTCATATAAAAAATAAAATTTAAGCTAGTAAGTTGTTTAGCACTAAATGTTTAAAATACTTTGAAGGTGAGTTTTCTATTAAATAATAAAATATTTATCATTCTTTATTATTAAAAAAATTAGGGCAAACTTGACTTTACCCCTATGGTTTGGGCCATGTGTAGTTTATCCCTTAATGTTTGGATATGATTGTAAACACCCCATTTTTGACCGTCCTTAAGACTTGGATGCCACTGATTGGATCATTCGATTGTGCAGGCTATGCTATGCAAATGTTCGATTTCTTCGGCAAGGAGAAAGTCAAATCCCAACCTCACACCCCATTTTTGGACTAAAACTATTTTGACCAAAGATTTTAGATCTTAAAACCCTCTCTTTCAAAACATTTTTGAAAAAAGTTCCTACGATATTCCGAGGCTTGCATTTTGTTAAATGTTGCGCTTTTCGGTAAACCGAGCAAGGACAAAGTAGAAATGAATGAAAGAGAGGTGAGCTCATTGAAAAAATCTTTAAAACATCTTTTTTAGAGGTTTAGAGTTGAATAAAAGAGGAGAGGAGGGAAGAAACCCAGTTGGGAGAGAGGTTGGGCATGAATCGTTAAGAGAGAGTCGAGCGACCCTCACTAAATCAGGCCTATCCTTTTGTACAGTTGGATTTCAGCCATGAGGCCACCACCGTTGAAAAGAAGACTTCCGGTGCTACATTTTACACTCAAGAATCTCCTAAAGCCGAGTCCGGATGAGGGAGATATGGTTGGTTGAATTTGAGCATCAATCCGGTTAGGACCAAAACTGAGCAGTCTTCACTAAAAAAGGAATATCTCTCAGCACAATTGGAATTTTGATGTGAATCTGCCACCATTGGAAATCTTACTTTCGGGGCTTCAATTTAGACACAAGAATGACCTGAAAATGAGTCCCTATGAAGGAGATATGCCCATTTGAAGTTTGACCTACAGAGCAGATTTTTGCTGTCGGCCAAAAAAGTAGCCGGTCGGCCACTTGAGGTGGCCGGCCGGCCAGGAAAGGTAGCCGGTGTAGACGCGCCCCGAGGGCCTCATGCTAGAGTTTGGACTCAAATTGTCACAGTTCTGAATCTAATCCCGCAAGGTGCAATGCGAGACCGATAAATCACCAAAGAGTCCAAATCCGGCAAATCATTTTTGGAAAACTGATTTTTGTAAAGAAGTGCCAAACATGGATTACTTTTCCAGATACAGAGTCGCCACCTAAATATTTTATTTTTGAGAAATTTAGGAAACCCTGACTCGTTGTCCAAGGCCACGTATTCATCATCACCAAAGTTGCCTCGGCTCGGGAACTTGGGTACGATTGGAGAAGGTCATCTATGAGTACTCCCGCTCGCCCGATCGAAGATCGGCCACTACTAAACATGATATCTCGTTTTTGAAAACACATGCGTTCTTATTCCGGTTAATTAGCTAGAATTACTATGTGACGCGCACAACAGACAAGTATAGACTAGATCGCCTAATTTGGAACAAAGCATCGCATATCCGTTTATTTGGAAATGGTTTGAAGTTTGCTACTCGCAAGTAGGCTAAAACATGGATTTCAATGAATCATTCCAATTCAAGTAATCCAATTTTCACCCACAGGCATTCAGGCAGTTATAACACATAAGCAAATAGCCTCATGGCAAGCATGCTATTATGGCTACACTTACATTCATGCAATGATGCTAAGGCATAAACACTTATAGTGTACTCCGAGCCAAAACAAAGAACTAGTTAAAAATCATGCATGATCCTAGTTCATGTTAGAATGGCTAATGCAACACATACGAGGATGCAACTAAAATAGGCTCGGCTATTCTAGAATGGCATGTGAGATGCGACAACTTGATACATGTATTCAACTTGGAATTGAAATACGATGCAGTTAGTATGATGCGCCGAGCCTGGTGCATGCAATACAGATGAATGATGCAAACATGCATAGCATAAGGATGCTAATTGAAACGTGTCCAAAAACTAACCATCATAAGCTGGTAAGTAAAAGGGAGAAAGACGTGAGGTTTGAAGATATGCATCACACACACACGCACTTATTACACAATTGTGCCCTCTCGATGGAGGGACCGAAGGAATAATACAAATTACATAATTAACTAATTAACTAAATAACAAGCTAATTAATTATTACACAACACTTAACTAATTAAACAAATTAATTAAGCTACTGAAAGCAGTAAAGCAGCCTCGGGAAGAGGGACAAATGCATGCATGCTCGGCTTTGCTGGAAAATCCATCGCCATGTCATGTTGCCTCTGTTTACACTGCTTTGCACCTCTGAAAACTACACAAATCTCAGGGATACTTCTGAATCACCTTCTGGGCGCTGTGAGAGACCATCGGCCAAGAGATGAGGCCACCGGCCAAGAAGAACTGGTCATCGACCATTTGTAAGGATATCGGCCAACAATGCATAGCCGGCCGGCACTGAAGATGGCCGACCGGCCATCTCTTCCTGCAAAATCCTGTTTTTGCTACAGTAGAGGACAGACAGTGCATGGCAAGGAATTTACAAGACAATGTGTGCATGACCACCCTCCCTATCGTGCTATGAACTCAAGGGAGTGTAGTGCTCGACCTTTCGGGCCATCAATCACGCATTTCGATGCATGATGGCCAAAGAAACCAAGTGTGCAAATTAATATACAATGTATGCGCAAAACACATAAGGGGCCCCAACCTCTATCATGGTTGATCAAGAGGCAAGGGATGCATGCTTAATGCAATGCAACCTAGGCATGCAAGCAAACTAATGCAACATGAGCATGCAAACAAGCAATGTGCAATAGGCATACAACCTAAACATGTAAGCATGCGAGGCATGTAACAACAATGCCAATGACAAACATGCAACAACATGTGAGGCAAACATGTAACAACATGTTAAGCAACTTTAAAAAAAAAAAGAGAGAGAGAGAATGCATGCCAAATGCATTACAACTTAAGCATGCAACAACATGTCATGGACCAAGTATACAATAAGGCACAATTGAACTAGCATGCTACAACATGCAATTCATCAAATATGCAACAAGCATGTGACAACATACAAGGCAAGCATGCAACAACATGTGGGGATGGTTTTAAACCGAAATGGACAGCTCTTAAATAGGTCCAAATCAGCGACCAATTATGCTAAGGGATAAGGGACAAAATCACATACAAACATGCATAGTAATTGGCCTAACACTTAAGCATCGAAAGACAACTTTTAAGAATATTTAAAAGGAATGAAAAGCATGCAAATGTGACAACATTACATGCTCTAGAATGATGCTAGGAATGATGCCAAATCACATAAACAAGTCAAGCATGACATGCTTAAGGCTCAAAGCCTAAGGCTTGTGAAGGGACTTGAACCAAAGCTACACAAAACAAGGAGCATATGGAAAATATAAGCCAAAACAGTCCTAAATCATGCCAAGATTATCCTAAAACACGCAAGGAATGAAGCCAAAACATGCTGGAACAAAGGACCAAAAGCATGAAGCAAACTAGGCCACAAAAGAGGTGTTACACTACACCTATCAAAGCCAAACATGGCATGACTTAAGAAACCAAAAATAGAGTTATGGCATGTCAAAATGAGCCTAAAAACCCACTTAGATGGCATCCCAAATGCCTAAGCATGATGGCATACACAATGACACATTTATGACGCATAAGACACTAACCCTTTAAGACATTAAAGGAGTCATAAGTGCAAGCATATGAGCATGGAATATGGACTGAAATAATATTACAAGTGATGCCAAACCACTAAAATGACCCCAAATAGAGTATGCTAATGACTTGGACACTTAAAGCTAACAAGCTAGAATACATGGTAGCTATACAAAACAATGCAAGCATGACCAAAAGGACCAAAATCAAAGCTTAAGCATGTCTCAACATGGCTAAAAGCTTCATGGAGTTGAACCAAAATCATGCTAAAAAGACATGTTACAACATGGTGCATGTTAAGGCAAATCATGGGATTACAAGACAAGTATGCAAAGCGTGCATGATATGTCTAAACCAAGTCAAAACAGTGCTATATCATGGTAAAACAAAGCCTAATATATACTGAAATGAGGCTAAAACAAGCTGAGCACACATGCTACAAACATAAGCCATTTATGCAAGCATTCAAGACAACAAGGAGAGGGAATAACCCTCTCCTATTTGAGACCTTAAAACACTGTCCCCACCACTGAAATCCCTCTGGATTTCAGTGGTGAGAAGGCCAAAGCAAGGTGATCTCAAAGCTTAAAAATAAAGCACAAGAACAAGGCCAAACAAGGCCTAAGAGGGGATAAACAACCCCAAACACAAAAATGACCTTAGACAAAGGTCTTAAGCACTAAAAATTAGAACTTTTATCAGTTATAATCTAAGCTTAAAACAATAAGCAAGAAGGGCTAAAAGCTTAAGCAAGAATGGGGTATCTAAAGCAAGGAACTCACCCTTGTAGAACTTCTTCAAGAACGAGGCTCCAGTAGGTTCCTCTGGCCAAAACCAGTCCAATAACTCTGAAATCAACATCAAGGGACCTCAGCTCCAAGAGGATGGTGTTCTAGTGTGTGTTTGTGTACAATAGGAAGACAAAACAACACTTTTGAGCACAAAATAGGATCAAACAAGGGAGTATAGATGCAAAACTATATCTAACTCTCCCAACCTAATTTTTTTGAACCCTGGAGGAGGGAGGAGGGGCTCCCTCTTTATAGAAGTTCAAATTCTAAAGCTTCCAAGAGAAGTCAAGCAAAAGGCAAATCCCTCCATACACGTGTATGGAAGAGGTGAATTGTGGATGCCAGCTGCACCAGCTGGCATAAAATATCTGTAAAAAGTAGATGAACAGGGTTCGGCTACCAAAAATGGCCGATCGACCAACATAAGTGTCGGCCGACCAAATATAGTGCCGATCGGCCAACACTCTTGGCCGATGGCAAGAAAAAGGGGTCGACGGAATCATGCCTTAGCCGGTGGGTTGAGGGGATGGCAAACAAGCACCCTCTTCCCTGAGAAGCAAAAACACAAGTGTTTGATCCACAACCAAACACAAAACAGACAAATTGAGAGATCTTGAGGCATGGCGCGTAGCCGAGACCTCCAAGAGCTCAAAACGAACACGAGCATGGATGATCATCGAGTGTTCAAACGATGACGTCAAAGTCTTGAGGACGGTTAAAAATGGGGTGTCTACAGCCGGCCGGCCACTTATGTCCAAAACTCAGATATTTTGCAGATCTTTTCCCTTCAGCTGTTTTACACAACCTCCAGCTGTCCTAATTCAGATATTTCGACCTTGAGCTCTTGTATTGCTATATATGGAGGCTATATCACTCATTTGGGAAGGTTAGAAATTTTGGGAGCCTCTCTCTCTAAAAAAATCCTCTGTTTCTAAAAAATTTGTGATCAAAATCCTCTCTCTTTCTCTCTCTCTAGATTTCTCTATCTCTTGCCCTTTTGTGCATAGAAGTAGAGATACACAACTAGTTTGCCAAGGGATCCTTAACCAAAATTGCTTGTCTTTGGGCTGAGATTCCATGGGACTTTGTTTGAGCTCCAAAAGGTGGTTTTAACTTGATTTGGTACATCACTTGTGCCTAGAGTGCTCTTTGCTTCGAAGGTATAATACTTATCTTCTTTAAGTTTGCTTTGAACACTTGTTTTGCCATCATTTCAAACTATTTTTGAGCTGGTTTTCAACTGAAAAAACTCAATTTTTCAGTCCTTAAAATGGTGGTTTAAAGCCATTTTGTGCTAAGGGGTTGTATCCTCCTTTTTGTTGCCTAATTGTTAAGCTTTTTGCATCATCTCTTAGCATGTAAAAGTCAAAACTTTTGGGCCTTTAAACCACTAAAATTCAGAGTTATTTTAGTGGTAAAAAGTGTGTTTTAAAGTCCAAAAATGGAGGGGATGGCCTCCCCTCCTTGTCTCTCTATGCCATGCCTAGTTAGCATTACAAAGTAGCATGTTTCTGTGGCTTGTGTTGGCTTAATTCAAGCATGTTTTAGGCTCTAATTTAACATGTTTTAACTCTATTTTTGGCTGATTGGGTCACTTGTTGCTTACATCTTACACTTGTAGTGTAATTTCGCTTACTAGCCTAACATGTTTGATGATTTGGCCTATTGATCTAGCTTGTGTTAGCTTAATTCGAGCACATTTTTGCTACTGATTTAGCATGCTTGAAATCTGTTTTGGGTCGGTTAAGTCCTTCGAGGCTTGGTTTGCATGGCTATAGTGTAACGGTCTTTACTAGTCCATTGCTTTGAGGCCCCTAGCATGCTTTGCTTGGGTTGTTTGCATGCCATAGCATCATTTAGCATGTAATTTTAGAGCATATATCAATGTCACACTCTCACATATTCCACTCTTTCATTGCTTTTGAGAGTTGTGCTTTATGCCTTGCTTGCGAGCCAACATGCGAACATGTTTTTCTTGCTACTTGTGCTTCAATTTCAGCATGTTTTAGCTACTAATTGGCATGCTTTAGCTCTAATTTGAGTTGGTTTGATCATATGAGCTTTTCTTTGTATGCTTGTAGTGCAATTGTGCTAAATTGCCTAGCATGTACTATGGTTTTGGCCTCTTAATATAGCTATTCTTAGCTTATTTCAAGCATATTTTAGAACTTTATTTAGGGTGTTTTAGGACTGTTAGTCCCTTTTGAGCTTTGTATTGCATGCCTCTAGTATTGTGTCCTTCACTAGTTTCAATGCTTTGGCCCCTAACATGTTGTGCATGTGTTGCTTGCATGTTGTAGCATTACTTGTCATGCCATTTCAGCAATGAAATTTCTACCACCTCCCTCATTTCTTCATTTTTGATTTGCTTTTAGGGTTTGTTTGGCCTTAAGTTTGTGTTTAAGCATAAGGTAGGGTTTGTGCTCAAATGGCTTTAACCTTCTTTTGAGGGTTCCTCCTAGTCAAAGGCATAATCCCTCTCATGTCCTAAACCACCCTTTTGGTTGACCCCTCTCATTAGAGGATTTTCACATTGAACTTAATCGGTTAAAGGATTAATTGGTAAGCTAAAATGTGTAAACAAAAATGAGCTAAGTAAAACATGACTAAGATAAGCATGTTGTTTGCATTGCATGTGTTTGGATCGGACGTTAATCCAAACACAAGAAATGTGAGACGTTTCATACTCAAAGTGATGAAACGTGTCGCATTTCTTGGTCGCTATCACCCTTGATCATGCATGATAGGGTAGTGGCACTTTGAGTCTTATGTGCGCATTCATTAAGCTTGTACAAGCTTTGTTCTTTGGGCCATCATGCATTGAAATGCTTGGTTGGTGGCTTGAGAACCAAGTACCACACTCTTTTGAGCTTGAGACATGATGATGAGGGTGGTAGTACACAGATTTCTTGCTAAATACATTGTATTGGCTTTGTTGCTCTCTGTTGTGGCAAAGGTAGAATTCTGGAAAGAGAGGTGGCCGACTGGCCACTTGCACTAGCCTACCGACCACTAGCAGTGGCCGGCCGACCAGTTGAGGTAGCCTACTGACCAATTAAGGTGGCCGGCCGGCCACCTGCAGGGAAAATTGTCCAAAGTGTTCCTGTGTTGGGGCAGATACAATCTGGAAGTTCATATGGTGTTCTGAGATCACTGCGAGTACAAACAGAGGCAACTCATGGCAAGGCAATGCATTTTTGGGCGAAGCAAACCGAGCATGCATGTCTCCCTCCCCCTCGAGGCCATTTTACTGCTTTACTCAGCTAGTTAATTTAGCGATTTTGTAATTAATTAGTTAATGTGCTTAGCTAATTTAATTCATCTCTGTAATATTCTAATTAGCTTAGCATAGCTAGTTTCAATTCAGTTTGTAATAATTAATTAGCAAAGTTAGTTAATTAGTTGGTTTGTAATAATTAGCTTAGATTAGTGTAGCTTAGCTTAATTATTTGGACCCTTTTGTGAAAGGGCGCATTGTTGTAATAAGGGTGCGTGTGTGTGTGCATGTTTTCCAACCCTGTTTCTTTCTCCCTTTTACTTAACCGCTTTCTATGGTTAGTTTTAGGGCACGTTTTGATTAGCATACCTTATGCTTGCATGTTTGCATCATTCATTTGTATTGCATACACTGGGTTCGACACATCATTCAAACTGCATCGTATTTCAATACTTATTTGAATACGTATATCAAATTGTTGCATTCATATGCCATCTTAGATAGCCGAGCCTATTTAGTTGCATTATTGCATGTGTTGCATTAGGGATTCTGTATAGTTAGGATCATGCATTATTTCTAACCAGCTTCTGTTTTGGCTTGGAGTACACTGTAAGTGTTACGCTTTAGCATCCTTGCATAAGTGTGAGTGTTGCCATGAGGCTATTTGCTTAAGTGCTTAACTGCATGAATGCCTGTAGGTGAAGGCTTGACTACCTGAATTGGAACAATTTGATAATTGTGAGTTTTAAGCCCACTTTGCGAAGTGGCAAAATCATGTTTTAAGCCCACTTGAGGGTGGCAAATCCGCGCTTTAGCCTACTTGCGAGTAGCACTTTCAAACCATTTTCGAAAACAAACATGAGTTGTTTTGTTCCAATTCTCGCGATTCAATCTATACTTGTATGCTGTGCGCATCACATAGTAAAGTTAGCTAATAACCGGACAAGAACACATGAGGTGTTTTTAAAAACAACATATCATGCTTAGTAGAGGCTAATCCTTTGATCGGGCGAGCAGGGGTGCTCATTTCAAGACCTTCGCCTCTCTTACCCAAGTCCCGAGCCGAGGCAACTTTGGTGATGACGGACACGTGGCCTTTGGCACGAGTCAGGGTTTCCTAAATTTTCCAAAATAAAATATTTAGGTGGCAACTCTGTAATCTGGCAAAGCAGTCCATGTTTGGCGCTTTTTATTCAAAATTGATTTTCCAAAACGATTTGCCAGATTTAGGCTCTTTGGTGTTTATCAGTCTCACATTGTACTTTGTGAGATTAGATTCAGAACCGTGACAGGAGTTCAAACTGTAGTAAGACCAAATTCGCGCCTTCTCCGAAAGGGGAGGCGCGCGAAGAAAGTCAGGTCTATAATGATCACATAACCTTCTTGTGATTTGTGAACTGAAGTGCACTGTCAAGCCCATTAACGAATTAATAAAAAAGACTAAAATATTTGTGTATTTTCATCATTTGTTTGGAAGGCAAAGTCTATTTTAACCCCTATGTGTTTTATTTCATGTGTGATTTATCCCTTTGAACTTTGAAAATGAGCATATAACCCTCTTTATGTCTGCCACGTGTTTCACAATTGTTAAATTGGAAGAAATTTTTTACCGTACACTTCAGTCCACAGACTATATGGAGATTATAAATGTCAAAGGAGTAAACCACATATAGCTAAAATCACAAGGAGTAAAGTGAAGTTTACCTAAAAAATTAAGTACTACTAATTACAAATTATATATATAAAAAAATAGCATTATTAATTCATTACTTGAATTTTATTTATTTATTTATTTTATTAAATATATTCAGGACTAATCAACTTAAAATTTTTGTTTTTTCAATTATAAAAAATGTTCATAATATGAAAAATGTAGTGAACTATGTATTTATAGCTAAATTTTGATTAATTATTTTTATCTTATCACATACTTAAGTTAAGCTCATTCGTGATATTATACTATGGTTAAGATATTACATAGTTTATTCGTGATATTATGCTATGGTTAAGATGTTACATAGTTTTGACTGGCTTCCTTTAAAATTGAATGTCTTATTTAATATGAAGAAATTTTTTTTTTTAATCACAAATAAAATAGTATAATAATTTAAGTTGTCATAAAGAATGTGTTAGATACAATGTTAACTAATGAAATAGACAAATTTAAAAATATTAATCAAGTCCAAAATTATGTATTTATCTCATCAATCATACTAAAATAATTATGTTAATTAAAATTACATTACATTACATTAAAGTGCTAAAGTAAAATTTTCTGAAATTTAGTTTCTTTGTTATTTATAGTGTAACGCCCCACTTTTTTACTCGAAATAAATTACCAAAATCATTACATTAATTCAATTTCACAAATAACACGTGGAAACTCTTTACGTCAACGAGAAAGAATAAATAGAGATTTCCTCATCCGAATACAAAATGAATACAATAGGAGTATAACTAAATAAATTGCCTGCAGGCTTACATTTTTAAAAGTAAAAGAAAGGGTTTGTCACGACCCAAACCTACCCCTATGGGTTTAATGCCGTAATCGGCCAGTAATCCGTGATTACCAAAGGTCTGTTTAACAATAATGACAATAATACATGATATGGGGTTGGCGGAAGCCAATCAACAAAAAAATAATGTCCAATGAGCTGTGAGGACCTGAATGGAAATAAATTTTGATATACATAACCATATTCATAACCACTTATGTTCATAAACACACACACACACACACATATATATATATATATGACAATAAGCGAGTTAGGGAACTAATCCCATCATCAAAAACAATATAAACAAAAGTCTTAAAACATTATTTACACTTAGCAAAATCAAAAGGGTGGGTTTGAGCCACTCAAAGAGCCTTGACACATTTAGGTTTGAAACCCCACTATGAGGCACAATAGCTGGCTAGACAAAAACAAAGGTTCAAGTCGGTGCCACTAGCTTTGATCCGGTGCTCGATTACCTATATATATATAATAAACTGTGATCTAAAGCCCAGTGAATAACATATGTATAAAGAAGTTAAGAATGATGTCCTTATAGTCCCTACAACAATCGATTATCATAGAACATTTTCAATCAATATCTTCTTGTCAATCAATTGTTCAATCGTTCAATTGATCAATCATATTCATATTCATATAGGTCATACATGATACATCTGATAGCAACAATACAATGCAATAGGTCTTAAAGACCGAACAATCAATTGATGGCCATCATACAATAACAATAGTTCCAAGATTTGGAACTGACAAAGATCTTTGTAATAATAACGATATCAATGACAATAACAATAACAATACGCTAAGGATGCCATGAATACTGTTCAAAAGAGGATCATCATTCAATCGATAGAAAAGTATAATTTCAGAAAACAATATAATTTATCGATCAGAAAATAAATACGGTTGAACATATCTTTACAATAGTGTTACTCACAGTGGGCTTCTCGATACACGTACTATTAGTTTGGTGTCCGACCTATACAAATAAAATCAAGCATAACAACTCAATTATATTCGTCTTAGATTCAATTATTTCTATTTCTATTCGTTGTTCACTTGTTCGGTTCTAACTTTCATTCATTCATTCATGAGATGCAATGCACATGAAAAATACTTTTAAAACTATGCAAATGGAGGCCCGAGAGGTAAAAAAGTAGAGTGAAAAATGAACCCGGGACTGCCCACAGGGCCGCACGTATGGAGGTCTTGGCCACACATGCAAGACCAGTGCCGCACGTGCCCCCTACACCTGCATATATTTTAGTACACAAGCTCCAATCTGCCCTGTTTTTCGCACGTGCGGGGCCCTAAGCCACACGTGCGGTGCTTATTGCAAAACAGTCCGAAAGTTGCTCTGTTATGGCAATGCAATCCTTGGCAAATTTCAATCATATTTACATGCAATTCACTTCTAAAACTTTGACATAACACTTTGAAGTAAACATCTTTAGCTTGAAACAAACTTCATAACTTCAATTAAGCTTTCAAAATCATGCAACGAGTTCAAAACCATGATGTGTAAACACAAGTTCATAACTAATGTAAATTGAGTTCCACTTCTTTAAAATGCATGAAGTTTTTCCTCCCAAAAGTTGAAACTCAAACAAGAAGCAAGGAAACAATTAAATGGTCATGAGTTCTTTGGAAAATATGCCATGCATGGTGAATATGAGAGTTAATTCTTACAATTCTTTTTATATGAAGACATGTATGTGCTACCTCTTCATTTCATAAGCAAACCTCTAATTAAACATGAACTTCAACCTTACCCCACACAAAAACTAAAGGATTAAGGTATAACTTCTCATTTCTATGAAATTTGGTAGAGAATTCTTACCTTACTTGGTTAATTTGTGAAGAGTTGAACCAAAGCTTCAATGTTTTTCTTCACTTTCTTTTTCTTCTTCTCCCATTCTATGTTGAGCTCTAACCCTTAAACTCTCTCTCCCTCTCTCTCTCTATGTGTATAACTCTAGCTCACCAAGCCCACTACACCACTCTTTCACTCCTAGTCAATTTGATGAGTCATACTCTAATTCTTTGATCACATACACAAAGGTTTATATAAGTAAACTAATAAATCATATAAACTGATTTAAATTCAATTTACTCAAATTAAATTAACTCTCATTATCTTATGATCGTAATTACACTAAATTAAATTATACTAATGTGAATTAGACTCTAATTCCTACTCAATTGCTTAATTCTATCTTGTTAGAATTAACGAATCAGACAGGTTTAGTATTCACTCTAACCTATCTATCCATAATAACACAATTCAAATAATCACATGGCATAACAATAACACTTCATAACATATAATCACATAATTAGCAATAAGCACATAATCAATTTAATTAATTTGCTTAATTAAGGAGGTGATTGTCACAAGGTCTAACCCTTTTACAATAACGGTATTCCGTCTAGAAATAAAAAGGCCCCTTGGTCAACAACCAAAGGTGAATCCTCGATCTCAAGCACTTTTTAACATCACTTGAAAAGAATTAGCAACGTGGGATGAACATAAAGTCCAGTAGGGATCCCAACATGATCCTAAACAATAACAACATACAGATAACTATGATCATGAATGCATCACATCATATCATATACATATTGTAACTGTTTATAACCAAAGTATACATACGTAGTTACTTTTCTCAAAATCATCCGATTTATTCAACAACACAACCGGTTCACATTCACTTCTCATTTTCCAATCTTTAACAAAATATCACACAATAACCGTATTTTCCATCTTTAACAAAGTATTATATAATAGTCACCTTGCCTTTGAAACAAATCACAAAGATTCAATTTTTTTCTTTTCCTTCTTTCTTATAACCTCAATGCATAAATACATTTAGCACATTTCCATGCCTTAAACCCAAGGTAAAGGAAAATACTATCAACAATTAATTTGATACATCCACATGTACACACATAACCATTTTGCTCAAGAAATAAAAACAACACACACCCAACCCTACTTACTCAACTTTTAAGACAACTCGGTCTCCTCGAACCACAATCATCATAACACATGACATATCATAATCACATTGAAACAATAATAATAAACAACTCTACTTTACATGCCTTAAGCACGGTAAGCCAACGGTACATCTTTTCACAACAAAATACCAATTTTTTAGACACTGGCTGGAAGGTAATGGTACCTTTGCCAAGTTCTCCAGGCGCTAGCTGGAAGATACTGGTACCTCATATTCTCAGCTCATGCACATTTTTCCAACCATCACTTTGCATAACAAGCATAAATAACTCGAGTGTACTACATACACATAATCATTTTAACATCACAATGTCATTCTCCACCAATGACCAAGGACAAAACCTGTAAACAATATGTATTAAATACACGTAATACAATTATTCAAATCTTATGAGGCATTAAGTCCAACAACAACAATAATATTCAAAGGTTTTCAATTTCTACCTAAAGTTCTTTCTCGATTTGCAAAGGAGTTATAATTACCTCTTCTTTCCAAAATCAATTTCCACAATTCTCAATTCACAATACACCGACTATATTTTCAAAAAAAAAAAAAAAATCATTTCCTTCATTTAACCAAAAACCCAATCCATGGATAACCAAGTCATAATCCATTCAATTTTAACTCAACAAAAGTGTAACCTAATAATTATAATCTCATGGTTAAACCTCTTTTTAGCAATTAACAAGCTACCAATTTGTTATACTCAACTATAATCAACCCAACACAAAGTTAATGCTAAATTCATGATACCCGATTTAATCCCAAATTAATTACCAAATTATTAATCAAATTCCTCAATTCATGTCACGCTCCGGATTTACAAGGTCCAGCTCACATGAATAAACCACCCAACGATGAACAATAGATAACAACTCTCATGCAAATGAATATTATATAGTCACACAATGTATGTGTTTATCCAATTTTATACATTTCTAAATACAAAATCTAAGTCGAATGGATGTTTTGTAACTAAAACATACATAGATATTATAAATTAAATGAAACGTCATGAGACTTACATCATACACAAGGGTGTAACCCTTACAAGGATGGCACACGACCAATAAATAACATAAAGGGCCCTTAGCCTACAAAAAATAGAACCACCCTACACGGTTCCAAATACAGCTTCACGTCACAGTCCACATCCATACACGTACACTTGAAAAACATTTTCAGCCACGTAGGGTAAGCATAAAGCCTAATAGAGAATATTTTAAAAACTAAACATGCTCCACTAACATAAATGATCATGATGCAATATATATATGCAATATGCCCAAAATGCAATTTCAAATCCATTTGATTACTCAACAAAATCTTTTCTTTCCAAGTACCAAAACCTTACGTTTAATGAAAACATTTTTCTGAATTCAAAACATTTGTTTGATATAAAATCCCTTTTTCGAAAAATCGATCCGAGTATCTCAATACTAACTAGAAAATACATTGCTAAATCAAATACGAATACATCGCTAAAAGCTTTTTTCAAAACATACTTTCCAGCCAAAACGATAATAAATAAAATGGATGAATCTCAGAGCTAGTGTTCATACGAGTAACTATATAAGTCACAAGGTCATTTTTATCAGTGCTAACCGGAAGGCTCGACACCTACTGCCCGGGTTTAAGTCTTTCACCATGGACACACAAGCTAACTTAATTATGCTTTAACACTCTCTCGTAGCTTTACCACTTTATTTGCTTTCTTTTCTAATAACACAACACGTGTGATTCAAAATATTATTTTTCAAAACAATGCAAATGTTCCAAAACATAATACAAGAATTTCCAAAATCTCTTTCCAGACATACAATTTTAAATTCCAAAAAATCCATTACATGCTCCATGATATGAATAATTTCAAATTGCCTAATCCACATGCAATTTCTAATACACGACAATGTTATCCTCCACCGATAGCCAAAATAGTTATCTGTAATGCAATAATTAAAAAATAACAATATAGATATATTTTTCAAAAGAGTAACAACAACCATTTTCAAAATCCCACAACCATTTTCTTCCCATCTCTTACAAAATCAATATCATTTTTTATTGTTTTCCAACACAAGCTAAAACCCATGGTTTTAGAACAAAATCTCATTTTCTTTTAAAGTCACTTTGAGTAAAGGAAAGTCACCATGTCAACACATCTTTATCACCAATACAAAATCATAACCTTGTTCAAGAACTCATTTGAAAAATCTCTCATTTTCATGTCAAATCCAAACCCCCAAGTTTAACCCAAAACACCCAAGTCCATAGATTTTTGGAAATAACAAATAATAGGGGTAAAAATCATACCAGATGATTACCAAATATACATAACAAAATACGCTACAAATATACTATCGAACTCATATTGAGTTTAGGAAATAGACCCTACATTTTGAAGCGAAGGGGAGAACTCCGAAAAACTCAAAGTCGATGAAACCGTGAAACTCTTAGATCAAAAGGATGTCTTTGACGAGATCTACAACCTTTCTCAAAGGACCAAGGTGAAAAGATGTCTCTAACCAAATAGATCTAGAGATCTAAGTGAAAAGTTGAGTTTCAAAGAGAAAGAGAGGGATTCACAGTGTAAAGATGAAGTAGAGAGAGAGAGAGAGAGAGAAAGAAAAAAGAAAAGAAAGAGTGAGTGAGAAAAGTGTGTTTGGGGTTTATTTATGGTGGTAGAATGATAGTCCTAAAGTCAAGAAAAAAACAAGTCAAACCCCCAAAAGCAGAGCCCCAAAAATGAACCAAAAATCTAGAAACTTACTCACAGGGGTCGACCCTTTGGACAATGGTGTCAACCCTTATGAAAAAAAGTTAAAACACTAATGTGTGCAGAGGGCAAGGGTCGACCCTTGGAACCAGTGGTGTCGACCCTTTATTTCAGAATACAAACCAGAACAAAACAGTAAGGGAATGGTTGACCCTTAAAGCCCCTGGTGTCGACCATAAAATCTAGCAAAGACACTAAAGACAGGGTAACAAGGTGGTGTCGACCCTTAGGAAGGCTAGTGTCAACATCAGAACAGATTTTCCAAGTTCCCAAGGAGCTTTTCAATGTAAACAAACGCGAATGAACAATCTTAACAAGTTTAAATCGAATCGTACTCCTCCAAAACCAAAATACAACAACTCCAATGACTCTCAAAATGAAAATAAGGAATTACATACACTCTCTAATAGTTTAAAGGACACAAGTGCTACAACTTCCCCACCTTAGGAAATTTCATCCCTAAAATTTGAGAAACGCCAAAACCAAAAAGGCCACCCAATCTATAAAAGAAGCACAACACTAATCCAAGCTTAGATCTATCTGGGGATACGTCTTGGTCTAACACCTCGAGGCCCTAAAGACACCCGAACACCAAGACATGATCTACGCCTCAACCACCGACAATACGCAAATCGTTACCGAGTGCTCAACGCTCAAACACGGAGAATAAGAAAGCTACTCGCACACAAAGCTCCCAATCAACTCTCCCATAGCACGAGAACATAAAACAAAACACGATTAATCCTAACAACGTCATGGCACATCAATGCCCTACTATTTTAAGTCCTTACAAAAATAAACATACAACATGTAACTAGCTACTGAGGCTAGGTCAAAACACGACTTCCCAATACAAGATATAAGGTACTCCATTTAGGTAAAAAAAGAAAATTCTTTATTTTCCCATTGTTGTGTCGGATGTTTTTTGTTTTGGTACAATTTACTGCTCTTTTTTTTTTTATTATTTTTTTTAAATGATGCACCTATCTATTTTTTTTTTTAAAATTTTGTTTATTATTATTTTTAAATTACTACCCATTGGGCTATGAAGCATGGTGTAAGAGTATCTATCATCTTCAAAATTGTATGCTGTATTGGTGTAGCGGCAATTGTTTTTTTATTTATGAAATGTCAAATATAAATGTTATTTTGTTGGACCGATAACCAAAGAATAAAAAGAAAGAAAAAACAACTCTAATTAAATTTTGATAGTGTTATAATACATTATTAAAGATGAGTTAAAAATGTTTGTTGCCATATTTTAAATTTGATATGAAAGTGTCACGACCCAAACCCGGCCCTATGGGTTTAGCACCGTAACTGGCCAGTAATCCGAGATTACCAAAGGCCTCTGAAACGATGTCTGATCAAGCAGTCTGAGGCTGGCGGAAATACTGATAAATAACTAGTGTCCATTGAAAGTGAAAATCAGATGTCAAAAACATTTTTATGCATTCATACGGTTCAACACAGTACAATCCATATGCAGTCTATACAATCATATACTGATCGGTCGATGACGAGTTGAATCCTCGATACTTGATCAAGAAATGATCTATACAAACGTACAATACAGTAAGGAGACCGATAGGGGACACAAAAACACCCGAAGCCATAACATGGCAACTCTAACCTCGCAGTGAGGCGCATAGGTTGGCTTGACAAAAGCGGGGACCAATCCCACGCTCCTAGCTCGATGCAGTTCTTGAGAACCTACATATATATATATAAGCAAGTGAGCTAAAGCCCGATGAATAACATACGATGTAAAGAGGTTATGAATGAATGTCCTTACAATAATGAAATCAATTCATTATACAAGATTTCAATCTTTCGATATTTATCAATCAAGATTTCAATCAATCACCATATGTGGTACATCCATTAGCCTATAAACAGTAGGTCCAGAAAGGACCGGGCCTTAACAGACCCAACAATAATGATGGCCATCAATCGGTAAACAGTATGGTTCCACAAGGAAACCGACAGAGCTCTATAACAGTCAATAACAGTGGGTGCTAAGGATGCCTGTCTGATTCAAAATACAGACATACATTCATTCAATCAACAATATCAGTTCAATAAGCAGTTCGATTCGAGATTCAAAATATAACCATTTGAACATATCTTTACACAATCTGTTACTCACAGAGATTGGGCTATAGCAGCTAGAGCGCGTCCCCGAGAGCTAACCCTAAACAGTTAACAAATAGAACACACACTAAGTTCACAGTCGGAAGGATATAATTAAATCCCTAAATTTCCTCGGTGTGGTTCTATGTCTAAATCCTCATTAAGATGCCTTAAACTAGGCCTAAGAATGCCTAGGATGGGATGAGGATGCAAAATGTGCACGTAAATCGGTTTGAATTTTTGAAAAGGCCTCCGCCGAGCGCAGTTTCGCCGAGCGGACAAGCCAACAAAGGTCCCCGCTCGAGCGTCAACTTCCCGGCCGAAAGGCCGATGCACAAGAAGATCTTTGGATGCGCGATTTCCCCGCTCGAGCGTGAAACTCTCCGCTCGAGCGGACTGTAAAACATGCTAAGAAAATGCTGAGAGCATGAATTTCCCGCTCGAGCGGCACTTCCTCCGCTCGAGCGGACCTCAAAAATCTGGAAAACCCAGAATTGTGTTCTGAGTTCGAAACTCAAGTTTGGGATACCAAAATCGATCCTCTTGGGCCCATTACCTGGAAAACTCTTTTAAACACATAGAATAACAAGTTTTAAAGCTCAATTTAAGAAATCAAGGCCCAAGGGTGTTTCAATTAAACTCAATTTCAAACTAATTTCAAGAACACTTTTCAAAACATGCAATGCATGAATTTCAAACCAAATCCAAGCCTCAACTCTTGCTCCATTGAGCTCCAATCTTTGAAAACAATGAGG
This sequence comes from Camellia lanceoleosa, assembly GCA_025200525.1. Taxonomy (NCBI): domain Eukaryota; kingdom Viridiplantae; phylum Streptophyta; class Magnoliopsida; order Ericales; family Theaceae; genus Camellia; species Camellia lanceoleosa. The sequence continues at coordinate 123,508,263 of CM045759.1, read as the reverse complement.
AAACATGAACTATGATGAAAACATGGACATGCATGTGACAATTCTCCAAGAATTCAACTTCAAACTCACTAAATTCAACATGCATGCAACAATGGAGCTCTAGCTCAATAATTATGAACAAAACCAAGACTCAAGCTCTCTCTAACCATGATACATGCAAGATGGAGCTTAAAGATAACAAGAAGACATTGAATTCCTTACCTAGAGTGTCAATTACAAGGTGAGGAGGTTAAATTATGCCAAGATACTACCACTCTCAAGCAATCTCCAAGCAAAAACCAAGAAGAACTCAACTCTCTCTCAATTCTCCCTACTCTCTCTTGTTGGTCGGTTATGAGGGGAGGAAAGTGGCTGATCAAATGTTGATTAAGTGTTTTGTATATGGCTCAAAGATGAATAAACAAGGGGCCACTAAGGGTGGCAATTTCGTAATTAAACCTAACTTTCAATTAATCAATGTTTAATCTAATTTAATCATTCCTAATCAATTTTCAGATAAATATCATTAAATCACAAATATTCTACTGATCCTAAAACTTCAAACGGTTTCTAAATCGGCCGCCGATAAGGCCTTCAATTAGCAATTTAAACATGTAAATGCAAACAGATAATTAAATCATTAAACAGATAGAAATGCAATATAACAGATAAACTTATTCAATTTCAGTTTCAGTTCCATTCAGTCTGTTCAGTAGTTCATCCAGTTCACTTATCAGTCATTATCAGTTCAGTTTAGCAGTAATTAGTAGATAATTCAGTGGTTTAACGGTAATCAGTACGAGGGTTGTTACAGAAAGATAACATACTTTTGTTATTTTCTATGAAAGGTAAAATTAATTCAACGTTACCAACTTTGAAGAATTGACAAAAGTATAAAAAAAAATTGTTCTTTCTACGTTCAAATGCTAATTGGATAACACTTTAAAAGCGTAAAGTGTAGTTTATCTTTAAAATAACATTAAGTCGAAAAATAGAATTAAAATATATTAATGTTGTGGATCTATACATTTTTTATACGTATGTAACCATTATGATTCCTCAACTTCATATTTATAAAAGTTTTATTTTATTTTCCTAACATGAAAAGATTCAACAATTCCTTACTTTTTTTTCTTTTTTTTTTTTTAATTTATAGTACTATTTAAAATTCATCTAAAATTTAATTAAATTTTTTTTTTTGACAACATTATTACATTCATACAATCTCAATAGTCATAACTAAACTCTTTTTAAGATTCAATTTAAAAATTAATTATTAACAAAAAAAAAAAAACACTATTAACCAAACTCTTCTTAAAATTTCATTGAAAAAATTAATTATTAACAAAAAATAACAGTCATAACCAAACTTTTTTCAAATTGCATCTGACAAAAATTATCAATACACTGATTTCCATTGAATTTCCATTGCATCTGACACAAGTTATCAATACACTTTTTCCATTGAATTTTGTCTGGCCAAAAAATAACTTTTCAATTAAAAACAACTTTGGCTAAACAACAACATTTTTAGCTGGCCAACAATAATTTCAATAATATTTCCAATCAAAAAATCAAATTTGAATAACCAATATTGAATAAAAATATTTAATAAGAAAATATTCAATAAAATTTAAATTGAATTAAATGTAACTATTAACACTATTAGTACTTTATCCATTAATTTTTCATGAGAAATTTATCATCAGATGTAACTTGTGCGTACCACCTAATTATAGGTATGATAATTTACGTCTGATTTATAAATTGGTACTGCATTTGATACTACGTAACCTTTGTGAACCCTTAAGTAGGATAATTATGCATTCATTTTAATAAATCTTTCGAGTAAGCCACTTTTTTAATTTTCTTAAATATACAACAAAAATATGTTTGTAGTCATATTTTTTCCTAAATTATGGTTGGATTTTTATTTCTATTTGGGGTAAATGAATTTAAAAATGATTTTTTTTTTTTTTTTTTTTTTTTACTGAAAGGTAAAATTAATCCACCGTTATCAACTTTCAAGAATTAAGAAAAGTACATAAATAATTGTCGTATTTGTTTTTTAAAAAAAAATGTTCTTTTTAGGTGAAAATTAAAAGTGGATAACACTTTAAGAGTGTCAAGTGTAATTTATTAACCAAAAAAAATTAAGTCGAAAAATAGAATTAAAATAGATTGATGTTGTGGATTTATACATTTTTTACACGTATGTAACCATTATGATTTCTCAACTCCGTATTTATAAAAGTTCCATTTTATTTGTCCTAATTTGAAAAGAAAAGGGTTCAACAATTTCTTATTAAAAAATGTGTGCAACGTCAAGTAGTTCTTAAAAAATGGAGAATTTAATTGAAAAAAAAAAACTTTTAAAAAGCACAGTTTAAATTACAATTGCATTTTACACATTATAAATAAAAGGACGAATGGAATAATACATACAATACTACCAAATTCACATTATTTCTTCACATCACAAATCTACCCATGGCCAATATGATTTTCCCACATAGTAGTAGCAATTGCATCCCTCAAGTTCGATTGGTACGTCAACCATGTTGTCACATATCAACATAGTCAGCTTGGCCTTCAACAAACCCGTTTGCTACTGCTTCTACCGCTATTTCATTATCAGCTTCCATGAAGAATGGGTCCATAGCTGCATGCAAACAGATCTAATTGTGCACTACACAACATGCAATCACGAGGGGTCCTTTCGTGCAGACTTGTAATTTGGCATGAACCGCAATATTGGAAAGTGCTTTTTCAGAACACCAAATGTTCTTTCTATGACATTGCGTAATGACGAATGTCGATGGTTAAACAATTCCTTGAATCCAGAATAATGACGGCCATGAAACTCTTGCAAGTGATAGTGTTGGGAAGGAAATGAGGCAAGAAATCCAAGCATGTTCGTGAATCCGACATCCACTAAATAATACTTGCCTACATATAAATAATGTTTGTAATGCTCTGTCAAATACATGTACAAAACTATTAACATTTAAGAAAGTACAGTGTGTTATTTGGTGACACTCACCCTGAGGTGGGTATGGGAAATGTAGATCAGCTCTTGTAATTGAGTCAACTAAAATTGCGTTGTCGTGGGCGCTTCCTTCCTATCCAAAATTAATAAATGTGAACAACATGTCGAAGTTGCAAATTGCAAGTTGCTAGTACATTTTGCGATATTGTAGCTTTGCAACCACAGAATGTATTCTGTCTTGAGGCAGGGACTCACGCATCCACCAATGTGCCATCGATAGCACCAACACAATCCTACTTGAAATATTTTAGTTTGACATTAAACGCGAAACAAACCTAGATATTATGTTGAAAACCTAACAAAAAAATTCCTTCGTTACTGTTATTACAAACTTACAAGACAAACATATAGTCATACATTGAACCAAGAAAAAAACCTTCTATCATTTAAAATTCTTGTCGGTATCTCGTCTTGGTTACATGGTTTGATAACCATTAATGCAAGTTTGCACAGTGCCCGCATAATGATTTTCATGTGCCAACAAATAGTTTCAGTGAAGTGTTGAAATCTATCTGTTAGTAGTCTATGCCAGTCATTTCGTGCAAATGTGTACAAAAAAATGCCAAGCAATTCCTCGACACTGATATGCATATATTCAGTTTTGACAAAGCCATTTTGAAGTAAAGTGTCTTTCAATAAAGTGAATGTTTGGGCATCCATTCGCATGATGTCCATCATTGTTTCAGGATGGCCATTTAATAAACTGAAGATGTAATCATCACCTTTGAACGAACAAGTTCGTGGCGATCATATGCTGGTTAACGCATTCATATGTTCATTCATAAAAGAAATCATCAAAAGGTCCATAAAATCTTCGATAACCTCATCCTCCTCTGATGAGCCTGCCATTGCATTGTTTTCTGTATCGGATGACATATTGTTTCGGCTACATGACAATAAAAGCAGAATTATAATAAATGATTAACAACATGATAACTGTTACCATTATTGGTCAAACTGAAAGTAACCACTGTCTTTTGTTTGTCGGCCTTAGTCATTTACCAAACAAAATGGCAATATGCATACGAAGAAAAAACATATTATTATATTTACTCATCTTGTCATACATACTAATGCATATTGTATGCTGTATAAAATTGAAAGTTGAAGCAAAAAATAAGGAAACAGACATGAATGAACGCAGAAGAATAAAATCACATGTAAATATAAAATAAAAACAGTGTCAAAAAAATATAAGAATAAAAACAGTGTCAGAAAAATATAAAAATAAACATACAAAGACGGATAAAAAACAGCATGTCATCGGGTGCCAAAAAAAAATATATAAATAAGAAAACAGAAATCATCAAATCATGTTGCACAACCACAAAGAGAATCGCAAACTCCATCAAGCCACAACTTCTCCCTTGACTACAAAGCTAAGATCATAGTTCGGCGCATATGCGTAGGAGTACGCATAAAAAACGTTTGCCATTCATTGTCTTTGAATAGTGTTAGTGCCCTAACATATTGGACTGGTGGTATGTTCCCGAGCTCTAACATGGCATCTTGACATGCATCAAGGGAATAGTCATCACCCCCTGCACTTATAGCCTCCGTGTCTATTGATCATGCCCGAGACTGTTCTATTTTTGCTTGTACGTAAGTAGTGAAAGTTGCGCAAACATCATCAAAGCCACTTGACCGTGACCTTTTAGAACAACCACTGTCAGTCTGGCTATTTGTAGGGCCCCTTTTCTGACTTTTGCCCTTAGATGGTTCCATGTACTCATCGCCGAATGAGTCAACAGCTATGGCTTCAGTCGCATCACTCTCACTAACTCCAGGCGACCAAAATTTGTTAAGCATTTCATCATCTTCATTGGAGTTAGGGGCTCCTTGTGTGGATGCACGGGCCAAGGCCCCTGTGGCACAACAGTTTTCAACAATTTCAGCTATTTCATAAAAATACTCAAATCATTTCGTCCTAAATTTCTTTACATTTTTTGTTACTTACCTCCAATTAAAATTTTGTATATAAGCGTATTGTACATGTGATAAAATCTTACAAAAAAATATTGAAAAGGGTGCAGCTAAATTCAATACATTATCTCAAAAATCATCAGGTGCAATAACCATTCCTACAATGGAATCTCATCCCAGACCAGTCTGTGCCTGAAGTCGTTTGAAAGTTTGGTAATCAGCTTTCAGTCACTGATATTTTTGTCTCACTTGTCTTGGTGTGTATTAGAACCCATACAGATTTTGCAACTCAGTTGCAAAATGATTCCAATGCCTAACTATCTACACAGTACTACGACCTTTTGTGTTGTTTTTTTTTTTTTTTGTACCTCGTCTCTCAACATGTTAATTAGCTTCATTTTAATTCTGGAGCTCTACATTCTTGTATCCTGATTATCATCTGAATTGTTGCTATCCATCTAACAACGCACAATTTATATTTAAACTAAGCTTAAGTGGATATTGAAAAATAACAAGATAAGTCCTAAGCATCATTTATCATATAACTTGAGTTTCTAGAATCAATGCAAGAATCATGTAAAATTATGTTTCATTTCGAATAAAAGATTAATTAATTGAAGTTGTTAACCAGTGCTGGGAAAAACAGATGAACATGAAAAAACAGAATATTAATTGCAAATTCATTGTGAAAGAGTGTTTTATATGAAGTGTACACAGTAGGCAATAAGTAGAAGGAGAGCAAAAAAAGATAAATAGCAAATGGGTGAGTGCCGGTCGACCGAGAAGTGGGAATAGAGAAGTTGCAGTCGACCGGCCGGTTATCCTGGTGGATGACCGGCTCACGCACTTGTTGGACAGACCAGAGAACCCATTTCTATTTCTCAGCTACTTCATACCAGATCGATTTCTATTTCTCAACTATTCCATACTAGATCGATTGAAGGATATATGTACTAGAGCAGTAGGAGTGGAATAGTTGTCACCGGTGATGGAGTGAGTAGAGTGGGTGGATGTGCGCTTCTTCGGTAGCCTTCTGATTCGAGCATACGTTTCACAAATTTGGCCTAAGAAAAATAAATTTGGGAATAAATTTCGGGATGAAACAAGAAATCAGTGAGTTGTATATAGAACCAGTATATGTTTTGAGAGAAATTTGTGATTTACTTTACCTCTTTGTTGTCGTTGTTTCGTTGCCCGAAGGGTGAATATTCCACAACGCACAAAGTGAAACTCAGTTGATTTGTGGGAGTTGGTGGATGCAAATTTATGGATAAAAAAGGGGTTCACAAGCATGGTTTAGATTTAAATGTCACAATTCAGTTCAAAGAGACGAAGATGACTCGTGAAGAATCTACTTTAAATTTCTTTACGTGAAGCTTTTCAGAAATGGAGAAAACCGAAGAGAGAATATGTACATTAGGAAGCTTTTCAGAAAATCGAAGAGAGAGATTGTATGTTTGGAAGCTTTTCAGAGCGAGAAAGATGAAACCGCGAAATCTGCCAAATAGGAAATAGAGTTGCATTTTGAATTTTGTGATGGAATTAAATTTTGAAAACGATATCCAAATGTGAAACGCAAATAGGAGGGTGGAAATACATTTCTAGAGCACAACCAAACACAGCCTAATCTTCCCTCCAATCCTTCTCAATAAACACTCCCAAAATGATTATTGTAAGGGCATCTCTAACGGTGCATTAATTTTTTTTTATCAAATTTGAGTAAAAATTTAAGTATAAGGATTGGTTTGGTATAAACTAAATAATACAAAAAGTCAAAAAGTCACTATCCTATTTAAATCAAATCATCTTATTTAAATCACATCACCTCTCTAACACATCACATCAAACCCAACCCAAACCCAACCCATATAAGCTAATAAGTTAAAAAGTGCACTTTTTTAGAATATCCCAAACCAACCCTAAGCTCCCTTTGATATCAAGTGCTCTAATGGAGGGTTTTGTAATTTCATCAAACCATCTGTCAACCGAGCAGATGACTGGCCGGTCAACTGGCTAGTGTAATTTTTTTACAAATTTTTGCCTTAAAGTGGTCATCTGAGGGACATTCGGGGGACATCCGGTGATGAAAATTTAACGATAATGAACAGTGATTTGATAAAAAGTATATTGATCCTCAATTTGATTAAAAATAAAATAAAATCTTAAATTTGATGAACTATTTTGAGATATACTATGTGGGTGTTTGGGAAGTGGCTATTTTAGAATTTTTTTGGCTATTTTAGTAGGTTATTTTAGTTTTTATGTTTGGGAAGATGGGATGGATTTTTATTTGAGTTGTTGTATTAAAAAATGTGTTGAAATGGTGTTTAAAGTTAAAATGACAAATTTAACCCTGACATCATATTTTTCAAAATTAATGTAAAGGGGCAAAATCGTCATTTACCAAGGGATGGGACAAATTGTCAATTTGACAGTGTAGGCTGTGCCTACACTGTCCCACGGTTGCAGCTATTTTTATTTATTTATTTATTTTATAAAGTGTTAATTTATGAGTTTTTTGGCTTTTTTTTAGTTTGAGGCTGTTTTAGCTTAAAAGTCATCTTCCCAAACACCCCTATATAAATGTACTTTTTTACTTTTTAATTAAAAAAGTAAAGAAAAAATATATATATTTGAGATAATTTTTTAATTTTTTATAAAAAAATATATAATAAAATATTATAGTAAAATCAAAATAATCATTCTACTATTATTGACTTTTTAACTTTTAACTTTTTAACTTTTAAATAATTAAATTCAAAAGATAAAATAATAATTTTATCCTTTAAACTTTCTCACAAACTTTTCTAAGGCCAAGTTTGGCATCTCAAAATAAGTTCATACTTTTTATCTTTTTTGAGTCACATCAATCAGCATCTCCTCTCTATTTTTTTTACACATAATTCAATAAAAGTCAAAAAGTACACTTTTTTAGGCCTAGTTTGGCATGAACTATATAATCTATCTTTTTATCTTTTTATCTTTTTTTCATCACATCACCTTTTTATTTTTTTACATATTTTTTTATAAAAAAATAAAAAATATATTTTTTTAAGACATCCCAAACCAATCCTTAATCTTCTCAAACTTAGCCTAAATGGTACAAGTTCTTTGAAATAGCGGATAGAGATGAAAGATTAACAAAGAACAGAAAGGGACAAAAAGATTAACAAAGAACAGAAAGGGGCAAGACAAAAAATAAAATAAAAGGAGTTTTATCGATGAGAGAGAGAGAAACAGAGAGAGAGAAGTGACCTAAGTGTGTTATGTAAAATAAAAAAACTAATTGTACCAAACCGAGTATTACCCAGTACGTACCTGCCGACCTCACCTCAGTCAGCCACGAGACAAATTCTCCAGCAAACCGTACACTGCAGGACAATAGCGTGTCGTGATTTGATTGGCTCACTTAATTACACGTTCAGGTTTGACCAAAGTCTATTATATTTTTTGAGTAATTACAAATATATCCATAAATTTTTAAAAAAAACTATATCACATCTCTTAAAATTTTTAATTTTATAATAAATGGTTTATTTTATTTGTTAATAATTTATCAAGTCATTTAATAATTTTTAAGGCTATCTTCAACCCAATATTTTTTATTTCATCAAATTTAAATTTGATAAAAAAAATACATTTTTATTTTCTTATAATTTTACCAAACTAATATCAAATACAGGATATGTTACAATTTTTATCAAATTGAGGATGGCGGTAGTTTTCATCAATTTACTGTTCAGAGCTATTAGAGTTACAAGTAATACAACATTACAAGATAACCGGCCAGATGTTCCCCGGATGACCACTTGGGTGAAAAATTGCCCACAACATATTACAGATTTTTGTGAAAATTTCACTAGTCGGATATTCGGCTGGAAGTCTTCCCGGGCAACCGGTGATTTGATAATTCTCCATTGTACCGCGCGCTATCAGATGGAGTTTTTATTCAATTTTTTACTCAAATTTAATGAACAAAAAGTTAAACATTGGAGATGCCCTAATGATACTAGAAATTTATTTCAATTAATAATTTAAGTAATTTTATCATTATATAGAAGAGTAATCAAAAATTTTATTTTTTCAATTAATTTTGTTAAATAAAAATTCTGACAATGAAATATTTGTAATTTTGATAATTTATATTTTAAGTAAACTTTACGGTCTCGTTTGTTTTCAGAGGTAGAATGAAGGGGATTAATAGTGAGGGGAGATGATTAATAGTGAGGGGATTGATAGTGAGAAGATTAATTAAAATTATATTTGTTTTTATGATAGTTGTTAGTGTAGAGATTGTTAAATTATTTTTATATTACATAAATATCAAATAATAAAACAAACAAAAAATATAAAAACATTAAACATTAATGTTCAAAAAAATGCCCAACATGTAAAAAATAAAAAATAAATAAAATAAATACAACAATGATTTTTATTTAACAAAAGAAAAATTAAACATTAATGTTCAAAAAAAATGCCTAACATGTAAAAAAATAAAAAAAAAAATAGTCCGATAGACTGTTTTTCTAATACTAGGTGCTGGAAGTCCATCCGAATCATATCTCCAAGGGGTTTCATAATTCGAAGGGGATTACGAATCCGTTCTCCATCTCCCAAAATAAATACAAAGATAATAATCCCTACTTTACTATCAATCTTAATCCTTTCTCTATAATTCTAAACAAACGAGGCCTAAAAGATATATTTGTAATTTAACCTTTCTATTTTCACACAAATATATTATAAAAATTAGGCACAACTCTTTTAAACGACCGTGGGATACACCCTATATATGAGGGACCAATTTATACATTTCTAATTTTTTTTCGATTATAATTCTCAAAAATAAGAGAGAAAAAGATTAAAAAATATAAATCAATTACAAAATAATAAGATAAAACCGACCCTCGTAAGATGGTCCCTGATTTTGGATCTCATACTTGTGTGAAAGGGCATGGGATCGCTAATGTGCATTATGGGCACAACAATATGTTAGAGCATCAATATCAGTTTCTTTAAAATTTTAGTCAAATTATAACTTAAAAAGTTATTTTTATATTTTAGTTAGTCACTCACTGCATCAAACTCTCTATTTTAACTAAATTCTATTAAAATATTTATTATTCCTTTTTTTATAAAAAAAAAATTGATGAGCTATCAACCAAATAATTCTTATGTTTTAAAAAATAAAAATAAATAAAAATAAATTTGCCGTTGACCGGCCGAATTTCCAGATGGATGTCCGGTTACACCCAAATCGCATGTTTTAATGATGAACAATTGCTCGCTTCATCAGACGAGTTACTGTAGCAAATTTAACAAAACGTTAATTTTTAAAAAATTTGTTAAGGCTGATGGAGGAAGGATTTGATACTGATGCTCTCTACAATAGCTTCAAAGCTATTGTAGAGAGCCTGATGCGGATACTCTCATGAGGTTGGGAATAGACTTTTTCTTGATTTATTTTGACGATGCAAAATTTTCATGTTATAAAATTCATATAAAATTTCATTTATGGGAAAAATAAATTAAATTGATCAAACATTTATAATCACATAATTAAGTCTTAATTATTTTTTCAAAAAATTAGATAGCTTTTTATCAAAATTATGTTTAGATATAATTAAATGTTTGATTAATTTTTCTACTTCATGAATAATTTTTTAATATTTTTTTATAATATAAATACTTGAAATCAATGAAATAAGCTTGAGGTAACTTCACCCAGGACCTCAAAGCACCAACCTCCCATATCATATGAAAAGATTGGGTACGATACTGTGTCTTATTTGTCATGACTTAAAAAAATTAATAATTTAAAAACTCATAATCTTATTTAAGGTTTTGTTTGTTATTTCTTAAAAAAATCAAAAAATTATTATCTTATTTAAGTCATATCATCCTCTCTAACACATCACTTTAAACTCAACTTATATCCAACTTATATTTCATAAAAAGTCAAAAAGTACACTTATTTAGATCATTCTAAACTACCCTTAAGTCACATTATCTCTCTACCATATCACTTCAAATCCAACCTATACCCAATCCATATTTCATAAAATGTTAAAAAGTACACTTATTTAGGACTATTTTAGGAAGATGATTATAATCAGTTTTTAATTAAAAAACTGATTATAAACTGATTATAATCAATTTTTTGTGAGAGAGAAGTGGATTATAATCTAAAAAGTAGATTATAATCCACTTCCCAAAAGACATTATCCCAAACCATCCCATTGCTTTCTTTTTAAATTGAAAAATAAAAATAAAAATAAAAAAGAGAGAGAGAGAGAGAGAGAGAGAGGACAAAAATAAATTTAAGAAAATGAAAGGGGGGTGGGGGTTCTGCCTCTCTAATCTGTCTCTAGCAGGAGTTGGGCGTTGGAAATCATGGCAAGTGGAGAGGGAGAAAGTACAATTTTGTATTTCAGATGCTCTGCGCTGCCCTACCACCAGAGAGAGAGAGAGAGAGAGAGAGAGAGAGAGAGCTCTGTATTGCTGGCTGCTGGGCTTTGTTATGAATGACAGGTCTCCTGTGATGCAATTGCACCTGATTGTGGCACCACAATCTAAGTTCTTTTTGTGCAGTCTTCTTGCCAAGTACAATTTTTGGGTGAAAACTGTTTAGTTGTTTTGTTTTTCTTATGAACTTAAAATCTCATTAAAGCGAAAAATATGAAAAAAGATAATTATTTATATATTTAGATTTATTTTTTTAAAGATAAAAATGATTTTTTTTTAAATATAAAATTACACATTTGAATAATCTGTACTATAGAAGTTTTAAACTCTATTTGGTAAGCTCTCTAAACTTAATTCTACCATTACATTTTTATTTACGGTTTTTAAAAATTAATTTCACCCACTTTTGAACACTTTGTCCAATGCAGAAAAATTTGAGCTAATCGATTGTCTTCTTGGACGTCCGGTCGGTTGATCGGAATAGTATATTTAAATTTTTTTTTTTCAAATGCCACTTGTTATTGTTTGTATTTTAAATAAAAAAAATTTGAAAATTTTAAAATTTTTTTATGAGTTTTTAATAGAATTTTAAGTTGTGTATTTGGTTATGAGTTGTATGTTTTTGTATCAAATATCATATGTCACATTAAAAATTTCACTCAATTCAAAACTTTTTTACCAAACAAAATTTTTGCACTCGAATCATAATTTCAAAACTCACAAACTCAAAATACAACTCTATTCTTAAAGCATATTTAGAAAACTCTATCAAACACAACCTTAGATTTTCTATCATTTTAGAGCAAATCTCACATTACGAACAAAAATATAACACTCTAATTTAACACACTAAAAAACTTCTTGGTATATTTTTCTGGAACGTAATAACGAACACTAGAAAAAAAACTCCTCAGTGTATTTTTCCAAAATATAACACTCTAATATAACACAAACGTAATTTTTCCTAAATATAACACTCTAATATAACACAAACGTAACACTCTAATATAATATACTCCAATTAATGTAACACACCAATCAACGTAATACTTCAATGTAACACACAAAAACAATAAAAACTACTTACTGTATTTTTTCAAATGTAACACTTACAGTTTGAAATTATACATTTACCGAAAACTTACTCAGGAATTTTTGTACTCTTTTTGGAATGGTTTGAAGAATCCCACATCCTTTTAGAATGGTTTGAAGTATCTCACATCATTTTTTTGGACTATTACGTTTGAGAAAAGTACACTAAAGAGTTTTTTGTGTGTTATATTAAAGTATCACACTAAGGAGTTTTTTTTAGAGTTATATTAGAGTGTTACATTTCAAAAAAAAGTATACTAAGGATTTATTTTATTTTATTTTTTGTGTTGCATTAGAGTGTTACATTAAGGAGTTTTTGTGTATGTTACATTAGAGTGTTATACTAAAAAATTTTTTTAGAGTGTTATATTGGAGTGTTACGTTTGAGAAGTATATTAAGGAATTTTTTTGTATGTTATATTAGAGTGTTACACTAAGAAATTATTTTGGAGTGCTATATTGGAGTGCTATATTGGAGTGTGATGTTTAAAAAAAATACATTAAGGATTTTTTTAAGAATATTACATTGGAGCGTTACGTTTGAGTATTACAGTTTGAAATTATACATTTATCCAAAATTATTAAGAAGTTTTTGTACTCCTTTTGAAATATTTGAAGAATCTCACATCTTTTTAGAATGTTTAAAAATTTTCATATTTCAAGTCATTTTTGTACTCTTTTTGAAATATTTTTCAAATAAAAAAGATTCTCATATAAAAATTCATCCCAAATTTGATTCTCATATATTGTGTACCTTACATCTTTAGCACAAAAGAAAAAAAAAAAAAAGAAAAAAAAAAAGATGAAGAAAACATAATAGAAATAAGGGTATAACTGCAAATTTAATTTTCAAATAATTTATTAAATTTACCTTTTCAAAATCAATGGGACTCATCGGTCTATAAAAATATTTTTAAGACTAAATGGATCACTATTTTTTAAAATGGGATTTATTGATAAATGGTTCCAATTTTTTTGGGATAGATTGCAAAAGTATTTAAATATAAAAAAAAAAAAAACAATTCAATTGTCAGTATAAATATTTAAAATTAAAATAGACATTACTTTTTGAAAAGGGGGGGGCTTTTTGAACCCCTATATTCACTAGTTAAAAAATTACATTCATCTTTTCTGAATTTTGAAAAAAATATAATTAATTCTATAATTTTGATATAATTATTATATTAAAAAAATATAGTTAGTCTTATTTTTTAATATTTTTGATGCCAAAGATATAAATGTTAATATAAATTTAAACCCATTTAATTAAAAATAAAATAAAATTTTTATTTTAAAAATAGTTGACATAATATTTTTTTTTTATATGTCAATATTTTCTTATATGATAATGGCCAACTAACAATGACATAGAATACGGTGCTTGCTTCTATGTGGAGGAGTGTTGTATTAATTAAAATTTTAAGAAAATATGGTATAATTATATTAAATTATAATAGTTCTATAGTTTTTGTAAATTTTTAAAAAATAAGTTGTAATTTTTTTAGACAAAATAAAGAAAATATTTCAAGATTATTAAGAAAATATTATACGTGAACAAATTTTGTAGTTAATTTTTTTTTTTTTATCACTGGTCATTAAAACATAATCCTCACGTTTAGTTATTAATATGAATTATTTTATGATTGTGTCTAGTAATAAAAAAATTAAATATCTGTTAATATCATTATTTAGTACCTCACTAAAATGTCACAGTTTTTTTTTCTTTTTATTAAATTTTTTTGTCACTGGTGATTTTTTTTTTTTTTCAAATTTATGTCAAATTTGTTTTTTTAGGTCTACCTAGTGTAAATGGATCTTAAAAATATCCAAAAAAGTACTAAAAACAGAAAAAAAGTAAATAAATAAATAAAAAGCAAAATAGTGGACTTTTTCCAAATTCTTTTTACTTTTCAAACTTTTCTGGTCATCTAATAGAATAAAATACAAAAATGTCATTTTTTTTTGAAAAAAAAAAATACTAAAGACAAAAGAAAAACAAAAACAAAAACAAAAACCAACAATCAAACACTAAAGACATATTTGGCAACGTTTATATTTATAATTTTCTGTTTATATTTAGAAATTTTTTGAAAAGTGTAAATAAAATTTTTTAATTTTGTTTTTGTTTTTAAAAAATTGTGAACAGTTTATAAAATTTACCCAAAAAATTTAGTTTCACTTGTTTAATTAATTAATTAATTAATTTATTTTTTCCAATTACCACTTGACTACCATTGCTAATGACCTCCTCCGACTATCACTTCCCTCAGCTACCAATCACTTGCCATCACTGCCAATCATATCGATCCCACCGGTACTAAGGATGGATCTAGGGGGGGGGGGCGGAAGGGGGGCGACCGCACCTTCAAAAATTTGAAAAATATCATATATTATACTAGAAATTTTAAAATAATTTAAAATTATAGGAGTTCGCACCCCCAAATTTTTTTTAGATAATTTCAAAATTATATAGAATAGCCCCCCCAATTTTTTGAACTATTTGAAATTTTTGTTCTTATGAGGCATATCATAAAGATTACTGATGATCTTTACCAAGCTTTGCAAAGTAAATCTCAAGATATATTAAATGCAATGCATTTGGTGTCTACAACGAAGATACTTATTTAAAAATTTAGAGAAGATGGATGGGTTCCATTGTTGGAAAAAATTAAATTATTTTCTAATGATCATGGTATACAGATTCTTGATATGAGCTATCCTTATAAAGGAGGCCGAGGTCAGTCTCGTTCTGAAAGAGATCAGCTCACCATGAAACATCATTGTCGAGTTGATATTTTTATAGTTACAGTTGATTCCCAGTTACAAGAATTAAACAATAGGTTTAAGGAAGATGTAATAGAATTACTTGTTCTTAGCTCAGCTTTGGATCCTAGGGATGGTTATAGATCATTCAACATTGAGGATATTTGCAAACTTACAAATAAATTTTATCCCATGGATTTCTCCGAGCAAGAAAAATTGCATTTGAAGTATCAGTTGGAAAACTATAAGCTTGATATTTCCATACTTCTCGAGTTTTAGAAACTGTCAACCATTTCTGAGTTGTGTCAAATGTTGGCAAAAACAAAAAATTTGACAAGTTATCCTCTTATTGATAGATTGATCCGTCTTATGTTGACTTTACCTGTTTCAACTGCTACATTAGAACGCGCATTTTTAACTATGAAACTCGTTAAGTCTAAATTGCGTAATAGGATGGAAGATGATTTTCTAGCTAGTTATTTGATTACGTATATTGAAAAAGACATTACTCAAGGGTTTGATGTAGACTCTATCATCCATACTTTTGATATTATGAAAGAGTGTCGAATTCAATTGAAGATGCCTTATTTTAATAAATAAATGCATGTAGAAATAGTTACTACTTTTTGTAAGTGAATATGGGTAAAAAAATATTCTCAATTGTATGATCATCTTTTGGTAATCAACTATGTTGACAAGGAATATATAGTTTAATATTTTATCGTAACATTATTGATTTTTTTTTATGTTAGTAGAAATTGGTATTGAACTTCAAATTTTATTAGTTAGAGGTTAAACGTATTTTGCCCCCCCCTCCCCAAAGTCATAATCATGGATCCGTCCCTGAGTACTAACTACATTTAGTTACAACTTTATTAGACAACCAACCAACAATCATCTTCGACCATTAACAATTACTTTCTGCCATTGCTTCCCATGGCCATCAGTCACCTCTGGCCACTGCCACTTACCTCCCATCGATAGCAACTGCTTTCAACCATCACTTCTCATAACCGACAATCACATCTAGCTATTATCTCCAATCGTTAACAATAACTTCTTGGAGTTTTTTTAGGTGTGCAACCCACAAAAGGTGTAAGTGGGTTGCACACCATGTGTCACTCACACAAAAGGTGTAAGTGTAAGTGGAAGGTATAAATGAAATGTATAAGTTGCACACCATGTGTCACTTACACAAAAGGTGTAAGTGCAAGGTAAAAAAGGTGTAAGTGAACACAAAAATGTGTAAGATGTAAGTTGCACACTATAGCATTACCCTAACTTCTTATAGTCATCCATTTTCACTTATTCTCAAAACAAAATATTAAAATATTCACCAACCATATTTTTTGTTATTACTTTTATTTAAAATAAATATAAACACACTTAGGGCTGTTTGAAAACTTAGATATTTTAGTTAATTTTTGGGCTATTTTAGCATGCTTAAAAAATGATGTTTGAGATGATAAAAAACTTTTTTTTTATAATTTAATTGACTATTTAAATTTATTTTACTTTTATTAACTATTTTCATAAATAAAAAAAAAAAACCCTCCCAATTCAAGTTTCCAACACCCTCATAATATTTTTATAAATAAAAATAATAAACTATAAACATTACCAAATCAACACTATGCAATGTCAAGAAGAAAAGAGGGCATGGATTTGACAATCACCAAAAATATTTAAGCACTTAAAACTATGCAATGTCAACAAGAAAAGCAGTAAAGATAAGGAGTTAAATTCGATGAAATGGGTATAGGGGTTTGTCCATGAACAGTCTGAAAAGGCCTAAGTGTGTGTCTGAAATCTGAAAACGTTTGTAGCCTTTATTCAGACAACGATAGCTATAGAGCCCTATAGCTAATCCGGAAATTTCAAGACTAAGATTTTTTTTTTCTGGGTTTTAAAAATAATATACTTGTGACCTTCATTTTTTAAGATGATCCTATCAAAAATAAAATAAATGATAAATTATATTGATAGGTTTTATATTTTATTGTTTGTATCATTTTGATTCTTATATTTGACTTTTAATTTTAAATTTTATGTCAATTTGATAAAAATTTATTGTTGAATTAATTAAACTTAACTCACTAAATTGATAAAGTTTATAATTTTATCTCTAAAACATGACACTTGTCACTTTTGTACTTATTAAAAATCCTAACAATTATAAACAATTAGACTAAATTGAAATAATATCAAAAATTTAAGGTTAAATTAAAATCAATTGAAATTGAAAGAACTAAAGTGATACAAGAACAAAAATAAAGAAACTACCTATATAATTTTTCCTACAATAAAATAAAATTGGGTAAATGACACTAACTACATTGGTCTCCGTTTAAATAAATCAAAACTAATTCAGTGGTGTGAAAATACAAAAACAAACAATGTAAAGCATTGTTTGGTTTGTTTCTTGAGAGACAATATTTGAGATTTTTGTTTTTTTTTTTTTTTTAGATAGTGAATTTTTGAGAAAAAAATTTTAAAAATTTGTTTGTTTGAAAATTTTAAAAAAATAATTCAAAATCATTTTTCTCTCTACTACATATCAATCAATCACTCTTTTTTTTTTTTTTTATCTCCTCTATTTTTCTCTTACATTTTATACATCAATCAATCATTTTTCTCTCACACTTATCTATTCAACTACAAAAAAAAAAAAGTAAAAAAAAAAATTTAGATCATTTGAAACTCCAAAATTATTTTCAAAACATACAATCAAATAAAATTTTAAATTTTACAAACATTTTTCAAAAAAGTATTTTTCAATTTATTTTACAAATATAAACCAAACATGACTTACATTTTCGTGTAAAAGAGAGGGAAATATCAATTTTTTTTATATACATATAGCCAACAAATTATTGATGAAAGGGTAAATTACACTGACACCCCCTGAGATTTATGTTTATTACAGTTCCTCCCTCACCTTTTGGAAATTACATGTTCTCCCTGAGATTTAAAGTTTCATTACAGATTCTCCCTTAGCCCTTTTAATTTTTTTAAATACCAATTTTACCCTCATTTGGTAAATTACATTGACACCCCTCACCTTTTAGAAATTACAATCCCCTTCCTAAGGTTTAAAGTAGTATTACCAATTGCCCCTCGGTTAGTATTAATTAGGAAAAAAAAAAATCATTGAAAAAAAAATTAATTGGAAAAAAATTAATTGAAAAAAAAAATTGTTAGTAAAATTTTTAAATTTTTGTTTAAAAACCAACATAAACTCATTTTTTGAATTTACGTTTTTTTTCTCAAATTTACAAACTGAGACAACCATTTATAAATCAAAAAAATTATCAAACAAGTTTTTATGACAGTTTTAAAATTTTTGTAAATATAAATTGAAAACTGAAAATGAAATGGTTACCAAACAGGTCTCAGATGGTAAAAATATTGTAAAATTAAAAAAATAATCAAATAAGTTACCAACGTAAGAAATGATTTATCAAAAGATTCTTAGGCTATGTATCGTTTGATTTTTAGATTTTTTTTAAAAAAATTAAAAATTAATTTGGTTAAGAAATAAAAAATAAAAAAATAATTTTCATTTCGTTTAAAAAATAATTTTCATTTCGTTTAAGAAATAGCCTAAGAATATTATGATAAGTCATTTCTTACGTTGGTAACTTATTTAATTGTTTATTTATTTTATGATATTTTTACCATCTGAGACTTGTTTGGTAACTATTTCGTTTTTAGTTTTCAATTTATATTTACAAAAATTTTTAAAACTGTCATAAAAACTTGTTTGATAATTTTTTTTGTTTATAAATGGTTGTCTCAGTTTGTAAATTTGAGAAAAAAAACATAAATTCAAAAAATGAGTTTACGTTGGTTTTTAAACAAAAATTTTAAAATTTTACTAACAATTTTTTTTTTCAATTAAAAAATATTTTTAATTAATTTTTTTCCAATTAATTTTTTTTTTCAATGATTTTTTTTTTCAACTAATACTAACCGAGGAGGCAATTGATAATGTTACTTTAAACCTTAGGGAGGGGATTGTAATTTTTAAAATGTGAGGGGTGTCAATGCAATTTACCCAATGAGGGTAAAATTGGTATTTAAAAAAATTAAAAGGGCTGAAGGGGGAATCTGTAATGAAACTTTAAACCTTAAGGGGGAAGATATAATTTTCAAAAGGTGAGGGGGGAACTGTAATAAACATAAACTTCAGGGGGTTTTAGTGTAATTTACCCTTGATGAAAATGATTAAGTGTTATATGAATTAAATCACAAGAGAGTTCAATTTCACTATGTGAAAATTATAAAACTTATATATATATATTTAAATCACAAGGGAGGTCAGTTTAATTTATCCAATAAAATAATAAACATTTGTTGGGTGTGAGCCTAAACATAATTTATAAGTTTATTATTATCATAATTTTATAGAATGCCATGGTGTGCAAGGGGTGCACATCATATGCACATTATTATAAAATATGTAACTTTATTTCAAAATTTCGTAATATCAATAATAAAATGCATAATTTCATTATAATTGGCATAACAAAAAATTTTATAGCCAAGTCACAAACTTTTACAATAACAACTACAAAATTTTGAGCATTTTGTTATGTCAATTTATGGCAAGATTATATATTTTGTGGTTATTATTATAAAATTTGTAATAAAATTATACATTTTTAAAGTAGAATGCACATAGGATTTCCCTAAAATTTATATAGAGATTTTAAAGGTATATCATTTTTATTTTGTTGTGTAAAGTCATAGAGGGAATTAAAACATGATAGAATGCTGCTTTGACTATGTGAAAGGATTGGGTAAAAATGTTCAACACTGTGCTGATCTCAAATTCAAACAATTTGGGAGGTTGTGGGATTCAAAGGTAAGCTAGATATATGGGTATTATTGGAATAATGGTATAAAAATAAACAAACTTTATAAATAAGAAAAAATACTATTAATATTGTGACATTTATTATATTATTATTGTGGGTTTCGATCACGTGGATGGTAAAATTTTCTTACATTGTAGAGAGCAAGATTATTTAGCACGAGCCTTTGAACTTCCTACAAAGTGGTGGTTTGAAAAGTTGGTAAAAAGTTAATTTTTTATATTTTTTAGTGACTTTTTTGATAAAAAAGTTAGATTATTTTAGGTAAAAAAAATTAACTTTTTTGATTAAAAAAATTAAAAAGTCAAAAAAAATTGATTTTTTTAGCAACTTCCAAAAGACCCTTAATAGCACAATCGTGCAGGCCACCCAAATAGTGGTTTTCAGCTCTAAGTGCACTGCGACCATCAAATTAATATCTCTTCTTCTGGAATCAATAATCGTAATTGTGTGAGTATATCTATATATTTTGTGGAGATTGTTTTTTTTATTTTTTTTTATAGGTGAGCAGCGGATATATCAATTCGTCTAAATCGAACTAATCGAACCGATCCGTTGCATTGTAGATTGATTTTTTTTCAATCCACCTAGTTTTGGGCGGATGACGGATTTGAGGTTCCTTTAGTCGTAACCAGATCGCCAAACCGCGAACGCCCCTAGTAATTTGTAAAATTTTGTATTTTCAATTTGTTTAGATATTCTATTTATGTTTTCAATTGAAAAGGAGTTTAAATATTCTGTTGAAAAAGAGTTTTCAACTTGAATATATTTTTTGAATTGAAAAAAAATAAATGTATTATTTATCTATATTTTTTGATTTTTAAATTTAACTGTAAAAATAATAAATAAAAAAGATGATATATGTTGGTTGTTTTTATTTTTAAAAACATATGTAACAATACAAACGCATACGATCTCTACAACTGCTCTATTTATGGTTTTGGTGGTTTCAATTATTTGTATATTTTAAGAATCACATATTGTAATACTTTATGCAATATTTTATGTGGATGAGGTATACTGTGATTGTAATATATGGATGAGGCATGCAGTGATTGTAATATTTTAAAGTTTCAAACTTTCTTTTTATGGATGACGCATGTAGTGATTGTAATATTTTTTTAAGTTATTGACTGTAATATATATATATATTTTGAGGAAGTGCAAAAGTTGAATTATGTTGAAAATTTATAAAATTTTAAACCGCCAAACCAATTCGCATCCATCCACCAATCCGCTCAATCCACATCTGCCGGATTGGCAAACAGATGCAAATTAATTTTCTCCAATCTGCTAATTTGACGGACGGATGGCGAATTAAAGATTCGGTGACTGCAACCGACCCGTGACCACCCCTAGTTTTTTTTTTACCTTAACCAACTCCTTTGATCCATTTTATACCATTGGATGTCATCATTAAATTCTTCTCCCTTATGTAGTATTTTGATGTTGTGTTTTATTTTTTATATATATGTGTAAGTTATTTTGAGACAACTTACACGTATCAGACAAAGTCTCTATAACTCGAAAAAACCTTTTCGAAATAGGTTAACTCTCTATAGTCCATGGTTCCAAGAGTTGTTGGAGAGATGAACTTGAGACCTTCGAGGTGGCAAATCCCCAAGTCCTAGGCCAAACCCTTGGGGTTATAGTGTTGTGGTTCTGTTGCATGGCGCCGTTCTGCCACCAATTATGTTGATTAGCTTAATCGATGATGTGTCTTTTGTTCTTTATTGTCCACAAAATAATGTGATTTACATTAATAAATACACGTGAATTCAATCTCTTTGTAAAAATATGTTTAAACTAAGGAAAATGTATCCATAAATCTCACATGAGGAAATATTGATCCATTTAATCTTAAAAATTTTCTTATGAATCAATTAGTCATTTTTGTTTTGAAAATTTGTATTTATTTGATTTGGTTCCCTTTGACTTTAAGTGAATGCCTTTTCATGATTCATTTTTCTAATTTTCTAGTTCATTTTTGGGATGAGAATAGAAATATGAGGTGTGAAAGATTCTTTTTTGAGGAATTGTTGGCTGAAGTGTCGATTGTTGAGCATGAAAATCTGCATTTATATAAATTTTTTGGTGTTACATTGGAGTGTTAGATTAGAGTGTAACGTTTGGAAAAAATATATTACGGAGTTTTTGTGTGTTACATTGATTGGAGTGTTATGTTTGAAAAAAAAAATACGTTAAGAAGTTTTTTTAGAATGTTACATTGTTACGTTTAGAAAAAGTACACTAATAAATTTTTTAAAGTGTTACGTTTAGAAAAAGTATACTAAAAAATTTTTGTGTGTTACATTAATTGGCATGTTACGTTTGGAAAAAGATACACTAATTTTTTTTTTAGAATGTTACGTTATTACATTTGAGAAAAGTATATTAAGGAGTTTTTTAGTCTTATATTGATTAGAGTGTTATATTTAAAAAAAATGTACTAAAGAGTTTTTTAATATGTTATATTGAAGTGTTACGTTTGGGTAAGAAATTTTGTGTGTTACATTGATTGTAGTGTTACGTTTAAAAAATTACGTTTGATTCGTGATTATATTTCAATTTTAAACAGTGAATATCAATCTCAATTAAATAATCAATAACAAATAGACACAACAATTTAACGTGAAAAAATAAAAAAATCATCAGCCAAAGTCACAAAACAATCTACTAAGAAGACAAAAATGATTTACACATAAGTACCCTTAATTACCTACCGAATCCACATCTGAATTGAACCAAACCCGATGTGCCATTTCCACCACTGTCTCCATCTCAGAATTGTTTTGCCCAATATTGAATCCACAACATTGATGTCAAATCCATGACAATGAGTCACTCCGAAATCTACCCAAGCTTTAGGCTCAAGTTTATCAAAATCCACCAAAAAGCACTTCTCTTTTTTGTGAATGAAATAATAAAAACAAACCCCTTGATGATATCAATATGAAGTTCGTAGATCTATTGATCATTCTCAAATCATCAAGGAAACCAATATATAAGCACTTTCCAATATGGAAAACCTTAATAGCTCTCATCTTTAAGAATTTGGACGGGTTTTATCTTAAAAATAGCAAATAGCGCACACTTTAAACCAAACAGGGCTGTGAAAACCGCTTGAGCGCACACTTTACCACTCGAGCGGTGTAAGTAAAAGCGGTGCAAACATATAGGCTAACCGCTTGAGCGCAACATCTACCACTCCAGCGCAACATCTACCACTTGAGCAGTAAAACTTGTCTCCCAAAAGTTTAGACATAGGCAAAGATAATGTATGAACCACTTCATTGCTCGAGCTCACAAAAAATTGCTTGAGAGTCAAACAACTTTGACTTCTTTTTAGTTTCGGGGGCATTGCCCCTCGACCTTGCCGGCAAAGTGACAAATAGGAATGCTCAAGATACGGAATGTCAGTACAAACTTCTCTACACAGGCATAATTCGAGTTGGATTCATATCTAAACACTTACAGTCTAACTAAAATAAAGCGAATAAAATTATAATTAAAATGAGTTTTTTTCAAACGGAATTGACAATTACAAAAACCTAACAATACTAATAAAAATAATGAGCATTGTTATTTAGGCTCAAAAGTTAGACACACTTTTTAAATCAGTGATGTGTCAAGAAAATGTTTGGTTGATAATTAGAGAAATATTTAATTATCAATTAATCATCTTCTTAACACATCACTGAATTTATAAAGTATGTCATTATAAACTAGCAAGCATTATAAAAAAGAATAGAAAATAAACATTTAAAGTTTATAACATCATAAAAGTGATTTCATCATAAAATAAATATTTAAATAATGCAAATTATAAAAATGATTTAAAGAAAAATAATAATATATATTCAAATTTAGAGGGGACAAATTGAAAAACTATAAATATACTTATATTTAGACCTCGTTTGGAAATATGTTTTTAGTAACTTTTTAATTTTTTGGTTAAAACATAATGTAAAAAAATTAATATGTTCGGGATGATTTTTTAATTTTTTATGAAAAAATATACAAAAAGTAAAAAAAAATAAAATTTTTAACTTTTTTGGTATAAATTACTAATTTTTTAATTATTTTAATAATTTTTTAACATTTAAACTAAAAAATAATATTGATGAACGAGACATAATCATAAATTATGGAAAGTTAAGAAGGGGGCATGTGCCGCTCCAGAGAGCCCATGCTCCCCCTGTTCCTGTTTGTATCTTAAAAACCTCATAAAACAAAACAAAATAATTTGAGTGAAAAAAAGAAAAAAGAAAAAAAAGAGTTGTCTAGGTTATTAGATTTATCAGAAGATGTGAGTCTTGGCAGAAAATGAAAATAAAGGTGAAAGTTTGTCCAGAGCTGGTACATTGCATTTGCATGTGATTTCCAAAACTCTGATGATTTATTTTTTGTTTTGTTTTATTTTTGTTTTTGTTTTAGGAGTGAGCATATTAGGTTGAGTTGAGTTGGTTTGGTTCCAAGTTAGGAAGGCTATATATTCTGGTTGGGTTCTAACTATATAGTTAGAAGTTTCTCAGTTTCCTTAGAACAACTGTAAAATCATTCACTACCAAACCAATCTGTTTTTTGAACGCCAAACCAATCTGATCGCTATACAGTCCAACCACTTTAGCATTAGTATCCCACTGCCAATATATGCAAAAAGCCAACGTACCTTTTTTTTAAAAAATATATATAATTTATATATAAAAAGAAATTAAATTTAAAAATCAATGATTAATGTTTGCACCTTATTAAGGCCCTGTTTGGTAGAGTTGTGAGAAAATTATTATAACTTATAGCCTAACAATTTATAGCTTATAGCTGTGAACATAAGCTGATTTTTGACTTATAAATTAAGCTTCTTCTTCCCCACTCAAAGAATAAGGTAATTTTTGACTTATAAAAAGTTATAAGTTGTATTGTTAAGCTGAACCAAACACATCAAAATAACTTAAATTAAGCTAAAAGCTGAAATAAGCTGGAAATAAGCCCTACCAAACAGGGCCTAAGGCTAGGTTTGACATTTTCTAAAAAAGTCAAAAAGTCACTATTATATTTAAGTCACATCATCTTATTTAAGTCATATCACCTCTTTACCACATCACTTCAAATTCAATTCATATATTTCATAAAAAGTCAAAAAGTGTACTTATTTAGATCATCCCAAACAACCCCTAAGAGGTCAGTAATTTGAATTTTATTATTTGCGTGTGGGTCTTATTTCATTTGCTTGTAGGTCTTATTTCATTTGCGTGCATTAATTGAGATTTTCTCTCCCATTTTGAAAATTTCTTTGTATCTATTATATTTTGTATTTGATCTTCATCACTATGATTGTAATTCATTGAGTTTTATAACTAAAATTAATAGTCAAAATTCACCTAAAGTTTGATCTCACAATAACTTTAAGGATTGAGCTTCTCTCTAATCCAATATCTGGATTGGAGGGTGTTCTTTAGGTCTGTGAAGCCCACTAGGGGTCCATTTTTTATAATCCAAACTGTTCATTTTGTTAAATTTTGCATATATATCATTCATAAAAAGTTAGATCGATTCGATATTTGTAACTCCATTATGAACGATTTGGATCATCCAAATTAGACTCGTAGTGGGCTCCATTGGCTCAAGTAGCACCCTCCAATCTGGATTTGAACCAGAGATAAGTCCAATCCTAACTTTAAATACACATTATTGATATATTTTTTCATGATAAAAACATAGAACATTTTTTGGTCTTTTAAAAATAAAATTAATAGGGAGGAGATTTTAATTTATTATCATCGATCACGTAGAAAAGAAAATTGAATTTAAGGTTCTACTTAATCAGAATCCACCCTTCAAGGGAGTAGAAAGATGGATTTTAATTTTTTTTTTAACCGATTATATTGGTCGAGAATAATATTTAGGGGCAATGTTGGAATAAATGTAAATATTGAGTATAGTGATGTTACACATGACATAACCATGATATTTGGCATTGGTGAAATTCTACACTATCAAATAAACTCCTCACACTTTTAAGTTTTTAATTTTTTTCATTATACTTTTATCCTTTTTCAAATTTACCAAAAGAACCCTTAAGCCCTAACCCTAATTTTCACCACCTGCCTTTTCACCAAAATCTCTCCAGCCTTCACCACTACAATGCCACTGGCGACACCCCTTCGCATCCCTAGCAAACTTCTCTACCTCCGGCGCTAAAATCCACTGACGATTTCTCTTCGCGACTCCTTTCTCCAATGGCGAACCCATCTTGTTGTCCGTGCCCGTCACCCATAACGCCTAGATCTAGCACCTCTAAAACCTATCTCTCTCTCTCTCTCTCTCTCTCTCTCTCTCTCTCGCAATGGTTCGATTGTAGTGTAAAGTTCGCGTGGCGTTGGCTTGGTCACAGCGGAGAGTTGCGCAACGGTGGCTGGGTTGCGATAGAGGGGACTGTGTCACAATCGATAGGCTTGGGATGTCTTGTGATGGAGGAGATCGCTAGTGGAAAAGGGGGTTGGGAAGGAAGTCGTTGCTTTGGGAGTTGCTAAAGGGGTTGGATTGCGGTAGTGAGGATAAGAGAAGAAGAAAAAGAAGAAAATATGGCGATGAGGATGGTCGCCAATGAGGAAAGGGTTGTGGCCGATGAGAGAAGGGTTGTGGATTGGTGTTGGCTGTATAATTTGTAAAAACCAATCGCAGAGTGACACATGGCACCTAAAGAGCAATGGGGGGAATTAATGTAAGTCTCCAATCAAAGACGGACACGTGGCAGTTCATATTGGTAGTATCGGATCTGCATGGCATCGGAATAGTCAAGAAGCGCGAGATGATGTAGCCCAACGGTTACCTACAATTTAAATTCAAATTCAAAAGGGAAACTTAACTGCAAAAGAGGCGTAGTGGAAGCTAGTTGAGCAAAGCCATGACCAAAGATCATGAAAGTGTATTTTGACGGTTAAATGGCCAGTTCGACGGTTACCACTAACGAGTATAAATAGCAGAGACGGCTAAACAGAAAGACTCCTAGACTCAGATCCAGACACCAGTTTATTTACTTCATTTTCTTTCCAGTTTTTTACATTTCCAGCATTTTAATTCCTGTACTGCATTTCATTTCCTAGGAGTAGTTTTTCAGTAGTTTGTTGCTGTGAACCTCGTCAAGGCTGGGTCATTGTAAGTTTTCATTTGCTTAATGAAATTCGATTTCTGAATTATATTTACTTGTTATTGTTCATAATTTTCTCTTAAACAAGCCACCAGTAAAAGTTCTCTTCATTGAGGTTGAAAGAACTTCAACACAATCGCTTGATAATTTGTTGGCAATTATAAATTCTATAAGGACTAATTGATCATTGTTGGCACGCTTAAATTTATACTATTAACCCTCGAAAGCCAAAAAAATCAACATATATTTTTGGTACGCCTAGTGGGACTATTAAAAATGGCTAAATGTAGAGCAAGAGGAGAAAATGAACGCCTGGAAGAGGGTGTAGAAAGAGAGGTAGAAATACTTAACCTACAAGACAATGTGATGGATGCACATATCCTATCAGATCTTCTACAAATGGTCGAACAAACCAACACTTTAGAATATATAACACATGTCTAACACATTGGACAAGGCCATGAGATTGGACCTTCGAATGTTCCTTCTACGCAACCACTAAATTCGCGGGGAGGTTTAATAGATGTTATGGGACAACAACTAATGTATATAATGGAAAGATAGGCAACATCCTTTTTGGATTGAATGAATTATCATCAATCAACTGTTGTAAGATAAACTGAAGAAAATGTAAATAGTCCTCAGCAACGATTGGCTCAAGATAAATAGCCTATGCAAAATAATGGACAAGTCAATGGCCAGACTAGTAGTCACAACCATGAGATGCCAGCACTTGTGCCTCAGTCATGGTATGAAACTCCTTCGAGACAAATGGCCGCTCAGAATGTACCATTCTCTACCAGCAAAACCACACAATTTGGTGGATTTGGTCTAGCCCAGGGTAATGGCATGAGGGCATTTCCAAATTCTATGTTTGAAAACATGCCTGGCACAAGGTGTTTCACTACACTGTGTTTAAGTTTGCACCCGGGGGGGTTGAAAGGATTTTCTGCAATTGGAAGAGAAGCAACACTTGCTTCTTCTCTTGTGGTATCTTTCGCAGGGCCGGCCCCAAGAGGCCAACCATACCTTCAACAACAGCTAGTACAACAAGGACAACCAGCCCTAAATATACCCATATATAGACCAAGAGGCCCACAAGCACATAGTGGTCTTCCAAACCCTGTGTTTGTCCCTCTAGTAGTGGTTCAACTAGCAGAAAATATGGTTCCAAGGGACCAAATTGCTGATATGGTTAGAGAAATGTGTGGACCTATGGCTTGGGGGGTCCAAACACCAGTATATAGAAAACCTTACCCAGAGTGGATGGATAGAACACACGAGTATCCTAGGAGGTTTAGAATACCAGACTTTGCCTTGTTTTATGGTAATGGAAATCAGTCGTCAGTAGAACACATTGCTAGATTTATAAGCCAGTGTAGTGAGTTTACTAATAATGATTACATCAAACTGAGACTTTTTCCAAGTTCTTTAACTGGAGCAGCCTTCGTATGGTACATAAACTTTACACCTGGCTCTATCCAAACTTGGCAGCAAATGGAGAAAGTTTTTCATGCCCAATTTTTTCAAACAAAACTAGAAGTTTCTATGGCAGACTTGGCAAGATTGAGCCAAAGGCCTAATGAGAAGGCTACTCAGTTTATTGCCAGATTTAAAAGGGCACGAAACCAATGCAGGGTTATGCTATCAAAGCCTGAATTTGTAAGATTGGCTCAAAATGGCTTGGAATTTAGGCTTCGAAAGAAGTTTAATTCAACTGAGTTTCGAGACTTAGTAGAGTTAACCTATAAGATGTCTAAATATAAAACTTTACTTGAGAAAGAACAATATCGAAGTAATGCATCATATAAGACCTACTATAAGGACTCTAATTATGAAATTGATGCAGCAAAGATAGTAGGAAAAGAACCTATGACTTGTGAGGCATTAATTTAGAAAGACAGTACAATAGACCAGCAGTTTAAAAAGAAAGATCTACATAGGAAGTATTCTTTTGACTTAACAAAAGCATATGACATTTTTAATCATTTGTTTGCAGCAAATTTCCTAAAGTTACCAAAGGGAGTCAAGATTCCTACCTTGGAAGAACTTAAAGGAAAAACTATACTGTAAATGGCACAATTCTTGGTCTTATTCAACCAAAATCTATATTGTTTTCTAAAACAGGATCCAAGAACAGATTTGGAAGGGAAGGCTAAAGTTTTCAGCCAAGTCTGAGAAAGTTATGGAAATTGACACCAACTCATTTCCAGAAAATTAGAGAGGCTGCAGCCACTGTTGGCATGCCAGATTTCCAAAACCTATCCCTGAAAGAATTAGAGAAAGTCACTGAGTAGATGCATATGGCTAGCCAGGCTACTCTCAAGAAGAACACAAGAAGCTCACCAGTTGATGGACAAAACTCTGCAGGCCTAAAAAAAAGCTCTAGTGAAGAGATGTTGGATGATGACTCTCTCGAAACTACTATAGTGCAGATGATGTGCCCCAGGTGCAGGATGTGTTACAAGTGGTTGAAAGGGCTCCCAGTTGATGGGAAACAACATTACAAAGAGGTGCATAGGGACCGAATAACCAGCACCCATAACAAGAGGCCATACCCAATGTCACGACCCAAACCCGCCCCGAAAGGGTTGGCATCGTAACCGGCCAGTAATCCTTGATTACCATAGGCCTTACCGTACAAAACATAATTAAAATGGGGCTCGCGGAAGCGAAAACACATAACTATAGTCCAAAGAGCTGTGCATAAATATGAACATATATTACATGCCAAAAATGAGTTAATTACCCACATGCATTACATAACATGATCTAGTACAGCACGTATCATTCAGTTACAACTATACAACAAAAACAAAACAAGAGCTCACAAAACGGCCTTCCAGGCCTGGCCCCAGCTCGGGGGCACACAACTCATGGTAGGCTTCAAAACGGCAGCTCGACTCGAGACTCCGCCTAGGCTTGGCTCCCTGAAGGCTCACCTATAAATACATAAATACAAACAATGAGCTAAAGCTCAGCAAGTAACATTAACGTAAAAGGGTTAGTGAACGAACTCCAACATTTCTTATAAAACCGTAATAAAACATTCATAATCATAATCAGTTATCATATAGAACATACGTAATGGCATACTCCATAGAACATAACATGTGTCGACTAACGACTAGAGTAACCGGTCCCGGACACCGATTAAACACATACCGAGATCTCGTAAACTGGTCATGGGTTTGTCCTTCCATGCCGTCCCCCATGACTGAAGCGCATGGGCCTGCATGTTCTCGCCCCCACGACTGAACTAACTATGGATGCCATACTAGATTCGCAATTAGGACATTCGTTCACAGAAAACATTATCATTCATAATCATATCATAACATATCACTTTTGAACATACTTTCATAAGAACATATCATTTACAGAAATGTTACTTACAGTGGGTTTCCAAAACCGAGGGCACGGTCTTCACGTCTTATCCTGCATTTGCCAACATTATAACATAGTTCTCAATACACATTCTCATTAAATCACATAAGTCATGCCATTTCCTTTCTTCTTTTACGTTCTTTCATATCCATTTCATGCTCAATTTAAGCTTCTTTACTTTAATTCATGCTCATGAAATGCTAAATGATGCAATTAACATGTTAGAATCACGTAAAACAACTTCCCAAACTTTCCCGAAAATAAGCCTTATCGCTCGAGCGCCCACATGTCCGCTCGAGCGATCAGACACCTCAAAACCGCCGAGAGGTGATTTTTCGCTCCGCCGAGCTTCCTCCGCTTGAGCGCATAATCGCAAATTCTGAAAATCTGGTTCTTCTTCTACACTTCATCCTTTTCTTTGAAACATTAACTTTCAATTTGAAATCAAAGCTCAAAACTATTGATCAACAACATGATTAAATCATCAAACCTCATCACAAAGCCCACATAGATCATAGCTAAGATCAAACCCATAAACTAAGATGAAAGCCACGAACATATACATACAAGCTTTATATCTCTATAATCATGGAGGTTCTACCTCAAATTGACTAAGCATGCTCAAATTATACATAACTTCCCTTCCTATCCATTTCCATAACATAAGATCATTGAAGTATTTCAAGAAATAGGAGAAGATCCTTACCTTAAACACTTAATTGAGAGGGTTTGAGCTTAATCCTTTTTCCTTTCTCTTCTTCTTCCCTTGCTCTTCCTCTCTTCCCGAATTTTCTCTCTCTCTCTCTTCTAGATATTTCTTCTTTCCTTTGTGTTGAGTCAAAATGGGGTCAAAGCCTTATCTACCCACATACATATCAAACATAAACAATTATGCCATAATCTTGAGCCAAACATGCCCTAACGAATCAGACAAAATTCAGTCTTCAATTTAATGCCCCAAATGGCTCTAAAAATTCCCGGTATCACATAGGCGTGTTCAATTTCATTTTCTGAACCCATTATGGTTGTCAATTTCAGTCCCGAAGTCGTACTTCCAACAGATATTTATCTAATTCGAACAGATTTTTCTCAATTAAATCACGTAAACACATAATTAATTACTGAAAATGACATCATACGGTTCTGGGTCGTTACACCCAATTGGCCCCAGATAGCATTCGTCCTTGGTAACCCCACCAGATACTAGGATGCAATCAAAGGGAAAAAGGCCTTTGTATGAAACTAGGTTATCCAATTATTACAGAATAGACAGCTAGCTTGAAAGAAGGCATAGATTCAGTACAAGGTATGGGACCATGACTGATAATTGGCTCCCGAAGACTGTTTCGAAGACTATTTCAAAGAGCGGGGCAACAGATCTAACAACCAGACCAATGGGCTCATGGGTCTCAGGAGTTCCAGATTGGTTTGTCATGGAGAATAAACCTAAGGAAATGTTAACTCAGAGAAAGGTTTTTGGAGACCAGGGAAGAATGATCAAATCTCCCTTGGTGGCTCCAAATAACTAAGTGTTATTAAAGAATCCAAAAGCAAGGGAGCCATATGTGGTTCCTGTAATTTCTAGGTCTCAAAGAAGGAAGATTCAACGAAGATACACCCAGTATCAGAAGGATCTGAAAGAAAGTAGAGAGAGCACTTCCATGGCACAAGCAAAGGATCAGGCAGATGGAGGGATAGGTTCAAAGCTTGTTCCCAAGATCAAGAAGAGTGCCAGGATGGAGTAGTTGGCTAAAGTTTATGCTGAACTAATGGCCAAAGAAAAATCTAGTTTAGCAGGCCTCGAGAAGGCTTTAATGGAAAGCGACGATGAAACGAATGAAGGGACTGAACTAGGCTAAGAGAGAACATTGGCTGAAGATGGAGTATTTGAGGCTTTCATGGTTGAGCAAACCTCTTTGGTTGACAAACCAACGAAGGCAGATCACTAACAAGTTGTTTCAAAGGAACTTGCTAGTATAGAGGTACCAAAGTGCAGCATGAAAGATGCTTCCGAAATAACAGAACAAGCTAGTTTAGAAAGGAAACAAGTACAACTAGCAGTTTAGTTTGGCTCATTTCCTCCAGTGTCAGTAAACATGGTATATATACTGCCACAGGAGTTCCAGGTTGAAGAAATAAACCAAGAAGGTTAGGAAGATGACCCTATTTCGGTTTCTAGTGAAGATTCACAGGTCAGCATGATTCAAGATGAGTCTGAAATGGCCACACCCCTGAAAACTGAAGAAGAAAGTGAGGATGTGAGTATTAACCTCTCATATCCCTTCGAGTATCCTATAACATCTATGACTCAGCACGTTAAGCCCTTGTATATCAAGGCGTATTTCGATGGGATACAAATGAATAGGACAATGGGGCAGCAGTGAACCTATTTCTAAAGTCCTATTTGAAGAAATTAGGAAAAAGAAATCCTAGATTAATCCCAACTAGCACAACCATTGCTGGTTTTGCTGGTGATGAGCAAATGGCTTAGGGAATTTTGCCCATCAACCTGAGTGTGGGAACTAGAGATTGCATGACAACATTCTTTGTTATAGACAGTAATGCCAAGTATAATGCTTTGCTTGGCAGAGACTGGGTCCACACTAACAAATGTGTGCCTTTCTCTCTACATTAGAAAATAATGATAGCCCTATGCAATGGAGAGACAGAGGAGATCAATGCAGACCTTCAACCCTTTATCGCTTGTGTTGATTTTGCAAAGGCCAAGTTATATACTGAAGGAGTGACACAACTCAGTATATTGAGAAAACCTAATGGAATAGCCGAAGTGACGACTGATGAGAAAGTAGCACACCTGAAGCACTTAGTGCAAGAGAGTGCTGATGAAGAGTTCGTCACCAAGGATGACAATGATACCTGGTTGTAGGCAAAAAAATGAGACCCAAGAAGCCAGACCCTTGGCCTTAGTCAAGTTTTTAGCATTGGACATAAAGTCAATTGTCCAGAAGGTTTAAGAACAAGAGAGGGAAACTATGGTGGTTCGCTGTAATCAGGAGTAACAAAAGGCCAGGCCTTTGGCCCTTGATAAGTACTATGCATTGGACATCGAGACAAAAGTCCAGGAAATACAGGAAGAAGAAGCCTTATGGACAGATTTTGTCTATGAGGAAGAAGGTAAAGATGTTAAACTAGAGAAGGTGGGAGCATAATAGAATGAAGAAGTTGCTTAAAAAGTAGAAGAAGTCAAAGGAGAAGCATTAATAAGTGCTCAAGTACAAGACCCTTTTCAAGAAGTCAATTTAGGGGAAGGTTCTGCACAACAACCTACTTATATTAGTACTTGGTTAAGTCCTATTGACAGGAACCAGTTGTTGATAGTCCTAAAGTAATATAAGGATTGTTTTGCGTGGTCTTATAACGAACTGTCAACATTGGATAGGTCATTAGTGGAACATAGGCTCCCTTTGAAGCCTAACTTCAAACCACACAAGCAGAAGCCAAGACGGATGAGCCCTGAAGTGGTTCAGAAAGTGAAGGAGGAAATTCTCAAGCTCCTTAAAGCAGGCTTTATTAGAACAACCAGGTATGTTGAATGGTTGTCTAACATTGTGCCTGTGGTTAAAAAGAATGATAAGATGATGGTATGCATCGATTTTAGAAATTTGAATTTGGCAATTCCAAAAGATGAATACCCCATGCCTGTAGTGGATTTATTGGTGGACAGTTCAGCATGGCACATAATTTTGTCTATGATGGATGGACATTTTGGTTATGACCAAATCTGCATTGCAGAGGAGGATGTCCACAAGACGGCATTCATGTGTCCTAGGAATATTGGCACCTTTGAATGGATAAAAATGCCATTTGGTCTAAAAAATGCTGGGACAACATATCAGAGAGAAATGAATACTATATTTCATGATCTTATTGGAGGATACCTAGAGTGTTACATTGATGATATTGTTGTAAAGTCCCAGTCTATGGAGGAACACTTGGTTCACTTGGTAACAGCTTTCGAAAGAATGAGAAAGTTCAAATTAAAGCTTAATCCTTTCAAATGTGCTTTTGGTGTATCAATTGGAAACTTCTTGGGGTATGTAGTGCACAAGAAGGGAATATAGATTGATCAGAATAAATCCAAAGCCATCATTGAGGCCAAACCTCTATCAAGTAAGAAAGAAGTACAAAAGTTCCTTGGTTTGGTTAATTTTCTTTGAAGATTTATTTCTAACATTGCAGGGAAAACTAAAGTATTTTCTTCTTTATGAAAGTTGAAAGATGAAGAGGAGTCTGTGTGGATAGCAGAGCATCAAGCTACTTTCAAAGGAATTAAAGCCTACTTGGCCAAGCCTTTAGTGTTGATGTCGCGAAAGAGCGACAAGCCCTTGAAGTTATACATTGTTACAACAGAAGATTCATTGGAAGTTTTCCTAGCCCAGGACAATGAAGAAGGCAAGGAGTAAGTAGTTTATTACCTTAGTAGGTTTTTAAATTCTTGTGAATGTAAATACTCAGCTGTAGAAAAGTTGTGCCTTGCATTGTACTTTGCAGCAATGAAATTAAGATATTATCTTTTGCCTACTGTTTTCTTGGAAATTGCAGCCACGGACTTGGTTTAGTACATGTTATCTAGACCTATGTTGAGAGGAAGAATTGGCAAATGGATATTAGCTTTATTAGAATTTCATCTAGAATATGTCCTCCAAAAGGCTAAAGGACAAGTTTTGGCTAATTTCTTGGCAAATCATCCATGTCAAATTGAAAGTCAGGAGATAATGGACCTTGGTATGGTCAATGTTGAGCCATGGCAAATGTGGTTCGATGGATCAAAAGCCAGTGGTTTGGTTGGAATTGATGTTATAATTAAATCACCACAGATGGTAGAAACCACACATGGTTTCAGAGTGGATAAAACTACTTGTTCCAATAATCAAGCTGAATATGAAGCTTTAATAATCGGACTTGAGATACTTATTAGATTACAAGCTCATGCAGTTGATATATTTAGGGATTCTCAATTGGTAATCAACCAAGTAAAAGGAATTTT
Organism: Camellia lanceoleosa; assembly: GCA_025200525.1. Classification (NCBI taxonomy): domain Eukaryota; kingdom Viridiplantae; phylum Streptophyta; class Magnoliopsida; order Ericales; family Theaceae; genus Camellia; species Camellia lanceoleosa. Next base: position 123,472,570 of record CM045759.1, on the reverse strand, counting down.
CAAGTGTCAAAGTGCAAGCATGTTACCATATTATGTTGCTGTACTGCATTTGCTTTCTCAGTTTCAGATAGCCAATGTGACTTATATCCCAAGATTCATGAACTATAAGGCCAATGATGTGGCCCAAAAGGCTTTGAATTTCAAAAGAAAGGGGAATACCTAAGTAGACATAAGTCAAGCAATATACCAGAAGTTAATACCACATTTGGCTAAAAGGGGTATTATGGTAGAAGTTAACCAGAATAACTTAAAAGAGCATGATTGGAGACATCCGATCATTTAATATTTAACTAGCCCATCTTCGAAGGCCAGCAGGAAAATTAAACTACAGTTTATGCAATATATAGTATATAACAATGCTCTTTACAAAAGGGGAGTAGATGGGTTGCTATTAGAATGCTTAGGGCCACAAAAAGCATTGACTGCTATGGCTGAGGTGCATTGAAAGGTATTTGTGGTGCCCATCAGTCTGGTGTGAAGATGAGATGGTTGCTTCAATGACATTTCTACTATTGGTCAACCATCCTAAAGAATTGCATAGAGTATGCAAAAGAATGTCAGGCATGCCAGAAGCATGACATGATAAGACATGTTCCGATAGCTGATTTGCATGCAGTAGTGAAGCCATGGCCATTTAGAGGATGGGAAATGGACATGATAGGGAAAATATATCCACCTTCTTCGAAGTAACATTGTTTCATTCTAGTGGCCACAGATTACTTCACTAAATGGGTCGAAGCTAAGCTTTATAAGGCTGTGGATTAGACTAAAGTTATTGGATTTATTAAGGAATTAATCCATAGGTTTGGCATCCCACAGACCATAACTGTAGATAATGGGACTGTATTTGATGGAAAGATGGTAAAATCTTTCGCGGCAGAGTTTGGAATTAGCCTTATTAATTCCACCCCTTATTATGCACAAGTAACTAGTCAGGCCGAATCATCTAATAAATCCTTGAAAAAATGAATACAAAGAGTTATGGAAGACAATCTTAGGGATTGACATAACTTATTGTTAGGTGTGTTGTGGGCCTATAGAACTTCTCTAAGGTCAAGTACAGAAATCACTCCTTATGCCTTAGTATATGGACATAATACGGTATTGCCAGTGGAAATTAATGTTAAATCCTTGATTGTAAAATGCCAAGACCAGTTAACTTTTGAGTAGTACCATCAAAGCATGTTCTTGGAATTAGAAAATATGGATGAAGCTAGAATTTTGGCATTAAATAGTATTCTTTTCCAAAAGAAAAAGGCAGCCAAAAACTATAATAAGAAAGTTAGGCACATTAGCTTTTATGAATGTGATTTGGTATGGAAGACAATACTTTCAATAGGAATTTAAAATCATAAGTTTGATAAATGGTCACTTAATTGGGAAGGACCATATCAAATTCATAGAGTCTTGCCTAGAGGAGCATACCATTTGAGAAATATAAATGGATATGTGCATCCCAATAAAATTAATGGCAGGTACTTGAAACCTTATTATCCAACTATGTGGGAGACACAAAGAGTGTAAAAAGTGCTAAATAATAGAATGATAGAGCATGATACACCCACATAGATAATAAAAGGTTTTTCATTTTATAAAGAATTAAGTACATGTAGCCACAAATTGGTTGTTCTCTTTCAATTGATTTTCTACTTCTAAGGGATGAGAATAACTAAATGGCTGTAGCCATATCTCGTTTTTTGTTAGCCAGCCCTTGGTTAGTAATTTGTAGCTTCTTGGCATTTCGATCCAAGGCTAGGTTGACTGCTGCTAGCTCCTCTTCCAGTTGAGCTTTCTTCTTCAACAGCTGGGATCGAAACTGGGATGCATAGGAGTATTGTCTCTTCAATTCAAACACTTCAGCATGGATATGGGATACAAACTCCTTATCCTTCAGCAGTTTTTCTTCTGCAGCCTTAGCCATTTGGCAGATATTGATGTAAAATTCTATGGTGGTTGCTGCCTGAGATATGTGGGTTGAAAAGGCCAGATTTGATTACTCGAAGGCCTGGCAGCATTTAAGGAAACCATAATTGATGATAGGTCTCTACAAAGCTTCAAATGGAATCTTCGAAAATGTTTGCTGTAAATCCAAGCAAGTGCCCAAGTCCGCTCGAGGTAAAGAGGCTTCAGCAGCAGTAGAGGAGCTCTCAAAAATCTCTAGCAAGGAATCGGCAAGGGTCAATGGCTCAGTCTCACTGCTTGGTACCCGAGTTGGTTAAGAGATGCCAAACAAGCTAGCTAGCTGAGCCTTGAAGATGTCTATTTCCTCCTCTGACATTATCACTACAGAGAGATTGCTGGTTGAAGGAAGAGATGGAAGCATGGGAATAGGTGAAGGCATAGAAATTCCCCTCGTAGGGTCAATAGTCCTGGCTACTACCAAGTCTAAAGAAGAAGGACTGGAGCTGGATGGTTGAAAGGAAATTAGTGAGCCACTAGTATCTTCCTTGCGAGTACCAGTTATCACTAAAGTTGAAGTGACCACTAGAATTCTCTCAGGTGATACAAGAGCAGCCATGATTATAGAAGAAGTAAAATGAGAGGAGAGGAAAGATAGATGGGGCAAGTATGGTGTTAAGCCTGGGCATACGGAAGGTGAAATGCTTTGCTTAAAAAGGAAGGCATGGAGGATATAGAGCTAGGAAGTGGAAGTACCATTTGAATAGGCTCTATAATCATTAGCACTTCAATATAAGCCTTCCTTGTTCTTTTTGAGACCAAAGAGGCCAATGTCAGAGGAGGAATGACTGCTGTTGTATAAACAAAAAATAGAAAGAAAATGTTAATTCTTTTTGTTAAGTCTTGAGAAGGAATCAAAAGCAGTTAAGGGAGAAATTACCAGCCTCAAAGGTTGAAGTGGTAATGATTGGAGAGCTGCGAAGGGCATAGAACCCAGTAGTCTGTTTTTTCTTTGCAGCATCCCTTTGTAGCGCATTAGCAGCAACAGCTTCATCCTTTAGTATTTGTTGTTGCCTTCTCTTTTTAGACCTCTAAAAACTATAATTTCTTTGGAATGTTCTTCTTCCACGGCCTTAGCAGTTGCCTCGTGAATAGGATCACCAACAAGGTCAGAAAGAGAAATTGTTATTTTCTTCCTTCTCTTCAATGGTGTTTCTTTCTCTTTCTTTTTCTCTGTTTCTTCCTCTTCTATGGGAGCCTCAGGTATCTTCTCTTCAAGATCAAGCAAAAGTTTTCTCTTCCTCTGTTGTTTCTGCTTGTCTTTGAGGATATTCAAAGCTTGAACTCTCTGAGGAAAGTCCTCTTGTGAGGTTCTTGCACCAAAGAGAGGCTATAAATAACTAAGAAAGGCATCATAAAGAGCAAAAAAAAAAAAACAAAAAAACAAAATGGAAGCAGCAGTGCACACCTTTATTCAAAGCAACTCTAGTAACTCTAGGAGGAGGAGATGAGGGAGCAGGAATAGTCCTTACGGCAGCAAGAGTAAGAGTTGGGATAGCAGGGGCAGTAGAGGAAGTGATGATCCCAGTCTCCTTGGATTTGGCTTGAGGCACATCTAGTCCCACTAACAAATCTTAAGGAGGAATGGCCAAGTGCACCTCCATATTGGCCGTCCACTAATTCGGGTATCTTTTCAATGTATTGCCTTTGGGAATGAAGGGTAAGCATGCAAAATCAATTAAGTCTTGAATAAACTTGGAGGTTACTTCTTCCAGTCTGGACCTTGGAATCTTTAGTTCTCTGCTTACAAGATTTAAGTTGGATTGGCTGCAGAGAGGGATAGGGATCCCTTGAGTGAATCCAAATTGCCAAGCAAATTGGGCAGGACAGTAGGGCTCAAACATACACTTATAAGCTCTAGGATTCAGAGTGCCAATGAAAAGCTCCGTCGGAACTAGAATGGAAGCCCATATATCTTTGTGTTGACGCCTAGAGCAAGACTTGTCATCCAAAAAGACCCTCAGCTAGGTTGGTCCAATGTTGGCTTCGAAGGGACAGAAAAAAAAGACTAGAAGAAGAAGTTGGAAGTCGATGGAAAAAAGAAAAGTAGAAGGCAAAACTGGAAAGGTAAAGAGAGACCCTAACAAACTTCATTCCATAAGAGGTACGGTCTGGTGATAGAAATCTTAGACATTTAGAGTGCAAGTTAATGAAATATGCAAAAATCCAGAGTTAGAGTACCTAAAATGGGCCTCCTTGATTGACATACATAGGTTTTTCACAAAATTGGGAGCAAGTTCTGTAGACATGACCCAAAACATATGAAGCTAAAGCTACCTTTTTATGCAAAACAAAAGCTTTGGCGAGAGGGGTAAACTTAGGCATAATCCTCTGAAAAGAGGTACAGAAGAGGAATTTACAAAGTCAATACAATAAAAAAGAAAATAGTTCCCTATCAGTTACAGGACCTTCCCTTTTGTTATCAGATTTGACAAAGTCACTATAGGATGAGTTCAAAGGGAGAATAGAAAAGGAGACGTTAAGGTCAGGATAGTTTGGATCAAATGGAGTGCCAATAGGGGATAGCCCTAAAAGATGGTAGACGTCAAGGACAGTAGGGGCCATTATACCACATCTAAATTGGAAGAAGTTAAAAGTAGAGTTCCAAAAACAAAGAGCAGCAAGTATTAAAAATGGATCCTCCGAAATAGTGAACTTGGATAGTTGAAGGGCGTTGAAGAGGCAAAGTTCTAGGAGATCTGATGTCCTGGCGAGAATAACTCGATCGTATCATTCCTCCTATTCTGGTCTTACTGTGGGCTAGCGGTGATGGGTTCAGTTCATCCTCCAGCTTCCTCAATCAAGACCATCTTCATAGAGAAGGCAGTGATCCTCCAAACGTGGGTATAACCAGGAAGCTGAGTAGGGGCCTCCTTAAAAATGGGCCCAAGTACATATTCCTGTTGCTCATGTCGATGGAGAATGAAAATGCTCCCATCGATAGCACTTTGTTCGCCAGCTTTGTACTTCTTACATTCTTCAGCGATAACCTTCTTAAAAGCTACGGGTGGACTCATACGCTCCACAATTGGTACTGTCAAGGAGGAAGAAGCTAGTAGTAGAAGTTTTCGGAGAAAAAAGTTGAGAAAATGAGTAAAGAGGATGAGAGAGTAATAGAAATAAAGGGTTTGTGTTTTGAGCGAGCAAGTAAGTTAAACGTGCGAAGATAAAGGGTTTTTAAACCTTTCTGTCAAAAAAATATCCAATCAGCCTAAATGGGTAAAAAGACCTGAGATAATTGTTTGACTGATTTTGGGACCTATATGAGTTTAAGCCTTTGTGTTAAAATTTAAAGGAGTCCTGAAAGTACAACATGGAAAGTCTCTCTCAAGGGTGATTGTTTGGGAACGAAACGTATCTCAAACACTTAGATTGGTTTCGAAAATTGATATTTGGCTTCGAAGCCAAGATTTCACTCCAAAGCCAGATATCAGACATCCAGCTAGGGCTTCGAGAACAGATAGTTGACTTCGAAGCATATTTTAGGCCTAAAAATTCAAGAATGTTTGGGTTTGATCTGCTTCGAAGGGATTGGGGGCTTACTCTTAGGTTTTTTTGTAAAAGATAAAATCCTTCGAGGTGAACTTTGAAGTATTCTGCAGCTGGAATTTGATTCTTATTTGATGTTTTAGACTTCAAAATAGCAAAGCCAGTACCAAGTCAAGTATACGATCAAAATCCAAAAAGACTTACCTGAACATGAAAAATTCCTTTTTGGATTTTCTGTCAAAATAAATCCTTTTTTGGGAAGAAACATTGTTAGTTTTAAAAGTAACTTTGATGTAAAGGTTGGTTAATTCAAAACTGTTAGATTATGTTGACCATGCGATTGGAATGAGAAGACCTAAGGTAAAATTGTCATCTGTATTCCATACTTTGGAGATATTCAAACTAGGCTTCAAGTATTCCATACTTTGGAGATGTTCAAACCAGGCTTCGAAGCAAAAATTAGTTAATTTGAAGTTGTAATTTTATTTGAATTGTGTGAATAAAGTGGTCACAAACATGCAATTGGAACATAAAACTAGATCATGCCAAATAGGGGAAGAAAACCCCTAGTTTTATTGATATGTAAGTAATTACATTATAAAGGCCTACTTGGCTATGAATTCGATTTCATAATAATGGGGAATAGAAAAAGTAACAAGTTCATTAAATTTAACCTAGCAGTGTTCAATGAACTTATGTTATTTCTTTATTCTATTTTCTATCCTATCAAAACTAGGTTGTTGCAGCTGGTATGCTCTTATTTAGTGAAAAAGCTATTCAGCTTTCACCTCGAACTCTGTCTCTTTTAAGCCTTGCTCTATTTTATCCATATTTAAATCATCCCAGTACGTTGAATCCTTATTCTTGAAGTCATCATATTCTTCAATAAGGTTCTCTGCTTCATACTGAGTCTGAATTCAATTGGCTGTGATTTCGTCCAAAGAGTCACTGGTAGCCAAAGAAATTTTGTACCAATGAAGAAGGAGTGGAATTTGATCCGAAAAAGCTTGAAGCTTTGTCTGGGCAATGGGGTTGAGAACATGATGCCAAGTCATAACATCACAGGCCCATTGGAAGTTCTTGAGAGGAGTCTCATCTCCAAGAACATTGAAAGGCAAGTGAGAGAATGTAGCAAGCAGAAGTTGAGCTTTGTATTACTCAAATGCAGTTGGAAGAGCTGAAGGTTGGTAGAAAGGAAAAAACTGATTCTCGAAGAGAGTAAGTTTCAATTTCTCCATCAAATGAGGATTCTGAGGGAGAGGAGGTACAGAGGGATCAATCCCGAAAGAAGAGGGGAATTGGGGGTTATTCACGCATTTGAGCCAGTCAGAAAAGCAAAGTTTTGCCTTCTTAGCCAAGAATGACAGATTATATCCTTGTGCTTCGTCTGGATGAGAAGTTTCTCGCACTATCTTTGCTGGCATAGAAGACGTGTACCACGCCACAAGCAAGTTGTCCTCCAGACTACGTTAGTGATCAATGGGTACATAGGGATAAATCATTGAATTCCGACAGAAGGAGGAACAAAAAGGGGATCATCGAATTCAACAAATCAATGATGAATCCGCTTCCTTAAATGTATTAAGGTTCTTTTGAGGCTTGTAATCATCTTCCAAAGACTCCTTGTATGCTCGATCAATGTAAGAGAAGTTGTGATTGGCCATTGGGGATGTACCAGTCTTTTCATCTACTTAGAGAATGGAAGTGCAAAGCAAGGATTTAATGAGTTCACTGCTTCATTGTTCGAAGAACGGTTACATTTCCAGAATATACAGAGTCCATGTACGTCCTAGAACGTGGATAGAATGCACTAGTTCACTAATATCACCAAGTATTGGGTATATTAGTGCGGGGGGTAATGTTGGTTGTATAATTTGTAAAAACCAATCGCAAAGTGACACGTGGTACCTAAAGGGCAATGGGGGGAATTAATGCAAGTTTCCAATCAAAGACGGACACGTGGCAATTCGTGTTGGTAGTGTCGGATCTGCATGGCATTAGAATAGTCAAGAGGCGCAAGATGACGTAGCCCAACGGTTACCTATAATTTAAATTCAAATTCAAAAGGGAAACTTAACTGCAAAAAAGGCATAGTGGAAGCTAGTTGAGCAAAGTCATGACCAAAGATCGTGGAAGTGTATTTCGACGGTTAGAAAGCCACTTCGACGGTTACCACTAACGAGTATAAATAGCAGAGAAGACTAAACAGAAAGACCTCCAGACTCATATCCAGAAACTAGTTTATTTACTTCATTTTCTTTTCAGTTTTACATTTCCAGTTCTTAACATTTCCAGCACTTTAATTCCTGTGCTGCACTTCATTTCCTAGGAGTAGTTTTTCAGTAGTTTGTTGTTGTGAACCTCGTTGAGGCTGGGTCATTGTAAGTTTTCATTTGCTTAATGAAATTTGATTTTTGAATTATATTTACTTGTTACTATTCATAATTTTCTTCTAAACAAGTCACCAGTAAAAGTCCTCTTCATTGAGGCTGAAAGAACTTCAACACAATTGCTTGATAATTGGTTGGCAATTATAAATTCTGTAAGGACTATTGATCCTTGATGGCACGCTTAATTTACATTATTAACTCTTGAAAGCCAAAAAAGCCAACAGTTGGCTACCGAAGACAGCAATAGTAATGCCAAAGACGATGGTTGGGAGTGGGGCTAGGGTTTAGAAAGACAAGGGTAGGTCTAGTATTATGATAGGTGTAATGAGAAAGAAGTAAATTTTCAAATTTGAAGAAAAGGTATAAAAAGAAAATAGGTGTAAAAAGTTAATTTTGTGATATAAGTAGAATTATCCTTGGTTTAATGGCTGTGTAGCACATTTTGTGGTATGATATCTCGAGTTCAACTCCTATACAAAAGAGTTTGATACTTTTTGTAGTAATTGGTTTATTTCTCTTCCATTATGGGGGTTGTATGTGATTATTAGTAGTTTTTAGGCTTGGCTTGGTGGGTGTATTAGTTGTTAGACTTGGTTGATTTTCTAGCTATTTCAAGCTAGTGGTCTATTTAATAATGTAAATATTTCTCATAATATAATTACTCTCCTATTTATTGATTAAAAAAAAAAGTTACATGCGTGACATATAGTATCATTGATTAATTTGAAATAATAGAAACAAATATTAAAGATTGGTTTTGGGGAGTCCCAATAAGTTAAAAAGAAAAAAAATTATTTAAATTTTCACATCACTCTATATTTTTTTACAAATCTTTTCTTTTTTGGTTGTAAAAAGTCAAAAAATTATTAAAAAAAAAACAAAAGCAAAATCCAAACGACCACTAAGTATAATAGTGAGATTATTAGATATCATCAGCCCATCAAATAACTTAAATAGAATTAAGTGATACTATCTTTCGATAATTTAGACAATTATTAAGTAATCTCAAAGTATTATATGAAGAGCTCCCAATCAATAACACAACGAAAAACTCTACAAATTGGACAATGCTAAAATTATTTGTTAGGGAGTTAAGAGACCAACATAATCCTGCCCAGTATATTTTGCATTTTTGGCTAGTATGAGATTTGTATTATTTCTTATACTTTCTCTAAAATAATATATATTTTTTGTTTTTTTACCACGACAAGATACGTTTGTCAACGTCAATGGGTGTCAGAAGAAAAAAAAAAACTTTATTTATGAAAAAATTTATAATTTTAATTGTTATAAAGTTTTTACTTATTTGTAATTATTTTTTTTATATTAAAATCTCACTGAAATGATATTTCCCTTAAATGAAATAATCTAATTGTCCAAGTTTAACATTAAAACAAAATAAAATTAAAATATACCAACTACACATTTTAAAATAAACAATGCTAAAATAACCTCCTTTTTTATTTTATTTTATAGATTTGGTGCTAAAAATAACCTTAGGATGATGGCTAGTATCGAGTGTAAACGTATAAAAGAAAAAATTATATATTTTGAGGTGTATAAAATATATATTAAAATTATAAATATTTTAACATTAATCTTATTTGATACATTTGATTATAAGTTAAAAATTAATAATAAAAAAACAAAAGTTACTCAATTCATTTCCAGATAATCAACACGCCCATTATGTGTTTGTGTTAGCAGGACCAATCTCATTGGCAAAATTTTTAATTGGCTGGAGATAGCATCTCCATAATAATATTAGGACGAATTACACAAACGATTCATAAAATTTAAGATTTGTGTCACTTTGATTCTTAATTTTTTAATTATGATACGTTTGATTATAAATTAAAAATTAATAATAAAAAAACAAAAGTTACTCAATCCATTTCCAGATAATCAACACGCCCATTATGTGTTTGTGTTAGCAGGACCAATCTCATTGGCAAAATTTTTAATTGGCTGGAGATAGCATCTCCATAATAATATTAGGACGAATTACACAAACGATTCATAAAATTTAAGATTTGTGTCATTTTGATCCTTAATTTTTTAATTATGATACATTTAATTCTGAATTTTGAATCTTATTTCAAATAAAGATAATTGAAGATATCATTATTTAATTTGAAGGGCAAAATCGTCAATTTGATAAAATATAAACTAATTTGATAAAAATAAATGTCAAAAAAAGATTTTTGAATTTTTAAAAATTATTTCTACCTATTAAAGATAAAATTATGTAAAATTGATAAATCTTTTTGATATTTATTTATTTTACCAAATTAATTTTTATTATGTGTTTGGATGATAATCATGTAATGGGTGGTTATTTTTAATTTCATTAAATTAGTTTATATTTTTTCAAAAGTTAAATATAACGACAATTTTGATATCGTTATCAAACCAATCTATTAAATTAAAAAATCCAAAACTAAAAACATTTTAAGTATATCGATTGCACATTAACATCTTAACAACCATCTATTACATGATCATCATCCAAACACATAATAAAAATTAATTTGGTAAATAAATAAATAAATGTCTAAAAGATTTATTAATTTTATGTTTAGTGGATAAAAATAATTTTTAAAAATTCAAAAATATTTTTTGACATTTATTTTTGTTAAATTAGTTTATATTTTATCAAATTGACGATTTTGATTTTAAATTTAAGCAATGGTATCTTCAATTGTCCTTATTTGAAATAAGATTAAAAAATCAGGGTTAAATGTGTCACAATTAAAAAGTCAATGATCAAAGTGACACGAGCCCGAAACTATAAAAACCGTATTGTAATTCGCCCATAATATTATTATATTCAATATTTATTGAAATAGTGTAAGATAAATTAATCAATAATACTATAAATTCAAACTTAATTATTTAAAAATTATCTAAAATTATCATTTTATGATTTAATATATTATAGACCTCACACTACGTAAATTTATCTCAACCACACAATCTCATCCAATGTAAATTCGGATAGTTAAATTGGGATACATAAATTATTTATTGACTTATTAATTTATTTATTTCATATCACATTTTTATTTTTTTGTAAATTTTTTCATAATAAGTTAAAAAGTCAAAAACAAGTCACATCCAAACTTACCAAGAATTATTCTAATCTCAGACCCTGGTTGGAAAGGGTTATTTGGGTTCAAATAATTAATAAAGATAAAATAAATTAAATTAGCTAATAAAATAAAATATGACATTCAATACATAATCATTTTATTTTCTACCCACAGCCCATCAAAATCAATTACAAACAAAACCGACTCCCTTTCTAAATCTAACTTTTTTAGTCGAGTTAAACTAATTAAAAAAAATAAATAAAAATTAATTAAAATAATCAACTTTCCAAACTATTCCTCACCTATAATTTTGCAGAGCATAAAATATCACCGCCAGAGACTCTACACGTACACACCAGCAGATCCCCAGCTCCATGCTCATAGCTTAGCAATGCACTAAGAGAGAGAGAGAGAGACAGAGAGAGAGAGTGTTAAATTGTGTTTCAACAGTGAGCTGCTCTCTTTTGACAAAATGGATCCAGATGCCTTCTCAGCCAGCTTATTCAAGTGGGACCCAAGAGCCGCCGTTCCACCACCGCCCACCCGCCTCCTCGACGCGGTTGCTCCGCCTCCTCCGCCGCCGCCAGTGGCGGCGTACGCCGTCCGGCCGAGGGAACTCGGAGGGCTAGAAGACTTGTTCCAAGCCTACGGCATCAGATACTACACGGCGGCGAAGATAGCTGAGCTGGGATTCACTGTGAACACCCTCATGGACATGAAAGAAGAAGAGCTCGATGATATGATGAATAGTCTCTGTCAGATTTTCCGGTGGGACTTACTTGTTGGAGAGAGGTATGGTATCAAAGCTGCCGTGAGAGCGGAGCGTCGCCGCCTCGACGAGGAGGAGATGAGGCGGCGCCACTTCCTCTCCGCCGACACGACTAATGCTCACGATGCACTCTCGCAGGAAGGTACTTTACTAAACCCTAAAATTTATATTATGAACACAAAATGTTAAGGGAAAATTACTTTGAAGTCATATTACATACTCAAGAAAAAATTTATAAAGTCTATTATTTATTTCTAATTATTTTTTTAAACATTCACTGAAAAGTTATTTCTCCAAATACAAATAAAATTTAAAATTTGTATGTTTGTTTTAATTTTTGTTAAGAATACGGAAATGGATTATAGAATAGACTAGATTTTGTAAATTTATTCAGAGAATGCACATTTATAATATATTATTTTATGCGTATTTATTTTGTATCCGTTTTTATGGTACAACACAATTTAGGAGTTTAATGGGTCTCTCTTTCTTCATTTTCTTCATGCTTCTGTCTAAAAAGTTTTATTTTTGACGAAAAAACAATGAAAATTTTAAAAACACACATCATTTTGTTTTTTGTTTTGTTTTGTTTTCTAAAATAGCTTTTTTTAAAAAAATCAAAATTTCATAGTACTTAAGTTTTGAATACTTTTCAAAAAAACTGAAAACGAAAAGAAAAACTAAAGTATATTCCATCATTTATACCAAGTCAACTAAAAAAAGTGACAACTGCAGCCTCTACTGCAAACCTAAAGCATTTATATTTGTTTGTATTTATAAATGTAAGGGGTTGGTGATTTTGTTAATCACAATCATAGTAGTATCAGAATATGTAATTATACAAGTAATATAATCATGTATGTGTTTAATATCGAACATTATTATCAATATTAGTGAATAACAATATCAAAATTCAAAATCCTATCACATTTTTATGATTTGTTTGTTGTCGATTATATGTATATATATGTTATTGTGGGGGGTTAGGGTTGTCGGAGGAGCCCGTGCAGCAAGAGAAGGAAGCAGTGGGAAGTGGCGGCGGCGGCGGCGGTGGTGGAGGAGGAATGTGGGAGGTGGTGGCGGCGGCATGTGGGAAGAAGAAGCAGCAGCAGCAGCGGCGGCGAAAGAAGGGGGAGGGGAGAATGACATCGTTGGAAGACGATGATGGAACTGACGATGGTGGTGGTGGTGGTGGTGGTGGTGGTGATCAGAGGCAGAGAGAGCACCCGTTCATCGTGACGGAGCCGGGGGAGGTGGCGCGTGGGAAAAAGAACGGCCTTGATTACCTCTTCCATCTCTACGAGCAGTGCCGTGAGTTCTTGATTCAAGTCCAGAATATTGCCAAGGAGCGTGGTGAAAAATGCCCTACCAAGGTAACGCTATAAAACTTTAGTCTAATTATTATTCAGTAGAGAAATTATTTTATTTTATAGAGCACATAAAAAGATATTATTAATTTTTGTGGAAATTGATTTGCGAATAAATTGCAGAATCGAAGATAAAAAAACGCAAGTTCAAGTGGTATCACCTCTTATCTCTAAGGAAATTGATTTGCAAATTAAATATATTTGATACATTAAACATGACAAATTTGAGATTATGACTAAAATGGTTAATATTTTGATAAAATAGAAGGAACACAAAAATTTAGATTAATTCGTATGAATTTTTTATGTATAAAAAATTTATTTGTATATCATTATTTTATCTCTAATTTGTAATTTGTTCTTCGTTTTAATTTTATACATCTATCATTAATTCTATACAATCTAGCATAGTTATGCAAAATGATGATAAAAAACAAATAATATATATAACATTTTTCTATTTAGGCCACGTTTGGGAATAGGTTAATTTAGTAACTTTTTGACTATTTGGCTAAAATATGAGCAAAAAAAAAAAAATAGTATGGTTGGGATGCCTTTTTAGTTTTTTACAAAAAGATATGCAAAAAGTAGAGAAAAAAATCTTTTACTTTTTTGTATGAATTATTGACTTTTTAACTTTTTTAATAACTTTTTAACTAAACCGATCATTTCCCAAACAAGACCTTAGTCTTTTTAAGTATCATATTGAGGTATTGATTGGGATGATGCTTATGGACCAATAAGAACACTCTAGTCGTGAATGGGTGGAGTGGAGAGTCCGGATCCTCGGCCGCATATTCCTAAGGCCATTCCTGTGGTGTTCCAAAACGGCATCATTTTGCGGCCAAATTTGAATAAAAAAAAAAATATAGAACAAAAGCAAGGAAGGGTTGTCTTCTTTCTTGGCCTTTTCTGGTTCTCCCCTAAAACTGAATACAGAGAGAGAGAGAGAGAGAGAAGCCAAAATCAAACCCACCTCCATGAAATCAATCAGCAAAATGCCAAGCTTTAAATCAAACTTCACATTCAACCCATTAATGGCGTCGAAAAATGGGTCTCTTTCTCTTTCTCTGCTCGTTTTTTTTTTATTTTATATTTTTTTAGTTATTGTTGTTGATGATGATGATGAAATTATTCTGGGTTTGAAATTATTCTGAGTTTGATGATGATGATGATGATGATGAAATTTGATTTTAGTTCTTGGGTTTGAAATTTTGGGTGGGTAAAATGTTTTGATGATGCTTGATGAAATTTTGGGTGGATACCAAATACACATAAACAAGAAATTTTCATTTTGGGTGGATACAGAATACAGAATGCTTGATGAAATAAAAATGTTTTGATGATGCTTAATCAAATGGGTTGTCTTCTTTGTCTTTTATCTTGGCCTTTTTTGGTTATGAATCTACTTTGATCGTTGAAACTCGAAGAATGAATTGAGAGGCGAAATGGGTGACGTTGGAGGGAAGTTTCAACGGAATGTGATGGGCGGAGTGAGAAGTGAGTTTCGGTCTGAAACTTTGAGCCGAGAATAGAGCTCTGTTTCGGGGGATTTGGGAGAGAAGAGTTCGATCAATTGGTGGTGTCGATAGGGTACGAAAATGGGTCGCTCGACATCGTCTGAGATGTTTCGAGGCTTGCAAGACCCAAACGATGATTGGAGCATACGAGAGATTCGTAGTTTCAGCCGATGTTGATTCTCCATTGTAGAGAGAGAGAGAGAGAGAGAGAGAGAGAGAGAGACATTGAAGAGGAAGGTGGCGGACTAGAGAATAGGGCTTTGGGGGGAGGTGGGTCTTGCAGTTGGAGAAGGAGATTTCTTCTCCCTTCTTCCTTTCTTGCTTCTTCTTCCTTCCTTGTTTTTGTTCTGTATTTTTTATTTTATTTTTTTATTGAAATTTGGCCCCAAAACGACGTCGTTTTGGAGTGCTGCAAGAACGGCCGTAGGACTATGCGGCCGAGGATTCGGACTCGTGGAGTTTACCCAACGAAAACCCACTTTTCTCAGTAAGGTGAGGATAACGTTGTCCCATCAGTCATCTTTTGCTTAATATCATTAGTTAGGTGTCGTTTGGTAACACTTATGTTTTCAATTTTCAGTTTTCAGTTTTCAGTTTATATTTACAAAAATTTTAAAAATTCAAATAAAAGCTTATTTGGTAAATTTTTGATTTATAAATCAATGGTCTTAGTTTATAAATTTGGCCAAAAAATGTAAACTCAAAAAATGAGTTTATGTTTTGAGTTTATTTTTTTTACCACCCAACACTAGCCACCACCCACCACCGTCTTCCGCCATCACCACCCACCACTCACTACGCCAAAACAGGGCATTAACGGCGATTTTTTTAATGGCGGTAACGAA
This sequence comes from Camellia lanceoleosa, assembly GCA_025200525.1. Taxonomy (NCBI): domain Eukaryota; kingdom Viridiplantae; phylum Streptophyta; class Magnoliopsida; order Ericales; family Theaceae; genus Camellia; species Camellia lanceoleosa. The sequence goes on along the minus strand of CM045759.1, from coordinate 123,457,139 downwards.
AATCGCCGTTAAAGGTACTACTAACGGCGGTAACGAAAACCGCCGTTAATGTATTATTAACGGCGGTTTCGTTACCGCCGTTAAATAAACCGCCACTAAAAGTGTCTTTTACGACAGTAATGAAACCCACTTTTAACGGCGGTAACGAAACTGCCGTTAATGCCAACTTTTAACGGCGGTAACAAAACCGCTACTAATGCCCAACCATTACCGCCGTTAATGACGGCGGTCTTTGCCGGCGGAGCTCCGGCGTGCTCAGGTGAAACTCCGGCGAATTCCGGCTAAACCATCTACAATAAAGTAAAAGTAATGTTTAAATATTTATTTAGGGAATATATTTTATGAAGAGTGGCTGTGGCAGAGTGGTTGGTGTGAGTGGATGAGAGGTCTTGGGTTCAAAATTTGGAGAGTGCAAGAAGAAAGAATTATTTTTTGAAAAATTTGAACCTATTTACGGCGGTAAAAAACCGCCGTTTTTGGTTCTATATTACTGCCGTTTTTGGTCGACTTTTAACGACGGTAATTTGCCTTTTTACGACGGTTTTACTTTTTCCGACATACCGATATGAAAACATGAATTATCACTCAATTAAAGGCTTTAATCTAGGTTTACAACCTTAATCTGGTAAAAACCCGCCGCTAAAGCCTAATTTTGGCGTAGTGACTCATCCCCCACCACCACCTGCCACCACCACTCACCACCCACCTGCCACCACCACCCACCATCCACCACCCGCCACCACCAGCCACCACCCACCCGCCACCTCCAACCACTCACACCACCACTTGCTACCTACCCGCCACCACCACTCACCATGCACCTGCACCACCATCCACAATCCACCACCCGCCACCACCACCACCCACCACCCGCCACCAAGACCAAAGACCATCATCCCCACCCACCCACCGCCACCACCGCCCACCACCTACTCGATACCTCCCAATACCAGCCACCACCACCCGCCACCTACTCGCTACCACCCATCACCTGCCATCGTTACCCACCCATCGACCCATCAACCACCACCACCCGCCACCACCACCCACCCACCACAACCGCCACCCACCTGCCACCACCACCCATCACTTGCCGCCACCACCACCACCACCACCACCCACTCGCTACGACCCACCACCCGCTACCGTCACCCACCCACCCACCACCACCACTACCCCGCCATCATTTTCCACCACTGTTTCCACCCGTCACCCGCCACCACTTGCCATTTCTCACTCTTTTTTATATTTTTAAATTTTTTAAAACATTTTATCTAAACTAGCGTTTGTAGTTTATATTTTTCTAAAAATAAACAAAAATCAGTTTATAAAATTTTTGTAAATATAAACTGAAAACGTAAATGTTACCAAACAGGCCCTTAGTAACACTACATACAAAACATCACAAGTTAGGAATAACATTTGCACAAACCACACTACTACTCTGACAGCACTAATTTTTTTTTTTTTTTGCTAAATAACTTACTGCCTAACCATAGAGTAGTTGGCCTAATAGGTGATGACGAGAGTCTGAAAGTTTATTCTCTCTTGTGTTTGAGATTCGAATTCCTTAGTCAGCAAATGCATACCTTGGGGCTACGGACTGCAGGACGTAAGCTCTGTTTCGAAAGGCTTATTCGGGTTGCAGCGATTTAGTCTGATGTGCGTAAGCTGGCCCAGGATACCCTATATAAGAAAAAAAAAAACTTACTGCCTAAAAAATTTACTATTACCAGACAAGGTATCACTAATTAATAATAAATTTATAAAGGTGAACTCGACAATTGATATATAGCTACTCACTCCAATCTACTCATTTAACTACATTAATACTAGTGAGATTGATTATATTTGCATGTTAATTTGTTATTGGATAATTATATCAGTGATAACGTGGTATCACCAATGTATTGAAAAAAATTTTATGGGGGTAAATTTTGAAATTTTGATGTGAGGAGAATTAGTGATTTGATGTGGAGGAAGGTTAAAGAGGCACAATTTGATTCTTTTGTGTATTCATATGGGGTGAGTCATATGATTAGTTTACTAGTTCGATTGAATTTTTTTAAACGCCCCTAATGTCTAATTACATAATTGATTTTGTGTAAGCAGACACTCCTAATGTCTAATTATATAATTGATTTTGTGTAAGCAGAAGAATTGATATACTTCATCTATGTGTATAGGTAACAAACCAGGTTTTTAGGTACGCCAAGAAGGCCGGTGCGAGCTACATAAACAAGCCCAAGATGCGACACTACGTCCATTGCTATGCCCTGCACTGCCTCGACGAAGAGGCATCCAATGCACTGAGAAGAGCTTTCAAGGAGAGAGGTGAAAATGTTGGGGCATGGAGGCAGGCTTGCTACAAGCCTCTCGTAGCCATCGCAGCACAACAAGGTTGGGACATCGATGCCATCTTCAATGCCCATCCACGTCTCGCCATATGGTATGTTCCCACAAAGCTTCGTCAGCTCTGCCACGCCGAGCGCAGCAATGTTGGCGGTGGCGGTGGTTCTAGCTCTGTATCCGGTGGCAGGGCTGAGCACTTGCCTTTCTGAAGGTCTAGGGTTTTTGGGTATTTGTTTCAAGTTCTCAAGGATTTGCTAACTCTTTGGTGTATGATGAAATGGACCAACTCTTTGGTGTGTGTGATGAAATGGATGTGATTCGGGTAAATTGATGTGGATCTGCAGTAGTCATTTTGGATTTTCACTAACAAAAACGCTTCATTTGTGCTACATGCACATAAACTATTCACAGACAACACAGAGTGGTAAGGCCCAAAAGCAGATCGCACTTGTGGGGTACTCACCATCTTGTATCTAATCATTCCATGAAGGGTTTATGCACAAATAATTTTTTAGAACACTCGGGAGACACAAAGACTAACTACAGAACCAATCACATACTCACCCCCTTGCATGTAGACCTCACAATTGCTATGAAGTTCATATGCAAAGATGTGAGTATTTGAACTATCTTTGCATATGTAGACTTGTTTTATCAATCTTAGAGACACATAACTCAGCTGCAGAAAGTGGCAAAACAACATTCACAGGGTGTGGGGGGTTTTCGACTAATTGAGTGAAGTATGGTTAGCTCAAACATTAAACATGATCAACTACACAATTAACTAGTTGATAATAGTATCTATAATGTGACCAAAGCTCAAACCTCAGATTAGCATGAATCACAATCAACAATACAAGTAACACGGATTGGAAACAAGTCAGTATGCCTCACAGTTGCAGCAATATATTGAAAATCATCAAAATCCAAACAGCTCATTATCAACTATGCATAATACCTTTCAAAAAGAGAATTCCTATTGTCTGAGAAACAAGATTGGTTATGAAAGTAAAGAGAGTATTTTCCCATTGGTATAGTCTTGCCAATATAACATCATAACTTTTGTGACAAAATCCACTTTGACAACATCAACCAACACCTGTGTTGAAAAAAGTAAAGATTATAATCTTTTAGGTTCAATCCTCAGTTGCTGCAGATGAATGAGTTGGATATTTCCACAGCACATCAGCCCATGTGCTGAAACCATCGGTCACCTCCTTAACGACAGATGCCACCTCCTCTACGCTGACACGAATCTGTTGCTTGCTGTCCCTCTCCCGGAGTGTCACTGAAGATGTTGAATCCACTGTAATGGCAAGGGGAACCCCAAGTTCGTCTGTTCTTGCGTATCGCTTCCCTATTGATGTTCCTGCATTATGCCAAATGTACATATTAACATTTTTTTACATATTTTGAAAAGTCTGCCAGTTCAGCAAATGGCACCAATATATCAGAGCAGAAATGAATGCCACTATCCCTAGCCTAGACGCAAACGAAACAATTTATATTGGCCTAATCCCACACTTACATGTGATGTGAAGGCACAAGGATCATGATGGAAGCTCAAAGGGAGAATCTACGAAGTTACAAAACCTCATTACGTTTGCAATGGAAGGGAAGAGGAGAGGATTGGAAGGGAAGGGAAGGGAAGGGAAGGGAAAAGAAGCGTAGGTAGGAATGGAAGGGAAAGAAAGAAAAGGAGAAGGAAAGGGTAGGATTACTCTTCCTATTGTTTGGATAATTGGGAGGTAAAAGGAAGAGAGGAGGCAATATTGGGAGAGAAGGTGAAATGAAGTGGAAGAAACAATGATAGCGTTTGATAGAATTTTCTAAATATGATTTGAGAATAGAGTTGTATTTTGAGTCAGTAAGTTTTGGAATTATGATTTGAGTGTGGAAAATTTGTTTGGTGAATGAGTTTTGAATTGAGTGAAGAATTTTTGATGTGACATATGATATTTGATACAAAAGTTTACAACTCATAATCAAACACACAACTCAAAATTCTATTCAAAGCTCACAATTTTTTTTTTATAAATTCTGATTTTTTTATTTATTTAAAATATAAAAAATAATAGGTGCCAATTGTAATAATAATAATAATAATAATAATAATAATAATAATAAAATAGCACTGTTTCGGCCAACCGGCTAGACGTCTGAGAGGACGACCGATTAGCTCAAATTTTTCCGTCTCGAAAATAGTTTTCAAAAGTGAGTGGGGAATTAATTTTTGAAAACTATAAACAAATAACACACTCAAAACAAGGAGTGGAAATGTATTTGGAGAGTTTCTCCAAACACCTGTTTTTTATGCACAGAAAAGAGTATAATTGGAATTCACAATTTATTAGAAGTGGGGGCAAAATCAGTAATCACTAACTTCAATTGCCTCCAAAGCCTACCATTTTCAGAGGCTTATAAAAAGTGAAATAAAGGGAATTTTACCATCCTTTGGGCCCGTTTCCCTCCTACTTATTAAATACCTAAACAAGGGGAAACCACCCTTGGCTTCACTTCCCCTCACATCACTTCAGTCCAACCGTAGCTCTTCGAGAAGCCGTAGAACAATTTTAGTAGACAGAACCAGTTTAGGTGTGTCCTAGTTCAGTGTCCTCTATCTAGCTGGATAACCGTTTCTCACTAAATCTAACCGAGCGCTAGTTCAATAAAATTTAACAAGAGTGTTATAACTCCTTTAAAGTTGGTATTATAACAAAAGAGAAGGAAAAAATAATCCAAAAAAATGAAGAATTAAGCATAACAGATGGTTTCCTCATTTAAAAGGGAAAACATCATCTCAAAAGTCTAATAAATAAATCCAAAGCAAAAAAAGGAATGTGAACAAAAGGTGGAATCTAAGAAGCATGGGCACTTCTAAGAAGGTATCGTGTCCTGTCCAAATCTCCGTGTCTCCGTGTCCGTGTCCGTGTCCGCGTCCGTGCCTGTGCCTCTTAGGGTGGAATGGCAAAGAATTGAGGACCAAAAAATAAGGAAATAAGAAAATAAAAATAAAAATTGCATGACATGCCTTCTTAATTTTAAAAAAAAAAGAAAATCTCTAAATCAAAATAAAAAGAAAAGGAAAAGAAAAAAAAAATAGAGCATCGATCAGAGGCAGGAAGGGCAGCAACAAAGTACTCAAAACAGAAGGGAATTCTGGAAAATATGTTTCCTTATAACTTAGCTCGCAGACAATAAGTAGAAAATAAGGAGAGTTAAAAAAATTAACATTCTTTAACATAGAGACATGAATGTCTATTTGGGTTATGGAAGGAAGTCTAGGAAGACATCTGACAGGACTTACATGAAATAAGACAAGCTGAGAATTTACACAATTTTAATTATTTACTGTATTGTGGATACCTCTTTAAACATTTTCACATGATAAGTTTCCAAATTTCAGAGTAATCTCATTTCAACCCAAATCCAACAGCAATTGAGAAAAGCATAATTGGGTTGAACTTTTCAGACATCAATAACATTCAAAGATTTATAATGACACAAAACAGGCAGTCAACATGTTTGTGCATGCTTATACGTGGTGCATACCTGTTATGTCAATCTTATATGAGATCCCAGCAGCAGTTAATGATTTGGCTATGTGTTTGGCAACCTCCTCAAACTGCTGATTTTGAACCAATGGGAACACAGTGCATTTGATAGGTGCCACAAGTGGAGGGAAACGGAAAACATTCAACTGTTCATCTCCGCCTTTACTAGATCGTGTATAGAAGGAATGCTCATAGAGACAGTAAATTATCCTCCCAATACCAAAAGAGGGTTCGATTACTGATGGCGTGAAAACCCTCTGATGTTCCTTCTTTGTCTCCTTAGAGATTGTCACCATGTTCTTCTTTATAGTGACATCTTTCCCTAGTGTGCAAACATTGAACTCTACCTCTCCCTTGGACTCCAGTGCGGCCTTCATTTCCATAGCTTCTTTTTCCCCCATTGCCTGCATGCAAACAGGAAATGTAGTATAATAAGTCAGTGTTCGGAATACTAGTATCTTGGAAATGATTTAAAAAATGAAATAATTAAAAATAAAAAATAAAAAATAAATAAAATGCCTCACACTAAGCCACGCAAAACCAAACACAGTTGAATCATCATCAAATCATTGCCTAGCAAACAGATTTTATTATACCTCCAATGCTTCAACCACCATTTTCTGATTTCCCTTGAATGCAAGGCCCAGCTCCTTCTTAACTGGAGCTATGACAAGTTTCTGAACCAAAGTAAAAAAGGATTAAATTTTTTCATAAAACTACTCCGACATAATATATATATATGCATATACATGTATGAATATATGTCTGTATATATATCAAGAGATAGAGAGAGTTACCTCCACTTCTCTAGGCTCTGCAAATTTTTCAGCAGCCACTAGGGGCACACCACTTTTATCCTATAACAAAGAAATAGAGAACTTCTGCCTGAGTAGTTCAGAATATTATTCATACTATTTTTCTCGACAAGCTTCAAGCATGAAACATCACAAACAATGTACTTTTCATTTTCGCCTTTTCATAAGCATCAATCTATGCCATGACTTCAGAAAATGCAATTTTTTTTATGAGACTAGACCACCACACAGTGATACAATTCACCTCAGTTATCACAATTAAGAAAATAGAACAATAGATTTCGGAAAGTCAGTAATAATTCTACTATTTTTTCATTAAAAGATCATAAAGCTCTCACCGTGTGAGCGCGCAAATCATATGCAGATCTATCAGCAATACCAACACATTCAATCCAGCCATAAGAGCATTCAATCTCAGCATCCCAACAATCTGCAGCATAGTGTGCCATCTCATTTGCAAGATGTTGCCGGAACCGCAAGCGTTCCTTATCAATACCAAGATACGTCAAGAATAAATACACTCTCCCAATAAAATAGCCCAGTGTTTCATTGTTGACAATGCCCTGACAAACAGAGAATTCACAAATGAGTTGGTCACCACGTAAGTACAAGTTTCCTTTGAGAGAATACAACAGAGGAGCAAGATGTTAGAATGGCACAAGTCAAACCAACCTGAGAAACTGCTTCACCAAGGCGTATCATCCTTGCTGATCGTCCAGACACCTGGTCTTCCCTTGGGAACATTAGAAATTCAAGGTTTGCAACTTCAGAAAATTTTGGGTGAGACTTGTCCTCGGGATCCACAAAATGTTCTATCTCAGCCAATGTAAACTCACGTACTCGTAGCAGACCTTGGCGAGGAGATATCTGCAATTTTTTGAAGTCAGTGCTATATTTAGATTAAATTCATTATTTGTAGACAAGTTTTCATGAACCATTTCATCACCATGCACTAATAATAACTCTAAAACATAATGCACCAGTTAGAGAAGGATTGTTAACCTCGTTCCTAAAAGCTTGACCAATTTGAGCAGCAGCAAAAGGGAGCTTGTTCCCGTTATAGTAGTATAAATCCTTAAAGTTCACAAAAATGCCTTGTGCAGTCTCAGGGCGCATATACCTGCAGTATTTTGAGAAATAATGAAAAAAATTAACATCACCTACAAAATGGATAAGAAAATATATATATATATATATATAAAAAGCACCTCAACAGAATATATTGCAAGCAGTGTCAAGTTATGGAGATACATTTTAAGTATCAAAAAAGTATTCTTACCCAGGGCTCAAACCAGATGGACCTATAGAAGTCTGGAACATTAAGTTGAATGGATAGGGAGCAGAAAGAGGGTTCTTGGTATCAGGAGCAGTAATACCATAGTCTTTGATCTTTGCACCCAATTCTTCTGTAGAAAGATCATCCAATACAGCAAGAACATGCTTAAACTCTGCTGCTTTCTCTTCTGTGATCTTAGGATCTTTCTCAAGCTTTTCCTTGCAGAAATCTTTGATTAAGTGATCAGCACGGTAACATGTACCAGTCTTTTCATCCTTCACCATGAGGTCAGTAAATTTATCAACATGACCTGACGCCTTTAGCACAACTTCTGGTGTCACACATGGGCAATCAACTTCCAACATGTTCTCTTCCAGAACAAAATGCTGAAACAGGAACAAATTACGGCATGAGAAAATCCTCAAATCTCAAAAGAGCCTAAGGCAATCATCATGAAGCGAACTATGAACAGTACTTGACAGAAGCAACAGAAAATGTATAGAATACTTAACACCACAAAATAAAAAATGGGCATTGAACTCCATTCAGGTTGAGAATAGTAATTGCACAATCCCGTCCCACCATGTAATTGAGATTCCAAGCAACAAATGTATGTTGTTGTGAGTGTACATTGCCCTAGCCACCAATTTAGGCTGAACTGAGGTTTAGGTATTTATTTATTGCATCCCAAAGAATGGTTCTCAAAATATGCCAAAAATAGCCAAATTCATAACCCTCTCCCATTAGCTTATTTGTCTTCTAATCTACATGTTATGTAAATCAAATATATACATCTACTTTTCTTTTCTTTTTTTGATCACCTGATGTTCGGGCCAACTTATGAATACCTTGACTAATCTCGAAGACCCTGAAGTTAATGACCAGACAAACTTCCACTAGCCCCAAGGTTTGGGATGTTTGGCCTTCGTGGAATTCGACTCTATGCCCTCTTGGGTGGTAAACCCTTTGGTTGCCTTTTCTCCCACTATGTCAAACCCCCTTGGGGTTATATATATACATCTACTTAAAAGATGCAATTCTTAAAGTGTTGCACAACAATAGGTCTATTTTCAATCAAGATAAAAAGTAAGACTGTGTTTGGATTATTAATTTTGGTAGGAATTTGGAAAGGAAAAGGAAAAAGCGAGAAGAATGAAAATAATAAAAATAAAATTATCTTATATTTGATTCACAATTTCCATCACATTTTCCTTTCCCTTTTTAGATCCCTATCCAAATCCATTTATCCAACACAGCCTAGGCAACGGTCCATTAGGTATATTATTAGGTGAGAAACGAAAAGAAAAGAAATGATTGCAGTCTTTCATCCAGGTGAGAAAAGTAAGGAAATAATTTTGTTTTCTCGCTTTTAATGTTTGGATAAGTAAGAAAGGTAAGTAGGTGAAATAGATATATGGGTGAGATTTCTTCTTCCTTTGTATTTTGACAGCTAATCTCACTACTATATGCTATGAAGCACGGGTACGGGTACGAGTACTAGTATTGGTGTACGATATGAGTACGTCGATACGGTAAAATTCAAAAAATGTAGGGTACGGGTACGGCTTCGGCTTGGTACGCTTGTAAAAAAATATTTATTTTTAATTTATAATAATGCAAAAATTAATTAAATGGTTTAATTTGTTAAGATTCAACCTATAATTAACATTTAATGCCAAAAGTAAATGTATAAATTAAAATTAAATGTCAATATATTTTACAAACCATAGTTTAATTTTAAAAACATACTGAGTATAAAACTAAAAATAAAAAAGAAGTCTAGTTAAAGGAGTTTTATCTCGATAGTAGAAGAAAATATTATTTCAACTGAGGTACGGTACGGCTTGGGTATATAGTAGATACGTCTGGATACGTCAAAAATTAAGAAGAAAAAATTTGAGTACGTGTTTCGTGTATCCGGTACACATGCAGAAGTACCATACGCCGGTAAGTACCCAGTATGGGATACGGCATGTTTTTCGAAGTACCCTGCTTCATAGACTATATGTATACATATATATGGGTTTCTCACCATTTCTCTTCATTTTTCATCCTCTCTCACCATTTCTTCCTATTTTGTTTGATAATCTGGGTACTATAATATATATATGTGTGTGTGTGTTCCTCACCAAATCTCACCATTACTAGCATCCATTTCTTATTTTCTCTCACAATTTCTCACTTATAATTTGTAAACCAAATTTATCATTTCACATCAAATCGCTCAATCCAAACAGGCTATACGAGTCTTTCCATCTCAATCACCAAGGCAAACAATAGATTACAAGAACAACAATGCAGCTAGTGCAATCAGAACTACTTCAGTACTCAATTTACAAACCCTAAGATCAATACAAATATCAATATCATTCAAAGGCCAAAGTTCACCATAAGTGAGCCACTCATATTGCATAAAAATTCGATCCAGCTAATAGAGTTCGAAGAATTAGAGAGAGAGAGAGAGAGAGAGAGAGAGAGAGAGAGAGAGAGAGAGAGAGACCTGACGCCAGAAGGAGAGGACATTGGACTTGACGGAGCAACCGGGAGGGCCGTAGTCGTAGAGGCCGGCGACGCCGCGATAGATCTTAAAAGAAGGTATGTAGAAGAGGCGGCGCTCCAGTGTGTTCACCACGGCTTGCCGGAATGCTTCCCTGTTCTGGGCTTCTTGCGCGCCGTCCATTTCTGTCTCTGTCTCTCTCAGCCCTACCCTGCCCTACTCTGCTACACACACGGAAGGATGAGGCCCTGCTTTATTTGTCTGTGTTGTGGATGTATTTATACCCCTATCATCTGTATCGATTTATATTGGCTGAGCTCAATTACTGTGTGCTATGGTGGGTCTGTGGATAGTGTAGAGCTATTTATGCTTTTGTTTGGTCTGTGTTATTTTGTTAAAATTAAGGGTTAATTTGTAATTTTCTAGACCAAAATGACCAATGCAAGAGCATAGTTAAACTAGTTAAACATAGTTATTTAAAACAAACATAGTTAAACTAGTTATTTAAAATTTCACTTTTTTATTATTATTATTATTATTATTATTATTATTATTATTTTATTTTTTTTAACAGACACTTCTACTTTAACTAGTCACTTTTTAATATATACTCCAACAAAACTCTCTACTTTAACTATATTCTTTTTAAATATTATTATTCTTTAACTATCTTTATTTAAACAAGTTTTGGACATTCTTTCGATAATCCTGCTAGGACATCTCCCGATCATCCAATTATCATAATTCTAATAATTTTTGTTTTATTTAGAATTATTTGATGCCTTACATTGGAAATTTGGAAATTGGGTCAGATTAGACCCGACCCATTACTCATAGAGCATCCAATGAGTTGTTGATAATTCACATATTTAGGGTCTGTTTGATAACGTTTACGTCTTCAGTTTATATTTACAAAAATTTTATAAACTGTTTTTTGTTTATTTTTAGAAAAACATAAACTACAAACGCGTTTGGTAATTGACAAAATGTTTAAAAAAATTTAAAAATATAAAAAAGAGTGAGAAATGGCAAGTTGTGGCAAGTGGCGGCGGAAGACGGTGGTGGAAAGTGGTGACGGTGGGTGGTGGGTAGTTGGTGGTGGTGGTGGTGGTGGGTGGATAGGTGGGTGGATGGGTGGTGACGGTGGTGGTGGTGGTGGTGGTGGTGGTGGTGGTGGTGGTGGGTGGTGGGTGGTGGAGTAGGCGAGTGGTGGTGGGTGGTGGTGGTAGCGGGTGGGTGGTAGCGAATGGGTGGTGGAGATGGTAGTGGGGGGTAGTGGGTGATGGTGGTAGGTGGGTGGCGGATGGCTAGTGGTGGTAGGTGGTGGTGGTGAGTAGTGATGGTAGGTGGGTGGATGGGTGGGTGACAGTGGCGGGTGGTAGCGAATGGGTGGTGGTGGTGGTGGTAGTAGGTGGCGAGTGATGGTGGTAGGTGGGTGGCGGATGACGGGTAGTGGTGGGTGGTGGCAGGTAGTGTGTGGTAGCGAGTGGGTGGTGGTAGTGGTGAGTGGTGGGTAGTGATGGTAGGTGGGTGATGGTGGGTGGGTGGTGGTGGGTGGTGGTGGGTGGGTGGTGGTGGTGGATGTGGGTGGTGGGTGGTTAGTGGTGGTGGTGGCGGCGGTGGTGGATGGTGTGGTGGATGGTAAGTGGGTGGTAGGTGGTGGTGGCGAGTAGGTAGCAGGTGGGTAGTGGTGGCGGGTGGTGGTGGTAGATGAGTGGTGAGTGGTGGTGACAGGTAGTGGTGGGGGGTGGGTGGTGGTGGCAAAAGACGATAGTGGAAAATGGTGGCGGGTGGTAGCTAGTATTGGGTGGTAAAAAATAAAAAAACTCAAAACTCAAAACGGAAACACTTTTTTTGAGTTTACATTTTTTAGCCAAATTTATAAACTGAGACTACTGATTTATAAATCAAAAATTTACCAAACAAGTTTTTATTTGAGTTTTTAAAATTTTTGTAAATATAAACAGAAAACTGAAAACGTAAATGTTACCAAACAGCACTTTAATAAATAAGATAATTAAGAGATTATCTTTTGGAGGTTGTTGAGTTGTTGTAGAAGACTACAACATCACTCCTATCTATAGAGATTTTTCTTATATATCACAGATTGGAGATAAGTATTCGGGATGTGAGTTTACCCGAAAAATCTCTTGCAAAAAAATATCTCTATATATTATTCTCTCATAGGTCACTATAGTTAAACCTAGGAATGTGGATATAATATTAAGAAACTTTGATATCTTCTTAATCGACGAAGGGTTTTTCTAGACGAGGCTTGCAATTCAAGTATCCGATCCAAACCGTTTTCGCATAAGGTAAAATGATTACCCGTATCTCTTCATTCATTGGTATCACAGTCATATTGCTGGTTTTTGCCTCATATTATTTGCAAGCCATAAATTAGATTTATTCATGTTAATCTGAATATTATCTGTTTAATATTGTTGAATATCAGGGCATGTTGAAAAGGATTTTGGAAAACCCTAATTTTTTGAAAAATTCTATAAGAGCAGTTATTTGATCTCAAAAATAGTATAAAAAATTTCATTTTCTGTAACTAAAATCTACATATTATGAAAGTACTCTTCGTGAGCTTTCCATTCATATAAAATAGGTTTTAATCAGAGTTATATTGAAAAAGTTATGGCTTTTCAAAGATTTTTGGGTCAAAAGCGTTGTTTTCGAGAAATTTTGGGAAACCATGTGATTCTAGGAAGTTGAAATAATGTCAGCATGACGGAATCGGCGCGTCGCGGTGAAACCCAATAGCGTCAGCACATTGCGTTTGGTTGACATCATTAGCAAGGCATACACGTGTGGTCGCGCACTACGTGGCATACGTAGACTTATGGCCCTATAACACGCGCAGAATGGTTGTAAAGCATGTGAGAACGCGTAGCTCAATTCCTGAGGCACGTGTGTAGACACTTAAATTTTCACGTGTCTTGATCATCGTCTGATTAATCAAAGCAAATAAATTTTCTTGATTAATCAAAAAAATAAGATGGTCAAATGTTTTCAAATGAATGTGAGTTCTACTAAAATTATGGGTCTTAACTCATTTTAAATTATGGGTCACACTAAAAGAGAAGTGAACTTATTTTGACAATTGGGACGACCTAAAAGCATGGGGCTCATAAAGATATTTTGTCAGAATTTGGTGGAATAACTCAAATTTAAATTCAAATTTCAATGAAAATAATTTCTATAATAGGTAAATTGCTTGTTTCTTAGACATTAGAGTCAATTTTAGAGGTTCCAAAATTAGCCCTCTCTTCCTAAACCTATAAATAGAGGCTCTCATTAGGGGGAAAGGCTACACATTTTTTGGCTAATGGTCTTGCAAGCTCTTAAGCAATTTTGAGACTCTACTAATTCTCTTCTTAAAATTCTCTTTAAAATTCCTCAAACTTAAAATAAAGGATTATCAAGCACTCCAAACTTGTGCCAATCCTTTCAAGTTACAAATACAAATTTGGTCTCTCTTTTCAAAAAGATCATTTCAAGACTCATTCGAGATCAAGTCGTTCAAGCCTCGATCAAGCATTTCTTCTCCAAGTTTCTCCATTCAAAGGTTTGAAGAAATTCATCAACTTGTCTAATTCAACAACAAACTTTTATAGCCGTTGAATTACTCAAATTTCGAAGATCAAATCAGCGAATTTTTTCTTTTATAATAGAGCAAACCACAGAGAATTATACCCATTTATTATAATCAATAAAATTACTTATTTGTGCATTTATTTCGTGTCTTAATTGTAACTATAAAAATTTGTGTTTACAAATTTTGGCACGTCCAATGGGACCTCTTTGCCTTTCATCTCTTTCTCCTAAAGCATCTTTCCAAAGCCTTTCCAAGAATGTCGCTGTCACGACTAGCAACAACATCGCTTCTACAAGTCTAATCACCTGTAGTAAGACCAAGGTGTCACGACCCAAACCCGCCCCTATGGGTTTAGTACCGTAACTGGCCAGTAATCTGAGATTACCGAAGGCCTGCTTAACAGTAAGATAGTAATATAGAGTACAGTGGCTGGCGGAAGCCAATACAGTAAATAAACAACGTCCAATGAGCTGTGACAGTCTGTATGCAAAAAGACTTTCCATACATATACATAAATACATGAACAAGATAGTAAAGATGTACAACATTTACTGATTGATCGTAGCAGGACCTAATCCCTATTAACAAGATCTATACAGACATAAACAGAGATATAGAGACAGACTGGGGAAATTAAGACACCCCTAAGCCATGGCTTGACAGGCCCGGAACCTCGCAGTGAGGCACGGTAGTTGGCTTGACAAAAAGGGGAGTCTAACCCACGCTCCTAACTCCAGTCTGGTGCCTGAACACCTACATATATATATATAAATAGTGAGTTAAAGCCCAGTGAATGACATAATGCGTAAAGAGGTTAAGAATTGATGTCCTTATAGTAATGAAAACAGTTCATTGATTTAGTATAACAGTCATTCAGTCATAACAATCATATGTGGTACATCCATTAGCATAGCAGTACAGTAAACAGTAGGTCTTAAAAGACCGAACAGTCAATGATGGCCATCAATCAGTAAACAGTAGTGGTTTCAACAAGGGAACTGACAGAGATCTCTGTAACAGTAACAGTAAATAGTAGTTGCTAAGGATGCCACAATACAGTTCAGAATATAGGACATACATTCATTCGATTAACGACGCTCGTAAAACATTCGCTTAAACAATAAATATTCATAGTTGAACATATCTTTACACAATTGTTACTTACAGAGTTCTGGGCTACAGTTAATCTAGAACGCGTTTCCCGATGCCAACCCTACACAGTTTACAGGATGAACACACACTAAGTTATACAGTTGGGAAACAATAACTTAATCCCTAATTTGCCTCGGTGTGGTTCTATATCACTATCCTCGTTAAGATGCCTTAAACATGCCCTAGGAATGCCCAAGATGGAAAGAGGATGCAAAGATGCACTTTAAGACACTTTACAAAATTTTCAGAAAACAGGGGTCTCGCTCGAGCGTGGCTTTCTACGCTCGAGCGAACATGCAGACAAAGGAGCTCCGCTCGAGCGTGACTTACGTCGCTTGAGCGGACTGCAAGCTACAGTGAAAATACTGGATGCTCAAAATTCACGCCCGATGGGCGCTCGACCCTCGCTCGAGCGTGAGACACAAGTCATCGCTCGAGCGTGAATTCTCTCGCTCGAGCGGACTATAAGCTTATGCAAAGTACTGGATACACGTATTTCACACTCGAGCGTCACTATACTCGCTCAAGCGGAAGGCATGATCACAGAGTGTACGCTCGAGCGTGGAGTTTCTCGCTCGAGCGTGGGTCCAAAATCTGAAACCTCAAGCTCAAAACTAAGTTTTAATGCATCAAATTCAATTCCTTTGGGCCCATTTCCTGGAAAACACTTGTAAATACATAGAATAACATGATTTAAAGCTCAATTTGTAAAATCAAGACCCAAGGGTAGTTTAATTAAATCCAATTTGAAACCAATTTTTCATGAACATGCTACAAAGTGACATGCATGAATTTAAACCATTTCAAAGCTTTAAATACAAGCTCAAATGAGCTAACTCTTACAAAGACATGATGAAATCATGGTCTATTATCAAAATATAGACATGCATATGAGGAATCATGAATTACAACCTCAAAACTTAACAATATGCACATGCATGCAACAATTTAGCTTCAAGACCACAATCTAACTCCACTTTATGACCTTAGGCTCTCATCTATCATGAACCATGCACAAACTAACTTGAGTTCACAATTAAAAAGGTAGTTACTCTACCTTAGGTCTTCAATCACAAGACTAGAAGCTCAAATATGAAATGTATACTTCAATTCCTTCAAGTCCCAAGCAAATCTACAAGTTGAGCTCAATTCTCACACTTTCTCTCTCTCTATGGTCGGTTAGAACAAGAAATATGGCTGATGAAATTGTTTTGGTCAAGTGTAATGAAGCTCACAAATGAATCATGTAGTGGACCACTCACAATGGCAAGTTGGTAAATACTTAGACTTGGTAATACAATGTTATTTAATCTAATTTAATCATACCAAATCACTTCTTAAATGAATATGCCATAAAATCATATAAATTCTAATGATCATAAAACACTAATCGATTTCGAATTCGGCCGCCGATAAGGTCTTCAATTTGCAGTTTAAACATAAAGACATGAACAGATAATTAGACAGTCAACAGATAGAATATGCATTTAAACAGATACAGTCGTTCAATCAGTTTCGGATTTCAGTCAGTCAGTTCAGTATTTCAATCAATTCAGTTATCAGTCATAATCAGTCTCAGTTTAACAGTAATCAATAATTAATCGGTAAGATGTGGTGAGGGTTGTTACACAAGGCTACCATTGCTCTCGCCACTCACGGGGTCATGCCAACTGGCAATGCAACAAAGTAAGCACAAGGTAAGTCTCACAAATCTATCACGGTATCCACGACTGGGGCTAAGCAAAAAGAAGTGAGGGAATGGAAAAAGTCCACTTTTGTCTCAAATGATTCTCTGCCAGAAAGTTTCTCCCCACACCCAATACCTGTAACTTTTGATGCAAACTCAAGTACAGGCTCACACTTAGGATCATCTTCTAGTAGTCCTCAACGTTCAATTTCATCGAATCACTTAGATTTGTCTCGCTCGGTGGCTATGCAAGTCATGACCACAGGTACCACTTTAGTGGAAGAACAATGGCAACCATGGCTGGTGCCATTGACAAGCTCACCAAAATCGTGGAAGAGAAAGATCTTCAGATTGCCATCTTAATGAACAAGTTACAAGCACGAAATGCTAACGAGGCAAGTTAAGACAATTCTCATCCACTTGGTTTTACACCACAAGCCCCGTTTGTTGAGAATGTGAACCCTGCATCTTAGTCCAAGCAAGTTATTGTTAAAGAAACTCGCCATATATCTGTTGCGAAGCAAGTGATTGGCACAAGTAGTCAACCAACACCTATTGCTTCTTTGTTTGTTCAACAATTCCAAGACATGATTGCAAATACCATCCGAGCACAATATGGTGGGCCTTCAAATGCGCTTTCATGTACTTCAAGCCTTACACAAAGATGATGGACATTCTTAGAATGCCTAGTGGATACCAACCTCCCAAGTTCTAGCAGTTCGACGGAAAAGGTAATCCTAAACAACATGTCACTTATTTTGTTAAAACTTGCAACAATGCCGGGACAGACGGAACTTGTCAAACAATTTGTTCGGTCACTCAAATGAAATGTCTTTGATTGGTACACCGATTTGAAGCCGAATCAATTGACAGTTAGGAGCAAATGGAACGTGAATTCCTTAATCATCTCTATAGCACCCATCGTATGGTAAGCATGATGGAATTAACCAGTACCAAGTAATGGAAGGGCGAGCCTGTGGCAGACTATATCAACCGTTGGCGTGCTCTAAGTCTAAATTGCAAAGACCAACTCTCTGAGATCTTAACTGTGGAGATGTGCATACAAGGCATGCACTGGGGACTCTTTTACATCCTTCAAGGGATAAAACCACGAACATTTGAAGAGTTAGCTACGTGTTCACATGACATGGAAATTAGTATAGCCAACCACAGCGAAAAAGACCTTCCCATTCTTGAGCAAAGGAAAGATAACAAAGAAGTGAAAAAAGGAGGCAAGCCTTTCAAAGGTACCATAAAAAAAACAATGGTAGCAACCATAACTCCAATCAAAATTTCAACGAAAGACAAGAAGAAAGAAGAAATGAAGGAAACACACCCATCTCTAAAAAAACTACAAGAAAAGAAGTATCCCTTTCCTGACTCTGACGTACCAGGGATGTTAGAAGATTTACTTGAAAAGAAAGTCATTCAACTCCTTGAATGCAAATGTCCTGAAGAAATAGGTCGTGTGAAGGATCCAAAGTATTGCCACTATCATTGAATAGTTAGTCATCCTACTGAAAAATGCTTCGTGTTAAAGGAATTGCTTGTGGACTTGGCTAGGAAGAACAAAATCCCCTTGGACCTTGACGAATCAGCAGAATCCAACCATGCGACGGTTATTGTAGGACCTCAAAAATCTCCATCCTTAAAATCTAAGACAGAAATGTCACAATCTGCAATCTCAATAGTGAAAGCAATTCCCAAAGTCATCCAGCTTGGTTCACTTGAACCTATCATTATTCAAGTTCCAAATCAAGACAAGCATGTCCATAATGGTTTTGAAGAAGTCTTAACTATTGGAGAAGATGAAAGTTGGACTTTCGTGACATGAAGGAAGTCACGAAGAAGCAAGTCCAAGACTCAACATTTTTTTCTCAAGAAAGTAAAAGAAAAGAAGAACTCCCATTGACATTCCAAGAAGGAGGTGATGGACAAAAGGAAGAATGAAAAGAAGATGCAACAAGAAGAGAAATTTCCTGAAGAAAACTTGCGTACCCCAATCATCCTGTGAGACTTTTTCCTCATTGTGTATTTTGGAGATGACTTGGTCGAGGTGGTCTATATGGTTTCAACCATTGAAGCAGATATGGAACAACTTCACACCATTAAAACGATGCCAGATAAGGAGGAAATTGATGTCCTGACAACCTTGAAAGAACTACCTTCACGCTTTAGTTTGCGTGAAGCGTCTCAACTCCCTCGGTTTGTACAACTTGCACTTGTTCGAGTGTTAGAAGATCTTGGAAAATATGAGTTTGTTGTTAATGAACTAGACTCTTCTAAGGTGAACTTGATCACTTATGTTCCTTATTGCACAACAATCACCTTCATTGATGAAAACCTTTAACTAGGTTCAAAGCCACACAATCTCCCATTGTTTGTCTCTAGTTTTATTAGTGAACAAAAAGTTAACTGCATCCTTATTGTAGAGGCTTAGCGGTAAAGATCATGCCAAAGTTCACCACGAAGAAACGTGGAATCCCAGTGGACGAGTTAGCTTGAAGTCGTTTGGTTATTCAAGGTTTCAACCAAGGGGGCCAACGTGCGATTGGTATGATTCATTTGAACTTCACCCTTGGAGAACTCACGGCCAGTACTTTGTTTCACGTTATCAATACAAGAACATCCTATAATTTGTTGCTTGGGTGACCTTGGGTCTATGGAAATGGTGTAGTTGCATCAACTCTCCATCAATGTTTTAAATTTGACCAAGGTGGAATAAGGACAGTACTAGCAGATGACAAGCCATTCACAGAAACTAAGGCTCACGTCACTGATGCAAAATTTTATCTGGATTCTGTAGACGTCCCCGAACGCATCCCGGGGAAAGGGGTGCGAGTCCCCCCCCGGTTCTGGTTCGATATTGGGTCACTACAGTTCGAAGGACTCAAATGTCACGGTTTTTAATCTTGAACCAAAGAGTCCAAATCTGGCAAATCGTTTTGAAAACAGATTTTTTGAAAGAAGTGCCAAACATGGACTGCTTCCCCAGATACAGAGTCACCACCTAAATATTTTTTTAAAATGGGAAATTTAGGAAACCCTGACTCGGTGCCAAAGGCCACGTGCCCGTCATCACCAAAGTTGCCTCGGCTCGGGAACTTGGGTACGATTCGGGAAGGTCACTTCGTGAGCACCCCCGCTTGCCCGGTCAAAGATCGGTCTCTACTAACCATGATATCTGTTTTTGAAAACATTCTGAATCTTATTCCGGTTATTAGCCTAGGTTACTATGTGATGCGCACAGCATACAAGTATAGACTGAATCGCCTGAATTGGAACAAAACATTTCATGTTTGTTTGTTTGAAAATGGTTTGATGGTGCTACCCGCAAGTAGGCTAAGACGCGGATTTGCCACCCTCGGGTGGGCTTAGAAAACATGATTTTGCCACTATCTAGTGGGCTTAAAACAAACATTTGATGAATTGTCCCAATTCAAATAACTCAACCTCCACCCACAGGCATTCAAGGCAGTTATATCACATAAGCACATAGCCTCATGGTAAGTATGCTATTCATGACAGTCACTCACACGCATGCAAGGATGCTAAAGCATAAAACTCACCGAGTACTCCAAGCCAAAACAGAAGCTTGTTAGAAATCCATGCATGGACCTAAGTATACAGAAATGCCTAATGCAACACATGCAAAGATGCAAACTATAGCAGGCTCGGCTATTCTAAACGTGGCATATGGAATGCTACAACTAACACGTATTTAACTCGGAATTGAAATACAAATGCAGTTTGTATGATGAGCTGAGCCCAGTGCGTGCAAAACAGATGAATGATGCAAACATGTCTCATCATCAGATGCTAATTGAAATATGCCCTATATCTAACCATCGTAAGTGGGTAAATAAAAGGGAAGAAAGACGTGGGGTTGGAAGACATACATCACACTCACCCACACTTATTACGATTTTGCCCTCGCGCAAAGGGTCCGAATAAATAATAATACAGTCCCAAATGAAAGAATAATACCGTCCGAATTAATATACAGATTCCTAATTAATTAATAGATTAACTAAGAAAAACTGTAAACTGGCATGCAAGCCAGGGGCTGCCTCGATTCTGATGAATGATATATGCTGGGCCGCCTTGCGAGGAAATCCATTGGGATGCCCCAATTAGCCTCTGTTTGCAATGTTTCTCGAAATGCGTGCCAAGCCTCGGAAGACTGTTGATTCTTCATTTTGCTGCAACAGAGAGCAGGAAAGGGGCATAGCAATGTATTTCACAAATATATGCATGCCTCGATCCTCGTGCCACCAATCACGCATCTCGATACATGATGGCCGAGGAATCGGATTGCACAACTCAATATAGGGTGAATGCAGATGAATGCTACAACAAAACCTAACTCCATCATGGATAATCCGGAGTGTCGGTGACTTAGGAATTGAGACCTGTTCCGTCACTCGGAGTACGGAACGTGCCTCGTTTCCCGTGCCCGGGCTAACTCCTATCCCGAACACGATGCAATATACATGATATGCATGAAATGCAACTAAGATACAATCCTAATATACACAATGCTATGAAAATGAGATGCCTCGAAATGCGTGCACGCGGGCACGCAAACTGAGGAAATGATCCTAAGGCATAAAATGGCATACGCAATGCAATTGGGATTACACTAACATGAGAGAGCCTCAGCCACACTCACATAAGAGGTCGTCGGATAAAAGTGAAGTGCCTTGAAATGCGTGCACACGGGCATGCAAACCGAGGCGATGGCATAAAGGCATGAAACGGCCTGAAATACGATATTCAATGAGCCTAAAATGAGATGTCTCGAAATACGTGCCTACGGGCACGCAAACCGAGAAAATGGCATACAGAATGCAATGGGACTAAAATGAGATATGCGATGCGATATGGGCTTACACCAACATGAGAGGGCCTCAGCCATACTCACACAGGAGGCCATCGGATGAAACTGAGGTGCCTCGAAATGCGTGCGCACGGGCACGCAAACTGAGGCAATGGCATACGGAATGCAATAAGACTAAAATGGCATACAGGATGCAAAATGGACTTATACTAACATGAGTGAGCCTCAGCCACACTCACGTAAGAGGCCGAGAGATGAAAAATGAGATGCCTCGAAATGCGTGCACACGGGCATGCAAACTGAGGCAATGACATATGGAATGAAATGGCATACACAATGCAAATTGGGCTTACACTAACATGAGAGGGCCTCAGCCACACTCACATAAGAGGCCGATGGATGAAAATGAAGTGCCTCGAAATGTGTGCATACGGGCACGCAAACCGAGACAATAGTACTAAAGTATGAAATGGTATCCCAAATGCAGATTGGACTTATACTAACATGAGAGGGCCTCAGCCACACTCACATAAGAGGCCGTCAGATAAAAAAAGAGGCGCCTCGAAATGCATGCACACGGGCACGCAAATCGAGGCGATGTATTAAAACATGAAATGATATAGAGAATGATATGCAAACATGCCAATGGATTTTCAGCACTCACAAATGATACAAAACAGTCCCGAAAGGTGGGGAAATGACACCAAATGCACGAAACGGTCCCAAAATGCGATATTAAGCACCCGAAATGGCCTATAGCCATACTAAACATGCATAATTGGTACATGATATGCAAAAAAGTAGCAAGGCAGCCCAAAAATAGCATTTTTTACAGTACAAAACATGGCGAAATAGTAAGCATAGATAGGACAACAATGGCATGCAAAAATGGGGGCCAAGAGAGGGGTATTGAAACAAGTGATGTATGCGATGCTCAAACTGAAAATTTTCCTTCTACAACACTGATGAGGGACCAAAAATATGCACCTTTACAGTAGATAACAACCCTCAAATCAGTATGAAAACTTGCTAAAAATGTCATGCAAGAATGAAGCCAACAAAGGCTAGAACATGAAGTATGCCTTACATTCATCAAACAGCATTGGACCTTAACAAAACATGACAAGAAGGCCAAAATATGGATATTTTCAGTACTGATGATGGCCGAAAACAGAAGCTAGATAGGTCTAACAAAGCATGCAAAAATGGGGGCCAAAGAGGGATATAATGGCAAGTATAACATGGAGACCCCCAAAAAGGTTGATCCCTTATACAATATTGTAGAGGGACATAAAATAAGATTACTCATAGTTCATGACATGCTCCAAAACAAATTGGATATAAGCCAAACAAATCATGCAAATTTACGGTAAATATGAGGAATTATGAAGCAAGTGCAAGATAAAAGATCCAAACAGGATTGATCCCTTCTTAAATGTTTAAGAGGGGCTCAATATAGGCCCTCTTACAGTTTACATCATGCTCGAAAACAGATCACTCATAAGCGAGATGAGGCATGCAAAAACAAGGGTAAAACATGGATTCAAAGAAAGTGGCATATGGATCATGAAAACAAGGTTGATCCCTTCTTCAATGTTGAAGAGGGGCTCAAAATAAGCACAATATCAGTTCATGAGATACTCCAAATCAAATCACACATAGGCCAAATATTCAATGCAAAATAATGGCATATAAGAGGATATTGAAACAAGTGCAAGATGGAGGGCTCAAATAGGGTTGAGACCTTGAACAAACATGAATAATAGCTCAAAATAAGGCCCCTTTAAGTTCTGGTCGGAGCCCAAAACAATAAGAAAATAGGCTTAAGAAATGAGGCAAGAAAGTGCTGCAAAAGAGAGAAATGGAGACTTACCCTTGTAGACAAGTCTTGGCTGCCTTTTGCTTGAAGAATGGGAGCCTCTTAGCTGCTGGAAAGCTCTCCTAGCTGCTGGAATGGAGTTGTGACGATAGGGCTTGGAGATGATGAAGAAATAGCCCTAAAACTTGAAGAAAATGGAGGTGTATCTATGTATATGCTCCAATCAATCCATGTAGCTTCTTCTCTTGAGTTGGGAGGACACTAATGTGTGCAAGAGAGGGAGAGAGGAAGTCCTTGCAAAAGTGGAGGGAAATGAGCTCTTATTTCCCTCCACAGGGGTCCCCCGGATGAGATATTTTTGGGGAAAAATCAAAGTACAGCTGGAATGCACACATCCCAAGGAAGCAGGCCGGCTAGCCACCTTTATTGGAGGTGGCCGGCTGGCCACCCCCCATGGCCGGCCGGCCAAGGGCAAAAATGGAAAGTGAAAATTTCTGGCCGGCCACCAAAGGTTGGTGTCCTCCCAAGTGTGTACAACAAGGCCCTGTGGTTGGAATCTGGCAACTCTGAAACAGGAGAGACAACATGCCACTTTTAGAAGGGGTTCAAAAGGGTCAATGAGAGTTACTGGCCGGCCATGTGTTTTTAGGCTCCTCCCATGTGTGTACAACACAAATATGTGGTTTCGGCTCGAAGAAAATGGCCCTAGGGTGTTCAACATTAGTCCGGAAGTGAGAAAAACGGGCGCCGGGGGGCGCCGGAGGAGCATAACTGGTTGCTGAGATAATTGCTGGCCTTCCACCCTCCAGTGACCTTCCTGGTGATAAAACAGAGGTACCTGCCAAAAATGAACAAAAACCGATGCAAAACGAATGCTCGGGGGCCAAAACACGCAGTTCGGGGTCCCGAAAAATAGGCTATTAAGCACCGAAAGTGGCATTCGGCCACGAAGTGGGTCTCTCAGCCCCCAGTGTCCCTCGAAAGGGAGTAAATAAGATGTATGCCAAAAATCGGAGGAATCGGAGATGGTTGGGTGGTCCCGAAACGAGGCACACGGCCTGACTCAAAGGGATCGATCCGGCTCGAAATGGGCAAAATGGCCTACGGCCACGAAAAGTAGCCCACGGCCACTGAGAGATGGTCTACGGGACCTCTCCCTCCCCTCAGGAACAAAAACAGAGAAAACTGAGTCTGGTTCGCAAATCGAGACAAGGTACAGAAGAGGGTTTGGAAGTCCGGAGGCAGGGCTCTCGGTCGTGACACTGAGACTTCTGAACGAGCACAATATACAACATCACCGAGTGCTCAATCGGTGACGTCTAAGTCTTAAGGTCGGTCAAAAATGGGGTGTCTACAGTTGCCACTCTTTGACAGAACTCGGAAGTCACAAGTGACGGGAGTGAATGTCAAAGCCCAGAGACGACCCATTTTTGACAAGGCCGAAGACTTAGACCATCATATAAGATAAACAGAGATGTGCCCGCAGGCAAAGGGGGAAAAATGCACAATGATATGCACAGGATCAAATGTAACTCAATGATCATGCAAGTGCAGCAAGCTGTAATGAAGCAAGTATTTGCAAATAGATGCAACAGTTTTAAGCAAGAATGTAAAGCAACAACTACGTTTCATGCAGTTAGGAATGCGGAGAATTATTCAATTCTCGTCGCGTCTCACACGGAGAAGATACGATACCTGCGCGATTCGTCTGGTCGCACCAGCCTCAAATGAACCGTACATACAATATCGTGCCTGCAAAAGAGAGAAATTCAACAAGAACAATATGCTAACAACATATATTCAATGTGATTCCTGTGATTCCGAAAGTTTGACACACGCGGTGCTGGCGGGTGAATGCATAAAGCAGTGTGATACAGGTAAGGTGCGCAAGATAGCGCGATGCGACGCACTAACAAGTGCAGGTGAGATGCGCAAGATAGCACGATAAAATGCATGCACAACGCAAGTAATGTGCATAAAATAGTGCGATGCGCAAAATAGCGCGAGTAAAATGTAATGCACTAACCAGTGCAGGTGGGACGCGCAAGATAGCGCGATTGAATGCATGCAATGCACAAAATAGTGCGATACGCTAAATAGCGCGATTGATTTGAAATGCACAAAATAGTGCGATGTGATATGCAAAGCACAGGACAGTGCGATTGAGGTGCGCAAAATAGCGCGAATGATAAACTGCACAAAATAGTGCGATGCGCAAAATAGCGCGAATGCAAACTGCGCAAGATAGCGCGAATGATAAACTGCACAAAACAGTGCGATGCGCAAAATAGCGCGAATGCAAACTACACAAAACAGTGCGATTGAGGTGCGCAAAATAGCGCGAGTGAAAAACTACACAAAACAGTGCGATACGCTAAACAGCGCGAGTGAAATAGAAATGCACAAAACAGTGCGAGTGATTTGAAATGCACAAGACAGCGCAATACGCTAAACAGCGCGATACGCTAAACAGCGCGAGTGTTTTGAAATGCACAAGACAGTGCGAGTGAGATAAAATGCACAAGAAAGTGCGATAAAATGCATCTTCCATGCAAGTATGGGGGCATTTTCTATGCAAAAGATACGGGCATTTTCTATGCAAGTATGGAAGCACAATTTATGCAATATTGAAAGCAAGCATATCCTATGCAAGAATCATAATGATGCGTGGCACGCATGCAACAACAGTGTATGTAAAAGTTCACATTCTATGCAATAGAAGATCATCAAATATGTACTCTGGTGCCTCTGACTTGCCTCTTAGAGGACTTTACAACACACTCAGCTCAAAAAGGGCACACCTTGTTCAAATTGGCGAGAGATAACATCTGCATGTAAAACCCTCGGGTGTTGCTTGGACTGTCATTCTGACTTGAAGCGGGCTTACACTTGAGGTAGAGGCGCACTCACACTTCGGTAGTATTAACAAGGCCTGAAGAGGTACATCCGGAATACAATCACGGAACTTGCTGAAGGTGAAACTCACTCAGATGCTTCGATTTTCCTTCTTTTCTTTTGCTTTGTAGTCCGGAACCTAAAAAGCTTCAGATAGGCCCTTGTTCTACTGTTCACACTTATCGGGGGTGGACCCCGTGACTTTAACAAATTCTGTTTTGCACAAATGTAGAGAACGACACAGCACTCGGAGCACAAAACGATTTTATTTTTTTGAAATTGAGAGATGGATTTTCGACCAGGTATTGAGCCTACAACTGAAGACAGCAAAACGATTCAACACGGAAATAAAAGGCACACAACCTAGATACATCGAGTAACACTCGAAACGACTCAAAACAAGAATCGAGATAAAACAAAAAGACACGACATAAAACAAAAAGACACGACATTTAGACGTGCACAGGGAGCCTATTTCACCGGGTAGGTTTCCCAACCTTTCTTATTTGTGATTCTCACATCACTCGGCCCTCAAGCTCGGCTTTTCTCACAAAACCTTTTTCTCAATTTTTCTCTCATCGCATATCTCTCTATTATTAAATCTCTCATTTTTCATCCCTCCCCTGGGTGGTTGATGGATAAACAGCAAGTTGAAGGCTCGGGCCCCTAGCATTCTGCTCGATTCTCTTTCTTCCGCTCACAGCTAGTGAATTCCTCCCACAGAGGGGTTGCACTACATTTGGGTGTGTAGCAAATCTGCAGCTGACATCGGTTGACGATGCTCTGCTGGGGAGTTTGGACATGATCGAATCCGTCTAGATGAGGAGTGGAATATCTGATCCATTCGATTCGTTAGCCAATTGGCTTGATACCTCGCTGCTTGGAGGATACGAGAGCTTTCTGCCCTTTCTAGCTTCAGTTGTGCCCTCTTCTGGCAGGTAGAGTGCCCTTTTTTTTTGGCAAATGCATTGACAACAAGGAAAGGACAGGAAGCCTGACTTAACTGTGCCCCTAGTTCATCATTTCGACCATTTTTTGTTTTTGGCTTTCTACTAAAACAATTTTGACCAAAAATGAGAGTTAGATTAACATGCTTGTTCAGTTTTTGTTTTGTAATCATGCAAGTCAGGCTATGAGCCTTTGAAAATTTTTCCTTTTTTGGGTCCAAGAAATGGTCCAGTTTTGGAAAAGATAGAATGATTTTTCGAGAAAATTAGCCAACCTCAGTAAAAATTCTCAAAAACTATTTTTGCAAACGGCCACTTGCTCAACGAGCATGAAACCTACTCCTGAGATGCACAACCTCGGATCCAAAGGAAAACTGCCCCGTACTTGAAGAGAGCTGCATGGCATTGGCAATGGAAAGTTGCCCCTTGTTTGAACGGCACCGCGGCGCATTGAATGGCAAAGGAAAGTTGCCCCTTGTTTGAACGGCACCGCAACGCATTGTAGTCAGTCCTCGGAGCGATGATTGCAACCGTACTCTTGGATACAGAGAAGGCAAGGATGGTCAAAACCATTACATGGACACAATTGAATTTGAATCGTTTTACGGCTGGACTTCAGAATGAAGTTGCCTACGTATCCCAAAGATGGGAATCAAGCCTTATGTAGTTCGGGGTTAAGGTACACTCAGGTATTTAACCTCTCCTTTTTATGCTCTAACTTTTGCCAAGGCGCCTGTTGTAGGTTTTCAACCTTGCGAGCTTTGTTTTTCTTTTCTTTTTCATTTCTTTCTTTCCTTCTTCTTCTTCTTTTTTGCATTTTTCTTTTCTTTTCTTTTTTTGCATTTTTTTGTATCTTTGCATTTTTTTTTTCTTTTTGTATTTTTGTATATATATTTTTCTTGTCTCGCTCTAACTTTTGCCTGGGTCGCCCTTTCGGGTTTTCGGCCCAGTGAGTCTCTCAAAGGGTAAAAATGTAACCAGTCCATGCCAAATGGTTTTGAGATTGAAGCCCTCTATATCCAGGAGAGTGGCCATTGTATTGACTTGCAGAAAGATCCACCTTTGGCTCTTCGAGCACATCGGATATTTTTTGCCCCTAGTTCGAGGGGTGCTTCTGCTCTAACCTTGCAAGCTTCTTCTGATGAGGTCTGACCTTCTTGATCTGACTTTGGTGCCTCTTGTTGGAGGGCTGCTTCAAATCTGGCCACACAGGCCTTACATCGTGGTCGGCCCGCTGAATGCATTCTCAATGTTCAAGGTTTGAAAGCCAAGGGGGGTCGAGTCTCGAGGCTAAGAGCGATCCTAAGCCGCACAATCTCAAGAGCGATTCCACACATGTCTTTGTAGGATCGCGCAAAACATTTTTTGAAAGTTTTTAAGAAAACGACAAATCGCTCGCGCTGAAGACAGTGTAGAATCAATCTGGATCAAAGCCAGGGTCCTTCTCAGTACTCACACTAACAAGCATGATTTCATTCATTAAGGGCTTAGCACGCCTCTCTTTCTCTCAATTTGATCAAAGTTTTGCAAATCCCGAGGAATTCCTCCCTCTTTGTTTTCACTGCAGTGTTCAAAAAGGTTTTGAAAAACTTAGGTCAATACAATGGCTTCAAGGCACAAGAGAGCAGGTGGAATGCACTGCCATTTTATTCAAATCTCGGCATAACTAGCACACGGCAGAAGCAAATGCGAGAGCGTGGAAATCACTGCTGTTTCATTCAAAATCTGTTGGCATAACTGCTCCTCGCGGCAAAATGCACTCAAAACAAAACAAAAAGACAGACGCAAAACAAAATGGTGACGCCCGAGGTAACACCCCCGGAATCACCCGACTCCTATACAACAGGACTGACTCGATACAACAAGACAGACCCAAGACAAAAGAGACTGACTCAAAACAAAAAGACAGACTCAAAACAAAGTAACAAAAACTGACCCAATACCCAAGTCTGAAAGCACAAAACTGGTATTTGCATATTGCTCAGAACAGTGCGTGCCATTCCCACGTCTGGAGTTGATTGAGCGCCGCCCGCAGGTGGTTCATCCCCATTCACATAACATTATCCCCCAAGTTTACTGACCCAGTGCCGATAGACTTTGCTGAGCTCGGCGGGAGGATGACCTCGTTGTCAAATAGATCCTGTACTTCATGGCGAAGACGGAAGCAGTTGTTGGTAGCATGGCCGGTTTGCTGATGGTATGCGCAGTACTGGGTAGTATCATGTGTAGCCGGAAGAGGGTTCGGGAGAGACTGAGGCTCAAGGGGTTTGAGATGGCCTTGTCCAACAAGGATTTGGAAAGCTTTGGACAAAGGCATGTGGAGGGCATGGAAGACCCTTTGACCTCGGGGTTGGTACTTTAAGGCTTGTGGATTTTTGCTGGGCGCACCCGCAAAGGGATTGGTAGGTGCTGGCCTAGTTTGCTGATCTCTTCTGAGTGGAGGATTAGAGCTAACAGGATCGTATCTGGTATGACGGCCCTTCTCCCGGCTTGCCCCTTGAGTCAAACTGCCCCCAACTTGAGTAGCGAAAGTGTCATTCACAGTTTTTGCGACAACCGCGAGCACTTGTTCTTTGTTCAGTCCCTCGGATTTCAAAGCCTTAACAGCCAATAGAAGATGTTCATGGGGATCCATGTCCGCCCCTACCTTGTTCTTTCCACTCGCTTCCACTTTGCCAAGGGATTGGCCTTCCTCAAATGCAGCCAGTCCCAAGACTGGGGAGCCTTTTGACATGAACTCCCTAGTAGGCGATGTGGTTGATGATGGAGCCAAAACTCCAAAGGCTAAATCCGCCACTGTTCTTTGAAGATCTTCAATCATCCTCATCAGCTCGGAAGTAGTGGGTTCATGGGTTTGAGATGATTGGGGTTCAGGTGCACCCATCATGCATAAGTCTATGCTTTCTGGAGTAAACACCTCAGGCTTGGGTAGATGGGCCGAGGTGATGTATATGCTGGGGTCATAGGTGGATGGCAGTGTATGGATGAGATTGATGTAGGTGGGAAATGTTTGGTCATTGGGGTCTGAAGGTGGAGCTATCGTTCGGTTATCGATGAGATTTTGGACCTCATGACGGAGGCGGTAGCAACGGTCGGTGCCATGACCGCGCTGCTGATGGTACATACAGTACTTGGCAGAGTTATGTCTGGCTGGGAGTGGGTCGGGAAGAGGTTGAGGATCGAGGGGTTTGAGATGCCCTTTTTCCATCAGGAGTTTTAGTGCGCTGGTTAGGCTCATATAGAGAGGGGTGAAAGTTCTGCCCTGAGCTCGGGCTGGGTCGGCTATTTGCAGGCTTGGATTGGCAAAAGGGTTGGCTGTGGCGGCGATATCAATTTCAGTGGGCTCGGGAATAGTGCTACCTCCGACATTGGTACTCCTTGAAATCACCCTCCTCGTTGGTTCACTTGTTCTGGGAATGATCCCACTGTTGAACGCATTCTCGACCTGAACCCCCAGTTCATGCAAACTTTTGAAAGTGAATAGCGGAGCTACTATCAACTTTTGCAACATATCATGTTCGAGGTTTCGTACCATCATCTGCACTTGATCCCTCTCAGAAGGGCGGCGATCTGTCATCTGTGTTGCCTTTGCTCTCCACCTCGCAACAAATTTCACAAAAGCCTCTTTTGGGTTTTGGCAGGTTGCTTCAAGCTCTTGGATGGTCATTTCAACTTGGGTATTGTAGGAATACTGATCAACAAAGGCCTCAGCCAATTCTTCCCAGTTTTGCTTCACTTTGTCCTCCAACTTAGCGTACCAAGTGGCTGCTACATCGGATAGGGTTCTTCCATATAGAGAGAGTTTCTGTGGCTTAGTCAGACCCATCGGCTTTAGGACATCCAAGAAGAGTCGGATATGTACCATTGGATCCCCAGACCCGTCGAAACGGTCAATATATGGCATTTTGAAGCTGTTTGGGAGCCGTACAGCAGACTCGGTGTGCCCATCCTCAATGTCGGGAATGGAGTTAAGGCTCTGTGCCTTTCTGAATTGCTTCTCAAGGTTCGCAATTTTCACTGCGGTCAGATCAAGGTCATTAGCATCAAGGGGATAACGCCTCTCATTAGGCTGCACCAGGGGTCTGAAAACTTGGGCTTGAGCTAACCCTTCTTGAGGACTCGAACACAGCAAGTCTTCAACTGGCGGAAGTGGGTCAAAGTTCGGCTGGGATCCCAAAGCTGGATGTGAGGCAGATGCCCCAGATGGGCGTTGCATTTCAATACTGGTCTCAGCCTGCATGGTAGTTCCCTGATTCAACGCTGCTATCACGGCTACAAATTCTTCCGAACCCTGTGCCATCACGGGCTGCTGATTCCGAACAAGGGTGATGTGACTGGTGACTGACGGATCAGATGAATCGGTAAGCCCTGACTGGCCTTTCTTTGCCTTGCCTCAGCGAAAGAACACTGGTTGCCCTTGAATTGAATTTCTGACCTAACAAAGTCTATCAGCACTAGTCCAATGTACCCGGGGGATATTGGAGCCTTCTGAAGCTATGGTTCCAGGACTACCTAGCAAAAGAGAAAACATGCAGCATCTCAGCCTGATTTCACCAAAACGGATATGAGCATAACAGGATGACTGTGCCCTCTACTGAATTCTGCCCCCAAAATTCTGCCTCAAATCTGATACCCTCGGGTAAACTGAATCCCGAAATACTGAACTGGTGCCCGCAGGCCTGATGCCCAAACTCATAGACTGATATATGCATTCCCTGTAGAGACGCACTCTAACAAGCACATAACAGATAAGTGAGAGCCAAAACACCCCTATGTTGGGGTAGGGTTTCCCTGTCCTATTTTGTCAGGAGCTAGGGTTTCACTACGCACGCAGCGGCTTCAAACAACCTATAAACGGGTAAGCAACCTGTCCTAGTTTGGAATGGTCACTATGGATCCGAATATGCACTAGGTCGAATGGTCAAAAAGGATGCCCCGGTAAAACCGGGGTTTGTGTTCCCATACTGGCAGAGCTTGTAACCGGTCAGCCTTATGGACATACCTTGATAAGACAAGCCTCCGGCAAACCGCTCAGGAATAGCAGATGGCAAACACGGTGTCCTAGGCGCACCAATGCAAATGCAATGCAAAGAAACACACAAATGTAGTCAAAACCAGATATCACGAGTTCGAGTCAAGTTCTCTAAATCCCCAGCAGAGTCGCCAGAAATTGTAGACGTCCCCGAACACATCCCGGGGAAAGGGGTGCGAGTCCTTCCCCCGTTCTGGTTCGATATTGGGTCACTACAGTTCGAAGGACTCAAATGTCACGGTTCTTAATCTTGAACCAAAGAGTCCAAATCCGGCAAATCGTTTTGAAAACAGATTTTTTGAAAGAAGTGCCAAACATGGACTGCTTCGCCAGATACAAAGTCGCCACCTAAATATTTTTTTAAAATGGGAAAATTAGGAAACCCTGACTCGGTGCCAAAGGCCACGTGTCCGTCATCACCAAAGTTGCCTCGGCTCGGGAACTTGGGTACGATTGGGGAAGGTCACTTCGTGAGCACCCCCGCTCGCCCGGTCAAAGATCGGCCTCTACTAACCATGATATCTGTTTTTGAAAACATTCTGAATCTTATTCCGGTTATTAGCCTAGGTTACTATGTGATGCGCACAGCATACAAGTATAGATTGGATTGCCTGAATTGGAACAAAACATTTCATGTTTGTTTGTTTGAAAATGGTTTGATGGTGCTACCCGCAAGTAGGCTAAGACGCAGATTTGCCACCCTTGGGTGGGCTTAGAAAACATGATTTTGCCACTATCTAGTGGGCTTAAAACAAACATTTGATGAATTGTCCCAATTCAAATAACTCAACCTCCACCCACAGGCATTCAAGGCAGTTATATCACATAAGCACATAGCCTCATGGTAAGTATGCTATTCATGGCAGTCACTCATATGCATGCAAGGATGTTAAAGCATAAAACTCACCGAGTACTCCAAGTCAAAACAGAAGCTTGTTAGAAATCCATGCATGGACCTAAGTATACAGAAATGCCTAATGCAACACATGCAAAGATGCAAACTATAGCAGGCTTGGCTATTCTAAACGTGGCATATGGAATGCTACAACTAACACGTATTCAACTCGGAATTGAAATACAAATGCAGTTTGTATGATGAGCCGAGCCCAGTGCGTGCAAAACAGATGAATGATGCAAACATGCTGTCATACTGTATGCTAATTGAAATATGCCCTATATCTAACCATCGTAAGCGGGTAAATAAAAGGGAAGAAAGATGTGGGGTTGGAAGACATACATCACACTCACCCACACTTATTACGATTTTGCCCTCGCGCAAAGGGTCCGAATAAATAATAATACAGTCCCAAATGAAAGAATAATACAGTCCGAATAAATATACAGATTCCTAATTAATTAACAGATTAACTAAGAAAAACTGTAAACTGGCATGCAAGCCAGGGGCTGCCTCGATTCTGATGAATGATATATGCTGGGCTGCCTTGCGAGGAAATCCATTGGGATGCCCCAATTAGCCTCTGTTTGCAATGTTTCTCGAAATGCGTGCCAAGCCTCGGAAGACTGCTGATTCTTCATTTTGCTGCAACAGAGAGCAGGAAAGGGGCATAGCAATGTATTTCACAAATATATGCATGCCTCGATCCTCGTGCCACCAATCACGCATCTCGATACATGATGGCCGAGGAATCGGATTGCACAACTCAATATAGGGTGAATGCAGATGAATGCTACAATAAAACCTAACTCCATCATGGATAATCCGGAGTGTCGGTGACTTAGGAATTGAGACCCGTTCCGTCACTCGGAGTACGGAACGTGCCTCGTTTCCCGTGCCCGGGCTAACTCCTATCCCGAACACGATGCAATATGCATGATATGCATGAAATGCAACTAAGATACAATCCTAATATACACAATGCTATGAAAATGAGATGCCTCGAAATACGTGCACGCGGGCACACAAATCGAGAAAATGATCCTAAGGCATAAAATGGCATACGCAATGCAATTGGACTTACACTAACATGAGAGAGCCTCAGCCACACTCACATAAGAGGCCGACGGATAAAAGTGAAGTGCCTCGAAATGCGTGCACACGGGCACGCAAACCGAGGTGATGGCATAAAGGCATGAAACGGCCTGAAATATGATATTCAATGAGCCTAAAATGAGATGTCTCGAAATACGTGCCCACGGGCACGTAAACCGAGAAAATGACATGCAGAATGCAATGGGACTAAAATGAGATATGCGATGCGATATGGGCTTACACCAACATGAGAGGGCCTCAGCCACACTCACACAGGAGGCCATCGGATGAAACTGAGGTGCCTCGAAATGCGTGCGCACGGGCACGCAAACCGAGGCAATGGCATACGAAATGCAATAAGACTAAAATGGCATACAGGATGCAAAATGGACTTATACTAACATGAGTGAGCCTCAGCCACACTCACGTAAGAGGCCGAGAGATAAAAAATGAGATGCCTCGAAATGCGTGCACACGGGCACGCAAACTGAGGCAATGACATATGGAATGAAATGGCATACACAATGCAAATTGGGCTTACACTAACATGAGAGGGCCTCAGCCACACTCACATAAGAGGCCGATGGATGAAAATGAAGTGCCTCGAAATGTGTGCACACGGGCACGCAAACCGAGACAATGGTTCTAAAGTATGAAATGGTATCCCAAATGCAGATTGGACTTATACCAACATGAGAGGGCCTCAGTCGCACTCACATAAGAGGCCGTCGGATAAAAAAAGAGGCGCCTCGAAATGCGTGCACACGGGCACGCAAACCGAGGCGATGTATTAAAACATGAAATGATATAGAGAATGATATGCAAACATGCCAATGGATTTTCAGCACTCACAAATGATACAAAACAGTCCCGAAAGGTGAGGAAATGACACCAAATGCACGAAACGGTCCCGAAATGCGATATTAAGCACCCGAAATGGCCTATAGCCATACTAAACATGCATAATTGGTACATGATATGCCAAACAGCAGCAAGCCAGCCCCAAAATAGCATTTTTTACAGTACAAAACATGGCGAAATAGTAAGCATAGATAGGACAACAATGGCATGCAAAAATGGGGGCCAAGAGAGGGGTATTGAAACAAGTGATGTATGCGATGCTCAAACTGAAAATTTTCCTTCTACAACACTGATGAGGGACCAAAAATATGCACCTTTACAGTAGATAACAACCCTCAAATCAGTATGAAAACTTGCTAAAAATGTCATGCAAGAATGAAACAAAGGCTAGAACATGAAGTATGCCTTACATTTATCAAACAGCCTTGGACCCTTAACAAAACATGACAAGAAGGCCAAAATATGGATATTTTCAGTACTGACGATGGCCGAAAACAGAAGCTAGATAGGTCTAACAAAGCATGCAAAAATGGGGGCCAAAGAGGGATATAATGGCAAGTATAACATGGAGACCCCCAAAAAGGTTGATCCCTTCTACAATGTTGTAGAGGGACATAAAATAAGCTTACTCACAGTTCATGACATGCTCCAAAACAAATTTCATATAAGCCAAACAAATCATGCAAATTTATGGTAAATATGAGGAATTATGAAGCAAGTGCAAGATAAAAGATCCAAACAGGATTGAGCCCTTCTTCAATGTTTAAGAGGGGCTCAATATAGGCCCTCTTACAGTTTACATAATGCTCGAAAACAGATCACTGATAAGCGAGATGAGGCATGCAAAAACAAGGGTAAAACATGGATTCAAAGCAAGTGGCATATGGATCATGAAAACAAGGTTGATCCCTTCTTCAATGTTGAAGAGGGTCTCAAAATAAGCACAATATCAGTTCATGAGATACTCCAAATCAAATCACACATAGGCCAAATATTCAATGCAAAATAATGGCATATAAGAGGATATTGAAACAAGTGCAAGATGGAGGGCTCAAACAGGGTTGAGACCTTGAACAAACATGAAGAATAGCTCAAAATAAGGCCCATTTAAGTTCTGTTCAGAGCCCAAAACAATAAGCAAATAGGCTTAAGAAATGAGGCAAGAAAGTGCTGCAAAAGAGAGAAATGGAGACTTACCCTTGTAGACAAGTCTTGGCTGCCTTTTGCTTGAAGAATGGGAGCCTCTTAGCTGCTGGAAAGCTCTCCTAGCTGCTGGAATGGAGTTGTGATGATAGGGCTTGGAGATGATGAAGAAATGGCCCTAAAACTTGAAGAAAATGGAGGTGTATCTATGTATATGCTCCAATCAATCCATGTAGCTTCTTCTCTTGAGTTGGGAGGACACTAATGTGTGCAAGAGAGGGAGAGAGGAAGTCCTTGCAAAAGTGGAGGGAAATGAGCTCTTATTTCCCTCCACAGGGGTCCCCCGGATGAGATATTTTTGGGGAAAAATCAAAGCACAGTTGGAATGCACACATCCCAAGGAAGCAGGCCGGCTAGCCACCTTTGTTGGAGGTGGCCGGCCGGCCACCCCCCATGGCCGGCCGGCCAAGGGCAAAAATGGAAAGTGAAAATTTCTGGCCGGCCACCAAAGGTTGGTGTCCTCCCAAGTGTGTACAACAAGGCCCTGTGGTTGGAATCTGGCAACTCTGAAACAAGAGAGACAACATGCCACTTTTAGAAGGGGTTCAAAAGGGTCAATGAGAGTTACTGGCCGGCCATGTGTTTTTAAGGTCCTCCCATGTGTGTACAACACAAATATGTGGTTTCGGCTCGAAGAACATGGCCCTAGGGTGTTCAACATTAGCCCGGAAGTGAGAAAAACGGGCGCCGGGCGCCGAGGAGCATAACTTTGAGATAATTGCTGGCCTCCCACCCTCCGGTGACCTTCACGGTGATAAAAGCAGTACTGCCAAAAATGAACAAAAACCGATGCAAAACGAATGCTCGGGGGCCAAAGCACGCAGTTTGGGGTCCCGAAAAAGAGGCTGTTAAGCACCGAAAGTGGCATTCGGCCACGAAGTGGGTCTCTCAGCCCCCAGTGTCCCTCGAAAGGGAGTAAATAAGATGTATGCCAAAAATCAGAGGAATCGGAGATGGTTGGGTGGTCCCGAAATGAGGCACACTGGCGACTCAAACCGGATCCGAGTTCCGAAATGGGCAAAATGGCCTACGGCCACAAAAAGTAGCCCACGGCCACTGAGAGATGGTCTACGGGACCTCTCCCTCCCCTCAGGAACAAAAATAGAGAAAACTGAGTCTGGTTCGCAAACCGAGACAAGGTACAGAAGAGGGTTTGGAAGTCCGGAGGCAGGGCTCTCGGCCGTGACTCTGAGACTTCTGAATGAGCACAATATACAACATTACCGAGCGCTCAATCGGTGACGTCTGAGTCTTAAGGTCGGTCAAGAATGGGGTGTCTACAGATTCCAATGGGATACCTGAAGTTATCACAGCTGAAATCCTGTAAGGTCCCAGTGTCCCACATCGGGAATGGAGAGGGAGTTATTGGGCTATAAAAGTAAAAACCTAGACCCTTATATAGCATTGAGGCCATTTTTTGGGTGGTGAAATCCCTAGCAGAACTCCCCAGTTAAACGTGCTTAGGCTAGAGTAGTTCTGGGATGGGTGACCCATTGAGAAGAATAAATTTGTGTGGGCATGGCCCAAAGCAGACAATATCGATGACATGTGAAGGGTTGGGGCTTTACAAATGGTATCAGAGTTGACTCTCCAGAGTACAGAGTGTGGGTCCCTGGCATCTCTCGGTGCATGTAGACGGGCTTGTGAGTCGGCAGGCTACTACACGGGGATGTGATGCCCTAAGGAAGGTGAATTGCAAGGTCCCGGTGTCCCACATCAAGAATGGAGGGGGAGTTCCTGAGTTATAAAAGTAAAAACCTAGACCCTTATATAGAATTGAGGCCTTTTCCCGGGTGGTGAAATCTCTTGTAGAACTCCCCAGTTAAGCGTGCTTAGGCTGGAGTAGTTCTGGGATGGGTGACCCACTAGGAAGAACAAATTTGTGCGGGCGTGGCCCAAATTGAAAAAATATCGATGACATGTGAAGGGTTCCATTCTATAAGAAAAGAGAAAATGAATGAAGAAAAGTAAGTTGTATTAGACTTCTCAAGGGAAGAAGCATCAAGTGGCAAAAAAACACCTGAGGTAGCATCACCACAAAAACATTCTTCATTCTTAAAAGGCCATGTAATGACAAAAGTCTTCAGGTATGTGTCGAAGTCTTCAAGTAGCGTCACCATGAAAGTAATCTTCATTCTCAAAAGGCCATGTAATGACAAAAGTTTTCAAGTATGTACCGAAGTCTCAACGGAAAGAAGGACAATCACCGTTTGAAGAAGTCACGACATCCGCAAAAGTTAGAGGAGACCTTACTCACCTGACATTAAAAGAAGATTTGCAAATACTAAAAGTAGATGCAACAATACCAATTCCACAGGTGGGATTGTCAAGCCTAATTAAACCTCCACTAAAGGGATTTGTTAGGCCTGTGCAAAATTTTATCAAATACGGCTCCTTACCTGAAAGACGAATGGAAGAGTTTGATCCACAAGCTTACAAGCTTATAGCCAAGTCAGATTATGACTTTGCGGATCCCTTATCATTGGGAGAGTTAAGTCCTGAACTTACAGGTGAAAAAGGTCATGGTCTCAATGAAACTCAGAAAAAGTTAAAGGCAACAAGGGTACAGGGTGAGCCCTCTAAAGACTGGAGTCGGATTCATGCCAACTGAACCCATTTGTATCTCTGCCAAGAGAAAAGGGAAGAAGGAAGATGTACGACATATCATTGTGGAAGAAGTGAAGGAAGACAAAAGTCCAAGCCCAACTCCTTGAGTCTCAGTGTTTGACCACATTGAAGCTTCTGCACCTCAAACCTCGGTTTTTAATAGGTTGAGCACTATTGATAAGACAGATGAAGGTACAACTTCTCAACCTTTAGTTTTTAACAGATTAGGCACTACTAAGGAAGGGGATGAAAAATAAACTTCCTGGTCATGAAAGTCCCATTTTGCTCGACTTGATGATATGAATACATCACCTAAAAAAGGCAAGAACAAGAGAAGCACAACAACAATTGAGTTGAATTCTACAAAAGAGGACAATGAGACTCAAAGTTTGATTCCTTCTTGTATGAAACACATGACGTCATTTGAAGTTAGTGTTGAAGGTCCGCTTAAGGTCAAAAGGCGCACTATCATACTAACTGGAGAAATTAAGACTTAAGCGGAAAGTAAAAGAGAATAAGAAATTAAACATGTTGCTTCTCAACATGTAATAGTTGAAGAAGATTCTAGCTAAGATTCGGAGGATGATGATCTCCAAGAAGCTCCTCTAGAACTTAAAAATGGGGGGCAATCAATTGTTGACAATTTGAAAGAACTCAACTTGGGAACTCCTGATGACCCTCGACTAATCTTGTGGGAACACTTTTAACGTCTGAGGAAGAAAATACATTTTTCAAACTGCTCCCCGAATATAAAGATGTCTTCACATGGACGTAAAGGAGATACTAAGTTTAAGTCCAAAAGTTGCTCTCCATCACCTTGGGATCAAACATGGCATGTGACCAGTAAAGTAGGCTCATTGATACATCAGACCTGAGCATATCCTCAAAATGGAAGAAGGAGTCAACAAGTTGATCGAAGTTGGGTTCATACGTGAAGTAAAATATTCGACATGGATATCAAGTATGGTCCTGGTAGTTAAGAAGAATTAACAAATTAGAATATGTGTCGACTTTCGAAATTTGAATGAAGCATGTCCCAAGGACTACTTTTCGCTTCCTATGGAATTAATGATAAACGCCATTACTGGACACGAGGTGTTGTCCTTCATGGATGGGTGTTCAGGATAGAACCAAATACGGATAGTACCTGAGGATGGAGAGTTAACTGCATTTCGTACCACAAAAGGCATCTATTGTTATAAAGTGATGCCTTTCGGACTCAAGAATGCTGGTGCCACCTATCAACATGCCATGCAAAAGATCTTCGATGACATGCTCCATAAATTTGTTGAGTGCTATATTGATGATTTGGTGGTCAAAACTAAGAAAAGGGAAAATCACCTAAAGGACCTTTGTGCAGTCGTCAACTGGCTGAGAAAGTATGACTTGAAGATGAATCCACTGAAATGCGCATTTGGAGTTGCGTTTGGAAAGTTCCTTGGCTTTAGTGTTCGACATAGAGGCATTGAGGTTGATCAGTCCAAAATTGATGCTATACAAAATATGCCACCACCAAAAAACCTAAAGGAAGTAAGAAGCCTCCAAGGTCACTTGACATATATCCACAAATTCATTTCAAACTTGGTTGGTCGTTGTGAACCTTTTAGTCGACTGATGAAAAAGGAGGCTCCATTTGCTTCGGATCAAGCATGTCAAAATGCTTTCGACGGTATTAAAAGATACTTGCTTCATCTACCAGCATTAGGAGCTCCTATTTAGGGAAAACCATTGATACTTTACATTGCTGCTCAAGAAAAGTCTCTTGGAGCGATGCTGGCCCAAAATAACAAAGAAAATAAAGAGCAAGCACTCTATTACTTGAGTCGTAGATTAACTGAAAATGAACTCAAGTACTCACCCATTTAGAAGATGTGTTTGGCGCTTGTTTTTGCCTCTAAAAAATTGAGACATTATTTCCAAGCCCATACAGTGCATCTCATTGCAAGAGCCGACCTAATAAAGTATGCAATGTCTAAGCCCATCCTCTCAGGATGCTTAGCGAGGTGGTCCCTCATCTTTAATGAATTTGAGATAATTTACGTGTCAAGAAAAGTGGTGAAAAGGCAAGCCCTAGCAGACTTTTTGACCGACCATCCCATCCCTACTGATTGGGAAATTTCTAAGA
This sequence comes from Camellia lanceoleosa, assembly GCA_025200525.1. Lineage (NCBI taxonomy): Eukaryota > Viridiplantae > Streptophyta > Magnoliopsida > Ericales > Theaceae > Camellia > Camellia lanceoleosa. The sequence goes on along the minus strand of CM045759.1, from coordinate 123,415,883 downwards.
AATTCCTTGATGAAGATGTACTGTTCATAGAAGTCTTACAACCTTGGATGATGTTCTTTGATGGGGCTGGAAGGAAGGAAGGGGCAGGAATAGGTGTCATTTTTGTTTCACCACAGAGGCACATTTTTCCTTACTCATTTATTCTTTGCGAAAATTGCTCAAACAATGTTGCTGAGTACCAGGCCTTGATCATTGGTTTACAAATGGCAACATAGCTAAAAATTGTTGACCTAGATGTCTATGGGGATTCTAAGTCAATAATTAATTAGCTCCGAGGGGATTATGATGTCAAGAAAGACAATTTACTCCCATATTTCTAGTATGCAACTCATCTCATTGAAAAATTTGAGGGGGTGGTACTCGAACATGTTCCAAGGAAAGAGAATCGCATGGCTGATACACTTGCCAATCTAGCAACTACATTGGCATTGTTAGAAGGTGAACAAGTTAGTGTCCCTGTACACCTACGATGGGTATTTCCACAATTGTTGGAATGTCGCCTTGTAGAAACAAACGTAATTTCAATATTAGCTATCGATGTCAACGATTGGAAAATGTCAACTATAGACTAGCTTGAACACGGGAAGGTCACTCATGATACTTGCCATAGAACTGAAATAAGACGTCGAACTCCTCGATTCATCTACTACAAGGGAACTTTATTTTGATGATCATTTGAAGGAATTTTTCTTCGTTGCCTAGGAGATGACGAAGCTCAACAAGCCATGGAAGAAGCCCATGCTGGGATATGTGGACCGCATCAGTCTAGTCCTAAACTTCACTTTTGAGTAAAAAGGATGGGTTACTATTGGCCTACGATGGTTATAGATTGCTTGGACTACTTAAGAAAGTGTTAACCTTGCCAATTTCATGCAAACTTTATCCATCAACCACCAGAACCTTTACACCTGACAATTGCTTCTTGGCCATTTGATGCATGGGGTCTGGATGTAGCTAGCCCACTGACCAAGTCTTCTGTAGGCCATTTATACATCTTGGCCGCCACAGATTACTTCTCCAAGTGGGTTGAAGTCGTCCCACTTAAAAAAGTTAAGAAAGAAACTGTTGTCAACTTCATCAAATCCCATATTATTTATCGGTATGGTCTATCCCACTACATCATCACCGATAATGGAAAGCCTTTCTACAATAGTCTAATGGACAAACTTTATGAAAGATTTGGATTTAAACAATGCAATTCCTCAATGTACAAAGCACTTGCTAACAGACTAGCATAGGCGTTCAATAAAACTTTGGGCAACCTATTGAAAAGGTAGTTGCTAAATCAAAGCAGGATTGGCATGAAAGAATTGGAGAAGCACTCTCGGCATACTGTACGACACATCATACCCCTACACAAGCCACCCCATACTCCCTTGTGTGTGGTATTGAAGCGGTTCTTCTTTTGGAACAACAGATTCCTTCACTAAGGATAGCTATATAGGAAGGTTTCACTAATGATGAGAATGCAAAACTACACCTTGCTAAGTTAGAAGCATTGGGTGAGAAGAGATTGGAAGCACAAAAAAAACTTGAGTGTTACCAAGCTCGACTCTCCAAAGCTTTCAATAAGAAGGTTAGATTCCGATCTTTTCAAGTTGGAGAATTAATGTTGGCTGTTTGAAGACCTATCATCACTACCTACCGAACCAGCAACAAGTTCTTGTCCAAGTGAGATGGTTCATACGTGGTGACTGAAGTCTACACTAACGGAGCATATAAGATTGTTGATGAAAAAGGTATAAGAGTTGGCCCAATTAATGGCAAGTTCCTAAAGCGCTACTATCCATGAGAATATAATGCTCTAAATTGCATGAGCATAAACTACATGATGCTCTTGGCCCATATGAAATAAAGTTGTTATTTAAAATAAAAAATAATTTTTTTCTACTACTCCTGGCCCCGCATGACTATAAACTGCGAACGACTAATAACTCAATAAACCAAATGTGTTTTACAATAAGAGTATTTTGCTTCGAACTGTAATATTTATTTCATAAATAATGTGTTTGCTAGAGCAATTATTTTATAATGAAGTATTTGGTTTCGAGCTACGTTTCATTAAAGAAAAAGGAAAATAAATAAATAAATAAATCATGGAAACCATGATAAACTCTGGATCTTGCCTTGTTCAACCTTCAAGAGCTACTCCAACTTGTTAGTAACTTCGATATCCTCACTTAAAGTGGAAACAATGGCTTGCCTTTGAACTACTTCAACTTCAGCAACACTAATTGTAGTCTCTAGTTGTTGTGATTGTTCATCTAAATGTTCCAACGCCTTTAACAATTCTACCTTCTTTGCTGCAAGGCTACTGAAATCAGACTTCAACAAGTGAACCTACTCAATTCCTTCACTCTTAAGAGCTAGAGCATGAGTAACATGATGACTGACATCTGCGCAAACGCTGATCTTGTAGCTCTGAAGTCATCAATTGAGCAAATGCTAATTTCATAGAGATGTACGTAGTAACATTTGGTACGTACTTCTCAATCTGGCTTTGCAATGGAGAATAGTCTATCTGAAGCTTTGAGAGCTCATTATAAAGCTCTTGGAGCTTTGGGCCCAATGCTGGAACTTTTTCAATAAGAGTCTTGCTCAATAAGCCTTTAATATGGTTATCAAGTATTGAAGCTACTGAGCGGCGAGCATTAAGGATCATGCTTCTTGTATCAATGGTAGAAGCTACAAAAAGTGCAACTTGACTTAATATAGGAGCAGTAGGCAAAGAAGGAGTTTGGATAATTGGAGTTGGGTCAACTGAGAGACAACCCTTACGACCAATCACTAAATCAAAGGCTGACAGTCCATGAACTGATTCCTCATTATCTGAGAACTCATCAAGAAGTCTCATGTCCTCATTGCCAGATGCCAAATCAAAGTCATCATTTGGCAACTGTCAAAACAAATTAAAGAGGAGTCATAATATATATATATATATATATATAAAAGGGGCACAATAAATTGAAATGACAAATAATAGATTTCGTCATTACTGGTACAACACTGGTAGCCATTGGTTGGGAAGTACTAGGAACGTCGATAAAAAATGACTCCACATCATTAAAAGTAGTCGTGTTCCTTTCAATGGTGTCAGTACCAGATTTTCTTCCTAAGTGACGCCAATTACGATCATCGTTACTATGGTCCTCGTCTGCTACTCCACCAAGAGTCCCATCAACACTTCCTTGAACCATTTCCTTGGTCTTAAGATTAGAATTTTGCTTAGCAATCTCATTTTTCTTCGCTTTAACCATCTCTTGATTCGGTGAAGCTGAGCGTTTACTCTTTGGGATAGAAATTTCTTTGTTGGTGAAATAGCCTACATAAAGCTGGGACCACCACTCCAAATAAGCCTTGGTAGTGGAATGAGATGGGAAATCAAAATGCGCTGTTAACCTCAATATATAATGAGTACCATCACGAACACAAGAATCCCAATGCTGAACAATGTTCTGTAAACTACCATCCCGAAGATCGACCTTAAGTTTACTCGGGATGGCTTGAATAAAACCAAATTGCCTGCTAAACCCGTGAGGACTGTATGGCTCAATGACCATAGTGGACAAAATTCGCAAAATCAAATAGCTCGAGCAGATACTAATGAAGTACTCCAAATCTAAGTTAGAAAGATGACCGTCATCAACCAATTCCATGGGATTGCACTCTCTATACGCAAAATGGTGCCAGGTCATATCTTTGCATGATTTAAATAAGTCATAGGCTTTTGACTCCTCAAAATGTTTGGCCATCCTTTCACTGGCATATCTCGTCATTCGAGGCTTTAGAGTAGAATCAATACTAAAGTGTGTGTTGAAATACTCTGCTAACCAAGCATAAACATAATGGATAGGGAAGATGGCGTCGCATTTTCCAAGATCAGAAGAAGAAGCAATTCTATTCAACCCTTTGTAGATGCTAGCAAGAACAGAAATGACAAGGCTGATTGAACCCAGGTCTAATCAAGTCACCATTCCCACGGGGGTAGAACAAATTTGCACAACTAATAAACAAGGAAAGTTGACAAAAAAGTTTCACTTTTTGTCGCACCAGCAATCCCCAAGTCACTGAAGACTTGGTCCCCTTGCACAGTTCGAGACTAAGTTGTGTTAATAATACCAGAAGGGTTGCTAGTATCCTTAGGGCATTGAGTCTTGTTCCTTGAAGCCCTCTTGGTTGGTTTATGGTACTTGATTTCCCCTTTAAACCAAAATTTTATCCAACGAGTAATCCTCACCACATTCTTCTTCAACTCCTTACAAAGCCGATGGTAAACAAGGAATAAATATCCGTAACTGATAAGAAGAAAGAAATTCTTGTCCCTCATATTGCCAACCAACTCTTAGGCATTTGGCACCACTTTATCATATATTGCACCCCTAATAGAAAGTCCACCAAGTTGACACAAATCCCATAGCGAGATAGACATTTTGTCTATGAAAGTGTGAAGGGTATTAGTGCATGGACACCAAAACTCACAAAAGGCCCGCATAACACTATGTAGTCGGTCATATGAGAACAATGAGACATAAATTGCATCATAAATACCCACCTGCTATAGTACCTCACAATGTTGCACCAATATATCCTCCAACCACTCCCAATATCCTTCACAAAAAGAAGGCTTTACTACAACCTCGAAAATAGTGCCCCATGCCACCTTTTGAGCCTAAACTACAGTCCCAAGGGTAGAAAATGAGCTAAGATCCTCAATTTCTTCATGGTTAGATGACTTTAATAATAAAACCCTAGAGTGTGACAAGACTTTAACCAATTGACATGAAGTCTCATAATCCTATTGCACCAAATGAAAAGAACCATCAAGCAGCTCGAACTTCAAGCCCCAAGCACCAAGGAAATGAGGGCGAATTGGAAGCGTAGTCCTTCCCTCAATAGTGTCACTAGAGTCTTCGAGAATGGTCAAATATCCCTTCTTGAAAGTCTTGAAGTACACCATCACTGAGTGACAAAGCCAAACAATTATTATAAAAATAAATGAATAAATAAAATGCATGCATTGTGGAGAGACATATATGATACATGATCATGACATAAGTCAAACTAATCACCTATGGTCGAATAGGTGGTGGTGGAAGTGTCTACTTCACTAGCCTAATATCCAAGCGGCTAGCTCGGCAGACACATTTCCCTACATAAGTCGAACTAATCACCTATGGTTAAATGGGTGGTGGTGGAAGTGTTTACTTCATTAGCCTAATATCCAAGCGGCTAGCTCGACAGGCACATTCCCCCACATAAGTCAAACTAATCACCTAAGGTCGAATGGGTGGTAGTGGAAGTGTCTACTTCACTAGCCCAATATCCAGACGGCTAGCTCGAAGGCACATTCCCCCACATAAGTCAAACTAATGACCTATGGTTGAATGGGTGATGGTGGAAGTGTCTACTTCACTAGCCCAATATCCAAGCGACTAGCTCAACAGATGCATTCCCCCACATAAGTCAAGCTAATCACCTATGATCGAATGGGTGGCGGTGGAAGTGTTTACTTCACTAGCCCAATATCCAGGTGGTTAGCTCGATAAGCGCATCCCCCACATAAGTTAAAATAACCAATTATGGTGAAAGGGTTGGGGGATATATTATTCAATTGTTCTTACAAAATCATTAATCCTATAGGCAATAATGAAATGAAATTTCCAAAGAAGGTTACCAAAAAAAAAAAAAAAAAAAACCGAATTGAAAATCTGCACAAGTTCTAGTACAAAGATACAAGCCTCAAATAGTTACAATATACATAAATACATGCTATCAATTCATAAATATATGTATATGTGTAGGCTATCAATTTGTGTTGCATATGCTTGTGCAGGCACCAAAAAAAAAAAAAAAAAAAAAAAAAAAAAAAAAAAAAAACATGAATTGAAATCTGCATGAGTTCCGTGCAATATACATCCTCTCAATTCATAAATGTATGTATAGCTACCTGCACATGTTTGTGCATGGAAAAAAAAAAAAAAAAAGTCAAAGATATTCAAAGCATGGGGTCTTGATAGTGACATTCACTAAGGTGACATCATCAACAAAGACTTGGTGTGTAAAGCTATTGGATGGGCATGGATGTATAAGAAATTTATGACAATTTTAGCAAACTCACCTTGTCGGTATTAAGTTTCACAGTCTTCAATTACATTTGAGGGTGCCGTTCATTGCTATGTGTAGACCTAATAATGGTGTTGTTATAAATAGAACAAGAAAAGTGTTTTGAGGTTGTGCAAACCCCAAAAAGCCCTAGCAATACTTTTGTTATTACCTTCCATATGAGGAGAAAGGACAGATCCCGGATAGTAGAAGAAGAAGAAAAAAAAAAAACTCCTTTAAATTATATTTAGAGGATCACACTCTTCCTTATTGTGGAAACAATGTATGGCTAGTTTTTACATTTGTTCCATGATTAAAATCCTTACCTCGTGAACATGATCAAGCTACTTTAAACCTCGCCTTTGATGCTAGCAAGCAAGTATCAAATCAAAATTTTGAAGTGGGGGCAATTTGTAGACACTTAAATTTTCATGTGTCTTAATCACCGTTTGATTAATCAAAGCAAATAAATTTTCTTGATTAATCAAAAAAATAAGATGGTCAAATGTTTTCAAATGAATGTGGGTTTTAATAAAATTATGGATCTTAACCCATTTTAAATTATAGGTCATGCCAAAAGAAAAGTGAACTTATTTTGACAATTGGGTTGATCCAAAAGTGTGGGGCCCATAAAGATATTTTGTCAGAATTGGTTGAATAACTCAAATTTAAATTCAAATTTCAATGCAAATAATTTCTCTAATAGGTAAATTGCTTGTTTCTTGGAAGTTAGAGTCAATTTTGGAGTTTCCAAAATTAACCCTCCCCTCCTAAGCCTATAAATAGAGGCTGTCATTAGGGGGGAAATGATGCATATTTTTTAGCTAATGGTCTTGCAAGCTCCTAAACAATCTCTAGTCTCTGCCAAATTCTCTTATTAAAATTATCTCTAAAATTCCTCAAACTTAAAAGAAAGGATTATTAAGCACTCCAAACTTATGCTAATCCTTTCAAGTTACAAATACAAATTTGGTCTCTGTTTTCAAAGAGATCATTTCAAGACTCGTTCGAGATCAAGCCATTCAAGCCCTCGATCAAGCCTTTCTTCTCCAAGTTTCTCCATTCGAAGACTTGAAGAAATTCATCAATTTGTCTAGTTCAACAACAAGCTTTTACTGCCGTTGAATTACACCAATTTCGGAGATCGAATCAGAGGATTTATTCTTTTGTAATAGAGCAAACAACAGAGAATTGTACCCATTTATTATAATCAATAAAATTACTTATTTGTGCATTTATTTTGTGTCTTAATTGCAACTATGAAAATTTGTGTTTATAGCGTGTTTGACACGTACAACGCTTGTGTGTTCTTGGGAGGTTGTTCTATTTTTCTGTATGATCTATTTTGGCCACTATTTTCAGAATTATTTTATTTTGAATTCTCTTTGACATTCTTACATGTTTATATATATATATATATATATATTTTAATTCTGAAAATTATAGAAAATTTAAAATATAATTATGAAAATTACAAAAAAAATAAAAAAATTCTGGAAATTATTTTATTATTTTATCAATTGTCATGCATAATTTGTTAATTCGTTTTGGTTGTTTTAGCATTTATTTTTGTACTATTAAATTGTGGAATTAATTTATTAATTGTTTAGTCTATAATAGTTGAGAATTAATATGTATTTTTGAGTGCTAGATCTACATGACTATAATCTTTTCCTTAGTAGGAATTGTAATTTGACCTTTATCATTTGACCATTTATTCATTTATTGTTGATATATGTTTGGATGGATGAAGGTAATGTTGGTAATTTATGTACACATGTTTATTTATTTATTTTTGTATTGTTAGTGGTAGACCCCACAAATGTATTAGTGAAGTAACATTCCCAAGTTTTTTTTTTTTAATTTTTTTTTTCATTTTATTTATTAAAATCAATGTATTAGGATTCTTTTGGGTTGTATTTATTTATTTATTTATTTTGGATGTATTTTTCCATAGTCATGTAAGGGGATGTGTTTTAATGTCACCAATACATTTCAAGATTGCCTTAACATGTTGTACCACCCCGCACAAAATTGTACGGCACAGTTTTTAGACTCATATATATATATATGTATATAAAATGCATAATTTAATGTTGTGGATTTGAGAGATGATTTTACCTCTTACATAATTTTATTCAAAATTAATTGGGTGCCATATTTTAGCTCACATAGAGGGAGATGATTATGAGCTTTTTCGATCTTTCTATAGAAGTAGAAATACTATATATCAATTGTGTCTTTAGAATAAATTTTTTAAAAAAGTGTGCTAGTGTTAAACTTTGTGCGATGAATTTTGTGAAATGGCCTATAAGAATGTTGCTGCAAACCTCACCAAATGAGAAAAATTGGATGGGTTGAATTATGATATGTGGCATAGAAATATTCAATACTTGCTTAATGAATAAGAAACCTTAGATACTTTGACCACCCTTATGATCCGTCCTGAGAAAGGGACCACTACCCAACATCGGCGTGACATCGAAATCTATGAGAAATAGGTCAGGAAAGATCGGTGCACTATACTATGCTTAACAACATGCACAATGATCTCATTAGGGAGTTTGAGGCAAGCCCAATTGCTCATGATATGTGGAATTAACTAAAAATTACATATAGAACCACATCTGCAACTAGGTTGCATGCTCTTATTTTGAAATTTGAGCAATATGCCATGGATCCAAAACACTTAATGGTTAAGCATCTTAGAGCTATGTCAACCATGATACATGATTTGAAGGTTGATGATAATGTTCTTATTGAAGAGCAGTAGGTTACAGTTGTGATACTTTTTTTGCCCAATTCATAGGGGACTAATAAAACGTATGCTTACACACACACACACACATACACACACACACACAATAAGAACATCAAGATTTTTGTTTATATCTCTTACCACTTTGAGCTGGAAGCGGAGTGCCTAGGGATGCACCGCAGCACTGCCCTTGTCGCCAAAGATAGGCAGCATAAGACATTCAGGCCTAAGCACAACAAACAAGAAAAACATGGTGGTGTGTAGACACCCCATTTTTGACCAACCGTAAGATTTAGGTGCTTGGTCCGACGCACTCGATGATGAAAACTGCATTATGTAATTCAAGTTCTCGGTGAGGGAATCCAAAGTCGAGCCCCGAAATAATCCCAAAACCTTCCTACTTGTCTCATTCTTACCTTAGAGGTTCATTTTTGACCATTGTGCCACCTTATACTAAGTTTGAAACATGGGAGTGAGGCAGTACATTAGAGCTCGGCCATGCCCCATTGGGAGCTGGCCGTGGCTATTTGGGCCCGACCATGCCTCGATGGCGATACACACTGTTCTGGGCAAGAGCCTGCCAGCTGTCTTTTTTTGAAGATATTTTTGACTTGTTTTGCTCAAATTCTATAAAAACGAGGTTATACCTTTGTTTTGACGGCTGGAAAATTTCAAAAAAATATATATACACAAGAGAGAGCTCCTTCTTCCTATACAAGTCATCTTTGAGCCAACCTATCTCTCTTGGTCAATATCCATACACCATGCATCACCTTATATCATAACCTTAAAGCTTTGGTTGAGGCTTGTACACCACAATTCAAGCATGAGAGTGTGCTTGAACAAAGTTTGTGTTACAAACAAGAGCTTGCTTCTTTGATTAGGGGCTATTTTAGGGTTGTCCTAGGTTGTTTAATTGGTTCAAGCTTTGATTAGTTTGTTTATTGTATCATGAGTTCTCATATATAGCTTGTTGTATGTTGTTCTTAGCATTTTTTAAATTGATTTCCAATGTTAAGATCCTCATTTTAATAAGTGACTTACCATTCATTTCTTTCGTTTGAGAGTTGTTTCAACCGGTTGATGGTTGTTCAAAACATAAGTTAGAGATCTATGCTTAATGGCTTAATCTCTACGGAGTTTCATCGACAATGGCATGTTCTCTCTTTCATGTTGAGAATCACTTCTCGTTTGACATGCTTCTCATTTAGTGGACATAATCATCACGTTGGACAAATGGATGGCAAAGACTAATAAATTTGGCTTAAAATGAACCAACCAACATAAAGAACATGAGTTATATTGCTTGCGTTCGGCCAGACGTCATACAGAGTCTATTGTGTCAAGAGTCATCACATGTCAATTCATGGTGTTTTGACGACCCTTGAAGCGTCTTTACTTCCCCCTTTGAGCTCGCTTCATGATAAAGGGGAGGGGTTGGTGTTGATTCATTGCATTCATTGATTTTTGTCCAAATTGTGGCCGAAATCATCAAGCAAGCAACTTGCTCATTGATGGTTTTGGAAATGACTTCTTCCTTCTCTTGAGGCTTTCTATGACAGAGAAGTGTAAGAGGGACAAATAGGGCTTAGAAAATTCTGTTTGCACTGTTTTCACCTTAGAACACAAAAATAGAGTTTTGCATGAAATTAGGGCACAGCCGGCCCTATTTGGGCTCGGTCGAGCTTCATTGGGGGCTAGATGGGCCACAATGTTTGGAAAACATAGTGTTTTGCAGAAACAGAGGGCAGTGGCTGAACGTGAAACAGGGCAAATTCCAAGGAAGGCAGACAAAGTTGCTTCTAAAAACCATCGCATGCATGCCATCCTTATGCTTTTTAGTTTTATCAAATGTTGTAAATTGATGCTCTCATTATCATTGTAATTAAATATAATTAGCATTATTGTAATGATTATGAATGTTTATTGTTGAGTAACTTAGATAGTTATTTTTATTGTGTACCCTTGTTGTAATAAATCAAGTAGCTAGCTTATTTCTTATTATTAGTCTTGTTGTAATAACTTAGCTAGCTAATTAGTTGTTTATTCATCCATTTGGTTTTGTAATAGTTAGTTTAATCCGGACACTTGGACATTCATTCAAACCCTCTTGCATGAGGGCAAAATTGTAATAATATGTATGTCTTCCAATCCCCATTTCATTCTCCTTTTTATTTACCTGCTTATAATGGTAGTGTAGAGCATCATGTTTCTTAACATTTCTCATGCTCGCATACACTCGTTTCACATGCATTTGGGTTCAGCACATCATATTAACCAATGCCAATTTCATTTTCATTGTTTGAATACGTGATTTACCACATGTCTTGGAATTGGATCATATACCATGTTCATAGCCGAGCCTATAAAAGTGGCATAAATGTATGCGTTGCATTAGTCATGTTGCATTAGTTAGGATCATGCATATTTTCTAACTTTTTTTTGTTTCTTTTGGCTTACCTTGGAGTATGAGGTGAGCAGTTACTGCTTTAGCATATCGCATATGTGTGATTATTGCCATGACAAGCATATTTTCCATGAGGCTAAATGCTTAATTGATATACCTGTTTGGATGCCTATGGATGAAGGCTAATTGCTAAAATTGGGACAAATTGATTAATGTACATACAAACTTACCTTTTCAAGTGACGAGTATCAAAAACAATTTTCAAACAAACATGAAATCAAAGCGTTCCAACTTTTGCAATTTAGTGTATACTTATGTGCAACACCTAGTAATGTTAGCCTAAATAAATCGGAACAAGAGCACATAATGTACTTACGAATCACATCATGATTAGTAGAGGCCGATCTTTGATCGAGTGAGTGGGGTGCTCAATTTATGACCTTCCCCTCTCGTACCTAAGTTTCCGAGTCGAGACACTTTGGTGATGACAGATAAGTGGCCTTTGGCATCAGTCTCGGGTTTCCTAAATTTCCCAAAAATATTTAGGTGGCGACTCTGTAATTTGGCAAAGCAGTTGTAGATGTCCCCGAACGTCCCGGGAGGGAAATCCCCTGTTTTGTTTATTGGGCTCACTACAGTTCAAGACTCAATGTCATGGTCCTGTATCTAATCTCGCAGAGTGCAATGCAAGACCAATGAATCATCAAAGAGTTCAAATCCGGCAAATCGTTTTTGAAAATATATTTTTTTGAAAGATGTGCCAGATACAGAGTCACCACCTAAATATTTATTTTGGAGGAATTTAGGAAACCCTGACTCGTTTCCTAAGGCCACGTATTTGTCATCACCAAAGTTGCCTTGGCTCGGGAACTTGGGTACGATTGGGGAAGGTCAGCTATGAGTACCCCCGCTCGCCCGATCAAAGATCGGCCTCTACTAACCATGATATCTAGTTTTGAAAATATTATGTGCTCTTATTCCAGTTGATTAGCTAATCTTACTATGTGATGCGCACAACACAAAATATAGACTAGATCGCCTAATTTGAAACAAAGCATTGCATATCCGCTCGTTTGAAAGGCAGTTTGAAATTTGCTACTCGCAAGTAGGCTAAATCACGGATTTCAACGAGTTGTTCCAACTCAAGCAATCCAACCTTCACCCACAGGCATTCAGGCAGTAAATCAACTAAGCAGTTAGCCTCATGGAAAGCATGTTTTCATGTTAACATTCACACTCATGCGAGATGCTAAAGCATAAGCACTCACCTAGTACTCCAAGCCAAAACAAGGAACATGTTAGTAATCAAATGTATGATCCAAGTCCATGTTAAGATGGCTAATGCATCGCAGGTAAAATGCAGCTAGAGTAGGCTCGGCTAATCTATAGATGGCATGTGAAATGCAACTCGACATGTATTCAAGATAGATTTGAAATACTATGCAATTAGTATGATGCGCCGAGCCCGGTGCATGCAATACAAATGAATGGATGCAAAAATGCTATCATAAGTATGCTAATCAAAACATGTCCTAATACTAACCATCAAAAGCAGGTAAGTAAAAGGGAGAAAGAAGTGGGGTTTGGAAGACATGCATCACACACACGCACACTTATTACAAATTCGCCCTCACTCGGAGAGACCGAAAGAATAATACAATTTAATCAACTAACAAGCTAATTAAATAGTTACAAACCAATTAACTAGTTAAGAAAATTAACTAAGCTAATAAAGCGATAAAACAGCCTCGGGAAGAGTGTCCAATGCATGCGTGTTCGACTCCGCTCGAAAATCCACCATCATGTACAAGCTGCCTTTGTTTTCACTGTTTCCCTCCTCTGAAAATTGTACAAATCCCAAGGAACACTCTCTGAACACTGTGGGATGCCACTGGCTAAGGGGGAACACCACCGACATGGAGAAATGGTCATCGACCATTGGTATGGCTCTCGGCCAGAGATTTGTGGTCGGCCGGCACTCAATGTGGTCGGTCGGCCCTCTATGTTTGCAGAATCCTGTTTTGACAGTAGCAGAGGACAAACAAGGCATGGAAATGCATTTTCAAACAATATTTGCACCACCAACCTCCCCATCATGTTATGGACTCAAGGGAATTTGGTCTTCGACCCTCGGATCACCAATCGCGCATTTTAATGCGTGATGGTTCAAGAAGTCAAGTGTGTATTTTCAATGTCAAATGAAATGCACACAAACAAACAAGAGGCCTAACCTCTATCATGGTGATTCAAGAGGCAAGGCATGCATGCCAAATGCAATGCAACCTAGGCATGTGAGCTAAGTACGCAACATGAGAATGCCAACAAGCATGCAAACATGCAAACATGTAACAAGTGTGCAAGCTAACAAGCATGCGAAATGCAATGCCAACATGCAAACATGCAAAACATGTAACATGTTAAGCAACCAAAACAAAGAGAAGAATGTATGCCAAATGCAATATCATTTAAGCATGTAACAAGATGTTTATGGGCCAAGTATGTGACAACATGCAAGGCCAATGTACACACAAACATTCATGCACACAAAGTCCAACACTTATGCATCAAATAGCAACTTTTAAGCATACTTAAAAGAGGATAAACATGGACTAATGGCAAGCATAGTAAGCTCTAAAAATACATGAGGGATGATGCCAAATCAACCTAACAATGCAAGCAAGGCATGCAACCAAACCCAAGGACTTAAACTATGGCCATGTGACACATGAAGCAAATGACCAAAGGGCCATGGGGACTCAAAACCACCCCAAGGTAGACCAAAACAAGGTCAAAGGCACACCTAGATGGCATCTAAATGGCCTAAGTCTAAGGGCATGCACAAAGGTCCAAACATGGAGCATAAGACACAAGCCTTTTAAAGCATTAAAGGTGCATCAAATGCAAGCATACAAGCATACCACAAGGACTGAAATGGTGTTATAAGTGGTGCCAAACCACTGAAACAAGCCAAGTAATGCATGCTCAACACTCACACACCCAAGGCTAACAAGCCAAAATGCAAGGTGGCTATACAAAGCATGTCATGGATGGCCAAAACAACCACAAATAGACCTTAAGCATCCTAAAACATGCACAAAACCTTCACAAAGCTTGGCCAAAACAAGTAAGCATAGTAGTCTAAATGCTAAGTACATGTTAAGGCAAATAATGGCATTACAAGACAAGTATGCAAGGCAAGCATGGTGTGTCTAAACCAATTAAAAACAGTGCTATATCATGGCAAAATAAGCACAAATACTACTTAAGATATGGCCAACATGAACTTAAACAAGGTGCTCACACATGAGGCTAAAATGACAATTATTGAAGGCAACAAGGAGAGGGGATGGCCCTCACCTTCTTAGGACCTTAAAGCACCATCCCCACCACTAAAATCCCTCTAGATTTCAGTGGTGATGAGGCCAAGACAAGGTGGTCCCAGAGCTCACCAAAATAGCACAAAATGGGGCCAAACAAGGCCTAAGAGGGGTCAAACAACCCCGAACACCAAAGCAACCTTAAACAACTATTTTAAGCACTTAAAATCAGAAATTTTATATGTTATAAGTTAAGCTTAAAAATAGATGCAAGGATGGCTAAAAGCCTATGCAAAAAGGGGGTATTTAAAGGGAAAGTTCTTACCCTTGTAGACCTCTTCAAGAACAATGCTCCAGCAGCCTTCCTTAGGTCTAAACCAGCTCAAAACCTTCAAGAATAACCCTTTGGCTCCTCAGCAACCAAGGTAAAGTGTAGAACTAGGTGTCCTAGTGCAAAACTAAGAACAAAACCCCTTTAAACACACACAAAGAGCAAAAGAGAGGGAGAAATGGAGATAGATAGATACACTATTTCTAACCCTAATCTAGACCTCTGGAACTTTTTTGTAACCCTTGAGGAGGGAGGAGAAGCCCTCCTCTTATAGAATTCCAACTCTTGCAAAGCTTACAAAACAAGCTAAGCAAGAGGGAAATCCCTCCATACACATGTATGGAGGGGGTGCAAAGTGGGTGCCAACTGTGCCAGCTGGCACAAAATATCTGCCAAAAGCAGATGAACAGTGGTCGACCAACAAAAGTGGCCATTTGACCAACAAAGGTGGCCGGCCGACCACCAAGAGTGCCGACCAGCCATCACCAATGGCCGGTGGCAAGAAAACATGGCCGGTGGCCTCAAGCCATGGCCGGTGAGGTGTGGGGATGGCCAACAAACTATTTCCCATCCCCAGAAGCAAAACAACAAGTGTTTGGTGCAAAACCAAACACAAAAACAAACAAGTTGAGAGATCCTAAGGTAGGGCGTATAGCTGAGACCTTCGGGAACTCAAAACGAACACAAACATGGATGATTACCGAGTGTTCAAACGGTGACGTCCAAGTCTTGAGGACGGTAAAAAATGGGGTGTCTACAGCAGTCCATTTTTGGCATTTGATTCAAATCAATTTTTCAAAAGAATTGCCGGATTTGGACTCTTTTTGTGTTTTCACTATTTCACATTGCAGTTGTGAAATCAAATTTAGAACCACAAGAGTCCAAACTGTAGCGCTAGTCATATCTGAAAGGAGCACGAAAAGCAAGCTACATGTTGTAACTAGTAACCTTGGTCCTAATAAGGGTAATGTGATGAAGCGCCGTTGAGGCAAGCGTGTTGGAAACAAAAACAAGACCAAAGTCAAGTGCTATAACCGTGGAAAGCTAGGTCACTTTGCTTAGGAATGCTCTGATGCAAAGAAAGTAGACCTTTTACTTAACTCTTTGAATAGTTGTGTTTGTTCAGATGTGTGTGTTACTAATTCTCCCCATGGTTGGATTGTAGACTCAAGAGCAACCCGCAACATAGCTAGAGAAAGAGTTGGGTTCATGGATTACATAAAGTTACCTGTTGGCAGGCAGTACGTTACCTTGGGTAATGGAACTTGAGAGAATGTCCTTGAAGTTGGTTCTTATCAACTTAAGACATGTCTGGGAAGCACCTTACTTCTTCATGACATGCTTGTAGACACCCCATTTTTGACAGCCCTTCATGACTTGGATGTTCTTGTAGGTACATCCGATGATGAGTCTGTTTGTTAGCCGAGAGCTCAAAGTCCTCAACGGAATGCCACAACTTTGAGCCTTTCAAACCCTGCATCCATTTTGTCTCGTTTTTGGACTATACCTTGGTCTTTCCATCCTTCAATCTCTGGTGGCCTACCGGCCAACCCTAGAGGCTGCCGGCCATCACTTCTTGTCTATCGGCCATTGATGTGCCTGACTGACCATCAATGATGCCTTGCTAGTCATCACTGATGGCCGACCAGCCACCAGTGTTTTTTGCAGATATTTTATGCCAACTATGCCAACTGTTTGCACAGATGCTTGCATCTGTCCACACATGGAGGGCTGGATCTCCTTGTATAGATTTCATGTTTTCTATATATAGGGACCTCCTTTCTCTTGTATTGGGGTTAGAAAATTTTGAACTCAAAATTTTTCTGTCTTTACAAGTTTTCTACACTTTTGCCTAGAATTCCTACACTCTTGCCTATATACCCATAAACAAATCCCCTAATGTCTGAGTTGAGGTGTTCTTGGGCTTGGTTTGAGCTCGAGAAGATGGTATTTGCTTGGAATTGTTGCTTGGAATCACTCTTCTCTTAAAGAGGTATAATACTAGCTTCGTAGGCTTGCTTTACATACTTGTATTCCTATCTTTTTTTTCATTGTTTTCGGCTATTTTTGAGCTATATTTAAGGTTAGGGGGTGGTTCATCCCTCTTTATTCCTTGCTTAAAAAGCTTTTGCACCTTTGTTTCTCATTTTCAAACCATCTTTTTTTGGGCCTTTAAACATTGATTTTCAAAGTGTGTTCAGTGGTAATAATCAAGTTTTGAAGTCCAAATTTGGAGGGGTTAGCCTCCCCTCCTTGTGTCTTGCTTGCTAGCCTAGTTGGTGACATGCTTTAGCTTAATTTTCTAGCTTGTGGTAGCTTTATTCCAGCATGCTTTAGGCTCTATTTTGGACTGTTTTAACTTTGTTTTGGGTTAGTTGTTGCATTTGAGTCTTGTTTTGCATAGTTGTAGTGTAATAGTCCTCACAAGCTTGGTGTCTTAGGCCTTTAGATACCACTTGTTTGAGTTGATTGTATGTTTTTGGTGCTTTTCACACTTAATTTCAGCACTAATCACCTCTGCAACCTCCCTTCTTTCTTGGTTTTTCTTTTTGCTTTGAAAGTGGTTTCAAGTTACTTGTTTGCTTAAGTGTGAAATTGAGATTTCACACTTAATGTTTTAATCCCTTAGGGGGTTCATTACCAATAATGTGATACTTCTTTCATATCCAAAGCAACTTGTGTCTTGAGCTTTTCTTTCCATTAGAGGACTTTAGCTCACCTTTTGAACTTAATTAGATTAAGGAATGGTTGGTAAAGTAAAATGAGTAATTAAAACTTGGAACTAAAAGTGAACCAAGATAAGAATTTGGTTGTGTTTTTGATGTGTTCAATTGGACGTTAATTGAATACATGGAACTTGGACCATTTCATACTTGTTAGTGATGAAATGATATAAGTCTCCAAGGTCAACTTCTTTCCTTGATCTTTCATGAAAGGGAGGAGGTTTGTGTCTCATTTTGTATTTATTGAACTTGCACCTCTTGAGTCACAAGCCATCATGCAATGAAATTGCTTGAGTTGGTGGTTTGTGGCTTGAGTTCACAATCCCTTGGATTTGTTCATGAAAAGGAGGGGTGAGTTGTGCAAACAATCTGTGGGAATACCCTCTTTTTGCTTTGTTTGTCCTCTTTTGTAGCAAGATGAACTAGTGTATCAGTGGTCGGCAGGCCATGGCTGGCAGGTGGCTGGCAGTCTTTACCAGTGGCTGGCTAGCCACTGATGCAAACCTCAGCAGAATGTTGGTAAGGTAGAGCAAAATGGTTCTGGAAGTGTTCAAACGTGCAAACAGAAGCTTTCAAGAGCAAAGCGGTGGTCTTTTTAGGCGGAAACTGAGCATGCGCATGCATATCTTTCATTTCCTGAGGCAGAGCAGTAACTAGTTTAGTCTAGTTACTTAATTAAATTATTTGTTGCAATTGTTTTGTAATTATTTAATTAATTAGTTAGCTAGTTAGTTAAATAAAAAGTTGTTGTAATAATTAGTTAATTAGTTTAGCTAGTTATTCACTTGGTTTGTAATAATTAGCTTAGCTCTAACTAGTTGCTAGTTAGTTTTGCTTTATTCATTCGTACTCTCCTTCGTGAGAGTATAATGTAATAATGTGTATGTCTTCTAACCCCATATCTTTCTCCCTTTTATTTAATTGCTTTTGATGGTTAGATTCGAGACATATTTCAATTAGCATACCTTATGCTTGCATCCATTCATCTTGTCTTGCATACACCAAGGCTCGGCGCATCATTCAAATTGCATTGTCGTTTCAATTACTTTATTGAATACGTGCTTAGACCGCATGTCTTGAATTAATTCATATGCCATATTAGTAGCCGAGCCTAGTAATTGCATATTGCATGTGTTGCATTGGACATCTTGTATAGATAGGGATCATGCATATTTTTCTAACTTATATCTCTTTGGCTTGGAGTACTAGGTGAGTTTTTAGTACTTTAGCATACTTGCATGAGTGTGAGTGATTGCCATGACTAACATGCTTGTCATGAGGCTAAATGCTTACTTGTTGAATTGTTTGAATGCCTGTGGATGAAGGCTTGTTGCGTGAATTGGAACAATTTAACGAATGTATGTTTAAGCCCACTATGTCTAGTGGCAAATTCAAAGTTTTAAGCCTACTTTGTTGAGTGTCAAATTCGCAAACTTTAAGCCCACTTGAGGTGGCAAATTTAACCCCCTTTCACAAAGCAAACATGAAATTGAATTGTTCCAATTTGAGTAAACTAGTCTATACTTGCTTGCGCGCATCACATAGTAATGCTAGCCTAATAATCGGAACAAGAGCAAATAATGTACATAAAAATCATATGATGATTAGTGGAGGTCGATCTTTGATTGGGCGAGTGGGGGTACTCAATCCATGACCTTCCCCTTTTTTACCTAAGTTCCCAAGTTGAGGCAACTTTGGTGATGATGGACACATGGCCTTTGGCACGAGTCATGGGTTTCCTAAATTTCCCTAAAATTAAAATATTTAGGTGGTGACTCTGTATCTGGCAAAACAATCTAATTTTGGCATTTTTGATTCAAAATCGATTTTCCAAAAGATTTGCCGGATTTGGACTTTTCGGTGTTTATCAATTTCACATTGCACTTGTGAGATTAGATTCAGACCGTGGGAGTCTGAACTATAGGGCTTATTTTCGAGTTTCCGAAAGAGGGCTTATTCTTGAACAGTTTGCTAGAGGCTTGCTTGGAAAAACTTGACAAAAGATTGACCGGTTGCGGGCTCTACCACGATGGGAACACAACCCTTAGATCTGGACTACCGCTGTACCGTTTAATCCTCCTTTCACTTCTCGATGTTAGGTGTGAGAGGTATATTAGGTAGTCTTGCTAAGGTATCCTTTTTGACCAATCAGCCTAGTTGCATATCGAAAGCCATAGAAACTGTTCCAAACTAGGACAGGTTGTTCACTCGAATTCAGTATTGTGTGAAACCGCATTGCTTGAGTAGTGAACCCTAGTTCTTGACAAAACTAGGACAGGGTAACCCTACCCCATCATAGGGGTGTTTTTGTTCTCACTTAACTAGTATGTACTTTTAGAGTGAAACTCTACAGGAATGTATGTATCAATTGCAAGTTTGAGTATCAGATTTGGGGGCAGAGATTAGTGTTGGGTGCAGTTCTACAGCTTTTGGTTACAACTGTGTCTTGTTCATATCTGAGTTGAGGTGCTGCGCGATTTCTGATTTTCGCTTTCTTTTTGCAAGGTAGTTTATCACAATTGCTTCGGACGGTTTTGTTACCCCTCCAAGCACTCTGGACCTGTGTAAGGAGACCTTACAAATCCGGGGATCTTGTTAGGGGATTGCCAGTGTTTGCTTCGCTTCCACCAGTTACAAGACGGAGGAGGGTTAGGCATAATTCACCAGTCCAGCAGTCACCTTTTACTTCGCCTGTGCCCAGTCAGGCTCAGTCTTCTACTTCCACTCCAGTGAGAGATTATTCGCCAGTTCTGATGTCACAATATCCCCCGGTTAGCATAGAAGACTTGCTCTGTCATCTTCAACAGACCATAGAAACCATCCAACAAGATGCTGCTCACCAAGCTGAGGTTACAGCCCACCAAGTGGAAGTGATAAATAGGCTGCAGCAACAACAACCACAGCAAGCAGGAACTTCTACTTCCCATGCACCTCCTGCGGGTATTCCAGCACCTGGAATCATTGTCAATGTCCAAGAGAATCTAGGCATTCCAGTAGATCCGATCCCACCGCTAACCTCCAAGGCACTAGTGTACCAAACTGAGGCGCCATTTGAATTCGAGATTGACCCCACTGCACTAAAGGTCAACAAGCTAGAAAAGCTTTTTAAGCGGGCACATGGTGTGAACTCAATTCCTGACATCGAGGATGGATACACAGACTCCGCAGTAACTCTGCTGGATAGATTCAAGATGCCACACATAGACCGGTTTGATGGCTCCGGGGATCCCATGGTCCATTTGCGGTTATTCGTAGATATTCTACGGCCAATGGGCCTCACCAAACTTCAAAAGTTGTCACTTTTCGGTTGGACTTTGTCAGGGATAGCAGCTATCTGGTATGCAAAACTCAAAGACTCTGTGAAATGAAGTTGGGAGGAAATGGCTGAGGCCTTCATTGCACAACACTCTTATAATACCTAGATCGAGGTCATAACTCGTGATCTTGCCCGTCAGGAGCCAAAGGAGGGCTTCTTGGACTTTGTGACCTGATGGAGGGCTAAGGCCTCGATGATGACTATCAGGCCATCTAAGAAGGATCAAATCAGAATGGTGGTCTGCAACCTACAAAGGAAATTATTGTAGAAGATGATTGTCTTGCCATTGTTTACATTCGCTGAGCTCCACGAGATAGGGGTTTAGATTAAAGATGGAATGAAACAGGGGTTGATCGTTGATGAAATGGAATAGCCCAAGAGGTCCTTTACACGCATTTCCAATGCAACCACGAGTGGTAGCACCTCTACACGGCCGTTTGATGTGAATATTGTCACTACGACACCCAAAACTGCCAACCCTTTCACCAATACAAATCCACAAACCTCAACCAGCCAGGACCGATCTCAAAAGGTCTTTACCCTGCCTCTATATGCCTTTATCCAAAGCCCTAGGGTTCCTGATAAAAAAGAGGCATCTTAAGCCGTTAGAACAACACCCACTACCCGATCCCCTCCCATATAAACACAACCTGACCAAATACTGTGCTTTTCACCAGCAGCACAGTCATGACACCGACCAATGCTACAGGTTGCGTCATGAGATTCAAGATCTCATTGACAACAAGGTGATAATGCCACCCTAAAAGCCAAATGTGACCACCAATCCTCTTCCAGCCCACAACCAAGTTCCCCTACCTCGGAACCTAAATCTAATACATACACTGGCCATCTCATATGACCCCAACGTATACATAACCCCTTTTCACCTACCCAAACCGGCTGTGCTCATCCTTGAGAACACTGACTTGTGCATGATGAACACTTCCACTCTATAACTTGAACTTGTGGTGGTGACAATGGTAGAGGAAGGGAAGTTGGCCTTGAAAGAGAATGCCAGTCCATTGCTTGAGAGCTCTGCGGACTTAGCTGAGAGGATGTATGACCCGTGTTGTTATATTGTGCCAGTGGATCAAGCCAAACCTGAAGTGGTATTGCCAAAGGCAGTGGAGGTTAATGTGGTTCAAGAAGATGGCCCAAGCTAAGGTCTGGATGATATAGCGGAGTTGGAAGAAGACTTAGACAATCTGCAGTTCTATGACGAACAAGATTAGGGGGATGTGTAGATCGACTGGTTTGATCTGAATGGGTCGACAGACAATTTCGGACGGCTTAGTGACGAGCCTGACGAAGAGGAGGAAACTCAACCAAAACTCGAAGAAAAGGGAGTTAGAAAAGTTGTAGTGGCTGAAATGGCCGAGAAAAAGGAAAAACGCCGGAAAGCACCGGTATCAAGAATTTAGCTTAGGAACTGGGAGCTGTGAGTATCGCGGATACAGAACAAGAAGTCATGTTGAAACGTTTTGTGCAAGAAAGGGACCAAGACAAACAAGAAGTTGGAATAGCTCAACACCCTGTAGGGGATGTTTTTAATAAAGGAATGATTAAAATGAAGCCGGACAATTGTTTTTCGACTGCCAGAGGTGCATAGTGGGAAGATGATGATCCACTTTTGGCTCACACCAATGAGGATTGGGGCAAAGACCTGTTAGACAATACCTAATACTCTGAAGAGGTGGACCACATGACTAGAAGTGGGCGGTACTTCAAGGCCCCACATTTAGATCAAGCTGAAGCCTCCGGAAAGGATAAAGAGCTAGAGAAGTAGAGAGAAAGGCAGTTGGAAGAAGAAGCGATGCTGAAACAGCTGAAGAAGATCTAGGCCGATATTTCAATCTGGGGTCTGCTCATGGCTTCCTGCGTGCACTAACAGGTTGTATTATCAGCGATGGATAAACCCAAATTATCCATTGACACAACTCCTGAACAACTTGCTGGATTAGTCTTCCCAGAAGGTGTTGCATCAACTTTAACCTTCTCAGTCAAGGAGCTACCCTCGAAAGGCTCAGCACATAACAAACCTCTGTACATATCAGTGGAGTACAAAGAAAAATGGGTGCTAGTGGTGTTGGTCGATATTGGGTCGGCCATCAATGTCTGTCTGGCGTGCACAACATATGCCATCGGCCTAAAACCAGCAGATTTATTGCCTACAGCCTAGGTGATTTGGGCGTATGACAACACCAACAGTGAGGTGATGGGCACAGTATAGCTCAAAGTTCAAGTGGGCCCAGCTCAACAAGATATTGAGTTTTATGTCCTGGATGTGCCGGCCATTTTCAATTTATTGCTAGGAACGTCGTGGTTGCACCAAGTAAAAGTTGTCTCATCTACCATATACCAAATGCTAAAATACCCCCATGGAAAGAGGGTGGCTATTGTGTTTGGGAATTCATCTATACATCCTCCGCCAAAGGTAACTACACTTGTGCTGAAAATTGTTCATGGCAAGGAGGATGTATTCCTTTTTGGATTTACCCTAGCTGAGGCCTAGGCAGTGCAAACCATCTTGGCAGCTGATGAGCGCTTGTATGTTAGTGGCTAATCAATCTACTTCATGAACAAGCTTTAACATATGCCAGGAATGGGGTTGGGAAGAAGTGGCCAAAAGGACATTACTGTATTGGCCGATGTGCCACATAACTCGCATGTCCTTGGTCTTGGCTATACGCCCACCAAAGAGGATTGGGTTAGGAAAGGGAAAGAGACAACCGATAGAGCCATAGCTAAGTAAACGGGAAACGCTATGAACTTGTACACCGACCTATCCGGGGAACTTTGAATGGTCATTTTGTTCGAGAGGG
This sequence comes from Camellia lanceoleosa, assembly GCA_025200525.1. Taxonomy (NCBI): domain Eukaryota; kingdom Viridiplantae; phylum Streptophyta; class Magnoliopsida; order Ericales; family Theaceae; genus Camellia; species Camellia lanceoleosa. The sequence goes on along the minus strand of CM045759.1, from coordinate 123,392,107 downwards.
TGAAGATTTCCTATTCTGTGGTTTCCCCGAACCCTGGTTCAGCTTTGAGAGGTAGTGGGTTCTTGGTTTTGAAATTTTCATTGACTTGCAGCTGCAAGACAGTGATACGAAGGAAATGGCTGAACCGATTGCTGAAGCTGCGAAGAGCATAGAAAGTGATTCCAATAGCAACGAACTCGAAGTAGGGGGAGCACTGGCATGTCTATTTTTGGATCGTCCGATCGACTTAGAGAGCTTGGGGGATAACCTGACCGTTTCCATGATCAGGGACCAATCGAGTGTGAACCCTTCTAGCAGCATCTTGGATGCATCTGAAGCATCATCCCTCATTTGGCAGCTGGAGGGAGGCTACATGTTTAGCAGTTTTGAGTCAGGTAGTGAACCAGAATCTGATTCCACAGAGTCTGTGGAGTCGGAATCAGATTCCGGTTCTTTTGAGTCTGGGTTCGGTATTCGTGGGGTTGATAACCCGGATGCTGAGGTTTTGTCCAGGTCATCATTTTCTTTTTCCTTTGAGTCGGTTGTAACCGAAGAACTGGGTGAGCTTGACCTTGTGAATGAGAATACCATTGCAGATTCCGAGCATTTCTTTGTGCCTCTTGTTTATTGCATTGATCATGATTTTCAAAATTTTGATAAAAACAAAGAGGAAAGAATTCCCTTGGTTTTGAAAAATTTGATTAATTGGGAGGAGCAGAGGTTTGAAAAACCCCTTGCTGATGAAATCATTGCTTTTAATGTGGGTACTGAGAAGGATCCGCGTCTGGTCCAGATCGGGTCCACGTTGTCTTTGGAGGAGCGCGACCGCTTGGTCGCTTTATTAAAAGATTTCAAAGATATTTTTACATGGTCCTATGAAGACATGCCTGGAATCGATCCTGAGATTGTATAACATCGGATCCCTTTCGACCTTGAGGCTCGACCCATCAAACAAAAGTTATGGAGAATACGTCCAAACTGGGCTTTGAAGATTAAAGAGGAGGTCACCAAGCAGATAGATGCAGGGTTCTTGCTAGTATACGAGTATCTGACTTGGTTGGCCAACATCGTCCCAATGCCAAAGAAAGACGATAGAATTCGGTTGTGTGTGGACTTTAGGGATCTGAACAGAGCCAGTCCGAAGGATGACTTTTCCTTGCCGCATATTGATGAATTAATGGATTTCGTCACTAGTCATGCATTGCTCTCCTTCGTGGATGGATTTTCCGGGTATAACTAGATTCTAATGGCACCCGAGGACAGGGAGAAAATCGCCTTCACTACGCGGTGGGGAACCTATTGTTACAGGGTGATGCCGTTTGGGTTGAAGGATGCTAGGGCTACCTTTCAAAGGGCTACAACCACTATTTTGCATGATATGATCCATAAAGAGGTCAAGGTGTACGTGGACGACATGATTGTCAAGTCCAAGAAAAGAGAGGGCCACTACACCGCCTTGAAGAAATTCTTCCAACGGATCAGAGAATACAAACTGAGGTTGAATCCACAGAAGTGTACATTCGGCGTAATAGCAGGGAAAATGTTGGGTTTCTTGATCACACAAAGGGGCATTGAGGTAGATCCTTCCAAAATCAAGGCCATCTTAGAAATGCCACCACCAATGACTGAAAAGGAGGCGCGAGGCTTTCTGGGTAAAGTGCAATTCATAAGACGGTTTATTTCTAAATTAATCTTGACTTGTGACCACTTTTTGGTCTCTTAAAGAAAGGAAAGAAATTCCGATGAGATGATCGATGTCAATTCGCTTTTAAGTAGATCAAGCAGTACCTTCAGAATCCACCTGTGTTGTCGCCACTAGAGCTGGGGAAGCCCTTGATTCTATATCTATCAGTAGCAAACACAACAATGGGATGCATGCTTGCTCAGGAATCTGAGGATATGGTGGAGAAAGTCATTTATTATTTGAGCAAGAAAATGCTGGATTACGAGACTCGTTACACTCCGCTAGAGAAAGCTTGCTTAGCCTTGGTATGGGCTACCAGGAAGTTGAGGCACTACTTGTTAGCTCACTTCGTAATTCTGGTTTTGAGATTAGATCTCATCAAATATCTCTTTAAGAAACTAGTGCTTACGAGTAGGCTAGCTCGTTGGTTGCTTCTCCTCTCCGAATTTGATCTGAAGTATGTTACTCGCAAGTTTGTCAAGGGGAGAGTTGTAGCGGAGTTCCTGGAAGATCACCCAATGGAAAGGGGATGAAGCGGTAGAATACCTGTTCCTAGATAAAGCTATTCTAAGTCGAGGAAAAGATTTGGACAATGTACTTCGACGGAGTGTCTAACTAGTATGGTTATGGGATAGGGTTGTTGCTGATAGCACCTGACAATTCCTATATACCCTTAGCCTTCAAACTTCGGTTCAAATATCCAATAACGAAGCATAATACGAGGCGTGTATCGCTGGTTTGGAAGCCGCCCTAGAACTAGGGACAAAAAGGTTAGACGTAATTGGGGACTCGAACCTAGTTGTTTCTCAAGCAAAAGGAGATTGGAAGGTCAAAGAAGAAAAGATGAAGATCTATTACCAGACCTTGGATGTTCTGATTCCTAGGTTTGAGAAGCTGACTTTCACGCATCTACTAAGAGAGAACAACAAGTTCGCTGACGCCTTATCAACTATATCTTCTATGATAGAAATTCTGCTTGGAGTTTAGACGTGTCTAATTATCATTGAGCAGAGGTATACGCTGGCCTATGAGACTATCACCGTAATAGATGAAGCGGAAGATCAAAACCCTTGGTACTATGATATCTGGAACTTCTTGGAAAATGAGGTTTATCTATCAGGGGCAAATGCCAAAGACAAAAGGGCAATACAGCGGATGGCTGTTCAATTTATCATTTGCGGAGGTAAACTGTACAACAGGGGTCATTTGGGAATGCACAAGTTGTGTGTTGACGTAGAGGAATCAAAGCGCCTAATGGAGGCTATCCATGGAGGGGAGTGTGGAGTGCACATGGACGGAGTAATGTTAGCCTGGAAGATTCTCAGGCAAGGTTACTACTAGTCTACTATGGAGGAGGATTGTATCGGTTTTGTTCGGCGATGCCACAAATGCCAAATTCATACTAATCATCCCGTCGTCAAAGCTGTACAACATGACTTCACCATGGCCTTTCCCGTCGCTGCAGGTCATGGCTGAGTGTCAAATAGCAGAGGCAGACTGGCAACAGAGCAGGTTCGAAGAACTAATGCTATTTGATGAGAGAAGGCTGAAAGCATTGTACCATGTTTAGGGTTGTCTACATAGGATTTCCAGGGCTTTTAACAAGAAGGTTAAGTCCTAGAATCTCAAAGAACTGGTCCCATCCATAACCCTAGGGGCAAGTTCAGACCCAATTGAATTGGTCCTTACATCATCAAAACTATCTGGTCAGATGGAGCTATTATTCTCATGAGCCTGGATGGCCTAGAATTTTCCTAACCGATCAACATGGACAAGTTGAAGAAATACTATCCCTGAGAGGCTCGTTAGGCCGAAAACCCGGAAGGGTGACCTAGGAAAAAGTTAGAGCACAAAAAATTAGAAATAGATGAAAGAAAAACTAAGCTCGCAAGGTTGAAAACCCTAAAAGGTGGCCTTGGCAAAAGTTAGAGCGCAAAAGAAGAGCATTAATACTCAAGTAAACCCGAACTGAACTATGTAAGGCTTGATTCCCATCTTCGGGATACGTAGGCAACTTCATCTTGAAGTTTGGTCGTAAACACCTCCAACTCAACTGCCCTGTCCATGTGTTGATCAGGTCATATTTTTCTGTTCTTTATCTGAAAGTTCGGTTGTGATCCTTACTTTGAGAGAAAAGCTGGTTACAGTGCTAAGCAGTGCTATTCAGTCAAGGGGCAATTTGTTATGGGGTTGTACATCTTGAGGATTGATTCCGTGTGTGTCAAGTGGTGATCCTTATCGAAAATGGTTTTGAAAAGTTTTGATAAAAGTTGATTTTTGCTCAAATTTTACCTTTTACAACTTAGACCATTTTTGGACCAAAAGGAAAATTTTCAGTGCTCACAACTTGAATTTCATTAATTTCAATACAAAGTTCTCCAACTCTCGATACAAACAAAGTTGCTTTTATTACATTCATAAAACTTGAAAAGCAAGATCAAAGCAATAAACTAGGGGCATAGATGAGTCAGGTGCTCCTACGTCCCCCGCTTGTGCTTGTGGAGGCTTCTGATGCCAAAGTGGGCTCGGTTTGTGCTTCATCCTCGAGCCAAGTCAAGCACTTGCCAGAAAGGGTGCAGCTGAAACTAGGGGCAGGGGCTAGAAGCTCTCTTGTCCCCCAAGTAGTGAGGTACCTAGCCAAATGTGAACCTCAGACGGGGAATGAAACCAGGTATTCTACCCCTTCTTCTGGGTAGGTCTGGTCATGTCCAAACTGACGTCTGAACAGGAACGGAAAGTAGAATACACAGTGTGTTAGGATAATCAGTTGAATGCCAGGTTGTCGAGTCAAGCTATAGCTCATTTCGATCAGATTAAGCCAAGGGCAACACCAAGTAATGTCAACAGTAGACCTGTTGCACATTCAGTGGCACCATCATCCTTCATTCAGGAAATCTACTAGCTATTGGAGGAAAAGGTATGCCCGAGCTGAGTATACAAGGCAAGAGTGTACTACCTTTAGCTTGTCCATTAGCCACACCTGGGGAGGGATAAAAGAAAAGAGAGATTAAAGAATAGGGATATGAGAAACACATATTAGAAAAAGGTGGGAAACATTATCTTAAGAAGTAGTGGACTCCCTGCAAATTTGTTTGTCTCTGGCTGATGGAAGGCGTCTAAGCCTATCAAAGTCTCGGCCAACACCAAACCAATGCAACTCTTGCTCTCGTTCAAACCTTGGCCCATTTTAATTAGTTGAATGCTAGACCCTTTGAAACTAGGGGCAATAAGGAAATGAGCCAACATGCACAAACAAATGGCGTGTCGCTGAAAACCCCGCCAAAGAAGATTACCTCATTCGTCGACTTCAGAAAATCGAGGGTTCAGGTTAGAAATATCCATCTCTCTATTGTGAACCAATGATCAAGCCTCATGTAGAGTAAGCCCGCACATCGATCCCAAAGCTTGGATGTGGCCAAGCGGGGTTGAGGTATGATTTCCTCATCGCACCGGGATTCCATTAGCACTTGAAATTCTTCGATTGTCAGGCATATCTCATCCCCTAAAGCTAAAGACGTGTGTAATCGGGTTCCAACATCTAGCGGCAGCATGAAGGAATGAAAAACAAAGCGGAGAACGACTCAGCGCGAAAAGTGCATTTATGCTGAAACCCCAAAAATTCACCTTTTCTGAGCCATCCAATGTCGCAATCTAATTCGAGAGTTTTTCGGGGAAAAACGACTCCATTTGTGAAGAATTTCTAGCTGAAATGAAGAAATTATGAAGCTCAACCTTTTGTAGAAGATAAGACAGTGAGTGGAAGCCAGGTGTTAACAATCTGGAGGTCCTGCACATTGATGGCCGACATGTAGCATTGATAGCCTGCAAGAGGCGTTGATGGTCGGCAAGCCACCTCTCATGGCCGGCAACCTTTGTTTGTGGCCGACAGTCTCTCACTTTGATCTGTTGTCCCTCTTTGTGCTGAACAATGCTGAAAGCATGTGTTTTGTTCTACTTTTAGTCTGTTTTAAGGTCTTGTTTTCAGTCCTTTCGGCTTTAGCATGCTTGTTACTTTTGTATGTCATTTGTTGTTGCATTGTTTTGCTTATCTAGTTGTATGTTGTTCTATTTATCGAGTTGTCGTCGTTTTGTTTATCAAGTTGTTGCATTGTTTTGCTTATCGAGTTGTATATTGCTTTTCATTTCAGTTTTTGGTCGGTTCATTACCCGATTAAGAATGTTGTGCCAATACAACTGTTCAGTTTTCATTATCAAATTCAATCTCATTTCCATGCTAAGTGGTGCTCATGATGCAAAATACAACACTTTTTCAAAAAAGAAAAGCTGGCTTTCATTTCGATCATGGTTGTTTTTGCAAAAGTGCAGTACAAGTTTTTAAAGAAAATAAAACCTGTCTGAAGCTGTACAATGTGCTAAAACTATAAACAAAAAGAAACTAAGCAAAAATACAAAAAATCAGCACTGGTCGCCTTAGGCTCGAGAAGCATTCTTCGTCCTTTTCCTCAGAGGAGAGGACTCTGGGGCACTGTCTCTGTCAGTGCCGCTATGTGAACCTAGACCGGAACTCGAGCCGGTGTCATCATCGCTCTCTGCCTCAAAGCTCGCCTCGGCATTGCCTTCACTTTCGGAACCTGAGTCGGCCTTATCACCTCCACTCTCAAATGACTTTGAATGCTGACTTGCTGTAGACACCCCATTTTTGACCGACCTTAAGACTCAGACGTCACCGATTGAGCGCTCGGTGATGTTGCATGTTGTGCTCGTTCGGAGGTCTCAGAGTCGCGGCCGTGTGCCTTGCCTCCGGACTTCCGAACTCTCTTCTGTGCCTTGTCTCGGTTTGCGAACCAGGCTCGGTTTTCTCTGTTTTCTTTCTCGCGGGAAGGGAGTGGTCCTGTAGACTATCTCCCGGTGGCCGTGTGCTACATTTCGTGGCCTCAGGCCCTTTTGCCCATTTCGGAGCCCGATTCCCGGTTTTCGGAGCCGTCAGGCCGTGTGCCTCGGTTCGGGACCGCCCAACCATCTCTGATTTCTCCGGTTCCTGGCTAGTGCCTCTGTTTTATCATTTTGAGGAACACTGGGGCCCCTGATGCCCACTTCGTGGCCGAATGCCACTTTCGGTGCTCAGATTTGCGGATCGGGATCTACTGCGTGATTTGGGCCCCGAGCTTTCATTTTGCATCGGTTTTCTCTGATTTTTGGTAGGAACCTCTGTTTTGTCATTCCGAGGGACACTGGGGTCGCAGATACCCACTTTGCTGCTGAAAACCACTTCCGGCACCTGCAGCCCATTTTCGGGATCTTGAATTGCCCGGTTTTGACCCCGAGCGTTCATTTCTCATTAGTTTTTGTTCAAATTTGGCAGGTACCTCTGTTTCAACACCAGGAAGATCACTGGGGGGGGGGAGGCCAGCAATTATCCCAGATAACCAGTTTCGCTCCTCCGGCGCCCATTTTGCTCACTTCCGGGCCAATGTTGAACACCTTGGGGATATTTTCTTCCAACCAAAGCTACATATATGTGATCAGGGGACATGGGAGGACCCTAAAAACTACTAGTCGGCCAGCAATTGTGGATTTCATTTCTGAGCCTCTCTTTCAAGTCCTATGTTGTGACTCCTGTTTTAGTGTTGCCAATTTCCGACCTTGGAACCTTGTTCCACACATCTAAGAGGACCCTAAAAGTTGGTGGTCGGCCAGAAATTGTGGATTTCATTTTTGAGCCCCTCCTTCAAGCTCTATGTTGTGGCTCCTGCTTCAGTGTTGCCAATTTCCGACCTTGGGGCCTTATTCTACACACATGGGAGGACACCATTGCATGGTGGTCGGCTAGAATTTTTGCCCTTCATTTTTGGTCCATGGCCGGCCGGCCAGGGTGAGTGGCTGGCCGACCAGGTGGGGTGGCCGGCCACCACCTCCAGAAACCTACTGGCCGACTTTCGCTTTCGGCTCTTTCCAAATGTCAGGATATTTTTCAAAATATCCCGGGCATCCGGGGGATATTTTGGGAGGGAAAGCTTGGGTGCTTTTCCCTCCCCTTTTACACCTTTTCTTGCTTACTTAAAGGGTTGGGCAGCTCCTTTGCTAGGGTTGGAACATTTTCTCTCAAGGCTCCATCTTCCCTAACCTCCATTTTCATAGCCAAAAACTCAAAAACCTTCAAGCTTCCTAGCTAATTCCTTCATCAACCCTAAGCTCCACCATCACCACCTCCATTCCAGCAGCAAGGGAGTGTCCTTCAGAGGCTTAGAAGCAACTTTCATCAAGGCAAGAAGAGGCAAAAGACTTGTCTTCATGGGTAAGTCTCAATTCCCTTTTTTCTAGCATAATTTTCCATCAATTCTTTACCCTATTTGCTTTCAGTTTTTGGGCTCCGACACCTACTGGTTTTGGGCTTATTTTGAGCCCCTCTACAACTTTGTAGAAGGGCTCAACCTCATTTGGTGTCTCCATAATATACTTCCTTCAATATCACTCTTTAGGCCATTGTTTTGCATGCTTTATTTGCCTTATGAGTAATCTGATTTCGAGACTGATGTAAACTGTTAGTGGGCTTATATTGAGCCCCTCTTCAACATTGAAGAAGGGATCCATCATGTTTGGCTTTTCTATCATGCACTTCCTTTGAAATTCTTCTATTTTACTGTAAAATTGCATGCTACTTTTAGCCTATATGCATTTATTTTTGGAGCATGCTATAAACTGATTATGAGCTTATTTTGTGTCCCTATACAACATTGTAGAAGGGACCAATCTTGTTTGGTGCCTCCATGAATGGCTTCTCTTTGTACCTCTCTTTGGCCATGTTTTGCATACTTCTTTGAGCTTATTTGGCCACTGTTTTCAGCCTTCATCAGGCCTAGAGAGTGCCTTATTTTGGTCCATTATTCATGATTTGTTAAGGGTCTTAGGCCATTTGATGATTGGTTTTGGTACTTGTTTTGTAATCCTCCATATTTTCCGTAAAATTGCATGCTTTTTTAGGCTTGCTTAGCTTCGGATTTCAGCCTTCATCAGGCTTAGAAAATGTCTTTTTTTGGTCCATTCTTCAAGTTTTATTAAAGGTCTTAAGTTTTTTGGTCATTGCTTATGATACCTCTCTTTATAGCCCTCTTTTGGCCCAAATTTTGCATGCTATATTTAGTATATCTACACACTGAATTGGAGGCTGTCATCTATTTTAAATATACATATTTTTGGTCCCTCTTTAGTTTTGTAGAACTGATTTCTTGGGTTTGAGCATTGTACATACCACTTGCTTTGTAATTCCCCTCTTTTCCCGTATTTTTGCATGCCATTGTTGCCATATCTATGCTCACAATTTGGCCTTGTTTTGTACTGAGAAGATGCTATTTTTGGGGCTGCCTTGCTACTGTTTTAGCTTTCATGTACCAATTTTGCATGCTTAGCATAGCCGTAGGCCATTTCGGGTACTTAAAATCACATTTCGGGATGATTTCATGCGTTGATCGTCATTTTGTATCATTTCGGGGCTGTTTTCCCCCTTCATTTAGCTACTGAAATTTGGTTTGCATGCTTGCATATCATTTTCCATGTCATTTCATGCTTTAGTGCATTGCCTCGGTTTGCGTGCCCGTGGACACGCACTTCGAGGCACTCCGTTTTCATTCATTGGCTTCCTATGTGAGTAGGCTGAGGCTCTCTCGTGTTGGTATAAGCCCATCATTGCATTTCTGTACCATTTTCATGCTTGTATATCATCGCCTCGGTTTATCGTTTCGTGCACGACTTTGAGGCACCTCTGTTTTACCCGACGGCAGCCTATGTGAGTGCGGCTGAGGCTCTCTCATGTTGACGTAAGCCCATCTTTGCATTCTGTATGCCATTTCATACATTCCTCGGTTTGCGTGCCCGTGTGCGCACATTTCGAGGTGCATTTTTTTATCCGACGGCAGCCTATGTGAGTGCGGCTGAGGCTCTCTCATGTTGGCGTAAGCCCATCATCGCATGCTGTATGCCATTTCATCATCGCCTCGGTTTGCGTGCCTGTGTGCACGCATTTCGAGGCACTTCGGTTTTATCCGATTTGCATCTCACATCATCGCCTCGGTTTGCGTGCTTGTGGGCACGCATTTCGAGGCACTTCGATTTTATTCGATTCGCATGTCACATCATCATCTCGGCTTGCGTGCCTATGGGCACACATTTCGAGACACTTCGGTTTTATCCGATTTCCTTTCCATACGTTCCTCGGTTTGCGTGCCCGTGGGCATGCATTTCGAGGCACCTCATTTTCATCTCACGGCCTCTTATGTGAGTGCGGCTGAGGCTCTCTCATGTTAGTGTAAGTCCAATTTGCATTCTGTATGCCATTTCATGCTCGTATGCCATCGCCTCGGTTTGCGTGCCCGTGGGCACGCATTTCGAGGTATCTCATTTTAGTCCCATTTTACATCATTTTTCATGTCATTCCTTGTTTTTTATGCTATCATCTCGGTTTGCGTGCCTGTGGGCACGCATTTCGAGGTATCTCATTTGCATAGCATTGTGCATGCTAAGATATATTTTAGTTGCATTCATGCATATCATGCATATCGCATCGTGTTCGGGATAGGAGTTAGCCCGGGCACGGGAAACGAGGCACGTTTCGTACTCCGAGTGACGGAACGGGTCTCAATTCCCAAGTCACCAACACTCCGGATTACCCATGATGGAGTTAGGTTTTATTGTAGCATTCATATACATTCATCCTAGATTGAGTTGTGCAATCCGATTCCTCGACCATCATGCATCGAGATGCGTGATTGGTGGCACGAGGATCGAGGCATGCATATATTTGTGAAATACATTGCTATGCCCCTTTCCTGCTCTCTGTCGCAGCAAAATGAAGAATCAGCAACCTTTCGAAACTCGGCACGCATTTCAAGAAAAATGCAAACAGAGGCTAATCGGGGCACCGTCGTGGATTTCCGCGCAAAGGCATCCGGGCATGCATCATTTCATCATCCGGAGCAGTAGCAAGGCAGCCCTTGGCTTGCATGCCAGTGTTACTCTTTTTGTAATTAATTTATTAATTAATTAGAAATCTGTAATATTCTTTTATTTGGGACTGTATATTTATTCGGACCCTCTGCGCGAGGGCAATGTTGTAATAAGGGTGTGTGAGTGTGATGTATGTCTTCCAACCCCACGTCTTTCTCCCTTTTATTTACCAGCTTACGATGGTTAGATATAGGACATATTTCAATTAGCATACAGCATGACAGCATGTTTGCATCATTCATCTGTTTTGCACGCACCGGGTTCGGCGCATCATACAAACTGCATCTGTATTTCAATTCCAAGTTGAGTACTTGATAGCTGTTGCATCTCATATGCCATGTTTAGAATAGCCGAGCCTGCTATAGTTTGCATCTTTGCATGTGTTACATTAGGCATTCTGTATACTTAGGATCATGCATGGATTTCTAATCAGTTTCCTGTTTTGGCTCGGAGTACTCTGTAAGTTTTTATGCTTTAGCATCCTTGCATGCGTGTGAGTGCTGCCATGATAGCATGCTTACCATGAGGCTATGTGCTTATATGATATAACTACCTTGAATGCCTGTGGGTGGAGGTTGAGTTATCTGAATTGGGACAATTCATCGACTGTTTTTTTTTTTTTTAAAGCCCACTAGATAGTGGCAAAATCATGTTTTCTAAGCCCACCCGAGGGTGGCAAATCCGCGTCTTAGCCTACTTGCGAGTAGCACAATCAAACCATTTTCAAACAAACAAACATGAAGTGTTTTGTTCCAATTCAGGCGATTCAGTCTATATTTGTATGCTGTGCGCATCACATAGTAACCTAGCCTAATAACCGGAATAAGAACGCACAAAGTTTTCAAAAATAGATATCATGGTTAGTAGAGGCCGGTCTTTGACCGGGCGAACGGGGGTGCTCACGATGTGACCTTCCCCAATCGTACCCAAGTTCCCGAGCCAACTTTGGTGATGACAGACACGTGGCCTTTGGCACCGAGTTAGGGTTTCCTAAATTTCCCATTTATAAAATATTTAGGTGGCGACTCTGTTATCTGGCAAAGCAGTCCATGTTTGGCACTTCTTTCAAAAAATCTGTTTTTCTCAAAAACGATTTGCCGGATTTGGACTCTTTGGTTCAAGATTTGGAACCGCAACAAAAATCGAGTCCGAACTGTAGCGAGGTCCCTCGCGGGCTTGTTACACTTGCTGTCTCCTCAGAGTCGCTCGTCTCAGTATCATCATCACTCAGAATAGACACTGAAGGCCCACTCTCAGGTTAAGTGCCCCTAGCTCTTCCTCGGTCGCGCGTCAGAACCTGTCTCTCTTTCCTCCCTACTGCTGGAGGAGGTACTACTGGTGCGGGTGCTGTAGCTACCGCTGGTGCCATCAGTATAGGTAGAATCTGAAAAGACAGTTGTTATGTATCAGTTATAGCATGTGTATCAGATGCAAGCATAGTGCGCATAATGAGTATATGCAGAAGTCAGACATAGTGTGTGGATACAGTATGCAAGCGTAGTGTGTTAGATGCGGTATTAGATGCAAGCATAGTATGCAGAATGAATATATGCAGAAGTTAGACACAGTGTGTGGATACAGTATCCAAGCACAGTGTGTGAGATGCGGTCTATTGATGCAATGTATCAGTGTAGTTTGGGAAGTTTTCAGTTGAAATGTCAGTGTTAGTGTGTCAGTGGAAATTTGATGCCTGAAATGTAAAACTGAAGAAACTACCTAAACACTGTAGAGGCTGAGCAGCACCTCTCTCCTTTGTACCATCCCCATCAGTGAGGCTATCAGCTCGAAGGCGTCTCTTGTATACTCGATCGGTGCCTACAAATGCAGTTTGAATGATCAGTATTTGCAAATGAATATATCTGAAATGAAACATGGAGTGCAAGTACTAAAGTGTGGTTCATACTGGAGTCGGGCCTCGGATCCCGACATGCTCATGACTAGCCACTGCGGGCTCAATCGGGACCTGGTAGTAATCTCCGGTGTGTCGCCAGCAAGGCAACGTGGTGGGAAGCTCTGGCCAATCAGCCCTCTGCCACAGGCCCTGCTCACTCGGGTCACTCTAGGCCTCACTCTCGCGGCAGGAGCTCTCGCCTCCTCAGCTCCACAAACACCGGTCAGGGGTGGCATCAAGTGTGTCTGGATGAAAGCCGTATAGTCACTCTCCGCTCGAAAGAAGTTGGCATCTAGGCCCACTATGAACTAGATGACCTCCTCAATAGATAGGCTCTCTGTGGATTGCATGGACTCTGGTGGAGCCATCGGGACGATCGGGTTGGGCAGGCCCATAATCTAGTGCACGAAGCACTCACCCAAGAACCAAGCCTGGCAGACTGGGCCCTCGAGTAGAATGCGGTAGTGGGAGGTGGCGCGGTAGCTGACGAACTGGTCCCGGACCCCCTTGGCATCAAGGCCCATGGCTGCCACATGATCTTCAAATAGAAGTTGTACAGATTATTAGTTGCTGTCAGTTGCTAAACGAACAGTTTCAAAGCAAAAATGACAATGTTTCGGATTACCTTATGGGCAGCTATTGTGTTGAAGTACTTCCTGAAGAATGTGAAAAGCTCACGGGTCCTACGGCGAAGCTGACCATCATATATCTACGAATAGGGGACTATGAAAGAAAGCTCCTCTATAGGCTCCGGGGCAAGAGTCGGAAAGTATGCGTATACCCATAGTTGTACGGAAAATGCAGTGGCATGTGATCAGTACATTTTTTGAGCAGATGCACAAAGTGCAAAACAAAAAGCACAGTGTTTGAATAGTTTTTAAGCAGATACAGAAATGCGAAGCAGAAAACATGTGTTAAAATAGATGTAAAACAGAAACTATAAAGAAACTATAAAGTGCAAAGAGAGAACTGAGATGTGTACCTCCCAAGCTCGCCAGTAGCCTCCAATCAAGTCTCCTCGCAGACGTGAGGTAGAGCTCATATATCTGTACAGCGTGGTGAGGCTAGCCCCGAGGAAGGGTCACCAGAGCACTCAGCAAATGCAGGCCTACGGTGCTCCACCTATTCGAAAACAAGGTGGTACTGAAGATGAACATTAAGAAGCCCCTGGCGTATTACTCGATCTCCTCTATCGTCTCGGGCTCGGTTTCCCTGAATCGCTCAGTGAACCAAGTGTATCTGACCATCCCCATCTAGTATATGGGTGGATATGGTCCCAGTAGCTCGAACCAAGTCGCCTCCCACTCCTCCATTTCTGAATCAAGAGGGATCGGATCACCCCTTACGTCTAAGCCAGTGATCATGGCAAAGTCATAAGGAGTCATTGTCATCTCCCTTGTGGTGGAAAAGTGAAAGGAGTTGGTGGTATCTGTAGACGCGCCCGAACGTCTCGGGAAAATCCCGTTTTGTTCATTGGGCTCACTACAGTTCGGACTCAATGTCACGGTTCCTAATCTGATCTTGCAAAGTGCAATGCGAGATTGATAAATCACCAAAGAGTCCAAATCCGGCAAATCGTTTTGAAAAACTGATTTTTAAAAAGAAGTGCCAAACATGGACTGCTTTGCCAGATACAGAGTCGCCACCTAAATATTTTATTTTTTGGGAAATTTAGGAAACCCTGACTCGTGCCTAAGGCCACGTGTCCGTCATCACCAAAGTTGCCTCGGTTCAGGAACTTGGGTACGAGAGGGGAAGGTCATGCAATGAGCAGCCCCGCTCGCCCAATCAAAGATCGGCCTTTACTAACATGATATCTTGTTTTTTAAAACACATGTGCTCTTATTCCGGTTATTAACCTAGAATTACTATGTAATGCGCACATCATATAAGTATAGACTGGATCGCCCAAGTTGGAACAAAACATCTCATGTTTGTTTTTGAAAGCGGTTTGCTACTCGCACGTAGGCTAAAATGCAGATTTTGCCACCCTCAAGTGGGCTTGGAAAACATGGTGATTTACCACTCTCAAGTGGGCTTAAAACTTGCAATCAATGAATTGTTCCAATTCAGGTAATCCAACCTTCACCCACAGGCATTCAGGCAATTATATCACATAAGCAAATAGCCTTATGGCAAGCATGCTATCATGGCAGTCACTCACACACATGCAAGGATGCTAAAGCATAAACACTCACCGAGTACTCCAAGCCAAAATAGAAGATAGTTAGTAATCATGCATGATCCTAGCTATGTCAAGAATGCCTAATGCAACACATGCAAAATGCAACTAAGATAGGCTCGGCTATTCTAAGATGTCATGTGAAATGCAACTTGATACATGTATTCAAACAGGAATTGAAATACAATGCAGTTAGTATGATGCGCCGAGCCCGGTGCATGCAAGACATATGAATGAATGCGAACATGCAAGCATAAGGATGCTAATTGAAACATGCCCTAGAACTAACCATCATAAGCTGGTAAATAAAAGGGAGAAAGAAATGGGGGTTGGAAGACATGCATCACACACACGCACACTTATTTACAACAGTTGTGCCCTCTCGATGGGGGGTCCGAATGAATAATACAGAACCAACTAATTAACCAACTATTCTAATTAAACTAGTTATTACACAACAAAATGAATAACAAGCTACAACTAATTACTACACAACACTAACTAGTTAACAAATCAACTAAATTAGCAACTAAATAAGCATGCAAACTATGTGAAGTGGGTTGCCTCAACTCTGCCTTGGATGATGAAGGATGCATGCATGCTCGAATTGCCTTGCTCGGAAATTCATCGCGATGCCCCGACTTGCCTCTGTTTGCAATTGATCTCAGAATACTGCACAAAGCTCCAGATGGCTGAAACTCCACCAGGGGAACCTGTGGGAAGGCTGCCGACCAGTTATTGGCCTTGGAGACCACCTGCCGACCACTTTTTGTGGTGAAAACCAGAAAAAGTGGTCGGCCTACCACTTTATCTGGTCGGCCGACTAGTTTTTGCTGCTGGTTTTTGGTTTTCTGCAACAAAGGGCAAGAGAGGGGCATGGCAAAGTATTTGCAACACATGTATGCTCGACCACCCTCCTTATCATTACATAAACTCAAGGGACTATAGGCCTCGACCCTCGGGCCACCAATCACGCATCTCGATGCATGATGGCCGAGGGGCCGAATTGCGCAACTTAATATGAAATGAATGCACATATGAACATGTAAAGCCGAAAACTCCATCATGTATAGTCAAGAGTGTCGGCGACCGGGAATTGAGGTACATTTCATCATTTCGAGTATGAAACGCCTCTCGTTTCCTGTGTTTGGGCTAACTCCTATCCCAAATACAATGCAACAAACATGGCATGCACAATGCGACTTCAAGTATGCAACCTAATGCGATACGATTTAGACATGCGAACATGCAAGGGATGGACATGCAAACATGTGACTAGCATACACAATGCTATGAATTACATGGCATACGCAATGCTCATGATGCTTGCATACACAATGCACATGGTAACTAACATACATAATGTGATGAAAATGGCATGCACAAGTGTAATGATCAATCATGCAACAACATGGCATACTCAATGCTATGAACCACATGGCATACTCAATGCACAATGGACTTAAACCAAGATAGATAGGCCTCAGCCATGTCCAAATCAGTGGTCATTGGTGATGAAACCAAGGCAATAGAACACATACAAGCATGCACAATGCCAGGGCTCAAGCCTAAGGCACAAAACACAAATTTTCAAAAGCATTGAAAGGATGCAACATGGAGTACAATGGCACATGTTCCAGCACTGAAATGGCATGCAAGATGACTTCAAATCATGCAAACAACTCACGCAATGCATGTTGAAAGGCTCAAGTATCAAAAGCTAGTGAAACATATTACACTAGAGGCTTGCAAGGCGATGCTCAAATGACCAAACCAACCCCAAACAGACCCTATGCAGGCCATAGCAAAATGAGTTGGGATGATGGCTTTGAAAGGCACAAAAATAGGCCTCATGCAATGGCTCACAAATAGGGCATAAAAGCATAACTCTAAAGAGCACTTAAAGAGTGGAAAATATGGAAGTATAGCAGCCCTACATGCTCTAAAATAACATTCCCAATGATGCCAAAACATGCAAATATCTCAAGTTAAGCATGCAAAAGACCTCAAAACTCAAAGCTAGTCAAGGCTATTACACAACAAGCATGCATGGCAAGCATCATTCGACCGAGAGGCCTCAAAACAAAGCTAAGGCAGCCCAAAATATGAACAAAACCATGTTGGAGCAAAGCCAAAATGTGCTAGAATAAAGAGCCAAAACATCATGCGAACCAAGTTAGTAAACAAGATTTACACTACAAGCATATGGAGCATGTGAGAGGTTACCAAACCAACCAAAAACAGAGCCATGACATGTCAAATGATGACCAAAAACCCATGACATGCTAGATTGACATGCTACCTTGATGAGCCATAAATGGGAATACACTACACATATGAGAAGCATGCCAAGGGTGACCAAACCAACCATGGACAGAGTCTAGGCAGGCTCTAAAAATCACCAAAAAGTGCCTGAATGAAGCCTTGAAAGTATGAAAATGTATGCTCCTTTGATAGGCCCAAAATGCAAGTAAACAAGACAAAAAGAGAGAGGGTCACCCCTCTTTGATTTAAGACCTCAAAACCACATGCCAACCACTGAAGATCCATTGGATTTTAGTGGCTAAAAGGCCAAGCATGGATTAGCTCAAAGGCCCTAAGGCATGGCACAAAATAAGGCCAAACAAGGCATGCAAGAGGGTAGGAGACCCTCAACACCCAAGAGGCCTTAAACAAACATGTTAAGTGCTCAAAAATGAAGCTTTTTTTTAGTTGAAAACAAATCTCAAATAAGCATGCAAGTATGGCTAAGAGAGTGACCAAAACAAAGCTTAAAAGGGAGAAAAGGGGTTACCCTTGAAGCACTGCAAAACCAGCAAATTTCTTAAGCCAAAAACCACCTCTTGAGCTCCCTCAAGACCCTCAAGCAACTCAGCAACAAGGCAAGAGAGGTTGTGTGCACAAGTGTGAAGCAAAGCACCAATATAAAGAGAGAAAGAAAGGGATATAGAGAGAGTGTAAGCCTATCTCCTCAGCCTAAAAATCAGAACCTTGGCCAAGGAGAGAGAGCCCTCTCTTATAGAAAAGCAAAGGTTTAAGCTTCTTAGAGAAGCTAAAACTTGGATGAAATCCCTTCATACATGTGTATGGAGGATATAGTCTGTGCCCTCCAGCTAGCACAGCTGGTATCCACACAGTCTGCCAAAATAAAAAGAAAGCTGCCGACTAGAAAAGGTGGTCGGCTTGCTACTTTTAGTGGTCGGCCGACCACCCAAAGTGGTCTCCCAGAAAAAAAAGTGGTCAGCCAGGGGGATTGGTGGCCTCCACACTGAAAGCAAGCCAATGGTGGGGTGGGAAACCAAAAAATGTGGCCCATAGACCAAGAAAACCAGTTTCCCGACCAGAAAATCGGCTGGCGGGGAGAAAAGTGGTCTCCAAGGATAAAAGCTGGTCTCCCACCCTTGTACCACTTCCCAAACATGGAATGTAAGGTTTGTACCCAAGAGAAACCAAAACGGATGCAAGATGAGGGTTTGGGAGGAAAGATACGCGGCCGGGAGCCCCGAAAACTAGCTGCCGAGCATCAAAAGTGGCGTACGACCACCAAAGTGGTCTCCCTGACCACAGTGTTCCTCTAGACAGAGGAAACAAGGTGTGTTCCAAAAACCGTGCCAAATGGAGAATGTTAAGCGGTCCCGAGTTGAGGCGTACGACCGACGACTCTGAAAACTGGAAACTAGTCTCCAAATGGGAACAGTGGCCTACGACCATTGAGAGATGGTCTAGAAGACCTCTCCCTCCCTTCGGGAAGAGAAAAAAAACTTGGTCCGTGGACCGAGTCAAAGTATAAAGGGTCCCGAGGTTCGGTGGCGAGGCTCTCAGCCAATAACTTCGAAACCTTGAAACAAGCACAACATGCACAATCACCGAGCGCTCAATCGATGACGTCTGAGTCTTAAGGTCTGTTAAAAATGGGGTGTCTACAGTATCCCACCACCTCTCCACGAGTGCTCCTAAAAGGGGACGGCTCGCGGTGACCTGAGTCAAGCTAGCGCAGAAGAGCCTCGTCAATGATGTCACGAACTCCAACTAGGAGCTCGTCATACCAGTCTTGAGCGGTCGTAGCACCGTAACCTCTAAAGGCGCAAGACTCGCCCTGTGGTAGAAGAAAAATGCAATCAGATATAGGACAGTGCATGAAATGCAATCTGATGAAAATAGTGCATGGTCAAATACGAGGCAGTGTATGAAATGTAGTCAGGTGAATCCGATACAAGGCAATGCAGGAATTACAAATAATGAACGGTAAAATACATGAAAAATAAAGGTTCTACCTCAACGGCAATGGTCGACAAGTGACAATCTGGGTCCCTCAGCAAAAGGTCCTCTGGTGCACCGTGGGCAAACTCGGTGAAGTGTTTGATGCCTCCAGAAGTGGACAATATGTGTGTTAGTGGGTGATATCTCGTCGAATCAAAAGGCCGTACCCTCAGTGGTAACGGCTTTGGCTCGGCCTCGGGCTCGAACTCCACCTCCAGGTCTTCCTCAAGGTCAGCTATCGGCTCCTCTACCTCCGGCACAGGTGGAACTACTGGGGAAATCTCGGGAGGAGCCCTGTCTTGAGGAATCTCGTCCGCCATCTGAAATAGGTGCGAGATGGGTGAAAAGTGAAGAAAAATGAAGAAAAAGGATAAACTTAGAAAAAGTCAAACCCTAGGAGAGAGAAAATGGAGGAAAAAGTCAAAGCCGGGAAAAGTGCACAAAACTCGAAAGAAACTCGAGGAGAATAAGCCTAGAATGGTGGAAGTGAGGAAGGAAGCACCGAAATCAAGTTTCAATCGGTTCAAAGTGAAGGAAATAAAGAGAGTTTAGCGAATCAACTTCATGTGGGGTGTTGAAAAACGCGTAGAAAGTGTAAATCTAGAGAGAAGGAGTGTCTAGAGAGAAGGAGGAAGATTTCGGACTTGGGTGAGTAAGGAAATGAGCCCTAGTGGCTCATATTTAAAAACCCGAACCGAAATGACCAAAAAACCCTCGATTTGTCATCGATGGCTGGCAAGGCTCATTGATGCCCGGCAAGGCTTATCAATGGCCGGCACTTGGCCGACGGCCTTCTCTTGTGGCCGACAGGTGGCCGGCGGCTTCCCTTGGGGTCTAGATGATGTTTTGTGTCCTTGGTACAGTTCGGACTCCCTTTTGTGTGTCGGTTCTAAATCTGAACCAAAGAGTCCGAATCCGGCAAATCGTTTGAGAAAAACAGATTTTTCGGAAAGTAGCGCCAAACATGGACTGCTTTGCCAGATTACAGAGTCGCCACCTAAATATTTTTAAAATGGGAAATTTAGGAAACCCTGACTCGGTGCCGAAGGCCACACGTCCGTCATCACCAAAGTTACTCGGCTCGGGAGCTTGGGTACGATCGGGAAGGTCATTTATGAGCACCCTTTCGCCTTGGCTCAAAACCGCCTCTACTAATCATGATATCCTTTTTGAAAACATTATATGTTCTTATTCGATTATTAGCCTAGAATTACTATGTTATGACAAAGAAACAAGTATAGACTAGATTGCCTAATTTGGAAATAAACATTGCGATCCGTTTTGTCTCGAAAAACGTGTTAGATTTTGCTACTGCAAGTAGGCTAAAATGCGGATTTCAATGAGTACTCCCAACTCAAGCAATCCACCTCCACCCACGAGCATACAAAGCAGTTTATCATGTAAGCATTTAGCCGCATGGCAATCCTATTGTCATGGCAAACAATCACACGCATGCGATATGCTAAAGCAAAAAGACTTACATCAGACTGTCAAAACAAGTAAACTAGTTAGCAAAACATGCATGACCTAGTTCATGTTAAGTGGCTAATGCAACACAGGCATAAATGCAGTTAGGCAGGCTCGGCTATCCTAAGCATGGCATATGAAATGCTATCACATAGCACGCATTCAATTTTGGAATTTGAAAATTGCAATGCGGTTTGTATGATGTACCGAGCCGGTGCATGTAAACAAATGCATGGATGCACGCATGCATTGCATAAGGTATGCTAATTTAAAATGCCCTAATCTACCATGAGCAGGTAAATAAAAAAGGGAGAAAGAAATGGGGGTTGGAAGACATACACACACTCACACACACTTATTACAATTACGCCTCGCCGGAGGGACCAAAATAATAATATTCCAAAATAATAAATCAACTATCCTAGCTAATTAATTATTACAGACCCTTAATTAATTAACAAATTAATTAAACTACGAAAGCAAAGAAAGGCCTCGGGAAGAGGATGCACGCATGCTCGGATCCGACTACTTGGAAAGTCCGCACCATGCCATTCTTGCCTCTGTTTTCTTGCCTGCTTCTCCAAAATTACCAAAGTCTCGAAACCTTCCTTGTGTTCATTGAGTGCCACCGGTGGAAGACATTCCCACCGGCCGCAATGGAAGTTATCGGCAAAAAATGTGCCGGTCGGCACTAAAGAGTGCCTCGGCACTAAATTTCCTAGGAGAGCAGTTTTGGATAAGAATGCAGAAAGAAGGTGCATGGTATGGAATTTTGGGACAAATGTTTGCACCAACCATACTCCTTATCATATTTGTGACTCAAGGAGTATGGTCCTTGGTTCTCGGACCACCAATCGCAAGATTTCGATGCGTGATGGCCTAAGAGCCAAGTTGTGCACTTTCAATGGGATGAAATGCAATGCATACAATCAAATCAAGGGCTTCTACCTCCATCATGATTTGGTCAAGAGGTAGAGCATGCATGCTAATGCAATGCAATCCTAGGCATGCAAGCTAAGGATGCAAAATGGGCAATGTAACACACTTATGCAAAACATACAAGTAAGCATGCAAGTCAAGCATGCAAACCAAACGAAGGATGGACTTACACATGGATTGGGCAGCCCTAAGTAGGCCTAAAACAAAGGGCCAAATGGACCAAAAAGGTAGACAAACATCCATGCAAACATGCAAGCCAAAAGGCCTAAGGCTAAGGCACAAAGTAGAGCATTCAACCACCCCATACATGACCATTCATTGCACATATCAAGCAACCAAAAACAGATTTTCAGCATGCTAAAATACACCTACAACTCACACACATGGCATCCCAAAAGCTCTAAACACACAAGCATGCATAAGGGGCATTTCGAGGCATAAAAGGGCGCACCTTTAAAGCATGAAAGAGATAACAAATACAAACATGTGAGCATGGATTAAGGTCTGAAATAACATGTTGGGTGGTTCCAAACCACTAAAACGATGCAAGCAACACATGCTATATACTCATGCACTTAAGGCTAGCAAGCCAAAATGCAAAGTGGCTATATAAGGCATGTCATGGATGGCCTAAACAACGAAAAACAGATATTATACATGACAAAATAAGCACATTTTCAGTGTATGGCCAGCCACAAAAACAGAAGCAAGGTAGGCTAAGAAAGCATGCAAGATTACGGTAAATCACATGGATTTCAAAGCAAGTAGCACATGGAGTATGCAAACAATGTTGAGCCCTTCAACAATGTTGAAGAAGGGCTCAAAATAAGCCTATTCTTAGCTTACATCATGCTCTGAAACAGATCATACACAAGCCAAATATTCTATGCAAGAAACATGGCATACAAGAGGATATTGAGATAGGTGCTAGATGCAGCCACCAAACAGCAAGGGGTCCTCAATCAAACACGAAGAGGACCCCAAAATAAGACTATTTGAAGTTTGGGTCGAAGCCCAAAAGTGCTTGCAAGCAAGGCTTAGAGATGATGCAAGAAAATGCTAGTTTGAGGGAAATAGACACTTACCCTTGAAGACCAATGAACCAGCAGGTTTTGATCCAAGTTTAGGTGCTCCTAAGCTCTGCAAATGACCTCCAAGTCGTTGGAAATGGAAGTGGTGGTGTTGTGCTATGGGTTGGTGAAGGAATGGTCCAAGAACAAGGTTGTTTGGAGGTGGATTGAGAGAGATATGGAGAGAGGGGTGGGATATATGTATATATCGGATATACATATATATCTCACTGGTTTTTGTTCAAAACCTTCAACCTTTTAGCAATGGAGAGGGGCATGCTTATATAGGCAAGCAAAACAAGACTTAGAGGCTAAGTTTCAAAGGGTCAAAGGGTGCAAGGCTTGCAAGGGAAGCTTGGATACGGTAAGGCTTCTTGAGGAAGCCAAGACAAAGGGTCAAGGCTTCCTCAAGAAGCCATGAGCAAAGGGCCAAAAAGGGTTAAAGGCTCCAAAATAGATACATATATGCACGTGGATTGGTTCTGTGCATCCCAGCTGGCAGCTGGTATGCACTAAGCTTGGGGGGTGCAAAGGGTTCAGGTCGGCCAGAAGGCTTTATCATCGGCCAAGATAAAGTGCCGGTCGGCACTCTTTTCTGCCGGTCGGCTAAATAGAGTGCCGATGGATGATTCCTTGGTCAAAACATGGCCGGTGGGTATGCAAATCGAAGCCCCGGAAGTTAGCTTTCCAATGGCGCAAACCTTGCATTAAAATTCCTCCTGTGCAAAAAGTTATGCCCCTTTCCGTGAGGTCGCGCAGACTCGATCCAACCGGGATGATGCCCAGCTTCAACCAATCATATCTCCTCCCCCCGAACTTGGCTTTGGGAGATTCTTGAGTGCAAAGTGAAGCCCCGGAGGTCTCCTTTCCAATGGTTATAGCCTCATAGCTTAAATCCAAGTATGCATTTGAATAAGCCCGATTTAGCGAGGGCTGCTCGATTCCCTTCTACCCGGATCTATGCCGAACTTCTCCCAAACCAGTTTTCTCCTCTCCTTTCCTCTTTTCTTCAACTCCAAACCCCTAAACAAAGTGTTTTGAAGGGTTTGCCTCTCTCCTTGCCGAAGGAATTGAATCTTTGGCCTGCACATCTCTCAACACCGAGCAAACCATCAGTAATGCCCAAGTCTTGAGGGCGGTCAAAAATGGGGTGTCTACAGTTGCCCCTCTTTGACAGAACTCGAAAGTCATAACAATGACGGGAGTGAATGTCAAAGCCCCGAGACGACCCATTTTTGACAGGGCCGAAGACTTGGACAAATAATCAAAATATAGATAGATAAATGGTTGTGCCCGCAGGCTGCCTACGTATCCCTTTGCAAGGAATCAAACCAGCGTAGTTCAGGGGCAGGATGCAAAGTGATGCACCATGCAAGTGCATAACTTATGATTATGCAAAGAGAGCTGTGATGAAGCAATTATAAATGCAACATTTTAAGCGAATGCTATGCAAGCAAGTAAACGTGAACCAACCTACATCTCATGCAGAAAGGATGTAAGAGAATTATGCAATTCTCACGAACATGTGCGTTAGATACACAAAAGTGAACGAAGTGTGATGGATACACTAAGTGGACAAACATGTGTGATGGATACACCAAAGTGAAGAGAGTGTGATGGATACACTATATGAATAAAGTGTGGTTGATACACTAAGCGAAGCAAAGTGTGACAGATACACAAAGCAAAACGAGTGTGATGGATACACTAAGCAAATATGTGGTAGATACACTAAGCGAATGTGTGTGGTGGATACACAAAGTGAGCGTGTGATTGATACACCAAAAGCGAACACAGAGTGTGATAGATGCACTTAGTGAACAGAGCGTGATTGATACACTAAAAGTGAACACAAAGTGTGATAGATGCACTTAGTGAACAAGTATGATGGATATACTAGAGGTGAACACGAAGTGTGATAGATGCACTTAGTGAACAGGAGTATGATTGATATACTAAAGGTGAACACGAAGTCTGATAGATGCACTTAGTGAACAAGTATGATTGATATACAAAAAGTGAACACGAAGTGTGATAGATGCACTTAGTGAACAGAGTGTGATTGATACACTAAAAGTGAACACAAAGTGTGATAGATGCACTTAGTGAACAAGTATGATGGATATACTAAAGGTGAACACAAAGTGTGATAGATGCACTTAGTGAACAAAGTATGATTGATATACTAAAGGTGAACACAAAGTGTGATAGATGCACTTAGTGAACAAGAGTATGATGGATATACTAAAGGTGAACACGAAGTGTGATAGATGCACTTAGTGAACAAGTATGATTGATATACTGAAAATGAACACAAAGTGTGATAGATGCACTTAGTGAACAGGAGTATGATTGATATACTGAATGTGAATGAAGTGTGTGATTGATACACTGAATGCAATGAAGTGTGTGATTGATACACTGAATGAAATGAAGTGTGTGATTGATACACTGAATGGAATGAAGTGTGTGATTGATACACTGAATGCGATGAAGTGTGTGATTGATACACCGAATGAAATGAAGTGTGTGATTGATACACTGAATGTGATGAAGTGTGTGATTGATACACCGAATGCAATGAAGTGTGATTGATACACTGAATGAAATGAAGTGTGTGATTGATACACTGAATGCGATGAAGTGTGTGATTGATACACTGAATGCAATGAAGTGTGATTGATACACTATTCTAGCTTGAAGCAGACTTGATCTTGAGCTTGAGGTAGAGGTACACTCATACTTCGGAGCATTGGCAAGGCCTGAAGAGGTACACACGGGATGTAGTCTCGGGACTTACTGAAATTGAAACAAACTCAGATACCCGACGTTTTCCTCTTTTGCTTTTACTTCGCAGTTCGGAACCACATAGCTTCAAATAGGTCCTGGTTTTACTGTTCACACTTATCGGGGATGGGCCCTGCAGTTTTATGAAAGAACGAATCTGTTTTGCACAAATGTGGAGAATGGCACAGCACTTTGAGCACAAGATGATTTTTTGAAATTGAGAGATGAGTTCTTGACCGGGGTATTGAGCCTACGACTGAACACAGTGCGCTACGACTCAATGATGGAAAACAAAAGGTAAACAACCTAAACACATCGAGTAACACTCGGAACGACTCAAAACAAGAATCGAGACAGACAAAACAAAACACAAGACTCAAATGTGCACAGGGAGCCTGTTTCACCGGGTATTATTTCCCATCCTTTCTCATTTGTGATTCTCACATCACTCGGCCCTCGAGCTGCTTTTTCTCTCAAAACCCTTTTGCTCACTTTTTTTCTCATCTCACATCTCTCTATTCTTTAATCTCTCATTTTTCAATCCCTCCCCTGGGTGGTTGATGGATAGATAAAAAGTTGCGGGCTCTTGCCCCTAGCATTCTGCTAGATTCTTTTTCTTCCGCACACAGTAGTGAACTTTCCCACGGAGAGGTTGTGCCACAACTGGGTGTGTAGCAAATCTGCAGCTAACATCGGTTGATGATGCCCTGCTGGGGAGTTTGGACGTGGTTAGATCTGTCCAGATGAGGAAGTGGAACATCTCGCCCCATTCCAATTTATGCTTCGCACATGGCTTGATACCTCGCTGCTTGAGGGACGGGAGAGCTTTCAGCCCTTTGTTATTGACTTCAGTTGTGCCCTCTTTTGGCAGGTGGAGTGCCTTTCTTGGCAAGTATGTTGATGATGGGGAAAAGACAGAACACCTGACTCAACTGTGCCCCTAGTTCATCATTTTGACCATTTTTTGGTTTTAAAACAATTTTGACCAACATGAAAGTTAGATTAACATGCTTATTCAACTTTTGATTTTGAAAATCATGCAAGTTAGGTTGTGAGCACTGAAAATTTTCCTTTTTCGGGTCCAAGAAATGGTCCAGTTTTGGAAAAGAGGGAATATTTTTCGAGAGAATTAGTCAACCTCAGTAAAAATTCTCAAAAACTATTTTTGCAAACGGCCAATGCTCAACAAGCACGGAACCTACTCTTGAGATGCGCAACCTCGGATCCATAAGCAATGGAAAATTGCCCCTTGTCTGAAGGACACTGCATGGCAACGGAAAGTTGCCCCTTGTTTGAAGTGACACCACGACGTTTTGAATGGCAACGGAAAGTTGCCCCTTGTTTGGATGATGCCGCAGCACATTGTAGTCAGTCCTCGGAGCGATGAACACAACCAGACTCTCAGATACAGAGAAGACAAAGATGACCAGAACCATCGCATGGACGCAATCGAATTTGAATTGTTTTACGGCTGGACTTCAAGATGAAGTTGCCTACGTATCCCAAACATGGGAATCAAGCCTTACGTAGTTCGGGGTTAAGGTACACTCGGGTATTTAACCTCTCCTTTTTATGCTCTAACTTTTGCCAAGGCGCCTATTGCAGGTTTTCGACCTTGCGAGCTTTGTTTCTTTCCTTTTCAATTATTTTTCATTTTTTCTCTTTTTTTCCTTTTCTTTTAGGCTCTA
Organism: Camellia lanceoleosa; assembly: GCA_025200525.1. Classification (NCBI taxonomy): domain Eukaryota; kingdom Viridiplantae; phylum Streptophyta; class Magnoliopsida; order Ericales; family Theaceae; genus Camellia; species Camellia lanceoleosa. The sequence continues at coordinate 123,365,199 of CM045759.1, read as the reverse complement.
ACTTTTGCCAAGGCGCCCGATGCGGGTTTTCGACCTTGCGAGCTTCTTTTTCTTTTTTTTCTTTCTTTTTTGTATCTTTTTTTCTTTTCCTTTTGTATGTATTTTTTGCTTGCTCTAACTTTTGCCTGGGTCGCCCTTCCGGGTTTTCGGCCCAGCGAGCCTCTCAAAGGGTAAAAGTGTAACAAGTCCATGCCAAATGGTTTTTGAGATTGAAGCCATCCGTATCCAAGAGAGTGGCTGTTGCAACGATTTGCAGAAGGATCCATCTTGACTCTTGAGCACATCGGACATTTGTGCCCCTAGTTCGAGGGGTGTTTCTGATCTGGCCTTGCAAGCTACTTCTGATGAGGTATGAACTTCTTGATCTGACTTTCTTTGCCACTAATTCATAGGTCGCTTTGAATTTGGCCACACAGTTCACATTGTGATTGACCTTGGAACATTCTAAATGCGAGTTCAAGGTTTGAAGGCAAGGACTCAAGTCTCGAGGTTGAGAGCGATCCTAAGTCGCAATCTTAAGAGCGATTCCACACATGTCTTCGCAGGACCGCGCAAAACATTTTTGAAAGTTTTTAAGAAAGCGACAAATCGCTCGCGCTGAAGACAGTGTAGAACCAATCTGGATCAAAGCTAGGATCCTTCCCAGTACTCACACTAACAAGTATGATTTCATTCATTAAGGGCTTAGCACGCCTCTCTTTCTCTCAATTTGATCAAAGTTTTGCAAATCCCGAGGAATTCCTCCCTCTTTGTTTTTTATCACAATATTTCGAAAAAAGTTTTGGAAAACTTAGGTCGATGCAATGAATTCAAGGCACAGAAAAGACAGCTTCTAGTCAAATACTGCCATCTCATTTAGAATTTACGCACAAGCTGCACACGAAGCAAACACAAGAGTGTGAAAATCACTGCTGTTCATTCAGAATCTGTTGACACAACTGGCTCCCTGGCAGAAACAGACTCAAAACAAAATGAAAAGACAGCTACGAAACAAAAATGGTGATGCCCGAGATAACACCCCCGGAATCACCCGACCTTTGTACACCAGGACTGACTTGATACAACAAGACAGACCTTTAATCAAAAAGACTGACTCAAAACAAAGAGACAGACTCAAAACAAGACTACATAGTTGACTCAATACTCAAGTCAGAAACTACAAAACTAGCATTCGCAAATGCTCAAAACAGTGCGTGCCACACGCCACATCTGGAGTAAGCTGAACTCTGCCCGCAGGTGGTTCATCCCCTGATCACATATTCGTACTATCCCCAAAATTCACTGACCCAGTGACGATAGACCTTACTGAGCTGGTGCGGTGATGACGTTGTTGTCAAACAAATCTTGTACATCATGGCGCAGACGAAAGCAGCTATCGGTCTCATGACCGGTTTGTTGATGGTACGCACAGTACTTAGTCTGGTCATGCTTTGCAGGGATAGGATCGGGTAGGGGCCGTTGTTCCAACGGTTTCAGATGTCCCTTCCGGATTAAGACCTCTAGAGCCTTTGACAAAGGCATATGAAGTGGGGTGAAAACCCTCTTGACTCGGGGTGGATATTTGGTTTTCTGTGAGCTACTTCCGGACGCACCGGTGAATGGGGTAGCTGTTTTTGATGTAGTGGTGGTGACCATGCCCACTTCAGAAGATCTTGCAACTGCATCACCATTGGTGGTCGCATTCGAACTGCGGGAAAATGCCCTCCTGGGCTGCTCCTTCTCCTGGTCAATGAGGCCCTGCTTCATAGCATCCTCGATCTGTACTCCCATCTCATGTAAGTCTGAAAAGGTAGGGAAGGGGACTACTATCATCTTTTGCATCAACTTCGGCTGAAGATTGCGCACAATCATCCGAATTTGGTCCTTGTCCGTAGGCCTCAGGGTCATCATCGAAGCCTTGGCTCTCCAACGGGTTACAAAGTCAGAGAAGCCCTCTTTCGGCTCTTGCCTGGTTGTCTCAAGATCACGGGTTGTGATCTCGATCTGGGTATTGTATGAATATTGTGCGACGAAGGCCTCGGACATCTCCTCGGCCGTTTCACCGAGTCCTCTAATTTGGCGTGCGGTGGCGCGATGCAGCGGTCTGCTAAAGAGGAGAGCTTAGTAATCTTGTCAAGCCCATCGGCGCAGAACATCTGAAACAAACTCAAGTGGACCATGGGATCTCCCGACGTCAAAACGGTCGATGCGAGGCATCTTGAAACGATCAGCAGCGTCCGCAATTTGCGTCGGTATATCCATCTTCGATATCCGGATGGACTTGACTCCTTGGGATTTCTTAAACATTTTTTCCAACTTACTCAGCTTCAGCGCTGTGGGGTCCGCTTCGAACTCGAAGGGAGAGTCCGGTACATTGATAGGCGGAGGTGCCTTGGATAGTTGTGGTAGAATCGGGCGAGCCGGATTGGAAGATCTGTATCCTCTTGGACATTTTGGACATTTGGCGTCTCCCCAGGTGCTGGAGCTCCTGTTGGGGGAGGAACTTGTTGTGAAGCAGACGCGCCGCTTTGTTACTGACTGGTGATGAGCTCGACTCTTGAGCCATAATTGCAACTTCCGCTGGAGAATTCGCTTGGCGGACAGCGTCTTGCGCCATGAGTTTCATAGTTTCCTGCATCTGACGCATCATTGCCTCCACCCCTGACGTATTCTGTTGATCCATCTGACTGGCCGGTATATCTATCCCTGTGGTGTAAACTGAGACCTCGGCCTGACAATTCACTGGTGGGGGGATAAGGACCACTAATCAGTAGCTAACGAACCGTGATCCGTGCCCTTTTACTCGCCTCTAGCAAAGGAAAACCGGTGCCCTTGAGTGAATCTCGACGACGACAAAGTCTACCAACGCAAATCAATGTACCCGGAGGATAGTGGAGCCTTCGAAGCTATGGTTCCAAGACTACCTAGCAAAAGGGAAACAGACAAGATCTCGGCTCAACTTCACCAAAAACAGACACGAGCAGAGAACGATCAGATTCTATTATCGATCATTGTTCCTCAAATCATTGCCCCAAATCAACTGATACCGCAGATATAATCGATTCTCAAAAATTGATCTTGGTGCCCTCAGTTCGATACCCGCCTTGCAACCGGTACGCATTCTCAGAGAGATATACTCTAAAAGCACATAGCGAGTAAAAGAGAGCCAATACACCCCTATATTGGGGTAGGGTTTCCTGTCCTATTTTGTCGAGCTAGGGTTTCACTACGACGCAATGTTTCAAACAACCTAATATCGGGTGAGCAACCTGTCCTGGTTTGGAATGGTCACCACGGATTTCGATATGCAGTAGGTCGAATGGTCAAAAGGGTGCCCCAGAAACCGGGTTTGTGTTCTATCTTGGCAGAGCCCGCAACCGTCACCTTATGGACATGCCTTGACAAGACAAGCCTCCAAGAAACCGCCAGAATAGCAGATGGCCAACACGGTGTCCTAGGCGCACCAATGCACATGCAATGCAAAGAAACACATAAGTGTAGTCAAAACAGGATATCACGAGTTCGAGTCAAGCTCTCTAAAATCCCCAGCAGAGTCGCCAGAAACTGTAGCACGTCCGCGAGGGACCTCGGCTACAGTTCGGACTCCCTTTTGTGTGTCGGTTCTAAATCTGAACCAAAGAGTCCGAATCCGGCAAATCGTTTGAGAAAAACAGATTTTTCGGAAAGTAGCGCCAAACATGGACTGCTTTGCGGACATGAGTCGCCACCTAAATATTTTTAAAATGGGAAATTTAGAAACCACGACTCGGTCTTAAGCCCACAGGTCCGCCATCACCAAAGTTACTCGGCTCGGGAGCTTGGGTACGACCGGGGAAGGTCAGCAATGAGCACCCCGTTTCGCCCGGTCCGAAAACCGGCCTCTACTAATCATGATATCCTTTTTTGAAAACATTATATGTTCTTATTCCGATTATTAGCCTAGAATTACTATGTTATGCGACAAAGAAACAAGTATAGACTAGATTGCCTAATTTGGAAATAAACATTATGATCCGTTTTGTCTCGAAAAACGTGTTAGATTTTGCTACTCGCAAGTAGGCTAAAATGCGGATTTCGATGAGTACTCCCAACTCAAGCAATCCAGCCTCCACCCACAGGCATACAAACAGTTTATCATGTAAGCATTTAGCCGCATGGCAATCCTATTGTCATGGCAAACAATCACACGCATGCGATATGCTAAAGGAAAAAGACTTACATCAGACTGCGTCAAAACAAGAACTAGTTAGCAAAACATGCATGACCTAGTTCATGTTAAGTGGCTAATGCAACACAGGCATAAATGCAGTTAGGCAGGCTCGGCTATCCTAAGCATGGCATATGAAATGCTATCACATAGCACGTATTCAATTTTGGAATTTGAAAATTGCAATGCAGTTTGTATGATGTACCGAGCCCGGTGCATGTAAACAAATGCATGGATGCACGCATGCATTGCATAAGGTATGCTAATTTAAAATGCCCTAATCTACCATGAGCAGGTAAATAAAAAAGGGAGAAAGAAATGGGGGTTGGAAGACATACACACACTCACACACACTTATTACAATTCGCCCTCGCTCGGAGGGACCAAAATAATAATACAGTCCAAAATAATAAATCAACTATCCTAGCTAATTAATTATTACAGACCCTTAATTAATTAACAAATTAATTAAACTACTGAAAGCAGTAAAAGGCCTCGGGAAGAGGGATGCACGCATGCTCGGATCCGACTCGCCCGGAAAGTCCGCACCATGCCATTGCTGCCTCTGTTTTTACTGCCCTGCTTCTCCAAAAATTACCAAAGTCTCAGGAAACCTTCCTTGTGTGCCGCTGAGTGCCACCGGCTGGAAGACATTCCCACCGGCTGCTTGTGGTGGCCACCGGCTGCAATGGAAGTTATCGGCACAAAAAATGTGCCGGTCGGCACTAAAGAGTGCCGGTCGGCACTAAATTCCTGCAGGAGACAGTTTTGACAGCAACAGACAGCAGCAGTGCATGGTATGGAATTTTGGGACAAATGTTTGCACCAACCATACTCCTTATCATATTTGTGACTCAAGGGAGTATGGTCCTTGGTTCTCGGACCACCAATCGCGCATTTCGATGCGTGATGGCCTAAGAGCCAAGTTGTGCACTTTCAATGGGATGAAATGCAATGCATACAATCAAATCAAGGGGCTTCTACCTCCATCATGATTTGGTCAAGAGGTAGAGCATGCATGCTAATGCAATGCAATCCTAGGCATGCAAGCTAAGGATGCAAAATGGGCAATGTAACACACTTATGCAAAACATACAAGTAAGCATGCAAGTCAAGCATGCAAACCAAACGAAGGATGGACTTACACATGGATTAGGCAGCCCTAAGTAGGCCTAAAACAGTGGCCAAATGGACCAAAAAGGTAGACAAACATCCATGCAAACATGCAAGCCAAAAGGCCTAAGGCTAAGGCACAAAGTAGAGCATTCAACCACCCCCATACATGACCATTCATTGCACATATCAAGCAACCAAAAACAGATTTTCAGCATGCTAAAATACACCTACAACTCACACACATGGCATCCCAAAAGCTCTAAACACACAAGCATGCATAAGGGGCATTTCGAGGCATAAAAGGGCGCACCTTTAAAGCATGAAAGAGATAACAAATACAAACATGTGAGCATGGATTAAGGTCTGAAATAACATGTTGGGTGGTTCCAAACCACTAAAACGATGCAAGCAACACATGTTATATACTCATGCACTTAAGGCTAGCAAGCCAAAATGCAAAGTGGCTATATAAGGCATGTCATGGATGGCCTAAACAACGAAAAACAGATATTATACATGACAAAATAAGCACATTTTCAGTGTATGACCAGCCACAAAAACAGAAGCAAGGTAGGCTAAGAAAGCATGCAAGATTACGGTAAATCACATGGATTTCAAAGCAAGTAGCACATGGAGTATGCAAACAATGTTGAGCCCTTCAACAATGTTGAAGAAGGGCTCAAAATAAGCCTATTCTTAGCTTACATCATGCTCTGAAACAGATCATACACAAGCCAAATATTCTATGCAAGAAACATGGCATACAAGAGGATATTGAGATAGGTGCTAGATGCACCAAACAGCAGGGGGCCCTCACCCAAACCCGAACAGGACCCCAAAATAAGACTATTTGAAGTTTGGGTCGAAGCCCAAAAGTGCTTGCAAGAAAGGCTTAGAGATGATGCAAGAAAATGCTAGTTTGAGGGAAATAGACACTTACCCTTGAAGACCAATGAACCAAAGGTTTTGATCCAAGTTTAGGTGCTCCTAAGCTCTGCAAATGACCTCCAAGTCGTTGGAAATGGAAGTGGTGGTGTTGTGCTATGGGTTGGTGAAGGAATGGTCCAAGAACAAGGTTGTTTGGAGGTGGATTGAGAGAGATATGGAGAGAGGGGTGGGATATATATGTATATATCGATATACATATATATCTGCTGGTTTTGTTCAAAACCTTCAACCTTTTAGCAATGGAGGGGGCATGCTTATATAGGCAAGCAAAACAGGACTTAGAGGCTAAGTTACAAAGGGTCAAAGGGTGCAAGGCTTGCAAGGGAAGCTCGGACAGCTGGTAAGGCTTCTTGAGGAAGCCAAGACAAAAGGGTCAAGGCTTCCTCAAGAAGCCATGAGCAAAGGGCCAAAAAGGGGTTAAAGGCTCCAAAATAGATACATATATGCACGTGGATTGGTTACATGCATCCCAGCTGGCACAGTGGTATGCACTAAGCTTGGGGTGCAAAGGGTTCAGTCGGCGAAGGCTTTATCATCGGCCAAGATAAAGTGCCGGTCGGCACTCTTTTCTGCCGGTCGGCTAAATAGAGTGCCGATGGATGATTCCTTGGTCAAAACATGGCCGGTGGGTATGCAAATCGAAGCCCCGGAAGTTAGCTTTCCAATGGCGCAAACCTTGCATTAAAATCCCTCCTGTGCAAAACGTTATTCCCCTTTCCGTGAGGTCGCGCAGACTCGATCCAACCGGGATGATGCCCAGCTTCAACCAATCATATCTCCTCCCCCCGAACTTGGTTTTGGGAGATTCTTGAGTGCAAAGTGAAGCCCCGGAGGTCTCCTTTCCAATGGTTATAGCCTCATAGCTTAAATCCAAGTATGCAATTGAATAAGCCCGATTTAGCGAGGGCTGCTCGATTCCCTTCTACCCGGATCTATGCCGAACTTCTCCCAAACCAGTTTTCTCCTCTCCTTTCCTCTTTTCTTCAACTCCAAACCCCTAAACAAAGTGTTTTGAAGGGTTTGCCTCTCTCCTTGCCGAAGGAATTGAATCTTTGGCCTGCACATCTCTCAACACCGAGCAAACCATCAGTAATGCCCAAGTCTTGAGGGCGGTCAAAAATGGGGTGTCTCTGATTGCCCCTCTTTGGAGAACTCGAAAGTCATAACAATGACGGGAGTGAATGTCAAAGCCGAGGCGACCCATTTTTGACAGGCGAAGACTTGGACAAATAATCAAAATATAGATAGATAAATGGTTGTGCCCGCAGGCTGCCTACGTATCCCTTTGCAAGGAATCAAACCAACGTAGTTCAGGGGCAGGATGCAAAGTGATGCACCATGCAAGTGCATAACTTATGATTATGCAAAGAGAGCTGTTATCAAGCAATTATAAATCCAACATTTTAAGCGAATGCTATGCAAGCAAGTAAACGTGAACCAACCTACATCTCATGCAGAAAGGATGTAAGAGAATTATGCAATTCTCACGAACATGTGCGTTAGATACACAAAAGTGAACGAAGTGTGATGGATACACTAAGTGGACAAACATGTGTGATGGATACACCAAAGTGAAGAGAGTGTGATGGATACACTATATGAATAAAGTGTGGTTGATACACTAAGCGAAGCAAAGTGTGACAGATACACAAAGCAAAACGAGTGTGATGGATACACTAAGCAAATATGTGGTAGATACACTAAGCGAATGTGTGTGGTGGATACACAAAGTGAGCGTGTGTATGATACACACCAAAGAACAGAGTGTGATAGATGCACTTAGTGAACAGAGCGTGATTGATACACTAAAAGTGAACACAAAGTGTGATAGATGCACTTAGTGAACAAGTATGATGGATATACTAGAGGTGAACACGAAGTGTGATAGATGCACTTAGTGAACAGGAGTATGATTGATATACTAAAGGTGAACACGAAGTCTGATAGATGCACTTAGTGAACAAGTATGATTGATATACAAAAAGTGAACACGAAGTGTGATAGATGCACTTAGTGAGCAGTGTGATTGATACACTAAAAGTGAACACAAAGTGTGATAGATGCACTTAGTGAACAAGTATGATGGATATACTAAAGGTGAACACAAAGTGTGATAGATGCACTTAGTGAACAAAGTATGATTGATATACTAAAGGTGAACACAAAGTGTGATAGATGCACTTAGTGAACAAGAGTATGATGGATATACTAAAGGTGAACACGAAGTGTGATAGATGCACTTAGTGAACAAGTATGATTGATATACTGAAAATGAACACAAAGTGTGATAGATGCACTTAGTGAACAGGAGTATGATTGATATACTGAATGTGAATGAAGTGTGTGATTGATACACTGAATGGAATGAAGTGTGTGATTGATACACTGAATGCGATGAAGTGTGTGATTGATACACCGAATGAAATGAAGTGTGTGATTGATACACTGAATGTGATGAAGTGTGTGATTGATACACCGAATGCAATGAAGTGTGATTGATGCACTGAATGAAATGAAGTGTGTGATTGATACACTGAATGCGATGAAGTGTGTGATTGATACACTGAATGCAATGAAGTGTGATTGATACACTATTCTGGCTTGAAGCAGACTTGATCTTGAGCTTGAGGTAGAGGTACACTCATACTTCGGAGCATTGGCAAGGCCTGAAGAGGTACACACGGGATGTAGTCTCGGGACTTACTGAAATTGAAACAAACTCAGATACCCGACGTTTTCCTCTTTTGCTTTTACTTCGCAGTTCGGAACCACATAGCTTCAAATAGGTCCTGGTTTTACTGTTCACACTTATCGGGGATGGGCCCTGCAGTTTTATGAAAGAACGAATCTGTTTTGCACAAATGTGGAGAATGGCACAGCACTTTGAGCACAAGATGATTTTTTGAAATTGAGAGATGAGTTCTTGACCGGGGTATTGAGCCTACGACTGAACACAGTGCGCTACGACTCAATGATGGAAAACAAAAGGTAAACAACCTAAACACATCGAGTAACACTCGGAACGACTCAAAACAAGAATCGAGACAGACAAAACAAAACACAAGACTCAAATGTGCACAGGGAGCCTGTTTCACCGGGTATTATTTCCCATCCTTTCTCATTTGTGATTCTCACATCACTCGGCCCTCAGGCTCGGTTTTTCTCTCAAAACCCTTTTGCTCACTTTTTTTCTCATCTCACATCTCTCTATTCTTTAATCTCTCATTTTTCAATCCCTCCCTTGGGTGGTTGATGGATAGATAAAAAGTTGCGGGCTCTTGCCCCTAGCATTCTGCTAGATTCTTTTTCTTCCGCACACAGTAGTGAACTTTCCCACGGAGAGGTTGTGCCACAACTGGGTGTGTAGCAAATCTGCAGCTAACATCGGTTGATGATGCCCTGCTGGGGAGTTTGGACGTGGTTAGATCTGTCCAGATGAGGAAGTGGAACATCTCGCCCCATTCCAATTTATGCTTCGCACATGGCTTGATACCTCGCTGCTTGAGGGACGGGAGAGCTTTCAGCCCTTTGTTATTGACTTCAGTTGTGCCCTCTTTTGGCAGGTGGAGTGCCTTTCTTGGCAAGTATGTTGATGATGGGGAAAAGACAGAACACCTGACTCAACTGTGCCCCTAGTTCATCATTTTGACCATTTTTTGGTTTTAAAACAATTTTGACCAACATGAAAGTTAGATTAACATGCTTATTCAACTTTTGATTTTGAAAATCATGCAAGTTAGGTTGTGAGCACTGAAAATTTTCCTTTTTCGGGTCCAAGAAATGGTCCAGTTTTGGAAAAGAGGGAATATTTTTCGAGAGAATTAGTCAACCTCAGTAAAAATTCTCAAAAACTATTTTTGCAAACGGCCAATGCTCAACAAGCACGGAACCTACTCTTGAGATGCGTAACCTCGGATCCATAAGCAATGGAAAATTGCCCCTTGTCTGAAGGACACTGCGTGGCAACGGAAAGTTGCCCCTTGTTTGAAATGATACTGCGGCGTTTTGAATGGCAACGGAAAGTTGCCCCTTGTTTGGATGATGTCGCAGCACATTGTAGTCAGTCCTCTGAGCGATGAACACGACCAGACTCTCGGATACAGAGAAGACAAAGATGACCAGAACCATCGCATGGACGCAATCGAATTTGAATTGTTTTACGGCTGGACTTCAAGATGAAGTTGCCTACGTATCCCAAACATGGGAATCAAGCCTTACGTAGTTCGGGGTTAAGGTACACTCGGGTATTTAACCTCTCCTTTTTATGCTCTAACTTTTGCCAAGGCGCCTATTGCAGGTTTTCGACCTTGCGAGCTTTGTTTCTTTCCTTTTCAATTATTTTTCATTTTTTCTCTTTTTTTCCTTTTCTTTTAGGCTCTAACTTTTGCCAAGGCGCCCGATGCGGGTTTTCGACCTTCTTGAGCTTCTTTTTCTTTTTTTTTTCTTTCTTTTTTGTATCTTTTTTTCTTTTCCTTTTGTATGTATTTTTTGCTTGCTCTAACTTTTGCCTGGGTCGCCCTTCCGGGTTTTCGGCCCAGCGAGCCTCTCAAAGGGTAAAAGTATAACAAGTCCATGCCAAATGGTTTTTGAGATTGAAGCCATCCGTATCCAAGAGAGTGGCTGTTGCAACGATTTGCAGAAGGATCCATCTTCGGCTCTTCGAGCACATCGGACATTTGTGCCCCTAGTTCGAGGGGTGTTTCTGATCTGGCCTTGCAAGCTTCTTCTGATGAGGTATGATCTTCTTGATCTGACTTTCTTTGCCTCTAATTCATAGGCTGCTTTGAATTTGGCCACACAGGCCTCACATTGTGATTGACCTTGGAACATTCTAAATGCGAGTTCAAGGTTTGAAGGCAAGGACTCAAGTCTCGAGGTTGAGAGCGATCCTAAGCTGCGCAATCTTAAGAGCGATTCCACACATGTCTTCGCAGGACCGCGCAAAACATTTTTGAAAGTTTTTAAGAAAGCGACAAATCGCTCGCGCTGAAGACAGTGTAGAACCAATCTGGATCAAAGCTAGGATCCTTCCCAGTACTCACACTAACAAGTATGATTTCATTCATTAAGGGCTTAGCACGCCTCTCTTTCTCTCAATTTGATCAAAGTTTTGCAAATCCCGAGGAATTCCTCCCTCTTTGTTTTTTATCACAATATTTCGAAAAAAGTTTTGGAAAACTTAGGTCGATGCAATGAATTCAAGGCACAGAAAAGACAGCTTCTAGTCAAATACTGCCATCTCATTTAGAATTTCTGGCACAACTGGCACACGGCAGAAGCAAACACAAGAGTGTGAAAATCACTGCTGTTCATTCAGAATCTGTTGACACAACTGGCTCCCTGGCAGAAACAGACTCAAAACAAAATGAAAAGACAGCTACGAAACAAAAATGGTGATGCCCGAGATAACACCCCCGGAATCACCCGACCTTTGTACACCAGGACTGACTCGATACAACAAGACAGACCTTTAATCAAAAAGACTGACTCAAAACAAAGAGACAGACTCAAAACAAGACTACATAGTTGACTCAATACTCAAGTCAGAAACTACAAAACTAGCATTCGCAAATGCTCAAAACAGTGCGTGCCACACGCCACATCTGGAGTAAGCTGAACTCTGCCCGCAGGTGGTTCATCCCCTGATCACATATTCGTACTATCCCCAAAATTCACTGACCCAGTGACGATAGACCTTACTGAGCTGGTGCGGTGATGACGTTGTTGTCAAACAAATCTTGTACATCATGGCGCAGACGAAAGCAGCTATCGGTCTCATGACCGGTTTGTTGATGGTACGCACAGTACTTAGTCTGGTCATGCTTTGCAGGGATAGGATCGGGTAGGGGCCGTTGTTCCAACGGTTTCAGATGTCCCTTCCGGATTAAGACCTCTAGAGCCTTTGACAAAGGCATATGAAGTGGGGTGAAAACCCTCTTGACTCGGGTGGATATTTGGTTTTCAGGAGCTACTCCTGGACGCACCGTGAATGGGGTAGTGTTTTGATGTAGTGGTGGTGACCATGCCCACTTCAAGATCTTGCAATCGATCACCATTGGTGGTCGCATTCAATCAAGGAAAATGCCCTCTGAGCTGCTCCTTCTCTGGTCAATGAGGCCCCGCTTCATAGCATCCTCGATCCAGACTCCCATCTCATGTAAGTCTGAAAAGGTTGGGAAGGGGACTACTATCATCTTTTGCATCAACTTCGGCTGAAGATTGCGCACAATCATCCGAATTTGGTCCTTGTCCGTAGGCCTCAGGGTCATCATCGAAGCCTTGGCTCTCCAACGGGTTACAAAGTCAGAGAAGCCCTCTTTCGGCTCTTGCCTGGTTGTCTCAAGATCACGGGTTGTGATCTCGATCTGGGTATTGTATGAATATTGTGCGACGAAGGCCTCGGACATCTCCTCCCTGCTTCGTTTCACTGAGTCCTCTAATTTGGCGTGCATTGTGGCGCGATACCCGTGGTCTTGCTAAAGAGGGAGAGCTTCTGTAATCTTGTCAAGCCCATCGGGCGCAGAACATCTGAAAACAAACTCAAGTGGACCATGGGATCTCCCGACCCGTCAAAACGGTCGATGCGAGGCATCTTGAAACGATCTGGCAACGTCACAGCTGCGTCGGTATATCCATCTTCGATATCCGGGATGGACTTGACTCCTTGGGATTTCTTAAACATTTTTTCCAACTTACTCAGCTTCAGCGCTGTGGGGGCCGCTCAACTCGAAGGAGAGTCCCAGACATTGATAGGCGAGGTGCCTTGGATAGTTGTGGTAGAATCGGGCGAGCCGCCCCGTTGGAAGATCTGTATCCTCTTGGACATTTTGGACATTTGGCGTCTCCCCAGGTGCTGGAGCTCCTGTTGGGGGAGGAACTTGTTGTGAAGCAGACGCCCGCTTTCTTTGCGGTACCGGTGATGAGCTCGGCTCTTGAGCCATAATTGCGACTTCTTTGCTTGGAGAATTCGCTTGGCGACGGCGTCTTCTTTGCATGAGTTTCATAGTTTCCTGCATCTGACGCATCATTGCCTCCACCCCTGACGTATTCTGTTGATCCATCTGACTGGCCGGTATATCTATCCCTGTGGTGTAAACTGAGACCTCGGCCTGACAATTCACTGGTGGGGGGATAAGGACCACTAATCTGGTAACTGCTGAACCGGTGATCCGTGCCCTTTTTACTCCGCCTCTAGCAAAGGAAAACTGATTGCCCTTGAGCTGAATCTCTGACCTGACAAAGTCTACCAACGCAAATCCAATGTACCCGGAGGATAGTGGAGCCTTCTGAAGCTATGGTTCCAAGACTACCTAGCAAAAGGGAAAACAGACAGCATCTCAGCTCAACTTCACCAAAACAGATACGAGCAGAGCTGAACGACTGTATTCTATTACTGATCACTGTTCCCCGAAATCATTGCCCCAAAACTGAATCTGATACCCGCAGATATAACTGATTCTCAAAAATTGATACTGGTGCCCTCAGGCCTGATACCCAGTCTTGCAAACTGGTGTACGCATTCCCTGTAGAGATATACTCTAAAAGCACATAGCAGGTAAAAGAGAGCCAATACACCCCTATATTGGGGTAGGGTTTCCCTGTCCTATTTTGTCAGGAGCTAGGGTTTCACTACGCACGCAGCGGTTTCAAACAACCTAATATCGGGTGAGCAACCTGTCCTAGTTTGGAATGGTCACTACGGATTTCGATATGCACTAGGTCGAATGGTCAAAAAGGGTGCCCCGGTAAAACCGGGGTTTGTGTTCTATCTTGGCAGAGCCCATAACCGTCGACCTTATGGACATGCCTTGACAAGACAAGCCTCCCAAGAAACCGCCAGAATAGCAGATGGCCAACACGGTGTCCTAGGCGCACCAATGCACATGCAATGCAAAGAAACACATAAGTGTAGTCAAAACAGATATCACGAGTTCGAGTCAAGCTCTCTAAAATCGCCAGAAATGCGTAGCACGTCGCGAGGACCTCGCCACTGATTCGGACTCCCTTTTGTGTGTCGGTTCTAAATCTGAACCAAAGAGTCCGAATCCGGCAAATCGTTTGAGAAAAACAGATTTTTCGGAAAGTAGCGCCAAACATGGACTGCTTTGCCAGATTACAGAGTCGCCACCTAAATATTTTTAAAATGGGAAATTTAGGAAACCCTGACTCGGTGCCGAAGGCCACACGTCCGTCATCACCAAAGTTACTCGGCTCGGGAGCTTGGGTACGATCGGGGAAGGTCAGCTATGAGCACCCCCTTTCGCCCGGTCCGAAAACCGGCCTCTACTAATCATGATATCCTTTTTTGAAAACATTATATGTTCTTATTCCAGTTATTAGCCTAGAATTACTATGTTATGCGCACAGCAAACAAGTATAGACTAGATTGCCTAATTTGGAAATAAACATTGCGTATCCGTTTTGTCTCGAAAAACGTGTTAGATTTTGCTACTCGCAAGTAGGCTAAAATGCGGATTTCGATGAGTACTCCCAACTCAAGCAATCCAGCCTCCACCCACAGGCATACAAACAGTTTATCATGTAAGCATTTAGCCGCATGGCAATCCTATTGTCATGGCAAACAATCACACGCATGCGATATGCTAAAGCAAAAAGACTTACATCGTACTCCGTGCCGAAACAGTAAACTAGTTAGCAAAACATGCATGACCTAGTTCATGTTAAGTGGCTAATGCAACACAGGCATAAATGCAGTTAGGCAGGCTCGGCTATCCTAAGCATGGCATATGAAATGCTATCACATAGCACGTATTCAATTTTGGAATTTGAAAATTGCAATGCAGTTTGTATGATGTACCGAGCCCGGTGCATGTAAACAAATGCATGGATGCACGCATGCATTGCATAAGGTATGCTAATTTAAAATGCCCTAATCTACCATGAGCAGGTAAATAAAAAAGGGAGAAAGAAATGGGGGTTGGAAGACATACACACACTCACACACACTTATTACAATTCGCCCTCGCTCGGAGGGACCAAAATAATAATATACCCAAAATAATAAATCAACTATCCTAGCTAATTAATTATTACAGACCCTTAATTAATTAACAAATTAATTAAACTATCGAAGCAGAAAAGGCCTCGAAGAGGGATGCACGCATGCTCGGATCCGACTCGCCGGAAAGTCCGCACCATGCCATTCTTTGCCTCTGCTTTTCTTGCCTCGCTTCTCCAAAAATTACCAAAGTCTGAGGAAACCTTCCTTGAGTTCGGGGGAGGGCCACCGTCTGGAAGACATTCCCACCGGCTGCAATGACAATGATCGGAACAAAAAAAGTGCCGGTCGGCACGAAAGAGTGCCGGTCGGCACTAAATTCTCGAGGAGATGTTTTGACAAAGAACAGACAGAAGAAGGCATGGTATGGAATTTTGGGACAAATGTTTGCACCAACCATACTCCTTATCATATTTGTGACTCAAGGAGTATGGTCCTTGGTTCTCGGACCACCAATCGCAAGATTTCGATGCGTGATGGCCTAAGAGCCAAGTTGTGCACTTTCAATGGGATGAAATGCAATGCATACAATCAAATCAAGGGCTTCTACCTCCATCATGATTTGGTCAAGAGGTAGAGCATGCATGCTAATGCAATGCAATCCTAGGCATGCAAGCTAAGGATGCAAAATGGGCAATGTAACACACTTATGCAAAACATACAAGTAAGCATGCAAGTCAAGCATGCAAACCAAACGAAGGATGGACTTACACATGGATTAGGCAGCCCTAAGTAGGCCTAAAACAAAGGGCCAAATGGACCAAAAAGGTAGACAAACATCCATGCAAACATGCAAGCCAAAAGGCCTAAGGCTAAGGCACAAAGTAGAGCATTCAACCACCCCCATACATGACCATTCATGGCACATATCAAGCAACCAAAAACAGATTTTCAGCATGCTAAAATACACCTACAACTCACACACATGGCATCCCAAAAGCTCTAAACACACAAGCATGCATAAGGGGCATTTCGAGGCATAAAAGGGCGCACCTTTAAAGCATGAAAGAGATAACAAATACAAACATGTGAGCATGGATTAAGGTCTGAAATAACATGTTGGGTGGTTCCAAACCACTAAAACGATGCAAGCAACACATGCTATATACTCATGCACTTAAGGCTAGCAAGCCAAAATGCAAAGTGGCTATATAAGGCATGTCATGGATGGCCTAAACAACGAAAAACAGATATTATACATGACAAAATAAGCACATTTTCAGTGTATGGCCAGCCACAAAAACAGAAGCAAGGTAGGCTAAGAAAGCATGCAAGATTACGGTAAATCACATGGATTTCAAAGCAAGTAGCACATGGAGTATGCAAACAATGTTGAGCCCTTCAACAATGTTGAAGAAGGGCTCAAAATAAGCCTATTCTTAGCTTACATCATGCTCTGAAACAGATCATACACAAGCCAAATATTCTATGCAAGAAACATGGCATACAAGAGGATATTGAGATAGGTGCTAGATGCAGCCACCAAACAGCAAGGGGTCCTCAATCAAACACGAAGAGGACCCCAAAATAAGACTATTTGAAGTTTGGGTCGAAGCCCAAAAGTGCTTGCAAGCAAGGCTTAGAGATGATGCAAGAAAATGCTAGTTTGAGGGAAATAGACACTTACCCTTGAAGACCAATGAACCAGCAGGTTTTGATCCAAGTTTAGGTGCTCCTAAGCTCTGCAAATGACCTCCAAGTCGTTGGAAATGGAAGTGGTGGTGTTGTGCTATGGGTTGGTGAAGGAATGGTCCAAGAACAAGGTTGTTTGGAGGTGGATTGAGAGAGATATGGAGAGAGGGGGTGGGATATATATGTATATATCAGATATACATATATATCTGCTGGTTTTTTGTTCAAAACCTTCAACCTTTTAGCAATGGAGAGGGGGCATGCTTATATAGGCAAGCAAAACAAGACTTAGAGGCTAAGTTTCAAAGGGTCAAAGGGTGCAAGGCTTGCAAGGGAAGCTTGGACAGCTGGTAAGGCTTCTTGAGGAAGCCAAGACAAAGGGGTCAAGGCTTCCTCAAGAAGCCATGAGCAAAGGGGCCAAAAAAGGGGTTAAAGGCTCCAAAATAGATACATATATGCACGTGGATCGGGTTCTGTGCATCCCAGCTGGCACAGCTGGTATGCACTAAGCTTGGGGGGTGCAAAGGGTTCAGGTCGGCCAGAAGGCTTTATCATCGGCCAAGATAAAGTGCCGGTCGGCACTCTTTTCTGCCGGTCGGCTAAATAGAGTGCCGATGGATGATTCCTTGGTCAAAACATGGCCGGTGGGTATGCAAATCGAATCCCCGGAAGTTAGCTTTCCAATGGCGCAAACCTTGCATTAAAATTCCTTCTGTGCAAAAAGTTATGCCCCTTTCCGTGAGGTCGCGCAGACTCGATCCAACCGGGATGATGCCCAGCTTCAACCAATCATATCTCCTCCCCCCGAACTTGGCTTTGGGAGATTCTTGAGTGCAAAGTGAAGCCCCGGAGGTCTCCTTTCCAATGGTTATAGCCTCATAGCTTAAATCCAAGTATGCAATTGAATAAGCCCGATTTAGCGAGGGCTGCTCGATTCCTTCTACCCGGATCTATGCCGAACTTCTCCCAAACCAGTTTTCTCCTCTCCTTTCCTCTTTTCTTCAACTCCAAACCCCTAAACAAAGTGTTTTGAAGGGTTTGCCTCTCTCCTTGCCGAAGGAATTGAATCTTTGGCCTGCACATCTCTCAACACCGAGCAAACCATCAGTAATGCCCAAGTCTTGACGGCGGTCAAAAATGGGGTGTCTACAGGTTTTCAAGAATTGAAGGGATTGTTCACTGTTTGATTCAGAATGTCTCTATGGAAGCTCTAAACTGTATTTTCAGTGCGCGATGTCCGTCATTTGTCAACATGAACGAGGTGTACCTTTAAATACATTGTAATTCTTCCGAGAGGTAAATTGGAATTTGTTTATCAAATCAAGCTTTTGTGCATGCATTTCACGTTGTTGCATTGCGCATGCATTTCACGTTGTTGTATTGTACATACATTTCACGTTGTTGCATGAATATGCATTTCGCTTCGTTGTGTAAGATGTGTATTTCACGGGAATTGCATACTGTAAACTGCCCAGAACTCCGCTCCGCATGCTAGGGCGTGAATCGTGGTTCTAGCTACTACAGTTCGGACTCCTATCACGGTTCGGACTCTTGTCACGGTTCTGAATCTAATCTCACAAAGTGCAATGTGAGACTGATAAATCACTAAAGAGTCCAAATCCGGCAAATCGTTTTGGAAAATCGATTTTAATCAACAAGCGCCAAACATAGACTGCTTTGCTAGATTTCAGAGTCGCTACCTAAATATTTTATTTTGTGGAAATTTAGGAAACCCTGACTCGTGCCTAAGGCCATGTGTCCGTCATCACCAAAATTGCCTCTGCTTGGGAACTTGGGTACGAGAGGGGAAGGTCATGCAATGAGCACCCCCGCTCGCCCGATCAAAGGATCGGCCTTTACTAACATGATATGTTGTTTTTGAAAACATATGTGTTCTTATTCCGGTTTATTAGCTAGCTTACTATGTGATGCACACAGCATACAAGTATAGACTAGATTGCCTAAATTGGAACAAAACATCTCATGTTTGTGTTTTGAAAATGGTTTGAAGTTGCTACTCTCAAGTAGGCTAAGACGCAGATTTTGCCACCCTCAAGTGGGCTTAAAACTCGTATTTTGATGAATTGTTCCAATTCAAGCAATCCAACCTTCATCCACAGGCATTCATGCAGTTATATCAGTTAAGCAAATAGCCTAATGGCAACCATGCTGACCATGGCAACATACACATCTCATGCAGTATGCTAAAGTGTAAAAGCTTACCTAGTACTTCGAGTTAAAACAAAAGCTAGTTAGTAATCAATGCATGATCCTAGCTATGTTATCAATGCCTAATGTAACACATGCAAAATGCAATGAGATAGGCTCGGCTACCTAAGATGGCATATGAAATGCAACAATTAATACATGTATTCAAATTGGAATTGAAATACAATGCAGTTTGTATGATGTGCTGAGCCCGGTGCATACAAGACAGATGAATGGATGTACGCATGCAAGCATAAGGATGCTGATTGAAATATGCCCTAAAACTAACCATCGAAAACGGTTAAGTAAAAGGGAGAAATAAATGGAGATTAGAAGACATGCATCACACACACGCACACTTATTACAAAAGTTGTGCCCTTTTGACGGAGGGTCCGAATAAAAAGCTAACTAGCTAATCTAAGCTAATTAAACTAACTATTACAAAAACAAAGCTAATTAACTAACAAGTTAAATAATTAGTTATTACAACACAAATTGATAGCCAAGTGCATTAAATACTTAAGTACAGAACCAAATAGCTAACTAGCTAAAAAAGCAGTTAAAAGGAGCCTCGGGGCAAGAAGTGCATGCATTCTCGGTCGCCTCGTTCGGAAATCCATTGCTATGCCCCAACTTGCCTCTGTTTGCATTTGATCTCAGAACACTGCACAATCTTCCAGATAGCTTCTACTCCAACATGGAGACCTCCAGGAAGGCTGCCGACCCCCTAGGGTGGTGTAGACCACCTATAGACCACTTACTCATGCTGCAAACCAGAAAAAGTGGTCGGCCAGCCACTTTTACTGGTTTCCCGACCAGAGAATGCTGCCAAGCTCCATTTTGCTACAACAGAGAACAAAAAGGGACATATTAGTATATTTGCAAGGTATGTGTGCACAACCACCCTCCCTATCATTTCTTAAGCTCAAAGGGGTGTGGTTCTCGACTCTTGGGCCACCAACCGAGCATCGCAATGCACGATGGCCGAGAAGCCAAATTTGCACAATTCAATGTCAATGAATGCACAAATAACACATAAGGGCCTTAACCTCTATCATGCTTGATCAAGAGGGTCGACAACCGAGAAATAAGGCGCGTTTCATCACTTCACGTATGAAACGTCCCTCGTTTCTCGTGTTTGGACTAACACCCTATCCAAACACAAATGCAATGCAACATGATCAACCTATTAATGCTAATGGCATGCAAACCCAATGCAATGCAACAAGCATACAAACACAATACAAACAACAACATTCAAACAACATGTACAATGGACTTAAACTGAATATGGACAGACCTCAATCATGCCTAAAACAGTGGCCCAAAATACTCCGAAATGATGGCATGAAATGCAAGATAATGCATGCTCATGCATTGGTCCATCAACTAAGCACAAGAGCACAACTCTTAAACATGATTAAGAAGTGACAAATATGGAAGTGTGACAACACGATATGCTCTGAAATCGGGTGTGAAATGATGCCAAATCATCCAAACAACACAAGCATAGCATGCTAGATGGCCTAAGACACAAGGCCACCAAAAAGGACTACACAAAAGGCATGTGATACATGGCACAAATGATTGAACCAACCATAGACAGAGCTCAATTAGGTCAAAACAAAGACCAAAACATGATGAGATGGGAGCTCAAAAGCCTAGGCATGCATGCATACAAGTTAGGCCATAAGCGAGAACATGGCAATGCTATATACTCTGAAATATCATGTTAAATGATGCCAAATTATGCACATGTCACAAATGAAGCATGTTAGGAGGCTCAAAGCTTGAAACTAGCATCGGCACTTGCACTATAACTATACAAAACATGAACCATATGGCCAAGACAACCCAAAACAATCCTAGAGCATGTCAAATCAAGGTTAAAACATGCACGAAGTGTAGCCAAAACAAGCTAGCATGAAGGCATGAAGCATGGAGCATGCTAGGCCAACAAAGAGGATTACACTACATCTACCAACACCAAGCATGAGATGACTTTACCAACAAAAATCAGAGTTGTATCATGGCAAAATAAGACCAAAAACCCACTGAGATGGCATCCCAAAAGCTTAGGCAAGATGGCAACATATTGGCTCATATTTAAGGCATAAAGCACAACCCTCCAAAAGCACTTGAAAGAGTGATAAACATGAGACTATGGCAAAGATATAAGCTCTGAAATTACCTACCAAATGATGCCATGCCATGCAAAAGGCTCAAATAAAGCATGCCAAGAGACTTGAAATACAAAGCTAGTCAAGGGCTTTACACTACAACCATACCAAGCAATGCTCAAATGACCTAAAGCACTCAAAATAGACCTAAGGCAGGTCAAAATGGTAGCAAAAAACATGCTAGACTCACAACAAAGATGTCAAGGAAGATAGGCTCCCGAATTAGCTCACAAACAAGGCATAAGGGCATAACTCTTAAACACAATGAAAGAGTGATAAACATGAGAGCATGGTAGAAGTTTATGATATAAAATTACCTACCAAATGATGCAATGCCATGCAAAAGGCTCAAATATGACATGCTAGGAGTCCCATAGTGCAAGGCTAGTAAAGCCAAATGCACTATAGCTATGCAAAACCAAACATGCATGACCAAAACCACTTAAATCAAACCTCAAGCATGTTAAATCAAAGCCAAAAATGTGCTGGAGTAGAGTATACGCATGCTAGATTAAAAGGCTAAAACAACAGACATGCTAGGCTAGTGAACCAAAATTGCACTACAAGTGCAAGGAGCATGCAAGAGGCAACCAAACCAACCCAAATCAGAGTTATGAAATGTCAAATGATGGCCAAAAACCTACTGAAATGGAGCCAATACATGCTAGAAAGACATGCTACTTTGCAAGGCTACAAGTAGGTTTACACTACAAGTATAAGAAGCATGCAAGAGGTGACCAAGACAACCCAAAATAGAGTCATGGCAGGTCTAAAAAGTCACAAAAAAGTGCTCAAACAAAGCCTCAAGAAGATAGAAATACATGCCCTTTTGATAGGCCATCAACACAAGCAAACAAGAGAAGAGGGGGGGGGACAACCCCTACCCATTTGGGGCCTCAAAACCAAGTTTCCACCACTGAAATTCCTCTAGAATTCAGTGGTGAAGAGGCCAAACAAAGGTGATCACAAAGGCCTAAAGTGATGGCTCAAAAACCTAGCAAATAAGACATGCAAGGGAGTAGACCACCCCCAATACCAAAGAGGCCATAAACAAACATTTCAAATACTTAAAAAAGAAGCTTTTTATAGTTGAGAGTCAAGCCAAAATAAGCATGCAAAGGTGGCCTAGTAAGCAACTACAACAAGGCTTTAAAAGGATTAGAGACTCACCCTTGAAGAATCAAAGCAAGACAGCAACTTCTGCAGCTTTTCTGAGCCAAAACCAATCCAAAAACACCAAAACTAGCTTCAAGATGCCTCAGCTCCAAAGCAAAGGTGTTTGAGTAGGTGTTTGTGTACAAAAATGTGAAGAAACTACACTTTTAAGCACAACCATGGAACAAAAGAGAAATATAGAGATAGAGATGTATGTATAGCTCTATGTAATTTTTTGAACCTAAAGCAAGAGGGAGGAGGCTCCCTTTTATAGAAAAACATGCATCAAGCTTGTTCAACAAGCTTGAAGCTTGAATCAATCCCTCTATATACGTGTATGGAGAATGCTTTACGTGCTTACAGTGGCAACATTGGCAAAAAATATCTGCGCAGAAGTGCGTAAAAGTCGCTGACTAGTTGAAGTGGTCGGCCAGCTACTCACACTGGTCGGCCGACCAGAAAAAGTGGTCTGCAAGAAGAGAAAGTGGTCGGCAAGGGGGAGGAGGTGGTTTGCACAGAGAGAGGAAGGTGGTGGCATGGCTGCAGACCACTTTTTTGGTCTGCAGACCAGAAAATGTGGCTGGTAGACCAAAAAAAAGTGGCTGGTCGGGAAGAAAAGTGGCTGGCAAGTGGCTGGCAAGGCCAAAAAGTGGCTGGCAAGTGTCCAAATTGAAGCCCCAGAAGTAAGCTTTCCAATGGTGGCAGCCTTACATCAAAATTCCAACTCTGCAAAAAAGTTATGTCTGTTTTGGTGAAGCTTCTTAGTTTCGATCCGACCCGGATTTATGCCGAACTTCTCCTCAACTAGTTTTGTTCTCTCCTCTCTCATTTTCTTCAACTCCAAATCCCTAAACAAGGTGTTTTGAAAGATTTTTCAAAAGATTTCATCTCTCTTTCATTCATTTCCACTTTGTCCTCACTCGGTTTACCGAAAAGCGCAACATTTAATGAAATACGAGCGTCGGAACATCGTAGGAACTTTATTTCAAAAACATTTTGAAAGAGAGGGTTTCAAGGTCTAAAATCTTTTGATCAAGATCATTTTAGTCCAAAAGGGGTATGAAGTTGGGATTTGACTCTCCTGTCGAAGAAATTAAACCTTTGCACTGCACACCTCATCACCAAGTAAACAATCAGTAGCGCCCAAGTCTTAAGGGCGGTCAAAAATGGGGTGTCTACACAAACGCGTCTTGCATTCGTTATGTTTCACACATAGAATATGCTGCCGTTACAAATTATGCATAGAATATGATTATGCTTTTGTTTCTTGCATAGAACATGCCATTAACATTGTATCTCGGTTGTTTATATTGCGTAGAACATGCATTCCTATTGAATTACACTTGTTAGGTTTCTTTCTTGGAAATGTACGATATTGTATGTCCGGTTCATTCAGAGGAGTTCCAAGAAAAATCATTCGTGCCCTCCGAATTGCATTTTTCTACCCCTCCTCCTCTTGCGTGAGACGCATTAGGATTGCTTCGGTTAAAAACATTCGGGTGTGTCCTGGTGTTCACACCTCTTTGGTTAAAAACATTCGGGTGTGTTTCAGTGTTCACACCACCCCCTTCAGTTAAAAACATTCGGTTGTGTCCCGGTGTTCACACCACCCCTCTGGTTAAAAACATCCGGGGTGGGTCCCGGTGTTCACACCCCCTCCAGTTAAAAACATTCGGGTGCGTCCCAGTGTTCACACCACCTCTTTTGGTTAAAAATATTCAGATGCATCCCAGTGTTCACACCACCCCTCTTCAGTTAAAAACATTCGGGTGTGTTCTGGTGTTCACACCACCCCCTTTAGTTAAAAATATTCGGGTGTGCCCTAATGTTCACACCACCCACCCGGTTAAAAACATTTGGGTGCGTCCCATTGTTCACACCACCCTTCAGTTAAAAACATTCGGGTGCGTCCCGGTATTTACACCACCCTTCGGTTAAAAACATTTGGGTGTGTCCCAGTGTTCACACCACTCCCCCTCTCTTCGGTTAAAAACATTTGGGTGCGCCCGGTGTTCACACCATCCTTTTTCTCCTTCTGCGTGCAATGTGTTAGAATCTCGATTGAGACCTTAGGTGTGCCCGATAGTTATGTTTCCCTTTGCCTTTCCTGCGCGTTGCGTAGTTAAGCCTTAATTTTCTTACATCCTTTCTGCATGAAATGTAGTTTGGGCTCGTGTTTCTCGCGCGTGGCACGTGGTTTTCTTTTTGTGATTAGAATTGCTGTGCCTTCTTTCAGTTTGTTTAACTATGGCATTTCTTTGCATAGCATTTGCATTTAAATGTTTCATTGTATAGCCTCATTGCATGATCATAAGTTGTGTTCTTGCATCATGCATATCATTTGCATTTTGCCCCAGAACTACGCTGGTTTGATTCCTAGAAAGGGATACGTAGGCAACCTGCAGGCGCAACCATTTTGTTTTCTGTCTTGATTGTTTGTCCAAGTCTTACGGCCTTGTCAAAATGGGTTGCCTTTGGGCTTTGACATTCACTCGCCTCATTTTATGACTCCGAGTTCTGTCAAAGAGGGGCAACTATAGACACCCCATTTTTGACGACCCTTCAAGACTTGGATGTTCTTGTAGGTACATCCAATGATGAGTCTACTTTCTTGTCGAGCGCTCGAAGTCCTCAGTGGAATGCCACAAATTTGAGCCTTTCAAACCTTGCATCCATTTTGTCTCATTTTTGGAC
Source organism: Camellia lanceoleosa (assembly GCA_025200525.1). NCBI lineage: Eukaryota > Viridiplantae > Streptophyta > Magnoliopsida > Ericales > Theaceae > Camellia > Camellia lanceoleosa. Next base: position 123,340,060 of record CM045759.1, on the reverse strand, counting down.
CATACCTTGGTCTTTCCATTCTTCAATCTCTAGTGGCTTGCTAGCCATCACTTTTTGTCTGCTGGCCATCAATGATGCCTTGCCGGCCATCACTGATGGTCGGCTGCCCACCATTGTTTTTTGCAGATATTTTATGCCAGTTGTGCCAGCTGTTCGCACAGATGATTGCATTTGTCCATACGTGGAGGGCTGGATCTCCTTGTATAGATTTCATGTTTTCTATATATAGGGACCCCTCTCTCCTGTTTTAGGGTTAGAAAATTTTGGACTCACAATTTTCCTCTCTCTCTACAACTCTCTCTATCTTTCTATAAATTTTCTACACTTTTGCCTACAATTCCTACACTCTTGCCTATACACCCTTAACCAAATCCCCTAATCTCTGAGAAGAGGTATTCTTGGGCTTGGTTTGAGCTCTAGAAGGTGGTATTTCCTTGGAATTGTTGCTTGGAATCACTCTTCTCTTTAAGAGGTGTAATACGAGCTTTGTAGGCTTGCTTTACATACTTGTATTCATATCTTTTTTTCATTATTTTGGGCTATTTTTGAGTTGTAAAAAAACTTCTTTTATGGGCTAAAATTGCTGTTTTTGGCTATTTAAGGTTAGGGGGTGGTTCATCCCTATTTATTCCTTGTTTAAAAAGCCTTTGCACCTTTGTTTCCCATTTTCAAACCATCTTTTTTGGGCCTTTAAACACTAATTTTTGTAGTGTGTTTAGTGGTAAAAATCAGGTTTTGAAGTCCAAATTTGGACGGGTTAGCCTCCCCTCCTTGTGTCTTGTTTGCTAGCCTAGTTGGTGCCATGCTTTAGCTTAATTTTCCAGCTTGTGGTAGCTTTATTCCAACATTCTTTATGGTCTATTTTGGACTATTTTAACTCTATTTTGGGTTGGTTGTTGCATTTGAGTCTTGTTTTGCATTGTTGTAGTGTAATAGTCTTCACAAGCTTGGTGTCTTAGGCCTTTAGACACCACTTGTTTGAGTTGATTGTATGTTTTTGGTGCTTTTCACACTTAATTTCAGCACTAATCACCTCTGCAACCTCTCTCCTTTCTTGCTTTTTCTTTTTGCTTTGAAAGTGGTTTCTAGTCACTTGTTTGCCTAAGTGTGAAATTGAGGTTTCATACTTAATGGTTTAATCTCTTACGGGGTTCATTACCAACGGTATGATACCTCTTTCATATCCAAAGCAACTTGTGTCTTGAGCTTTTCTTTCCATTGGAGGACTTTAACTCATCTTCTAGACTTAATTGGATTAAGGAATGGTTGATAAAGTAAAATGAGTAATTAAAACTTGGAACTAAAAGTGAACCAAGATAAGAATTTGGTTATGTTTTTGATGTGTTCAATTGGACGTTAATTGAACACATGGAACTTGGACCATTTCATACTTGTTGGTGATGAAATGATCCAAGTCTCCAAGGTCAACTTCTTCGCTTGATCTTTCATGAAAGGGAGGAGGTTTGTGTCTCATTTTGCATTTATTGAACTTGCACCTCTTGAGTCATAAGCCATCACGCAATGAAATTGCTTGAGTTGGTGGTTTGTGGCTTAAGTTCATAACTCCTTGGATTTGTTCATGAAAATGAGGGGTGAGTTAGGCAAAGAATTTGTGGGAATACCCTCTTTTTGCTCTGTTTGTCCTCTGTTACAGTAAGATGAACCAGTGTATCAGTGGCCGGCAGGGCACCATTGATGGCTGGCAAGCCACTTTCATGGTCGGTAGGTGGCCGACTAGCCACTGATGGAAACCTCAGCAGAATGTTGGTAAGGTGGAGCAAAATGGTTCTAGAAGTGTTCAACTGTGCAAACAGAGGCTTTCGAGAGCAAAACGGAGGTCTTTTCGGGCGAAAACCAAGCATGCGCATGCATATCTTTCATTTCCCGAGGTGGATCAATAATTAGTTTAGTCTAGTTACTTAACTAAATTATTAGTTGCAATTGTTTTGTAATTATTTAATTAGCTAGTTAGCTAGCTAGTTAGTTAAATAAAAATTTGTTGTAATAATTAGTTAATTAGTTTAGCTAGTTATTCACTTGGTTTGTAATAATTAGCTTAGCCCTAATTAGTTGCTAGTTAGTTTTGCTTTATTCATTCGGACTCTCCTTTGTGAGAGCAAAATGTAATAACATGTATGTCTTCCAACCCCACATCTTTCTCCCTTTTATTTAATCGCTTTTGATGGTTAGATTAGAGACATGTTTCAATTAGCATCTTATGCTTGCATCTATTCATCTTGTCTTGTATACACCAAGGCTCGACGCATCATTCAAATTGCATTGTCGTTTCAATTACTTTATTGAATACGTGCTTAGACCGCATGTCTTGAATTAATTCATATGCCATATTAGTAGCTGAGCCTAGTAATTGCATATTGCATGTGTTGCATTAGACATCTTGTATAGATAGGGATCATGCATATTTTTCTAACTCATATCTCTTTGGTTTGGAGTACTAGGTGAGTTTTTAGTGCTTTAACATACTTGCATGAGTGTGAGTGATTTCCATGATTGACATGCTTGCCATGAGGCTAAATGTTTACTTGTTGAACTGTTTGAATGCCTGTGGATGAAGGCTTGTTGATTGAATTGGAACGATTCAACGAATGTATGTTTAAGCCCACTATGTCTAGTGGCAAATTCACAGTTTTAAGCCCACTTTGTTGAGTGGCAAATTCGCAAAATTTAAGCCCACTTGAGGTGGCAAATTCAACCCCTTTTTACAAAGCAAATATGAAATTGAATTGTTCTAATTTAGGCAAACTAGTCTATACTTGCTTGCTTGCATCACATAGTAATGCTAGCCTAATAACTGGAACAAGAGCACATAATGTACATAAAAATCATATCATGATTAGTAGAGGCCGATCTTTGATCGGGCGAGCGGGGGTGCTCAATCCATGACCTTCCCTTCTCGTACCTAAGTTCCCGAGCCGAGGCAACTTTGGTGATGACGGACACGTGGCCTTTGGCACGAGTCATGGGTTTCTTAATTTTTCCCAAAAATAAAATATTTAGATGGTGACTCTGTATTTAGCAAAGCATTCCAATTTTGGCAATTTTGATTCAAAATTGATTTTTCAAAAGATTTTTCGAATTTGGACACTTTGGTGTTTATTAATTTCACATTGCACTTGTCAAATTAGATTCAGAACCGTCGGAGTCCGAACTGTAGGGCTTATTTTCGAGTTTCCGAAAGGGGGTGTGAAAAAGGCAAGCTACAGTGCTTTATCCACCTAGTGTCTAATGTAATCTTTTATCAATTATTACTTTGTTAGGATTTAGTTTAGTTTTCGTTTTGATGGTAGTTAGTTGGATTTCTATTTAAATAAAGTCTTATATGGACATGGTTTTCTTTCCAATGGATTCTTTATGCTAGATTTGGATTTTTTCTCATATTCTTATGTGTCTTCTGATAACTCATTAAATTCTATTAATTAGCATGCTAGACTTGGTCACATAAGAAAAGATAGAATGACTAGAATAGCTGAAGAAGGCTTGTTGGGGCATTTTTCTAATGTAAATTTGCTTGTATGTGAGCCTTGTTTGGCAAGAAAGGTCTATAGAAAACCTTTTGGAAAGGCACCTAGGGTTTATAACCTCTAGAGTTGGTTCAGTCTGACATTTGTGGACCTATGAATGTAAAGACACGCAATGGCAATTTTTATTTTCGTATATTTATTGATGACCATTCACGATTCAATTATGTTTATTTGATCTCACATCGCTTTGAGGCATTGGATTGCTTTAAGCAGTTTGTTACACTAGTTGAGTATTTATCAAATAAAATATAGGGAGTGTGTGAGGAAAATGAGATACACATGCAATTAACAATTCCAGACACTTCGCAACAAAATGGTGTGTCAGAGAGACAGAATCGTATTTTACTTGAAATGGTTAAATCAATGGTCGCGCAAGCCAACCTTCCTATATCTTTTTAGGGGGATGCTCTTTTGACTTCTGCCTACATCCTTAATCGTGTTCCTTCAAATTCAGTTCCTACAACTCCATATAAATTATAGAAAAACACAAAACTAGATTTGGAGCATTTGTGGCCTTGAGGTTATGTGGGTTTTGTTTATAGTACTTGTCATAAGAATGGGAAGTTAGGCTCTAGAACAAATAAACAAGTGTTTATTAGATACTCAGAATGCTCAAATGGTTATGTAATGTATGGTAAACACCCTAATGGTGGAATGATTGAAAGTGAGTCTTGCGATGTCAATTTCATTAAGTGAATTTTCTAGTATTGGTAAAGTAAAGAAAGATCTTGCACTATTTTAGTCGTAGGATTATGAGGAAATCACACTATCTTTTGGCAAATGTGGAGTATTGGAGACTCATCCTGAAATTGCCAAAGATAGTGGGAGTGATTTACCTCCTAATGGGAGAGTTTCACTAGAAAATGACTCACCAGAATCCCAGTTACGTAGAAGTGAATGTAGAACCATTCCTCGTCATCGTTATGAGATTGAGGGGGAATATTTCATATGTACTCCATTGAATCTTGATGAGCTTGCTTCCTATGAGGAAGTATTAGTTTTACCTAATGCTAATGAATAGATGGATACTATGAAGAATTAAATGATTTCTGTGGCTCGGAATGAAGTTTGGGAGTTGGTTGACCTTCTATCTAGGCTTAAGACCATTGGTAACAAATGGGTCTTAAAAATTAAGCACAAAGCTGATGGGTCAATTGATAAGTACAAAGCTCGTCACGTGGTGAAGGACCATACCCAAAGAGAGGGTATAGATTATGATAAGACATTCTCTCTGGTGGTGAGATTTGCCTCTATTAGCCTAATTCTAGCTATTGTCGAGAATTTGGATTTGGAACTTTTCCAAATGGATGTTAAAACTGCATTTCTCAATGGAGAACTGGATGATGAGATCTATATGGATCAACCAGTAGGTTTTGAGGTCAATAGACAAGAGCACAAAGTATGCCGCCTCAAACGTTTCATTTTTTGCCTGAAGCAATCGTCTATACAATAGTACTTTAGATTCCATAAAGTCATCATTTCCACTAAGTTTGAGATGATGGAGGACCATGGTGTGTATGTCAAACGATCAGGAAAGAGTTTGCTTATCCTATCATTGTATGTTAACAACATTTTGTTAGCTAGAAATGACATGAAGATGATTGTCACCACTCAAGAGTAGTTGTCATCTACTTTCGAAATGAAAGACATGGACAAATTTTGTGCTCGGAGTTAAGATCCTAAGAGATCACTCTAAGAGGCTTCTTGATTTGTTTCAAGAGACTTACATTAAGAGGATTTCGGAATGGTTTTGTATGCACTATTCCAAACCCATTGACACTCCAATTGAGAAGGGACGTACACTGAGCATTGACTCTTGCCTTAAGACAGATGAGGAAATTTTTTTTTGGCAAATGTTCCATATGCGAGTGCAGTTGGTAGTCTGATATACGCTATGATGTGTACTCGACTAGACATATGTTTTGCAGTGAGAGTGGTTAGTCGTTACTAGAGTAACCCAGGACTTGTTCACTGGCAAGCAGTGAAGAGGATTTTTCATTGTCTTCATGGAACGATGGATCTCATTCTTTGTTATCAGGGTGGAGATTTGAGACTAAAGGGATACAGTGACGCAAACTAAGTAGTTGATAAAGATGAGCGAGAGTCTACCATTGGGTATTCATTTTTACTTAGTGGAGTGACTATTTCTTGGTGTAGTAAGAAGCAATCATGCATTGGTTTATCCACGATGGAGTTAGAGTACGTTGCTTGTTTAGCAGTAGTATAAGAGGCTGCTTGGTTGAGGAGATTCCTACAATGCCTTGGGATCACGACTCTTGTAGATGAAGCCGTTATGATATATGTTGATAATATGGTAGCTTTTGCATATTCTAAGGATCCCAAGTATCATGGAAGAACCAAACACATTGACATTTAATTTCACTTTATTCAAGATATGGTTGCACGAGGGGAGGTAATCCTACAACATATCTTCACTAGCAGGATGGTGACTAATCTGCTTACTAAAGCCACTGCTAGAGATGTTTTCCAAACTCATGTTAGGAGTTTCGGACTCCGTAGGATTTGATGTAATTTTTTTTTAGATACCTCATTGACTTTGTTGGATATTTTTATGAGTATCTTATGCATAATTATTTATTCATGTGGTTTTATGGCATAATTGATACTATTAGCACACATTGTATATGATGTTACCAAGCTTAGATCGGCTTTCTCGATGCTTATAGAGCGAACAAGATGAGACGTTAATTATCTTGGCGCTTAGAGAGCGAGTGAGGTAAATATTTTGTAACTTGAGAAGTAAACAAAACTAATTTATTATAAGATGTCGCCTTAGCATTGGTTAAGATGAGACTTTGAAAAGTCGAACATGAAGTTATCCACAACTTTCATGAAGCCTGAATATAGTCGAATGTGAAGTCTTAGATAGGCGCTTGATGAGCGAATATGCAAAGAAACTCAAGTTAGGCGCTTGTATAGCAACTAGACTAAGATTCTTATGGCATTAGAGAGTGACAAACCTAGTTTAGTGGAAACTTAGCAGTAGCATTCATATCATAATGTATGTGCTTTGTCAACCACTTAAGGGAGTGGCTAGATAAATCTCTTCTAAGGCCAATAATAGGCCTACTCTATACCATTGAACCTGGAACTATGTCATGAAGTGATGACTTAATGTTGCTACTTTAGCACGTCATCCAAGGGTCATAATGAATACGATCCAGAGGACCATGTCTAGAAAAGCGGTCAAGTTTGAGTGAATTGACATGAGTGGTTAGGGAAGATTGTTGAAAATCATACCCTGTTATCGTAACTTATTTCCTGGTCGATTGTGTTGGATTTGAGATCACAATATAATCATGAGTATAGATACAATGTTGAGGTCAAGCTTGTTTATGAGCTATGACTTGTGAGGGATTTTAAAATGTTCTATCTAGTGTGATACAACGAATCTGGGGTATAGACGAGATATTTTTAGTGATATGCTATGTTAGTTCATTGTGGCTTAATATAGCACTCTTACCTTATACCTTCTCATCAGGTTGCACGCTCCATTTTTTCGTATGAGAAGTGAATTGAATGCAAGATTAAGAAATGATAATTGTGAATATAACACATGATGTGGAGGAATGAGAGATGTTGGAAATTAAGTCAGATTTGACCTTGATCCATTATCCATGGAGCGTTCCACATGGGTTGCTGATAATTCACATAGTTAATAAATAAGATAATTAAGCTATTATCTTTTGGAGGTTGTTGAGTTGTTTTAGAAGACTACAACATCACTCATATGTATAGAGATTTTACATATATACCAGAGATTGGGGATATGTATTCGGGGTGTGAGTTTACGCGAAAAATCTCCTGTAGAAAAATATATCTCTCTGTTCTTCTCTTCTAGTTCACCATAATTAAACCTAGGAACTTGGAGTGTGGATATAATATTAAGAAACTCTGGTAGCTTCTTAATTGACGAAGGGTTTTTCTAGATAAGGCTTGTAATTCAAGCATCCGATCCAAATTGTTTCTGCATAAGGTAATATGATTACTAGCGTCTTTTCCTTCACCTTATAAGTACAGAAAGCATGCAAAGAAGTAGGCAACCAAAGCAGCAGACCGGATAGCCAAACCAGAGATGGGCAACAAAGTAGGAAAAGAGCTTTGGGTAGTCGATTGAGTGCATGACTGGGTGACTGACTACTTGGTGGAAGTTTTGCTCACTTTAGCACCAAAATGAGAAATGAGAGAAGAAAAAATTAATAAAAAATTGAAAAGATCATGAACAGTGCCTCACTTATCCTGGTGAGTTACTGTAACTCTTAACCATTCCAGCGAGGCTTGAACGAGTCTGCTAGAGAAGTGTTTTCTGCTTCCAAGCTAGTTTCTATAGCTGAAAAGTGAAACAAATGAGGATGATAGAGATGCTCTAATGGTAATTCTATTTATACACTTCTAATTTATTTGGTACCCATCATTTTTCATGCAGATTCGACTCTGACTCGGTGTCGACGCCGCTGCCTTCCTAACCTTTATCGCCCCTCTTCATCATTCTTGCGACTTTACTTCCTTCATCCTCAAGCCTCGTCTCTTCTCTCGCCTTTCTCTTTCTTTTTCTTTACTGTTGGCTAAAACCCTAGATCTATCTCTCTGTCTCGCGACAGATCTTTGTTTTTTTTTTCTCTCTCTCTCTCTTTCTCTCTCAATGCGAATTGGAGGTCGCGATGGATGAAGGTTGTGGCAGTGGTGCATCATGGCGGTGAGGGCCTACAGGGTTTGCAATTTTTGTTGGGAAAGCAAGGTCTGATTGTTAAGTGTAGACTTGAAAACGAAGAAGAAAAAATAGGTGCATGAGAGGCTATGACGGGAGGAGACAACGGCCTGAGAAAAGGGTTGGATAGGGGTGGCGGCGGGAGGTTGACAGTGGCAGTCATAAATGTTAGGGTTTGCAGAAGAAGATAAGGGTAAGTTGGTATTATTTAGAAATAAGCGGTGCGTATAGAGCCAAAATTGAAATATTCAATTTATGTGTGGTGTGAAGTAAGGAAATAAGAATAGAATGGTGTACACTGAGACAAGTGGTTGTGTGCGAATAGAATTTCCCTAAGTGCCATTTTTAAATTGGTTGTTTACATTAATGACATTGATTATATATTTAGGTAGTTAAAAGTGTAATTTTTTAAGTGAGTTGTCATGTTTATCCCAGACTTGAACAACATCTATTGATGGTATTTGGTTGAGAATTTAAATTGAAACACTTTTAATATGTTACGAACTAAATTGTCACAATTTAAATTTTATGAACAAAAATGACACAAATATCATACTATGAAGACTAAAGATATAATTAAACATAATTTTTAATGAATAATCAACCCCCTATCATCTCATTTTAAAGGGTTACTTACATTTAATATCTTTATATTTTATCAAAATCTCATTGTTTATATTTTAAATTAAGTTATAATTTCACCCTTGTCTATATGGCATTACTAAAACTAATGAAAATTAAAAGTGAATAAATCAAAGTGACATTTCAATAAAGATATAAATAATAAAGTGAGATTTTGATGAAAATATAATGGTGTTAATAAGGAGAGAAAAATGTTATGTATATAATTCACCTGACAAGTTTTGTTAGTCTTATTAATATCATCTAGATAGAAAAGTGACATTATAACTTATGTAAAATGCAAATGGTTGACTATCACAATTAAAAATAGATGAACTAAAATGATTTTTTTTAATAATAAAAATGTAAAGGTGCTATGTGTAATTAACCCTCCTTTAAAAATACACTAATCCCCTTGTCTCTCTTAAGAATTATGTTTAGGATAAATTATACTTTTAACCTAAAATGGAATTTTGATAATATTGGGAAGGTGATATGTGTGATTAACCCCTTTTTAAAATTACAAGACTAGTCCCTTTCATCTGATCAAAAAGTTTGGATTTTAAAATTACATGCTATATTTTTGGTGGATTGAAAGTAGAATGTAATTTGTCCAAACTCATAATGTGACTACAAAAGCCCTTTAATGTACTTTTTTGAAATACGACATAAATAACTAAAAATAAGAACAAAATCTTCTCATTTTTTTTTTTTCAAATATGGTTTTTGAAATGTGGCATAAGGGTTGATTGAATGTGGAATGTGGTTTGTCCAAACTAACAATGCGACTACAAAAACCCTGGTACTTTTTTGAAATGTGACATAAACAACTAAAAATAAGGAGGGAATTTTCAAATTGACCATATCATACAAAAAGTGGTAAATGTGTCAATGTACATAAATAAGGACTTGTGCGTTTATTAAAACTAGTGTATTACTCGTGCTATGCACATATTTTATGATTTAAAATAAGTCATTATTGTAAAATTTATAACTCCTCCTTTTTAAATGATTCTACATATGACTACTATCTTATACATTGATTTCTAGACTTTGAATGGTAGTCCTTATTGTCAAGCAAATTTTTTTGGATCATGCCTTTGAGATATATATATATATATATTGTCACATGATAACATGTTAATGGGTCAGTAGAGTTAGATTACTATAGTAAGTTGACATCACTCCATTAACACGAACTTGGATCTTATCTCATTGGCATTAGAATGTTCCCACACGATCACTTGAGCTACAACTTGAGTCGTGTAACACCGCAACTTTTATTACTAAAGCAACATTACCATATCCTTTGATGAGTCCAAAATAGTGATAAATATGCTGAAGCAATAAAGAAATCAATAATTTACAATGTTCCCTTTCGTATACATTCAATGAATTACAATACACGCCCATAGGCTAACATCACTCAAATAGTAATAAATGAAAATAAAGAAAGGGATTAACCTTTTTTACAATACATTGGCTTTCTGCCCACAATAATAAGGCCCTATGGCCAACGACTAAAAATTTAAAGTCTTGTGCAAGTCTTCACTTCATACCTAAAAATGGTTAACAACGTGGGATGAACACAAAGGTCTAGTAGAGATCCCAATGATCCTAAACAATAGCAACATATAGATAACTATGATCATGAGTGCTCCACGTATATACATATATAGGTAATGTGACATTTCATATTTCCAAATATACTTACATAAGTATATTTCCCCCAAAGATCTTCTTTAACAGGACAAGAAAACAACCATTCTTATCATTCTATTATTTTCATTTTAGTTCCAAGAAAACTCACAATAACCTTTGTTTTTCAAACACAAGTTTATACATTTAAAACAAATTCTCGTACCTACCAACTATTTTCATTATGAATCTCAATCATTAATTACATTATCAGAGTCTCATAATTTAATTAAACAATTAGCCCGCTATGTATATCAAGACATTACAGGCACAAGGGTAACTACCATATTTTATGGCCTAAAGTTCAAGAGCAGATGGAGCACCCATAACAATATATATACATCAAACAATAGACACGTCAATATGCATTACCATATTTTACCGGTCATAAGCACAGAAAGCCAATGATACAGTCCTTTTCATCACAACAGAAGTATGAAAGTAAACTAAGCAAAACTATCACATAACATAACTGTAACGCCCCGAAATAATTACAATGAACCATTCACAATATTAATATATAACAACAATGTATAAACATAGTTTTCTAAAATAAGTATCCTTTCATTTCATATGATTTTGTGGTACAAAAGGTAGTACATGTAGTTATACATTTACAAGTCCTAACCCTGAATCTATAGCATGTGTTATAAGTTAAAGATACAAAATAAGAGTTAAAACAAATAAGAAATGTCCTAAAGGCTTACAACTTTCGAAGATAATACTTGGTTACAACAAAAGTGAGATTAAACTCAATACAAATAAAGTCCTAGGTTTGTATAAAACAAATACAACAAATAAACAAAATGAAACTCTTGCTTTAAATCCTCCCAAGCTACGTTCTCGGTGGAGGCATATCATCAGCACCTGAAAATGGTTTTTCTATATATGGTGAGCCAAAGCCCAGTAGAAATACTCTAACACAGGAAAGTTATAAGGTGAATGCATATGCAATGCTCGTGTAGAAAACATTTTATATCTCCTTTCAAAACCATGTAATGCCAAGTTTATATCACAATTCAATAAATCATTTCCTTTATAATAGAAAATAGGACTGTGAATACAACTCTAGAAATCCCTAGGTACGTATCTGCAAGCAAACTATACAAGCACTACCAATTTGTCATTTTTATAGGTATTAATCGGAAGGCTCGACACCTAATAGCGTGAGTTTCTGGACTTTCATCAAGGACACACAGGCCAACATAATACCGTAACCACACCCCCCACCTAGATTCACCAAGGTATTTACCCATTTTTCTCAAAACAATAGACATTTTCAATGTGGGTTAAATATGCAACAATGCTCAATGCAATGGATGAGAAAATACTTTCAATTCTCTCAATTCTCATGCAATTTCTACAACAATCATAGATATCCTCCACCAATAGCCCAAAACAGATATCTTTAAATAGATAAATAATTTCCTTAACGATAAACTTTCCAAATTTCAATATGTGAGTGATAATACATATCCAACTTCACCATCCTCATCAATACTAACCCAATTTTACAATTCCAACATGACTTTCATTATCATTTCAAAATCAACATTTGAAATCTTTAGGGCAAAACCCTATTTTCTTTACAAATCAATCCCAAGGATAAAAACACAACATTTTATCACAATTAATCCTCATTTACAATCCCATAACTATGTACAAGAATCCATTTGAAAACCCCTTTTTTGATTTTTAACCGCAAATCCTAGATTTGTCTAAAAATCCCCAAATCATAATATTGTTTTAGAAATAACAAATAATTAAATTAAAAATCATAAGAAAGTGTAGAGAATCCCTACCTTGAAGCTAGAAGACAAGAGAAAGGTGAAGAAACTTCAACAACACTGAAATCCAACTTTGTTCTGATCAAAAGAGAGCTCTCGGAATGCTCTACCTTTTTATCAAAGTGACTTAGGAGGAGAAACCAGTAGATCTAGGTGTATTTGTAGAGAGAAGGAGAGTTTTAGAGAGAGAAGCTTTAGATCTAGGGTTTTTAGAATGTTTAGAGAGAGAGAGAGAGAGAGAGAGAGAGAGAGAGAGATGAAAAAGTCACTCAAAAAGTGACTTTTACAGACTGATATACACGCAGACCGCGCGAGCTCAAGAAGTGTCGCTCGAGCGACCAGACATAATAAGCGGAACCGCTCGAGCACAGGAATCACCGCTCGAGTAAAGAATACTAACTCCCAGAAGTTTTGCATACAAAAGACCATCGCTCGAGCTCAAGAAGGACTGCTCGAGCCAACACCGCTCGATCGCAATAATGACCTCTTGAGCGAAAAATGCTACCTCCTAGTACTTTTGTAGACCTACAAAAACACTACGAGTCTACAAAGACTACTCGAGTGCAAGAAGTGTCGCTCGAACGAAGAAGCCAAAATCTGGGCACCAACAATTTTGAAACATAAGCTACCAACCTGTTCCAAATGCAACGAAGACACTCCAATAACAAATCTCAACAAGGAATAAAGAGAAACAAGACATGAACAACTATATAAAACAATAAAACTTGGATCTAGAACATTAAATGAGTAGGGTCTAAACCAGAATCGCTATAATAACCCAGCTTTGTCAAGCCATAACCACTATAACACACTTTATCGGGCGCGAACCGGGAGAGAGAGGAACCCAGTTCAAAGTGCCAAACTTTATCGGGTGCAAATTCAGAAGGGAGAGGAACCCATATCAACGCGCTTCTTCATTCAACACAATAATTGGCACATTATTCCAAATTTCACAATTTATTCAATAACGGTAATACCATCCTCTACCATTGGCCAAGGACACAACCTTCTAATATCGCTCGGAGGGTACCCATGTGCATTAAATGGTTTGGACCCTCGACTTTTTTGATATAGTCTTACGAATGCAATGTGAAACATAAATGACAGTCCAAATTTGACAACTTTTATAGAAAATCTATTTTATTGCAGAACCTTTGCCAGAAATGGACTACGTCCTCAGATCTCAAAATTGCCACCTAATATTTTGAGAAAATTAGGAAACCCATGACTCGTTCTAAGGCCACTATTCGTCATAACCAAGGATGCTTAACTTGGAACCTTAAATATGAGAGGATGAGGTCATTAATTGAGCACCCCCGCTCACCCAATCAAAGATCGACTTCTAGTAAATCATGATATAAATTTTATTAACTTTATATGTTCATGTTCCAATTATTAATAATCCTAAAAATTACTATAGGAAAGCAAACAAGTATAGACCGTGTCATTCATTTTAGAACAACTTGATTTCATGTATTTTGAAAGAATTTGAATAATGTTTAACTCAATAGAAATTGAGTTGACAAACATGAAAATCGATATTATTCCAAATTGAACAACACAACCTCCATCTACTAGCATTCATAGAGATATATCAAATAAGCAAATAGTCACATGATATGATGATAAATATAGTAAGAAAAATACACAAAAGTGGGATGCTAAAACATAACAACTTATACATTTTCCGATGTCCTGCGAACAGCTACAAAACGAAGTTAATGAAATATGCATGATCTCATATATAAAATCCTAATGCAATTCACTCATGAAATGCAACTAAAGGTTCGGCTTCTAATATATGACGTGAACCATCTCAAGACATGAGATAGCGTACAAAATCACATAGGAATTTATTAAACCTATAGATGCAAATGAGCCGAATCTACATGCATTAAATATGGATATTATGAAGGAAAATACGATGCTAAGTACAAATATGGGAAGCGAGTAAATAAAAGGGTAGAAAGAAATGGGATAAGAAGACATACATAGAAAGAGGTAGAAAGAAGTTGGGGTTGGAAATTATTACAACACTAAATAATTACAAAACCAAATAAAAAGACGTGGGATTGAGAGATTATTACAACACGAACCAAAACTAACAAATCATACGAATAAGATAAAAAATAAAAAATAAAAAAGTTACTATTCATTCATCGGTTACTGTTCATCCGGTGAAGCACTATTCATCTTCGGAAATTATTCTGCCTATTGTTGGTTGCTCTATTTCGCCCAAGAAAAGTTATTTTGCAGGAACACTATTCATCCAGCGGAAGCAATATTTACCCTCCTTGGTCATTACTCATTTTATCGAACAATTTTTGATCCGCGGTCACTATTCATTGCCAAAGGTACTATTCATTGCTGGGGATACTATTCACCACTAGTGGATACTATTCACCATCGGAGATTACTATTCACCACAGGTCATTATTCATTTGGCGGGGTCACATTTTTAACAAATTAGGTGATTTTGACTGATCATTTAAAATAGCAAATTACAATAGTTTATTTAGGCAGTATGGTACCGACCAGTCAAAGCGGTAGATTACAATAGTTTATTTAAAGTAATAAATTACAATATTTTATGTACAACAGTAAATATCACATATTTAAAACAATAAAAAATACACGAGAATAAATGAGAAGATTGCAAAAATTTACCTTTAGAGGAAATGGAGGATTTTCTAATTTATCAAACTTTCTTCTTCAGACCCTCATGGTTATGGAGTATGCTTTAGAATCTTAGCAAGAAATTTTGAGTTTTAGCTTTAGTGAAATTTTGGGTGGTGTATATCAGTGAAAGGTAAGAGGTTTATATCTCACTTTGTATTTTCTCTTAATTTTGACAAAATAAACTTTATTTTAATCAAAACTAAAACCTCTCCTCATAGCTCTATTAGCCTTCTATATATAGGCCAAGAGTTAAGACCCCTTTATTTTTTGAGAAGTCAATTTTGAAAATCCAAAACTTTTTCATCTTTTGAAAAGCCAATTTTGAAAAAGCCAACACTCCTTCCTTTTTTTGAAAAGCCAATTTTGAAGAGCCAAAACCCATTCAGTTTTTGAAGAGAAAATTTTTAAGAGCCAAGACCCATTTCTTTTTTTGAAGAGCCAATTTTCCCAAAATTGCTAAAATTTTCAAATAAGAAGAATGCAAAAAAAGATTTTTGAATATGTCTAAAAAAATTTGGCCAAAACAAGTGATAGGTTGGAAATTAAAGCTTAAATTAGACTTTTTTGCTGAGAAATTTATAAAATAGCATATTCCAATTTTCATCATCAGGTGATCAAAAGAAAGTGCCCAAGTGTAGACACCCCATTTTTGACCAACCTCAAGACTTAGATGTCATCGTTTGTGCACTTGATGATTGTGCTTGTTTATGCTCGTTTTGAGTGCCCGAAGTTCTCGGCAGAATGCCTTGTCTTTGAGCCTCTAAACCCTTTTTTCTTTGTGCTTGTTTTTGGGCTAAACCTTGGTGCCTCTTGCCTGGAGGAGGGGAAGGGCCTTGTCGGCCACTTGAAGTGGTCGGTCGGCTAGGGGAGGTGGCCGACGGCCATTTTTCTCCTTTTTCATATATTTTCTTTGCCAGTTGTGCCAGCTGTTGATCACTGAATGTCATCTCCGTATATGTGTATGGAGGGATGAATGCAAGCCTTTGGCTTGTATTTCTATATAATGGAGGGTCTCTCCCCCATTTGAGGGGTCAGAAAATTTTGTGAGCAAATTTCCTCTATCTCTCTCTCTCTCTCTCTAGAATCCTCTCTCTTTCTCCTTATTTTGTGCTTGAAAGTGAGAATTCTCTACACATTTGCACTTAGACCCTTGACCAAACATCTTCATCTTGGAGCTGAGGTTCTTTGAGGCTTAGTTTGAGTTCTTAAGGCTGGTTTTGGCTTAGATTTGTGGCTGTTTGGTGCTGTGCTTCAAAGGTATAAGTCTTACCTCATTTCAGCTTTGTTTTGATCAATTGCTTGGCCATCTTTTTACACTATTTTGATCTGGTTTTTCAACCATAAAAAACTTTGTTTTTAAGGTTTTAAAATGGTGGTTTAAGTCTTGTTGAATTAGGGGGTTGTCTATTCTTTTTGCTCTTCGGCTTGTGAAGCCTTTTGTGCCATCTTTCAAAGCTTTTTGAAACAACTTTTTGGGCTCTTTCAACCACTGAATTCCAAGGGAATTTCAGTGGTAAAAACTTGGTTTTAGGGTCCAAAATAGGAGGAGGTGGCCTCCCCTCCTTGTGTCTAGTTTGCAAGTCTTGATAACCTAACATGTGAGCATGTTTTTCTTCATTTTTTGACTTGATCTCAGTATATTTTAGGCTATGATTTGGCATGTTTTAACTCTGTTTTGAGCTGTCTTGGTCATATAAGCCTTGTCTTGCATGGTTGTAATGCAAATGCCTTCACTAGCTTAGTGTTTTAAGGCCTCTAACATGTTTTGCTTGTGATGATTGCATGTTGTAGCATCATTTTACATGTGATTTTAGTGAATATAGCTCTGTCACACTCTCACTTATTCCACTCTTTCATTGCTTTTGAGAGTTGTGTTTTGAGTCTTGCTTGCGGGCTAACATGCGAACATGTTTTTCTAGCCTTTTATGCTTCAATCTCAGCATGTTTTTGCCACTGTTTTGGCATGTTTTAGCTCTGTTTTGAGTTGGTTTGGTTAGTTGAGCTTGGCATTGCATGCCTCTAGTGTAGTGCGCTTCACTAGTTTGATGCTTTTAGGCTCTTAGCATGTCTTGCACGTGTTGCTTGCATGATTTAGTGTCTCTTGGCATGCCATATCAGCACTGAAAAGTCTGCAACCTCCCTTTATTCTTCACTTTTCAATTTGTTTTGAAAGTGGCCTTGAGCCCCTTATTGGCTTAAATGTGGAATTGAGGCCCTTATGCCTAATGGTTTTAATCCTCTCTTAAGGATTCCTCCTAACCAATAGTATGAGACCTCTTTCATGCTCAAGGCACTTGTGGCTTAGGCCCTCTTTCCAATTAGAGGACTCTCATTTTGGACTTAACCGGTTAAAGGACTAATTGATAATGTAAAATGTGTAAACAAAATGAATCAAGTAAAACTTGAGCAAGATAAGCATCATTGTGTTGCATTGCATGTGTTTGGATCAGGCGTTAATCCAAACATAAGAAAAATGGGACGTTTCATACTCAAAGTGATGAAAAGTGCCACTTTTCTTGGTCACCGTCACCCTTGATCATGTATGATAAGGTGGTGGTCCTTAGAGTCTTATTTGCGCATTCATTAAGCTTGTACAAGCTTGGTTCTTTGGCCATCATGCATGAAAATGGTTGGTTGATGGCTTGAGAGCTAAGTGCCATACTTTTTTAAGCTTGAGAAATGATAAGGAGGGTGGCAGTACACACATTCCTTGAAAAATGCATTGCTTTGCCTCTGTTGCAGCAAAAACAGAAGTCTGGAAAAAAGGGTGGCCGACCGGCCACCTAAAATAGCTGACCGGCCAGTTAAGGTGGTCGATCGGCCACCAGTTATTTTTTGTGCAAAAGTGTTCCTGTGTTGGAGCAGAAGCAGTCTAGAAGTTGGTGTAATTTTCAGAGATCAAAGTGAGTGCAAATAGAGGCAACCAATGGCAAGGCGATGGATTTTTGGGAGGAGGCCAACCGAGCATGCATACATCCCTTGTCCCTCGAGGCCATTTAATCACTTTATTAGTTAGTTAGCATAGCTAATTATTCAATTCAAGTGTTGTACTTAATTAGCTTAGCATAGCTAGTTATTCAATTGTATTGTAATAATTTGTTAACTAGAATAGTTAATTAGTTTCGTTTTGTGTTGTAATAATTGGCCTAGCTTAGATTAACTTAGCTCTTATTTATTCAGAAGAGGGCATAATGTTGTAATAAGTGTGTGTGCGTGTATGCATGTCTTCCAACCCTGCGTCTTTCTCCTTTTTACTTAACCACTTTCGATTGTTAGTTTAGGGTCATGTTTCAATTAGCATACCTTATGCTTGCATGTTTGCATTGATTCGTTTGTCTTGCATGCACCGAGGCTCGGCGCATCATTCAAACTGCATCGTATTTTAATACTTCTTTGAATATGTGTATCAAATTGTTGCATTCATATGCCATCTTAGATAGCCAAGCCTATTAATCGCATATTGCATGTGTTGCATTAGGTATTTTGTATAGTTAGGATCATGCATATTTCTAACTAGCTTTTATTTTGGCTCGAAGTACACTGTAAGCTTTACGCTTTAGCATACTCGCATGAGTGTGAGTGTTGCCATGATAGCATACTTGCCATGAGGCTATTTGCTTATGTGATTAACTACTTGAATGCCTGTGGATGAAGGCTTTGTTGCTTGAATTGGGACAATTCGACGATTATGAGTTTTAAGCCCACTTTGCGAACTGGAAAATCATGTTTTAGCTCACTTGTGGGTGGCACCTTCAAACCATTTTCGAAAACAAACATGAGTTGATTGTTCCAATTCTCGCTACTTAGTCTATACTTGTATGTGTGCGTCACATAGTAAAGTTAGCTAAATAATCAGAATAAGAACACATGAGGTTTGTAAAACAATATATCATGCTTAGTAGAGGCCGATCTTTAATCGAGTGAGCAGGGGTGCTCATTTTAGGACCTTTCCCTCTCGTACCCAAGTTCCTGAGCTGGGGCAACTTTGGTGATGACGGACACGTGGCTGTAGACACCCCATTTTTTACCGTCCTTAAAACTTGGACGTTGTCATTTGAACACTCGATGATCATCCATGCTCATGTTCATTTTGAGTTCCCGAAGGCCTCGGCTCCGCTCCTTGCCTTAGGATCTCTCAACTTGTCTATTTTGTGCTTGGTTGTGAACCAAACACTTGTGGTTTAGCTTTTGAGGGAAGGGGGTGGCTTGTTGGCCATCCCTACACCCCATCGGCTATGGCGTGATGCCATCGGCCTTGTTTCCTTGCCATCGGCCATAAATGTTGGCCGGTCGGCACTTTTGTTGGTCGGTCGGCACTTATTTTGGTTGATCGGCCATATTTTCTGGCTGAGGCCTTTTCTTTGCCTTTTTTAGGCATTGTGCATGCCAACTGTGCTAGCTGGTGAGCACAGACTTTCCTCTCCATACACGTGTATGGAGAGATTTGAACCAAAACTTAGTTTCTCTAAGAAGCTTCGAATTTGATTTCCTATAAGAGAGGAGCCTCCCCTCCCTTTCCAGAGGTTTAGCAAAATAGATATAGAGTTCATATATATATATATATATCTCTATATCTCCCTTTCTCTACATTTGTGTGTGTGTTTGTGACCTAAAGTGTGTTTTTGTTCATACTTTTGCACTATAGCACCTAGTAGAATACCTTGCTTTGGCTGCTGAGGCACTAGGAAGTTGGTTTCAGAGTTCTTGGGCTGGTTTTGATCCAAGGAAGTGGCTGGAGTTATGTTCTTGAAGGTGTTCTTCAAGGGCGAGCAACTAACCTTTTATTTCCCCATTTTGGCTTAAGCTTTTAGACCTATTTGCATATTGTTTCAAGCTTAACTATAAACTAAAAAAAGTTCTTCTTTTATATGCTTAAGATGTTTTCTTAAGGTCTTTTTTGGGTTGGGGGTTGTCTACCCCCTCTTAGGCCTTGTTTGGCCTTATTTTGGGTAATCCTTTTTGGCCTTTGTTCTTGCTTTGGCTTGACCTTTCTACCACTGAAATCTAGAGGATTTTCAGTGGTGGAAAGGTGGTTTTGGAGTCTTGTATAGGAGAGGGACACCCCTCTCTCCTTGTGTTTCATTTGCTTGCATTATTGGCTCATAATGGTAGCATGATTTCTTAGCATGTTTTAACTTCATTTCAGCATGTATTAGGCCTTATTTTACCATGTTACACCTCTGTCCAAAGTTGGTTTAATGGCTTCTTGCATGCATCATGTACTTGCCTTGTAATCCCCTCATTTGCCTTAACATGCATCATGCATTTGGACTATCATGCTCACATATTTTGGCTCAACTCAGAGGGATTTCTAGTCATATTTCAGCATGCTAAAGCTCTATTTAGTGTTGCTTTTATCATATATGCATTGCTTTGTATAGCTACCATACATCCTAACTTGTTAGCTTTGAGGGTCCAAGCCATTAGCATGCACTACTTGGACCTTTTTCATGATATTGGCATCATCTCATATGGTATTTCAGTCCATGTTTCATGCTCATATACTTGCATTTTCCATCCTTTCAAAGCTTTGAAGAGTTGGTGTCGTATGCCTTAAGAGTGCATCATTGTGCATGCCACCATGCTTAGGCATTTGGGATGCCATCTAAGTGGGTTTTGGGGCTTGTTTTGACATTCCATAACTCTGATTTTTATTGGTTAAGTCATGCCATGCTTGGTTGTAATAGGTGTAGTGTAACACCACCTTTGTAGCCTTACATGCTTCATGTTTTGTGCTCACCTTTCTAGCATGTTTTAGCCTCATTCCATGCATGTTCTTGCCTTGTTTTGGCCTGCCTTGGGACTATTTTGGGTCACCTTGGCCCTTTGGGGCTTGGTTGATATGGCCGTAGTATAAGCACCTTGTCTAGCCTTAAGCCTTGAGCTTTCTTGCATGCTTTGCTTGACTTGTTTGAGTGGTTTGGCACCACTCCTCGTATGATTTCAGAGCTTACCATGTTGCCACATTATCATGTTTGTCACTTCTTGCTAATGTTTGAGGATTGTACATTGTTGCCTAGTTTTTAGGCCAAACGGCATGCATGCTCATTTCGCATTTCATTCTACCATTTCTTGGCACTATGGCTGCTGTTTTGGTATGGCTGAGGCCTATCCATTTTTAGTATAAGTCCATGGATCATGCAATTTGTGTGTCGTTGTATGCTTATCGCATTGCATGTTGTTGCATACTTATTGTTGGTATCATTGTTGCATGCCGATCACATTGTATGTTTGCATATCTAAGTTGCATAGTCGTATTGCATATTTATTGTATATCATGTTGTTTACATGTTAGGTTGCATTGCATTGCATTTGTCATGCTCATGTTACATTGCCTTGCATTTCCATGTTGCATTGTACTTGGTTGCATGCATTGCATTGTGTTTGGTTTGAGGTGTCAAATCAAACACAAGGGACGAGGAACGTTCGTACTTGAAGTGACGAAACGTGCCTCAAATCCTCGGTCACCGACGTTCTTGATCAAACATGATAGAGTTCTAGGCATTCATATGTTTTTGTTGCATTCATTCCACATTGATTTGCACACTTGGCTCCTTTGGTCATCATGCATTGAAATGCGCGATTGATGGTCCGAGGGTCGAGCACTACACTCCCTTGAGTTCATGACATGATAGGAAGGTTGTTTGTGTACACATTGCCTTGAAAACGCATTGCCATGCTCTGTTTGTCCTCTGCTGCAGCAAAACAACATTCTACAGGAAGATATGGCTGGCCGGCCATCTTCAGTGCTGATCGACTAAAAATTGTTGGCCGAGATCCTCACAAATGGTCGATGACCAATTCCATATGGCCGATGTTCCTATATTTTGGCCGGTGACATCCCACAGTGCTCAGGGAGTGGTTTAGATGCATCCTTGGGACTTGTGCAGTTTTCAAAGGTGTAAAATAGTGTAAACAGAGGCAACATGTAGCATGGGAACGGGTTTCCGAGCGAGGCGATCGAGCATGCATCATTCAATCATTCCGAGGCGGAGCTGCGGCGACCTCTTTAGTTTCATAGCTTAGTTAATTTGTTTAAATTAGTTAAGGGTGTTATAATATTTAATTAGCTAGGGTAGTTGATTATTTATTCGGTTTGTATTATTTATTCGGACCCTCCGTCGAGAGGGCGAATTTTGTAATAAGTGTGCGTGAGTGTGTGAATGTCTTCCAACCCCACGTTTTTCTCCTTTTTACTTAACCGGTTTCAGTGGTTAGTTTTAGGTCATGTTTCAATTAGCATTCCTATGCTCGAATGTTTGCATCATTCATCTGTATTGCATGCACGGAGCCCGGCGCATCATACTAACTGCATAGTATTTCAATTCCAACTTGAATACGTGTATCGAGTTGTCGCATTCCACATGCCATTCTTAGATTGGCCGAGTGTAGATGTCCTCGAACGTCCCGGGAGGGAATCCCATTTTGTTCATTTGGGGTTACTATAGTTCGGACTTAATATGTCACGGTTCTTAATCTGATATCGCAAAGTGCAATGCAAGACTGGTAAATCACCAAAGAGTCCAAATCCGACAAATCATTTTGAAAAACTAATTTTTAAAAAGAAGTGTCAAACATGGACTACTTTGCCAGACACAGAGTCGCCACCTAAATATTTTTATTTTGGGGGAATTTAGGAAACCCTGACTCGTGCCTAAGGCCATGTGTCCATCATCACCAAAGTTGCCTCAGCTCGGGAACTTGGGTACGATTGGGGAAGGTCATTTCATGAGCACCCCCGCTTGCCCGATCAAAGATCGGCCACTACTAAACATGATATCGAGTTTTTGAAAACACATGCGCTCTTATTCCGATTTATTAGCCTAGAATTGCTACGTGATATGCACAGCATACAAGTATAGACTAGATTGCCTAAGTTGGAACAAAGCATTGTATATCTGTTTGTTTTGAAAAATGGATTGAAGTTTGCTACTCGCAAGTAGGCTAAAAGACGAGTTTCGACGAATTATTCCAACTCAAGCAACCCAACCTTCACCCACAAGCATTCAGGCAGTTATATCACATAAGCACATAGCCTCATGGTAAGCATGCTATCATGGCAGTCACTCACACACATGCAAGGATGCTAAAGCATAAACACTTACTGAGTACTCCGAGCCAAAGAAAGAAGCTAATTAGAAATCATGCATGAATCCTAACTATGCTAAGAATGCCTAATGCAACACATGCAAAAATGCAACTAAGATAGGCTTGGCTATTCTAAGATGGCATATGAGATGCTATAGGTAACATGTATTCAACTTGGAATTGAAATACGATGCAGTTAGTATGATGCGTTGAGCCCGGTGCATGCAATACGAATGAATGTATGCAAACATGCTATCATAAGTATGCTAATTAAAACGTGCCCTAAGACTAACCATTGAAAGCAGGTAAGTAAAAGGGAGAAAGACGTGGGGTTGGAAGATATGCATCACACATACGCACGCTTATTACAAAATTCTCCCTCTCTCGGAGGGGCCAAAAGAATAATACAAACCAAATAAATAATTAACTACTCTAGCTAATTAAATATTACAAAACCTTAATTAATTAACAAATGAATTAAGCTATTAAAGGAGTAAAGCTACCTCGGGAAAAGGATCGAATGCATGCATGCTCGATTTGCCCCGCTCGGAAACCCGTTGCCATGCTACATATTACCTCTATTTGCACTGTTCTGCACCTCTGAGAACTGTGAAAATCCTTGAGATGCCTCTGAATTACTCCCTAAGCATTGTAGGATGTCACCGGCCAAAAGATAGGACCACCGGCCATTAGGAAGTGGTCACCGACCAAAAGTGGGGCTATTGGCTGGACTTTGGTAGCCGACTGGCACTGAAGAGGGCCGATCGGCCATTTGTTCCTGTAGAACTCTGTTTTTGCTGCAGCAGAGGACAAACAGTGCATGGTAAGGAATTTACAAGACAATGTATGCACGACCACCCTCCCTATCATGCTATGAACTCAAGGAGGTTTGGTTCTCGACCCTCAGGCCACCAATCACGCATTTCAATGCATGATGGCCAAAGGCGCCAAATGTGCAATTTGATATCAAATGAAATGCACAAAAACACATAAGGGCCCCAACCTCTATCATGATTGATTCAAGAGGCAAGGGATGCGCACACAATGCTATGCAACCTAAGCATGCAAGCAAACTAATGCAACATGAGCATGCAAGCAACAATGCTATACAAGGCAACTAGCATATAACAATATGCAAAGACAAGCATGCAAACAAGCATGTAACTTAACAAGTATGCAAGATGGATGAACATGCAACAACATGTCAATAGGCTAACATTTAATAACATGCAAAGGCAAGTATACTTAGACCAATGTAATACATGCATGATGAACTTAACAAAGCAACACAAGCATGCAATAGGCAATAGGCATACAACCTAAACATGTGAACATGTATAGCATGCAACAACATGCAAAATGAAACAAGCATGCAACAACATGGTGAGATGGACTTACACTAACATGGGTAGCTCTCAAGCATGCCAAAATCAGTGGCCAAACATGATGGAAATGAGGCAACAAAACACATGCAAACATGCAAGGTGCAAGAGCTCTAACTCATAGCACAAGATGCAACTCTCCTAGTGCATTGAAAAGATGAAGTATGGCATATAATGGCATATATTCCAGCTCTGAAATGACATACAAAATGGTTCCGAATCATGCAAACGACCCACACAATGCATGTAGGAAGGCTCAAATACCGAAACTAGTGAAGCACATTACACTAGAGGTATGCAAAGCGATGCTCGAATGACCAAACCAACCCCAAACAATCCCTATGCAAGCCCAAAACAGTGGAAAAATGGACTAAGATGATGCCTTGAAGTGCACAAAAATGAAGCTCATGCAATGGCTCACAAATGGGGTATTAAAGCACAACTCTCAAACACATTGAAAGCATGATAAACATGAGAATATGGCACACCTATAAACTCTGAAATATCACATTCAATGATGCCAAAACACTAAAATGCCTCAAGCAACACATGCAAGGGACCCCACAACTCAAAGGTAAGCAAGGCTATTACACTACAACCATGCATGGCAAGAACCAATCGACCAAGAGGCCTAAAAACAGAGCTAAGGTAGCCCAAAATATGAACAAAACATGTTTGGAGTGTGGCCAAAAGCTGCTAGAATAGAGGGCCAAAACAACATGCAATGTGAGCTAGTAAGCATGATTTACACTACAAGCCTATGAAGCATGTGAGGGGCCACCAAACCAGCCAAACCAGATTCATGGCATGCCAAATGATGGCCAAAAACCCACTAAAACATGGCCAATACATGCAAGAATGATGTGCGACTTTGATAAGCTATGAAAGGGATTACTCTACACATGCAAGAGGCAAACAAAAGGGGACCAAACCAGCAAACAAAAGGGGACCAAACCAGCCATGGACAGAGGCTAGGCAGGTCCCAAAAGTCACCAAAAAGTGACTTAAATAGGCCTCCAAATGATATAAACATATGCTCCTTTGATAGGCCAAATATGCTAGTAAACAAGACAACAAAGGAGAGGGGATGGCCCTCTCCTTCTTAGGACCTCAAAACACCATCCCCACCAGAGGGATTTCAGTGGTGAGAAGGCCAATACAAGGTGGTCCCGAAGCTCACAAAAAAGGCACAAAAATGAGTCCAAACAAGACCTAAGAGGGGGTAAACAAACCCAAATACAAAAGTGATCTTAAACAAAGATTAAAAGCATGAAAAAATAGAACTTTTATCAGTTATACACTAAGCTCAAAACAGCATGCAAGATAGGCTAAAATCTTGTGCAAAAATGGGAAATAAAGAGGAAAAAGGAGTTACCCTTGTAGCTCGACCAAAAACCAGTACTTTAACCTCTGAAAATACCCTCCAAGAATCTCACTCTTTTGAACCCAAAATATAGAGATATAGAGAGATATATCTCTTGTGCCTTAGACAAAATTTTCAACCTCTCTAAAGGAGAGGGAGGCCCTCTCTTATAGAGAAACAAGAGGGTTCAAGCTTCTCGGAGAAGCTAGAGCAAGGGTTCAAAAGGTTTAAGCTTTCTCAAGAAGCTAAAACAAAGGTTCAAGCTTCCTCAAGAAGTTAAAACAAAGGTTCAAAATCCTCCATACATGTGTATGGAGGATAGGGTCTGTGCCAGTTGGCACAAAATATCTGTATGAAGCAGATGAACAGGCTTCGGCCAGCAAAAAATGGCCAATCGACCAACACCATGGCCGGCCGACTAAATAAAGTGCCGATCGGCCAATACACTTGGCCAGTGGCAAGAAAGCAAGGCCGATGGCCGGTGGGTTAAGGGGGGTGGCCAACAAGCCACTTCCTACCCTCAGGTGCAAAAACCACAAGTCCTTGGTCCAGCCAAGCACAAAACAGTCAAGTTGAGAGATCCTAAGGCAAGACGTGCAATCGAGACCTCCGGGAACTCAAAACGAACACAAACATGGACGATCATCGAGTGTTCAAGCGATGACATCCAAGTCTTGAGGACGGTCAAAAATGGGGTGTCTACATCGAGCCTATTCTAGTTACATTTTGCATGTGTTGCATTAGCCATCTTAACGTAAACTAGGATCATGCATTTGATTACTAACTAGCTTTTGTTTTGGCTCGGAGTACTAGGTAAGCGTTTACGCTTTAGCATACCGCATGTGTGTTAGTGTTGCCATGATAGCATGCTTGCCATGAGGCTATTTGCTTATGTGATATAACTACCTGAATGCCTGTGGGTGACGGTTGGATTACTCGAATTGGAACAATTCATTGAAATGTGTGTTTCAAGCCCACTTTGCGGAGTGGCAAAATCATGTTTTCTTAAGCCCACCTGAGGGTGGCAAATCCGTGTTTTAGCCTACTTGCAAGTAGCACCCCCAAACCATTTTCAAAGAAACAAACATGAAATGTTTTGTTCCAATTTAGGCGATCTGGTCTATACTTGTGTGTTGTGCGCATCACATAGTAATTTTAGGCTAATAACTAGAATAAGGACGCATATATTTTCAAAACAATATATCATGTTTGGTACAGGCTGATCTTTGATCAGGGGAGCGGGGGTGCTCATTGCATGACCTTCCCCAATCGTACCTAAGTTTTCGAGCCGAGGCAACTTTCGTGATGACGGACACGTGGCCTTAGGCAACGAGTTAGGATTTTCTAAATTTTCCTAAAAATAAAATATTTAGGCGGCGACTCTGTATCTGGCAAAACAGTCCATGTTTGGCACTTCTTTCTTAAAAATCAGTTTTCCAAAACGATTTGTCGGATTTGGACTCTTTGGTGATTTATCGGTCTCGCATTGCACTTTGCGGGATCAGATTCAGAACCGTGACATTTGAGTCCGAACTGTAGTAGCATGAGGCCCTCGGGACGTGCCTATAGTGGCCTTTGGCACGAGTTAAGGTTTCCTAAATTTCCCAAAAGCAAAATATTTAGGTGGCGACTCTGTAATTTGACAAAGCAGTCTAGTTTTGGCATTATTTGATTCAAAATTGATTTTCCAAAATAATTTGCCGGATTTGGACTCTTTGGTATTTATCAGTCTCACATTACACTTTATGAGATTAGATTCAGAACCGTGACAGGAGTCTGAACTGTAGGACCAATTCGAGCTCTTTGAAAGGGGGCGCAAAGAAAGTTGAGCTACACCAAGTCTTAAGGCTAGTCAAAATAAAGTGTCTACAGTTGCCATTCTGTGACAGAGCTCGAAGTTACTTCATGACGTGAGTAAATGTCAAACCCGAAGACGACCCTTTTGACAAGGCCATAAGACTTGGGCAAACGAACAAGATGCAATGTAGTTGGTTGAACTTAAGGGTTGCCTACGTATCCCTTTATAAGGAATCAAACCAACGTAGTTTAGAGCCAACATACAAATGATATGCTAATGCAATTGAAAGTTTGACTTACACGCTTTTTGTAGCTTATATTTTTTATTTTTATTTTTTCCTTTTTGAAAGTTCATGAGTATGCAATGCCACGCAATAGGTAATGTGCAAGGCAAGCCTTGTACAAATGATATGAAGCATAATATGGGACGCCAATGCAAACAAATGTGTTTCACACAAGTGAAAGAAATCCTAATCAATATGCAACCCCGACCATGTTTCACAAGGAATGAGAGAAGGTATAACCAAGTAAACTCGAGATTCTCTCACGCGAGAGGAGAAACACGTCTCACATGAGAAGACGAATTGTGAACTTGAGATGCAAACGCGTCTTATGCGAGAGGAGGAATTGTGAACTTGAGATCCAAATGCATCTTACTTGAGATGAGGAAAAGTGAACTTGAGATCCAAACACATCTTATGCGAGAGGAGGAAATATGAACTTGAAATCCAAATGCATTTTACGCAAAAAGAGAAAAAATGGTACAACTAACAAGCATACCTAATCGTATTTCATATGGAGAGGGGGAAGGTTTTAATCGAGTAAATTTCAAATCTTAACACGTTTCACGTGAGAAAAGAAAATGTGATGTAACCAACAAGGGTACCTAACTGTATTTCATATGGAGAGGGAGAAGGTTTTAATCGAGTAAACTTCAAATCTTAACACGTTTCACATGAAAGGAGAAAAGGTGGTGTAATCAACAAGTGAGACCTAGGCTGTATTTCATATAGAGAGGAGGAAGGTCTTAACCGAGTAAAAGAGAAATGGGTCTTAACCAACAAGTGAGACCTAGATCGTATCTCAATACAAAACAAGGGGATGGTTTCAACCGGGTAAAGGAGAAAGGTTGTAACCAAAATGTTTGTAAAAAACTCAAGTGATGTGAATAGATCGTAACCAAGAGATACAACAGTGATCATTGTAGCCATATATGATAGATGTAATAGTCTAGTGCAAGTGTGCTAGTGAATGCAAAAACATGAAGGGGCAATGTGAGACAAACAATATGCAATGATGAATACACAACAATAATATGAAGGATGCAAAAATAACATGATGGATGCACAATAGATGAATACACAAAATGATTTTTTTTTCTCATTTTTTCCAAAATTTTCTTCTTTTTTGTTTTTGATTTTTTAAATTTTTCGAAAATTTCTTCTTTTTTTATTTTCTTTTGTTTTTTTGAAAATTTCTTTTTGAAATTTTTTTGTTTTGTTTTATTTTGTTTTTGTTTTTGATTTTTTTTCTTTGAAAATTTATATACATACCACATATACATATACATACAAACGATATATAAAATACGTATTACATACATATATATATGGACACAGACAAGTTATATACATAGATATATATTTATATACGGACACATACGGTCACACGGATACATATATAGATACATATCATATACAAACAGTATACATATACATAAACGTATACATATATACAAACAGACAGACATACAGATATAGATACAGATACACAGACATATACCTACAAAACATGTATACACGGATACATATATATATATACGGAAACACATATACACATATTATATACAGACATATACATATACATACAAAAATATATACATATATACACTCATTTTCTATTCTCTCTCTCTCTCTCTCTCTCTCTCTCTCTCTTTCTCTCTCTCTCTTTGTGTCTTTTGTCTTCGTCTGCGTGCCTAACTGACAGCAGTTGGACCGACCTCGTTTGTCAAAGATTGCCTGGGCATCTCTCTTTGCTTGGTTTCTTCTTCTCTTCCATTTTCTTCTTAAACAAGGACTGCGAGAAAGATAGAGCAGAAAGCTGCAAACTCTCCCTGCTATCACTCTGTAAATTTTCCCTTGGGCATTATACTCCCCCTGACATGGCCTCTTCTCGTTGTCCCTTCACTAGCTTCCCTAACTTTAATGATTCTCCAATCGAGACTACCAGCTCTTTTAAGCCTCGACAGAGTGCCCTTGCCCCAATTCTCAACTTTCTTACGCTATCAGTCAAGCAACTGATGGCAGCACAATTTGATATCGATGCCAACCACTACACATTGAAGTCTTGTGTAGAGACCGTGACCGCAATCTCTCATACCAGTTACAGGGTAGGATAAATAAAGTACATCGATTAAATGCCCAACTCTCCTTCCTCTAGCGTATGTACAAGGATGCTCAAGAAGATATTAGCAATTTAAAGAAGCAAAACAAGGAGCTGAAACGACAAACAACCTCTGCGGCTTGATTCAGAGCTCCTTGGTGTTCTGCATTTGACGGCCGGCGAGGAGTAATGTCTTTTGAAAGCTCTTCCAATGCTGAGGTAGAGTCTTCAAGGGCTTCCCAAGAGTAATGATAAAGGGAGGCAACTGACAATGGAAGTGGGTGGTGAAATTAAAGCATCAGCCTGTAACCTTTGCTGCTTGAAACACAAGTCGCTAGAAACCGAAAACAATTTTTACATTCTTTTTTTTTCGTTTTATTTTTTGTATTTTTAGTTTTTCTTAGGAAGGAGCACAAATGCTTTAGATTTCTCTTTTGCTATTTTTTGAAATTTTCTTGAATTGAAAGTTGTAATCAGGGGCTACTCCTTGAAATTCAATAAAAGAAGTTTCAATTTATTTGCACATCATGGCGTGAATAACACAGTACTTAAGCATGAAAACATTTTGTTTAAACTTGAATCTAAGAATGATTGAAATGAGTTCTGAAGTGGACATTGAGCCCTCAACTAACCAGAAATTAAAAAAAAAAAAGACTCAATAAAAAACAAAGCATAAGTAATCCAAACACACTTATTTACACTTGTTGGAATGGAAAGGACACAAAACTTCATTGCGGCGCGATGATAAACACCGCGGGCACCACAATCACAGGCGTTGTTTAGAATATCGCGGGCACAGTTTAGAATATCGGGGGCGCGGTGTCGAAAAACAAGATCCAAAACAAAAAAAAATATCACCGGCCAACTTAAGGGTTCTGTTACAACGATTATGCACTTTCCAGTGACTGATTGACAATGTAAATGGAGACTTTTGAGAATACAGGGGAAAGATAGAAAACCTTACTCGAATGTGCCCCTAGTTCATGGCTTTGACTATTTTTTTGGTTTCCTTATAAAAGGTTTTGATCAAGATAAGAGTTAGATTAGTATGTTTGTTCCACTCTCTGTTTTGAAATCATGTAAGCCAAGTTGTGAGCACTGAAAATTTTCCCTTTTTGGTCCAAAGAATGGTCTAGTTTTGCAAAAATGGAATAATTTTCGAGAAGATTAGTCTACTTCATTAAAAATCCTTAAAATTAGTTAAATGACCACTACCCGACCAACATGAAATGGCCCCTTGAGATGCATAACTGAATCTGTCTTGTAACTGAACCCGTCATGAAGGAGAAATAGGATAACTGAATCGAATGAGACAAGCCAATCAAACATAGATAGGATAGCCTAGTAGAATAAAGATACACCAATCAAACATGGACGGGATGAGTGATTTGAAAATGGTTGGGGCTGAACTTCAGGATGAAGCTGCCTACGTATCCCAAAGATAGGAATCAGGACATACGTAGTTCCGGGGTAAGGGTCACTTGGGTATTAACACTCTCTTTTTATGCTCTAACTTTTGCTAAAGCCGCCCTTCCAGGTTTTTAACCATGCGAGCTTTTTTTAAATTTTTTTTTTAGTTTTTCATTTTTTATTTTTTATTTTTTTTATGCTCTAAATTTTGCCTAGTTTGTTGTGGAGAAGTGGTTTGGAAATACTCTTCAGATCCTGGGAGACGCTAGCGATCCTCAACTAGTCACCTGAAAAGATACAAACACTCTGGTCGGGGGTGCCAGAATTAGCACTCCGACGGATAAGTTAGTTCAGGCCCTCAGGATAGCTTGTTTACTAAGTTAAGTGAAGTGATTCTTACCTACCTTTCTATACCCGTTGTTCCTATATTTATACTCGTTCATTTCAATCCTCGGGGCCAGGGCTTGCTTTTTAATCATTGTCCTTTCTTTTATTCGGCCCTAAGGACTTACACTTATTCGGCATATATGTCATATTCGGCTTCCCACTCTCGTAGGATACAGCCGTTTAACATCAGTCTTCTAATGGTATGCACCTTTAGATTTAATCAATATATTCGGCCCCCACAATTGCCTTCCCGAACTCCCCCTTGACGGTAGTTAATCGGCGTGTTTGATCTTGAATAGAAAAGTTAAAATAGGTCAGGCGGCTTCGCGTACCCCAATACAGATGTCAGGATGCGCACACCTTTTTGCTCATCATTGCGCTTTCCCGCCTCACTCGTGCGTCTCGCATTTATTGTGATTTGAAATTTAAGTCCTTTCGAATGCACAGTTCGTCGAGTATTCGAGACTCTTGGACCGCCAGTGGATATCCCTTCTCTGACTTGCATTTTCTGCAACTCTTCTCCGTCTACCTTCGTCTCCCTTGCTCCTTGTAAGTCTTCTTCTCTTTTCTTTGCAATCCTACTTTCTGTTTATTATTTTCATTTTGGCGCACCCTTTATTTCCCATGAAAATGGCCAAACACTTGAAAGACCTCCTTTCTGAGGGTCGTGTCTCCGGATTTCGGCGACACTTTTCCATCCCTGACAATGTTCATCTATCTCTAGTGACGGACAACACTTTGGATATGGAGAGAGAGGATCAAAATTCAATCGTCTTCCCTCTCCTATCCATTGCAGAGGGCAGGGTCTGTTTTCCCCTGCATCCATTCCTTAGGGCCATCCTCAGCTATTGGGGTCTGATCCCTTCTTAGCCCAACGTGAACTTCTTTCGAATCGTAATGGGGATCATAGAGTTGAACCGGCGCCTCAGGATCGATCTTGGGATTCCGGCCATTCGGCACTGCTATGCTTTAGCCAAATCTTCCGGTCGGCTTGGGCGGTATTTTCTTAGGGCCAAGGATACTGACCATCATTTGGTAACCATGCTCGCCAGCTCTGGCAAGCGTGTGGATGACGTAATGGTCAATATCCGAGGGAACTGGGAATTTGGTGAAGGCGAGGGTCGTCTGGACCCTATTCCCAGATGGAGGGGTGAACCAGGTCGCCGCATGTCTCCTTGTGTTTACTGAACTTTTCTTTTACTCGGCCTTCTCTCCGTGTCTAACCCTTTGTCTTTGCAGGCAGTAATTTGAAACAAGGGAGGGCGGCGCACATACTTCTTTGGTATGAGCCTACTTACACTACCTTTTCGGCCGCTAACAACAATCCAATTCCATCCGGCGATCAACAGCTTGCGGCTCTTATCTTCCCTAGCTTCAAGAGCCTTAGGCAAGTTGGTCTAGAGGCTTCTGATTCAGGGCAAGACGTTGAGCCGGTGGTAGAGGTAGTCGTCGAACCAGGCAGAGAATTCGCTGAGGAGGCCGAAGAGGTTGACGACGCCCTAAACTCGGCGTTTGAGGCAGCCAGACGTAGTTAGCCTACCTCGCTGTCCACTTCGGGTCAGGCGGAGTTTTTTTCTGGAGATATCTTTGGAGGTTTGGGAGACCTACCTAGTGATTGTTTTGAAGGTATGGCTGGGGAAAGCCTCACGCAGATGGCTCGAAAAAAGAATGCTGAGAGTATGGCCGTGCGGAAAAAAGCCGAGGCCACCCGTTCTGGACCTTCCTTGGTTGAGTCTTTCGAACCCGTTATTGACGAGCCAGCTAAGACTGTTGCGGCCGAAACGGCAAAAGAGGTTAAACAACCAGTCATTGATGAACGGTTGATTCCGGAAGAGCGGGGCAAGAAACGTAGCGCTGACGGAGAGGCCATTTCAGAAGATAGTCTTGCCGACAAAAGGCCTCGTGTAGAAGAATCGGACGTGGTCGTTCCTTTTATTGTTCAGCCAAAGATCAGAGACACGCCGATTCCGTTTGACACATCGATCATTAACAACCCGGCGGTAGCCTTAAGCCTGGCGGCGTCAGTCTCCTTACCGGCTGATAAGGCATCCTTTCATGCCGTGCCAGATTTGGTGGCCATAGCCCTATCTGCGCAGTCGACTCTTTTGGTAGGTGAACTTTGACTTGTTTTGACTTTGGTTGCCTATGGCATCTAACGATCCCAACTTGTTTTGCAGACGGTCGGCAGGATCGACGACTTGGGACGCCACCTACACGATGCCCTTGAGAGGGTCGACCGTTTGCAGTTGGAAGTGGTCGATCAAAAGAGCAGGGCCGAGTTTGAGATGATGAGAGCCGCGATGGAGACTGCGCGAGCCGAAGCCGAAGTGGAAAGGGCTCGAGCTGCCGATCAGCTCCGTTCTGATGCCGAAGATAGGGCGAACGTGAGCAAAGAATCTCTCAGGCTAGTCAAGGAGGCGCTTAAGAAGATGGAGACTGAGTTAGCAGAGTTGAAGGCGGCCAAGGAAAAGGCAGAATCTGAGGCTTCTGCCGCATTCGAAGCAGGAAAAGGCGCCGCCTTCACAGAATACGTAGATGAAGTCCCCAAGTTTGAGAATCAGGGGTTCAAACACGGGTGGCTCAAGGCCCTTGATGCTGCTGGGGTTACATTGGGTCTGCCAATTCCTTATGAGCAGGTGGACATTGAGCCACTTGAGTCTGACCCTGAGGAGTAATCTGGGAGTCATTCAAATTTTATGAAATGCTCTTACTTTTAATTGTACGTTTTTGTTTTAAGGACTTTTGTTGGTTTTGAGTAGTTTTCATGTATAAATTGGCTACTGTCTGCGCTCAATTTATTAATGAAAATTATCTTATTGTTTCACTACTATTTAGGCGCAGTTTGTGATGTTATGTTGGTTAAGAATTTTTACCTTTCATTACCTTAGATAGAATGATTACTCTATTGAGCTTTCTACGATTGATTATCTTGGCAATATTGACTTATCATTCGTATGCCGAATAGTTCGTTGGTATTACTCTGGGGCACTTAAGCCGAATAGATTGATTAATCGATCACGCCCTTGCCCCAAGCGGTGCATGATCATTCTGAAGTTGAGTCATGGGCCAGCTGGGGCACCTAAGCCGAATAGATTGATTAATCTGCCCTTGCCCCAAGTGGTGCATGATCATTCTGAAGTCGATTCATGGGCTGACTGGGGCACCTAAGCCGAATAGATTGATTAATCCGCCCTTGCCCCAGGCGGTGCATGAGCATTCTGAAGTCGATTCATGGGCTGGCTGGGGCACTTAAGCCGAATATATTGAGAAATCTATCCTTGCCCCAGGCGGTGCATGAGCATTCTGAAGTCGATTCATGGGCCGGCTGGGGCACTTAAGCCGAATATATTGAGAAATCTATCCTTGCCCCAGGTGGTGCATGATCATTCTGAAGTCGATTCATGGG
Source organism: Camellia lanceoleosa (assembly GCA_025200525.1). Taxonomy (NCBI): domain Eukaryota; kingdom Viridiplantae; phylum Streptophyta; class Magnoliopsida; order Ericales; family Theaceae; genus Camellia; species Camellia lanceoleosa. Next base: position 123,304,789 of record CM045759.1, on the reverse strand, counting down.
CTGGCTAGGGCACTTAAGTTGAATATATTGAGAAATCTATCCTTGCCCTAGGCGGTGCATGATCATTCAGAAGTCGATACATAGGCCGGTTGGGGCACTTAAGCCGAATAGATTGATTAATTTGCCCTTACCCCAGGCGATGCATGATCATTCTGAAGTCGATTCATGGGCCGGCTAGGGCACTTAAGCCGAATAGATTGATTAATCTGCCTTGCCCCAGGCGGTGCATGAGCATTCTGAAGTCCATTCATAGGCCGGCTGGGGCGCTTAAGCCGAATATATTGAGAAATCTATCCTTGCCCCAGGCGGTGCATGATCATTCGAAAGTCGATTCATGGGCCAGCTGGGGCCCTTAAGCCGAATAGATTGATTAATCTGCCCTTGCCCCAGGCAGTGCATGATCATTTTGAAGTCAATTTATGGACCGGCTGGGGCACTTAAGCCGAATAGATTGATTAATCTGCCCTTCCCCAGGCGATGCATGAGCATTTTGAAGTCGATTCATGGGCCGGCTGGGGCACTTAAGCTGAATATATTGAGAAATCTCTCATTGTCCCAGGCAGTGCATGATCATTCAAAAGTCGATTCATGGGCCGACTGAGGCACTTAAGCCGAATAAATTGATTAATCTGCCCTTGCCCCAGGTGGTGCATGATCATTCTGAAGTCGATTCATGGGCTGGCTGGGGCACTTAAGCCGAATAGATTGATTAATCTGCCCTTGCCTCAAGCGGTGCATGATCATTCTGAAGTCAATTCATGGGCTGGCTTGGGCACTTAAGCCGAATAGATTGATTAATCTGCCTTTGCCCCAAGCGGTGCATGAGCATTCAGGCACCGAAAGAGACGAACTTAGAAGTTTGGAGGTCGAGCCAATCGGCGCCGGGCAATTGAGGTTTTCACAATTAATGAGATTGCCTCGAGGGTGTTGCCTTTGTAAAGGATAAATGATGAAGGGTACAACTTTTATGAATATAGAAAACGACTGACTCCAGCTTTTGAAGATATCATATGAATGTCGAACAGACTCTTCTTTAACAGCAGAGGGGAAGCGAGGAAGCTAACTGAGCTGGGTGGAGACATGAATCAAAGTGGTGACCCTTCGCGCATAGGGGGTAGGAGTTCCAAGGATCGAGAGAAGCGTCAGTCTCCTCAATGTCGAAGCAGGTCGCCCAGGTGTGACAAGCAGTTGCATGGCAGATCTTCTCAACCTCGAGTCGAGAAGGGAGCTGACTCGAATCCGTGCCCATTAAGTTTCGCAATATTTGTTGGGAATAGACCCATGACAGAGGAGGACTCGATCGTTTGGGACCCAAATGTAGCGGTCGAGTTTGCTCGACAAATTTTTTCGCCAGAGGTTCAGCAATCGATGGTAGGTCATCAGGACTACAAAGTATTTCGTGAAGGCGTTCATGGGGCGGTGAAGGGGCTGTACACTGCCTATGAAATCGGCATGCGGTTGCGCGCTGCCCGCCGAGAAATGGAGAAGAATGATGAACGTATTCGAAGTTTGGAGGCCCGCGCGGAGGCGGCTGAGCGTGAGTTAAGGAAGACCAAAGCGGCCCAGGCACAACCCACCGGGCAGGGAAACCCAATCGTGGAAGAGAGGGTTACCAGTCGGCTCATCAGTTCCGCGCTTGCCGATAGCGAGACGGCGAGTATGTTCGCAATGGAGAACGCGAAGTGGAGGGCCTATGAGAAAGGTTTCCATGAAGGTCGAAAAATTGGAATCGAAAAGACCAAGGAAAAACTGGCCGAAGAAGTTTGCCGATGTGAAAATCGTGGATTTAGGCACAGTTGGATCAAGGCATCTCAAGCCGCAGAAGCTCTTCGAGCGTCAGGTATTGATTCGACATCGCCACTGTACCACAATAAACATTTTCCATTTTCTGCTTTTGAAGTCGAGAAGAGTGATGATGAGGGTGACACTGTATAAGTATATTTATTGTAAGACTGAAGCGCAGATCACGTTCAAAACTATGTAATTTATTGGTTGTTTTATCGAATAAAAAACGTTCTATTTCAAATATTTTATTGCAGTGCGTATTCGGCATGTATGTGTTTCGTGTTATTGTGTTTGAATGAGTGTATAAACGTTGGCCGGCAGGGTCAATCCATACCTGATAGCCGTTTATTCCTGAATGAGGCTATTGTAACCTGAGGAAGCCGAAAGCCAGTAGGTAGTGGCTGCGGCAAATTCAACTCGGCTCGAGGCCTAGATTTTTGGCCAGTGCACGTGCTTCAAAAAGTCGTTTAGATAACTACACCGTGGCGAATGTCAACCGACGTTTTTCTCATGGAACTTAGTGTTAGCGAAATCACCTCGGGATTAGGGCCTCGAGATCGCTGCTAGTATTGAAAATAAAAGGAGTGGGTGCTTTGCGCAGATAAACAATCACTTATGTGAGGTGAGATAAGTAGGGATGTTAGTTAGAGGCTGGAGTTCAGCCAAACTTGGTGTTGCCATGGAGCACGGCAGAGGATCCATCCGTATGGGAAGTAGGGCGTCCAAAAGTTGGCATGAATCTTCAAGTCGTCGAAGCAGATCACCCCGAAAGGAAAGGCAACGACCGTTGGGTTTGTCCCCCCTTGTCCTGGATCTTTGTCTTGACATTGTCAGTGGTATCAGGGGAGGATTTGGGCACAGTTGGCTCGAGGCATTGCAAACCGCGGAGGACTGTCGGGTGACGGGAGTTGATTTGGCGCTGCCGCTTTACCAGTGCGTTTTCTCCCCTTTTTAGCTTTTGAGACTGGAAATGGGTATTTTAATGCTCAAATGCAAGTTGCATTTATGTAACGACTAAATAAAAATTGTAATGCCCAAATGTGGGTTGCGTTTATGTAACAATTGTTTGATCGAATAAAAAGCTTTATTTCAAACATTTACATCTTATTCTGAATTTTTGGTATGCTCTGTTAAGGACCTTATTTACGTCTTACTCTGAATTTTTTATATACTCAGTCAAGCACCTTATTTTTGATGCTAGCGAGTTTTGTTTTGTTCGTGCCAAAGGGTATTCCGAATTCGGAGGCTTAATCGGCCCTAAGGTGTCATGCACCGAAGGGGGTTCCGCATCCGGAGACTTAATCAGCCCTCCGGTGTCATGCACCGAAGGGGGAGCCAAATCCGGAGGATTAATCGGCCATAAGGTGTCATGCGCCAAAGGGGGGCTCGGAATCCGGAGGCTTAATCGGCCCTAAGGTGTCATGCACCGAAGGGGGCTCCGAATCCGGAGACTTAATGTAGCCAATCGTGATATCCACGAAGGGCGCTCCGAATTCGAAGGCTTAATCAGCCCTAAGGTGTCATGCACTGAAGGGGGCTCCGAATCCAGAGACTTAATGTGGCCAATCGTGATATCCACGAAGGGCGCTCCGAATCCGGAGGCTTAATCGGCCCTAAGGTGTCATGCACCGAAGGAGGCTCCAAATTTGGAGACTTAATGTGGCCAATCGTGATATCCACGAAGGGCGCTCCGAATCCGGAGGCTTAATCGGCCCTAAGGTGTCATGTACCGAAGGGGGCTCCAAATCCGGAGACTTAATCGGCCCTAAGGTGTCATGCACCGAAGGGGGCTCCGAATCCGGAGACTTAATGTAGCCAATCGTGATATCCACGAAGGGCGCTCCGAATCCGGAGGCTTAATCGGCCCTAAGGTGTCATGCACCGAAGGGGGCTCCGAAGCGTCATCATGACGAGCGTCACAATGGGGTTTGTGAAATGAATTGAGCGACAAAGAAAAATGATTTGCATTGCAGAAGTAAAATATATACAAGTATCAAAGCCCACAGGTCAAGTCAATGATAGGGTTTTCATAAAATCTCTGCTTGTGCCGATTGGTGGGAGCCACGGATCTCTTCAATGCCATGGGTTGTCGGGAAGCGCACAAGCTGATGACAAGTGCTTGGAACGGCCTTCATAATATGTATCCAAGTTCGCCCCATGATGATATTATGCGGTGAAGGGAACTTTACGACCAGGAATTCTACTTCGACCGTTCTGGAGCCTGCTCGAACAGGTAGTATGATCTTCCCTAACGGGTATTCGGGATTCATATTAAAGTTGAACAATGGGTGAGGCGCCGGAGACAGATCTGACTCGTTGAGGCCGAGTTTGATGAAAGTTTGGTAATACATAACCTCTGAAGTACTTCCCGAGTCTATGAGGATGCGTTCATTGGTGAACCGATTTATGCGTAATTTAATGACCAACGGATCAATGTGGGAAGTTGTTGTGCTACTAAGATCGGAGTCATTGAAAGCAATTGTCGGAGCTTCTTTGGGCCATTCAGTCAGAATACGTTGCTTCTGGGGGATTGTATGCGATTGAATTGTGTGCATGGTTGGGGGTGCAAGCAGGTTGTAGACCACATGGATCACGCCAAGTGGAGGAGAGTCCTGCCTCAAGGCTAGTGCCTTGGTTGGCTTTCCCTTTCTCACATACTGTTGCAGTCGGCCATCTTGCACCAGTTCTTCCAGGTGATCTTTTAATGTGTAACAACTCTCTGTCTCGTGGCTGTGATCTTTGTGATATTCTCACCGCCTATCCCTTCTTCGCGTGTCGGGCGGCCCCACCATCTTTGACGGCCATTTGAAGAATAGAAGGTGTTGGACTTTGGTCATTTATTGTAGCGATTGGTTCTGACAACTCCGTGTACTTCTTGTCGGCACGCCTCGAACGCCTGCTGTCGACTTGCTGTTGCTCATTCGCCCGGTGGGAGCATTAATCGCTTGATCGGCGAGTATCCCGCCTTCATCTTATTTAGCGCGTTGCCGAGGCTCTGGGCTAGGAGGTGGCACGGAACTTATTGGTTGAGCAATTTCAGGGGGGGCCATTTTGTTGGTCATTTGGCCGGCTTTTATTCTCAAGGCATCATCTTCCACTTTACAATACTCATCAACTTTCTTCATCAACACCCAAACTATTTTGGGGGGTCTTCGGGTCAAGGAACTGTGAAGAGGACTGTCAGGATGTAGTCCCATTTTGAAGGCGGTGATGGCCATGGAGTCGTTGCAAGCGTCATCGACGAGGTTGAAACACTCCCAATAGTGCACCGAATACGCTCTAAGCGTTTCTCCTAACTGAATCTGCATAGCCTAGAGAGAGTCGGCCTGTTTCGGTTGTACCTCGTTGGTGATAAACCTGGCCTTGAAGGATTTTTGTAATTGATGGAAGCTTTTGATGGAGGTCGGCTCTAGCTTGTAATACCACTTGACAGCTAATGACCCCAGGCTGCTGGGGAATATTCGGCACATAAGGGCTTCATTGTCTGCATGCAATGTCATAGCCTGCTTGTAGTGACGGATATGATCAGTGGGGTCTGATTTTCCATCGTAAAGAGTGAATGACGGAACTTTGAACTTCTTGGGTAGGGCCGCCCTGGCAATCCGTCAGACAAAAGGATCGTGCTAGTCCTCTTCGTCTGAATTGCTCCTTCTGCACTTGTTCCTTGTATGTAGACTCTTTTCGGAGGAGCTGGAAGTTTCGGATCGTCCCTTGTTGGTGAGCTCCGTGGGAATGAGTTGGAGTCGCTATCGGTGTCCTTTGGTCGGGCTCGAGGTCGTTGTCCACCGGCCTTCGGAGGTCGTTCGGGCTCTTGGTGCATGGCTTCTCTCGATTTTGCGACTTCGAGGCCAAATCTTGACGGAGACGTTCATTTTCAGCGATCATGTCCTCCAGCCTTTGTTCATTCTGCTTTGCTTGTTCCATGATCGCCTGCATTGTCTCTTGCGCTGAAGTCATTGGTGAATCGAAGTTCAAGGCGCGTCTTGCAGCAATGGTTTCTTTTCCGAGCATATTTGGGGGAGTGAGGTCATCTCCCTGTGCGGTCTCGTCAATGGCTACAAGAGGATCTTCAGTCACGCCTGCCATGGATGTATTTGAGTATTCCCACAGACGGCGCCAATTGTGGAGAAGTGGTTTGGAAATACTCTTCAGATCTTGGGAGACGCTAGCGATCCTCAGCTAGTCACCTGAAAAGATACAAACACTCCGGTCGGGGGTGCTAGAATTAGCACTCTGACAGACAAGTTAGTTTAGGCCCTCAGGATAGCTTGTTTACTAAGTTAAGTGAAGTGATTCTTACCTACCTTTCTATACCCGTTGTTCCTGTATTTATACTCGTTCCTTCCAATCCTCGGGGCCAAGGCCTGCTTTTTAATCATTGTCATTTCTTTTATTCGACCTTAAGGACTTACACTTATTCGGCATATATGTCATACTCGGCTTCCCACTCTCGTAGGATACAGCTGTTTAACATCAGTCTTCTAATGGTACGCACCTTCAGATTTAATCAATATATTCGGCCCCCACAGATGTCCTTCCAGGTTTTCGGCCAAACGAGCCTGTCAAGGGTGGTACTTAGTTTTACATTGTCCATGTTGATTGGTTATGAGAACTTTAGGCCATCTAAATCCATGAAAATGGCTACTCCTTTCGACTAGATAGACTTGATGACGTAGGAACACGTCTAATTAGGTGTGAAGTTTCCCCTGGGGTCATAGATAGGAGCTTGATTATCCTTTAGCAACAAAAAATATTTTTCTCTCAAATTCCAAGATTTGACTTTCTTCCCAGTCTCCATTGGCTTGAGAAACTATCCAATTTGAATCTCTGATTACATCTAACCTTATTGCCCCTAGTTCTAAGGTTGTTTCCAATTCAGTTATGCAAGCTTTATACTTTGGTTGATTATTGGACACTCAGAATCAAAGTTTGAAAGATAAGGGGGTTCGGGCCTCAGGTTGAGAGGGATTCTATATTGTATAATCTCAGGATCAATTCCAGGCATGTCTTTGTAAGATCATGCAAAAACATTTTTTGAAATCTTTTAATAAAGCAACTAATCGCTCGCATTTTTCTAAAGACAACATGGAACCAATCTAGACGAAGTGAGGATCTTTCTCCTCACCCACATTAACTGAAATAATGTCATCCACCAAGGGCTTAGAATGCCTCTTTTCCTCCCAGTCAATCAAATTTTCCAAAGTTCGATAAATTTTTTCATTTTTATCAAAGTTTTGGAAAAAAAATTCAAAATTTTTGGTTAATGCAATGAACTAAAAACAAAGAGAAGTATGTGGAATCTATAGCACTTTTATTCAAAAGAAACTCCGACTTAGTGATGAAAACGTATTAAAAAAAAAAGACAAAGAAGACCTAGACAGGACAGAGATGTCTTGGTAATCACTCTCGAAATCAACATATTCTGGTTGACTAGACTAACTCGAGTCTAGCTTTGACTCCACAGACTTGTTCAAATCAAACTCAAACTAAACATCCGATTAAGAACTTGAAATGAAACCTCAAATTGCAAGTTTAAGTGCGGATGCACCACGTTCAAAATAAAGCTCGTGCAATTAATAGGTTGTCATTCCCCGATCAATGAAACAGTTTCATATCCCACAAGTTCTAGGAATTCATGCTAGTAGACTTTGTGGGATATAAGACTTTTCTGAAGCTATTATGCTACAACTACCTAGCAAACAAAAAATAAAATTAGAAAAAAAAAAGAAAAAGAAAAAGAAGAACCCCAATTAGAATTCCGGCAGCACTTCGGCTCAATTTGCACAACTGATCACTATTTGCCTCACCAAAAAATTGAACTCAACCTTACAAACTGACATGCTTAAACCACTGATTTGAATTTGAGAACCTCTATATAGATTGTCATTTGTGCACACAGTAGGAAAGAGAACAAACACCCTTATGGAGGGTAGGGTTACCTTGACCTAGCTTCGAAATTATCTAGAGCTTCACTATTCAAACAAATGGTATCATACATCCTAGAAATGGAAGAGCATCCTATCCTAAGTTGGGAAGGTGCTATAACTCATTATATATACAAGGTTAGCTCTACTCAAGGGGTTGAAGTCAAGGTGACGTCATGAAAGAGCCCTTTGGTTAATGACCAGTTAAGATCTTAAGAAGTCAGAAGAGTTAATATAGCCTCTCTTCGAAGTCTGATAACCTTAGATAGCGGAGATACCTTTTTGACAGATCTTAAAAATTATTAACACAAGGTCTCAAAAGTAATGTGAAGATAGGTATAGTGTCACAAAAAGCTTGCTTGGGCTCCCACCAGTATCTAAGCAAGACAGGGACTTTAAATGCACCAGTGCATGCAATGCAATGAACATATAATTGAAAATAAAAGTCATATTATGGAGTTCGAGTCAAGGTTTCATAAAATCCCCAGCAGAACTGTAACATCGCCCCAGGGGGGTACCCGTGCTCGTTAAACAGTTCGGACACTCGATTTGTTTGATCTAGTCTCACGCGTCCAATGTGAAACATAGATTAGAGTCCAAATTTGGCAACTTTTATAGAAAGTCCATTTTATTGCCAAACCTTTGCCAGAAATGGACTACGACATCAAATATCAAAGTTGCCACCTAGTATTTTGGAAAAATTAGGAAACCAATGACTCGTGCCAAGGCCACTGTTCGTCATAACCAAGGATGCTTGGCTAGAAACCTTAAATATGAGAAGAGAAGGTCATTAATTGAGCACCTGCTCACCCACTCAAAGATCGGCCCCTACTAAACCATGATATAAATTTTATTAACTTTATATGTTCACGTTCCAATTATTAATAATCCTAAAAGTTACTATGTGAAACAAGTCAAGTATAGATTGTATCATTCATTTTGGAACAACTTGATTTCATGTATTTTGAAAGAATTTGAATAATGTTTCAACTCAACAGAAATTGAGTTGACAAACACAAAAATTGATATTATTCCAAATTGAACAACACAACATCCATCCACTAGCATTCATAGAAATATATCAAATAAGCAAATAGCCACATAATAGGATGCTAAACATAGTAAGAAAAATACACAAAATGGGGATGCTAAAGCATAACAACTTACATATTTTCTGATGTCTCACGAACAGCTACAAAACAAAGTTAGCAAAATATGTATGATCTTATATAGAAAATCGTAATGCAATTCACTCACGAAATTCAACTAAAGATTTGGCTTCTAATATATGACATGTGTCATGCCCGAAAATTTGGACAATTAAATGTTAAATTAGGACTGAATCCCAATCAATATTACATCATCCAAATCTTAAGGGTGAAACAAAATCTAAATGTTCTCGTCTCCATAAGGTTTAATTAAATTTCAATGCTAAAAAGAAAATAAATAAATAAAAGGGATAAAAAAATAAATAAATTAACAAATGCCAACCAAACCATCCATCATAAATTCATGACTATCCAATACCTCAAACATTAAAGTAACAACAAATAGTCAAAACAACTTAAATAATGTAAAATTAGAAAATAATGCACAATGCCAAACTATCAAAATACTAAAGTCGTAAAAGAATAAATAAATAAACTAATATTAACCTCAAACTCCAGAAAACAAAAGAAGTCCAAAAGACATGTCCTATAATTGTAGCTATTTCTCATCACCATAGTAGTCCCAATTAATCCTGCAAAGGAAGCGCGGCTGCGCTTAAATAGAATGCACTCGAGTTGCCAAGAGACAAAACGAGTCAGTATACAAGTATACTGGTATGAGTACAAGATTTGACACCCACATGTCCATCAGACACAAACAAAAGTACATTTAATTCTTGTTACGGGACAAGACAAGTAGTTCCACTAGTACCGAGACGAATGTGTAGTTTCCTGAGATACGGTGGCATTTAGTTTCTTGCCCATACATAACTAAATATAAATTGAGTATATAAAAAAAATAATGAAAATAAAAATAAATATGGTAGGTCAGCCCTGCATAAAAAGTCAGTAAGACCCACCATTCTATAAAAAATAAAGTTAGTATAATTTAATCATAAGTAAATTACTGAAAAAGTATATAAAATAAAATGCACCGTTTCATGCTTAAATCATTCGAATTGACCAAAACTCAAAGAACAAAAGTTGTACATAATCAAATTTATTAAAAGGCAACTTGAATAAATTTAGTAGAAACGGAACAAGCAGAGAGAAAAACTTGGTAGAAGAACTAGACAGAATTCGACCGAAAAATCTGAAGCTGAAAATGAAAAGAAACTGTCCTAAGATGGTTTTATTTTGAAAAGTTCAGGACACAAAAAGTATTCAGAAGAGTGCTTTACTTCAGTTTACACGATTTCAAAAAAAAAAAATGAGCTCGTTTCGTGGGTTAAAACAACATCTAAAGTCTGCATTGCTAAAATGATTAAAAACTATTGTAACCAAGATATCCGATTACAAGTTCTAATCGATCTTTTTAGTAAAAAGCTAAAACACAAAAGTTGTCTAGAATTACGTATACGTGCCTCTGCCCAAATTTCGTAATTTATTGAGGTCGTTTACTATTTTTCAAATGTACAAATCAATACGATTCAAACTATACCAATAAATTCATATTTAATTTTTTGTACCTTAACTCCACCACTTTTATGCTTCACTTCCGGTTTACACATATATCCCATGTGCCTCCCATATACCTAACACCACTCCGAACACAAACTTGCACGGAGATATCGTCACGAGTTTGACCTACACTTCCTGGACGGTTAGCATATTCGTATGCGCGTAAATCAAAGCACTCATCTACTCCTGAGAACGAGGGAATAATATATATATACTCATACAACCCCTCATTTACTCATAAGAACAAACATAACAATGTCAAGCCTAAGACATTCAAATAAATCTGATAATCCTCACTTTTTTTTTAAATTTTTTTATACACTTTTTCTCACCAACACCCAAATAAAACAACAATCCATGGAGTCATGGTGGAGTATTTAGAATTTATCTATGGGTTTCAATTTTATTTTAATTTCATATATCCATGAGTGTGATTACAACCATTATATATATATATATATATAACCCCTAAAACTTACATACACAACTAATTAAAATAATTGAAATCAATCCATCATTTTCATGCAAATACCATATCAAACCAACATCAAATAAATATAAATAAATAAAATAATAACAACAAAATAAACATAAATCAAGGAAAGTGGGTTTTGCAGTCACAATTATTTTTTGAAGATCAAGGAAATACTTGGAGAATTAATAAAGCCACCAAAATAAAACCCTAACCCTTTCGTTCTCCCCTCTTCTCTCTCTCTCTCTCTCTCTCTCTCTCTCTCTCTCTCTCTTGACTCTCTTTGTTTTTGTTTTCTTTTCTTTCTTTTCTTTGCCTCTTATGTTGATATAAGATCAATATATATAACACCTTATATATATAAATATATATATATATATATATATTTAGATTAATTATATATAATTAAATATCACATCAAATTAATTAAATAACACATTAAATTATCATGTATCCACGCAATTAATAAATCCAAAAATAAAATAAAGTAATAATAATAATAAATAATAACTTAAGAAAATTAGGGTCGTTACAACATGTGAATCATCTCAAGACATGAGGTAGCACAAAAAATCACATAGGAATTGATTAAACCCACATATACAAATGAGCCGAATCTAGATACATAAAATATGGATGCAAAACATGGATATGATGAAAATGAAAATAGGATGCTATGTACAGATATGGGAAGCGAGTAAATAAAAGGGATAAAAAGAAATGGGGTTGGAAGACATACATAGAAAATGGTAGAAAGAAGCGGGGGTTGGGAATTATTACAATACTGAATAATTACAAAACCAAATAAAAAGGCATGGGATTGGGAAATTATTACAACGCAAATCGAAATTAACAAATCATACAAATAAGATAAAAAAAATAAAAGTTCCTATTCATTCATCGGTTACTGTCCATCCGACGAAGCGCTATTCATCTACCAAAAATTATTCTGTCCACTGTTGACTACTCTGTATCGTTTGGAAAAACTTATTTTGCGGGAGCACTATTTATCCAGCAGAGTACTATTTATCGTCGGTAGTACTATTCACCCTCCTTCGTCATTACTCATCTTATTAGACATTTTTTTATCCGCGGTCACTATTTATCACCAAAGGTACTATTCATCGTCAGGGTTACTATTCACCGCTAGAGAATACAATTCACCACCGACCACTATTCATCTGGCGGGGTCACATTTTTAACAAATTAGGTGGTTTTGACCGACCATTTAAAATAGTAAATTACAATAGTTTATTTAGGCGGTGTGGCACCGACCATTCAAAACGATAAATTATAACAGTTTATTTAAAGCAATAAATTAGAACATTTTATGTACAACAGTAAATGTTACATATTTAAAACAACAGAGAAAATACTAGAAAATATATTAGAAGAATACAAAAATTCACCTTTGGAGGAAATGGTGAATTTTCTGATTCATCAAACTTTCTTCTTTACATCCTCACGGTTATAGAATATGCTTTAGAATCTCAGCAAGAAATTTTGAGTTTTAGCTTTAGTGAAATTTTAGGTGGTTTATATCAGTGGAATATTAGTGAAAGGTAAGAGATTTATATCTCACTTTGTGTTTTCTCTCAATTTTGATAAAGTAAACTTTCTTTTGATCAAAATAGCTCTAATAGTCTTCTATATATACGCCAAGAGCTAAGACCCCTTCATTTTTTTAAAGAGTCAATTTTGAAAAGCCAAAAATTTTTCATCTTTTGAAGAGCCTATTTTGAAAAGCCAACACCCCCCTTTTTTTTTCGAAAAGCCAATTTTGAAGAGCCAAAACTCATTCAGTTTTTGAAGAGCCAAGACCCATTTCTTTTTTTAAAGAGCCAATTTTCCTAAAACTGCTAAATTTTTTGGACAAGAAAAGTGTAGAAAAATATTTTTGAATAGGTCTAAAAAATTTTGGTCAAAACGGGTATAAGGTTGGAATTAAAGCTTAAATCTAACTTTTCTGTTATGAAATTCATAAAATAGCATATTCCAATTTTCATCATCGGGTGATTAAAAGAAAGTGTCCAAGTCTTAAGGCCGGTCAAAATGTGTGTCTACAAGCCTCTAAAATAGTAAGGACCAATTCTCATACTTAACTTCACAATTTCCATTCATCAATATTATAACATGAGTCAGGTCCGTAAATTCAATTATGCCATATTGGTTTAGATTGTATCAATATTCATATGTTAAGTAACTTCTATCACTTAAAACCCAATTAATTCAAGTTCAAAATATTCAAGTTTTGGCTTAACAAGTAGTAATTTCATCACGAGTACAATTTGTCACATATTTTAAAAAGATGCCAACTTTTCTCACTTTCCATTTTCATTTCTCATTTTACAAAGTATATGAATTCCTTATTGATTTCAAAATTCATTTTCCCCTTTCTCCAAATTTCCAATACCCACAACAAATTGTCAATTTTCTCTTTAGTAATTAAAAAACCCAATTAGTCAATTCATATTCACAATCTAACACATATATAATACAAATTAATCCCGTCACTTTGATACATGCAACATTTACAAACACCCCTTTCTCATTTCTCCAAAATCCCAATTTCATGACAATTGTTATAACTCAACAATTATAAAACCAATGACAATTAATAACATAATTAAATTCATAACTTTGTGTCCATTTCCACATTTTCATACACACTATTCCACATGGTTCAAATAATATCTAATCATAATTTTTCTCCTTTTTCTCACAACCAATAAACAAATATTTAAGGCTTTTTGCTCTAATCCATTTGAACATGTTCCTCAAGCATACAATCTCATAAATTCACAATAAAACACAAGGTTTAATTCTAAACCATGAAACCCTAACTCTCATCACATACTTTTCAAAAAACACCCAACAACTCAAGTTTTTAATTCAATAAAAACTACGACATGTCTATCTATAACGAGGTATTGAAAAAGACAAAAAAAAAAAAAAATCCCTACCTCAAAGAGAGAAGAGAAGAAAAGAAACCCCAAAAATCAGCTTTGTCGAAAAACATTCTCCACTGGTGAAAATGTAGTCTTCGGAATTCTCGTTGTTTTGGTATATGGAATTAGTACCAAAATCTCTATAGATCTTACTAGATCAAGAGAAGAAATGAGGATGAGTGGAGGTTTTTAAAGAGAGATAAGAGAAAAGACAAAATTAAAGTTTAGAAAGAGAGGGGTATGAAAAAGTGATGAAAATAGGGGTTTGGAATTAGATTTGAGAGAGAATGGCCTAAAATTCGAAGTAGAAAACATGTTTGGCTATACATTCAGGCCCTCTGGCCGCACGTGCAAAAGTCTGGCCGCACGTGCAGATCCTCCCTGTAACGCCCTCAAAATAAAAACCCAACATACACAATAATAAGATGCATTACTGAAGTAAATAAACCACAATTCATTCATCAGAGTATTTCTAAATAAAGACATTACATGTAACATCAAAATAATTACCCTAGGGGCTTACATCTTGCCAAGCCAACACTTGGACACAAAATTATGAGTTCTAACTCAAATACAAATAAAGCCCTAGGTTTAAATGTTTACATGTAATTCAAATGAAAACAAACAACTAAAATCAAAGCTTCAAAGTCCAATTCCTTCCAAGCTAATTCCTTGGAGGTAGCGAATCACCTGGACCTGAAAATGATGTTCCCATATAGGGTGAGCCACAGCCCAGTAGAAATATACTAAACCAAATATAAGTATTGAATAAAGCAATAACACTTAATAGATGGTTAACAATGATAATCAGTTATATCAATATACAATCTTAAGACACTAATGTCTATGACACTTATCAATATTCTTTATTATTAATGTGGCTCAGAACCTGGCCAAACTTACATCAGTGAACTATATAGCATATTCACATTACTTCCAATATCAACAACACAAATGAGACTCAGGCTCATATCAAAACACTTCATACTTCCAGATTGATATACATTTTAGTGCTGTATCAATAAAACACTTCAATATAAATAAGCACACATAAAAGTGATGCTAATGGAGTCCATCCCCTATCTCCTCCCAAACAAAATCCGGTTTAGAGGTCCATCCCCTATCTTCCCCTAAACCGTAGAGTACATCCCCTATCTCCTCCCACACAAAATAATGTATGTAAACACATAACATATACAACACACAATCAATACACATAATGTCTGTATTAATTCAACAGTCAAGATTAATGACTTAACCAATGATTAGTTTCAGTTATTCCTAATCCACATGCAATGTCTACAACAATCAAGACTATCCTCCACCGATAGCCCAAAACAGTTATTTCTAGACTTCGAAATAAATAATTCAACAATTAAATAGGCAAGTGATTTAATGTAACCAAGTACCCCATTTAATCAATAAATTCTTCAATCTCATAAATTTAACTAATTTCCTTAATGTTCCTCAAATTAAATACACAATTCAATTTTATTTAAACAACTAGGGTTTTTCCCAAAATTACCAAAATACCCCCAACATATTAAAATGCCAGAACTTAGAACAAAACGTATACATTGGAGTAGGAAATCCCTACCTCGAAGAAATAACCCAAAAAGAGAAGACGAAGATGATGATCCAAACTCAAAGTGCTCCAACTCCAAGATTGTTCAGATTAAACGGAAGCCCTCGACCCACACTACCTTTTTAATAAAGTAACTAGGGTAGAAACGCACTCTAGATAGATCAAACCTAAGAGAAAATGTGAATAGGAAAAGAGAGAAGTCGGACCTTAGGGTTTAGAACAAAAGAAGATAAAAGAAACTGATCAAATCCCGCTGCTACAGTCACCAACCTAGGTTTGCTCCCTTGCTACCGCACGTGCAAGCCTACTAGCCACATATATGGGCTCACCAGTTTTGACCCTATCTTCTCGAGGTGACATTGCGCTTTTGATTTTGTCCTTACACCCAAAACTCAAAAATTTTAAAACAAGAAAAGTGTAAGAACAGTTAGACAGGGTCGAAAAGGAACTTCAACAATGCAACACACCACTCAAGGCTCCGAAGATCAAAACAACAAATTCAAAAATCAACCATCAAATCTGGTTCGAGACTGGGACATCACAAGTCGAGTCAAGTGTTCATGTGATTTTTATTTTAAAAAATGACCTTGTGTAAGCAAGGATGGTCATTTTTCCTAACCTCGCTCCACCCCCACATTCCCCACACAACCCCACATGGGTTTTCCCCACTCTAATAAAGAAGTGGGGTGGGGACGAGTTTTGCTTCCCTCGCCTTGTTCTAATTTTCTCCGATCCTTGTTCCGTTTATATTTACTATATATATATATATGGATCATCAATATGACAAAATTAAATTTCAAATATTACATTTAGCATTGATTTTATTTATTTATGTCATATGAGGTAGTAGCCCTAGGATTCAAACTTGGTGAAGCTGTGAATTCAATAAATCCTGTTGATCCTACTGACCCATGCATACCCAATAGCAGTTCGTTGTTCGAATATTGGATGTCCAGAAAGAAAGCAGGTTGAAGTTTCATTATTACAACTATCTTGTTGCCTTTGTTCGAGTTGCTTTATGCTCTTACAACTAAATTATATTTCCTGTTTATGATATGTTATATTATTTATAATTTTTATTAATATTTTTGATTTCAAATTAAAAAATTAACTTGTCGTCGTCCCACTCCGCAGCTAACTCGATTTGCCCCTCCCCAATATGATACGGGGCAAGAGCGAAAGCAAGGGACTATAAACTTGTCTTGTGGCCATTCCTATGTGTAAGGCTGGCTTTTCATATTGATCATATGGGACTTTGTAAGATACAAGTTGCCATTCTCTTCATACCATTTGATATTCTTTTAGAATAATTCTATGGATACTAATACTTCTACTAAAAATTTTACTAAAAGTGTAAGAGGCTAAATTTGATTAATTATCAAAAAAAAATCAATTATACTTGAATATCCAATGATATTTGGACACATGCTTTTATTAAGAATTTTACTAAGAGTATTACTACCTATAATATTGATCATTTTTTAATATATTTCTCTTTTCCCAGTGATCTACCATAATTTTTCCATATATTCCTCCATATATATGGTTATTGGTTTTTTGGTCATGATCATATTTTAGGCTTCTAAAAAATAAAAATTTACATAAAAGAAAAACATATTTATTGCTATGTAATCCTTTTCAATAATCTTCAATATTAATTTTTCTCCAATAAAAAAATTACTCCAATAATCTATTATTATCGTATTTTTTTAATTTAATTTTATTGTAAATTATATACTAAATTTCACCAAAATATTTTCTTTCATTTAGTGTTTTAAAACCTCTCTCTTTCTAAATTTACTCCAAAAATCAATCATAACTCATACTCGATTTACTCCAACCATATCAAAACTCCTATTCATTGCATAAAAGAAAAACATATTTTCAAGGGAATTGATCCCTAATTTATGGTCATTTGTAAGAGATTTACTTCTATTGAATTTTATTTTCTATTTGGCTGCTAATTGTGAGTCTATAAGTTCATTTAAGGAAATATTTATGTGGGATTTGACTCCCTAAATTACAATTGCTTATGAGTCAAGAATTATATTTAAGAAAAGATTTATATAAAATTATTCTAAAAGAGGTTTATTTTTATTTTTATTATGGATTTACGAAGGATTTTTATTATTATTATTGTGGATTTACATAGGATTTTGATTAAACATGTTTATGACAGAAGAATTTTCATTTTCATGAATTTGAAAGAATAAAAAAAAATGCGGCAATGATTATCAAATTTAGACTACCTTGGCCTACCTTGCATGAACACTTGCACTTTGGTTTATCTTGCCAACACACCTAGGCCGACCATAGTACACCTTTGCCGACACCTTGTAACATCTCGGTAGGCAGCTCCACCCCTCGGCCAAGACCTCCTAAGTTCACCTAACTAGGCCATTTCGGCCCATATCATCTCTATGCATCCATTCCGAGACTTGGTTTGTACCCAACATGCTTTTCCAAGAAGAAAAATAATGATTTGACTCCAAACACATGTTTTACTTTGTTTTGATTTAGTTTTGGAAAGAAATGCCAGGATCTATTATACTTCTTTGAAGCTAGTTTTAAGAGTGCATTGCATAACCATCTTTGAGCATTCTTTCTTGTCTTCTTGAAATGCATTCAGTGGATTTTGCCACGTATTTGTAGGTCTTGGATCCTTGCCTCAAGCCCTACGCTCGAGGAGCTATCGTGAGTGGTATTTTTAATAAAATTATGTTATAATGTTTTGATAAAAGTTTTTCTTTGTTTTCGAAAAGTATTTGATCGAGCATGAATGGTTAACCCTTAGTTTGTATCAAGTATTTTGTTTTTTTTTGATGACATTCTTGGAAAGTCCTTAGTGTTAGGGGACTATAATGCAACTAGTACCTTTGTTTGAGATATCTCCCTTGCCACTAACGGCTTCGGCAAGTGCGCTTGTCTAATCGATTCTGGTTCGATTATTCTTTTGTTTTGTTAGGAATGTAATCCTTTGTATTATGTAGATGTTAGTAAACATCCCAAGAAGCTTTGAAAGACTTTGATTGATGAACTTGGTCCATCCCTTGTTTTGTTAAAAGTTATGATATGTATGGTTTTGGCAAAATCTCGGATATCATTCATTTAAATCTTTATTACTTATATCATTCACTGAGTTTTCAGCTCACCCCACTCCCTTATATATATATATATATATGTAGGTGATGATCAGGAAGGTGATATCGCCTAAGCTTTATTTGGAAGATTTTTTGACTCATATTTTGTATCATCTTGAAGATTATGCTTCTTAGTTTTGTAAATCAATTGTTTGTATGTTTGGGCTTGAGAAGCCTTTTGATCAAGATCTAATATGTATTTCATTTATTTTGTATCCAAGTTATAAAACCATGTTTATATGTATTTCATTTCATTTAATCTGTGCACAGCTCTTATGGACTAATTAGATTTGAATTTATACTTCCACACATGTATGCTCCATATGTATACTCTGTTGTGTGAACCTTTGTAAGTTGGCCTTTGGTAATCTCGGATTACTGACCATCACAGCATCATTCTACTAGGGGCGGAATGTGGTCATGATAGATTGGTATCAAAGCACAAGTTCCTTATAGTACGTATATTCACACACACTTGGTCCTAAAGGGCATAGGATTTCCCTTAGAATGATGTTAGGATTGCATCATATTGCTTGCTATTTGACAAGGTGTGCATTATTTCGGCATGTTTATTTGCTACTTGCTTAGTTGCCTATTTGTCCATCTTGTTTAAAGCCACATTTTGCATACTCCTAGCATCATGATAAGGAGGAGACCTCCAATTAGACGAGATCATTCTGAGGACATGTTGGACAGATTGGAAAGGTTGGTAGAGGGTTTGACTCGTGAGTTGAGGCAAGCAAGCCAACAGAACACTAGTACTACCTTTACTTAGGCAGAGCAGACAAATGGCCGAAATGCAGTTTCACCTCCACCTCCTCTAGTACCGCAAGTGCCCCCACAGCCAGCTTTATATAGGAATGGCACGTTAACTTTAATCAAAGAATTTAAGAAAATGAATCCATTGAGATTCCTTGGGGGTATAGAGCCGTTGAAGGCAGAAGAATGGGCTCTTGAAATTGAGAAGTTGTTTGTACCGACACCCAGAAGGTGTCATTGGCAATATTCACACTGGACGATGATGCTCATAAGTAGTGGATGATGATCCGAGAAAGTAATCCGGGTTTGACTTGGGCTAGATTCTTGGAGTTATTTTATGACAAGCATTTTCCCCTTAGTGTCCGAGATCACAAGACCACAGAATTTTAGACTCTGACACAGGGTAACAAAACTGTAGCTAAATATGATTGTGTTTTCACTAAGTTGGTGAGGTATGCACCTCACACTATCAATACTAAATACAAAAAAACTAGAAAGTTTGAGAGTGGGCATCGTGGACCGATACAAGACCTGGTTAATATGCTTAACATGCTGACTTACGCTGGAGTGGCAAACAAAGCCATCCTGGCAGAATCTAACTTGAATAAATATCAGAGTTCAGGAATGAATCAGAGAAAGAGACAAAATTACGACAACCGCCAAGCACCGTCTGATGCCAAGAAGAAAGTGAATGTGGGCAGTTCAAGCAACTCAAATTAGGAAAGTGGTACTAGGCTGACATGTACAAGTTACGGAAAGCAGCATTGGGAAGTTTGTTATCGGGTATCGGAAGCATGTTTTCAATGTGGTGAGATGGGTCATTGTAGCTTGCTTTTCGTGCTCCTTTCGAATACGACTAGCCCTACAGTTCGAACTCCCGTGGTTCTGAATCTTATTTCACAAAGTACAATGTGAAATAGTGAAAACACAAAAGGAGTCCAAATCCAGCAATTTCTTTTGGAAAATCAATGTTTGAATCAAATGCAAAAAATGGACTGCCTAGCCAAATATTAGAGTCGCCACCTAAATATTTTTGAAAAATTTAGGAAACCCGAGACTCATGCTAAAGGCCACTTATCTGTCATCACCAAAGTGTCTCAGCTCGACTATGAGCATGGTATATGATCAAGACATGCGATAAAGCACGTATTCAAGCAATGAATTCGAATTTTGACATTGGGTTAGTATGATGAGCCGAACCCTAATGCGTGCGAGATGATGGATACGAATCATAAGAATGCTAATTTGAAAAATGATGTTCTATACTAACCATCGTAAGCAGGTAAATAAAAAGGAGAAAGACGTGGGGTTGGAAGACATACAACTTATTACATGTTGGCTTTCATATAAGAGGGTCTAAATTGAAGTCCGAAAGTCCGAATTAAACTAATTATTACAAAGCCGAATGAATAAATAAGCAAATAATTATCTAGCTAACTACTCTATTACAACAAGAATAATAATGAGAAATAAACTAGCTATCTAAGTTAATTAGCTATAACAATTACCAATAAACAATAATAAATTACAACAATAATTACAACAAGACTAATAGTAACAATAATAATTAATTAATTACAACAATACTCGGAGCATTAATTTACAACATTGATGTAAGTAAGGATGCATAAGGGTTGCATGCACAGTGTCCAAGAATTATTCTGTCTGCCTAGGCTTGCTTTGTTTCACCTTCAGCCACTGCCCTATATTTTCTGCAAAACACACTGCTGACCAAACATTGATGGCCAGCCGTGCCACAACGAGGCCCGGCCAGGTCCAAAAAGGGTTGGCCATGCCTTAATTTCAAGCAAAATCCTGTTTTTGTGCTCTGAATTGAAAACAGTGCAGATAGAATTATTCTGAACTCTATTTATCCCTCCCACACTTCTCTGTCATGGGAAAGCCTCAAGAGAATGTTGGAATCGTTTCCAAAACCATCAATGAGCAATTTGTTTGCTTGATGATTTCGACCACAATTTAGACAAAATTCAATGAATACAATGAATAACAACCATCCCTCCCCTTCATCATGGGATGAGCTCAAATGGGGGGAGTAAAGACGCTTCAAGGGCCGTCAAAACACCATGAATTGATGTGTGACGACTCTTGACACAATAGACTCGGCATAACGTCTGGCCGAGCCCAAGCAATATAACTCATTTTCTTTATGTGGGTTGGTTTATTTTAAGCCAAATTCATTAGTCTTTGTCATTCTTTAATCCATTAGTCCAATAATGAGAGTTACGTCCACTAAAAGGAGAGAAGCGTCAAACGAGAAGTTGTTTTTGACATTAGAGAGACATAATACCCTGATATTGAACCTCTGAAAAGATTAAACCATTTAGAATTATATGTATCTTTCTCATGTTTAAACAACATTTGGTTGAAACAAATCTGAAAAAGAAAAGAAAAAACCAAGAAAGAAGGAAGGTTGCAGAAATGATTATGCAAGGTTGATTACTACACAAGTGAGACTCTTTACATGGAATTAAGAAAGAAAGAGCTATCAACTCAAATGACTCGATGTCTAAGGCCTAAACAACCAAAAGCATGAGGACTTACAACACAACAATCATAATATTCAAAGCATAAAACATTTAAATAAATTAAAATAGCCCTAAAACAGCCCCTATAGTGTAAAAAACAGTAGCTAAAATCATGTTAAAAGAGCACAAAAAGATAGGCAAAAACAAAGAGATACAAAGCTAGTAAGGAAAGCTAAGGAGGGGTGGCTAACCCCTCCACTTCTGGGACTTCTAAACCATATTTTAGGCTCTAAAAATAGTCTAAGAACATTCCAAAAATAGCCCCAAAACAGTGGCTAAAATCAGAGAAATAAACGGGAAACACAAGGATATAAGCTTGGAATAACGTTCAAGGAAGGGTGATTAACCCCTCTACCTTTGGTAACTCTTAAATCACAACTTTCAGCCCACAAAACATTCCCAAAATAGTGTACAAAGCATGTAAAAGAGAGGAAAAGAGTAAAAGAGAAATAAGGAAGAAGATGCAAAAGTTATACCTCTTGAAAAAGAGGATGCTTGTAGTTAAACAAACTTGATTCCAACACCCTCAAGTTTTATGAAATATGGTTTGAAACTTCAACAAAAGCTTTAAGAACAAGCTCTAATGGTGTATGTATTATGTATGTATAGCTAAAGAAGGTTTGAGGGTCAAAGGAGAAAGGAAGATGGAAGGAGACCTATTTAGCTCTTCAAAGCTTTTGGAAATTTTGTTAACTTCCATTTCTGAAGGAATAGGCTCTATTTATAGAATTTGAGCCAAAATAGTTAAAAATATCTTCAAACAACGATATTTGTTCAATTCCCACCAGCTGTTAGTTTGGTGCCATTGAGACCCGGCTGGGCCCCAAAACCCACGGCTTGGCCTAAAAAGCAACTCTGGAAAATTTTTCAATGAGACGGCTAGGCCTAAATGATGCACGGTCGGTTCTAAATGGACCTAGTCGGGTCTAAAAATTTGCATTCAAGTCCGACTTCAATCGGGTATATCTCCCTCATCCGGACTTGGTTTTAGGTGATTCTTGAGTCTAAATTGAAGCCCCGGAAATATACTATCTAATGGTGGTAGCCACACATCTAAATTCTAAGTGGTCAGAGAGATATGCTTAATTTAATAAAGGCTTCTCATTTCTATCCAAACAGATTGATGCCCAACTTCTTCCCCCAACTAGTTTTCTTTCATCCCCTCCTATTTCCTTCAACTTCAAACCTATAAATAAGATGTTTTAAATATTTTCAAAGAGTTCACCTCCCTTTCATTTATTTCCACTTTGTCCTTACTCGGTTTACCGAAAAGCGCAATGTTTTAAACGAAATGTGAGCCTCGGAACATCGTAGAAACATTTGAAAAAATATTTTGAAAGAAGGGTTTTAAGGTCTAAAATAGTTTGGCCAAAATGGGGTGTCAGGTTTGGGATTAGAGCTTGAATCCAAATTTCTTTGTTGAGAATTAAACAGATTGCACAGCGTAACTTTCATCATTAGGTGTTTGGAATAAAGCGCCCAAGTCTTAAGGGTGGTCAAAAATTGAGTGTCTATAGTCATTGAGTTAAGGACTATCCCAAGGCAAAAGCTAAGGATCGTAAGAAAAATGGGAGTACCTCGGGTTCTAAACAGAAAGGCAATATCGGGAAGGCACAGATGAGGTAGGGTAGAGTCTTTGTATTAGTGCCAGGAGACACTCAAAGCGTTGAGACAGTAATGTCAGGTATATTGATTGATTTGGGTTCTACACACTCATTGTATCTATTAAGTTTGCCGAGAAGTTAAATAGAGAACTAGAACCCCTTGGTTATTTATTATTTGTGTATACTCCATCTAGAAGAACTATGACTGTTGCATCCATTTATAGAGCATGAGTTGTTGTGATTGGGAATGTTGAATTATTAGTTGATTTGATGCCATTGAACATGGCTCATTTCGATGTTATATTCAGAATGTATTAGTTAGTAGCAAATCAGGCATCCATTAATTGTGTTTCCAAAAATGTCACTTTTAAACTCCCGAACCAAGCCGAGGTTACATTTCAAGGTAAAGGAATAGTGTCCCTACCTTACTTGATTTCATCCATGAAAGCCTATAAGTTGATCCAAAAAGGATGTCATGGTTATTTGTGTAGAGTACTAAGTAATCTAGATGGAAATATTGAATTGCATGATATCCCAGTTGTTAATGAATTTCTCGATATTTTTCTAAATGATTTGCTTGGCCATTTAGTGGATAGGGAGATAGAATTTATTGTTGATGTTATACCGGGAACACAACTTATTTCCAAAACACCCTATAGGATGGCTCCAGCCAAGCTTAAGGATTTAAAAGTTTAGTTACAAGAATTGTTGGATAAGGGTTTTATTAGGCCGAGCACTTCACCTTGGGAAGCACCAGTTTTATTTGTTAAGAAAAATGATGGCACACTTTGTCTTTGTATTGATTACCGAGAACTGAATAAGGTAACCATGAAGAATAAATATCTATTGTCGAGGATTGATTATTTGTTTGATTAGTTATAGGGAGCATGAGTCTTTTCTAAAATTGATCTCAGGTCAGGTTACCATCAGCTCAAGGTTAAAGCCAAGGATATTGAGAAGACTACTTGTTAGACAAGGTATGACCACTATGAATTTTTGGTAATGCCTTTTGGAGTAACCAATGCTCCTGTAGCATTTATAGATTTGATGAATAGGGTCTTTAAACCATACTTAGATGAGTCTGTAGTTGTCTTTATTGATAACGTATTGATCTACTCCAAGAGTAGAGATGAACATGAGAATCATTTGAGACTTGCCTTACAAATTTTGAGAGATAGAAAATTTTATGCTAAGCTTAGCAAGTGTCAGTTTTGGCTTTCAAGCATTTCATTTTTGGGTCATATGATTAATGAAGAGGTATTTCTGTTGATCCTAGCAAATTGAGGCCATTGTGAACTGGTCGAGACCAACTAATGTGTCCGAGGTTCATAGTTTTCTGGGTTTGGTAGGCTATTACAGAAAGTTTTTGAATGACTTCTCAAAGATTACAGTACCATTGACATAGTTGACTCAAAAGGGAGTGGCATATGAATGGATCGAGGATAGAGAATCAGCTTTCTAGGAGCTAAAGACGAGGTTAGTCACAAAATCAATTCTTGTACAACCATCAGGTAATGAGGAATTTCAAATTTATAGTGATGCTTCATATAAGGGTTTGGGTTGTGTGTTAATGCAAGGGGGTAAAGTCATAGCATATGCATCTCGTTAGTTAAAACCCCAAGAAAAGAATTATCCTACTTATGATCTAGAATTAGCAATCGTCGTATTTGCTTTGAAAATTTGATGTCATTACTTGTATGGAGCTTCTTGTCAAGTTTTCATAGATCACAAGAGTTTGAAGTACTTGCTCACTCAGAAAGAATTGTATATGAGGCAAAGAAGATGGCTTAAATTATTGAAAGACTACAACATGCAGATTCAGTATCACCCAGGTAAAGCTAACTTAGTGGTCTACGCATTGAGTAGAAAATCTATAGCGAATTTAGCATGTTTACTAATTGAGCAAAAGAGCATACTCCAGGATTTTCAAGACTTAGATATTGATGCTGTACTTCGTTGAGATGAGGGAATTTTAGCAATGACTTTGGCAGAGCTGACTATTGTTGAGGAAGTAAAGACAAGATAGATGGAGGATAAATTTTTCAAGAAGGCAATTGATGAGATTATCACAAAGTCGAGGCCAGGATACACCTTTGAAAATCAGGTACTTAAGTTTGAGGGAAGATTGTGCATGGCTAATAATCTAGAGTTGAAAATGAGAATTTTATAGGAAGCTCATAATTCTCGATTTGCTGTTCATCCAGGAAATACCAAGATGTGAAGCAAAATTTTGTGGTTGAATATGAAAAGAGAAATAGCCGAGTTTGTATCACAGTGTTTGTATTGTCAACAAGTGAAAGTAGAACATCAAAGGCCAGCTGGACTTCTTCAATCTTTGTTAATTCTCGAGTGGAAATGGGAACACATCTCTATGGATTTTGTTGTCGGTTTGCCGAGGACACACAAAGGTATCGATTTGATTTGGGTTATAGTTGATAGATTAACTAAGCCAGCACACTTCTTGCTTGTTAAGACTACATTTAATGCCGACCGACTTGCTTTGTTGTATATGAATGAGATTGTTAGACTTCATGGGGTACCAATGTCCATTGTTTCAGACCGAGATTCAAAATTTGTTCCTAGATTTTGGTAGAGTTTACAAAGAGCTTTGGGAACCGAGTTAAGATTCAGCACAACTTTTAATCCCCAGACCGATGGGCAAATAAAGAGAATGGTTCAGACACTTGAAGATATGCTCAGGTTATGTGTATTGGGCTTCCAGGGAAGTTCGGAAGTACATTTACCATTAGTAGAATTTGTATACAATAATAGTTTCCAAGTTACCATTGAGATGGCGCCGTATGAAGCTTTGTATGGGAGAAAGTATAGATCACCGATATGTTAGACCGAGGTAGGAGATAAGGCATTGATTGGTCCCGTGATAGTTCAAGTGACAACCGAGAAGATTAAGCGTAGCTCGGCTTTTTTGCGACCCCTTTCAGAAGCTCGAAAAGAAACCCTACAGTTTGGACTCCCACGGTTCTGAATCTAATCTCACAAGTGCAATGTGAAACTAATAAACACCAAAGAGTCCAAATCCGAAAAATCATTTTGGAAAATTGATTTTGAATTAAAAAAAAGTGCCAAAATTGGACTGTTTTTCCAAATACAAAGTCGCCACCTAAATATTTTATTTTGGAAAAATTTAGGAAACCCATGACTCGTGCCAAAGGCCACGTGTCCATCATCACCAAAGTTGCCTCAGCTCGGGAACTTAGATATGAGAGAGGAAGGTCATGATTGAGCACCCCCGCTCGCTCGATCAAAGATCGACCTCTACTAATCGTGATATGATTTTTATCAACATTATATGCTCTTGATCCGGTTAGTAAGCTAGCATTACTGTGTGATGTGCACAAGCAAGTATAGACTAGTTTGCTCAATTTGGAACAATTCAACTCATGTTTGCTTGTGAAAATGGTTTGAATTTGCCACCTCAAGTGGGCTTAAAAGTTTGCGGATTTGCCACCAAACATAGTGGGCTTAAAATATGATTTGCCACTCAACAAATGAGCTTAAAACATACATTCGTTGAATCATTCTAATTCAAACAACTAGCCTTCATTCACAGGCATTCAAGTAGTTTAGCATACAAGCACATAGCCTCATGGTAAGCATAACATGGCAACATTCATATTCATGCAAGTATTTTAAAGCATAAAAAGGCACCTAGTACTCCAAGCTAAGAAGATATGAGTTAGAAAAATATGCATGATTCCTTACTATATGAAATATCTAATGCAACACATGCAAATAATGCAATTAATAGGCTCGACTACTAATATGGCATATGGATCAATTTGATAACATGCGGTTAAACACGTATTTAAAGATTTATTGGAATGACAATCCATTTTGAATGATGCGCCGAGCCTTGGTGCATGCAATATGAATGAATGGATGCAAGCATAAAGTATGCTAATTTGAAACATGTCCTTAATCTAACCATCAAAAGTGGGTAAATAAAAGGGAGAAAGACGTGGGGTTAGAAGACATAAATACACGCACGCACACTTATTACAAAATTACGCCCTCGCGAAAGAAGGTCCGAATGAAACTAGCTAAGCTACACTACTTAACTAATTATTGCAACACTTTAAATGAATTAACTAACTATTCTAAGCTAATTAAGTAAAACAATTAAATAATTAACTATCTAAGTTAATTAAATATTACAAAGCACACTAATTAGCTAAATACTTAACTAATTAATTACAAAGCAATTAAGCTAATTAATTATAACTTGAATTAATTAACTAATCTACCTAAATAATTACAATTATTTAGCTACAACTAATTAACTATAAATGACCTTGGGAAACGAGGGATGCATGTATGCTCAGTTTCCACCCGAAGAACATCCGTTGTCTGCCCTTGAAAGCCTTTGTTTGCACAACCTTTGCACTGTTTCCTTCTCCAGATCAACTTTGCCATACCTCATAAGCATACTGCCCAAAATTCATTGGTGGTCGGCAGGCCAGAAGTGGTGGCCGGCTGGCCACCACTAAGGGGTTGCCGTCCAACACTGATGTCCTGCTAGCCAGTAACAGTGGCTAGCCGGCCACTGGTGATGCATAATCCCAAGCTGCAACAAAGAGCAAGCAGGGCAAAGAGAGGGTATTCTCATAGGTTGTATGTACTCTGTATCTCTCCTTATCATCAACATAAGCTCAAATGAGTGATACATTTGGCCTTCAAACCATCAATCAAGCAATTTCCATGCATGATGGCTAAGGGACCAATTTGTACAAGTTTAATGAATGCAAAACAAGACTCAAATACCATCACCCTATCATGCAAGATCAGGGGCAACGGAGACTTGGGAAAGTGGCACATTTTATCACTATTAAGTATGAAATGTCCCATTTTTCTTGTGTTCAAATTAACATCCGATTTGAATACATGCAATGCAATACAAACACAAAGAAATGCATATCTTGCCACTTTTACTTGCCAATTTTGTTTACACATTTTAGTTACCAAATCATCCTTTAATTGGTGAGTGTCCTCTAAGATGAAAGAAGTGTCAACCAAGGGATAATGTAAGGCAAGAGAGATCATGCCATTGATAATGAACCCTCAAAGAGGATTAAACCATTAAGCATGACCTCAATCTCAAGCTTAAAATATCCCAAGTTTGAAACAACCCTCAAAAGCAAATGAAAAAGTGAAGCAAAGAGGGAGGTTGCAGAGTTTATAGTGCTGAAATATAGTGAAAAACAACACCAAAAGATGCTATCAACTCAAACAAGAGATGTCTAAGACCCTAAAACACCAACTTGTGAGGACTATTGAACTACAACCATACAAAGCAAGACTGAAATGAATTAACCAACCCAAAATAAAGCTAAAACATGCTGGACTTGAACTAAGTTAAGCTAGAAAAACATGCTAACATATAAAGCTAACTAGGCATGCAGACAAGACACAAGGAGGGGAGGCTAACCCCTTCAACTTTGGACTTCAAAAAAATTTTTTTGCCACTGAAAAACCTCTGAAATTCACTAGTTAAAAGGCCCAAAAAACAAGTATGTAAAACAAGTTAAAAGGCAAGTGTTATACCTCTTGAAGCCAAGGCACAAATGAAGCAATAAATCAAGCCAAGACCACCTTCTAGAGCTCAAAGAGGGTCCCAATTAACCTCATCCCAAAGATAAGCAACTTTGGTTAAGGGTTTATAGGCAAACTTGAAGTGTATCTACACTTGTATGCCCAAAAGTTCAAGAAAGAGATAGAAATGTAGAGAGAGAGAATTATAGAGAGAGAAAGACTCCCAAAGTTTTTCTAACCTTGAAAAATGAGAGATAGGTCATCCATATATAGAAAAATGTGAGCTTTGGTCGAAAATATCAACAAAACAAATAGCTAGAGCTTTTGGGAGACAGCTGGCACAAAATATCTGCAAAATCTGAGTTTTTTTACGCCAGTGGCTGGCAGGCCATCACTACTTGTAACGCCCCAACTTCTAGGCCGTTAATAAATTAATTCAACCTCAAATTTAAAATTCTAACTAATTAATAACCTAAAAAATACAAATTGGCTCCAAAATTATTATACAAATGTCTATAATTTATAACTTATACAAATCTCCAAAAACAATATATAGTGGTGGACCCAAAAATCTCTAACTCAATAATTCTTTAAATGCTTCAACTCAAATCACCACTAGATTTGCTCCACACCTGAAAAATAAATTAATTCAGGAAGTATACAATACAACAGGAATAACAAGGCTCGAACAGAGAATAAATCAATAAGGATCCAACAATTACACAACCGATTAGATTCGATAATCAAGCAATTTACCAAATTGCACAAACAAGTCAACTCGACATATAATAATTTATCTAGAACCAAATACCCAGTTTTGCTCGGTACATGACCAATAACCGGCCTCACCCACCTTACTGAAGTACAACCGCTTATCCGGGCTATTGGTCCAAGCTATTGGCAAGGTCTACTTGATCTATGTATGGAGCATTTCCACGTCATTTAGCCAGACAAATCAATATTGACTACACAAAATAACTTCGTAGAATTTATCAAATGACCAGAGTACTCAAACGTATCAACAGAATGATTTCACATAATTAATCAAATGATCACAATAATCAAGAGGATTACAAATTGGAAGTAATTAAAATAAACACTCTTTCCAAAGAGATTTAAAGGAATTATATTGTATACTGCCCGAATTACCTCAAATCAATCTCCTCCGTTGCCAACACTCAAATCTCAATATTTCTCCATGGATCTCCAAAGTCTAAGGCATAAGGTATGTAAGGGTTTACAAAATCTACAGCTCTCTTCCTTTATGAAAATGCTTACTCTCACTTTAAACATTCTTAATCTAAACTCTATATCTATATAACAAATGGAGAGAGATATGGGAAGAACCATAGAAACAAGTTGAGATGTAAGCTCAATTTATAGGCAAGGATGCTTGGGACAAAAGAAAAGAACTTTACTTGGTGGGCAAGAAAGGGATTTACTTGGAGAACAAGAAAGGAAACTTCCTTGGAGACTAAGTAACTTGCACAGAAAGGAAGATTAAAGAAATTAAAAATAAAAGATTACTTGGTAAGCAAGGAAAAGATGAAAAAATAATAAAATAAAATTTACTTGGTGCCCAAGAATAATGAAAAAAATATTAGAAAACAAAGGAGATGAATAATAATGAGGTGGAGAGAAAAAAAGATAAAATAAATAGGAAAAAATAAGTTAGATTCTCATCTAAGAATCTCACCACC
Organism: Camellia lanceoleosa; assembly: GCA_025200525.1. Lineage (NCBI taxonomy): Eukaryota > Viridiplantae > Streptophyta > Magnoliopsida > Ericales > Theaceae > Camellia > Camellia lanceoleosa. The sequence goes on along the minus strand of CM045759.1, from coordinate 123,274,107 downwards.
AAACTACCACCAATACCTCTCACTAAAATATTAATATCTCAAAAATACGGGGTTTCACACTACTGGCCGGCAGGCCACCATTTGTGGCCGGCAACAAAAATCTATTTTTTGGCCTGATTTCAAACAGGCATATCTCCCTCGTCCGGACTCTGTTTCAGGTCATTCTTGAGTCTAAATTGAAGCCCCGGAAGTCTACTTTCCAATGATAGTAGCCTCACATCAAAATTATAAGTATGAAAAAGGATATGCCTATTTTAGTGAAGATTGCTCAGTTTTGGTCCTAATCGGTTTGATGCCTAACTTCTCCTCAACTAGTTTTCTTCCCGCCTCTTGTATTTTCTTCAATTTTAAACCTAAAAATAAGATGTTTTGAAAGATTTTTCAAAGAGTTCACCTCTTTTTCATTTATTTCCACTTTGTCCTTGCTCGGTTTACCGAAAAGTGCAACATTTAACGAAATGTGAGCCTCGGAACATCGTAGAAACATTTTCAAAAATATTTTGAAAAAGTGGGTTTTAAGGTCTAAAATCATTTTGGTCAAAAAAAGTTTTGGTCCAAAAAATGGGGTGTAAGGTTAGGATTTGGAGCTCTTCTTGCCGAAAGAAATCGAACCTTTACACAGCACAACTTTCGTTGTCGAGTGATCAATCAATGGTGCGTAAGTCTTAAGGGTAGTCAAAAATGGAGTGTCTACATTAAGCTAATTCAGCAAAGAATCAAAATCACCCAAAATAGACAAAAGAGTTATGCCAACCAAAGAAGAAGAGAGTTAGAGTTTGAAGTTGGGGATCATGTATTCTTGAAAGTTTCACTAATGAAAGGAGTTTCAAGCTTTGGGAAGAAAGGTAAGTAAGCACCTCGTTACATCAGGCCATTTGAAATTCTTAAGAGAGTTAATCCCATTGCCTATCGACTTTCTTGGCCACTGGAATTAAGTCAAGTTCACAATGTGTTTCATGTCTCAATGTTGATCAAGTATATTCAGGATCTATTGCGTGTGATTGATCATTTCGGGTTTGTGGTTAAAGAAGATTTGGGTTACAAGGAGAAGCCGATACGAATTATTGATAGACAAGTGAAACAGTTGAGGAATAAGTCGATACCAATGGTGAAAATTGAATGGAAAGAGCATTATGGCAAGGATGCTACCTGGAAAATGGAAGAGGAGATGAAAATCCAACATTCGGAGTTGTTTTTGGGGCAAGGTAACTTAAGTTTGGGGACCAAACTTCTTTAAGGGGGGTAGGCTATAACAACCCTCATTCTTGTCTTAGTCATACTCATATGAATTTACATGATTTTGCCTTGTTAAGCTTGCATCTGTAGACTTTGCTTCCTTTTGCCTAAGTAAAGGTTCCTGTCTTGTCTTGATGTTGTTATGTTTTGCCTAAGTGTTATATGTATGCTTTCTTCCTTGCTTTGTGTGTTGAACCTAGGTTATCTATCCTTCCTATCTCATGCCTATGTCAAACCTTTGAACCTCTTACACCTAGGCTGTTGAGCTTCAACACCTAGGACCATCTTCAAACCACCTTGGTTGACCTCTACGTTCACCTTGGCATCTTGGCCAAGATGTGCATCATCTAGACCGAGGTGTGCATCACCTAGGCCGAGATGTGTATCATTTAAGTTGAGATGCTTATCACCTAGGCATCCAACATCTTTGATCCTTGAACCTAGCAATCTTGTTCCTAGACTGGTATAACCTAGGCTAGGGTACGGCACACCTAGGCCAAGTGTTATCCTTCCTAGCCAAGATCAGGGAAACCTTACTTGTCCAAAAATTTGTTTTGATCCGAGATCATTGTCTTGTTAGAGTGTCCATGCCACCTTACTTGCTATACGCATTTTGACCTATTCTTGTCTTTTCATTCTAGCATCTTTTTGAGGAGATTTGATCAGATGATCCCACGTGTCCCAGTAGTGTGGGTTTAAGTCAGTTAGTAGTTGAGAAACCAAATCATTTGCCATATCCTTGTCTTTGAAGAGAGAGAAGCTCTAGGAAGAAGAAGGAGTTCTTAGAGTGAGAATTAGATTTCCAAACTTGATTATTAGAATTTGAACAATTGGATTTGTGTTTTGAGGTTAGATTCTTGATCTACTTTTGTTGTTCTTTATGTTAATCTAATCACATTGCATGATCTAACATGATTCATGAGCCATGCATTGATTTAAAGCTTTGTTTTAGAAAGAGAAAGTGATGTTATTGTGTTCTTGAAAGAAAATCATGTTTTGATCCAAAAGTTTGTATCAAGTTCCATGTTTTTGTGTTTGTTTTCATGAAACCTTCAAGTATGGGTACCCAGGTCCATGTTTTTGAACTGATATCATGAAATCTTAGATTTTGAATAAGAAGTTATGATTTTGGCATTCATGTTCTTCAAGAGGAAACCCAAATTTTCAGACTTCACTATTTCCCTAACTGTGGTCACCAAGACCACTCTTGCCTAGACCTCACAACTAGGCCAAGCATCGTATCTCACCTTGGCCTACCTTGCATGAACACTTGCACTTTGGTTCACGGTACACCTTTGCTGGCACCTTGTAACATCTCGGCAAGAAGCCCCACACCTCGGCCAAGAGGTGTGGAACCTTGGCCAAGACCTCCTGAGTTCACCCAACTAGGCTATTTCGGTCCAGATCATCTCTATGCATCCATTTCGAGACTTGGTTTGCATCCAACATGCTTTTCCAAGAAGAAAAATAGTGATTTGACTCCCAGCACATGTTTTACTTTGTTTTGACTTAGTTTTGGAAAGAAATGTCGAGATCTATTCTACTTCTTTAAAGCTTGTTTTAAGAGTGCATTGCATAACCATCTTTGAACATTCTTTCTTGTCTTCTTGAAATGCATTCAGTGGATTTTGCCATGTATTTGTAGGTCTTGGATCCTTGCCTTAAGCCCTACGTTCGAGGAGCTATCGTGAGTGGTATTTCTAATAAAGTTATGTTATAATGTTTTGATAAAAGTTTTGCTTTGTTTTGGAAAAGTATTTGATCAAGCATGAATGGTTATCCCTTAGTTTTGTATCAAGTATTATGTTTGTTTTGATGACATTCTTGGAAAGTCCTTAGTGCTAGGGGACTATAATGCAACCAGTACCTTTGTTTGAGATATCTCCCTTGCCATCGACGACTTCTGCGGGTGGGCTTGTCTAATCGATTCCGGGTCAATTATTCCTTTGTTTTGTCAAGAATGTCATCATTTGTATTATGTAGATGTTAGTAAACATCCCAAGAAGCTTTGCAAGACTTTGATTGATGAACTTGGTTCATCCCTTGTTTTGTTACAAATTATGATATGTATGGTTTTGGAAAAATCTCGGATATCATTCATTCAAACCTTTATTACTTATATCATTCATTGAGTTTTCAACTCACCATTCTCTCTTATATGTATGTAGGTAATGATCAAGAAGGCAATGTCGCCTAAGCTTTATTTGGAAGATGTTTTGACTCATGTTTTGTATCATCTTGAAGATTATGCTTCTTAGTTTTCTAAATCAATTGTTTGTATGTTTGGGCTTGAGAAGTCTTTTGATCAAGATGTAATATGTACTTCATTTTATTTCTTATCCAAGTTATAAAACCATGTTAATATGTATGTCATTTCATTTAATCTGTGCACAGCTCTTATAGACTAATTAGATATGAATTTATGCTTCCGCACATGTATGCCCTATAAGTATACTATGTTGTGTGAACCTTTGTAAGTTGGCTTTTGGTAATCTCGGATTACTGGCCATCACAACATCATTCTACTAGGGGTAGAGTGGATCACAACTCCTTGGATCTATTCATGAAAAGGAGAGGTGAATTGTCCAGACAATTCTTGGAAATACCTTCTTTTTGCTCTGTTTGTACTCTGTTGCACATGGTGATCCAGTGCATCAGTGGCCGACAGTGCACCATAGATGGTGCCGACAGTATCTACTAATGGCCGACTGGCCACTAATGTGAACCTCAGCAGAATGTTGGCAAGGTGGAACAAAATGGTTCTGGAAGTGTTCAACTCTGCAAACAGAGGCTTTCGAGAGCAAAACGGAGGTTTTTTCGGGTGGTATCCAAGCATGTGCATCTTCCATTTCCCGAGGCGGAGTAGTGGCAGTGTAGTTAGATATCTTAATTACTTAGGTTGCTTACATTTGTGTTGTAACTTAATTAGTTAGCTTACTAATTAGTTCATTCAAGTTTTGTAATAATTAGTTAATTAGTTTAGCTATTTGTTTCATTTTGGTTTGTAATAATTAGCCTAATTAGCTTAATTAGCTTAGTTATTATTCATTCGGACTCTCCTTCGTGAGAGCTAAATGTAATAATGTGTATGTCTATCAACCTCACGTCTTTCTTCCTTTTACTTAATCGCTTTTGATGGTTAGTTTAGGGATATGTTTCAATTAGCATAACTTATGCTTGCATCCATTCATTCGTATTGCATGCACCGAGGCTCAGCGCATCATTCTAATCGCATTGTCGTTTCAATACTTCTTTGAATACGTGTTTAACCACATGTTATTTAATTGCTTCATATGCCATATTAGTAGCCGAGCCTATTAATTGCATTATTGCATTAATTGCATTATTGCATGTTTTGCATTAGACATTTTGTATAGTTAGGAATCATGCATATTTTTCTAATTCATATCTTCTTAACTTCGAGTACTAGGTGAGTTTTTAATACTTTAGCATACTTGCATGAGTGTGAATGTTGCCATGTCTAGCATGCTTACCATGAGGCTAAATGCTTATTCGATAAACTGTTTGAATGCTTGTGGATGGAGGCTTATTGTTTGAATTGGAACGGTTCATCGAATGTATGTTTTAAGCCCATTTTGTTTGGTGGCAAATTCGCAAACTTTAAGCCCACTTGAGGTGGCAAATTCAAACCATTTTTGCAAAAACAAACATGAACTTGAATTGTTCCAAATTGAGCAAATTAGTCTATACTTGCTTGTGAGCATCACATAGTAAAGCTAGCCTAATGACCGAAACAAGAGCACATAATGTTTATAAAAAAATTATATTATGATTAGTAGAGGCCGATCTTTGATCGGGCGAGCGGGGGTGCTCAATTCATGACCTTCTCCTCTCGTACCCAAGTTCCCGAGTTGAGGCAACTTTGGTGATGATGGACATGTGGCCTTTGGCACGAGTCATGGGTTTCCTAAATTTCCCCAAAAACAAAATATTTAGGTGGCAACTTTGTATCTGGCAAAACAGTCCAATTTTGTCATTTTTTATCCTAAAATCAATTTTTCAAAAAGATTTGCCAAATTCGTACTCTTTGGTGATTATCAATTTCACATTACACTTGTGAGATTAGATTTAGAACCACGGGAGTCCAAACTGTAGGGCTTCTTTTTGAGTTTCCGAAAAGGGGCACGAAAAAGTCGAGCTACAGTATTCAAAACAAATTTTCAAACAAACATGAAATCAAATGTTCTAATTTTTTGCAAATTAGTCTATACTTGTGTACAACGCGTAGTGATATAGCTAAATAACCAGAACAAGAGCATATAATATAAATAAAAATCACATCATGATTAGTAGAGGCCAATCTTTGATCGAGTGAATGGGGTGCTCAATTCATGACCTTCCTTTCTCGTACCTAAGTTCCCGATGCGAGACACTTTGGTGATGACGGATAAGTGACCTATGACATGGGTCTCGGGCTTCGTAAATTTCTCCAAAATATTTAGGTGGCGACTCTAAAATCTAGTAATGCAGTCTATTTTTGGCATTTTTTATTCAAATCAATTTTCCAAAAGAATTGCCGGATTTGGACTCTTTTTGTGTTTTTACTGTTTCACTTGTGAAATCAAATTCAGAACTACAGGAGTCCGAATTGTAGGGCTAGTCGTATCCGAAAGGAGCACGAAAAACAAGCTACAAGGGTTGGTCTGTGTGCTCTCTCTCTCTGAGCCTTTGTTGTAAACGCGATCAATTTTTATTCATGCGGGGGATTGTTGGAAAAAATGGTTTTATGGTAACTTTAATAAGAAATTAAAGTAGGTCCCAATCATAGGTTGAGGTGGAATTAAATGGGGTTAGATTCTTTGTAACAAGGTTTTTACACCACAAAAAAGAATGACCAAAAACCATTAAGAATTGAATGAGAAATTGTCTCATAAAGATGGCCTCATGAATGAGGTATTGGGAATTGTGTATAACTACTAATCTCACATTAATTGTAGTGGAAAGCTTTGATAGGTATTTAAATCTCAAGATTTTGATAAGGGCGTGAGCCCTTTGGGACATCCAAATTTTTCGAAGAGAGTTATGAATGCTTCAAGGATAGGCTTGGGCCAAGACTATAGTCCAAGTTGGTTATGAAAAAATTGCCACACGCACGCGTGTGTCGCTCGCCCGCTCGTCTGGACCGAGCCAAGTCTAGGTTCATGGGTCGTGGGTCATAGATTTTGGATCTTGAATCTTGGGCTTAGGCTTGGGCTTGAGGCTTGGGCTTAGGGTTGAACTGGGCCGGATTGGTGGTCCACCAACCTAATCTTTTTGGATCAGATCTGCTGCAGATATCCAAATATGTATATACACACAGGTGTATAGTATGTGTAACTCACACATTGAATCCCCATCAATTTTGTGCATTACTCCAGTAGTTTTGCAAGAGTAATGGGCATTGGCTGCTAGCTTTTATGGCTGGAAGGTTACTCTTCTCTTCCCCATTGTATATAAAAGGAGGCCCATCTTCCTTGGGTTCAACAGAGAAATTGTGCTCTCAGATTATAGTCAAGTTAGTCTCCTATAATTTTCTTCCTGTGTGAGAGAGTGTGGTCATTGTCAGTTCGCCAGAGCTAAGAGAAGATGCTTCTGCATTAGCCGGTCTAAATCGTCATATCCTTAGAGACAAAAGTCGACGTACCTCCAACACTCACGGTGAAGCGGCTAATCTGTTTTAAGGGCACTATGGTATTACACATGCTTCGATTTATTTTTTTTTACTATTTATTGTATTATGTATTTCTGTGCAATATAATTGTAATATTCAATATGTTTTCTTATCCTATAAAGTAATTGATTAATTATAAATTTATTTATCTTGTTTAATTTACACAGACAACAAGGATCATGCATGATTAGAAATATGCAAGCTAAGTCATAATTTTCTATAATCATGGTTTCCACTGTCCATTACTTTGCGTATAAAGTTGTTTGTCTTCTATTTGGGTTGGTAAAGTTGTCATGATTAAAGTCCAAAATTGTAAAACGGTAACCACTTTTCACTCCCCCATGCTTCTTGTGCTACCTTGTCTTGTGTATATGTCAAATTTATAGAGATGTGAAAGTAGTTCATCCATCAAAATGTCAAAAAGTTTAGTAGCACAAATTATTATTTTTTGTACAGAACGGATCAGAAGAGAGAGATAAGAGATAATTGTCAAAATGTAGAGTACACATATGCTTCTATCCATATCAGAATTGAACTTACATAATACTTTCAGCATTCCTTGCTATTACAATGGTTGAGTAAATTTAACAATAGGTTTAGAGTATCTTTGTTAGCAAATAAAAAATCACTTCAAAAAAATGCTAATGTTTTTATAATGCCAAAGATATGCCTTTAAAGTAGCTTATAGGGCTGTTTATAATTATTTTTTTATTGAAAAATTGATACAATTGTTTGGTGTAATTTTTACTTACAATTTATGTGACAAAAATAAGTAAAATAAACTGAAAAAAGAGAGTTAATTATTAGCAAGCAGGGAAATAGATGTTTTTATTACTATTTCTTTATTATCACTTTTTAATTTGTAAAATGTTGTACTAAACAGGACTATCATGATCTTCTATATTTGTAGTATATTTGATATTTTTATACATTTGCTATTTAGTTTTGAATGTTAGAGCTTTGTTTCCTTAAATTTATACAGCATCAGTATTGGGCTTAACATAAAGCCAGATTTCAGCATCAGTGTTTTAGGCAGCCTATCACATCATTGAACATGGTTTGGCTTAAAAAATTGTAGCTTAAACATGCGCGAAAACACTGATGCTGAAATGTGGCTCATCAGTGTTTTAGACAGTGGAGTTAGTTATTTGGCTTAAAAATTGTAGCAAGCATTGGATTAACTATTTTAATACGCATAAAACCAGCTTGACATATTTCATTATGTACAAAAGTGTTCCCCTTTTCATATTAGTAATGACATGTTTCCACAATCCAATCACTTTTTCTTCATTTTCTTTTTTAACTGTATATTCAAGTTAGTTAACACATATCTCGATTAATTTCAAGATTATAAAATTAATGATTAGAGAGACTTTCAGTGTCTTTGAAATGACTTAAACTCAAAATCTTAGGCTCCGTTTGGTAAGTATTTCAAAGTATAGTTCTACTAATTGATTTGAGTGTGTTGTTTGTTTGGAGTTTTCAAATCATAATTCTACACTTATTTTTCAAAACTTAATTCAAAACATAATCATTACTTTTCAAAACTCATAACCAAACACATAATTCAAAACTCTTTTCAAAACTCAATTCAAATCAATATTTTAATTTTTTTAAGATTTTAAATATTTTAATATTTAAACATGTTAAAAAAATTTTAGTTTTTTAATTTTTTGAATATTTTTAAATATTTTAATTTCAAAATATTATGATTTTAATTTTTTAAATTTTAAAATATTTTATAAAAATAAATTCAAACTCTATTTTATAAAAATATTTTTAAATATTTTAATTTTTTTTGTTATGTATTTAGTTACGATTTGAGTGTAGAGTTGTGAAAGTAGTATAGAGTTTCGAATTATGTGTTTGGTTATGAGTTTTAAAAATAATTTCTTAATTGAGTTTTGTTTTATGTGTTTGATTACGATTTAAGTGTAGAGTTGTTTTTAAATTTAAAATATTAGCATTTTAAATTATTTAAATTTTTACGATTTAAATTTTTTGAATATTTATTTTAATTTTTTACTTATTAAATTTTTTAGATTATTTAAATTATTTAAATATTTATGATTTAAATTTTTTGAATATTTATTTTGAAAAAAATTTATTTCCTTTGTAGTATTTTCAATTAAAAAATTGATTAATGTTATTTTCTGTTAATAATAATTTTTTTTAATTGAATTTTAAAAAGTGTTTGGTTATGAGTGTTGATCAGAATTTTTAATGGTATGAAAATAGTGTGTTTTGTTATGAGTTATATAATTTGAATTAAGTTTTGAAAACTTTTTCCAAAACTCATAACCAAATAAATTTTCTTACTTCACATGGCAAATCAAACTTTCAAAATTCAATTTCACACTCAATTCAAAACTCAATTTAACACTCTATTCAAAAACTATAACCAAACAAATTTTCTACACTCAAATCATAGTTCCACAACTCACAAACTCAAAATACAACTCATACTCTCAAATCATAGTTACAAAACTCTACCAAACGCAACCTTAAATTTTATTTTTAAATTTTTATCGGACAATTAATTTTTTGGGTTGACAATCCAATTACTTGTCTAGAGAAATTGTTTTAAAAGTGGGCAACATAACTTTGGGTGCCCCTATACAATTAAAAAAATAGAGGTGATTATTAAGATAATGTAAATTGGAAAAAGAGGGGACAATGTGATAAGATGCTCTTACTTGGGTTAGGCTCAGCTTTGATTTCCTTGCTTCACGCTTAATAATTTATATTAACAATAATAATAATTTTATGGATGGTTGTAATAACATTCACGGTTTATAATGCTAACTAATCATAGGTTATGAGCTGTGATGCCTTGCATTGATACTGCAGACATAAGCCAGGACGGATTTAGGATTTGAGTTTTGAGAAGGTAAAAATATATGTAATTTTTTATCAAAAAATTATTATAAAATTTCAAATTTTGATTTATATAAGCACAAAAAATAAATAATATTACTATTAATCAAGCATTTTTTGTCAACATAATTGAGAACAAAAATATAATTTGACATATTTCTTTTGTTTGCATTAACTTAATAAAATATTAGCTATTATTATGTTTCTATCTACTATAGTTAACTATTTGAAAATGTTATAATCGCTACTTTTTATAATATATATAAAAATATCTATCATAGCTCGATATCAAAACCTTAATTAAAATGTGATCAAGTAACTTTTCACAAAATTATCTTTCATCTTATTATGCAGTTTAGTTTTGAAAAAAAAAGTATAATTGAAAATGTATATTTTTATGACTATAATGATAATCCATTTCAATAAGCAATATTAAATATGAATTTATTTTAAGAATGTCATGTAGAAGTAAACAATATTTTTATTTCTAGACAATATTCCTATTTGTAGAGAATGAACAAAAGAGAATGAATGCAAAATAAGATGCATAAGCAAATTAAAGTGTGAATTATAAACATAAATGACATATGAGCTAAAAACAAGAATAGTAGCCAATAAAAATAAATAAAATAATATACAAAAATAAAAACAAAAATCTAAATGATATAGAAATATAATAAATAATACAAATAATAAATAGAATAGATTAATACTTGATAAAACTCAATTTAAAAACTATTTTTAAATGATATAGAAATATAATAAATAATACAAATAATAAATAGAATAGATTAATACTTGATAAAACTCAATTTAAAAACTATTTTTAAATTTTATAATATAAATAATTTCGAGAGTGTGAACTATTAAAATTTTGGAAAAATGAAGTACTCCAGTTTAAATTATCTTACTAAATTACTAATATATATATATATATATATAATTTTTAAAAATTTTAAGGATATGACGGCACTTGCACTTACCCCCAAATCCATCCTTGCTTAAGCCTAGAATGAATACTTGGTGTCATAAGGATGCAGGAAAGCCTTGTTCGGAATCACCCTTGACTGATAGCCTTTTTTCTGTTTTTTTTAATTTTTTAAAATTAATGAAATATATTCAGTGTCCATTTGATAACTTAATTTTTTTTTTTGATGATTTTTTGAATTTTTTATGCAATGAAAAAAATTAGTGTGTTTATAATAATTTTTTAATTAAATAAATAATTGTGAAGAAAAAAATTATTGATTGATATGTATGATTCAACATATTAATTTTTTATGGTTTCTTATTTTATTTTTTTTTAGCAAAAAAATTTACTTCCAAACAATGCAAAATTTATATTAAAAAAAGTCTAACGTCAATCATAATAACACAACAAAGAACAAATTCAACAATCACAAAATAAAGACTCCAACATAAGATGATGAATCGAACCCTTGATTTCTTAATAAAGTGCTGGGATTTTTTGGTTATCAGGAGACTCGTTGGATTGTAGAAAGAAAATTGCTATCGATTGTTAATTTTTGGCTCGAAAATTATCTAAAACGTGAAGTATATGGCGTAGTTAGCTTTTTTCTTTTCCTTTTTTCTTTTTTCAATAAGGAAACTCTATAGGACAAGGTCACATTGGACTCACCTTTACAAAGTAAATTTCATATACATACTATCATATGTATTAGATAAATTCGTGTACATTAGGAGAAAGGATGATAGTTCATAGATGTGAAAAATGTTGAAAAATGTCATTTTTTATGTCATTTTTTATGTTGAAAAATGTTTGATTATAGCTTAAATACAATTTATTAGTCCATTAATTTGTATTATTCTATAATTTTGTGTGAATTATGTGTTTATATATTTCAGATGTTTGTCCATTAATTAGATGTTTATTTTAGATGTTTGAGTACTTGTTTGTGATGAGATGAGATGAGATTTATTGATAAATATCTCTTTAATATTTTATATATTATATTATATATATTATAAAATAAATAAAATTAAAAACGAGAAAGAGAGCACGCCAATCACGCCTCTCTCTTTCTCTCCTCTCTCAATTATACATATATATAATAAACTACTAGCGTTCACCCCGTGCTATGCACGGGATAAATATTTTTTGTCCATATATATCATAGTCGTTTTTTTTTTTTAATCATTTTGTTTCTCTTATATAAAACTTTAGATTTAACTCACTTTTTAAAAAATTAAGTTTTATTTTTTAGTAATTTTTTTAACATTTTATGTAGTTTTTTTAAAATTTTCTAGATATACCTAATCTAGATACACTTAAAAAGTATAATACTTATATAATTTTTTTTTAAAATTCACCAAATACCCAAAAAAAAAAAAAAAACAAAAATAAGAAAATTCAATACATTTTCGTATTTTGTTGTATTCAATAAATCTTTTAAAGATTTTTTTACAAATTTTATATCTTTTAAGTATATCAAGATTAAGTGGATCTAAAAAATAAAAATAAAAATATTTTAAAAATCATTAAAAATATAAAAATACAAATTGAAAACTCAAAAAACTGTTTTTGAAAACTCCAAACCAAATAGAGTATTATTTGTAAATTTAAAAGTTGTGTAAAATTATAAAAAAAAAATTAAAAAAAAATTATGAGTTTAATGCACAAATAACTTAATACCTGTTATGATTTTATAATATACATAAAATTAATCAATTTCCCCTTACTCCACCCAAAATAAATTTAGTTGTATTATGTGTAAAATTATTGATTTTATTTTCATAACATAAAATAAAAGTAAAACTAACATGTACTGTTAATATAATGGTAAACTTGCATTATCTTATTGGTGGAACACTACAAATACCTATCAAAATTTACTTTTAACAGTCTTAAACTTTATTTTTTATTGAATTATTTATCCACTAAAATCATAAACAAAATATAGTATTAAATTTAATAGATTCTTGCAATCTAAGAAATTAAAGAAGTAATGAAAATAATTAAATTTTAATCTTAAATTAAAAACTATAAAGAAAAACAAAAGAATTGAAATCATGTCTAATATGGTAGAATATTCATTTCAAAGCATAATATTTCTGATTTTTAAACCAAGTATGTACATATAAATTTTGGATTTTGTAAAACAAAATAAATCATGAAAAATTAAATTTTGATTAGAATACTCATAATACCATCCATAGTGGTACCGTTATAAACCATTTCCTACCATATCTCAAAGTAAGACATGTCAAAAAAAAAAAAAAAAGAACAATACTGCAACCAAAAGAATTTATATGAACACAATTTAAATTACACTCTGCCAAAAATTGAATGTATATGAACACTATTTAAATTCCTAATGCAAATCAAACCCATACTTTTCTCAATAAATACAAAAATGTGTCTTTGTGCAAGTGTATTCAAGATATTTCAATAATAAAAGTATGCCATTAATGAGAAGAAACATAATGAATCTGCAAAATTGGGCTTGAAAGTTGTTTGAGTTGAAATTCTCTTAAAACTTGAAAGATTTGTGGTTTCAAAATCTGCAACTTCAGCAACCCATATGCATGTTATTCTAAGCTTGTAATTTTTGAACCGTAAGTGCAGCTGGATTTCAGTCTAAGAAATCCAAAATACAAAATCACAAATAGTTGGAAAAAATAAATTATTAGAGTAAAAGAAAAAGAAAAACAGAGACATGGGCATTACAATTTTTAGAGCATAAGAAAAAGAGAAACAGAGACATGTTTGTTGTCCTCATAAACAATAGCCATGTGCACTTAATTAAGCTCTATAGAGTGAGGCAGAGGAGAGAGATTTGTGTTTATAGGATTCTTCAATGCAGATGAGAGATATAGAACCAGAGAGAAGATTGGGTTATATATATCCTATTGAGTCTTCAATAAAAATTCAAAATTGGTGAAACAAACACTCTAGGAATATCCTCAAGGACACAATATGCTACAAATTATTAGAGCAAAAGAAAAAGAAAAACAGAGACATAGACTTTACAATTTTCTGCAATCTTTGTAGTCAAAATACAAAATCTCAAATGCTTGGAACAAAAAATAAATTATTAAAGCAAAAGAAAAAGAAAAATCGAGACTTGCATTTGATGGCGGACTGCTGACTGCTGGCGTTCACTGTTCATGAAGGAAGTTGATGAAGTACGTGTATTTGTAGTAGTGGATTGTTAGAAATGATGGTTTAAGGGGATATGGATAGATGGGTGGTTTATATATATATATATATATATCTATCTGTTATAGGATAGTGGGAGAGTGGGATTGAAAGTGTTTGAGGGTAGAAGAGATTTGTTTGAGGTGGGAGAGTAACAACTTTTTATGGATAGGTTTTGATTTTTTTTTGTTGACAGCTTTTTATGGATAGGAGTTGTGGAGAGTAGGAGTTTTTATTGTTATGAAAGTCTTTGAGAGGGAAGGAAAAGAGCTATAAACTCAAAAGAAAGCTGCCACGTATTTTTCAAATTTATAAGAATTTTAGAATGGTATTTTGAAAGCTTTTGGAACAACACTACATTCTATTATATATATAGTATAGATAGTATAGATAGATAGATAGATTATATTATTATATTATTTATATTATTATTTATGTATTTTCGTTGAAGTTACTGTTCATTAAATAGTAACTTTTGATTTCTTTTGGCAGATATTCATTTATAAATAGAATAAGAAGAGAAGGGGAGAATAGAGGTGTAAATTTGGCCTGGTTCGGCTCGGTCCACCTGGGCCCGAGCTTGAGCAGGTCCGTGTCGGATTTTGTGGACTTCCGTCAAAATTTGGGCCAGGCCATGGATTAGAAAATTAGACCTAGATCCAATGGTATTCGGATCTTGGTTGGGCCAGTGGATTTGGGCCTTGACTCGGGCTTGGATGGGCCTGAATAAATTTTTTTTTTTTTTACTAAAATTTTATTATTTTTTTACTAAAAAAGACACTGAGCCTCGAACAGGTCATTGAGTGGGCCTTAAGCGGGCCAATAGGTCGGGCCATGGGTCAGGCCAGGTGGGTCAAGTTGGGCTTCAAAATAATGGCCTAGGCCTTGGCCCAAGGTCTCGGGCTGGGCTCGAGCCCGGGCCCAAACGAGCCTAAACAGGTCTTGCCCACCCCAGGCTGTGGGCCATTTTTACACTCCTAGGAGAGAAAGAGTAAGCAGAGGGCTTCGGCCCAAGAAACAGAGAAAGAAAGAAAAGAAAGAAAGGGAAAGTGAGAGAGTATAATTTGTGTATATTAGAGTGTGGTAGTTATATGGGTGTTAGGAATTAATATTTTCTTCTTAGGATGAAGATGAAATCCTAACCAAGTAATTGGGGTGAGTTGTATTTAGTGCTTCTAGTTTTTATTTAATTTGAATAAATAGTATAACTTTTAGATCTTTTTGTGAAATAAATGTTTTATTCAAATCATATTATATAATTGTTTTCACTACTGTTTATTAAAATTATTAGACGAGTCATAACTAATAAGACGGATCGTACATGAACCTTAGTTTAGTTTAGTTTAGTGGTGGCATTTCATATTAAGCAAAAATGATTCGTGACTTTGTGGTTTTAATACTTGAAGATGTATTTCTAATCAATTTATATCATTTTATCCAAATTAATGATTTTCTGAAAACTAATACAACAACTCCTAATTATAAGGTTAGTGGTGAATTTAAAACCTCGAGAAATTTCTTATTTTATTTTATGTTTTATTAATTTTAGTTTTATTATTTTCAAAACCAAACTCTTTAAATTACTTTAATTATTATTTTTGTATGTAAACAACTCAATTAGTCCCCGAGGATCGACACCTGGTCTTAACCGCTATACTTTAGCGTAGTAGTTATCACTTAGTTATAAGTAGAATATTTTGGTGTGCAAACAACAACATCGATTTTTAGTGTCGTTGCCGGGGACTAAAGATTGTCTTGTGCTGGTGAACTAAAAAAAAAATTTAAAAATTTAAAAAATAACAAAAAAATTCATACTGTGATATAAAGGAAATACCCTTGCTAGACACTGTAAATGACCTTTGTTGGACATATAACTTTGAGGATAAAAATAAAAAAAATAAAAAAAGACTTTTGACTACTAACATTTATTTTATTGCAATTTACTTTATCACATTTTTTTCTTTCTTTGGAAGGTTTTATACCCCCCCTTTTATTTTTATCACACTTTTATTTATCGTAGTTTACTTAGAGCATCCTTACTAGATTACCTAAATTTTACCCTAAAATATTATTAAAAAATTCATTCCCTATTTTAAAAATCACTTTTTCATCTACTTTCCCCAACAAACTCCCTATTCATTCTTTATACTATTAACAAACTCCCATTTTTTTTTCCTATTCTATTAAAATATTATTTTTAATAATAAGTTTAAAAGAAATAAAAAAAATTATGTGTGCTGCAGTCCCTAAACAAAGCAAAGTAAAATATATATATATATATATAAGGGAGCTAGGGAGTCACTGTAGCAAATATTAGTTTAGGGTATGGTATAAGGGAGCTAATGGAGTGATATCAGGGAACTCCAACCCCCTAAGATAGGTAAGGAAATGATTTAGAGGGAGAGATGGGGATGTTCTTACCGCACTTTTGTTCTATTTTGTTTTGTACTAATTTGTAATTTTTTCTTTAGTGTGTTTTTCAAAATAAATAAATAAATAAATACAAATAGAAATAAAATAAGTGAGTTGAGTGTTATTGTAAAATCTTTATGACAGAAGTAAAAGTTGGAGTTATCTAGTGTTTTGGAGCCTTGTCTATAGTGGAGTTATGGCATATTTTGGAAATAATGTTTTGGAATATGAGAATCAGCGTGTCGATTATTTTGAAACCCCTTTTGATTATTTTCAATATCAACATTATACTCTACCACCTCAATATTCTTCATATTTTGAATTCTTCAAAATATGGTATCCAGTACACCAATGTTACACTTCCAAATCCCACCTCAACAAAATTTAGATCACGAGGATAGAATGTTAACATTTCTTCAAAGCACCTTAAATTCCACCAATGAGTTGTTGCATATCCAAAGTCAATCGTTTGCCAAAATCGAATCCCATTTCGAGCAAATAGCTAAAATTCTCGATAGGGAAAACGAGTCTATCTCTTGTTTTTCGATAGAAAATTCTTTAAAAGAGTCTTGGGTTCATTTTGATTTTGATGACAGTGATATAGGTAAGCCGTTATCTACCCTTTTCAGAGAATCACATTTTTCTTCCATTGAGGATGATCCACTCTCAACCCCATTTTTTTCATCTTGTGTGGAAGTACCTCATTTGGAGTCAGAACCTTTACTCTTAGATCATACTTATGAGATTTGTTAAATAGGAAAGCAACCCAAGAGGGGGGTGAATTGGGTAATTAAAAAATTTGGCCAGAGAATAGATTTCAAAAGACTAAGTGATTAAAAACAACACACAATCAATAAATGCACAGAAAATGAAAGGAAAGGAAATAAGAGCTCAACACAAGGACTTATAGTGGTTCGGCTCACCGGCCTACATCTACTCCTCAAGAGACCTCCTTGAGAATTTCTTTACTAAAAATCAATGCACCACAAAGCTTCATCTAGCTTATGAATTTTTACACAGGACTTACTTCAATATATTGAGGACCTCTCAACTAAATGCCTCACTTTACAAGTGTTTCACTTAGAAAATAAGAAACAAGAGAAAGAGGTTCAACTGTCCTCTTTTACAAATATTTTCTCTTAAAATATGGATATGAAAGTGTAAGCTCACAAGTAATTTAAGACTCACTCAGATGTGAAAATGGAAGTACAATAGAGTATATTAAAAGCTCTTGATTGCTCTTGAATGCTCTAGGCTTTTTGTATTGAAGAAGTGTGTCGTTCAAAACAATGAGAGCTTCTTCTTTATAGCATTAATGACTTCTAGCTGTTGGAGAGAGGTAGAGACAGATATTCTAGCCATTGGAGCAAATTATGGCAAATATCTTCCAGCTGTCTTTGATCAGAGTATGGAGAAGGCAAACTGTAATAGGTCTTGGGAAGAAAAGGATCATTAAAAGCTCAAGCTTTTCATTTAATGCTCTTCTTCATAAGTCAACTTCTTGGAGAGGATATGGTGCTAGAAGATCTGTTCAAGGGTCAGAGAAAATGATGTATTCTACACATAAATTTGAAAAAGTAACTGAGAAAAGGGATGTGTTAGTCTAGATCTGATTTGGCAGGTGGGAATTTTTTAAACCCAGATTTGCAAGGGTCGGCCCCTGCAGATTGGGTGTCGACCCTTTTGCTTTCTTCTCTTCATTGAGTTGAGTTCCAAATGTTCCTGGTGTCGACCCTTATCATTCTTGGTGTCCACCCTTGCTGTTGGATTGCATTTTGAAATTTAGTGTCGACCCTTGTTGTTCTTGGTATTGACCATTGCTGCTGGATTGCATTCTGAAATTTGTGTCGGCCCTTGCTGTCTTAGTGTCAACCCTTGCTTCTAGAACACTTAGACATTTTGAGATTTTACTCTGGTGTCGACCCTTGCTATTTTAGTGTCAACCCTTGGACCTGTTTCAAGCATAAATAGAATTTTAAAACAAGTGCTAATCTCATGTTTTGAGGGGTTAAAAACCATTTGAAAAACAACACTCTATAATCATAAACCTTCTAGAACTATTTGTGTATTATTATTTTGAAAACATGAATAATAAAATGAATTCTAAATATTTGTCAATAATCAAAATCAGTAAGAATTTAAAGTTGAATAACCTTGGGGCTAACAGTCTCTCCTTTTTTGATAATGACAAATATTTGAAGTTTTCAAAGTGTGAGTGAAAGCATTAAGAAGTGTTCTTCTAGGAGTTTTGTAAATAAAGGTTTTGAAAGAAAAAAAATGAGATTGAAAATTCCCCCTATAAAAAGGTCTTTGAGGCCATAATAAAGACAACTCAAACTAAAATGGGAAATATGTATGTGTAGACCGCCCGAACTCCGCTCCGCGTGCGAGGGCACAAATTATAGTTCTAGCTATTACAATTCGGACTCCTGTCACGATTCTGAATCTAATCTCACAAAGTGCAATGTGAGACTGATAAATCACCAAAGAGTCCAAATTCGGCAAATCGTTTTGGAAAATCGATTTTAATCAAAAAGCACCAAACATGGACTGCTTTGCCAGATTTCAGAGTCGCAACCTAAATATTTTATTTTGGGGAAATTTAGGAAACCCTGACTCATGCCTAAGGCCACGTGTTCGTCATCACCAAAGTTGCCTCGGCTCGGGAACTTGGGTACGAGAGGGGAAGGTCATGCAATGAGCACCCCCGCTTGCCCGATCAAAGGATCGGCCTTTACTAACATGATATGTTGTTTTTGAAAACACATGTGTTCTTATTCCGATTTATTAGCTAATCTTACTACGTGATGCGCACAACATACAAGTATAGACTAGATCGCCTAAATTGGAACAAAACATCTCATGTTTGTGTTTCGAAAATGGTTTGAAGTTGCTACCCTCAAGTAGGCTAAGATGCGGATTTTGCCACCCTCAAGTGGGCTTAGAAAACATGATACGCCACTCTCAAGTGGACTTAAAATGCACATTTTGATGAATTGTTCCAATTCAAGCAATGAAGCCTTCATCCACAGGCATTCATGTAGTTTAACACTTAAGTAGTTAGCCTCATGGCAAGCATGCTGACATGGAAACACTCACACACAGGTGTAGACACCCCATTTTTGACCGACCTTAAGAGTTAGACGTCATCAATTGAGTGCTCAGTGATTGCGCATGTTGTGCTCGTTTCGAGGTTTCAGAGTTTTCGGCTGAGTGCCTTACTTTCGGGCTCTGAACTCTTTGTGTTTTGACTCAGTTTGTGGACCAAGCCTTGTTTCTCTTCCTTGGAGGGAGGGAGTGGTCTTGTAGACCATCCTTTTGTGGTCGTAGACCACTTTTCCTACTTGGAGACTCGTTGTTGGTTTTTGGAGTCTTCGACCGCGCGCCTTGACTCGGGACCACTTAACGTCCTCCGTTTGGCCTGGTTTTTGAACCACACCTTGTTGCCTCTACCTAGAGGGACACTGTGGTCCGGGAGACCACTTTTGTGGTCGTAGACCACTTTTGGTGCCGGTGAACTAGTTTTCGAGGCTTTCGGCTGCGCGCTTTGCCTCCCGAACTTTCGTTTTGCATCCTTTTTGGTTTGTTTTTGGTACAAACCTTGTTTTCCTTGTTTGGAAGGTGATACAAGGGTGAGAGACTAGTTCTTCCCCTTGGAGACCACTTTTCCTCTCGCCAGCCAGTTTTCTGGTCGGCCAACTGGCTTTCTTGGTCTTTGGGCCACCTTTTATGGTCAGCTACCACACCACCACATTGGTTTCATGTTGCAGACCACCTCTCCCCTGTGGCCGACCACTTTTGACTCTGGCCGACCACTTCCACTAGTTGGCCGACCAGTGTAAGTAGCTGGCTGACCACTTCAAGTGGTCGGCTACTTTTCATTACCTTTTTGGAGATATTTTCAGTACAGTTGTGCCAACTGGAAGGCACAGAAGCCATCCTCCATACACGTTGCTTGTTGGACAAGCTTTTGGCCTAAAGCCATCCTCCATACACGTGTATGGAGGGATGGCTTTAGGCCAAAAGCTTGTCCAACAAGCTTGTTGCTTGTTCTCTATAAGAGAGAACCTCCCCCCTCCTTCTCCAGGTTCAGTTTTGGAGTGCTTGAGTTATACATATACATCTTTGTATCTATCTTGCTCATTCTGTTCATATTTGTGTTTAAAAGTTCATATTTATCACACTTTAACACACAAACTGTGATATTCCTGTTCCGTAATATGTTAATTGGTCCTTAATATGAACATGATTATGTGTTTAATTTGATTTTATGTGCCATTATGTGAAAAATATGTCGTTTTGAATTTCTATCTGTTTACTGTAGGAATATCTGTTTGATTATCTGCTTTGGAAATTAAATTGAAGGCCCTATCGGCCACCGAAACCAAAATTGATTATGCCATTGTGATTAGTGTAATTTTTAGAGCCTAAGATGAAATTTAATTGGAAATTGATTTGGATCAAATTAAGTTGATTTAATTGATGAATAAGTGCCCAGTTATTTACTATTATTAAATTGGAATTAGTGGGGTTTGTTGAATTAAGGCACTACACCCTTAATTCTCTCCTTATAACTTCATTTGGCTGATTTGAACTCAAAGAAGAGAGAGAGGGCCAGCTAGAGAGAGAGAGAGAGAGAGAGAGAGATAGAATTATGTAATCTTGGCTCAAGGTTTGGGGAATTTGAATATTAAACTCAAGAAATTGCTATAGTTTGGAAGATTGAGCCTCTAGGTAAGTGAATTCATGAGTTTAATGTTGTAAATTGTGAATTCAAGTTTGATTAATGGTCAAGAACATGAATTAGTTTGATTATAAGGAAATTGAGTTGTATTTGTTGAATTTAAAGTCAATAGATGCATGTATGTAGGAAATCACTATGAATTTCCATATTTGAATACAATGTGTATAATCTATGTTGAATCTTGTTGAAATCCATGTATTTGATCATCTCTTCACCAATTAAGTTGATATGAATGAATATTTCTCACATACAAGAGTAGATCATGGAGGTATGAACTTTGCATGTTTGAATTTGATGTGTTGGTGATGAGTTTGGGTTAATTTGAGGCATGCAAGTAAGTAATTCAAGAAATTGAGCTTCATTGTGTTGTAATTTGGTGTTGGTATCATGTTAGTATATGTATATGTGAAATTTGAGCCATGGCATGCAAGAAATGTTGGTTAGAGTGTTGGATTCGAGCTCAAGAACCATTATGGAAAACCTAGAATTTTTTATGTCGGCTCGAGCGGGGGAACCGCCGCTCGAGCGGGGATTTCGAGCTCCCAGTATTTCCTTGCAGGCATGGTGTTCGCTCGAGTGGGGAAGTTCACGCTCGAGCGGGGAGCTATGTAGGATGAACTTTCACTCGAGCGCCCGACTTCACGCTCGAGTGTAAAAATGATACGACTAGCACTTTTGTAGACCTAATAGGTCCGTACGAGCGGGGACCTTGTTTTCTAAAATTTTGAAAGTGTATTCTGTGTTTCGTTTTCGTTCTCTTTCACTTGCAAGCACTCTTAGGCATGCATTAAGCATTGTAATTGAGTTAAAGAGATAAGAATGAAGCCTAAAGAGGAATATGTGAATCAAGGAACGGATTGAATCGTTTGTGACCCGTATGTGCTATGTGATGTGTAGGGTCGAGCTCCAGGGCAAACCAACCAACCGATCACTGTGAGTAATATCGATATTTTGAAGCTTGTCATTTGTCCAATTGCTTATTTCCTTATAAGCCTTATAAGTTGCCAGTTTGAATTGCGGACAAATGTTTGATATGAATAATTGAATGGGCCGAAGGCCAGTCTAAAATAAATGAATGAGTAAATGGGCCAAAGGCCAGTTTGACATGAATAAATAGACCAGAGGCCAGTCTGACAAGAATGAATGGGCCAGAGGCCAGTTTGACATGCATAAATGGGCTAGAGGCCAGTCTGACACAAATGAATGGGCCAGAGGCCAATTTGACATGCATAAATGGGCCAGAGGCCAGTTTGACACGAATGAATGGGTCAGAGGCCATTTTGACACGAATGAATGGGCCAGAGGCTAGTTTGACATGAAAGTCTGAATGGGCAAAAGGCCAATTTGACAAATGAAAGATAAATGGGACAAGGGCCAGTATGTTTTGAACTACAGCCACTTGATTTAAATTGTGCGCGTATATGTTAAATAGAAATATGAATTGGGCCCAAGGCCGTTTGAAGTATGTCGTTTTACATATCGTTCGTATAACTTCTTTATTTGATATTATTCACTGGGCTGTAGACGTCCCCGAACGCCCCGGAAGGATGAGTCCCGTTCTGTTCATTTTGGGCTCACTACAGTTTGGACTCAAATTGTCACGGTTCTCAATCTGAACCAAAGAGTCCAAATCCGACAAATCGTTTTGAGAAAACAGATTTTTTTTGAAAGAAGTGCCAAACATAGACTGCTTTGCCAGATACAGAGTCGCCACCTAAATATTTTATTTTGGAAAATTTAGGAAACCCTGACTCGTGCCTAAGGCTACATGTCCGTCATCACCAAAGTTGCTCAGCTCGGGAACTTGGGTACGATTGGGGAAGGTCACTTCGTGAGCACCCCCGCTCGCCCGATCAAAGATCGGCCTCTACTAACCATGATATCTAGTTTTGAAAACATTATGCATTCTTATTCCGATTATTAGCCTAGATTTACTATGTGATGCGCACAGCATACAAGTATAGACTGGATCCCCTGAATTGGAAGAAAACATTTCATGTTTATTTTTGAAAGATGGTTTGCTACTCGCGAGTAGACTTAAAATGCAGATTTTTCCACCCTTGGATGGGCTTAGAAAAGATGGTTTTGCCACTATCTAGTGGGCTTAAAACTCACAGTCAATGCATTGTTCCAATCCAAATAACCCAACCTTCACCCACAGGCATTCAGGCAGTTATATCACATAAGCAAATAGCCTCATGGTAAGCATGCTATCATGGCAGTCACTCACACGCATGCAAGGATGCTAAAGCATAAAAACTTACCGAGTACTCCAAGCCAAAACAGAAACTATGTTAGAAATCCATGCATGATCCTAACTATACAGAAATGCCTAATGCAACACATGCAGGAATGCAACTAAGATAGGCTCGGCTATTCTAAACATGGCATATGGAATGCTATAGCTAACATGTATTCAACTTGGAATTGAAATACAATGCAGTGAGTATGATGCACCGAGCCCGGTGCATGCAAAACAGATGAATGAATGCAAACATGCTATCATACTGTATGCTAATTGAAACATGCCCTATTCTAACCATCATAAGCTGGTAAATAAAAGGGAGAAAGATGTGGGGTTGGAAGACATACATCACACGCACGCACATTTATTACAGTTGTGCCCTCACTCGGAGGGTCCGAATAAATAATACAGTTCCAAATAAATAATTACAGTCTGAATAAGTACAAAACCATAATTAATTAACAAATTAATCCAGGAAAGCAGTAAATTAGCGTGCAAGCTAGGGACTGCCTCAACTCTGCTCCGGATGATGAATGATGCATGTTCGGGTTGCTTGGCGTAGAAATCCATTGCGATGCCCCAATTAGCCTCTGTTTACAATTAAGCCCAGAATATTGCGCGAAGCCCCAAAAGATTGCTGGTTTCTGATTTGCTACAATAGAGAGCAAGAAAGGGGCATGACAATGTATTTGCACATATGTATGCTTGACTACTCTTCAGGGAACGTAGTCCTCGATCCTCGTGCCACCAATCACGCATCTCGATGCATGATGGCTGAGGAGTCGAACTGCACGAATCAATATGAAATGAATGCACATGAAAACACAATAAGACCTAAACTCCATCATGGTTAATCCGGAGTGTCGGGGACCGGGAATTGAGACACGTTCCGTCACTCGGAGTATGAAACGTCCCTCGTTTCCCGTGCTCGGGCTAACTCCTATCCCAAACACAATGCAAATGGGATGGCATGCACCATGCAACTAATATACAACCTAGAATACACAATGCTATGAAATGGCATACACAATGCTCTATGTAACACGACATACACAATGCTCTAACATGCAACCTAGCATACGCAATGCTATGAAATGAAATGGCATACACAATGCATGATGGACTTACACCAACATGAGTGGACCTCTGCCACACTCACATCAGTGGCCATAAGATGAAAATGAGATACTCGAGATGCATGCACACATGTACGCAAACCGAGGACCGATCCTAAGGCACAAACGCCACTCTAACAAGGCTTGGCAAGGCATGAAATATGACATACAAACATACAAGTTCCAGCACTGAAATGTGATGCAAAATGATCCCGAAACAAGGATAAATGGCACCCGATGCATGAGATGAGCCCCGAAACACAAAACTAGACACGTGTATTGACCTATAGCTATACAAAGCATGCATTATTTGACTATGAAGCACAAAGACAGAGCTAAGGCAGTCCCAAAACATGAACATTTCTAGTTCAAAGTATGGCCAAAAGATGCTAGCAAGATGGACTAAAATAGCATGCAATTTTGACTAGCAAACATGGTTTGCATGGCATGTACATGAAGCATATGAAATCTCACCAAACTAGAAAAAATCAGTGAACAAAACATGTGAAAATATGCCCAAATAAATATGGAAATGCAGCCAATGCATGTAAAAATGAGGGGCTCCTTTGGAAGGGCGTACAAGGGGTTATTAAGCACATGCATCAAGGACACTTAGCATGAAAAAATTAACTCTTGAAATCAAATATGATAGCCCTAAAACTCATCAAATTGGCCCTGAAATCAGTCAACAAAGCATGCAAGATAGGGCCTCTTTGGAAGGCCAAAAAGACCATCAAGCAAAACAAGGTGAGAGGGGGTCACCCCCCTCTGATTTTGGCCTTCAAGAATACACCTAAGCCACTGAAAATACGCTGGATTTCAGTGGCTAAGAGGCCAAACCATGGCCAATGCAAGTGTTCTAATGCATAGCCCTAATCATGAAGAGATGAAGCATGCATAGGGGGAAGATGCCCCAAAACAGAGAATAGACCTTAATCAAACAAGAAGATGATGTCAAAATAAGACTTTTTTCATTTTAGGTCGATGTCCAAAAAGGCTCACAAATAAGACTAATGTATCATGCAAAAACAGCCCTAAAAGAGAGATTGAACAAATAGGGCAGAAAAAGGCCTCAAACAGCAAAGAGCCCTTCAACAAAGTTGAAGAGGGGCTCAAAAAAAGATACTTTAAAGTTTATGGAAAATCTCAAATATGCTCACAAGTAAGGCTAAAATATGATGCAAAAATAGCCCCAAAAGAGAGATAGAGAGCAAGAGGCAGTAGCTGACATCAAACAGCAAAGATCCCTTGAACAAAGTTGAAGAGGTGCTCAAAATAAGGCACTTTTCAGTTTGGATCGAAGCCCATAAATTCTCACAAGAAAGGCTAATATATCATGCAAGAATAGCCCTAAAAGAGAGATAAAAGGGAAAGGGGCAGCAGATGGCCTTAAACAGAGAAAGGTCCTTGATCAAATATGAAGATGAGCTCAAAAAAAAAAAACTATTTTCAGTTCATGTTGAAACCCAAAAATACTTGCAAGTATAGCTTATAGATGAAGGAAAAAAATACAAGTTTAAGGGAAATAGGTGCTTACCCTTGAAGAGCAGCAAATCAAGAGCTTTTGGTCCAAAATTCTGAGCTTTCAACCTCTTCAAATGGCCTCCAAGGTGCTGAAATGAGTGATGGAGGTGGGTAAATATGCAAGAACAAGCGTGTTTTTTAGGCTTGGAGTATAGATATATGGTTATATGTATAATAGTGCCTCAGCTGATTTTCTAACCCTTAGAAATGAAGCTCAAGTGTTGGTTTTATAGAGGAGAGAGGCCAAGAAAAAAGGGGGGGAAAATCAATTCAAAAAAGGAATAAAAAAGGCAGACCCTTGGACAGAGGGTCTGGTGCAACACAGCTGGCACAGTTGTAATGCACCAGGAGGGACAAAAATGGCCGGCCAGGTGTAAAAGGTTCAGGTGGCCGGCCGGCCATCTCCCCTGGTCGGCCGGCCAGTTCAAAAGGTTCAGGTGGCCGGCCGGCCGGCCCCCTTTTCTGGTCGGCCTGCTACTTTTCCTTGTTTTTCAAGACAAAAAGGGGCTGCCAGAAAGAAAGGTGGCCGGCCAGTGATTAGAAAGTCCAAAGGTGGCCGGTCAGGTGTCGAAATTGAAGCCCCGGAAGTTAGCTTTCCAATGGCACAAACCTTGCATTAAAATTCCTCCTGTGCCAAAAGTTATACCTATTTTGGTGAAACCGCGCAGATTCGGTCCAACCAGAGTGATGCCCTACTTCAATCAACCATATCTCCCTCGTCCGGAATTGGCTTTAGGACATTCTTTAGTGAAAAATGAAGCCCCAGAAGTCTTATTTCCAACGGTGGTGGCCTCATAGCTTGATTCCAAGTATGCAAATGAATAGGCCCGATTCGGCGAGGGTTGCTTGACTCTTTCTTAACAGTTCATGCCCATTTTCTCCCCCAACTGGGTTTCTTCCCTCTTCTCTTCTTTTATTCAACTTCAAACCCCTAAGTAAGGTGTTTTGAAATATTTTTCAAAGATTTCATCTCTCTTTCATTCATTTCTACTTTGTCCTTGCTCGGTTTACCGAAAAGTGCAACATTTAACAAAATGCGAGCGTTGGAACATCGTAGAAACTTTATTTCAAAAACGTTTTGAAAGAGAGGGTTTTAAGGTCTAAAATCTTTTGATCAAGATTGTTTTGGTCCAAAAGTGGGTATGAAGTTGAGCTTTGACTCTCTCCTTACCGAAGAAACTGAACCTTTCCCCTGCACACCTTTCTCCACCATGTAAACCATCAATCGCGTCCAAGTCTTAAGGGCGGTAAAAAATGGGGTGTCTACACTATCGCTCACGCTCATTCATGTGTTTGTAGGTGAGCTAAGAGAAGTCCAAACCCAGCCCCAGTGAAGTCTGTAAGGAACAACAAAGGTTTTGAAGAGTCAGCCCTTGCGTCTCATGCACGAGACCCGTCTTTGCCTTTTTGTCATTCTGTTTTATTTTGTCACATAGGCGAAGTCTTTGAATATTTGGTATATAGTTTTGTTCGGCTGACTTAGACCTGCATGATCCTATTGTAGACAGGCCCGCGGGGGACCTCGCTACAGCTCGGACTCGATTTTGTGTCACGGTTCTTAATCTTGAACCAAAGAGTCCAAATCCGGCAAATTGTTTTGAGAAAACAGATTTTTAGAAAAGAAGTGCCAAACATGGACTGCTTTGCCAGATACAGAGTCGCCACATAAATATTTTATTTTCGGGAAATTTAGGAAACCCTGACTCGTTTGCCTAAGGCCACGTGTCCGTCATCACCAAAGTTGCCTCGGCTCAGGAACTTGGGTACGATTGGGGAAGGTCACTTCGTGAGCACCCCCGCTCGCCCGATCAAAGATCGGCCTCTACTAACCATGATATCTATTTTTGAAAACATTGTGTGTTCTTATTCCGGTTATTAGCCTAGGTTACTATGTGATGTGCACAGCATACAAGTATAGACTGGGTCGCCTGAATTGGAACAAAACATTTCATGTTTGTTTGTCTGAAAATGGTTTGATGGTGCAATCCGTAGGTAGGCTAAGACGTGGATTTGCCACCCTCGGGTGGGCTTAAAAAACATGTTTTTGCCACTATCTAGTAGGCTTAAAACAAACAGTTGATGATTTGTTCCAATCTAAACAACCCAACCTTCACCCACAGGCATTCAAGCAGTTATATCACATAAGCAATTAGCCTCATGGTAAGCATGCTATTCATAGCAGTCACTCACATGCATACAAGGATGCTAAAGCATAAAACTCACCGAGTACTCCAAGCCAAAACAAAAACTGATTAGAAATCCATGCATGATCCTAAATATACAGAAATGCCTAATGCAACACATGCAAAAATGCAATTATAGCAGGCTCGACTATTTTAAACATGGCATATGAGATGCAACAACTATCAAGTATTCAATTCGGAATTGAAATACAAATGCAGTTAGTATGATGCGCCGAGCCCGGTGTATGCAAGACAGATGAATGAATGCAAACATGCTATCATACTGTATGCTAATCGAAACATGCCCTAATCTAACCATCATAAGCAGGTAAATAAAAGGGAAGAAAGACGTGAGGTTAGAAGACATACATCACACTCACGCACACTTATTACAATTATGCCCTCGCGCAGAGGGTCCGAATAAATATACAGTCCTGAATAAAAGAATATTACAGTCCAAATAATACAGATTCCTAATTAATTTACAAATTAACTAAGAAAATAATGAACTGGCATGCAAGCCAGGGACTGCCTTGATTATGATGAATGATGTATGTTTAGGCTGCCTTGCGCGGAAATCCACTGGGATGCCCCAATTAGCCTCTGTTTTGTAATTGTTCTTGGAAAGTGCGCCAAGCCTCGGAAGACTGTTGATTCTTGATTATGCTGCAACAGAGAGCAGGAAAGGGGCATAGCAATGTATTTTCACAAATGTATGCATGCCTCGATCCCCGTGCCACCAATCACGCATTTCGATGCATGATGACCAAGGAGTCAATTTGCACAATTCAATATGGAATGAATGCATATGAAAACATAACAAAACCTAACTCCATCATGGATGATCCGGAGTGTCGGTGACTAGGGAATTGAGACACGTTCCGTCACTCGGAGTACGGAGCATACCTCGTTTCCCATGCTCAGGCTAACTCCTATCCCGAACACAATGCAATATGCGTGACATGCATGAAATGCAACTAAGATACAACCTAACATGCAACTTGCTATGAAATGGCATACACGATGCACGAGGTAAAATGGCATACACAATGCGCTAATATACAACCTAGCATACACAATGCTGTGAAATGTAATAGCATACACAATGCATAATGGGCTTGCAGCAACACAAGTGGGCCTCGGCCACACTCACATAGGAGGCCATTAGATGAAAATGAGACAACTCGAAATGCGTGCACGCGTGCACGGAAACCAAGGACCGAACCTACGGTATGGAATGCCACTCTAACAAGATATGGCAAGACATGGAATATGGCACACTATCATGCAAATTTCAGTAGCAAAATGAGATACAAAACAGCCCCGAAACATGGCAAAATGGTACCCGATGCATGGAACGAGTCCCGAAACATGAATTTTGGCGCCTAAAATGGCCTACAGCTATACAATGCATGCATAATTTGAAAATGAGGTGTAAAGACAGAAGAAAGGAAGCCCCAAAACAAGCACATTTACAGTTTAAATCAAGGCCAAATAGTGGGCACAAATGAGGCTAAATTAGCATGGAAAAATGGCCCTAAAAGCAAGATAATGAAGCAAGTGCAAGCTTCTGTCCCTAAAAAGAGAAGGGGCCTTCTAAAATATTGAATAGGGGCCAAAAATATGATGATTTACAGTTTATAGCAAACCCCAAAAACAGATACAAGTATGCTCAAAATGCTATGCAAAATAAGGACCAAAATAGAGATAAAGAAGCAACTGATATATGATGGTTCCAAACAGGTAAGGGCCCTTCAAAAATGTTGAAGAGGGGCCCAAAAAATGACTTTTTACAGTTAATGGCCGAGCCTAAAACAGTGTACAACTATGCCCAAAATGCAATGCAAGATATGGCCTAAAAGAGAGGCTACAACACCAAGTATATAAATGATGCTCCAAACAGCAATAGACCCTTAATGAAACATGGAGAGGGAGTAAAAAAAAGGCCATTTTAAGTTTGTACCAAGGTCCAAAAACAGAAGCACAGAGGGCTAATGAATCATGCAAAAATGGGGCCAAGAGATGGATATCAAAGCAAGTGATACATGGAGGGTTCAAACAGTGATGAGTCCTTCAACAATGTTGAAGAAGTGTTCAAAATAAGCTACTTCACAATTTATAACATGCCTCAAAACAGTTTACATATAGGCCAAAAATAACATGCAAGAAAATGGCATATAAGAGGGATAATGAAGTAAGTGCCAAATGGGGGCCTCAAACAGTGAGAGGCCCTTAATGAAAGATGAATTAGAGCTCCAAAAAATTCCACTTTCAGTTATGGTTAGAGCTCAAAAGTATAAGAAAGAAGGGCTAAGAAATAATGCAAAAATGAGCTCAAAAGAGGGAGAAAGCAACTCACCCTTGTAGACCAACTCTTTGCTGCCTCTTGGACCAAGAAAAGCTGCCTCCTAGCCTCTGGGAAGACCCTCCTAGCTACTGGAATGGAGTGGTGGTGTGGTGCTAGGTGGTGGTGAAGAAATGAGGTAGGATTTAGGAGGTTCGGAGGGTTGAAATGAGAGATAGGGGGAGGGGTGTAATGCAAGCTTGGAGCAAATTTTTCCAACCCTCTCCAATGCAGCTGGAGCTCTAGTTATATAGGCAAAAGGGGAGGGAAAAAAGGGGGAAAAAAGGGGGGGAAAACAATCCAAGTTTTCCCCCAAAAAGGCACCCCCCCCGGATACAGAATCTGGGAGGAAAATGAGGGTGTATCTGCATTGTACTTGATGTAAGGAATCTGGCCGGCTGGCTATTGGGCTTGAAGGTGGCTGGCCGGCCCTCCCCATGGCAGGCCGGCCAAGGGTCAAAAGGGCGAATGAATATTAGTGGCCGGCCATGCCATATTAGTGGCCTCCCATGTGTCCTCAACACAACCCTGTGGTTGAAAATTGGAAACAGTGAACCGGGAGAGAGAACAACCCACTTTTCAAAGGGGTTCAAAAGGTTCAAACACAATTACTGGCCGGCCACCACATATTGGTGGCCTCCCAGGTGTGTACATCGCAAATATGGGGTTTAGAGTGCAAGAAAATGGTCCAATGGTGGTCAACATTGGCTTTGAAGTAAGAAAAACGGGCGTCGGAGGGCGATGATGGAATATAACTGGTTGCTGGAACAATTATTGGCCTCCCACCCTTCTACGGCCTTCCTGGTGATGAAACAGAGGTCCCTGCCAAAAATGAACAAAAACTGATGCAAAATGAAGGTTCGGGGGCCGAAACGCGCAGTCCGAGGCCCCGAAAACCGACTGTTTGGCACCGGGAGTGGTGTTCGACCATGAAGCTGGTCTCTCGGACCTCAGTGTCCCTCAAAAGGGAGTAAATAAGATGCATGCCAAAAATCGGGGCAAACGGAGGTGGTTAGGCGGTCCTGAACTGAGGCACATGGCCTGATGGCTCCGAAAATCGGGAACTGGGCTCCGAAGTGGGCAAAATGGCCTACGGCCACGAAATGTAGCCCACGACCACTGAGAGATGATCTACTAGACCCCTCTCTCCCTTCGGGAAAAAAAATAGAGAAAACCAAATCTGGTTCGCAAACCGAGGCCAAGTACAGAAAGAGTTCGGAAGTCCGAAGGCAAGGCTCACGGTCGAGACTCTGAGACTTCTGAACGAGCACAATATGCAACATCACTGAGTGCTCAATCAGTGACGTCTGAGTCTTAAGGTCGGTCAAAAATGGGGTGTCTACAGTTACCCCTCTTTGACAGAACTCGGAAGTCAGGAAGTGACGGGAGTGAATGTCAAAGCCTAGAGACGACCCATTTTTGACAAGACCGAAGACTTAGACAATCATACAAGATACATAGAGATATGCCCGCAGGCGTGCCCGCAGGCAGGGGGCAAAATGCAAATGGATATCCATAAGGCCGGAGGTAACTCAATGATCATGCAAATGCAACAAGCTATAATGAAGCAAGTATTCGCAAATAGATGCCACAGTTTTAAGCAATGATGCAAAGCAACAACTACATTTCATGCAGTTAGGAATGCGGAGAATTATTCAATTCTCATCGCGTCTCACACGGAGAAGATACGATACTTGCGCGATTCGTCTGGTCGCACCAGCTTCAAATGAACCGTACATACAATATCGTGCCTGCAAAAGAGAGAAACTCAACAAGCACAATCATACATAACAACATATATTCGAGATGATTTCGAAAGCTTGACACACGCGGTGCCGGCGGGTGAATGCATCATAATGCGAGAAAGGAACGTGCGTGACAATGCAAGCTTAAGCGCAGAGGCATGGCAATATCAAACAAACGTGCATAACAATGCAAGTATGTTCATGAGAATGCAATTTAGATGCACAATAATGCAGAACAATTGCAAATTAGGACGCGTGTTTGTCGCAAAACGGCGGGCAAAGAAATGCGCGTTTCGGCGAGGGCGACTCGATTGCGGTCTCCGGTTCACCTCCCGGAGAGGTTACAATATGTTCACAAAGGGTACATTTTGATTTTGATGAGTAATGATGAGACACATGTCAGAAATTGAAGCTGAAGTTTCGGCGGAGCGATTTCGCGACAGAAAGTGCACTTTTCTTGAACTTTTTCAGGTCCCGGGGACTCCAATCTTCCTCAAAATTTGCAGAGAGCTTGGGACCCACCTAGGGATCACCACCGGCCAGTTTTCTTCCCCATTAGAGGCCACCGGCCAGTTTTCCAAAACGGAGATGGCCGGCCAGCCTGAAAAGGTGGCTGGCCGGCCATATGCCCAAATCCGCGGGCATTTTGGTCTTTTCACCTTCTTTTCTTTATATTCACTCACCCAAACACTTTGAGCTCATAACATTAGTTCCAAAATCTTCTCCTCTAGCTTCCCAAACCATTTTCTCCCTCAGATCTGTGCTCCATACGCATTTTTCAACGCCCAACGCAAGTTGTTTTCGCGAAAACATTCAGTTTTAAGCACTTTGAACCAATTAAATTTTAATTTCAGTTCTTCTTTTCTCATTTTCGCCACTTGAGGTGAGTCTATCTCAACATTTGGAAGATTTTCTCGGGAGTTGACTTTTGTTGACTTTTCCCAATTTTTGCTCATTTTTGCTCTTTTTGCAGATTTTCTGAAATGGCCTGTCATTTTCCTCATGGTGGTGGTCCTGCGGATGCCGGAGGTGATCTCGATATTATGGCTCTGCCTTCGAGGGTTCGATCCTTCATACCCGAGAGGTACGCCCCGCCAGCGCATGTTCTTCCACGAGCTGTTTTCCATCACTTCACGGACTTTGTGAGCGAGCACCGGATCTGCATGAGCGAGTATCACCTCTCTCATGAGGCACGAGAGGTATTTACTTCATTTTTATCTTTTCTGCAACGTATTCTGCACTTTTCGTGCATTTTGTTTACATTCTGAATACACGGTTCGATTATCTGAATTCCTGAACACTCAGCCCATAAATTGATTATGAACACACGGCACACACTAAGTGAGATTTGAACACGCAGCCCAAACACTGATTTTCTGAATACACAGTCCGAATTGAAGGTGAACACACGGCACACACTGATTGAGATTTTGAACACGCAGCCCAAACACTGATGTTTTGAACACACAGTCCAAATTGATAGTGAACACACGGCACACACTGATTGAAAGTTGAACACGCAGCCCAAACTAATTTTCTGAACACACAGCCCAAGCACTAATTTTTTGAACACACAGCCCAAATTGAAGGTAAACACACGGCACACACTGATTGAAAGTTGAACACGCAGCCCAAGCACTGATTTTCTGAACACACAGCCCAAATTGAAGGTGAACACACGGCACACACTGATTGAACGTTGAACACGTAGCCCAAACTAATTTTCTGAACACACAGCCCAAATTGATGGTGAACACACGGCACACACTGATTGAAAGTTGAACACGCAGCCCAAACTAATTTTCTGAACACACAGCCCAAGCACTAATTTTCTGAACACATAGCCCAAATTGATGGTGAACACACGGCACGCACTGATTGAAAGTTGAACACGCAGCCCAAACTGATTTTCTGAACACACAGCCCAAATCGAAGGTGAACACACGGCACACACTGATTGAAAGTTGAACACGCAGCCCAAATTGATGTCTAGCACGCAGCTTAAACTTTGAAATCTGAACACGCGGCTCACTCACTTTATTTTGCACGTAGTCCATTCATTTCATTTGCACACAGCCCACTCATTCTATTTGCACACAGCTCATTTTATTTTATGCTGAAGCATGTGTTTATCCTGAATGCATGTGACTTCTCGCACAGTGCAGGGATACGGCTCCACCGTAGCCAGAGATTGGTACGCCGAGCTCCCGGAGGCTGTTCGGGATTTGGTTGATTTGGCAGGGTTTGGGCCTTTCTGTACTGGGCTTTCCCGCTGTCCTGCCAAGAGGACGATGATGGCAGCTTTGGTGGAGAGATGGTGGGACACCACCAACTCCTTTCATTTTTCTGCTACGGGGGACTTGACTATGACCCCGCTTGACTTCGCTGTTCTGACTGGCCTCGACGTGGGAGGTTGGCCTATTCCTTATGACGAGGATATGGGTCAGTGGAAGGCCGCTTGGATATATCTGCTGGGGGCTCGCCCACCTGTTGATATAGCTTTGGGCAGAGTCCGTTACACCTGGTTCTCCTCCCATTTTCGGAGGGAAGAGATGGAGCCCAGGACTCCTGAGGAGGCGGCACAGTATGCTCGTGGTTTTTTGATGTTCCTCTTCGGGACCACTCTGTTTGCCGACAGGGGGAATACTGTTGGGCTGTATCTGTTGAGCGCCTTGGTGGACCTATCACAGGTCAGACGGTATGACTGGGGTGGCGCCGGCCTAGCTACCCTTTACTGCTGCATGAGCGCGACCTCCCGAGGACGGGGGGATTTACTTGGTAGTTACTGGAGAGCTTGGAAGGTACTTTCTACCCTCTTGATTTACATTTTCGCTCTTCATTACTTGTACACTGCACACACAGCGCACTTTACACACTGTATTTTGCCCTTAGTACTTTGCATTCACATTCTGCAATGTTTTCCATAGTTGTGGGTCTATGCGTACTTTCCGACATTAGCCCCAGAGATGGTGGTGGATGGGCCCTTCATTACCCCGTACTCACTTGCATTTGAGGGCCAGCACTGGCCAAGACCTTAGGAGTCTCTCCTTTATCTACGGTAGTATTTCGACACGGTGCGGTCGACGGATGTATTTCAAAACTCTCAGTTCTTTGTGCTTTCATCTTTTGATTTGTCTTTGTACCTTCCTGATTTCTGATTGATTTGGCTATCCGCAGATTACGTGGGAGCCTTGGGCACCCTTTAGTGAGAGTCTCCGTTACCAGTTAGCTGGAGGGCGAGGTGCCTCCCAGTACAGGATTCTATTTGAGGGGCCAGTTGGTAGAGCCTGGTTTCTGGGGAAGTTCTTCTTGCGCCAGGTATGGGGCTATATTTCTCAGGATCCTCCCTCAGCACCCCCAGTCGAGATGCGGATTGCTGATAGGCTCTCTTCTCGGGATGTTGTTAATGCCATGCTGGGTACTGATGCTTTGCTTCATCTTGAGGTGGGGGATTATGCCACTTACCGTCACATATATCTGATGCCTCCATTGATGGGAGTCCGCACTCCGACGATGAGGCCTGCTAGTATGCCATCTTCGAGTCGGGCCCCGGCTCGGGCTGCAGACGCTCCTTTCACCAGCAGGGCTGGTACATCCGGAGGCGGGCGCGAATTTATTCCCCTAATTCCTCCGACTTATCATCATCCTGGATGGCCGGATATGCCGATTGAGCTGATGGGGTGGCAGTATGGGACTACCGCTCCGATTCCGATCCCGATAGAGCCTCCAGTACCGGGCCACCGCTACGTCAGAGACCTTAAGTCACCACCTGTATATTTTACAACTTTGATTCATCACTTAGATATTTGAACATTCATTCCTTTACTGATACTCTTGTCTTTGCATCTGCAGCCCCCTGTTGAGTACATGGATCAGGTGCTCGAGATGGTAGCCTCACTCGAGGGGATGGTTCTGCGGAGGGAGGTGCAGTTGTCCATCATGGGCTCCAGGTACCCTTTAGGTTTCTAACACTGTATCTTCTGATGACATGCTGATTTTAAACATTTTATTGCATGTTGATCTTGAACATTTTGTTGCATTAATAGGCTACTTGTGTAGAGCACATCTGACACACACCGCTTTCATGCATTATTCCTGCGTACATCCATTCCGTGTAGCTTGCTTGCATCTGTATCTGATACGCATGTTTCGGCTAATGTATTCAATCTGTATTTTTCATTTTCAGATGCCTCCAGTATATGCTCAGCCACAAGCCAGGCCACCTGGGCCTTCCCGGGGAGGCAGACCATCCGGGTCTTTTCGAGGAGTTGGGCCATCTGGGCCTTTCTGAGGAGCTGGGCCATCCAAGCCTTCTCGAGGAGCTGGACCATCCAAGCCTTTTCGAGGAGCTCGAGGAGAGGGATCGTCTCGCGGACGCAGGGCACATATCATAGAGGCGGAGCCCGATGAGGATGAGGAGGAGGATGTTGCAGATCGTCAGTCAGAGACATCTGCTAACAGAGAGGAGGGCTCCGGTCTTGGCTCTGAGAGTGGAGACGAGGCTGAGGGGGATCCTGAGGATGACAGCTCTGACTCGGACGGTGATGGGGGTGCAGAGGCTATTTCGCAGAAGAGGACGAAAAGGGCCTCTTATTCCCGCTCTCGAGAGCATTGATGTTGCAGTTCCCTGTGTTATTTACCTTTTTGCTAGTAGTTGTAGCACATTGTACATTATTAGGCAGTTTTATATTTTTGTAAAACTTGTGCCCTTTGTTTGCAAAGTAAGGCATGATGGAATGAAACAGCTTTTGAAAAAGGTGTTGTACTTTTAAACTTTTAGCATCATATCGCATCGTTTTGCACCATAACGAGATTGAATGAAAATGTGCATTGTGCATTTGCCCAGTCAGGTAATAAATCGATGTAACAACTTAACTTACTAAGATATAACAAAATCTCAGCAAGTTTACAACTTGATAAGCAAAACACAACAACGTTGACGACTCAATAGACAAGACTCAAACAAAAATTGTTTACACAAAGATAAGCAAAACAACAACTCGATAAGCAAAACACTCGATAAGCAAAACACGAAATGCGACAGCTCGACAAAACTTACAACTCGATAAGCAAAACAACAACTCGATAAGCAAAACAACAACTCAATAAGCAAAACAACAACTCGACAAAGTGTACTTCGAACGATCTGGGCAACGGAACGCATCTGGAATAGAGGAAAATAGAGGCCTTCGACACACCCGATGCACAGAAATGCTTGAAACTTCCTCCTGGAGGGTAAAACAGGACTGAAGGAACACAGCAGAGCATGGCCGGCCACTTTTGGGGGCCGGCCGACCAGTTTTGTGTAGGTGAGGGGAGAAATGTGGCCGGCCAGCTAGAAAAGGTGGCCGACCGGCCACTTATCCTGGTAACCATCAACTTTTCGACACGTGTCCCCCTGAATAGTGTTTTCTTCACTTTAAAAGCTCCAACTTCGAGACTCATTCATTTTATCACTGCTTTGCACAAAAATGGAGGCATTTCTCGCAGAAAATTTCACATCTTGGATCTCCTCTTTAGATGGCTCGGAAAAGTTGAATTTCCGGGGTTTTGGCTTGAATGCACTATTCACGCTGAGCCGGACTCCACTGCACCTTTCTTTTCTCCATATCGCGGCGAGATTTTGGAATCCGGTAACGCATGTCTTTAGCTTCGGCGGGCAAGAGGCATGTCCCACTTTTGAAGATTTTCAAGTTTTGATGGAGTCTGAACGTTCGGAAGAGATCTTGCCTCAATTTAATTTCGGTCACGCCCAAACCTTAGGGCGAATGTGTGGACTCACTGCGCATAATGCTCGGTCCCTGATTTGCGACGGAATGTTGGATATCCTGAGCCTGATTTACCGGTTCTCCGATGCTGGTGACCGCGGCGACCATCATTGGCAAGGCTTTCGGCGACATGCTCTCTGTTTATGCATATTATCACATTTTCTGTTTGCCTCAGGCCTTGGAGGATCTAGCGTTCGTCTGATTGAGGTTGCTCAAGGCTTGAAAGAAGGAAAGAACTGTATTGCCATGATATTGGCCGAGACACTGATGGGCTTGGATGCTTTCCATCGTTGGGAAACGAACAGATTCGCGGGGAGTCCACTATTATTGCAGGTAATATTTCCCACCCGATCTCACATATGTGTTTGCTCACATCACTCAGCCCTCAGGCTCGGTTTTTTTTCATGAAGCCCATGTCTCACTGTTTTCTCATCGCACATCTCTCTATTCTTTATTCTCTCATTTTTCATCCCTCCCCAGGTATGGTTGATGGATAAACTGCAGGTTGTGGACTCTTGTTCAGCCTACTCAGCCCGTGGCTACTTCTTTCGACAACGTCTAGTCGATGCCCTTGATAAGGGATGGTGGTTCGACTGGATGTGCAATTTGTCGGCAGATCGCATTGCTTGGCGCTGTTCTTGGATCAATCTCCCGGCAATGAGCTATAGTATGTCCCAGCAGATCGAGATTCGATTGATCGGCTTGACTCACTGCATGTTCTATTTCCCATTCCGTATCCTACGCCAGTTTGGTCATGATCAAACTTGCCCACCAGAGGGTATAGAGCATTCGGCTACATTCCCGGTTCGAGGCGCACAGCTGGCCCGGCAGGCCGCAGCGTGGAGAGTTAGAGAGCTCCTGGCTCCTGTTTCCACTTTCAATTGCATGTTGTCTGATGAGTCTTTGGGGTAACGAAGAAGCACTGAGTTGGGCCTAACTTGGCATCGAGGCTTCAACCGACTGGAAGAAGCGCGAGGACACTGACTTGACTATGCCCCGGACTTATTGCTTTATTAGTACTTTCAAGTTTTTGTTATGAGTGTAATAAAAAGCGACTTCAATTGTATGTAAGAGCAAGAGAACTCCGTATCAAAATCAATGAAATTGAAGGTTGTGGTACTGAAAATTCTCCGCTTTGGTCCAAAAATGGTCTTAGTTGTAAAAGATTAATTTGAACAAAGTCAACTTTTATTAATACTTTTCAAAACTATTTTTGATATGGATCAGAACTGGACACGCCTGAAACCTGTCACTGAGATGCACAACCCCGGATCCTAGCAACTGGAAAGTTGCCCCTAGTCTGAATAGCACTATACTGGAGATCGCGATGACTGTTGATAGATAAAGATGACTGAGATGATCAAAATGGACAAAGTTGATCGGGGAAAAGTTTATGGCTGAACTTCAAGGTGAAGTTGCTTACGTATCCCAAAGATGGGAATCAAACCTTACGTAGTTCAAGCTCAGGTTCGCTCGAGTATTTTCACTCTCCTTTTACGCTCTAACTTTTGCCAAGGCCGCCCTTTGCGGGTTTTCGACCTTGCGAGCTCAGTTTTTATGATTTCAAATTTTCTATGCTCTGAGTTTTGCCTAGGTCGCCCTTTCGGGTTTTCAGCCTAGCGAGCCTCTCAGGGGTAATATTTCTTCAACTTGTCCATATTGATCGGTTGTGAGAACTCCAAGCCATCTAGATCCATCAGAACCACAGCTCCACCTGACCAGATTGACTTGATGATGTAGGGACCAGTCCAATTGGGTCTGAACTTTCCCCTTGGGTCGTGGATGGGAGCTCGGTTGTCTTTGAGCACCAAATCTCCTTCTTTTAAATTCCTGGACTTAACCTTCTTGTTGAAAGCCCGGGCAATTCTGCGTTGATAACCTTGGACATGGTATAATGCTTTCAGCCTTCTTTCATTGAAGAGCATTAGTTCCTCAAATCTGCTTTGCTACCAATCCGCTTCGGCTATCTGACACTCAGCCAATACTCGTAATGACAGGACCTCAATCTCAATAGGCAAAACGGCCTCCATCCCATAAACCAATGAGTACGGAGGCGCCCCAGTAGAAGTTCTGAATGAAGTCCGGTAGCCCCACAGAGCGAACGACAGCTTATCTGGCCAGTCCCTGTAGGTTTCCACCATCTTTTGCAGTATGTGCTTGATATTCTTGTTGGCGGCCTCGACCGCTCCGTTGGTCTGCGGCCGATAGGTAGACGACTTATGAAAAGCCACATTGTATTTCTCCAACAAGTCAATCACCTCCTTTTTGAAGTGGGAACCATTGTCTGAAATTATTTCGTTTGGGACCCCATAGCAATAGATGATGTTGTTTCTGATAAATTTTGCAACGTGCGAAGCCTTCAACACCGCATAAGATTGGGCCTCAACCCACTTTGTGAAATAATCTATCTCTACCAAGATGAACTCATGCCCATTCGACCCCTTCGGCGTGACAGCTCCGATTACATCAATTCCCCAGACTGAAAACGGCCATGGCGAAGTCATGTTGTCTGCAACAAACGGCGGAATGTTCATGCGATTTGCATGAATCTGGCATTTGTGGCATCGCCTGACAAAACCAATACAATCCTCCGCCATGGTGGACCAGTAATAACCCTGTCTGAGGATCTTCCGTGCCAACATTACCCCATTCATGTGCGCACCACATTCTCCCCCGTGGATGGCTTCCATCAGACGCTTTGACTCTTCGGCATCAACGCATAGTTTATGCATTCCCAGATGACCTCTTTTATACAGTTTACCCCCG
Source organism: Camellia lanceoleosa (assembly GCA_025200525.1). Taxonomy (NCBI): domain Eukaryota; kingdom Viridiplantae; phylum Streptophyta; class Magnoliopsida; order Ericales; family Theaceae; genus Camellia; species Camellia lanceoleosa. The sequence goes on along the minus strand of CM045759.1, from coordinate 123,233,318 downwards.
CAGATGATGACCTGAACTATCATTCTCCTGATTGCCCTTTTGTCTTTGGCATTTACCCCTGGCGGGTATGCTTCTTTCTCCAAGAAGTTCCAGATGTCATAATACCAGGGGTTTTCGTCCTGAACTTCATCTATAGCGGCAATCGACTCGTAGGCAGGTGCAAATTTCTAGTCGATGATGACTGGATGCATTCGGACTCCACACGGGATGTCTATCATAGAAGATAGAGTTGCTAAAGAATCTGCGAACCTGTTGTTCTCTCTTAGTAGATGAGTAAAACTTAGCTTCTTAAACCGAGGAATCAGCAAGTCTAAGGTTTGGTGATACATCATCATCTTTTCCTCTTTTACTTTCCAGTCTCCTTTAGCTTGAGACACAACAAGGTTTGAGTCCCCAATGATGTCCAACCGTCTTGCCCCTAGTTCCAGGGTTGCTTCTAGACCAGCAATACACGCCTCATATTCTGCTTCGTTGTTCGAGACTTTGAATCGGAGTTTGAAGGCTAGAGGGATACGGGAATTGTCGGGTGCTATCAGCAACACCCCTATCCCATACCCGTATTGATTTGACGCTCCGTCAAAGTACATCATCCAAGTTTCGTCGTCGATGTGCAAAATGGCCTCATCTGGGAACAAATACTCGACTGCTTCACCCCCTTCCACTGGATGGTCGGTTAAAAATTCTGCTACTGCTCTGCCTTTGACCGACTTGCGTGTTACATACTTTAGATCAAATTCGGAGAGCAACAACAACCAACGAGATAGCCTACCCGTAAGTGCTGGTTTCTTGAAAAGATATTTGATGGGATCAAGTCGTGAAACCAACATTACAGAGTGAGCTAACAGGTAGTGCCGCAGCTTCCTAGTAGCCCATACCAAGGCTAAGCAAGCCTTTTCCAGCGGAGTATAACGGGTTTTGTACTCTAGCATCTTCTTGCTTAGGTACTAGATAGCTCTCTCCACCTTGTCTTCTGATTCTTGTGCAAGCATGCAGCCCACTGTAGTTTCAGTTACTGACAGATACAAAATCAACGGTTTCCCTAGTTCTGGCGGTGACAATACGGGTGGGTTCTGTAAATATTCTTTAATCTGTTCAAATGCAGCTTGACATCAGCCGTCCCATTGGAACTTCTTTCCTTTCTTGAGGAGGCCAAAAAGTGGTTCACAAGTCAAGGTTAATTTTGAGATAAACCGTCTTATGAATTGCACTTTACCCAGAAAACCTCGCACCTCCTTTTCAGTCCTTGGTGGCGGCATTTCTAAGATGGCCTCGATTTTGGAAGGGTCGACCTCGATGCCCCTTTGTGTAATCAGAAACCCTAGCATTTTTTCCGCTGTAACACCAAATGTACACTTCTGAGGGTTTAACCGCAACTGGAATTCCCTGATCCTTTGAAAAAACTTGTGCAAGGTGGTGTAGTGGCCCTCTCTTTCTTTGGATTTGACAATCATGTCATCCACGTACACCTCAACCTCTTTGTGGATCATGTCGTGTAATATCGTGGTCGCGGCCCGTTGATAAGTAGCTCCAGCGTTCTTCAACCCAAATGGCATGACTCTATAGCAGTATGTCCCCCACGGGGTGGTGAACGCAGTCTTCTCCCGGTCTTCTGGCGCCATCACTATCTGATTGTAACCTGAGAAGCCATCCATGAATGAGAGCAAAGCGTGCCCCGCTGTGAAATCCACCAACTCATCGATGTGCGGTAGGGGAAAGTCGTCCTTCGGGCTAGCTCTGTTCAAATCCCTGAAATCCACACATACCTAGATCCTGTCATCCTTCTTCGGCACCGGAACAATGTTGGCCAACCAAGTCGGATATTCTGATACCAGCAGGAAGCCTGCGTCGATTTGCTTGGTGACCTCTTCCTTAATCTTGAGAGCCCAATCCGGGCGGATCCTTCTGAGTTTCTGTTTGACAGGTCAGGCCTCGGGGTCAAGGGGGATCCGATGCTGTACAATCTAAGGATCGATTCCAGGCATGTCTTCGTAGGACCACGCGAAAACATCTTTGAAATCTTTTAATAAAGCGACTAAGCGCTCGCGTTCCTCCGAAGACAATGTGGACCCGATCTAGACCAGCCACGGGTCCTCCTCAGTACCAATGTTCACGGTAGTGATTTCATCCATTAGAGGTTTGACAAATCTCTCTTGCTCTTGTTCAATTAAACGTTGCAAAACCGGAGGAACTTCGTCGTCGTCGTTTTCATCAAAGTTTTGAAAGTCTGAATTAATGCAATAAATCAAGGGTACAGAAAAGTACTCAGAAACCACAGTTACTTGATTTTCATTAAGTTCATCCAAATCGTCCGATTCATTTACAACAGACTCAAATGAAAAGGAAAAAGATGACCTCGACAGGATTGTGGTATCCGGGTTATCATCCCCAGGATTACCAGATTCAGACTCAGTCGAGCTGGAACCTGATTCCGACTCACAAGACTCAGTGGAATCAGATTCCGGCTCACTACCTGACCCGGTGCTACTGGACAAAAATCCCTCATCGTATTGCCAAGTGAGAGAGGGTGCGATAGATGCATCCAAGATAGCTGCTGGTAGGCCCGCAGCCATTTCATCCCCAATCACGGAAACCGCGAAGTTATCCCCCAAGCACTTATGGTCGATCGGAGGATCAGAAAGTAGACATGCCAGTGCTACCCCCATTTCAAATTCTATGCCCTCAGGATCCACTGCCTTACACTGCTCAACCTCAGCTGATGGGTCTGTCTGCTCCGTGGCAACGTCATCCCCGGATAGTTGCAGGTCGAAGAAGATCTCGAAACCTGGCACGCGCTTCCTCTCCACGTTTAGCCACGGCTCTGGGAAGCCGCAAAATGGAAAGTCCTCCCCCTCCTGGACGAAGCGTCCGTTCAGGGTACCTTAAATGGGCCTATGCATTAGCTCAAAAGGCTTCACAGCCTGCTTTGCTCTGGCTCTTCCGGCCATTTCTTTTCCCTTTCTCACCCAGTCCTCTTTGGTGGGCAGATAACCCAAACCAAAGGTGTGAGGGTTGTGTGGCACTTCGGCCAATGCTGCAACGCCTTTCCGACCACTTTTTCCTAATCCCATCCCGGGGATGTGTTGTAGCTTGTTCATGAGGTAGACAGACTGAGCACTGACGTACACTCCCTCATTCACAGCCATAATATTCTGCACCTTCCGGGCCTCAGCCAAAGTGAACTCTGATAAGAAGACATCCTCTGTGCCATGCTCGATTTCCAAGACAGGTGTGGACACTTCTAGCGGCGGATGGATTGATGAATTCCTGAAGACGATAGCCACCCCCTTCCCATGAGGGTACTTCATCATCTGATGTAGAGTGGAAGAGACTGCCCTTACTTGGTGCAACCACGGCCGCCCCAAGAGTAGATTAAAGGTTGCGAGAACGTCCAAGACATGAAATTCAATGTTATGTTGTCCCGGACCAACCTGAGTCTGAATTTTGACAGTCCCCATCACTTCCCTGCTGGTATTATCATATGCCCTGATCACCTGAGTAGTCGGCGCGAAGTCCGCGGGCTTTGACCCGATTGCATACGTTGTTCTGGCTGGGCAGACATTGATGGCGGACCAGGTATCAACGAGTACCACCGGTATCCACTTGTCTCTACATTCCACGGAAACGTAAAGAGGTTTGTTATGATTTGTGCCCTCAGGCGGTAGTTCTTTGTCTGAAAAGGTTAATGCCGGGGAACCTCATCCCGGAAAGACCAGCCCAACCAGCTACTTTGGTGTAGTATCTATAGAGAGTTTGGCCTTCTCCATAGCAGATAGGACAGCCTGTCTGTGTACTCGCGATGCCATAAGCAGTCCCCAGATGGAGATGTCTGCTTGTATCTTTTTCAATTGCTTGAGCACAGCTTCTTCTTCAATCTGTTTCTCCTTATGTTTCTCAGCTTCTTTGTCTTTCCCGGATGCCTCATGTTGGTCTAAGTGCTGGGGCTTGAAATACCTCCCACTTCTTGTCATATGAGCAACCTCGTCAATATACCAGGTATCATCTGGTTGATTACTTCCCCAATCCTCATCCGTATGGGCAAGACATAAATCATCGTCTTCCCACCACATTCCGTCGGCAGCCGACAGACACCTGTCCGGCTCTGGTATGATCGTACTCGCAGCACCTTCAGTCCTCATGCTCGCAGCATTTTCTGTTCCCGTGCACACAGCACTCTCGACCCCCACATGGGCCTTAGCTTTTCTGATTCTCTTAGAATCCTCAAATCTTTGTTGTTCCAACTGCGTCAGTCCAGGTGGTGGTTCAATACTCCCTGCATTTACAATGCCCAAATTCTGAGCGAAATTCTTAGTACCGGCGCTCTCCAGCGGTGGATTCTGACTCTTGGCCCTTTCGGCCACCATTGATACTCTCGCCCCTGCCGGGCCCTGTTCTGGTCGATATTCTACGATATCTAGTTGATCATCTAACCATCCGGTAACTTCTGCCGACTCCTCATATTCGAACCAGTTGATTGCTGCATTCCCTAATTCTTGGTCACTGAAGAACTGGAGGTTGGCAAGGTCCTCTCCCACTGCTGTTAGATCATCCGTTCCCCGTTCAAAACTGTCCCCCTGTATTACACATAATTCTGCTCTTTCTGGCGGCCCCACACTCAGCTCAGACCGGCCCACTGACTGGATGTATTCACTTGGATCATAGGCTCCTGCAGCGAGATTCCCAGACTGTTCAATCTTAGACTCAGCAACCCCACTTTCCTCTGAAATTTGCCCTGTGCCATCTTTGGTGGTCACCACCATTGGTTCAGATTGGGTTGTGGAGATGTCCATCATGCACAAGTCAGTGCAGACAGGAAGGATCACCACTGGCTTAGGTAGGTGGGATGGGGTGATATAGATACTAGGATCGTAAGGCACGACCCCAATTTGGATGAAGTTGATTCTGTTGGGAGGAGGGGCTTGGTTATGTGGTGGGAGAGGATTTGTCGTCACGTTGGGTTTTTCGGAAGGCGTGATCACCTGCTTGTCAATAAGATCCTGGATCTCATGACACAATCTGAAACAATGGTCGGTGTCATGACCGTGCTGTTGGTGATACACGTAGTATTTTGCTGGGTCATGAGAGGGAGGGAGTGGATTTGGTAGCGGCCTCGGCTCTAGGGGCGTTAAATGCTTCTTCCTAATTAATACCCCCAGAGCTTTGGACAAGGGCATATATAGGGGGTGAAGGTTCTTTGGCCTCTTGGTTGATATTTGGTGTTTTGGGTATTGCTTCCAGATGCGCCAGAGAAAGGCGTGGCTGTGGTGGGTCTTGGGGGAGGGGGAGTGGTGGTGACCATGCTCACCTCTGAAGCTCATCGATTCTTGCAGGCCACTCGAACTGCGTTATTATTCTGATTGAAAGTCTTCAGGTTGTTCCTTATCCTGGTCAATCAGACCTTGTTTTATGGCATTCTTGATCTGTACCCCCATCTCGTGTAAATCTGAGAAGGTGGGAAAGGGGAGTACGATCATCTTCTGCATCAATTTCGGTTGGAGATTGCGCACAATCATCCTGATTTGATCTTTGTCTGCAGGCCTCAAGGTCATCATCGATGCCTTTGCTCTCCAACGAGTTACGAAGTCTGAGAAAGTCTCCTTGGGTTCCTGCCTCGTTGTTTCGAGATCACGAGTTGTAATCTCGATCTGTGTATTGTACGAGTACTGTGCAACAAAGGCCTCAGCCATCTCATCCCAACTTCTTTTGACCTCGTCTTCCAACTTCGTGTACCACATGGCGGCCACACCCAACAAAGTTCGGCCGAACAGAGAAAGCTTTTGTGGTCGGGTTAAGCCCATTAGTCGTAGGATGTCTGAGAATAGCCGAAGATGGACCATGGGGTCCCCGGACCCGTCGAAGCGGTCAATTTGCAGCATCTTGAACCTATCGGGCAATGTCACGGCCACGTCAGTATATCCGTCCTCGATGTCCGGAATGGCCTTCACCCCTTGTGATTTCTTGAAAAGCTTCTCAAGCTTATTCAGTTTTAGAGCTATATGGTCCATTTGAACTCAAAGGGAGAGTCTGGGTGATTGGGTGTATGAGTTTTGGACAGTTGAGGCGGAAGCGGGGGCAGAGCTAGCCCCGTTGGAAGGTTTGTGTCCTCTTGGATATTCTGGACATTTGGCACGGTGTTCTGGGTGTTTGGCAAAGCATTCTGAACAGTAGGAGCCTGCTCGAGTAATGGGGGTCCTGGTAGAGGAGGAACCTGATGTGAAGCAGATGCCGCATTCTGCTGTTGCAGTCTAGTGATTAGCTCAGCTTGCTGGGCCATGATAGCAGCTTGTTGCTTAGAGAACTCTGCTTGGCGGGCAGCATTCTCTTGCATCTGTCTCATGCTCTCCTGCATTTGGCGTATTAGGGCTTCTACCCCTAACGTATTTTGCTGATCCATCTGACTGACCGGTAGATCTATCTCGATAGCAACAATTGGGACCTCAATCCTATTATCCTCTGATGGAGTAACCCACTGTTCTGGCAACCTCTGTTCTGACACACTGCGCTTCCTTGGCTTTCTCCTGACAACGGGGGGTAAAGAATAGAACACTGGATGTCCGTCAACCAGATCCTCAGATCGATTGAGTCAGCGACAAAGTGCTTGGGGAATGTTTACTGGGTTGGAAGCAATGGTGCTAAAACTGCCCTAGCAAAAGATAAATAAAGCGAAAAGGAAATAAATAACCAGATAAATGAAGAGCATGACAGCTTAAAGTAAAATACACAACACACAGTCGGGCATACAACACACGGTTGACAAGCTGAAAATAAACTGTCTCCAAATACTGATTACTGTCCCTGAATCACTATTCCCCAAAGACTGAATCGGATACCCGCAGATAACTGATTCTCAAATACTGACTGATGCCCGTAGGCCTGATGCCCAAACTTGCAAACTGATACATGCATTCCTGTAGAGACGCACTCTAAAGCACATAACAGATAAGTAAGAGCCAAAACACCCCTATGTTGGGGTAGGGTTTCCCTGTCCTATTTTGTCAGGAGCTAGAGTTTCACTACGCACGCAGCGGTTTCAAACAACCTATATCGGGTAAGCAACCTGTCCTAGTTTGGAATGGTCACTACGGATTTCGATATGCACTAGGTCGAATGGTCAAAGAGGGTGCCCCGGTAAAACTGGGGTTTGTGTTCCCATGCTGTCAAAGCCCACAGCCGATCAGCCTTATGGTCATGCCTTGACAAGACAAGCCTCCGGTAAATCGTTCGGGAATGGCATATAGCAAACACGGTGTCCTAGGCGCACCAATGCAAATATAATGCAAAGAAACATGCAAGTGTAGTCAGAACCAGATATCATGAGTTCGAGTCATGTTCTCTAATTCCCAATGAGTCGCTTAAAGCGAGGCAAAGTTCAGGGGACCTCGCTCTGACTCGGACTCGATTTGTGTCACGGTTCTTAATCTTGAACCAAAGAGTCCAAATCCGGCAAATCGTTTTGAGAAAACAGATTTTTAGAAAAGAAGTGCCAAACATGGACTGCTTTGCCAGATACAGAGTCGCGACCTAAATATTTTATTTTCGGGAAATTTAGGAAACCCTGACTCGTTTGCCTAAGGCCACGTGTCCGTCATCACCAAAGTTGCCTCGGCTTGGGAACTTGGGTACGATTGGGGAAGGTCACTTCGTGAGCACCCCCGCTCGCCCGATCAAAGATCGGCCTCTACTAACCATGATATCTATTTTTAAAAATACTATGTGTTCTTATTCCGGTTATTAGCCCAGGTTACTATGTGATGTGCATAGCATACAAGTATAGACTGGGTCGCCTGAATTGGAACAAAACATTTCATGTTTGTTTGTCTGAAAATGGTTTGATGGTGCTACCCGCAGGTAGGCTAAGACGTGGATTTGCCACCCTCGGGTGGGCTTAGAAAACATGTTTTTGCCACTATTTAGTGGGCTTAAAACAAACAGTTGATGATTTGTTCCAATCTAAACAACCCAACCTTCACCCACAGGCATTCAAGTAGTTATATCACATAAGCAATTAGCCTCATGGTAAGCATGCTATTCATAGCTGTCACTCACACGCATGCAAGGATGCTAAAGCATAAAACTCACCGAGTACTCCAAGCCAAAACAGAAACTGATTAGAAATCCATGCATGATCCTAAGTATACAGAAATGCCTAATGCAACACATGCAAAAATGCAACTATAGCAGGCTCGACTATTCTAAACATGGCATATGAGATGCAACAACTATCAAGTATTCAATTCAGAATTGAAATACAAATGCAGTTACTATGATGCGCCGAGCCCGGTGTATGCAAGACAGATGAATGAATGCAAATATGCTATCACACTGTATGCTAATCGAAACATGCCCTAATCTAACCATCATAAGCAGGTAAATAAAAAGGAAGAAAGACGTGAGGTTGGAAGGCATACATCACACTCACGCATACTTATTACAATTATGCCCTCGCGCAGAGGGTCCGAATAAATATACAGTCCCGAATAAAAGAATATTACAGTCCAAATAATACAGATTCCTAATTAATTTACAAATTAACTAAGAAAATAATGAACTGGCATGCAAGCCAGGGACTGCCTTGATTCTGATGAATGATGTATGTTTAGGCTGCCTTGCGCGGAAATCTACTGGGATGCCCCAATTAGCCTCTGTTTTGCAATTGTTCTTGGAAAGCACGCCAAGCCTCGGAAGACTGTTGATTCTTGATTTTGTTGCAACAGAGAGCAAGAAAAGGGCATAGCAATGTATTTTCACAAATGTATGCATGCCTCAATCCTCGTGCCACCAATCGCGCATTTCGATACATGATGGCCGAGGAGTCGATTTGCACAATTCAATATGGAATGAATGCATATGAAAACATAACAAAACCTAACTCCATCATGAATGATCCGGAGTGTCGGTGACTAGGGAATTGAGACACGTTAAAGTCACTCGAGTCTGCGTACCTCGTTTCCCGTGCTCGGGCTAACTCCTATCCCGAACACAATACAATATGCATGACATGCATGAAATGCAACTAAGATACAACCTAACATGCAACTTGCTATGAAATGGCATACACGATGCACGAGGTAACATGGCATACACAATGCGCTAATATACAACCTAACATACACAATGCTGTGAAATGAAAAAGCATACACAATGCATAATGGGCTTACACCAACACAAGTGGGCCTCGGCCACACTCACATAGGAGGCCATTAGATGAAAATGAGACAACTCGAAATACGTGCACGCGTGCACGTAAACCGAGGACCGAACCTACGGCACGGAATGCCACTCTAACAAGATATGGCAATACATGGAATATGGCACACTATCATGCAAATTTCAGTAGCAAAATGAGATACAAAACAGTCCCGAAACATGGAAAAATGGTACCCGATGCATGGAACGAGTCCCGAAACATGAATTTTGGCGCATGAAATGGCCTACAGCTATACAATGCATGCATAATTTGAAAATGAGGTGCAAATACAGAAGCAAGGCAGCCCCAAAAAAAGCACATTTACAGTTTAAATCAAGGCCAAACAGTGGGCACAAATGAGGCTAAATTAGCATGCAAAAGTGGCCCTAAAAGCAAGATAATGAAGCAAGTGCAAGCTTCTGTCCCTAAACAGAGAAGGGGCCTTCTACAATATTGAATAGGGGCCAAAAATATGATGCTTTACAGTTTATAACAAACCCCAAAAACAGATACAAGTATGCTCAAAATGCTATGCAAAATAAGGACCAAAATAGAGATAAAGAAGCAACTGATATATTCTGGTTCCAAACAGGTAAGGGCCCTTCAACAATGTTTAAGAGGGGCCCAAAACATGACTTTTTACAGTTAATGGCCGAGCCTAAAACAGTGTACAACTATGCCCAAAATGCAATGCAAGATATGGCCTAAAAGAGAGGCTACAACACCAAGTATACAAATGATAATCCAAACAGCAATAGACCCTGAATGAAACATGGAGAGGGGGTAAAAAAAAGGCCATTTTCAGTTCGGACCAAGGTCCAAAAATAGAAGCACAGAGGGCTAATGAATCATGCAAAAATGGGGCCAAGAGATGGATATCAAAGCAAGTGATACATGGAGGGTTCAAACAGTGATGAGTCCTTCAACAATGTTGAATAAGGGTTCAAAATAAGCTACTTCACAATTTATAACATGCCTCAAAACAGTTTACATATAGGCCAAAAATAACATGCAAGAAAATGGCATATAAGAGGGATAATGAAGTAAGTGCCAAATGGGGGCTTCAAACAGTGAGAGGCCCTTAATGAAAGATGAAGTAGAGCTCCAAAAAATTCCACTTTAAGTTATGGACGGAGCTCAAAAGTATAAGAAAGAAGGGCTAAGAAATAATGCAAAAATGAGCTCAAAAGAGGGAGAAAGCAACTCACCCTTGTAGACCAACTCTTTGCTGCCTCTTGGACCAAGAAAAGCTGCCTCCTACCCTCTGGGAAGACCCTCCTAGCTGATGTAATGGAGTGGTGGTGTGGTGCTAGGTGGTGGTGAAGAAATGAGGTAGGATTTAGGAGGTTCGGAGGGTTGAAATGAGAGAGATAGGGGGAGGGGTGTAATGCAAGCTTGGAGCAAATTTTTCCAACCCTCTCCAATGCAGCTGGAGCTCTGGTTATATAGGCAAAAGGGGAGGGAAAAGAGGGGGAAAAAAGGGGGGGAAAACAATCCAAGTTTCCCCCCAAAAAGGCACCCCCCCTCCGGATACAGAATCTGGGGGAAAAATGAGGGTCTATCTGCACTGTACTTGATGTAAGGAATCTGGCCTGCTGGCTATTGGGCTTGAAGGTGGCCGGCCGGCCCTCCCCATGGCCGGCCGGCCAAGGGTCAAAAGGGCCAATGAATATTAATGGCCGGCCATGCCATATTAGTGGCCTCCCATGTGTCCTCAACACAACCCTGTGGTTGAAAATTGGAAACAGTGAACCAGGAGAGAGAACAACCCACTTTTGAATGGGGTTCAAAAGGTTCAAACACAATTACTAGCCGGCCACCACATATTGGTGGCCTTCCAAGTGTGTACATCACAAATATGGGGTTTATAGTGCAAGAAAATGGTCCAAGGGTGGTCAACATTGGCTTTGAAGTGAGAAAAACGGGCGTCGGAGGGTGATGATGGAATATAACTGGTTGCTGGAACAATTACTGGCCTCCCACTCTTTTACAGCCTTCCTGGTGATGAAACAGAGGTCCCTGCCAAAAATGAACGAAAACTGATGCAAAATGAAGGTTCGGGGCAAAAGCCTTGATCGAGGCCTTTGGGAGTGGTGTTCGACCATGAAGCTGGTCTCTCGGACCTCAGTGTCCCTCAAAAGGGAGTAAATAAGATGCATGCCAAAAATCGGGGCAAACGGAGGTGGTTAGGCGGTCCCGAACTGAGGCACATGGCCTGACGGCTCCGAAAACCGGGAACTGGGCTCTGAAGTGGGCAAAATGGCCTACGGCCACGAAATGTAGCCCACAGCCACTGAGAGATGATCTACTAGACCCCTCTCTCCCTTTGGGAAAAGAAACAGAGAAAACCGAATCTGGTTCGCAAACCGAGGCCAAGTACAGAAAGAGTTCGGAAGTCCGGAGGCAAGGCTCACGGCCGAGACTCTGAGACTTCTGAACGAGCACAATATGCAACATCACTGAGTGCTCAATTAGTGACGTCTGAGTCTTAAGGTCGGTCAAAAATGGGGTGTCTACACCTATATGTACAATGCTATGTGTAGTACATATTTTGATGTGAGTTATTAATGTGCATATATATGGTTTGTGGTGATGTGCCATGTAAGCACAACTCTATGGATAAAGTTTTAAATTGCTTCCGTTTGGCCCCCATTAACTCTGTTAAAATACGTTTGGCTTGGTTTGAGGCCATAGGTAATCTCATTATTACTGGCCGGTTATGTCCTTAACCCTTGGGGGCGGGTTTGGTTCATGATAGAGTGGTATCAGAGCACGTGTTAATAACTCACACACTTGTCCAAAAGTGCAATACGTATCTAGAAAAGATCTAGGATGCATTCATGTGATAAGTATGAATCTAAAAGCATCAAGAATACGCTTAACTGTTAAATGTGAACAACTATGTGTTATAAGTTTGTGAACTGCTTGCATTTCAAATTATTTGACTATGTATGCTCTTTAGTATATGCATACCTGTGTATCTTTTGTATAAAGTATAATGCAAGTTTAATCAAATAGTGAGAACAAGAGGTGATAAGATAGAAGAGTCCTCTACTGCCAGAATAGATATAATGGAAATGTTGATCCAGGAAATGGCAGAAACTTTGAGACTGCAACAGGAGTGGCAACAACAGTGGCAGCAACCACATCCGCTACCTCCACCTCCGGCACCACCCGTGCCAGATAACCAGAATGATGATCGGATAATAGCTCTCTCCAAGGAATTCAAAAAAATGAAACCGCCACAGTTCCATGGTGGATTAGACCCGCTAAAAGCCGAAGCATGGGTTCTTGGCATTGAGAAACTATTTGAAGTGTTCCCTTGCTCGGAAACACAGAAAGTACTTCTAGCCACTTTTATGCTGGAAGACGAAGCAAGAAGATGGTGGATGTTGATGCGTGAGAATCACAGAGATGTTGATTGGGTGAAATTTTTGGAAATTTTCTATGACAAGTACTTCCCGCAGTGTGTTCAGGACAGGAAAGTAGTAGAGTTCATGGAACTTAGGCAAGATAGCATGACTGTAGCCGAGTATGAGGCCAAATTCACTGAATTGGCCAGGTTTGCACCACACGTAATTGACACTGACTATAAGAAGGCGAGACATTTTGAAGGTGGGCTTCGAAGTGACATTTTAGAAGGAGTGAATGTCTTGAAGCTGGAGACCTACATTGGGGTGCTAGACAGGGCCATCATATTAGAGGCCAACATAGCCAGATAGGCTAAGCCAACAACTGACTGGAAAGGCAACAAAAGACAAGGCTTCTTCTCAAAGAAGAAATTTTCGAAAAAGCAAAACACGGGCTCCTCAAATACTTCGAATTCTTCCCGAGACGCATCTCCCATGTGCAATATTTGTAGCAAAAGGCATTGTGGGGTTTGTTACCATGTGTCAAGGGCCTGTTTCAAGTGTGGTAAACAAGGGCACATGGCCCGAGATTGTAATCAAAACAGTGGGAAGCTAGCTGCTAGCTCAACTGCATCGATCCCGAAGCCGGAAAATACTTTGAGATCCGTTACCACCGGGGATACCGTGAGACAAGGAAGAGTTTTTGCGCTTGTTTCGGATGATACATGGAATGCCAACGTAGTTGTCTCAGGTACCATTTCTATATGTAACCAGGATGCCTTTGTGTTAATTGACTTTGGATCAACACACTCATTTGTAACATATGCATTTGCATCTAGACTGAACATACCTTTAGAATTACTGCCATATCTGTTATGTGTGTTTGCTCCATCTGGGGAATCTGTATTGTGTGAATCCATATACCGGTTTTGTGATATGTGTGTTGAAGATGTTATCCTATATGTAGACTTGTTACCCTTGAAATTTAGACATTTTGATGTAATTTTGGGCATGGATTGGTTGACCAAATATTGTGCCACCATTGATTGTGTGACAAAACGGGTTGTGTTTAAACCACCAGAACATAAGAAAATTGTGTTTGTGGGTAATGGGGTAGTGCCTTCACCTTATTTGACATCTGCAATGAAAGCATGTAAACTGATCAGGAAAGGGTGCCAAGGTTATTTGTGCTATGTGTTGTCTGAACAATCTGTGAATGTTGAATTGAACAGTATCCCTATTGTTAGAGAATTTCCAGATGTGTTTCTAAATGAATTACCAGGGGAATTGGTAGACTGGGAGATAGAATTCACTATTGAAACCGTGCCAGGCACCCAGCCTATTTCCAAGACTCCCTACAGAATGGCTACTGCCAAAATAAAAGAATTGAAAGAACAGTTGCAAGACCTTCTTGACAAGGGGTTTATTCGACCTAGCACTTCGCCTTGGGGTGCACCAGTATTATTTGTAAAAAAGAAGGATGGAACCCTACGCCTGTGTATCGATTATCGGGAATTGAACATGGTAACAATAAAGAACAACTATCCCCTACCCCGTATTGATGACTTATTTGACCAATTGCAGGGATCATAGGTGTTTTCTAAGATTGATTTGAGGTCCGGGTATCATCAGCTGAAAGTTAAGGCAGAAGATGTTAAACCGCATTCAAAACGAGAGTTTCTTGTTATGCCATTTGGAGTGACTAATGCTCTGGCAGCATTTATGGACTTAATGAACCAAATTTTTAAAACCTACCTTGACGAATTTGTTGTGGTTTTTATTGATGACATTTTGATATATTCTAAAGATAGACTTGAACATGAATATCATTTGAGAACTGTCCTACAAATACTTCGGGAAAGGAAATTATTTGCTAAGCTAAAGAAATGTGAGTTTTGGTTGGATGAAGTTGTTTTCTTAGGGCATGTGATCAACAAGGAAGGAATTTCAATGGACCCACAGAAAATAGAAGCAATTGTGAATTGGCCCACAACGACAAATGTAACAGAGGTCAGCAGTTTCATGGGCTTAGCTGGTTATTACAGAAGATTTGTGAAAGACTTTTCCAAGATAGCTGTACCTCTTACCTAGTTGACACGCAAGGGGCAATCATTTGAATGGAATGATGAAAGAGAATCTGCCTTTCATGAGCTGAAAACGAGATTGACTACTGCACCAGTTTTGACACTACCGTCAGGTACGGAAAATTTTGTAATTTTCAGTGATGTGTCTTATAAAGGTTTGGGTTGTGTATTAATGCAGAACGGAAAGGTTATTGCTTATGCCTCCTGATAGTTGAGGCCACACGAGAACAATTATCCAACACATGACCTCGAATTGGCCGCAGTTGTTTTTGCTTTGAAAATCTAGCGGCATTATCTGTATGGAGCAAAGTGTGAAGTCTGCACGGATGACAAAAGTCTGAAATACTTCTTTACGCAGAAGGAGTTGAATATGCGACAGAGGAGATGGCTGGAACTAATAAAGGATTATGATTTAGAGATTCAGTATCACCCCGGGAAAGCTAACACAGTTGCTGATGCCTTGAGCAGAAAAGCAACGGGGAGTATAGCTTGTTTGCTTACTGAACAGAAAGAGATCTTGTAAGATTTTGAGAAGTCTGAAATTGAAATGGTAATGTGTGAACAGGGCAGGTTGATAGACGCTATTACAGTCGAGCCGGCAATCATTGAGGAAATTAAACAGAAGCAGAAAGATGATGAATTCCTCAAGAAAGTGATTGATGAATTTGAGACAAGTCCGAAAGCAGAGTTTGGCATTGAGAGTGAAGTGTTGAGATTTCGGAATAGAATGTGTGTCCCAGATATTCCGAAACTAAAGAAGAGGGTTTTAGATGAAGCCCACAGATCCGTATTTGCTATGCATCCGAGTAATAATAAGATGTATCGGGATTTGAAACAAACCTATTGGTGGCCTAAAATGAAGAAAGAGATTGCAGAATATGTATCCAAATGTCTTCAGTGTCAGCAAGTTAAAGCTGAACATCAAAAATCGGGCGGTCTACTGCAACCTCTCCTTATTCCTGAATGGAAGTGAGAGCATGTGACTATGGATTTTGTTGTTGGCCTACCTCGAACTTCTCGAGGTATGGATTCTATATAGGTTGTAGTTGATAGACTGACTAAATCTGCACATTTTCTGCCTGTCAAAACTACATTTAATGCTTATAGATTGGCTACTATTTATGTTGATGAGATCGTTCGTTTACACGGACTTCCAGTATCTATTGTGTCGGATAGAGATCCGAAATTTGTATCTAGATTGTGGAAAAGTTTGCAGAAAGCTATGGGGCCAAAACTAAGGTTCAGTACTGCATTCCACCCACAGACAGATGGGCAATCAGAACGAACAATACAGACTTTGGAAGATATGTTTCGAATGTGTGCTTTAGATTTTCAGGGGAGTTGGGAAGACTATTTGCCACTTGTAGAATTTGCATACAATAACAGCTTCCACTCCAGCATCAGTATGGCACCGTACGAGGCTTTGTACGGTAGGCGGTGTAGATCACCAATTTGTTGGACAGAAGTCAGGGATAGAGATTTACTTGGGCCTGAAATTGTGCAAGACACTTTTGAAAAGATCAAAACCATTCGGCAAAGACTCAAAACAGCTCAGGACCGACAAAAGAATTATGCAGATTTTCAGAGAAGACCTCTTGAGTATGAGGTCGGTGACCACGTATTTATCCGTGTGTCCCCAATGAAAGGCCAAGTCAGATTTGGAAAGAAGGGCAAGTTGTCGCCCCGTTACATTGGGCCGTTTCAGATTCTGGAAAGGCTTGGACCAGTTGCCTATAGAGTTGCTTTGCCACCGGGATTCGAACAAATCCATAACGTGTTTCATGTGTCGATGTTGAGGGGTTACCTCCGAGACCCGTTCCATGTGATTGATTATCACCGGGTAGCTATTGATGAAAATATAGAGTACGCCGAATGACCAAAATGAATTGTTGATCGGCAAGTGAAACAATTGAGAAGCAAGTCCATCCCAATGGTGAAAGTGGAATGGAAGGAACATTATGGGATGGATGCTACATGGGAAAAAGAGGAGGAAATGAGACTACGCTATCCACATTTGTTTCCCGACGAAGGTAAAATAAGTTTGGAGGACCAAACTTCCTGAAGGGGGGAAGACTGTGATATCCCTGTTCCGTAATATGTTAATTGGTCCTTAATATGAGCATGATTATGTGCTTAATCTGATTTTGTGTGCCATTATGTGAAAAATATGTTGTTTTGAATTTCTATCTGTTCACCATAGGAATATCTATTTGATTATCTGATTTGGAAATTAAATTGAAGGCCCTATCGGCCACTGAAACCAAAATTGATTACGCCATTGTGATTAGCGTAATTTTTAGAGCCCTCGGTGAAATTTAATTGTAAATTGATTTGGATCAAATTAAGTTGATTTAATTGATGAATAAGTGCCCAATTATTTACTATTATTAAATTGGAATAAGTGGGGTTTGTCAAATTAAGGCACTACACCCTCAATTCTCTCCTTATAGCTTTATTTGGCTGATTTGAACTCAAAGAATAGAGAAAGGGCCGGCTATAGAGAGAGAGAGTGAGAGAATTGTGTAATCTTGGCTCAAGGTTTGGGGAATTTGAATATTAAACTCAAGAAATTGCTATAGTTTGGAAGATTGAGCCTCTAGGTAAGCGAATTCATAAGTTTAATGTTGTAAATTGTGAATTCAAGTTTGATTAATGGTCAAGAACATGAATTAGTTTGATTATAAGGAAATTGAGTTGTATTTGTTGAATTTAAAGTCAATAGATGCATGCATGTAGGAAATCACTATGAATTTCCATATTTGAACACAATGTGTATATTCTATGTTGAATCTTGTTGAAATCCATGTATTTGATCATCTCTTTACCAATTAAGTTGATATGAATGAATATTTCTCACATGCAAGAGTAGATCATGGAAGTATGAGCTTTGCATGTTTGAATTTGATGTGTTGGTGATGAGTTTGGGTTAATTTGAGGCATGCATGTAAGTAATTCAAGAAATTGAGCTTCACTGTGTTGTAATTTGGTGTTGGTATCATGTTAGTATATGTATATGTAAAATTTGAGCCATGGCATGCAAGAAATGTTGGTTAGAGTGTTGGATTCGAGCTCAAGAACCATTCTGGAAAACCCAGAATTTTTTTATGTCGGCTCAAGTGGGGGAACCGCTACTCGAGCGGGGATTTCGAGCTCCCAGTATTTCCTTGCAGGCATGGTGTCTACTCGAATGGGGAAGTTCACGCTCGAGCGGGGAGCTATGTAGGATGAAATTCCACTCGAGCATCTGAGTTCACGCTCGAGCGTAAAAATGATACAACTAGCACTTTTGCAGACCTAATGGGTCCGCTCGAGCAGGGACCCTATTTTCTGAAATTTTGAAAGTGCATTTTGTGTTTCGTTTTCCATTCTCTTTCACTTGCAAGCACTCTTAGGCATGCATTAAGCATTATAATTGAGTTAAAGAGATAAGAATAAAGCCTAAAGAGGAATATGTGAATCAAGGAATGGATTGAATCGTTTGTGAACCGTATATGCTATGTGATGTATAGGGTCGAGCTCCAGGGCAAACCAACCAATCGATCACTGTGAGTAATATCGATATTTTGAAGCTTGTCATTTGTCCAATTTCTTATTTCCTTATAAGCCTTATAAGTTGCTAGTTTGAATTGTGGACAAATGTTTGATATGAATAATTGAATGGGCCGAAGGCCAGTCTGAAATAAATGAATGAGTAAATGGGCCAGAGGCCAGTTTGACATGAATAAATGGGCTAGAGGCCAGTCTGACACGAATGAATAGGCCAGAGGCCAGTTTGACATGCATAAATGGGCTAGAGGCCAGTCTGACACGAATGAATGGGCCAGAGGCCAGTTTGACATGAATGAATGGACCAGAGGCCAGTTTGACACAAATGAATGGGCTGGAGGCTAGTTTGACATGAAACTCTGAATGGGCCAAAGGCCAATTTGACAAATGAAAGATAAATGGGCCAAGGGCCAGTATGTTTGGAACTATAGCCACTTGATTTAAATTGTGCGTGTATATGTTAAATAGAAATATGAATTGGGCCCAAGGCCGTTCGAAGTATGTCGTTCTGCATATCGTTCGTATAACTTCTTTATTTGATATTATTCACTGGGCTATCGCTCATGCTCATTCATGTGTTTGTAGGTGAGCTAAGAGAAGTTCAAACCCAGCCCCAATGAAGTTTGTAAGGAACAACAAAGGTTTTGAAGAGTCAGCCCTTGTGTCTCACGCACGAGACTTGTCTTCGCCTTTTTGTCATTCTGTTTTATTTTGTCACATGGGCGAAGTCTTTGAATATGTTGTATATAGATTTGTTCGGCTGACTTAAACCTGTATGATCCTGTATGTAAAGTGCTCTGTGTAGTACATATTTTGATGTGAGTTGTTAATGTGCATATATATGGTTTGTGATGATATGCCATGTAAGCACAGCTCTATGGACAAAGTTTTAAATTGCTTCCATTTGGTCCCCAGTAACTCTGTTAAAATATGTTTGGCTTGGTTTGAGGCAGTAGGTAATCTCATGATTACTGGCCTGTTATGTCCTCAACCCTTGGGGGCAGGTTCGGTTCATGACACAAACACACACTCAAACACCATCCTTTTGTTGCTGAGGCACTTTGACGTTTGTTTTGGAGTTTTTGGACTGGTTTGAGTTCAAAGAAGTTGCTAGAGTTGCAGCTTCGAAGGTGTTCTTCAAGAGTGAGCTTCTAACCCTTAAAACCCTTATCTTTGCTTAAGCTTTTAGACCTATTTGCATGCTGTTTTTGGCTTGACTTTAAACTGAAAAAAGTTCTGATTTTTAGTCCTTAGCATGTTTGTTTAAGGTCACTTTTGTGTTGGGGGTAGTCTACCCCCTCTTAGGCCTTGTTAGGCCTTGTTTTGAGCCATCTCTTTAGGCTCTTGTTTTAACCTTTGCATGACTTTTCTACCACTGAATTCCAGAGGACTTTCAGTGGTGGAAATGGTGTTTTGAGGTCCCAAAAGGAGAGGGTCATCCCCTCTCCTTGTGTCTTGAATGCTTGCTTCATTTGCCTCATGTTTGAGCATTTTTGTTAAGCTTATGTTGGCCATATCTTAGCATGTATTTGGGATTATTTTGGCATGGCATACCGCTGTTTTAACTTGGTTTTGTCATTCGTTACATGCCTTATACACTTGTAGTGTATTTCTCACAAACTAGCCTTGTATGCTTCATGAAGTAGCATGTCTTTCTAGCTTGTTTTGAGTCCATTTCAGCATGTTCTTGGTGATGTTTTTCCATGTCATACCTCTATTAAGGTTTGGTTTGGTTGGCCCTTGCATGCTCCTTGCACTTATAGTGCATTTCCATGAACTTGCCTCATGTGTATCATGCTTTAACATGTCTTTCTAGCATGATTTTGGCTTAACTTCAAGAAACTTTTGTCCATGTTTTAGCATGCTCTAGCTCTGATTTGTGTTGTTTTGGTCATGCATGCCATGCTTTGTATAGCTATAATGCATTCTAGCTTGTTAGCTTTGTATATCAAGTCCACTAGCATGCAATGCTTGGCCTATTTGAATGATTTGGCATCATTTCAAATGTGATTTTAGTGCATGTTTCATGGTTATACACTTGCATTTGTCACTCTTTCAATGTGTTGGAGGGTTTGCCCTTTATGCCTTAACATGAATCATTGCGTATGCCTTCATGCCTAAGCTTGCGAGCTATTATTTCAACGTGTTTTTGGGATTATTTTGCCATGATATAACTCTAATTTTTGCTGGCGAAGCCATCTCAAGCTTGGTCTTGGTAGGTGTAGTGTAACCCTCCCTTTTGGCCTTGCATATTCTATGCTTCATGCCCTTCATGCTAGCTTGTTTTGGCTTCCTTCTATACATGTTTTAATATCATTTTGACATGTTCTAGGACTCTTTTGGGTTGCCCTTGCCATATGCTTCATGTTTTGCATAGCTGTAGTGCAAGTGCCTATGATAGTTTCAAGTTTTGAACTTCATAGCATGCTTCATTTTCATCGTGTACATGATTTGGCATCATTCAACATGACATTTCAGAGCATATAGACTTGCCATGTTCCCACTTCATTCACTCTTCAAGTGCCTTTAAGTGTTATGCATTGTTGCCTTGTTTATGGCCTAGTGTGTATGCCATCTTGCCTAGGTCTTTGAGCCTCCATCTTAGCATGTTTTGGTCTTTGTTTAGACCTATTTGAGCTCTGTCCATGATTGGGTCAATCATTTGTGCCATGTATTGCATGCCCCTTGTGTAGTCCCTATAATGGCTTTGTGCCTTAGGCCCTCTTGCATGCTTTACTTGTGTTGTTTGAAGATTTGGCATCATTTCACACTTGATTTCAGAGCCTTTAGTGTTGTCACACTTCCATGTTTATCGCTTCTTCATCATGCTTGAGAGTTGTGTTCTTAGGCCTAGTTGATAGGCCATTGCATTGAGCATGCTTGTCTTGATCTTCATGCCTTAAGTTTCATCATTATGGCCACTGATTCGGGCATGACTGAGGTCTATCCATCTTGGTTTAAGTCCATCGAGCATGTTATGTGAATGTTGTTACATTGCATCATGTTGTTGCATGCTTATGCTACCTTACATTGTGCATGCATGCATTAACTTTGATAGCATGCTCATGTTGCATTAGCATTGTTTGCATGTCATTAGTTTTGTTAAGTTGATCATGTCACATTGCATTGAGTATGCCATGCTATTCTTAGCATTGTGTATGCCATATTGTTTTCATGCTTATGTTGCATTGCATTGAGTATGCCATGTTGCATTGCGTTGTGTATGCCATGTTATTTGTTGCATTGTGTTTGGAATAGGTGTTAGTCCAAACACGAGAAACGAGGGACGTTTCATACTTAAAGTGATGAAACGTGCCTTATTTCTCGATCAGCGACGCTCTTGATCAAGCATGATAGAGTTTTATGCTTTATGTGTTTATTTGTGCATTCATTTTACATTGAATTGTGCAACTTGGCTTCTCGGCCATCATGCATCGAGATGTGTGATTGGTGGCCCGAGGGTCGAGAACCACACTCCCTTGAGCTTATGAAATGATAGGGAGGGTGGTTGTGCACACATATCTTGCAAATACATTGATATGTCCTTTCTTGCTCTCTGTTGCTGCAAATTGGAGAAATGCAGCAACAACTGGTTGGCCGACCAGTAAAAGTGGCTGGCCGACTACTTTTTCTAGTTTTCAGCAAAGAAAAGTGGTCAGCCAGTGGCTGGCAACATCCCTAGGTGGTCGGCCATGTTCCTACAGGTTCCCATGGTGGAGTTGAAGCTTTGTGGAGCTTTGTGCAAGGTTCCGAGAACAATTGCAAACAGAGACAAGTCAGGGCATCGTGATGGATTTCCGAACGAGTCGACTGACCATGCATATACTTCCCGTCTTGAGGCTCCTAATTTATCGCTTTACTCAGCTGATTTGATTAGCTAGTTATCTATTTGGTTTGTACTTAAGTAGTTAATGCGTTTAACTATTCAATTTGTGTTGTAATATCTTAATTAATTAGCTTGTTAGTTAATTAGTTTTGTGATGTAATAATTAGTTTAATTAGCTTAGATTAGCTAGTTAGCTTCTTATTCAGACCCTCCTGCGAGAGGGCCAACTGTTGTAATAAGCGTGTGTAATAAGCGTGCGTGTGTGTGATGCATGTCTTCCAACCCCCATTTCTTTCTCCCTTTTTACTTAACCGCTTACGATGGTTAGTTTTAGGGCATGTTTCAATTAGCATACCTTATGTTTGCATGCGTGCATCATTCATCTATTTTGCATACACCGGGCTCGGGGCATCATACTAACTGCATTGTATTTCAATTCCAATTTGAATACATGTATTGAATTGTCGCATTCATATGCCATTCTAGAATAGTCGAGCCTATTTTAGTTACATTTTTGCATGTGTTGCATTAGCCATCTTAACATGAACTAGGATCATGCATGATTTCTAACTAGTTCTTTGTTTTGGCTTGGAGTACACTGTGACTGTTTACGCTTTAGCATACTGCATGTGTGTTAAGTGTTGCCATGTTAGAATGCTTGCCATGAGACTAACTGCTTATTTGATTAACTGCCTGAATGCCTGTGGGTGAAGGTTGGATTGCTTGAATTGGAACAATTCATTGAAATTCGCATTTTTTTTAGCCTACTTGCGAGTAGCGAACCGTTTTCAAACAAACGAACATGCAATGTTTTGTTCCAACTTAAGCGATCTAGCCTATACTTGTATGCTACGCATATCACATAGTAATTCTAGGTTAATAATCGGAATAAGAACACATGTGTTTTCAAAAACAAAATATCATGTTAGTAAAGGCCGATCTTTTGATCGGGTGAGCGGGGGTGCTCATTGCATGACCTTCCCCTCTCGTACCCAAGTTCCCGAGCCGAGGCAACTTTGGTGATGATGGACACGTGGCCTTAGGCATGATTCAGGGTTTCCTAAATTTCCCAAAATTAAAACATTTAGGTGGCGACTCTGTATCTGGCAAAGCAGTCCATGTTTGGCACTTCTTTATAAAATCAGTTTTCCAAAATGATTTGCCGGATTTGGACTCTTTGGTGATTTATCAATCTTGCATTACACTTTGCGAGATTAGATTCAGAACCGTGACACGAGTTCGAACTTGTAGTAGCTAGAAGAACAAACGATTTCGCGCCCTCGCGGCACGAAGAGCAGGAGTTCTCGGGGGCGGTCTACAACAGGCAATATGTTAAAGCGTAAACACTTACCTAGTACTCCAAGCCAAAACAAAAGCTAGTTAGTAATCAATGCATGATCCTAGCTATGTTAACAATGCCTAATGCAACACATGCAAAGGATGCAGCTAAAATAGGCTCGGCTATCTAGAATGTCATGTGAATGCAACTAGATAACATGTATTTAAATTGGTATTGAAATACAATGCAATTTGTATGATGCGCCAAGCCCGGTGCATGCAAGACGAATGAATGAATGGACGCATGCAAGCATAAGGATGCTAATTGAAACATGCCCTAAAACTAACCATCAAAACCTGATAAGTAAAAGAAAGAAAGAAATGGGGGTTGGAAGACATGCATCACATACACACACACTTATTATAAAATTTGCCCTCTCGACGGAGGGTCCGAATAATAAGCTAATTAGCTAATCTAAGCTAATTAAACTACTTATTACAAAACAAAACTAATTAACTAATCCTAGCTAACTAATTAGTTATTACAACACAAATCGATTAGCTAAGTGCATTAACTATTTAAGTACAAAACCAAAGAATTAGCTAGCTAAGCAAAGAAGCTAAGTAAAGTAGTAAGAAGAGGTCCTCAGGGCGAGAAGTGCATGCATGATTGGTCGCCTCATTCGGAAATCCATTACGATGCCCCAACTTGCCTCTGTTTGCATTTGATCTCAGAACATTGCACAAACCTCTAGATAGCTTCTACTCCAACATGGAGACCTCCAGGAAGGCTATCGACCACTTATTGGTGTTGTAGACCACCTGTAGACCACTTACATTTGCTGCAGACCAAAAAAAGTGGTCGGCCAGCTTCTTTTTCTAGTCTGCCGACTAGAAAATTCTGCACAACTCCATTTTGTTGCAACAGAGAACAAAAAGGGGCACAGTAACGTATTTGCAAGGTATGTGTGCACAACCACCCTCTCTATCATTTCTTAAGCTCAAGGGAGTGCGGTTCTCGACTCTCGGGCCACCAACCGAGCATCGCAATGCACGATGGCCGAGGAGCCAAGTTTGCACAATTCAATGTGAATGAATGCACAAATAACTCTTAAGGGCCTTAACCTCTATCATGCATGATCAAGAGGGTCGGCGACCAAGAAATGAGGCATGTTTCATCACTTCAAGTATGAAACATCCCTCGTTTCTCGTGTTTGGATTAACACTCAACCCAAACACATGCAATGCAACATGATCAACTTATCAAAGCTAATGGCATGCAAACAAAATGCAATGCAACATAAGCATGCAAACAACAATGCAATGCGACATGATGCAAACAAGATGCAATGCAACAACATGCAAACAACATGCTCTCCTATGAATGCTAGAATGGCATGCACAAGGTTCCAACATGTAAACAATGCATGCATAGCAAGTTTGGAAGCTAAGGCATCAAAACCAATGAAGAGCATCTCACAAGAGGCATGCAAAACAATGCTCAATGGACTTAAACCGAATATGGGCAGACCTAAATCATGCCAAAACAGTGGCCAAAATGCTATGAAAGGATGGTATGAAAAGCAAGATAATGCATGCACATGCCTTGGCCCATCAACTAAGCATAAGGGCACAACTCTCAAACATGATCAAGAAGTGATAAACTTGGAAGTGTGACAACACTATATGCTCTGAAATCATGTATGAAATGATGCCAAATCACTCAAACAACACATGCATAGCATGCTAGGAGGTTCAAAGCTTGAAACTAGCATAGGCACTTGTGCTATAGCTATGCAATACATGAACCATACAGCCAAGACAACCCAAAATAGTCCTAGAAAATGTCAAAATGATGCTAAAACATGCATGGACTAGAGCTAACACATGCTAGCATGAAGGGCATGAAGCATGGAATATACAAGGCCAGTAAGGAGGATTACACTACACCTATCAAAACCAAGCATGAGATGACTTTCCCAACAAAAATCAGAGTTATGGCATGTCAAAATAACACCAAAAATGGGCTAATACCAAGTCAACACATGCTAGAATAACAAGCTCACTCTTTAGGCATGCAAAGCTAGCAAAGAGGACTTACACTACAAGTGTAAGAAGCAAATGAGGGATGCTCTAACCAACCAAAAACAGAGTTGTATCATGGAAAAATAAGACCCGAAACACACTGAAATGGTGACCCAAAAGCCTAGGCAAGATGGCATACATATGGGCTCATGCTTAAGGCATAAGACATAACCTCTCCAAAGCATTGAAAGAGTGACACATGCGAGGGTATGACTACACTACATGCACTGAAATCATGTACCAAATGATGCCAAATCATGTGAATAGCCCAAGCAATGCATGCTAGTGGACTCAAAGCACAAAGCTAGCCAGTAAGAATGAACTGTGGCTATACAAAGCAAGGCATGCATGACCCAAAACACTTAAATCAGACCTAGAGCATGGAAAAACATGAAGAAAAGCTTCCTGGAGTAGAGCCAAAAGCATGCTAGAAGGGTGGTCCAAAGCATGATGCATGTTAGGCTAGTGAATGGAAATGCACTACAAGTGCAAGGAGCATGCAAGAGGCTATCAAACCAAACCAAAACAGAGCTAAGGCATGGTAAAACAACACCAAAAACATGCTGAGATAGAGCCAAAACATGTTAGAAAGGTGAGCTATCAACATGAGCATGTAAGGCTAGTTTGCAAGGATTACACTACAAGTGTATAGAGCATTCAAGAGTGACTCTACCAAGCCAAAAAAAAAGGTATGCCATACTGAAATAAGGCCAAAAACATGCTAAGATGGAGCCAAAATATGCTAGATAAACATACTACTTTGATGAGCCAATAAGGCAAGCAACCAAGATACAAAGAGAGGGGATGACACCCTCCTATTTGGGACCTCAAAACACACTTTCCATCACTGAAATTCCTCTAAGTTTCAATAGTGAGAAGGCCAAAAAGAGGTGGTCCCAATAGCTTAAAAGGATAGCACAAAACAAGGCCAAACAAGGCACAAGAGAGGATAGACCACCCCTAACACCAAAGAAGCCTTAAACAAACATTTTCAATACTCAAAAATGAAGCTTTTTGCAGTTGAAATTTAAGCCAAAAGAAGCATCCAAATAAGGCTAAGTACTTAAGCAAAACAAAGCTTAAAAGAGAATAGAGACTCACTCTTGAAGAAACACAACAAATTAGCAACTTCTGAGGCAAAACCAAACTTTTGTCCTTCAAACAAACCTCCAAGAACCTCAGCCCAAGAATGAAGTTGTTTGAGTAGGTGTTTGTGGGCAAAAATGTGAAGAAACTACACTTCAAGGCACAAAACAAGAGAGAAAGGAAGAAATATAGAGATAGATGATATGTATCACTCTAAGCAAATTTTCTAAACCTAAGGCAAGAGGGAGGAGGCTCCCTTATATAGAAAAACATGGATCAAGCTTGTTGATCAAGCTTTAGGCTCCAAGCAATCCCTTCATACACGTGTATGGAGGATGCCTTCTGTGCCCAACAGCTGGCAAGAAAATATCTGCAGAAAACTACAGGAAAGCTGTCGACCAGTTGAAGTGGTCGGCCCGCTACTTGCACTGGTTAGTCGACCAGTGAAAGTGGTCTACAAGAAAACCAAGTGGTCGGCAAGGGGGAGAGGTGGTTTGCACCAAGAAAGCAAGGTGGTGACATGACTGCCGACCACTTTTGGTGGTCCAAAGACCACCAAGACTAGTTGGCCAACCAGAAAACTGGCTAGCAGGCAGGAAAAGTGGTTTTCAGGGAGAGAAACTGGTTTACAACCCCTATTCCACCCTCCAAGTAAGGAAAACAAGGTTTGTGCCAAAAACAAACCAAAAAGGATGCAAGACAAAAGTCCGCGGGTCAAGGTACGTAGCTGAAAACCTCGAAAATTAGTCTACGAGCACCAAAAGTGGTCTACAGGGGGGAAAAGTGGTCTACAAGACCTCTGTGTCCCTCTAGACCAAGGCAACAAGGCATGGTCCAAAAACCAAGCCAAGAAGAGAACGTTAAGCGGTCCCGAGACAAGGCACACGGCCGAAGACTACGGAAACCGGAAACTAGTCTACAGAAGGGAAAAGTGGTCTACAGACCTCTCTCTCCCTCCAGTGAAGGGAAAACAAGGTTTGGTTCAAAACCAAACCAAAAGGGAAGCAAGACAAGGCGCTCGGCCGAAGGCTCCGGAAATCGAAAACTAGCCTACAAGAGGGAAAAGTAGTCTACGACCACAAAAAGTGGTCTATGGGCCTCTCTCCCCCTCCAGGAAAGGTCAACAAGGCATGGTCCACAAACTGAGCCAACTCACAAAGAGTTCAGAGGCCCGGAGGCAAGGCACTCAGCCGAAAACCCCGGAAACTCGAAACGAGCACAAACATGCGCAATCACCGAGCGCTCAATCGATAACGTCTGAGTCTTAAGGTCGGTCAAAAATGGGGTGTCTACAGTATGTGAAGGTGATTTTCAATAGATACAACAATAGAGTAAGCTCCTCCTATCAATATGCACTGAACCATTCATTAGTAAAGCTAAATTCTTCAGTTTATTTTCATTAAATGAAATCACAAAACAAATAATGTTCAAGTGTAAGAAACATTCACAACACATCACAAGCATTCATAACCAATCGCAAATAGCAGCATGTTTTCATACCAAAAGAGATTAGCACAAAGTGTCTATGTTCCAAAAAAATATCCATCTACATCATCAATTTCTCAATTTGTGTTACCCAAATTTTGTACCCAAAAAGTGTTGTATCTAGGCATCTATATATATCTATTGTTTTTAACAGTTAAATCCAAAGGCTCAATAATAATTAACATCCACAGACTTAATGGTTAACAACTAACCAACTACAATTAGAATAACTACAACTTCTCCCCCTTTGTCATTATCAAAAAGTAAGGACAGAGCATCAACAAAACAGAGGAGGGATCGAGGCCAATGTGGTGCAGCTTCGCTACAACCTTGGGCAAACCACAACATGAACTTTCGGATTTGTTCACCCAAATCATCGTCCCAGCGTTATTGGAAGATTTGTCAGAATTCTTCGTTGGAGTTCTTAATTCCATAGACTGCAATCACCATACTTTCTACACTTTCTTTAGTAGCTATAATGACTTGGGCTTGCTGTAGCTTCATGAGATCAATGTCATTTTGCATTTCAGTCTGTCGAGAAATAAGTTGGAGAACCAAGGAGGCCACCTCATCCACCTTTTGTTCCAAAACAGAGGAGGATGAAGCAGGGACAGAGTGAGAAGATGATGGAATCTCTGAGGCAGAGATGGATTGGGAATCTAGGTTTAGATTGTTAAGCTTGGAATTGATTGAAGCAATCCCATCCAACAGGGGACCTTGAACCATAAAGTCAAGATGCTTGATTTTTTGAGAGAGAGAAGAGAGGTCAGAAGGAGGTGGTCGAGTAGAAAGACCAGGGGTTGAGAAAGGAAAGGTAGGACTGGGAAGGGAAGAACCAGGGATAGAGAGACTAGGAGAAGAACCAGTTTTCTTGGTCTTGGTCCAGATGTTGTTGATCAGAGAATGTCCCATATTTCTCAGAGTTTCATCCCCATAACAAGAGGATTCTTGAGGGACTTTTTCTTCTCCCTTTAAATCAATTTTGAAGTGTTTGAAAATCTTTGTGAAAATCATTCCATAGGGAAGGGTTTAATTATTTTGTTTATGGGCATTTTTGATACAGTGGACAACCAAAAAATCGAAATCAGTAAGAAAGCCAGTGGATAGGGCCCAAATGAGGTAAGTGTGGCCATAGGTGACGGCATCAAACCAGCCAGAGCATGGAATAATGTTGTGAGTAATGATGTGATGTAACAACCTTATTTCAAGGGAAAGGTCTTTCTTAGAGACAGTGATATGATCAGTTAAATTAGGGTTATTGGTGAGAAATTGATGACCAATAAGATGAGTGTATTATGGTGATTTAAGAGTGACTGATGGATTGACCCTATGTCCATCATTGGAGGTTTTCAGAATGGAGTTAATGACAGAGGGTGTCAAAGTGAAAGAAACACCCTTAACAAAGCAGTCAATGGTATGACTATAAGTTTCCTCATCATATGAGAGATTTGCAAAAAAATCTTCGATGAGAGTGGGATAAATGTCACAGTCAAGTTTCAAAAGAGATAACCACTTTTGGTTATCAAACCAGGCTTTTACGGGAATAGAATGTTTTTCAAAGAATGTGATGTCTATTGTGCATCTAGAGATTACCTTTCGAAGATTGAAGTTCTTGTTGAAGCCAGATCTGCACTTAGGGTTCTTGAACCGAAGCACGGGAGGAGAAGCAGCGATGGTAGTGGAAGAGGAGGAGGTGCGTGGTCGCTTCCGTGTTGGAGCAGGAGAAGGGGCTTGAGAATCCATGGAGAGAAAGAATAGAGATTATGAGAGAGAGATAAAAGAGGATCGGAATGTGAATGGTTGGAGAGAGTCGCCGGAATAAGAAAAGGGGCTAGGGCTAGGTTTTGGGAGGTGTCACAAGAGAGAATGGAAGGGTCAAGGGGTATAAATACCCTTCAGAGGGTCTAGAGAGGAGTTGACCCTTCGAATTTGTAAAGACCGCGCAGCAAAAACCTTACCCAATAGGCAGGTGCCGACCCTTAGAGAAAGGGGGGTCAACACTAAAAAGCAGAGTCCTTAAACACAACAGGTGTTGACACCTTTGAAGAAGGGTGTCGACCTTTAATAATAAAAAGCACAAGACAGGTTCTCAAGGTGTCGACCCTATAGAGCAAAGGGTCAACCCTTAAGGGTCCTAGAAGGCAACGATAGTGTTTTACTCAACAAATTTCGCAATGAAGCATAATAACACATAGTTTAACATCACATAGGAATATTTAACATGCCAAGCTCAGTTCTAATAAAGTCAAATTGATCCTCATTGAGAGGCTTGGTAAAGATATCGGCCAATTGTTGGCTTGTAGGCACAAATTCAAGTTCAATGTCACCATTAAGTACATGATCTTGTAGAAAGTAATGCCTTATTTCAATGTGCTTAGTGTGTGAGTGCTGCATAGGATTTTTTTAAAGATTAATGGCACTAGTGTTATCGCATTTAATAAGAATGTGATCATAGTGAAATCCAAAATCAAGAAGGTGTTGTTCCAAAATATTGGAGCACAACAACTAGCGGCAACAATATATTCCGTTTTAGTTGTAGATAAAGCCACAAAATTTATTTATTTTTTTTACAAAACTATGACGTGAATGAATTTCCAAGAAAAAGACAAGTGCCACTAGTGACAAACTTGGCCACATGCAATGCTTTCAACACTGCATAGGACTGGGCTTCCACTCACTTTATAAAGTAATCAATTGCCACCAAGACGTATTCATGCCCATCCGACCCTTTCGGTGTGACTGCACCAATGACATTGATTCCCTAAATTGAGAAAGGCCATGGCGAAGTCATGTTATACAATTTTGATGGCGGGATATTCATGCGATTAGCATGTATTTGGCATTTGTGGCATCGCCGAACAATACCAATACAATCCTCCTCCATAGTGGACTAGTAGCAACCTTGCTTGAGAATCTTCCAGGCTAACATCATTCCATTTATGTGCGCTTCACATTCTCCTCCATGGATGGCCTCCATCAAGCACTTTGATTCCTCTTGTTCGACACACAACTTGTGCATTCCCAGATGACCCCTTTTATACAATTTATCTCCGCAAATGATAAATTGGATGGCTATTCGTCGTATTCCCCTTTATTCCTTGGCATTTGACCTTGGCGGATAAATCTCCTTTTCGAAGAAGTTCCAAATATCATAGTACCAAGGGTTTTTGTCTCGTGCTTTATCTATTGCGGCGATAGTTTCATAGGCTGGCGTGTATCTCTGCTCAATGATAATCGGACGCATCCGGACTCCAAGTGGGATGTCTACCATAGAAGATAAAGTTGCTAGAGCATCAGTTAACCTGTTGTTCTCTCTCAGTAGATGCGTGAAAGTTAGTTTTTCAAACCGAGGAATCAGAATGTCCAGTGTCTAGTGATAAATCTTCATCTTTTCTTCTTTGACTTTCCAGTCTCCATTTGCTTGAGAAACAACTAGGTTCGAGTCCCCGATAACATCCAATCTTTTTGCCCCTAGTTCTAGGGCGGCTTCTAAACCAGCAATACA
This sequence comes from Camellia lanceoleosa, assembly GCA_025200525.1. Lineage (NCBI taxonomy): Eukaryota > Viridiplantae > Streptophyta > Magnoliopsida > Ericales > Theaceae > Camellia > Camellia lanceoleosa. The sequence continues at coordinate 123,201,889 of CM045759.1, read as the reverse complement.
CGCTTCATACTCTGCTTCGTTATTGGAAACCTTGAACCGGAGTTTAAAGGCTAAAGGTATATGGGAGTCGTCGGGTGCTATCAGCAACACACCTATCCCATAACTTTACTGATTGGATGCTCCATTAAAGTACATTGTCCAAGTCTCCTCCTCAACTTGAAGAATGGCTTCATCTGGGAACAGGTATTCCACCGTTTCATCCCCTTCTATTGGGTGATCTGCCAGAAACTCTGCTACAGCTCTTCTCTTGAACAACTTGAGGGTAACATACTTGAGATCAAATTCAGAGAGGAAAAGCAACCAATGGGCTAGCCTATCTATAAGTGCTGGTTTCTCAAAGAGATATTTGATAGGATCTATAGACACCCCATTTTTGACCATCTTCAAGACTTGGACGTCATTACTTGTGCATTTGATGATTGTGTTTGTTTGTGTTCGTTTTGAGTGCCCGAAGTCTTCAGCAGAACGCCTTGTCTTTGAGCCTTTAGACCTTGTCCTTTATGTGCCTTGTTTTAGATCAAAACTTGGTGTTTGGAACTTGTGGTGACCTGTCGACCACCACCAGAGGCAGTCGGCCATGTCTTGTGCTTGTCGGCCATTGGTGTGGCCAGTCAGCCACCAGTGGTGGCCGACGACCACTAGTCCCTTTTTCCAGATATTTTAGATATTTGTTGACAGCTATGCCAATTGTTAGCACAATAAGCTGCATCTACCTACACGTGTATGGTGGGATGTTTCTAAGCTCAAGGCATGTTTTTCTATACATAGGGGGGTTCCTCCCCCATCTTTGAGGGTTAGAAAATTCAGAGCAAAAATCTCTCTCTCTCTCTCTCTCTCTCTCTCTCTCTCTCTCTCTTACAATTTTGTGCCTAAGTGCTTGTTTTCTCTACACCTTTACATACACTATCTTAACTAGACTTGCTAGTCTTTGAACTGAGGTTACTTGGGGTCCTCTTTGAGCCTTTAAAGGTGGTTTTAACTTGGTTTTGTGCCTAAAATTGCCCTATGCTTCAAGAGCAAGGAGGTTCAAACCAGTAGTGGCCAACAACCATCACCAGTGGCCGACCGGCCCCCTGTCGGCCATCCATGAAATTTGAGCAGAGGTGTTCTGGAAGTGGACAGCTTTGTTGGTGTTCATATGTGCAAACAGAGGCTTTCAGCAACAAGGCAGTGGTTTTTCGGGTGAAGAATCGAGCCTGCATGCATTCCTTGCTTCCCAGGATTAGTTAATTTGTTTAATTAGCATTAGATCAAGTACGTGTTGTAATTAATTAGTTGTAGCTAATTAAGGGTTGTAAATAATTAGTTAGTTTAACTAGTTATTTAACTTCAATTTGTAATAATTAGTTAACTAGAATAGTTAATTAATTCGATTTGTAATAATTAGTTAGCTTAATTAGCGTAGCTAATTAATTAGCTAATCCATTCGGACCCTCCTTCGCGAGGGCGTAATGTTATAATAAGTGTGCGTGCGTGCGTGTGTGCGTGTATGTCTTCCAGCCCTACGTCTTTTTCCGTTTTACTTAATCACTTTTGATGGTTAGTTTAGGGACATATTTCAGATTAGCATATCGCATGCTTGCATCCATTCATTTGTCTTGCATGCACCGAGGCTCGGCGCATCATTCAAACTGCATTGCCATTTCAATACATATTTAAATGCATGTTTAACCGCATGTTATCAAATCGATCCATATGCCATATTAGTAGCCGAGACTATTAATTTCATATTGCATGTGTTGTATTAGACATCTTGTATAGTTTAGATCATGCATATTTTTCTAACTCATATCTTTATGGCTTGGAGTACTCAGTAAGTTTTTATGCTTTAGCATACTTGCATGAGTGTGAATGTTGCCATAATTAGCATGCTTACCATGAGGTTGTGTGCTTAAATGCTAAACTGCTTGAATGCTTGTGGATGAAGGCTTGTTGTTTGAATTGAAACAATTCAACAAATGTAAGTTTTAAGCCCACTTCGTTGAGTGGCAAATCATGTTTTAAGCCCACTATGTTTGGTGGCAAATCCGCAACCTTTAAGCCCACTTGAGGTGGCAAATTGAAACCATTTTCGCAAACAAACATGAGTTGAATTGTTCCAAATTGAGCAAACTAGTTTATACTTGTTTGTGCGCATCGCATAGTAAAACTAGCTTAATAACCGGAACAAGTGCACATAATGTTTATAAAAAATCATATCATGATTAGTAGAGGCCGATCTTTGATCGGGCGAGTGGGGGGTGCTCAATTCATGACCTTCCCCCCTCGTACTCAAGTTCCCGAGCCGAGGCAACTTTGGTAATGATGGACACGTGACCTTGGCACGAGTCGAGGTTTCGTAAATTTCTCAAAAATAAAATATTTAAGTGATGACTTTGTATTTGGCAAAGCAGTCCGATTTTGGCATTATTTGATCTTAAATCGATTTTTCAAAATGATTTGCCGGATTTAGACTCTTTGCTATTTATCAGTTTCACATTGCACTTATGAGATTAGATTCAGAACCACGGGAGTCCGAACTATAAGGCTTTCTTTCAAACCTTCCAAAAGGGGGCACGAAAAAGCCGAGCTATAGTTTCTGGCAACTCTGCATGGGATTTAGAAAACTTGACTCGAACTCATGATCTGACTTTTTTATCTACACTTATGTGTTTCTTTGTATTGCATTTGCATTGGTGCGCCTAAGTCACTGTGTTTGCCATCTGCTATTCCTGCACGGTTTCCTGAAGGCTTGCTTGGAAAAGCTTGTCAAAAGGCTAACTGGTTGCAGGCTCCGCAATGATGGGAACACAACCCTTAGATCTGGACTACCGCTATACTATTTGATCCTCCTTTCACTTCTCAGTGTTAGGTGTGAGAGGTATATTAGGTAGTCTTGCTGAGGTATCCTTTCTGACCAATCGACCTAGTTGCATATCGGAAACCGTAGAGACTGTTCCAAACTAGGACAGGTTGCTTACCTGAATGCAAGAATTGTATGAAACCGCTTGTTTTGCGTAGTGAATCCCTAGCTCCTGACGAAATTAGGAGAGGGTAACCCTACCCCATCATAGGGGTGTTTTGGCTCTTACTTGCTTGATATGTGTTTTTAGAGTAAAACTCTACAAGAATGTATGTATCAGTTGCAAGTCTGCGTATCAGTTTTGAGGCAGAAATTAGTGTTGAGTACAGTTCTCCAACTTATGATTGTAACTGCGTGTTGTTTGTGTCTGAGCCAAGGCGCTGTGCGGTTTCTGATTTTTGTTTCTTTTTTGCTTTATTTTTTTTTTTTGCAAGGTAGTTTTTTTAACATTGCTTCCGACAATTCTGTTACCCCCTAAGCACTCTGGACCTGAGTTAGAAGGATTTGCAGATCCGGGGATCTAGTGAGAGGACAGCTAGTGTTTGCTTCACTCCCACTGGTTACCAGACAGGAGAGGATTAGGCAGAATTCACCAATCTAGCAGTCACCTTTTGCTTCGCCTATGACTAGTCAGGCCTAGTCTTCTACCTCTACTCCAATCAGAGAGTATTCACCAGTTTCGGTAACTTAAAGTCCCTGACTCAGCATGGAAGATATGCTTTGTTAGCTCTAGCAGACCATTGAGACTATGCAGCTAGATGTTGCCCACCAAGCTGAGACCATAGCCCATCAAGCCGAGGTTGTAGCTCGCCAAGCAGAAGTGATAGAAAGGCTTCAACAACAGTAGCCACAACCAGCAGTAGCCTCTGCATCCCATGCACCCCCACCGGGAATTCTGGCACCCGGGGTCACAATTAAGGGTTGTTTGGGATGATCTAAATAAGTGTACTTTTTGACTTTTTACGAAAAAACATAAAATATGGGTTGGGTTTGAAGTGATGTGGTAGAGAGATGATGAGACTTAAATAGGATAGTGACTTTTTGACTTTTTTAGATTATGCCAAACTAGGCCTTAATGTCCAGGAAAATACGGGCATTCAGGCAAATCAGATCCCACCTCAGACCTCCAAGGCACCAGTTTATCAAATAGAGGCGCCGTTTGAATTCGAGGTTGACCCCGCTGCACTAAAGGTTAACAAGCTAGAAAAGCTCTTCAAATGGGCTCAGGGTGTGAATTCAATCCCTGATATTGAGGATGGCTTTATAGATTCTGCAGTAACTCTGCTGGACAGATTCAAGATGCCACATATAGACCGACTTGATAGCTCCGGGGATCCTATGGTCCATCTACGGTTGTTCTCTGACATCCTACAACCAATGGGTCTCACCAGACTACAGAAGTTGTTATTTTTTAGCCAGACCCTGTCGGGTATAACAGCCATCTAGTATGCCAAGCTTGAAGACTCTATGAAGAGAAATTAAGAGGAAATGGCCGAGGCCTCCATAGCACAATACTCCTACAATACCCAGATCGAGATCACTACTCGTGATCTCGAAGCGACCTATTAGGAGCCAAAGAAGGGTTTCTCGGATTTTGTGACTCGATGGAGGGCCAAGGCCTCTATGATGACTATCCGGCCATTTGAAAAAGACCAAATCAGAATGGTGGTTCGTAACTTGCAAGGGAGATTATTACAGAAAATGGTAGTCGTGCCTTTGTTTACATTTACTGAGCTCCATGAAATAGGGTTCAAATTGAGGATGCGATAAAGCAAGGACTGATAGACCATGAGAAAGAACAGCCCAAAAGGTCCTTTATACGCAACTCCAATGCAGCCACAACTGGAGGTACCTCTGTACGGCCTTCGGATGTGAGTATGGTCACCACCACACCCAAGACTACCAACCCCTTTGCCAGTATATCCAACACAACTTCACAAACCTCAAGCCATCAAGCCCGAGGCCAGAGGGTCTTCACCCAGCTTTACATGTCCTTATCCAAAGCCCTAGGGATCCTAATCAAAAAAGGATATCTTAAGCCGTTAGAACAACGCCCACTGCCCGATCCTTTCTCACCTAAACACAACCCAGCCAAATACTGTGCTTTTCACCAACAGCATGGTCATGAAACTGATCAGTGCTATAAATTGCGTCATGAGATTCAAGATCTCATTGACAATAAGGTGATAGCACCTCCTAAAAAACCCAAAGTCACCACAAATCCTATCCCACCACATAACCAAGCCCCTCTACCCTGGCAAATAAACCTCATCCATACACTGGCCTTCCCTTACGACCCCAGTATATACATCACCCCCTCCGACCTACCTAAGCCGGCGTTGTTCATCCCTAAGAGCACATACTTGTGCATGATGAGTGCGTTTTCACTCCAACCCGAACTAGTGGTGGTGACAGCAGAAGATAAGGGGAGGTCAACTTTGGTGGAGAATGCCAGTCTGTTGCCCAAGGGCTTTGAGGACTTATTTGATGGGGTGTACAACCCGAGTTGCTATGTTGTGCCAATCAATCAAGCTAAGCCAGAAGTGGTGTTGCCGACTGGGATGAAGGTCAATGTAGTGCGAGAAAATGGACCAAGTCAAGGATTAGATGATACAGTCGACCTGGATAAGGATATGGACAATTTGTAGTTGTTTGATGAGCAAGATCAAGGAGACATGCATATCAATTGGTTTGATCTGAACGGGTCAGCAGACAATTCCGAGTGGCTAAGTGTGGACTCACCTTTTTCCGCGCCCCCGCCTTTCGGAAAGGGTTTGAAAAGAAAGGCCCTCACAGTTTGGACTCTACCTGTGGTTCTGAATCTAGGCTCACAAGTGCAATGTGAAACTGATAATCACCAAAGAGTCCAATCTGGCAACTCATTTTGGAAAATAGATTTTAAATCAAATAATGCCAAAATTTGGACTGCTTTGCCAGATTACAGAGTCGCCACCTAAATATTTATTTTGGGAAAATTTAGGACACCCTGACTCGTGCCAAAGGCCACGTGTTCGTCATCACCAAAGTTGTCTCGCCTCGAGAACTTGGGTACGAGAGGGGAAGGTCCTAAAATGAGCACCCCCGCTCACTCGATCAAAGATCGGCCTCTACTAATCATGATATGTTCTTTTGTAAACATTGTGTGTTCTTATTCCAGTTATTAACTAACTTTACCATGTGACGCACACAAATAAGTATAGACTAAAATGGCAGGAATTGGAACGAATTCAACTCATTTTTGCTTTTGAAAATGGTTTGAATTTGCCACCCTCAAGTGGGCTTAGAAATGCAGATTTTGCCACCTCAAATGGGCTTAAAACATGATTTGCCACTTCGCAAAGTGGGCTTAAAACTCACATTCATTGAATTGTTCTAATTCAAACAATAAAGCCTGCATCCATAAGCATTCATGCAGTTTAACAAGTAAGCACATAGTGTCATGGCAAGCATGCGAAACATGGCAATATGGCAATCACACTCATGCAAGTATGCTAAAGCGCAAAAACTTACTGAGTACTCCAAGTCAAAACAAAAACTAGTTAGAAAGATGCATGATCCTAACTATACAAGATGCCTAATGCAACACATGCAATAATGCAATAGGATAAGCTCGGCTACCTAATCATGGTATTTGCAACACTTTGATAGCATGCTTTGAAACACGTATTCAAAGAAGTATTGAAATAACAATGCAGTTTGAATGATACGCCGAGCCTTGGTGCATGCAATACGAATGAATGATGCAAACATGCAAGCATAAGGTATGCTAATTGAAAATGTCCCTAATCTAACCATCAAAAGCGGATAAAAAAAAGAGAGAAAGACGTGCAGTTGGAAAACATGCACACACGCACGTACACTTATTACAACATTGTGCCATCGTGAAGGAGGGTCTGAATGAATAAGAGCTAAACTACTCTAAGCTAAGCTAATCAAACTAATCTAATTAAACTAATTAGACTAATTATTACAAATCAAATGAATGACTAGTAAACTAATTACTAACTATTACAACACTTTAACTAATTAGCAACTAATTAATTAAGACAAATTCATGCTAACTAATTATGCAAAGCATTAAATTATGCTGCCACTGTTCTGTCTCGGGAAGTGAAAGATGCATGCGCTCAGTTTTTGCCTCGAAAAGCCACCGTTTTGCTCTTGAGAGGTCATGTTTGCAGGGTTGACCATACTCCAGAATCTTTCTGCTCCACCTTACCAAAAACTTGCTGAGGATTGCACCAGTGGCCTGCCGGCCATAGGAGGTTGCTGCCGGCCAGAAGTGTGCCTTGCTGGCCAAGAATGAGGCACTGCCGGCCACTGGTGAGGCACTGCCGACCACTGATGCTCTGGGTCACCACACTCTTGAAAATAAGATGCAATTTAGGCACCAAAACCAAGCTAAACCAAGCCAAAGTCCTCTTCTAAAGCTCAAAGAGGGCCTTGAGTAACCTCAACTCAATGGTGATCAAGTTTGATCAAGGGTTCATATGCAAGAGTGTAGAGAATTTTGGCTATAAGGCATAAAATATCAAGAGAGAAAGAATTCTAGAGAGAGAGAGAGAGAGAGAGAGAATTTTTTTTGTCTTCAAAATTTTCTAACCCCTCCATATACAAGAGAGGGCTTCTATATATAGACAATGCAAAATCCCCTCATAAAGATCCAGCCACACATGTGTTGGAAGATGCTTCAATCTGTGCAAACAACTGGCACAAAATATTAGAAAATATCTGCTGATACATTGGTGGCCGGTAGGGCTTCATTGATGGCCGGCAAGGCACGTCAATGGCCGACAGGCCAAGAGCCATGGCCGGCAGTGCCCAAGGATAGCCGGCAGGCAATCAATAACATCATGCTGACAGGACCTAAACATGGTCCAAAGATGAGACAGAAATGATGCAGGGTTTGGAAAACTCAAACCTGTGGTGTTCTGCAGTGAACTTCAAGCGCTCGACAAGCAATCAAACTCATCATCGGATGTACCTGCAAGAACATCCAAGTCTTGAGAACGGTCAAAAATGGGGTGTCTACAGTTGCCCCTCTTTGATAGAACTCAGAGTCACAAAGTGACGTGAGTGAATGTCAAAGCCTAGAGACGACCCATTTTGACAAGACCGCAAGACTTAGACAAACATTCAAGATAACAATATATAGTTATGCTCGCAGGCTGGGGCAAAATGCACAAGGTATGCACAATGCAAGAACATAACTTATAATCATGCAATGAGGCTGTAATGAAACATTTAAACGCGAATGTCATGCAAGGAAAATGCCACATTTTAAACAAACCAACGAGGTACAGTAATCTCATACATGAAAAGAAGTAGGTAAATAAAAACGCCACGCGTGAGAATCACAAGCCGAACCGCATTTCATGCAGAAAGGATGTAAGAATTATACAAACTTAACTACGCAACGCACAGGAAAGGCTAAGAGCAACTATCGGGCGCACCCGAGCTCTCAAACAATATTTTGACGCGTTGCACACATAAGGAAAGAAGGAATGATGTGAACACCGGGACTCACCCAAATGTTTCTAAAGTGTAATGTCCTAACGTGTCGCACGCGAGAGGAGAAAAAGCAACAAGAACACCAGGACACGCCCACGTGTCTCTAACCAAAAACGTCCTTATGCGTCGCACGTGAGAGGAGAAAAGGATGTGCAAACACCGGGCGCACCTGAATGTTTATAACTGAAAACATCCTAACGCGCCACACGCGAGAGGAGAAATGGAGTGGTGTAAACACCGGAGGGTGGTATAAACATTGGAACACGTCCCAATGTTTCTAACCAAAACAGGGTGATATAAGCATCGAAACACATTCCAAATGCTTCTAATCGGGGGGTGGTATAAACATCAGGAACACGTCCTAATGTTTCTAACCGAAATAGGGTGGTATAAGCATCGGAACACGTTCTAAATGCTTCTAACGGGGGGTGGTATAAACATCGGGAACACGTCCCAATGTTTCTAACCAAAGACATCTTAACGCGCCACATGCGAGAGGAGAAAGAGAGTGGTGTAAACACCGGGCGTACCCAAATGTTTCTAACCAAAACAAGGTGTGGTGTAAACATCGGGCGTACCCGAATGTTTCTAACCAAAACAAGGTGTGGTATAAACATCGGGCGTACCCGAATGTTTCTAACGAAAACAAGGAGTGGGATCAAAGGACAAGAGCAGTCTCACCCGGGATTCCTCTGAATGAACCGTACATGCAATATTGTGCATGTAGAGAAAGACACTTAACAAATGTGATATGATAAGAACGTACGTTCTATGCAAGCTACACAACCGATATATAAAGGTGACGGAATACTCTTATGCAAAATTGAAAACATATTCTATGCATGAGACAAGAGCATTTTCTATGTAAAGTTGAAAACAAGAGCATACTCCGAGCAACACCAAAAGGCATATTCCATGCAACTACGCAAATGCACATTCTATTCAAGCCAGCAAATGCAACAAACGCAATGGCGAAATGCATGTGCAATTCAACAATAAAATGCAAATTCTATGCAAATGTAGCAAATGCATGTTCTATGCAACATCAGAAAATGCACATTCTATGCAATAACGAAGATATAATCTTTTAACCCAATTTTGAGAATAGCTTCCGATTTACCACTCGAAAGAGTTGCAATATGTTAAAAAGGATACACCTTGTTTGTGTTGATGAGTGACGACCATCACACACTGGAAATGCAATTCTAAGCTTCTGTGAAGCCATTCTGAATCAAACACTGAATAGCCCCCGCACTTCTTGGAATCCAAGGACACAAAACCGAGCCAGGGATACAGGGGAGACTTTTGGAAACCTGCCGGCCACCAGAAGGAGCCGTGGGCCACCTGCCGGCCACTGATGTGCCACTGCCGGCCATCGATGGCAGATTTGGGCAAAATGGACTTTTCACTCTTGGATCTTTAAGTACACAACTCCAAACTTTATTTCCCCACAAACCCTTGCTCGAAAATCACTTCCCTCTCTCTCTAGGTGCTCATTCTCTCTAGATCCACGCTTTCTATGCATTTTCCAACACCCTATACAAACTTTATTCGCTAAATCCTCCTAGTTCTCTTCACTTTGAACCGATTAGAATTTGATTTTGATGCTTCTTTCCTCATTTCCGCCACTCTGGGCTCATTTCCCTCGAGTTTCTCTCTAGTTCTGTGCACTTTTCCCGGCTTTGACTTTCTTTGACTTTTCTCTCTCCTAGGGTTGACCTTTTCAAAGTTTTTCCCCTTTCTTCACTTTTCCTCATTTTTTACTCATCTTGCACCTATTTTAGATGGCGGACAATGTTCCTCATGACGGGGCTCTCCCCGAGCTTCCTCCAGTAGATTTCAAGGCAAACTTCAAGGCTGAGCCAAAGGCTAAGCCAGAGCCATTACCACTGAGCATACGCCCTTTCGATCCAGCGAGGTACCATCCTCAGACACACATAGTACCCACCACAGGAGGCATAAAATCCTTTACTAACTTTGCTACGGATGTGCCAGAGGACCTCTTACTGAGAGAGCCAGCGTCTCATTTGTTGGCCATCACCGTAGAGGTACGAAAACTGTTTTTCTGCAGTACTACCCTTAACTGTTTGTATTTCTTGCACTGTTTTGATCTAATCCCATGCACTACCTTGGTCCAACTGTATCTCATACATTACCTTGATCTGATTGCATCTCATGCATTACCACAGGACGGGTCTCGTGCCTTCAAAGGCTATGGCATGACGACTGCTCGAGATTGGTACGGTGAGCTCCCAACCGGAGTTCACAGCATCATTGATGAGACAGGCTTCGGTCTCTTCTACACCAACTTGACTCAGGTTATAGCGAGCCATCCTCTCTTAGGGGCTCTGGTGGGGATTAGGTGGGACACTACCAACTCCTTCCATTTTTTGACCCCGGGGGAGATGACGATGACTCCATACGACTTTGCCATGATCACTGGCTTGGGCGTTAGGGGTGATCCGATCCCTCTCGACCCTGATATGGAGGAGTGGGAGGCAGCATGGGTTACACTGCTTGGGGTACATCCACTGACACTCCGGGCAGGCATGGTCCGGTACAGCTGGTTTAAGGAGCAGTTTAGGGGGATTGAGCCCGAGACGATCAAGGAGATAGAGTAGTATGCCAGAGGCTTCCTCATGTTCATTTCTGGTACCACCTTGTTTTCGAACAGGTGGAATACCGTGCGCGTATATTTACTAAACGCCTTGGTAGTGCTCCATCGAGCTTAGTTCTATGATTGGGGTAGAGCCAGCCTCATCACATTATACGGATATATGAGCTCGACTTCTCGTAGGAGTGGGAGCTTGATTGGAGGTTACTGGCGGGCTTGAAAGGTACATAGCTTAGTCTCTCCCTTCTTCACTTTACATTTTCTGCTCAGCATTTCTTGCTTTACACATGTACTTTCTGCTCTGCATTTTCTGCATCTGCTCATGCACTGTATGCTTTCTACTTCGCATTTTCTGTATCTGCTCATGCACTGTACGCTTTCTACTTTGCATTTTCTGTATCTGTTTATGCACTGTATGCTTTCTGCTTCGTATTTTCTGTATCTGTTCATACACTGTATTGATCGCATATCGTCACACTTTCCCTGTAGCTATGGGTGTATACGTACTTCCCGGCTCTCACTCCAGAGCCTGCGGAGGAGGTTCCAGTGACAATCCCCTCTCGGGTATACGACGGCTAGCTCCGCCATAGGACCCGAGAAAACTTCATGTTTTTCCACCAGTATTTTGATGTGGTTGCAGCACATGAGGTAACCCAAGACAAAGTCATCTTACTTTTCGTCCACTTTAATCCACACAATAACAACTGACAGCGACTAAAACTCTGTTTACTTTCTATTTCAGATCACATGGCAGCCTTGGGCCATGATACCGTCAGGGCTCTAAGCCCAATATGATACAGCTCGGGTCATCACCCGCCATCACATTCTTCTCGAGGTCCCAATTTGCCGCGCTTGATTCTTGGGTGAGTGCTTCGCACGCCAGACTTTGGGCCTGCCTGCCCCATTCATACTGATGGCACCTCCAGCATCCATGAGAGTGACACATAGTCTATTTGCCAGCGAGGTGATCCAGTTCATGGTAGGGCTGGAGGTAGAGTATTTCCGTATAGAGGGCGATTACGTGATCTTCATCCAGACACACTTGATGCTACCTCTAACAGGCATTCGTGGGCTTGAGGGAATGAGAGCTCCTATCGTGAAGGTGAGACGTAGAGTGAGTCGGGCGAGCACAGCCTGTGGCAGAGGGACTTCCCAGGCAGAGCAGAGGGCTGGTTGACCAGAGCTTCCGATCGAGCTGACAGGTTGGCAGTACTCCGAAGAGGCTTATCAGATTCTGATCGAGCCTCCGTTGGCTGGCCACAGATACCTTAGGGTGCCTGGTGCACCTCCGGTATGCACTTCAGTTTTCATTTTATTTTTCATTCTTGCTTAGATACTCAGACATTCATTCATTCCAGACACTGATCATTGCAAATTGCATTTGCAGGCCTCCACAGAGTATGTTGAGGGGCTACTTGAGATGATGGCCTCGTTCGAGGGCATGATCTTGAGGAGGGAGGCGATACTCGACTTCCACGGCATTGAGGTAAAAATCTTCAGTTTTCTTGAATTTGATATACTGAAACTGGCATTTCAACTGAACACTTCTTCACCCTGCACTGTTCTACACACCACACTTGCATCTGATACACATGTTGTGGCTGACATACACCAACTGCCTTTTCAAGTCCCACCTTTACCGACAGCAACAACAGTAGCCGCAGCAGGACCTTCAGTACCTCCTCCAACAACAGGGAGGAGAGGGAGACAGACTCCAGCATGCGGCTGAGGCAGAGCTAGGGGCATCCGTGACGTAAGTAGCCCTTCAGAGCCCATCCTAGATGATGATGATGATGAGATGAGCGAGGATGAGAAGGCAGCGAGTCTATAGTCAGAGTCATCTGAGGATGGAGATAACGACACTAGCTCAGATTCTGCTAGGGGTGAGGGTGCGGAGGCTGAGGAGGGCTCCGATTCAGACTTTGATTCAGATTCGGACAGTGGCACTGATGGAGACAGTGCTATAGAGTCTGCTCTGTCGAGAAAGAGAATGAAGAGGGCCTCTCGAGCCTGAGATAGCTGGCGCTGATCTATCTATATTTTGACTTAGTCTCTTTTTTGCTAGTAGTGTTGGCACTTTGTACAGTTCAGAGGAGTTTGTTTCTTTAAAAACTTGTACTCTTTTGCAAAAAGTGACCATGATCAAAATGAGAATAGCTTTTGATGAAAAAATGTTATATTTTGCATTCTGAGCATCGCATAACATCGCACAGCATTAAAAATGAAATTGATCTTGATTGAAAATTGCACATTGTATTGGCACTTTCTTAATCAAGTAATGAACCGACCAACAACTGAAATGACAAGCAGAGTAAAACTACACAACAACTTGACAGGCTAATTAACGTAAATACAACTCGATAAGTAAAATGAAACTTGATAACCAATACAAATACAACTCAATAAGCAAAACAAGACAAATACAACTCAAATAAACATGCTCAAGCCCAAAGGGACTGAAAACAAGACCTCAAAAGACGCGAATAATAGAATACAACTGTTGCACGCAACTGAATCTTCGCAAAGGAGGACAGTGAGCATAAAAAGGGGGCTGCCAGCCATCTATTCGCTCTGCCGACCATCAATGTGCCCCTGCCAGCCATTGATGAGTCTCTACCGACCATCGATGTACAGAACCTTCAAAATGTTTACACCTAGCCTCCACTCATTGCCTTATCTTCTACAAAAGCTCCAGCTTCGTGGTTTCTTCATTCCAGCTATATTTTTGCCACAAATGGAGCCATTCTTTGCTGAAAAACTCTGAAATTAGATTGCAACTTTAGATGGCTTGAAAAAGCTGAATTTTTGAGGTTTCGAGATAAATGCACTATTCCCGCTGAGTTGTACCCCACTATGTTTTCTGTTCCTCCACGCCGCAGCTAGATATTGGAATCCGATTACACATGTTTTTAGCTTTGGGGGACAAGAGAAATGTCTGACAATTGAAGAGTTCCAAGTTTTAATTGAATCCAAGCATGACGAGAAAATCGAGCCCCAATCCCGTTTTAGTCATATCCAGGCTTTAGAAAGGATGTGTGGGCTCACTTTACATGATGCCCGATCTTTGGTTCACAATGAAAAGCTGGATATTGCCAGTTTGATTCCTCATTTTTCTGACGTCGACGACCGCAATGACCATCTTTGGCAAAGTTTTCTCCAGCATGCCCTCTGTTTGTGTATGTTGGCTCATTTTCTGCTTGCCCTGGGTTTCGAAGGGTTTAGCATTCGCTTGATCGAAGTAGGCCAAGGCTTGAAAGAGGGCAAGAGTTGCATTGGCTTAGCATTGGCCGAGTCTTTAATGGGCTTGGATGTTTTCCACCGGTGAGAAACAACCAAAATCTCAGGAAGTCCACTACTCTTGCAGGTAATGTTTCCCACCCTGTCTCATATGTTTTTCTCACATCACTCGGCCCTCAGGCTCTGTTTTTTTCTCTAAAACCCTTTCGCACTTTTTCTCTCCACATACACCTCTTTATTCTTTAATCTCTCTTGTTTTTCATCCCTCCCTAGATATGGCTCATAGACAGGTTGAAAGTAGTGGACTCTTGCCTCGCATATTTAGCGCGTGGCTATTTCTTTCGCCAATGGCTAGTTGATTTCCCAAACCAGGGGTGGTGGTGTCATTGGATGTGCAACAGATCTACTACTGACATTGCTTGGCATTGCCCCTGGTTTGACCTGCCCGAGATGAGCTACAGCATGTCTCAACAACCTGGCATTGAGTTGATTGGCTTGATACACTATGTCTTCTATTTTCCCTTCCAGTTCAGGTGTCAGTTCGGACACGACCAAACCTGCCCAGAAGAGGGGGTAGAGTACCCGGTTTCATTTTCTATCCGAGGTTAACAACTAGCTCGATATCCCATGGCATGGAGGACAAGAGAACTTCTGGCTCCTGCTCCCAATTTCAGTTGCGCCCTTTTTGGCGAATGCATAACTTGGCTTGAGGATGAGGCACAAACTGGGCTTACTTTAGCATCTGAAACTTCCACAAGCTTTGGGAGGAGACGCAGGAACACTTGACTCATCTGTGCCCCAAGTGTATTGCTTTGATCTAACTTTCAAGTTTTCCTTTTGAATGTAATAAAAATCAACTTTGATTTGTATCAAGAGGTAGAGAACTCTGTATTGAAATCAATGAAATTGAAGGTTGTGGGCACTGAAAATTTTCCTTTTGGTCCAAAAATGGTCTACGTTGTAAAAAGATTAATTTGAACAAAATCAACTTTTATTAAAACTTTTCAAAACCATTTTCGATAAGGATCACAACTGGACACACCCGGAATCTATCCTTGAGATGTACAACCCTAAATCCAGCAACCAAAAAGTTGCCTCTTGTCTGAATAGCACTGCACTGCACTGTAACCAGCTCTCATAGTGAAGACCACAACCGAACTCTTGGATGCAGAAAAGACAAAGATGACTAGAACAATCTCATGGACATAGTTGATTTGGAAGTGTTTATGGCTAGACTTCAGAATGAAGTTGCCTACGTATTCCGAATATTGGAATCAAGCCTTATGTAGTTTGGTTCGAGTTCACTCTTGTATTAACACTCTCCTTTTGCGCTCTAACTTTTGCCAAGGCCGTCCTTTTTGGGTTTTCAACCTTGCGAGCTCAGTTTTTCTTATTTCAAATTTTTTGTGCTCTAACTTTTGCCTAGGTCGCCCTTTCGGGTTTTTGGCCTAGTGAGCCACTCAAGGATAGTATTTCTTCAACTTGTCCATGTTGATTGGTTGGGAGAATTCAAGGCCATCTAGATCCATAAGAATGACAGCTCCACCCGACCAGATAGATTTGATGATGTTAGGACCAGTCCAATTAGGTCTGAACTTGCCCCTAAGGTCATAGATGGGAGCTCGGTTGTCTTTGAGAACCAAATCCCCTTCTTTCAAATTCCTGGACTTAACTTTCTTGTTGAAAGCCCTGGCGATTCTGCGTTGATAACTTTGGACGTGGTACAGTGCTTTCAGCTTCCTCTCATCGAACAACATTAGTTCATCGAACCTGCTCTGCTGCCAATCCGCTTCTGCTTTCTGGCACTCAACCATAACCCACAGTGATGGAACCTCAACTTTAATCGGCAGAACAATTTCCATCCCATAAACTAGAGAATACAAAGTTGCCCCAGTAGATGTTCGAATTGAAGTCCTGTAGCCCCATAGAGCAAATGGCAACTTGTCTAGCTAGTCCTTGTAGGTTTCCACCATCTTCTGTAGAATGCTCTTGATGTTCTTGTTGGCAGCCTCAACAGTTCCGTTGGTTTGTGACCGATATGTGGATGACTTATGAAAAGCGACATTGTATTTCTCCAACAAGTCGATCACTTTTTTCTTGAAATGGGAACCATTGTCCGAGATGATCTCATTCGGGACCCCATAACGACAGATGATATTATTCCTGATGAACTTGGCTACGTGCGATGCTTTCGGCACTGCATAGGATTTGGCTTCGACCCACTTTGTAAGATAGTCTATTGCCACCAGGATATACTCATGCCCATTTGACCCTTTCAGAGTAATTGCCCTAATAAGATCAATTCCCCAGACTAAAAATAGCCATGGTGAAGTCATGTTGTACAGCTTCGACGGTGGGATATTCATGCGATTTGCATGAATCTGACATTTGTGGCATCACCGAACAAAATCGATACAATCCTTCTCCATGGTTGACCAATAATAACCCTGCCTGAGAATCTTCCGAACTAGCATCACTCCGCTCATGTGCAATCCGCACTCTCCTCCGTGGATGGCCTCCATTAAGCGCTTCGACTCTTCTGCATTAACACACAGCTTGTGCATTCCCAGATAGCCTCGTTTGTACAATTTACCCCTGTAGATGATAAACTGAACAGCCATTCACCGTATTGCCCTTTTATCTTTGGCACTTGCCCCTAGTGGATAAGTCTCATTTTCCAAGAAGTTCCAAATATCATGATACCAGGGGTTCTAATCTTGTACTTCATCTATCGCGGAAAGCAACTCGTAGACTGGCACATATCTATGTTCAATAATGATCAGACGCATCTGGACTCCCAAAGGGATGTCTATCATGGAAGATATAGTTAATAAAGCGTCAGCGAACCTGTTGTTCTCTCTTAACAGATGCGTGAAGGTTAGCTTCTCAAACCTGGGAATCAGAATGTCTAGGGTTTGGTGATAGATTTTCATCCTTTCTTCCTTAACCTTCCAGTCTCCTTTCACTTGAGACACAACAAGGTTCGAGTCCCCAATGACGTCCAAACGTTTTGCCCCTAGTTTTAGGGCGGCTTCCAAGCCAGCGATACATGCCTCATATTCTGTTTTGTTGTTCGATACCTTGAACTAGAGTTTGAAAGCCAAAGGTATGTGGGAATTGTCGGGAGCTATTAGCAACACCCCTATTCCATAACCGTACAGATTAGATGCTCCGTCAATGTACATGGTCCAAATCTCTTCCTTGACCTACAGAATGGCCTCATCTGGGAACAAATACTTTGCTGCTTCATCTCCCTTCACTAGGTGATCGGCTAGGAACTCCACTATGGCTCTCCTCTTGACAGATTTGCGAGTCATATACTTCAAATCAAATTCATAAAGAAGAAACAGCCAACGGGCTAGCCTACCTATAAGCATTGGTTTCTCGAAGAGATATTTGATAGGATCTAGTCTCGAAACTAGAACTACAGAGTGAACTAACAGGTAGTGCCTCAACTTCCTGGTAGCCCATACCAAGGCCAAGCAAGCCTTCTTCAGCGGGGTGTAATGGGTCTCATATTGTGACATCTTCTTGCTTAGGTAGTAGATGTCTTTCTCCACTCTATCCTCAGATTCCTGGGCAAGCATGCAGCCCATAGTCGTGTCGGTTACTGACAGATACAAAATCAACGGCTTCCTCGGCTTCGGCGGTGACAACACAGGTGGGTTCTGTAGATATTGCTTGATTTGCTCAAAAGTAACCTGGCATCGGCCATCCCATTGGAATTTTTTTCCTTTTTTCAGGAGACCAAATAGTGGTTCACAAGTCAAGGTTAATTTTGCAATAAACCATCTTATGAATTGCACTTTTCCGAGAAAGCCTCGCACCTCCTTTTTAGTCCTTGGTGGTGGCATTTCCAGGATAGCCTTGACTTTGGAAGGATCAACCTCAATGCCCCTTTGTGTAATCAAGAACCCCAGCATCTTCCCTGCTGTGACACGACAAGTGTAGTTCTATGGATTCAGTCGCAACCTATATTTTCTGATCCGTTGAAAAAATTTATTCATGGCAGTGTAGTGGCCCTTTCTTTCCTTGGACTTGATAATCTTGTCATCCACATACACCTCAACCTCTTTGTGGATCATATCATGCAAGATCGTGGTTGCAGCCTGTCGATAAGTAGCCCCAGCATTTTTCAGACCGAACGACATTACCCTCTAGCAGTAGGTTCTCCACGGCATGGTGAAGGCAATCTTCTCTCTATCTTCGGGTGCCATCAAGATCTGGTTATACTCAGAAAACCCATCCATAAAGGAGAGCAATGCATGGCCTGCGGTGAAGTCCACCAATTCGTCGATGTGTGGTAGAGAAGAGTCGTCCTTCGGACTGGCTTTGTTCAGATCTCTGAAATCCACAGACACTCAAATTCTACCATCTTTCTTCGGTACTGAAACAATGTTGGCTAACCAAGTAGGATACTCAGATACCAGCAAGAACCCTGCATCTATCTGCTTGGTGACTTCTTCCTTGATTTTCAAAGCCCAATCCGGGCGTATTCTCCGATGCTTCTGCTTAACGGGTCAAGCCTTAGAGTCAAAAGGGATCCGGTGCTGTATAATCTCATGATCGATTCCAAGCATGTCTTCATAGGACCACGTGAAAATATCTTTGAAATCTTTTAATAAAGTGACTAAGCGCTCGTGTTCCTCCGAAGACAATGTGGACCTGATCTAGACCAGACGTGGATCCTTCTCAGTACCCACATTAATTGCAATGATTTCATCAACCAGGGGTTTTACAAACCTCTCATACTCTCGATCAATCAAATGTTTCGAAACCAGAGGAATTCCTTCCTCATCATTTTTATCAAAATTTTGAAAGTCATAATCAATGCAATACACAAGTGGCTCAGAAAAGTACTCAGAAATAGCAGTGGTACCGTTCTCATTAAAAGCTTCCAGCTCGTCCAATTCCTCGGTTACAACCGACTCAAAAGAAAAAGAAAAAGACGACCTGGACAAAACAACAAAGATCGTGTTATTAACCCTGTGAATATCGACTCGACTTAGAAGAACTGAATCGATTCGACTCCACGCACTGTGGAATCATATTCCAGTTTACTACTTGATTCAAAACTGTTAGACAAAAGGCCCTGCTCGAACTGCCAAACGAGGGAGGATGTGATAGATACATCCAGAATACCACTGGAATGGTCCACAGCTCATTGATCTCCAATCATGGAAACGGTGAAGTCATCCCCTACGCTCTTCGGTTTGATCTGAGGATCCGAAAGGAGACAAGCCAGCGCTACTCCTATCTCAAGTTCACTGCCATCGGACTCATCCTCTGTACTCTGTTCAGCCTCAGCTAGTAGGTTAGTCTGTTCTTCTACAACTTCATCCCCTTGCAGCTGTAGGTCGAAGAAGATCTCAAAGCTGGGCAAACGCCGCTTCTTAGAGTTCAACCATGGCTTAGGAAAGTCGCAAAATAGGAAATCTTCCCCCTCCCAGACAAAGCGGCCGTTCAGGTTCCTTGAATAGGTCTATGCACCAGCTTATAGTGTTTCCCACATTGCTTAGCTTTGGCTCTTCCTACCATTTCCTTCCCTTTTCTCATCCAGTCCTCTCTGGTAGGCATGTAACCTAGACCAAAGCTATGAGGGTTATGTGGCACTTCGGCCAATGCAGCAACACCCTTCTGGCCATTCCTTCCTAATCCCATTCTAAGTACGTGCTGTAGCTTATTCATGAGGTAGACTGATTGAGCACTAACGTACAACCCCTCATCAATAGCCAGGATATCTTGCACCACTCGAGCCTCAACCAAGGTGAACCCAGACATGAAAACATCCTCATCGCCGTGTATAATTTCCAGTACCGGTGTAGTGACTTCCGACGGAGGATGTATAGAAGAATTCCTAAAAACAATAGCTACCCCTTTCCCATGGGGGTACTTTAACATTTGATGCAGAGTGGAAGAGACAGCTTTCACTTAGTGCAGCCACGACCGTCCAAGGAGTAAGTTAAAAGTGGCTAAAACATCTAGGACGTGAAACTCAATGTCCTGTTGCGCCAGGCCAACCTGCGTTATGATCTGGACTGTCCCCATTACTTCCCGACTTGTATTGTCATAAGCCCAAATCACCTGGGCCATTGGTACAAAGTCTGCTGGCTTCAAGCCAATAGCATAGGTCGTGCGCAATGGACACACATTAATTGTAGACCCGGTATCAACCAAGACAACTGGTGTCCACTTCTCTTTACATTCAATAGAGATGTATAGTGGTTTGTTATGCTCAGAGCCCTCAGGTGGCAATTCCTTAGTTGTGAAAGTTAAAGTCAGCGAAGCCCCTCCCGGTAAGACCAGTCCCACTAACTGCTCAGGGGCTGTGTCGATAGAGAGCTTAGCCTTATCCTTCACTGATAGGACGACTTGTCTATACACCCGTGAAGCCATGACCAATCCCCAAATGGATATGTCTGCTTGAATCTTCTTCAGCTACTTCAGTACAGCTTCTTCTTCTAGCAGTTTCTCCTTCTATTTTTTCGCCTCCTTATCTTTCCCCGATGCTTCTGGTTGGTCCAGGTGTGGGGGCTTAAAGTACCGCTCACTCCTGGTCATGTGATCCACTTCTTTGGAATACCAAGTATCATCTGGCAAATTCTGTCCCCAATCTTCATCCATGTGGGCAAGATGCAAATCATCATTTTCCCACCACATTCCTCCGGCAACTGACAAGCAGCTGTCCGATTCCGTTGTAAATATTCCCACATCCACATCATAGTCAATCCCCGTAGGGCCTTTGGCTTTTCTAGCCTTCTGATCATTCTCAATTCTTTCATGCTCGAACCGTTTCAGCGCGGCCTCCTGTTCTATATCATCTGTACTAATGCTACTCAATTCTTGCGCAAAATTCTTAATACTGGTGCTCTCTGACAACTTTTCCTTATCGTCGACCATTTCGACCATTACAGTAATTCCCATTTCCAGCTATTCCTACTTTGGTTGAGACCCCTCATCAATATCCGGTTCATCACTGAGCCACCCTGTATTATTCGTTGATCCGTTCATATCAAACTAGTCAATCTGTACACTCCCCAAATCTTGTTCATCGAAGAATTGTAGATTGCTGATGTCCTCCTCAAGCTCGGCTAAGTCATCTAGTCCCTGGCATGGTCCGTCCTCCCGGACAACATTAACCTCCATTCCCGTTGGTAATTCCACCACTGGTCTGGCCTGACTTGTTGGCATAATGTAGCGGCACAGGTTGTATTCCTCTTCAATTAAGCTCATGGAGCCCTCAGGCATGCCTTCTTCTACCACAGCCACCACTACAGGTTCGGGTTGGGACATGGATGCACTCATCATGCATAAGTCTGTGCTTTCCAGGATGAACAACGCCGACTTAGGTAGGTAGGAGGGGGTGATGTATATACTGGGGACGTATGGGACGGCCAGTGTTTGGATAAGGTTTATTTGTCGGGTTGAAGGGGTTTGGTTATGTGGTGGGAGAGGGTTTGTAGTGACGTTAGGCTTTTGAGGAGGCGTTATTACTTTGTTGTCAATGAGATCCTGAATCTCATGACGTAATCTGAAGCATAGGTCGGTGTCATGACCATGCTATTGGTAGAAGGCGCAATATTTGGCCGAGTTGTGCATAGGAGGAAGGGGATTAGGCAATGGGCATGGCTCTAGGGGCTTCAGATGCCCTTTTTTTATTAGGACCCACAAGGCCGCAGATAAAGACATGTAGAGTGGAGTGAAAACCCTCTGGCCTCGAGGTTGGTGCTTTGCAGGTTGTGAGGTGGTTTCAGATGTACCGGCAAAGGAGGCGGCTGTTTTCAGTGTGGTGGTGACCATACCAACATCAAAGGTCCTTGCAGCAGCATTACTATTTGTAGCCGTACTGGAACCACGTGTAAAAACCCTCTTGGGCTGCTCTTTCTCGTGGTCTATCAGACCCTGTTTCATTGCATCCTCGATCTACACCCCTATTTCATGGAGGTTAGCGAATGTAGGCAGAGGTAAGACTATCATCTTCTGTAGCAGCCTCGGTTGCAGATTACGGACGACCATTCTTATCTGGTCCTTTTCAGCTGGCCGGGTGGTCATCATGGAGGCCTTGGCCCTCCACCTAGTGACAAAATAGGAGAAGCCCTCCTTCGGCTCTTAACGAGTTGCTTCGAGATCACGAGTTGTGACCTCGATTTGAGTGTTATAAAAATATTGAGCAATAAAGGCCTCAGCCATCTCTTCCCAGCTCCTCTTCATGGAATCTTCCCAACTTAGCATACCAAATGTCTAGTTAGGCCCATTGGCCGCAAAATGTCTAAAAATAGCTGCAAGTGGACCATGGGATCACCCGAGCCATCAAAGCAATCTATATGCGGCATTTTAAACCTATTTGGCAAGGTCATCGCTGCATCGATATAGCCATCCTCTATATTTGGGATTGAATTGACACCCTGAGCCCATTTAAAAAGCTTCTCAAGCTTGCTTACTTTCAGCGCAGTAAGGTCAGCCTCAAACTCAAAGGGCACCTCTGTTGGGTAAGCCGATGCTTTGGAAGTCTAGGGTGGAACCGGATCCACTTGGATGTCCGTATTTTCTTGGACATTGGCTGTGGGAGAAAGTGCTCTGGGTACTGGAATGTTTGCAGGAGGTGGATGGGATGCAGAGGCTGTTGCTTGCTACGGCTGTTATTGCTGTAGCCAAGCAATCAACTTAGCCTGCTGGGCTGCAATTTCAACTTGGCAAGTAGCATCCAACTGTATATTCTCGATAGTCTATTGAAGTTAGCGCATCATATCCTCCATGTTGACTGAGCGGTGCTGATTTATCAGAACTGGTGTGTCCTCCCTTTCTAAAGTCAAAACAAATAACTGGGTTCAACTGAGCACATGTGAAGTAGTCAGTAACTGCTAAATTGGCAATTGTTGAATCGGTGAGCTATGCCTAACTCTCTTTTGTCTGGTAACCGGGGGTAGCAAAGCAAACACTAGTTGTCCTCTAATAAGATCCTCAGATCGATAAATTCGGCTTACTCGAGTCCAGAGTGCTTGGGGGGTAACTGCCTCGTCTGAAGCAATTGTGAAACACTACCTTGCAAAAAGAAAAATAAAGCAAAAGAAACAAAAAAAATCAGAAAACGCACAGCACCTCGGCTTAGACAGAGACAACACAGTTGAAATCATAAGCTGGACGACTGTACTCAAACACTGATTTCTGCCCCAAATTTTCTGCCTCAAAACTGATACCCTCAAATTGATACCCAGACTTGCAACTGATATATGCATTCCTGCAGAGTTACACTCTAAAAGCACGTATCAAGCAAGCGAGAGCCAAAACACCCCTATGATGGGGTAGGGTTGCCATGTCCTAATCTCGTCAGGAGCTAGGGGTTCACTACACAAACAAGCGGCTTCATACAATCTTGCATTCAAGTGAGCAACCTGTCCTAGTTTGGAACAGTCTCTATGGCTTCCGATATGCAACTAGGCCGATTGGTCAAAAAGGGTACCTCAGCAAGACTACCTAATATACCTCTCACACCTAACACCGAGAAGTGAAAGGAGGATCAAATGGTACAGTGGTAGTCCAGATCCAAGGGTTATGTTCCCATCGTGGCAGAGCCCATAATCAGTCAGCCGTTCGTCAAATTTTTCCAAGCAAGCCTCCGGCAAACCGTTCAAGAATCGCAGATGGAAAACACTGTGATTTAGGCGCATTGATGCAAATGCAATGCAAAGAAACACATAAATATAGACAAAACAACATATCATGAGTTCGAGTCAAGTTCTCTAAATCCCCAGTGGAGTCACCAGAAACTGTAGGCTTGCATTTTTTCACGCCCCTGCCTTTTGGAAAAGGATTTGAAAAGAAAGGCCCTCACAGTTCAGACTCTATCTGTGGTTCTGAATCTAGTCTCACAAGTGCAATGTGAAATTGATAATCACCAAAGAGTCCAATCTGACAAATCATTTCGGAAAATCGATTTTAAATCAAATAATGCCAAAATTTGGATTCCTTTCCCAGATTATAGAGTTGCCACCTAAATATTTTATTTTGGGAAAAATTTAGGAAACTTTGTCTCATGCCAAAGGCCACGTGTCCATCATCACCAAAGTTGCCTCGCCTCGAGAACTTGGGTACAAGAGGGGAAGGTCCTAAAATGAGCACCCCTGCTCGTCCGATCAAAAATCGGCCTCTACGAATCATGATATGTTCTTTTATAAACATTGTGTGCTCTTATTCCGGTTATTAGCTAACTTTACTATGTGATGCACATAAACAAGAATAGACTAAAATCGCAGGAACAGGAACGAATTCAACTTATGTTTGCTTTTGAAAATGGTTTGAATTTGCCACCCTCAAGTGGTCTTAGAAATGCAGATTTTGCCACCTCAGGTGGGCTTAAAACATGATTTGCCACATCGCGAAGTGGGCTTAAAACTCACATTCATTGAATTGTTCCAATTCAAGCAATAAAGCCTTCATCCATTAGCATTCATGCAGTTTAACAAGTAAGCACATAGCCTCATGGCAAACATGCGAAACATGGCAATATGGAAATCACACTCATGCAAGTATGCTAAAGCGCAAAAACTTACTGAGTACTCCAAGTCAAAACAAAAACTAGTTAGAAAGATGCATGATCCTAACTATACAAGATGCCTAATGCAACACATGCAATAATGCAATAGGATAAGCTCGGCTACCTAATTATGGTATTTGCAACACTTTGATAGCATGCTTTGAAACACGTATTCAAAGAAGTATTGAAATAGCAATGCAATTTGAATGATGCACCGAGCCTCGGTGCATTCAATACGAATGAATAATGCAAACATGCAAGCATAATGTTACCCAAAAGACAACCTAAGAGGGAGGTGAATTAGGTTTTTACAAATAAAAATAATAATACCCTAATAAAAATTATGACTAGCCCAATAGATAAACATAGTTAATGAAATAAAAATAATTAAAACAAGTGTTCTAACAACTATGTCAGTTAATGAATTTAGCACAGTGAAAATGTAAAATATAGCTATGACAATTTAAATAAAATAAAGAGATAAGGGAGAAAAAGGCAAACAAATTTATAGTGGTTTGGCTTCAACTCGGCCTACGTCTACTCCTCAAGTTCCACTTGAGATTTTCCATTATACCCTAGCTTCACAGGGTGCTAGCAACCTTTTCACAGATGGAGCAATCCTCCATAGATTTTACACGAACTTTCTAAGTCAAGAACATTGAGTGTACTACACTCTTATAAGGTTAAAAAAAATGTGGGTTTATTTTCACAGAAAGCTACAAGAATTATCTCTTAAAGATAGATATAAAAATGAAGCTCTGGTTTTTCTGTAAACCTCACACAGGAAAGATGGGCTTAAAGTTATACGTCTCGGTGTATAATTTCTGAAAGAGGATGTAAACAAAATTGAAGAACACTTCTTAGAGAATTTTTCAGAGAATAGATGTGAGTAATTATAAATAAAAGAATATTTTCTAGTTTTTCTTGTAACTTGTTTATATTAGAGGCTTTGGTATATATAATGAAACTTATAGCCGTTTATAGCCGTTGTATTCATTTGAATTTATAGCCATTTATAGCCGTTGTATTCATTTGAATATATTCCACTCCATCATTACTAATTTGAACATCTTCCACTTGAACCTTTTGGCCTGCTACTGTGCTGGGTTGTTTGAACCTTTTAGCCTGCTGCTGTGCTGGGTTGTTTGAACCTTTGTTTTGAGCTGTTTGAACCTCTAATTTAATCAAATATTAAATACATTCTAACAACATTTATGATAAAAGTTTTAGGTAAGAAATAATGGGACAAAATAAATTTTGATTCTATTTTTCTCTTTCAAATAAATTAAAATATAAAATCATCAAAATAAATGTTGATTCTATTTTTCTCTTTCAAATAAATCATCAAAATAAATTTTGATTCTATTTTTCTCTTCTAAATAAATTAAAAACATAATTAAATAAATCATCAAAATAAATAAGTCTAACGATCTCCCCCTTTTGAATGATGGCACACAATGATGTTTTGATTTGATTTGGGAGTAAGAAAAGCTCTCCCTCAAGTCATGCTTCCTGAATTCATTTCTAAATACATAGATTAGCACATGTGTAATAAATAAGATTTAATTAGAGACATGATATGAGACTAAGATATCAAACTATAAATACATAGCATCATATTAGTTTGAAAATAATACCATAATCTGAAAATAATACCATAATACATAACATCATAAGTTTTCTCCCCCTGTGACATTATCAAAAGGAAATCATGGGTCAGAATCTAGAGGAGGAGGAAGAAAATCATAGGATAAATGGCATCAAAAAATAGATAATCAAAACATATATATACATATATATATATGATTCGCCCGCGTCTCTCTTTTTCGTCGAAAATCGCGTCAGACACACAGCCTCGCTTTTGCGTTAGCCAACCGACAACAGCGAAATGAGTCAATCAGCTGCCTCAACTCTCTCTCCCTCTTGTCTTCTTCTCCTCCGTCTTCTTCTTAAGCACTCTCTTCGCCTTCTGCGTAAGAGAGATAGAATAGAGTGACTAAGCAGAGCAGAAAGGCTGCCAAAAATGACCCCATTTTCGATTACATCTCTCTCTCCTACTACATGCCTCGTCCCGTCCCCTTACTCTCTTTCCGAACCTGAATGATCCTATAAGCGCTGCTAGGCCGAGTGCCCCGGCTCCTACTCTTCCCAACCTTCCTATGATGTCGATTGAGAAAATAATGGCAGCTCAATCAGACATTGAAGCCAATCATTTCACACTAACGTCCTGTATGGAGACGGTAACTACAGCCACAAAATTGGCTCACCGACTGCAGAACATGACGAGTGAGCTCCATCAGGTCAACGCCCAACTCTCTCTGCTCCAGCGCATGTACAAGGATGCGCGAGCAGAGATAGGCACACTGAAGGCCGAAAATAAAGAGCTTACACGGAAGACCACCTTCATGGCCCGATTTGGAGCAACGTTGTTCTTGGAATTTGATAGTCGGCAGGGAGTGCTCGCTCCCAACGAAAGCATGGGGACAGGGACGTCAAGCGTCACCCAATGTGATAAAAATAAGAAAAGAGCGGTGGAAGAGGCGAGTAAGTAAGATTGACTTGTGGCCGTAAAAAAAATGAAGGTTTTTTTTTTATGTAAATATGTTTATTTTGATCGACGTATGGCCGTAAAAAAATGAAAGGTATTTTTTTTATGTAAATATTTGTATTTTGATTTGTTTTTGTTTTTATGTTTAAATACTGAAAAATAAAATTAAAAAGAAAAAAAAAAGAAAATTTAATCCAAAGAAAAAATAATAATGAGAAAAAAAAAATTAAGTCCAATAGCAAAATAAATTAAATTAAAATAAAATAATACTAGCAGAAATTAAACTTAATGGGACATTGGTGTTGCTGAAATGCTAATGCAAAAAAAAAAAAAAAAAATACCATGAGGGTTTAAAAAAAAAATCAATGTATGCAAAGTTAATTTTATCTCAAGATGCAGAACCCAAAAAAAAATTACACAGTTGAGAATAGCAAACTGTTATGGAGAATAAATGTATGAAGGACTACAGAGCATTCAACTGATATAAATGTTTCCATATCAATGTAGCAGTACACATATCATTTTAACAAAAATTCAAGTTTCACAGTCATAACAAAACTTTTTAAGTAGAAATCAACATTCCAAGTTCACCACGAATAAAATTGAAGTAATCCTCACTTAGAGGTTTTGTGAAAATATCCGCCAATTGCTTGTCGGTGTTTACAAATTCAAGTACAATATCCCCTTTTTGAACATTATCTCTTAAAAAATTATGTCGAATTTCAATATGTTTTGTTCGTGAGTGTTGAACCAGATTTTTGCTTAAATTGATGGCACTAGTATTATCACATTTAATAGGGATATGATCATAATGCAAATTAAAGTCCTCCAATTGTTGTTTCATCCAAAGTATTTGGCCACAACAATTTCCAGAAGCTATATATTCAGCTTCGGCCGTTGATAAAGCAACAGAATTTTGCTTTTTGCTAAACCAAGATACTAATGAGTTACCATGAAAGTGACAAGTGCCACTGGTGCTTTTTCTATCAAGTTTGCATCCGGCAAAGTTGGCATCCGAGTAACTAATTAAATCAAATGCAACATCTCTAGGATAAAACAGTCTCAAATTTTGAGTGCCAACAAGATATCTAAAAAATCTTTTAACAGCACTGAGATGTGATTCCTTAGGATTTTATTGATATCTAGCACACATACAAACACTAAACATAATATTGGGTCTACTTGCAATTAAATAAAGAAGTGAGCCGATCATACCTCGATATTTTGTTTGATCAATAGACTTACCTTTTTCATCCTTGTCTAGCTTAATGGATGTGCTCATAGGTGTTCCAGCTATTTTTGAGTCATACATACCAAACTTTTTGAGTAATTCTTTTGTGTACTTAGCTTGGTTGATAAAAATTCCTTCCTTACATTGTTTGATTTGAAACCCAAGGAAATAATTTAGCTCCCCCATCATGCTCATATCAAACTCACCTTACATACACTTAGCAAATTCCTTACACAAGGTTTCATTAGTAGTACCAAATATAATGTTATCCACATATATTTGCACAATAAGTAAATCATCATTTTTAGTTTTAACAAAAAATGTTGTGTCAATTGTTTCTCTAGAAAAATTATTTTCAATCAAAAATTTACTCAATCGTTCATACCATGCACGAGGTGCTTGTTTCAAACCATATAAAGCTTTTGATAGTTTAAAAACATGATTTGGACAAGCATGATCTTCAAAACCTGGGGGTTGTTTAACATAAACTTCCTCATTTATAAAACCATTAAAAAATGCACTTTTTACATCCATTTGATAAAGTTTGAAATCTCTAAAACATGCAAATGCAAGTAACATGAGAATGGCTTCTAATCTAGCAACTGGAGCAAAGGTTTCATCAATACCTTCTTCTTGATTGTATCCTTGTGCAACAAGTGTAGCCTTGTTTCTTATAATTGTGCCGGATTCATCAAGCTTGTTTCGAAAGATCCATTTGGTGCCGATAATGGTATGATCTTTAGGTTTTGGCACAAGTTCCCACTCTTTGTTTCTCTCAAATTGGTTAAGCTCTTCATACATAGCTATCATCCAATCTTTATCGAATTTGGCTTCTTGAAAGTTTTTAGGCTCAATCTGTGAGAGAAAAGCCAAGTTACTACAAATGTTTCTAAGTGAAGAGCGAGTTTCAATATCTTTTGTAGGATCACCTAGGGTTAAATCCTTATGGTGATTATGAACAAACTTCCATTCTCTTGCCAAATCATTGTTGTTTCCTCATTCTTCTTAAGGTAGGAGAATAGGTTGTTCAACCTCTTTGTTCAACTTATATGATTGGTTCTCTTCTTTGTAAATACTTGAATCTTCCACATTTGGTCCTAAATCTATATTATCATTAACAATTTGCTTTTGAGCAAAGATGTTAATTTCATCAAATGCCACATGTATAGATTCTTCCACAACAAGAGTTCTTTTATTAAAAACACGATAAGCTTTGCTAGTTAAGGAATAGCCAAGAAAAATTGCTTCATCAGATTTTGAATCAAATTTACCTAAATTATCCTTACCATTATTATGCACAAAACATTTACAACCAAAAACATGCAACTAACTAATGTTGGGCTTTCTATCATGCCAAAGTTCATAAGGAGTCTTTTTTAGAATAGATCTAATTAATGCATGATTTAAAATATAGCATGCGGTGTGAACGGCTTTGGCCCAAAAATATTTAGGAAGATTATTTTCGCAAAGCATTGTTCTACTCATCTCTTCTAAAGTTCTATTCTTCCTTTCTACTACACCATTTTGTTGAGGGGTTCTATGTGTTGAAAAATTATGTCCAATACCATGCTCATCACAAAACAATTCAAATTTCTCATTTTCAAGTTCTCTACCATGGTCGGTTCGAATATTAGTAATAAGAAAGCCTTTTTCATTTTGAATTCTACGACAGAGTTTTGTGAAAGAAGAAAAAGTTTCATCTTTGTGTGCCAAAAACATAACCCATGTAAATCTTGAATAATCATCAACAATAACAAGACAATAATGTTTACCACCAAGACTAGATGTCCTTGAGGGACCAAATAAATCCTTATGCAGTAGTTGTAGAAATGTGAGATTTTGATTTAAACGATGTTTTAGTTTGTTTTCCTTGTTGACAAGCACTATAAAGATGATCTTTTTCAAATTTAATTTTTGGAAGTACAATGACCAAATCCTTTCTCAAAAGTTTAGCAATTAAATCCATATGAGCATGACCAAGTTTTCAATGTCATAACCAACTATTTTCATTATTAACATATAGACATTTAACATCACTAACATAGAAATCATTGAGATGAAAAACATAAACATTATCGTGACGATTACTAACGAATAAAGCTTTATGATCATTTGTGCTTTCAATTGTGCAATGTGATTTGTCAAAAATAACTTGATTACCTTTATCACATAATTGACTAATATTAAGTAGATTATGCTTAAGTCCATCAAAAAGTAAAACATTTTCAATAGAAGGGTTAGAAGAAATATTGATACTACCAATACCGACGATTTTTCCTTTCTTGTTGTCTCCAAAAGTAACAAAGCCTCCATCTTTGGATGACAGTGTAGTAAAGAAAGATTTATCTCCGGTCATGTGTTTGGAGCATCCACTATCAAGCTACCACTTCCTTTCTTTAGCTTTGGACTTAAAACAAACCTACAAGATGACAATCAACTGTTGGTTTTTGGTAGCCATAGTTTCTTGGGTCCTTCTTGGTTAGTCTTGTTAGATTCTTTAACAATCTAAATCTTTTTAATTCCCATGTTTATATTATTTTTGAATGGACAAGAAGATATATAATGGTTTTTCTTTCTACAATAATAACAAGTAATATGAGGGTGAGTCATGAGAGGTGCTTTTTCAAAAATTGTATTGAGATTCTTTTGTTTTTTAATAAGGCCATATCCAATGCCCGCTTTGTCGAAAACACATCTTTGATTTCCAAGAAGCATGTTGAGATTATTTCTACCTTTTACAAAATTTTCAAGTGTTTTTGTTAAATCATCAATATTGTTTTTTAAAGTAGTTTTCTCATTAGAGATAGTATCAAAATCATTTTTCAAAACAATTTTTTCTTTCTTTAATTCTTCTACATTAATAGATAAAGATGCAACAGATTTCTTCAGCACATTATTTTTGGCACAAACTTTTCTAAATTCATCTTGTAGTTCATGGAATGTACTTTCAAGTTCTTCATAAAGAGTAGTTACCTCATCTTCAATAAAATCTTCATCTTCAAAAGCCATGAGACATAAGTTGGCTACTTCATTTTCAATTTCATCACTTGAGCTTTCATCTTCGCTTTCTCCCCAAGCTGTTACCATGGCCTTTTTGTTTCTTTGGTAGTCTTTTCCATGATTCTTCAATTTTGGACAATCCATCTTCATATGTCCAAGATTTTTGCACTCATAGCAAATAATATGCTCTTTCTTGTTATCTTTGTTGTACTCTTTCTTGAAAGGTCTTCTTCCTCCATAATTGTTTTCTTAAAGTGCCTTTTGAGATTTCTACTAAACATGGCATAGCTTTCATCCTCACCAGAGTTTTCATGTTCTTCTTCATTTGATGAGGCTTTGAATGCAATTCAACTTTTCTTTTTGTTTTCAACATCCTCATGTCCTTTCGTGGTGATCTCATGAGTCATAAGGGAACCCATAAGCTCATCCAATCCAAGTGTGGAGAGATTTTTGGCTTCTATAATGGCTGTGACCTTTGCTTCCCAATTCTTTTGTAAACACCTAAGAATTTTTCTCACCAACTCACTGTTAGTGTAAGTTTTGCCAAGAGATTTCAAAGAGTTTACAATTTCAGTAAATCTAGTAAACATACTTGAAATAGATTCATCAGAGTTCATTTTAAACAATTCATAACTATGAACAAGCATATCAATACAAGATTCCTTCACTTGGTTTGTACCTTCATATGTTACCTCAAGTTTGTCCCAAATTTTTTTTGCCGAATCACAACTTGAAATTATATTATACTCCTTAGAGTCTAATCCACAAACAATGGTGAGTTTTGCTTTAGCATTGGCTTTCAATAATTTATGATCCCTCTCATTACATTCATCTTCAGTTGTACACTAATATTGTCTACTAATTTGGTAGGAATTTTTAGACCTTTGGTGACAATAATCCACATAGCATAATCAGTGGCTTGTAGGTATACGGCCATCTTATCCTTCCAATGACTATAGTTGTTTCCGTCAAACAATGGTGGCCTATTTTTGGCTTGTCCTTCAGCTAAGGTTGCCATGGATCAAAACTCCCAGATGGTTAAATCTAAAACAAGAGTTTAGGCTTTGATACCAATTGTTACCCAAAAAACAACTTAAGAGAGGGGGTGAATTAGGTTTTTACAAATAAAAATAATAATACCCTAATAAAAATTATGACTAGCACAATAAATAAATATAGTTAATGAAATAAAAATAATTAAAACAAGTGTTCTAACAACTATGTCAGTTAATGATTTTAGCATAGTGAAAATGTGAAATATAGCTATGAAAATTTAAATAAAATAAAGAGATAAGGGAGAGAGCGGCAAACAAATTTATAGTGGTTCGGTTTCAACTTGGCCTACGTCCACTCCTCAAGCTTCACTTGAGATTTTCCACTATACTATAGCTTCACAGGGTGCTAGCAACCTTTTCACGGATGGAGCAATCCTCCACAGATTTTACATGGACTTTCTAAGTCAAAAACATTGAGTGTACTACAGTCTTACAAGGTTAAAAAGAAGGTGGGTTTGCTTTCACAGAAAGTTACAAGAATTATCTCTCAAAGATAGATATAAAAATGAAGCTCTGGTTTTTCTGTAAACCTCACACAGAAAAGATGGGCTTAAAGCTATACATCTCAGTGTATAATTTCTGAAAGAGGATGTAAACAAAAATTGAAGAACACTTCTTAGAGAATTTTTCAGAGAATAGATGTGAGTGATTATAGATCAAAGAATATTTTTTGGTTTTTCTTATAACTTGTTTACATTAGAGGCTTTGGTATATATAATGAAACTTATAACCGTTTATAGCTGTTGTATTCATTTGAATATATAACTGTTTATAGTCGTTGTATTCATTGAATTTATAGCTGTTTATAGCCGTTGTATTCATTTGAATATCTTACACTCCATCATTACTAATTTGAATATCTTCCACTTGAACCTTTTGGCCTACTGTTGTGGTGGGCTGTTTGAACCTTTTGGCCTACTGCTGTGCTGGGCTGTTTGAACCTTTGTTTTGGGCTGTTTGAACCTCTGATTTAATCAAATATTAAATACATTCTAACAACATTTAGGATAAAAGTTTTAGGTAAGAAATAATGGGACAAAATAAATTTTGATTCTATTTTTCTCTTTCAAATAAATTAAAACATAAAATCATCAAAATAAATGTTGATTCTATTTTTCTCTTTCAAATAAATCATCAAAATAAATTTTGATTCTATTTTTCTCTTCCAAATAAATTAAAAACACAATTAAATAAATCATCAAAATAAATAAGTCTAACATATAAGATATGCTAATTGAAAATGTCCCTAATCTAACCATCAAAAGCGAATAAATAAAAGAGAGAAAGACGTGGGGTTGGAAGACATGCAGACACGCACGCGCACTTATTATAACATTGTACCCTCACGAAGGAGGGTCTGAATGAATAAGAGCTAAGCTACTCTAAGCTAAGCTAATCAAACTAATCTAGTTAAACTAATTAGACTAATTATTACAAATCAAATGAATAACTAGTCAACTAATTACTAACTATTACAACACTTTAACTAATTAGCAACTAATTAATTAAGACAAATTCATGATAACTAATTATGCAAAGCATTAAATTATGCTGCCACTGTTCCGCCCTGGGAAGTGGAAGATGCATGCGCTCTGTTTTCACCCTGAAAAGCCACTGTTTTGCTCTTGAGAGGTCATGTTTGCAGGGTTGACCATACTCTAGAATCTTTCTGCTCCACCTTACCAAAAAGTTGTTGAAGATTGCACCAGTGGCCTGCTGGCCGTACGAGGTTGCTGCCGGCCATCTGTCGGCCAAAAGTGTGCCATGCTGGCCAAGAATGAGGCACTATCGGCCACTGGTGAGGCACTGCCAGCCACTGATGCTCCGGGTCACCACACTCTTGAAGACAAGATGCAATTTAGGCACCAAAACCAAGCTAAACCAGGCCAAAGTCCTGTTCTAAAGCTCAAAGAGGTCCTCAAGTAACCTCAACTCAATGGTGATCAAGTTTGATCAAGGGTTCATATGCAAGAGTGTAGAGAATTTTGGCTATAAGGCACAAAATATCAAGAGAGAGAGAATTCTAGAGAGAGAGAGACAATTTTTTTGTCTTCAAAATTTTCTAACCTCTCCATATGCAAGAGAGGGCTTCTATATATAGATAATGCAAAATCCCCTCATAAAGATCCAGCCACACACGTGTTGGAAGATGCTTCAATTTGTGTAAACAGCTAGCACAAAATATCAAAAAATATCTGCTGATACACTGGTGGCTGACAGGGCTTCATTGATGGCCGGCAGGGCACATCAATGGCCAGCAGGCCAAGAGCCATGGCCAGTAGTGCCCGAGGATGGCCGACAGGCCATCAACAACATCATGCTAAAAGGACCTAGACATGGTCCAAAGATGAGACAGAAAGGATGCAGGGTTTAGAAAACTCAAACCCGTGGCGTTCTGCCGCAAACTTTGAGCGCTCAACGAGCAATCAAACTCATCATCGGATGTACCTACAAGAACATCCAAGTCTTGAGGATGGTCAAAAATGGGGTGCCTACACTAAGTGATGAACCTGATATAGATGAGGGAACTGAATCGAAGCTGGAGGAATAGAAAATGGGAAATTGCTACAATTGCCAGAACGGCCGATAAGAAAGAGAAACTACCGAAAAGCACTAGTAAAGAACAACTGACTCAGGAACTAGGCACTGTTAGCATTGTACATACAGAACAAGAAGCCACGCTGGACCAGTTTGGGCAGGAAATAAGTGAAAGTGATTAGCAAGCTGGAATAACTCAAGCTGGAATAGCTCAATGCCCCATAGGGAATGTTTCTGCTGAGGGAACACTCAAACCGAAACTGGACAATTGCTTGTCGGTTGCTAGAGGTATGTAGTGAGAAGATGATAACCTGCATCTTGCCCACACTGATGAGAATTGGGGTGAAGGCTTTCCTGACAATACCTGGTATGTGGAGGAAGTCAACCACATGACAAGAAATGGCCGATATTTCAAACCACCGCATCTGGACCAACTTGAGGCATTCGGAAAGGACAAAGAGGTAGAGAAATAGAAGAAAAAATAGCTAGAGGAAGAGTTTGTTCTTAAATAGTTGAAAAAGATTCAAGTTGACATATCTATCTGGGGGCTACTTATGGCTTTGCGAGTGCACAAACAAGCTGTACTGTCAGCAATGGATAAAGCGAAGTTGTCCAGTGACACCACCCCAGAACAATTGGTAGGGTTAGTCTTCCCAGGAGACCCTATGACAACTTTGACCTTTTCCAACAAGGAATTACCGCTAGAAGGCTCTGCACAAAATAAGCCTCTATATATATCTGTAGAGTGTCGGGAAAAGTGGGTACCAGTCATATTAGTCGACACCGGGTCAGCAATCAACGTCTGTCCATGCCGCACGGCTTATGTTACTAGCCTAAAATTGGCCGATTTTGTGCCTACAGCCCAGATGATCCAGGCGTATGATAATATAAGTAGAGAGGTAATGGGAATAGTGCAGATCAAAGTGCAACTTGGACCCGCTCAAAAGGATATTGAATTTCAGGTCCTGGATGTTCTAGCCACTTTCAACCAACTACTTGGGCGATCCTGGCTACACCAAGTAAGAGTTGTCTCTTCTACCCTCCACCAAATGCTGAAGTACCTCCATGGAAAAGGGGTGGCCATAGTCTTCGGGAATTCAACTATACATCCTCCGCCAGAGGTCACTACGCCTGTACTGGAGATTGTGCATGGCAAAGAGGATGTTTTCATTTCAGGGTTTACCTTGGCTGAGGCTCGGGTAATGCAGAATATATTGGCTATTGATGAGAGTCTATATGTCAGTGCTCAATCTGTATATCTCATGAATAAGCTACAGCACATGCTCGGAATGGGATTAGGCAGAAGTGGTTGGAAATGTGTCACTACACTGGCCGACGTGCCACATAACCCACGGGCCTTTGGTCTTGTCTATGTGCCCACCAAAGAGGACTGGGTGAGGAAAGGGAAAGAAATGGCCGGAAGGGCCAGAGCTAAGCAAACTGGAAAGCACTACGAGCTTGTACATCGACCTATCCGGGGAACTCTGAATGGCTATTTTGTTTAAGAGGGAAAAGACTTCCCATTCTGTGGTTTCCCTGAACCTTGGTTCAACTTTAAGAAGTAACGGGTTCCCGGCTTTGAGATTTTCTTTGACTTGAGCTGCAAGAGAGTGACACAGAGAAACAGACTAAACTAACTGCTGAGGCTGCAAAGAGCATAGGAAGTGATTTCGATAGCAATGAACTTTAGGTAGGAACAACACTAGCATGTCTCCTTTCGGATCCTCAGATCAACTCAAAGAGCTTAGGGGATGACCTAACCGTTTCCATGATCGGAGACCAACCAGGTGTGAACCCTTCCAGTGGTATCTTGGATGCATCTGATGCATCGTCCCCCATTTGGCAACTGAAGGAGGGCTTCCTGTTCAGTAACTCTGAGTCAGGTAGTGAACCAGAATCTGATTCCATAGAGTCTGTGGGGTCAGAATCAGATTCCAGTTCGTCTGAGTCTGAGTTCGGTATTCCTGGGGTTGATAACCCGGATGCCGAGGTTTTGTCCAGGTCATTTTTTTCCTTTTCTTTTGAGTCGATTGTAACTGAGGAACTGGATGAACTGGACTTTGTGAACCAGAATGCCATCGCAAGTTTTGAGTACTTCTCTATGCCTCTTGTATATTGCATTGATCATGATTTTCAAAATTTTGATGAAAATGATGAGGAAGGAATTCTTCTGGTTTTGAAACATTTGATGAATCGAAAGGAGGAGAGATTTGTAAAACCCATTGTTGATGAAATCATTCCAATTAATGTTGGTACTGAGAAGGATCTGTGTTCTGTCTAGATCTGGTCTACATTGTCTTCGAAGGAGCGCGAGTGCTTAGTTGCTTTATTAAAAGATTTCAAAAATGTTTTCGCGTGGTCCTACGAAGGCATGCCTGGAATCGATGCTGTACAATCTCACCAAGCAAAAACATTAAGCAGAAGCTGCGGAGAATACGCCCGGATTGGGCTTTGAAAATTAAGGAAGAGGTCACCAAGCAAATAGACGTAGG
Organism: Camellia lanceoleosa; assembly: GCA_025200525.1. Classification (NCBI taxonomy): domain Eukaryota; kingdom Viridiplantae; phylum Streptophyta; class Magnoliopsida; order Ericales; family Theaceae; genus Camellia; species Camellia lanceoleosa. The sequence continues at coordinate 123,164,287 of CM045759.1, read as the reverse complement.
GTTTTTACTAGTATTTGAGTATCCGACTTGGTTGGCTAACATTGTTCTGATGCCGAAGAAAGATGGCAGAATTCGGCTGTGTATGGATTTTTAGAGATCTGAACAGCACCAGTTCGAAGGACAACTTTCGTCTACCGCACATCAATGAATTGATGGACTTCACCGCAGGCCATGCATTGCTCTCCTTCATTGACGGATTTTCCAGGTATAACCAGATTCTGATGGCGCCCGAAGACAGAGAGAAAACCACTTTCACCATGCCATGGAGAACCTATTGCTACAAGGTGATGCCGTTTGGGTTGAAGAATGCTAGGGCTACCTATCAACGGGCTGCAACCACAATTCTGCATGATATGATCCACAAAGAGGTCAGGGCGTATGTGGACGACATGATTGTCAAGTCCAAGGAAAGAGAGGGCCACTATACCACCTTGGAGAAATTCTTTCAATGGATTAGTGAATACAGATTGAGATTGAATCCGTAGAAATGTGCTTTTGGTGTGACAGTAGGGAAAATGCTGGGTTTCTTGATTACACAGAGGGACATCGAGGTAGATCCTTCTAAAATCAAGGCCATCTGAGAAATGCCACCACCAAGGACTGAAAAGGAGGTGCGAGGCTTTCTAGGTAAAGCGCAATTCATAAGACAGTTTATTTCAAAATTAACCTTGACTTGTGAACCACTATTTGGTCTCCTAAAGAAAGGAAAAAAATTCCAATGGGATAACCGATGTCAATTCACTTTCAAGCAGATCAAGCAATGCCTACAGAACCCACCCGTGTTGTCGCCGCCAGAGCCGGGGAAACCGTTGATTCTGCATCTATCAATAACGGACACAACAATGGGATGCATACTTGCTCAGGAATCTGAAGATGGAGTGGAGAAAGCCATCTATTACCTAAGTAAAAAGATGCTGGACTATGAGACCTGTTACACTCTGCTCGAGAAGGCTTGCTTAGACTTGGTATGGGCTACCATGAAGTTAAGGCACTACCTGTTAGCTTACTCTATAATTCTGGTTTTGAGATTAGATCCCATCAAATATCTCTTTGAGAAACCAGCGCTTACAGGTAGGCTAGCCCGTTGGTTGCTTCTTCTCTCTGAATTTGATTTGAAATATGTCACTCTCAAGTCTGTCAAGGGGAGAGCGGGTGCTAAGTTCTTGTCAGATCATCCAATGGAACGAGATGAAGTGGTAGAATACTTGTTCCCAGATGAAACTATTCTGCAAGTCGAGGAAGAGATTTGGACAATGTACTTTGACAGAGCGTCTAACCAGTACGGTTATGGGATAGGGGTATTACTACTAGCACCCGACAATTCCCATATACCCTTAACCTTCAAACTCCAGTTCAAAGTATCCAACAATAAAGTACAATACGAAGCGTGTATTGCTGGTTTGGAAGCCGGCCTGGAACTAGGGGCAAAAAGATTGGACGTCATTGGGGACTCAAACCTGGTTGTGTCTCAAGCAAAAGAAGACTGGAAAGTCAAAGAAGAAAATATGAAGATCTATCACCGGACCTTGGACGTTCTGATTCCTAGGTTTGAGAAGTTAACCTTCACGCATCTACTAAGAGAGAACAACAGGTTCGCTGACGCCTTATCAACTCTATCTCCTATGATAGACATCCCGTTTGGTGTCCGAATGCATCCGATCATCATTGAATAGAGATATACGCCGACCTACGAGTTGATCACCGCAACAAATGAAGCACAAGATCAAAACCCTTGGTTCTATGATATCTGGAATTTCTTAGAAAATGAGGTTTATCCATAAGGGACAAATGCCAAAGATAAAAGGGCAATATAGTGGATGGCCATTCAATTTATCTTCTGCGGGGGTAAGTTATATAAGAGGGGTCATCTGGGAATGCACAAGTTATGTGTTGACACAGAAGAGTCGAAGTGCCTAATGGAGGCTATCCATGGGGGAGAGTGTGGAGCACACATGAGCGGAATAATGTTAGCCTGGAAGATTCTCAAGCAAGGCTACTATTGGTCTACCATGGAGGAAGACTGTATTGGTTTTCTTCGGCGATGCCACAAATGCCAAATTCATGCCAATCGCATGAATATCCCACCATCAAAATTGTACAACATGACTTCCCCATGGCCTTTCTCAGTCTGGGAATCGATGTCATTGGGGCAATTACACCGAAAGGGTCAAATGGCCACGAGTACATTCTGGTGGCAATTGATCATTTTACAAAGTGCGTGGAAGCTCAGTCTTATGCAGTGTTGAAAGCAGCGCATGTGGCTAAGTTCATCTGAAACAACATCATTTTCCGTTATGGAGTCCCGAATGAGATCATTTCAGACAATGGCTCCCATTTCAAAAAAAAAGTGATTGACTTGTTGGAGAAATAGAATGTAGCTTTTCATAAGTCATCTACATACCGGCCGCAAACCAACGGAGCTATTGAGGCCGCCAACAAGAACATCAAGCACATTTTACAGAATATGGTTAAGACCTACAAGGACTGGCCAGACAAATTGCCATTTGCTCTCTGGGGCTATAGAACTTCAATTCGGACATCTACTGGGGCAACTCCGTACTCTCTTGTTTATGGGATAGAAGCTGTTCTGCCGATCGAAATAGAATTTCCGTCACTACGAGTTATGGTTGAGTGTTAGATAGCAAAGGCGAATTGGCAGCAGAGCAGGTTCGAACTAATGTTATTCAATGAGAGAAGGCTGAAAGCACTGTACTATGTGCAATGATATCAACGCAGGATTGCCAGGGCTTTTAACAAGAAGGTTAAGCCCCGAAATCTCAATGAAGGGGATTTGGTGCTGAAAAACAACCAAGCTCCCAACCATGACCCTAGGGGCAAGTTCAGACCCAATTAGGCTAGTCCTTACATTATCAAAACCATTTGGTCGAGTGGAGCTATTATTCTTATGGACCTGGATGGCCTAGAATTTTCCCAACCAATCAACATGGACAAGTTGAAGAAATATTACCCTTGAGAAACTCGCTAGGCCGAAAACCCGAAAGGGCAACCTAAGCAAAAGTTAGAGCACAAAAAATTGGAAAAAAGAAAAACTAAGCTCGCAAGGTTGAAAACCCTAAATAGCGGCCTTGGCAAAAGTTAGAGTGCAAAAGGAGAGCATTAATACCCGAGCGAACCCAAACTGAACTACATAACGCCTGATTCCCATCTTCGGGACACATAGGCAACTTCATTCCGAAGTTCGGTCGTAAACACCTCCAAATCAACTGTGTCCATGTGTTTGATCAAGGCATCCTTGTCTGTTCATTATCTGAAAGTTTGGTTGTGATCCTTACTCTGAGAGAAGAGCTGGTTACAGTGCTGAACAGTGCCATTTAGACAAGGGGCAATTTTCTATCTTTAGATTTAGGGTTGTACGTCTTGAGGATAGATTACGCGCATGTCAAGTTGTGATCCTTATCGAAAATGGTTTTGAAAAGTTTTGATAAAAGTTGATTTTGTTCAAATTAATCATTCTACAACTTAGACCATTTTTCGACCAAATGGAAAATTTTCAGTGCCCACAACTTTAATTTCATTGATTTCAATACAAAGTTCTCAAACTCTCGATACAAATCAAAGTTGCATTTATTACATTCAAAAAGAAAACTTGAAAAGTAAGATCAAAGCAATAAACTTGAGGCATAGATGCGTCAGGTGTTCCTACGTCCCCCGCTTGTGCTTGTGGAAGCTCCTGATGCTAAAGTGGGCCCAGTTTGTGCCTCATCTTCGAGCCAAGTTAGGCACTTGCCAGAAAGTGCGCAGTTGAAACTAGGGGCAGGAGCTAGAAGCTCTCTCGTCCTCCATGCAGTGAGGAATCTGGCCAAATGTGTGCCTCGGACGGGGAATGAAGCCAGGTACTCTATCCCCTCTTCTGGGCAAGTCTGGTCGTGTCCGAACTGATGCCTGAACCGAAACGAAAAATAGAATACACAATGTGTCAAGCCAATCAGCTGAATGCCAGGTTGGCGAGCCACGATGTAGCTCATCTTAGGTAGATCAAACTAGGGCAACACCAAGCAATGTCGACAGCAGACCTATTGCACATCGAATGGCACCACCATCCTTCATTTGGAAAATTAACTAGTTGTTGGCGGAAGAAATATGCTCGGGCTGAGTATGCAGGGCAAGAGTTTGTTACCTTCATCTTGTCCATAAGTCATATATGGGGAGGGATGAAAGAAAAGAGAGATTAAATAATAAAGAGGTGTATGTTGAGAGGAAAAAATGAGAAAAGGGCTTTGAGAGAAAAGTAGAGCATGAGTGCTGAGTGATGTAAGAAACACATATTAGAAAGGGGGGAAACATTACCTACAGAAGTAGTGGACTCCCTGCGAATTTGTTTGTCTCCCGCCGATGGAATGTGTCCAAACCCATCAAAGTCTCAGCTAGGAAACATTACCTACAGAAGTAGTGGACTCCCTGCGAATTTGTTTGTCTCCCGCCGATGGAAGGCGTCCAAACCCATCAAAGTCTCAGCTAGTACCAAGCCCATGCAGCTCTTGCCCTCTTTCAAACCTTGGGCTACTTTGATTAATCGAATGCTACACCCGCCAAAACTAGGGGCAAGAAGGAAATAAGCTAACATGCACAAACCAAGGGAGTGTTGTTGAACACCCCGCCAAAGAAGCTCACCACGATTGCCGGCATCAGAAAATCGATGAATTAGACTGGGAATGTCCAGCTCTCCGTTGCGAACCAAGGATCGAGCCTCATGTGGAGTAAGCCTGTACATCCTTTCCAAAGCTTGAATGTGACCAAAACGGGACTGAGGAAAGATTTCCTCATCGCACTAGGACTCCATTAGTACTTGAAATTCTTCGATTGTCAGGCATAGCTCTTGTCCCCCGAAGCTAAAAATATGTGTAATTGGATTCTAACATCTAGCTGCGGCATGTAGGAACGGAAAACAAAGCAGAGAATGACTTAGCGAGAATAGTGCATTTACGCCAAAACCCCAGAAATTTAACTTTTCCGAGCCACCTAAAGTTGCAATCCAATTCAAGAGTTTTTCCACAAAGAATGGCTCCATTTGTGAAGAATTTGCAGCTAAAATGAAGATAATACGAAGTCTGAACCTTTTGTAGAAGATAAGGCAGTGAGTGGAAGCCATGTGTCAACATTCTGGAGATTCCTCACATTGGTGGCCGACCGGCCACTGGTGATGGCCAACAGACCACTTTGGTAGCCAACCGGCCACCACTGGTGGCCGACATCCTCTATTCATGGTCGACACATGGCCGACGGTTGTTTTGTCTTTTCTCTTGTTCACTTGTGTACTGAGGATACTTAAAGCATGTGTTTTGTTCTGTTTTATTTTGCATTTCAAGGTCCTGTTTTGAGTCATTTTAGTTTTAGCAAGTTTAGTGTGTTGTATTTAAGTTGTTTATCGAGTTGCTTTGTTCATTGAGTTGTTTATCAAGTCGTTTTGTTGTATATCAAATTGTCCTGTTGTTTTTTGAGTTGTTTTTATTTTGATTATTGAGTTGTATTACTTTGATTATTTCAGTTGTTGGTCGGTTCGTTACCTAATTCAGATTGTTGTGACAATACAAGTAATTGGTTTTTAATGTCAAATTCAATCTCATTTTTCAAGCAATGCGGTGCTTACGATGCGAAATGCAACACTTTTTTCAAAAACTTGGTTTTCATTTCGATCATAGTTGTTTTTACAAAAAAGTGCAGTACAAGTTTTTAAAGCAAATAAAACTCGTCTGAAGCTGTATAATGTGCTAACGCTACTAACCAAAAGAAACTAAGCAAAAATACAACAGATCAGTGCCAGTTATCTCATGATCTAGAGGCCCTCTTCGTCCTCTTCCTCGGAAGAGGGGACTCTGGGGCACTGTCACCATCGGCGCCACTATCTAAACCAGAATCAAAGTCTGAACTAGAGCCATCTCCACTCTCTGCCTCAGAGCTCTCATCAGCATCAGCACTCCTACTCTCAGAACCCGAGCTAGTGCCATCGCCTCCACTCTCAGATGACTTAGCATACTGACTCGCTGTCTCCTCAGCCTTGCTAGTTTTAGCCTCATCATCACTTAGAATGGGCTCTGAAGGGCCACTCTCATCTCGGGAGCCCCTAGCTCGGCCTCGACTGCGTGTCGGAGCCTGTCTCCCTCTCCTCTCTGCCACGGGAAGAGGCACCGCTGGTGCTAATGCTGCAGCTGCCGCCAGTGCTGTCGATATAGGTGGGACCTGAAAAGGAAGTTGTCATGTGTCAGCCACAGTGTGCGTATCAGATGCAAGTAGGATGTGCAGAATGAGTATATGCAGAAGTCACGAACAGTGTATGAATGTAGTATGGAAGTGCAGTGTTTCAGATACAGTGTATCAGTGCAGTATGGGGAAGTTTTAGTTGAAATGTCAGTTTCAGTGTGTTAGTGAAAATTTGATGACTGGAATGTAAGAAAGCTGAAGAAATGACCTAAATGCCGTGGAAGTCGAGTAATGCCTCCCTCCTCAATATCATGCCCTCGAATGAGGCTAATAGCTCCAGCAGATCCTCGGTGTATACTAGAGGTGCTTGCAAATGCATTGGGGATGATCAATATCCAGAAGGAACAAATATCATAAAGAGATGAAAAAACTTTGATACATACCGAGCGTGCTTCATGAGCTCTAACATATCTATGCCCCACTGCGGAAGGCTTAATTGAAATCTGATATGCCTCCCCAGTATACCGCCAACAGGAAAGAGTAGTAGGCAACTCTGGCCACCCGATCCTCTGCCTCGCCTGAGAGGCCCCTCTCCCACGGGCCTTGGCTGTCCTGGTCACTCTAGGCCCCGCCCTCATAGCAGGAGCTCTCGCCTCCTCACCTCCATGAACACCGGTCAGAGGTGGTATAAGATGTGTCTGAATGAAGACCGTATAATTGCCCTCTATACGAAAATACTCTGCCTTCAAGCCCACCATGAACTGGATAACCCCGTCAACAAATAGGCTATCTGCTGACCTCATGGACTCTAGCGGTGTCATCGGTATGAATGGAGCAACCAAACCCAGAGACTGATGCACAACTCTCTCGCCTAGGTACCAAGCTCAAAAAACTGGACCCTCAAGTAGAATACGGTAGCGCAAAATGCCCAAGGCCAGTGTACTAGCCTCGAATCCCCGTCGGTATCGTAGCCCATGGCTATCACATGATCTGCAAATGGAAGATGAATAGATTATTAGCCATCATTAGTTGCTAATATGTGAATTAGAACAAATATAGAGCAGAAATGATGACCATGTTGTAGGTTACCTCGTAGGCAGCTACGGTGTCAAAGTAATGCCTGAAGAAAGTGAAGGGCTCGCAAGTCCTGTGGCGAAGCTGACCATCGTATACCCGCGAATAGGGGACCATCAACGGAACCTCCACTACAGGCTCTGGGGCAAGAGTCGGGAAGTATGCATACACCCATAGCTGTAGAGAAAGCGCAATGATATGTGATCAGTACAATTTGAACAAATATAGAAAGTGCAAAGCAGAAAGCATACAATGCATGAACAGATACAAAAATTGCAAAACAGAAAGTACATGTATTGAACAGATATAAAGCAAGAAATACTGAACAGAAAATGCGAAGTGTAAAGAGGGAACTAAGATGTGTGCCTCCCAGGCTCGTCAGTAGCCTCTGATCAAACGTCCACTCCCGCGGGAGGTCGAGCTCATATAGCCTATAGAGTGGCAAGGCCGATCCCGCCCCAATCATAGAAACTCACTCGGGAAAAGATCACTAGTGCGCTCAGCAAGTATAACCCTACGATGTTCACCATGTTTGCAAACAGGGTGGTACCGAGGAGGAACATTAGAAAACCCCGAGCGTACTGCTCTATCTTCTCTATTGTCTCTGGCTCAGTCCCCCAGAACTGCTCTTCGAACCAACTATATTTGACCATAGCTGTCTAGAACAAAGGTGGGTGCGCCCCTAGTAGCTCAATCTAGGCAACCTCCACTCCCTCATATCAGGATCGAGAGGAATCGGATCACCCCCTACGCCGAGGCCTGTGATTATGGCGAAGTCATAAGGAGTCATCGTCATCTCTCCGGTAGTGGAAAGGTGGAGAGAATTAGTGGTGTCCCACCATTTCTCCACTAGTGCTCCAAGAAATGGATGGCTCGCTATAACTCGTGTCAATCCAGAGTGGAATAGGCTAAAACCGGCCTCGTCAACAATGTCAAGTACTCCTATGAGGAGCTCGTCATGCTAATCTCTAGCGGTCATGGCCCCAAAGCCCCTGAATGCGCAAGAGTCACCCTGTGGCAGAGGGCAGGTGAACCAGTGTAAATACAGTTAGTTGAAAAGGAAATGCAAGACAAATGAAGTGGCAGTGATGAAAGTACAGACAGATGAAAGACAACACAAGAAATGTAAGTAAAAGAACATCATATGTGCAAGTGAATAGAGTTTGTACCTCAACGGCAACGGTTGAAAGATGAGAATCTGGCTCCCTTAGTAGAAGATCCTCTGGCGCATCAATAGTGAAATCAGTGAAATGCCTCCAGCATGCAAAATATGCATCTAAGGGTGATTCCTCGCCGGATCAAAAGGCCTCACTCCCGGTGGTAATGGCTCCAACTCTGCCTCGAAATCAAACTCTACCTCTGGAGGAGCTCCATCATGTGGTATGTCACCTGCCATCTGGAATATGGGTGAAGAGTCGATGAACAGTGAAGAAAATAGAGAAAATAGGGTAAACTTTGAAAAAGTCAAACCCTAGGAGAGAGAAAATAGAAGAAAAAGTCAAAGCTTGGAATAAGGCACCAAACTCGAGAGAAACTCGAGGGGAACAAGCTTCAAGTGGTGAAACTCCAAGAAAAAGCACCGAAATCAAATTTCAATCGGTTCAAAACGAAGTAAACTAAAAGGGTTTAGTGAAGAAAATATGCGTAGGCTGTTGGAAAACGTGTATAAAGCTTGGATCTAGAGAGAAGAATAGTCTAAAGAGAAAAGGGGTGCAATTTCGAACATAAGGGGTGTGCAAATGAAGTCCCATGACCTATACTTAAAGACCTATGAGTGAAAAGACCAATTTGGCCCGATCTACCATTGGTGGCTGATAGGCCCCATTGGTGGCCGACAACCTTAAAAGGTGGCTGACAGGGGGCCGTCCAGTGCCCAGTGCTCCTATTTTGTGTCTTGATGCTGTGGTTGTCCCTGTTTCTCGAGAGGTGCAAGGGAAAGTCATTGTTGAGTTCAAATTCTCTCTGCGGAAGCTTGAAATTGTGTTTTTAGTGATCGTTGTTCATCACTTGTTGAACGCGGTGTATCCTTTTGCATGCCGCAACTCTTCCGAAAGGTGAATCAGAAAGTTGATGTTGAATTTGTTTCATTAGAATACACTTTCATTCTTACGTAGACTATGCATTCCCTCATTGCATATGTAGGAGGTGCATTTTACATATGTTGTTGTATAGAAGATGCTCTCAATGTAGCATAGAACATGCATTCAATACCATGCATAGAACATGCTTATTGCTTTCGCTCTTGAATCATGCATGAAGTATATGCATTTGTCTTTGAGTCATGCATAGAATATGCTCTCAAATCGTTTGGTTTGCATAGAACATGCCATTATATCTCAGTTGTTGTCGTGCATAGAATATGTGCTTCTCCAGTGTTGCATAGAATATGCACTTTTCTTTTGTTGCATAAAATATGCTTTCATTCTTGTTTCATACATAAAAAATGCAGTGTCGTTACATAACACACTTGTGTGCACAAGCACAATATTGTATGTACTGTTCTTTCAACGAAGCCAGCACAGACAAACAATATTGTATGTACAGTCCATTCAGAAGAGTTTCAGGTAAAATCATTCATGCCCTTTGAATCATATCCTTTTACTCTCCTTCCTCTCGCGTGCAACACGTTAGGATTGTTCCGGTTAAAAACATTTGAGTGCGTCCTGATGTTCATACCATCCTTCAGTTACCGTCATCCGATTAAAAACATTTGAGTGCGTCCTGATGTTCATACCATCCTTCGGTTACTGCCCTCTGGTAAAAAACATTTGAGTGCGTCCTGATGTTCATACCATCATTCAGTTACCGCCCTTCGATTAAAAACATTTGAGTACGTCCTGATGTTCATACCATCCTTTGGTTATCATCCTTCGGTTAAAAACATTTGGGTGCGTCCTGGTGTTCATACCATCCTTGTTTTCTTATGCGTGCAACGCGTTAGGAACTTCTTTGACATCTTGGGTACACCCGATGAATTTGTTGCTCTTCTTCTTTCCTGGGCATCACGTAGTTAAGCCTGCATAATTTTCTTACATCTTTTCTGAATGAAATGTGGTTCCGTTCGTAATTCCCACATGTGGTGTGTTTACTTACTTTTGTGTTTGAGTTGTTGTACCCTATTTCAGTTTGTTTAACTGTGGCATTTTCATGGCATGGCGTTTGCATTTAAATGTTACATTACAGCCTCATTACATGATCATAAGTTATATTCCTGCATCATGTATATCACTTGCATCTTGTCCCAGAACTACGCTGGTTTGATTCCTTCCAAAGGGATATGTAGGCAGCCTACGGGGGCAACTGTTTTTTTCTTGCTTGCTTGTTTGTTTGTCCAAGTCTTCGGCCTTGTCAAAAATGGATCGTCTTTGGGCTTTGACATTCACTCACGTCACTTCATGACTTCCAAGTTCTGTCAAAGAGGGACAACTGTAGACACCCCATTTTTTACCATCCTCAAGACTTGGACGTCATTACTTGTGCATTTGATGATCGTGTTTGTTTATGTTCGTTTTGAGTGCCGAAGTCTTCGACGGAATGCCTTGTCTTTGAGCCTTTAGAACTTGTCCTTTATGTGCCTTGTTTTGGATCAAAACTTGGTGTTTGGAACTTATGGTGAGTTGTCGGCCACCACTAGAGTCTATCAGCCATGTCTTGTGCTTGTCGGCCATTGCTGTGGCCGGTCGGCCACCAATCTCTTTTTCTAGATATTTTAGATATTTGTTGACAGCTATGCCAGCTGTTAGTACAATGAGCTACATCTGCTTACACGTGTATGGTGGAATGTTTCTAAGCTCAAGGCATGTTTTTCTATATACAAGGGGGTTCCTCCCCCATTTTTGAGGGTTAGAAAATTCAAAGAAAAAATATCTCTCTCTCTCTCTCTAGATTTCTCTCTCTCTTACAATTTTGTGCCTAAGTGCTTGTTTGCTCTACACCTTTACATACACTACCTTAACCAAAGTTGGTAGTCTTTGAGCTAAGGTTACTTGGGGTCCTATTTGAGCCATTGACGATGGTTGTAGCTTGGTTTTGTGCCTAGAATTGCCCTTTGCTTCAAGAACAAGGAGGTTCAAACCAGCAGTGGCCAACAACCATTACTAGTGGCCGACCGGCCACCATTGGTAGCCAACCGGCCCCTTGTCGGCCATCCATGAAATTTTGCATAGTGTATTAGTAAGGTGGAGCAGAGTTGTTCTAGAAGTGGACAGCTTTGTTGTTGTTCATATGTGCAAACAAAGGCTTTCAGCAGTAAGGCAGTGGCTTTTCGGGTGAAAAATCGAGCATGCATGCATCCCTCGCTTCCCGAGATTAGCTAATTAGTTTAATTAGCATTAGATCAAGTACATGTTGTAATTAATTAGTTGTAGCTAATTAAGGGTTGTAAATAATTAGTTAGTTTAACTAGTTATTTAATTTCGGTTTGTAATAATTAGTTAACTAGAATAGTTAATTAATTTAGTTTGTAATAAGGAAAAAGACTAAGACCCCCAGTGAGGGGGGTGACCCCCACCACCTCTACTGTTTTTTGATTGGCCCAAATTTATTTTATTTTATTTTATTTTTTTATTTTTTTATTTTTTTTAGTCTTGGTCTCACAGCCCCCCACGTAGAAGTGGGGGTGCTGGGGGTCCCCAGCACTGCTATTGTAATAATTAGTTAGCTTAATTAGCGTAGCTAGTTAGTTAGCTTATCCAGTCAGACCCTTATCCATTTGGACCCCCCTTCGCGAGGGCCTAATGTTGTAATAAGTGTACGTGCGTGTGTGTATGTCTTCCAACCTCACGTCTTTCTCCCTTTTACTTAATCGCTTTTGATGGTTAGTTTAGGGACATTCAGATTAGCATATCGCATACTTGCATCCATTCATTTGTCTTGCATGCACTAAGGCTCGGCACATCGTTCAAACTGCATTGTCATTTCAATACATCTTTGAATACGTGTTTAACCACATGTTATGAAATTGATCCATATGCCATATTAGTAGCTGAGCCTATTAATTTCATATTACATGTGTTATATTAGACATCTTGTATAGTTAGGATCATGCATATTTTTCTAACTCATATCTTTTTGGCTTGGAGTACTCGGTAAGTTTTTATGCTTTAGCATACTTGCATGAGTGTGAATGTTGCCATAATTAGCATAAGTGTGGAATGATTCAACAAATGTAAGTTTTAAGCCCACTTTGTTGAGTGGCAAATCATGTTTTAAGCCCACTATGTTTGGTGGCAAATCTGCAAACTTTAAACCCACTTGAGGTGGCAAATTCAAACCATTTTCGCAAACAAACATGAGTTGAATTGTTCCAAATTAAGCAAACTAGTCTATACTTGCTTGTGCGCATCACATAGTAAAGCTAGCTTAATAATGAGAACAAGAGCACATAATGTTTATAAAAAATCATATCATGATTAGTAGAGGCTGATCTTTGATCGGACGAGCAGGGGGTGCTCAATTCATGACTTTCCCCCCTCATACCCAAGTTTCCGAGCCGAGGCAACTTTGGTGATGACGAACACGTGGCCTTTTGGCACGAGTTAGGGTTTCCTAAATTTTTCAAAAATAAAATATTTAAGTGGTGACTCTGTATCTGGAAAAGCAGTCCAATTTTGGCATTATTTAATTTAAAATCGATTTTCCAAAATGATTTGTCAGATTTGGACTCTTTGGTGTTTATCAGTTTTATATTGCACTTGTGAGATTACATTCAGAACCACGGGAGTTCGAACTGTAGGGCTTCCTTTCAAACCTTCCGAAAGGGGGTGCGAAAAAGCCGAGCTATAGGATCTAATCTCGAAACTAGGATTACAGATTGAGCTAACAAGTAGTGCCTCAACTTCCTAATAGCCCATACCAAGGCTAGGCAAACATTTTCCAACGGAGTGTAGCGGGTTTCATAATCCATCATTTTTTTGCTCAACTAGTAGATGGCTTTCTCCATCTTATCCTCAGATTCTTGAGCAAGCATGCATCCCATTGTGGTGTCTATCACTGAAAGGTACAAAATCAAAAACTTCCCTGGCTCTGGCAACGATAACACCGGCGGATTCTGAAGGTACTGCTTAATCTGCTCAAAGGCGAATTAACATCGATCATCCCATCGAAATTTCTTCCATTTCTTTAGGAGACCAAATAGTGGTTCACAAGTCAAGGTTAATTTAGAAATAAACGGTCTTATGAATTGCACTTTACCCAGAAAGCCTCGCACCTCTATTTCAGTCCTTAGTGGTGGCATTTCTAGGATGGCCTTGATTTTGAAAGGATCTACTTCGATGCCCCTCTGTGTGATCAAAAAGCCCATCATTTTCCCTGCTGTTATGTCGAAAGTACATTTCTGCGGGTTCAACCTCAACCTGTATTATCTGATCCGTTGAAAGAATTTCTTCAAGGCGTGTAATGGCCCTCTCTTTCTTTGGACTTGACAATCATGTCATCCACATACATCTTGACCTCTTTGTGGATCATATCATACAAAATAGTGGTCCCAACTCTTTGATAGGTAGCCCTTGTATTCTTCAGCCCAAACGGCATAACCTAATAGCAGTAGGTTCCCCACGGCGTAGTAAATGCAGTTTTCTCTCTGTCCTCGGGCACCATCAGAATCTGGTTGTACCCAGAAAACTCGTCCATAAAGGATAGCAATACATGACCCGCAGTGAAGTCTACTAATTCATCAATGTGCGGTAGAGGGATATTGTCTTTCGGACTGGCTCTATTCAAATCCTAGAAGTCCATACACACCCGGATTCTACCATCCTTTTTCGGCACTGGGACAATGTTGGCCAACCAAGTCGGATATTCAGATACTAACAAGAAACCTACCTCGATCTACTTGGTGACCTCTTCCTTGATCTTCAACGCCCAATCCAGACAAATTCTTCGCAACTTCTACTTGACGGGTCGGGCCTCGGGGTCAAGAGAGATCCGATGCTGTACAATCTCAGGATCGATTCCAGGCATGTCTTCATAGGACCACGCAAAAATATCTTTGAAATCTTTTAATAGAGCGACTAAGCGCTCGCACTCCTCCGAAGACAATGTGGACCCGATCTGGACCAAATGTGGATCGTTCTCAGTACCCACATTAATAGCAATGATCTCATCAGTACAGAGTTTTACAAACCTCTCCTCTTCTCGATTAATCAAGTTTTTCAAAACCAAAGGAATTCCTTCCTCTTCATTTTCATTAAAATTCTAAAAATCTTGGTCAATGCAATAAACAAGCGGCACAGAGAAATACTCAGAATCGGTAGCACTCTCATTCATAAGATCCAGCTCTTTGGTTATAACCAACTCAAAAGAAAAAGAAAAAGAAAAAGAGGACCTAGACAAGACTTTGGCATCCAACTTATCACCCTCAGGAATACCAGACTCAGACTCAGAAGAACCGAAATCTGATTCTGACTCCACAGACTCTGTGGAATCAGATTCTAGCTCATTACCCAACTCAAAACTAGACAGGTAGCCCTCCTCCAGCTACCAGATAAAAGATGGTGCTTCAGATGCATCCAAAATGCTACTAGATAGGTTCACACCCGGTTGGTCCCCGATGATGGAGATGGTAAGGTTATCCCCCAAGTTCTCTGAGTCAGCTGGAGGATCTATAAGGAGACATGCAATGCTGCCCCTAGTCTAAGTTCACTATTGTTCGAGTCACTTTCCATGCTTTGTTCAGCTTCAGTACTTGGCTTAGCCTTTTTCTCAGCATCACTATCTTGCAACTACAGGTTAAAGAAGATTTCGAATCCGGGGATAAGCTGCTTCGCAGAATTCATCTAGGGCTCGAGAAAGTAGCAAAAGGGGAAGTCTTCTCCCTCCTAAACAAAGAGGCCATATAGCATTCCTTGGATTGGCCTGTGAATGAGCTCATAGTGTTTCCCGGCTTGCTTAGCTCTGGCTGTGCCTCTGATTTCTTCTCCCTTCCTGCTCCAGTCCTCTTTGGTGGCTACATATCCCATACCAAAGACATGTAGATTATGCGACACATCGGCCAATGCTATGACACCTTTCCGGCCACTTCTTCCGAGTCTCATTCCTGGCACATGCTGTAGTTTGTTCATGACATAGATCGATTGGGCGCTGACATACATGCCCTCATCAGCGGCCAAGATGGTTTGCACTACCCAGGCCTCGGCCAACATAAACCCTGAAAGGAATACATCCTCCTCGCCGTGTGTGATTTCTAACATTGGTGTAGTTACCTCTGGTGGTGGGTGGATGAACGAATTCTCGAAAACAATCGCCACTTCCTTCTCATGGAGGGTAGAAGAGACTGCTTTCACATGATGCATCCAAGGCCTCCCTAGCAGTAAGTTAAAAGTGGCCAATACATCCAGGACATGGAACTCAACATCTTGCTGAGCTGGTCTTACTTGAACTCTGATTTGCACCGTGCCCATAACCTCCCGGCTGGTATTATCATGTGCCTAAATCACTTAGGCTGTGGGCACGAAGTCTGCTGGTTTAAGGCCAATGGCATATGCTATGCAGGAAGGACAGAAATTGATAGCCGAACTGGTGCCTATCAACACCACCAGTACCTATTTCTCCCTACACTCAATAGATATGTATAGGGGTTTGTTGTGAGTTGAGCCTTCTGGCGACAATTCTTTGTCGGAAAAGGTTAAGGTTGGCCTAGTGCCTCCTGGGAAGACTAATCCCACAAGTTGTTCAGGGGTAGTGTCAATGGACAATTTAGTTTTGTCCATTGCTGACAGTACAGCCTGTCGATGCACCCGGAAGGCCATAAGAAGACCCCAAATTGAGATGTTAGCTTGGATTTTCTTCAGTTGCTTCAACACTGCCTTTTCTTTCAACTGCTTCTCTTTCTATTTCTCAACCTCTCTATCTTTCCCAAATGCCTCAGCTTGATCTAAGTGCGGTGGCTTGAAATACCGCCCACTTCTTGTCATATGATCTATCTCTTCCGCGTACCACGTGTTATCTAGAAAGCACTCACCCCAATCTTCGTTGGTGTGAGCCAAAAGTAGATCGTCATCCTCCCACCATACATCTCCGGTGGCGAACAAACAGTTTTCCGGCTCCGTTTGTATCGATTTCACATCACAAGTTTCCCCTTTAGGGTGTCGGGCTATTACAGCTTTCTGGTTGTCTTCAATCTTCTCTTGTGTAAACTGCTTCAACGCAGCTTCCTGTTCTGTGTCCACAGTACTCACAATGCCCAGTTTCTGAGCTAAATTTTCGACGCTGAAGTTCTCCGGCAATTTCCCCTTTACATCGGTCATTCCAGCCACCTCAGCAATTCCTAATTTCTTTTCCTCTGGTTTTGTTTTAGTTCTTTCTTCCCTATCTAGTTCATCACTCAACCACCCAGAGTTGTCCGTTGATCCATTCAAATCGAACCAATCAATCTGCACATCCCCTTGATCTTGTTCGTCAAAGAACTGTAAGTTGTCTAAGTCCTCCTCAAGTTCTGCCAAATCATCCAAACCTTGGCTCGAGCCATCCTCCCTAACCACATTAACCTCCACTACAGTTGGCAACACCACTTCCGACTTGGCTTAATCAATCGGCACAATGTAACAACTTGGATCGCACACCCCTTTAGACAGGTCCTCAGAGCACTCAGGCAACGGACTCACACTTTCCTCTAAGGTCGATCTCCCTTGTACTGCAACTGCCACCACCATAGGCTTAGGCTGAAGTGTGAACGTGTCCATCATGCACAAATCTATGCTTTTAGGAATGAACATCGTCGGCCTGGGTAGGTGGGAAGGGGTAATATATACGCTAGCGTCATAAGGGATGGCCAGTATATGGATTATGTTTAGATTTTGAGGTGGGGAAACTTGATGATGGGTCGGGAGAGGGTTTGTAGTCACATTTGGTTTTTGGAGTGGTGCTATCACCTTAGTGTCAATGAGATCTTGAATCTCATGACGCAGTCTAAAGCGTTGGTCGATGTCATGACCATGTTGTTGGTGAAAAGCACAGTACTTCGCTGGGTTATGTTTGGGTGGAAGAGGATCGGGTGGTGGGCGTGGCTCTAATGGTTTAAGGTGCCCTTTTTTTATCAACACCTTCATGGCTTGAGATAAGGACATGTAGAGTTGGGTAAAGGTCCTCTAGGATTGGGCTGGGTTGTTTGAAGTTTGTGGTGCTGTATTGGCAAAGGGATTAGCGGTCTTGGTTGTGGTGGTGACAATGCTCACGTCCGACGGCCGCGCAGCTGTGCTACCACTGGTGGTTGCATTGAAACTGCGCACAAAAAGCCTCTTTGCTTGCTCTTTCTCATCAGTAATCAGCCATTGTTTCATGGTGTTTTCAATCTGAACCCCCATCTCATGGAGCTCAGTGAATGTGAACAGATGTAGGACGATCGATTTCTACAGTAATTTTCAGTGCAAATTGCGGACTATCATCCTTATCTAATCTTTCTCGGAAAGTCGTGTGGTCATCATCAAAGCCTTAGCCCTCCACCTCGTCACGAATTCTGAAAAGCCATCCTTTGACTCCTGGTGCGTTACCTCGAGATCACAAGTTATGACCTCAATTTGTGTGTTGTACGAGTACTGTGCAATAAAGGCCTCAGCCATTTCCTCCCAACTCTGCTTCACAGAATCCTCTAGCTTTGCATACCATATAGCCGTTATTCCCAACATAGCCCGACCAAAGAGTGAGAGCTTTTACAATTTTGTCAAGCCCATCAACTGCAGGATGTCTGAAAACAGTCAAAGATGAACCAATCTTCGGAGCCATTGAATCGATCGATGTGTTGCATTTTGAACCGATCTGGCAATGTCACTGTAGAGTCAATATAGCCATTTTCTATGTCGGGGATAGAGTTAACACCTTATGCTCGTTTGAATAGCTTCTCCAGCTTGTTAACCTTAAGCACAGTCTGGTTAACGTCAAACTCAAATGGAGCCTTGGTTTGATACACAGGTGCTTTAGAGGCTTGTGGTGGGATCGGCTCTACCAAATTGCCCTGACTTTCAACATAGGCAGTGGCTCCGGGTGCTGGGATACCTATAGAAGGTGCATGAGATGCAGAGGTTGCTACCGGCTGTGGTTGTTATTGTTGCAGCCTGTTTATTACCTTAGCCTGACGTCCTGTGAGCTCAGCCTAACGAGCAACGTCTTACTGCATGGTTTCAACTATTTGCTGAAGGTGGTGGATTAGTTCCTCCATGCTGACCGGGGGATATTGTGCCATCGAGATTGGTGAGTGACCTCGTACTGGACTAGATGTAGAAGACTGTCCTTGAGCCTGACTTGATGCAGGTGAAGTGAGGGGTCACTGTTATAGAAATTGGACCAGTGAACTCTGTCTAACGCTCTTCCGTCTAGTAACCGGTGGGAGCGAAGTAAACACAAGCTATCCCCTAACAAGATTCTGGCTTTGCAAAGCCTTCTAACTCGAGTCCAAAGCACTTGGGGGATATCCAAACTTTCCGAAGCTATGATGTTATACTACCTAGAAAAAAGAAATAAAGCAAAAAGAAAGCAATAATCAAAAACTGCACAGTACCTCAGCTCAGATGTTAATAACACACGGATATAATCAAAGCTGTAAGACTGCACTCAACACTAAATTCTGCCCCCAAAACTGATACCCAACTTGCAACTGATACGCACATTCCTGTACAGTTTCACTATAAAGCACATACTAGTTAAGTGAGAGTCAAAACACCCCTATGAGGGAGTAAGGTTACCCTGTCCTAGTTTTGTTAGGAACTAGGGTTCACTATTCAAACAAAGAAGTTTCACGCAATCCTATATTCAGGTAAGCATCATGTCCTAGTTTGGAACAGTCTCTATGGCTTTCGATATGCAACTAGGCCAAATGGTCAAAAGGGTACCTCAGCAAGACTACCTAATATACCTCTCACACCTAACACCAAGAAGTGAAAGGAGGATCAAATGGTATAGCGGTAGTCTAGATCCAAGGGTTGTGTTCCTATCATGGCAAAGCCTGTGACCGGTCAGCCTTTTGGCAAGCTTTTCAGGCAAGCCTCTGGCAAACTGTCCAGGAATAGCAGATGGCAAACACAGTGACTTAAACGCACCAATGCAAATGCAATGCAAAGAAATATATAAGTGTGGATAAAATTTCATATCGTGAATTTCAAGTCAAGTTCTCTAAATTCCCTAGCTGAGTTGCCAGAAACTGTAGCTCGACTTTTGCGCACCCCCTTTCGGAATTTGAAATAAGCCCTACAGTATCAAACTTCCGCGGTTTTGAATCTGATTCCACAAGTGCAATGTGAAATAGATAATCACCAAAGAGTCCCAATCTGGTAAATCTTTTTGAAAAATCGATTTTGAATCAAAATGCCAAAAATGGACTGCTTTGCCAGATACAGAGTCGCCACCTAAATATTTTTTATTTTGAAAAAATTTAGGAAACCCATGACTTATGCCAAAGGCCATGTGCTCATCATCACCAAAATTGTCTAAACTCGGGAACTTGGGTACGAGAGGGGAAAGTCATGAATTGAACATCCCTGCTCGCCCGATCAAAGATCGGCCTACTAATCATGATATGAATCTTATTTACATTATATAATCTTGTTCCGGTATACTAGGCTAGCATTACTATGTGATGTGTATACACACAAGTATAGACTAACTTTGCAAGAATTGGAACATTTTATTCATGTTCGTTTTGAAAATTGTTTTGAATATATACCACTTGAAAAAATGATCACATATAAACATTACTCAAAATTTTCCAATTCAAACAACTAGCCTTCATCCACAGGCATTCAAGCAGTTACAGCACTTAAGCAATTAGCCTCATGGCAAGCATGCAAGACATAGCAACATCACACTCATGCAATATGCTAAAGCGAGTAAAGGCTTACCTAGTACTCCAAGCCAAAAAAAAAATGAGTTAGAAAAATGCATGATTCCTAACTATGCAATATGACTAATGCAACGCATGCAAAAATGCAACTAATAGGCTCAGCTATTAATATGGCATATGAATCAAGTCAATAGCATACGGTCTAAGCACGTATTCAAAGAAGTATTAAACTAACAATGTAAGTTAGAATAATGAATTGAGCCTCGGTACATGTAATACAAATGGATGCAAACATGAAGTATACTAAACAAAATATGATGTCTCTAAACTAACCATCGTAAGCAGTTAAATAAAAGGAAAAAAAGACGTGGGGTTGGAAGATATACACATTATTACATTGCGCTCTCACAAAGGAGAGTCCGAATGAGCTAACTAACTAAGCTAAGCTAATTAAACTAACTATTACAAACTAAAATGAATAATTAGCTAAACTACTTAACTAATTATTACAACAAATGAATTAATTAACTAACTATTCTAGTTTAACTAAAATAATTACAAGACGAAATCGAATAACTAGTTAACTAACTAATTAATTACAACACTTTACAAAATCAACTAGCTATAACTAATTAACTACAACAAATATTTAAGCCAAATATTTACACTAAATAGGCTCGATAAGCGAGGAATGGTCATGCACGTGCTCGGTTTCCTCCCGAAAAGCCACTGTTTTACTTCTGAATGCCTCTGTTGCACAATTGAACACTTAAACTTTTGTCCACTTCCAGAATAGCTCTATTCTCCTCAAAACACACACTGTTGAATTTTGCATTGGGGGTCGGCCGGCCAGGAGTGAGGGCCTACCAGCCACCAGTGATAGCCGACTGGCCATCAAAGGTGGCTTGCCAGCCATAGAAAGTGGCCTACCGACCACAGCTACAGGGTTCACCTTGCTGCAACAGAGAACAAACAAAGCATGCACAGGGTATTCTTAAGGGTTTGTTTGCACAATCCAACCCTCCTTATCATGAACAAATCAAAGGAGTAGTAAGCTTGGTCCACAAACCATCAACTCAAACAATTTCATTGCATGATGGCTTATGAACCAAAAGTGTGTAATTCAATAAATGTAACAAAATAAGACTCAAACCTCCTCCCTTTCATGAATTGATCAAGGGAATTGGTGACCTTGGAAACTTGAATCATTTCATCACTAATGAGTATGAAATGGCCCAAGCTTCCATCTGTTCAATTAACGTCCGATTGAACACAAAACCAATTATTATCTTGCACCATTTTAGTCGCATTTTAGTTACTTCATTTTAAATTACCAACCATCATTTAATTCATTGAGCCCAATGGTGAGTTTAAATCCTCTAAATGGAAAGAAGGCTCAAACCAAGTGTTGTCTTAGGCGTGAAAGAGACATCATACCATTGGTAATGAACCCCAAAGGGATTAAACTATTAAGCATGACATCTCAATCTCATGCTTAAACAAACAAGTAGTTTGAACCACTTTCAAAGAAAAACAAAAGCCAAGAAAAGAAGGAGGTTGCAGAGGTGATTAAAAGTGATTACAAGTATGGAAAACCATAAATAAATGCAATCAACTCAAATAAGATGGTGTCTAAAGCCTAGAACACTAAACTCATGAGGACAATTACACTATAAGCATGCAAAACAAAGCTCAAATGAAACTATCAACCAAAAAGAGTGCTAAAACAAGTTAAAACAAGTCCTAAAACATGCTGGAATTAAGACAAAAATAGCTAGATTAATATGCTAAAACATGGCACAAGCTAGGCTAGCAAGCAAGACACAAGGATGGGAGGCTAACCCCTCCAAATTTGAACTTCAAAACATGATTTTGGCCACTGAAATAACTCTGAAAAATAGTGTTTAAAAGCTCAAAAATAAATAGTAAAAGGATGGGAAACACAAGGGAAAAAGCCTTCAAAACAAGGTACAAAGAAGGGCGAACCACCCCTCAACCTTTAATGGCCTTAAAACTCAAGTTTCAGCCCAAAAATATAGAGTTTTTATAGCCCAAAAATAGTTGGAAAATAACAAGAATAATAGAAAATAAAACAAAGGAACAAGCAAAGCTTTATACCTCTTGAAGAGAAGACCAATTCTAGGCAACAAATCAAGACAACACACCCTTCAAGAGCTCAAACCAAACTCAAAAGTACCTCAGCTCAAAGATGAGAAGGTTTGGTTAAGGGTGTATAGGAAAAGGTTAAGGATATGTAGGCAAGAGTGTAGAAATTTGCTAGAGAGAGAGAGAATTGTAGAGAGAGAGAAAAAATTTTGCTATAAAATTTTTCTAACTTAAAACATGAAAGGAAGGCCCTCTATATATAGAAAACATGAATTCCCTTTAAGAACATCCAGCCCTACACGTGGGAGCAAATGCAAGCATCTGTGCAAACAGCTGGCACAATTGTCACAAAATATCTACAAAAGACACTGGTGGCCGGCTGCCCATCACTGGTGGCTAGCAGGCCACATCAGTGGCTAGCAACCAAGAGTGATGGCCGATAGCCCAAAAAGGTGGCCTGCAGGCCACCAAGGGTTGCAGGCTTAAAGAACCAAGGCTTGGTCCAAGAATGAGGAAACAGGGGTGTAGGGTTTGAAGGGCTCAAAGTTGTGGCATTCCGTTGAGGACTTCGAGCACTTGATAAGCATATACATTCATCATCAAGTGTGCATGCGAAGATATCGAAGTCCTAAGAGCCATCAAAAATGGCGTGTCTACAGTATCACTTTTGTATGCCAAGAAAATCACCCAAGTGAATCTAGTATAGTTATCCCCACAAACAAGACAATAAGATTTACCACCAAGACTTAAAGTTCTAGAAGGTCCAAACAAGTCAATATGCAACAATTGAAGAGTCCTGGAAGTGGAAATAATATTTTTGGATTTGAAAGAAGCTCTTGTTTGTTTTCCTTGTTGACAAGCATCACAAAGTCTATCTTTTTTAAAATCAATTTTTGGTAAACCAACAACTAAGTCAAGTTTTGAAAGTTTTGAAAGCAAGTCCATATGAGCATGTCCTAACCTTCTATGCCATAGCCAGCCATATTCATTTATAGTAGATAAGCACTTAACATCATGATTAGGAGATAAACTATGCAAACCAAATACATACACATTTTCATGCCTATCACCAACAAAAAGCAATTTGTTATCAGCAGAATTTTTAATTGTGCAATGGGATTTTTCAAAGGTGACATAATTGCCTTTATCACACATTTGACTAATACTAAGTAAGTTATGTTTTAATCCTTCAACAAGCAACACATTTTCGATGATGGGTGAAGAAGTTTTACTAATACTACCTTCGCCGATGATCTTTTCCTTACTATTGTCTCCGAAGGTTACGTGACCTCCTTCTTTGGATTTAAGGGTTGAGAACATTGCTCTATTGCTAGTCATGTGCCTTGAGCACACACTATCAACGTACCACTGGTTATTGCAGGATTTTGACCTAAAGCACACATGCAAAAATCAGATTTTTGTTAGCTTTTTGGTATCCATTCTTTCTTGGGTCCATGAGAGTTAGGATTTGAAGTGTTTTTGGGAACCCACTCCTTTTTCATTCTTACAAATGAGTTTCTCTTAGCAGGACATGAAGAAAAGATGTGACCTTTTCTTCCACAATAATGACATGTGAGATGAGAATGGTTAGATGATGCATGAACAAATATCTTTTTGGAATTTTTTGCTTTCGAAAAAGGTTTATATCCAATCCTCATCCTTCCAAAGGTTTGATTTTAACTTTTGAGAATTTTATCTAAGGTATCTCTACCTTGAGTGAATTTTGAAAAAACATTTTTTAAATCTTCTATATTTTCATTTAAAACAATTTTCTCCTTTTTCAAAATTTCATTTTCCTTTTGCAAATCATCTATTTTCTTTTCAAAAGTGAGAGATTCTTTTTTAGTTGAAAATTCTTTTTCTTCTTCCATTGACAAGACTTCATTTTCTAAAGCATTGATCTTAGAAGTCAAGGATTCTTTTTCTTGTGATAAACTCAAAATCACTTTCGCTTGACAACTACTTTTTGAACTCAACTTTTTAAATTCAGTAAGCAATTCATCAAAGGCAGTTTGTAATTCGTCAAAAGTAAAGGATTCATCATTTACCTCATTTTCATCTTCAAGGGCCATCAAGCATAGATTTGCGACTTTATTTTTGCAAATATCAGTCTCTAAGTCGCTGTCATCACTGTCTTCTCCCCATGCTGTGATCATGGCTTTTTTCTTGTCCTTTTTGAATTGTTTCTTTAGCTCCGGACATTCCGGTTTGTAGTGTCCTAGCTTGTTGCATTTGTAGCAAGTAACTTCAAATTTTTTATGATTTTCTCCCTTTTGAAAATCCTTATTGAAGTCTTTTTTGAAAAACTTCCTTACACCTTGTTTCTTCTTCACAAATTTTTTGAACCTTTTGGTAATAAACACCATTTCTTCATCTTCCTCTGAAGCATCTTCTTCTTTCTCTTGAGATTTTGAGGTAGACTTGAAAGCTATCCCTTTCTTCTTATTCTTGTCTTCTTCTTCTTTTCATTCTTGCATGATGATCTTGTGGGTTAGGAGAGATCCCATTAACTTATCAAGACTTAATGTTGACAAGTCTCTTGCTTCTATCACTGCTATAACTTTGTTCTCCCAGCTTTTTGGCAATGAGCGGAGAACTTTTCTGACAATTTCTGCATTTGTATAAGTCTTCCCAAGAGATTTAAGACTGTTTATAATATCTATAAAGCGAGTGAACATTTGGGATATGTTCTCATTCGGTTTCATCTTAAAGAGCTCATAGTTATGAACAAGCAAACTCACTCTAAACTCTTTGACTTGAGTGGTTCCCTCATGAGTTACAATAAGCTTATCCTAAATTTCTTTCGCCGTTATACAAGTGCATATTCTGTTAAACACAGTAGCATCTAGTGCACAATACAACATATTAATAGCTATGGCATTGGATTGAATATCCTTATAATCAGCACTAGTCCACTCACTCTCAAGTTTGGGAACTAACAAACCATCTATGGTTTTGGTGGTGACTTTAGGACCATCATAGATAATTTTCCAAACCTCATATTTGATAGATTGGATATGCATAATCATACGGGCTTTCCAATAGTTAAAATTTGTGCCATTGAAGAAGGGTGGTTGGTTTAAGGCTTGACCTTCAGGAAGAGAGAAGCTAGGGGTTGCTATAGATCACTCTAAGACGGTTAAGTCACAATACTAAAGATGAGGCTCTGATACCAATTGTTAAACAAGAAAGCAACCCAAGAGGGGGGTGAATTAGGTAATTAAAATTTTTGGCCAAAGAATAGATTTCAAAAACTATGTGATTAAAAACAGCACACAATTAATAAATGCACAGAAAATGAAAGGAAATGAAAGACGAGCTCAACACAAGGATTTATAGTGGTTCAACTCACTGGCCTACGTCCATTACTCAAGAGACCTCCTTGAGAATTTCTTTACTAAGAATCAATGCACCACCAAGCTTCACCTAGCTTGTGGAATTTTACACAAGACTTACTTCAATTTGTTAAGGACCTCTCAACTAAATTCCTCACTTTACAAGTGTTTCACTCAGAAAATAAGGAACAAGAGAAAGAGGTTCAATTGTCCTCTTTTACAAATGTTTTCTCCCAAAAGATGGATATGAAAGTGTAAGCTCACAGGTAATTTAAGACTCACTCAAATGTGAAAATGGAAGAACGATGGAGTATATTAAAAGCTCTTGAATGCTCTAGGTTTTTTGTATTGAAGAAGTGCATCGTTCAAAACAAGGAGAGCTTCTTCTTTATAGCATTAATGGCTTCTAGCTGTTGGAGAGAGGTAGAGACACATATTCTAACTGTTAGAGCAAATCATAGAAGATATCTTCCAGTTGTCTTTGATCAAAGTATGGAGAAGGTAGACTGTAAACAGGTCTTGGGAAGAGAAGGGTCATTAAAAGCTCAAGCTTTTCATTTAATGCTCTTCTTCATAAGTCAACTTCTTGGAGAAGATATGGTGCCAGAAGATCTGCTCAGGGGTTAGAGAAAATTATATATTATGCACATAAATCTGAAAAAGTGATTGAGAAAAGGGTTGTGTCAATCCAGATCTAATTTGGCATGTGGGAATTTTTTAAACCCAAATTTACAGGGGTCGACCCCTGCAAATTAGGTGTTGACCCTTTTGCTTTCTTCTCTTCTCTAAGTTGAGTTCCAGATGTTCGTGGTGTCGACCCTTATCATTCTTGGTGTCGACTCTTGCTGTTGGATTGCATTCTGAAATTTAGTGTCAACCCTTACTGTTGGATTACATTCTAAAATTTAGTGTCGACCTTTACTGTCTTCGTGTCGACCCTTGCTTCTGGAACACTTAGACATTTTGAGCTTTTACTCTGGTGTCAACCCTTGCTATTTTGGTGTCGACCCTTGGACCTATTTCAAGCATAAATACAATTTTGCAAACAAGTGCTAATCTTATGTTTTGAGGAGTTAAAAACCATTTGAAAAACAACACTCTAGAATCATAAACCTTCTAAAACCATTTGTATATTATTATTTTGAAAACATGAATAATAAAATAAATTCTAAATATTTGTCAATAATCAAAATCAATAAGAATTTAAAATTGAATAACCTTGGGGCTAACAAGATTTTAGATAGGGTCGAGACTATCTTCATGGAAACCTCTCTACTTGTTTATCCAGTGCCCAAGAAAACAATGAGTGAGTTGAGTGGATTTGGCAATGATTTGGACTGGGATTTCATGATTGGCAATGAACTCTTGATCTCTGTTCCTAGGGTCTATTTTTATGATTTTCTACTAAAAGACACACACCCAAGATTTGCATATATCATTCCTGCTCTATTAAAAGATGATTTTGTAACTCGCTTTTGTCTACTCTTGGACGAGTCAAATAATTTCTGCTGGGATGACCCATATCTCATAAATCATAAGAAGCGAAAAAAAGTGGAATTGTTGCACCCAGGTAAAATAGATTAGTTTATTTTGTTTTGTTTTGTTTTGTTTTATTTTATTTTGTGTGTTTTCAGTCTTATGTGTTAGGGCAAGATAGACGAATACACCTTTGAAGGGAACCACTTAGTAAGACTAAAGAAATTTGGTCTGAGACGGGTTACTTAAGGGAGGATAAAATTTCAGCCCTAATGTAGACGTCCCCGAACGTCCCGAGAAAATCCCGTTTTGTTCATTGGACTCACTACAGTTCGGACTCAAATGTCACGGTTCTGAATCTAATCCCGCAAAGTGCAATACGAGATCGATAAATCACCAAAGAGTCCAAATCTGGCAAATCGTTTTGAAAAATAGATTTTTAGAAAGAAGTGCCAAACATGGACTACTTTGCCAGATACAGAGTCGCCACCTAAATATTTTATTTTGGGGGAATTTAGGAAACCCTAACTCATGCCTAAGGCCACGTGTCCGTCATCACCAAAGTTGCCTCGGCTCGCAAACTTGGGTACGATTGGGAAATGTCACTTCGTGAGCACCCCCGCTCGCCCGATCAAAGATGGCCCTCTACTAACCATGATATCGAGTTTTGAAAACATTATGTGCTCTTATTCCGGTTATTAGCCTAGAATTGCTATGTGATGCACACAACATACAAGTATAGACTGGATCGTTTGAGTTGGAACAAAACATTTCATGTTTGTTTATTTAAAAGATGGTTTGATGGTGCTACTCGCAAGTAGGCTAAGACGTGGATTTGCCACCCTCAAGTGAGCTTAAAACTCTCAATTGGTGAATTGTTCCAATTCAAATAACCCAACCTTCACCCACATGCATTCAGGCAGTTATACTAGATAAGCAAATAGCCTCATGGTAAGCATGCTATCATGGCAGTCACTCACACGCATGCAAGGATGCTGAAGCATAAATACTTACCAAGTATTCCAAGCCAAAGAAAGAAGCTAATTAGAAATCATGCATGAATCCTAACTATGCCGAAATGCCTAATGCAACACATGCAAAAATGCAACTAAGATAGGCTCGGCTATTCTAAAATGGCATATGAAATGCAACAACTGATACACGTATTCAACTCAGAATTGAAATACATTGCAATTAGTATGATGCGCCGAGCCCAGTGCATGTAGGACAGATAAATGGATGCAAACATGTGAGCATAAGTATGCTAATTGAAACGTGCCCTAAACTAACCATCATAAGCTGGTAAATAAAAGGGAGAAAGACGTGGGGTTGGAAGGCATGCATCACACACACACGCACACTTATTACAACATTGCCCTCCTCGGAGGGTTCGAATGAATAGTACAGAATAAACTAGCTAATCTAAGCTAATTAAACTAATTATTACACAACATTAATTAATTAACGAATTAACTACGTAAGTAAGGAAACTAGCATGCAAATTAAAAAAAAAAATGGACTGCCTCAGCTCTGTTCCGAATGATAGGGATGCGTGGATGCTCAAGTCGCCTTGTCGAGAAATCCATCGCGATGCCCCGATTTGCCTCTGTTTGCAACTGGTCCCAGAACACTGTACAAAGCTCCAAAAGGCTACTGACCAGTTTTTGCTACTGGTTTCTGGTTTGCTGCAACAGAGAGCGAGAAAGGGGCATGGCAAAATATTTTCAACATTTATGTGCATGACCACTCTCCCTATCATTACACAAGCTCCAGGAAGTATAGTCCTCGATCCTCATACCACCAATCACGTATCTCGATGCATGATGGCCGAGGAGTCGGATTGCACGACTCAATGTAAAATGAATGCACATATAAACACAACAAGGCCTAAACTCCATCATGGGTAATCCGAAGTGTCGGCGATCGAGAATCGAGACACGTTTCGTCACTTGGAGTACGAAACGTCCCTCCTTTCTCGTGTTTGGACTAAACCCTATTCCAAACACAATGCAATATACATGGCATACACAATACAACTAGCATGCAACCCTAAACGCAATGCAACGTAATCATGCTAGCATGCGAGGGATGATATGCAAACATGCAACTAGCATACACAATGCTATGAACTAAGAATGGCACACTCAATGCAAATGAACTATATGGCATACGCAATGCACATACGAAGATGGACATGTACAAAGACATGAACAAGGCATACACAATGCGACGATCAAGCATGCGACAACATAGATACGGCATACATAATGCAAGATGGACTTAAACTAAAATGAATGGGCCTCAGCTACACTCAAATCAGTGGCCAAACATGATGAAAACGAAGAAACAACACACATGCAAACATGCACAAATGCAAGGGACCAATCACATAATTTTCAGCTCTGAAATGACATGCAATATGGTCCCGAATCATGCAAACACCTCACACAATGCATGCTAGATGGCCCAAATACCGAAACTAGCGAGGTGGTTTACACTATAGGCATGCAAAGCAATACTCAAACGGCCAAACCAGCCCCAAACAGTCCCTATGCAGGCCAAAACAATAGCAAATATGGACTAAAATGATGGTTCGCAAAGCATGGAAATGAAGCTCATGCAGTGGTCCAAAAATGATGTATTCATGCATAACTCTCAAACACATTTAAAGAGTGGAAAACATGAGAATATGGCATACATATAACCTCTGAAATATGATTCACAATGATGCCAAAACATGGAAACACCTCAAAATACGCATGCAATAGGCTTCAAAACTCAAAGCTAGGCAAGGGTATTGAACTACAACCACGCATAGCAAACATCATTCGACCATGAGGCCCAAAAACAGAGCTAAGGCAATCCAAAACATGCACAAAATTAGTTTAATGCATGGCCAAAAAATGCTAGAATCAAAGTCCAAAATAGCATGCAATGTAAGCTAGTAAAGAGGATTTGCACTACAAGCATGTGAGGCAATCAAGAGGCCACTAAACCAGCAAAAGTCAGAGGTATCACATGACAAATAAAGCCCAAAAACCCACTGAAACATGGTAAATGCATGCAAGAATGAGATGCTCCTTTGATATGCTACGAAGAGGGTTATTCTACACATGCAAGATGGACATCCAATATGGCAAAAAAAGCTCTGGACAGAGCCTATGCAGGTCCTAAAACTCATCAAAAATGGCCTAAAACATGGCTTAGAAGCATGAAAATAAGGGCTCCTTTGAAAGGCCAAATATGCAAACAAACAAGGCCAAAAGAGAAAGGGTCACCCCTCTTTGATTTTGGCCCTCAAAACCACAAAACCACCACTGAAAATCCATTGGATTTCAGTGGTAGGAAGGCCAAGCAAAGACTATCTCGAATGCCTTATGGCATGGCACAAAACAAGCATGCAACAGGGTAGATGACCCCCAACAACAAAATGATCTTAAACAAACATGAAAAACACTTAAATATGAATCTTTTTTCAGTTGACAACAAAGCTCAAATATGCATGCAAATAAGGCTAAGAGAAGGATCAAGATAATGCTTAAAAGAGGGGAAATGAGTTAGCCTTGTGGCTCAGCAAAGACACCAGCTTCTTGGACCAAAAACTAGCCCTTTGAGACCTCTCAAGACCCTCCAAGAACCTCAGAACAATGGTGGAGGTGTGTGCTTAAGAGTTGTGGTGCAAAGGGTTCAAGAACCAACACTTTCTAAGCCTAAATATAGAGATATAGAGAGAGAGATACAACCCTTGTGCCTTAGACAATTTTTTTCAACCTCTCTAAAGGAAAGGGAGGCCCTCTCTTATAGAGAAACAAAAGGGTTCAAGCTTCTTGGAAAAGCTAGAGCAAAGGTTCAAGCTTCTTGGAGAAGCTAGAGCAAAGGTTCAAGAGGTTCAAACTTCCTCAAGAAGCTAAAACAAGGGTTTAAAAGGTTCAAGCTTCCTCAAGAAGCTAAAACAAAGATTCAAAAGGTTCAAGCTTCCTCAAGAAGCTAAAACGAAGGTTGAAAAGGTTCAAGCTTCCTCAAGAAGCTAAAACATGGGTTCAAAAGGTTCAAGATCTCCAAAAACCGTGCCAAACGGAGAAAGTTAAGCGGTCCCGAACCAAGGCGCACGGCCGACGGCCTCGAAAATCGAAAACTACTCTCCAAACAGAAACAGTGGCCTACGACCACGAAAAGTAGTCTACGACCACTAAGAGATGGTCTACAAGACTTCTCCCTCCCTCCGAGAAGAGAAAGCAAGGCCTGGTCTGCAAACCGAGGCAAAGCATAAAAGGATCCCGAGGTCCGGGGGTAAGGCTCTCAGCCGAAACTCCGAAACCTCAAAACGAGCACAACATGCACCATCACCGAGCGCTCAATGGATGACATCTGAGTCTTAAGGTCGGTCAAAAATGGGGTGTCTACAGTTGCCCCTCTTTGACAGAACTTAAAAGTCATAACAATGACAGGAGTGAATGTCAAAGCCCAGAGACGGCCCATTTTTGACAAGGCCGAAGACTTAGACAAACAGGCAAGATAAACAAAGAGATATGCCCACAGGCAGGGGCAAAATGCAAATGACATGCATGGTGCAAGAGCATAACTTATGATTATGCAAAGAGGGCTGTAATAAAACAATTATGCAAAATAAATGCAACATTTTAAGCGAATGTTATGCAAGCAAGTAAACACAAACCAAACTACATCTCATGCAGAAAGGATGTAAGAAAATTATGCAATCTTAACCACGCACCATGTAGGAAAGACTAAGAATGACCATTGGGGACCTCCGAGGTCTCAAACAAGATTCCGACACGTTGCACGCGAAAGGAAAAAGAGTGGCACAAACATTGGAACATGTTCCAAATGCTCTTAACCAAAGAGAAACATAGGGACATATCTCGGTGTTTCAGAAAGGTATAAGCATTGGAACGTATTCCAAATGCTCTTAACCGAAGAGGGAGAAACATAGGGACGTATCCCGGTGTTTCGGAAAAAGAAGGAAAAACATAGGGACGTATCCCGGTGTTTCAGAAAGGTATAAGCATTAGAACGTATTCCAAATGCTCTTAACCAAAGAGGGAGAAACATAGGGACGTATCCCGGTGTTTCAGAAAAAGAAGGAGAAATATAGGGACATATCCCGGTGTTTCGGAAAGATATAAGCATTGGAACGTATTCCAAATGCTCTTAACCAAAGAGGGAGAAACATAGGGACATATCCCGGTGTTTCGAAAAAAGAAGGAGAAACATAGGGACGTATCCTGGTGTTTCGAAAAGGTATAAACATTGGAACGTATTCCAAATGCTCTTAACCAAAAAGGAAGAAACATAGGGACGTATCCCGGTGTTTCGGAAAGGTATAAGCATTGGAACGTATTCCAAATGCTCTTAACCAAAGAGGGAGAAACATAGGGACGTATCCCAGTGTTTTGGAAAAAGAAGGAGAAACATAGGGACGTATCTCGGTGTTTCGGAAACGTATAAGCATTGGAACGTATTCCAAATGCTCTTAACCAAAGCGAGAGAAACATAGGGACGTATCTCGGTGTTTCGGAACAAGGAGAAGAAACATAGGGATGTATCCCGGTGTTTCAGAAAAGGGGAAGAAACATAGGGACGTATCCCGGTGTTTCAAAAAAGGGGAAGAAACATAGGGACGTATCCCGGTGTTTCGAAAAAAGAAAAGAAACATATAGGGACATATCCCGATGTTTCGAAAAAAGAGGGAGAAACATAGGGACGTATCCCAGTGTTTCGAAAAAAGAAGGAGAAACATAAGGACGTATCCTGGTGTTTCGAAAAAAGAAAGAGAAACATAGAGACGTATCCCGGTGTTTCGAAAAAAGAAGGAAGAAACATAGGGACGTATCCCGGTGTTTCGAAGAAAGAGCGTGCAAAACAATGCAAGTGAAAAGGGTGCATAACAATGCAACTGGAACGTGCATAACAATGCAGGTGGTGTATGCATAACAATGCAAAGAGAACAGTACATAATAATGCATTTTCAGTGCAACATCAACAGCATGTTTGAAGTATACTACTAAATAAGGAAATACACGCCTTAACGAGACCAATTCAAACGCAACATCCGATTTACCTCTCGGAGGACTTGGCAACACGCTCAGCTCAAAAGGGTATAAACTGTTCATATTGGCGAGAGATAACATCTGCATGTGAAACCCTCAGGTGCTGCCTGAACTGCCATTCTGACTTGAAACAAGCTTACCCTTGGGGTTGAGATACACTCATACTCCAGAGAAACGGTGAAGCCTAAGAAGGTGCACTTGGAATGCAGTCTTGGAATTCGCTGGAGTTAAAACACGCTAAGATGCTCCACATTTTCCCTCTTTTCTTTTGCTTTGCAGTCTGGAACCCACATAGCTTCAGATAGGTCCTTGTCTTACTGTTTTCACAGGACCTAGGTTGAACCCTACAGTTTTATGAAAGAACGAATTCTGTTTTGCACAGATGTGGAGAATGGCACAGCACTCTGAGCACAAAATGACTTTTTTGAAATTGAAATGGAGAATGAGTTTTTGATCGGGTATTGAGCCTACGACTGACCACAGCAAAAACAACTCAACAACGGAAGACAAAAGGTAAACAACCTAAACACATCGAGTAACACTCGAAACAACTCAAAACAAGAATCGAGACAAAACAAAAAGACACAACACTCAGACGTGCACAGGGAGCCTGTTTCTCTGGATATTGTTTCCCTTCCTTTCTCATTTGTGATTCTCACATCACTCAGCCCTCAGGCTCTATTTTTTTTTAAAAAGCCATTTTCTCACTTTTTCTCTCATCGCACATCTCTCTATTCTTCAATCTCTCATTTTTTTATCCCTCCCCTGAGTGGTTGATGGATAAACAAAAAGTTGCAGGCTCTTGCCCCTAGCATGCTACTAGATTCTCTTTCTTTCGCTCACAGCCAGTGAGTTCCTCCCACAGAGGGGTTGCGCTAAGACTGGGTGTGTTGCAAATCTGCAACTAACATCGGTTGATGATACTCTGCTAGGGAGTTTGGACATGATCAGATCTGTCCGAATGAGGGAGTGGAATATCTTGATCCATTCCAGTTTGTGCTTCGTACTTGGCTCGATACCTCGCTGCTTGGAGGATGAAAGAGCTTTCTGCCCTTTTGCGGTTAGCTTCAGTGGTGCCCCTTTCCGACAGGTATGATGCCCTTTCTGGCAAGTGCGTTGATAAAGGGGAAAAGACAGAAAACCTGACTCAACTGTGCCCCTAGTTCATCATTTTGATCATTTTTTTTGTTTTTGGCTTTCTACTAAAACAATTTTGACAAAAAATGAGAGTTAGATTAACACGCTTGTTCGATTTTCTGATTTGAAATCATGCAAGTCAGGTTATGAGCACTGAAAATTTTCCTTTTTTGGGTCCAAGAAATGGTCCAGTTTTGGAAAAGATGGAATAATTTTCGAAGAATATTAGTCAACCTCATTAAAAATTCTCAAAAACTATTTTTGCAAACGGCCACTGCTCAACGAGCATGGAACCCGCTCTTGAGATGTACAACCTCAGATCCATAACAATGGAAAATTGCCTCTTGTCTGAACGGCACTACATGGCAACTGAAAGTTGCCCCTAGTCTGAGTAGTATCGCAGCACTACACGGCAACAGAAAGTTACCCCTAGTCTGAATAGCACCACAGCACATGGTAACCAGCCCTCACAGTGATAATTACAACCAAATTCTCGGATACAGAGAAGACAAAGATGACCAGAACCATCACATGGACACAGTCAAATTTGAAGTGTTTTACGGCTGGACTTCAAAATGAAGTTGCCTACGTATCCCAAAGATGGGAATCAAGCCTTACGTAGTTTGGGGTTAAGGTACACTCGTGTATTAACCCTCACCTTTTACGCTCTAACTTTTGCCAAGGCCGCCCTTCCGGGTTTTCAACCTTGCGAGCTGTGTTCTTCTTTTTTTTTCTTTTCTTTTCTTTTTTCTTTTTTTTTCTTTTTTTTCTTTTTTTTTATTCTTCGCATTTTTTCTTTTCTTTTCTCTTTTCTTTTTTTTTCTTGCTCTAACTTTTGCCTAGGTCGCCCTTCCGAGTTTTCGGCCCAGCGAGCCTCTCAAGGGTAAAAGTTTAGCTTTGTCCATGTTGAATGGTTTGAGATCTCGGAGCCATCTGAATCCAAGAGAATGGCTGTTGTTCGCTAATGATGTAGAAGTCCATCCAATGGAGGGTGAATTTGCCCCTAGTGTTGTGGATAGGAACTTGGTTGTCCATTAGTAATACTTTCTTCTTTCCCCTTTCTGGGATTTGGCATTCTTGCCAGTCTTTCCTAGTTTGTAGAAAAGACTCATCTTTGACTCTTCGAGTGCATTTGACATTTTTGCCCCTAGTTCGAGGATTGCTTCTAATCTAGCTTTGCAAGCTTCTTTTGACAACATCTAATCTTCTTGATCTGATTTCCCTACCCCTAGTTCGAGGGCTGCTTTGAATCTGGCCACACAGGCCTCACATTGCGGTTGACCGTTGAACACTCTGAATTAAGGTCCAAGGTTTGAAAGCAAGGGGTTGAGTCTCGAGGCTGAGAGCGATCCTAAGCTACACAATCTCAAGAATGATTCCACATAGGTCTTCGTAGAACCACGCAAAACATTTTTTGAAAATTTTTTAAGAAAACAACTAATCGCTCACGCTGAAGACAGTGTAGAACCAATCTGGATCAAGCCAGGATCCTTCTCAGTACTCACACTAACAAGCATGATCTCATTTATTAAAGGCTTAGCGTGCCTTTCTTTCTCTCAATTGATCAAATTTTCACAAATCCTAAGGAATTCCTTCCTCTTCGTTTTTTCATCACAATGTTCAAAAGGTTTTGAAAAACTTAGGTCAATGCAATGATTTCAAGGCACAGAAGAGCAGGTGAAAAGCACTGCCGTTTCACTCAAATCTTGTAGCACAACTGATTCAAGGCAGAAACAAACACAAAAGCATGAAAACCACTGTTGTTTCATTCAGATCTTCTGGTGTAACTGGCTCTATGGCAGAAACAGACTCAAAAGAGTGTAAAAGACAAACATCAAAACAAGCAAGTGATGTCCAAGGTAACACCTCCGAAATCACCTGACTCTAACAAAACAGGACTGACTCGATACAGTAAGACAGACCCGACTGACTCAGTATGAAAAGACTAACTCAATACAACATAACAGAACTGACTCAATACCCAAGTTAGAAAGCACAAAAACTAGCATTTGCACAATGCTCAAAACAGTGCGGGCTATCCGCTTCATCTAGAGTAAACCGAATGCCGCCCGCAGGTGGTTCATCCCCCGATCACGTACTCGTACTATCTCCCAAGTTCACTGATCCAGTGTCGATAGACTTTGCAAGACTGGTGCAGCGATGACCTTATTGTCAATCAAATTTTGTATCTCACGGCGAAGACGGACGCAACTGTCGGTGTCATGACCGGTTTGTTGATGGAAAGCACAGTACTTAGCTAGGTCATGCTTTAGAAGGAGAGGGTCGGGTAGAGGCCGTTGTTCTAACGGTTTCAAATGTCCTTTCCTGAGGAGGACCCCTAGAGCTTTAGACAAAGGCATATAAAGTGGGGTGAAAACCCTCTTGCCTCGAGGTAGATAGTCCGAAGTTCAGGAGTTTGGATTGGATGTACCAACAAAGGGGGTGGCTCTTTTCGAAGTGGTGGTGACCATTCCAACTTCAGAAGATTTTGTAGCTGCGTCACCACTGGTGGTTGCATTCGAACTACGTGTATAACCCTTCTTGGGTGACTCCCTTTCGTGGTCAATCAGACCTTGTTTCATTGCATCTTCAATCTGTACCCCAATCTCGTGTAGGTTCGCAAAGGTGGGAAAGGGTAAGACGATCATCTTTTGCATCAACTTGGGCTGGAGGTTGCGCACAACCATCTGTATCTGATCCTTGTCGGAAGGCCTTGTAGTCATCATCGAGGCTTTAGCCCTCCAATGAGTCACAAAATCAGAGAAGCTCTCCTTTGGCTCTTGGCGAGTGACTTCAAGATCACGAGTTGTGACCTTGATCTGTGTGTTGTAGGAGTATTGAGCAATGAAGGCCTCAGCCATCTCTTCCCAGTTCTGTTTCACAGAGTTCTCCAATTTCGCATACCAGATTGTGGCTATCCCAAACATGGTTCGGCCGAATAGTGACAGCTTCTAGGCTGTGGTCAAGCCCATTAGCCTCAGGATATCAGAAAACAGGTAGAGGTGCACCATTGGGTCTCCAGAGCCATCGAAGCGGTCGATATGTGGCATCTTGAACCGGTCTGGCAGTGTCACGGCCGAGTCGGTGTACCCATCCTCAATGTCCGGAATGGACTTCATACCTTGAGATTTCTTGAACAGCTTTTCAAGCTTGCTCACTTTTAATGCTGTGGGGTCCACCTCGAACTCAAAAGGGGAGTCTGGTAGATTGATAGGCGTTGGTGCCTGTAGACGTCCCCGAACGCATCCCGGGCGAGGAGTGCGAGTCCCCCCCCGTTCTGGTTCGATATCGGGTCTACTACAGTTCAAGGACTCAAATGTCAGTTCTTAATCTTGAACCAAAGAGTCCAAATCCGACAAATCGATTTTGAAAACAGATTTTTGAAAGAAGTGCCAAACATGGACTGCTTTGCCAGATACAGAGTCGCCACCTAAATGTTTTTTTAATAGGAAATTTAGGAAATCCTGACTCGGTGCCAAAGGCCACGTGTCCGTCATCACCAAAGTTGCCTCGGCTCGGGAACTTGGGTACGATTGGGGAAGGTCACTTCGTGAGCACCCCCGCTCGCCTGGTCAAAGACCGGCCTCTACTAATCATGATATCTATTTTTGAAAACATTGTGCGTTCTTATTCCAGTTATTAGCCTAGGTTACTGTGTGATGCGCACAGCATACAAGTATAGACTGAGCCGCCTGAATTGGAACAAAACACTTCATGTTTGTTTTTGAAAATGATTTGATGGTGCTACCCGTAGGTAGGCTAAGACGTGGATTTGCCACCCTCGGGTGGGCTTAGAAAAACGTGATTTTGCCACTATCTAGTGGGCTTAAAACAAACATTTGATGAATTGTCCAATCCAAGTAACCCAACCTCCACCCACAGGCATTCAAGGCAGTTATATCACATAAGCACGTAGCCTCATGGTAAGCATGCTAAAGCGTAAAACTCACCGAGTACTCCAAGCCAAAATAGAAGCTCATTAGAAATCATGCATGATCCTAAGTATACAGCAATACCTAGTGCAACACATGTAAAGATGTAACTATAGCAGGCTCGGCTATTCTAAACATGGCATATGGAATGCTACAACTAACACGTATTCAATTTGGAATTGAAATACAAATGCAGTTTGTATGATGCGCCGAGCCCGGTGCATGCAAAACAGATGAATGATGTAAACATGTTGTCATACTGTATACTAATTGAAATATGCCCTATATCTAACCATCATAAGCAGGTAAATAAAAGGGAAAAAAGACGTGGGGTTGGAAGACATACATCACACTCACCCACACTTATTACAATTATGCCCTCACGCAGAGGGTCCGAATAAATATACAGTCCCGAATAAAAGAATAGTACAGTCCCAATAATACAGTCCAAATAATGTACAAATTCTTAATTAATTAACTAAGAAAGCGGTAAAACTGGCATGCAAGCCAGGGACTGCCTTGATTCTGATTGATGATGTATGCTAGGGCTGCCTTCGCGCAGAAATCCACTGGGATGCCCCAATTAGCCTCTGTTTATACCTTTTCTCGAAATGCATGCCAAGCTCCGAAAAGTTGCTGATTCTTCATTTTGCTGCAACAAAGAGCAAGAAAGGGGCATAGCAATGTATTTCACAAATATATGCATGTCTCGATCCTCGTGCTACCAATCACGCATCTCGATGCATGATGGCCGAGGAGCCGAGTTGCACAACTCAATATAGAATGAATGCACATGAAAACTACAACAAAACCTAACTCCATCATGGATAATCCGGAGTGTCAGTGACTTGGGAATTGAGACCTGCTCCGTCACTCGGAGTACAGAATGCACCTCGTTTCCCGTGCCCGGGCTAACTCCTATCCCGAACACGATGCAATATGCATGACATGCATGAAATGCAACTAAGATACAATCCTAGCATACACAATGTTATGGAATGGCATACACGCTATACGAGGTAATACACAACCGAGCATACACAATGCTATGGATGAAATGGCACACGCAATGCAGTAATGGGCTTACACCAACATGAGAGAGCCTCAGCCACACTCACACAAGAGGCCATCAGATGAAAACAAGACAACTCGAAATGCGTGCATGCGTGCACGCAAACCGAGGACGGACCCTCAGGTACCGAAATGCCACTCTAATGAGGCATGGCAAAGACATGGAATATGATATGTAAACATGCAAATTTCAGAGGCAAAATGACATGAAAAACAGCCCCGAAACGAGGCAAAATGACACCCGATGCATGGAATCTCTCCCGAAATACAAAACTAGACACATGGAATGGCCTACAGCTATGCTAAACATGCATAATTTGGGCATGATATGAAAAATAAGAAGCAAGGAAGCCCAAAAATAAGCATTTTTACAGTACAAAACATGGCCAAACAGTAAGCGCAAGTAGGGCTAAAATGGCATACAAAAATGGCTCCGCAAGGGAGGCAATGAAGCAAGTGGTAGATACAAAGCCCAAAAAGGAAAATACCCTTCTACAACACTGAAGAGGGACCAAAAATATGAACATTTACAGTAGATGACAAGCCCCAAATCAGTATAAAAACATGCTCAAAATGCAATGCAAGATATAGGCCAACAAAAGGGTATAACATGAAGTATACAAAACATTCCTCAAAAAGCCAAAGACCCTTAATGAAACATTCCAAGAAGGTCAAAATATGGCCACTTTCAGTTCTGATCATGGCCTAAAAACAGAAGCAAGGTGAGCTAACAAAGCATGCAAAAATAGGGACCAAAGAGGGGTGGTGAAGCAAGTGATACATGGAGGTCCCAAACAAGGTTGAGCCCTTCTTCAATGTTAAAGAGGGGCTCAAAATAGGCCTAACCACAGTTTACATCATGCTCAAAAACAGATTACACACATGCTAAAAATACCATGCAAAACAATGGCATACAAGAGGGTATTGAAACAAGTGCACAATGGGGGGCTCAAACAGGGTTGAGCCCTTAAACAAACATGAATAATGACTCAAAAAAATGACCCTTTCAGTTAGGGTCGGAGCCCAAAACAGTAAGCAAGACGGCTAAAAAAAATGAGGCAAAATAGAGCTAGAAAGGAGGGAAAATGGACTTACCCTTGTAGACCAACCCTTTTGTTGCTTCTTGGACCAAATTGCAGCTCCCTTGGCCTCTGAAAAACTCCTCCAAGCTGCTGAGATGGAGTAGTGGTGGTGGTGCTTGGTGGTGATGAAGAAATGAGGTGGAACTTGGGATTTTTGAGAGAGATAGAGGGAGATATGTGTATATGCTCAAAACAATTTTTCCAACCCTTGAGAGAGAGCTGGGAGGCCAGCTATATGGACAAGAATGGGGGAGAAATGGAGGGAAAAAAGTGGAGGGAATTGGCATCAATTTTCCCTCCAAAAAGAGTTCCCTCCGGATGCAGTTTTTGGAGGGAAAACAATGCACAGCTGTAATGTACTCCTTGTAAGGAAGCTGGCCGACCAGTTATCAAAGCTCCAGGTGGCCGGCCGGCCACCCCCTATGGCCGGCCGGCCAAGGGGAAAAATGGTCCAGAGGAATTTTTGGCCAGCCACCACAAAAAGGTGTCCTCCCATGTGTCCTCAACAAAACCCTGTGGTTGGAAATTGGCAACTGTAAGACAGGAAAGACAACAAGCCACTTTTAGGAGGGGTTCAAAAGGTCCAAGTTGAATTACTGGCTGGCCATAAACTTTTAGGGTCCTCCCATGTGTGTACAACACAAATATGTGGTTTGGGGTTGAAGATAGTGGCCCTAGGGTGGTCAACATTGGCTTGGAAGTGAGAAAAACGGGCGTCGGAGGGCGCCGGAAGAATATAACTGGTTGCTGAGACAATTACTAGCCTCCTGCCCTTCTATGACCTTCCTGGTCATAAAACAGAGGTACCTGCCAAAAATGAACAAAAACCGACGCAAAACGAATGTTCGGGGGCCAAAACATGCAGTTCGGGGTCCCGAAAACAGGCTGTTAAGCACTGAAAGTGGCATTCGACCACGAAGTGGGTCTCTCAGGCCTCAGTGTCCCTCAAAAGGGAGTAAATGAGATGCATGCCAAAAACCGGAGCAGTCGAAGATGGTTAGGCGATCCCGAACCGAGGCACACGGCCTGACGGCTCCGAAATGAGCAAAATGGCCTACGGCCACGAAATGTAGCCCACGGCCACTGAGAGATGGTCTACGGGACCTCTCCCTCCCCTCAGGAAAAGAAACAGAGAAAACCGAGTCTGGTTCGCAAACCAAGGCAAGGTACAGAAGAGGGTTCAGAAGTCCGAAGGCAGGGCTCACGACCGCGACTCTGAGACTTCTGAATGAGCACAATATGCAACATCATCGAGCGCTCAATCGGTGACGTCTGAGTCTTAAGGTCGGTCAAAAATGAGGTGTCTACAGTGCTTTGGATAGTTGAGGTAGAATCGGGGGCGAAGGTGGCCCCGTTGGGATGTTTGTATCTTCCTGGACATTTTGGACATTTGCCGTCTCCCCGGGTATTGGAACTCTTGGTGAGGGAGGAACCTGGTGTGAAGCAGATGCTCCAGTTTGCTGTTGTAGCCTGGCAATTAACTCTACCTGTTGAGCCATGACCTCGGCCTGTTGTTTGGCAAATTCGGCTGATTTAACAACGCCCCGTCAGAGGTATGGTTTTCATACTTTCTTGGAGTTGACGCATCATCTCCTCCATTCCTGCCATACTGCCCTGATCTAACTGATCTATCGGTATATCTGTCTCTGTGGTAAAAGCAGATATCTCAACCCAACTGCACACAGGTGAGATGGATAATGACTGCTAATCCAAAGACTGTTGAACTAATGATCTGTGCCTGACTGGCCTTTTTACCCTGCCTCTAGCAAAGGAACACTGATTTGCCCTTGAACTGAATCTCTGACCTGACAAAGTCTATCAGCACAAGCCCAATGTACCAGGGGATATTGGAGCCTTCTGAAGCTATAGTTCCATGACTACCCTGCAAAAGAGAAAATAGACAGCATCTCAGCTTGATTTCACCAAAATAAGTATGAGCATAGCTGAACGACTATGCTCTCTACTGAATTCTGCCCAAAACTCTGCCAGTAAACAGATACCCTCAAGTAAAACTGATC
This sequence comes from Camellia lanceoleosa, assembly GCA_025200525.1. NCBI lineage: Eukaryota > Viridiplantae > Streptophyta > Magnoliopsida > Ericales > Theaceae > Camellia > Camellia lanceoleosa. Next base: position 123,122,060 of record CM045759.1, on the reverse strand, counting down.
CCCAAAATACTGGTGCCCGCAGGCCTGATACCCAAACTTGCAAACTGATATATGCATTCCTGTAGAGGCACACTCTAAAAGCACATAGCAAGCAAATGAGAGCCAAAACACCCCTATGGTGGGGTAGGGTTTCCCTGTCCTATTTTGTCAAGAGCTAGGGTTTCATTACGCACGCAGCGGTTTCAAACAACCTACAATCGAGTAAACAACCTGTCCTAGCTTGGAATGGTCACTATGGATTCCAAATATGCACTAGGTTGAATGGTCAAAAAGGGAGCCCCGGTAAAAACCGGGGTTTGTGTTCCCATTGTGGCAGAGCCTGTAACTAGTTAGCCTTATGGCACGCTTCTCACAGCGAGCCTCCGGCAAACCGTTCAAGAATAGCAGATGGCAAACACAGTGTCCTAGGCGCACCAATGCAAATGCAATGCAAAGAAACACATAAGTGTAGTCAAAACAAGATATCATGAGTTCGAGTCAAGTTCTCTAAATCCCCAGCAGAGTCACCAGAAACTGTAGACATCCCCAAATGTCCCGAGAAAATCCCGTTTTGTTCATTAGACTCACTACAGTTCGGACTCAAATGTCATGGTTCTGAATCTAATCCCGCAAAGTGCAATACGAGACCGATAAATCACCAAAGAGTCCAAATCCGGCAAATCGTTTTGAAAAACAGATTTTTAGAAAGAAATGCCAAACATGGACTGCTTTTCCAAATACAGAGTCACCACCTAAATATTTTATTTTGGGGGAATTTAGGAAACCCTGACTCGTGCCTAAGGCCACGTATCCATTATCACCAAAGTTGCCTCGGCTCGGGAACTTAGGTACGATTGGGGAAGGTCACTTTGTGGGCAACCCGCTCGCCCGATCAAATATCGGCTTCTACTAACCATGATATCGAGTTTTGAAAACATCATGTGCTCTTATTCCGGTTATTAGCCTAGAATTGCTATGTGATGCACACAACATACAAGTATAGACTGGATCGTTTGAGTTGGAACAAAACATTTCATGTTTGTTTATTTGAAAGATGGTTTGATGGTGCTACTCGCAAGTAGGCTAAGACGTGGATTTGCCACCCGCAAGTGGGCTTAAAACTCTCAATTGGTGAATTGTTCCAATTCAAATAACCCAACCTTCACCCACAGGCATTCAGGCAGTTATACTAGATAAGCAAATAGCCTCATGGTAAGCATGCTATCATGGCAGTCACTCACACGCATGCAAGGATGCTGAAGCATAAATACTTACCAAGTATTCCAAGCCAAAGAAAGAAGCTAATTAGAAATCATGCATGAATCCTAACTATGCCGAAATGCCTAATGCAACACATGCAAAAATGCAACTAAGATAGGCTCGGCTATTCTAAAATGGCATATGAAATGCAACAACTGATACACATATTCAACTCAGAATTGAAATACAATGCAATTAGTATGATGCGCCGAGCCCAGTGCATGTAGGACAGATAAATGGATGCAAACATGTGAGCATAAGTATGCTAATTGAAACGTGCCCTAAACTAACCATCATAAGCTGGTAAATAAAAGGGAGAAAGACGTGGGGTTGGAAGGCATGCATCACACACACACGCACACTTATTACAACATTGCCTTCCTCGGAGGGTTCGAATGAGTAGTACAGAATAAACTAGCTAATCTAAGCTAATTAAACTAATTATTACACAACATTAATTAATTAACGAATTAACTACGTAAGTAAGGAAACTAGCATGCAAATTAAAAAAAAAAAAAAAGGACTGCCTCAGCTCTGTTCCGAATGATAGGGATGCGTGGATGCTCAAGTCGCCTTGTCGAGAAATCCATCGCGATGCCCCGATTTGCCTCTGTTTGCAACTGGTCCCAGAACACTGTACAAAGCTCCAAAAGGCTACTGACCAGTTTTTGCTACTGGTTTCTGGTTTGCTGCAACAGAGAGCGAGAAAGGGGCATGGCAAAATATTTTCAACATTTATGTGCATGACCACTCTCCCTATCATTACACAAGCTCCAGGAAGTATAGTCCTCGATCCTCATACCACCAATCACGTATCTCGATGCATGATGGCCGAGGAGTCGGATTGCACGACTCAATGTAAAATGAATGCACATATAAACACAACAAGGCCTAAACTCCATCATGGGTAATCCGAAGTGTCGGCGATCGAGAATCGAGACATGTTTTGTCACTTGGAGTACGAAACGTCCCTCCTTTCTCGTGTTTGGACTAAACCCTATTCCAAACACAATGCAATATACATGGCATACACAATACGACTAGCATGCAACCCTAAACGCGATGCAACATAATCATGCTAGCATGCGAGGAATGATATGCAAACATGCAACTAGCATACACAATGTTATGAACTAAGAATGGCATACTCAATGCACATGAACTATATGGCATACGCAATGCACATGCGAAAATGGACATGTACAAAGACATGAACACGGCATACACAATGCGACGATCAAGCATGCGATAACATGGATATGGCGTACATAATGCAAAATGGACTTAAACTAAAATGAATGGGCCTCAACCACACTCAAATCAGTGGCCAAACATAATGAAGACGAAGCAACAACACACATGCAAACATGCACAAATGCAAGGGACCAAACCTAAGGTACAAAGTGCAACTCCACCAAAGCATGGTAAGCATGAAATATGGCATACAATCACATAATTTTCAGCTCTAAAATGACATGCAAGATGGTCCTGAATCATGCAAACACCTCACACAATGCATGCTAGATGGCCCAAATACCGAAACTAGTGAAGTGGTTTACACTATAGGCATGCAAAGCAATACTCAAATGGCCAAACTAGCCCCAAACAGTCCCTATGCAAGCCAAAACAGTAGCAAATATGGACTAAAATGATGCCTCGCAAAGCATGGAAATGAAGCTCATTTAATGGTCCAAAAATAAGGTATTCTTGCATAACTCTCAAACACATTTAAAGAGTGGAAAACATGGGAATATGGTATATATATAACCTCTGAAATATGATTCACAATGATGCTAGAACATGGAAACACCTCAAAATACGCATGCAATAGGCTTCAAAACTCAAAGCTAGGCAAGGGTATTGAACTACAACCACGCATAGCAAACATCATTCGACCATGAGGCCCAAAAACAGAGCTAAGGCAGTCCAAAACATGCACAAAATCAGTTTAAGGCATGGCCAAAAAGTGCTAGAATCAAAGTCCAAAATAGCATGCAATGTAAGCTAGTAAAGAGGATTTGCACTACAAGCATGTGAGGCAATCAAGAGGCCACTAAACCAGCAAAAGTCAGAGGTATGACATGACAAATAAAGCCCAAAAACCCACTGAAACATGGTAAATGCATGCAAGAATGAGATGCTCCTTTGATATGCTACGAAGAGGGTTATTCTACACATGCAAGATGGACATCCAATATGGCAAAAAAAGCTCTGGACAGAGCCTATGCAGGTCCTAAAACTCATCAAAAATGGCCTAAAACATGGCTTAGAAGCATGAAAATAAGGGCTCCTTTGAAAGGCCAAATATGCAAACAAACAAGGCCAAAAGAGAAAGGGTCACCCCTCTTTGATTTTGGCCCTCAAAACCACAAAACCACCACTGAAAATCCATTGGATTACAGTGGTAGGAACCGCAAGCAAAGACTATCTCGAATGCCTTATGGCATGGCACAAAACAAGCATGCAACAGGGTAGATGACCCCCAACAACAAAATGATCTTAAACAAACATGAAAAACACTTAAATATGAATCTTTTTTCAGTTGACAACAAAGCTCAAATATGCATGCAAATAAGGCTAAGAGAAGGATCAAGATAATGCTTAAAAGAGGGGAAATGAGTTAGCCTTGTGGCTCAGCAAAGACACCAGCTTCTTGGACCAAAAACCAGCCCTTTGAGACCTCTCAAGACCCTCCAAGAACCTCAGAACAATGGTGGAGGTGTGTGCTTAAGAGTTGTGGTGCAAAGGGTTCAAGAACCAACACTTTCTAAGCCTAAATATAGAGATATAGAGAGAGAGATACAACCCTTGTGCCTTAGACAATTTTTTTCAACCTCTCTAAAGGAAAGGGAGGCCCTCTCTTATAGAGAAACAAAAGGGTTCAAGCTTCTTGGAAAAGCTAGAGCAAAGGTTCAAGCTTCTTGGAGAAGCTAGAGCAAAGGTTCAAGAGGTTCAAACTTCCTCAAGAAGCTAAAACAAGGGTTTAAAAGGTTCAAGCTTCCTCAAGAAGCTAAAACAAAGATTCAAAAGGTTCAAGCTTCCTCAAGAAGCTAAAACGAAGGTTGAAAAGGTTCAAGCTTCCTCAAGAAGCTAAAACAAGGGTTCAAAAGGTTCAAGATCTCCAAAAATCGTGTCAAACAGAGAAAGTTAAGCGGTGCCGAACCAAGGCGCACGGCCGACGGCCCCGAAAATCAGAAACTACTCTCCAAACGGAAACAGTGGCCTACGACCACGAAAAGTAGTCTACGACCACTGAGAGATGGTCTACAAGACTTCTCCCTCCCTCCGGGAAGAGAAAGCAAGGCCTGGTCTACAAACCGAGGCAAAGCATAAAAGGATCCCGAGGTCCGGGGGTAAGGCTCTCAACCGAAACTCCGAAACCTCAGAACAAGCACAACATCCACCATCACCGAGCGCTCAATCGATGACGTTTGAGTCTTAAGGTCGGTCAAAAATAGGGTGTCTACACCTAACTATCTTGGAATCTGATGATAAAAGACCAATTTTTATTTGTTGTGTTTTCCATCCCGTTCACTATTTTTGTTAGTCGTTTATGGTATATGCCATTGGGGACAATGTCATTTAAGTTGGAGGGAAAGGGTTTATTGTGTGTTTTATTTTGTGTGTTTTTAATTTTATTTTTTTTATCACTTATTATCCCATTGAGCATATATAGAAAAACTTTTTATTCATTTAGTCATTTCCTCCGGTGTCTCAAGAATGGATTTTATTTGCTATTTTGGAAGGAAGTTATCTTGTGAATGGAACAAGGAGTTTATCAAGAAAAAGAAAAAGGAAAAAGAAAAAAATAAATTTATTTACTTCAATGTTAAAAAAAATAAAATAAAAAAATAATAATAACATGGAAAGTAGCGTTTCATATATGCTAATTTCGCTTAATTCATTTCTTAGACACATGTTTTTCACCCTATACCCAATTTTGTAAATAATTTCCTTTGACCCAATATTACAACCGAAAATAAAGTCCTATTTGATCTCGAGATTAGCATGATTTTTGAGATGACAAATTGGCATAATTTCATTGTTTTCAACTTTCTTATCATATTGTTGGAACAATCTTCTGTGTAAATAAATAAATTGGAAATAAAATCAAACAAAATAAATAAATAACATACCGAATTTATTTTGTCGAACCAAATAAAAATTACAAGACCAAGTCGAGTGTGTGACACTCTGTCCTTAAGACAGATTCGCCCCGCTACGGTGCTTACGGTTGAGTGGCGTCTATCTCCCAAGATACAATGATCTTCAAAAACTTGTAGTAGCACTTCACACAAATTTTTACGGCGAACCAAACCTTGTGTTCTATACTCTCTTTAATTTATTCTAAAACTAAATATGAAGAATAAATGCACTAGAGAAAAATTGGATAGCAGTGAGACAAAATAACAGACTGAATTTTCCGACTGTTTTTTCCCGACCCAAAGACTGCTAGAAATAGGTATGTATATATAGCCCACTTGGTAACCTTTAAAACTTACCCGAACAGGTATTGTTTGAAAAGAACAAGTGCACCACTTATTCAAACACTGATTTTGACCGTTGCAACTTTTGAACATATTTTTCAAATAATGAAAAGTGATCTGTTGGTCAAACACAATAACTGTTTGGAACTTCATTTAATAACTATTTCAAATATATATATATATATATATATTAAACTAATTGAATATATATATATATATTGAACTATTTGAATAGTATAATAAACAAAGGAAGAGGTACAAACTTTAGGAAATCACTAAGGAACCCAAAAATTTGAATTTAGAATTAAATTAAATTCCCACAATTACAAACTTTAGGAAACCACTCAGAAATCCAAAATTTGAATTTAGAATTAAATTAAATTCCCACAATAATTTTTATTGAAAAAATTCAAATGAATTTTATCTAAAAAATTAATGTTAGACTCGAAAAACGACGTCAACTTCCCATTCACTCATAAATGGTTTTGACGTTCTAACTTCACCTCTTCGGACCCACTCCAAACAACGTTTGGGGCCCACTCTTATTTGGGCTAAAAAATATGCCTATATTAAATCATTTTTCCAACAATCCCCTACATGAATGGAATTTGACGGAGAGAAAATACAACAACATGATCTAAATACAGAGAGTACAGAAATTGGAAATAGTCTACAAAGGATAGGTAGCTTTTGGCTTTGAACCTTCCCTTGTGAGACACTATCGGATTTACTAGCTAAATAGTGAACATGATCTCTTGAATTGTTCAGCCATTTGTGTAAACCAAGACAATAGAACCCACACAGTATATCTCCAGACACAATTTAGTTCTCACTATTGTGTTCATTTTGGCCCTGAACAGCCTGGTCTTTCATGAGTGCTCTAAAGACTTGTTGCCCTTCACAAATCTTATAGAACCGGCCTAGTTCACACTCACATAGGTGATTCTTATGAAAAGTATCCTGCCATACTCCACTAGGTTTATCTAGATATAAGAATCATTAAAAGTATTACTTAACCTAAACCGCTGCAGACATCACTATTTAATCAAAGAAATGGATAGGAGTTAGACTTCCTAGTGATCCTTCTAAGTCATTCACAACTCGGTTGTCCCTTTGAACCTAGATCTTGGGATCTCCAGTCAACTAGGTTGGGTTGCCGTTGTGGTAACTCTTATTTCATAGGCTTTAGTCCCATTCCCCTCAATGAATTCTCAAATAGCTCTCTTGCTAACCCTTTGGTTAGTGGATCCGCTATGTTGTCTTTAGACTTAACATATTCTATAGAAATAATTCCATTAGAGAGTAGTTGTCTTACGGTGTTATGTCGACGACGAATGTGTCGTGACTTACCGTTATACATATGACTATGTGCTCTACCTATAGCTGATTGACTATCGCAATGTATGCATATAGCAGGCACCAATTTTGGCCAAATTGGAATATCTTCAAGAAAGTGGCGAAACCATTCTGCCTCTTCCCCTGCTTTGTCTAAGGCTATGAATTCTGATTCCATAGTAGACTTAGTAATGCAAGTCTGTTTGGAAGATTTCTAAGATACAGCCGCCCCACCAAGAGTAAAGACATACCCACCGATGGACTTCGAGTCTCTAGTATCCGATATCCAATTTGCATCACAGTATCCTTCAAGTACTGCTGGATATCTAATATAGTTAAGCCCAATGTTACGAGTAAATCGAATATATCTAAGAACCCTTATAATTGCTTTCCAGTGTTCTACTCCCGGATTACTCGTATATTTACTTAATTTACTTACTGCATAAGCTATATCTGGGCGAGTGCAATTCATCAAGTACATTAAGCTTCCAATAATTTGGGCATACTCTAATTGAGAAATACTTTCCTGTACATTCTTAAAAAGATACAAATTAACATCTACAGGAGTTCTAGCAAGATGATCATCATCTTTGCTGAATTTGTCAAGTATTTTCTCAATGTAATGAGATTGTGACAAAGCATATCCTTCTGATGTTTTGGTAATTTTCATACCAAGAATTACATCAGCAATGCCCATGTCCTTCATCTCAAAATGTTTATTCAACATTTTCTTAGTAATTTTAATCATATCATTATTACTACCAATGATGAGCATATCATCTACATAAAGACATACAATGACATAACATTTGTCTGTGTTTTTAATATAAACACATTTTTCACACTCATTAATTTTAAATCCATTTGACATCATTGCCTTGGCAAATTTCTCATGCCATTGTTTTGGCGCTTGTTTTAAACCATATAATGATTTAACCAATTTACACACTTTCTTTTCTTTCCCTGGAACAGAAAACCCTTCTGGTTGTTCCATGTAAATTTCTTCATTTAACTCACCATTTAAGAAAGCGGTTTTAACATCTATTTGATGAATTTCTAGATTGTATAGAGATGCAATAGCAATTAGCATTCTAATGGATGTTATTCTAGTAACCGGTGAGTATGTGTCAAAGTAATCCAGACCTTCTTTCTGTCCAAAACCTTTGACTACAAGTCTTGCCTTGTATTTGTCTATTGATCCATCCGCTTTCAATTTTCTTTTGAAAATCCACTTGTACCCAAGAGGTTTACAACCTGGTGGCAAATCCACCAATTCCCAAGTGTGATTTTGCAAGATGGATTCAACTTCACTGTTAACACCTTATTTCCATAAAGGAGCTTCAGGACTGGACATAGCCTCTTTAAAAGTTAAAGGCTCATTTTCTAACAAAAATGTTTGAAAATCTGAACCAAAAGATTTTGAGGTTCTAGCACGTTTACTACGCCTAGGTTCTTCTTCCTCATTTTGGTCTAACTCTTGCTCTTGATCATGTTCTTGATCATTACTAGTAATAGCATCAAAAGATCTCTTATTATTACTAGTCTCTTGTCCAGTCTTATTTGGAAATACATGTTCAAAGAATAATGCATTCCGAGACTCAATAATAGTATTTACATGCATTTCGGAATGTTCTGATTTATGAATCAAAAACCGATATGCACTACTATTCTTGGCATAACCAATGAAAATGAAATCAATGGTCTTAGGACCTATCTTAGTCTTTTTAGGACTAGGAATAGCCACTTTACCCAAACACCCCCACACTTTTAAGTATTTGTAGGATGGTACTCTTCCATGCCACAATTCGTAAGGTGTTTGATTCACTTTCTTTAGGAGTACTTTATTAAGTATATAATTAGCAGAAAGTATTGCTTCCCCCCACAAGTTCTGAGGTAATCTAGAACTTATTAACATGGCATTCATCATTTCTTTTAAAGTCTTATTTTTCCTTTCAGCAATTCCATTTTGCCAAGGTGAGTAAGGAGTAGTAGTTTGATGAATTATTCCATGTTCTTTACAAAATTCACCAAAAGGTGATTCATATTCACCACCTCTATCACTTCTAAGTTTCTTTATTTTCTTACCAAGTTGATTTTCAACTTCATTCTAATATTGAATGAAAGTTTCCAAAGCTTCATCCTTAGTTCGAATTAAATAAACATAACTATATCTAGTATAGTCATCTATAAAAGTGATAAAATATTTTTTCCCATCTCTAGTTTGAATTGATTTAAAATCGCAAATGTCACTATGAATTAATTCAAGTGGTTCCGTACTTCTTTTAATTGAATGAAAAGGAGTTTTTGATAATTTTGACTCAACACAAATTTCACATTTATGATTTGAATCAATGTCAAATTTAGGTAAACATTCCATATTAATTAATCTACACAAATATCCACAATTAACATGTCCTAGTCTACCATGCCATAAATTTGAAGACTCAAGCAAGTAAGAAGAAGATGTATTATTATTAATAGTTGAAGGTACAATGGTGTAACAAGCCCGCGGGGGGACCTTGCTACAACTCGGACTCGATTTGTGTCACGGTTCTCAATCTGAACCAAAGAGTCCAAATCCGGCAAATTATTTTGAGAAAACAGATTTTTTTTTAAAGAAGTGCCAAACATGGACTGTTTTGCCAGATACAGAGTCGCCACCTAAATATTTTATTTTGAAAAATTTAGGAAACCCTGACTCGTTGCCTAAGGCCACGTGTCCGTCATCACCAAAGTTACCTCGGCTCAGGAACTTGGGTACGATTGGAGAAGGTCACTTCGTGAGCACCCCCGCTCGCCCAATCAAAGATCGGCCTCTACTAACCATGATATCTAGTTTTGAAAACATTGTGCGTTCTTATTTCAGTTATTAGCCTAGATTTACTATGTGATGAGCACAGCATACAAGTATAGACCGGGTCGTCTGAATTGGAACAAAGCATTTCATGTTTGTTTTTGAAAGATGGTTTGCTACCCGCAAGTAGGCTTAAAATGCAGATTTTGCCACCCTCAGGTGGGCTTAAAAAGATGGTTTTGCCACTATCTAGTGGGCTTAAAACTCACAGTCAATGCATTGTTCCAATCCAAATAACCCAACCTTCACCCACAGGCATTCAAGCAGTTATATCACATAAGCACATAGCCTCATGGTAAGCATGCTATCATGGCAGTCACTCACACGCATGCAAGGTTGCTAAAGCATAAAAACTCACCGAGTATTCCAAGCCAAAACAGAAGCTAATTAGAAATCCATGCATGATCTTAATTATACAGAAATGCCTGATGCAACACATGCAAAAATGCAACTATAGCAGGCTCGGCTATTCTAAACATGGCATATGAGATGCAACAGCTATCAAGTATTCAACTCAGAATTGAAATACAAATGCAGTTACTATGATGCGCCGAGCCCGGTACATGCAAAACAGATGAATGAATGCAAACATGCTATCATACTATATGCTAATTGAAACATGCACTAATCTAACCATCATAAGCTGGTAAATAAAAGGGAAGAAAGACGTGGGGTTAGAAGACATACATCACACTCACGCACACTTATTACAACATTGCCCTCGCGCAGAGGGTCCGAATAAAATAATATACAGTCCCAAATGAATAGTATAGTCCGAATAAATAATACAGTCCAAATATGTACAAAACCCTAATTAATTAACAAATTTAACTAGGAAAGCATTAAATTGGTATGCAAGACAGGGACTGTCTCAACTCTTCTCCGGATGATGAATGATGCATGCTCGGGTTGCCTTTGCGTGGAAATCCATGGCGATGCCCCAATTAGCCTCTGTTTGCAATTATTCTTGGAATGCGTGCCAAGCTTCAGAAGGCTGCTGATGCTTGATTTGCTGCAACAGAGAGCAACAGAGAGGCATGGCAAAGTATTTTCACACATGTATGCATGCCTCGATCCTCGTGCCACCAATCACGCATCTCGATGCATGATGGCCGAAGAGTCGAATTGCATAACTCAATATGGAATGAATGCACATGAAAATACAACTAAGAACTAACTCCATCATGGACAATCCAGAGTGTCGGTGACTGGGGAATTGAGACACGTTCCGTCACTCGGAGTACGAAACGTACCTCGTTTCCCGTGCTCGGGCTAACTCCTATCCCAAACACAATGCAATATGCATGACATGCATGGATGCAACTAAGATACAACCTAACATGCACAATGCTATGAAATGGCATACACGATGCACGAGGTAACATGGCATACGCAATGCGCTAACATACAACCTAACATACACAATGCTATGAAATAAAATAACATACACAATGCGTAATGGGCTTACACCAACACAAGTGGACCTTGGCCATACTCACATAGGAGGCCATTAGATGAAAATGAGACACTCGAGATACGTGCACACGTGCACGCAAACCGAGGACTGACCCTAAGGCACCAAATGCCACTCTAACCAGACATGGCAAGGCATGGAATATGGTATACTAGCATGCAACTTTCAGCACTAAAATATGATGCAAAACAACTCCAAAACATGGAAGCATGGCACCCGATGCATGAAATGAATCCCGAAACATGAAATTAGGTGCATGGAATGACCTATGGCTATGCAAAGCATGCATTATTTGAACATGAAGTATGAAGACATAATCAAGACAGTCCCAAAAAAATCATATTTCCAGTTTTAAGCAAGGCCAAAAGGTGAACACAAGTAGGGTTAAGCTAACATGCAAAAATGGCCTCGAAAGAGAGATAAAGAAGCAAGTAACAGCTTCTGGCCCTAAATGGCAAGGAGCCCTTCAACAAAGTTGAAGAGGGGCTCAAAATAATGCACTTTACAATTTACAACAAGCCATGAAAATATACACAAGTAAGGCTAAACTATCATGCAAGGAATGGGCCTAAAAAAGGGACAAAGAAGCAAGTGGACACTGCTAGCCCAAAAAAATGAAGAGCCCTTCAACAAAGTTGAAGAGGGGATCAAAACAAAGTATTTTACAGTTTATTACTAAGCCCAAAACAGTGCACAAATAAGCTTAAAATATTATGCAAAAATAGGCCTAAAAGAAGGTTTAAACATAAAGAGCAAAAAGGGAGCCTCAAACAGCAAAAGACCCTTAATCAAACATGAAGAGAGGGTCAAAATATGACTATTTACAGTTCGGGTCAGAGCCCAAAAATACAAGCACAAGGAGCTAAAAAAGACATGCAAAAAAAAGGGCCAAACGAGGGACAAAGAGGCAAGTGACAGATGGAAACCTCAAACAGTGAAGAGCCCTTCAACAATGTTGAAGAAGGGTTCAAAAAAAATCCTCTTTATAGTTTATAACCAAGCTCAAAAAAGTTCACAAATAGGCCTAAAATACTATGCAAGAAAGAGGCATATAAGAGAGGTAAAGAAGCAAGTGGTAGCTGGAGACCTTAAACATGGAAGGACCCTTAATCAAACATAAAAAAGACCTCAAAACATGACTATTTTCAGTTAGGGTCAGAGCCCAAAAATGTAAGCAAGTATGGCTTAGATAGCATGCAAAACAAGAGCAAAAAGAGAGAATGGGACTCACCCTTGAAGACCAAACTTCCAGCTACCTTTGGACCAAGTTTGGGTGCTCCTAAGCTCTGAAGAACAGCCCCAAGTTGTTGGAATGGATGGTGGTGTGGTGCTATGAGGTGGTGTAGAAATGATCCAAGAACAAAGGGTTTTGAAGCTTTGACTGAGAGAGATGGAGGGTGTATGTATGCAAAGCTCCAAGAGGATTTTTTTCAACCTCAAAACACAGCTAGGGCTGCTGGTTTTATGGAGGGAGAGAAGGGAAAAGGGGGGAAAAAATGGGGGGGGAAACCAATTCAAGTTTCCCCCCAAAAGGCCAAACCCCCGGATACAAAATTTGGGGGAAAACAAAATACACAGCTAGAATGTACTCACAGGGGCAAAAATGGCCGGCCAGTTTTTTAGGGTTTAGGTGGCCGACCGGCCTTTACCTGGCCGGCCGGCCAGGTCAAAATGGTCAAAGGTGGCTGGACACCCTCTAGGATGAAGCCCCAGAAGTTAGCTTTCCAATGCCACAAACCTTGCATTAAAATTCCTCCTATGGAAAAAGTTATGCCAATTTCCATGAAGTCGCGCAGATTCAGTCCAACCGGACTTCAACCAACCATATCTCCTCCACCTGGACTTGGACATAGGATATTCTTGAGTGAAAAATGAATCCCTGGAAGTTAGATTTCCAATTCCACAAACCTTGCATTAAAATTCCTCTTGTGCAAAAATTTATGCCCATTTCGGCAGAGCCACGCAGTGTTTTCTCTCCTTCCCAGATTCATGCTGAATCACTTTTGACCAAAGAAAGGTGGCCGGCCAGAACAATTGCTGACCTCCCATGTGGAAACTTTGAAGCCCCAGAAGTTAGCTTTCCAATGGTGCCAACCTCGCATCAAAATTCCTCCTTTGCAAAAAGTTATGCCCGTTTCGGTGAAACCGCGCAACTTTGGCCCTACCCAGATTCATGCCGAACTTCTCCCAAACTAGTTTTCTTCTCTCTTCTCCTCCTTTCTTCAACTCCAAACCCCTAAGTAAGGTGTTTTGAAAGATTTTTTTCAAAGATTTCATCTCTCTTTCGTTCATTTCCACTTTGTCCTCGCTCGGTTTACCGAAAAGCGCAACGTTTGACAAAATGTGAGCCTCGGAACATCGTAAAAACTTTATTTCAAAAATATTTTGAAAGAGAGGATTTTAAGACTAAAATCTTTTGATCAAGATTGTTTTGGTCTAGAACAGGGGTATGAAGTTGAGATTTGACTCTCTCCTTGCCGAAGAAACTGAACCTTTCCCCTGCACACCTTTCTCCACCATGTAAACCATCAGTCGCGTCCAAGTCTTAAAGACAATAAAAAATGGGGTGTCTACAAATGGTCATTACATTTAACTTGAAAAGGCCATCAGACATGTAACATTTTCCTACATACATCCCATTTTTGGTAAGTACAAACTTGTCACTTTCAAAAACTTGCCTAAACCCATTCTTACTCAATAAAGATCCGGAAACTAAATTCTTACGAATGTCCGGTACATGCAGCACATTGTTGAGAGTGAGTTCCTTTCCAGATGTCATCTTGAGTACAATCTTTCCTTGTCCTTCAACTTTGGAAGTTGAGGAGTTGCCCATAAAAAGTTGTTCACCATTGTCCACTATAGAATAAGATGTGAACATCTTTTTGTTGGCACAAATATGGCGAGTAGCACCAGTGTCCATCCACCATTCTTTAGGATTTCTGACAAGATTTGCCTCGGAAACAACTGCAGAAAGATTGATGTCATCTACACCATTGGAAATCTTATCCACTTCAGCCATATGGGCTTGAGCAGGTGTAGACGTCCCCGAACACCCCGGGAGGATGACTCCCGTTCTGTTCGTTTTGCGGGTCTACTACAGTTCGGACTCAATTTGTCACGGTTCTAAATCTGAACTAAAGAGTCCAACTCCGGCAAATCGTTTTGAAGAAAAACAGATTTTGAAAAGAAGTGCCAAACATGGACTGCTTTGCCAGATACAGAGTCGCCACCTAAATATTTTAAAATGGGAAATTTAGGAAACCCTGACTCGGTGCCGAAGGCCACGTGTCCGTCATCACCAAATGTCTTGGCTCAAGAGCTTGGGTACGATCGGGGAAGGTCAGCTATGAGCACCCCCTTTCGCCCGGTCCGAAGGCCGGCCTCTACTAACCGTGATATCCATTTTTGAAAACATTACATGTTCTTATTCCAATTATTAGCCTAGAATTACTATGTTGTGCGTACGGCAAACAAGTATAGACTAGATTGCCTAATTTGGAAACAAACATTGCATATCCGTTTGTTTTAAAAAATGCTTTGGAATTTGCTACTCCAAAGTAGGCTAAAACACGGATTTCAATGAGTCTTTCCAACTCAAGCAATCCAACCTCCACCCACAGGCATTCAAACAGTTTATCTCACATAAGCATTTAGCCGCATGGTAAGCATACTGTCATGGCAACATTCACACGCATGCGGTATGCTAAAGCATAAAATACTTACATCGTACTCCGTGCCAAAACAGAAGCTCATTAGAAATCCATGCATGGACCTAAGCATACTAAAATGTCTAATGCAACGCATGCAAAGATGTAATCTAGGCAGGCTCGACTACCCTAAACATGGCATGTGAGATGCTACAAATAACACGTATTCAATTTGGGAATTGGAGTACAATGCAGTTAGCGTGATGTACCGAGCCCGATACATGTAAACAAATGCATGGATGCGCGCATGCATTGCATAAGGTATGCTAAAAAAAACGTGCCCTAATCTACCATCATAAGCAGGTAAATAAAAGAAAAGAAAGAAGTAGGGGTTGGAAGACATGCACACACCCACACACACTTATTACAATTACGCCCTCGCACAGAGGGTCCGAAAGAATATACAGTCCGAAAATAATACAGTCCAAATACATAATGAATTATTACAGAATTTCTAATTATCAAATTAAATTTAATGTAACAAGAAAGGGGCCTCAGCCCTACCTCGGGATGCGCGAATGATGCATGCTCGTACCCAACTTGCCCGGAAACCCGCGCCATAGCACTGCTGCCTCTGTTTTTTACTGCCCTGCCTCTCCAAAAATTCCCAAAGTCCCAGAATACCTTCTATATGAACTGTAGTACCCCACCGGCTAGAGAAAGTGACCACCGGCTGCTTAAATTGGCCACCGACTTCTTGTAGAGTTCATCGGCACAAAAAGTGTGCCGGTCGGCACATTGTACGGCCGGTCGGCAGAAAGTTCCTACAGAGGATGCTTTGACAAAGAAGAAAGAAACCAAAGAAGGCATAGCATGGATTTTGAGCATATGTAAGCATGGCCAATGCCTCCTATCATGCTTGGGGACTCAAGGAGGTATGACTCTTGGTTCTTGGGCCATCAATTATGCATCTTGATGCATGATGGCCTAAGGAACCAAGGTTGCATTTTAGTGGTAATGCATGCAAACAAACAAATGAAATCCAATGCCTTATCATGTGTTAGTCAAAGGTCTTGGTGACCAAGAATTGAGACGAGTTGCACCACTTGAAGTGTGAACTCTTCTCAACCCTATGCTTGGCTTGACAATCCCCAAACCAAGCCATGGAATGCATGTATGCAACATAGCTCAAATGATACAACAATGGGACTAAGATGCAAGGCATACCAAGTGTCATGCAACTATCACAATAGGCATGCAAAATGCTAGAGCATGCAAGGTATAAGTGGCATGCAAACATGGGCCAATCAAACAATGGGACCAACCTACTACAACACTCGATGAACCAAGCATGCATCAAGCATATAATGAACATACAATGGTGGCCTTAACTTTAATGGGGCAGCCCTCAAACCACCCCAAAACAGTGGCAAAACAAGCCCTAAATGATGACCAAAATGCTATACAAACATGCAAGTTCATGGGCCTAAACCTAAGGCACCAAAAGGAGCATCTTACTACCACTTACACAACCACCCATGGCATGAATCTAACAACCAAAAATAGATTTTTAGTATGCAAAATGACACCCAAATCCCCTCACACGGCACCCCCAAAACGCATTAATCATGGAAACATACACAAGGCCTATTCTTAGGCATAAAAGGACACACCTTTAAAGCATGAAAGAGATGACAAGTACTAACAAATGAGCATGGATTAGGGTCTGAAATAGCATGTCAAATGATCCCAAATCATCTAAATAGACTACCCAATGCATGTACATGGATCACTTACCCAAGGCTTGCAAGCCATCATGCAAAACAACCATGTCAAGCATGCTAAATATGACAAAAACAGTGGCCCACAGCCCTTATACATGGCAAAATGATGTTAGTATCTCCATGAAACTAAGCTAAAACATGCGAGAAAAACATGGCCCCAAAGCATGGCATATTTCTAGGCATAAGAGAGCATTTCAAAGCAAACATAAGAGGCATGTTAAGGACCATCAAATCAACCTAAAACAGAGGCATAACATGTCATATGAACCACAAATATGCTCTGAAATGAAGCCAAAACCAACCATGCATACATGCCATTATTTGAGCCCAAAACAAAGGCACACAAGGGGCCAAGGGAAGAGGGGTGTCCCTCCCCTATATAAGACTTAAAACCATCTTCCTCACCACTGAAAACCCACTGGTTTTCAGTGGTGAGAAGGCTAAAAATACCAAGTAAACAAGGCCTTACCAAAAAGACACCAAGAAGGCCAAACAAGGCCTAAAAGGGTGAGCCTTTACTCAAATCACAAAATGACCTTAATGAAGGTTCAAGAGCAAGTAAAAACAAGAGTTTTTTATGTTAAACACAAAACCAAAAACACAAAGCAAGACTAGTAGAAAGCTAGAGCAAGAATGGGGAATCTAAAGTAATGTTCTTACCCTTGAAGATCCTTTGAAGAACAGGTGGAGCAGCCCTCCTCTAGTGATCAAAACCAGTCCAAAATCACAACAATCAACCTCCCAAGTCTCTCAATCTCGAGCTAAGGTGTAATAGTGTGTGTAATGGTGCAAAAATGAGGTAAAACTACACTTTTAGGCTTAGAACACACACACACAAGGATGAGAGAGATGGAAAATATAGAGAGAGAGATATGTGAGCTCTGGTTTTTAGTCTCTCAAATGGCTAACCCTTTAGCCAAGAAGACAAGGCCTCCTCTTATAGAGGAGGCAATCTTGTAAGCTTAGCAACTAAGCAAACAAGAGGCTCATCCCTCCATACACGTGTATGGAGGGGAAGAAAGTGGTAGACAGCTGCTTAAAAATATCTCAAAAAGCAGCTGCACAGTAGTCGGCAGGGTAAAATTGTCATTTTGCCAAAAAACAGTGCCGACCGGTACCAAAGAGTGCCGACCGGCACAATATAGTGCCGATGACAACATCAACCGGCCGGTGGCCTCTAGCCACTGCCGGTGGTGTATGGGGATGCCTCAAAAGGCATTCCCTGCCCCTCAAAGGAAAAGCACAAGTGCTTGGTGCAAAACCAGACACAAAACGGTCAAGTTCGGAGGTCATGAGGCAAGGCGCGTAGCCTAGAACTCCGGGAACTCCAAACGAACACGAACGTGGATAATCACCTGGTGTTCAAGCGGTGACGTCTAAGTCTTGAGGACGGTCAAAAATGCGGTGTCTATAGTTGCCCCTCTTTGACAGAACTCGGAAGTCATAACAATGACGGGAGTGAATGTCAAAGCCCAGGACGACCCATTTTTGACAAGGCCGAAGACTTGGACAAACATGCAAGACAAACAAGGTATGTGCCCGAAGGCAGGGGCAAAATGCTAGACGATGCAAGAAGCCGAGCATAACTTATGATCATGCAAAGAAAGCTGTAATGAAGCACGCATGCAACAGTTGTAAGCTAGCATATGCAACAGACTACACTGTCGAAGAGATGTAAGAGAATTATGCAATTCTCTGTGCGTCTCACTCGGAGGATACAATACCTACGGGGCTCGTCCGGTTGCACCGGCCTCAAATGAGCCGTACATACAATATCGTGCCTGCAAAGAAAGCAAACTTACCAGGTACAATATTGTTAGCAACACGCATGACAAGGCAGTCGAAAGTGCGTGACAATGCATGCAATGTGTACAGCAAGATAGTAGGATTGAACACATGTGAGTAAAGCAATGCACGTATGCACGCAATGTGTATCTAGAGAAACTTTAAACACATATCAGTAAAGCAAAGCACGCGTACAATGCAATGTGTATATAGAGAAACTCGAACACATATCAGTAGAGCAAAGCACGCATACAATGCAATGTGTGTAGAAAAGAAACTTGAACACATATCAGTAAAGCAAAGCACGCATACAATGCAATGTGTATATAGAGAAATTTGAACACATATCAGTAAAGCAAAGCACGCATACAATGCAATGTGTATAGAAAAGAAACTTGAACACATATCAGTAAAGCAAAGCACGCATACAATGCAATGTGTATATAGAGAAATTTGAACACATATCAGTAAAGCAAAGCACACATACAATGCAATGTGTATAGAAAAGAAACTTGAACACATATCAGTAAAGCAAAGCACGCATACAATGCAATGTGTATATAGAGAAATTTGAACACATATCAGTAAAGCAAAGCACGCATACAATGCAATGTGTATAGAAAATAAACTTGAACACATGTCAGTAAAGCAAAGCACGCATACAATGCAATGTGTATATAGAGAAATTTGAACACATATCAGTAAAGCAAAGCACGCATACAATGCAATGTGTATAGAAAAGAAACTTGAACACATATCAAGAAGCAAAGCACGATACAATGCAATGTGTATATAGAGAAATTTGAACACATATCAAGAAGCAAAGCACGCATACAATGCAATGTGTATAGAAAAGAAACTTGAACACATATCAGTAAAGCAAAGCACGCATACAATGCAATGTGTATATAGAGAAATTTGAACACATATCAGTAAAGCAAAGCACGCATACAATGCAATGTGTATAGAAAAGAAACTTGAACACATATCAGTAAAGCAAAGCACGCATACAATGCAATGTATATATAGAGAAATTTGAAATTGATCATGGCAAACGCGATGCTAGAATGCAACGTACTGCAACTCGAAATGATTTAGAGAATTCACAAGATATAAAAGGATACGGGAAGGGACGTCCTTCGCATGTCCCGAGCATTGCTCGCAAAAGTTGTGGTACGAGGTCAACTCGAAGCTCCACTTATGTTCTGAAGGCGCAGTTTCTTGGACTGCCTTAAGTGATGAAGGTGCCAAATCGCATGACTGACCCGAACAAGGGCGCAAAAGGTACGATGACCGAAAGGGGGAGGTTACCGATGTCAAGCCCAAAGACTGCTACCCTGCTATTCTTCTGCTTTACTTTCCTTTTTACTAGGAGTTTAAGCACATTGCACTGCGTCAGGCAGGTTTTATTTCTCAAAAGCGTGTGTTGTTTTTTGTAAAACATATGATGGAAATGAAACAACCGTTTGTTCAAAAGGTGTTACATTTGCGTGTTCTATGCATCGCATCGCAAGGCATCACACAACAATGTGACTAAAATTGAAACTGCGTTTTGAAAACGAAGCATCGCATCGTAATAATCAGGTAGTAAACCAATTACAACTCGATAAGCAAAATAGGGGGACTCAGCAAAATAGCCAAATGCGAGTACACCTTGATAAACATTACAAAGACTCAAAGAGAGTGAAATACAACTCGACAAGCAAATATGTAACAACTCGATAAGCAAATGGGCGCGCCCTCGTAAGAATTGATCACTGGAGGGTATTGGAAGTGATGGAATTTTCCAAATTCCTAGCATAAACAGCTCAGAGGGCAAGGAAGAGAACCACCGGCCGAGCAGAAAGGATACCGGCCTTGAGGAATGGCCATCGGCCGGAAAGATGATTCATCGGCCGAAACAGATGGCCGGTCGGCACTTAAAATGTCAGCACCAGCAGAATGTTGACATCTGTCCTTCACTCAACCTTATCTTCTTCAAAAGGGTCTCAACTTCGTGGTTTCCTTCATTTCCACACTGATTTGCTCCAAATGGAAGAATTTCTTGCCCAAAATCTCGCAACTTGGATTAACAACTTGGATGGCTCGGAAAAATTTGAATTTACGGGCTTTCAAGATAAACGCACTATTCACTTTGCGCCGCATTTGCATTTTCCATTCCTCCATGCCGCAGCAAGGTTTTGGAACCCGGTAACACATGTCTTTAGCTTTAGTGGGCAAGAGGTGTGTCCCACTTTTGAAGATTTCCAAGCTCTAATGGAATCTGGGCGCAACGAGGAGATCCTGCCGCAACTTCGTTTTGGCCATGCTCAAGCCTTAAGACAAATGTGTGGGCTCTCAATGCCCGATGCTCGCTCTCTGATTTGTGACGGGACATTAGATGTTCCGAGCTTGGTTGTCGTTTTTCCGAGACTGGTGATCGCGGTGACCATCACTGGCAAGGTTTTCGGCGACACGCCCTCTGTCTATGCCTGCTTTCCCATTTTCTGTTCGTCTCTGGTTCCGGAGGGCCTAGTGTCCGGTTGATTGAGGTTGCCCAAGGCTTGAAGGAGGGCAAAAGCTGCATTGCCATGATCCTGGCTGAGACATTGCTGGGCTTAGACGCCTTTTATCGTCGAGGGACGATCAGATTAGCAGGGAGTCCACTATTACTGCAGGTAATGTTTCCCACCCTATCTCACATTTATGTTTGCTTACATCACTCGGCCCTCAGGCTCGGTTTTTCTCACAAAAACCCTTTTCTCACTTTTTCTCTCATCGTACATCTCTCTATTCTTTATTCTCTCATTTTTCATCCCTTCCCAGGTGTGGTTAATGGATAAACTGAAGGTTGTGGACTCTTGCCCAGCATATTCAGCTCATGGCTACTTCTTCAGGCAACACCTAGTTGACGCCCTTGATGAGGGTTGGTGGTTTGAATGGATGTGTAGTTTGTCCGCGGACCGCATTGCTTGGCGGTGCCCTTGGCTCAATCTCCCAATGATGAGTTACAGCATGACCCGTCAACCCGGGATCCAATTGATTGGTTTGACTCACTGTGTCTTCTACTTTCCATTCCGTATTCTGCGCCAGTTTGGTCATAATCAGACTTGCCCGCCGGAAGGGATAGAGTATCCGGCTACGTTCCCGATTCGAGGCGCACAGCTGGCCCGGTATGCCACAGCATGGAGGACGAGAGAACTCCTGGCCCCCGCTCCTGCTTTCAGTTGCACTTTGTCTGATGAGTGCTTGGATTGGCTTAATGAAGAGGCACAAGAGGGGCCCACTTTGGCATCGTGAGGCTTGACCCGGCTACGGGAGGCGCGAGGACATTTGACTTGACCATGCCCCGGATTTATTGCTTTATTAGTACTTTCAAGTTTTCTTTATGAATGTAATAAAAAACAACTTCAATTGTATGCAAGAGCAAGAGAACTCTATTTGAAATCAATGAAATTAAAGGTTGTGGAACTGAAAATTTTCCGTTTTGGTCTAGAAATGGTCTTAGTTGTAAAAAGATTTATTTGAGCAAAGTCATCTTTATTAAAACTTTTCAAAATTGTTTTCGATATGGATCAGAACTAGACACGCCTGAGATCTGTCGCTGAGATGTACAACCCCAGATCTTAGCAGCTGGAAAGTTGCCCCTTCTTTGAATGGTACCGCGGCACTGTACGGCAACGGAAAGTTGCCCCTAGTCTGAATAGCACTGTACCGGAGATTGCGATAAATGCTGATGGGCAAAGATGACCAAGATGATCAAATGGACAAAGTTGATCGGGGAAAAGTTTATGGCTGAACTTCGGGATGAAGTTGCCTACGTATCCCAATGATGGGAATCAAGCCTTACGTAGTTCAGGCTTAGGTTCACTCGAGTATTTTCACTCTCCTTTTGCGCTCTAACTTTTGCCAAGGCCGCCCTTTGCGGGTTTTCAACCTTGCGAGCTCAGTTTTTATATTTTCTAATTTTTTGTGCTTTGAATTTTGCCTAGGTCGCCCTTTCGGGTTTTCGGCCTAGCGAGCCTCTCAGGGGTAATATTTCTTCAACTTGTCCATGTTGATCGGTTGGGAGAACTCTAGGCCATCTAGGTCCATCAGAACCACAGCTCCACCTGACCAGATAGACTTGATGATATAGGGACCAGTCCAATTGGGTCTGAACTTGCCCCTTGGGTCGTGGATGGGAGCTCGGTTGTCTTTGAGTACCAAATCTCCTTCCTTCAAGTTCCTGGACTTAACTTTCTTGTTAAAAGCCCGGGCGATTCTACGTTGATATCCTTGGACATGGTACAGTGCTTTTAATCTCCTTTCATCGAAGAGCATGAGTTTCTCGAATCTGCTCTGCTGCCAATCTGCTTCAGCTATCTGACACTCAGCCAGTACTCGTAAAGACGGAACTTCAATCTCTATAGGTAGAACGGCCTCCATCCCATATACCAAGGAATACGGAGTCACCCCGGTGGAAGTTCTAATTGACGTTCGGTAGCCCCACAGAGCAAACGGCAACTTATCTGGCCAGTCCCGATAGGTTTCCACCATCTTCTGCAGTATGTGTTTGATGTTTTTGTTGGCGGCCTCAACTGCTCCGTTGGTCTGCGGCCGATACGTGGACGACTTATGAAAAGCCACATTGTATTTCTCCAACAAATCAATCACCTCCTTCTTGAAGTGAGAACCATTGTCCAAAATGATCTCATTCGAGACTCCATAACGGCAGATAATGTTGTTTCTGATAAACTTTGCGACATGCGAAGCCTTCAACACAGCATAAGATTGGGCCTCGACCCACTTTGTAAAGTAATCTATTGCTACTAAGATAAACTCATGCCCATTCGACCCCTTGGTAATGCGGCTCAATCACATCGATCCCCCCGAAAATGGCCATGGCGACGTCATGTTGTACAGCTTTGACGGCGGGATGTTCATGCGGTTTGCGTGAATCTGGCATTTGTGGCATCGCCGAACAAAGCCGATACAATCTTCCTCCATGGTAGACCAGTAGTAGCCTTGTCTGAGGATCTTTCGTGCCAGCATCACCCCATTCATATGTGCCCCACATTTTCCTCCACAGATGGCCTCCATCAGGCGCTTCGACTCTTCGGCTTCCACACACAGCTTGTGCATTCCCAGATGACCTCTTTTGTACAACTTACCCCCGCAGATGATAAACTGAACAGCCATTCTTCTGATTACCCTTTTGTCCTTGGCATTTGCCCCCGGTGGATATGCCTCATTTTCCAAGAAGTTCCATATATCGTGATACCAAGGGTTGTTATCCTGCACTTCATCTATGGCAGAGATTGATTCGTACGCAGGTGCAAATTTCTGGTCAATAATGACTAGACGCATCCGGACCCCAGATGGGATGTCTATCATGGAAGATAGAGTTGCTAGCGAATCTGCAAACCTGTTGTTCTCTCTTACTAAGTGAGTGAAATTTAGCTTTTCAAACCGAGGGATTAGCAAATCCAAGGTCTGGTGGTAAATTATCATCTTTTCCTCCTTGACTTTCCAGTCTCCTTTAGCTTGAGATACAACTAGGTTCGAATCCCCAATAACGTCCAATCGCCTTGCCCCTAGTTCTAGGGCAGCTTCTAGACCGGCAATACATGCCTCATACTCTGCCTCATTGTTCGAGACTTTGAACCGAAGCTTGAATGCTAAAGGGATACGGGAATCGTCAGGTGCTATCAGCAACACTCCTATCCCGTACCCGTATTGATTTGACGCTCCGTCAAAGTACATCGTCCAAGTTTCATCGTCGATGTGCAGAATGGCTTCATCTGGGAATAGGTACTCAACCGCTTCATCCCCTTCAACCGGGTGGTCGGCAAGGAACTCTGCCACCGCTCTCCCTTTTACAGACTTGCGCGTCACATACTTGAGATCAAATTCAGAGAGCAACAGCAGCCAACGAGCTAGCCTACCCGTAAGTGCTGGTTTCTCGAAAAGATATTTGATGGGATCAAGTCGTGAAACCAACATTACAGAGTGAGCTAACAGGTAGTGCCGCAGCTTCCTGGTAGCCCATACCAAGGCCAAACAAGCCTTCTCCAGCGGAGTGTAGCGGGTCTCGTAATCTAGCATCTTCTTGCTCAAATAGTAGATGGCCCTTTCCACTTTATCTTCCGATTCTTGTGCGAGCATGCAGCCCATTGTAGTCTCGGTTACTGACAGATACAATATCAACGGTCTTCCCGGCTTTGGCGGTGACAACACGGGTGGATTCTGTAGATACTCTTTAATCTGTTCAAATGCAGCTTGGCATCGGCCGTCCCAATGGAACTTCTTTCCTTTCTTCAGGAGACCAAAAAGTGGTTCACAAGTTAAGGTTAGTTTTGAGATAAACCGCCTTATGAATTGCACTTTACCCAGAAAGCCTCGCACCTCCTTTTCAGTCATTGGTGGTGGCATTTCTAAGATGGCCTTGATTTTGGAAGGGTCGACCTCGATGCCCCTTTGTGTAATCAGAAATCCCAGCATTTTTCCCGCTGTAACACCAAACGTACATTTTTGAGGATTCAGCCGCAGCCTAAATTCCCTGATCCTTTGGAAAAACTTTTGCAAGGCGGTGTAGTGGCCCTCTCTTTCTTTGGACTTGACAATCATGTCGTCCACGTACACCTCAACCTCTTTATGGATCATGTCATGCAATATTGTGGTTGCAGCCCGTTGATATGTAGCCCAGTTCTTTCAAATTTCAAACGGCATTACTCAGAGTAATATGTACCCCACGGTGGTAAAAGCGATCTTCTCCGGTCTTTGGGTGCCATTACTATCTGATTATAGCCTGAAAAGCCATCCATGAACGAGAGCAAAGCATGCCCTGCTGTGAAATCTACCAACTCGTCGATATGCGGCAAGGGAAAGTCATCCTTCGGACTGGCTCTGTTCAAATCCCTGAAATCCACACATACCCGGATTCTGCCATCCTTCTTCGGCACTGGAACAATGTTGGCCAACCAAGTCGGGTATTCGGATACCAGCAGGAAGCCTGCGTCAATCTGCTTGGTGACCTCTTCCTTGATCTTAATGGCCCAATCAGTATGATCCACTGAAGTTTCGCTGATGTGTCGGGCCTCGGGGTCAAGAGGGATCCGGTGCTGTACAATCATGTCTTCGTAGGACCACGCGAAAACATATTTGAAATCTTTTAATAAAGCGACTAAGCGCTCGCGTTCCTCCGAAGACAACGCGGACCCGATCTGGACCAGCCGCGGGTCCTTCTCAGTACCAATGTTCACGGTAGTGATTTCATCCATTAAAAGTTTAACAAACCTCTCTTGCTCTTGTTCAATTAATCGTTGCAAAACCAGAGGAATTTCGTCCTCGTCGTTTTCATCAAAATTTTGAAAGTCCTGATTTAAGCAATAAACCAAAGGCACAGAAAAGTACTCGGAAACCACAGTCACCTCATTCTCATTAGATACTTCCGAACCGTCCAATTCTTCTGTTACAACAGACTCGAAAGAGAAAGAAAAAGACGACCTGGACAGGACTGTGGCATCCGAGTTATCACCCCCAGGAATACCGAACTCAGACTCAGACAAGCTGGAACCTGATTCTGACTCACAAGACTCAGTGGAATCAGATTCCGGCTCACTACCTGACCCGGTGCTGCTTGACAAAAATCCCTCCTCGTACTGCCAAGTGAGGGAGGGTGCGATTGATGCATCCAAAATAGCTGATGGTAGGCCCGCAGCCGTTTCATCTCCGATCATGAACACCGAGGAGTCATTCCCCAAGCACAACTGGTCGGTCAAAGAATCTGACAGTAGACATGCCAGCGCTACCCCCATTTCAAACTCTATGTCCGCAGACTCCAATTCCTTGCTATGTTTGACCTCAACTGTTGGGTCTGTCTGCTTTCCAGCAACATCATCCCCAGATAACTGCAAGTCGAAGAAAATTTCAAATCCCGGCATGCGTTTCTTTTCTTTATTCAGCCATGGCTCCGGAAAACCACAGAATGGAAAATCTTCCTCCTCCCGGACGAAGTGTCCGTTCAAGGTACCCTGGATGGGCCGATGCATCAATTCAAAAGGTTTCCCCATCTGTTTCGCTTTGGCTCTTCCTGTCATTTCTTTTCCTTTTCTTACCCAATCTTCCTTGGTGGGCAGATAACCCAAGCCGAAGGTATGAGGGTTGTGCAGCACTTCGGCCAACGCTGCAATGCCCTTACGGCCGCTCTTCCCTAATCCCATCCCGGGGATGTATTGGAGCTTGTTCATGAGATACACTGCTTGAGCACTGACGTATATTCCTTCGTTGGCGGCCATGATATTCTGTACAACCTGAGCCTCGGCCAAGGTAAAACCTGATATGAACACATCTTCCATGCCATGCTCGATTTCTAGTACAGGCGTAGATACTTCCGCTGGTGGGTGGATTGATGAATTCCCAAAGATAATGGCTACTCCCTTTCCATAGGGGTATTTCACCATTTGATGCAAAGTAGATGATACTGCCTTCACCTGATGCAGCCACAGTCGCCCTAAAAGCAAATTAAAAGTTACGGGAACTTCTAGAACATGGAAATCTATCTCGTGTCGTGCTGGCCCAATCTTTGTCTGAATTTTAACTGTTCCCATTACTTCTCTACTTGTGTTGTCATATGCCCGAATGACTTGGGATGTTGGTATGAAATCTACAGTTTTCAAGCCAATTGCATACGCCGTCCTTGCTGGGCAGACGTTGATGGCAGACCCGGTATCGACAAGTACCACCGGTATCCACTTATCTCTACATTCCACAGAAATGTAGAGGGGTTTATTGTGATTTACGCCCTCAGGCGGAAGTTCTTTGTCTAAAAAGGTCAATGTCGGGGAACCTCCTCCTGGAAAAACCAATCCAACCAGCTGCTCTGGCGTAGTCTCTATGGAGAGTTTAGCCTTATCCATGGCTGTCAAAACGACCTGTCTGTGTACTCGCGAGGCCATGAGCAGTCTCCAAATGGAGATGTCTGCTTGTATCTTTTTCAGCTGCTTGAGAACAGCTTCTTTCTCAAGTTGCTTCTCCTTTTGCTTCTCGGCTTCCCTATCCTTCCCTGAGGCCTCTGGTTGATCCAAGTGTGGGGGTTTGAAATATCGCCCACTTCTCGTCATGTGGTCGACCTCCCCGATGTACCAGGTGTTATCGGGTTGGTTATTCCCCCAATCTTCATCAGTGTGGGCAAGACATAAGTCCTCATCTTCCCACCACATTCCATCACCGGCCAACAGACACCTGTCCGGCTCTGGTGTGACTGTCCTTGCGCTCGCAGCACCTTCCACCCATCTGCTTGTAGTATTCTTGTTTCCTGTGCACACAGCAATTTCAACTCCCACATGGGCCTTTGCTTTCCTGATTCTTTCGGAATCTTCAAAACTTACTTGTTCTGACATGATTGACTGTTCAATCATCTCCGTACTCAAAACATTCCAATCTTGGGCGAAATTCTTAACACCAGCGCTCTCTGGCGGTACACTCTGCTCTTCGACCTTTCCGGCCATTACTAATATTCTCGACCCCGCTGAGTCCTGTCCTGACTGAAATTCTTCTATCACATCAGGTTGATCGTCCAACCACCCAGTAACTTCTGCTGAATCCTCATAATCGAACCATGCAACTGCCGCGTCCTCTGGGTATTGGTCATCAGAAATTGGAGATCGGCAGTCCTCCTCTCTGTTGTTACATCATCTGTTCCCTGTCCTAGACTATCCCCTTGGATCACGCACAGCTCTCCCCCTGTTGGCAATTCTACTCCGGGCCCATCTTGGCCTTTTGATGAAATGTAGTCACTCGGACTGTATGTCTTCCCAACGTAACTCCCAGATTCCGCAGATTCTGACTCAATAACTTGTTTCCTCTTTGGAATTTCCCTTCCTCTGTTCTCGGTGGTCACCACTGCTGGCTTGGGTTGGGTGATAGAGATGTCCATCATGCACAGGTCAATGCAATTGGGAAGGAACACCTCTGGTTTAGGCAGGTGGGTGGGTGTGATATAGATACTAGGGTCGTAGGACACAGCCCCGGTATGGATGAAATTAAGTCTTTTGGGTGGTGGAGCTTGGTTATGTGCGGGGAGGGGATTTATAGTAACATTGGGTTTTTCGGGAGGCAAAATCACCCCATTGTCGATGAGATCTTGAATCTCATGGCGTAATCGGAAACACAGATCGGTGTCGTGACCGTGCTGTTGGTGAAATGCACAATACTTGGCCGGGTTATGGGTAGGAGGGAGTTTTTCTGGTAGGGGCCGCGGCTCCAGGGGCTTCAGGTGCCCTTTTTTGATCAAAACCCCCAGAGCTTTGGATAGGGGCATATATAGTGGGGCGAAGGTTCTGGTGTTTCTGGGTGGGTATTTGGTTGTTTGCGGGTTGCTTCCGGATGCGCCGGAGAATGGTGCAGCTGCCGTATTTCTTGGGGGGTTAGCGGTGACCATGCTTACTTCGGTGGCTCTCGTAGTAGTAGTGCCACTCGGGCCTACATTGCTACCACGATTGAAAGTTCATCGGGGTTGTTCTCGGTCATTATCAATCAAGCCTTGCTTCAAGGCATCTTCAATCTGCACTCCCATTTCATGTAGGTCAGAAAAAGTAGGAAATGGGAGAACTATCATCTTTTGCATCAACTTTGGCTGAAGATTGCGCACAATCATTCGAATCTGGTCTTTGTCCGTAGGCCTCAAGGTCATCATCGAAGCCTTGGCCCTCCATTTGGTTACAAACTTTGAAAAATTCTCCTTAGGCTCTTGCCTAGTAGTCTCGAGATCACGGGTCGTGATCTCAATCTGTGTATTATACGAATACTGTGCGATGAAGGCCTCAGCCATTTCGTCTCAATTCCTCTTGACGTCATCTTCTAGCTTAGCGTACCATATTGCTGCCACACCTGACAGGGTCCGGCCAAACAAAGACAATTTCTGAAGCCTACTAAGGCCCATCGGCCTTAGAATATCTGAAAACAGCCTTAAATGCACCATGGGGTCCCCAGACCCGTCAAATCGATCAATATGAGGCATTTTGAATCGGTCGGGCAGCGTCACAGCTGCGTCGGTGTAACCATCTTCAATATCGGGGATAGTCTTGACCCCTTGGGATCTCTTGAACAGCTTTTCAAGCTTGCTCAACTTTAGTGCGGTGGGATCAGTCTCGAACTCAAAGGGAGAGTCTGGTAGGTTGGTGGGTGTTTTTGATAGCTGAGGTTGGATTTGTGGTAGGGTTGGAGGTGGGGGCGGTCCTGTGGGCAGCTCTGTATCAGTCTGAACATTGGTCGTCTCCCCGACATTAGAGACTCCTGGTGGAGGAGGGACTTGATGCGAAGCGGATGCTCCGGTTTGCTGCTCTAGCCTAGCAATTGTCTCTGCCAGTTCCCTCATAACTGTGGCCTGTTGTTTGGCGAAATCTGCCTGACGGACGGCATCCTGCTGCATTGCTTTCATGCTTTCTTGAAGGTGGCGCACCATCTCCTCCAAACTAGCCATGCTGTCCTGCTCTGGTTGGATTACTGGTATATCTTCTCTCTCTGTTGGTGACGCAGAATCCCGATCCCTACTGAACACGGGTGGGGTAGATAAAGCCCTCTGAACTGACTGCTGTACTAATGTCCTCTGCCTGACTGACCTCCGTCTAGTAACCGGGGGTAGTGAGTAGTACACTGGTTGTCCGTCTATCAGATCCTCAGATCGAAGAAGTCGACGGCCTCTGACCCAGGGTGCTTGGGGGATATCTATCGGGTCGGTAGCAATTGTGCTCAACTACCTAATCAAAAGATAAATAAAGCGTATAAATAAACAGACAATTGGACAGCACAACGGCATAAAATAAACATACAACACACGGTTTGGATAACACGCTGAATTTGATACACTATTCCTCAAATACTGATCCTTTTTCAAATCATCGCCCAAATCAACTGACACTACAGATATAATCGCCTCAGTTGATACCCCAATCTTGTAAACTGACATGTGTGTTCCTGTAGAGATACACTCTAAAAGCACATAGCAGATAAACGAGGGCCAATACACCCCTATGTTGGGGTAGGGTTTCCCTGTCCTATTTTGTCAGGAGCTAGGGTTTCACTACGCACGCAGCGGTTTCAAACAACCTGTATTGGGTAAGCAACCTGTCCTAGTTTGGAATGGTCACTATGGATCCGAATATGCACTAGGTCAAATGGCCAGAGAGGGTGCCCCGGTAAAACCGGGGTTTGTGTTCCCATACTGGCAGAGCCCGCAACCGGTCAGCCTTATGGTCATGCCTTGACAAGACATGCCTCCAGCAAACCGCTCAGGAATAGCAGATGGCCAACACGGTGTCCTAGGCGCACCAATGCACATGCAATGCAAAGAAACACATAAGTGTAGTCAAAACAGGATATCACGAGTTCGAGTCAAGCTCTCTAAAACTCCTCAAAGATGCCGCGAAATCAGACGCCCCGAACGCCCGGAGGATGACTCTGCTTCGTTTTTTTGGGTTTACTACAGTTCGGACTCGATTTGTCACGGTTCTAAATCTGAACCAAAGAGTCCAACTCTGGCAAATCGTTTTGAAGAAAAACAGATTTTGAAAAGAAGTGCCAAACATGGACTGCTTTTCCAGATTACAGAGTCGCCACCTAAATATTTTAAAATGGGAAATTTAGGAAACCCTGACTCGGTGCCGAAGGCCACGTGTCCGTCATCACCAAATGTCTTGGCTCGGGAGCTTGGGTACAATCGGGGAAGGTCAGCTATGAGCACCCCCTTTCGCCCGGTCCGAAGACCGGCCTCTACTAACCGTGATATCCATTTTTGAAAACATTACATGTTCTTATTCCAATTATTAGCCTAGAATTACTATGTTGTGCGTACGGCAAACAAGTATAGACTAGATTGCCTAATTTGGAAACAAACATTGCATATCCGTTCGTTTTAAAAAATGCTTTGGAATTTGCTACTCCAAAGTAGGCTAAAACACGGATTTCAATGAGTCTTTCCAACTCAAGCAATCCAACCTCCACCCACAGGCATTCAAACAGTTTATCTCACATAAGCATTTAGCCTCATGGTAAGCATACTGTCATGGCAACATTCACACGCATGCGGTATGCTAAAGCATAAAATACTTACATCGTACTCCGTGCCAAAACAGAAGCTCATTAGAAATCCATGCATGGACCTAAGCATACTAAAATGTCTAATGCAACGCATGCAAAGATGTAATCTAGGCAGGCTCGGCTACCCTAAACATGGCATGTGAGATGCTACAAATAACACGTATTCAATTTGGGAATTGGAGTACAATGCAGTTAGCGTAATGTACCGAGCCCGATGCATGTAAACAAATGCATGGATGCGCGCATGCATTGCATAAGGTATGCTAAAAAAAACGTGCCCTAATCTACCATCATAAGCAGGTAAATAAAAGGAAAGAAAGAAGTAGGGGTTGGAAGACATGCACACACCCACACACACTTATTACAATTACGCCCTCGCACAGAGGGTCCGAAAGAATATACAGTCCGAAAATAATACAGTCCAAATACATAATGAATTATTACAGAATTTCTAATTATCAAATTAAATTTAATGTAACAAGAAAGGGGCCTCAGCCCTGCCTTGGGATGCGCGAATGATGCATGCTCGAACCTAACTTGCCCGGAAACCCGCGCCATAGCACTGCTGCCTCTGTTTTTTACTGCCCTGCCTCTCAAAAAATTTCCAAAGTCCCAGAATACCTTCTATATGAACTGCAGTATCCCACCGGCTAGAGGAAGTGACCACCGGTTGTGAAGCCCCCGAAATATGCATTTACTTTTAAGACCCTAATGATGAATTATTTTCTTAAAGCCCTCAATTACTTGAATTATTTCGAATCTTGTCGGTTAGCAATTTTATTTTCTTTTTTTTCAAAACAGGAATTTTCACAGCCAGATTAGGTTCCCTAACCTAATTTAATTTAATTCTACCTAAGTAGGGTCCCAACACAAGAAATTAAGCCCAAGCCCTCACATTTTTATTAAATCACAAATTGACCTCAAACAAGTACCATCATATATTTATATATATACACTTGTATCCTAAAATCTTTTTTTACATTATGTTTTACAATTTCCAAGATTTGTACACCAAATAAATAAGAAAATCTTCCCAAATTTTGAGGACATGACTAGGCATCATCATTATACTATAGTACAAACAAATCCCTTGAATCTTGGAGCAATAATGACTTTAGTACCAATAAAGATTCGCTATGAGTATTTAAATTAGCCCTAAATCTAACTAGATCATAAGTAAATACATAAATAAGATTCCAATACATGAGTTTAATTCCAAGCCCTCATTTCTTTTATTAAGCATTACCCCAAAAATAGTACATGTACCCTAATGTTATTAGTACCATCAATCTTGTAGGATATATATATATATACACACCTTGAAGAATGTGCTCTAGGACCAAAACAAATAAAATAATAACCCATCACACTCCTAGAGAAGAGTGAGAA
Source organism: Camellia lanceoleosa (assembly GCA_025200525.1). Taxonomy (NCBI): domain Eukaryota; kingdom Viridiplantae; phylum Streptophyta; class Magnoliopsida; order Ericales; family Theaceae; genus Camellia; species Camellia lanceoleosa. The sequence goes on along the minus strand of CM045759.1, from coordinate 123,089,007 downwards.
ACCAATTTCCAAGAACCACCATGATGGAATTCTAGAAATACACAACCTAATACCTAGACCTAGGATGCTAATTCCCAAAACTAGTTTCATTACAACCAAGTGTTACCTAATCCTTGAGTAAACCACTCCCCAAGTCACTTCTATTCATTTGAACTTCAAACAAATCCTAAACTTTCCATCCATTTTCAACTAGTGGGCATTTAGGACATTTTGCATCAAAACTTGTCTATAAATACCAACACCCCCTAGCTTGCAAGCACATATAACACACCACACTCACACACACATTTTGGCTAGAGAGAGAGAGAGAAGAGCAAGGAAGAGAAGTCTAGGAGAAGAGGAGGAAGAAAGAAGAGAGCTTCCTTGTGCAAACTTAGTAGGTAAGCCACAACACAACCTTCTCTTTCATTTTCCTTTTTCAAATACATGTTTCTAAGGGTTCTAAATAATGTTTTCAAATATGTTATTGATGAGTTACTTGTGTTAAAAATGCTAAAATTTGAGCATTGATTCCATCTCTCTTGTATTTTTCCCATTTTGGCACAAACCACCTTCTTTTCTACCAATCTCTCAACTTTTCAAGAGCACTCTTTCAAACAAATTTTCTGAGTTAAACATGTGATACTTAGTATATTTTCTTCACAAAAGAAATGAAACTTTCCCATGGTGGAACCCCCTTTTTATAATTTTTCTTGTTTTGGGCATTCTACCTAAAAATCTGTTTTTGCAGCCACTTTCAAAAATTCCAGAAAAATGTACAAAAATATTTTGAACCTCCATTTTATGTCAAAACCTCCCTTAAAGAGTTAGCTTTCAACTAAAAATGGTTTCATCGAAAAAAATTAAGCGTTTTGAAAGAAAATCAAGTTTTCGTAACGGTCGACGGATCTGGACAGATTCTGGACAGCGCTGGACTATTTTCTAAATAACTTAAAATCTAGAAAAGCAAATCCATTTCCGAAAAATGTTCTAGAAACTAGATCAAATTCTCTACAAACCATAGGAAGACCGAGTTCGGTGGATGATCTAAAGTAGTCCTTTTGTATTAATCTTCGCGTGATGATTAATCTGCAAATTTGTTATGTATGGATGTTTTGTGCCCTTGTATTCATGAAAATGTTTAATGGCTTATGATCATATCTTGGCAAGATGTTGTATGTGCATGATATGTTATTTATCTTTCTTATCTTGAGGATGCATGCTTATGTGGATATTATTATATTGTTTAGTTGGACTAACCCTGACTTAAAACACTTAATTCAACGGGAAACCTAATTGGGTGGGTATTGGGTTTTTGAACACTTGAGTAATGAAAAGATGAGAATGTGTGGTATATGGCTTGTTGGGATGCGTTCCCTATTCGAGGTTAAATCTTGCGCAAGTGGTTTTCGGAACCCTTGAACGGAGCGGTTGTATTCGGACCCTAGGTGGTTTGGTGTGAGGAGGGATTCGGGCAAGGCCCTATTTTACCGTCTCTTTTGAGGCCCTGCGGTTGGCGCTACGCGGTATATAACCGTTGGTAGGCATCCGAGGTTAGTTCTGCAACAAAGCAGCAAAAGAGGGGGCATACCGAATAATCCGCGTCCGATTCTTGTGGTTGGGAGGATGAAATCTCTTTGGGGGATTTCTAGATTACTAACATCTAACCTAACCATTTATTTATTTATTTATTTATTGGAGTATCATGCTTTACTACTTGATGTTATATTTTGTGATTGTGTATTAGACTGGGAAAAAATGGTGGGGTGTGTGTGTGTTTACTGGGCATTCAAAGCTCACGGCGTGTCATGCCAGGTGCCAAAGAGGAGCTTATAGCTGGAGACGACAAACCCGAAACCTTCGAAGACTTTTGGCTATCTTAGGAAAGTTAGAAACCCCTTTTGATATTTTGTAAGACTCATATGAAGATTTAAGTTTTCTCTTGGGATGTAATGTAATGGATCAGGCTTTTGAAATTAATGATATTTGAGGTTGTTATGTACTTATGTTCTATATATTGATATGTATGAACCTTATTGTTGCTTATGAGACCTTGTGTCAATACCTTTTAAGATCTGTCAAAAAGGTAGTGCGCTGCCTAAGAAAGCCGAACTTAGAAGGGAGGCTAATTTGACTCCTCCGGCGATCTGGGATCTTATTTGGTTATTGACCATAGGACTCATTAGTGACTCTCCCTTAACTGCAACCTATAGTGTAGGTTCGGGGCGTCACACCGACTGCTTAAATTGGCCACCGACTTCTTGTAGAGTTCATTGGCACAAAAAGTGTGCCGGTCGGCACATTGTACGGCCATGATGAAAGTTCTCAAGAGAGACGGTTTTGACAAAGAAGAAGAAACCAAAGCAGTGCATAGCATGGATTTTGAGCATATGTAAGCATGACCAATGCCTCCTATCATGCTTGGGGACTCAAGGAGGTATGACTCTTGGTTCTTGGGCCATCAATTATGCATCTTGATGCATGATGGCCTAAGGAACCAAGGTTGCATTTTAGTGGTAATGCATGCAAACAAACAAATGAAATCCAAGGCCTTATCATGTGTTAGTCAAAGGTCTTGGTGACCAAGAATTGAGACGAGTTGCACCACTTGAAGTGTGAACTCTTCTCAACCCTATGCTTGGCTTGACAATCCCCAAACCAAGCCATGGAATGCATGTATGCAACATAGCTCAAATGACGCAACAATGGGACTAAGATGCAAGGCATACCAAGTGTCATGCAACTATCACAATAGGCATGCAAAATGCTAGAGCATGCAAGGTATAAGTGGCATGCAAACATGGGCCAATCAAACAATGGGACCAACCTACTACAACACTCGATGAACCAAGCATGCATCAAGCATATAATGAACATACAATGGTGGCCTTAACTTTAATGGGCAGCCCTCAAACCACCCCAAAACAGTGGCAAAACAAGCCCTAAATGATGACCAAAATGCTATACAAACATGCAAGTTCATGGGCCTAAACCTAAGGCACCAAAAGGAGCATCTTACTACCACTTACACAACCACCCATGGCATGAATCTAACAACCAAAAACAGATTTTTAGTATGCAAAATGACACCCAAATCCCCTCACACGGCACCCCCAAAACGCATTAATCATGGAAACATACACAAGACCTATTCTTAGGCATAAAAGGACACACCTTTAAAGCATGAAAGAGATGACAAGTACTAACATATGAGCATGGATTAGGGTCTGAAATAGCATGTCAAATGATCCCAAATCATCTAAATAGACTACCCAAAGCATGTACATGGATCACCTACCCAAGGCTTGCAAGCCATCATGCAAAACAACCATGTCAAGCATGCTAAATATGACAAAAACAGTGGCCCACAGCCCTTATACATGGCAAAATGATGTTAGTATCTCCATGAAACTAAGCTAAAACATGCGAGAAAAACATGGCCCCAAAGCATGGCATATTTCTAGGCATAAGAGAGCATTTCAAAGCAAACATAAGAGGCATGTTAAGGACCATCAAATCAACCTAAAATAGAGGCATAACATGTCATATGAACCACAAATATGCTCTGAAATGAAGCCAAAACCAACCATGCATACATGCCATTATTTGAGCCCAAAACAAAGGCAAACAAGGGGCCAAGGGGAGAGGGGTGTCCCTCCCCTATATAAGACTTAAAACCATCTTCCTCACCACTGAAAACCCACTGGTTTTCAGTGGTGAGAAGGCTAAAAATACCAAGTAAACAAGGCCTTACCAAAAAGACACCAAGAAGGTCAAACAAGGCCTAAAAGGGTGAGCCTTTACTCAAATCACAAAATGACCTTAATGAAGGTTCAAGAGCAAGTAAAAACAAGAGTTTTTTATGTTAAACACAAAACCAAAAACACAAAGCAAGACTAGTAGAAAGCTAGAGCAAGAATGGGGAATCTAAAGTAATGTTCTTACCCTTGAAGATCCTTTGAAGAAAAGGTGGAGCAGCCCTCCTCTAGTGATCAAAACCAGTCCAAAATCACAACAATCAACCTCCCAAGTCTCTCAATCTCGAGCTAAGGTGTAATAGTGTGTGTAATGGTGCAAAAATGAGGTAAAACTACACTTTTAGGCTTAGAACACACACACACAAGGATGAGAGAGATGGAAAATATAGAGAGAGAGAGATATGTGAGCTCTGGTTTTTAGTCTCTCAAATGGCTAACCCTTTAGCCAAGAAGACAAGGCCTCCTCTTATAGAGGAGGCAATCTTGTAAGCTTAGCAACTAAGCAAACAAGAGGCTCATCCCTCCATACACGTGTATGGAGGGGAAGAAAGTGGTAGACAGCTGCTTAAAAATATCTCAAAAAGCAGCTGCACAGTAGTCGGCAGGGTAAAATTGTCATTTTGCCAAAAAAGAGTGCCGACCGGCACCAAAGAGTGCCGACCGGCACAATATAGTACCGATGACAACATCAACCGGCCGGTGGCCTCTAGCCACTGCTGGTGGTGTGTGGGGATGCCTCAAAAGGCATCCCTGCCCCTCAAAGGAAAAGCACAAGTGTTTGGTGCAAAACCAGACACAAAACGGTCAAGTTCGGAGGTCCTGAGGCAAGGCGCGTAGCCGAGAACTCCGGGAACTCCAAACGAACACGAACGTGGATAATCACCTGGTGTTCAAGCGGTGACGTCTAAGTCTTGAGGATGGTCAAAAATGGGGTGTCTACAGCAGGCTTCTTGCTTGTTCTTCTTTTGCTTTTGCCTTTGCTACGGCAATCTTTGGCCCAATGTCCCTCTTTGTCACAGATGTAACATTTGCCATTAAACTTGTACTTTTTATTATCCCCCCCTTGAGAGCCTTGTGATGAACTTTCTCCAGAAGACTTTCGTTTCTTGGTTTTTGAAGCATGTTCCACCACATTTGCCTTAGACTCCATAGGATGCTTACCAGCCCGCTTTTCAGAATTGCGGTTGTCCTCCTCAATTCTCAAACGCACAATTAATTCGTCCATAGCAATTTCTTTGCGCTTGTGTTTGAGGTAGTTCTTGAATTCCTTCCAGCCTTTTGGTAATTTTTCAATTAAGGCTGCAACTTGGAAGGATTCACTGAGTGGCATGCCTTCTGCGTGAATGTCATGCAGAATGAGTTGGAAATCTTGAGTTTGGCTGATCACAGTTTTTGAATCAACCATTACAAAATCCAAGAATCTGCCAACCACAAATTTCTTTGAGCCGACATCTTCCGTTTTGTACTTTTTCTCCAACGATTCCCAAAGTTCCTTTGTTGTCTTGATTGGATTGTAGACGTTGTATAATGTGTTGTTAAGTCCGTTCAAGATGTAGTTCTGGCAAAGGAAATCGGCATATTTCCAAGCATCAATCGCAGCAACCACTTGCCGGTCGGTTTCATCCTCTTTCAAGATAGGAGCATCTTCACGGAAGAAACGAGCCAAGTTCAGAGTTGTAAGATAGAACAACATTTTCTGTTGCCATCTTTTAAAGTCAGTTCCTGAGAACTTCTTTGGCTTCTCTCCATGACTTATTGGTACTGTCATCACAGGAGAGAGGGTTGGTGCAATCGCAGCCACCACAGTAATACTTGTTTGGGCATTAGTTTCAGTAGCCATCAATTCTAATATATAAAACAAAATTAGAATTAGAATTTACACTACACAAAAAATTAAACCAAATTCACAAAATTAAATTTTGTAAAAATAAAAGAAACAAGAATGTAACTTTTATTTTCCAATTAATTTGAAAATAAAATAAAATTTTATTTAAACAAATTAATTCCACATAGAAAATTAAATTCTGTAAAACAAAATAAATAAAAAACTATAACTTTTATTTTTCAATTAATTTGGAAATAAAATAAAATTTTATTTAACCAAAATAATTCCACACAGAAAATTGAATTCTGTAAAATAAAAGAAATAAGAATATAACTTTTATTTTTCAATTAATTTGAAAATAAAATAAAATTTTATTTAACCAAATTAATTCCACACAAAAAATTAAATTCTGTAAAATAAAAGAAATAAGAATATAACTTTTATCTTTCAATTAATTTGGAAATAAAATAAAATTTTATTTAACCAAATTAATTCTACACAGAAAATTAATTTCAGTAACACTTCAATAATTAAAATACTGAAAATAGAATTTTAATTAATGAAAACTCCGAAAATAATTTCTAAAAAACCAAAATTAATTTCCTGACAAAATTTCACAAAAATATATTATGAATTGTTAATGACACCAGTATCGTACTACTAGTTGTCAAAGAAAAGAGACAGTATATTACTACTATCTGTCAAATAGCATATAATCACTATTTGTTTTTCCAACAAGAATATTATTTTGTAAATCCACAGAAAATAATTTTCTTAAAAGAAAAAAGAGAAAAGGAAACAAACGAAAAATTCTGTAAATAGAATAATTCGAATCTGTCTTAAGATTGTTGGAACAATCTTCTTTGTAAATAAATGAATTGGAAATAAAATCAAACAAAATAAATAAATAACATACCGGATTTATTTTGTCGAACCAAATAAAAATTACAAGACCAAGTCGAGTGTGTGACACTCTGTCCTTAAGACAGATTCGTCCCGCTACGGTGCTTACAGTTGAGTGGCGTCTATCTCCCAGGATACAATGATCTTCAAAAACTTGTAGTAGCACTCCACACAAATTTTTACGGCGAACCAAACCTTGTGTTCTATACTCTCTTTAATTTATTCTAAAACTAAATATGAAGAATAAATGCACTAGAGAAAAATTGGACAGCAATGAGACAAAATAACAGACTGAATTTTCCGACTGTTTTTTCCCGACCCAAAGACTGCTGGAAATAGGTATGTATATATAGCCCACTTGGTAACCTTTAAAACTTACCCAAACAGGTATTGTTTGAAAAGAACAAGTGCACCACTTATTCAAACATTAATTTTGACCGTTGCAACTTTTGAACATATTTTTCAAGTAATGAAAAGTGATCCGTTGGTCAAACACAATAACTGTTTGGAACTTCATTTAATAACTATTTCAAATATATATATATATATATTAAACTAATTGAATATATATATTAAACTATTTGAATAGTATAATAAACAAAGGAAGAGGTACAAACTTTAGGAAATCACTAAGGAACCTAAAAATTTGAATTTAGAATTAAATTAAATTCCCACAATTACAAACTTTAGGAAACCACTCAGGAATCCAAATTTTGAATTTAGAATTAAATTAAATTCCCACAATAATTTTTATTGAAAAAATTCAAACGAATTTTATCTAAAAAAAATTAATGTTAGACTCGAAAAACGACGTCAATTTCCCATTCACTCATAAATGATTTTGATGTTCTAACTTCACCTCTTCAGACCCACTCCAAACAACGTTTGGGGCCCACTCTTATTTGGGCTAAAAAATATGCCTATATTAAACCATTTTTCCAACAATCCCCCATATGAATGGAATTTGACGGAGAGAAAATGCAACAATATGATCTAAATACAGAGAGTACAGAAATTGAAAATATTCTGCAAAGGATAGGTAGCTTTTGCCTTTGAACCTTCCCTGGTGAGACACTATCGGATTTACTAGCTAAACAGTGAACATGATGTCTTGAACTGTTCAGCCATTTGTGTAAACCAAGACAATAGAACCCACACAGTATATCTCCAGACATAATTTAGTTCTCACTATTGTGTTCATTTTGGCCCTGAACAACCTGGTCTTTCATGAGTGCTCTAAGGACTTGTAGCCCTTCACAAATCTTATGGAACCGGCCCAGTTCACACTCACATAGGTGTAGACACCCCATTTTTGACAGCTCACAAGACTTGGGCACTACTGATGGTTTTCTTGGTGGAGAAATGTGTGCAGGGCACAGGTCCAATTTCTTCGGCAAGGAGAGAGACAAATCTCAACTTCACACCCCATTTTGGACCAAAATTATTTTGAATGGTTTTTAGACCTTAAAACCCTCTCTTTCAAAACATTTTTGAAATAAAATTCCCACGATGTTCTGACACTTGCATTTCGGTAAATGTTGCGCTTTTCGATAAACCGAGCAAGGACAAAGTGGAAATTAATGAAAGAGGAGATGAAGTCTTCGAAAATCTTTCAAAACACCTTACTTAGGGGTTTGAAGTTGAAGAAAAGAGGAGAAGAGGGGAGAAAACAAGTTGGAGAAGAAGTTCGGCAAGGATCCGGGTAGGAGAGGGACGAGCAGTCCTCGCTAAATCAAGCTTGTTTGTCTATACACTTGGAGTTGAGCTATGAGGCCACCACCATTGGAAAGAAGACTTCCGGGGCTTCATTTTTCACTCAAGAGTCTCTCAAAGCCAAATCCGGTGGGGGAGATATGATCAGTTGAAGTTGGGCATCCTCCCGGTTGGATCGAATCTGCGCGGCTTCACCAAAATAGGCATAACTTTTTCCACAAAAGGAATTTTAATGCAAGGTTTGCGCCATTGGAAAGATAACTTCTGGGGCTTCAATCTGGACATCCACCGGTACTTTTTGACCTCATTAGTCACTCATCGGCACTCTATTTAGCCGACTGGCCAGTACAAATTGCAGGTTGGCAATTTATTGTGCCGACCGGCAATTTATTTGGCCGATGACCTCTTTTCATGGCCGATTTGACCCTTTTGACTCTTGCAGGCATGGTACATGCTAGCTGTGCCAGCTGGGATGCACAGACCCGACCCCCCATGCATATATGTGGCTATTTTGCACCCTTTTGAGCCTTTGACCCCCCTTTTGCTTCTAGAAGCTTGAACCCTTTGGTCAAGCTTCTTGGAGAAGCTTGGCCAACTGTTTTAGCTTCTCCAAGAAGCCTTGAGCCATTTGCACCCTTTGCCCCTTTCATTTAGCTTCTTGGAGAAGCTTGGAGCCTTTGCCGTTGCCTATATAAGGAGCCCTCCTCCTCCATTGTTGGAGGTTGGAGTTTTTGAGTAAAAAAACCAGAGAGTAGACATATATATCTAATATATATATCTACAACCCTCTATATCTATCTTATCCAAGCCTCCAAACACCTTTGTTCTTGCATCATTTGCCCTACAACACCTAGCACAACACCTCCATCCTCCATTTCAGAACTTTGGAGGCCATTTGCAGAGGTTAGAAGCTCAGAAACTTGGACCAAGGGCTGCTGGTTTGCTGCTCTTCAAGGGTAAGTACCCATTTCCCTTAAACTTGCATTTTTTAGCTTCATTGGTTAGCCTTATTTACAAGTATTTTTGAGCTTCGATGTAAACTGTAAAGAGGCTTATTTTGAGCCCTTATTCAACATTGAAGAAGGGCTCAACACTGTTGGGGACCTCCATGTGTCACTTTCCATTGAACCCCTCTTTGGTCCCCATTTTTGCATGACTTGTTAGCACATTGAGCTTCTGTTTTTCGACCCTGATCAGAACTGAAAAGGGTCTTATTTTGAGCCCCTCTCCATGTCCCATGAAGGGTCTTTTGCTGTTTGATGCATGTTTTGTATACTTCATGTTATAGCCCTCTTGTGGCCTTAATCTTGCATTGCATTTTGAGCATGTTTTTATATTGATTTGGGGCTTTTCATCTACTATAAGTAGTCATATTTTTGGTCCCTCTTCAGTGTTGTAGAAGGGTCTTTTTCAGTTTGGGCTTTGCATCTACCACTTGCTTCATTACCTCCTTTGCGGAGCCATTTTTGCATGATAGCTTAGCCTCACTTTTGTTCACTTTTTCATGTTTTGAACTGTAAACATGTTTTTTTTGGGGCTTCCTTGCTTCTGTATTCATGCTTCATAGTCTAAAAATGCTTGCTTCGCATAGTTATAGTTCAATGCATCCGACTAGTTTTGGGTTTCGGGGCCTATAGCATGTATTGTATGACGTATTTGCATGTTTCGGGGTCATTGTGCATCATATTCCAGCACTGAAGTTTGCATGTTTATATGCCATGTTTCATCATTTGCCATGCCTTGTTAGAGTTGCATGTTGTATCTTAGGATTGGTCCATGCATTGGACATGTTTGTGTGCATTTCGGTTACCTCATTTCACCTAACGGCCTCCTATGTGAGTGTGGCTGAGGTCCACTTGTATTGGTGTAAGCCCATCTTGCATTGTGTATGCCATGTTTCAATGCGTTGTGCATGTTATGTTATGTACATTGTGTGTGCCATGTAGTTGCATTGCATGTTTGTGTGTTAGCTTGCATGCTTAGGTTGCATGTGCATTGTTGTGCATTGCCTCACCTCTTGATCAACCATGATTGAGGTTGGGTCCCTTGTATGTTTGTGTGCATTGCATTTGACATTGAAATGCAAACTTGGCCTCTTAGGCCATCATGCATCGAAATGCGCCATTGATGGCCCGAGGGTCAAGGGCCATGTTCCCTTGAGTCCATTGCATGATAGGGAGTGTGTCCATGCATACATTGCCTTGAAATTCCATGCCATACACTGTCTAGCCTTGTTGCTGTCAAAACTGTCTTCCGCAGGAATTGTTTGCCGACCGGCAGAACAGAGTGCCGACCGGCGATGTATTGGTGGCCGATAACCTCTCAAGCAGCCGATGGTCATTTCATCCAGCCGATGGTGTACTGCAGTGTGCATAAAAGGTGTCCTGGGACTTTGCCAGTTTTCAGAAATGCAGGACAGCGAAAACAAAGGTGGCAGTGGTATGGTGCGGGTTTTCCGGGCAAGACGAATGGAGCATGCATCATTCGCGCATCCCGAAGTGGGGGCTGTGGCCATCTTTTATATTCTGCATTTATTTGATAATTAGAGTTCTGTAATATTTTATTTTGTATTTGGACTGTATTATTTGGGACTGTATATTCTTTTGGTCCCTCTGTGTGAGGGCATATTTGTAATAAGTGTGGGTGTGTGTGTGTATGTCTTCCAACCCCCATTTCTTTCTTCCCTTTTATTTATCTGCTTATGATGGTAGATTAGGGCATTTTTTAAATTAGCATACCTTATGCAATGCATGCGTGCATCCATGCATTTGTTGACATGCATCGGGCTCAGTACATCATACAAACTGCATTGTTTTTTCGATTTCCAAATTGAATACATGCTATTTGTAGCATTCCATATGCCATGTTTAAGATAGTCGAGCCTGTCTAGATTACATTCTTTGCATGTGTTGCATTAGCCACTTAACATGAACTAGGATCATGCATATGATTACTAACTAGTTTCTGTTTTGGCTTGGAGTACTAGATGAGCTTTTATGCTTTAGCATATCGCATGCATGTGAATGTTGCCATAATAGCATGATTACCATGAGGCTAGCTGCTTATGTGATATAACTGCTTGAATGCCTGTGGATGGAGGTTGAATTACCTAAATTGGGACAATGCATTAAAAACTGTGAGTTTTAAGCCCACTAGTTAGTGGCAAAATCATCTTTTCTAAAGCCCACTTAAGGGTGGCAAAACCTGCATTTTAGCCTACTTGCGAGTAGCAAACCGTTTTCAAAACAAACATGTAGTGTTTTGTTCCAACTTAGGTGATTTGGTCTATACTTGTTTGCTGTGCGCATAACGTAGTAAATCTAGGCTAATAATCGGTATAAGAACACATAAAGTTTTCAAAATTTGATATCATGGTTAGTAGAGGCCGGTCCTCGGACCAGGCGAAAGGGGGTGCTCATAGCTGACCTTCCCCGATCGTACCCAAGCTCCCGAGCCAAGACAACTTTGGTGATGACGGACACGTGGCCTTTGGCACCGAGTCAGGGTTTCCTAAATTCTCCCATTAAAAAATATTTAGGTGGCGACTCTGTATCTGGTAAAGCAGTCCATGTTTGGCACTTCTTTTCAAAATCTATTTTTCTCAAAACGATTTGCAAGAGTTGGACTCTTTGGTTCAGATTACGAACCACGACAAACAATTGAGTCCTTCGAACTGTAGTGACCCAATAGCGAACCAGAACGGGAGGGACTCGCACTCCCTCCCCGGGATGCGTTCGGGGACGTCTACAATAGGTGATTCTTATGAAAAGTATCCTGCTATACTCCACTAGGTTTACCTAGATATAAGAATCATTAAAAGTATTACTTAACCTAAACCGTTGCAGACATCACTATTTCATCAAAGAAATGGGTAGGAGTTAGACTCCCCAGTGATCCTTCTGAGTCATTCACAACTCGGTTGTCCCTTTGAACCTAGATCTTGGGATCTCCAGTCAATTAGGTTGGGTTGCCGTTGTGGTATACAACTCGGTTGTCCTTATTTTAATTATTATTTTTGCGTTAATACAACTTGATTAGTTCTTGAAAATCAACACATGGTCTTAACCACTACACTTCGGTAGTTATTACTTGGTTATAAATAAAATATTTTGGTATGCATACGACCATATCAAATATTTTATAATTGTCTTTATTTATACTAGGGTAAATTACACTGACACCCCCTGAGGTTTATGTTTATTACTGTTCCCCCCTCACCTTTTGAAATTTCATCTCCCTCCCTAAGGTTTAAAGTTTCAATACAGATTCCCCCCTTCAGCAATTTAATTTTTTTAAATACCAATTTTGCCCTCATTAGGTAAATTACATTGACACCCCTTACATTTTAGAAATTGCAATCCCCTCCCCAAGATTTAAAGTAGCATTACCAATTGCCCCCTCAGTTAGTATTAGTTGGAAAAAAAATTCATTGAAAAAAAATTAATTGGAAAAAAAATTATTTGAAAAAAAAATTTAATTGAAAAAAAAAATTTGTTAGTAAAATTTTTAAATTTTTATTTAAAAACCAACGTAAACTCATTTTTTAAATTTACGTTTTTTCTCAAATTTACAAACTGAGGCAACCATTTACAAATCAAAAAAAAAGTTATCAAACAAGTTTTTATGATAGTTTTTTTAATTTTTATAAATATAAATTGGAAACTGAAAACGAAATGGTTACTAAACAGGGATCAGATGGTAAAAATGTCGTAAAATTAACAAATAATTAAATAAATTACTAACGTAAGAAATGACTTATCAAAAGATTCTTAGGTTATGTATGGTTTCATTTTTAAATTTTTTTTAAAAAAATTAAAAATTAATTTGGTTAAGAAATAAAAAATAAAAATAAATATCATTTAAGGGTAAAAAATAATTATCATTTTAACTTTTGGATAGGTTATATACATACGTATGGCTGTTTCAATTTAATTGGTAAAAAATTATTTCTGACCACTCAAAAGATAAAAATTATATAAAAATGATAATTATTTTTTATTTCTTAACCAAATTAATTTTTAATTTTTTTTAAAAAAAAATCTAAAAATTAAACCATACATAGCCTAAGAATCTTTTGATAAGTCATTTCTTACGTTGGTAACTTATTTAATTATTTGTTAATTTTGCGACATTTTTACCATCTGAAGCCTGTTTGATAATCATTTCGTTTTTAGTTTTCAATTTTCAATTTATATTTACAAAAATTTTAAAAACTGTCATAAAAACTTGTTTGATAATTTTTTTAGTTTATAAATAGTTGTCTCAGTTTGTAAATTTGAGAAAAAAACGTAAATTCAAAAAATGAGCTTACGTTATTTTTTAAACAAAAATTTAAAAAATTTACTAACAAAATTTTTTTTCAATTAATTTTTTTTTTCCAACTAATACTAACCGATGAGACAATTGGTAATGCTACTTTAAACCTTGGGAGGGGATTGTAATTTCTAAAATTTGAGGGGTAATTTACCTAGTGTAGACACCCCATTTTTGACTGCCCTTAAGACTTGGGCGTTACTGATTATTTCCTTGGTGATGAAAGTTGTGCAGTGCCAAAGGTTCGATTTTTTCGGTAAGAGGAGAGTCAAATCCCAACCTTACACCCCATTGTGAACCAAAACTATTTTGAATGGTTTTTAAACCTTAAAACTCTCTCTTTCAAAATATTTTTGAAAATAATTCTACGATGTTTCGAGGCTCGTATTTTGTTAAATGTTGCGCTTTTCGGTAAACCGAGCAAGGACAAAATGAAAATGAATGAAGGAGAGATGAACTTTTTTGAAAAATCTTTCAAAACACCTTATCTATGGGATTGAGGTTGAAGAAAATGAGAGAGGAGAGAAGAAACCAAGTTGGAGAAACAATTGGGCATGAATCCGGGTAGGATCGAAACTGAGCAGTTTTTGCTAAAAGAGGCATAACTTTTTTCACAGTTGGAATTTTGATGTGAGGCTACCACTATTGGAAAGAAGACTTCCAGGGCTTCAATTTAGGCTCAAGAATGACCTGCAAATGAGTCCAGATGAAGGAGATATGTCTAATTGAAGTCAGGCCCAAAAAGCAAATTTTTCTAGCCAACCAGAGGTGAAGGATGCTGACCATAAATGGGCTTTGCCGGCCAAGTGCCGACCATGAATGGCCAATGCCGGGCCCCTGCCATCCAAGAGCGTCCCATGCCAGCCAACAATGATCATTTGCCGGCCATTGATGCCAGAAAGACAGTTTTTGGCAGATATTTTTGCTCCAGCTGTTCCAACTGTCTCTCTTGAGATATTTTTGGCCAAAGCTCCATTTTTGCTATATATTGAAGCCATATCACTCATTTTGGGAGGTTAGAACAAGTTGACAAGTTTGAGAGCTTCTCACACTAAAATCCCCTCTCTCTCTAGAAGATTTGTGAACAAATTCTCCCCTCATTAGAATTCTCTCTCTCCTCTTGTTTTAGGCTTGAAAGTGAGAATTTCCCACATATTTGCATACACTTCCTTAACCAAAGTTGACCATCCTTGGGCTGAGGTAGCTTGGGACTTTGTTTGAGCTCCAAAAGGTGGTTCTAGCTCAGAATTTGGGGCTGTTCTTCTGCTGTGCTTCACGGGTGAGCATCTCCCATCTTTTAAGCTTATTTTTGTACACAATCTCGGCCAACTTTGCATGCTGATTTAGGCCTAGTTGTCAACTACAAACACCTTTATTTTCAAGAGTTTGAAATGGTGGTTTGAGGCCGCTTTGAAGTTAGGGGTGGTCCACCCTCCTTTGTTGCTTATTTGCTAGGTGTTGAGCCATCTTTTAAAGCATTTCAAACAATCCTTTTTTCTTTTTTTTTTTGCCCCTTTAACCACTGAATTTCAAAGGAATTTCAATGGTAGAAAACTTGTTTTGAGGTCCCAAATAGGAGGGGGTGGCCTCCCCTCCTTGTCTCTCCATGCTATGCCTAGTTAGCCTTGCAAAGTAACATGTTTTTGTAACTTGTCTTAGCTTAGTTTGAGCATGTTTTTGGCTATATTTTAACATGTTTAAACTCTCTTTTTGGTTGGTTTGACCACACATTGCTTGCATCTTGCACTTGTAGTGTAAACTTGCTCACTAGCCTAGTGTACTTGATGGTTTAGCTTATTAATCTAGCATATGTATGCTCTACTCCAACATGTTTTGGCTCTGATTTAGCATGCTTTAGGACTATTTTGAGTGGTCTTGGCCTTTTGAAGCTTGTATTGCATAGCTATAGTGCAAGTGCCTTAACTAGCTTTGACGTTTAGGGCCTCTAGCATGACATATGTGAGGTATTTGCATGCCATAGCATCATTTTACATGTGATTTCAGAACATATGTCATTGTCACACTCTCATATGTATCACTCTTTCAATGCTTTTGAGAAGTTGAGCCTCATGCCATGTTTGTGAGCCAATACATGAGCATATATTTCTTGCCATCTATGCTGTAAGTCTAGCATGTTTTTGCTACTATTTTGACCTGCCTTAGGTCTATTTTGAATGGTCAAGGTCATTTGAGCATTGCTTAGTATGGTTGTAGTGTAAAGGGCCTTGACTAGCTTTGAGTTTTGAGGTCTTTAACATGTTATGCATGTGATGTTTGCATGGTATGGCACCATTTAGCATATAATTTTAGTGCATATAGTATAGTCACACTCTCATATACTTCACTTCTTCATAGCTTTTGAGGGTTGTGTATTATGTCTTGCTTATAGGCCAACATGTGTCCATGTTCTTCTAGCATTTTGAGCTCCTATTTCAGTATGTTTAAATCATTATTCTGGCATGATTGAGCTTTGTCCAGAGTTGGTTTGGTCATTTGTGCTATGTATTGCATGCCTCTTGTGTTTTGCTCTTTACTAGCTTTGATGTTTTTGGTCCTCAACATGCTATGCTTAATTGTTTGCATGACTTAGTGTCTTGAGTATACCATTTCAGCATTAAAAATCTGCCACCTCCCTCATTTCTTCACTTTTGATTTGTTTTGAGGGTTGGTTTGCCTTGTGCTTGTGTTTAAACTTAAGAGGGTTTGTGCTTAAATGGCTTTAATCCTCTTATGAGGATTCCTCCTAGCCAAAAGCATGATCTCTCTCATGCCTTAAACCATTCTCTTGGTTGATCCTTTCTCGCATTAGAGGACTTACACATTAGACTTAACCGGTTAATAGACTAATTGGTAAGTTAAAATGAGTAAACAAGAAGTGAACCAAGTAAAATATGCCAAGATAAGTATGTTATGTGTGCATTGCATTGTGTTCAATCGGATGTTATATTGAACACAAGAAAGATTGGTTCATTTCATACTTGAAGTGATGAAATGAGCCAATCTCCTTTGTCTCCATTGCCTTTGATTATCCATGATAAGGTAATGGACTTGAGTCTTATTTGTCTTGCATTTATTGAAATGTGTGCAAATTGGATCTTTGGCCATCATGCATTGTTTGCTTGATTGATGGTTTTGGATCCAATAATGCCTCTTCCTTGATGTTTTGAAATGATAAGGAGTGGCACTGTACATACATGCCCTAGGGAGACCCTCTATTTCCTCTATTTTGTGCTCTGTTACAGTTTGGTATCACAACATACCAGTGGCCGGCAGTGCCACACTGATAGGCGGCACCCTTGCATTGTTGGCCGGCAGAGGTCCACTCTTGGCCGGCAGATGGCCGGTAGTAACTCCTCATGGTCGGCAGGCCACTGGTGCACTCCCCAGCATTGGTTTGGTAAATTTCAGTAGCAAGTTCTTAAAGACACCCTACAAACAGAGCCTCTAAAGAGCAAACCGGAAGGCTTTTCGGAGCGAGAAACTGAATGCGTGCATGCATGTTCAACATCTTCAAATAGAGCTGGGGCAGCTTAATTTAAAGCTTTATTTGTTAGTTAACATCTGAATTTGTAATTTAATTAATTAATTTGCTAATTAGTTAATTGTTGTAATAATTAGTAAGTAGTTTGCTGGTTATTCGTTTTGTTGTGTAAAAATTAATCTAATTAGCTTAATTAGATTAGTTAGTTACCTTAGCTTAGATTAACTTAGCTAATTCATTCGGGCCCTCCTTCGCGAGGGCAATGTTGTAATAAGTGTGCGTGTGTGTGTAAATGTCTTCCAACCCCACATCTTTCTCCCTTTTATTTATCCTCTTTTAGTGGTTAGATTATGGCATATTTCGATTAGCATACCTTATGCTTGCATGCGTGCATCACTCATTTGTCTTGCATGCATCGGGCTCGGCGCATCATACAAACTACATTGTATTTCAATACACTTAGTTGAATACGTGTCCCAAAGCATGTTATCAAGTGTTACATTCATATGCCATCTTAGATAGTCGAGCCTATTTATTTGCATTATTACATATGTTGCATTAGGCATCTTGTATAGTTAGGATCATACATTGATTTCTAACTAGTTCTCTATTTTGGCTCGGAGTACACTGTAAGTGTTTACGCTTTAGCATCCTTGCATGTATGTGAGTGTTGCCATGATAGCATGCTTGCCATTAGGCTATTTGCTTAATTGCTATAACTACATGAATGCCCGTGGATGAAGGCTTTATTACTTGAATTTGAACAATTCATCAAAATGTGAGTTTTAAGCCCACTTGGAGTGGCAAATCATCATGTTTTAAGCCTACCTTGTTTGGTGGCAAATCCGCATTTCTAAGCCCACTTAAGGGTGGCAAATTCAAACCATTTTCGAAAATAAACATTGAATTGTTTTGTTCCAATTTAGGCAATCTAGTCTATACTTGTATGCTGCGTGCATCACGTAGTAAGATAACTAATAATCGGAATAAGAACACATGTGTCTATAAAACAACATATCATGTTTAGTAGAGGCCAATCCTTTGATCGGGCGAGCGGGGGTGCTCATTTCATGACCTTCCCCCCTCGTACCCAAGTTCCCGAGCCGAGGCAACTTTGGTAATGACGGACACGTGGCCTTTGGCACGAGTCAGGATTTCCTAAATTTCCTAAAACAAAATATTTAGGTGGCGACTTTATAATCTGGCAAAGCAGTCCAGTTTGGCATTTTTTATTCAAAATATGATTTTCCAAAATGATTTGTCGGATTGGACTCTTTGGTGATTTATCGATCTTACATTGCACTTTGTGAGATTAGATTCAGAACCGTGACAGGAGTCCGAACTGTAGTAGCCGAAACCTAATTCGCGCCCTCTCCGAAATGGGGGGTGCGCAGAGGAAGTTCGAGCGGTCTACACCTAGTGAGGGCAAAATTGGTATTAAAAAAATTAAATTACTGAAGGGGGGAATCTGTAATGAAACTTTAAACCTCAAGGGGGAGATGTAATTTTCAAAAAGTGAGGGAGAAAATTGTAATAAACATAAACCTCATGGGGTGCTAGTGTAATTTACCCTTTATACTAATTTATGTACAGACCCTTAAATATGTACAAATATATAAAATCACACAAAATTATAAAATACCACAAAATCACACAAAATTATAAAATAATACAAATTAATAAATTAATAAAATATATTTTAGCTAGTTAAATGCGTAACATTTAAGCTCCAATCAATGCTAGAGACTCTAAATTTCCATCTAGATCCTCTAAAATAATTTTTCGTAGAGTGATCTTGAAGTAATTTTTTGTATATTTAATTTTTTTTTAATAAAGTAATTATCAATACTATTATACCCTTAACTTAGTACTATTATATTCTCAATCTTTGTACAATTAAATATTAGACATTCAAAAAATCAACTTAAAATCGCTTTACGAAAAATTATTCTAGAGGATATTGATATCCAAAATTTTTACCAAAAACTCATGAATGTGGTCCCATATAAATATGAATCCCATATTCATATAAATATTTGATAAAAAAAATTAATAAATTTTTTTTATATCCCTAAGATTGCTTTTTTTATTTATTGGGAGTGTAATGCTCGCATCCGTGGCACCTGCCCATTTTGAGTATGTTAATAACTTTTTTCCTTTATAGTTGATAGAGATAATATATCACTAATGCCATTATCATTATTATTTATTGATTACAAACAAACAAAGCCATAAAAGTGTTTGTTACAATAGATTGTTTTTTCTCTGGCTTCTTTGTTCTTCCTGCATGGCAAGTCAATGTAGGCCCACTAATGGCTCTATAAAGAACAACCAAAAAAAAAAAGTACGAGCTATTTGTTATTTTAGTTGTCTATATTTAAATTATATTAATTTAATTTTAATAGTGTTTTAATTTGATTTTTAATATATTAAAAGTGTTTCAATTTTAACTTAGATGGGAGAATTAACTTGAAATACTTTTTATATATTGTGGATTAAATTAATACAATTTAAATAGGAAAATGTTTGGGAGCTCTAGAAATGAAAGTCTAATAACTCTAATATCTGTGTAGACCTCATCTGATATGATATTTTGATCTGGCTTCTTTTTTTTTTTTTTTTTATTTTTCGCATCACTAGAACTCTAATTTTAGGGGGATGAATCATTACTGATTTAAATATTAAAGTCAAAATTAAAATACTTTTATATATTGTGGATCAAACTGATACATTGAGAATTAAAATGACATAAAAAAACTCATACATTGAAGACCAAAAATGTAATTAATCCAATAAAAAAAATATCAGGGCAACTTTAATTACAATAAAATTCATCAACAAAAATATTTTCAGAAAATCATTAAATTCATTTTAGATACATGCCTCACAATATATGAGTCTAATCCGTACAATAATTTTTCTAGCATTTTTCTATGCATCAATTTTGTGCACGTATCTTTATTAAAAAAATTATTTTTTAATTAAGTTCAACTCCATGAATTTCCAGGTGCTTCCCATTAATAAAATCACACCACGTGTCATCAGATTATTTATTGTTTAAAAGAACAATTTTATTATTTTTTAATTAAGTTTTTTGGGTTTTGGTCTCAATTAGTGTGAAAGGGAGATGATAGAGGGACAAAGTGGAGGATTAATGGGCAGATGAGGATTATATAAAGCTAAAAAGGTTAGTGGTAATTATTATTTAATAGACCTTTACACTTTTATCCTCAGAAAATGACAAGAAGAGATTTAGGAAATCTCACAATCACTAACGCCTCAAGATGTGAAGTGGTTCCTTGAGGCTCTGTTTGGTTGCAGGAATTTGTAGATATAGACATTGGGTTAGGAAAATCTAAGGCTATGTTTGGGAACAAGAGTGTTTTTCAAAAAAATTAAAAATCAATATAAAAAGTCAATTAATTCTCTTTATGTTTTTTTATGCATTATTTTGTAGAAGTTAAAAACCACTCAAAGAAATTAATTTTGAGGATTGTTTTAGAAATTGACTCTCTTAGAGACTTTTTAATTTTTTTTTTTAAAAAGACGTAAAAAAAATAAAAAGAATAATTGACTTTTTTATAAAAAAATATATATAAAAAATTGGTTTTTTTGCGCTAAAAAGCCAACTTCTCAAAATAAGCTTATAAAATTTGTTTCTGTTTGGCAATAATTAAAATGTCTTTTTTTTTTAATTTTTTTATATTTAGTATTTTTTTCTAAATTTGTGTTAATTTTTTTACTTTTCGAATTTGTTTAGTCTAAAAATATTAAAAAAGTAAAAAAGTTTCATTTTTTTTCAAAATTCACTTGAAGCCAAAAAAAAATTATTCACTTCAACTTTTAATTTTTGGAGAAATTACAGAGACATACATCCACAAGTTTGTGTAAAATTGTAAGGATACCAACAATTTGTGTACTAGTTAAAGTGCTTGAGATTTGAAATCATAAAGTGAAATGACAAAATTTAGTCCAAAATGCTCTCATAATCTTATTCTCTCATATCATTGTTTTTCTTTACTGTGACCTTTTATATTGTTTAAGTGATTTCAAAACTTTTAAATTTAATAACTTTTTATTTATATCTCCACTTTTTGTAAAATTTATATGTTTAGAATCCTATTAACAATATATTTCAAACAAGATTTATGGGTAATATGAAATTCTATAAAAAAAAAAAAAAAAAATCATGAAATTTCACTGACTTGTCTTAGGTTAGTGAAATTTTGTCATTTGTTTTTTAGAATTTTATATTCATTATGGATCTTGTTTTATAAATTTTGATTAAACGATTCTAAAAATACAAATTTTATAAAAAAAAAATAAATATCTTGATCAAAAGTTAGGGCAAAACACCAATAAATCCCAAATCTTAATTTGTTAAACCATTTGATCCTGTATTTTATTTTATAGACCAATAAGTCCTATTTGAACGTTAAAAGCTCACTATAGGCATTTTTATGATTTCATCAACTACATTATCAACATCAGTAATGTCATCAAACATTATTCATCAAACATCAAACATTATTCAGCATCACCAACATCAAACTTCAAACATTATCCAACATCACTAACATCAAACATCAAACATTATCCAACATATCAAACATTATGTGATGAATCACATAATGTGTACAGATCTGATGTTGTGATGAATCACTAATGTTGATGAATCTTCTCAAATCTGATGTTGGAATCAAACTCGATCATCAAACATCATAGCATCGCCATTAACGTCGCCGCTGAGCGAGTAAAACTTAAATCCTAGGTCTAAATGTGCGAAGCAATCCTCTTCAGTGACTCTATAGTTATGCACTCTCGAATCTTTCTCAGTAATCGGAACAACATTCACTTCAATTTTGAAATTCCCTTCGACTTTGATCACCAATGAATTGGCATCGCGAGATCTGGTGATGGACCATTAGGTCACAACCATCACAGAACACAATTGGGTTTGATGGATCTCCATCTGTGCTCTGACATACAACACATTCAATCCCATCTTCATCTTCGTCTTCATCTTGTGCTTTCTCTGGGCAATCTTCAGTGATTTGAATGCTATTATTACTATCAGTTGCAATTGGAACACCATTTACTTCTTGTGAATCGCTTTCTTCGTCGTTAAATGGTGGGTTGTATTCAATGTTGAGGTCAAATGGTGAAATGGGTTTTTCTGGGATGAAATTGGGGTGAAATGCAAAAACCCTTTTCTTGGCAGGCAAACAAAAAGTGGTGTTGAGTGGTGGATCTCGGGATTCTTCACCACCGGCGATCGCAAAGAGAGAACCAGAGCATCTTGATGACACGAGTTCTATCTCTGATCTGCCTCTCATCTGCTGTCTTACAAGGCATAGATGAAAGAGACCAAAACTCGTTAGCCCAAGGTAATAACTCGCTTTTGCCATCTCTGCCCAAGCCACCGCCATTTCCTCCCCATGCTTCATCCTCGACGGGAAGAAGAGGGAATATCGATGGTGATTGTGCTGCAATGGGAGGGATGAGCCATGTGTTGATGATGATGTTTGATGAGTCATGTTGTTTTGACGATGATGTTTGATGTTATTTGATGATGATATTGTGATGTTTGATGTTGTTTTGATAATGATGTTTGATGTTGTTTTGATGATGACGTTGTGATGTAAAAAAAGAACTAAATGGTTTACAAAAAAACATTCAGGACTAAATAGAGTAACATTTTTCAATATGGGATTTATGAGTAATTTTTTCCAAAAGTTATCGAATTTTGAAATTATTAAATGAGTTAAAAAAAAAATTGTTATCTGAAGCGGTGAATGGGGTATTTTTTTTAATCACTACTATAAATAAATAATCAAAAATTAATTTTTAAAATTAAATAATAATCTAAAAAATTTATCTACAATATTTAGCAAAAATGATTTAGAATTAATTAAATTTTATTCATTTTTATCACAATTACATATAAGAGATTTTTTTATATTTTTTTATATCATCAATTGTGTGCTCTAAGTTCTTAATAACAAATATATGTCATAATTTAAGTGGTAAACATCAAAAAATAAATCACAAAAATTATATTTATGATAAAATATAAATACATTTCGTCTTATGAGTTTCATAAATTTAATTTATCATATGATAGTGGTAAATTGCATTTGTCAATATAGTAATTTTTTCATGTTTTGTGAAGTCTAAAAATTATAATTTGTCTTATATATAAGATTTACATAAAAATGAATTAGGATTCACTTGTGATATTAAATTTGGACTTAATATTAAATTTATGCCAACTTGTCCTTCATCTAATCATTAAAATTGTCTTATTCTGTTCTCAACTTATATGAATCATTTAACCTATCTATTTATTAAATTAGTAAATAAATATTTGTAAAAAAAAATTATATAAAAATAAGAAATATGGACTTATTTTACGTAGACTTATTAAAAAGTTTGAACTATAGTTTTAAAAAAAAAAAAAAAAAGCTATATATTTATGTTTAAAACAATTAAATGAATAGTTATATATATTTATGTATAAAAAAATTATTTAAGATAAAGCCACCCTAAATTGTAAGTCATATTATAATCCTAATAAATTTAAATTTTATATTTAAATTATATCATAGTTTATCAGTTTGTGACTGATATGATCTAATTTGGGAGTTCTAATATTAGATTAAACACTAAAAAGTAGCCAAGAAAATTTAGTTCAAGTTGATTTTTTTTTGTCAATAATTCTTGATTTAAGTCCAGTCATTAGAGAATCGTCTAATTCATGTCCAATCCATAAGTTAGTAAATCTACCTATTTATTTAATTTTTAATTAGTAAATATATATATATTTTTTAAATTATAAAAAAAATAGGAAATATGTACATATTTGTTTGGTATGCTTATTAACAATTTCAAAATTAATTAAGAAATTATGTACTTATTTTTAAAAGGATAAATTACATTAGCAATCCCGATATTTCAACTCTTGTGTTATTTTTGTCCTTACAATTTTAATTTGCTCAATTTTGACCCTAAATTTATAATGTTGTCTCAATTTGGTCCAATTGTTATAATTGCTAGTGTTTTTTTTTATTAAAAATATACACATGAGTAGCATATATTATACTTTTATAGACAAAATTATAAACTTGTTCAACTCAATAAGTTAATCTCAACCAACTCAATAATTATTTTATTTCAAAAATCTTAACCGCATTATCAATTGGACCAAATTAATACATAATTTAAAATTAGGGGTAAAAATCAAACTAATTAAAATTACAAAGATCAAATTGACACAAGAGACAAAATGCGGGGACTATCGATATAATTTACCCTTTTTAGAATATGTCTAATATTGATTGTATTAATATTAAGATATATTTATATCTGAAAAACTGTTTAAGACCAGATCATGTTAGAACCTAAACAAAAAATTAATAGCTTATTAAAAATATTTAATAATTATAAATTCAAAATTGATCAATTTTTCATTTAAATTTTTTCATAGAATTAGGTTATTTGGTAATTTTAATTTATAGTTCCAATTTTTCCTTGTATTTTTTTAAAAATATTTTAAAATCATATATAATTATAATTTCTTTTGAAATTTCCTTTTCAATGTCAAATTAGTTATAACTTGAATTTGGTTAAATTTTATTTTTGACTTCTCATCTACAAAAATTAACAATAAACGTAAATTAATTTTTTGAACATTGTAAAAAGGTAAATAAACAAATATATTATCAATAATAATAATAACAAAATATATTTTTATTTATCATGTGACGTCTCATCACTGCATTGATAATAGACATTAATAATAAAATTCATTACGATAATACAATAATAATATATCAAATAATAAATAACATGTGATTACAATAATTTTTTATAGTTATACAAAAGTATCCAAAATTATATATATAAAACAATATATGATCCATATTCAAGTTTTATATTGCAAAATTCACGCTTACATTAGTTTTCTAAATCAATTCATCACCCAAACTATCTACTATTTTTTTAATATTCACCTTTTCAAAATCCACCCAAATAATGCTCTGGCTGAGCTCATTACCACCCTTGTTCTTGCCATGCTCACCACTTCTACTAATCATTATGCAACTCTGATCTAGTTTTTTTATCTTTGTAAATATAAAAAGACAACGTTGTGGAAATAAAAAGGTACCGTTAGAGTTTTAAAGAGTTAAAAATGAAAAATAAAAAAAAAAATGCATGATTTTAGATTTTCTTATTCCATATATGGGTGTTAATTTTTTTTTTTAATCCATAAATTATGAAATAGTGTTCATTATTCAAAATTTTATTTATTGATGGGTAAATCAATTAAATGTTTTTAATTTTTTTACAAATAAAAAAATTGAAAATTTTATTTAAGAAATCTAAAAAATGGCCAAATCATAAAAAACAATATAAGACGCCCTATTCTAAAAAACAGAGAGAGAGAGAGAGAGAGAGAGAGAGAGGAAAAAAAAAAAAAAAAAACTCATAACTATATTATCAATTCACATATATCAAAAGAAATAATAATAACAACAATATAAAAAATACACAAACATCCACCAAAAAAAAAAAAAAAATCAAATCAACTTCCAAAACAAAGATAGTTAACAAATATATATTTATTATCAATTTAGTTGAAAAAAAAAAGTCATATAGAGAAAAAAAATATATTCACACGAAAATATAAATTTACCAAAAAAAAAAATCACAAACAAACAAACTTAAAATAAGTTTGGACTATTGGCAAAGAGAGAGAATAACCATTGCATCATTACACTTGGGGATGAGTTGGCCAAGCTAGAAAAAAGATCAAATATTAAGTACTTTAAAAAGAGAATTATATTGAATTTTTAATTTGATCGGATTTTTAAAATTTTAGATTTATATTATTTTCGAAAAAGGTGAGTGGGATGAAAGTGGCTTACCATATTATTTTAAATTTTAAAATTTAAAATCCTAGGTAATTACTGTCTTTATTTTTTTTATTTGAATTGTTTTGATCAACATGATTTTTGGAAAGAGTGAGGATGACTTATCATATTATTTTGAATTTTTTAAATTCAAAATTGTAGATAATTAGAACTTTTTTGTTTTTGGATTTTTGGCTTAAAGAACTAACCAATAGATTTTTTTTTATTTCTTTAAAAATTAACAAATTAACAAAATTTGTTTGGGAGTTTAGAGCTTCTACAATCATTGTTCTTAAAAAGACCATTTTCCTTATATATACTAGCGATAACCCGTGCGATGCACGAAAAAATAGACTATATATATTTTGTGTGATAAATAAATCATCTTAATCTTAAATTATATCTTAATAGCGACAAGCCATAATATTAAGCCATTTAGGTGGATGTTAACAATAATTAACCCACAAAATTTTACAATAAAATTTGATATGCATAAGAAATTATTAATTATAAAAATTGTTGAGAATAATAGTATCACAATCACTTGATAACATAAATAACTTGTATCAAACTAAACAAAACATTAAAAGAGAGAAATTCTATAAGCTCAGAAAAGTTATCATAAATTTACTTAGACTTTTAAATCAGTGATGTATATTATTATTGTGGGATCAAATTATGAATAAATATCAACTTTTAATTATAATTTATAAGTAATTTTTAAAAAAAATTTAATCTAAATTTGTTGCCTGGCTTATAAAAAGAACTTCTTAAACAAATCATTAATTGATTATATTAGCAACTCTCTATCTTTGATTTCCTCTATCAATAACACACTCATATCATATCAAAGTATAAATCATTCTCTATAGTTTGAATAATACTTGCATAGTTCGTACGTCATTTTAAAAAAATTAATCAAGATAAGAATGTCATAGTATTATAAAAATTATATAAGAGAATAGTTTTAATCCATTTTATTTATAAAAAAATTATTTGAATTGTACTTGAAAAAATATAACAAATGATAGCTTTAATCATTATATACCAAAAAAAAAAAAATTATATTGGTTACTCAACGGAAAAAATGGTCAAATACAAATAGAGTCATGAACATTGAATTAAATCATATGGACTCTAAATTGATAGTATAATCTAGCAAATCAACTAATAATAACATAGAAATATTGACAAATATGTAGTACTTCCCCATCATCTTTGTATTATATTCATTAATTTCATATATTATATGAAAGTTTTATTCGTCTCGATCCTTCAATAAAATAAGGATTAAGAAAACAAATTTGATAAGAAATTGATTCTAAACTTAATTATTAAAAAAAAAAAAATTCAAAGAGATAATTTAGAGATGGGATTGAAGAAATACTATAACAAATGACAGTCTTATAAAAAAAATTTAAAAAAAAAACATAACAATGATCTAAAGCAAATTATTTTTAATAACTAATAGAAAGAATCTCAAATTATTACTTTTTATAAATATAGTGAAGAAAATTAATTTTGTGGGATTTTTGTGCTACCTTCTCCCATGTAGCCTTTATTATTTCATTATTAATACTATTCTCATTCAGAGTGATTATTTTTTATATATATATTTTTTTAATCTTTATCATTTGGTAGATAATAACGAATAATAAAAATTATCAAGAGAAGGTTAAGAATTTAATAAGAAATAAGAAGTTATAGATAAGAGCATTTTATAAGATAAAAAATTTAAAATAAAAAAGGATAATATGTGATAGGAGAAAAGAAATGAGTAAATCAAAATAAAGATTTAGATATATATGTTTTTGATAGATATATAGATTAACAAATCATATCTTTATCTAAATTTTATTATTTTAATTTTTTGAAAATTAATTATTTAATCTTTATCTTTATTTGTAGGCCACAAAATTAATCTTTATAAATTATTTATCAATTTTTATATGTTTATTTATCTATAAGTCATAAATTATTTTTTTTAAATAGTTTTTAAAATTTTTATCCATATCTATAGGTCATGAAATAAATTTTCATAAATTATTTATGAATTTTTATATGTTTATCTATAATGAAATTAATTAAAGTACGAAATGAGGGGCGAAAAAAAAGAGAGTAATTTTGTTTTTTCTTAAAAAAAAATCAATTATTTAATCTTTATCTTTATTTGTAGGCCATGAAATTAATTTTTATAAGTTATTTATCAACTTTCATTTGTTTATTTATGGGAAGAAATTTTAGATTATCTATAAATTATGAAATTAATTTTTTTAAATTAATTGTTTATTTTTTATCTTTATCTGTAGATTATAAAATTAATTTTCAGTTTTTATATGTTTATCTATATGGAGGAATTTTGAAATTCAAATCTTTATCCATAAGTAATGAAATTAATTTTAATTTTAATTAATCAAACAAATAAAAAATGAAGAAAAATAGAAAACATGATAGGCAATCAAAGAAGGTTGCCACGTAGGAAAGAGAGTGTTTTAAAATTATGAGAATTTAGGAATAAATATTTGAAGGTTTTTGACAAAACAACTACATTTGGTTATATAGATAGTATAGATAGATAGATAGATAGATAGATATATAGATATGTTTTAGAGGACCTATAGGAATATACAAAATTGTATTATCCTTATTCTTATATTTAAAATTAAAAATATATATATATGAAGAAGGAGGAAAAAATTCATTTTACCCTATTATGACCCGATTAGTCCATTATCTCTCATTCTTTTAAAAATAACCACATACTCTTCATGTGCTTTTAAGCTAAAATTCTATAGTAACATTTTTATCTATTATCTAAACTCGTGGAGGGTGTACCTTACATGCCTATTTTGATAGTGGAAAAAGAAAAAAAATAGTCAAAGTTAAATTTCCATGTAAGAAGACGAAATTATCCAAATAAAATTATATAAACACTATAATTTATTATCATAAAATTAACTTTATTTAATTTTAAATTTTAAATTTTAATCCAATTTTTTTATTTAATAACATTTTAAATTAAACATATATATATATATATATATATTAAATCATAAATTAAACTAAATGCCTTAATTTATTATTATAAAAATTAATCATCAAACTACTTTAATCTAATTTTTAATTTTTTACCTAATTTTTTATTTAATAAATTTTAAAATAAAAAAATGAAATTATAAATTAATTACAGTATCTATATATAGGATATATATCCTAATATATCATAATATCTAATTAAAATTAAAAATTAAGTTAGTTAAAAAAAGTGAAAGTTGAGCGTTGAAAGTTGACCCAAAAAGTAACTTTTAAAGACTTGATTCTGCGCAGTACAGTCGAGCGTTGAAAGTTGTGCTTAAGCGCACTATTCTCATGAAACAGATTCACAAATTTCAAACAAGTATAACTCTCTCGTTTGGACTTCGTTTAGGGTTGTGCTTATCTCCAAATTGAAGACCCGAAAGTAAGCTTTCCAATGGTTCTAATCTCACATCAAGATTCAAAGTATGGAGAGAGAAAATGATGAAAGAGTGAACACTACTCAATAACAACTATTCAAATTTGGAGTTTTTTATTCAATTTCACCCAACCACTATGGTAACACCTCAACCAAGACTCAAATATCGACTAAAAAGGTTTCCAATCAAGATAATCAAATAGTTAAATTTAATTCCATTATAACCGGAAGTACATAGTGCTACACTTAATAAAAATTGCATGCCATAATTTATTGGTAAAAATTAAAGAATAAATTATAAAAATTTGATTTACTATAAAATATAATTACATTTCATTTTATAACTTTTGTAATTTTAATTTACCATATGATTGTAGTAAATTACAATTGTTAATACTAATTTTTTATTTTATTTTGTAAAGTCTAAAAATTTGTCTACTCAAAATTATAAATTGTCGTATGTCATAACGCTTACGTGAAAATGGATTAGGATTGATTTGTGATGTTGGACTAAACATTAGAAGTGACTTAAAAACTACTTGACTCAATATTTATGCTTATGTGACCCCCACCTAATTATTAAAAATTATCTTTGTTGGTTTGTGACCGGTTTGAGCTAGTTTGGCAGTTCTAATATTGGATTAAATATTAAAAATTAGCTTAGAAAATCTAGTTCGAGTCGTTGATTTTTTTTTTTTTTTAAACAATTCTTAGTTTAAGCTATAATACATCATATTTTAATAACTCAATATCATTAAAAAAAAAAAAATCTTAATCTTTATAGTGCTTTTTATCAATCAATAAAAAAAATTATAAATATTAAGAAAATTACAATTAAACAAATACTAACATAAAATTTTTATTTTAAAACTTTAATACCTACACATTGTTTTTGACTTTATAACTAATTTTTGAGATGGCAACTAAAATAAATTTCAATCATTATTATATGGAGAGATATGTGTGATAAGAGTTTGTAATATACAATTTTAAAAAGTAATATTAATTCAAAATTTTCAATATAAAAATATGTATCCAACTTCATGTTATGTTTGATTCATGGATTTGGGAACGAATTTGGAATGAGAAAAGAAAAATTATAGGTAAAATGTGAATAAAATATAATTACATTTTACCTAATTTCACACACTTTTCATTTTCCTTTCAAAATTTCTATCCAAAACCATGAACCAAACACATCAACAATGTTTGAAAGGAATTTTAGATCCTTTATTGTATTGGTATACACTATCTTAAAAACCTATATAATAATTAGTGGGAGAAACAAGTTCTGTAACGCCCCCAAAATAATTACAATGATTCATTGTAAACAACTAATATCAGATAATATAAACAAAATAATAGACTTTCATTAATCAGAGTTAATTTACAAAAGTGACACATGTGATATACATTCATAAGCTCTACCCTAAATCTATAGCATGTGATATTAACTTAATGATCAACAAAATAAATGCCCTACAGACTTACATCTTTCCAAGACTATGCTTGGTTATAACAAAGGAGAGTGTCTTAAGCTCTATACATATAACGCCCTATCCTTGTACAAATATTAAATACAAAACAACAAAATAAAGCCTTCAGCTCCCAGGTCCTCTCAAGCTAAGTCCTCGGAGGAGGCATGTCACCAGTACCTGAAAATAGTTTCCCAAGTAGGGAGAGCCAAAGCCCAATAAAAACAACCCAACACAATATATGAGTATTAACAAAGATATAAGGCCTCGTTTGTTTCCAGAGATAGAATGAAGGGGATTGATAGTGAGGGGATTAATAGTGACGGAATTGTTAGTGAGGATCGTTTGTTTTCAGAGATAAAATGGAGGGGATTGATAGTGAGGGGATTAATAGTGAGGGGATTGTTAGTGAGGGGATTAATAGTGAGGGGATTGTTAGTGAGGGGATTGATAGTGAGGAGATTAATAGTGAGGAATTGTTAAATTATTTTTATATAAAATAATAAAATAAATAAAAAAATATATAAATTAAACATTAATATTTAAAAAAAATTCCCAATATATAAAAAATAAAAAAAATAAAAAAATTTCTAATCCCATGACTATTTTTCTAATACCATGACTATTTTTCTAATACCATCTCTACCTCCTCACTATGAATCCCCTCCCCAATGGTATTAGTAATACCAAGGTATTAGTAATACCCTCCCCATCTCTCAAAACAAACAAGGTATTAGTAATACCAAGGTATTAGTTAGTCCCAAGGTATTAATAGTCCCAAGGCTATCTCTCAAAACAAACACCCCATATACTAGTCCCAAGGTATTAGTAATCCTAATCCCCTTGCTATAACCCCAAACAAACGGGGCCTAAGTATAATGCACATGTTTAATGCTCAAATGACAAACCTTTTACAACTTTTTCCAAAACGATGTTATATCAAACTTACATCTCAATCCATTAGTTATACCCACTTCATTTAGTTAACCAAACAGAAGATATACTCCATAGGCTTCCAACCAATAAAATTATCATACAATACACATTCACTTGCCATTTTACGAAAATTTCATCTTCGAAAATCAGCTACCATGTATACGCGTGGTTTTCAAAACTTTCACCCTAGACACACAGGCCAACTTAGTTTAATGGAGTCTATTACATTTCTTCTCCCAAACATGGAGTACTTCTCTTTTCTCTTCCCAAATATCATACACATACAATATATATATAAATCATAATCATATTCAATGACAATGACTAAAACATTAGTTTCAATTCGCCTAATCCTCATGCAATTTCTACAACAAGTATGATTATTCTCTACTGATAGCTCAAAACAGATATTTATAAACAGATATACAATCTCAAAGACAGATAAATTATCTAAATTTCCATAGGTAAGAGGTGATACTTATTTGTTGGACTTATTTATTTTGATGATTTATTTAATTATGTTTTAATTTATTTGAAAGAGAAAAATAGAATCCAAAATTTATTTTGATGATTTATTTAATTTTAATTTATTTGAAAAAGAAAAATAGAATCCAAAATTTCTTTTGATGATTTATTTAATTATGTTTTAATAGAATCCAAAATTTATTTTGATGATTTATTTAAATTATGTTTTAATTTATTTGAAAAAGAAAACTAGAATCAAAGTTTATTTTGTTCCGTTATTTCTTACCTAAACTTTTATCCTAAATATTGTTTGAATGTATTTAATATTTGTTTAAATCAAGAGTTCATTTCAACTCAAAAATAATGCCTAAAACAAAGGTTCAAACAGCCTAGTATAGCAGCAGGCCAAAAAGTTCAAGTGGAAGATATTCAAATTAGTAATGATGAAGTGGAAGATATTCAAATTAGTAATAATGGAGTACAGCGGCTATAAACGACTATAAGTTTCATTATATATACCAAAGCCTCTAATGTAAACAAGTTACAAAAAAACCAGAAAATATTCTTTGATCTATAATCACTCACATCTATTCTCTGAAAAATTCTCTGAGAAGTGTTCTTCAATTTTTGTTTATATCATCTTTCAGAAATTATATACTGAAATATATAGCCCATCTTTCCTGTGTAAGGTTTATACAAAAACCAGAGCTCATTTTTATATCTACCTTTAAGAGATAATTCTTGTAACTTTCTGTGAAAGCAAAAACACCTTCTTTTCAACCTTGTAAGAGTGTAGTACACTCAGTATTCTCGATTTAGAAAGTCTGTGTAAAATCTGTAGAAGATTGCTCTATCTGTGAAAAGGTTGCTAGCACCTTGTAAAGCTAGAGTATAGTGAAAAATCTCAAGTGAAGCTTGAGGAGTGGACGTAGGCTGAGTTGAAGCCAAACCACTATAAATTTGTTTGTCTCTCTGTCTCTTATCTCTTTATTTTATTTAAATTGCCATAGCTATATTTCACATTTTCACTATGCTAAAATCATTAACTGACATAGTTGTTAGAACACTTGTTTTAATTATTTTTATTTCATTAACTATATTTATCTATTGTGCTAGTCATTATTTTTATTAGGGTATTATTTTTATTTGTATAAAAAGTAATTATTTGAGATATTTTAGGGCAAACTTTCCATTTTTCCAACATCCACTCCAAGTATCAAAATCGATCATTTTAACATAGCACAAGCTCATATTCACTCTCATTACCATTTCCAATACATTCATTCAAAAACCCCTCTTTTGATTTTAAACCAAACCCTAAGTTTGTTCAAAATTACTTCAAATCCCAATATTTCTTACATATCACCAAATAATTAAGTTAAAACTCATAGAAAAGTGTAAAAGTCTCTACCTCGAAGTTAGAAGTCAAGCAAGCAAGGTGGAAACTTCAAAGATGCTCAAACACAACTCTATTCAGATAGAAATGTAGTCCTTGAGATGCTCTACCTTTTTAACAAAAGCACACGGGATAGAGAAACCAATAGATCTAGGTGAAAATGTAGAGAGAATGTAGGTTTTAGAGAGAGAAACTTTATATCTAGGGTTTTGAAGAGTTTTAGAGAGAAAAGGAGATGAAAAAGTGATAAGAAATGTGATTGTTACGAACTGATATACGCACAGTCTGCTCAATTTCAAGAGTTAACGCTTGAGTGTCAGACAAAACAAATTGTTTCGCTCGAGCGTAAGAAGTGACGCTCGAGCGCAGAATACACACATCCAGTAGTTTTGCAGACAACAGACCAATGTTCAAAAGCAAGAAAGGCCGCTCGAGCTAAGCTCGCTCGAGTGTAGAAAATGTCTCTCGAGCGTAGAATACACTCTGCCAATAGTTTTGTAGATCTGCAAAAATACTGAGAGTTCACAAATCCCGCTCGAGCGCAAGAAGTACCGCTCAAGCGCAAGAGCAAAATCCTGGACAACAAAAGATTTAAAAACCAAGCAACCAACCTGTTCCAAACACGACCATAACAACCCACTAGCCAAATTCAAAGAAACACAAGGGAAGCAAGATATGATCAACAATCTAAAACCATTAAACCCGAGTTCGGGATATAACAAGAGTTTGGTCCAAATCGAAATTGCTATAACCTCCTTCCTTAAGGAATTTCGTCCCCAAAATTTCAAATCAAGTTTTAAAGTTATGCTTAAACCAATAACAATAATGATCATCTGTCAATTCCATCATCATGACCCATTCCCCGGTCATCCAATCCCATCAATATGATAAACGAATTCTCAATGTTGAATGCATAATTCATATTTCCAAGACATATACAATGTTTATAATAAACTCGCATTTCCAAAATATGAACAACATATACAATGTTTCCATATCTCCAAAACATATACAATGTTTTCATATTTCGCTAACACAACAAAA
Organism: Camellia lanceoleosa; assembly: GCA_025200525.1. Lineage (NCBI taxonomy): Eukaryota > Viridiplantae > Streptophyta > Magnoliopsida > Ericales > Theaceae > Camellia > Camellia lanceoleosa. Next base: position 123,054,353 of record CM045759.1, on the reverse strand, counting down.
TTTCAATACATGATCAAGTATCTACAAATAAATCCAGATATTTCTCACAGACTTCTAACTCACGTTCCTACGTTACTTCCTCAACCCCATGATGTTTTCACAGTACCTTAATCAAGGGAATTGTCTTTCCTCGCACGACTTGGTCTCGGGCATCTAAGACTGTTACCAATCTCTCCTCATATGAGGCATCCTCATCTACCTCTAAATCTGTCCAATCCAACACGTGCGATGGATCTGGCTCATACTTCCAAAGCATGCTAATATGAAACACATTATGAACCCCAAAAAATTGTGGCGGCAAGACTAAACGGTAAGCTACTTCTCCAATCCGTTCAAGGATCTCAAAAGGCCCAATGAATCGAGGGGACAACTTCCCACTCTTTTCAAACTTCATCAAACCTCTCTTAGGTGATATCTTTAGGAATACATGGTCTCCCACCTCAAAAGATAAAGGTCTCCTCCTACGATCGACATAACTTTTCTGACGACTTTGGACCGTAACTAGGGTTGCAAATGAACAGAGCCGTTCATGAACAAGCTCGAGCTCGGCTCGGTAAGAGCTCGTTCGAACTCGGTTCGTTAATTTTTTTTGCCGTTCGAGCTCGAGCTCGAGCTCGTTAAATTTTTAATAAACAAGCCCAAACAGTCTAAAGCTCGGCTCGTAAGCTCGGCTCGTTAGCTGGCTCGTTTAATATTTATTATTTATATATTAAATAATATAAAATTATGTATAAAAAATAAGAGAAATATGCTATTTATATATTTAAAAAATATAATTGTAAATAATACTTAACTATAGATAGTATATTTATATAATAGTGGTAGTAGATATTATTATTTTAGTAAAATAGACTTTTTTTTAGTATGTATATATATATTGTATATATAATTGTATAATCAAAGTTTTAATTGTAACTTTAGTCTCACATTCAAGTATGAATTTATAAATTTTTTGGCTCGTTAAGGTTCGTGAACAGGCTCGAGCTCGAGTCGAGCCTAAGCCAACTCGGCTCGAGCTCGGTTCGTTAAATTTTTATTCAGCTCGAGCTCGAGCTCGAGCTCGTTAAAATCTTAATAAACAAGCCCAAACACACTAAAGCTCGGCTCGGCTCGGCTCGTTTGCAGCCCTAACCGTAACCAACCTCTTACGAATAAGTGTAACTTTCTCCGTCGTTTCCTGGACTAACTTTGGGCCCAACATAGGTGCATTACCCGCCTCGGCCTAACATACAGGAGATCTACATGGTCGACTATACAAGTCCTCAAACGGTGCCATGCCAATACTCGATTAGAAGCTATTGTTATAGGCAAACTCCACTAAGGGCAAGTGTCTCTCCTACGAATCCTTAAAGTCAAAGACACAACCTCAAAACATATCCTCTAAAATCTGGATGATGCACTTCGACTGCCCATTAGTCTGAGGATAATACGCAATGCTAAAAGTCAACCGAGTGCCCAAGGCACTTTGTAAGCTCTACCACAATCGAGCTATAAAACGCAAATCTCCATCTGAAACAATCGTCACAGGGACCCTGTGCAACCTCACTATGTTCCTAATGTAAAAGTCGACAAGATGATCTACCGAGTCACTCACGCGCATAGATATAAAGTGCGCCGACTTGGTCAACCGATTAACTACCACCCAAATAGCATCACTACCTCGTTAAGTCCTCAAAAGGCCCACAACAAAATTCATTATGACATGCTCCCATTTCCACTCAGCGATAGGCAAAGGTTGCAACAAACCCGTTGGCCTCTAATGTTCGGCCTTCACTTGTTGACAAGTAAGGCACTTTGACACAAACACAGCCACATCATTCTTCATTCCCCTCCACCAAAACTGGAGACAAAGGTCGTGGTACATCTTTGTGTCTCCTAGCTGTGCCGCAAAGCATGAATTGTGAAACTCTCGGAGTACTTCCTCTTAGCAAGACTCCGGCACGAAAAGATGGTCAAGGTATTTAACACTCGAGTTGGAATACATGTTCATGCCTCTTTCTACCTTCCCACTAAAAGTCTTTTCTTGGAGAGATTTTACCTCAAGGTCACCCTTCTGTGCTTACAACACTTGGTTCACAAAAGTAGGTTGTGTAACTACCGAAAACAAGGCTGCAAACTCAATAGACTCGCCAAGATACAAGTCAAACTCTCCAATGGCACCCAACATCTCCCATTCTCATATGGCAATACAAGCTACATTGCTAATAGATTTCATACTCAATGCGTCGGCTACAATATTGGTCTTCCCTGGATGATAGTGTAACTCAAAGTCACAATCCTTTATGAATTCCATCCACCTCTTCTGCCTCAAATTCAAGTCTTTTTGTGTAAACAGATATTTCGGACTCTTATGATCAGAAAACACCTCAAATTTCTCTCATTACAGATAATGCCTCCAAATCTTCAAAGCAAAGATCACTGTCGCTAACTCTGGGCCATGGGTAGGGTAGTTCCTCTCGTGTGTTTTCAACTGCCGTGAACCATAGGCTACTACCTTCCTCTCTTGCATCAAAACACAACTCAAGCCTTCCCGTGAGGCATCACAATGCACCGAGTAGCCTAAAACTCTAACCAATACTGGAGTAGTGGTAAGTCTAACTTTAAGCTCTTGGAATGACTTTTCATAGGTTTCACTCCACACAAACTTAGCTCATTTCCTCGTCAATCTAGTCAATGGTGAGGCTAATCTAGAGAAATCTTTCATGAATCAATGGTAATACTTGGCCAACCCCAAGAAACTACGGATCTCAAAAGCATTCTTAGGTTGTTCCCAATTTTGCACTGCCTCTATCTTGGATGAATCTACCGTCACCCCTTCCCCGAATACCATATGGCCCAAGAACTTAACCTCTCTCAGCCAAAATTCACACTTCCCAAACTTAGCATATAATTTGTGGGCTTTAAGTAACTTAAATACTACCCGCAAGTTTCCGCGTGCTCCTTATCAAAAGGTGAGTAAATCAAGATGTCGTCCACAAAGACGATCACGAAACGGTTTAAGAATTCACAGAAGATCCGGTTCATCAAATTCATAAACACAGTTGGTGCATTAGTTAGCCCAAAGGGTATCACTAGAAACTCATAATGGTTATATCGCGTACAAAATTCCATTTTTGGGATATCCTCCTCCTTTACTCTCAACTGGTGATAACTTGATCTCAGGTCTATCTTAGAAAAGCAACAAGACCTTTTCAATTGATTGACCAAATCATCTAGATGAGGCATTGAGTACTTGTTCTTTATAGTTTCCCGATTTAACTTTCGGTAATCTATACAAAGCTGCAACGCACCATCTTTGTTTTTAGCAAAAAGAGCCGGTGCTCCTCAAGGTGAAGTACTATGGCAAATAAAACCCTTATCTAATAGCTTTTAGAGTTGAATTTTCAACTCACTCAACTCGGCAGGCACAAATCTATACGGTGCCATGGAAATCGGTGCCGTACCAAGAACTAAATCAATAGAGAACTCGATCTCTCGATGAGATGGTAAACTGGTAAGGTCTTCCGGAAAAACATTCAGGTATTCACAAACTACCCTTGGTAACTCAACTCGAACTACATCACACTCCTTACTCAAGAAGGCAACTAAGCTCACTCTGTCCACGCAGATCATACACCAGTGATAAGACTCTATCCACCCGGTCTCCCAAGAAATAAAAGCAATCACCGCTCAAGGTATACACAGTAACCCTTTGACGGTAGCAGTCTATAATAGCCTGATAGGATGACAACCAGTCCATACACAATATAACGTCAAAACTAGACATATCAATCAACACAAATACGAAAGAAAGTCGGCGACCAACAACTTCTATGTCACAACCCCGACACCTCTATTTCAAAATAACCTTACCACCAATGGGTGACTCTACACAGATAGGAGATGCTAACTGAGCCAACTTTAACCCCAAAATCGATGCAAATGCAAATGAAATAAATGAATGAGATGCATCCGTATCAATCAACATATTAGCAACCGAATTGCAAAACAAGAAGGTACTTCTCACTACTGAAGGCACTGGTACTAGATCCGACGTGGTAACAGCATACACACGTCCTGTAGATCTCTGCTCAACCTGCTCACCCCTCAAAGCATAAGCCTGATACATTGACTGAGCCAAAGAGGATTCTTGATTGGCCCTCGAACATCTTCACTATCTATTCTAGCCACTCGTCAGCCTTCAGTGGCTCCTTAGGATCACCCACAAACTCATCCAGATTGGACCAGAAGAACTCCCGCTTTAAGAAAGACGGCCCTACCTTAGCTACTTGGTCCTGGACTTGATTCTCAACTCTGAGAATGTCCATAGATTCCCTCAATACTTCAACCATTTTGCGGGCTAAGGTGCCCATGGCCTGTTAACCAACTGGTTCGGCCACATTGGCCTGACCGACCCCTTTTTCCTGTGCCAGAATTTCATCCGGGAAAGGCACCTCATGCCTTCTAGGCCTACCATGCCTACCGCCATCACGTCTATGATCTGACATCCTAATGAAGATAACATAATAGATTAGCACATTTACAAATGTGCCAAAGTTAGCTCACTCGCATTCTAGAGCAGTATACAACAGTAATTCATTCCACATAAGCACATAGTCACGTAAACACATATGAATTTCATTTCCGAATAATGACCGTCCTGCGGTGTTACCAAAGTTCCTATTAGAAACAGCTGTGATCAAGTGCTCTTCTAATAGGACATCTAGAAACCATAGACTGAATCAACTACCTATATAATCACATAAACATGTTATCATATAAGCACACATAGTTCATACTAAAGTTTCTATCAAGCAAGACAAATCCATTATGGTACTAACCATTTCCCACGTACCCAAGTATTCAAACCCGGTATGCTTTGATACCAAGTTGTAACACCCCCAAAATAATTACAATAATTCATCTGTAAATAACTAATACCATATGACATAAACAAAATAGTAGACTTTCATTAATCAGAGTTAATTTACAAAAGTGACATATGCGATATATATTCATAAGCTCTATCCTGAATCTAGAGCATGTGATACCAACTTAATGATCAACAAAATAAATGCCCTACAGGCTTACATCTTTCCAAGACTATGCTTAGTTACAACAAAAAAGAGTGTCTTAAGCTCCATACATATAAAGCCCTAGGCTTGTACAAATATTAAATACAAAACAACAAAATAGAGCCTTCAGCTTCCAAGTCCTCCCAAGCTAAGTCCTCAGAGGAGGCATGTCACCAGCACCTAAAAATAGTTTCCCAAGTAGGGTGAGCCAAAACCCAGTAGAAACAATCTAACATAATATATGAATATTAACAAAGATATAAGCATGATGCACATGTTCAATGCCCAAATGACAAACCTTTTACAATTTTTTCCAAAACCATGCTATGTTCAACTTACATCTCAATTCATTAGCTATACCTACTTCATTTAGTCAACTAAACAGAGGATATACCCCATAGACTTCCAACCAATATAATTATCATATAAAATACATTCACATGCCATTTTACGAAAATTTCATCCGTCTTATTTCTTCTCCCAAACATTGAGTACATTCCACTTTCTCCTCTCAAACATCATACATATACAATGTATATAAATCATAATCATACTCAATGACAATGGCTAAGAGATTAGTTTCAATTCACCTAATCCTTATGTAATTTCTATAATAATCATGGCTATCCTCTACCGATAGCCTAAAACAAATATTTCTAAACAGATATACAATATCAAAGACAGATAAATTATCCAAATTTCTATAGGTGAGAGGTGATACATATCTAACTCCATCATTTATATAAACGTTAATCTAATTCCACATTTCCAATGCCAATTTCATTTATTTATACAAAGTAATTATTTGAGATATTTTAGGACAAACTTCTTCTTTTTTCAACATGCACTTCAAGTACCAAAATCGATCATTTTAACATAGCACAAGCTCATATTCACTCTCATAACCATTTCTAATACATCCATTCAAAAACCCCTCTTTTGATTTTAAACAAAACCTTAGGTTTGTTCAAAATTACTTCAATTCCCAATATTTCTTACATATCACCAAATAACTAAATTAAAACTCATAGAAGAGTGTAGAAAGTCCCTACCTCGAAGTTAGAAGTCGAGCAAGCAAGGTGGAAACTCCAAAGATGCTCAAACATAACTCTATTGGGATAGAAATGTAGCCCTTGAGATGCTCTACCTTTTTAACAAAGGTACACGGGTAGAGAAACCAACAGATCTAGGTGAAAATATAGAGAGAATGTAGGTTTAGAGAGAAAAGCTCTAGATCTAGGGTTTTGGAGAGTTTTAGAGAGAGAAAGAGATGAAAAAGTGATAAGAAATATGGCTGTTACCAACTGATATATGCACAGTCTGCTCAAGTGTAAGAGTTGACGCTCGAGTGTCAGACAAAACAAATTGTTCCACTCGAGCATAAGAAGTGATGCTCGAGCACAGAATATGTACATCCAGTAGTTTTGCAAATAACAGACCAACGCTCGAGCGTAAAAAAATCCGCTCAAGCGTAGAATACACTTTCCTAATAGTTTTGCAGACCTATAAAAATATCGAGAGTTCACAAATCCCACTCGAGCATAAGAAGTGCCGCTCGAGCGGATGAGCAAAATCCTAGGCAATAAAATGTTTGAAAACCAAGCAATCAACTTGTTCCAAACACAACCACAATAACCCACTAGCCAAATTCAAAGAAACACAAAGGAAGCAAGGTATGATCAACAATCTAAAACCATTAAGCCCAAGTCTGGGATACAACAAGAATTGGGTTAAAACCGAAATCGCTATAAGTTCTTAAAATAGATCATCAATCACATTATAAGGGAATAAAAGTTAGTCAATAAAAGATTTTTTTTAATTATTTAAAAGATTAAACATCAAGAGAAATAAACTGTGAAATATGTGAATTGATTCTTATATTTTAGTGATACAAAAAACTAAATTTTAGAATTGATCATTTTCAAATTTCTAAATTTAAAATTTTAAATGGATAAATTAGCTTCTTTTTTTTTTTTTTTAAAGATTAGATAAGCCTGCAAGTAACTTTCTTTTTAAAATGTTTAAATCAAGGCATAATAAGGTTTTATTTTTTTTAAATGATTCAATAAAAGTTATAAGATTTTTTCTAAATTTTAAAACTAACTTGTTAGCTTTCCTTTTCAAATTTCTAAATTTAAATTTATAAATGGATTAATTAGTTTTCCTTTTGAAATATGTAAATCAAGGCATAATAAGGGATTGTTTGGGATGTCTTAAATAAGTACAATTTTTATCTTTCTAGACTAAAAAATTGAGAAAAAAATATGGATGCTTGGTTAACTTTTTATTATTTTTATAGAAAAATGTGTATTAAAAAATTGTATAAATTACTGTGTAGGAAAAAATTAGGATTGAGAGTTGTGCAGCCGTAATTTTTGACTTTTGGTGAATAGTGATAACTTTTTAACTTTTTGAGTAACTTTTTGACTTTTTTTCAACTTGCCAAACTTGACCTAAGATTTTTTATTTAAATTTTAAAACTAATTAGTTAACTTTCCTTTTCAAAATTTCTAAATGAATTAATTAGCCTTTCTTTTGAAATGTGTAAATCAAAGCATGCTAAGATTATTTTTTTAAATTTTAAAATTGATTAGTTAACTTTTCTTTTCGAATTTTTAAATTTAATTTTTTAAATAGATTAATTAACTTTCATTTTGAAATGTATAAATCAAGGTATAATAAGATTTTTTTTAGCAATTCAATAAAAGTTAGCTAATAGAAGATTTTTTAATTATTTAAAAAATAAGAATTCTAAAAAAATAATATGAGAGTTTTGAATTTCACAATGCTATTCTCATTAGAAATCATTTTTCTATAACATATAGTATAGATTTATTTTTTCTTTTTAACCTAGTAATAGAAATAAATTTATTTATTTAATACAAATAGAGCCAAAAATAAAAGCAGAAGAAGACATCAAACATATAATTGTCATTTTATTGTTAACATTAGCGGAGTTAAGGTTGTTTTTAGTCCAAAACCATATCAGAATATAACTATTTTTAAAAGACAGGGGTAAGTGCTATCACGACATACTATGAGGTGGTAAAATAAATTTTGTCTAAAAAAATATTATTATGGATCTTAAATAAAAAATAAAAAGACTTTTTTATTTTTTTTTTTTATCTTTAGGGATTGTTTGGGGTGTCCTAAATAAGTGTACTTTTTGTCTTTTTAGACTAAAAAATTGAGAAAAAAAATATGAATATTTAGATTAAACTTTTTGACTTTTATAAAAAATATGTATTAAAAAATTTTATAAAGGAGTGTGTAGGATAAGATTAGAGATGAGTGAATGACAGCGGTACAATGGAGCAGCTGAATTCTTGATAAGAAATTATTGGATATTTTTTGGGCATTGTAGTGGACTATTTTGTTCGGCTTGTGGGGGCCATCATGGGTCTCATTTTGATAATCTGAACCGTTCAACGTGTAAAAATCGTCGAGCACTATATGTTTACAAAAAATCACGTTGATCGGATGTCGATAGCTACCTGATCAGATTTATTTTTTTCAATCGTTAATTATAACACCATCTATTTTTTCATACAAAACTGATTTGATCATGTAGTTATCGATATCCGATCAATGTGATTTTTTACAGACATATAGTACTCAACGATTTATACACATTTAACGGTTCAGATTATCAAAACGGGACCCGTGATAAGCCCTCATGAACCGAACAATAGTGTGTAAAAATTGCCTCAAACTGTCTAATACTTGGGACAAACACTGCACAGTCCCTTTGACTTTTCATGATGTGAGTTGTATGATGTGTGGGAAATTATTTTTTTTATTTTTTATTTTTTGTGAATAGTGATAACTTTTTAATTTTTTGAGTAATTTTTTGACTTTTTTCAGAGTTGCCAAACTTGGCCTTAATAAATTTTTTTAATGTCCATTTAATATACAAGAAGAGATTTAGGAAATCTTATGGTGGTTTGAGAAGTAGGTTGACTTTTTGATTTTTTTGTTATTTTAATATGGGGTTAAAAAGTCTCGTTTAAAAAAGATTTTTTTGTCTTTTTTGACTTTTTATGAGAGAAATAATGTAATAATTATGATTAAATGTAATATTTTATCTTATTAAATTAAAAAACTTATTTTATTTTTTTGAGACTATTTTAACTAAAAAAAAAAAAAAAACCCAAATCTCAACTTCTCCACTAAGCATCTCCAACGCTTCACTTTTTTTTTCATCAAATCTGAATCGAAAAAATGACTTTTCACCAAATCTGATATTGAGCGCTCCAACCCTTTATTTTCATCAAATTTTCATCCGGGACAACCGGGTGGTCGACCGGCCGGTTGACCGGTTAGGCCAAAATTATTTTTTTTTTTAATTTTCTGAACTTTTTTTTGAACCTTTTGAACTTTTTTCGGGACAACCGGGTGGTCGACCGGTTAGGCAAATTTTTTTTTTTTTTTTTTTTTTACGGTTTGAACTTGAACCTGCTTGAACCTTTTCATCGTTGACCGGTTGGTCAACTCCGCAACCGGTTGGTCAACCGCCTCTTTCCAAATCGAGAACAAATGTTTTGATGAATTCAGTATTCTCTCGCTGATTTGATGAATTGTTTGATGAAATCTAGATTTGATATCAGTTCTGATGAACCGTTGGAGTGATGAACAGTATATTTTTCATCAAAATTTAAATTTGATATCCATTCTGATATACCGTTGGAGATGGTCTAATGCCCCAAGATGTGAAGTGATTCTATTGAGGCTTGTTTGTTTGCAGGAATTGTACAGGTAGAGGTTGGACCAGGAAAATCTAAAAATAAAATTTGTTTCTGTTTGCCAATAATCACTACAATATATAGAAGTTTTAAAAATTAAATTTATTTGTCTCTAAAAGTAAAAAAAATTTATTGTAAAAAATGTTTAAAAACCAATTTTTAGTCGCTAAAAGGTCGTTTTGAAATGTAAAAAATAAAGTTTTAAAAGACAAAATTTTGAAAATGTCAGTAATAAATAGACTTTTAGGAATGAAATAATTTGGTCTCAAAATGGTTTATTTTTTTGACAAAAAATTTGGTTTCAAAATGATAATAATTCATTACTAATGTCTAACTTTCATTACTAAAAATATAAGGGGTTTTTTTTTTTAAGGTCCTTGGTCTTATGATTTTATAGCATGAAGGACCAAATATTTTCATAATGTCTAAGGTCCCTCAACAATATTTTCATAATGTCTAAGGTCCCTCAACCTTGATCCAGAGAAATTTCAATCTAGAGAAATTTGGTCCAGAGAAATTTCAGTCCAGAGAAATTTCAATGCAGAGAAAATTGGTCAGAAAAATTCTGGCCCAGAGAAATTTCTCTGATCTAGAGAATTTCTCCGGTTTCAAGCATGGATCTTTTGGCATTTTTAACATTAAAGAAATTTTCCTTAGGTTCCACACATCCGATAACATTAACGAAATCTTTTGGCAGAATTGAAGAATTTGTAATTCATAATCATACAACCAGGATGCTGCTAGTGGAATTTAGCTTCCACAAACACAAAAAATAATTTATATTAAGACAGGAGTATAATCCATGCTTGACTCTAGTTTACCCACCTCATCTTGGTGAACAAAAAGCTAAAAACCACTCCGAGCACTCGGCCACATACATCCAGGCCATAGTTAATTTTCTCTAGGTTCAACTCTCTGGCTTGAACTGAAATTTTTCTGGGTTGATACACAGAATTTCTCTGGTTCCAACACAGAGAAAATTCAGTTCAACACCACGCGCAACCATGGTAGCAAGCTTCTAATCAATTTCATATTGTAATTCAGGTCCTTTATTCATGTCAGTCACAAATGGGATTCAAAAACAAGAAAAATAATTATATAGGTAAGAATAACATCAACTATTGAAATTTCTCGGAGCTACTGTTATTAATTGACACAAGCAGCGCATAAAAGACTACACATATGGAATTACTAATTACTTTTCTGGTTATTAATAATGAGGACTACTGAAGCACCAGCAGCTTCTGCAATATTTGCCTCGTTCTCTGAAGAACGATCGAATTGCGCTGCAATTTCTGCAGTTCGATCTAGAGAAGAAGCTGATTCGCCCTTCGGGGCATCTTTATTTTTCGGAAGTGTGCCATTAATCGTTATGAACCCAGAGAAATTTGAATTTTCTCTGGGTTGAATCCAGAGAAATTTGAGAAATTCTTGCCTTCGCTTAGCCTTCTCTTGCATGGAAGTGTTGGATGATCTTGAGAAATATAAGTTCGATTTGAAATTGGGATACTAACTGGTTTGGATGATGACACGACCATCAATCAACAGCAGGAGCAGCGAACTGCATGGGCTCAAGTCGTTTGAGGCGAACACAAAGCATCAGAGGAAGTTTCGTTTTCGGATTGTTCCAAGGAGACTCAGATGGAGAACTCTGATAGTAATCAGACCAATGTCGATCATCCCAAGAAGCCAGCTTGAAACAAACCCTTGAACGGTGTAGTTGGGGTTGGTCCTGTGATGGGTGGTGATATATCTTGGCCTGCTCTTTCAGGTTCGTGTTTCTTCTCTCTCTCATCTGTTATTATATACATATATATGCTAGCCGGGTTTGCAAATGCGGACAACGTGGATGGAGAGGGGATGGGGTGAGGGACAACGTGGATGGAGAGGGGATGAGGGTAAGGGACCTTAGACTACAAAAGAACAGATTGTGGACCTAATCCATTACTAAAAATTGGATAGGGACCTTAGACCGATTTTTCTAAAATATAATGACGATACTTTTCGCAACAAAAATATTTAGTTCCTAAAAAATAATTTTGTCTCTAAATTTTGTTTTATAAAATCTTAATTTTTTGTAATGAATTTTTTTTTGAATTTTTTTGTATTTAGTTATTTTTTAAAAAATTTGTGTGATTTTTTTTTTTTTTTTTTTTATACTTTTCAAAACTATTTAGTTCATGAAGATTTAAAAGGTAAAAAGATTTCGAAAAAAACTCAGAAAAAGTTTACTGAAAACCAAAAAAGTCAAAAAAATTCAAATTTTTTAATCTTTTATTTTCTGTCTTTAATAGACTTTTTTTTTTTTTTTAATTTTTGTACTTTTTTAAGTCTATATAATATAGTAAGATCTTAAAGTGCGAGTTTTGAATAAAAAAAAATGTTAAAGACCAAAAAAAAAAAAAAAAAAAAAGTCAACAAAAAAAAATCTTACAGTCTGTAATGCCCCAAGATAAATCTGAAGCCTTGTTTGTTTGGGGGAATTGTACAAGTATATATTGGTTTAAGACAATCTCGGATCAAATTTGTTTGTGTTTGGCAATAATTAGAAAGTCTTTTTTTTTTTTTTTTTTTTCCTTTTGTATTTACTGATTTTTTTCTTAATTTGTGTGTGTGTGTGTGTGTGTTTTTTTTTTTTTTAAACTTTTGAAGTCTATTTTTATAAAATATAAAAAAAAGGTTCACTGAAAATAAAAAATAAAAAAAGCCAAAAAATTTTAAGCTTTATTTTATTTTTATTTATTTATTTTTTTCTTTGGTAGATTTTAATTATTTTACTTTTTAGATCCATCTATATATTAAGATCTTAAAGTGAAAGTTTTTAAATTAAAAAAATTATTAAAGACAAAAAAAAAAAAATTGCTAAAAAAACAATTATCAAACCCAACCTTATTTATGTTGTGTTTATTTATTGAATTGTTAATACCTCATTTTTATGGGATAATTTATCCAATTTTTTGAAATTATTAATCTCATTTGAATTATTTTTCTTTTTTATCTAACTATTAAAGTAAGGCAAATTTTAACAAGGCCCCTATGTATTGTTTAAGGTAAAGAAATGTGTATAAAGTGTCTTAAAAATACGTAAAATTATTAAAAATTATATTAATTTCAATAAAAATATATTAAATTTAATAAAAAATGTCCCGTGTTCTTCAATTTTTTTTTAAATATTTTTCTTGTATTCTAAGAACACTTTATTAGCAAGACTATTAAAATAATTATTCAAATCTTATTTTATTTCTTTATTCTATTCTAATAAAAAAGATAATGGTAGGGACCAGAAATAATATATCAAATATTTTATCAAATTTCGGTGTGAGATCTATACATATGTAAATTTGTATAAATTTTACACTCACATGAAAGATTTAGTAAAATATTTAATAGATTATTTGGATCTGTAGCATTTTCCTCAAAGAAAGAAAAAAAGAAAAAAAAAAAAAAAAATTTGTGGGATCCTCGATATCACTTATCCCATTATCCCCTAATCCTATCACAAAAACAAACAAGGCCAAATAAATGCCCTATTAACTAGTTACCTACTCTAGATTTTATAATTACTATACCCACTTGTACGTGTCAAGGAAGGAAAATGAAGAGCGCTTTAAAATTATATAATTATCAAAAAAAAATTAAATTAAATTTCTTATAATACCCATGCATGAACCTTGTTATTACAATTATTGCCATCCTCGTTTGTGTGATTTCTTTTGTTATTTGAAGTAGGGGTTGGCTTTTCATTTTCACTTCCCGTTTCTTTCCAACCATGCATTTTACTTACAAATCAATTTTTAGCCATTAAAGTAAATTTTTTTTTTTTTTTTGTTGTAGAGATTCAACTCAGTTCGATTGACCGTTTCGCAATAATTGCATTATATTGGTACAACTAATTTATTTCTATTATTAAATTATACACAAAAATAATAATTCCAAATCGTCAAACTAAACATGTATTGAATACTACATTACTATTTTTAAACATTGTCCCAAGTGTTAAACAATGTGGTAAACTTACATGTCAATTTTAGTTAAGTAAATGACTTTAACGTACTACTAGTAAAGTGACTACATAGTTAATTGGAATTAACGCTTTTTGTTTCGAATTATCAAACCAAAAACCTTATTCAAACTTCAATTGGCAATATATCCAACCATTTAAAATTTTAATTGTAACGGTATGTTCGTAAATTAAAATAATTACTCTATCTGTTTTTCTAAATCACAACCTAACTCAACTTGGTTGGTCCTTAATTATTACCACAGCATGCATCCAAAAATTTGGAGCAATGGCCATGTTGCATAGTATCTAAAGAGATATTAAGGGGTTGTTTGGGATGTTCTAAATAAGTGTACTTTTTGATTTTTTATGAAATATGAGTTAGGTTTGAAGTGATGTAGTAGAGAAGTGATGTGATTTAAATAAGATGATGTGATTTAAATAGGATAGTGACTTTTTGACTTTTTTAAAAAATGTCAAACCTAACCTAAATGACCGAGTTAGGATGGGCCTAGTAGAGAAAAAAGACCCAACACATGAATGACTAATAGAGGCCACTTCAGCCCAAAAAGGCACGTCAGACCGGGCAAAGTATTGGTCAACTAAATAGTGGATAGGCCGGGCAGGGACCAATTCTTTGGTTCGATCAGAGCAAGTTCATTCGCACTTTGACCGTCATAGGGATGTCTCTTTGGTTTGGCTAGAGTTGATGCATATTACCCATAGAGCAGTGACTAGGGATCAACAAGACCTGGTTTTGATCCAAGGGGTTGCAAGTCATCACTGGATAGGTTAGCACGTTTGGGCATTTGGACGACCATGTCAAACCGGGCAGGCAATTGACCATTAGCACAACTCTAGTGTAAGTTGTGGTTGTAAACACAACTATCGTAGAATTTGGTTAAGCTTAAATTATTTTTGTAATAGATAATGCTCAACTCAAATATGGATTATGTTGATCTAGAAAGAATTCAATTATAACGGGCAAATCATAATTGGATCGATTAATCAAACATATAAGCACACATAAGTCCTAAACATTTTTCCTTCCTATTTGCTTTCGTGATCCTTGATCTGACTTAGGCAGCAGAGAGGTTTTGGGTGACTTTCCCTTCAGGTATTGCAAGTGCATTTCGCTTGTTAGAAGCTTGGAAGTAAAAGTTTTGGTCACTTTATCATATATGTGTGAAAATCACCATTGTATAGTATCAATATCATTTAAGCAAATGATTATAAAGTTAAAGTCTAATATGCATGAATAATAATCTTTTATTGACAACAAGTTAAACCTAAAGACAAAGTAAGCACAACGAATGTGCTTTATGGTTAGTAATTTTTTTAATTTACAATTATTCTTAAACCTTTTTCCATTTATATTAAATCATTAAGATGAATATCCTTAGAAGAAATGGTCGGTACATTTGTTTTTTATGATCATTTGATTAATATTTATTAAATGATCTACCTATTCTTCACTATTCTATAAAATAAAACTCATAATTTTTCTTGGTGTTTTTCACATATCTTTTAATGTGTCACTTGTTGTGGGGTACGTTAACACTTAAAAAAGAATATGATTGTTTTGCATATTTATAATTACTAACATGTTCTAGTAAATAAATTTAGACATTTTCCCTATGATTAATTTTGTATTATATAGTATGTTATACTTATTATTTGACAATATTCTTTTGATTGCACTACTTATTAGGTAATGATGCATCAAGGATTTATATGGTTCGGTTCAATCACTTACAAAAGACAAACATTCTTAGGGTAACACAAGTGTGATGTCGGCAAAAATCATTCGATTGCTATCTTTCTACAGATTGGATTTAGCATCGTATCTTAAGTGCCTTACTGCACGAACTTGTCTTTTAAAAGAGTTATGGATGCGGCATTTGTGGAAGAAGATTTCGTGATTCTCGTTATTCTGTTACTTAGGAGAATTTATTATGGGAGTAACAAGAGGCATGATTTTCGGAGGATTCACAATTACCTATTTTGACGATCCATGCTCAAGTTCGATAAGTTGTTTTTGTCCAAGTCATACAAGTTTAAATTAAGCGAAACTACATGACATAAAAAGATACGTCCAATTAGGCTATAAAGTTTATGAGAGCTTATCTTTTTCTGGTTAGATTACAAACTTTTAAAAGGTTGGATATCATTGTTAAAAACATAAATCAATATTTATTATAGTCACTAAAAGGCAACGTAAATATATGTAGAGAATAAAACTACCAGAAGTAGTATGTTTTCACATATAGTAAAGGTTTGTGCATCAAGTTGAAATTTATGTTATTGTATAATTTTACTAAGTGATGATGACAATTAGAAACTTGTGTAAAAATAAACTAAAAATGTAATACAAACAATAAAACCGTTGCATAAAAAACAATATATATATATATATATATTACGAGACAATAATATTTGCATCATCACGTCATTGGAGCTAATATTGTTTATAATATGACTATTTTTCCCTTTTCAAATAATATTCTTAGCAACTAATCAATATTTACATTTATAACAAAATTTTGTTAAATTGTTGGGGATTGCCCTCATGTATTCTACTATTGTATAATTACCATGTCGAACACACATGCAAAAGACTCTCTCAGAGTAGCACTTTTTTTTTTTATCAACAAAGAAAATAAAACTTTATTGATAAGATGAGCAAAAACATGTAACAAAATACATCAATAAATGAGGGAAGTGTAAAAAGCATCATAACTAACACTCCACAATCCCAACTAGGTTGGCACCAAGGAGGAAGCATAATCATCTGCTAGCACTAAACCCACAGATTGGCGAGAAACCAATCCAAAACAAAGAAACAAAACCAGAAAAAATCTAACATTATACATTACAGCAGATCAGGTCCAACAAGCCCAGATAGATCAGCATCAGCCAACTGAAACAAAGAAGACATGAGCAGCAACAAACCAGAGCAGATTCCTGGACACTTCAGCAAGTAGCACTAGCAGTATTAGGCTCATGGACACTTCGCTCAATCCCAAGCATCCAAAGAAACCTCAATGAATCTCCTCTGGTCTTCACAGAGTATCAAACAGATCCAAAGAAGACAAGATCGAGGATGACAACAGAGCATAGTGCAAATTCACCCCCAAACATTATTACAAAGAAGCGAGTTCAGATCAAATGTAACAGATAGAACAAAACTTAACAGATCATACACACCAACCCAATTCCAAACATTAGTGCGTTCAAAAACAATCAACAACAGTTCAAGAATTAAGCCCATCACCAGACTCCCAACAACAAATAAGCCCATAGCTAGGCGTACCAAGAATCAAACACCCACCTCTGCTCCACCCAGCAGATCAAGCAACAACAGATCATGCACCATTTTTGTTGCAAAGCCAATAACCAAATCTGTTCCACCCACAGTAATCGGAAAAATTCTGAGATCAAGTAACACAAAGCATGTAAGCGAACACACACAGAGCACTCAATGAGCGAGAATTCATCAAATGCACCTCTTGGTCTGGTTGAAGTTAAATATAAAACCATGAATGGAATAGGAGTAAGAGTTCCCAAAAGAGTGACTCTTCAACCAAATGGCAACTCTAGTCTTGATAAGCTCACAAAGTCAGCAGGAGTTAGGTTGAGCACTATTACACACACAATCGTTCCTCAGCTTCCAAAATGAGCATAAAATAGCATGTCGTAAAGCTTTTCATATTTGGAGTTCCTTCTTCCTGATTTTAGTGCCAAACCACCCATCAAATGAGGCCACCATCGAGCTGGACATACCCAGTGAAAACCCCACCAATCTACAATATCAGACCAAATTTTCCAGGTAAAGGGGCAAAGGAGCAATACATGGTTAAGGGACTCAGGTTCTTCTTTGCAAAAGTGACACTGAGTAACAGCTTCGCCTCTAAGAACACCAATGCTATGAAGGAACACAGATGTTTTGATTCTGCCTTTCCAAGCCAGCCAAGAAAAAAATTGAACTTTCGGTGGTGTGATGTTATTCCAGATGAGCTTAGGCATGGACACAACTGGACCTCTATTAGACTGCAACCAACAGAATAAGTCACATGATCTGAAGGCACCCTGATTTGAAGCTTTCCATCTCACACCATCCTTCACCTCATGTCTTAATAATGGCCCATTACCCAGTAGGACTTGCAAATTTTGAACTTCCTCCTCTTCCCATGCGAACAGAGGTCTCCTAAAGGTTAAGTTCCAGTTGGGGTAGCTACTTTTCCTATCCATGAAATCTTTAAGAAAACCATCTTTATCAGAAGAAAGACAGAATAGCCTAGGAAAGAGGGATTGAAGACAGTCACCACCTAGCCAACCATCCTTTCAGAATGAGATATTGGCCCCATTACCAACAACCAATTCTGAGTTAACCAAGAAGTAGTTGAGTAAGGTAGGGTTGTCAACAGCTAAACCCATAATGTCTTTCCAAATCCAAGAGCAATTGGTAATGGTACCTTGGGAGTGAAACCAACTACCTGTTCTGCTGTTGTACTTGCAACAGATCAATCTTCTCCATAGGGCTTGTTTTTCATTACAGAACCTCCACCACCATTTAGCAAGTAAACACTCATTAACCTGACCCAAACTTCGAACACCTAATCCTCCTTGATTTTTTGACATAGAGACAACCTTCCAATTGACCAAGTGGACCTTTCTTTTGACCTCGGTGTCTCCCCATAGTAAAGAAGCTTGAATTTTATCCACCTCTTTGATTACACCCTTTGGCATTTTAAACAGGGAAAGGTAGAAGATTGGGAGGTTTGATAAAACTGACTTAATGAGGGTGAGTCTTCCAGCAAACGATAAAAGTCTTTTTTTCCATCCAGAAAGTTTACTTTTAAATTTAACCAGAACAGGTTTCCAAGTGGCTTTCCTTCTAGGATTGACACCAAGTGGAAGACCAAGATACTTCAATGGAAGCTTCTGAGAGAGAAAGTTCAGTTTTGATGAGAAGTCATTGACTAAAGTCTCAGAGATTCCAATACCACACACAACACTTTTGTGGAAATTAATTTTCAGACCTGACATAATCTCGAAACATCTAAGTATCCTCTTTAAAGTTGTGATTTCCATTGGATCTGCCTCGCAAAAGAGAATGGTAGCACTTGTGTATCGTTGGCCAATCATCAAATGTTTTAGTTAGACTTCTCCTCTAAATCGAATGCAATCGCATATTGTTATAACCTTACCTCGTAGGTATGGATCTCCTTAGATGGATTTATTGATGCGGCATTTATGGATGAAGATCTCATGATTCGCATTATTCCGTTACCCAAGAGATTTGATCCTTGAAGTAATTAGATGCATTTTTGAAGGAGTTACTATTATTTATTTTGACTAAACATGCCTCGGTCAAGCACGTAGTCATGGCGTTGGAGCTATAGAAGTTCAAACCTAATTGAACAGCAACATGACCAAAGAGAAAAGTAATAAAGTTTGTGAGAGATTATCCTTTATGGTTAGATTATAAACTCTTCAAAGTTGGACATAATTGTCAAAGCACAAATTAAGATTTTAATCTAGTCACTAAAAATCAACGTAGATGTATGTATAGTATAACTACTAGAACACACATGCAACGTATTTCCCGTTAAGGAAAATTGCTCAATACCTATGTAAATGAAGATGACAATATGTTTCTTGGACTAAAAAAAGAAAGTAGAATTGTAAACTCCTACAAAAATAATCAAGAATGTGATACAAAAAATATAAAACATTTACACAAAAGAGCAACATATGCACTATTAGATATTAATATTTGTACCACTAATATATTAATTAGTGTACTAATACATGCTATAGCAATGTAATTTCAAAATTATGGACTCTATTCTAAAAAATCTAGAAATTTCTTAGATATTGATTTGTGATTATGTATCAATTTTAAGCAGTAAATAACAATTTCAATCAAACAATCAAGACAAATCAACACAACGATTTTAACCTAGAAATACCACAATTGGAACGTCTCCAATTGTGATAAAAAAAAATCACGGACAAAAGCCACAAAACAATCCATTAAAAAGAAAAAAGGAATTACATAAGTGTACTCACAATTATTTTGCGAATCCACGCTCGAATTGAACCGACCCCTATATGGCTCTTCTACCTCGGTCTTCACCTCAGAATTGTCTTGTCCAACGTTTAATCCATAACGCTGATATCAAATCCACGACGATGAGCCACTCTAGAATCTACTAAAGCTTCTGGCCCAAATTCTCCAGAATCCACCGAAGAACAACTCTCTCTTTTGTATTAAACGAAACAAACAATCCTTTGATGTATACTTTTCAAACCATGAGTTAAACTCAAACAAATATCAAAGAAACTAGCAAAGAAGCTCTAGATAAAAACCCTATTACCCAAGAAAAAGATTTGGAAACCGTATCCTAAAATCAGACTGAAACACATATTTATAGAAAACAGATCTGCGATCTCTGCTTGAGTGCAAGAATGGCTGCTCGAGCGGATCTACGCTCAAGCGGAACTATGCTCGAGCGGAAAAAAAACAACTCTCAGTACTTTTGCATGCTAGTGAAATTTCTGAAAGGTCGCGATCTCCGCTCGAGCGCAGGAATGCCCGCTCGAGCGGACAAATAATTTCGACTGCAATTTTACTTTTTGCTTTGGGGGCGCTGCCTCTCGATCCTGCTTGGGCGCTGCCCTAAACTCGCCAAGAGGCGCTACCCCCTAGACCCCCACGAGCTGAACGGGCAGCTCGATCTCCGACATAATCAACAAAGTGACAAACATAAAAGAATTAACACCACAAACTTATCTACAAAGCACAATTCGAATTGGATTCGTATCTAAAAACTCATAGCTTCAGTGAAATAAAAATTGAATAAAATTACAACTGAAAGGAGTTTTGTCAAACGAGATTGTCAAGAACAAAAACCTAACACATTCATTATACAAATTACAAAAACTCAAAGTCAATAAAATTATGTCACATCATCTGTTAATATACTTATTGATATACCATTTGGTACGTATAGCTTTATTCTTATGCTATTGGAGCTACTGCTACTTATAGTATGACTTATTTTTCTATACAAGTGCCCTAAATTATAATTCTTTACATATTATTAAATATTTTAAAAGTATTTGGCATTGTGCTCAATGTCTTCTACTATCTAATACATTGTTAAATACTCATTTTTATGCATGTAATTTATTTTTTGTTTTTGCTAAATTTTTTAAATATTTTAAACAATTTTTTTTTTTTACTTTTTAGACATACCTAACATAAATATACCTAAAAAGTAAAAAAATTGTGAAAAAAACCTTTTAAAAATTCACTAAATATCAAAAATATATTAAAAAAAAAAATGAGAATTCAATATATTTTTTATATTTTTATGTATTTATTAAAATTTTAAAATATTTTTTCACAAATTTTTTATTTTTTAAATACATCTAAGTAAGGTGCATCTAAAAAAGTAAAAAAAATATTTAAAATTTTAAAAAATTCACTAAAAACAAAAAAATACAAAAATCAAAAAATTAAGTTTTTAAAAAATTTAATTCAAAAAACTCAAATCAACCGCACTGAATATTTTTCTTTTTTTTTTTGAGAGTTTGAAGAATAATATGAGAAAGACAGTTATGATAACTAGAATAGTATCGAGGGCAGTTTGGTCATATCAAGAAAATCAATATTCATTTTCCATTTCCGGTAACTTTATTAATTTCATAAAATAGTAAATAAGAAGTAATGATTCCACGTTCGTGGAAACGAGTCAGTAGCTATGACAATTGGTCAGAATTGACATTTAGGCTAAGTTTAGGAAGACTAAATAAGTGTATTTTTTATTTTTTTATGAAATATGAGTGGAATTTGAGTTGAGTTTGAAGTGATGTGATTTAAATAAGATGATGTGACTTAAATAAGATAACGACTTTTTGATTTTTTGATTTTTTCTAAACATTTCAAATTTGGCCTCAGTCAACTAAAGTCAACGTAGTCTCAACTTTTGTTTACCCAATAGCCAATCATTTCACTGGTCCCCACCCAACTCATCTGCACTTCAACTCCACCTGATCATACCTCTCTTTCAAACCCCCCTCAAAACCATTTTCAAAACCCGCCGTCTCTCTCTCTCTCTCTCTATATCTATATATCAACGTATATACACCCGGCTCTCTCTCTCTCTCTCTCTCTATATATATATATATATCGCTTCTCCGTCACACTCTACATTATACATACCCATCTCTCATTGCTTTTCTCTCTAAATATATATATATATTTTTATTGTTTGTCTCGGTTTGTGTGATAGGCGTCAATGGCGCACGTTAGCCAGCTTCCATGTGACGGAGAAGGCATTTGCATGGTGTGCAGGAACAGGCCGCCGGACGAGGAGAAGCTAACCTGCAAGACATGCCATACGCCATGGCACGGGAGCTGCCTTATCGTGCGCCCCGAAACCCTAGCGTCGACGGTCCAGTGGGAGTGTCCGGACTGTACGACGCCGTTCGACGCTCCGGCGCCTCCCGCCGGAAAATGTGAACTCGTGTCGGCGATCCGAGCGATCGAGGCCGATACAACTCTCACGGAGACACAGAAGGCTAGGAAGCGTCAGGAACTGGTCGGCGGGCGAGTCGAATCGGCCGATTCGAAGCGGAAAGGGAAGGAAAAAGCTGAGCATGGCAATGAAGTGCTTGATGTTCTTGGAAGAGGCGTCAATTGCTCGTTCTGTATGCAATTGCCAGAGAGGCCTGTTACGGTATCGCTCTTTTTTTTTCTTTGTTTTCTCTTTTCATTTTTAGTTTTTGTGTGTGTGTGTGTGTGTGTTTGTATTTGTGAATTTGTTTTTCATTGTTTTTTATTTGATCACGAGTCAATCTCTCTTTAAATTTCTGAGAATTTGTTGTTGCGGTTAACTGTTTGTATACTTGTTCGATTGTAGATACATTTGACTCATAGAAGACAGTTTATCTGTGAGCATTTGGGTTCAATTGATCGGCATCAAGTGGCTCTGTGACCTCTATCTCTATTTATTCTAATGTCTGTCTGTCTGTCTGTCTGTCTATCTATCTATCTATCTATCTATCTAATTTTATTCGGGGAAGTAGCCTTTGATAAAGAAAATCTAACCTGTAAATAACAACTTTCCCGAATTTTATTATGTTAGATTTCCTGTAACAGGTTCTGGGCCCTCCAGTCCCGGGATTTGTTGGCGTCAGATTCCCGGTTTTGGTGATCTAATCGGTTCATTTTTCCATTTTTTATGTGTATGGATCATGATAAAAAAAAAATTAGATAGGTCCAATAATCGAAATCACATATTTAATCATATTTATTTTTCGAAAAAAATGAACGGCAAATATGATTTTAAGAATAAATTGTCAGTTTTTTTATTTTTTTTTCAATTTTTTTTTTATTTTTTTATTTTTTTTTGATGGATGATTTATACACATAAAACTATAAAACGATTGGATTGGATCATCACAACTGGCAATGTGGCTTCAACAAATTTCGTTTTTGTTATATACCCTTTCTCACTTTACCCTTTTTTTGAAAACTACTATTTTCATGGATTTATGGAAAGTTAACTAGGGTTCATGGGTTTGTCAAATAAATTGTATCTTTTAGAATTCAATTTCTATGATTTTCTATTTCGTTTTTTTTTTTTTTTTCCTCTTATGGGTCTTCCACAGGTAAACTGCTGTAGGTCACTTTCATTTCAGGTGGTTGTTTCTCACCAATTTAAGTTTTACATCTCGGGAGTAGTCAAAATGGCTTGTTTCTTTTACTGGTGTTCAGTCTTTTTTGTTTCATTCGCTGAATTTGTCTTTCCTAACCCAGTTATTATTATTTTTAATTTGCCTGGTTGTTTCACTCTGAGTTGGCCATTTCTCTCCCATTTCTGTGTGTTGTGATCTTTCCCAATAAATGAACTTCTGCCCCATGCTCATTTTCCTTTGTGATAGAATGACTGAGCCATGCTTGTTTCCAGAGGTTGCACATCATCACCCTTGTGGGCCACTTTTGATGTTTTCTTTGGGCATTTTTGTTGATAGAATCATATAACTGCATGCCTTTACCTAATTTGGTGGGCTGCACAAGGACTATTGATGAAAGACTTGCCTAAAATCACAACTGAAGTTGGACAAATTGGATTTCTCTTTCAAATAGTACGTAAAAAGTCGATGATGAATTAATTGTATGATGGTTAAATGTGAAAACTTGTTGGTCCACAATTTGAGAGTGCACATCATCAATTAGGTGTGCCCTTTTTATGCTTAGATGTGTCAATGCTATTATATTCCAAAATTTCCATAATTTGAATTGCACGTCTTGATATGGACTGCAAACAATTAATTATTATTATTATTATTTTATTTTTGTGGTAATTGAAACTGAATAGATAGTGATCTTTGATGTTGTTTTACTTTGTTTTAATGGTGCATGGACTTGGCAGTTGTATCGCAACTTATTTTTTGCTTTGACTGGATTGTCCCACATTTGGTTGACAAAATTGTACTTTTGTTGTTCCAGGCACCATGTGGTCACAATTTCTGCTTAAAATGCTTCCAGAAGTGGATTGGTCAAGGAAAGCGTACTTGTGCAAAGTGCCGACGCATTATACCCTCAAAAATGGCGAATCAGCCTCGCATCAACTCTGTACTTGTAGCTATCATCCGAACTGCCAAATTATCAAAATTAAATAAGTCCAGTGCATCTGATAAAGTAGAGCATTTTGTGTATAACCAAGACCGACCTGATAAGGCATATACTACAGAGAGAGCGAAGAGGGGTGGCAAGGCAAATGCTTCGAGTGGGAAGATATTTGTAACTGTTCCACCGGGCCATTTTGGACCAATCCTTGCTGAGAATGATCCAGAGAGGAACCGGGGGGTGTTGGTTGGAGATTTGTGGGAGGATAGGTTTGAGTGCAGGCAATGGGGTGCTCACAATCCTCATATTGCAGGGATTTGTGGACAAGAAGAGCGTGGTGCACAGTCTGTGGTACTTTCGGGAGGTTATGAGGATGATGAGGATCATGGAGAGTGGTTCCTCTACACAGGAAGGTTTGTTTTATATGAGTTTGTATACTGAATTAGTGAATTTTAACTGTTATCACTTGGTAGCCTAGCTCATAATCTTGTACTCAGATTTTATTTTGATTGCATTCCTCATAAGATAACAAATGGGTTTCTTGTTTGCTGATTTGTGCTGGTTGGTCAGTATATTCATTGATTTCATTTGTAATATACATCATGTCATTATCGTGTAAACTCAAGAGGAAGGGATTGGGGTGATAAGGGATGGAGATTTGTAATGAGGGCTCTACTTTATGTTAACCTTATAATCTTGTTTTCATAGTGTAACGTCTCAATCCATCACTGTGCTGAGGTGTGATCCACCTTTGGTTAACTTTTCTAAACATTCTGTGTGCCTCTAAATGGATCAAATGTGGTGCACGCATACTGTAGCTTGGAAGTTCTAGCATACCTATTTCCTATGCTCTACCCTCCCTGGTAAATCCAACACTTTTCATCTGACTGCTGCGATAAATATTTTTTTTTGGGCCCTAGTTTGAACATCTTTTATCAACTACCCTGATGAAATTATTTTGTTATATTCAATTGTTGCTTTTCTTTTGCCATTTGGGAAACCTTTTAGATTTTATATATAAATACCTATGCTTGTATTAATCTGTTTTTGTTGACTTTGTATGGCAGCGGTGGAAGGGATCTTAGTGGGAACAAAAGGACTAACAAGGAACAATCATTTGGTCAGCGCTTTAAGAAGGGTAATCAATCATTACGACTTAGCTGTGACAAAGGCTATCCAGTTCGAGTTATTAGGTAAGTAGTACTTATAAATTTGATTTTTCATATGTGCTAACAATGAAGAATCAGAGGATTGTTTTTTATTTATGATGGTTTAATTTGTTTTTCTTGGGAATACAACTTTGCTTGCATATTTGAAGCATTTCTTACTACTAGATATAAATATAATGCTTAAAGATCAGGGATAAGGAATGTGGTTTATAAGATGATACTATAAATCAAACCCACTGATGGTTATATCTAGTGTTTAATGGAGCCTGCCAACACGGCATCACCAACCAAATTTAATGCTAAATATTGACGATTATTTTTATCTTACTATTAGTGTTGTCATCATAGTCTTTCCTATTCAAGTTCTATTCAAGACTGTTAATAATTCTACATATTGAAGAAATTTTTTTGTTAGCAACTGCGTTGTGGAATTTTGACTTCACTGTGAAATCACCCAGCTTATACTTAATTATGTTTTGGTTACAATTTTCTTTTCTTATTTTTATTTAGTTATTTTTGTTTATAAAAATTGTGTAAGTTGTCATGCAATGAATGACATGATGACAAGTTTTAGAGACCAAACATATTTTTATTAAGGTCATTGGTTAAATAATTTGTTGATCTCATGGGAATCATAATTAGGTCAAGCATATACTACACTGCGGACTACGGACGTGCAATTAAGGCTGTGATTACAATTGTTGGAGCCTAACTTTTGCTGCAGTAGGTTTGACTTACAATAATTTGATAGATTATATTTTCTCATGATTGCAAGGATTAAAAAAAATATGACATTATTATTGACTTTTAACATCACGGATAACAGTCTAAGATGCTGGTTATTGAATCAAGGTAACCTGATTTCTCCTGAGTGCTACTTAAATTTGAGTAATGGGAGGGGGTTCTTACTTCCTTTGGCTCAATATATTTCTTTAAACCTTACCTGGAAAGTTGACAATTATGCTACGAGGAACAGGAATTAAGATGAAAAAATGCTAAGCTACATAGGCTGAATATGGTATGACAAGGTAGGGTTGTGGATATGACAATTGGAAACGATGAGGTAATCCAAATCACGAGAATTGTTCTCTTTCGAATACTTGTATTTATTAGGGGTGTTCCCGGGTTGGTCGGGTTTACCATATATCCGTAACTCGAACCGATCACCTTGGGTTGAACAGAAAATCACCTGTATTAGACCGATCCCACGGAGAATTTCAGCATTACCAGTCTGGTCACCCAGTGAGCCAAGCCAACCCCAATTGATTGGGTCACGAAGTTTAGTCAGTTTGATTGGTTGGTAACTTGCTATTGAGTCAGTCTGTCACTATCTTGTTCTAGTTTTGTGTAATGTGGAAACTTTATCAATTAATAAATGTGGTCTCGTGTCTAGGTTAAAAGTGAGTAATATATATTCAGTTAGTATGGATACTACGCTTTTCTCTGATCTGAACTGCAAAGCTGAAAAGTTTAGTTAATTATACCTTTATTCTTATCAGATCTCACAAAGAGAAGCGTTCTGCCTATGCGCCAGAGAAGGGGTTGCGATATGATGGGATCTACAGGATAGAGAAATGCTGGCGAAAAGTTGGGATGCAGGTAATCTTTTGCAGTCCTAATGGCTATCAGTTGTTTGTTATCTTCAGAAGGTTTACTGCTGTTTGGTCTATGCTCTACTAGGGTTTCGAAGTCTGCAGATACTTATTTGTGAGATGTGACAACGCTCCCGCACCATGGACAAGGTCCGTATTTTGTTATGCTTGTGTTTTTCTTCAGTATTAGAACTATTTCTCTAAGAACGTTCACTAATTCTAACTTCAGTGACGAGCATGGGGATAAGGTTAGGGCCTTGCCATTCATTTCCGAACTTGAAGGGGCGACTGATATTAGTGGGAGGTTGGAGAGTCCATCATGGGATTATGATGTGAGTGGATGCCATTTTTTTTAAATATTATTTTGCTGGTCTAAGATTGTGTCTGCCAATCATCTTATGCTACTTGGAAACTAGTGAATCTTGAAGTGAGTCTAGTTTATACGCATTAAAAGTCAGAAAAGGATTTCATTTATTGATGTTATGTGGACTTTAAATATTAGTACATTCTGGACTTCTCTATCGTAATTCTTATGCACGTTTCTCTTGAAAAATCTTTTTTGATTATCACTCGAAAGCCAAATAAATATTTTGTACGGTCTTCGTTATTCTATTTTTGAATCTCAGGAGGAAGAAGAATGCTGGAAGTGGAAAAAACCACCACCCCCTGAGCAAAAAGAAGTAACTAAGAGCAAGCATAAGGATGGAAAGCAGATGAGGAGAACTATTACAATGAAATGTAAAAATACTTCTCTAAAAGAGAAAGTTTTGAAAGGTCTTTCCTCAATCCCCCTTTTTCTCATTGCATTATCTGTGACATCTTCCCATGGACTTTGAACTCTTTACTGGTCAGTTAATCAGCATGTTGCAAGCCATGTTGTCAATATCCATAGTGGATATCGCTAGTAATAAATGGTAAATTTAGGAATGTTATTTTTTTTTAGGAAAATACTATACAAAGAGAACTAGGATTTGAAATAGATCCACTAAAATTATTCTAAATGATAGGAACAGCTCAACTGCTACGTCAATTAGTAAATTTTGTAAGAAAAATTTGTTTGTATAGAAATACTCTGTTAAATATAGGGTATGCTTACTATTAAGGTCCCTTGTGCAGAACTCCATTGCTGTCTATGTAAAAAAGTGATGACTCTGCCTCTCACAACACCCTGTGGTCATAACTTCTGCAAACTCTGCCTGGAAGGTGTCTTTGCTGGGCAGACTTTCGAGAGAGAGAGAACTTGCCGCAATGGACGCACACTCCGCTCCCGAAAGAACCTCATGAACTGCCCTTCTTGCAAAAATGACATAGCTGAGTTCCTCAAAAGTCCTCAGGTTTGGTAGTAGCCTATATTTACTTCATTTCTGCAAAATTAGAATTCTTTGCACATTGTTACATTGATTGTTGTGAAAAGATGGTGGATTAGAGAAGCAATTTTGAATTCTCAATCTATTTAGGCTTTTGGTTACAGATTTGGCAAGCGAAAGGAAAAGGTGAGAGAAGTGGAGAAAAAATAAAGTCTTTCATTCACATTTTTGTTTTCCTTTCCAAATCGCCACCCAAATTTATGATCCAAACACAGCCTTCGGGATAGAACTGTTTTCAAACGTTTTTCTGCTACACAGGTTAACAGGGAACTGATGGAGGTAATAGAGGGGCTTCAACAGAAGACAAAAAAGAAGGATATCGTTGAGGGGTCGGGTGCAGAGGCATCTGATTCGATGGAGAAGAGATCGGATGCTTTGTCTGGGATTGAAGAAAATGATGTTCCAAATCCTCAAAATGAGGAGCTCAAGAAGAAGGAAAAAGATGCTGCTGGGACTCTGACAGAACATGAACAAGAAGATCCCGAGAGGGCATGTAAGCGAATGAAAATTGATGGTGGCAATGATGGTGTGTCAAAGATTGACAATGCTGAGATTGAAAACAACAAAGCTGAAGAAGCAACAGATAATAAAACTGCTTCGCCTTCAAGTCCTCTCAACGTGCGATCATCGGATGATGATAACCAGTGAGTTGTCCTTTGCTTGAAAAATCGAGATTGTGTTGGGATATTGGATTTCTGAGGGGAAAATAATAAAACACAGAATAAAAAATAATAATAATAATAAAGCATACACAGTTTTTACTTTTTTACCTTTTTTTATTTTATTTTATTTTTTATTTTAATTTCAGTTGTTTTCTTCACAGATCCTCTTATATTTAAGATCCAAACACAGTTCATAAGAAATTTATAGGATTAGGGTTCAACTTACATTGCTGTTTTTACTTTTTTTGTAAGTAGGGGCTGGTAAACTAGTATTTAAAATTGTCAAATGTAACTTCCAGCTTTTGGGTTGTGGAGAGAAATGTATGTTGGATGTTGAATTTGGAAAGTGATAAATGTTAAATATTTGTATTGCATGGTTATCCGATGTAGTAACTTTTGGCTTAAATTTTGTAATCATATGTTTTGAGTAATTGTGTATTTTGAAAAAGTTAGGGTCCTCGGTGAATTTTTAATTGTTTTTAGTTTATTTGTCTTTTTACAGTTTTAACATAAATTAAAAAGTTAAACTTTTTTGGGTGATGATTGAGATCCTCTCCAATCACCACCCCCACCACCTCCCCCCAACAGACACGTGACGGGTGGTGATTGGAGGAGAAGGAATAAAAAAAAAAGAAATAAAGAAAAAATAGCCAATCAAGTGAAGAGGGGGTCAAGGGGGTGAGAAAAAAGGGAGTCCAAGTTATTATTCAACTTTTTTTTTCCAGTAATTCTAAACCAAACAAAGCTAAAAGTTTTTCTGTTTTTTTATTTTTAATTTTTTAAAGAAAAAAATAAGGAAAAAAAAGTTTGGGTTGTGCCTTAAAAAAAATGTATCTGTAATTATGTTTCAAAACGTTTGGGTTTTGTATAAATAAAAATAATGAAATCCATACAAAATGCATTTTATTACTTTAAATCAAAAGACTCATTAAGACTTATATTACTCATTGTCAGTGATATTTTTAAAAATATCACTGTTACATTGTTTGTGTAATTTTTTTTGTATTAAAAATATCACTGTTACATTGTTTGTGTAATTTTTTTTTGTATCTATCTAAACTATCTATATAGTATATAAGCAAATGTGCTTTTCTCTCAAAAAAGCTCTAGAAGTCTATTATTAAATTTTCATAATTTTAAAACTCTGTTTCTTAGGTGACAACCTCTTTGATTGTCATTTTTTATTTTTTTTTTATTTTCTAATTGTTTGATTAATTAAAATAAAAATTAATTTCATATCTCATAGATAAATATTTGAATTTCAAAGTTCTTCCTATAAATAAACATATAAAAACTGATAAATAATTAAGGAAAATTAATTTCGTTGTATACAAATAAAAATAAAAATTAAATAATTATTAAAAAAATTAATTTCATAACTTATAAATAAATATTTAAATTTTAAAGTTTCTCCCCATAGATAAACATATAAAAATTAATCTCATGGTCTATAAATAAAGATAAAGATTAAATAATTAATTTAAAAAATCAAAATAATAAAATTTAGATAAAAATATAATTTATTAATCTATATCTATAAAAAAAACCATATATATATATCTAAATCTTTATTTTGATTTACTCTTTTTTTTTTTTTTTCCCTTCCATCATATATTATTCTTTTTTACTTTGAATATTTTATCTTCTGAAATGTCCATATCTATAATTTCTTATCTCCTTTTAAATTCTAAACATTTTCCTTATAATTTTTATTATTCGTTGTTATATATCAAGTGATAAAAATAATTTTTTTTATTGGCTTTGAATGAGAAGAATATTAATAATGGAATGATAAAGGTTGCATAGGAGAGGCAACACCAAAATATCACAAAATTAGTTTTCATTACTATATTTATCTAAGGTAATAATTTGATATTCTTTCTTTTAGTTGTTGAAAATAGTTTGTATTAGATCATTTCTATATTTTTTTTTAAGGCTATCATCTGTTATAGCATTTCTTTGATCCTATTTAAATTCAATTAGCCTAGGGCTAAAAAGACTGATTTGGAATAGGCTATTTGGCTTTTTGGTGAGGTGTCTACATGTGAAATTACCAAATTGCCCTTGGGGTGAAGGTGTTCTCCCAACCTCTTGGCTAGTGTTGGGCGAGTGGGCTGAGGTTAACACGTCAGTTGATTAATTTGGTGATTTTTTTTTTTTATTATTTTTTGTTTAGCATGCTTTTTTATGTTTTTTTTTAATTACGGGGAAAACGATAATTTCGGCCTTTTTTTTTAAAAAAAGAAAAAGGTAAACATCTCAAATATTTATGTCAACGATTGTAAATGTTTGTTGGAACATTTAAAAAAAAAAAAATTGTTAAAATTTTTTGTAAAAATAATTTGGAAAATTACTTTTTCTCTCATTTACCCAATTTGTTAAACAAAAAATGGTATAAATCATACTCCTATCTTTTACCCAAAATTCAGTTGACGACTACATATTACGTGCCCATTTTAATTTTTTAATGTTTTTAATTTTTCTGTCATAGTCGTTAAATCATAATATCGCGGTTTGCCATCGTACTATCCCACTTAATTATTACAAGTAAGTAACAAAATTTGTCCTTTTCCAACCCAATAATTTTACAAAATAAGGCACGCAAACCATTCAACTTTCAATTTTCCGTGTACACACATACATATTGTACAGGATAATATAATCACATACATCCCGATCGTGGCTTAATAATGTTACAAGCATACGAATATTTTAGTTGAATATTATATGTTTCCTAACATTCCATTATTACGCATGTATATTAACTTGTCTTGTATGTGAACTTGCACCAATGTCATATGCGGGTCCTTTTCCCCAACCATTAAACCATCCTCGTCATGTAGAACTTTCGGTATGGCATTTACTATTGCCATAGCCTCTTCCTCATTGAAGATGGGGTTAACAGTTTTTGGATTACCTGTATTTCTATGTATATAATTATGTAACGCCATTGACGCACCGACCAACTGAACTTGCACATTTGCAAAATCATACCGATGCATATTTGAATAAACCCCCATCGATTTTTCCATGCGCCGAAAGTGCATTCCACCACACTCCGTAATGATGAGTGCACTTTGTTAAATAATTTCCTGGGGGTGTTTGCTGTCCTATGCCTTTCAGTAACGCGGAATTCTTGTTGGTGGTAACGGCTGTCTTTGAATGGTGCTAGGTAACCTATCCGGTTCGGATAGTCACCATCGACAAGATAATATTTCCCTACAGAAAGTACCATAATTTCAAACAAACCACCAAATTTTGTTTAAATTTTTGTAAAGATGTTTTCTAAATATTATGTACCAAAAAAATTGAAATGCAATGTGTTACCTTCGTCAGGACCTTGAAAGATAGGTATTTCCGTTTGGACCGCACGTATAGATGTATATGATGTTGACTATATGTTGGCCTGCAATGTGCAATAGTGAACTCCTTCATCACCGCTAATACATTATGCATGTGCCGGGACACAATCTCCCCTGAATGTTGGAATCGTTTTTGGATTACGCGATTATGAAAACCTCTCAGCACATGGATAAATATTGCAACGCTTTCTTGAACAGCTAAGCCACGTTCGCGTTGCGGTACTTGTAACCCAAAATCAGTTACTAATGTGTGACACAAAGAAGCAAAAACTTCTTTTGGCATGCACACATTTTCCTCAAATCGACCCAGATGGCCCGCATATAGTTCGATTATCCATGCATGTTCGGTCAAAATAGAAATGCGACATAGCGTCTTACACATGTGTTTTTCCACTCTTGGACATACTGGCATGCTTGGAGGAATATCCTTTTTTTTTTGTTGTTGAAGCTGTATGGCTATTTGGTTAAGCATTTCCATTATACAGTCATTGTTGCTTCCATCCCCGGTGTTCATTACGTCGATTAAAGGAACACCTACAACATTGTAACGGTTTCAATCAGTTTACACGTGATAGAGTGGGATAATGTAATAACAATTCCAAAATACATTGTTTGACCTTCCAAAAATTTATATTGTGTGACCATGTCGAACATGCCTAACAGATAGGTACAACTGCATGTAATAATCTATCAACGCATAATAAACAAACACTGAACATGTTGTAACTTGGTAATATACAAACCAATAAAAGATCAATTGCATTACCAACACAACCAAACTAACGGTACAGAAACCTAACAAAATAAATAAATAAACAAGTAAGACACGGCAGCCCACTGTTGCGAGTCTAATTCCCATAATAAAAAGCAAACACAATCATCATGTTCCATCATGAAAAACACACACAAACATCTGAATTTCTTGAGCACACCCGAAAAAAAAAAATAATAATAATAATAAATAAAAATAAAAATAACACACACAAGTATCAATTGTTTATTACAAGCCCAACATCCACGGTAATTAAAATTTTTTGCAACCAACAGAAGGGAAGGCCATCTTCAGCATCACACCGCTATCAAACCCAAAGAGCCTCGAACAGGTTCGCCAATGGCACCACAGCACTACATTGCAGCTGTTTCTGTGTCAGCCAGCCTATAATGTGGTCGTCATCGGGCTGGCACATCATCACCTCTCGGTAATCTGTGTTATCCATCAGCGTCGACGCAAAATAGAATGGCGGCGTACCGAAAAGGGAATAAATGTTCATGACCTCGTTGCATGCACTCCGAAATTGTGTACAGTGATTCGTTACCTATGAAGTGCCTAACCATAATTTGTTGATTTTGGGTTTGAACCACATTTGTCAAATTATTCATGTTTTCCGTTATAATTGACGTACCACTTGTTGCCTTCTTTGACTTTACAGAACTTGTTGACGGAGTCTGTTTTTTTTTCACGACAGTATCAACTGGTTCCATTGAAGAATCTAAATCCACGTCGCCTGCACGTGTAGGTATTGGATCAACAAATGGTTGGGCTCTGATACTGTCCACAGAATCAGATGACACAGCGACATCTTCAGCAACTTTCTCTCCCGGGATCTAATGGTTCTTACTCGTAGCAGATGCCCCTGTGAAGACCATCTCCATCAACTAGCAGTGTTCCAAAAAAAATTTCCTAAACTTTGTACACACCTTGTTTGTCTGCAAAATTGGACATTGAAAAAAAAATAAAAAAAAGTTCAGTACATGCAATAGTTGGAATTTTCACTAACAAGCAAAATAGAAAGATTAATTGGTAACCAGAAAATATGAAACGAAACAAACATACAGAAATAAAATTTTACTTACTGATTCCATCTTATCCCACCACTTATCTGACGCCTAAAACATACCAGTTTCGATGTCAAAGCCAATCCCTGACACTCCTTTGCTGGAATCCATCAACTTCCTCCAAGCATTCCATTCTTTTTTCAAACTCATGTATTTATTCTTAAACTGTTTCAACCCATGTTTCTTTCCAGTTTTATTTTTTTATTTTTTATTTTTCAAATTTCCTTGCCAATGACTTGTACCCAGCTTGGCTTAGGACTAAGAATGGGCGATTTTTTTTTCTAATCTTATCGACAATCAGCTACAAAAAAATTTAGATTGACTCATTGTCCCAGGATGCCTTGTGATTGAACTGCTTGTGTGTTTCTTCAACACTGCTAGACTTCTTTGGAGCAATGCCTTTGTTTTTTGATGGGGTACGAGAGGAAGTACATATGGATGCCATTGGGACTAACCACGTAGCTAAGCCAAGTAATTTACGGACCAAAATTATCACCATCACAAAATTGCTTGTTATATATATATATATATATGACCATACCACAGTAATTTAAATTGGTTGCCACGTAAACAATATATAACCATTGCACAGTAAACAAAACAATTGGATGCTAAGTTGACAGTATATAATCATTGCATAGTAATTAACATAAGAATTC
Organism: Camellia lanceoleosa; assembly: GCA_025200525.1. Taxonomy (NCBI): domain Eukaryota; kingdom Viridiplantae; phylum Streptophyta; class Magnoliopsida; order Ericales; family Theaceae; genus Camellia; species Camellia lanceoleosa. The sequence continues at coordinate 123,019,265 of CM045759.1, read as the reverse complement.
CAACACATAACATTCATGCAGAACCAGTGCATATTGGAATACAAACTGTACATAAAGTAATCATTAATGTTTCTCCCAAATTAGTTATGGAACGCAAGGCAAAATTAAAGTGATTACAATCAACATCCTAACAACAGTCCTGGATCAGAAACTCTAAGTTTCCTTACATACGAAACAACAAAATGACGACGACAATGCACAACACATAGACAATGGTTTTAAGGAGACGCAATGACTGTTGAATGTGTATGACATCATCCCAGAATTGTATGACAATGTTGTTTGTGGAGGAGGCATAGCCCGTGCTCTATCTCCTTGGTTCTTCGCACCAACCAATCTAACTAACATAGTGTTGACGAGTGAAAATGATGAAGCTATTAGTCAATTGGTTTGAAATGAAATGTAATTATGACCGTTAATGAATTGGGCACTCACCATAGGGCAAGGACATGCAAAGTAAAGACGCCCTGGATTTTTGGTCGATCTAGATATCTTCACAAAACATTGGCCATAGCCACAGGCACACATCCGATGTGACCATGTAGTGAAAGTTGCAGTAGAGGTATACGAAGCCATGGTTTGTTTTCTGACCATGTGAAAGACTAATATGTTAACATATAGGTGCCATATCATTCAGAGTTCAGGAATTAGTTATGTATAAAATGAGAAATGTCCCCATTTGTTATTTAAAAATGGGGTTTTACAAAAGAAAAAAATGTTACAAGCACAAAGCACTTGACTAATAGTAAACAAAAACTGTGTACATCAAATGTCCCAACTGTACTATTCCCCAGTCCTTTTAAGTTGTGGACTTATGCTATTTTTCTGTAAGTATAAAATATATACTTTTGAAAAAGAATACCAGTTATCTTTTCATAGATAATAATTCGTTGGAAGTCAAAGGCTCGTGAGGATTATAATTACAAAAATGTCATTAGTACATTATAAAATTTTCTATACAATCTATGTGTATTTTAGTATTTTCCTATAAAACACAATATTGGCAAAGATGTATCTATTTGGCTATTCCACACCTAAGTTGGTGTAAATAAAGTATATCATTAAGACTTTAAAAAAGTATTTAAATCCAAATAATTATAACTCTTTGTGGGAGCCGGATAATTGGAATAATCAGAAGCATACTCTAGAAGACATATATTACACGGCTCTACCCTGCACGATAAGGATGCCGAATATAATAGATAGGCCAAATAGATACTGAACTATGGAGCCGAGTAAATAAGAGGATAATGAGTGACAAGTGGGCCTGGCCACGAGGCTCAGGAAACAAGTATAAATAAAGGAATAACAGACTAAGAAAGGTATGTGAGAACTATTGTGTTGAACTTAGAATACAAGCATTCTTGAGTGTAGAGATTGACTTGTTCGTTAGAGTGCTAATTCCAGCACCCCTGACCGGAGTGTTTATTCCTTTTCAGGTGACTATCAGCGGATCTCAAGCGCTCTCCAGGATCAGAAGAGTATTTCCAAACCACTTCTCCATAATTGGCGCCGTCTGTGGAAATACTTAAGCACATCCATGGCGAGCGTGACGGAAGATCCTCCGACAGTCATTGTCGACCCTATACCGCAAGATGAAACCACTCCAACAAACTTGCTTGGAACAGAGACTATCGCCGCAAGACGTGCCTTGAATTTCGCCTCACCCTCGACTTCAGAGCACGAGACAATGCAGGCGATCATGGAACAAGCAAAGCAAAATGAACAGAGGTTGGAGAACATGATTGCTGAAAACGAACGTCTTCGTGAAGATTTGGCCTTGGAAATGGCGAAGTCCAAGCAAGTTGCGTGCCTAAATCCGGAACGATCTCCGAAGGCAGGTGGTCGACAACCTCGAGCACGACAAGACACTGATAACGACTCCGACTCATTATCCCTGGAGCCCAGGAAGAAAGGACGACTTGAAACCACCAGTTCTTCCGAAGAAAGTCCCCGTACAATGCACAAACGAAGAAGGAACAGTTCGGACGAAGACCAATACGATCCCTTCGTACGATGGATTGCAAAGGCTGCGTTACCCAAGAAATTCAAAGTACCGTCATTCACCTTGTACGACAGAAAATCAGACCCCACCGACCACATCTGCCACTACAAGCAGGCCATGACATTGCATGCAGACGACGAGGCCCTCATGTACCGAATATTTCCCAGCAGTTTGGGACCATTGGCGGTCAGGTGGTATTATAAACTGGAGCTGGCTTCGATTAAAACCTTCCACCAACTACAGAAATCCTTCAAGGCCAGATTCATCACCAACGAAATCCAGCCGAAGCAAGTCGACTCTCTCTGGGCAATGCAAATCCTGCAAGGAGAAACATTAAGAGCATATTCGGCGCGATATTGGGAATGCTTTAATCTTGTTGATGACACTTGCAACGACTCTATGGCCATCACCGCCTTCAAAATGGGATTACACCCAGATAGTGCCCTCCGCAGTTCCTTGACTAGAAGACCCCCCAAAACAGTTTGGGGGTTGATGAAGAAAGTAGAGGAATACTGCAAAGTGGAAGATGACGCCTTGCGGGTTAAAGCCGGACACGTGACCAACAAAACGGCCCCTCTCAAAATCGCTCAGCCAATAAGTTCCGCACCACCTCAAAGCCCTGAACCACGACAGCGGGCTAAACGAGACAAGAGATGGGATTCTCGCCGATCCAGTGATCAATGCTCACACTAAGCAAATGAGCAACTGCAAGTCGATTGCAGGCGCACAAAGCGCGCCGACAAGAAATATACGGAGCTGTCTGAGCCAATCAGCTCGATTATGTCCAAAATCCAACATCTTTCATTCTTCAAATGGTCGTCCAAGATGGTGGGACCTCTTGACACGAGAAGGCGGGACAGGCGTTGTGAATATCACAAAGATCACGGTCATGGCACGGACAATTGCTATGCCTTGAAAGACCACCTTGAGGAATTGGTGCAAGATGGTCGGCTCCAGCAACACGTCCGGAAGAGCACAATCAAAACTCTCGCCCTTCAGTAGGAGTCACCTCCCTTCGGCATTATACATATGATATACAGCCTTCTAACGCCACATACCATACATGCAATTCATTCAACCCCCTAGAAGCAACGCACACAAACGAAACAGCCCCACGAAGCTCCGAGCATTACCTTTGATGATTCCGATCTTATCGGCATAACGCTCCCCCATATTGATCCATTGGTCATTGAACTACACATGAACCGATTTACCGTTGAACGCGTCCTCATAGACTAGGGGAGCACTTCGGAGGTCATGTATTACGAGACCTTCATCAAACTCGGCTTCAACGAATCAGACCTATTTTCGGCTCCTCATCCATTATTCGGCTTCAACGCAAATCCAGAGTACTCGTTGGGAAAAATCACATTACCCGTTCGGGCGGGCTCCCAAACAGTGGATGTGGAATTCTTGGTCGTCAAGCTCCCTTCGCCGTATAACCTCATCATGGGGCGAACTTGGTTGCATACTATTTAGGCCGTGCCAAGCACCTATCATCAGCTGCTACGCTTCCCGACCGAACACGGCGTTGAGCAAATTCGTGGTTCCCGACAATCCGCACAAGCATGCTATCTCCTTTCTGGAAAGACACCAACGGAGATGCAGGCCAACTCCACTAAAGTGTCGAATCGTAATAGTCTCGACGATGTCGGACGGCTCCTTGACGAAAAGCCACAGAAGCTCTAGGCGATACCAGCAGCAGCTTCCCAAGACGTATGCTTAATGCATCCAGCTGCGCCGCTATACGCCAGGAAAGTTGCTCCTAAAGGAATTTCTGGATGATAGGAGGCCGGTTGATGGAAAATTAGGCACGCAGCCCTGCTCCTAACGCACTTGCGCAAATTCTATCATTAAACCCGACCTGTGGGGAATGATATTGGTTCTGAATGGCTCACCATGTACACTTTCCACTTCTGTAATGCAAAGCTTCCTATTTACTCACTATGCAATCCAGTTCAAAAGTGTTCCAAATAAAGCCTCTGGATTCGGAGCACCCTTCGTGGATGTCATGATTAGCCAAATAAAGTCTCTGGATTCGGAGCCCCATCGACGCTAAATGTCTTTGGGCCAATAAAGGCTCCAGATTCGGAGCGCCCTTCGTAGATGTCACGATTGGTCAAATAAAGTCTCCGGATTCGGAGCCCCATCGGCGTATGACGTCTTTGGGTCGATAAAGCCTCCGGATTTGGAGCGCCCTTCGTGGATGTCATAATTGGCCAAATAAAGTCTCTGGATTTGGAGCCCCATTGGTGCATAACGTCTTTGGGCCGATAAAGCTTCCGGATTCGAAGCGCCCTTCGTGGATGTCACGATTAGCCAAATAAAGTCTCCGGATTCGGACCCCCATCGGCGCATAACGTCTTTGGGCTGATAAAGCCTCCGGATTTGGAACGTCCTTCGTGGATGTCACGATTGGCCAAATAAAGTCTTCGGATTCGGAGCCCCATCGGCGCATGATGTCTTTGGGCTGATAAAGCCTCCAAATTCGAAGCGCCCTTTGTGGATGTCACGATTGGCCAAATAGTCTTCGGATTCGGAGCCCCATCGGCGCATGACTTCTTTGGGCCGATAAAGCCTCCAGATTCGGAACGCACTTCGTGGATGTCACGATTGGCCATATAAAGTTTTCGGATTCGGAGCCCCATCGGCGCATGATGTTTTTGGGCCGATAAAGCCTCCGGATTCGGAGCGCCTTTCGTAGATGTCACGATTGGGCACATAAAGTCTTCGGGTTCAGAGCCCTATCGGCGCATGACGTATTAGGGTCGATAAAGTCTCCGAATTTGGAGCCCCATCGGCGCATGGCGCCTTTAGGCAGATAAAGCCTCCAGATTCGGAGCGCCATCGGTGCATGGTGCCTTTGGGCCCAAAAAGACTTCGGATTCGGAGCCCCATCGGCGCACGACGTCTTCAGGCCGATAAAGCCTCCAAATTCAGCTGACCAAATAGTGCCATCGAGCAACGCTCAAGGGCCGAGTAATATTACGAATTCGGAGTGCCCTCTAGAATGAAAACATTTACACATCGAAGCAGGGATATGTAGGTTGAACCAATACAACCGCATGAACAAGACAAAACATTCCAGTATTCAAAAGAAGATGCTTAATTTAGCATACAAAAATTCAGAATGAGATAAACTTTTAGAATGAAACATTTTATTCAATCAAACAGTAATTACAAAAAACGCAATCTGCATTCAAAGCATTACAATGTCTATTCTCATACAGCGGCGTGTTGATACAAGCAGCAGCCCCGAATCAACGCCCGCTAATCAGAGAGCACCCGCAACTTGAAATGCTTTGATCTGACCGCGCTTGAATCCACGATTCACAACGACGATATAATCACCCTTGAGGCGGGGATCTTTGACGCCACAGACAACATCATGGCCAAGATCCAAGACAAGAAAAGAATTCCCCACGAAAGCAGTATGTAGACATCCCCGAACGCATCCCGGGCGAGGAGTGCGAGTCCCCTCCGTTACGGTTCGATATTGGGTCACTACAGTTCGAAGGACTCAAAATGTCACGGTTCTTAATCTTGAACCAAAGAGTCCAAATCCGGCAAATCGTTTTGAAAACAGATTTTTTTTTAAAGAAGTGCCAAACATGGACTGCTTTGCCAGAAACAGAGTCGCCACCTAAATGTTTTTTAATGGGAAATTTAGGAAACCCTGACTCGGTGCCAAAGGCCACGTGTCCGTCATCACCAAAGTTGCCTCGGCTCGGGAACTTGGGTACGATTGGGGAAGGTCACTTCGTGAGCACCCCCGCTCGCCCGGTCAAAGACCGGCCTCTACTAACCATGATATCTTATTTTGAAAACATTGTGTGTTCTTATTCCGATTATTAGCCTAGGTTACTATGTGATGCGCACAGCATACAAGTATAGACTGGGTCGCCTGAATTGGAACAAAACACTTCATGTTTGTTTTTGAAAATGGTTTGATGGTGCTACCCGCAGGTAGGCTAAGACATGGATTTGCCACCCTCGGGTGGGCTTTAGAAAACAATGGTTTTGCCACTATCTAGTGGGCTTAAAACAAACAGTCAATGATTTGTTCCACTCCAAGTAACTCAACCTCCACCCACAGGCATTCAAGGCAGTTATATCACATAAGCAATTAGCCTCATGGTAAGCATGCTTTTCATGGCAGTCACTCATACACATGCAAGGATGCTAAAGCATAAAAACTCACTGAGTACTCCAAGCCAAAACAGAAGCTCGTTAGAAATCCATGCATGATCCTAGATGCACAAAATTGCCTAATGCAACACATGCAAAGATGCAACTATAGCAGGCTCGGCTATTCTAAACATGGCATATGAAATGCAACAGCTATCAAGTATTCAACTTGGAATTGAAATACAGATGCAGTTTGTATGATGCGCCGAGCCCGGTGCATGCAAAACAGATGAATGATGCAAACATGCTGTCATACTGTTATGCTAATTGAAATATGCCCTAATCTAACCATCATAAGCAGGTAAATAAAAGGGAAGAAAGAAGTGGGGGTTGGAAGACATACATCACACTCACCCACACTTATTACAATTTTGCCCTCGCGCAGAGGGTCCAAATAAATATACAGTCCCGAATAAAAGAATAATACAGTCCGAAATATTATAGAAATAATGTACAAATTCCTAATTAATTAACAAATTAACTAAGAAAAATCAGAACTAGTATGCAAGCCGTGGACCCGCTTGACTCACCGAATGATGTATGTTAACGCTTTTTCGAAATTCTTTCGATGCCCCAATTAGCCTCGCTTGCAATGTTTCTCGAAATGCGTGCCAAGCCTCTAAGATCTAGCGATTCTTGATTTTGCTGCAACAGAGAGCAGGAAAGGGGCATAGCAATGTATTTCACAAATATATGCATGCCTCGATCCTCGTGCCACCAATCATGCATCTCGATGCATGATGGCCGAGGAGTCGGATTGCACAACTCAATATAGGATGAATGCAGATGAATGCTACAACAAAACCTAACTCCATCATGGGTAATCCGGAGTGTCGGTGACTTGGAAATTGAGACCTCTTCCGTCACTCGGAGTACGGAACGTGCCTCGTTTCCCATGCCCGGGCTAACTCCTATCCCGAACACGATGCAATATGCATGATATGCATGAAATATAGCTAATATGCAATCCTAACATACACAATGTCATGGAATGGCATACATGCTAAACGAGATAACAACAACCAAGCATACACAATGCTACGGATGAAATGACATACGCAATGCAGTAATGGGCTTACACCAACATGAGAGAGCCTCAACCACACTCACACAAGAGGCCATCGGATAAAAAAAGAAGTGCCTCGAAATGCGTGCACATAGGCACGCAAACCAAGGCAATGGTACTAAAGCATGAAATGGCACTCCAAATGCAAATTGGACTTATACTAACATGAGAGAGCCTCAGCCACACTCACATAAGAGGTCGTGAGATGAAAATGAAGTGCCTCAAAATGCGTGCACACGGGCACGCAAACCGAGGCAATAGTACTAAAGCATGAAATGGCATGGAATATGATATGTAAACATGCAAATAGAATTTTAGTACTGAAATGTGGGGGGAAACAGTCCCGAAACATGGCCAAAGTGCACCCGAAGCATGGAATGATCCCGAAATGCGATATTAGGCGCCCGAAATGGCCTATAGCTATGCAATGCATGCACAATATGGACATGGAATGAAAATACAGTAGCAAGAAAGCCCCAAGAAAAGCATTTTTCAGTCATAAAGAGGGCTAAACAGCAAGCACACATAGGATTAGGCAAGTATGCAAAAATGGCTCCGCAAGAGGGGTATTGAAGCAAGTGATACATGCGATGCCCAAATGGAAAAATAACCTTCTACAACACTGATTATGGACTAAAAATATGAACATTTAGAGTAGATGACATCCCCCAACTCAGTATGAAAACATGCTAAAAATGTCATGCAAGAACTAGGATACATAAGGCTATAACATGAGGTACCCCAAAAATTCATCAAACAACAAAAGACCCTTAATAAAACATGTCAAGGGGGTCAAAATATGGCCACTTTTAGTTCTGATCATGGCCGAAAAACAGAAGCATGATAGGCTAAAAAAACATGCAAAAATGGGGACCAAAGAGGGGTAATGAAGTAGGTCATACATGGAGGTCCCCAACAGTGTTGAGACCTTCTTCAATGTTGAAGAGGGGCTCAAAATAGGCCTAGATACATTTTACATCATGCTCAAAAAAAGATTACAAATAGGCTAGAAATGCTATGCAAAATAGTGGCATAAAGAGGGGTAATGAAGAAAGTGCCAAAATGAAGCTTCAAACTATAATGAACTCTTAATGAAACATGGAATATAGCTCAAAAAAATGACCTTTTCAGTTTTGGTCGGAGCTTGAAACAATAAGAAAATAGGCCTAAGAAATGGAACAAAAAAATGCAAGAAAAAGGGAAAATGGGACTCACCCTTGTAGAACCAAACTTTAACAACCTTTAAACCAAGAAGAAGAGCTCCTAGCCTCTGGAAATGACCCTCAATCTTCTGGAATGGATTAAGGAGGAGTGATGCTATGGGTTGTAGTGTAAATGGGTGTAGGAACTTAAGGATTTTGAAGCTTGGAATTATAGAGAGAGAGAGATATATAATATAGGAGCTCCAAACAAAATGTTCTAACCCTTTTTACAGACCTGGGATGCTGTATATATAGGCAAAAAACGTGTAGAAAAGTGGGGGAAAAATGGGGGGGAAATGAAATTCAAATTTTCCCCCAAAATGGCCAAAAGGTGAGCTAAAGGAGTAAGTGATAGCTGCGGGTCTTAAATGGCCAAGAGCCCTTCAACAAAGTTGAACAGGGGCTCAAAATAAGACACTTTGTAGTTTATGACCAAGTCCAACACAGCTCACAAGTATGCCTAAAATACCGTGCAAGAAACGGGAAAAAACGAGGGGTAAAGAAGCAAGTGGTATATGGAGATGTCAAACAACAAAAGATCCTTAATAAAACATGAAAAGGACCTCAAAATATGACTATCTCAAGTTCGGGTCGGAGCCCAAAAATGTAGAATGAAGGTTCGGGAGCCGAAACACGCAGTTCGGGGCCCCGAAAGTGGGCTGTTAGGCATCGGGAGTGGTGTTCGACCACGAAGTTGGTCTCTCGGACCCCAGTGTCCCTTGAAAGGGAGTAAATAGGATGCATGCCAAAAACCGGGGCAATCAGAGATGGTTAGGCAGTCTCGAATCGAGGGACACGGCCTGACGGCTCCGAAAACCGGGAACTGGGCTCCAAAATGGGAAAAATGGCCTACGACCACGAAACGTAGCCTACGGCCACTGAGAGATGATCTACTAGACCTCTCCCTCCCTTTGGGAAGAGAAAACAGAGAAAACGGAGCCTGGTTCGCAAACCGAGGCAAAGCACAAAAGAGTCCGGAAGTCCGGAGGCAAGGCTCGTAGCCGGGACTCCGCAACCTCAAAACGAGCACAATATGCAACATCACCAAGCGCTCAATTGATGACGTCTGAGTCTTAAGGTCGGTCAAAAATGGGGTGTCTACAGTTGCCCCTCTTTGACAGAACTCGAAAGTCATAAGAATGACGGGAGTGAATGTCAAAGCCCAGAGACGTCCCATTTTTGACAAGGCCGAAGACTTAGACAAAGCATACAAGCTACAGATAAAGACATGCGCCCGAAGGCAGGGGCAAAATGCAACTGACAATGCAAGAAGCCGAACATAACTTATGATCATGCAAAGAAACATAGGGACATATCCCGGTGTTTCGGAAATGTATAAGCATTAGAACGTATTCCGGATGCTCTTAACCAAAGATGGAGAAACAAGGGGACGTATCCCGGTGTTTAGGGACGTATCCCAAGGATTACGGACGTATCCCAAGATTTAGGGACGTATCCCAAGATTTAGGGACGTATCCCAAAGATTAGGGACGTATCCCAGAGGTTAGGGACGTATCCCAAGGATTAGGGATGTATCCCAAAGATTAGAAAAGAAGGAGAAACATAGGGACATATCCCGGTGTTTCAGGAGGAAGGAGAAACATAAGGACGTATCCCGGTGTTCTGCAAGGAATGTGAAACATAGGGACGTATCCCGCTGTTCCGCAAGGAATGAGAAACATAGGGACGTATCCCGGTGTTCTGCAAGGAATGTGAAACATAGGGACGTATCCCGGTGTTCCGCAAGGAATGTGAAACATAGGGACGTATCCCGGTGTTTCAGAAAGAATGTGAAACATAGGGACGTATCCTGGTGTTCCGCAAGGAATGTGAAACATAGGGACGTATCCCGGTGTTTCGGAAAGAATGTGAAACATAGGGACGTATCCCGGTGTTTCGGAAAGGCAAGAGAAACATAGGGACGTATCCCGGTGTTTCGAAAAGAGGGAGAAACTTAGGGACGTATCCCGGTGTTCCGCAAGGAATGTGAAACATAGGGACGTATCCCGGTGTTCCGCAAAGAGAGGAGAAACGTAGGGACGTATCCCGGTGTTCTGCAAGGAATGAGAAACATAGGGACGTATCCCGGTGTTCTGCAAGGAATGAGAAACATAGGGACGTATCCCGGTGTTCCGCAAAGAGAGGAGAAACGTAGGGACGTATCCCGGTGTTTCAAAAAGAGAGAGAAACGTAGGGACGTATCCCAGTGTTCCGGAAAGGGAGAAGAAACGTAGGGACGCATCCCGGTGTTTCAGAAAGATATAAGCGTTGGAACGTATTCCAAATGCTCTAAATCAGAGGAGGTCTAACCCGTCGCACACGCGAGGAGAAATAATGACAAATGCAAGAGACAAGGTGCATAACAATGCAAGTAATGAGCAAAACAATGCTAGATAGATGTGCACAATCAATGCAACGAATGAGCATAACAATGCTAGTGAAGTGGGTGCATAACAATGCAATTGGAATGTGCATCATGATGCAAGTATGAGAAGTGCATAAGAATGTGGGTGGAAGGGTGCATAACAATGCAAGTGGAATGTGCATGACAACGCATAGTTGAAACAAAATGCCGAATAAGGGTATACAAGCCTTAATGAGGCCAGATAAAAACGCGACCTCCGATTTACCTTTCGGAGGGGTTTGCAACACATTCAGCTCAAGAACGGGCACACCCTGTTCATATTAGAGAGAGATAACATCTGCTGCTACTTTAATTGCCATTTTGACTTGAAGCAGGCTTATACTTGGGGTCGAGGCAGGCTTATTCTTCGGAACACCGACAAGGTCTGAAGAGGTACATACGGAATGCGATCTCGGAGCTTACCAAAGTTGGAACAAACTCAGATGCCCGACATTTCCCTCTTTTGCTTTTGCTTTGCAGTCCGGAACCATTATAGCTTTAGATAGGTCCTGGTTCTACTGTTCACACTTATCGGGGGTGGACCTTGCAGTTTTCGAAAGAACAAATTCCTTTTTTGCACAAATGTGGAGAATGGCACAGCACTCTGAGCACACAACAAATCATTTTTGAAATTGAGAAAATGAGTTCTCGACCGAGTATTGAGCCTACAACTGAACACAGGAAAGACGACCTAACAACGGAAAATAAAGGTAAACAACCTAAACACATCTATTGACACTTGAAACGACTCAAAACAAGAATCGAGAAAAACAAAACACAACGAAAGACTCAAATGCGCACAGGGAGCCTGTTTCACCGGGTATTATTTCCCACCCTTTCTCATTTGTGATTCTCACATCACTCGGCATTCAATCTCTTGTTTTCTGAAAAAGCCCTTTTTTCACTTTTTCTCTCATCGCACATCTCTCTATTCTTCAATCTCTCATTTTTCAATCCCTCCCCTAGATGGTTGATGGATAAACAGAAAGTTGTGGGCTCGTGCCCCTAGCATTCTGCTAGATTCTTCTTCTTGTTCACAACAGTGAGTTTCTTCCACAGAGGGGCCGCGCTACAATTGGGTGTTTAGCGAATCTGCGGCTGACATTGGTCGACGATGCTCTGCCGGGGAGTTTGGACATGGTTAGATTTGCCCAGATGATGGAGTGGAATACCTTGCCCCAGTCCAGTTCGTGCTTCGCACCTGGCTTGATACCTCGCTGCTTGGAGGATGTTGAGAGCTTTCAGCCCTTTTGTTGTTAACCTCAGTTGTGCCTTTTCTGGCAGGTAGAGTGCCCTTCTTGGCAAGTATGGTGCCCTTTCTGGCAAGTATGTTGATAAAAGGGGAAAGACAGAGAACCTGACTCAACTGTGCCCCTAGTTCATCATTTTGACCATTTTTTGTTTTTACTTTCTACTAAAACAGTTTTGACCAACATGAGAGTTAGATTAACACGCTTGTTCGATTTTTGATTTGAAATCATGTAAGTCAGGCTATGAGCACTGAAAATTTTCCTTTTTTGGGTCTAAGAAATGGTCCAGTTTTTGGAAAAGATGAAACAATTTTCGAGAAAATTAGTCAACCTCAGTAAAAATTCTCAAAAACTATTTTTGCAAACGGCCACTGCTCAACGAGCATAGAACCCACTCTCGAGATGCACAACCTCAGATTCCAAGGGAAATTGGCCCTTCTTTGGAGTCAGATGGCAACGGAAAGTTGCCCCTTGTTTGAACGGCACCGCGACGCATTGAATGGCAACGGAAAGTTGCCCCCTTGTTTGAATGGCGCCGCGGCACACTGAATGGCAACGAAGAGTTTCCCCTTGTTTGGATGGCGTCGCAGCACACTGAATGGCAACGGAAGGTTGCCCCTTGTTTGGATAGCACAGCGGCGCATTGTAGTCAATCCTCAGAGTGACGAACACAACCAAATCCTCCGATACAGAGAAGACAAAGATGACCAGAACCATCGCGTGGACACAATCAAATTGAAGTGTTTTACGGCTGGACTTCAGGATGAAGTTGCCTACGTATCCCAAAGATGGGAATCAAGCCTTACGTAGTTCGGGGTTAAGGTACACTCAGGTATTAACCTCTCCTTTTTAAGCTCTAACTTTTGCCAAGGCGCCCGTCGCGGGTTTTCAACCTTGCGAGCTTTGTTCTTCTTTCTTTTTCATTTCTTTTCTTTTATTTTATTTTTTCTTTATTTTTTCTTTTCTTCTTTTTTCTTTTTTTGTTTTTCTCCTTTTTTCTCTTTTCTTCTTGTTTTTTTTTTCTTTTTGCTTTTTGTATATATCTTTTCTTGCTCTAACTTTTGCCTGGGTCGCCCTTTCCGGGTTTTCGGCCCAGCGAGCCTCTCAAAGGGTAAAAGTGTAGCTGGTCCATGCCAAATGGTTTTGAGATCCTGAAGTCATCTGAATCCCGGAAAATGACTGCTGTATTGATTCGCAGAAGGATTCATCTTCAGCTTTTCGAGCATATCGGACATTTTTGCCCCTAGTTCGAGAGGTGTTTCTGATTTAGCTTCACAAGTTTTTTCTGATGAGGTCTGATCTTCTTGATTTGACTTTGGTGCCTCTTGTTCGAGGGCTGCTTCAAATCTGGCCACACAGGCCTCACATCGTAGTTGACCATTGAACCTTCTGAATTCAAGTTCAAGGTTTGGAAGCAAAAGGGGTTGAGTCTCGAGGCTGAGAGCGATCCTAGGCTGCACAATCTCAAGAGCGACTCCACACAGGTCTTCACAGGACTGCGCAAAACATTTTGTTTTTGAAAATTTTTAAGAAAGCGACAAATCACTCGCACTGAAGATAGTGTGAAACCAGTCTGGATCAAGCCAGGGTCCTTCTCAGTACTCACGCTAACAACCATGATTTCATTCATTAATGGCTTAGCATGTCTCTCCTTCTGTCAATTGATCAAAGTTTTGCAAATCCCGAGGAATTCCTTCCTCTTCGTTTTCACCACAGTGTTCAAAAAAGTTTTGAAAAACTTAGGTCAATACAATGACTTCAAGGCACAGAAAAGACAGAGTTCTTAGTCAAATACTGCCATCTCATTCAGAACTTCCTATAATCGGCACAAGGCGTATAAACGCGAGAGCGTAAAAATCATTCTTGTTTCATTCAAATCATTGGCATTCTGGTTCCTGGCGTAAATGACTCAAAACGAAAAGACAAACGAAAACAAAATGGTGACGCCGAGGTAACACCCTCGAATCACGACTCTATATAACATGACTGACTCGATACAACAAGACAAACCCAAAACAAAAGAGACTGACTCAAAACAAAAAGACAGACTCAAAACAAAACAACAAGACTAACCCAATACCCAAGTCAGAATGCAAAATTAACAGCACTTGTACATTGCTCAAAATAAAGGCATGCCATCCACCATACCGAGTAAATCGAACACCGCCGCAGTGGTTCATCCCCTGATCACATCACATTATCCTCCACATGTTCACTGATCAAGTGCCGATAGACTTTGCAGACACAGTGCGGATGACCCCGTTGTCAATCAAATTTTGTATCTCGTGGCGGAGACGCTCGCAACTGTCGGTGTCATGACCGGTTTGTTGATGGAAAGCACAGTACTTAGTCGGGTCATGCTTTGGAGGGAGAAGATCGGGTAGAGGCCGTTGCTCCAACGGTTTCAGATGTCCTTTCCTGAGTAGGACCCCCAGGGCTTTAGACAAAGACATATAGAGTGGGGTGAAAACCCTCTTGCCTCGGGATAGATAGTCTGAAGTTCGGGGGTTTGAAGTGGATGCACCAACAAAGGGGGTGGCTGCTCTTGGTGTAGTGGTGGCGACCATGCCCACTTCGGAAGATCTTGCAGCTGTGTCACCGCTGGTGGTCGCATTCGAACTGCGGGTAAACGCCCTCCTAGGCTGCTCCTTCTCCTGGTCAATGAGGCCCTATTTCATAGCATCCTCGATCTGTACTCCCATCTCATGCAAATCTGAAAAGGTAGGGAATGGGAGCACGATCATTTTCTGCATTAGTTTGGGCTGGAGGTTGCGCACAACCATCCGTATCTGATCCTTATCCGTTGGCCTAACGGTCATCATTGAGGCCTTGGCCCTCCATCGGGCCACGAATTCTGAGAAGCTCTCCTTAGGCTCCTGCCTCGTCGTCTCAAGATCACGGGTCGTAATCTCGATTTGGGTATTGTATGAATATTGTGCGACGAAGGCCTCGGCCATCTCCTCCCAGCTTCGTTTCACTGAATCCTCCAATTTGGCATACCAGATGGCCGCAATACCCGACAGGGTCCTGCCAAAAAGGGAGAGCTTCTGTAATCTTGTCAAGCCCATCGGGCGCAGAACATCTGAAAACAAACTCCGGTGGACCATGTGATCTTCCGACCCGTCAAAACGGTCGATGTGAGGCATCTTGAACCTGTCCGGCAGAGTTACAGCTGCGTCGGTGTACCCGTCTTCAATGTCCGGGATGGACTTTACTCCCTGAGATTTTTTGAACAACTTTTCAAGCTTACTCAAATTCAACGCTGTAGGGTCAACCTCGAACTCGAAGGGAGAATCCGGTAGATTGGTAGGTGTTTTGGACAGCTGGGGTAAAATTGGGAGCGGAGCTGGCCCTGTTGGAATGTCCGTATCTGCCTGGACATTTGGTGTCTCTCCGGGTGTTGGAGCTCCTGGTGGGAGAGGAGCTTGATGTGAAGCAGACGCTCCACTTTGCTGTTGCAACCTAGTGATGAGCTCGGCTTGCTGAGCCATGATTGCAGCCTGTTGCTTGGAAAATTCCGCTTGGTGGACAGCGTCTTGCTACATGAGTTTCATAGTTTCCTGTATTTGACGCATCATTGCCTCCATCCCTGACGTGTTCTGCTGATCCATCTGACTGACTGGTATATCTATCCCTGCAGTAGAAACTGAGACCTCAGCCTGACTGTTCACTGATGGGGTGGATAAGGGCCCCGATCCGTAATCGCCGAATCGGTGATTTGTGCTCGACCGCCCTTTTACCCTGCCACTGATTGCCCTTGAACTGAACCTCTGACCTGACAAAGTCTATTAGCACAAGTTCGATGAACCTCGGGGGATATTGGAGCCTTCTGAAGCTATGGTTCCAAGACTACCTAGCAAAAGAGAAAACCGACAGCATCTCAGCCTAATTTCACCATAACCAATATGAGCAAAGTTGAATGAGTGTGCTCTCTACTGAATTCTGCCCAAATCTCTGTCCTGCAAACTGAGTCCCAAAATACTGAACCGGTGCCCGCAGGCCTGATGCCTGAACTTGCAAACTGATACATGCATTCCTGTAGAGACGCACTCTAAAGCACATAACAAGCAAGTGAGAGCCAAAACACCCCTATGTTGGGGTAGGGTTTCCCTGTCCTATTTTGTCAGGAACTAGGGTTTCACTATGCACACAGCGGTTTCAAACAACCTATAAACGGGTAAGCAACCTGTCCTAGTTTGGAATGGTCACTATGGATCCGAATATGCACTAGGTCGAATGGTCAAAAAGGGTGCCCCGGTAAAACCGGGGTTTGTGTTCCCATGCTGTCAGAGCCCAAAGCCGATCAGCCTTATGGACATGACTTGACAAGACAAGCCTCCGGCAAATCGTTCGGGAATGGCATATGGCAAACACGGTGTCCTAGGCGCACCAATGCAAATGCAATGCAAAGAAACACACAAGTGTAGTCGAAACCAGATATCACGAGTTCGAGTCAAGTTCTCTAAATCCCCAGTAGAGTCGCCAGAAACTGTAGACGTCCCCGAACGCATCCCGGGCGAGGAGTGCGAGTCCCCTCCATTACGGTTCGATATTGGGTCACTACAGTTCGAAGGACTCAAAATGTCACGGTTCTTAATCTTAAACCAAAGAGTCCAAATCCGGCAAATCGTTTTGAAAACAGATTTTTTTTTAAAGAAGTGCCAAACATGGACTGCTTTGCCAGATACAGAGTCGCCACCTAAATGTTTTTTAATGGGAAATTTAGGAAACCCTGACTCGGTGCCAAAGGCCACGTGTCCATCATCACCAAAGTTGCCTCGGCTCGGGAACTTGGGTACGATTGGGGAAGGTCACTTCGTGAGCACCCCCGCTCGCCCGGTCAAAGACCGGCCTCTACTAACCATGATATCTTATTTTGAAAACATTGTGTGTTCTTATTCCGGTTATTAGCCTAGGTTACTATGTGATGCGCACAGCATACAAGTATAGACTGGGTCGCCTGAATTGGAACAAAACACTTCATGTTTGTTTTTGAAAATGGTTTGATGGTGCTACCCGCAGGTAGGCTAAGACATGGATTTGCCACCCTCGGGTGGGCTTTAGAAAACAATGGTTTTGCCACTATCTAGTGGGCTTAAAACAAACAGTCAATGATTTGTTCCACACCAAGTAACTCAACCTCCACCCACAGGCATTCAAGGCAGTTATATCACATAAGCAATTAGCCTCATGGTAAGCATGCTTTTCATGGCAGTCACTCATACGCATGCAAGGATGCTAAAGCATAAAAACTCACTGAGTACTCCAAGCCAAAACAGAAGCTCGTTAGAAATCCATGCATGATCCTAGATGCACAGAATTGCCTAATGCAACACATGCAAAGATGCAACTATAACAGGCTCGGCTATTCTAAACATGGCATATGAAATGCAACAGCTATCAAGTATTTAACTTGGAATTGAAATACAGATGCAGTTTGTATGATGCGCCGAGCCCGGTGCATGCAAAACAGATGAATGATACAAACATGCTGTCATACTGTTATGCTAATTGAAATATGCCCTAATCTAACCATCATAAGCAGGTAAATAAAAGGGAAAAAAGAAGTGGGGGTTGGAAGACATACATCACACTCACCCACACTTATTACAATTTTGCCCTCGCGCAGAGGGTCCAAATAAATATACAGTCCCGAATAAAAGAATAATACAGTCCGAAATATTATAGAAATAATGCACAAATTCCTAATTAATTAACAAATTAACTAAGAAAAACTGTAAACTAGCATGCAAGCCAGGGATTGCCTTGACTCCGCTGAATGATGTATGCTGGGCTGCCTTTTCGAAAATCTACTGGGATGCCCCAATTAGCCTCTGTTTGCAATGTTTCTCGAAATGCGTGCCAAGCCTCGGAAGACTGCTGATTCTTGATTTTGCTGCAACAGAGAGCAGGAAAGGGGCATAGCAATGTATTTCACAAATATATGCATGCCTCGATCCTCGTGCCACCAATCATGCATCTCGATGCATGATGGCTGAGGAGTCGGATTGCACAACTCAATATAGGATGAATGCAGATGAATGCTACAACAAAACCTAACTCCATCATGGGTAATCCGGAGTGTCGGTGACTTGGAAATTGAGACCTGTTTCGTCACTCGGAGTACGGAACGTGCCTCGTTTCCCGTGCCAGGGTTAACTCCTATCCCGAACACGATGCAATATGCATGATATGCATGAAATGTAGCTAATATGCAATCCTAACATACACAATGTCATGGAATGGCATACACGCTAAATGAGATAACAACAACGAAGCCTACACAATGCTACGGATGAAATGACATACGCAATGCAGTAATGGGCTTACACCAACATGAGAGAGCCTCAACCACACTCACATAGGAGGCCATCGGATAAAAAAAGAAGTGCCTCGAAATGCGTGCACACAGGCACGCAAACCGAGGCAATGGTACTAAAGCATGAAATGGCACTCCAAATGCAAATTGGACTTATACTAACATGAGAGAGCCTCAGCCACACTCACATAAGAGGCCGTGAGATGAAAATGAAGTGCCTCGAAATGCGTGCACACGGGCACGCAAATCGAGGCAATGGTACTAAAGCATGAAATGGCATGGAATATGATATGTAAACATGCAAATAGAATTTCAGTACTGAAATGTGGGGGGAAACAGTCCCGAAGCATGGAATGATCCCGAAATGCGATATTAGGCGCCCGAAATGGCCTATAGCTATGCAATGCATGCACAATATGGACATGGAATGAAAATAAAGTAGCAAGACAGCCCCAAGAAAAGCATTTTTCAGTCATAAAGAGGGCTAAACAGCAAGCACACATAGGATTAGGCAAGTATGCAAAAATGGCTCCGCAAGAGGGGTATTGAAGCAAGTGATACATGCGATGCCCAAATGGAAAAATAACCTTCTACAACACTGATTAGGGACTAAAAATATGAACATTTAGAGTAGATAACATCCCCCAACTCAGTATGCAAACATGCTAAAAATGTCATGCAAGAACTAGGATACATAAGGCTATAACATGAGGTACCCCAAACATTCATCAAACAGCCAAAGACCCTTAATGAAACATGTCAAGGGGGTCAAAATATGGCCACTTTCAGTTCTGATCATGGCCGAAAAACAGAAGCATGATAGGCTAAAAAAACATGCAAAAATGGGGACCAAAGAGGGGTAATGAAGTAGGTCATACATGGAGGTCCCCAACAGTGTTGAGCTTTTCTTCAATGTTGAAGAGGGGCTCAAAATAGGCCTAGCTACAGTTTACATCATGCTCAAAAAAATATTACAAATAGGCTAGAAATGCTATGCAAAATAGTGGCATAAAGAGGGGTAATGAAGAAAGTACCAAAATGAAGCTTCAAACTGTAATGAAATCTTAATGAAACATGGAATATAGCTCAAAAAAATGACCTTTTCAGCTTTGGTCGGAGCTTGAAACAATAAGCAAATAGGCGTAAGAAATGGAACAAAAAAATGCAAGAAAAAGGGAAAATGGGACTCACCCTTGTAGAACCAAATTTTAACAACCTTTAAACCAAGAAGAAGAGCTCCTAGCCTCTGGAAATGACCCTCAATCTGCTGGAATGGAGTAAGGAGGAGTGATGCTATGGGTTGTAGTGTAAATGGGTGTAGGAACTTAAGGATTTTGAAGCTTGGAATTATAGAGAGAGATATATATAATATAGGAGCTCCAAACAAAATGTTCTAACCCTTTTTACAGACCTGGGATGCTGTATATATGGGCAAAAAACGTGTAGAAAAGAGGGGGAAAAATGGGGGGGAAATGAAATTCAAATTTCCCCCCAAAATGGCCAAAAGGTGAGCTAAAGGGGTAAGTGATAGCTGCGGGTCTTAAATGGCCAAGAGCCCTTCAACAAAGTTGAAGAGGGGCTCAAAATAAGACACTTTGTAGTTTATGACCAAGTTCATCACAGCTCACAAGTATGCCTAAAATACCGTGCAAGAAAAGGGGAAAAACGAGGTGTAAAGAAGAAAGTGGTATATGGAGATGTCAAACAACAAAAGGTCCTTAATAAAACATGAAAAGGACCTCAAAATATGACTATCTCAAGTTTGGGTCGGAGCCCAAAAATGTAGAATGAAGGTTCGGGAGCCGAAACACGCAGTTCGGGGCCCTGAAAGTGGGCTGTTAGGCACCGGGAGTGGTGTTCGACCACGAAGTTGGTCTCTCGGACCCCAGTGTCCCTTGAAAGGGAGTAAATAGGATGCATGCCAAAAACTGGGGCAATCGGGGATGGTTAGGCAGTCTCGAATCGAGGGACACGGCCTGACGGCTCCGAAAACCGGGAACTGGGCTCCAAAATGGGAAAAATGGCCTACGACCACGAAACGTAGCCTACGGCCACTGAGAGATGATCTACTAGACCTCTCCCTCCCTTTGGGAAGAGAAAACAGAGAAAACGGAGCCTGGTTCGCAAACCGAGGCAAAGCACAAAAGAGTCCGGAAGTCCGGAGGCAAGGCTCGTAGCCAGGACTCCGCAACCTCAGAACGAGCACAATATGCAACATCACCAAGCGCTCAATTGATGACGTCTGAGTCTTAAGGTCGGTAAAAAATGGGGTGTCTACACAGTAATGCTTAACGGTTGCGGTGCTACGTCGGCCTCATTTCTCGGTCGCGATTGCGGAGAACTTTGCCATTGCTGTTTCTCCCTTCGAGGTGATCTGCTTTTTCGACTTAGAGGCTGACGTTTTTCCTATTTTTTGAATGCCCTACCTCTCGTGCGAATGGGTTCTCTGCTGCGATTCATTGCAATGTTAAGCTTAGCCAGAGTTCAAGCTTTTCCTCTGCTGCTGAAGAAAAACTCCATTCGACATTCACACTTATCTAACCCCACGCAACAAAATTGTTTTAAATCGAGTCTGAGCACAGTAAGCGAAGTCACTAGAGCGAAAATTCCGAGGTGATTTATTTCTAAAATCCTTGCAGTGGCCTCGAGGCGATTTCATTAACATTGAACTCCAAAAGACGGACGCTGAGCGATATTGACCGTAGCCACTCCATGTACCAATCTTTGGCCTTTTTGTTTTTGGAGTTAAAATGGCCTAATTATATAAACAGCAATTATAGATGGGCTGACTGTCTTCGAATTCGGAGCCCCTGGTGCATGACACATTTGGGCCGGTTAAGCCTTCGAATTCGGAACCTCATTGACGCAATTGACCTTGCGTGACACGCCAAAAATATATTTAGTGAAGAATGCTCATGACAAGCCGGCATATAACCGTTCAGAATTAAAGCGCCTAGTTGATTCGAGCCGGTCAATATTTATACAATGAAACGCATGTAAACACGTGTGTGCCGAATGAAATTTACAAAGAAACATTTAAAATAGAACGTTTTATTCAATCAGGCAATAATTACATAGTTATGAACGCGATCTGCGTTCGAACGTTACATTGAATATTTTTATACGGCGTCGCCCTCATCCTCACTCTGCTCGACTTCAAAGGTGGAAAACGGAAAATGATTACGTTGGTACAGTGGCAATGCCGAATCGCCCCCCGTTTCTTGGAGAGCTTCTTCGGCCTGAAGCGCCTTAATACAACCATGCTTAAATCCACGATTTTCGCATTGGCAAACTTCCTCGGCGAGCCTTTCCTTGGTCTTCTGTATCCTTACTTTCCAGCCATCGTGGAAGCCTTTTTCATAGGCCCTCCCCTTCGCGGATTCCATCGCGAACATGCTCGCCGTATCGCGATTGGTGAGTGCGGTACTGATAAGCCGCTGGGTGACCCTTTCTTCCACGATTGGGTTAGCCTGTTTGACAGGTTGTGCTTGAATGGCCTTGACCTTCCTTAGCTCACGCTCGGCCACTTCCACGCGAGCTTCCAAACTTTGAATACGTTTATCCCTCTTCTCTATTTCATAGGCGGTATAGAGCCCCTTCACTGCACCGTGAATGCCTTTACGAAACACTTCGAAGTCCTGTCGACCCATCATCGACTGTTGGACCTCGGGAGAAAAAATCTGTCGAGCAAATTCGACTGCCACACTTGAATCTCGAACGATCGAGTCCGCATCTATCATGGGCCTATTCCCCACGAAGACTGCAAAACTCAACGGGCGTGGGTTCTCACCGGGCTCCCTTCCAGAACGGGATTGCGGGGATTTGCCCTGTGGCTCCTTGTCCCTCCTGGGCGACCTACTTCGATGACAAGGAGATTGATGTCTCTCCCGATCCCTCGAAATCCTACCTCCCGAGCGCGAAGGTTTGCCACTTCGATTCATGTTTCCTCCCAACTCAGCTAGCGTCCTCGCTTCCCCTTTGCTATTAAAGAAGAGTCTATTGGACATTCGCGCTTGTTTATCCTTCGTCAAAGACCTGGACTGAGTTGCTCACTGAGCACTTAAATAGGACCTTCATTCATTGATTCCCTACGAGGGCAACGCCTCCAAGGTAATCTCATTAATATCAAAACCTCAACAACCCGAAGCCGATCGAGTTGTGCCCCCATCAAATACTGATTTAGGCAGTCTTAACTTCCACAAAGGCAAATTCATGAAGCAGTTGGGGCAAGGGCAGATTCATCAATCTATTCGGCTTGAGTGCCATAGCCGCTTCACGAATACACTCATCAATATTATACTATTCAGCATTTCAAATTCACGAACCAACTGGGGCAAGGGCAGATTCATCAATCTATTCGGCTTGCGTGCCGCAGCTACTTCACGAATACACTTATCAATATTGTACTATTCGGCGTTTCAAATTTACGAACCAACTGGGGCAAAGGCAGATTCATCAATCTATTCGGCTTGAGTGCCGCAGCTACTTCACGAATACACTCATCAATATTGTACTATTCAGCGTTTCAAATTCATGAACCAGCTGGGGCAAAGTCAGATTCATCAATCTATTCAGCTTGAGTGTCGTAGCTGCTTCACGAATACACTCATCAATATTGTACTATTCAACGTGTCAAATTCATGAACCAGCTCGGGCAAGGGCAGATTCATTAATCTATTCGGCTTGATTGCCGCAGCCGCTTCATGAATCGATTTACTAGTCCTATTTGGCACAAAGAGTCGATTTACTTGTTCGGATAAATTGAGATTAAACTAATGTAATTGCCAAGATTACACTATTATCCAAAGTAGTGGAAGGCAAAACCCTTCATTAATATCAAAAACTGCGTACAAGTAACAATGAAACGGGAAGGAAATTTTCATTAATAAATTAATTTATACATGAATATTACCTTGAATCCACTAAACAAAAACATACATTGAAATTAAAGATACCTAATAAAACTAGAATGTCTCACAGATCAATCCTCAGGATCAGACTCAAGTGGCTCAATGTCCACTTGCTCGTATGGAATTGGTAAGTCCAATGTAACTCCATCGGCAGCAAGGGCTTTGAGCCACCCATGTTTGAATCCCCGATTCTCGAATTTGGGGACCTCATCTACGTATTCCTTCAAGGCGGCGCTCTTCCTAGCTTTTAGCGCCGTAAAAGCTACAGATTCGGCTTTTTCCTTGGTCGCCTTCAATTCTTCTAACTTGGCCTCTGCCTTGGAAAACGCCTCCTGGGCTAACTTGAGCGACTCCTCGCTCGCGTTCGCCCTATCCTCGGCTTTGGATTTGAGCTGGTCAGCAGTCTGAGCCCTCTTCTTTTCAGCTTCGGCTCGAGCACTTTCCATTGCGCCCCTCATCGCCTCGAACTCGGCCCTGCTTCTTTTACCTTCAGCTTCAAACGTTAAGCGGCCAATTCTTTCAATGGCATCACGCTGTTGGCGGCCTAGTTCGGCTATCCTTCCAACCGTCTGCAAAACAAGTTTGGATCACCACATCAAGCAACATCATATGCAAACCAAACCAAACGAGCAAAAAATAAAGTATCGTATACATACCAAAAGGGCCGACTGGGCAGCGAACGCTATAGCTACCAAATCTGGCTTTTCTCGAAAGGTGGCCTTGTCAGCCGGTAGCGAAATCGAGGCGGCCAAGCTCAACGCCGCGGCTGGATCCTTCATGGTAGATGCGTCAGAAGAGATTGGTGTGTCTTTGATCTTTGGTTGAACAACGAAGGGGACAACCACGTCGGATTCCTCTAAGCGAGGTCGTTTGTCAGCAGGGCTATCCTCTGAGCCGGCCTCTCCCTCGACGGAACGTTTTTCGCCCCCCTCTTCTGAAACCAGTTCTTCCATAACTTGCTGTTCAGTCCCCTCCGTCTCGGCCACAACAACTTGCGCCGTTTCTTCTCCAGTAACCAGTTATAAAGATTCAACCGGGGCAAGCTCAGAACGAGCGGCCTCGGCTTTTTTTCGAGCGGCCATTCGCTCAGCATTTCTCTTTCTCGCCATCTGTGTGAGACTCTCCCCAGCCATGCCTTCTGAAAAAGTGCCAGGAAGGTCTCCCAAGTTTGTAAAAATATCTTCGAAGGAAAACTCCGCCCGACCCGAAGTGGACGGTGAGTTAGGCTGGTTAAGACCGGCTACCTCAAACGCTGATTTTAGAGCTTCGTCGACCTCTTCGGCCTCGGCGGCGAACTCCCTCGTTAATTCGGCATCTACCTCGACAACCGACTTTAAGCCTTGCTCCGAATCAGAAGCTTCGAGACCAATTTGCCTAAGGATCTTGAAACTGGAGAAGACAAGAGCTGTAAGGTGTTGTTTGCCAGTTGGGATCGGGATGTCGTCTGCGGCCGAGAACGTAGTGTAGGTAGGCTCATACCGCAGGAGAATATGGGCAGCCCTCCCTTGCTTCTGTATGTTTGGACGGCCAAAGTACTTTAGTGCAGTTTTAATTTCCGCAAGGACTGCGTCGTCAGCCAAGGTCAAAATCCTCTTCAACTTATTGCCTGCAAGAACAAAGGATAAGGTTTGGGGAAAAATCCGCATAAGAGAAAGATCAACAAACAAGGAGTTACACGGCAGCCTGGTTCACCCCTCTATCTGGGAATAGGGTCTAGGCGATCTTTGCCTTCGCCGAACTCCCAGTTGCCTCGGACATTGACCATTACATCGTCAACTCGTTTTCCAGAGCTGGCAAGCATCGTTACCAAGTGATGGTCAGTGTCCTTGGCCCTGAGAAAGTAACGCCCGAGCCAACTGGAGGATTTGGCTAAAGCATAGCAGTGCCGAATCGTCGGAATGCCAAGGTTGATCCTGAGATGCCGGTTCAACTCTACGATTTCCATTACGATTTGGAAAAAATTTACATTGGGTTGCGAAGGAATCAGACTCCAATAGTGGAGGATGGCCCTGAGAAATGGGTGTAGGGGAAAGCGAACTCCGCCCTCCGCAATAGACAGGAGAGGAAAGACGATTGTATTTTGGTCGTCCTTCTCCATATCAAGGGTATTGTCTGTTACCAGAGAAAGATGGACATCCTCATGGATAGAAAAATGTCTTCGGAACCCAGAAATTCGACCCTCGAAAAGGAGGTCTTTCAAATGCTTAGCCATTCTAGTAAGGACTCAATGATATTCTAAATCAAAAATAAAAGAGAAAAATAGGATTGCAAGGAGAAGAGAAGAAAACTTACAAAAGGCAAAGGAGACAAGGAGAGAACGAATAGGAGTTGCAGAAAACGCGTCGAAGAAGAGATACCGACTGGCAGTTTAGGAGGTTCAAATATTCGAAAAAGCATGTTTTCGAAGGGACTTAAGTTTCAAATCGTAATAAATTCGAGAGAAGCACGAATGGGGCGGGAAAGCATTACAGTGATCAAAAAACACGTACGCGTTCTGACACGCATCGGGAAGAGGATTAACCGCCGAATTTTTGACTTCTAGCCAAACACGCCGACGAAATGATGCTAGCGAGGTGTTTGGGGGGCAATTGTGGGAGCCGGATAATTGGAATAATCAGAAGCGTACTCTAGAAGACAGATATTACACGGCTCTACCCTGCACGATAAGGATGCCGAATATAATAGATAGGCCGAATAGATACTGAACTATGGAGCCGAGTAAATAAGAGGATAGTGAGTGACAAGTGGGCCTGGCTCCGAGGCCCAAGAAACAGGTATAAATAAAGGAACAACAATGAAAGGTATGTGAGAACTATTGTGCTGAACTTAGAATACAAGCATTCTTGAGTGTAGAGATTGACTTGTCCGTCGGAGTGCTAATTTCGGCACTCCCGACCGGAGTGTTTATTCATTTTCAGGTGACTATCAACGGATCTCGAGCGCTCCCTAGGATCAGAAAAGTATTTCCAAACCACTTCTCCACACTCTTCATTTTTAGTTCTGATAGATGCAGCTAACTGTTCATGTTGTTGTTGAACTAATTTATCCATCCAAAAGCTCAGATAGATTCAACTGAGATATTTCTTTTCCTTTCTTCCAAATAGAAAAAATAATACCCACTAGAGAAATAAGACATAAAATACTAGCAACAAAGTTGAGAAGTAATAGAGTTGATAAAGCAGAAAATAACAAGAGTTGTATGATGATTTTCCCCCCTACAATTCAATGAATGATTCTTTGTAGGGGTTCTTAGTATGAATCCCTGGGTGTGAAGAATTTATTTTGTGAAGTTTATAACAAAGTCTCTAATCTGGTCAAAGGCTATGATAAGGAAGTGATAACCCTTCATTATTATATCTCAGATAAATTTCATTATATTTTCACCTTCTGTAAATTCATACAACATACATTATCCAAAAATTAATAAGACAAACAAAAATGAGTTTTATATGTACATTTTTAGTGTGAATTCATTTAAAGATATATATATATATATATATTTAAATCAATCAATCGGACCATATCTAATAACCCTTAAAATGAAAATAAAATGAAAAAAATAAAAGTAACAGAAAATGAAAATAAGGTTTGTCTCATTAACTGTGTGTACAATAATTAAGAAAAAAATATTTCAGCAATGAAATTAGGGACTTCTAGTTCATCACTATGTGTACAATAATTTCAAGAATTACTCAACAAAAGTTGAAGATAAGTAGGGCAAATCTAAAAGAACGAACACAGATCGACATACAAATGATGCCAAGAATGAAAGAGATGAGGAAAATTCAGTGACAGACCCCAAATATTTCAGAGATAATTTGTAAAGAAAACCAAAAATAATAATGCATCAAAATTTGTTTATGGACTATCCATCATCATACAAAACAAACAAAGAACATAAATACATATAAAAAATTGGACGAAATTTTTGAATCACCCAAAACAATGCCTTTAAGAGATAAACCCACCAGATCAGGTTGAAGGAGACGTTATTACGCAAAAATAAAATAAAATAAAATAAAAATAAAATAAAAAATTTTAGTACTTGACAATCGGTGGTGTCAAGGATGCGATGAATGCAATGTTGCCGCTGATGTGCACTCCGGTGGCCTTGGGTGATGGAAAGCTTTGCTATTCTTCTTCGCCGTTCAGCGTCGTGTTTTCGCCTCCTTCTTTCAGCGTCTGTTGGTGCCCTAGGTGAAAGAGTGTTGTGTGGTTTGAATTGGTGCTGGTGTGAAACAGATTGCCAAACCAAGGCATTATCAATTTAGAATTCATATGATTTAATTCAATATAGACGACTTTAGTTGCATTCGACTATTTTTTTTTGAGTGGCCTGTATAATTTTTTTTGTGGGTATATAATGATTAAAACTATCATTTGTTATATTTCTTCAAGTTCACTTCAAATAGTTTTTCATCATTTTATTTTATAAATAAAATGAATTAAAACTATTTTTTTATATAATTTTTTATAGTCCTATGAAGATCTTTTCTTGATTTATTTTTTTTAAATGTTGTAAAAACCATGCAAGTATTATTCAAGTTATGGAGAAAATGATTATGGAAAAAGATTTATACTTTGATATGAAATGCATGTATCATTGGTAGAGGAGATCAAAGATGAAAAGTTACTAACATGATCAATTAATAATTTGTTTGAGAAGTTCTTTCTATGAGTAAGGCAACAAATTTAGATTAAATTTTTTTGAAAATTTCTTAGAAATTATAATTAAAGGTTAAGATTTATTCATAATTTGGTCCCACAATAATAATATACACTACTAATTTAAAAGTCTTTATGATAACTTTTCTTAGTTTATAGACTTTTTTTTTTTTTTGCATGAGACTATAGTTTGATGCAAATTATTTATACTATCAAGTGAATTGTGATACTATTACCCTAACAATTTTTATAATGAACATTTTTTTTTATGCATATCAAATTTTATTGTAAAATTTTGTAAGTTAATTATTGTTAACATCTACCAAATTTACCTAACATCACAACTTGCCGTCATTAAAACACAATTTGAGATTAAAATAATTTATTTATTACACAAAATATATAATTTATTTTTTTATACATCACACGAGTTACCGTTAATAAGTGCATGCACATGTAACAAGGGAGATGACAATTGATGATTGATGTGAATTCAATATTTTTTTTCCAAATGGATTTAGGTTACTGTCAATTTTTTTTGTGGGCTTGGTGTGGTGGCAAATTGGAGTAGGCTTTGACTGTTCAATTTTCTACTGCCATGTCAGCTGCTTGATGGTGGGCCTGGGCCAGGGAATGTGGTGGCACACTAATGCACCCATGTCTAGCCCAGATACATTTGCACCACCAGTAGTGGATGCACTTCCAAATTGTTTTTTGGAATTTTTAAAACTGTTTTTTTTGCACAAAAATAAAAATTATATAATAATAATGAAAGTGTTTTGAATTTTCTGTTGTTTTTGTTTCTAAAAGCATGAAAATGATTCTGTTTGTTTGTGTTTTTATCTCATTTTCAAAAACAAAAACAACAGAAAGCTCAAAAACACTCACTTAAAACTCATCTGTTTAAAAATAAGATTAGATTTCTTCCATATTTATATCTTAATATGAGAGAACTTGAATGACCCGTGGAGTCCATCACAAATCTTATTTCGATAATCCAAACAATTCATTTTGTAGGACCCTGAATATATATCATTCATGAAAAATATTAGTTCAATTTGATAATCATAACATTCCACATTTTTCTCCAAACAAATGGATGACAAATATATTTTGAAAATAGACAATTTATTTTTTTTTTATATAGAGAAACACGATAAAGTGAGTCCCACAAGCCTTTCAAGTTCTCTTATATTGAAACGTGAATATGAGAGAAACTAAACTCTTAAAAACAAAAAAGAAATATATATATATATATATATGTATATATTCTCAAGAGGTTGAGACAAAATTTAAAGAACCCCGCTGGATACACCCAGTGGGGGTCAACCCCCAGTGACGTGGGGCACCCCCACTGGTCAGTTTTCTTTTTTTTTTTTTTTTTTTTTCTTTCCTCCAATCCCACAGTGCCACGTGGCACTTGGGGGGGGGTCACTGGGTGTAATGTTTACTGGGGGTAGGAAGCATTTTGCAAATCTAAATACAATTTTTTTTTAGGTTTGGTTTGTCTCAAGTTGTCATTTATTTTTGTAATACAAATTTAATTCAAATATATAACTATCGATATTTAATCATTTTGATTTTTTGTATAAATATTCTACTCAATGACTCTTCAAAAGTGAACGGTTTAGATCACCGAAATCGGTCCAAAAATAAACTTAAGTCCAAATACTCTTTTAAGTTACGACGACCAACTTAAGATAAACCAAACCTTTTTTTATTTTTATTTATTTTGAGTCTCCTACATTAAATCACTCTTTTATCATAACTTCTTTAATTAAAACTTAATTTTTATTTTTTATTCTTGTAACTAAAATTAAATCTTAATTAATTAATACCATCACATTAATACACAGATAAATATATTTATTTTTGGAACTGGATCCCCTATGTTCCTTAATCTGAACTGGCGGGCATTATTCGGGCATGTGGAATCTATCACGAGTCTTATTTTGATAATCCAAACCATTCATTTTGTTAAGCACTTCGTGTATATTAATCACAAAAAAATTAGGTCAATATAATAATCATAGTAGTTATCACTAAAACTATGAATGATCTATTTTTTAAAATACAATTGTCGTCTTTTTTTTTTAAATAACTAACGAAATAAATTAAATAAATTATGATTATCTAATTGATATAAATAAAATATTTAATAAAATAAATAATTTAAATTATTAAAATAAAATTATAATAAACTTTACATACCCAAACAATGCCCTCCCATCCGGATTAAGGACCGGAGGGCGTCCAGGTTCTTTATTTATATATTTATATCGGACTCTCATATGAGTCAATCAATGAAACAAACGGGATGTGAGAGTCAACTCTCTAGTGCAGTGTATATAATACCAAAATAGAAGCAACGCGTATGGTAGACTGAGTAAGTGGCGATGGAGCCGAGCTAATCAAGTCAACTTCAACTACAACACGGCTAATAGCAGCAAAGTTTGACATTGCTGCTAGCCGACAACGTCACTCTCGCAATAATAACTTTTTTAATTTTTTATAAAAAATATATATATAAAGATGATGTGACATTTTATAATATTTTTTAATTTTTTAATAAAAATTAAAAATTATCAAACAAGTCCTTAATAATAATTTATATTCACAATGTCACATTCACTCGTTTAGAAATTAATTTTTTCAATATTTTTTTAATTTTTTATAAAAAAAAATATGTAAAAAATAAAAAGAATGAAGTTATTTTTTCTAATAATTTTTAATTTTTTAAATTTGTTCCCTAACACCACCAAAGCCTTCTCTTATTTTTTTTTAAATCATATAAATATTTATAAAATTATATATATATATATATATATAAAGTCTCTTATTAGTGTGGGGAAAGCTGTGGCTGGTACTAAGAAAAATCATAAAAATATCTATCAAATTAAAATAAGAAAAATTTTATTACATGCATCGAACACAGTATTATTGCAGCAAAAGGTCAAGGGGTTAAGATCACAATGGGAAGAAGACGAGAGATTGTGAGTGTGGTGTAGGAAAGGGATTGTTGGATAGGGACATAAGGATCTGAGGGATAATTTGGAAAGTTGGTTAAAAGTTAATTTTTTATTTTTTATTTTTTGTCTTTTTGTGAGTAAAAAATATAAGAAGTGATGTGATTCAAAATAAATTAAAAATTAAAAATTAATTTTTAACCAGCTTCTTAAATGAGCATGAGTGTAGCAATAGGGGTCGTTGGAAACCATGACGGAGCTAGAATTTTGTTTAAAAGGGGTACTATAGAGTTAAAATATTAAAAATGACCACAATTAAATTTAATCTAATTTTTATTTGATGGTAGAAATAAAACTACTGTAATGCAAATGTTATATTTAAATATAAGTTCAAGTTAACTGATCTTAATCATTTTTTTAATTTGATTTTATGTATGATGATTACATGGTTTGAAAAATAATCACATATCTTATAAAATATGAAAACAAAATTATATTAAGTTACACACATAAAAGAGATGTAAATAGGAACCCAAAAAAAAAAAAAAAATGAGAGAAGGTAAATAAATAATACAAAAACATTGTTATATATCACTTTTATTTATTTATTTATTTATTATTATTATTATTATTATTATTATTATTATTTTACAGTTTTGAATCATTGAATTACATAATAATATTTTATTAGCTATTGTTAATTGTGTAATAAACAAAGGAACTAATCATGAGTATTCATATAAGAGGTGATATAACAAAATACTTAGTGAAATATAATCAGCTTGTTTGGTTCTGATTTTCAGAAAATAGTTTTTGGAAAATTTTATTTTTTTATTTTCCATATTTTAATGTTTTCAATGAATTTTTAAAAATATTTTAAGAATTTATTTTTAATATTTAGACACACCTAACATAAATACACTTAAAAAGTATAATATTTGTGAAACAAATCTTTAAAAAATACACTAAATACCAAAAAATACAAAAAATAAAAATAAAAATAAAAATTCAGTATATTTTTTATTTTTTTTGTGTATTTATTAATTTTTTAAAATATTTTTTTCACAAATATTTTACTATTTAGATACATCTAAGTAAGGTGCATCTAAAAAAGTAAAAAAAATTGCTGAAAATTTAAAAATATTCACTAAAAATAAAAAAACACAAAAAATAAAAAACTTAATTTTCAAAAAATTGAATTCAGAAAACTAAAACTAAACACACTAAATACTTCTCTAATATAAAAAAGGGAAAAACGGGGGAGCTCGAAAAATGAGACCCCGAATCCCCCTAATTGCCAAAAATGGCAAACTGTTTTTTTTTTGTTTTCTGTTTTTTTTTTTTTTTTTTTACCTGAAAAGGTGATTCGGGGGATTCGGGCCCCCTCCCTCTCGAGCTACAAATCAAAGCTCTATAAAAAAATTGGTGACACATAGTAACATATTAAACAAGTCTTTTTTTTTTTTTTTTTTTTGAAGAGAAGATGTAAAGAAAATAGTGATTTAAAAATTTAATGTAATAATTGAATATTTTTTTTACTTAGAGATAAAAGTGCAATTTTTCAAAAATTGAGGGGGAAACGTGCCCCCAGATCCTTACTTGCCTCCGTCAGTGGTTGAAAAGGTAGTAGGGTGGTGATTCATCCCACTAATTTTTGAACCACTAATAGCACTAATGAACTAAAAAAAAAAAAAAAAAAACAAACAAACTCAAGTCAAAATAGCACATCACTTTGGTGGGGCCCTCTGTACCACATCATTAGTGATGCTCTAGTGCTCCAAATTTAGAGTTCTAAAACATTATTGAAAGGTAGTATCAGTAGTGGAAATGATGAGAAAGAATGTTGAAGGAGCTGTGATGGGGGAGTAGTGTGAGAAATGACTAGAAGAAGGTGATACCAGTACCAACTCGAGGTTCTGTAAAATCTTAGGTTAGGCCTCGTTTGGAAACATGTTAATTTAGTAATTTTTTGATTATTTAGTTAAAATATGAGTTAAAAAAAATTAGTATGTTTGAAATGATTTTTTAAATTTTTACGAAAAGAAGTGCAAAAAGTAGAGAGAAAAGAGAATCTTTGACTTTTTAGTATGAGTTGTTGGCTTTTTGACTAATTTAGTAACTTTTTGACTAAAAATAAGGGTTCCCAAGCGAGGCCTAAATACCAAATGAAACCTTATTTTATGAACTTCTTCAAATTTCAGGCATTCAAAATGAGAATTTTAAAAATATATATATATGAAAAACTTAAGCGATCAGTTAAGTAACTTCATAGTTGAGTTATTTTGAATGGGACAATTGTTATGACAAAGTTGCAATGGTAGGAGACAACTTCCATAGAGATGGAAGAGATAGGGGTGAAAGATTTGTGATGGCAATTTTGTCCTTCAAAATAAAGAATACGCAATTGTAAAACTATTTTTCATCTTACTACTTATGTGGCAATTTTAGAAAAATAAAAAATATATTGAAAGAAATAAGTTTAATGGAAATGTAATTTCAGTCAATGAGACAATTACCAATTATAATTAAAATACAAGTTTGAGAAACTCTTTCTCTAGAATATGACCATTGCTGCTGAAACTTCCTCCCATGGCCATTCGCTTGAGGAAGATGATCATCTTGCCAGGAGTACGAAGAAAATTAAAGGCAATCAAACGGATCAAGTAGATGTGCCCATGGGGGAACAATCATCGACACTGCAGTTTTTACAATCAGACCCATCTGATCCCGATCTGACAGAGGTCACAGTGCAATCGCACCCAGATACTGAGATAAGGGAAGTGAGCGAAGGAAAAGTAAGTGATGAAGATGGGACAGCTGCTAGATCATTTAAGCAAGCACTCCTCCACTCAAGATTTAATGAGAACAACAATGAAATTTTTTTTGATTGTGATGTTGTTGTCATCTGATGATGAAGTGGACATGCTTGAAGATCTTGGTGTGGATGATCCAGAATTAGGGCAAAATGATCTCATCCCTAAAGTGAAAATCCCACCTGGTCTCCTCAGGAAAATTCGGGAGCCTTGGAAAAAGTGTCTTATTGTAAGATTACTAGGGAAGAATATTGGTTACAAGCTTTTTGTAACTAAGATAAGGAAAGTTTGGGGTTTACAAGCAAATTTTGAAACTCTTGATATTGGAAACGATTTCTTCATTGTGAAATTTGATATGATAGAGAACCACACCAGGGTATATACATGCGAGCCGTGGGTGGTGATGGATCACTATGTCACCGTTCGCAAGTGGCAACATGATTTTAAATTAGATGTTGCAGAAGAAAATACAATGGCTATCTGGGTCAGGTTCCCCAATCTTCCAATTGAATACTATAATGAAAAAGTTTTATTCCATATTGCAAAGATTCTGGGCAAACCACTGAAGGTGTACATTAATACGGCCATGGCAGCGAGAGGGAAATATGCGAGAGTGTGTATGGAAATGGACTTGAGAAAACCACTAATTTCACACTTTGTTATAGGTACGCACAATTATGTTATTGAGTATGAACACTTACATACATTCTACTTCTTTTGTGGCAAGATTGGTCATCGGAAGGACAACTGCTCTGAACGGCTACAAAGGGCACAGAAGAAGACGAACCAGATACCCAGTGTAACAGGCCAGGAACCGAATGGGTCGAGCACATCCCAAAACCCAAGTAGCTCTGAACTCTCTAAAGCTGAAATGGGCCCACAATTTGGGCCATGGACAAAGACACCCACTAGATGGAACCAAAACAATAAGAGGCCTCCTCTACAGAAGCCCACTCAACAACATGGAAACCGTTTTGAGGTGCTCCAAGAAGGTCGCTCTATTGAAGGAGAGCAACAAGTCCAAGGGAGGCAGAGACACAAACATATAGACCCCAAACATAATGGAACAGGTTTCAAGTATAAGCAAAAAGCCCAAATACCAAACGATAGGAATATGGGTCCTCAACCCATAACTGATTCAGCCACAGATTTGCTTAGAGAAGAGATCACCAGAGGCAAAAGAATAGACCATGGTATTGTGACACGTACAGAGGCTATGACTACTGCCATACCTGTGATAGCTGAGGCTTCTGAGTGAAACAACCTTCACACGCTACCTCAGTTCTCCCAAACTTTACCTTGCAGTGAAGAAGGTGAGCTCAACATAAGTCCTATAACCAGTAAAAAGCCCCCAGATAAGAGTAAGGGTGAGCGAATGAGAAATATAAATCGAGACAGAAGATATGGAGAATCTGGTGATGAACCCAACCTCTCACACGATATCCCACCTCCAAGTGATGCTGTTTCTAGAACCAAAGAAAGAAACTTCTCACCTCGTTGCAACCAAATGGTGGATAGAAGAAGTGAAACTCAAGATCAAACTGTGGTAACAGTTCGAAGCCAGCCAGAGTCGATACTTGGTGACTGTGAACTTGACACTCTCCATGGAGGACAACCACACCAGAGTTAGGAGGACTCTGGGACTCCCAGAACAGTCGTCCCTCTCCAATTTTCCCCAAATGTCTCCGATGGATATGTTATTCTAGAACTGTAGTGATGCAAGTAACAACAAATTTAAGAGGACTATTAAGGAGTTGCTTAAAACTCATCAACCTGATATCTTAGTGCTCATGGAAACTAAGGTCGATCTCCAATGTATGGGTATGTTCTTCAATACTCTTGGGCTCACAACCTCTACGCATGTTGATCCCATAGGTAGGAGTGGAGGTATCTGGATGTTGTGGAATCCAAACAATGTTAATGTTCGAATCTCAGAGGCTAACTCTCAAA
The DNA here is from genome assembly GCA_025200525.1 of Camellia lanceoleosa. NCBI lineage: Eukaryota > Viridiplantae > Streptophyta > Magnoliopsida > Ericales > Theaceae > Camellia > Camellia lanceoleosa. Next base: position 122,983,527 of record CM045759.1, on the reverse strand, counting down.
TGATCTTAGCCACAATCTCGAGGCAAAACTATCCCGAATGGATGCTCTCGGCTATCTATGCTAGCCCAAATCTTAGGATCCGTGATGAACTTTGGGATTGTTTGGATACTATAGCCCAGGATATGAATATGCCTTGGCTAGCTGCTGGTGATTTCAATTATTATGCTAGTAGTGTTGAAAAAAGAGGGTTCTTCATGAACCAGAACCAAAATCTCACCCAAAGTCAAAGGTGGAGTAGGAAGTTCTCTGACCGAATCAACAACTGCAACCACATGAATTTTGGCTACACTGGTCCTAACTTCACTTGGTCAAATATCAAGCAAGGTTGGGCTAATACTTTAGTCCGTCTAGATCAAGGCTTATAAAATGCAGAATGGAGGACTCAGTTCCCGAATGGTTTCATTTTCAACCTCCCCAGAACTTACTTCGATCATTCTTCAATGATGGTCTACACTCAAGGTAAAATTTCTCCGAACCCTTCTACTAGACCTTTTAAATTTGAAGCAGCCTGGATAACCCATGAGGGCTTCAGGTCTGTTGTTGAGCTTAACTGGAATCATTCTAACCCTGTCCTCATTGATAAACTCCAAAGCATGGCTGTGAAGCTATCTAATTAGAATAAGGATATTTTTGGTAATATTTTTCGATGGAAGAGATAGCTGCTAAAGAGGATTGAAAGGATCCAAAAATCCCAATCCCGTGTATACACCCATAGTCTACACTTGCTTGAGAAAGGAGCTTGTGGACCAGTATAATCAAACTCTCTACTAGGAGGAATTACTTTGGTTTCAGAAATCCCGTGAAAATTGGATTGTCCAAGGGGACCGTAATACTAAATTCTTTCATCTCTCCATTTGATTAAAATGATGAGACTTCGAATTGAAGTCCTCGAAAATGATGATGAGATCTAGATTGATCAAGCCAGTGACCTTAAACACTTGGTTGTCGCTTATTTCAAAAAACTTGTTTAGTGAGCCTAGTTCCAATTCTCTAAACCACTGGTGCAATTTAGCTGCCTCCACTTTATCTAGTGATAATAATATTGTCTTGTCCCAAGCTATTTTTGATATGGAGGTGAAAAAAGCTGTGAATGATATTAAAGCTTTTAAAGCTCCTAGGAGAGATGGGTTTCAAGCTATTTTCTTTCATAAATTTTGGAATATTGTTGGCCCTGCTGTTTGTTCCTTCATTAAAAATTGTTTCAACACCAATTCGATCCCTGAGGAAATCAATAGAACACTTATTGCTCTTATACCTAAGGTGGAGAACCCTGAGAGGATCAAACAATTCCGCCAAATTAGCCTGTGTAATGTTACTTACAAAATTCTTACAAAAATTTTAGTGGATAGAATTCGACCTTTTCTTGATAAACTTGTGTGTCCCAACCAAAGTAGTTTTGTCCCTGGTAGAAATACTAGTGATAACATCATAATTGCTCAAGAAGCTATCCATTCGATGAGATCTCGCAAAGGTAAGATGGGTAACATGATTTTGAAAATTGATCTAGAGAAGCCCTATGATAATATTTCTTGGCACTTTCTGAAAGAAACTATTATTGAATTTAATTTCAATAAGAACTGGGTGGAGTTAATTATGTGCTGTGTGACCTCAGTGCAAACTTCTATTTTATGGAATGGTGAAACTCTTGAGGAGTTTAGGCCCTTGAAAGGCCTAAGGCAAGGTGATCCTTTATCACCATACCTTTTTGTTTTGTGCATGGAACAACTGTCCAACATGATAAGCCGAAAGGTGGAGGAAAAGCAGTGGAAAGGTATCTCTTTTGCTAAAGGAGGACCTTGTCTTACCCACTTATTCTTTGTTGATAACCTGCTGCTGTTTGCTTCTGCGGACACTAAACATTGTGCTATTATTACTGAAGTTATGAATGAGTTCAGTTTCATTTCTGGACATAAGATTAACCTTCAGAAGTCCAAAATGTTTGTGTCCCCTAACATTAATCTATGACAGGCTAGAGATCTTAGTGCTCAATATGGAATCCTTTTAACTACTGACCCGGGTAAATACCTAGGTGTCCCATTATTCAATGAAAGGGTAAGCCGGAGTCATTTTAATTACATTCTTGAAAATCTTCAAACTAAGTTGGTTGGATGGAAGAGGAATGTTCTATCCTTGGCTGGTAGAGCTACCCTCGTACAATCTGTTACTACTGCTCTGCCTACTTACACTATGCAAACTTTGGAATTACCTGTTAGAGTGTGCAATGATATTGATAAACTAAATAGAAATTTTCTTTGGGGGTGATACCCTAGAGAAGAAGAAAATCCATCTTGTCAATTGGAATGAGGTTTGCAAACAGAAGAAGCATGGTGGCCTTGGCATTAAAAAGGCTAGAGATCATAACCTTGCCTTATTGTCAAAATTGGGCTGGAAACTTATTCATAATGAGGGTGGACTATGGAAAGAGGTACTTAAAGTTAAGTACCTGAAAAACCTCAATTTCCTGAATGGAAAGAAGGCTAGTAGAGCATCCCATGTGTGGAGAGGCATGTTGAATTCTAGAGGCATCTTGAGAAAAGGTGCAAAATGGTCCATTGGTGATGAAACTAATGTTAACCTATGGAGTGATTGGTGGTGTGGAGAGAGACCCATTGAGGAGGTCATGGCCTTAATGTCTCTTTCACCAGATGCTACTACCATATCTAAGGTAATGATGTTATTAATGCGGATGGTGACTGGGATGTCAACATAATTAATCACACTCTCCCCATGGTGGCTGCCTCTGTTTTTAAAGAGAAAGCTCCCCAAGTATAATCCTAGCCTAGATCTACTGGTTTGGAAGGGGGCTCCTGATGCTTCATTCTCTACCTCTAGTGCTTATGAGATGGCTTTGAACAATGATGGACAAAGGGTGGATTGGCACTGGATGTGGAAAAAGAAAGTCCCACAGAAGCTTAAAGGCTTTTTGTGGACTATCTTACATAGGGAACTCCTCACTAACAGTATGAGAATGAAAAGAGGTCTGTCAGACAACTCTTGCTGCCCCTTTTGCAATGAACCTGAAGATCTTAATCATCTCTTTCGAGCTTGCTTCAAAGCTAAGGAAATTTGGACTGCTCTCCGAAACCCACATTGGTATTTGTAGATGTCTGAAGCTAACTGGATGCATTGGCTGCTATCTAACTCTAAATCTAATGACAAATTTGGAACCCAATTTTCCTGGAGCACTATCTTCTTGGTCACCCTATGGAAAATTTGGAAAAACAAGAACTTGCATGTGTTTGAAAACAAAGAGTTTAATCAGTTTGAAAGCTTGAAATTTATTTTTGACTATTCCACTGAAATTAATTCTGCTTTCAGTTCTTCTATTCTTAATCCTCGGCCTCCTTTTTGTTTAATTTCTTGGCATTCCCCTTTTGCAGGTACCTTGAAGCTGAACACTGATGGCAGCAAATAGAGTAATGGACCGAATGGCTTTAGGGGTCTTATTCGGGATGAAAGAGGAGATTGGATTTGTGGTTATTATGAGAGGATGGACAGCTATACCAGCCTTGAAACTGAACTATGGAGGGTATACAAAGGATTGACCATCATTCTCCAAAAGGGGTTCAACAAGGTGATTGTGGAAACCGATGGTCAGGAAGTTGTTAAGCTGCTAGAGGAAGGCCTTGGTGACAAACATCCTTACACAGGTCTGGTGGAGGATGCGAGGATCATCTTCAATAGCTGCCAATGCATTGCCCAACATGTTTATCGTGAAGGGAACTTATGCACTAATGCTCTAGCCAAACTGGGAGCTGCCCAACTCGAAGACATTCTAGTTGTTAATGATCCCCCAGCCGAGATTCACGAGTTGCTTGTGGCTGATATGCTGGGGATGAGTAGAGAAAGGGCCTAGTTCTTTGTTTTTTGTTTTATTTCCGGTGTATCAAAAAAATTAAAATTAAAATTCTTAATTGCCATTGATTTTCTACTTCCCCCATGATTATCTTCAAACAATTCAAATGTGTTGAATTGTCCACTTCAGTTATATGGGCTTATCAAGTTATCATAAGGTGTGATGCATTTAACTTTTAAGTTTGTGTGTAAATTATTTATAAACAAAGTATTTGTATAAGATTTTATTATTTTAATTAAAAAGGTAATGAATTGTCAAAATCATATTTATCATTTATTTTTTTAAAAATAAAATATGATAAAATTACATAAGTGCAATTTTCAAATTAAATTTTTTTTATTTATTTTTTATTTTTTATAAATGATCTTCACACCAATGATTTAAAACCCGGACCGGACCAGCTGATCGGATTGGTGGAACTGGGACTCGGGCCTAGTTCCGGTCCGGAAGAACCCCCAAAATCGAACTAGGTTGAAAACCAGCCTAGATTGTGAAAATCAGTAGAAATCTTACTTCAAGAGTCTCCTCTCAAGAGGAGAAGTCTCATTGAAACTTGAAAAGATTATGAAAGTCTATTGCTATTTATAGGAAAAGATTTTTCAAAGAAAACTTACAAAATTCTATGTGAGATTCAATCAAATTATTTGAATTATATTGATTGGAGGGAGAGTTGAAAATTTCATTTTCCTTCAAAATTAAATCTGGTATTTAATCAATTTGTTTGAAGGGAATGTTAAAAAAATTTAATTTCTTTAAAACAAGTGATTTTTTTTATTTATTAATAATGACTTTATTAAATACTATTAATAAATATTATGCAACAAATTTTTTTTATTTGAGTATATATATATTTTTATTTATGTATAATTTATAATTATATAATATTAATTATGATGACACGATTTGACCACTTTAATCCGACAATTAATCCAATAACCCGTTTACTTAATCTCTTTTCTAGTTCATTTACCGGTCCAATTTTAAAAACATTTACTTCACACACTAAAATCTAAAAGATCAAATAATCAAAGCGTACGATTCACAAAACCAAATTGAATGGGTTCAGCTTTTCTAAAAATTGGAGACATCGTCTCCTAATTTTTCTATAATAATTTTTTTGTTTTACACAAAATTGCTATTGACCTTTGTTAAAATGTGTCAGAACACAGCTTTAGATAACTTAAATGGTAATGTTATACCTATAGAATTTTTTGACAGGAATTTTATATACATGGTATTTTATGATCTTTTCATTTCTAACTAAAATGTCAACAATTGTACTTTAAATAATGTTTCAAAGTTCGAAAATTTGTCTTTCCTAATTTCCAAAACGACGTCGTTTTGGACATTAAATTTTTTTTTTCTTCTTTTTTTTCTTCCATTTTCGACATTTTCGAGCTCAAACACACAGGGGGAAGAGGGAGAGGGAGAGGGAGAGAGAGAGGGAGAGCGGAGAGGAGAGAGGGAAAGAGAGGGAAAGAGTGGGAGAGACACACACACACATGGGCCCCTGCATTCCGGCCGATCGGCCGATCATCGCAGCTCGTCCGCCGTTTGCCGTGCCGCCGTCATCTGCCTCGTCGCCGTCGTCTGCCTCTGCTTCTTCTTTTCTTCTTCTTCTCTTTTTCTTCCCTTCTTTCTTTCTTTCCTTCTTCTTTTTTCATTTCTGTCTCTGCTTCATCTCTGATTAAACGAAATCCAAAAATCCATTTAAACGACGCTGCTTTTTGGTTTGGGGATTCGGGGCGAATTGAATGACGAAGTAATCATTGTTGTACTTTATAATTACAATTATACCACTGTTATATTATTTTGAATACTTTATGCATACATATAAATTATATTTGTAAATCAATTTCTTAACTGCAACTCTAAGCTCTAATTGTATAAGTGGTTATTTATATAACTCTTGACCCATTTTTTTATATCAGAAATTCTTTACTTGTATAGATAATAACAAAAATGATCTTATCGTGTCTCTTACACTGAAATGTATATTTTATCTCATTTATTTTTATGTCTTTATACCATATTCATTAATTTTAATTCTTTTAAATTTATTAATTATATCAAAATTATATAACTTAGTGACACTTAGGAAAGTCGATTAAAAGCTAATTTTTTTTTATTTTTTTAAATTTTTTTTCTAAAAAAAGTATAAAAAATAGACAAATGATGTGACTCAAAAAAGTCAAAAAATTAAAAAACTGACTTTAAACAAATTTGCCAGAATAAGCCAAAAAGTATTTTTTTCTAAACATTAAAGAAGGTCAGTCTAATTTGCCTTATTATCTTTCAACACGTTTGATGATTCTAGAAGTTCTAGTTCTAATTTAACACTTCAAAATAAGGCTACGCATCCAAAGTTCATCGTTCTATAACCCTTTTTTTATTGAGCAAATTATACAAGTAGTTTTATATTTTATTTCTTATATTATTTTAGTATCTTATATTTTTATTTGACTCAATTTTGATCTTTAATTGTAGATTTTATGTTAATTTGGTTTGATTGATAATATTGTTAGTGTTTTTTTAAAAAAATTATCACTAAATTAGTTAAGATTAACTCACTAAGTTGAGTAAGTTTATAATTTTTTCCTATGAAATTTTTGTACGTATTTTCTATATAAAAAAAGAAAATACTAAGAGTAATAATTAATTTGACCAAATTGAAACAAAATCATAAATTTATGATTAAAATTGAGCCAATTAAAATTATATAATAACTAAAATGATATAAGGACCAAAGTATAAGAACTACCGTTTTAATTTGACTTTTTTATTTTACATTTACTATTGTTATAGGAGTCTGTATTAGATAGTTTGATGTTGTTTGTAGTTTATTAAGCTGAAATAATTTAAATAAATTTATATAAAAAAAAATTATTTAAAAACTGAGAAAATGATATTAATTTACTTTATCATTATCAATTTTCAATTTAAAATAAACTGCACTAATGGTTGGTGTCATACCAAATACACTGACTAACAAATGCCCACTTGTTTTTGTTTTGCTTTTTTTTTTGTTTTTTTTTTTGAATTGGTTTGTCAATCACAGCCGAATTCAATGACCATGAACCTTGTATTCTTCGTCCACCATATCTACATTTTCAGATTTGTCCATAAAGCTGAGCTTCAAGCTCCATTTTCTAGTTTCTTATACATTGGAAATGTTATAAATGTCAAAAAAGAAAGAAGCATTGGAAAATACACAGATAGCTTTCCAGGCTGTTCTTCATATCTTCCACCTCCATATTCTCACAGGTACTCTCTCTCTCTCTCTCTCTCTCTCTCTCTCTCTCGCTAGTAAAATTATTGGGTATATAATGGTGTTATGGTGATACAGTGTAGTTTAAGTTTTATTGCTATGTGTGCAGCTTCTATTCTTCTATGTTCTTCCTACTGATTGTAGAACGAAATTTAAAGAATGAGAAAAGATAGTTGATCAAATTTATAGTTTTTATTGACTGGTAATACTGCGTAGGCTCGTGTAATTGCATGGATTCGGTTTGTTATTGACCAGTAACGGTACATAAGTTGGTGTAATTGTTACACTATTTATTTCTCTTATACATAGGAGAAAACTCGGGCCCATGGGATCCACCATAGGTCTTCTCTCTATAATCTGAACCGTTCATATTTTAAACAATAACGTATAAATCATCCATGAAAGAAATCAAGTTGATCCGATAACCGTAGCTATGTTAATTTATGGCATTTATTTGCAAACAAAATGAACGATAAATATTATTTGAAAACTAGACCATTCATTTTTTGGATGACAAACATAATAAATTAACGTTGCTATGGTTACCGGATCGACTTGATTTTTTTCCATAGATGATCTATACATTGTGATCTAAAAAATTAACAGTTTGATTATCGAAACGGATCCTTTGGTTAGCTCCACGAGCTTTAATAACACGGTGCAGTGCACTTTTTTTGTAGACTAAAGACAACCTGCTGCAAAAGAAATATGAGTTACCCTCTGGACACGAAATCCGTTATCTCTAAAGTTTTTCATCCTTCAATATCAACCATTTCGTTTGATCTTGAATTTTCAAAAGTAATTTTTGAATTTTTATTTTCCATGTTTTGTGTCAATTTTTTTTTTTTAATACTTTCTTATTTTTTAGATAAACATAATCTAGATGCACTGAAAAACTAAAATGTTTGTGAATTTTTTTAAAATAATTTAATAAATACAAAAACAATTATTAAAATGTATTGAATTTTATATTTATTTTATATATTTTATTTTAAAATATATTTAGATTAAGTAAATTTTTTTTAAAAAAACATGCTTAAAATATTAAAAACTTTACTTATTTGAAAGTCAAAAACTAAAAAATTTAGACGGTTGACCCATTTTCAAACGTTGAATCGTACTTCAAATTTATGTAGTACTCAAAACTTTTATATAATAGAATAAGGGTTATTTCTATGAAGAGCTCTTAAAATACTGAAAGGTATTATTTTAACTTCTAGAATTATAAAAACGTATAAATGGATCACTTAAATTATTGAAAAGTATCATTTTACTTCTTGAATTATAAAAGCGTATAAATAGATCTCTTAAATTATTGACGTATTTTACTTTGACCCCTTTATTAGAGGTCAAATTTGTATGTTTTTATAATTTAGAGAATCCATTAGCACACTTTTATAGTTTAAGGGACAAAATAATACTTATCAATAGTTTGGATGATTTATTTATACGCTTTTATAATTTTAGGTCAAAATAATACTTCTCAATAATTTAGATTCGTGTGAATAAACCATATAATAATTGATGGTGTGTTTTGGAAAGTTATTCAATAGGTCAGGTACGCTATGTCATCACGGTAATGTAGTGTATACAACTAATGAAGTTTTAAAGAATGTGGTAGTCATTTTTATTTTTATTTTTTTGTACCTAAAAGTAGCTCTATGGCTACTAAAATTTCTTTTAGTCGCCAATTGCGATATGTTTAGCTACTAAAAATTTTTGTAATTGCCAATTGTAATATTTTTAGCTACTAAATTTTTTTTAGTCGCCAATAATCAACATTCCCCTACTAAAAAAAATTAGTAGTTAAAAAGTTGACTTTTGCCGACTAATATTATTTTTGGTTGCCAATTCCGACACTTTTGGCGACTAAATTATTTTTGGTAGCTAAAAATGTTCGCCAAAAATGTATTTTCTTTTAGTGAACATAAGAACATGCTAGTTATTGGCAAAATTTCTAAAATTATTCTAGTTTTGTTTGGGAATAAACTATTTTAGTAATTTTTTTTTTATTTTTTAGCTAAAATACAAAGTTTAAAAAAATTAGTATATTTGTGATGATTTTTTAACTTTTTATAAAAATAATATGCAAAAAGTAGAATGAGCAGAAAGAAATCTTTGATTTTTGAATATTTATTAATTTTTGACATTTTTAATAACTTTTTAACTTTTAAGATAAAATCTTAACATGCCAAATGAGATCTCCATATATTATAGCTTTTTTTTTTTTTTTTTTTTTCATATATAATTAGGGTTTTAAACGACCCGAGCCAAATTGAGTTTCTGTATATTTGGACTTGTTTATTAAGATTTTAATGAACTCGAACTCGAGCTCGAGTTCAATAAAAATTTAAGGAACCAAACTCGAGCCGAGTTGGCTTAGGCTTGACTCGAGCTCGAGCCTATTCACGAGCTTTAACGAGCCAAAAAAATTATAAATTCATACTTGTGTATGAGACTCAAGTTACAATTAAAATTTTGATTATACAATTATATATACAATATAAATATAAACATATTAAAAAAAAAGTCAATATTTTACCAAAATAATAATATCTACTACTACTACTATTATATAAATGTATTATTTATAATTAACTATTATTTACAATTATATTTTTTAAATATATAAATAACATATTTATCTTATTTTTTTTATATATATTTTTACATTATTTAATATATAAATAATAAATATTAAATGAGCCAGTTAACGAGCCGAACTTTAAAATATTTGGGCTTATTTATTAAAAATTTAACGAGTTTGAGCTCGAACGCAAAAAAAATTTAACGAACCGGGTTTGAACTTACTTTTACGAAACCGAACTCGAGCTTGTTTATAAACGACTCTGTTCACTTACAGTCCTACATATATATAACATGAAATTCCAAACTCAGAGAATAACTTCTCTTGTATTGTGACAGGCAAGATCCTCTCTCTCTCTCTCTATATATATATATATATGCTGGAGTGGTCCTAAATAAAATTTGAGTAATTGCACATAACTGTCCACGAACCAAACACCACAACTTTGCGAAGCGTGTCGATTTATGATTTTTTTTTTGATCGGCAAAAAGAAGACTTTATTGATGGAAAAGGAAAATTACATCAATAAAGAGGAACTTGGAGCTAAAACAAGTTCCAACCTGCTAGTTGGTAAGAAACCAACGACTAAACAAAACAAAGAAAAAAACTAGAAAAACCAACTAGCTGAGGCACTAAAGCACCAAAACCAGAACAGGCACCAATCAGATCAGGCCCTGTACCAACCCATTTGAAGCACCAAAACAGAATAGATGAAATAGATTTGCCTTGAGCTACATTACCATGAGCTACATTACCTACCAAACACCTTGCCTTGAACAGCTGCAGCCTTTCAACCAAACCACACACCAAAAATTGAACCAAACACAGCAGCAGATCGAGGTAAGAGCAGCTTGATCACAAGCAGCAGCTGATGATCACTTATTTAATAAGACTATTGAGTATATTGCATGCCTAAAAATTCAAATAGACCAGAGCTGAAAATTCCCTCTTTTGCACAGACCAAGAATAACCTCCTCTACAGATTCTGAATCTACCTCTACAAAACTAGCCCTCTCTGCAATGCAAATTCTAAATCAATCTCCTCTGAACCAGCCACCTCTGCAAATTCTGGGTGCATACCAAAGATGCAGATGGACACTCCTCTAACTGACAACTGAGTCAAAACAACGCTGTCAACTGAATCAAAGAGCATTGAGCCTTGAAGGTACAATCCAGACCAAAGTCCTAGCCATAGCCAACTGAACCATTTTATCACCAGCTCAAAACATACTTCAGAGTAGACCCAGATTCAGGACAAACCAGTATAAGCCATCATAGACCAGCTGGCCAGCCACAAAAGCCAGATCATCATTTCATCCCCATAGACTACCAATTCAACACTGAATTACACACAGAAACATACTTGATTCAGGTTATAGATAACATTTTGCACCGAATAGTTAAACCCCTTCACAGATGAAGAAACCCACAATGCGACTCTAGCCTTTATCAGGTCTACCAATGCATTCCAATCCGGTTGTACCTTATTAAATAGACAATCATTTCTGCTTTTCCACACAGACCACATGACTGTTAAAGGTATTATCTTCCAAACTTCTTGCAACTTCTTCTTCATTTTTATACCTGACCACGACAAAAGTAGTCCTTCCACTGATCCAGGGATAACCCACTTATAATTCCACCAGTTCACTAACTTGGCCCACAATTTCCAAATAATAGGACAGTACAGAAAAACATGATTTACAGACTCCACCCCAGATCTGCAGAACAAACAGACAACAGAGGCATTTGGGCTCAACACTCCAATTCTTTGCAAAAATTCAGAACATTTTATCCTTCCTCTCCACGCTAGCTAACTCAAGAATTGAACTTTGGGAGGGGCTAAATTGTTCCAAATGCACCTAGTGACTGTACAGTCTACCTCTTGACTTGCTTCCATCCACTTCCAAATTGATGCCATAGTGAACTCTTCAGACGGGTGGGCTAACCAAGCACATGAATCTACCACCCCTACATTGAGCCTAGGCGCACTCTGCAGAAGATCATTAAGTTTTCGCACTTCCTCCTCTTCCCATGCTAGAAGGGGTCTTCTGAAAACCAGATTCCAGTCTAAATCTAACACTCTTCAGTGAAAAAAATCAAACAACTTTCCATCTTTATCAACTGATAGTGTGAATAATCTAAGAAAAGACACACTCAGATTTTGGTTGTGGCGCCACCTATCAGTCCAAAAATGCATCCTTCTACCATTTCCAACAACTAACCTGAAATTTTGCAAGAAGAAATCACGCAGAGCAGTGTTAACTATAGCCACTGACAATATATCTTTCCACGTATGCGACAACCACTTTGGACTAGAAAAAAAATGGGCACCATCCACCACCTAGACCTTCATACTTACTACAAATCACTTGTTTCCACAACGCTGCCTCCTCCTTGCCATACCTCCACTACCATTTAACTAGTAAGCATTCATTAACCTGACTTAGATTTCTCACACCTAGCCCACCTTTAGTTTTACTTAGGCATATCTCCTTCTAGTTAATTAGGTGCACTTTCTTCCTGATTTCAGATCCTCCCCAAAGAAATTTGGCTTGAATTCTGTGTAGTGCTTTTGCAATGCCCACTGGAAGCTTGAAAATTGATAGAAAATATACTGGAAAACTTGATAGGACGGACTTGATCAATGTTACTCTGCCTGCAAAGGATAAATACCTTCTCTTCCAAGAAGCTAGCTTGCTCTTAAACTTGTCTAGCACAGGTATCCAAGAAGCCTTACTCCTTGGATTTGCACCTAATGGTAACCCCAGATAACTCATTGGCAACTTTTGACTGAGACAGTTTAATTTGTTTGCAAAAACCTGGACAATATCCTCTTGCACACCTACTCCACATACCTTACTTTTGTGGAAATTTATTTTGAGACTAGACATCAACTCAAAGCACCTTAAAATTCTTTTCACGGCTACAACTTCCACCCACTCCGCTTCAAAAAAAATAATGGTATCATCGACAAATTGTAAGTGTGTAATTTTAAACTCAATTGGTCCTACGGATACTCCTCTAATCAATCCCACTTCCTTAGCTCTTTCCAATAGAATGTTCAGACCCTCCGCTACAATATTAAAGACAAAAGGAGAGAGCAGATCTCCTTGCCTAAGCCCTTTCATGGGGGAAAACTCAGAAGTTGGTGAGCCATTTACAAGTACTGAAATTCGAGCTGTGGATATGCAAGTCTTCATCCACCCCACCCATTTCTCTCCAAAACCAAAGTTTTTCATCATTGAGTACAAGAACTCCCAATTTACGGAATCATACGCCTTTTCAAAATCCAGCTTAAAGATGAGACCTTTCTTCTTTGACCTTTCCACCAGTCCACCACTTCATTGGCAATTAAAACCCCATCTATAATGTGCCTTCCACTAAAAAATGCAGTTTGAACTTCACTAATGATCTTAGGCAACACTTTCCTCAGCCTTCTTGATAAGACTTTAGCTATGATTTTGTATACGGAGGTAATCAAGCTGATTGGCTCAGAATCCCCCAAATTTCACGGGATTTTCCTTCTTGGGAATTAAGGTAATGAATGAACTATTTATTCCTAGGGCTAACTTTCCATTAGAACGAAACTCACTCATCAACTGCACAAACTCACCTTTCATGATGGCCCAGCACTTTTGAATACATTTCAAATTAAAACCATCTGGCCCCGGGGCTTTATTTCCCTCGCAATCTTTAATTGCTTCCCAAATTTCCTCCTCCATAAATTCTGCCTCTAACACCTCAGATGAGTCAATTGGACTGATTGAGTCAAAAAAACCTGACAACTTTGGTCTATTCTTCCAATCTTCAGTGAAAAGGAAATTGAAATGACTTGCCACTGCCTGTTTAATCATCCCAGGCTGATCATAAGTCACACCATTCACGGTAACTGAGTTTAACAAGTTTATCCTCTGCCTTGTGTTTGCCATTAAGTGAAAAAATCTAGTATTTTTATCCCCATTGTCAGCCCATACCCTTCTAGATTTTTGGAGCCACAACCATTCCTTCTTCTTACTCAGATCCCAAACTAATTTTCTTATTTCTACCCTTCTTTTGATCTCATTATCCTGTAGATTCCTACCTTCAGCTATTAAATCCCATTCATGCAGTTCATCCTCTGCTTTTTTTAACTTCTCATCAATGTTACCAAAGACTTCACAGTTCCACCTCTTCAGATGGGTTTTCGAATTTCCTAACTTTTTCAAAAGTCTGAAGCTAGCCCAACCACTAACCTGGAATCCTTCCCAACAGTTCTTTACTTCTGTTTTAAATTTGGAATGCAAACACCAAGCATTAATAAACCGGAATGGTTTTGGACCCCAATCCCTCTCATTCTTCATAAGGAGTATTGGACAGTGATCAGAGATGCTCCTAGGCAGTCCCCATTGCTTGGGCTTGAACTCTTCCAGCCACCTAGGATCGATTAAAAATCTATCAATTCTACTCCATCTATTTCCATCCAACGCATTACACCACGTGAACTATCTGCCTAGCATTGGCATATCTACCAACTCCAATTTTTCAATCAATTCATTAAAGTCTTTCAACCCTCTTTCCCTTCGAGAACACCCCCTTCTTTCGCTCATAAATCTGATTTCATTAAAATCACCTCCTATGCACCAAGGGCTTGGGAAAGATGATTTCAGTGTTGATAGGGACTTCCACAATATACTTATTTTGAGCACATCATTGGGTGCATAAACATTGATAAGAGTACAATTGAAAGAATGATGGACCAAACCTGATAAAAGCATGAAGTTCCTGGAGTAGCAACACTCATTTAGCTCGAAAGTCTGTGGATTCCACAAGCATAGCAAACCACCAGTACTCCCTTCTGCACCCACCTCCATGAACTCCAGCTCTTCCCACGGCCATAATAACTTAACAAAATTAACATCTACTAAGCTTCTCTTTGTCTCCTGCAGTAGAAGAACATCTACCTTCCTCCCCCGAACTACACTTTTAATTTTTGTTCTCTTCTCGGGTCTTCGCAGACCCCTACTGTTCCAAGATAATACAATCATAAAAAACTGCACAACTCTAAAAGCCTCCTGCCATAAGTCCTGACCTGACTTACAGAACAACACCTTTACCTTCTACCCTTGCCAAGTCTTTCTGTTCGAGTTCAGTCAGCTTGCCAATCACCTCTTTCTCCTTACCTTGAAAGTCCATTCCCAAAATTTTCCCAACTTCCATGGTAGCTTGAGCTTCATTTAATAACTTGTTCCTCCTCCTGGTGTTAAGGCTTTGCTCTACTGACATTGAAATAGCAGCAGATGCTGCTCTGAAAATAGCTCATTGCCTGAAACAGTTCCTCTGCAGTGCACCTTTTTGGTTGATCTGACTTTTGTTCAGTTTTGCCCTATTTCGCAGATTACCTCCATCCTTATTACATCTATTTACCACTGATTGAGTAGGCTTTCCCCTTCTTGCTGGGTTGTCTTGTTCTACTACTCTTGACTTGGCTTCTTGATGAACAAGGGGCCTAAGTTGAGTATGGGCTGCACAGTCACTTAAATCTGAAAGATCAGTGATGGGCCTATTCTCCTGAATCCCATCCTGAGGCCCTTCCAGCACCACCTCTAAATTTAAGTTGGGCCTTAAACTCTCTGGCCCACTCAGGCTTCTAATAAACCCAGGAGTATATACATGGCCTTCGACAATTTGAATTTGTTTTCTTGGGGTTGCCGTATTCTCCATACTAACCTCCATACTAGCTCCTCTGACTTTGTGATTTCCCATGTCATCCTCAGTTCCTTTTACAGCTGATGGAGATAGGCACTCATTACCTTCACCTTTTTCCCCTGCCTCTTGGTCCATCATAACCTGATCATCACCTGGTATCTCATCTTGCCTGCTCAGCTCCTCATTCCCTGTGTGTTCAACTTCAAGTTCGTCCTTATCTGACCCACCATTTTTTGACATTTGATCTACTTCATCTTGAGCCGTATAACCACTGACCTCATTATCCCTGCATGAACTGTTGCAATGGCACGACTTTAATGCTGCTGGAATCTCTTCACAAACTCTAACTGGGAACAGGCTACCATTGCATTCAACATGAATCTTCGAATTAATGAACTCCATTCTGGAAGTAATTACTCGTACCTTTCCCCACTGAAGAGAATTTTGTCTAGTAGTGTCATCATCCAATTGGATAACTTCACCCCAAAGCTTGCCAATATCTCTGAATGTATTAACACTCCATAGATGAAATGGAACACCTACAAAGATAAGCCATACGCACCTTTCTTGTTCAACATACTTGCCTTTCTTCCAATTTGTAAAAGACTCGCACCATTCTAGCATCCGCTCTTCTAACTTAGATCTAGCCTCCCTTCTATGTTGCCGGGACTTGAAAGTTAACACTGCTACCCTTCCTCCTCCGTCTCTGACTCTTACTTGCTCCATACCTCTTTTACCAACCTCCTTTTTGAACTCATCAAAGGATATGCATGATTTCAACTTCACTATTATACTCTCATAGAGCCACCCATTGCCGACTTCAACTGCCTTTACAACCATCTTCAACTTCTCATTGCTGCCACCACTCTGCACTACTTCTGCAAAAGATCTTCGACCTATATTATCCCACCTTCTGTGCCCAAAACTCCTCTGTGGGTGCTGCATCATCGGACCATCACCTCTGTTTTCCATTGCCTGTTGTTTAAATTCCCCTTTTTTGAAATCTGCTTTCTTCACTTTTAGAGCCTTATTATCGCACCATAATCCATCAGCCTTCAGCACCGCCATTTCAGCAGCCACCTTGCATTCGTATCTCACAAAACCAAACCTCGACCCCGTCGCTTTTCGTCTTTTCGACGGGATGAAGGCATTCTTAACTACACCAAACTTATTGAACAGAGTAAACAAACACTTTGGGGTCATTGAATTTGGGATATCATCCACAAAGATAGTAAACACTCCATAATCCACTGATCGAATGTTTTGGTTAGCCACACGCCTTCTTCTAAGCACCGAATTCCATCCTCCGGCCTCCAGAAAGTGTGGTTTGCTGCTGGGTTTCCTATTGATGTATATCATAAATTAATAAAATTATGTCAATTTAATAATTATTAATGATCAAGTTCATATTTAAATTTAAGAAAAGCTCCATCCATTAAAGTACATATTATTATAGTTTTAAATTTTACATTGGTTGTATTTATTATTATTATTATTATTATTATTATTATTATTATTATTATTATTATTTGATATGTTGATTTTTTTATCATATTTAATTTACTCATTCACGAGAATAAATACAGTAAGTGCCATTAATATCTCATTACGGTTTGTGTGTTATATTAGAGAAATTATTCAATACTCTTTGAACAAAATAAAATGATGCTCTAAAGTACTCGTAGCAGTTTTGTATTAAAGTTCAAAGAAATAAAATAGTAAATGTTAATTTGTAATAAAATGAAATATTACTCCAAGAGCATTGATTTATTTATCATCACATTATATGATAGATAAAATATAATAATTGTAGCATTTGTTTTTTATATTAAAAAAATTCACATTAGAAATGAATCAAAATTCAAGATAAAATATTGTTAGCATAGTGCAAAGCTTAATAGAATTGGAAGGGAACATCACAGCAAATATAGATTGCACTTCCTATATAATTTTTCTTGCTGCGTAAAAAATGTATCTTTATTTTTAAAAATTATTTTAAAGAAAATATCATATAGAAAAAGGATAATATTAAACATTGGAAATTTGTATGTATATTTAAAATGGAATTATGAAATGGTTAATTTTCTTATCTTCTATTTACTCTTTTAGAGTCAAATATCAAAAGAAAGTTTCAATATTTAGGTTTTTATTATCAAAATGATTCATCAAATCACATTTGTATTTAGTTTTATATTTTTAATTATATTTATTATTTATTTATTTAGATACAAATGTGATTTGACAAAAAGGCTACTGATATCCGATCAATGTAATTTTTTACAGGTATGTTCTACTCGATATCTTCTAAAAATATAAACAATTTAAATTATCGAATTGAACCCTATAATAGACCTAATAAAGTGCGCAACAGTTGCAACCCCAAACCCAAATATTGGTCATATTGGTTGTCCAAAAATGCTTTAGACCACTAATTAGTGGTGGCTCTGCCACATGTGTTTTGTGCCTTAATTTTTGTTTTTTTTTTTTTTTTTTTTCAATTGCCACCTCACTAGTGGTGGAGTTAGTGATGATAAATTAGTGATATGTAGCATTGCTCATTGGTTGTCACTATCAATAACAAAATATCATTGAAATTTGATATATGAGTCATTATTTTTCATGATGGCTGTTATTTCCATATCTCTGCATCTAATATTTTTGATAGGGCAAATTACTTACCGTACTTTGGCCCTCATGGAAATTTAGTTACTGCAATTTTAATTTACTTAATTTTAATCATAATTTTTTATTTTGTCTCAAATTGATTCATTTAATTCTAATTGTTAGCATATATATATATATATATATATATATATTTTATATAACAAATGCACATGAATGTATCATGCTTATAGATGTAAAATTGTAAACTTGATCGATATAGTGATTTAACATCAACAAATTCTGTAATAATTTTTCTTTAAAAACCTTAACGGTATTATCAATTTGATCAAATTGATGCAACCAAGAGGCTCTAGCCTACTAGGCTAGTTCTTTAACTACCAAGTCTCTTTTAAGGGAGGAGTCTTGGGTTCCACTCGTAGGAGTAGAATGAGAGGGAAATATTTTCTTGTAAGGTGTATATGTGTGAGTTTCAACTCTTTTGATATGCTAATTTAACAACTAACCACTAACTTACGTTATTTTTGTTTTTGAGTATTTATGTATATTTAAGTATCTTATTTTTATTCAATTTTTATTTTTCAGTCATTTAAGTATTTTATCTCAGTAAAATACCAAAATTAGAGTATTTGAAATGTCCTCCACAGCATTGAGCACACCTTGCAAATATAAATTGCACACCTTGCAATTATTTGTATGTCCTATTGGTATACAAAACCTTTTCATATGACTTTTTTTTTAATCAATAACATCTCATTATATAAGTTGTTTAGAAGATTAAGTCATTTTTTCAAAATTTTAAATATTTTTACCCTTATTTATATGCAAGCACAAATCTAGAGGGAATCGGTGAACATACTTATATGACAACTGTTATTTTTTTATGTTTCAAATTTTAAAATTTCATAATTTTCGATGTATATATTTGTTTTGGTAAAATTTTTAATTTTGAAAATTACTCGACGAAATCTGTCAAATAAAATCTCAATTGAATATAAAATTATGTAAAATGAAAAGAAAAAAAACAGTATAAAAACTTCACACTTTTTTAGATTTGAAAGTGTGACTTTTGAAATTTCACATATTTTAGAAATATTTTTAAAATTCCATGTACTTTCTGAATTGAAAATTTTAGAATTTGTAACTGTGTGAAATTTCACATATTTTGAAATGTAAAAAAAAAAAATAATAATAATAACAATAATAAATTTCACAATACTATATTAAGGCCTCATTTGGAAACAATTTATTTTAGCAACTTTTTGATTTTTGGCTAAAATATGAGGTAAAAAAACAAAAAGTATGTTTGAAATAACTCTTTAGTTTTTTAAAAAAATATGTGCAAAAAGTAGAGAGAAAATCAAATCTTTGACTTTTTTGTATAAGTTGTTAACTTTTTAATTTTTTTAATAATTTTTTAACTTTTAAGCTAAAATATTGAGTTGTCAAATGATGCCTAAGTGTGAGTGTTCACACTATGAATAAAAATAATGTGATTTTTTTGAAGGTGCAAATATTCACACTTTTAATGCATAATAAAAATGTGAATGCTTGGAAATTTTGATTTTGATTTTTTTTTTTGAAAAGTGTGAATATTCACACCAGCTTTTACACTTTCTAAAAATTCATAATATTCTATTTATTGAAAATATGGATATTCACGTTCATAATTATTATAGTTTTTCAAAAAAATCACACTAAAGAGATTCACATTATTATCTAACTACGGTGATTTTTTTTTTCTAAAATTAAAAAAAAAAAATTGAAGTAAAAAAATACATCATATTGTAGAAGATAAATTTGATTAGATTCTCTAACAAAATCTTCGCCTACAATCAAGCTGCAAATTGAATTAGGATTACATTGCCAGATAAAGAATATAGGAAAATGTTTTGTGGCACTAAACTGCCTGGCACTAATGGCACTAATTTCCTATTCTGGTAACTTTGTTTTTTTTTTTTTTTTTTTTTTTACCTGAAATAGAAATTTCGGGGCATTAGTGCCCAAAATTTCGAGCTGCATATCATGGTTGAAGAATATATTACAAAGGATTTTTTTTGGTTCTTTTGAAATCTATGGGACTAAATAGAATTATGAATTATGAATAGAATAGGATGCAAATTCTAGTGTTATGAGATTTATGAATAAAATCTTCCTAAAAGGCTCATTAACATGATTTATATTTTCGAAAAGTCATGACACATTATTTCAACATAAAATTTTATGTTTGTGGATCATTTTTCCAGTTTAGAATATACTCCATTAATATTATGGCTTATATGATACTTTGCCAAGCTCAACACTTGCTTGAAAACTTTAATAAGTTTGAACTATATGAATTTTGAGAGAGAGTATGTAAATGTGATTTTCGGTCTTTATAACATTTGAAACAAATTCAAACAAGCAAATGATTTTAATTATTTATTCCAGCAAAAGTTATATTCCTAAACCAAGTAAGAACCTAATTTTTCCACTTATCCATAGGAATCCTGTATTTTTCAAGAAATGTTACCCATTTAAGAGTAAATAATAATAATAATAATAATAATAATAATAATAATAATAATAATAATAATAATAATAATAATAATAATCAGACCCATAATATTGAAAATTTATACATTTTTGCATAGATATTTTATAACAAAACCAAAAGCTCAAATAAAATTGACATAAAAAATTAATTATTAATAATGAGATTTTCATTATTTCAAAATTCCCATATCATGCAGTATTTGAAAAGAAATCAATTGACAAAAAAAGTGCTTAATGAAAACTTACAACTTAGAGTTGCCAAGTCCATCTTTGACCATCTTCCTTAGGTGAAAAACTTGGTTATAACATATATATATATATACATATATCACCTTCTTGAGTGTTTGGTATCAAAGTCACCCCAATTCCTAGGAAGATTAGAACTTCCAAACTGCTCAGAAAATCTCAAAACCTCTGATTGTTGCCCTTCTTGTTGTGATGTTGTTAAAGATGTAACCAAAGAGGAAGAACTTAAAGACTGAGAAACAAATGTTCCTCCAGGATACAACAGACCTGACACGTTGCTGTAATTCACATCATTACTCTCATTACCAAGAAGTTGTGCATAGTGAAAAACATTAGGGTAAGGTTCTTGAGATAGAAGAGGGCGAGGACGAGGAGGGCGAGGGGGAGGGGGACGAACCAAGTTGGATACTCGCTTAGAGACAACTCGTGAGTTTTGGCGAGTTGTTGTGAGGCTACCCAGCTCGATTCTCCCTTGAACCCTTTCAGGGAAGTTGAGCTTAGCTTTGTTTCCTTTGAATCTAAGAGCAGCTTCATCATAAGCAAGTGCTGCACCCTCAGCTGTGTCGAAGGTGCCAAGCCAGACCCGGGCAGCCTTGATTGGATCTCGGATTTCGGCGGCCCATTTGCCCCATGGTCTTTGCCTAACTCCTCTGTAGTGTCTTCTCTTCTGATTCCCTTCACATATGTGAGTTCGATGATTTGAAGTTAGAATGTTAGTTAAATATGAATGCATGATATGTAGTTAAGTTATTGCTATGCTTTATGCTAGTTCTTGAAATCTAGGTTGCACTAAAGTGGGAAAGCATGACCAATACCATGATTCTAAATATTGACAGATAAGTGTTTGGACTTGTAGATATCAATAAGTGGGAATGAAAATCACATGTATGTTGGCCACTTCTTGATACATATTGGTTTATAGTGCCTGATTTATAATTAATGGTGTTGGACAATTTTCACTGTATTCGAAGAATTAAAGAAATGAGAGAAACTGTTTAATTACAAAAATCAAAACAGTATAAAAATAAATAAAAATAGATTTTTATTTTGTTACAAAAATAAAAACAAAAACAAAAACAAAATCAAAATATAGAATAGGAAAAATAATTAAACAGAAAAGTAATCAAGATACTTACCTTATTATTTTCTCGAACAAATTTGTGATCAAGTCCAGTATTTTACACTGTGTCCTTAAGATAGATTCGTCATCTCCACAGTATTTTCAAATTGTGGACGTCTATCTCCCAAGATAAAATGATCAATAGTGAATAGTAGTAATATTACAAACTATTCACACAGCAAACACACTTTGTGTTTACACTATTTCTCACAAGAAAATAATGCAGTAAAATGCAGAGAGAACAATAGAATTTAGGACGAAAATTCAAGTAAGTAATCCAAATGAGGGACTTGTCTATTTATAGGTGTAAAGATGGCTATTCGGTTTGAATGAACAGGTAGAAAACCTGTGTAAACAGGTACAAGACCTGTTCGGTTTGAATGAACAGGTAAGGCACTGTTTGGGTTTGAATTTGAACAGATACTGAATCTATTGGGTTTAAATTCAAACAGATAAAAACCTGTTTGGTGAAGGAAAAAATCGGGCAGAATTTTGGAATTAATTTCGAATTTTAAATTTCGAAAAAATGTAAGAATTTTAATTTTAAAAAAAATAAAATTCAAACAGTTTTCGGCCTAAGAAGATAAGCATTGGGCCGAATAAGCCCAACCCAACCTCACACCACACGCCTAAGCGCAGGTTTGGTCTAGCCCACGTTGGCCAGGTTCGGTCTAGCTCACTTTGTCCATAACCTCTCCCTTCTACAAACATGGGTATTCCTTGGGCCCTCCCCAAATTGCAAACTCAAGCTTTATAAACCTATAAAAGTTTTTCTACCAAATCAATGTGGGACAAGCCTTTATTTCAAACCTTTAAGAAATTTTCACCAAAAACTCCATTTCCATGGAGCTTACTTTGGTTTCAATTTTCCATTCACCTGATAATGATTTTGAACAATCAAATATATTATATGAATCACAACGCGGCATAGAACACGTTACCACTTTGACCCGCCAATTTTGACACATGGGTCCCACTTAAAAATTAAACTAAAATTGAGGAAAATTTTGATTTTTCCAAAACTTCCACAACTCATTTCTAACAAATGGTGGCAAATGCATGACTATGATTTGTTTTTTTTTTTTCCCCCTGTATGATGATTTTAAAAAATTCATAATCCTATTACCAGACTCTTGACATGTATCGCTTGAAACACTCAATACATATACACCATGGCATATGCCAATTTGTCTCCTAGTGTCGCTAATAAAAATCTTGGTCAATTGTTACAACCATGATTCCTAGATTACTAAACTAGAAAAGAAATCAAGTAGATAAATTATCATGGATTATACAGGAAGCACCATTGGAAGAATGCAAGTGGGAAAATTCCTATAAGACAGAGGAAAGCGACATTGAATGAAAGGTGTGCCGGTAGAAGATATGTATTTATAACAGAAAAATTAAAAGTGGTTTTGAGTAAGAAAGAAATAATGAGAAAGCTCCCAAGAGGCTAGGACGGCTAACAACTAAGCCCATTAAGAGTAGTCAAGCTTTCATATTATAATAATAATAAAAGGCAAAGAGAGGAAGTAAAGCTACGGCTAGTCCTACCGCCATTTGTTATATCTTGTTCCCACCTAGTTCTATTGCTCTTTGTTGATGATGTTCTAGATCGCTAGACCTCATTCTCTTTGATATGCCCTCCAAGCACAAGTTTATCATGGGTCTTGGAGGAGCCCTTTAGAGATGGGGGCACAACAAAATGTCTTTCAAAAAGTGTCAATGGCCTCAAACCCATTCGGAGTTTGAGAAAAGATTTTTTTATATCATAATAGGAATGCATCAAGAAAACTGTCATTCCATATAGATTGTTGTCGTATGAATTTTGTCAATAGATTGTTAGCTAATTTTTTTTATCAGCAAAATAAAATTATATTGATGAATTAAATGGTACAAGTATAGTACAATAAAATTACATCAATAAACAAGACCTAGGACAATAAAATTGGCATGATGGCATAGGCACCAAACCAATCAAATGTTTATCGGCTAATTTCTCTTCGTATTGATTGATCTTAATTAGTACCAGGTTAGGTTTGTTAAGCATTCTCTCCTTCTAGACCAAACTCATTTTCCACAAAGGGTTTTAACAAAGAGATAAGATAAAACATAGATTTCACATAGTTATATTGGCCAGTAAAATTTGGAAATACTTTAATTAGTAACATTTTCATTATTTGATGATATTGAAAGCATGAGGAACAAGTACAACATGACTCCCCACTGTAAATTAAAATAAAAATCAAAGAGCCAAACTATATCAAGAATAAATTTAAAAAAAAAAAAACAGTTAGGTTACCATTTTAGGGCTTGCGAGAGAGAGAGAGAGAGAGAGAAGAGAGAGTCAGTCAAGTCAACACTAAGGTTTAAGGCTGTTAAAACAAGATGACTTCTGATCCAAAAAAAGATCAAACCAAAATTCTTACAAATTTTAAGGCTACCAAAACAAACATTCTTAAAAAATGGAGGTCATAAACATGAATATATATATAATATAAATAATGATATTTTATGCATGTTATACCTTGATCTTGACCGGGTTGAGATTGATTCAACTCTGGTATGCCGGATTGGGACAAGACTAATGGATTTGAATGCAAAAGAACTGGGTTTTGGTCACTGTTTGCAATGACTTGAGTTAGAGCCGAAACCATGGCGGTCATGTCGTGTTGGGATCGAGCTGACAAGATAGGGAAGATGTGTTCTTCTCCTTCTCCTTCTTCTTCTTCTTCTTCCTTTTTCTTCTCCGATTCATCGGACGGAATGGGCCTCTTCCCGTGTCGTCGATCCACTTTATAAACTTTTTTTGCTACTCTGGGATAGAGTTTTGTCTTGTTAATTCATGCAGAGGATTGCTAATCTTTGTGATTGTTATGGGGTATTTGTAAATGGTCAAGAGACAACTGGTGTGAGTTGTTTTGACGAAGACCAAGAAGAATCAGAAGAAAAGAAAAGAAAAGAGGAAAATGACTGTGAGCTTGAATTAGCAAATGAAGAGGTGGGAGAACGAATTGAAAGTGGGGGGAAATTAGGGTTAGATACGGGAGGAGAGGAGGTTACCCCTTTCTTGGTGTGAATACTGTGGAGTGTAGAAACTTTGACTGCATGAAAATTTTCATGAAATATGATTGCGCCCTTTTCTTTTCTTTTTTGTCCTTTTTGATGATAATATTATATGGACCACGCATTAATTTTTAAACTTTTTTTATTATTTTTTTTCTAAAAATATTATTATCAAAATGTGTTATTCATATTCAAATTTATGACTTTGTTTGGTTCGATGCTGGAATCATGATTCTACCCTTATATTTCAGCCCTCTCTTTGATTATATTTTTAAAAATATGATTCCAAATCATATTTCAAAACACATTTGAAAACATGTTTGGTAATCAGAGAGTTTCTAAATTTTTGGGTCTACTAGTCATTCGCCGGGATATCATGACAGTTTTTGAATTTTTTGGTCTACCTAATCGTTTGTCTGAATATCCTCTCGGACGTCCTGCTTGTCGTCCGGCCAATTGACTGGAATAGTGTTTTTTTTAAAAAATATTTTTTAAATATAGAAATTATTTTTTTTGACCAAAATGACAAATTATTTGGCTTTTTATTTAAAATTAACAAAAAAAATTTAAATGAAAATTAATTTGTCACCGTAATTTTTAAAAAATAGAAAAACATTTTTAAACAAAATAATTTTAAAAAATTCAATCAAATATACAATTAAAAATAATTTTAAAACACTAGTTGAATATTTTTTTAACAAAAAATAATATATATTTTTTAATATTTTAAATAAAAAATATTTTCCAATTTTGAATTTTTTAAATAAAAATTTTTTTGAATTGAATTTTAAAAAGAGTTTGGCTATGAGCTTTGATTAGAATTTTTAATAGAGTTTTGAGTTATGTGTTTAGCAATGAGTTATAAGTATTTGAATTAAGTTTTAAAAATTCTTTTCAAAATTCATAACTAAATAATTTTTCTTATTTCAAAACTCAATTCAAAAATTCAAAACTCAATTCAATTTTTTTTTCAAAATTCATAATTAAATAATTTTTCTCTTTTCAAATTATAATTCAACAATTCATAAACTCAAAATATAATTTTATTCTTAAATCATAATTCTAAAATTGAATAAAACGCTCTCCTAGAAGAACTCCCTAGCATGGGCATACTCCAAGGAAAGAGAGGTTTTATTAAGGATCTACAACTAAGGTGAATCTAATCACAAAAATTATCTTTGTAGATAAAATTCTTGGTACAAATTCTGTGCACAAAGCTATATTATGCCTTCGTTTGGTATAAGTTAAAATGAGATTTTTTGATTAAAATAGTTAGAAAAAGACAAAATGGATTTTTTTTAGTTTAATAAAACAAAATGTTACATCTAAACAATAATCATTTCATTTTTTCTCTCAAAAAAGTTAAAAAAGTAAAAAAACCTAAAAAGTTAAAAAGTCAAAAAAACCAACCCACATCCCAAACAAACCCTATATCAAGTATTGAAACAACAATATGTTATAAATTCAGAAAAAATTGTCTAGCAAAAAAAATGTGTAATTGAGATTTTTTTTTTTTTTTTTTTGATCGGCAAGAAAAATCTTTATTGATGAAACCAATAAGGAGATGAAGATTACATCAATAAAGAGGAGCTTGGTGCTAAAAAGCACCAAGCGCCAGTTGGTGAGAAGCCAACAAAAAGAGAGGGAGAAAAAGATAACAACAGAGGCGAAACACCCAGAGATAAGAACACAGTAACAACCAAGCTTTGGTTTCCAAAATTGGAACACAGCGGCAGCCCCACTAGACAAACTTATAACCCATTACTAGAACAAAACAATACAGCAGCCGGCTGATCACAGAAGCAGAACAAGTAAACATCCTCCCCATTCTAATGAAGCAGAAATAGAATGAATTTGCATTGGCTTTAGGTAATGTACACCAGCCATACCAACCAACATTGGCACACATCACACAATTATAGCAGACATGAAACTAACTTAGATCAGTGAGCATTTGCTTAACAGCAGCCAGAACAGTTTCAGACCAACAGCTAGATCAGTAACCACCATAAAAAACCCCATCAGGTGCATTCCACCAAGCACACCCCACAAAAGCCAGGGCAAATACACCAAATATTCAACCAAAACAGAACAGCCAAAACAGAACAGCCAGCAGACAAAACACCATAGCAGTTCACCTACACACTATGTAAACCTGAAGCATAACAAGTCATACCATCCAACCTTGGCATACGACAAAAACTCTCCTTGAGTGAGGTGGAAGTAACTATACACCAGCCATACATATCAGCAGCCAGAGCAGTTTCAGACCATCAGCCAGAACAGTAACCACCATACAGAACCCCATCAGGTGCAGTCCACCAAGCACACCCCACAGAAGCCAGAGCAAATACACCAAATATTCAAACCAAAACAGAAACACCAGCAGACAGTACACCATAGTAGTTCACCTACACGCTTTGAAGACCTGAAACATAACAAGTCTGTATTGCCTTCAACAGATGATTACAAATGCATTACAGCCTCCCACCCAAGCATACTCTAATTTGCACCAAATTATACACAAAATCAGTGATGGGAAAGTGTAAATTCCTTGAATTAGATTCAGCCAAATTGTAGTCCTAATAGCGATAGTTTCATGCAGCTCTTCCAGGTTAGGTTGGACATCTTGGAAAAGGCATTCATTCTTATGCTTTCAGATTGACCACAGAGCCACCAAAGGGATTGCATCCCAAATTCTCCTTTCAACTTTGGTGAAGTTATTACCTGCCCATCACTGCAAAAGTTCTGCAACAGATCTAGGTGTCACCCACTGAGCTCCCCACCACTACAATAAACCTGCCCAAACTCTCCATACCTTAGGACATAAGATAAGCAAATGTTCTACTGTCTCATGGGCTTGTTTGCAGAACAAGAATATAGTTCCAGTATTAGCATTCAGCACACCTATTTTGTGCAAAAAAACAGAAGTTTTAACCTTATGCTTCCAAGCAAGCCAACCGAAAAATTGGACTTTAGGGGGGAGGTATTTAACCCATACCAAACTGCAAGAACTCATTACTTCTCCATGTTGTAAATCAGTGTATTGATACAGGGTTGAGACAAATGATTGCCCTGATTTAGCTGCTAACCAAACTGCCATATCCGGAGTATGAAAGTTCAAAATCAACAAGGGGCCTGCTGAGATTGATTGAACAAGTGTATTAAGCTCCTCTTGTTCCCATTGAAATAAAACCCTCCTAAATCTAAACACCCAATTGACAGAGTTTCCTCTTCTAGCCACAAAGGTCCTTAGAGACTCAACTTTATCAGTAGACAATCTGAATAGTCTAGGGAATAAATCCTTAAGGCTGACTGTTCCATTCCAGCAGTCATGCCAGAAACATACTTTACACCCATCTCCCACTTTAATCTGTAGATTATTGACATAAAATTGTGGGAGGCTGGCCCTTTGAGTTGCTACTGCCAAAATATCACCCCAAATTTTGGAACATCTTCTGGCTGCTGTAGGCTCTGGAAACCATTTCCCACCTTCAACTGTGTATTTGCTACAAATCACCTTCTTCCATAAGGCTATTTCTTTATTGGCAAACCTCCACCACCACTTGATTAATAAACACACATTCATATCTCTTATTCTTCTAATACCCAACCCCCCTTGCTTGATGCTTTTTGTTACGTCAACCCATTTTACTAAATGAACCTTCCTTTTTAAATCAGATCCACCCCATAGGAATGAGGCTTGTAGTTGTTCAATTTCTTTTGCTATCCCTTCTGGTACCTTGAACAGAGAGAGGTAATACACTGGCAGGCTTGAGAGCACTGCCTTGATCAGGCTTGAGATTTGGTTAAAATATGTGTCCTATTGTATAATAATTAAATGAACAAATTTCACTTTACTCCATATGGTTTGACCTATATACGGTTTACCTTCTTAATCTTTAGAAATGATCATATAACTCTCACGTGGTTTGTGGACTGATGTTCATCATTAAACATTATTAAATATTCCGTTCAACTTAACAATAAATGTGAAACACGCGACAAACATAAAGGGATTATATGCACATTTTCAAATTTCAATAGGATAAATTACACATGAAATAAAGCACATAGGGTTAAAGTGCATTATCTTTCAAACAAATGACGAAAATAAATTAAATATATTATTAAAATAAATCTTATTTTGTAATCTTATATTTATGTGTCTATTGGAGTCACAAATTTAAAATTTAATTCAAGCTCATGTAATTAACTAATAAATTAACTTAAACAAATTATAAACGAATCAAGTTTAGAGTTTAATTATGTGAATAAATTTTTTTTTATCAATAAAGTAAAAATTTAATTAAAAATATGAAATTAATAGTACAATAATATAAGATGCACTTAGAGAGGTTCATTTTGCTACAAACTCTCTTAGTACTGCAACTCGCATCTTTACAGTTAATTCCTCAACCTCACGATTTAAAAAAAAATAAATAATAATAATAAGAGAAGAAAACAGAAGTAGAGCAACCAAAACAATAAAATAAAATACAATCAGTGTGTTTGGTTTCAGTTTTCTGAATTTAGTTTTAAGAAAACTGAGTTTTTTGTTTTTCGTATTTTTTTATTTTTAGTGAATATTTTTAAAATTTTAAACATTTTTTTTTTACTTTTTTAGATGCACCTTACTTAGATGTATCTACAAAGTAAAATATTTGTGAAAAAAATATTTTAAAAAATTAATAGATACACAAAAATACGAAAATATAGAATTTTCGTTCTTTTTTTTTTTTTTTGGTATTTAGTGAATTTTTTAAAGATTTTTTCACGGAACTATACTTTTTAAGTGCATTTACGTTAGGTGTGTCTAAAAATTAAAAAAATTAATTAAAATATTTTAAAAAATTCAGTAAAAACAACAAAAAAATACAGAAAATAAAAATGTAAAATTTTCTAAAATATATTTTTAAAAAACTGAAAACAAACATGATAAATAGTTAAGTAGATTTTAACTACAAACTAAAACACTTGAA
The DNA here is from genome assembly GCA_025200525.1 of Camellia lanceoleosa. NCBI lineage: Eukaryota > Viridiplantae > Streptophyta > Magnoliopsida > Ericales > Theaceae > Camellia > Camellia lanceoleosa. The sequence goes on along the minus strand of CM045759.1, from coordinate 122,953,557 downwards.
CCCCAAAACAATTTGTCCCACCGCAACCTAAGGCAACCTGAACAACACCCAAAGCACACTGAAGCAGTTCCCACGCCTGCATATAGCTCGCAGGCAGTTCCAAAATGGTTTATTTTCTTTTCCTTGGTAAAAAGAGAAGAACTTGATTCATTCATACAAGCATATTTTTTAATTTAATAATGTGTAAGAGAGATGATTGACTGATGATTAAAAAATATCTGACAAAAAATTTACCTTAAATATTTTAATAGGTTATCACATTACTGAGTTTAAAAATTAAGTTTAAGTTTTGAGTTAGAGTAGCTACTGCTGCTGTTTTGCTCTGTTTTGTTTTTGGTTTGCTGAGATTACCTTAGCTGCTGTTTCTCTAATATTGTGTTTAGTTCATAAATTGAGATAGAGATTTGAAAAGAAAAAAAAAAAAAACAAGTAGTGTTTGAAACAATATTTTTGGATTTATATTTTGTAAATATTAAAAAATGTTTTAAAAATTCTATTTCTTTTTTATTTTAAATATATAATTTTTATTTAAATATTTTATTTTATTTTGTAAATATTTAATTTTTTTAATTTTAATATTTTAAACTCAAAACATAACTTTATACTTAAATCGTAACCAAACAAATAACTCAAAACTCAATTCAAAAATTATTTTCAAACCTCATAACTAAACACATAACTTGCCACGCCATATTACTTTCAAAACTCTACACTCAAATCGTAATCAAACGCATAACAAAAAAAATTAAAATATTTAAAAATATATTTATAAAATGTTTAAAATAAAAACTATATATTTAAAATAAAAAAAAATTAAATTTTTTAATATTTAAAAAATATATTCAAAATATTAAAAAAAAATACAACACATAGATGTATGAAATATAATGCACGTTAAAATAATAAATAAATATTTTAAATATAAAATATTTAACTTAAAAAAATAATTTCAAAATGTATAACTAAACAAATTTTTTCTTTTCAAAATTCATAACTCAAAATACGACTCCACACTCAAATCATGATTCTAAAAATAATTTTAAAAAATAAAATAAATTTTTTTTCAAAAAAATTTTCTTTTAAGGTAGAGTTTTTGAAAAAGTTTGATTTTAAGTTTTGAAAAGAATTTTGAATTGAGTTTTAAGTTTGTGTTCGGTTATGAGTTTTGAAAATAATTTTTGAATTAAGTTTTGAGTAAAAACATGTTTTGAAAAAAGATTTTTTTTAGAAATATGTTTGGTCTCTTTTAGAATCACAATTCCAATTAGAAATTTTCAAAAATCTTTTCAAAACTTAGTCTTAACCAAATGCACAACTCAAAACTCAATTCAAAAATTATTTTTAAAACTCATAACCAAACACAAACTTAAAAAAATACAAACTTATGTTAAATAGATTTTTTAAATATTAAAAAATTTTAAAAATTTTATTTTTTTATTTTAAATATATAATTTTTATTTTAAATATTTTATTTTATTTTATAAATTTATTTTTAAATATTTTAATTTTTTTTGTTATACTTTTGGTTACGATTTGAGCGTAGAGTTTTGAAAGTAATGTGGAGTGTTATGAGGTTTGAAAATAATTTTTGAATTGAGTTTTAAGTTATATGTTTGGTTACAATTTGAGTGTGAAGTTGTGTTTTCAGTTTAAAATATTAAAATTAAAAAAATTAAAATATTTACGAAATAAAATAAAATAAAATATTTAAATAAAAATTATATATTTAAAATAAAAAAAACAATTTTTTTTAAACTTTTTTTAATATTTAAAAAAAAATAAATCCAAAAATACTATTCCAAATACTGTTGGTTTCTTCCAAACCTGTTCTCCAATCCAAAAACATTTTTTAATAGGAAAAAGATTTTTCCCCCGAATGAGCCCCGCCCCTAATGCCCCAAGAGAGAGAGAGAGAGAGAGAGAGAGAGAGAGAGAGAAGATCGGGAAAGAGGATCGGGGACCTCCCGCAGCTCGTCACCTCGCTGGCCGCCGTCGCTCGTCTCAGCAGCTCCGCCGATCGAGTCTCCATGCCTCTGCCTTGCCTCACCTCCCTCCTTCATTTTTTAGGCCCCCTCCAGTCCTTCCTCCCCCTCCGTCTTCTTCTTCTTCCTGCTCCTGCTTCTGCTAAAAAAAAATTTACAACCACGAAACGACGTCGTTTCGTGGTTTCGGGGCAGTTGGGGTAGCCTGAATTCGAAGTCCCAATCAATTCTCTTTTTAATATTTTAAAAGGAAGGGCAATAAGGTAATTTACTATAGAAAAAGTAACACTGTTTAGAACAATTTGACAGAAGAGGAGAATCTTGACATTGTCAGGTAAAGTAGGAGAGATTATTGTAATTATTCAAACCATTGGAGAGGTCCCTATATTTGTTAGAAATCTTACAGGAGATAAATGTGATTTACCCTAATTAGTATTTAGTGTAAAATTCTTTAAATTATATGGATTAAGCTTAATTGAATTAGAGAGACCATATAGGATGAATTTCAAACACTTGACACTCCGATTAGTTTGGAAATTAACTATTTTAGTTGACTTTTTTATTTTTTAAAAAACGATATATAGAAAAATAAAGAAAATGGTAGAACAACTTATAATAATTTTTTAATTTTTTTAAACAAAATTTCATAGTTCTCAAATAATAACCATCCAACCGAACTCAACAAGTGTTTAACACACTCTCGCTTATGCGATCTGATCATTCATGGAAATGACAGGGAAATCAGCGAAACAAGAGAAATAAATCCAGAACAAAGACTTGGCCCCGTGAGACTACCCAAAATTTGGTTCTCATATCATGTTAGATTTTTTTTTTTTTTTTTTTTGTGAAGATATTCAGGTTTCGTTTGGGAACAGGTTAATTTAGTAATTTTTTAGCTATTTGGTTAAAATATGAACTAAAAAAAATTAGTATGTTTGGGATGACTTTTTGACTTTTTACGAAAAAATATGCAAAAAATAGAAAAAAAAGAGAATCTTTGACTTTTTAGTATGAATTGTTAGCTTTTTGATTTTTTTAATAATTTATTGACTTTTTAATTAGATGGAAGGGTTCCCAAACGGGCCTCAACCTAAAACTAATTAGTACTAAGTGGAAGGACTTCCAAACTAAGTTCAAATGGCCTATAGGGAGATAATATGGAATAACTCTTCACAATTATATCCAGAAACAAAATATATATATATATATATAATTATCTATATATCTGGTCACATTCAATACAAGTAAATATTAAAATAATGATAATGATAATATCATTTATTAGTAAGAGCTATCATATTATGGTAGTGGGATTAGTTGAAGACAATAGATGTTTATTTCTTTTTTTTTTAATGATTGATGATATTATATAGGAGTTTTCTTAAGTGTGCAAGTGCACACCATGTGCTACTTACACAAAAGGTGTAAGTGTAAGGTGTAAGTGTAAGTATAGGGTGTAAGTGTAAGGTGTAAGGTGTAAGTGGGTTGCATATGGTGTGCAACCTCAAAAAAGGTGTAAGTGTAATGTGTAAGGTGTAAGTGGGTTGCATATGGTGTGCAACCTCAAAAAAGGTGTAAGTGTAAGGTTTAATTTTTCACAAAAGGTGTAAGTGTAAGGTGTAAGTGTAAGGTATAAGGTGTAAGGTGTAAGTTGCACACCATAACCAAACCCATATATATAAGATGATATCATTATTGTAATTAATATTTATTTTTTGGGATAATTACATTTTATCTCCCGCAGTATTGTGCGTTTACACATTATCTCATTGACATTTATAAATGTACTTATAAATCCCCTTTGGTTTTGAGTGATATGCAAAAGTAACGGGACGTGACAGAATTATTGAAAAGACTAGAATGCCCTTAGATATGTATAGTGCTTACATGCTACAGTCCCTTCAGTTGCTTGATTATTGTAACGCCCTAAATTTCTAACCTAAATGATAAGACAACAGTCATAGCTCCTTCAAGAAAAACCGAATACAAATCTTCAAACTTACATTACATGATACAATAGTTCTTCATGCAACAGTACATTAATCCAACAATAAGTAAATAAACAAATAAATACTCTCAAGGGTTTACAAGTTTCCAAGGCTTGAGCCTGGTCACACAAAACGGTTATTCAAACCCACACAAACACAGCCCTTGGCTTACACACAAAGTCACAGGAAAATAAGAGCATTGTACTCCCAACACACATACTTCCACGCCCCTAGTTGGGTGGGATCACCACATCTTTTCCTGCGCAAAAATCCCGTAAGGTGAGCATAAAGCCTAGTAGGAAATTCTTAACAAAATATATACATTTTATACAAGTCTCAAAAAATGAAATGCACATGCCATGCTATACCCTTTTTGAAAATAAATCACATTTTCAACTTTTGAAAACCATCATACTCAATGATATCATGCAATTTCAATTGTTCAAAATTTAACAATTTATTTCAAGGGGGGTAAATACAGCTCTGGTAATTCCTAGGTCGGTGTCTGCAAGTAAACTATACAAGTACTACTAAATTGTCATTTTTATCGGTATTAACCGGAAGGCTTGACACCTATCCGCGCGGGTTTTTAGTCTTTCACCTCGGACTCTTAGGCCTACTTATTCAATATCATTTACACCACCTATCAAGACTTACCAACGTATTTACCCCCAAACCATTCCATGAAAACTTGTTTCTCAACATTCTTTTCTCAATGCAAGTTTTCAAATCAACTTTCAAAGTTTAATGTAATCAAATGAATTGATATGCCAATTTTAGATGAATATACATACTTTTATTCAAATTCATCATCCAATGAATAACACAATTCCCTTTTCTCAAGTATCCTCGACAATTAGTTATTTCAAGACTATTTCAACGTTTTGAACAATAATTTCCAAAATGAACAACAATTCTCATATTCCCTAAAATTCATCATTTATATAAATATAAATAAGAAAATTTTCAAACATCCATTTTATTTTGACACACAAAATAAATATAACAATATCATTCATGGATTTTCAGTCTCCTTTAAAAAAATCTCCAAATTTTAGGTTTTCCCACCAAAACAATACAACTCAAATCTTTTGAAAGAAAACTTTCTAAAATCATATTTTCTTCAATCAACGAAGATCAAAACCCATAAGATCATTTTAAAAGAATAAGAGACAAACCCACTTTCAAAATCGCTCAACTTCTTGAATCAACAATCAATTTTCAAAGCTATCGAAAGATGATTTCAAAAATCATACAGATCTTGCAAAAATATATATATATATATATAACTCTAAGAAAATCCAAACCTCAAGTTTTGAAGAAGAAATGAGAGGAAATCCCCAAAATCAAAAGATAACGGTCTTCTCCTCTTATCGGCGTAACTCCTTTGTCGGCTTTGGGTCGTAGCTAACCTCTTCCAAATGAGAACAACTTTCTCGGTTGTCTCTCTAACAATTTCCGGACCCAGTAATGGTGCATCACCCACTTCGGCCTAATAAACTGGTGATCTACAAGGTCGGCCATACAAGGCCTCAAATGGTGCCATTCCAATACTAGCTTGGTAACTATTGTTGTAAGCAAACTCAATCAATGGTAAGTGCCTTTCCCAAGGCCCCTTAAAATCAAGGACACAAGCTCTAAACATGTCCTCCAAAATATGAATGGTACGTTCCGACTGTCCATCAGTTTGAGGATGACAAGCAGTGCTAAGAGTCAACTTGGTTCCCAACGCCTCTTGAAGGCTTTGCCATAACCGGGCAGTAAAACGAGGATCCCTATCCGACACAATAGTCACAGGGACTCCATGAAATCGAACTATCTCTCTAATGTACAACTCTGCCAAGCGTTCAACTGAGTCGCTGGTGCACATCAAAATGAAATGGGTAGAGTTAGTCAACCTATCAACAATCACCCAAATGGCGTCATTGGCTCGTTGTGTTCTAGGAAGCCCAACTACAAAATCCATGGTAACACGCTCCTATTTCTACTCGGCTATCGGCAAGGGTTGTAATAAACCCGCTGGTCTTTGGTGTTCGGCCTTCACTTGTTAACAAGTAAGGCACTTCAATACAAATAAAGCGACATTTCGTTTCATACCTGTCCACCAAAACTGAAGACTAAGATCATGATACATTTTAGTGCCTCCCGGGTGTACCGCAAGGCATGAGTGATGAAACTCCCGAAGTACTTTCTCTCTACAAGATTCTGGTACAAACAAACAGTCTAGATAACGTACACTCAAATTCGAGTGAACGTACAAACCTTTCTCTTCCTTCCCATTGGAAATCTTAACACAGAATGATTCCACATCACGGTCTCCTCGTTGTGCCTCTATGACCTTAATAACCAAGGTAGGTTGAGCATTCAAAGTAAACAAGGTATCACTCTCTCCGGACTCACCCAAGTGCAAATCAAACTTGCCAATAACATCTAGCATATCTCATTCTCGAATGACCACACTTGCCAAACTACTCATAGATTTTCGACTCAAAGCATCGGCCACCACATTGGCATTCCCCGGATGATAGTGTAACTCAAAGTCATAATCCTCTATAAATTCCATTCACCTCCGTTGTCGTAAATTCAAGTCTTTTTGAGAAAACAAATACTTTAGACTCTTATGATCGGAGAAAACCTTAAAGTTCCCACCATACAAGTTATGCCTTCAAATTTTCAAAGCAAAAATCACCGCTGCTAATTCTAGATCATGGGTGGGGAAATTTTTCTCATGAGTTTTCAATTGTCATGAACCATAGGCCACAACTTTTCCCTCTTGCATCAAGACACAACCACGTCCATCCCCTGACGCATCACAATAGACAATGTAATTTAAACCCCTTTCCGAAATTATCAAAACTGGTGCGGTAGTCAATCTAGTCTTAAGCTCTTGGAATGACTTTTCACAAGTATCACTCCACACAAATTTGATACCCTTTCTAGTCAACCTAGTCAAAGGTGCAGTTAATCTAGAGAAGTCCCTTACAAAACGTCGGTACTACCCCGCTAATTCCAAGAAACTCCAGATTTCAACAACATTCTTAGGTTGTTCCCAATCCTGTACGACATTTATCTTTGAGGAGTCCATAGTCACTCCCTCTCTAGACACTACATTTCCCAAAAACTTCACCTCTGTTAACCAAAACTCGTATTTTTCAAATTTGGCATACAATTGGTGCTCACTAAGTAAACCCAGCATTACCCGCAAGTGAGTCTCATGTTCCTCTTCAGAGGTTGAATAAATCAAGATGTCGTCCACAAAGACGACCATAAAATGGTCCAAGTATTCTCTAAAAATTATGTTCATCAAATCCATAAAGGAAGCCGGTGCATTGGTCAATCCAAAAGGCATTACAAGGAATTCATAGTGGCCATAACGAGTACGGAATGCCGTCTTCTGAATGTCCTCCTCCCGGACCCTCAACTGATGGTACCCGAACCTCAAATCTATTTTCGAGAAGCAATGAGACCCTCTAAGTTGGTCAAACAAATCATCTATTCTGGGTAGAGGATACTTGTTCTTAACTGTAACTCTATTCAACTTGTAGTAATCAATACACAACCGCAATGACCTATCATTCTTCTTCGTAAATAGAGCCGTCACTCCCCAAGGCAATGTACTAGGGCGAATGAAGCCTTTGTCTAAAAGTTCTTGGAGTTGAATCATCAACTCATGCAATTCAGCGGGTGCAAATCTATACGGTGACATGGAAATCGGTGCCATGCCAGACACTAATTCAACGGAGAACTCGATCTCCCGGTGAGGTGGTAAACTAGTAAGATCTTCTAGAAAGACATCCGGGTATTCACAAACTACCCTTAGTAACTCAACACGAGCCCCGTCACTCTCACTATCCAAGAGAGTTGCAAGAAGACCACTAAGCTTGCTCCTACTACGAGGGTTAACAACTGTCGACAAGGCTCTATCAACTCGGTTCCCTAGAAAATAGAAACGATCACCACCCGAAATGCACACCGTAACTCTGTAACAGTAACAATCAATCACAGCTTGATAAGAACACAACTAGTCCATGCCTAAAATGACATCAAAACTCGACATATCTAGCAACACAAAAGCAAACGGAAGTCGACGCTCGGCAACTTCTATTTCACAATCATGACAACCCCAGTCTAAATCAATTGTACCCCTAACAGGTGACTCTACTTTGAGTGGAGGCACTAACCGTGCTACCTCTAACCCCAATGTAGAAGCAAATGCAGTAGATATAAATGAATGAGATGCACCCGTGTCTACCAATACATTAGCCAAAGAATTACACACAACAAAAATACCTCTCACAACTGAGGATTCTGCCAACTGCTCTGGCACGGTAATAACATACATGCGCCCTTGGCCTCGATTAACTTGTTCTCTCAAGCATAGGCTCATTGTCTTGATCGAGCCAAGTGGCTCCTTGATTAACTCATGAAGCTTGGACTGATTGAGCCTGCTGGTGGCTTTGAGTCTGCCTCAACCCTGATGTGCCAGATGCGCTTCCTAATCAGGTAAGTTCTTCAGATGCCCTACCGACCACATCGATAATGATTAAACCCTTGACCTTTATTCTGAGACTGAGACTGACTTTGAGATCGGTTAGATGGTGGTAATATTAATTACCCTCATCCCTTTTATGGGCATGAGAAGGCTTTATGACCTGGTTGGCCACACTTGAAACACGAGAAGCTACTCGATGCACTTTTTCCCGGACCCGCACTAGGCAAAGGAAAAGTGGATCTAGACTGCTATGGTTGGGACTGGGATGGATAGGTGTTCCTGCTCTTCTTGTTTAGCCTATAGTCTCCTTGAGACTCTTAGCCCCTAGACCTCGAACTCCAAAGCCTCTCCTCCTCGGTTTGTATGGAAATTTCTACGTGTGTCGCCGTCTCCACAAGACGGTCATATTCCTGAATCATATTTCCGACAAGCTTGAACATAATTTTTGTTTTCAATTTATTTTCAAATTCAATACAACGACGCTCTTCCGTTGCCACCAACTCTGGTGCAAATCTGGACAAACTAGAGAAGATTGCCTCAAACTCGGCCACGGGCATGTTGAGTTGTTTGAGGTCTTTAAACTCTTGCCTCAATCTCTCCCTAGCAGTGGGAGGTATGTACTTATCTTGGAAAGTAACCGCAAAGGCTTCCCATGTCGGCTCCACTCTACCCTTGGCATATTTCCACCATTGACCCGCGTCTCCCTTAAGATAGTAACTCGCTAGAGTCACTCTTAGTTCACTATCTTCGATGTGAAGCATTTCAAATGTCTTCACAGTTTGTTCGAGCCACTCATTCGCTTTCTTGGGCTCGGGACCACCATGGAACTCATCCGATTTGGCCCGCAAGAACTCTCTAGTAAGAAAACTCGCCCTTGACTCCACGGTGTTCTCTTGGGCTTGATTCTCCACCCTCAATAAGTTTATAGACTCTCTTAAAGCCCCTGTCATTTCTCGAGCTAGGGCCCCCATTGCGGTTTGACCCGCTTGTCCTACCTGCTCGGCCACATTAGCTTGGCCTACTTGCTCGGCCATATTAGCTTGGCCGAACCCTTCTTCTTGTACCAAAACCCTATGGACCGGTACCTCATGCACACCTCAGCGAGCCCTACCACGCCTCCCGCCTCTACCACCACGGACTTGACCCATTCCTGACATCCTAATAAAGGACACAAGAAAAATAATTTAGCACATTAACTCATATGTGCTTGTAACTTGACTCACACGTTCGACTACAACAATTCTATGTATTTCTCTACCATATACACAATTCAATTTCACTTCGCATAAGCACTTAGTCATATAAACACATATGGATTATACTCTTATGATGAGATTCGTCCCACGAAAACCAAGAATTCTTAGTAGAATGAGTATTAATCAAGTACCCTTCTAATAAGACCTCAAAGAATTTAACAAGTGCAAACAACATCCCAAAAAAGTCTAATTCCATACCCATTTAGTTACATAAGCATGTTATCACATAGTCACAAAATGCATAACACTTCCTAAGCATGCTAAATGAACCCATTGTGGTTAAACAACCACTTCTCACGAGCTCCAAGTATTCAAACCCGGTAACTCTGATACTAAGTTGAAACGCCCCAAATTTCTAACCCAAATGATAATACAACAGTCATGGCTCTTTCAAGGAAAAACCGAATATAAATCTCCAAACTTACATCACATGATACAATAGTTCTTCATGCAACAATACATTAATCCAACAACAAGTTAATAAACAAATAAATACTCCCAAGGGTTTACAAGTTTCCAAGGCTTGAGCCTGGTTACACAAAATGGTTATTTAAACCCCCACACACACACAGCCCTTAGCTTACACACAGAGTTACAGCAAAATGAGAGTCTCGTACTCTCAACACACATTTCCTCGCCTTTAGTTAGGCGGCATCACCACATCTTTTCCTGCAGAAAAATCTCGTAGGGTGAGCACAAAGCTCAGTAAGAAATCCTTAACAAAGTATATACATTTTATACAAGTCTCAAGAGATGAAATGCATATGCCATGCTATGCCCTTTTGAAAGAAAATCACATCTTCATCTTTGCAAAACCATCATGCTTAATGATGTCATGCAATTTCAATTCTTCAAAACTTAACAATTCATTTCAAAAGCGGTAAATACGACTTTGATAATCCCAAGGTCGGTGTCTGCTAGTAAACTATACAAGTACTACTAATTTGTCATTTTTACCAGCATTGACTGAAAGACTCGACACCTATAATCTGTCATTTTTACTAGTATTAACTGGAAGGCTCGACATCTATTTAATTTCATTTACACTACCTGTCAAGACTTACCACCATATTGACCCTAAAACCAATTCATGGAAACTTGTTTCTCAACATTCTTTTCTCATTGCAACTTTTCAAATCAACTTTCAAAGTTTAATATAATCAAATGAATTGATATGCCAATAATACAAGACGAATACAAATACTTTTATTCCAATTCATCATCCAAGGAATAACACAATTCCCACTTCTCAAGTATCTTCAACAATTAGTCATTTCAAGACTATTTCAACGTTTTGAATAATAATTTCCAAAATGAACAACAATTCTCATATTCCCTAAAATTCATAATTTATATAAATATAAATAATAAAATTTTCAAACATCCATTTATTTTGACACACAAAATAAATATAACAATATCATTCATGGATTTTCAGTCTCTTTTAAAAAAAACTCCAAATTTTAGATTTTCTCACAAAAACTATACAACTCAAAACTTTTGAAAGAAAACTTTCCAAAATCATCTTTTCTTTAATCAGTGAAGATCAAAACCCATAAGATCATTTTAAAAGAACAAGAGACAAACATACTTTCAAAATCGCTTAACTTCTTGAATCAACAATCAATTTTCAAAGCTATCAAAAGATGATTTCAAAAATCATATAGATCTTGTAAATATATATATATATATATATAACTCTAAGAAAATCCCTACCTCAAGTTTTGAAGAAGAAATGAGATGAAACCCTTAAAATCAACGGTGTCGAAACTTGATTTTCACCTCACACAACGAAGCCCTCGAAAAGTTAGCCAACTTTGATGAAGAACTTATGGTAAAACTCTAATGGATCTTGAGAAATCAAGGTTTTAATCCAATTTGGCGTAGGGATATGTAGAGAGAAGGGAGAGGAAAGGGTTTTTAGAGAGAGAGATATATACAAAAGTGATCTGAAATATCAGATTCACGAACTGATATAAGATGGTCCGTTCGAGCGTGGAAAGCCCTGCTCGAGCGTCAAATATACTTTTCCAGTACTTTTGCAAACAGGTCAAACTTCTGAAACCAAACATTCTCCGCTCGAGCACATAAACGGCCGCTCGAGCGGACAAGCAACTTCTAATGCATTTTGTATTTTTGCTTCGGGGGTAGTGCCTCTCAACCCCTCTAGGGCGCTACTGTAGACGCGCCATCGGGCTTTGTTACTATAGTTTGGACTCAAATGTCACGGTTCTGAATCTAATCTCGCAAAGTACAATGCGAGACCGATAAATTACCAAAGAATCCAAATCCAGCAAATCGTTTTGGAAAACTGATTTTTAAGAAAGAAGTGTCAAACATGGACTGCTTTGCCAAATACAGTGTCGCCACCTAAATATTTTGTTTTGGGGGAATTTAGGAAACCCTGACTCGTGCTTAAGGCCACGTGTCCGTCATCACCAAAGTTGCATCAGCTCGGGAACTTGGGTACGATTGGGAAGGTCATCTACGAGCTCCCTTGCTCGCCCGATCAAAGATCGACCTGTATTAAACATGATATCTTGTTTTTGAAAAAACATGCGTTCTTATTCCAGTTATTAGCTAGAATTATTATGTGATGCGCACAACACACAAGTATAGACTAGATCGCCTAATTTGGAACAAAGCATTGCATATCCGTTTGTTTGGAAATGGTTTGAAGTTTGCTATTCGCAAGTAGGCTAAAACACGGATTTCAATGAATCGTTCCAATTCAAGTAATCCAACTTTCACCCATAGGCATTCAGGCAGTTATATCACATAAGCAATTAGCCTCATGGCAAGCATGCTGTCATGTTAACACTCACACACATGCAAGATGCTAAAGCATAAACACTCACAGTGTACTCCGAGCCAAAACAAAAACTAGCTTGTAATCAAATGCATGATCTTAGCTCATGTTAAGATGGCTAATGCAATACATGCAAAATGCAATTAGAAATAGGCTCGGCTATTCTAAAATGGCATGTGAGATGCAATACTCCGATACATGTATTCAAGTAGGAATTGAAATACAATGCAGTTAGTATAATGCGCCGAGTCTGGTGCATGCAATACAAATGGATGGATGCAAACATGCGAGCATAATGTATGCTAAATGAAATATGCCCTAAAACTAACCATCGTAAGCGGTTAAGTAAAAGGGAGAAAGATGTGGGGTTGGAAGACATGCATCACACACATGCACGCTTATTACATAATTGCGCCCTCTCGACGGAGGGACCAAAAGAATAATACAAATCATCTAATTAACTAACTAACAAGCTAATTAATTAATTATAAAACCAAATCGAAATAAATAACTATTCTAGGTTATTAAAACACTGAAATGGCCTCGAGACGAGAGATGAATGCATTCTCGGACGACTTCGCTCGGAAATCCATCGCCATGCTTTATGTTGCCTCTGTTTGTATTGCTCTGTACCTCTGAAAATTGTGCCAACTTCTGTGACACTTCTGAACCACCTTGTGGGTATGCTGTGAGGCCATCGGCCAAAATATAGAGCCATCGGCCAAGGGAAACTTGTCATCAACCAAATATAAGGCTCTCGGCCAGGAATAGTTAGCCGGTCGGCATTGAGTATGGTCGGTCGACCATTTCTTCTTACAGGCTACTCCTGTTGCTGCAGCAGTGGACAAACAAAGCATGACAATGCATTTACAAGACAATGTTTGGCCAACCACACTCCTTATCATGTTTGAGACTCAAAGAAGTGTAGTTCTCGACCCTCGGACCACCAATCATGCATTTCAATGCATGATGGCCAAAGAAGCCAAGTATGCAATTCAATATCAAATGAAATGCACAAAAACACATAAGGGGCCCCAATCTCTATCATGCTTGATCAAGAGGCAAGGTAATGCACACACAATGCAATGCAACCTAATCATGCAAGCAACTCAAGCATGCAACAAGATTATGCAATGCAACTAACATGCAATAGGCATACAACCTAAATATGCAAACATGCATAGCATGCAACAACATGCAAAATGAAGTACGCATGCAACAACATACAAGACAAGTTTCTAACATGGATAAGCATGCAACAACATGTCAATTAACAAGCATGTGACAACATGTAGTGGAATTAGCATGTAACAACATGTAATGTGCCAAGTATGCAACAAGCATGCAACAACATGCGAGGCAAACATGCAACAACATGTGAATATGGACTTAAACTAAAATGGACAGCTCTCAACATGCCCAAATCAGTGGCCAAAGTTATGAATTGGAAGCATGGAGGTACAAGACAAACATGCACATGTAAATGGTCCAACACCTAGGCATAGGAGGGAAACTTTCAAGGGCACTTAAAAGGGGACAAATATGGACATGTGACAAACATTGTAAGTTCTGAAATCATGCATGGAAAGGTGCCAAACCAATCAAATAAAGCAAGCAAATCATGCAAGAAAGCCTAAAGCTTAAGGCTAGCGAAGGGACTCAAACCATGACCACAAGAGTTAAGCCCCAAAGGGCCAAGGGCATCCAAAATAGTCCCAAGGAAGGTCAAGACAAGACCAAAAACATGCTCGAAAGTAGCCCACACAAGCTAGAATACAATTCCAAAAGGCATGAGGCATGCAAGGCTACAAAGGGGTGTTATACTACACCTATTACAACCAAACATGGCATGACTTAAACCAATAAAATCGGAGTTATGGCATATCAAAATAAGCCCCAAAACCCACTTAGATGGCATCCCAAAGACTTAAGCATGGAGGCATACACAATGGTCCATTCATGAGGCATAAGACATCAACTCTTTAAAGCATTAAAGGAGTGATAAGTGCAAGTACATGAGCATGGAACATGGACTGAAATAACATTTCAAATGATTCCAAATCATGATAATAGTCCAAATAATGCATGCTAATGGACTCAATACACAAAGCTAATGAGCTAGATTGAACCATGACTATACAAATCAATGCATGCATGACCAAAATAACATAAATCAGACCTAGAGCATGCCAAAACATGACCAAAAGCTTCTCAGAGTCAAGCCAAAATAATGCTAGAATGATAGCCAAAAGCATGATGCATGTTAGGCTAGTGTGTAAATTTACACTACAAGTGTATGGAGCATGCAAGCAACAACCAAACCAGATTAAAACAGAGTTAGAGCAGGCCCAAAAAGTCACAAAAACATGCTTGAAAAGAGCTAACATAAGCCACAAAAAGATGCTACTTTATAGAGCTAACAAGGCATGGCATGGAAAGACAAGGAGGGGAGGCTATCCCCTCCTATTTGGGACCTCAAAACAAGCTTTTTACCACTAAAAATCCTTTGTATTTCAGTGGCTCTAAGGCCATGAAAAGTTGTTTTGAAAGGCCTTAGAAGATGGCTCAAAAGCTATACAAGTCAAGGAGCAAAAGGGAGGAACCAATTCCTAGCCAAACAAGGCATAAACCAACACTTTGAGGACTGAAAAATAGAGTTTTCTTCAGTTCAAAACCAAGCCAAAAACAGTTTAAAAGGGTGGCAAAACAAGCATGCAAGAATGGCCAAGATAGTATACAAAAATGAGCTTAAAAGAGGGAAATGCTTACCCTTGAAGCACAGCTGCAAAACAACCACTTTTCTGAGCCAAACAACCTTCAATCAGCCCAAAAATGGGTTCCAAGGGATCTCAAGCCAATGGTGATCAACTTTGATGAAGGAAATGTATGCAAACTAGAAGTATTTCTCTACTTCTATGCACAAAAGGAGCAAGAGAGAGAGGCTCTAGAAAGAGAGGCAGAGATCTTGCTCTGGAAGTTTTGTAGAGAGAGAGGGATTTTAGTGAGAGAAGCTCTCAAGCTTTTCCAAGAAGTTCAACCTTTGAAAATGAGATATAAGGCTTCATTATATAGCAAAATATCAATTTTGGTCGAAAATATCTGAGTTGGGACAAGTGGCATAAGCTGGAAACAGCTGGAGGAGAAATATCTTCAAAAAAAATGAATTTGGGTCACTTTTGGCCGATCAGCCATCTTTAGTGCCGGTCTACTACTTGTGATGGCCGATCTGCTACTTTTGTGGCTGACTGCACACATTTGTGGCAGACAGGAAATTCTGCTCTACAGGTCCAACTTCAAATGGCATAACTCCTTCATATGAACTCCTTTTCAGGTCATTCTTGTGTCCAAAATGAAGCCTCGAAAGTAAGCTTTCTAATGGTAGCAGTCTTGCATCAAAATTCCAACTTTGCACAAAGTTATGCCTCTTTTGGTGAAGCCACTTAGTTTCGGTCCAACCGGAATGATGCCCAACTTCAACCAATCATATCTCCTCCATCCGTACTCGGCTTTAGGAGATTCTTGAGTGTAAAATGAAGCCCCGGAAGTCTCATTTCCAACGGTAGTGGCCTCATATCTTAAATCCAAGCGTTTAGACAGATAGGCGTGATTTAGCGAGGACCGCTCGACTCTCTCTTAGCGATTCATGCCCACCTTCTTCTTCAACTTGGTTTCTTCCCTCTTCTCCAATTTTCCTCAACTCCAAACCCCTAAACAAGGTGTTTTGAAAGATTTTTCAAAGATTTCATCTCTCTTTCATTCATTTCCACTCTGTCCTTGCTCGGTTTACCGAAAAGCGCAACATTTGCGAGCCTCGGAACATCATAGGAACTTTATTTCCAAAATATTTTGAAAGAGATGATTTTAAAGTCTAAAAACCATTCCAAAATAGATTTCATCCAAAATGGGGTGTGAGGTTAGGATTTGTCTCTCTCCTTGTCGAAGAAATTGAACCTTTACCCTGCACACCTTTCACCACCAAGTAAACCATCAGTAGTGCCTAAGTCTTAAGGGCGGTCAAAAATAGGGTATCTATAGCTACTCTAGGACCCACCAAGGGCCCCTGCCCCCTAGACTCCCGCGAGCTGACCGGGCAGCTCGATCCCTGCCAGGGCACTGCCCTTGGACCCGCCAAGAGGCGCTGGCCCCTGGACCTCCACGAGTTGACTGGGCAGCTCGATCCCCGACATACTCAGCGAAGTGGCAAAACTGGAATCGCTACATCTAGTAATTCCATCATGTGAAAGTTGCATTCCTTGTTACATTAATTCAAGTTGGCTTGCAGACTTAGCCAAGATAGTGGAATCGCCACCCATATCTTTGAATTTGATGACTCCTTGAAACATCCTTAACCAGAAAGACATAAGCATGACTTTCAAGTAATTGAACAAGCTATAACAGTAAAAGAATAAATAAATAGTGTATTCATGAGAAGTTTGAGGTAGCATCAATTGGGAATAGGACCAAAGAAAATTGGATTAGATAATTAGGCCACAGAATATCTAAGTGTACACACTAGCAAGTACAAGTAACTTGATACCAGTTGGAGCTATAATATTTCACCAATTATGGATGGAAAGATACAATTATTACTACATCCAAGAGAAAACAATCGTCTATTGTTTAACACATCTCAGTAACAAATTCAACAACTGTTGATAGAATTATATACACTCAAGTCAAGCTAGAAATAAATTAAATGTTCAAATCTCCATCGTAAAAATTTTGAGAAGATACCATCATAATTATACCTTTACATCTACATTGTCAAACGGAGTGTCAACATCATACACATGAAACTTGCGATAGAAGGTAATTTCACAAGATAAATGAAGACAAGAGTATTCGCCTAGTTAAAAGCTGATATGGAAGCAAACATAAGTATTCACTAAAACGTACACCAAAGTCTGCACCACCTCAAAATAATATGTAACGGTATGCTTTCTGATCTACCTGGGATTCAATGAATTTAACACTATTTCAGTACGGCCAAGCTCTTGAAGTGCACCACCTCTTCTTTTTGTGTAAACAACCGCCATAGGATCACTCTAAAAAAAGGAAGAAAGGAAAAATAGCCTGATAAAGGGGTGTTAGACTCTTGCTCTTGGTTAGCTCATCTTTTTGGAGCTTTTACTGTGGCATCAACTTGGAAGTGGGTGGAAGCAAGTCAAGGTCCAGATTTTACAGTCACTAGATGTATTTGGAACAATTTAGCCCCTCACAAAGTTCAATTCCTGAGTTGGTCAGCGTAGAGAGGCAGGATTAAATGCTCTGAGTTTTTGCAAAGAATTGGAGTATTGAGTTCAAATGCCAGTGCACTCTGTGTGTTCTACAGATCTGAGATGAAGTCTTTAAACCACGTTTTACTTCACTATCCTATGACTTGGAAATTATGGGCCACTATAGTGAATTGGAGGAATTACAAATGGGTTATTCCTGGAACAGTGGAGGCACTACTACATTGGTGGTCAGGTACAAAAATGAAGAAAAATGTGCAGGCAATTTGGAAGACAATTCCACTAGTAATAATGTGGTCAATGTGGAAAAGCAAAAATGAGTGTTTATTTAATAAGGCACAACCGGATTGGACTGCTTTGGAAGAACTAATAAAAGTTAGAGTTGCTATGTGGGCTTCTTCATCTTTGAAAGAGTTTAAGTTTTCAATGCAAGATGTTATTTATAACCTGAATCAAGTTTGCCACTATGTGTAGTTATTTATGGCTCAAGGAAGCTGATTTACTGATGTTTTTGTTGATTGTTACTAGTTTTGTTGCTGAAATGCTGAATTGCAGAAGTGCTAATTTTGCTGAATAGCTGGTGTTCTGTTGATTGGTATTGGTTTTGCTGGTTTGTTGATTTTGCTATACTGCTAATTGTTACTCTGCTGATGCTAGATTGTAGATTTTGCTCTGCTGTTATTTGGTAATCTACTGATGGTGTGAAGTAATCTTTTGTAGAAGGCAATTTTGGCTCATTGAATTTGGTGATTTAATTAAGGCGTGGGTGGCACTCTGGGTCAAAGCTTACTTGAAGGGGTGTTACTCACTAGTTTGCAGCTGCTGGTTTTATTAATGGTTGATGCATATTCTTTGTTTTTTGCATTGGGTGTGCAAATATAGTTGTTGGGTGTAACTAGGCTTGGGGTTTTTTGTTTTTCTCTGTTTCTTTTTGTTTTTTAGGTGTTGATTGGTCGCTCGCCAATCTCGAGTTTGTACTAGCATATGATTGTGCTATCTCTCCGGTGCCAACCTAGTTGGGATTGTAGAGCTTTAGCTATGATGCTTATTTTGTACAGCCTTGCTTTATTGATGTAAGTTCCTTATTCATTAATAAAATTTTCTTTTGCTGATCAAAAAAAAAAAAAAAAAGTAAAACATGATTTCAAATTAAGAAAATAAATTTTCAATAGTTGAAGGAGCCTAAAGATACGGAACTTGTAAGAAAGTTGAAAGAAAAAACTGAGTTTCTACTAAAAGATATGATGACATGACAAAATTTTAAAAAAAATAAAAAAGCATAACCAAAGGTTCCTATGTAGAAAGACAACCTAGTAAGTTCCCAAAATTCACCTATTAGAGCTGTTTCTTTATTTACACATTTTTTTTCATATGAACCCCCAATTCTCATTGTGATTAAGATGAGAACAATAATAAATAGGGCAAAATCTATTTTACCCCTTGTGGTATGACCCAATAACACTCACCCCGTATCTTTTAAAAATAGCCACATACTTCCCATATGATTTTGGACTAAACTGCTACAGTAACATTTTCCATCCAAACTAACAGAGAGTGTCTCACATGCTTATTTTGAGAGTGGAGAAGGAAAATTTTTTTGTCAAAGTTAAATTTCAATGTAAGAATACCAAACAAGCCTTGTTTTACCTTTCTTTATCTAAATTTCTTATTTAATAACATTTTAAATTAAATATACATATTATATATATGCATATAACAAATTAAATTAACATATATACCTTAATTTATTATTATAAAAATTAATCATCAAACTACTTTAATTTAATTTTTAATTTTTAACCCAATTTTTCATTTAATAACATTTTAAAATAAACATAAACATACATATATATATATATAACAAGTTAAATCATAAATTAAACTAAACACCCTAGATTATTACCATAAAATTACCTTATTTAATGACATTTTAAATTAAACATATACATATACATATATATATATATATGTATATCAAATTAAATAATAAATTAACCTAAATAACTTAATTTATTACCGTAAAATCTTAATCTAATTTTTAATTTTTAACCCAATTTATTATTTAATAACATTTTAAACTAAACATGTACATATATTTGTTGGAAATGGGAAGAAAATAATTCTGCCAGGATATGGCTGAATTCTTTGGGATATCACAGCTGTAAATATTTAGATTTAATCAATACTATAGAATAGGAAAGTTTATATTTAGAATCAAAATTAGTAGCTAAATAGTAGCTAATCAGTCCTTAGAATCAGTAGCTAATTAGTAGCTAATCAGTTCCTAAATTTATGTCTTGTATCTTCTATAAATATAGGTGATGTATACATTATTTAAATATCAGAATAAGAAATATTGTTCTTTCTAGCTTTAATGGTATCAGAGCTAGGGACTTATTCTTTGACCCTTCTGAGCTAATCCTTGAACCTGCTAGCTGTTCTTCACCATGTCAGAAACCACATCCGAATCCACTGTTACCGTTTCACCGAAAAACATTGAGAAACATGCCTCCAACACTGATTCTCACTTCATGCAAATCACCAGCATTAAACTTAATGGTGATAATTTCCTGCGTTGGTCTCAATCCGTTCAGATGTACATTCGAGGTCGAGGAAAGATCGGATACTTAACAGGAGAGAAGAAGGCACCAGCAAAAGAGGACTTAGCATATGCTACATGGGAAGTTGAAAACTCCATGGTCATGACATGGTTAGTGAATTCCATGGAAGAAGACATCAACTCCAACTATATGTGTTATCCAACAACCAAAAAACTTGGGAATAATATCACCTAGATGTATTCGGATTTGGAAAATCAGTCCCAAATATATGAGTTGACAATTAAACTTGGTGAAATTCATCAAGGAGAGGACAGTGTCACTAAGTACTTCAATTCTCTGAAAAAGCTGCAGCAAGATTTGGACATGTTCAATGATTATGAGTGCTAGTCAACCGAGGACTGCAATCACAACAGAAAGATGGTGGAGGATCACTGTATCTACAAATTCCTTGCTGGCTTAAACATCGAATTTGATAAAGTCAGAGGGAGAATAACTAGCCGCCAACCTCTGTCTCCTATTGGTGATGTCTTTGCTGAAGTTAGGAGAGAAGAAAGCCGTAGGAATGTGATGCTTGGGAAAAAAAGAGCTGCTGCACCTGTGGAAAACTCAGCCATGATTGCATCAGATACAAGTGTAAACGAGGTTTTTAAACCACGGCAAAATGAATGATTATTGCAATAAACCACGCCATACTCGAGAAAATTACTGGAAGATCCATGGGAATCTTGCAACTTGGAAGAGCAGCAAATCAAGTGACAGACCAATTCATGCAACCTCCTATGCCAACGACGTTAAAGCAAGTCTGTTTAGTAAGAAGCAGATAGATCATCTTCTTAAACTGCTAAAATCCAATTCTTTATCCAACAGTAGCAATCTTTATGCTCTATCTTGTAGTCAAAATTCTGTCCATTGGATCATTGATTCGGGAGCATCTGATCACATGACTTCTTTCTCTTCTTTATTTAATACTTATTTATTTTGTTCTGAAAGTAAAAGAGTTAGGATTGTTGATGGCAGTTTCTCACCCATTATAGGAAAAGGTCAAATAAAAATTTTAGAAAATATTACTCTTCACTCTGTCCTTCATGTTCCTAAACTGGCCTACAATTTGTTGTCAATCAGTAAATTATCCAAAAACTCTCATTGTCGTTTTGTTTTCTTTGACTCTTATTGTGAATTTCAGGACCGGAACTCGGGGACGATGATTGGCAATGCTAGAATGGTCAATGGTCTTTACTACTTTGATGATGACATATCCAACAATAAAACAACTCAAGGCTATGGTTGTAGTATTAGTTCAATTTCGGCTTGTGAGCAAATAATGCTTTGGCCTTTTAGACTAGGACATCCCAGTTTTTCATATCTTAAACATTTGTTTCCTAACTTGTTTAAAGATTTGGATTGTTCATCTTTTCAATGTGAAAGTTCTTATTTATCTAAAAGCCATCGAACTACTTATCTTACAAAATCCTATCGTGCCACTAAACTATTTTACTTAATTCACAGTGATGTATGGGGTCCCTCCAAGGTTACCACCATGACTGGTGTAAAGTGGTTTGTAACTTTTATAGATGATCACACTCGGTTTTGCTCGGTTTATTTGATGAAAGACAAATCTGAAGTAAAAAAATGTGTTTCAAGATTTTTACAAAATGGTTGACAATCCATTTCATTCAAAAATTAGTATTTTTTGATCTAATAATGGGAAAGAGTACTTCAATGAATATCTAGGGAATTTTTTTAAAAAAAAAGGTATTTTTCATTAATCTACATGTCGTGACACTCCTTAACAAAATGGTATTACCGAAAGAAAAAATAAACATATACTGGAAGTAGCTTGAGCCATAATGTTCTCTATGTATGTTCCTAAATATCTATGGGGATATGCCATTTTGACAGCCTCTTATTTAATTAACAGAATCCCTACCCTGGTTTTACAATATGTCACACCCTGACTGCAGAATTAATTCAGATTTGCCTTTAAAAAATTTGGCTGTACTGTTTTCGTTCACATACCTAGCTAATTTCGATCCAAACTTGATCCTAGACCAAAAAATTGTGTTTTCATCGAGTATGCTTCAAGCAAAAGAGTCTACAAGTGTTATAATCCTCAAACCAAAAAAAAAATCCGGCTGAGTATGGATGTCTCCTTTCTTGAAACTCAATCCTATTTTACCAAAAATTGTCTTCAGAGGGAGAAAGGGAGAAAGAAAGAAAAATTTTGGTAGACAACTTCGAATTCCTTATCAAATCTTATTCTCTCATCTCCATCCCTTTTTTTTTTTTTGAAAAACAAGCATAGAAACAGGGTGTTCAAGATATGGAGAACAAATGAAATCCCAGTCCAACTTCTCCAAACATAGAAGGCTCACAAGTAGGGGGAGAAATACTACAATTGGAACAAACTGTTCCCGAACTTGAGTTTTTGGTTTATGCTCGGAAAAATACTCAAAGAAAAAGTAAAGGCCAAACAACCACTCTGCCACAAATCCAATCAGAATCTCTTAAAAAAGGTCCCTCAAGTAGTTCAGGTAATCCTAATCTGGTTCCTCCTTCATTTGTCTCTACTTCATCTCCATTTCCTTAAGCGGTTTTACCTAATGTTATACCCACAGATTGTGATTTTCCTATAGCCATTAGGAAGAAGTTCAAAAACGTACCCAACATTCCATTGCGAAATATTTATCCTATGATAAAATTTCCAATAGTCATAGAGCATTTACTTCAAAAATATCTAACCTGTTTGTTCCTAGAATTATTAAGGAAGCCTTGGATGATCCTAATTGGAAATCAGCAGTTATGAGAAGAGATGAATGCTCTGGAAAAGAACAGTACTTGGAAGTTAGTGAATCTGCCTCAGGGCAAAAAGACAGTAGGGTGCAAATGGGTATTTACAGTGAAGTGCAAGGCTAATGGTAGCGTAAAAAGATATAAGGCGAGACTCGTGGCAAAAGGGTTTACATAAACCCTCGGGATTGACTACCAAGGAACCTTTGCTCCAGTTGCCAAGATGAACTCAATTTGGGTTTTACTGTCACTAGCCGTTAATTACAGTTGGCCTCTACATAAATTAGATGTAAAAAAGGCCTTCTTAAATGGAAATCTAGAAAAAGAAGTCTATATGAACCTATATCCAGGTTTTAAGAAGAAGTTTGGCATAGATAAATTTTGAAAATTAAACAAGTCTCTATACAACCTCAAACAATCCCCAAGGGCGTGGTTTAAACGCTTTGGGAAGGTTGTAAAAAACCTTAGATACAGTCAAAGCCAAGCAGACCATACTATGTTCTATAAACACTTAAGATAAGGTAAAGTAGCTATCTTGATTGTTTATGTAGATGACATAATTCTAACAGGTAATGATAGTGCCGAATTGGAAAAGTCAAAGAAGGGATGTAATAACCCGAAAATTAAATTATCCTTTAACTTTCATATTACTATTATCTAATCATAAATGGGAATAATATAATTCTATATACAATGAATTGGGATAAAGGTGCAATTTGTATGTAATTTTATAAATATATGGGCCAAAATATAATAAGATATTTAAGTTACTTGGGGGTTACTCAAGTCTAGGAGCTGCTACGTGGCAATTAACTAAGGGTGAAGCTTTGCTCACCATTCCTATAAATAGGAGATTGGTGAGAATGAATAAACACAAGTCAACAAACAAACAATGAAAATGAGGAGAGACAGTGTAGAGGAAGGCCTCAGAATGGCGGAAAAAATAATAGAAGTGATATTAAGGTGAATTCTATTATAGCTTGAGTCACCATAATATATTTTACATATATTTTGAGTTATCATAATTTATTTTACATAAATTGTGTTTTATAAATTATATTGATATTTCAATTACGTTGATTATTTTCTTAACTCTATTTGCTTAAAATGAAACTCGTGGATATGTATATTTAAATAATAATAATTATTTGACAATGATTTTATAAGTAATTATTTTCTATAAGTACCACCACGGGAGTCTCATGCCTTGGAGGACTTAAATAACCATTGGTCTCTATTTGACCCTTTTGTGGTTCTCTGTTTGTCATGGATCCATTGACTTCTGTTTTGATTGTCACTCTAGTGACCTCTGTTCTGTGTGGAGTTAAGTGCTACACTATTGTGGGAGC
Organism: Camellia lanceoleosa; assembly: GCA_025200525.1. Classification (NCBI taxonomy): domain Eukaryota; kingdom Viridiplantae; phylum Streptophyta; class Magnoliopsida; order Ericales; family Theaceae; genus Camellia; species Camellia lanceoleosa. Next base: position 122,929,099 of record CM045759.1, on the reverse strand, counting down.
CATCTCTAGAATCTGTACGAGCCACCTCATGAATCTGTACCTCTATATTGTCATAAATCCATTGACCTCTGTTCTGTTCTGCACTGTGGTTATGGTTATATATATGATTTCTGAAATAGATTTCTGTTATAATATGAGCAACTTATTTACTCTAATAGAAAAGTATTCTATTTTATCTATTTTAAACCTAAAGCTTATCTATGGTAATTATGCTCTCAATATAATATTCTCACTCTATCATGTGCTTATAACTATTTACCAATTTTCAAGAAATAATGCAATTTAGAAATAACTTTTGGAGAGTCTTAGATTCGGGGCTAGAAAATAGACACACATAGCACTTTTATAGTATTTATAATTCTATTAATATCGGCTTTTTTGGTCAATGAATTTTTGTTAAAAAAGTAGAAACTCCGATGATTATTTTGGTACCCTCACTTAAATATTATTTCTAGCCGCGTTTATTAATTTGTTCAAGAATTGGCCATAGGTAACTTCAGTTACTGGCCATGACGATACTTAACCCTTAGGTACGGGGAGCGAGTCGTGACAAGTGGTATCAGAGCTTAGGTTTTTAAAGTTTTTATAAAAACATCGAAGCATAAGACACATGCAAAAATAGGATGGGGGAAGCGTTGAATTAGATTACAAGCTATATTCAAATTAAATATTTGTGTAGCCATATTCATAATATATATAAATATGGTAGTTCGTTAAATTTTGTAATTAAAAACGATTTATTTGTCACTAAATATATAATTTTTTGTACATAAAAAAAATTAATTAAAAAAATAAAAAATAAAAAATAATAAAAATAAAAATAATAATAATAACGATAGTGTATGTAATGTGCTGTGAGGGTGTGTTAAGTGACTGACTAGTGTAAGGATTTGACAACTCATGTTATTTATATTTTATTCTGTAATAGGTAATTTAAAATAGTGAACCTTAAGAAAATCACGTTCCTATGAATGACTCAGAAAATTCAATTAGAATCATGTTCAATTGGTGTAGTTTTAAATTGGAATTCTTGGTAAAGTTTTAAGTGGAAATGAGTTAACAATATTTTTTTTTATAAGATGGTTACTAATCATCAATTTATTCATAACATATGTATATTTATTAGAGTGCGCAGCTGATAGCCTAAATGTATGTCAATTTCGAGGGCGAAACTTTTAAAAGGAGGGAAGATTGTGATCAAGGTGCAATTTGTATGTAATTTTATAAATATATGGGCCAAAATATAATAAGATATTTAAGTTACTTGGGGGTTACTCAAGTCTAGAAGCTGTTACGTGGCAATTAACTAAGGGTGAAGCTTTGCTCACCATTCCTATAAATAGGAGATTGGTGAGAATGAATAAACACAAGTCAACAAACAAACAATGAAAGTGAGGAGAGACAGCATGGAAGAAGGCCTTAGAATGGCGGAAAAAATAATATAAGTGATATTAAGGCGAGTTATATTATACCTTGAGTCACCATAATATATTTTACGTATGTTTTGAGTTACCATAATTTATTTTACGCAAATTGTGTTTTATAAAGGGGCTGTGGAATAGACACACATAACACTTTTATAGTATTTATAATTCTATTCTTCATATGCAAATATTGGCCTTTTTGGTCAATGAATTTTTGTTATGAAAGTAGAAGCTCCGATGATTATTTTGGTACCCTCACTTAAATATTATTTTCACTCGCATATATTAATTTGTTCAAGAATTGGCTGTAAGTAACTTCAATTACTAGCTATCACGATACTTAATCCTTGGGTACGGGAAGTGGGTCGTCACAAGAGACTTGCCAAAGATTTTGAGATAAAGGACCTGGGAGCACTAAAATACTTTCTTGGAATGGAGTTCGCTAGATCTAAGAAGGGCATTTTTGTCACTCAGTGCAAGTACACACTTGACTTTCTCAAAGAAACAGACATGCTCGGATATAAATCTGCTAAAACACCAACCGAGCCCAACTTGAAGTTACAACATGCTAAAATTGAAGACGGTGAATATAGACCAGTTTCAGAGACTTGTTGGAAGACTATCTACTTATCTCATACACGTCCCGATATAACATTCGCAGTAAGCAGAGTAAGCCAATTCATACATTCACTAGGACAGGAGCACTTTGAAGCAGCATACAAGATCCTAAGGTATCTAAAAGGAACTCCTGGTAAAGATTTGATATTTAAAAAAACAAAGACATCTTCAACTGGAAGTATATACAGATGTGGATTGGGCTGGAAGCATCACTAACTGGAAATCTACCTTAGGCTACTGTACCTTCATTGGAGGAAATTTGGTTACTTGGCGAAGTAAAAAACAGAACATAGTGGATAGAAGTAGTGCTGAAGCTAAATTTAGATCGGTGGCTCATGAAATTTGTGAAGCTTTGTGGATCAAGAGATTATTGGAAGACTTAAAAATTCCAAGAACATCACCAATGGAAGTGTATTGTGACAAGAAGGCAGCAATTGCAATTGCTCATAATCCTATTCTTCACGACAGAACTAAGCATGTGGAAGTCGACAAGCACTTTATCAAAGAAAAGATTGAGAAGGGATTGATCTGCATGTCTTATATACCCACTGTGGAGCAGATTGCAGATATTTTTACAAAGGGACTACACAAGAGCTAGTTCGACCACCTAATCAGCAAGTGGGCCATGGAAGACATATTCAAGCCAGCTTGAGGGGAAGTATTGGAAACGGGAGGAAAATAATTCTGCCAAGATATGGCTGAATTCTTTGGGATATTATAGATGTAAATATTTAGATTTAACCAATACTATAGAATAGGAAAGTTTATATTTAAAATTAGAATTAGTAGCTAAATAGTAGCTAATTAGTCCTCAGAATTAGTAGCTAATTAGTTCCCAATTTTATGCCTTGTATCTCTTATAAATAGAGGTGATGTGTACATTGTTTAAATATGAGAATAAGAAATATTATTCTTTCTAGCTTTTAATATTTAACAAATTAAATCATAAATTAATTACAGTGTCTATATATATAGGGTATATATACATTTATTTCATAATATCTCATTAAAATTGTTAGAATAGCTATTTTATTTCTTTATTGTCCTTCTGTTAATATTTACTTAAGTTGAGGATATGATGGTCATTTCACTATGTTATATATATTTTGCTGATGTAGAGTTAATATTTGACTCCAGATATATAAAATTATTATTTCTCTTCGTCTTCATCATCTTCTTCTTCTTCTTAAACCCTATAAACCCTAACCCTAAATTTCTTCATTATTCATTCTAACTTGGTATCAGAGCAATCTATCCTTCATTAGAAAGTGTTCTATACACTCTGGAGATCGATCGAAGGTGACCGAGACAAGCTGATGTCATCATCCGTACGATGACGTCAGCATAACGTAAGCACTGTGTAGACGGGTCCTTCACCACTAGACTTGAAATTACCTCTTGATATTTAAGGTGATTTTTGTGAAATTTTTTGGAGCTATTTGATATGAGTTTTCGATTTTTGAATGATTTTTGGATTTATGGTGCTGATTTTTGCAATTTGCAATTCTAGCCTCGATTTTGTGATTTCGACTGTTGGGCTATGTCCTATAGGAGCTAACTGAGCCTCCTTAAGCATCCTTTGGAGTTTATTTTGTGATTCGGTGCATCGGGTGTGTCTTTTTGGTCTCACAGAAGGTCAGTCTACTGTTTGTTTACTATATTGCTATGTGGCTATCACTGTTACTATGTTTTTTTTGGTATTGTTGCCTCATATTATTGGTATTATTGGTATCTTGCTCTCTTTCTCCTCGTGGATTGTTAGTTTGGTTCATTTAACCTGTGTTCTCCTCTTCAGTGGCATTTCTACTTGGGTCATTCCTCTTTGGCCAAGCTCAAGTTAGTTGTTCATGGTTTGAGTCATGTTTCTCAGATTGAGTGTAAAGCCTGTCAATTTGGGAAGCATCACCGTAGTTCTTTTCTTAGTAGGAATGTTAGTCGTGTGTCTAAGTCTTTTGCTCTTGGCCATACAATATCACTTGTATTAGATCGATCCCATGGAGAATTTCAGCATTGCCAATCTAGTCACCCAGTGAGCCAAGCCAACCCTAATTGATTGGGTCACAAAGTTTAGTCAGTTTGATTGGTTGGTAACTTGGCATTGAGTCAGTCTGTCACTATCTTGTTCTCGTGTCTAGGTTAAAAGTGAGTAATATATATTCAGTTAGTATGGATACTACGCTGTTCTCTCATCTAAAATGCAATGCTGGAAAGTTTAGTTAATTATACCTTTATTCTTATCAGATTTCACAAAGAGAAGCATTCTGCCTATGCGCTGAAGAAGGGGTTGCAATATGATGGGATCTACAGGATAGAGAAATGCTGGCAAAAAGTTGGGATGCAGGTAATCTTTTACAATCCTAATGGCTATTAGTTGTTTGTTTTCTTCAGAAGGTTTACTGTTGTTTGGTCTATGCTCTACTAGGGTTTTGAAGTCTGTAGATACTTATTTGTGAGATATGACAACGCTCCCGTACCATGGACAAGGTCCATATTTTGTTATGCTTGCGTTTTTCTTTAGTATTAGAACTATTTCTCTAATAACATTCAGTAATTCTAACTTCAGCGATGAGCATGGGGATAAGGTTAGAGCCTTGCCATTCATTTCCGAACTTGAAGGGGTGACTGATATTAGTGGGAGATTAGAGAGTCCATCATGGGATTATGATGTGAGTGGATGCCATTTTTTTAAAAATTATTTTGTTGGTCTAAGATTATGTCTGCCAATCATCTTATGCTACTTGGAAACTAGTGAATCTTAAAGTGAGTCTAGTTTATTGATGTTATGTGGACCTTAAATATTAGTACGTTCTGGACTTCTCTATCGTAATTCTTATGCCCGTTTCTCTTGAAAAATCATATTTGATTATCACTCGAAAGCCAAATAAATATTTTGTACGGTCTTCGTTATTCTATTTTGAATCTCAGGAGGAAGAATACTGTTGGAAGTGGAAAAAACCACCACCCCCTGAGCAAAAAGAAGTAACTAAGAGCAAGCATAAGGATGGAAAGCAGATGAGGAGGAGAACTATTACAATGAAATCTAAAAATACTTCTCTAAAAGAGAAAGTTCTGAAAGGTCTTTCCTCAATCCCCCCTTTTCTCATTGCATTATCTGTGACATCTTCCCACGGACTTTGAACTCTTTACTGGTCAGTTAATCAGCATGTTGCAAGCTATGTTGTCAATATCCATAGTGGATATCGTTAGTAATAAATGGTAAGTTTAGGAATGTTATTTTTTTAAGGAAAATGCTATACAAAGAGAACTGGGATTTGAAATAGATCCATTAAAATTATTCTAAATGATAGGAACAACTCAACTACTATGTCAATTAGTAAATTTTGTAAGAAAAATTTGTTTGTATAGAAATACTTTGTTAAATATAGGGTATGCTTATTATTAAGGTCCCTTGTGCAAAACTCCGTTGCCGTCTATGTAAAAAAGTGATGACTCTACCTCTCACAACACCCTGTGGTCATAACTTCTGCAAACTCTGCTTAGAAGGTGTCTTTGCTGGGCAGACTTTCGAGACAAAGAGAACTTGCCGCAATGGACGCACACTCCACTCCCGAAAAAACCTCATGAAGTACCCTTCTTGCAAAAATGACATAGCTGAGTTCCTCAGAAGTCCTCAAGTTCGGTAGTAGGCTATATTTACTTATCTTCATTTCTGCAAAATCAAAATTCTTTGCGCATTGTTTCATTGATTATTATGAAAAGATGGTAGATTAGAGAAGAAATGTTGAATTCTCAATCTATTTAGGCTTTTGGTTACAAATTTCGCAAGCGAAAGGAAAAGGTGAAAGAAGTGGAGAAAAAATATAGTATATTTCATCCACATTTTCGTTTTCCTTTCCAAATCACCACCCAAATTTATGATCCAAACACAGCCTTGGAGGTAGAACTGTTTTCAAACATTTTTTCGCTACACAGGTTAACAGGGAACTAATGGAGGTATAGACGGGCTTCAACGGAAGACCAAAAAAAAAAAAGGATATCGTTGAGGGATCGGGTGCAGAGGCATCTGATTCGATGGAGAAGAGATCGGATGCTTTGTCTGGGATTGAAGAAAATGATGTTCCAAATCCTCAAAATAAGGAGCTCAAGAAGAAGGAAAATGATGCTGCTGGGACTCTGACAGAACATGAACAAGAAGATACCGAGAGGGCATGCAAGTGAATGAAAATTGATGGTGGTGATGATGGTATGTCAAAGATTGACAATGCTGAGATTGAAAACAACAAAGCTGAAGAAATAACAGATAATAAAACTGTTTCACCTTCAAGTGTGGTCGTCAGGCAAGGAGGAGGAAAGCTAACAATTTTATCATTCAAATCAAACCAACAGATGAAAGAAAAAAGAGTTAGAATGGAGGAATGGATCTATGAATTTAGTGATCAAGTATCTGAATGGAAAGAAAGGAAATTTATGGACCAAGAGAGATGTGTCTGGCTTACTTGTGTGGGTACCCCTCTGAATCTGTGGGGTCTCAAAACCTTCAGAGATATTGGTAATGTATAGGGTGAAGTAGTCTAGTATGATGAAGACACAATTGCGTTCAAGCATTTGATGTTTGGCAAAGTAAGGATTATCACAGAAATTATGGACACAATCAATACGGTGATTAACGTATTAGGTACTGTGAGGAGTTATCAAGTGCGAGTGTATGAAGAGCCAGTAGTAAGCATCTATCAATATAAAGGTGATTATAGCTGTCAGCAAAATGAAGCCATGGACTCTAATTTGCAATATGAGGCTGATCAAGTATCCAAAACCAAGGAATAAGAGGATGATGCACAGAAGGTGGTAGATGATACTGGAGAAGACGGTGAGGTTGAAACTGAATGTAGTAAATCTACAGAGGAGGAAAGAGATAACGAAATGGCAAAAAAGGATGATGTGTCAATTAATGGACATCACACAGTGGGTGGTATGTTAGATGATGTGGAGGGAGGTAATAATTGTATGACTACTTCAATTGTCCAAGAAATTGAGTGTGCTCTAGGGAATTCAAATTGTGGGAGCTGTCATAATGAAAAAGGAGTGGTGCAAGTGGGCTACTCAAGAATAGTAGAGGATAGGGAAGTTCAAAGGGTAGATGATCATGTTTGCACATCAAGCTTTGTGAATAGTCTGAATAGGTCGGAGTGTGGCAGGCCAAATATTAATTTAGAAGTTGTGTTAAATGGATCCCAAATTGAGCCTACAAATAATGGGCCAGGGTTGGTAGTTAATTCAAATTTCAGTGATTGTAGAGCCCAATCCCAGGTTTTGTCTGTAATTGAGAACTTAGCCCATAAGGATCAACATCAGAGAGATGGCCCATCACAGAAGGTTACTAGAAAAAATGATAATTTAGAGATGAAAGGAGCTGAACAGAGGAAAGGAAGAAGAAAGAAGGGTGCACGATCAATGTAGAAGGGGTTGTTATTTAGTAATTGTTTAAAAAATTGGGTGATTCTTAGAGTGGCTGCAGCAGCCATATCCTTATCAACGTCTGAAAGTACAAATTCCAACAGGAGAAGAAAGCTACTGGAGGAAGCTCAAGCTACGGTGGAGGTGGGGAAAGTATTAGGGATAAACTATGAAGGAAAGGAAGATGAAGTGGTGAAAAGAATAGTTGAGTTAGAGGAGAAAGATTTGGGCAGAGTTGAAGGGAGGGATGTGCTGGCTTAAATTGTCAGCAAAAAAGAGGTGATTAGGAGCTATGCTATTGGTTTTCTTTTTTCTTTTTTTTTTTTGTGATGAAGATCATGTCATGGAATGTTAGGGGTCTTAGAAGACTTGAAAAAAAGAGTAAAATTAAAGCGTTGGTGAGGGAAAGAAAAATAGATGTATTGTTGTTTCAAGAGACGAAGAGAGATAATGTTGATGAAAAGTTTGTGAAATCCTTATGGCCATGAGAGGAAATAGGTTGGGTGGAGGTTGATGCAGAGGGAAGTACTGGTGGCCTTATGTGCATTTAGAATACACAAATTTTTGAGTTGATTGATTGCTGCAGTGCTAGGCATTTCATACTACTTTCAGGTATTTCTTCAAAATCTTTTAATTGTGTTATTTGTAATTTATATGCTCCGAATGATGTATTGAAGAGGAGACAATTATGGGAAAGTCTTATAAATATTAAACTGTCTTATCCCAATCCTTGGTGTCTGGGAGGTGATTTTAATGAGATTAGATTCATGAGTGAAAGGAAGGGTTGTTCAAGGAGGGAGAGGGGGATGAGAGATTTTAATAATTTTATTGTATGTTGGAGTTAACTGATTTACCTATGCAAGGAAGATTATTCACATGGTGTAATGCAATGGATAGGAAAAGGTGGAGTAGGATTGATAGGTTTTTACTAGACCCTATTTGGCTAGAAAGGTAGAAGTTTAAACAGTGGGGATTATCCAGAGGTATTTCTGATCATTGCACAATCCTGTTGATAGAGAATGAGAGGGATTGGTGGCCAAAACCTTTTAAGTTTATTAATGCATGGACATTTCACCCCCAATTCAAGAATGAAGTGAAAAAGGCTTGGGAGGAGACCCAGATTATGAGTTAGGCTAGTTACAAAATCATGCATAAATTGAAAAGCTTGAGGGCACATCTGAGAAGGTGGAACCTGGAGGTATTTGGTAATATTGATGATCAACTTAGCAAAGTTGAAGTTGAGTTACATGAATGGGACTTGAAAGCTGAATCTAGATCCTTGGTGGAATCAGAGATGCAACAAAGAAGAAAGGTTAGAAGTCAAGTTTGGAATCTCAGTAGAAGTAAGGAGAGAATGTGGTTACAGAAGTCTAGAATGTCATGGACACAAAATGGTGATAAGAACACTAGACTGTTTCATTTAATGGCAAGTAATAGGCAGAGGAAGAATTTATTAGACTTTATGAAAACAAATGGTGTTGTGGTTGAAGAACCTAGTTTGGTCAAACAAGTAGTGGAAAATCACTTTAAAAGAGTGTTTGCTGAAAGTTGGAAGTGTCGGCCTAAATTGTCAGGTCCTTTTTCATATATTAGCTTTGCGGATTCTAGTGATGTGCTGGAGTCAGACTTTAGTTAAGATTTAATTTGAGCTATCATTAAAGATTGTGATGGAAATAAGGCCCCTGGGCCAGATGGTTTCAATCTGTTTTGCATTCAAAAATGCTGGCCTATATTGAAAGGTGAGTTCATCAAATTGTTTTAGGAGTTTCACAGGAATGGAAAGTTGGCTAAAGGGGTAAATAGTTCTTTCATCACTTGGATTCCTAAAAAGGAGAACCCCACTGACTTGAGTGAGTTCAGGCCTATTAGCTTGGTTACCTTAATCTATAAAGTGTTGGCTAAAGTGCTATCTAGAAGGCTAAGACAAGTGCTACCTAAACTCATAGGAGAAGTTTAACCTGTTTTCCTTGGTGGTAGATGCATTCTAGATGGGGTTTTAATTGCAAATAAGGTGGTGGATTGGTAGAAGAAGGTAAAGAGAAAAGGAATCATCCTTAAACTGGATTTTGAAAAGGCTTATGACTCCGTTAATTGAAAGTTTTTGATGTCAATGATGGAAAACTTTGGGTTTGGTACTAAATGGGTGAGGTGGATTAAGTCGTGCATTTTTACACCAAGGATATCAATGCTTGTAAACGGGTCACCTACAGCAGAATTTTCTCCCCAAAAGGGGCTCAGGCAAGGTGATCCACTATCTCCCTTGTTGTTTAATATAGTGGCTGAAGGTTTAAATATTCTGTTAGAGAGAGCAAAAGAAAAAGGGCTGATCAGAGGAGCTTCAGTTGATCATAAGGAGCTGAAAGTGTCTCATTTACAATTTGCAGATGGCACCATTATTTTTTATGAAGCCAATTGGGAAGAAATCATTATGATTAAAAGAATTTTGAGGTGTTTTGAAGTTATGTTAGGTCTAAAGGTTAATTTTCATAAAAGCATTATTTGTGGAATTGGGGTGGAAAAGGGGCTAGTCAAGGAGTTTGCTAAAAAACTAAATTGCCATAATTAGAAATTACCTCTTACATATCTTGGTTTACCTTTAGGGGCAAATCCAAGAAGAAGAAATACATGGCAACCAGTGGTGGAGAAGGTTAAGAAGAAATTAGCATCTTGGAAAATGAGGTTCTTGTCCTTTGCTGGTAGATTGATCCTAATTAAATCTGTCTTGTCAAGTCTACCAGTATATTTTCTTTCCATATTTAAAATGTCTGCTGGTGTTGTTAAAGTAATTGAGAGGATTCAATCTAATTTCTTGTGGGGAGGGTCTAAAATTAGAAGGAAAATCCATCTAGTTCAATGAAGGAGGTGTGTAAAAGTAAAGAACAAGGGGGGTTGGGAGTGAGAAGTCTCAATGCTGTTAATGTCTGTTTAATGTTAAAATAGTGGTGGAGATATGGTAGAAAGCATAACTCATTATGGAAACAAGTGATTTGTAGTAGATATGGTGGGTCTGGAGGAAGGTGAACCCCAGCACCAGTGGAAGATATCAAGGTATGGAAGGAGATTGTATCATTAGCCTCATCAAATACTGGTGTGGCTGAGTTCTTCTTTCAAAATTTTAAGATTATGATAGGGAATGGGGAGAGGATTCAGTTTTGGACGGATAGGTGGTTCAATAACATCAGTCTTAGAAATGAATTTCCTAGATTGTTCAGTCTGTCAACTGAGAAGGAAGGCTCATTGAAAATTTTCTATCAAACTAGAGGGTAGGACAATGAGTGGCACCTGGTATTTAGAAGATCACTTTTAGCTTGGGAGGAGGAGAAAGTTAAAAGGGTAAATGTATTATTGTCAAAAGCACCTAATCTGAATCAAATGACTGAGGATTCCTTTACATGGATAGCTACTAATTCTGGTGTGTTCTCTGTGGCTTCAGTATGGAAAAGGTTGGAGACAGTTAATGGGCCCATGCTCAGCATCTCAAAGGTTCTGTGGAAAAATTCTGTTATTCCAAAGGCTAAGTTTTTTAGTTGGTTAGTTTGGAGAGGGAGAATAAAGACTGCAGATTTTATGCACATAATTGGAGTTGTAACAGCCAATGTCAGCTCTCTATGTGTGTTTTTCAAGGCTGAGGTGGAATCAATTAATCATGTGCTGCTTCTATGTCCAATAGTCTAGAAATTATGGTCTGAAATGGTAAATTGGTAGGAGATTAAGTGGGTAACTCTAGGTTCAGTGGATGTGTTGTTGCAATGGTGGGCTGGTATGAAATTTAGAAAGCATGAGTTAGATATTTAGAAGGTTGTCCCTTTGACCATGCTATGGTTTGTATGGAAACTAAGGAATGATTGTTTGTTTAACAATGGTAGTGTTGATTTTACTGTGATGGTGGAGCTATTGAAAGTTAGAGTTGCTCTATGGGTGAAATTAAATTGTAAAAGAATAAATTATTCAGTGCATGATATTATGGCAAACTTGAAGCAGATGAGAGGTTATTTGACATAGGAGGTCTGGTGGAGTCTACAGATGATATGAGGATGCAAATCTGTATACTGCTCTGGTGCTATCAAACTGTTTTGATGTTATTGGAAGGTACATGGTTTGGTGATGGTGCAAAGTTATATCAGGTGGTTGTTGTATTTGCTGTATTGTTCTATTCTTTTCTTAGCTGCTATAATGGATTGCTGTGGATCTATATGAGCAGTGATCATTTGAGTTATTTGTTGTTGATGTAATTCTTTACTATTGGTCTGATTAGGCTGATATGGTTTGCAATTGATCTATGTGGACAGTGATCTTTTGGAGTTGGCTGCTGCAGCTAGTGTTATTGTTGTTGTCCTATTTTTTGGGTAGTGTTATTATCGTTGTCCTATTTTTTGGGTGTTTGGCTTCTGTTCTGATGCATAGCTCCGTGTATTATAGTTTATGTTGCGGCCAAGTTTGCTAGTGTATAGCTTATAAGTTGCTGGTGAAGTTTGCTGTAGGTGGTTTGGCAGCCCTTGTTGTGTGGCTGGGAGGTCTTCATTTCTATCTTTTGTCTAGTTTCTTTGTTTTGTATTAGTATCTTACCAATCGGTGGGTTTAATACTAACAGATGATTGTGCTTCCTTCTTGGTGCCAACTTAGTTGGGATTGTAGAGTGATAACTATGATGTTTTTGCACTTCCCTCTTTTATTGATATATATTGTTGCTTGTACTTGCTCATTTCATCAATAAAGTTTCCATTTTTCTTTGCTAATAAAAAAAAAAAAAGTCCTCTCAACATGCGATCATCGGATGATGATAACCAGTGACTTGTCCTTCGCTTGAAAAATCGAGATTGTGTTTGGATATTGGATTTCTCTAGGAAAAATAATAAAAACATAGAAAAAAAAAAAAGAAAAAAAAAAGCATACACGGTTTTTACTTTTTTTATTTTTTTATTTCAATTGTTTTCTTCACAGATCCTCTAATATTTAAGATCCAAACACAGCTCAAAAGAAATTTATAGGATTAGGGTTCAACTTACATGTACTGTTTTACTTTTTTGTAAGTAGGGGCTAGTAAACTAGTATTTAAAACTGTCAAATGTAACTTACAGCTATTGGGTTGTGGAGAGAAATGTATGTTGGATGTTGAATTTGGAAAGTGTTAAATGTTAAATATTTGTATTGCATGGTTATCCGATGTATTAATTTTTGGCTTAAAATTTGTAATCATATATGTTTTGAGTAATTGTGTATTTTAAAAAAGTTAGGGTCCTCGCTGAATTTTTAAATGTTTATTAGTTTATTTTCCTTTTCACAGTTTAACATAAATTAAAAAGTTAAACTTTTTTTCTCAGTAATTCTAAACCAAACAAAGCTAAAAGTTTTATGCTTTTTTATTTTTATTTTTTATTTTTTACGAAAAAAAAAGAAAAGAAAAAAAAAAGGGATATTTACTGATAAATCCCACCCTACAAACGGTTTTACCGGTTGGTCCCAATATTGTTCTATTGTTTTCATTAGTCCTATTAGTGGGAAAATATATTCCTATTTGATCTTATTTCCTTTGTTTGGCCTCATTTAGTGAGACAATTATGCCTTTCCTTTCATGCAAGGCCGATTTTGTTGGGATTACTTGTGCACATTTGGTAATTTGGATCTGTTACTGGTGAGACGTTCCTTTTCATACGTTAGGGTTTTGGGGGGGTGTTGGGGCTATGCGGTTGTGTGATTGTGTGACATCCTAAAGGCGATTCCAAAGTCTATCGTCAGGGCTGCTGAGTTGCGAAGGTATGTTTGTGTTTTTATTATTTGTGTGTTTGTGCAAGGTAATGTTGTGTTTGTGCGAAGGCAACGTGAGTAATCTAATGTGTTCACACATTAATACCAGTGTAAGTGTGCATCACAAATTTCCAATGTAACATTGTCATATATTTGCAGGTATGGAAATGCATATCATGTTGGTGTGTTGTTACCACAACACGAATATTGCAATCAAGTTGCATTTTCCATTTCGATTTGATGATCTTGTCAATTGTGTGTGTGGGAAATTCGATGGTCTAACACATGGTAATGTGTCTTTGTTTTTCAAGATGCCAGGATACAATAATTTCACATTACATAACGATATTGATATGGAGAACATGATTTCCCTTGCACGATCTTTCCGTTTAGAACACATTGATGTCATCATTCAATCTCAGAGAATGCAAGGTGCAGTTGACATTGGTGACGCAACTCGAAGTCCACATGTCGTTACCTATAACTCGCATGCGCTTGCAGATGATTCAAATATTAATGATGACCAACAAGATTTGCTACCCAGGTTTTGCCCCCATGCATCGATGCTCCGTGTTTGTGGGTTTGCTAGTGTAAGGATTTTGTTCGTTGTTTGGTGTTTGGTGTGGTTGTGTGGGGTGGATGATATGGGTGGGGAGTTGATAATGTTGTGCTATGTTGGTGTGAAACTGTGTGTGACGGATGTGGTATTGTGGCATAAATGGAGAAAGGTTGTGTGTTCATGTGTGTGCGTGTCAGGGTGTGGGGGTTGTTGGTGTACAGTGTACAATGCGTGGGTGTGTGTGGTTGGTATAATGTGGAGTTAGTACTTTTTTGTGACAAATTGTGTGTTTGACAGTGTGGATTAATAGGGTTTCAAATCAAACATAACCCACATCCAAATTGGGAACGACACATATACGTAGCCTCAATTTGGTCGTCTACGGGTCGGATCAAGTAATGAGGTGGGAGAGTGGTCTGTGTGTCATATGCAATGCATCAACCCACAAAGCAAAAATTATAAAAAGCCTTAGTATACTTTTGTATTGTGTGTGACCCAACCACGTGTATAACGTGGTAAGTTTTAAGCATACACCAAATAAAAACCTTACATAAAGTAACCCGTAATTAATCCAATGGCACTTGTGTCTTTTCCACAATAGAGAGGACCAAATGGATCACAAGAAAAAAAACTGAAACTAAATGGAATACAAGATCAACATTTAAGATTTATGGATAACTCCCCCCCCCCCCAAAAAAAAAGTTTGGGTTTTGGCTTTAAAAAAATGTATATCTAATTATGTTTCAAAATGTTTAGATTTTGTCTAAGAGTAGTGATATATAAATGAAAATAGTAAAATCCATACAAAATGGATTTTATTACTTTAAATCAAAAGACTCATTGTAACTTATAATACTCATTGTCACTTATATTTTTAAAAATATCACTGTTACTGTGGGAGCCGAATAAATGGAAGAGTCGGGAGACGCGTACCCCAGAAAATGGATACTATTCGGCTCCGTATTGCGTGATTAGGGCACCGAATACGTTAAGAAATCCGAATAGACGAGGGTCAGTAGATCCGAATAAATGTAAGGTGAATAGGATAAAAGTAAGCTCAGGCCCCGAGGCCCAAAAAAATGAGTATAAATATAAGAACCGCAAATCCAGAAAGGTATGTAAGAATAACTTCACTTAACTTAAAGAAAAAGAGTTATCTTCAGTGTCTGAACTAACTTGTCCGTCGGAGTGCTAATTCCGGCACCCCCGACCGAAGTTTTCCTCTTTTCAGGTGACTAGCTGAGGATCACCAGCGCCTCCCAGGATCTGAAGAGTATTTCCAAACCACTTTTCCACAATTGGCGCCGTCTATGGGAATACTCAAATACCTCTATGGCAGGCATGACCGGAGATCCTCCGATGGCCACCGACAAGACCGCACAGAGAGGCAACCTCATTCCAGCCAACGCACTTGGACAACAAATCATCGCAGCAAGACCAGCCTCAGACCTGTGCTCCTCGTCAAACCCAACGCAAAAGATAATACAGGCGACCATGGCGCAAGCTAGGCAAATCAAACAGAGGTTAGACAACATCATCGTTGAGAACGAACGCCTTCGTCGCGATTTGGCCTCGGAAATATCAAAATCAAAACGAACGGTACGCTAGGCTTCTGACCGACCACCGAGGGCAGATGATCGACGATCCCGGGCCCCACAACAAGCAACTGACGGTGGCTACGCGACAACAGATCCCCCTGTGGAGTTGGTAAAGGATGAACATCTTCATCAGTGTGTCAGGAAGGATTTAGTCGACACACTTGCCCCTCCGCATGGCGCAATTCCGCTTAATATTGTCCACATGATATACAACCTACCAGCAGCCTCGGCCATACATGCGATCCAATCATATTCAGGTCCACAACAGCAGCTCATGCCAGCTAACCGGCCCCGAGAATCGCCAAGTATCACCTTTGACGATTCTGATCTGATCGGTGTATCACTCCCTCACATCGATCCGTTGGTTGTTGAGTTGCGCGTCAACTGGTTCACGGTCGAACGCGTTCTCATCGACCAGGGCAATACCTTGGAGGTTATGTATTATAAAACCTTCATCAAACTCGGATTCGACGAGTCAGACCTGACTCCGGCCCCTTATCTACTGTTCGGCTTCAACGCCACTCTAGAATACCCATTGGGAAAGATCAGCCTACCCGTTCAGGCAGGTTCTGGAACGGTAGACGTGGAATTCTTGGTCGTCAAGCTGCCATCGCCGTACAATCTCATCATGGGGCAATCGTGGTTGCATACATTGCAAGCCGTCCAAAGCACCTATCATCAACTGCTTTGTTTCCTAACAGAACACGGCATTGAGCAAATCCGCGAATCCCAGAAATCAGCACAAGCATGTTATCTCCTCGCCGCCAGAACGCCAAAGGAACTGCAAGTAAATTCCATTGAGGTGCCGAATAGGGAAATCTTGGATGACGTTGGGTGGAATCCAAATGAGAAAGCCACGGAAGATTTAGATCGAGTTGACATTGATGGCAGCCCAGAAAAGTTCTTCATGATCAGCGCCTCTCTGAATCAGGCCGACAGGCAGCAGCTGATCTCTTTCTTGCTCAACAACCTCGACGTCTTTGCATGGACTCCGTACGAAATGTCGGGAATAGACCCGTCAGTTTCACTACACCGTCTGAATGTCGACTCGAAATGTAAGCCGATCATACAGAAGGGCCGACGGTCAGCCGTAGAGCACACTGCCGCCGTTGTCGAGGAGGTAGACAAACTACTTGACGCCGGGGCAATTAGAGAAGTTACTTGCCCTACGTGGCTTTCCAATACAGTGGTAGTAAAGAAGAAAAATGGGACTTGGCGAGTATGCGTCGACTTCACAGATCTGAACGAAGCTTACCCCAAAGACTGTTTTCCTCTCCCTAGAATCGACCAACTCGTCGATACGACGGCACGTCACTAACGCATGAGCTTCCTCGATGCTTACAGAGGCTACCATCAGATTGTCATGCATCCAGATGACCAGGACAAAACTGCCTTCCTTACCCCAAGAGGAACCTATTGCTACAAAGTTATGCCCTTTAGGCTGAAGAATGCAGGGGCAACCTACCAAAGACTGGTCATTACCATGTTCGGCCACACTATGGAAGTATACATAAATGATATGGTGGTCAAGTCCAAACAAGAACAGAATCATATAGCCGATCTAGAAAAGACATTCAGCATCTTACGCAAATACAGAATGAAACTGAATGCTTCCAAGTGTGCGTTTGGAATTGGCTTTGGCAAATTCCTGGGTTACATCGTCAATTACCGAGGAATCGAAGCCAACCCGAGCCAGGTCACAGCAATTTTGGAACTCGGCTCCCCCCGTTCAGTAAAAGAAGTCCAAAAGTTAATGGGGATGGCCGCTGCACTTAACAGATTCATCAGTCGGTCTACAGATCGCTACCGACAATTCTTTCAGACATTGCGGCAGGGTAAGGCTTTTGAATGGTCCGCCGAATGTGAAGCAGCCTTCAATGGGCTCAAGACCTACCTCCGCTCAGTACCTCTCTTGACAACACCCACCGCTGGTGACCCCCTCATCCTATATCTGGCAGTTTCCGATAAGGCCGTCAGCTCCATACTGTTAAAAGAGGAGGAGGGTGAGCAACGGCTAGTGTATTATGTGAGCAAGGCAATGGTTGACGCCGAAACACGCTACCTTCCGCTGGAAAAACTCATCTTAGCCCTAGTCATAGCGGCAAGAAAATTGATGCATTACTTCCAGGGACATAGCATTGGGGTGCTAATAGATTATCCCCTCCGGTTGGTACTACGGAGTGCAGAAGCATCGGGACGTGTTTCAAAATGGGCTCTTGAACTCAACCAATACGACATTCGATTTTTACCTAAAACTGCAATCAAGGGGCAGGTGCTGGCCGACTTTGTTGCCGAATTTACCGGCGAGCTTGCCAACTTCAAACCTGATGTTCTACCAAAGCCGAACTGGAGAATTTATGTCGGGGATATTTGGCAATTATACTGTGATGGATCTTCCAACCAAAGGGGCAGTAGTGCCGGAGTTGTAATCATGTCTCTAGGCGGTAGCGATGATCGGCGGTAGCCGTCTTGGCTTCGAAGCATCAAATAACGAAGCCGAATATGAAGCCCTTCTTGCCGGTCTGCGGAATGCGCACCTTCTTAGCGCTCGGCATCTGCTTATGTTTTGTGATTCAAAGTTGGTAATCAATCAGCTGAAGGGGGAGTATGCAGCAAGAAACGATCGTATGGTGGCCTACATGAAAACGGCCAGTTCCTTGCTAGCAAAATTCGACCATCATGAACTGAACCAAATAACGCACGATCAGAACACACACGCGGACGCCTTGGCATGCTTAGCCTCCGCCATCAATTCTGAGATCAAACGGACCATCGAAGTAGGTTTCATCTCAGAGCCGAGTATTGGCCCTTCTGAGGAAATCTGTGTCAATGTCATAGAATCCGCACCAAGCTGGATGGACCCCATTGCTGCATTCCTCTCTTCTGAACAACTCCCAGAGGACAAAAAAGAAGCACACAAGCTGCGAAATAAAGCCCTGCGATATTATTTGGATCCGCAAGGAGGACTTTACAAAAAGTCCCTCTCTGGTCCATATTTGGAATGCGTACACCCCGACAAAGTGAAAGAGCTTCTGACAGAGATACATGAGGGCAGTTGCGATGTCCATTCCAGCGGACGCTCCCTGGCCCATCAAGCTATTTTTTATTGGCCGACAATGAGGGCTTACGCGGAAAGCTATGTAAAAAAGTGCGAACAGTGCCAAAAGTTCTCCCCATTAACCCGTCTGCCTGCCGAAGAGTTGAACTCTATCACCAGCCCCTGGCCGTTTGCTCACTGGGGACTTGATATCGTAGGACCATTGCCCAGGGCGCCAGGGAACAAACGATTCTTAATCATCGCGACAGACTACTTCACAAAATGGGTCGAAGCGGAGGCTCTGACACATATACGAGATGTCGACATTAAACGCTTTGTATGGAGAAACATCATAACACGATTCGGCATTCCGAGAGCTCTGATCTCAGACAATGGCACCCAGTTTGATTGTGGCGTGTACCAAGAGTTGTGCAGTAAATACGGCATTCGACCTTACTTCCCGTCACTGGCCTACCCACAAAGCAATGGTCAGGCCGAGGCCTCTAACAAATCCATCTTGGACGACATCAAAAAGAGACTGGAAAAAGCTAAAGGCAAATGGGTAGAAGAATTGCCGAGTATATTGTGGGCTCATCTACACCAAGGAGATCCACCAGAGAAACGCCGTTTGCTCTATGCTTCGAGACCCAGGTAATCTTACCACTGGAAATCGGACTCCCAACCCTGAAATCGCAAGTTTTTGACACGGGCCGAAACGACATGATGCTTGCCCTAGATCTGATTCTCATTGAAGAATGAAGAGACCGTGCCTTAGCATCCATGGCACGCTTCAATGCTTCGTCGCCAAGTCGATACACGCCAGGCAAGCTTGTCCTAAAGAAGGTGCTTCCAGCCGACCGAAGACCGGCCGATGGAAAACTAGGTCCAAACTGGGACAGCCCCTATCAAATCGAATCCATCGCAAGAATAGGGGCATATCGGCTCTCAGACATGACAGGAAGAAGCCTGCCACGGCCCTGGAATTCTATACATTTGCGTAAATTTTATCATTGACCCGACTTGTGGGCTTGATACTTGTACGTGTTCCATTTTTGTAATACACAGCTTCCCGTTTTCCCAAGCCTTGATTAATAAGGTCCGATTAAGCCTTCTAAGGCCAAAAAAGACTCCGGATTCGGAGCGCCCTTCGTGGATATCACGATTGGCCAAAAAAAGACTCCGGATTCAGAGCGCCCTTCGTGGATATCACGATTGGCCAAAATAGACTTCGGATTTGGAGCGCCCTTCGTGCATATCCCGACCGGCCTTTCTAAGGTTTGTATTCGGACCACTTAATTGGCCGAATAAATATTCAATAAGAATCATTCATAATTCACATCGGCCAATACGTGTCCAAACATTTACATCATACAACACAAAACTTGCCAGAAAGATGAAGTAATACAATTAATTAAACACATAACATGTCAAGACCAAATACAAACATTGAAAAGAAAAGAAATTCTATTTATTCAGCGCAATGTCTATTCAATCGGCACCCTCATCGTCGCTCTTCTCAATTTTGAAGTCGGGATAAGGAAAGTGATGACGATGATACAGGGGCAAGGCCGAATCAATTCCCGCGGCTTCGAGGGATTCCTCGTTCTGAAGGGCCTTGATCCAGCCGTGCTTAAATTCACAATTTTCGCATTGACAGACCTCCTCGGCAAGGTCTTGTTTGGTCTTCTCTACCCCAAACTTCAGGCCATCCTGAAATCCCTTTTCGTAACCCGAGGTTTGTTGGGTTCCTCTTCCCGCACCAACCAATTTAGATTGATCGGTCACAACCGACGCGCTCGCTTTAACGTTCTTCAGTTCCCGAAGCTCACGCTCAGCCTTTTCCGCGCGAACCTCCAAACTGCGATTCCTTCATCCTTTTTCTCGCTCTCACGTCGCACTTCTTGCAGACACATGCCGACTTCGTAGGCAGTATATAGTCCTTTCACGGTCCCGTGGATGCCGTCTCGAAATACTTCGAAATCCCGACGTCCGACCATCGATTGTTGGACTTCCGGTGGAAATATCTGTCGAGTGAACTCCACTGCCACATCTGGGTCTTTGATGATAGAGTCCGCCTCCGTCATTAGTCTATTCCTCACAGAAACCGCAAAACTTAACGGTCGCGGCGTCGCTTCAGGCTCAATTCTCGGTCGCCCATCTTTTCGGGGCGATCTGCTTCGATGACTAAGGGGCTGGTGTGTTACCCGATCCTTAGAAGTCCTTCTTCCCGCATGCGTAGGCTCACTTTTGCGACTCATTGCGACGTCTGATTCAGTTAATCTTCGTCCTTCCTCAGTTCCCTGAATAAAAAATAGGGCCTCTGGCGTGCATCCGCCCCATTTCTCCTTCAATATTTGCAGCCTTCTCGAGGCAACGTTAGCAATCCCAAACGTCAACAGTCGGATGCCAACTGTCCATCCCGCGAGTAAGGCCCATTCGGCTTCCCAAGCTCGCGCCCTGGCCAAGGCAAGGGCAAGGGCAAGGGCAGATTTCTTAATCTTATCGGCCGGGCTTTCAGTTGCAAACGGCCAACCAGTCTGTGCCTTTGCCAGCCCGCGAGTAAGGCCCATTCGGCTTCCCAAGCTTGCGCCCTGACCAAGGCAAGGGCAGATTTCTTAATCTTATCGGTCGGGTTTTCATTTGCAAACAGCCGAATAGTCTATGCCTTTGCCAGCTCGCGAGTAAGGCCCATTCGCCTTCCCAAGCTCGCGCCCTGACTAAGGCAAGGGCAAGGGCAAGGGCAAGGGCAAGGGCAAGGGCAAGAGCAGATTTCTTAATCTTATCGGCCGGGCTTTCAATTGCAAACGGCCAACCAGTCTGTGCCTTTGCCAGCCCGCGAGTAAGGCCCATTCGGCTTCCCAAGCTCGCTACCGACCAAAAGGCAAGGCGATTCTTAATCTTATCGGACGGGTTTTCATTTGCAAATGGCCGAATAGTCTGTGCCTTTGCCAGCCCGCGAGTAAGGCCCATTCGGCTTCCCAAGCTTGCGTCCTGACCAAGGCAAGGGCAAGGGCAGATTTCTTAATCTTATCGGCCGGGCTTTCAATTGCAAACGGCCGACCAGTCTGTGCCTTTGCCAGACCGCGAGTAAGGCCCATTCGGCTTCCCAAGCTCGCACCCTGACCAAGGCAATGGCAGATTTCTTAATCTTATCGGCCGGGTTTTCATTTGCAAACGGCCGAATAGTCTGTGCCTTTGCCAACCCGCGAGTAAGGCCCATTCGGCTTCCCAAGCTCGCGCCCTGACCAAGGCAAAGACAAGGGCAGATTTCTTAATCTTATCGGCCGGGTTTTCATTTGCAAACGGCCGAACAGTCTATGCCTTTGCCAGCCCGCGAGTAAGGCCCATTCACCTTTCCAAGCTCGCGCCCTGACCATGGCAAGGGCAAGGGCAGATTTCTTAATCTTATCAGACGGGCTTTCAATTGCAAACGGCCGACCAGTCTTCCTTTACCAGCCCGCGAGTAAGGCCCATTCGGCTTCCCAAGCTCACACCCTGACCAAGGCAAGGGCAAATTTCTTAATCTTATCGGCCGGGCTTTCAATTGCAAACGGCCGACCAGTCTGTGCCTTTGCCAGCCCACGAGTAAGACTCATTCGGCTTCCCAAGCTCGCGCCATGACCAAGGCAAGGGCAGATTTCTTAATCTTATCGGCCGGGTTTTCATTTGCAAACGGCCGAACAGTCTGTGCCTTTCCCAGCCCGCAAGTAAGGCCCGTTCGGCTTCCCAAGCTCGCGCCCTGGCTAAGGCAAGGGCAGGTTTATTAAGCAAGCCAATCTAAAAAAAAAAAAAAAAAAAACAGTAAAGTAGCATTCAACATTTATTGAGCACAACTCACGTTTCATATATATACTCATCACTATAGCAACAGATGAAAAACACTAAATTAAAAACTGCAAAAGTACATTCGACAAATTTAAAACTTAAAAAAACTGTCAGTTCGCTGGATCAGCCATCTGAGTCAGATTCTAATGGCTCAACATCCACTTGCTCATATGGTATCGGCATATTCAACGAAGCGTTGGCAGCAGCAAGGGCTTTAAACCAGCCATGTTTGAATCCCCGATTTTCAAACATGGGGACCTGGTCAACGTACTCGGCAAGCCTAGCATTCTTCCCGACCTCGAACACTTTGGAAGACTCCGAGTCGGCCGCTTCCTTCGCTGCCTTCATTGCAGCCAACTCAGCCTCTAATCTGGAGATCGCCTGCTGGGCCAATTTGAGTGCATCTTCGCTCGCATCCGCCTTCTTCTCAGCATCCGATCTCAACTAATCTGCGCTAGGAGCCCTCTCTATCTCGGCGTCGGCCCTTGAGGCTTTTTTATTCGCCCTCAAAGCCTCGACATCGGCCCTTCTCCTTTGGCCCTCAGCTTCCTCGCGTAGACGGCCGATCTCTTTGACGGCGTCGCGATGGCGACGGCCCAAATCGGCTATCCATTCGACGGTCTACAAAACAAGCATTTAGAACCTTAACTCCAACAGTATTCGGATTAAGTAAAGCTAAGTTCGACTATGTACCAAAAGCGCCGATTGGGCAGCTAATGCTGTCGCATTCAGATCTGTTTCCACCCGAAAAGCCTCCTTGTCAGATGGCAACGACATGGACGTGGCCAAGCTGAATGCAACTTCTGGATCTCTGAGCGCCAATGCACCAGAAGAAATTGGTACGTTTCCTACCGTCGGCTGAATCACAAAAGGAACGACCACGTCCGAGCCCTCTAATCGAGGACGTTTACCACCGTGTTCCTCGTAGCTGGCCTCAAACTCAGTAGGGCGCTTCTCTGCCTCAACTTCTTGACCGGCCTTCTCGATCACAGAAGATTCGGCATTCCGATTTGATGGCGTCTCCACCTCAACGCGTACGGACTCTGATCCACTAGCAGGCGGGAAGGATTGAGGGTTGGTGACAGGCGGTATTTCGGACGGTAGGGCCTCCGCTCTTCGCCTCGCAGCCAACCTTTCTGCGTTCGCCTTCCTGGCAAGTTGTGTCAGGCTTAATCATGCCATGTCTTCATGGTCTGCTGCGGGAATATTCTCCAAACTGTGAACAACGCCGTCAAGTGAAAGATCCCCTCGGCCAGAAATGGATGGGGGATCGGCCGAATTCAATACCTCGACAGATTCGGTCTCAGACTGATCTGATTCGCTAACATCATTTACGCTCCGCTCTGAATCGGGCTCTTCAAAACCAATCTGCCTCAAGTTTTTGAAGTCAGACAAAATAAGAGCGATAAGAGAATCTTCGCCCTCCGGAACAGGGATATTTTCCGCCGCCGAGAAGGTCGTATATGTCGGCTCATAACGAAGCATGATATGCGCCGACCTCCCTTGTTTCTGAAGACTTCGACGGCCGAAATATTTGAGCTCAACTTCTATATCCGAAAGAACGGCGCCGTCGGTCGATGGCAGAACTTTCTTCAAAACGCTCCTTGTAGAAGACAAGCCGTCACATTTCAAAGAAGAGGCTTCAAAAAAAAAAAAAAAAGGCAATCAACCACCTGGCTCGCCCCTCCGTCTAGGAATAGGGTCGGTATGATCCTCCCCTTCGCCGAATTCCCAGTTACCCTGGACGACGACCATAACGTCATCGACTTGTTTTCCAGAACTAGAAAGCATCGTAACCAGCTGATGGTCGATATCCTTGGCCCTAAGGAAGAAATGCCTGTGCCGACCAGAAGACTTAGCCAAGGCATAACAGTGCCGGATTGCTGGAATGCCAAGGTTAATTCTTAGGCGACGGTTGAGCGCTATAATCCCCATTATGATTCTAAAGAAATTCACATTAGGTTGGGAAGGGATTAAACCCCAGTAGCGAAGCACAGCCCTGAGAAACGGGTGAAGGGGGAAACGGACTCCACCCTCTGCAATCGACAAAAGGGGAAAGACAATCGTGGTTTCATCCTCCCTCTCCATATCAAGAGTGCCGTCTGCCACAAGCGACAAACGGACATCATCAGGAATGGAGAAATGGCGTTTAAAACCAGCAATTCGATCTGACGAGAGGAGGTCTTTCAAATGTTTCGCCATGACTTAAGTTAGTAAGAATATGCCAAGGAGGGAACAAACCAGAAAAAGCCTTCAAAGCAAAGGAGGAGAGAACTTACAAAGGACGAAGGGGATATCAGAAAACAGAGTTGCAGGGAATATCCAAAAGGCAAACCAGCGATGTGCGTGACGTGATTCACGAAAGGGTGTCAAAATTTTAAATCGAAATAAATAAACATATGTGCGAAGGGAAAAAGTCGACACGACAATCGAAAGAAGTGCACTTAGATATCTGCATAACGATGAGGACAACCGCCGAATTTTGGCTCTAACCTTTTGAAATTCAAAACCAAGCACTCCAGCTAACTGTCATCAGTGAAGTGCTTGGGGGGCAATTGTGGAAGCCGAATAAATGGAAGAGTCGGGAGACGTGTACCCCAGAAAATGGATACTATTCAGCTCCGTATTGCGTGATTAGGGCGCCAAATACGTTAAGAAAACTGAATGGACGAGGGTCAGCAGATCCGAATAAATGTAAGGTGAATAGGATAAAAGTAGGCTCAGGCCCCAAGGCCCAAAAAAATGAGTATAAATATAAGAACCGCAAATCCAGAAAGGTATGTAAGAATAACTTCACTTAACTTAAAGGAAAAGAGTTATCTTGAATGTCTGAACTAACTTGTCCGTCGGAGTTCTAATTCCGGCACCCCGACCGGAGTTTTCCTCTTTTCAGGTGACTAGCTGAGGATCACCAGCGCCTCCCAGGATCTGAAGAGTATTTCCAAACCACTTCTCCACAGTTACATTATTTGTGTAATTTTTTTGTATCTATCTATCTATCTATCCAAACTATCTATAGTATATAAGCAAATGCGCTTTTCTCTCAAAAAAGCTTTAGAACTCCATTATTAAATTTTCATAATTTTAAAACTCTCTCTTTCTTAGGTGACAACCCTCTTTGATTTTCATTTTTTAATTGTTTGATTAATTAAAATAAAAATTAATTTCATGTCTCATGAATAAAGGTTTGAATTTCAAAGTTCTTCCCTATAAATAAACATACAAAAACTGATAAATAATTAAGGAAAATTAATTTCATAGTCTACAGATAAAAATAAAAATTAAATAATTAATTTTTAAAAAAAATAATTTCATGACTTATAAATAAATATTTGAATTTTAAAGTTTCTTCCCCATAGATAAACATATAAAAATTAATCTCATGATCTACAAATAAAGATTAAATAATTGATTTAAAAAGTCAAAATAATAAAATTTAGATAAAAATATGATTTATTAATCTATATCTATAAAAAAAAAAAAACATATATATATAAATCTTTATTTTGATTTACTCAATTTTTTTTCTTCCATCACATATTATCCTTTTTTACTTTGAGTATTTTATCTTTTGAAATGTCCATATCTATAACTTCTTATCTCCTTTTAAATTCTTAACATTTTCCTTATTATTTTTATTATTCGTTATTATATATCAAGTGATAAAAATAATTTTTTTTATTGGCTCTGAATGAGAAGAGTATTAATAATGGGATGATGAAGGCTGCATGGGAGGAGGCAACACAAAAATATCACAAAATTAATTTTCATTACTATATTTATCCAAGGTAATAATTTGATATTATTTCTTTTAGTTGTTAAAAATAATTTGTATTAGATCATTTCTATGTTTTCTTTAAGACTATCATTTGTTATAGCATTTCTTTAATCCTATCTGAATTCAATTAGTCTCTCTTTGACATTTGTTGTTTTTTTAATAATATAGAACTAATTTCTTATCAATCTTGCTTCTTAGTGCTTATTTCATTGAAGGATTGAGATAAGTAATATTTTCATATGATATATAAAATTAATGAACATAATACAAAGATCGTAGCGAGGTACTCTCTCTCTCTCTCTCTCTCTCTCTCTCTATGTTATTATAAGTTGATTTGCTAGATTATATTATCAATTTAGAATTTATATGATTTAATTCAATATCCATAACTTTCGTTGCATTCGACTATTTTTTTGTTGAGTAACCTATATAATTTTTTTTGTTAGTATATAATGATTAAAACTATCATTTGTTATATTTCTTCAAGTACAATTCAAATAGTTTTTCATCGTTTTATTTTATAAATAAAATGAATTAAAACTATTTTTTTATATAATTTTTTATAGTCCTATGAAGATCTTTTCTTGATTTATTTTTTTTTAAATGCTGTAAAAACTATGCAAGTATTATTTAAGTTATGGAGAAAATGATTATGGAAAAGGATTTATACTTTGATATGGTATGCATGTATCATTGGTAGAGGAGACCAAAGATAGAAAGTTACTAATATGATCAATTAATGATTTGTTTAAGAAGTTCTTTTTATGAGCAGGGCAGCAAATTTAGATTAAAAAATTTTAAAATTTCTTAGAAATTATAATTAAAGGATAAGATTTATTCATAATTTGGTCCCACAATAATAATGTACACTACTAATTTAAAAGTCTTTATGATAACTTTTCTTAGTTTATAGACTCTCTCTCTCTCTCTCTCTCTCTCTTAATGGTTTTTTTTTTTCTTTCTTTCTTTTCTTATTGTGATACTATTACCCCTAACAATTTTTATAATGAACTTTTTTTTTTAATGCATATCAAATTTTATTGTGAAATTTTGTGAGTTAATTATTGTTAACGTCTACTAAAATGACCTAACATCATAACTTGCCATCATTAAAATATAATTTAAAATTAAAATAATTTATTTATCACACAAAATATATAATTTATTTTTTCATACATCGAACGAGTTACCGTTAATAAATACATACACATGTAACAAGGGAGATGACAATTGATGATTGCTGTGATTCAATATATTTTTGCCAAATGGATTTAGGTTACTGTCAATTTTCTTTATGGGCTTGGTGTGGTGGCAAAGTGGAGTAGGCTTTAGCTGTTCAATTTACTACTGCCACGTAAGCTGCTTGATGGTGGGCTTGGGCCAGGGAATGTGGTGGCAGGCTAATGCACCCATGTCTAGGCCCAGATACATTTGCACCACCAGTAGTGGATGCACTGTCAAATTGTTTCATGGAATTTTTAAAGCCGTTTTTTGCACAAAAATAAAAATTATATAATAATGATGAAAGTCTTTTGAATTTTCTGTTGTTTTTGTTTCTGAAAGCATGAAAATCATTCTGTTTGTTTGTGTTTTTATCTCATTTTCAAAAACGAAAATAATGACAAATTCAAAAAACTCATTTAAAAACTCAACTGTTTAAAAATAGGATTAGACTTCTTTAATGTTCATATCTTAATATTAGAGAACTTGAGTGATCCGTGGCGTCCACCACAAATCTTATTTCGATAATCTGAACAGTTCATTTTGTAGGGCCCTCAATGTATATCATTCATGAAAAATATTAGTTCAATCTGATAATCAAAACATTTTCATTTTACCACATTTTTCTCCAAGCAAATAGACGATAAATATATTTTGAAAATAGACAACCCATTTTTTTTAGAGAGAAACACGATAAAGTGAGTCCCACATGCCTTTCAAGTTCTCTTATATTGAAACGTGAACATGAGAGAAACTAAACTCTTAAAAAAAAATTAAAAAAAAAAAGAAACATATATATATATGATGCAGTAACTTCTATAGAGGATCGGTCGGACTGCAAAAAGGTCCAAATGGGGAGATAGTCCCCCGATGAACACCTCGATGATCAAGTTAGCTTAGGGCAAATTGATTTTAGAGAGGGAGAGAGAAACAAAGGGGTAAAAACTTAACCTCTAACGTATCTCAAAAGCTTCCTTATATCATTTGCTCATCATTTCCTTATCCATTCTAAGCTGTCTTGTTGGTTGAAAGTCCATGGCCTAGTTAACATCGTTCATGGTGATTTTACATGCTCCAGCCTAAGGGATCTTGCTGCATTTAATACTATAATGGCCTCATTAAATGGCTGATGTGTTGGTGCAATAACTTTACAAGATCTTTGTCTGCTCACGTGGTTAGTTCCCTACCTAATAAGTGTTTGAATGCTATTGGTCCTGGGCCAGTATTGGCTTCTCAAAGTTACTGGGCTTACTAGGCTTTAACACCTGGGCCGTGGGCTGGGCCCTGAGCCGTGGGCTGGGCCCCATTGGGTCCCCATCAGTATCAGTAGTCCCCTATTCCTAAGTACAGCTTTAGTCCAACGAAGGGAATAAAAAAAGAGATAGTAATCCCCCAAGACGCCAGAGAGAGGACCATAGGGGAAAGAGGGGAGGGGTGGTGGGTGTGATAGCTAACGACTGGGAGCGAAGAAGCGAGATTTGATAGCCAACCGAGGATGGGATCAACCGTTGAGAAAGGAAGCCGACTAGCATGGTGGTCGACTGGCTGACATAGAGGGCAACCTCTGAAGAAGGTGAGTCAATCGGTGTGGTGGCCGACAACTCGAGCGGGCAACCCTCAAGGAAGGTGGGCTGATCGGTGCGGTAGACGATCGACCAGTGTAAGCGTCGACCTCTGAGGAAGGTGGCCAAACGTTAAAGGGGGCAACCCAAGAGAAGGGTGGGCCGACTGAGATAGTGGCCAACCACTAAAACGGGAGACCCTTGAGGAAGGTGGATTGACTAAGATGGTGACCAGTGCGGTGGGCGACCAACCGTCTTGAGGGCCAACCTCCGAGGAAAGTGGCCAACCGATGAGGAGGGTCACCAACTAGTGTGGTCAACCGACCAATGAGAGGGGCGACCACTGAAGAAAGTGAGTCAACCGGCATTTATGGTGCACAAGGCTTAAGGTGTAGAACAACACGTGATGATGTGAAGTGGAATAGACGTGGGGGAAGGAAAGAGAATTAGTGGAAGGAATGAGGGATCGTAACAGTACACGTGGGGCAATCTGGGCCACTGGTAAGGGATGTCAAAGTGGTAGCAAGAAGTGAAGGGGTAGTATAGGGTCTGACGTGGGAAAGGTGGGGGTTTTAACTTGTTGGAATTTTAAACTAGTGAATTTTAACCGCGATTCTTGGAACACAAGCAAACCCTGGGCATTTGGACTTGTGCGCTTGACCTACCTGATTGTAAAAAAATCATCACATTCCAGACTTTAGGTCCTACATCGTGGTTGACTCTCCCTTCGTTTACATCGTAAATTTCGTTGCCCCTATAACCAAAGTGATAGTTAGAAACGTGAAGGAGATGGCACATGACAAAGCGCCGGTCATAGCATCGGATATGTTAGGAGACGATGATGAAGTGGTAATAGGAAAACAGTATAGGGCAGAGAGACATGGGAAAAGGGGCTTGGAGCTACCATTGCGACCCCTACCATCTGTAATGATCTTGGCGGCTTAGCCGATCAGCCAAGTGGCGCCTGACCATTGGCATACTAAGGTTGACAGATCCACATTAACGGTGGAGGATCTAGAGGAGTTACGTAGTAGATATCAGATTCTAGCGAAGGTAAGGTTGAGATTGCCGATGGTGAAGGAGAGGGCGTCTAACGCACGACCGATGGAGTTTACACTGTACAAAGAGCCACTGCATGGGGCCTTGAGGCTTCCCCTCCCAGCGGTTGACTTACTGAATCGCCTGAAGGTAGCCCTACGACAACTAATGTTGAATGCATGGAAAATTCTATTTGCCAGCGCGATCGCATGGCCACGGGCGACTGGGGGAGAGGTGATGACGATGGACAAATTTTTTTCATGCTACAAAGCCTCAAGGCAATAAGAGACATGAGTGACCCTACAAAGAGTAGCAAGGAGGGGACTGGCGGCAGGGTTGCTCTCTTAGGTGAAAAGGTGGGGACCAAGATGGTTTTATATGTCGGTGATTGGCGGGAGGGGAGTGCACACGATTTGGAAAGTCGCCACCAAGTCGTTGGAGCCGAAGTTGGATGCAGCGGCAGAGAGGAGGGTGAAGCAAGTGAAAGGGTGGAGGGAGAAGGAGGGGTTGAAATGGGACAATCTTGTCCAGCCCTCAACCTTGTTTGCACTAAGCCTAGGGCTTGAGCCGACTGAGGAAGATCCTGCTCCAGAGGAGGTGGAGGTAAGGAGAGAGACGCAAGAGGCTGAGGACAAGTGAGTTTTCGTTAGGGCGGAAAAATACAAAGAGAAAGAGCTAGGGCCAGTGTCTAAGTGGGTTGCAAAGAGGTCTGTCCGACTACGGCCTAAACCGTTGGAAGAGAAGGATTTAATAAACTTTGTCCCCCTGCGAGTGCCGGTGGATTAATTGAAGGAGAGAAGTAGGAGGAGGGTGGAGTAGGTATTGAAGAAGAAGGAAAAGAGGAAAGAAACTGTGGAGGATAGGAAAGAAGTGCCCGTGGTGAAGAAGATGAATGAGGGGGCGGTGGAAGTGCCCCCAGAAGTGGAAGGGGAAAAGGCCAAGACAGATTCGGTTGCAGATGAAGGTTTTGCGGAGCCTCCGATCGTCAAAGCGATTAGTGGAGGGAAAAAAAAATGAGTGCCAAGTGTTGATCAGTCTACAAACCTGCCTTTAAAGGGGTTGCCCTCAGCAGAGTTGTCCCTAAGTCAAAAGTTAGGGAGAGGGCGTGCTAGCGGATCAAAGACGAACGCCGCGTTGGGGTCATTGGGGACCACGACTCATCATTTACACACGGTGGTCAGCCACTTAATAAGTGAAGGGAGCGAGGCCAGGGTTGCTGCAAATCACTTGCTGGGGACCATTGATGATGCAATCGTGTGAAGGGTTTCACAATTCACAAAAGCGAACCTCGTGAAAGGGGTCTGCTCTGCACAGATAGAATCGATGACCTTGGCGGCCGCTTTATTGGGCAAGGGAGTGGGGGCGAAGAGTGGGGGCGAGGATGGAGGCAGAGCCGTTTAAGGCCCAATTGGAGGAAGTGTGGGTGCAATTACAGAATGTGAGGACAGAGACAGCAGGCTGGAGGAAGGCAACGCGGAGTGCCTGTGCAAAGGGCTTATCGTACGCTCAGAAAGCAAAGAAGATGGAGGTGTTGGCGGTGGTGCAAACTTATCTGGCTAAGAATGCCACGGTAGGCCAAACTGAAGTAGCTGCCGAATTGTTAGTCTTCATGGCGGAGCTTGAAGTGGCACGTTGTAAGGTGGTGTCGTTGGAGTTTGAATTAACGAGTGAATAAAAGAGGGCTCACAAAGCCTAAGAAGCCTGCGCCACTGCCAATGAGAGGTTGGAGGAGGCCCTTGTAAATAACGAAGAGCTGCATGATCTGGCCTTGAAGAATAAGGAG
The DNA here is from genome assembly GCA_025200525.1 of Camellia lanceoleosa. Classification (NCBI taxonomy): domain Eukaryota; kingdom Viridiplantae; phylum Streptophyta; class Magnoliopsida; order Ericales; family Theaceae; genus Camellia; species Camellia lanceoleosa. The sequence goes on along the minus strand of CM045759.1, from coordinate 122,897,496 downwards.
GAGGCAGATACACGTGTGGCTGAGTTGGAGAGAGCCCTGGAAGAAAAGATGTCCAAGATAGCAAAGCTGGCCAGGGTGATGGTGTTTGAAAGGGCTACTTATCTAGATCTGTGCACCGCTGCAGTGGAACAATTTAAGCTATCCCCGTAGTTTCAAATGGCCATTGACACAGCTGTAGCGAAGAGCTTAGCTAAAGAGGGGGAAGGTGGGGTGGGACCGTCAAATGTGGCTGCTGCTGAGCTAGTGGAGGGGCAGACCAAAGAAGAAATAATCCAGAGGTTTCAGCAGTCGAACTATTACAAGCACAAGATGAGCATGTATTAGGACAGTGGCTCGATGAGCTTCAAATATAGGGTGGAAGAGCTCTTCCCAAACATGGACTTCAGCGGCGTGAGGCTAGGAGAGGAGGACATTGCCTAGACCCCGCTGGATGAGGGCATTGAAGAAAAAGATCTGGCATCCAATGAGGACGATGGGGGTGAAGGCAAGGCAGTTTGAAGAATGGACCTAGGCTTAAGTGTTTTGTTGTTGGGTTTTTTTTTTTTTTTTTGGAAATAACACCTTGTAAAGAACGGTTGAAGTGTGTAAAGATTTTGTGTTTAATCTATAAAGATTGTTTGTTGAATTGAATTTTTTGTTTGTTTGGTTGTTATGTTGGTTGTCGTGGTTTGTTTTGTTTTGGGTTTTGTATGGGTGAGCTGGCTTTATTTTTATTTTTAGTTTTTTTAAAAAAAAGAGTAAAGAAAGAATAAGGATGAAGTTTTTAGGAATTAGAAAAATAACCATGTGATGAATGAAAACAATCGCGTGATGGAGAGATGTGACTCTATAAAAATAGGATTTGTGAATTTGAAAGCTGCCTAAATAAACATGTGATTATTATTGTATATACATCATGCGTAAACTGGAAGGTGTGGTAGACTTAACTGCACCAAGGCGTGCTTGACTCAGTTTGACTGAGCTCTTCAGGCTCAGTCTGGCTGACGTATGCTTGACTCAATTTGGCTGAGCTCTTGAGGTCCAATCTGGCTGAGACTTGTAATGCTCTGTTTGGCTGAGACTCTCTTAACTTAGTCTGGTTGAGCTCTTAAGGCTCAGTCTGGCTGAGGTGTGCTTAACTCAGTTTGGCTAAGACTTGTAATGCTTGGTCTAGCGTGTAATGCTCAGTCTGGCAGAGGCTTGCTTGACTCAGTCTAGCTGAGCACTTCAAAGAAAAAGTACAACACAAATAATGGGGATTGGAAAATTTTGTCATTAAGCCATAGTCTTGCGATCATAAGTTTATACATTGTACGACAAAGGCAAAAATGAACAAGTGTTCCGACCAGCAAAGTGAACCATACAACAATTGAACCATACAAAAAGCAGAAGATGTCGTTTTATTGGAAATATCGCTTCAAGTGCTCGGCATTCCATGGATGAGAGAGGTCTCTACCTGCCATATCTTGGAGACAATAAGTACCTGGGCGGGGTCTAGTTTTGATGATGTAAGGTCCTTCCCACTTAGCAGATAGCTTACCCTCGGTCAGATTTTTGGTGGCAAGAGTGGCTTCTCATAAGACTAAGTCTCCCACTGTGAATTCTCGGGGTCTGACTCTACGATTATAATGTTTCCGCATGCTCTTCTAATATGAGGCCAGCCTAACAGCAGCTTACTCTCTTAGTTCTTCAATCAAGTCCAGTTCAGCCCATTGTAACTCGTTGTGGAGATCTGTGTTCGGGTGTATCATTCGAGGGGTTGAGAGACCAATTTCCATGGAGATGACCGCTTTAGCGCCGTATGTAAGGCGGAAAGGGATTTCGCCAGTGGGAGTTCTTGCTGTCATTCGATAGGCCCAGAGCACATTTTGGAGCTCGTCTGCCCAGAGTCCTTTAGCAGCTTCCAATATGGTTTTTGATTATTTTCAATAGAAAGCGATTGGTGACTTCAACCTGCCCGCTAGCTTTGGGATGGTCAGGAGAGGAGAAATAGGTCTTATTGTTAAGCTCTGCATAGAATTCTCTGAATTTGGCTTTGTCGAATTGCTTGCCATTGTTGGAGACAATGGCTTGAGGGCCCTTGAAACGGCACACAATGGGCTGCCAAACGAACTTAGTGGTATTCCGCTCGATAATCTTGGCAAGAGGCTCTGTTTCCACCCACTTCGTGAAGTAATCGATGGCGACCACAACGAACTTTACTTGGCCTCTGCTGGTCAGCAATGGACCGACAAGATCAATGCCCCACTTGGCGAAAGGTAGGGGCTGCTGAGAGTGATTAGTTCTGCTAGGGGGGGCTCGGGGATGTTGGTGAAGCGTTGGCATTTTTCACATTTGAGTACAAAGTCAGTGGCGTCCTGGTGGAGTGTGGGCCAAAAGTAGCCTATGCGAAGGATTTTATGAGCTAAGGACCATCCCCCAAAATGGTTGCTGCAAACCCCTTTATGGACCTCTCTCATCATGTAGGTAGCTTGGTGGCATTTAGACATGCGAGGTATGGTCGTGAAAATCCCTGTTTGTACAAGATGCCATCGATAATGACATAGTTAGACGACCAAGCCCTGATCATGTCGGCCTCTTGTTTATTCTCTAGTAGGACGCCCTGTTCTAAGAATGGGATGATGTCTTGGGCCCATGCGATATGCTCGTCTTAGAGTAGGTAAACCTCCTGTTGAGCTGGTGAAACTACTAGATGGGTCAGGTATTCAATTCGCACACCATAGCTGACATCGAATTGGTCTGCTGAGGTTAACTGGGCTATTTCATCTGCTTGGGAATTCTCTAACCTGGGTACATGCTTGATGTGAAAACTATTAAAGAGACGGGTGAGGGAAAGAGCGATGTCCCTGTATGACCACATTGTTTCCTCTTTTGCATCAAACTCTCCTGTTATCTATCCGACGAGCAACTGAGAATCACTAGACACACAGAGATGGTCAATCCCAATGTCTCCGGCCAGCCGAAGACCTCTATCAGGGCCTCATATTTGGCCTCATTATTACTTGCATCGTACAGAAATCGAAGAGCACACTTGAAATACTCACCCTCGGGAGTGGTAAGGATCAAGCCAACTCCACTTCCTTTTTTAGGGGATGATCCATCAACGCTAAGAGCCCAGGAATGGGGAACCTCTGTATCAAGAATGACATTTGCTGATGTTGGTGGTATATCGAGAGTGGGGTTGGTGAATTCTAGGATAAAATCTACAACACCCTAGCCTTTGATGGCTATTCGAGGTTGGTAGGAGATCTCGTATTGGCTTAGTTCAACAGACCATTGCATGAGCCTGCTTGACGATTCTGGTTGTTGTATAACCTTTTTCAAAGGCTGGTCAGTGAGGACTACGATGGAGTAAGCTTTGAAATCTCGTCTAGAGGCGATGACCAGAGCTAGGGCCATTTTTTCTAACAAAGGGTAGTTACATTACCTTGAAATCTTGCGGTGATGTAGTAAATTGGAAGTTGGGTGAGTCTTCTTCTTTGATGAAACACTAAGCTGTAGTGCCAAAACAACTAAGTAAAGGCAGAGAGTCTCGCCTAGGATTGCTTGAAAGAGGAGAAGGGGGTTGGCCATGCAATTTGATTCTTTGGAAGGACTCCTCGGATTCATTTTTCCATTCAAAAGCCTGCCAAAGAACTTTGAAGAACGGGAGGCACTTGTTCGTTGCTCATGAAATGAAGCGGTTGAGGGCAGCAACTCTGCCAGTAAGCTGCTGAACCTCCTTTACCGTTCGAGGAGATTGCATTTCTATTAAGGCCTTGAACTTCTCTGGATTGGCCTCAATACCTCCATAGCTAACCATGAACCCTAAAAACTTAGCAGACCCAACGTCGAAGGCACACTTCTTTGGGTTCAGCTTCATCTTATGTTTGTGCAGGGCCTGGAAGGTCTCCTGCAGGTCTGCTAGGTGATCGGAAAATAGTCTGCTTTTGACGAGCATGTCGTCAATGTAGACCTCTATATTCCAACCTATCTGGTTTTTGAAAATAGCGTTGACCAGGCGTTGGTAAGTGGGCCCTGCGTTCTTCAAACTGAATGGCATCATACGGTAATGATAAGTTCCTCTGTCAGTAATGAAGGAGGTGTGCTCCTGGTCTGCTACGTGCATTAAGATCTAATTATAGCGTGAGAAAGCATCCATGAAACTGAGCATTTGCTGTCCTGCCGTTGCGTTGACCAATAGGTCTATCCTAGGTAGTAGGTAGCTATCCTTAGGATAACCTCGGTTGAGGTCAAAGTAGTCGACGCAAAGTCTCTATTTGCCATTATTTTTGTGGACCAAGACCATATTGGATATCCATTTGGGATAGTCTACATTTCTAATGAACTGGGCCTTCAGCAGCTTGTCCACCTTAGCGGCGATGAGATTATTGCGTTCTGGATGAAAAATGCGCTGTCTTTGGCAGAACGGCCGAAACTGGGGCTTAACGCTGAGGCGATAATTAATGAAAGAAGGGTCAATACCTAGCATGTTGGAGTAGATCCAAGCAAAGACATTGTTATGCTCGGCTAAGAGGGCTGTAAGGTCGGCTTTGGCTAGGGGGTAGCTGGCTGCCAATTTTGGCCATCTTCGTTGAGTCGGTGGGGTTGATGGGCACTTCAATCAGTTCTTTCACTGGTTCCCCTTTGATTAGCTCCTCCTCATCTCTAACATCAAGGCCTTCTATGATCATGGCCTCCTTCATTTTGTCCTCCTTTAATGAGGCGACATAGCATTCTCTGGCCATCGTTTGTTCGCCCTTCACCATGCCAACTGCTTGATCGGTCAGAAACTTCATCGCCAAATGGTATGTGGAGGTTTCAGCTTGTAGGGCGTTGAGAGCTGTGCATCCAAGTATGATGTTGTAGGTGGAAATGTAGTCGACAATGAGGAAAATGAGTAGCTTTGTGGACTGCCGTAGATATTCTTCAATGGTGATGGAGAGGTCGATGGAGCCTATGGATGTCACCCGATCGCCGATAAAGCCAACCAAAGGATTTTGTAGAGGCGACAACTTTTCTTCCCCAACCTTGAGTTGTCGGTAGGCGTTGAGAAAGATGATGTCTGAGGAGCTGCCATTGTTAACAATTACTTGTCTGACTTTGTAGTTCTATAAGAGAGCCGAAATGACCAGGGGGTCGTCGTGAGGGTAGCAAACACCTATACAGTCTGCCTTCATAAAAGTGATTGGTACAGACCATTGTTGGGTTTGTTTGTGGGGGCGGTCAATTCCTTATCGGAGCCTTGCCTAATTTTTCTCAGCTCGGCTCGCTGTGCCGATCGAGATGGTCCATTGCAAGCAAGCCCTTCGGCGATGACTCTTATCTCACCTACTGGAGGGGACAGGTCCACTTTGTGCTCAGGGTTGTAATGGAGCCCAGTCATCATGTGTTCTAGGTGGTTCAGGCTGTCTGGGAAGAGTGTGCCGGTTGTTGTGCCTTGGATGGTCCATCCTGGGTCTTTGGTAAGAGCGAGCTGTTATGAACCGGTTGAGGCGTCCTTGATGGATCAAATCCTCGACCTGGTCTTTAAGGTTGACACATTCTTCAGTGGTAAGGTCGTGGTCACGATGGAAATAGCAATACTTGGATTGGACCTGACGAGTGGAGGGAGATTTTGATGGTTGAGGCCACTTGAGGTCTTAGTCACGCTAGATTTGGTGCAAGACTTGCTCCATAAGTGAGTTAAGAGGTCTATATCATTTGAACCGACCAGGTGGCCAGGTAGGAGCTGGTCGGCTTGAGCGGTGGGGTCAGTCTGTATACTATGAAGGTCGGTGAGTGTATTGCGAGTGCCTGGGTTCAGGTTCTTTTCTCTTTTCCCTGGACTGTGAAGCTTTGGATGTGGTGTCTTGGCGAGCTTTTAGGGAGACTTCAGCATTCATGTATTTATGGGCTTTGGCAAGAAGGGTGGCCATTGTAGTCAAGGGGATTTTGGAGAGGGAAAAAAGAAAATTCGACAGGTGCAAACCGGCCATGACGGCTATGAGAATGACTTTGTCATCGTTTTCCTCCACTTGTAAGGCCTCTGTATTAAAACGGGTGACAAAACTGCACAGTGATTCCCCCTGGGTCTGCCGAATGTTTAGTAATTGAGTCGCCGAGTGTTGTTGGCGCTACATATTGATGAAATGGCTTAGGAAAGACTCGTTGAGCTGGTGAAATGAAGTGATAAAGTCTGGGGGAAACTGGCTGAACTAGAGTCGCGTCGACCCTTTCAAGGTAACAGGGAAAGCGCGACACATGATTTCATCTGGACAGGCATGGAGGATCATAAATGTCCAATATGCTTCCACATAGTCGACTAGATCGGTGGTACCATCGAAGGTGTCGATTAATGGCATTTTGAACTTAGGGAGTAGAGCTTTATCCCTGATGGAAGTGGTAAAAAGGGAGTTGACGATGGAAGAAGGTTTATGCTGCATGTTCTGCATGACTCCTTGTAGCTAAAGCTTCATTGCTCGTAATTCTTCATCCCAAAAGGGGGCATTATCCCCACAAGCATGAACTGGGGGTTGAACACTGCTAGCTTTGCCTTCATGGATGGCAACGTGGTTAAGAGAAGGACAGTTATGGAAAAACGGTGGTCCCTCCCAGCAGGGCTGCGAGCCTGGAGGAGGGGCGTGCAGATCATCGAGTTTCGACAGTTGAGGCTACGGGACAAAGAGCAGAAATATCCCTTAGGATACCTATGGCGAGACTTGGGTAATGATTGTGGGTTTGTTCCGAGTTATGGGGGACTATTTGCGGTGGTGGAGGGGGGTAGGCAAGTTGCGCTGGAGCAAAGCGTTAATTAGGGCTTGGTTTTGTTCAGTTAGCAGGTTGATGCTGTTGGTAAGTTCTGCGAAATATGGAGGTGGGTTATTTGGGTTGGAGGACTATAACAACCCTCATACTGTTTACCGATTAATAACTGATTGATTACCGATTACTGCTAAACGAAGATCGAATATGAAAAGTAGTTGAACTGACTGACTTACTGAACCGACTGACTAAAATTTGAAACTAAATTGATTGCCTGTATCTGTTTGAATTGCATTTTATCTGTTTGACTGTTTGACTATCTGTCCATACTTTACGTTAAACTGCTAATTGAAGGCCTTATCGGCGGCCGAACCGGAAATCGTTTAGTGTTTCATGATCGTCATAAATTATGTGATTTTATGGTATATTTATTGAAAAAGTGATTTGGTATGTTTAAATTAGATTAAAATAAGCTAAATTGCATAAGTTGCCTTATTTACCATTTTGCCACCCTTAGTGGCCTACTACCTCAACATTTTGAGCCTTACATACACTTAGGCAAACATTTCATCAGCCCCTTTCTTTTGTTCCCACCGAATTTAGAGAGAGATAGGAAGGGAGAGACTTGAATTCACTTGTAGATTGCCTGGAAATTGAAGGGTTTGAAGTGTAGATTGCATAGTTGAGCTTGTTCATCTTGCATTCAAGACCTAGGTAAGGTAATTGAACCTCTCATTGATGTATTTAAGGTTGTTCAAGCATGATTCTTGAGCCTTTAGAGAGCTAAGTCATGTCTTAGTCTAATGATGTTGAATTAGAACTCATTTCATGCATGCATGTGTGTATTGATGAATTTTGAGTTGATTTCATGGCAAATTGTCACATGCATGTTCATAATTAAGCTTAAGTCCATGTTTTCAACTTGTTTTAAAAAGAATGAGCTCATTAGAGCATGTTTTGAAGCCTTGAATTGATTTAAAGTCTTGCATGTTCATTGGGGATTATGTTCTTGAAAATTGGTTTGAAATTGAGTTTAATTGAAATACCCTTGGGCTTTGATTTCTCAAATTGAGTTTTGAAACATGTTATTCTATGTGTTTACAAGAGTTTTCCAGAAAATGGGCCCAAGAGGGTCGAATTTGGTGTGGGAAACTGGAGTTTTGAACTTACAACACAAACCTGGATTTTTCCAGATTTTTGCATCCCCCTCGAGCGGAAGAAGTAGCGCTCGAGCGGGGAAATCAAGCTCACAATACTTTGACCTGTTTTACAGTCCGCTCGAGCGGAGTGATACACGCTCGAACGGCAAAATCGAGCATCCAGTACTTTGCACTGTTCATCAGTCTGCTCGAGCGGGGGAATGTATGCTCGAGCAGAGTATTGGGTGACACGCTCGAGCGGGTCCCTTTGTTTGCATGTCCGCTCGAGCGGCGAAACCTACGCTCGAGCAAAACCCTGTTTCACTGAAAATTCTGAAAATGTTTTCTGTGTGCATCTTTGCATCCTCATTCCATCCTAGGCATCCTTAGGCCTAGTTTTAGACATCTTAATGAGGATATAGATGTAGAACACACCGAGGCATAATAGGGAGTTAATAATTATCTTTCCCAACTATGAAACTTAGAGTGTGTTCAATCTGTTAACTGAATAGGGTTGGCATTCCAAGGAGACGCTCTAGCCTACTGTAGCCCAGAACTCTGTGAGTAACAATTGTATAAAGATATGTTCAAATGATTATCTTTTGAATCTTGAATGACATTTCTTGAGCGATATTGATTCTTGAATGAATGTATGTCCTTTATTTACAGGCTGTATTGTGGCATCCTTAGCACCTCATTTCTTTATTCTTTATTATAGAGATCTCTGTCGGTTCCCTCGTTGGAACCACTACTGTTTACTGATTGATGGCCATCATTTACTGTTCGGTCCTTTAAGACCTACTGTTTACTATTATGCTAATGGATGTACCACATATTGACTGTTTACTGTACTGAAACAACTGAAATACTGATTGAAATGGACTGTTTTCATTACTGTAAGGACATTCATTCTAAACCTCTTTACGCACTATGTTATTCACTGAGCTTTAGCTCACTGAGCTTTAGCTCACTGCTCATATATATATGTAGGTGTACAGGCACCGGATCAAAGCTAGAGGCGTCGGGGTATTTCCAGTTTTGTCAAGCCAACCAATGTGCCTCACCGCGAGGTTCCGAGCCTACCAAGCCAAGGCTTAGGGGTGTTTTAGTAATTCCCTTTCCGCACTATTTTGTAATATTGTATAGACTGTATATTGCACCATACTGTACTGTAATAGGGATTAAGTCCCTGTTTCACTGAATGACATGTATGTATATGTACTGTTCTGTAAATATGTATGAAAAATCTTTTTGGCATACAGGCTATCACAGCTCATTGGACATTGTTTATTTACTGTATTAGCTTCCGCCAAGCCCCTGTACTCTATATTACTGTATTACTGTTAAGCAGGCCTTCGGTAATCTCGGATTGCTGCCCGTTACGGTGCTAAATCCATAGGGGCGGGTTTGGGTCGTAACAAGGACTCAGCTTCAAGGTTACCAGAATTGTGTTGTGAAGCTATAGACCTAGTCATGACCATCCACTCTGACGTAGGAGATGGGTGTTAATAGGGTTTCCTCCGGCAACAATGAACACAACTATTAACCAGAGATGATTTCCCACAGACGGTGCCAACTGATGATGCAGTAACTTCAATGGAGAATGGGTCGGACTGATTCACACTTCCAATGAGCCTGCTGACCTTGATGTCCTCGAAGTGTGCCTGCAAAAATGTCCAAAAGAGGAGATAGTCCCCCGACGAACACTCTGACAATCAAGTTAGGTTAGGGCAGATTGATTTTAGAGAGGGAAAGAGAAGCATAGGGGTAAAAACTTAACCTCTAACATATCTCAAAGGATTCCTTATATTCTGTGCTCATTATTTCCTTGTTCATTCTAAGCTGTCTTGTTAGCTGAAAGTCTATGGCCTAATTAACATCGTTCATGGTGATTCTACATACTCCCGCTTGAGGGATCTTGCTATATTCAATGCTATAGTGGCCTCATTAAATGGCTGATGTGTAGGTGTAATAACTTTACAGGATCTTTGTCTACTCATGTGGTTAGTTCCCTACCTGACAAGTGTTTAAATGCTATTGGTCCTGGACCAGCATTGGCTTCTCAAAGTTATTGGGCTTTAACACTTGGGCTGTGAGCTAGGCTCTAAGTCATGGGCTGGGCCCTCTTGGGTGCCCTTCACTATCAATATATATATATATATATATATTCTCAAGAGGTTAAGACAAAATCTAAATATAATTCTTCTTTGCGTTTGGTTTGTCTCAAGTTGTTATTTATTTTTGTAATACAAATTTGATTCAAAAATATAGTTATCGATATTCAATCATTTTAATTTCTTGTATAAATATTCTACTCAATGACTCTTCAAAAGTGACGATTTAAATCACCAAAAATCGGTCCAAACCTTTTTTTTTTATTTTTTGAGTCTCCTGCATTAAATCACCCTTTTATCATAACTTCTTTAATTAAAATTTAATTTTTAATTTTTATTCTTTTAATTAAAATTAAATCTTAATTAATTAATACCATCACATTAATACACAAATAAATATATTTATTTTTGGAGCTAGATCCCCTATGTTCCTTAATTTGAACTGGAGGGCATTATTTGGGCATGTGAGATCTATCATGGGTCCTATTTCGATAATTCAAATCGTTCATTTTGTTAAGCACTTCGTATATATTAATCATAAAAAAATTAGATTAATATGATAATCATAATATATTCAATTTAGCGTATTTATCACTAAAAATATTAATGATCTATTTTTTAAAATACAATTGTTGTCTCTTTTTATTTTTATTTTTATAACTAATGAAATAAATTAAATAAATTGTGATTATCGAATTGATATAATTTTTTTTTATTTTTAATATAAATAAAATATCTAATAAAATAAATCATTTAAATTATTAAAACAAAATTGTAATAAACTTTACCTACCCAAACAATGCCTTCTCATCCGGATTAAGAACCGGATTTCGTCCAGGTTCTTTATTTATGAATAATACTTGAGACTCCCTTTGCGGGTCACTCCCTCATCTCCTTTGCCACGTGACGGGTGGTGATTGAAGGAGTAGGAAAAAAAGAAAAAGAAAAAAAAAATGAGACCAATAAAAGAGAGAGGGGGTCAAAGGGATAAGAAAAAAAGGGAGATGAATCATTACTGTTTATTTATATATTTATATCGGGGGTAATGCTATAGTGTGTAACTTACACCTTACACCTTTTTATGTTCACTTACACCTTACACTTACACTTTTTTTGCCTTGCACTTACACCTTTTGTGTAAGTGACACATGGTGTGCAACTTATACATTTCATTTATATCTTCCACTTACACTTACACCTTTTGTGTGAGTGACACATAATATACAACTCACTTATATTTTTTTGTAAATTGCACACCTAAGAAGAAGCCTTATATCGGACTCTGATATGAGTCAATCAGTGAAACAAACGTGATTTGAAAGTCAACTCTCAAGTGAAGTGTATATGATACCAAAATAGAAGCAACGCGTGCAGTAGACTGAGAAAGTGGCGATGGACCCGAGCGAATAAACTCAACTTCAACTACAACACGGCTAGCAGCAAAGTTTGACATTGCTAGCCGACAACGTCACTCTCACAATAATAACATTTTTAATTTTTTATTAAAAAATATATATATATAAAAAATAACGTAACATTTTATAACATTTTTTTAATGAAAATTAAAAATTATCAAACGAGTTAATAATAATTTATATTTCACAATGTCACATTCACTCGTTTAGAAATTATTTTTTTTAGTTTTTTATTAAAAAAAATATGTAAAAAAAGAATGAAGTTAATTTTTCTAATAATTTTTAATTTTTTAAATTTGTTCCCAAACACCACCCAAGTCTTCTCTTGTTTTCTTTAAAAAAAATCATGTAACTATTTATAAAATTATAAAAATAAAAAAGTCTCTTATTAGTGTGGGGACAGCTGTGGCTGGTACTAAGAAAAATCATAAAAATATTTATCAAATTAAAATTAGAAAAAAATTTATTACATATACCGAACACATTTTTGCAGCAACGACGACAGATTGTGAGTGTGGTGTAGGAAAGGGATTGTTGGATAGGGACATAAGGATCTGAGGTTCCGTTTCTTTTGGGTTATAGGGTGGATATTGAGACTAGTAATATAAGGGTGTGTTTGATTGGACGGACTGGAAAAGGGGGGATTAAAATCCATCGGACTTGAGTCCTGGGATTGGAATCCCCCGGACTATTTGGTTGGATTGGATATGTATCCTGTGTTTGTTTTTTCATGGGATTAGATGTCCGGACTGTGAATCCCCCGGACTATTTTTAGTGAATCCAACGTTTGGTTAGACGGACTGGATAGAATAAATGAACAAATGACTATTTTACCTTTTTTAATTGTTTACTAAGTAATAGCAATATTAAACATATCTTTAATATTTTAATTATTTTTAATTAAATAAATTTGATTTAATAAAATACAGTATAACCCGTATAAAAAATTTATATTATTTTTTTAATTAAAATTTTAAATAAAATTTAAATAAAACACCTATTACAATTTAAATAATGAAATTAAATAAACTATAAACAAAATTTTAAAATAAAACATCAATAAAATATCTATAAAAATTATTTTAAAAATTAAATAAATAAAACATTAATAAAAAGTTAAATAAAATTATTTTATTTTTAAATTGAGACATTTAAATTTTATTGAATTTTATTAAATATAATACATAATTAAATAGTAGAGGGTCAAAATTGTCATTTTCACATCTAATCCCAATAGTGATTAGTCCCCCAAAACAATCCCACACCCCCTAGCAGGATAGTCCCCCATATGGGGGACATGGAGTCCGGCCGGACATGGAGTCCGCCGGACTAAAAAAAAATCAAACGACGGATAAGGAGGGAGGCCGGACATGGAGTCCAAACAGTGGATAGTCCCCCCCTTATCCCCCCAATCAAACACACCCTAAAGGTATTATTAATGTTCTTGTTTGTTTGGAGAAATAGCCTTGGGACTATTAGTCCCTTGGTATTATTAATACCCTTGGAAGGGGGATTGGTAAGGAGGAAGTAGAGATGGTATTAGAAAATAGTGAAGGGATTAGAAATTTTTTTATTTTTTATATATTGAGAATTTTTTTTTTAATATAATGTTTAATTTTTTATATTTTTTTATGTGTTTTATTATTTTATATAAAAATAATTTAACAATTCCTCCTTATTAATCCCCTCACTATTAATCCTCTCACTAACAATCCCCTCACTATCAATCCCTTCCATTCTATCTCCCAAAACAAACGGGGCCTGAGAGGTATTTTGAAATGTTAGTTAGAAATTAATTTTTTGATTTTTTTTGTCTTTTTATGGATAAAAAATGTTAGAAATGATGTGATTTGATGTGACTTAAAATAAATTAAAAGTTAAAAATTAACTTTTAACCAGCTTCTTAAATGAGCCCTAATGGGTGTTTTGGGAAGTTGGTAAAAAGTTGACTTTTAACTTTTTATCAAGTTTTTTAGCTTTTTAGAAAGTGATTTGGGAAGTTGGTAAAAAGCTAACTTTTTACTTTTTAGTTTAATATTTATTTATGGTGTCAAATCAAATTAAAATGACCAAAATACTCTTACCTAACATAAGAATTTTATTTATTATTTTTTTTTTCATAGGTCCTAATTTGTAATTTTACACTTGCGTTTTTGGCACTTCTCAAACCACATTTGTTGCATTTTTGGCACTTGCGTTTTTGAACATTTTGTTCAAAAACGTAACTTTTTATTTTGTTCCCAAAACGGCACTGAGTGTAGCAATAGGGGTCGTTGGAAATAATGACGGAACTAGAATTTTGGTTTAAAAGGGATACTATAGAGTTAAAATATTAATAAAAATCACAATTAAATTTAAACTTTTATTTGATGGTAGAAATAAAATCACTGTAATGCAAATGTTATATTTAAATATAAGTTCAAGTTAACTGATCTCAATCATTTTTTCAGTTAATTTTATGTATGATGATCACATGGTTTGAAAAATAATCACATATCTCATGAAATATAAAAACGAAATTATATTAAGTTGCACACATAAAAGAGATGTAGATAGGAACCAAAAAAAAATGAGAGAAGGTATATAAATAATACAAAAACATTGTTATATATCACTTTTATTTATTTATTTATTTATTTATTATTTTAGAGTTTTGAATCATTGAATTACATAATAATACTTTATTAGTTGTTGTTAATTGTGTAATAAACAAGGAACTAATCATGAGTATTCATATAAGAGGTGATATAACAAAAAAACTTAGTGAAATATAATCAACTTGTTTGGTTCTGGTTTTTAGAAAATAGTTTTCAGAAAATTTTACTTTTTTATTTTCCATATTTTAATGTTTTTAATGAATTTTTTTTAATATTTTAAGCAATTTTTTTTTAATATTTAGACACACCTAACATAAATACATTTAAAAAGTATAATAATTGTGAAACAAATCTTTAAAAATACACTAAATATCAAAAAATACAAAAAAATAAAATAAAAATTTAGTATATTTTTCATATTTTGGTGTATTTATTAATTTTTTAAAATAATTTTTCACAAATATTTTAGTATTTAGTATTTTAATTTATTTGAAAGAGAAAAATAGAATCAAAATTTATTTTGCACCATTATTTCTCACCTAAACTTTTATCTTAAATGTTGTTAGAATTTATTTAATATTTGCTTAAATCAGGAGTTCAAACAAATTTCAAAATCGAGATTCAAACAAATCCAAAATAAAGGTTCAAACAATGAAAGACAATGAAGGCCAAAAGGTACAAGTGAAAGATATTCAAATTAATAATGATAGAGTGGAAGATATTCAAATGAATACAACGGCTATAAACGACTATAAATGGCTATAAGTTTCATTATATATACCAAAACTTCTAATGTAAACTAGTTATAAAAAAAAAAATTGAAAATATTCTTTGATTTATAATTATTCACATCTGTTCTCTGAAAAATTCTCTGATAAGTGTTTTTCAATTTTTGTTTACATCCTCTTTCAGAAATTATACACTAAGACGTATAGCTTTAAGCCCATCTTTCCTGTGTGAGGTTTACAAAAAAATCAGAGCTTCTTTTTTATATCTATCTTTGAGAGATAATTCTTGTAATTTTCTGTGAAAGCAAAAACACTTTCTTTTTAACATTATAATAGTTTAGTACACTCAGTGTTCTTGACTGAGAAAGTCTGTATAAAATCCGTAGAGGATTGCTCCATCTGTAAAGAGGTTGCTAGCACCCCCGTAAAGTTAGAGCATAGTGAAAAATCTCAAGTGAAACTTGAGGAGTGGACGTAGGCCGAGTTGAAACCGAACCATTATAAATTTGTTTGTATCTCTCTCCCTTATCTCTTTATTTTATTTAAATTGCTGTAGCTATATTTCACATTTTCACTGTGCTAAAATCATTAACTGGCATAGTTATTAGAATATTTGTTTTAATTATTTTTATTTCATTAACTATATTTATCTATTGTGTTAGTCATAATTTTTATTAAAGTATTATTAATTTTAGTTGTAAAAACTTAATTCATCCCTCCTCTTAAGTTGTCTTTTGAGTAACACAATTATTACGACAAAATTGCAATGAAGGCAAGGCGAGGGGAGGGAGGGGGGGGGGGTGGTGGGGGTGGTGGTGGTGGTGGGAACTTGCATAGAGATGGCAGAGATAAGGGTGAAAGATTTGTGATGACAATTTTGTCCTTCAAAATAAAGAATACGCAATTGTAAAACTATTTTTCATCTTACAACTTATGGGGTAATTTTAGAAAAATAAAAAATATATTGAAAGAAATAAGTTTAATGGAAATGTAATTTCAATCAATGAGACAAGTACCAATTGTAATTAAAATTCTTAATTCCCATTGATTTTCTACTTCCCCCATGCTTATCTTCAGACAATTCAAATGCATTTAACTGTCCATATCAAGTTAAGGTCTACTTCAATATTGTGATGCGTTTAACTTTTAAGTTTGTGTGTAAATTATTTATAAAAACTGTATTTGTATAAGATTTTATTATTTTAATTAAAGAGGTAATGAATTGTCAAAATCATATTTATCATTTATTTTTTAAAATTAAAAATGATAAAATTACATAAGTGCAATTTTCAAATTAATTTATTTTTTTTTATAAATAACCTTCGCACCAATGATTTAAAACCTGGACCGGACCGGCCGGTTGGACCGGTGAAATTGAGACTCGAGCCTAGTTCCGGTCCGAAAGAACCCCCAAAACCGAACTAGGTTGAAAACCAGCCTAGATTGTGAAAACTGAAAGAATCGTCGATTCAACCGAGAAAACCGGTGACCCGGTACCTGTTTTGAATCAACCCAGAGGTTGGAAAATCTTTATTTTTCTTTTATTCTTCATCTTTTCTTTCTTTCTTATATATATATTTCAAAATTTTGACTAAAAAATCTTACTTCAAGAGTCTCCTCTCATGAGGAGGAGTCTCATTGAAGCTTAAGAAGATTATAAAAGCCTATTGCTATTTATAGGAAAATATTTTTTAAAGAGAACCTACAAAATTCAATGTGGGATTTAATCAAATTATTTGAATCGTATTGATTGGAGGAAAAGTTAAAAATTTCATTTTCCTCCAAAATTAAATCTAGCATTCAATCAATTTGTTTGGAGGGAATATTAAAAAAATTTAATTTCTTTAAAACAAGTGACTTTTTCTTATCAATTATGACTTTATAAATATTATTAATAAATACTATGCAAAAAATTTCATTTTTATTTGAGTATTTATATATATATATATATATATTTATGATTTATAATTATATTTTTTTAATTATATAATATTAATTATGACGTTATGGTTCGACCGTTTTGCCCCACAGTTGAATCGGTGACCCGTCTATCTGATCCCTTTTCCAATTCACTCACCAGTCCAATTTTCAAAACATTGCTTCACATACTAAAATCTAAAAGATCAAATAATCAAAGTGTACGACTCACAGAACCAAACTGAATGGGTTCAGTTTTTCTAAAAATTGGAGACATCGTCTCCTAATTTTTCTATAATAGTTTTTTTGTTTTACACAAAATTGCTATTGACCTTTGTTAAATTGTGTTACAACACAACTTTAGATAACTTAAATAGTAATGTTATACAAATAGAATTTTTACAGAAAAATTTTATATACATGGCATTTGTGGGGGCATATTTTGTGAATGACAACATGTGGCCGAGGCGCAAGCGTTTGACAGTGCCACATGGCTTGGTCATGTGCAAGATGATCTCGGCTAAGCCGAGGTTATCTTTGGAGATATCAAAATCTGAGATGAGCGGATAAGGGACAAGAGTCCTAAAATGAGGGAGGACCTCAGTCTAGATAAAGATAAAGTTTTTAAGGAGTTTATCTCTATCTAGCTGAGAGTCCAAGATGAGCATTGAGCCAAAGTCCATTGAAGCTAGGCTTCTACAGGGATCAGGTTACTGCAGGCTATAAAAACATGACACCCTCATGGGTCTAAGGTATGCTTTTTATGCTCTGTCTAGTGAGTGAAGCACTATTGGCTATCTTTGAGAGATAATTACTAACTTGATTGTCAAAGTGCCCCCCGATGGACGAACCACCGCCGGATTCTTATCTTTCTGTAACAGGTTATTCGGACTTAATCTATTTTGCTGGTGCTCTCCGCTGGGTTTCCCTGTTTGGTTGTGTGGTCAAAAATCAACACCCACAATTTGGCATCGTCTGTGGGAAACATAAGGAGAATAGATGGCCAACGACAAGCAGAAAGAAAAGGTTGGGGACGACATCCCTAGTAGGAGTAGCAAACATGCCAATCCTAACATGGAACAGGAGAACCCTAATGAAGGACCACGGGATCAGAATCTCGGGGAGAAGGACGTCGGCCAAGAGGGAGACCCACCAAAGAAATCAGGTCGAGAAGAGTACTATAATGAAAGCGACCTCCAGGTATGGAAAGATAGATGCTTGAGGACGACGAGATGAAAGGAATGGTAAACAAGTCGGCAGACCTACAATCGGTTGTCAACTTCATGATGCAAAACAACGTCATGTAACCACCATTTCCATTGAAGGATACGCCGATTCCAGCGGCCAAGAATGACCCCCAGAAATGGGGGCAAAAAGTAGTCTTAGTGGCCCCTCAGCATAACAGGACGAAGAAGCATTTACACCGGCCTTCCAGGGAAGTCCGACGAGGAGAGTTAGTAAGAGAAGAGTCTCAAAAGACACCTCATACAAAAGGAACCTATGTCAAGGAACATCAGCATGTTCAGGGAAATGAACTTTTGTTTTGACACGACTAATGAAGAGAAGTCCAAAAGGACTTGTAACAACACCGGGCGCAGCGTACCAAAAAGATTGAAATCCGTTGATAGTCGGACTCCTGGTCGGATTAAGGAGGATTTGAGGGACTACCTCCAGAGGAAGCGGCAGAACGCCGAGGTCACATCTCCAGTCAAGCTGAGGACATCATTCTCAGTGGAGTTGGATAAATTCGAGGCCCCAAAAAAGTTCCACATACCGAGATTCCAGATATATGACGGTAAGTCCGATCCAAAATTTCACGTCAACTTATATTTAAATTCAATGGCACCATATACCGGGAACGAACCGTTACTTTGCAAGGTATTCCCCTCATCCTTTGGAGAAATTGCATCAGATTGGTTTCACAAGTTGCCGAAAAGAACTATGAAAAGTTGGGAAGGCTTGGCTGAGATGTTTATGGCCAGGTTTGTTACCAACAAATTGCTGCCGTTGAGGGTAGACTCCTTAATGGCTTTGAAAATTGGCGAGGGTGAAAGCCTCAAGGCTTATGCCAAGAGGTATTACGAGGTATTCAACCAAATACCAAGATGCAACTAGGAGTTAGTGGTTGTGTCTTTTAAGAACGACCTGGAAGATGACCATGCCATAAAGTCAGCGCAAAGACTCTGCCAAAGAGTATGAAGGATCTTATAGCAAGGATCGAGAAATATGCCAGAGCAGAGGAGGATACACCAAGAGCAAAGGCACCGAAGCAGGAAAAGAGAAACAGCTCACCGAAGCAAGGCTGAGGTAATACTAGATTTAATAGACAAGAAACAGGACTAAGGGTTGCGCAGATACTTACCACTATGTTCCGGATCCTAGTTTATAAAGTTCTAGAGAGGATCATGAACCAGCCGTATTACAAAGCGCCGGAGAGGATCCCTGGCAAATTTATGGAGAGAAGCCTGGGAAAGCACTGTGCTTACCACAATGAAGATGGACACCTGACACAGGGTTGTAGAGCCTTAAAAGCGCATTTGAAAGATCTAGTAAGACAATGTCACTTAAGGATCTAGTAAATGAGGCCAGAACGAGGAAAGAACAAGTAAGGTCACCGACAAGCATTACCACCTTCACCAAAGACCAAGAATCAGAGCCGGACCTCGAGTGATCAATGTGATTCACTCGAGGGTCAATGAGAATGAGGTGCGTGGAGAGACTTGGAAGGTGAAACACTTACAGTATGTGTATCCGGTCCAACAAAAGAAGCCTAGGACAGACGAGCACCAAGGACTAATGGTATCCTTTACTGAAACAGACTTAGACATAGTGCAGCATCCACACAATGATGCTCTAGTAGTGACCCTCAAGATTGGAGAATGCCATGTAAGGCGCATTCTAATTGACCAAGGAAGCTCTTGTGACATCATGTATGTCAGATGTTATGGGGAGCTCGGCATTCACCGAGATGATTTGGAGCAGTCCAACAGCCCGATGGTCGGGTTCAATGGAATGCTGACATGGCCCCTAAGAACAATAAATTTGGAGGTGCAGGCAGGCACCAAGAAGGTAAGCATAGAGTTCACAGTAATTAACACCCCCTCCCCTTATAATGTTATCTTGAAAAGGCCATGGTTGCACGTAGTAAAGGTTGTTCCCTTAACACTGCACCAGTTGTTGCGGTTCCCAATAGAGCATAGAATTGAGGAGATTAGAGGGGATCAGATGCAGGTAAAGAATTGCTCTATGGTAGAAATGAAATCCACCTGCAACATGCGAGAAGCAGAAATAGTAGAGATTGAGAATGAGGACATGGAGGTCCTAGATAACGTCAGCAAAGAGCCGACCGACAAAAGCGAGAAAGCCTTAAAGAAGATCTTGGTCAAATAAGGAGATGAAGAGCGCTTCTTTCTTCTCAGCTCAAGCTTGGCCAAGGAGAAGAAGAAGAAATTAGAGTCATTCTTGCAAGTAAACATAGAGGTGTTTGCTTGGACGCCATACAAGATGCCTAACATTAATCCCGAGGTCACTTGCCATAGGCTAAATGTAGACAGGTCGGCTAAACCTGTCATCCAGCGAGCAAGAAGGCCGGCGTTGGTTCATGTGGAGGTAGTAGAGGAGGAAGTGGACAACTTGTTAGAGACCGAGCTATCGGGGAGGTAAACTACCCAACTTGGTTATCAAACACAGTTATTGTGAAAAAGAAGAATGGAAAGTGGAGGGTCTGCGTGGACTTCGCCAGCCTGAATAAGGCTTGTCCCAAAGATAGTTTCCCACTCCCCAAGATCGATCAATTAGTGGATACCACTTCAGGGCATAAAAGGATGAGCTTCCTGGACGCTTAAAAGAGGTACCATCAGATAGCAATGTACCCCACTAATGAGGAGAAGACAACATTTATCACCTCAAAATAGCTGTATTACTACAGAGTGATGCCTTTCGGGTTGAAAAATGCAAGAGCAACCTACTAGAGGTTGGTAACCAAGATGTTCAGACATCTAATTGGCAAAACAATGGAAGTGTACGTTGATGACGTGGTCGTGAAGACTAAAGAACCTAAGAATCACCTAGCCGACTTAAAAGCAGTTTTTGATATCCTTGAAACATATCGACTCCGACTCAATGCTTTGAAATGCGCATTTAGAGTTAGGTCTGGTAAGTTCCTAGGACACTTGGTTACCAGAAAAGGCATTGAGGCAAGCCCAGATCAAATCAAGGCTATCCTGGACTTGAAAAGCCCAACATCAGCAAAACAAGTGTAGATGTTAATAGGAATTAAGGGTCGCAGTCTTGAATAGGTTTATCAGCAAAAATTCAGATAAATGTAAACCATTTTTCAGTTTATTGAAGAAGGCCACAGATTTTTTGTGGACAGAGGAGTGCGAAGTCACCTTAGCCGACTTAAAGAAATACCTGACTACAGCTCCAGTTCTGTCAAATCCAGTACCTGGAGATGAGCTATTTTTATACTTGGCCGTTTCAGAGCACGCAGTAAGTGCAGTGATAATCAGAGAAGAGAAAGGAGAACAAAGGGCAGTGTACTATATGAGTAAAACCTTAGCAAGTACAGAGACCAGGTACTTACCCCTGGAAAAGGTAACACTAGCCTTGGTGATGGCTTCAAAAAAACTGAATCATTACTTCCAAGCCCACATGATTGTGGTGTTGACTT
Organism: Camellia lanceoleosa; assembly: GCA_025200525.1. Taxonomy (NCBI): domain Eukaryota; kingdom Viridiplantae; phylum Streptophyta; class Magnoliopsida; order Ericales; family Theaceae; genus Camellia; species Camellia lanceoleosa. The sequence continues at coordinate 122,876,212 of CM045759.1, read as the reverse complement.
AGCATCCCTTGAAGTCCCTACTGCAACAAGGAGATCTGATAAGCAATGTAACCAGATGGGCAATGGTACTGGGCTAATATGATTTAAAGTTTAAACCCAGAACGGCAATCCAAGGCCAGATTCTAGCCAACTTTGTAGCTGAGTTCACACCCAGTGCCATCCCACATCAAGCTCTGGTGAGCCTAGGGTGTTTAGGGGAACAAGAAGAGACCTAGCTGGGAATGAAAAACCCCACAACAGAAAGCGAAGAAAAAAGAAAACCCGAGCCCTACGATATTTACATCGTCGACTCCTCCTGCCTGTTTGTTGATGAAAGTTTAAACCATCAAGAAGCGGAGGCAAAAGTGGTGTTGATATCACCAGATGGGCGAATGTTGGAACAGTCTATTAGTTTGGGGTTCAAGGCCTCAAACAATGAAGTAGAATATGAGGCACTAATCACAAGGTTAAAATTAGTAGCAGTAATGGAAGCCGACGAGGTGGTAGTCTTCTATGACTCCCAACTTATTGTGAACCAAGCAACAAGCGAATATGCAGCCCGAGATGAAAGAATGATAGCATATATTAAAGAAGTTGTTAAACTGCTAGCCTTGTTTCAGGATTACCAACTGCAGCAGGTTAGCCGAGATGATAACAGCCATGCCGACGCCTTGGCTAACCTGGCTAGTGCAATGAAATCAGAAGAGGCAAGGACAATAATGGTTGATTATTTGTCACGCTCAAGTGTGGAACCACTAATCACAGAGTATGAAGCAATATGTGTGGAGATGGATCCAAGTTGGATGGATGCAATAGTGATGTTTCTTAGGGACGACAAGTTACTGAATGATCGCAAAAAGGCGCACAAGACCAGACTGAAGTCGGCAAGGTTTAGCCTAACAGTAGAAGGACATCTCTACAAAAGGTCTTTTATTGGCCCCCTTTTGAGGTGTATGCACTCTTCCTAAGTTAAAGACTTCTTGTATGAAATACATGAAGGGGTATGTGGCAATACTTGTAGCTCTACATGCAGAAGGATGCTGAAACCTACGTCAGAAAATGTGAGAAGTGTCAAAGGTTTGCACCTTTGATACATCAACCAGCAGCAGATTTGAACCCACTATCTAGCCCTTGGCCATTTGCCTAGTGGGGCAAGGATCTTGTTAGACAACTGCCCCAAGAAATTGGGCAAATGAAGTTTCTGTTGGTAGCAACTGATTATTTCACAAAGTGGGTAAAAGCTGAACCCCTTGCGAAGATTCGAGATATTGATGTAAAAAACTTCATATAGAAGAATATCATCACCAGGTTTGGGATCCTAAGGGCAATAATAGCATATAATGATACACAGTTTGACAGTAAGCTAATTAAAAGCTTCTATGCAAAGTACAAAATCAAGAACTACTACTCTACTGTAAGTTTCCCTCAGAGTAATGGTCAAGCAGAAGCATCCAATAAGACTATCTTGGATGGGATAAAAAAGAGGCTGGAAGTAGCAAAAGGAAAATAGGTGGAGGAGTTGCCTAATGTACTCTGGGCATATCGGACTGCGCCGAGAAGATCAATTGGGGAATCTCCGTTTGCCATAACTTATGGCACTGAAGTGGTTATCCCACTAGAAGTCGACATTCTAGGGATCAAAACCCAGGGAGTGGAAAATGGTACTAATAAGGCATTTCTAGCCCAAGATCTAGACCTACTGGAGGAAAAAAGAGAGATCATCAATTAAATTTGGGGCATACCAAAGAATACCTTGCTAGGGCTTACAACAAGAAGGTTAACCCAAAAGTATTCAAAGTGGGGTACCTTGTGCTCAGGAAAGTGGTCGACAACAAGAAGAATCCTAGAGAGGACAAGCTAGGCCCAAATTAGGAGGCCTTATAGAATCATCTCAGTCGCCGGAAATACAGCATATCAGCTTGAGGACAGTGATAGCAAAGAGTTGCCAAGACCCTAGAACACTTGCAACTTGAAGTTTTTCTATTATTAGATTTTTGTTTTTTTAAAGTTTATGTCATAATTTTATTAGCCAAGGTAGTAATAAAATTTTAGTTTGATGAATTTGAAATTTGTGTGAAAGGACTAATCGGTCCCATGACGATGTTTCTAAAGTGAAACATGACGAATAACTTAGACTTATTATATGGCAGAGTTGAATTATACTTATATATAATAAAGTTGAACTAAGTTGGTGATGTTTCTAAATGAAATATGACGAATAATTTAGACTTATTATATGACAAAGTTTAATTATACTTGCATATAATAGAGTTGAACTAAGTTGGCGATGTTTCTAAATTAAACATGACGAATAACTTAAACTTATTATATGGCAGAGTTGAATTATACTTACATTTAATAGAGTTGAACTGAGTTGGTGATATTTCTAAATGAAACATGACGAATAACTTAGACTCATTATTATGGCAGAGTTGAATTATACTTGCATGTAATGGAGTTGAACTAAGTTGAATTAACCTAGACTTGCCATGTTGGCAGAGTCAAACTCATAATGGAAATAAGTGCATTTCAGTTAGATTAACAAATAAACCAAGATTGAGAACCTCGGCTAGTCTTTGTTTGAATTTGACTTCGGCAAAAGACCATAGACACATGCTTAATGTGAACTTAAGTGAAACTTAGGTTCACATTAGGGGGCAGAAAGCTGGAGAATGATAGAAGTTTAAGAGCTTGGGAAGACTTGTTGAATTTTTTAAAATTTACAAGCTAGAATTGGCTTAAACACTTGTTGAAATTTCAAGAAAATTTACAAGTTAAAGTTAGCGAGATAATATTGAAAGAAGTATCGGAGATATATCTTGGTCAAAATGACCAACCAAGTTGTCAAAACTTGGAAAGGGTGAAGTCTTAATAGAAGACAGTATATGTAGGTAAACAAGCAATGCTTGACTGAATAACACTTGTAAAAATATATTTTAAGTGTTATCTGAGGTATTCCAATTATTGGCTGAGGCAAACAGTCAAGGTTTATATCCAAGATATTATATCCCGGAGTTATATAGATAAGGTATACTTTGAAGAAATACAAAAAATATTCTAAGTATGAAAGCAGTAAACTTGCTTAGAAGAAAGGAAGACATACACTCAACACTTGGAAGCAAAAATAAGATTTGCATTCAAAAAAAAAACTTTTGTTCAAATACAAAAAGGGTACATCAGCCAAATATAAAGCTAACATTGTTCAAAAGTAAGAGTGGAAAAGTACAAACAAAGAAAAGATCCTAAATAGACTGTTCTGCATCGGCGATTGGCTATGTTTCAGCCTTAGCAGACATCGGGGAGAGTTTTTCGACAGCTTTCTTGGCCTTGATTGCGGCGTCAATCTCTAGAAGAGTCTTATTAAGGCTCTTCTCAGCGCTTTCAATCTCGGCCTCAAGAGTGTTCTTGGGGACCTCGTCCTCGTCGTCCTAAGTCAAGTCAATGGCTTACTCATTCAGAGTTGGGGACTTGGCCCCAGCAACTTCATTCTTCTCAAAAACATCGGTGACGTTGTCCTTGTCGGCCTTGACTTCTTCATCCCCCTCAACTTCACCCTCAAATTGGATTAGAGCGGGAGGGAATGGCACAACAAGTCGGCTCTCGTTCCAAAGGGGCAAGTCTTCAAGGACAGCCAACTCCTTCAAGACAGCCATCCATCCAAGGATGTAACCCCTATTGTATGCCTGTTTGACTTGTTTTTTGTATGCATCACGGACGTCGGCTGCCCCTCAGCGTAAGCCTTCTCATCCGCTTCCTTTATCTCAGCTACCTTCGTAGCAAGCGCCGCCTGCAGCTCTATTTGGGCTTGGACCTCCTTTTTTTTTACTTTTTTAACCTCGGCCTAAGCGACCTCGGCAACATTTTTCGCAGCTTTTTTCAGGGCCGACTCAGTAGCCTTGGCTTGATCCAGAAGATCTCAGACACGGGCCTCGACCTTGTTTAGTAAGGATAGGAGTTTGGCTACCTCCTTTGTCTTTTGGGTTAGTTCTTTCTTGAACTCATCAGTCTTGATTGTAAGGGAATGACCTTGCTGGATAGCCTACAAGAATGCGAAGAAAATTCATTAAGTATAAAAACAGGAGTTGAAATTAAAAGTTACAAGTGTTGATACTTGCCAAGACACAGTGTTGCATCATCATCGTATAGTTTTCATATTTGGAAAGCTCGGCCATCCGATTTATGTCAGCTGGGAGCACAACGACGGTGGACATAGCGACACTGACTTCCAAACTATCAAGTGCGCTATCTCCGGCTCAAAGGGGTTGGTCTCCGACCATGATGGATGAAGTCTAGAGAGCATTGGCACGAAAACCAGAAAGATCAAAAGACCCACTGGACCTCAGCTTTTTGGATTGCGGTGGGTTAGATGCCTCGGCTTTGGCTGGCCTCTTGTCAGCAGTAGGAGTACTCTTTTCGGACTCGGCTAGTTTTAAGATCGGTACAGTATCCTCAGAATCAATCTGAGTCACTGTACCCGTAGCCTTAGCTTTTTTGACTCTCTTAGGCTTTGGCTTGGGTTGAGAGGAAGAAAACGAGGACTAAATAGTCACTACCTCGGGGATGTCAGCTAGAAGGTCCTCGACGACGGCTGGTTTGCGCCCCATTTCGTCGGCAGTGGCAACAAGTGTAACTTTGGTACCGGAGTGAATGGTGGGAAGGGCAATGGGAGGATTGGTCGGATCATAGGCCAACACCTCAAAATCTTGTCATTTGTGGCTACAAGTTCGGCTTGCTGGTACGTTTGGTAGAGCGCGACGTCGGCACTGAGATAGCGGGATAAGTTGAGTTGGAGCAGAAGTGAAGGGTTGCTCTACTGGGTCTAGTAAAGAGGCCTAGTCTGGCCTTGGCGATGAAGCAACTATAGGAGTTGTTGCTGATGAGAGAGTCTTGCTTCGGCGGAGGACATCGAATAATGCGGACTTGTAAGTCGGGATATAATTAAGCAGCAAAGGGGCTTTGCGCTTGTTAATATCCAAACCTAAAAGCCTTTTTAGATCGGGTTGGGGAAAAAGGTCTGCCAAAAATCCTTTGCTGGCTAGAGAAAAGCTGCAAAAAAAGTGAGAATAAGAACATTACAAAAAAAACAGATATATACTGCCAAATCCTAGCCGAGATATGATTAAAAAGGAAACTTAGCTCTTACCATCACCCTCTTTAAACACTGATTGGCGTACAGGATAGAGATGAAGGTCGTCGTCAGGTGCAAATTCCCAATTGCATGAGATGATAAAGTAATCATCTCCAGCACCCTTGTTAGAGTCCGGGGAGGTCAGCTATTAATTTGTAGGCAGTAGATCTAGGCTTGAGGTAGTATATGTAGCCTTTTTCAGACTTAAGGCCACATATGGTATAACAGAATTGGATGTCGGGTAAAATGATCCTAGCCTTTTCTCGGTGAGCTAGCTCAATTGTGCCATTGATAACCCGATATGAGTTTATGGCAAGTTGCATGGGGTTAAGTTTGCAATAATGGAAGATTTCGCGAAAGAGGGTATCTAGAGGGAACCAGAGTCCACACTCTATGAAAGCAACTACTAGAAAGGGCATGGATTCCCCATCAGGCATGATGGAGTCCTCCTCCTCAGCCAATCTGAGTTGAACATTGGCTGAAATAGGGAACTCTCGACAAAAATACTTTATTTTTTCTGGGGTATCCATTCTCTACCTGAACATACCCATAATGTCGGCTAGTGAAGATCAATGTGAAATTTTGGGAAAGAATGTTTGGAATGGGTTTAAAAACCTCGGCTTAATCCTAATCGGGCACTGGTGCAAGGGTTCTTGAAATTTAAGAGGGTTTTTGTTTTGATTTTCCTAAAGAACAAAGTTTTGAAGCAAATCCCAAACCTATGAACTACATGCACAAGAATCAAAGACAAGAATCTGAAAACAAAACAAGAAAAAAACAAAAAGATGAACATGATTCAGAACCAAGAAGGATTCAGAGTCAAAAACAACAATCAAGAGTTAGACTAAAACAAAAGTGTGACAAGAACAGTGCTAAAAACATTCTAGTAACACAGTGATAAAGCTTCATTAAAAAACAAGAAATCGATTCATGGTATCTAAAAGTGTGAGAAAAACGCAGTACAAATATTCAGTGGCAACATAGGCAACATAACGACAGTACAAGGAATAAACGCAAAGCAACTCAAAAACACAAGAACTTATTTACAAATGACTAAATATGGCAGTCGAAATGAGAAATTTAAGCAGCAAGATGCATACAAACGGATTCATAAAAGTATTACACATGCAAAATAGTGAAAGATTGAACTAAAAGAAGTAGAAAACAAAAATTTACCAGATAGGGCCAAGAGCGAGATCGCTAGAGTCGAAGAACTTAAACGGAACGGGGTAGTTAAAAGCTCACCGAAGAAGACGAATGAAACGGTTGCAGAGATTTGAGTAAACAATAATGGCGGATTGAGAGCGGAAGTTTAGAAAAAGAAAAATTTCGAAACAAGGGAAATTGCTTTTTGCAAAAGTGAAGAGACGTAGAGAAAATGAGAAGTTTTGTCAAAATTGCCTTGGACGACGTGTTTGTCAGGCGGCGTGCGCAGAAGCGACGCGTCTTGATAACGCGTGTCAGGTACGAACCAATGTGAAAAGAACGTGTGGCAGAAACTGTTGGGAAAACCATGCGTGATAGCTTATGAGCAGATAAACTGTTGGAGTTCTTGATTTAATGAAGCAAAAACCTTAGCTAGAGGAACGATCTCAGTTAAGATATTTAAAGAACTTAGTTCTTGTTCTTGATCCTTGATAAAAATGGACAGTAAAGTTCTGGGTACGCGAAGCCGACGAGTAATGATCTCGACCATAGAGGGAAAGAGCGAACTTTGACCGACAAGACAATGTAGGTTCCATCACCTCAGATTGCCGAGGTAATGGAACCTAGAAGGTAGTTGTGGGGGTATATTTTGTGAATGACAACATGTGGCCGAAGCGACACCGACGTGTCAGCCAGAGTGCCACGTGGCTTGGTCATGTGCAAAATGATCTCGACTAGGCCGAGGTTATCTTTGGAGATATCGGAATCCAAGATAAGCGAATAAGGGAAAGAGTCCTAGAATGGGAGAGGACCTCAGTCTGGATAAAGATAAAACTCTTAGGGAGTTTATCTCTATCTAGCTGAGAGTCCAAGATGAGCATTGAACCAAAGTCCATTGAAGTTAGGCTTCTATAAGGATTAGGTTAGTACTGACTATAAAAACATGACACCCTCGTGGGTCTAAGGTATGCTTTTTATGATATGTCTAGTGAATTAAGCACTATTAGCTATCTTTGAGAGATAATTACTGACTTGATCGTCGGAGTGTCCCTGGGTGGACGAACCACCGCTAAATTCTTATCTTTCTGTAACTAATTGTTCGAACTTAATCTATTCCGTCAGTGCTCTCCTGCTGGGTTTCTCTATTTGGTTGTGTGGTCAAAAATCAACACTCACCGTATTTTATAATCTTTTCATTTCTAATTAAAATGTCAACAATTGTACTTTATAATTACAAGTGTACCACTGATACATTATTTTGAATACACTTTATAATTTTCTAACTGCAACTCTAAGCTCTAATTGGATAAGTGGTTATTTATATACACTACAAAAAATTAAGATTTTAGAGACTAAAATTTAAGGATAAAATTATTTTTTAGGGACCAAATATTTTTGTTACAAAAAGTGCCGTTATTTTATTTTTAGCAATAAAAATTAGACATTAGTGATGAATTGTTATCCTTTTAGAACCAAATTTTTTGTCTGAAAAAATAAACTATTTTGAGATCAAATTATTTTGTCCCTGAAAATCTATTTATTAGTAACATTTTTAAAATTTTGTCGCTAAAAGCCTTGTTTTGCACTTTTCATAACAATCTTTTAGTAATCCTCATGATGATAGAAATTGGTCCCTGAATGTCTTTTATAACAAAATTTTTACTTCTAAAGACCAAAACATTTGATCTTTAAAAGTCTTATTTGTTGTAGTGATAACACTTGACCCATTTTTTTTTTTATCAGAAATTCTTTACTTGTATAAATAATAACAAAAATGATCTTGTCAGGTCTCTTACACTGAAATGTATATTTTATCTCATTTATCTTTGTGTCTTTATACTATATTCATTAATTTTAGTTCTTTTAAATTTATTAAAAGAGAGGTCAATATAATTATATCAAAACTATATAACTTAGTGACACTTAGGAAAGTAAATTAAAAGCTAATTTTTTGATTTTTTTAATTTTTTTCTAAAAAAAGTATAAAAAATAGACAAATGATGTAATTAAAAAAGTCAAAAAATTAAAAAATTGACTTTTAACAAATTTACCAAAATAAGCCAAAAAGTATTTTTTCTAAACATTAAAGAAGGTCAGTCTAATTTACCATATTATCTTTGTACACGTTTGATGATTCTAGAAGTTCTAGTTCTCGTTTAACACTTCACAGTAAGGCCGCGCATCCAAAGTTCATCGTTCTAACCTTCTTTTATTGAGCAAATTACAGCAGTGGTCTTATATTTTATTTCTTATATTATTTTAGTGTTTATATTTTTATTTGACTCAATTTTGATTTTTAATTTTAGATTTTATATTAATTTGGTTTGATTAATAATATCGTTAGTGTTTTTTTAAAGAAATTATCACTAAATTAGTTGGGATTAAATCATTAAGTTGAGTAAGTTGATAATTTTTTCCTTAAAAAAAATGACATGAAATTTTTGTGCGTATTTTCTATATAAAAAAAGAAAATACTAAGAGTTGTAATTAATTTGACCAAATTGAAAAAATAAAATTATAAATTTATGATTAAAATCGAACCAAATGAAATTATAATAACTAAAATGATATAACCAAAGTATAAGAATCACCCTTTTAATTTGACCTTTTTTATTCTACATTTACTATTGTTATAGGAGTCTGTATTAGATAGTTTGATATTGTTTATAGTTTATTAAGTTGAAATAATTTAAATAAACTTATATATAAAAAATTATTTAAAAACTGAGAAAATGATATTAATTTATTTTATCAATTGACTAATGGTTGGTGTCATACCAAATACACTGACTTTAGTAAAACCAATGCCCACTTGTTTTTGTTTTTTTATATTTTGTTTTGTTTTGTTTTGTTTTTGTTTTGAATTGGTTTGTCAACCACAGCCGAATTCGATGACCATGAACCTTGTATTCTTCGTCTACCATATCTACATTTTCAGATTTGTCCACAAAGCTGAGCTTCAAGCTCCACTTTCTAGTTTCTTATACATTGGAAATGTTATAAATGTTAAAAAAAGAAAGAAGCATTGGAAAATACACATATAGCTTTCCAGGCTGTTCTTCATATCTTCCACCTCCATTTTCTCACAGGTACTCTCTCTCTCTCTCTCTCTCTCTCTCTCTCTCTCTCTCTATTAAAATTATTGGGTATATAATGGTATTATGGTGATACAATGTGATGGTTTAGTGAATGAAGCTTTTCCTTACTAAAGCATATGTAGTTTGAGTTTTATTGCTATGTGTTCAGCTTCTATTCTTCTATTTTCTTCCTACTGATTGTAGAACGAAATTTAAAAAATGAGAAAACATAGTTGATCAAATTTATAGTTTTTATTGACTGGCAATACTGCGGAGGCTCGTGTAATTGCACGGACTCAGTTTTTTTATTGACTAATAACGTTAGATAAGATTTTGTAATTGTTACACAATTTATTTCTCATACATAGTAGAAAGAAATAGGGATTAGCTTGTGGACTGGACAGTGCTACTCAGGCCGTGAGGTCCCCTATAAGTCTTGTCTCGATAATCTGAACTGTTCATATTTTAAATCATAATGTGCAAATCATCATGAAAGAAATCAAATGAATCCGATAACTGTAGTTATGAAAACTAGACCATTCATTTTTTGAAAGATAAACATAATAAGCTAACGTTGCTATGGTTAGTGGATCGGCTTGATTTTTTTCATAGATGATTTACATATTATGGTCTAAAAAATTAATAGTTTAAATTATCGAAACGGATCCTACGACAGGTTTCATGAGCTTGAATAACACGGTGCAGTGCCCTTTGTAGACTAAAGACAACCTGCTGCAAAAGAAATATGAGTTAGACTAAACTCTCTGGACACGAAACCAGTTATCTCTAAAGTTTTTCATCCTTCAATATCAACCATTTCGTTTGATTTTGAATTTTTAAAAGTAATTTTTGAATTTTTATTTTCCATGTTTTGTGTAAATTTGTTTTTTTTTTTTTTTTGTACTTTAATACTTTCTTATTTTTTAGATAAACATAATCTAGATGCACTCAAAAACTAAAATGCATGTGAATTTTTTTTAAATAATTTAGTAAATGCAAAAAAAAAACTAAATTATTAAAATGTATTGAATTTTTACATTTATTTTATATATTTTATTTTAAAATATATTTAGATTAAGTAAATTTTTTTTTAAAAATTGTGCTTAAAATATTAAAAACTTTACTTATATGGTTGACCCATTTTCAAACGTTGAATTATACTTCAAATTTATGTAGTATTCAAAACTTTTATATAATATAATATGGGTTATTTCTATGATCATTTTAACTTTTAGAATTATAAAAACGTATGAATGGATTACTTAAATTATTAAGAAGTATCATTTTACTTCTTAAATTATAAAATCGTATAAATGGATCTCTTAAATTATTGACATGTTTCACTTTAATCCCTTCATTAGAGGTCCAATTTGAATGTTTTTTATAATTTAGGAAATCCATTGGTACGCTTTTATAGTTAAAAGAGCAAAATTAACACTTATAAAAAAAAAAAATTTATTTGTACGCTTTTATAATTTAGAATTAAAATAATACTTTTCAATAATTTAAGGTCTTAGTGTGAATAACCCATATATAATTGATGATGTATTTTGGAAAGTTATTCAATAAGTCAAGTACACCATGTCATCACGCTAATGTAGTGTATTCAACTAATGAAGTTTAAAGAATGTGGTAGGCTTTTTTTATTTTTTTTTTTATTTTTAACATAAGAGTGTGGTAGTTATTGGCAAAATTTCTAAAATTATTCCAGCCTTATCTGGGAATCAACTATTTTAGTATTTTTTTAATTTTTTTTTATAACTAAAATAGAAAGTTAAAAAATTTATTATATTTAGGATGATTTTTTAACGTTATATATATATATATATATATATGTATATGTATATGCAAAAAGTAGAATGAGCAGCAAGAAATTTTTGATTTTTTAATATTTATTAATTTTTGACATTTTTAATAACTTATTAACTTTTTAATTAAAATCTTAACATGCCAAATGAGATCTCCATATATTATAGTTTTTTTTTTCCATATATAATTAAGGTTTCAAACGACTCGAGCCGAGTTGAGTTTTAATATGTTTGGACTTATTTATTAAGATTTTAACGAATTCGAGCTCGAGCTCAATAAAAATTTAACAAACCGAGTTCGAGTTGGCTTACGCTTGACTCGAGTTCAAACCTGTTCACAAGCCTTAACGAGTTAAAAAATTTATAAATTCATACTTGCATATGAGACTCAAGTTATAATTAAAATTTTAATTATATAATATATATATATAAACATACTAGACAAAAAGTCAATATTTTACCAAAATAATAATATCTACTACCACTATTATATAAATATATTATTTATAGTTAACTATTATTCACATTTATATTTTTTTAAATATATAAATATCTATTTATCTTATTTTTTATACATATTTTTATATTATTTAATATATAAATAATAAATGTTAAACAAACCAACTAATCGAGCTATAAAATATTTAGATTTATTTATTAAAAGTTTAACGAGTTCAACCTTAAGCTCGAACGCAAAAACAATATAACAAACTTAATTTAAATAAGCTTTTATCGAGCTGAACTCCCGTCTGTGCATGAATCATTCTATTCACTTACGGCCTTGTATGTACCTAACATGAAATTCCGAACTCAGAAAATAACTTCTCGTGTATTGTGACAGGAGAGATCCTCTCTCTCTCTATATATATATACACATATATATGCTGGAGTGGTCCTAAATAAAATTTGACTAACTGCACATAACCGTCCACGAACCAAACACAACTTTGCGAAGGGTCTCTCTCTCTCTCTCTCTCTCTCTCTATATATATATACATATATATATATATATATATGTTGGAGTGGTCCTAAATAAAATTTGACTAATTGCACATAACTGTCCACGAACCAAACACCCCCACTTTGCGAAGGGTGTCGATTTATGATATAAACTATTGTGTATATCATAAATTAATAAAATTATGTCAATTTAATAATTATTAATGATCAAGTTAATATTTAAACTTAAGAAAAGCTCCATCCATTTAAACATTTATTGTTATAGTTTTAAATTTTAAATTGGTTGTATTTATTATTATTATTTGATGGGTTAATTTTTTATCATATTTTATTTACTCATTCACGAGAATAAATACAGTAAGTAAGGGTGGCCATAGTTCAGTTTTAGATAGTTTGCAGAATGGTTTGGACCTGCCTGCATGTATGTGGTTTGGAAAAAATTCAATCCGCAACCGCCCGTAGTGTCAGTTGCGGTTTGTACGGATAGAGTTCACGGATATATATGTGGCCGGTTTACGAATTGGACTTTTTTTAAAAAAAATTTATTTTGAAGCCTTTTTTTTCTCATTTTCTAAATATTTATTTTAGGCCATTTTCCCCTATTTTTCTAAAATGCTCCAACATTAATAATTAATGAATTAAAACTTATAAAATCAAAAACACAATAATATCAATTCCTACTATAAACAAATCATTTAAAATCCTAAACTTTTAAATCAAATCATAAACTAACACAAACATATGATCAGGTGAGTTCTTTTGTGCCAACCTAGTTGGGATAACTGTCCTTCACTGTGATGCTTATAGCACCTACTAGGTTTTGTCTTTTATTGATGTCTGATGTAAGGTTTTATCCTTGATTCTAATTCAATAAAGTTCTTTTGCCGATCAAAAAAAAAAAATTAGATCATCAATCTCATTTACTATCTACTAACCAACAATACAATTAAAGTAAAATTATTCAAAATTTTAAGCTTACCTAAAAGTAATTATTCATTAACTTTTACATTCATCCAAAATGTAATAATAAAATAACAACGGTCTAGGTTTTTTTTTTTTTTTTTTTTAAATTTAAAAAAAAAAAAAAGTCTAAATGCGGGCGGATTCTTACGGGTGCGGGTTAAACTCACAACCCGTAATCATGCCATATTCCAAACTACGTTCGCCCGCATTGTATCTGCGAAATTGTCCATTTGTTTGCGGATCGGTTCGGGTTGAGCGGATTGTGCGATTCGAATAACCTTATACCAGCCCTAACAGTAAGTGCTATTAATACTTCATTATTGTTTGTGTGTTATATTGGAGAAATTATTCAATACTCTTTGAACAGAACAAAGTGATGCTCTAAAAGTACACGTAGTAGTTTTGTATTAAAGCTTAAAGAAATAAAGTAGTAAATATTAATTGTAAATAAAATGAAATATTACTCCAAGAGTATTGATTTATTTCTCATCACATTATATGATAGATAAAATATAATAATTGTAGCATTTTTTTATATTAAAAAAATTCACATTAGAAATGGATCAAAATTCAAGATAAAATATTGTTAGCACAGTATATGGCTTAATAGAATTGGAAGGGAACATCACAGCAAATATTGACTGTACTTCCTAGACAATTTTTCTTGTTGCGTAAAAAATGTATCTTTATTTTTAAAAATTATTTAAAGAAAATATCATATAGAAAAAGGATAATATTAAACATTGGGAATTTGTATGTATATTTAAAATGGAATTATGAAATGGTCAATTTTCTTATCTTCTATTTACTCTTTTAGAGTCAAAAAGAAAGTTTCAATATTTAGGTTTTTATTATCAAAATATTTCATCAAATCACATTTGTATTTAGTGTTATATTTTTAATTATATTTATTATTTATTTTTTTTAGATACTAATGTGATTTGACGAAAAGGTTACCGATATCCGATCAACGTAATTTTTTACATGTATGTTCTACTCGATAACTTTTAAAATATGAACAATTTAAATTATCGAATCGAAACCTGTAATAGACCAATAAAATGCACAACAGTTGCAACCCCAAACCCAAATAGGTCGTCACTATGAATAACAAAATATCATTGAAATTTGATATATGAATCATTATTTTTCATGACGGCTGTTATTTCAATATCTCTGCATCTAATATTTTTGATAGGGCAAATGATACCATTAGTTACTGTACTTTGGCCCGTATGGAAATTTAGTTACTATAATTTTAATTTGCTTAATTTTAATCATAATTTTTTATTTTGTCTCAAATTGATTCATTTAATTCTAATTGTTAGCATTTTTTTTTTTAATAACAAATGCACATGAATGTATCATGCTTATAGATGTAAAATTGTAAACTTGATTGATATAGTGATTTAACCTCAACAAATTCAATAATAATTTTTCTTTAAAAACCTTAATGGTATTATCAATTAGATCAAATTGACGCAACCAAGAGGCTCTAGCCTACTGGTCTAGTTCTTTAACCACCAAGTCTCTTTTAAGGGAGGAGTCTTGGGTTCTATTCGTAGGAGTAGAATGAGAGGGATATATTTTCTTGGAAGATGCATAGGTATGAGTTTCAACTACCCTGATATGCTAATCTAACAACTAACCACTAATTTACGTTATTTTTGTTTTTGAGTATTTATGTATATTTAAGTATCTTATTTTTAATCAATTTTTTTTTTTTTAGTCATTTAAGTATTTTATCTCAGTAAATTTTTACAAGAATTTACATATTTTGTGACCACTTTTGCATGATTACGGGTATTTGAAATGTCCTCCACAACATTGAGCACACCTTACAAATATAAATTGCACACCTTGCAATTATTTGTATGTCCTATTGGTATACAAAACCTTTTCATATGACTTCTTTTTTTTTTTAATCAATAAAATCTCATTATATAAGTTGTTTAGAAGATTAAGTCATTTTTTCAAAATTTTAAATATTTTTACCTTATTCATATGCAAGCACAAATCTAGAGGGAATCAGTTAACATACTTATATGACAACTGTTATTTTTTTATGTTTCAAATTTTAAAATTTCACAATTTTTGCTTTATATATTTGTTTTGGTAAAATTTATAATTTTGAAAATTACTCAACGAAATCTATCAAACAAAATCTCAATTGAATATAAAATTATGTAAAATTAAAAGGAAAAAAACAGCATAAAAACTTGACACTTTTTTAGATTTGAAAGTGTGACTTTTGAAATTTCACATATTTTAGAAATATTTTTAAAATTCCATGTACTTTCTGAATTGAAAATTTTAGAATTTGTAACTGTGTGAAATTTCACATATTTTGAAATGTAAAAAAAAATAAAATAAATAACAATAATAAATTTCACAATACTATATTAAGGCCTTGGTTGGAAACAGTCTATTTTAGTAACTTTTTGATTTTTTTGACTAAAATATGAGGTAAAAAAAATTAATATGTTTGAAATGATTTTTTAATTTTTTAAGAAAAGATGTACAAAAAGTAGAGAGAAATGAAATCTTTGACTTTTTTATATAAGTTGTTAGCTTTTAAATTTCTTAATGATTTTTTAACTTTTAGGCTAAAATATTGAGTTGTCCAATGATGCCTAAGTGTGAATATTCACACTATGAATAAAAATAATGTGATTTTTTTAAAGGTGCAAATATTCACACTTTTAATGCATAAGGAAAATGTGAATGCTTGGAAATTTTGATTTTGCCTTCTTTTTTTTTTTTGGTTGAAAAGTGTGAATATTCACACCAACTTTTACACTTTCTAAAAATTCATAATATTTTATTTATTGAAAATATGGATATTCACGTTCAAAATTATTATAGTTTTTCAAAAAAATCACACTAAAGAGATTCACATTATTATCTAACTATGGTGATTTTTTCCGAAATAAAAAAATAAATTGAAATAAAAAATAAATCATATTGTAGAAGAAAAATTTGATTAGATTCTCTAACAAAATCTTCGCCTACAATCAAGAATTGGGATTACATTGCCAGATAAAGAATCTATTACAAAGGAATTTTTTTGGTTCTTTTGAAATCTATGGGACTAAATAGAATTATGAATTATGAATAAGAGCAAATAGGATGCAAATTCTAGTGTTATGAGATTTATGAATAAAATCTTCCTAAAAGGCTCATTAACGTAATTTATATTTTGAAAAAGTCATGACACATTATTTCAACATAAAATTTTATGTTTGTGGATCATTTTTCCAGTTTAGAATGTACTCCATTAATATTATGGCTTACATGATACTTTGCCAATTTTTTCATAGCTCAACACTTGCTTGAAAACTTTAATAAGTTCGAATTATAGGAATTTTGAGAGAGTATGTAAATGCGATTTTCGATCTTTATAACATTTGAAACAAATTCAAACAAGAAAATGATTTTGATTATCTATTCCAGCAAAAGTTATATTCCTAAACCAAGTAAGAACCTAATTTTTCCACTTATCCATAGGAATCCTGTATTTTTTGAGAAATGTTACCCATTTAAGAGTAAATAATAATAATAATAATAATAATCAGAACCATAATATTGAAAATTTAAACATTTTTGCATTGATATTTTACAACAAAACCAAAAGTTCAAATAAAATTGACATAAAAAATTAATTATTAATAATGAGATTTTCATTATTTCAAAATTCCCATATCATGCAGTATTTGACAAGAAATCAATTGACAAAAAAAGTGCTTAATGAAAACTTACAACTTAGAGTTGCCAAGTCCATCTTTGACCATCTTCCTTAGGTGAAAAACTTGGTTATAACATATATATATATACATATATCACCTTCTTGAGTGTTTGGTATCAAAGTCTCCCCAATTCCTAGGAAGATCAGAACTACCAGACTGCTCAGAAAATCTCAAAACCCCTGATTGTTGCCCTTCTTGTTCTGATGTTGTTAAAGATGTAACCGAAGACGAAGAACTTAAAGACTGAGGAACAAATGTTCCTCCAGGATACAACAGACCAGACGCGTTGCTGTAATTCACATCATTACTCTCATTACCAAGAAGTTGTGCATAGTGAAAAACATTAGGGTAAGGCTCTTGAGATAGAAGAGGCCGAGGACGAGGAGGGGGAGGGGGACGAACCGAGTTGGATACTCGCTTAGTGACAACTCGTGAGTTTTGGCGAGTTGTTGTGAGGCTACCCAGCTCAATTCTCCCTTGAACTCTTTCAGGGAAGTTGAGCTTAGCTTTGTTTCCTTTGAATCTAAGAGCAGCTTCATCATAAGCAAGTGCTGCACCCTCAGCTGTGTCGAAGGTGCCAAGCCAGACCCGGGCAGCCTTGATCGGATCTCGGATTTCGGCCGCCCATTTGCCCCATGGTCTTTGCCTAACTCCTCTGTAGTGTCTTCTCTTCTGATTCCCTTCACATATGTGAGTTCGATGCTTTGAAGTTAGAATGTTAGTTAAATATGAATGCATGATATGTGGTTAAGTTATTGCTATGCTTTATGCTAGCTCTTGGAATCTATGTTGTACTAAAGTGGGAAAGCATGACCAATATCATGATTTTAAATATTGACAGGTAAGTGTTTGGACTTGTAGATATCAATAAGTGGGAATGAAAATCACATGTATGTTGGCCAGTTCTTGATACACATTGGTTTATAGTACCTGATTTATAGTCAATGGTGGCAAATGCATGACTATAATTTTTTTTTTTTTTCCCTAATCGTATTACTTGACTCTTGACATGTATCGCTTGAAACACTCGATACATATACAACATGGCATATGCCAATTTATCTCCTAATGTCGCTAATAAAAATCTTGGTCAATTGTTACAACCATGATTCCTAGATTACTAAACTAGAAAAGAAATCAAGTAGATAAATCATCATGGATTATACAGGAAGCACCAGTGGAAGTGGGAAAATTTCTATAAGACAGAGGAAAGCGATATTGAATGAAAGGTGTGCCAGTAGGAGATACGTATTTATAACAGAAAAATTAGAAGTGATTTTGAGTAAGAAATAATGGGAAAGCTCCCAAGAGGCTAGGACGGCTAACAACTAAGCCCATTAAGAGTAGTCAAGCCTTCATATTGGTGTAAACCTAGTTGAGATTCGTAAGGTTAGTTATGATGCTCTTTGTACTGTTCTTTTTCATTGATATAAGTTTTTGTATGTGTCTTACTTTCTTCATCAATAAAATTTCTTTTGTTGATAAAAAACAAAAAGAGTAGTCAAGCTTTCATACTAATAATAATAAAAGGCAAAGAGAGGAAGTAAAGCTACGGCTAGTCCTAACGCCATTTGTTATATCTTGTTCCCACCTAGTTCTATTACTCTTTGTTGATGGTGTTCTAGGTAGCTACTACAAAAAATTAAGATTTTAGTGATCAAAATTTAGAGACAATTATTTTTTAGGAATCAAATATTTTTGTTGCAAAAAAGTGTCGTTATTATATTTTTAACAACAAAAATTAGACATTAATGATGAATTTTTTTTTTTTTGGGACCAATTTTTTGTCTCAAAAAATAAACCATTTTGAGACCAAATTATTTTTTCCTTAAAAGTCTATTTATTAATGACATTTTCAAAATTTTGTCGCTAAAACCTTGTTTTGGACTTTTCGGGACGACCTTTTAGCGTTTATCCTCGTGACGATAAAAATTGGTCCCTAAATGTCTTTTGCAACAAAATTTTCACTTTTAAAGACCAAAATTTTTGGTCTCTAAAACTCTTATTTGTTATAGTGTCTCTTTGATATGCCCTCCAAGCACAAGTTTATCATGGATCTTGGAGGAGCCCTTTGGAGATACTTACTATATTTTTCTTATCATTAACTATTACATCTTGAGTCAAATCACTATTTTTTACACTCATTCTTACATTTCCTAAAATATCAGAAAATTCTACTAGATCCATAACAACTGATCCTCTCCAATCAACTTCTTCTTTTCTAACACCAACCTTCGAAATCGACGGATCAGGATCAATATCACTAGCACCATCACCACCTCTACATACATCAATAGCAGACAAACTTAGATAACTTCTGTGTTCATGAATAACTGAATCACTTTTCCCAAAACCTCCTAACAACAAATCTCTTCGCCTCTCCGGTAAACCCACAGACATAGTCCAAGTCAAGATCGGAATGGCCTTGGTTGGAGCACAATGCCAAACATCAACATTATCATTAGCATATTTTTTAGATAATATAACAATAGATGGGGCCCTCGTCTGCGAATCTTCTGGCATGTCACTCATAAAATAGTTTAAATACCCCTTCATTTTACAATACGTAATCCCCCTTTTAATATTAGAATTTTCAATTCGATATTTCACCATCCATGGCACCTGTTTGTCGTTAATGGAAGAATAACCATTCTCATAATATACTAATTCGCACTGGCAATCCATGGGAAAAATAAAGAATGCCTGCAAACTGTCATTACTACCTAACCTCCTGTCATATACATTTACTCTAACCAACCCACTGGCATTGGGTACGCAAAGGGAGGAATATTTTATTAACTTTAATACTCTTTTGTTTGTATCTCAACCTCAACTGAGAAAATAAATTAGGCAACGCAAATTCAATACAACTGAAATCATTTGTTGAAATACCTTCAACAATATCAGTTTTTATATCGACCACCTCCATTCACCTGAACATTACAAATAAAAATACATAAATTTATAATTCTAAACAATTTTAAAGGACGTTTGACTCTTTAATGTAATTTTGCATTTTTTTTCACTAACAGTAGCAGCCACTAAATATATGGCACCCTTCTAAATACTTCTAACATTTCCTAATAGCATATTTTTGTAATCCATCCAAACATCAACTGGGAAGAATTGTTTTACAACTTCTATCCCGTGACAAACGTACTCTTTTCCTTACCACCAACAAGCTTGAATCTCATTTTTTTTAGCATCCAAAACCTGTCGGATTGGTCAAGATCAAAAATCCAAGTCTCAATATTACCCTCGCCAACTCCAATAAATATTGTCAGGTGTGGGGACGAAATCTGATGGATTATTATCACTTATGACGGAAACAATACGTAGTGGACCACAGCTTCATCTTTAGCATCTTGTCCCAACTGAACATTCTCAATTAGTTTTATATCCTTAACCACAATTTTGTCTGATTAACCGTCACATCTTTTATTAGCCAACTCAATATCATTCAGCAATCTCACCACATATTTATTATTAAATTTAACGTCCCTTAATTATTCATCGTACAATTGTAACTTCCTTATTCCCCTCTTAATCTTCTTAATGTATCGGGAGATATTTTGTGCGTACCGTTTACATACATACGTCGCCTTAAAAAGGGGGCACAACAAAATGTCTTCCAGAAAGTGTCAATGGCCTCAAACTCATTTGGAGTTTGAGAAAAGATTTTTTTTTTTTTTTTTAAATCACAATAAGAATGCATCAAGAAAACTGTTATTCCATGCAAATTGTCTTGGAATGAATTTTGTCAATAGATTGTCAGCTAATTTTTTTATCAACAAAATAATATTATATTGATGAATTAAATGGTACAAGTAGTACAATAAAATTACATCAATAAACAAGACCTAGGACAACAAAATTGGCATGATGACATAGGCACCAAGCCAATCAAACGTGAATCCTTGGCAAACAAGGTTGGTTAACTTCTCTTCCTATTGATTGATCTTTATTGGTTCCAGGTTAGGTTTGTTAAGCATTCTCTCCTTCTAGACCAAACTCGTTTTTCACAAAGGGTTTTAACAAAGAGATAAGATTAAACAAAGATTTCACATAGTTATATTGGCCAGTAAAATTTGGAAATACTTTAATTAGTAACAATTTCATTATTTGATGATAATGAAAGCATGAGTAACAAGTACAACATGACTCCCCAGTGTGAATTAAAATAAAAATCAAAGAGCCAAACTATATCAAGAATAAATTTAAATAAATAAATAAAAAAACAGTTAGGTTACCATTTTAGGGCTTGCAAGAGAGAGCTAGTCAGTCAAGTCAACACTGAGGTTTAAGGCTGTCAGAACAAGAAGACCTTTGATCCAAAAAAGATCAAACCAAAATTCTTACAAATTTTACCAAAACAAACATTCTTGAAAAAAGGAGGTCATAAACATGAATATATATAATATAATTAATGGTATTTTATGCATGTTATACCTTGATCTTGATCGGGTAGAGATTGATTCGACTCTGGTGTGCCGGATTGGGACAAAACTAATGGATTTGAATGCAAAAGAACTGGGTTTTGGTCACTGTTTGCAATGACTTGAGTTAGAGCTGAAACCATGGCGGTCATGTCGTGTTGGGATCGAGCTGAGAAGATAGGGAAGATGTGTTCTTCTTCTTCTCCTTCTTCTTCTTCTTCCTCTTTCTTCTCCGATTCATCGGATGGAATGGGCCTCTTCCTGTGTCGTCGATCCACTTTATAAACTTTTTCTGCTACTCTGGAATAGAGTTTTGTTTTGTTAATTCATGCAGAGGATTGCTAATCTTTGTGATTGTTATGGGGTATTTGTAAATGGTCAAGAGACAATTGGTGTGAGTTGTTTTGACGAAGACCAAGAAGAATCAGAAGAAAAGAAAAGAAAAGAAAAGAGGAAAATGACTGAGAGATTGAATTAGCAAATGAAGAGGTGAGAGAAGGAGTTGAAAGTGGGGGAAATTAGGGTTAGATACGGGAGGAGAGGAGCTTACCCCATTCTTGGCGTGAATACTGTGGAGTGTAGAAACTTTGACTCCATGAAAATTTTCATGAAATATGATTGCGCCCTTTTCTTTTTTTTTCTTTTTTTTTTATGATAATATTATATGGACCACACATTAAATTTTAAACTTTTTTTATTATTGTTTTTCTAAAAATATTATTATCAAAATGTGTGATTCATATTCAAATTTATGACTTTGTTTGGTTTCATTCTCAAATCATGACTCTACCTTTATATTTCAACTCTTTTTTTTATTATAGTTTTCAAAATATAATTCCAAATCACATTTCAAAACACATTTGAAAACATGTTTGGTAATCAGAGAGTTTCTAAATTTTTGGGTCTACTAGTCATTCGCCAGGATACCCGGGCAGTTTTTAAATTTTTTGGTTTACCTAGCCGTCTACCCGGATATCCTCTCAAATGTCCGACTTGTCGTCCAGCCGGTTGACTAAAACAGTGCTTTTTTTTTTTTTTTACAATTGTCACCTGCTATTTTTTTGATATTTTTTAAATGTAGAAATTATTTTTTTTGATCAAAATGACAAATTATTTGGCCATTTATTTAAAATTAACAAAAAAAATTAAAATAAAAATTAATTTGTCACAGTAATTTTTTAAAATAGAAAAACATTTCTAAACAAAACAATTAAAAAAAATTCAATCAAATATACAATCAAAAATAATTTTAAAATACTAGCTGAATATTTTTTTAACAAAAAATAATATATATTTTTTAATATTTTAAATAAAAAATATTTTCAAAAATTTTTGAATTTTTTAAATAAAAATTTATTTTTTCCAATAATTATTTTTTTGAATTGAATTTTAAAAAAGTTTGGCTATGAGCTTTGAATAGAATTTTTAATAGAGTTTTGAATTATGTATTTGGTTATAAGTTATAAGTTTTTGAATTAAGTTTTGAAAACTCTTTTCAAAACTCATAACTAAATAACTTTTCTCATTTCAAAACTCATTTTAAAAATTCAAAACTCAATTCAAAATTCTTTTCAAAATTCATAACTAATAAATTTTCTCTTTTCAAATCATAATTCAACAATTCACAAACTCAAAATATAATTTTATTCTCAAATCATAATTTTAAAATTAAATCAAACACTATCCAAACTATTATTATTTCATTTTTTCTCACACAAAAGTCAAAAAAAGTTAAAAAGTCAAAAAAAACCAACCCATATTCTAAACAAATCCTATATCAGGTATTGAAAGAACTATATGTTATAAATTCAGAAAATTTTGTCTAGCAAAAGTAATGTGTAATTGAGACTTGGTTAAAATGTGTGTCCCATTGTATAATAATTAAATGAACAAATTTCACTTTACTCCATATGGTTTGATCTATATACGGTTTACACTCTTAATATTTAAAAATAATCACATAACTCTCACATGGTTTGTGAACTGATGTGCATCGTTAAACACTATTAAATATTCCGTCCAACTTAACGATAAATGTAAAATACGTGACAAACATAAAAAGGTTATATGCTCATTTTCAAATTTCAATGAGATAAATCACACATGAAATAAAGCACATAGGGTTAAAGTGCATTGTCTTTCAAAATGACGAAAATATAGGAATATTTTATTCATTTTTATTAAATTGTTAACAGTCTTAATGGTGTTCTTTAGTCCACAAATCATAAGAGAATTATGTGGTCATTTTTCAATGTTAAGGGATAAACTGCCTATGGCTCAAATGATAAAAATAAAATGAAGTTTGCCCTAATCAAATTTAAATCACACATCATTTTTCAAAGTAAAATTCTTTAACAAATTTTGATGGTTCCTATATTTTTTTGGTAATGAAAAGTTTTAAATGAGGTTGGACCTATTTGATGGTTTAAGTAGAATCAAGATTAGTCTCATCCTACCTCCTTTTTTTCTTTTTTTTTTGATAGGCAAAAGAATTTTGTAGATGAAGAAAGAAATACAGTCATTAGACGTACATCAATAAAGAGGGAAGTGCAAAAAGCATCACTGCTGACCTTAACAATCCCAACTAGGTTGGCACCGCTAGGGGAGCAAAATCATTTGCTAGCATTTGACTCAAGATTGGCAAGGAATCAATCCAAAGAAACCAAGAGATAGAGAAGAAAAAAATAAAAAAAAAAAAGCTAGGCCAGCTTCCCTGTTTCACACCTCATAAACAGCCACATATACAATGTCTAAATAGAAGCTTTGTTGCCATGAACTCCGAGCAGATCCCGGCAGCCAGGGGCCTGATCCATCAGCCATCCTTCAACCTTCAATACTGATATAAATTACACAGCAGCAATACTGATATAAATTATACAATGTCTCATCCTACCTCCTTGGTTGATTTCATTGATTAGTTACATCAATGGTATCGTTGATATATTTAATATTATTCCGTCTTAGACATGCTAGACTTTTGACCCACCCATTACTACAATATCAAGATTTTTAGTCATGGTTCTGTCTGTAACGATTTGTTATGATAATCCAACTTTCTAAATTGAAAATTAAATAAAATGATATTGTTTTAGGGATGTAGTTTAAAATAGAAAGGCACATTTATTTTGTTTTGATTTTAAACTTTTAACAATTAAATTATGATGAAATTATAACAAGATCATTTGAGAGCAAAAATGGTAGATCCGAGGCATACTTCATGGTTCGGTTTGTAGTTTTACAATTATGATTTTGGTTTGAAATCGAATCAAACCGTTTTAATAATTTGATATTTATCGTAAGCACTTAAGTATTTTATTAATATCCTACATATATTTATAAGTTCTTAACTCTCTCTTCTCTTGTAAATGTGTTCTTATATGATGAGAGAATTAGGCTTTGTTTGTCATGTACTAAAAAAGTCAAAAAGTCATTATCCCATTTAAGTCACATCATCTTATTTAAGTCACATCACCTCTCTACCACATCACTTCAAACTCAACTTAAACACAACTCATATTTCATAAAAAGTCAAAAAGTACACTTATTTAGAACATACTAAACCACCCCTTAGTTTTAAACAATCATTTAAATAATTATTGTTTGTAAAATGATGACATATTGATTGATGTTTGAATGTATTGTGAGTAATATCATGACCGAATTGCGTTTTCATAGTTCGATTTGATTCTAAATTTCGTGAAATCGTAACTAGTAATTTTGTCTTAATTTACCTTAAAATTGAATCAAACCGAAGTATGCCCCATTCCTACAACTTATTAAAAATTAATTGAAATTAAGCTCAAGCCAAGCTCATGTGAAGCTCTATCATGCTTGAGCTTCTTTTTTTTTTTTTTTTAATTTTTATTATCAAACAAATTATTAGCTCATGTTAGAAAGTCAATAAAATCTGTCTACCTATCACAACCAATTACCAAAGTCCAAGTTCAACAACCACTCAACTATTATAGGAGTTGAACTCGAGACATTACTTCACTACAAAGGATATAAAACTTATTTTCATAAGAGTTGAATATGATATCTCACATTATAAATAATTTTATACAATTATTAGGCCAAATGCTCTAATTTCATGCTTGAGCTTGACATGTGAAGTATTTGAAAAATCAATCTAGAATCAATGCAATTCAATTAGATAAACGAATTGAGCTCTACTTGAAAAGAAAATTCAAACTTAAATAAATATGTACAACTAATAAAAAAATGAGTAGATTATGAAAAATAAAAACAAAAATAAAAGAATATTCATATTATTTATAAATATCATAAATCAAGTAAATTTGCACAAACACCTAAAATAAACAAAGAAATAAAAAAAATTAATAAAAAAAAATTAAATATATTATTAAAATAAATGTTATTTTGTAATCTTATATTTATGTGTCTATTGGAGTCACAAATTTAAAATTTTAATTCAAACCCATTTAATTAACTAATAAATTAACTTAAACAAATTATAAACGAATCAAGTTTAGAGTTTAATTGTGTGAATAAATTTTTTTTTTTAATCAGTAAAGTAAAAATTTATTTAAAAATATGAAATTAATAGTACAATAAAATAAGGTGCACTTAGTGAGATTCGGAGAGTGCAAACTTTCTTACTACTGCAACTCGCATCTTTACAATTAACTGCGCAGCGTCATGATTTTTTTAAAAAAAGAATAAGAGAGAAAACAAAAGTAGAGCAACCAAAACAATAAAATAAAATACAATCAGTGTGTTTAGTTTCATTTTCTGAATTTAGTTTTATGAAAACTGAGTTTTTTGTTTTTCGTATTTTTTTATTTTTAGTGAATATTTTTTAAATTTTAAACATTTTTTTTTACTTTTTTAGATGCACCTTACTTAGATGTATCTAAAAAGTAAAATATTTGTGAAAAAATATTTTAAAAAATTTATAGATACACAAAAATACGAAAATATATTGAATTTTTGTTTTTTGTTTTTTTTTGTATTTTTGGTATTTAGTGAATTTTTTAAAGATTTTTTCACGAAACTATACTTTTTAAGTGTATTTATGTTAAGTGTGTCTAAAAATTTTAAAAAAAATACTTACAATATTAAAAAAATTCAGTAAAAATAATTTAAAAAATACGGAAAATTAAAAAGTAAAATTTTCTAAAAAATATTTTTAAAAAACTGAAAACAAATCTGATAAATAGTTAAGTAGATTTTAACTACAAACTAAAACACTTGAACCCCAAAACAATTTGTCCCACCCCAACCTAAGGCAACCTGAACAACACCCAAACCACACTGAAGCAGTTCCCACGCCTGCATATAGCTCCCAGGCAGTTCCAAAATGGTTTATTTTCTTTTCCTTGGTAAAAAAGAGAAGAACTTGATTCATTCATACAAGCATATTTTTTTAATTTAATAATGTGTAAGAGAGATGATTGACTGATGATTAAAAAATATCTGTGACAAAATTTATCTTAAATATTTTAATAGGTTATCACATTACTGAGTTTAAAAATTAAGTTTAAGTTTTGAGTTAGAGTAGCTACTACTGCTGTTTTGCTCTGTTTTGTTTTTGGTTTGCTGAGATTACCTCAGCTGCTATTTCTCTAATATTGTGTTTAGTTTATAAATTGAGATCGAGATTTGAAAAAAAAAAAAAGAGATAAAATATAAATAAAATATAATTATATTTTAGACACTTTTTTCTTTTTATCAAAAAAAAATCCTTTCCAAATATGCAAACCAAACACAATCTACTGAGGAGAGGAGCCTATTGCTAGAGGCTTTGGGTTTCGTTGTGATGTTTTGGGGCTTTTGGGCTGTTGTCATTTTTGTGTCGGTTTTGTTTCGGTTGGTCCTTCACCAACTTGGTGTAGTATTAGCAAATGATTACAGTCGCCTTTTTTTTTTATTGATGTTTATCTCTATATATATTGTTCATTGATTTTCAACTATAAAATTTCTTATTCATTAAAAAAATAATAATAATAATTTAAAAATGTATTATCACGTGATATCTTCCTGTTTGTAATAATTTTTTCTCACCCCCTTTGGCTTCAAATCATTAATGGCCCTATTTGGCTAGTGACTATTTGGCTAAAAGAGTCAGATTAAAATAGTTAATAAAATAAAATATAATTATTTCACTTTTCTCTCATAACATTCAAATCAAAAACAAAATAAAACAAAACAAAACAAAAAAAATATCATCCCAAGCACAATTTTTTTAACTAAAACCAAAAAAACTAATTAAAATAGTCTATTTCCAAATGGAGCCATATTTGTTTTATTTTTAAGAGGCTTACAACTCAAAATTAATTAGTATTTAGTGTAAAATCCTTTAATTATATGGATTAAGCTTAATTGAATTAGAGAGACCATATAGGAAGAAGTTCAAACACTTGGCACTCCGAATAATTTGAGAATTAACTATTTTAGTTGATTTTTTTCTTTTTTTAAAAAAATATATAAAAATAAAATAAAAAGAATGATATGATAACTTATAATAACTTTTTGACTTTTTTACTAAAATCCACAGTTCTCAAACAATAAGCATCCAACCCAACTCAACCAGTGTTTAACACTATCTCAGTTATGCGATCCGATCATTCATGGAAATGACAGGGAGATGAGCGAGACAAGAGAAATAAATCCAGAACAAAGACTTGGCCCCGTGAGACTACCCAAAATTTGGTTCTCATATCATGTTAGATTTTTTTTTTTAAAGATATTGAACCTAAAACTAATTAGTACTAAGTGGAAGGACTTCCAAACTAAGTTTAAATGGCCTAGGGAGATAATATGGAATAACTCTTCACAATTATATTCAGAAATATTATGTATATATATATAATTATCTATATATCTGTTTACGTTCAACACAAGTATTAAATATAATGATAATGATAATATCATTTATTAATAAGAGCTATCATATTATGGTAGTGGGATTAGTAGAAGACAATAGTTGTCTATTTAATCTCTTTTTTTTCTTTTTAGTGATTGATGATATTATATAAGATGATATCATCATTGTAATTAATATTTATTTTTTGGGATAATTACATTTTATCCTATGATTTTGCGCGTTTACACATTACCTCCCTGACATTTATAAATGTACTCATAAATCTCTTGTGATTTTGAGTGATGTGCAAAAGTGATGGGACATGACGAAATTATTGAAAAGACTAAAATACCCTTAGATATTTATAGTGCTTACATACTACAGTCCCTTCAGTTGCTTGATTACAATTTTGAGAGAGAGAGAGAGAGAGAGAGAGAGAGACTGGTTAGGGTTTGAAAGGATTTCCAAATCGAATCAGTAACAATCGATTGAGATTACAAAGAATCTGCTTTTGGAAATTTTACTCCAGGTAACGATCGAAGAACCCTAATTTAATGAATGTTTGATGGTTTAATGTGACTATTTGAAGATTTAATTATGGTTTTTTAAATTTATTGTATAATATGTTTAGAAAATTAATTGTTTGATGTTTGCGAACATAAAAAATCAAAAATCAAAAAAAAATCGAAAAAAGGTTTATTGGTAGGGTTTTGTTTACGATGTATTTTTGTTGACTTTTTGTTAAGGTTGTTGTCTTTTTGTTAGTTTTTTGGTAGAGTTTGTATTGTGTGTGTCGATAAAGTTGTGGGATATAAGTGTTTCATCAATTTTTCTTACTTAACTACATGAATATAGGTAAATCTAGAATGATAAATTGGATTTTATTTTTTATGTAAAAATGGCTAGAGATTTGGGGTTTTGTTGATTTTGATTCATGACTAGGATATAAAATATTTGGTTTTTATGTTTTTTGCAAATGTAGGTAGGGTTGATAGTGGTTCCCTAACTGCTTGTTGTGTATTTGGCTACTGTTTGTTGTATCAAATGGGTATGATGATTTATGTTTGTTTATTAATCCTAAAGCCTAATAATAAGATTAGGTTTTTTTTATGTATTTCTTTTTTCCCCCCTTTTGCGTATTGTAATCTTCAGGCATTAATTTGTTTATGTATTATTTTATTCTTTTGTGTGTTGTAATGTTCAGGCATTGATATGAATTATGTTTGTCTTTTGTGTCTTGTATTATTTAGGGTGAGATGTTGGCAACAGATTTTAGTGTTGAGTTATATCATGGAGGTTATTTTACTAAGCCTCCAAATATAGTGTATAAGGGAGGGAAAATGAATAACTTTCAATACTTAGATCCAGATAGGGTTGGATTTTTTGATTTTCAGAAGTTGGTCAATCAAAACTCCAAATTTAGCGCCAAAATACTCAATTTTAGCGCAAACACGCTTCTCTGGTGCGTCTGCCCCATGCAATGTTAAGTTTACCAGATCCCGTCACTTTTGCACATCACTCAAAATCACAAGAGGTTTATGAGTACATTTATAAACATTAGGAAGGTAATGTTTAAACGCGGGAAACCACCGAGGGTAAAATGTAATTATCCCTTATTTTTTAGAAGGAATACAAATTTTAGTGAAATCTACTCTCATTTGGGGGTGTTTGGTCTGGATTCTAGAGAGTGATTATACCTTATTTTAATTTAGAAATCTGTACCAAACTATTTAGTACAGCTTCTGCTTACAGCTTTTTAGGTAGAAGTAGCTTAAATAAGCTAAGAAAAGCTAACTATTTAGAAGCTAAGGAAGGGGTACTTTTGATTTTAACTCTTTGATTATCAAATTTTAACTTACAATAAGCTGCACTAAACAGCAACATTGTCTTGTTGGTAATGGAAGCCTTGAAGGGATCATACTCAATCCGTTCATAGAATCACCTTCTTAATTAGATGAAAAATGTAGCAGACGGGAGAGAGAAAAAAATTTAATAAGAAAAATCATTTAAAGAAAAAGAAAAAAGAAGAAGAAGTAAACATTAGAAGAGGAGTAATGTAATTATTCTGTCATCTGGAGAATTTCATGTTGTTTGTATATGCCCGTCTAATAACATGGAGCTAAATGTTTGTTCATCCAAAAATAAGGAACCTGATTCAGTTGGGCTTAATTTAAGAGAAAATTGATAATCAAACCACTATCTAAAGTTGCATAAATTTTGAAATCAAATCAAATTATGAAACTAAACCAAACCAAATTAGTCTGACGTAGTTTGATTCAATTTAAAATCACAATTTATTATAATCTGCCATCATCACGACTTGTTCCCAAATAGTTTTGGTTTCTCTCAAATTTTAATTTGAGAAAGCTTTTGAACTTAGGAGTTTTCTTAAGTGTGCAAGTGCACACTATGTGTCACTTACACAAAAAGTGTAAGTGTAAGGTGTAAGTATAAGTATAAGGTATAAGTGTAAGGTGTAAGGTGTAAGTGGGTTGCATATGGTGTGCAACCTCAAAAAAGGTGTAAGTGTAAGGCTTAATTTTTCACAAAAGGTGTAAGTGTAAGGTATAAGGTGTAAGGTGTAAGTTGCACACCATAACCAAACCCTTGGACTTAATAAACCTATTTTAGAATCGATTTTGGTCATTCGAGCCGTTCACTTTTTAAAACTCATTAAGTACAATATTTATGTAAAAAATCAAGACGATTAAAATATCGGTAGGTATATGTTTGAATCATATATGTTTTAAGAAAATTGACGACAACATATAATTTTAAAAATAGCCATTCATTTTTTGTAATATAAATTTGATTCAAACATATAACTATCGATATCCGTTCATATTGATTTTTTCTATATAAATATTCTACTCAACGAGTTCTAAAGAGTAAACGGTAAAGTCGGTCCCAAAATGAACCTACCAAATCCAAACGCTCTCTTAAATTGATGTGTCCAACCTGAGAGAAACTCAATCCTTCACAAAAATATTCTTCAATAAAAATATGAACCAATCATATATTATTATTAAGGTTTGATTTCTCTAATGGCCAATATGAGAGAAACTTAACCTTGTTATTAAATCATTGTTTAAACATCCATTGTCAACAAATCAGGATTGTCAATAAACCATTGTGAAGCACTGTCAATAATGAGACAAGGAAGTCGACCTAGGATTATGAAATTACTCAAAAATTAGATTTAATATAAATATTATATGGGGTTGTGATAGAATATTTCAAGGTCTATGATAACTAATAAACAGTCCAATTCTATTTCAAATCAGAGTCATTACTACAAAAACAATGATCAAATTGTTGAATATGACTCACCTATTTAAGAATTGAGACCGAACTATATATTAAAAAATCAAGACAAGCATAGATATTTTTGCAAAGAGTGATAGTAGTGAGATTTCTTGATCCAATAGGAGATAACTAGATGATTAGGTTGTCCCAATGACAGACCTCTCAAGGATTCATCAATTCTGAAATCACTTCATGAGAAAGTTTGTCGTGTAAGGCACTTGGGATTTGTTTGGATAGATGTGAATTTGACATTAAGGAATTTAATTTTAATGATTTAATAACAATAACTTACATGTTAAATATGATAATTTACGTATGAATTTTATTATGGATGGACTTAAAATCCATCTAAAAAGAACTAGTTATTTGAAACAATACTCAAAAAAATTACTATGAAATTTACCTTTGAAAGTGATGAATGGTCAAATTGATTTTTTTGTATAATAGGATCTATATTTGAAATGAATCTCTACCATATAATGTGTTTTCTAAATATTTTCTAAATCTTATGAGTCCCTAACATCAATGTATTTGAAATCATTAAGAATTCTCTTTCTAACCATAAGAATTTCACTAAAATTTATATATATATAATTTTTATCTAAACTCATCTGATTCTGTTGTTCTTCTATCCATTCATTGATTTGAAATCTATAACATGACTATTCAAGCGGACCCTTACATCAGGTGTTGCATAAAAGCTTCAATAATTACATCACTAAAGCCTATCTGGTTAAGACTTTAACTATCATATTAGACCATCTCCAACGGTGTAGCAAATCTGATATCAAATTTGAATTTTGATGAAAATGGTACTATTCTGGGCTCCAACGGTTCATGAAAGCTGACACCAAAATGAGATTTCACCAAAATTTTCATCAAATGGACGACGAAGAAATGAATTCACCAAAACACTGCTAGGACCGTTGGAGGATCCGGTCGACCAACGGTTGCCCACCCATTGACCAACCGATCACCGGTATAGTGTTTGACCCATTCGCTTGAACCCTCGAACCTCGCAATGAACAGTTGAGGCAACCGGTCAACCACCCGGTTGGCCGGTCGGTTGACCACCCGGTCGACCGGGTTGGGCAAAACAGTGCACGGCTTAGACTTGTTTGCAAGATCACTTCTTTGTTTCAGCTATATTTTTTTTGGGACGTATGAAATAACACTTGTTTGTTTCAGCTATATTTTTGTTGGGACGTATGAAATTATTGTGATTACCAATAATTTGATGGGTCATGAATTTACATTTTTAATATATTTGACATGCATATTTTATAATTAGCCGTTATAATAATTTACCGTTAGATTGTCAGAGTATTTTGAAAAGAGTATTTTAAAAATTTACCGTTCATGTACTCTATAAAATCAGTTCTGATTTCTATATCAAGCTAAGATAGTGTTTCAGTTTCAGAATCGTATTCATTGAAGGTTGTAAATATTTTTTTCTTTTCAGTGATTAGATATATATTTTCCTTCAAATTTTAGTTCATACTATCTGCTACTGTGTTTGAGCTTCAGAGTTTGAGCTTCATATCATTACAATCTTTTTCAGTAAGTATATTGTATTTTTTTATGCTATGAAAGATTTTGAAATGTTTGAGGAATCACAAATGTTTGAGCACAACAGTCATAGTAATTTTATGCCAGAATCTTCACGAGAATGTAACACTTGCAAGTGCTAATAATTTCATTTCGAACCTTCTCGTGTTTCTCGTGGTAAAGCCTTCACAATTATAGAAGATGAAACTTTATGTAGATCTTGGTTAGCGCTCTCAATATCCTATTACGGTAATAGTCGAGTATGGCTATATTTTAGAACGAGTACTTGTTAATTTTAATTCACAATTGAGCGTGAATCCAATCGAAATCGATTTCTTTGACTCACCGTTGGTCAGCCCTACAGAAGGCAATTAATAAATTTTGTGGTTTTCTTGAACAAATTCAACTGAGGCAACAAAGTGGAATAACCGAGGCAGATATGGTAAATTTTATTTGTGTTATTAAATATCAAATTTAATTTTTAAATCTTTACTTGTTATTGAAATTTTTGTAACTTTTTTTTTTCAGGTCATTGAAGCAAAACGGATGTATCATGTAATACAGAAAAAACACTTTACATTTGATACATGTTGGCAGATTCTGCGCCAGAGTTGTAAATGGGATGAATTTCGATCAAAAAAACCCACGCAACATACTGATCCATGTTTGAATCTACCAAGTGAATATGAGGCTTCTCAATCCAACCCCGTCAATGCGGTGCACGACCAACCATGTAATACATCAACACGACCAATTGGTACTAAGGCCGCAAAAGAGAAGTTGAAGAATACAACAACGCATGATAGTAGATTTGATGAAATGGCTGCTAACCAATCCAAGATTGTTGAAGTGTTATCAACTATCTCTGCTAGAACTATTCAGCAAGATGAACAAAAGGCGATAGACCGTGCACGTATATCGCAGAGCGTCGAAAAAGGGCCGAAGATAGGGAAGAACAACTAAAACTCCTATCTATGATGAATGAAAGAGAACAACGAAATGAAGATCATAAAATTATGTCAATGGACATGACAAATTTAAATCCTATGCAAAAAGCGTACTACGAAGATCTTCAACGACAGATTTTATGTCGAACAAGTAATAGATTGCCTTGAAAGGTTTCATATGTTGTGGGTTTTATGTATTAATTTTATGTATTAGTTTTATGTATTGAATTAACCCTGACATGTATTATTTCCATATTTCGAATTGAATACGTATTGTTGCCATTTTCAAGTAGAATACGTAATTCTTGCCATGGTTTTTGTGTACACTGTTGTTTGGCCTATAATGCAATGTGTTACTTTTTTTTCTTATTAATCACAGTCTTCTATAAACTGATATTTAGAGTGAAGTCATTGACTACTATAAGTCATAAGATATTTAGAAGAGGAATCATAACTGGATAATGCCCTTCTTCTCACATTTTCAGTCTGTACATAATCATGTCCTTAGTCAACTAGGCATTAAACTGAAAAACTACAATATACACCAAAATATGAACAATATACACAAAAGGTTTTCAACATAACAACATACAAACCATTACCAACACATAAGTTGAATCACATCTTCACTGATTATCTGGTGGTGGTGGTGGTGGAGTCGGGTAGTAGTGCTGGTATATATCATTTACGCGATGCTCAATCGTATCTACACGATGCTCAATGTCTACACGGAAATCACCAAATTGTTGAATTAATGAGTTCTGTGCAGTGGCAAATGTGTCAAACTGACTGCCTAACGAATTGACCTAATTAGCCATCTGATGTTCCCATTGAACGCGTTGATTATAACGTTGCTCTTCCATGGCCAAATAGTCAGTCCAATATTGAGGTTTTTCAGCTGATGGCGTCACATTGGCATGAGAAGGATCTTGTGGGTGAATACACGGAAATCACCCATTCGAAAACGTCTACGAAATATTGTAGGTGAATACACGGGATTTGTAGCAAACTAATCTGTAAATAATCTGTCATGACCCTACCTTCTATTTCTGTATATATATCTATGACCTACCACAGAACCACCTATCTTCTTCGAGCTATCAATTGACTGAAGAATCTGAAGCAAACTACTATTATTCTGCTCATAAGCTCCTAAAAGTGTGACAATATATTCATCATCAGACTCATCATCAGAGGAGAAAGAGGAAGAAGAGGAGGATGAAAATGAAGTAGCTATCATAGATTTCAAGGTATTCATGGTGCTCTGTTTTGTTAAAGTTATGATCGTATTTGTCTGGTGTATGGATAATAGGTGAATATGAGAGCACAATCTATTTGGCAGATATATATACGTAATGGAGGGGAAAAAAATTGAGAAAAACAATTGGGCAATGAAATGGAGGGAAACAAAAAAAAAAGAAAAAAAAAAAAAAAATGTGGTAGCCGACCACGGCCAACCCCGCCCCTCCCTGCTCATAAATGGGATTCAGACAGTTCAAAAGGATCAAACAAAAAAAATAAGATTTTACACATACCGGTTGACCAACCGGTCGACCCACCGGTTGACCAACCGATCGCCCCAATCAATTTGATGCAAATTTGATGCAGCGTTAGAGTGGGTGATTTGAGATTTGGTAAAATGGCTTATTTTGTACTCAGATTTGATGAAAAATTAAGTACACCATTGGAGATGCTCTTAGTGAGTGATTATTTGGTGATCTTGAAACATTACTCCACTAAACCACTTTTTTTTTTTGATCGGCAAAGAAAAATTTCATTAAAAACATAAAATTTAAAAGTACAAGGAAATAAAACACATTGAGAGAGATTCGAAGAGTAAAGACTCACTCTCCTACTACTGCTACTCGCATTCTTACAATCAACCTCTTAGCCTTACGATTTTATATTTTAAAAGACAATTAAAAAAACAAACCAAACTATTGAGCCCCACACCTAAAACATCATTACACTTAGGGGTGTATGCGATTTGTGAGTAAAATTATAAACCGAATGGCAAGTTAGCAGATTAACGGATTGAAAATTTGCGATTTGGGTGGTTTTTGACGAATTGAAGAATATTTTTAACTAATTATCATGCATTTGCATAATATATAACACTAATTTGTATAATATTTTTTAAATATATAACACAAAGTAATTTTACATAATATATTTCATATATATAACCACTAATTTGTAATAAATTTTATATTTTAAATCTCTCTCACACTCATTTTTACATTTATATTTCATTGCTAGTTAAAAAAATATATATATGTATTAACTATAGCAGAGCGGAGCGGTTCGGTTGGCAAATTATAAATTTAAAAGTTTAAACCGCGGTTAGCGGTTAGAGCGGTGCGGATTGATGCGGATCGGAGCGGTTTTAGCGGATTTGGCAGTATTTTGCACAGTCCTAGTTACACTAATGCACTGATAAACCCCACGCCTGACTCAAACACTGTTACACTCTTGAGCCCCACGCTTGTCCCGAACACCCTGCACCATTGACGAACACTCAACCTCCATCGCCGAACACTCAGGCTCTATTGCCGTTGAGAACCACCATAATCGCCGGACACTCAACCTCCATAAACACCCTGCTGGTGGTGCCTCTTCAATTGCTGCTGCTGCCTCCTCTTTTGGTTCTTCAGTAGGTCACCACGCTTTGTAACCTGCAAAACCCAGTTTTTCATCTTAAACTTCTCCCACGGTTTTCCTCGCCCAAACAACTCCCTCGATTAATCCTCACCAACAATGCTGAGCAGTCCCCTCTTTGATCGGAATTCACCCCTCAAACTCCCACTCGCACAGGAGCCTCCGAATGGAGCTCCTAAACAACTCTGGATCCTCTACCCCTCAAACTCCTGCTCGCAAAGAAGTGCCCGAATGAAGTTCCTGAACCAACCCACCCACATTCAACACACACATCCTAAACCGAAACCCATGGCTGAAGCTGAATACCATGGCCGAAGCACCACTTCCACCGAACCTTTCCATTCGAGAAAAAAAAACCCCACAAAAACCACCCATCAAAGCTTCCATGAGCGCCAAAACCCACAGAGTGTAGACCCAACAAGCTTTCAGACCGCCGGATATGATAGATCTAAAGCCACCCAAGGAACACTAGTTAAGTTATTCCCTACAAACCTAATAAAATATATTATGTCCCACAATTTTAACCAATAAATAATAGGAGAGATTACATCCCAACGTAACTTTAAAAAAATAATTACACATACATGATAAAATTTATAATTTTAATTATCACTGATTTATAATTATTTTTTGACAATGTCTCTAATTTGATATTTCTCCTAAATAATAAATTGGAACACCATATATTATGAATTTGCATTCAGATCCTCTATCTAGAGTGATTCTGTGGAGCAATCATCTAGTGTGATCCTTTATGGTGCTGCACATGTCCTAATAAAATCAATGACTAAGATGAACCCTCACCAAAATGAAGTCATTTTGTTGAGCCAAACAGACCTAAAAAAAATTTTGCAGAAACACGAACATAAGAGAGAAGAGGGATTGAGGAATAAGGAAGTTTGGAGGAAAAACAAAACAAAAAAATTCTTCGTTTTTATAGATTGAACACCAGAGAAAAGGGGCTGTGAAGTAACTTCAACAGATGTTCTTTCTTAGATTAACCTCAGTATCACCAATTCACCCATTTTCTTCATCATCATTATGGCCTTGTTTGAGAGCAGACTATTTTAGTAACTTTTTGACTTTTTGACTAAAATATAAGCTTAAAAAAACTAGTATGTTTGAGGTTACTTTTTAACTTTTTACGAAAAGATGTACAAAAAATAGAGAGAATGAAATCTTTGATTTTTGGTATAGGTTATAAGCTTTTTAATTTTTTAGTAACTTTTTGGCTTTTAAGCTAAAACAGTTACTTGCCAAACGAGACTTAAAACCCATTAAAAACTTTCAAATCAACACTCATTCAGCGTCATTACCTCATAAACTAAAAAAGCTCTCTCAGCATCAAGGTAGGTCATGTCAAATCTTCACCAACGCACAGTCTCTGTGTCTTTTAAATCCACTCATTTTCTTCTTCATCTCTCAAATAATCAAAAACTCTACGAAATCTTTATATCCTTGAAGCTCTTAAAGAATAGCTTTAAGCTTCTTCTTAGCCCCTCATCTCTCTCTCTCTCTCTCTCTCTCTCTCTCTCTCTCTTCTCTCTCTCTCTCTCAGTCATGTTCGATGTGCAAACTCCCCAAATTTCTTTTTCTTTTTTCTTTTTTTGGTCTGGATCACCAAAATGACATCGTTTTGTCAAGGGGTCATCTCCGCCATTGATTCCCTAATACTGTGTTTGGTTAAGAGATTTGGAGTAAGATTTGAAAAGAAAAAGGGAAAAGATGTGTGAAACTACGTGAAATACATGCATGTTTTATTTAAATTTCACCTACCTTTTCCATTTCCCTTTCCAAATCTTTCCCCAAATCCCCCAACTAAACACAGCATTCATGGAGCACGTGTCACACCATAAAAGATCACTCTAGAGAATCACTTCACAAGATTACTCTAGAGAATCCGAACGCTATAAATTTACCCAAGACCACCACATAATTTTTCCGTTTTACTCCTTTGGAAACTCCTATAAAAGCAAAGTTTATTTGGCTTTAACAGGCATTTTATCATGTGCTTTAATAGTCATTTTATCATATGACGCAACATCAAAAGACTTGAAAGAAAAAAGAAAAAAAAAACCTTAAAACAAATTTTATGGGAACCAAAAAGTCAAAAAAATACACTTACACTTTTAACTTTAAAAACAAAAAAAAATTCATCAAACAAAGACTTTGATCATTACAAAAACCAAAAAAGTCAAAAAATGCCAAACAATATGATTTTTGTTTGTTGACGTATAAACTACAACTGCCAAAGGAGTCCGAATCTTTTGACTAGTGAACTACTACTGCCAAAGGAGTCCGATCTTTCCATGTACTAGGATTTTTCCAAGGGAAAATTACTAATCAGCAGAAGTTTTAAAAATTTATTACAAATTCATAATAAATAAATAAATAAATTATATTTTCAATTATTAATATTTATAAAATTTATCATTTATTTATAATTATTTTTCAATATCTCCACTGCTAGCCCTGTTTAGTAGAGCTGTGGGAAAGTACTTATAGCTTATGCCTAAACAGCTTATAGCTTATAACTTTCAGCTTAAGCTGATTTCCAACTTATTCTTAAAGCATCTCCTGCTCCACTCAAAGAATAAGCTGATTTCTAACTTCCAAAAAGTTAAAAGTTATAAGCTATAAGCTATAAGTTAAATCAAACACATCAAAATAGCTTAAATTAAGCTGAAAGCTGAAATAAGCTGTAATTAAGCTCTGCCAAACAGGTACAATGAAATTTCCCCTTTTCTAATTGAAGTTACTTGAGCATACCAAACCAAGACCTCATTAATGGTAAATCACAACCGTCACATTGTTCATTTCCTTCTTGTGCCTTAATTTAGACGATAAACTTGCAAATATCATTTCATGCAAAGGTCTTGCTAATGACTGTCCATCTGAGTTCGTTAAGAACTAAATAACATCAAAAAAAATTTAAATTAAAACTCCAATACACATTTCACATATTTTAATGAACTTTTTACACATACAATATTAACAACTGCCTAGCATTTCCCTTCCATAAATGCACCAACAAGACTCCCTCCAATGTACCAAAAAAAATAAAAAAAACTCGAGTATGGGATAGTACATGGACTCAATTCACATTCTCAAAAAAATTGCTCTCAATTTTAGACTAAATAGACCTCCAGTTATCAATTATGAACAAGAAAGATCTGTGTATTCCTCCTATATATACATATACACAAATGAACTTTTGCTCAAATATGATAGCACATATAAGAAACTACCCCTTTTAGAGAAGATGAAATAGGCTAGGACCCAATAGAAGCCAGCATCGAACCACAGACTCAACAACAATGAACTCATGCAGGCATGAAAACCAATAATAGAACATAAACTGTCATATATACATCACTGTATACTCAAGTATTTGGTTGAATACCTCTGGTTCGCATGTAGGTTAGAAATTGAGAAGGTAATTCTGCTAAAAGCGATTGAACAACAGAGAACTCCCCACCTGCACGTCAAAAAGAAAAGACACTTATCGGTCATAAAATCAGTTGTTTAAAGTCTTTTCGACTATTGAGTTAATTTGTTGGATTAGTAGGGTTTGACTTACTCTGCACATCTCGCATCGGAACAAACTGGACTATATCGCGTGATGCCACACGTCCATTTGAACTTTCAAGTCTCTCACCTTTGTCTGCATCTAAAATCTGGACAACAATTGTCAAATTGTAGTGACTTCAAGAGTCAATAGTCAAGAATTGAGACCTTCGGATATAGACAGTTGGCTCAAATTATGCATGACAACTCAACAATAAGACATAGGCAGAACAGAACACCTTTTTCCGAGTAATGGAAATAAAAGTGAGATAGATACCTCCATCTCTTTAAAGTCTGCTCCTCCAACTCCAACAATAAGGATTGACAATGGTAGGTCTGAAGCCTTCACAAGGGCATCTTTTGTTTCTTGGAGATCTGTTATAACTCCATCCTGAGACAGTTTGCAGTACAAAGTGAGATTTGAAAAATAATATATATATATATATATGTATATGGCATAAAACATGTTCCCCATGTGTCCCCAATGTGTCCAAGTGTGTTCCCAGTGTGTCCGATTAAAAAAACAAAGAAGATACTTCCTCCGGTATTTTCAACATGTGTCTGTTGAACACCAGTACTTTTTTTGTCATTTTTTTCATAGTTCCCAATCCCTATTTTTGGTATAAGCATTTGAAATCAGCTTACCGTTATTATTAACAGAACAAAGTACTTTAGTTCATCATTTGCAAGAGACTGGCCAGCTATCTGTGCAGCAATGCTAATCACAGGTCCAAAAAGCGTTGGCCCAGCAAGTGAAACATTAAACAGGGCACCTGTATACGCAGTCATAATTCCTTGGATTCCTTCAACCTGAGAGAAAAAGAAACAAATAGCTTAACACAACGGATAATTGTGAAGAAACAGTAATTCTCAAGATACACTAATGAAGGTGAGTTAAGACTACTGTCAAATTTAGTGAAAAATTTAACCTCACAGTAAGTGCTGCTTCCATTTAAGTTGAAACAATGAGAGACTGGACCATCGATTGGCCGGGCTCCAAAACCCCACGCAGGAAAGCTCTTGTCTGAATCATAAAACTGCAACACCTCTCCAACCTCTAAGATTGCCTGAAATTAATG
This sequence comes from Camellia lanceoleosa, assembly GCA_025200525.1. Lineage (NCBI taxonomy): Eukaryota > Viridiplantae > Streptophyta > Magnoliopsida > Ericales > Theaceae > Camellia > Camellia lanceoleosa. The sequence goes on along the minus strand of CM045759.1, from coordinate 122,835,038 downwards.
GATCATGATTATATAAGATCCATTAAGCAGATAAGAAGAGAATCACAATTAAATAGTTCCTCCCAACATAGAACAAATTAGTCATAGAGAAGACCAGGTTCTTACTCTCTGGTATGCATTTGGCCGTCCAGAAGGGTCGATATAATGCAAGGAATCAGGAAGGCGGGGATTTCCATTTGAAGCTGATAAAAGCAATGGAATTTAGTATTTAAGAATAGACATCCAATAATACTTGGTGAATTTCGTGGGATGAAAAACACACAAAAGGGTTAACAAAAAGGAAAAATGAGAAAATTAATAAAAATAAATGGCTAGTGCTGTTTAAGGGTATCAATTTTTATTATCTTGGATTAATCATAACTAAGGTGAGGCTAAATAGGAAAATGTGTATATAATCAGTAAGTTAATATACAGATTGGCAAACTGCCCCTATAATGCTCACATGCCCTGAAATTAGAAACAGAACTTCCAAACATAAGGATAGTTATGCATTAATGTAGTATTGGGAAGATCAAGAAACGAAAAACTGATAAGATGTGCATAACTGCGAATTTTAAGATAATTAAGGGGCAAGTCAAGAATCAATTAACATATAAACAAGTGCAAATTGTGAGAGATTTAAAGTGAAATGAGGAGATAAAGTCCATTGAGGTCTTTACAGTATGGTGAAAATAAGCAGTGCAATTAATGCCTATCAACCTAACCTATCAAGGCAGAAGAAGTAATATTTTTGCCATGAACCCTAGTCAATGCCAGGAATCTACCAATCCATCCAATAGGCTTCGTCAAACCAAAACATGAATTATTAAACATTACACCTCTCAAACTAAGAAGTATGGATACAAACGCAGACATAGGTTACGGCAATTTTTAAAAAACTAGGATACAAATTTGGCGGAGATATGGAAAAAAATTATTTTTTTATATATTTTTATTTGCTATGTATATGAATATAAAAATACAATAGTGATATTAGAGGCATAAATGTATATGTGGGTGTTTTTTGTTTTTTAATTTTTCACTTTTCTCCGTCTTTTTTTCATATATTTTCCTTTGATACCAAATCAACTTTTTAAAATTATAAATTTAAAAAATTAAAAAAAAAAAAATCATGAAGGTATCCTAAAGCATGTCCAAACAAAGGACACGCATGTCTGTGAAGTGTCCCTAAAGTGTCCTGCAAAAGAATAATAATCAAAAAAATTGACAACTAAATAGACACACACACGTCCCATACTTGTCTGACACAAACATGGCACCCATTTTGAAATGTTGGTGCGTCATAGCTCTCAAATTTAGTCATGATTATAGTTTCCAAATTTTGGTCCATGGGGATATTGTTCTAGTATGGCAACTGAAATCATCTGACACAAATCAACACATACATAGTTTTTTTTTAGAGGGTAACACATACATAGTTAAGGGGGCCAAAATTGTGTACATGACTACCTGTGAAATCAATGGCGACCATGAAATTCAGTTCACATCCACCAGACAAGTAATCCAGGAATGAATGTTGGACACTCTCAGAAAACTTGTCCACAAATAGCTGACTCTTTAAGACCTGTATCAGAGATTTAGAAAAGTTAATTAAATGCAAAGACTTGAAACATTTTTATGAAAATCCACCTAGCTCAAATTGTTAGGACCTTATTTTGATGAGTATGCCCAACGGCAGTTGGTAAGAATAAATGTTCCCCATGCCCAACAGAACAAAGCTTTTCTAAGTCTGCTAGTGATTTCTGAACCTTTCTGAATAATACAAAACAAACAAGCAAAATCAGAATCAGTACCAGCCTATAAGGGACAAGAAAAGAGAGACAGATAAAAAATAAAAAAAAAAGGTGTTCATTTACCCAAGTAAGTCATGTCTGCCATTGCTGTTGAAGTTAAAACACTCTATAACTAATGGACTGTCCTGCATAAAGTAAGCAAGAGATCATTGGTGGAATAGCTAGCATTAGACAAATGATGAAGAGCAGCCAATTCCAAAAAACTATTCAACATCCATATTAAAAAGCATACTCTCCCCAGTGTAAAGCAGATTGGGCTCAATCTGGAGAATTCATTGTTTAATTGCAATGCTTCCTGATTGACCAACACGTATAAAGAATAGCATGACTTTTTTCTACTCATGAGTGCAAACTTAACAGAGTGATAAGTTAAATATAGTAGACAGGTAATATATCCTACTAAGTTGTATGGCATTAAACTTGAAAGAACAATTGAAGTTTGGGTTTTAACATAAATAATAAAAGCATGCCTAATATTTGCAAAAGGAAGGATGTCAAAAGTAGAGAACAGCAAAATTCCTCAAGTAAATGCAAGAGAGTCTAGCCCCAAAGGAAAACTTTGTTTTACCTTGCTTCCAACCTGTTGAATATTAAGAAATACCGGTTTCCATACTGGATACAGATCATTTTTCAAAACCTCAGTTTTGCAAATTGGAATAGAGATCCCACTCTCCACAATTTTCGAGATTACCAGAAAAGGGTCCTGCAAGAAGCACCAACATACATCCAATATTCTTTATAGTATCCAACAACCAAAAAAAGAAAAAACAAATAAAGAGAAGTGTAAGAGATATTAGCAGGTCCATACACTTTTTGAGAACATATTCCTAGATTCCAAATCTGAACACCTCAATATCAACTCTGTCGTAGTCTTTGAGTTGACCAATTCTTCAGCATGAACAGTGAGTGTACCCAAATTTCTGGGACGATTTGATCCAACAGATACATTTTTACGTACAAGATCTAAGGTCACTGACCTGTTTGATTTGGTGACTATCTACGCAGAAAGGAAAGGAAAGGAAATTTTATGAGTAAAAGTTAAAGCTAAGCTCCAAGTTTCAATAGAATATGTTGGATACCCAGTTGAGGTGAAAGCAAGGAATAAATATTTATAAAGAGAACATATCACAACTTTGAAAACGAGGACATATCAACTGATATCTCAAAATATCAACACTGACTCTGATAAAATATTGTAAACTATTGTGGATAATATTGATGTATCAAGGTCTTGGATATATTGATAGATAAAAAACAACGCCCAATTAGTACACATCAATGTGTTTGGGAGAGGAAAGATTCGGTATACACCTAACCTTCGGCATAGTGCACAAAGTGGTTGCCCCGTGACTTGAATCCATAGCCTCAAGGTTATTAGGCCAAGGTTTTAGCATTGAACCAAGGTTATTAGCCTCAAGGATATATTGATAGATATGTAACAAATATTGCAGACATTTTATTCCATGGGTGAAAATCTTTTACGATATATAGACTATTTTTCCGACTACGGACTATGTCAGCTTGTGAAAGACGGAAAATTTCAGCCCGAATCCTACATATGGATATAAAAATGGTCAAATTGGTGGAAAATAAAATAAAGAAATGGAAGAAGACAGCTAAATGCTTATCACATCAGAAAGAGTGATGACCTCTACAGTATATGCTGAACTATACTGACAAATAGGCTACCACAACCAAACCCTCACCCACCACCACAACAAAAGAACAAGATCACAACCATAAGGTGTCATATATAGGACAAAATTTAAAACCATAAGGTGTAGCACCCTTGTTGATCAATAACATCAAGATCAAAATTAATACTAGATATCTATAGATCATACAAGTAGCACCATCTGTATATGACACAAAATAAGTTTGAAAAAAAACAAAAAAAAAAGCAAGACAGAGCCTGCCTATCACATGAACAATAGACAAATCAAGTGCCACAATAGCCTAATGACCATAACCCCCCTATCACGTCTATCAAGCATGAGGCCGTGTATGTAGGTGCATGTGGACTGGTAGTTGAATAGGGTGAAGGGTGTTATAGTTCAAAGAGTGAAAGGAACGTATTCCATACCTCAGACAAGGCACAAGTAGCCTCACCAAGAAATTGCTGCTCATCCAGTTTAAGCATCTGCTTAAGTGAAAATCATAAATTAATTGAATGATTTGAATTTTGTAGCTTGCAAGCACTTAAATGAAATAAAAAAATAAAAATTAAAAAAAATTATCCAGATTCCAGATCAAATGCACACAAGGAATCGTCTGATAAGTGAGATACCTAGCACATCCTATTATAATCACTATACATGAAAGTTGAAAGCAAGACAAACAAAAGCAAAATTACACCCTACACTTCCAAGTGTTAAGTCAACATGGCCCAGAGCCTTTATTTTAAAAAGAGGGTACAAGCAAAATATACATGAAACACTCTATTAAAGAAAATGGGACCATTTTATATTTTAAATATGCATCCTCCCCATAAACAATTCCATTTTACTAAATTTTCTTATGGCAAATTTAGTCCTAGCACATCTAGCAATTCCATCATGTGGAAGTTGCATTCCTTGTAACATTAATCCAAGTTGGCTTGCAGACTTAGCCTAGATAGTGGAATCGCCACCCATATCTTTGAATTTGATGACTCCCTGAAACATCCTTAATCAGAAAAACATAAGCATGACTTTCAAATAATTGAACAAGCTATAACAGTAAAAGAATAAATAAATAGTGTATTCATGAGAAGTTTGAGGTAGCATCAATTGGGAATAGGACCAAAGAAAATTGGATTAGATAATTAGGCCACGGAATATCTAAGTGTACACACTAGCAAGTACAAGTAACCTGATACCAGTTGGAGCTATAATATTTCACCAATTATGGATGGAAAGATACAATTATTTCTACATCCAAGTGAAAACAATCGTCTATTTTTTAACACATCTCAGTAACAAATTCAACGACTGTTTATAGAATTATATACACTCAAGTCAAGCTAGAAATAAATTAAATGTTCAAATCTCCATGTAAAAATTTTGAGAAGATACCATCATAATTATACCTTTACATCTACATTGTCAAACTGAGTGTCAACATCATACACACGAAACCTGCAATAGAAGGTAATTTCTCAAGGTAAATGAAAATCAGGACATGAGTATTCACTTAGTTAAAAGCTGATATGGAAGCAGACATAAGTATTCACTGAAACGTACACCAAAGTCTGCACCACCTCAAAATAATATGTAACGGTATGCTTTCTGATCCACTTGGGATTCAATGAATTTAACACTACTTCGGTACGGCCAAGCTCTTGAAGTGCACCATCTCTTCCTCTTGTGTAAACAACCGCCATAGGATCACTCTGAAAAAAGGAAGAAAGGAAAAATAGCCTGATAAGTTGGCAGTGTCCTTTTCTACAGCAGCAATAGGAATGATATAACTAAAAGTGAAACATGATTTCAGATTAAGAAAATAAATTTTCAATAGTTGAAGGAGCCTAAAGATATGGAACTTGTAAGAAAGTTGAAAGAAAAAACTGAGAGTCTAGTAAAAGATATGATGACATGACAAAATTTTAAAAAAAATAAAAAAGCATAACCACAGGTTTCTATGCAGAAAGACAACCTAGTAAGTTCCCAAAATTTACCTATTAGAGATGTTTCTTTATTTATACATTTTTTTCTCATATGAACCCCCAATTCTCATTGTGTTAAGATGAGAACAATAATAAATAGGGCAAATTTTATTTTACCCCCTTGTGGTATGACCCAATAGCACTTGCCTCCTTGTCTTTTAAAAATAGCCACATGCCTCCCATATGATTTTGGACTAAAATGCTATAGTAACATTTTCCATCCAAACTAACAGAGAGTGTCTCACATGCCTATTTTGAAAATGGAGAAAGAAAAAAAAATTAGTCAAAGTTAAATTTCAATGTAAGAATACCAAACTAGCCTTGTTTTACCTTTCTTTATCTAAATTTCTTATTTAATAACATTTTACATTAAATATACATATTATATACATACATATAACAAATTAAATTAACATAAATACCTTAATTTATTATTAGAAAAATTAATCATCAAACTACTTTAATCTAATTTTTAATTTTTAACCCAATTTTTTATTTAATAACATTTTAAAATAAACATAAACATACATATATATATATAACAAGTTAAATCATAAATTAAATGAAACACCCTAGATTATTACCATAAAATTACCTTATTTAATAACATTTTAAATTAAACATCTACATATATATATATCAAATTAAATCATAAATTAACCTAAATAACTTAATTTATTACCATAAAATCTTAATCTAATTTTTAATTTTTAACCCAATTTATTATTTAATAACATTTTAAACTAAACATGTACATATATATTTGTTGGAAATGGAAAGAAAATAATTCTGCCCTGGATATGACTGAATTTTTTGGGATACCACAGTTGTAAATATTTAGATTTAGTCAATACTATAGAATAGGAAAGTTCATATTTAGAATCAGAATTAGTAGCTAAATAGTAGCTAATCAGTCCTCAGAATCAGTAGCTAATTAGTTCCTAATTTTATGTCTTGTATCTCCTATAAATAGAGGTGATGTGTACATTATTTAAATATGAGAATAAGAAATATTATTCTTTCTAGCTTTAATGGTATCATAGCTAGGGACTTATTCTGTGACCCTTTTGAACTAATCCTAGAACCTGTTAGCTATCCTTCACCATGTCAGAAACCACATCCGAATCCACTGTTACTGTTTCATCGAAAAACATTAAGAACATGCCTCCAACACTGATTCTCACTCAGTGCAAATCACCAGCATTAAACTCAATGGTGATAATTTCCTTCGCTGGTCTCAGTCCATCCGGATGTACATTCGGGGCTGAGGAAAGATCGGATACTTGACAGGAGAGAAGAAGGCACCAACAAAAGAGGACTCGGCATATGCTACCTGGGATGCTAAAAACTCCATGGTCATAGCATGGTTACTGAATTCCATAGAAGAAGACATCAGCTCCAACTATATGTGTTATCCAACAGCCAAAGAACTCTGGGATAATATCACCCAGATGTATTCGGATTTGAGAAATCAGTCCCAAATATATGAGTTGACAATTAAACTTGGTGAAATTCGTCTAAGAGAGGACAGTGTCACTAAGTACTTTAATTCTCTGAAAAGGCTATAGCAAGATTTGGACATGTTCAATGATTATGAGTGGAAGTCAACCGAGGACTGCAATCACAACAGAAAGATGGTGGAGAATCACCGTATCTACAAATTCCTTGCCGGCGTAAACATTGAATTTGATGAAGTCAGTGGGAGAATAATTGGCCGCCAACCTCTGCCTCCTATTGGTGATGTCTTTGCTGAAGTTAAGAGAGAAGAAAGCCGTAGGAATGTGATGCTAGGGAAAAAGGGAGCTATTGCACCTGTGGAAAACTCAGCCATGATTGCATTAGATGCAAGTGCAAACAAGGTTTTTAAACCACGGCAAAATGAAAAATCCCGAGTATGGTGTGATTATTGCAATAAACCACGTCATACTTGGGAAAACTGCTGGAAGATCCATGGGAAGCTTGCAACTTGGAAGAGCAGCAAAGCAAGTGACTAACCAATTCATGCATCCTCCTATGCCAACAAGGTTGAAGCAAGTCTGCTCACTAAGGAGCAGATGGATCACTTCTTAAACTGCTAAAATTCAATTCTTTATCCAGCAGTAGCAATCCTTATGCTCTATCTTGTAGTCAAAATTCTGTCCCTTGGATCATTGATTCGAGGGCATCTGATCATGTGACTTCTTTCTCTTCTTTATTCAATACTTATTTATTTTGTTCTGAAAGTGAAAGAGTTAGGATTGCTGATGGTAGTTTCTCACCCATTATAGGAAAAGGTCAAATAAAACTTCAGAAAATATTACTCTTCACTCTGTCCTTCATCTTCCTAAACTGGCCTGCAATTTATTGTCTGTCAGTAAATTATCCAAAAACTCACTGTCTTCTTGTTTTCTTTGACTCTCATCGTGAATTTCAGGACCGAAACTTGGGGAGGATGATTGGCAGTGCTAGAATGGTCAATGGTCTTTACTACTTTGATGATGACATATCCAGCAATAAAACAACTCAAGGCTATGGTTGTAGTATTAGTTCAATTTCGGCACGCAAGCAAATACTGCTTTAGCATTTTAGAGTAGGACATCCCAGTTTTTCATATCTTAAACATTTGTTTCCTAACTTGTTTAAAGATTTGGATTGTTCGTCTTTTCAATGTGAAAGTTGTTATTTATCTAAAAGCCATCGAACCACTTATCTTACAAAACCCTATTGTGCCTCTAAACCATTCTACTTAATTCACAATGATGTGTGGGATCCCTCCAAGGTTACCACCATGACTGGTGTAAAGTGATTTGTAACTTTTATAGATGATCACACTCGGCTTTGCTGGGTTTATTTGATGAAAGACAAATCTGAAGTAAAAAACATGTTTCAAAATTTTTACAAAATGGTTGACAATCAATTTCATTCAAAAATTAGTATTTTTCGATCTGATAATGGAAAAGAAAACTTCAATGAATATCTAGGGAATTTTTTAAGGGAAAAAGGTATTTTTCATCAATCTACATGTCGTGACACTCCTCAACAAAATGGTATTACCGAAAGAAAAAATAAACATTTACTAAAAGTAGCCCGAGCCATAATGTTCTCTATGTATGTTCCCAAATATCTATGGGGATATGCCATTTTGACAGCCTCTCATTTAATTAACAGAATGCCTACCCAGGTTTTGCAATATGTCACACCTCTAGAATATTTTCAAAAAACTTTTCATGATTGCAGAATTAATTCAGATCTGCCTTTAAAAAATTTTGGTTGTACTGTTTTCGTTCACATACCCAGCCAATTTCAATCCAAACTTGATCCTAGAGCAGAAAAATGTGTTTTCATCAGGTATGCTCCAAACAAAAGAGGCTACAAGTGCTATAATCCTCAAACAAAAAAAATTTCGGGTGAGTATGGATGTCTCCTTTCTTTAAACTCAATCCTATTTTACCAAAAATTCTCTTCAGGGGGAGAAAGAGAGAGAGGAACAAAATTTTTGGCATACAACTTCGGATCCCTTATCAAATCCTATTCTCTCATCTCCATCCCTTGTTTTTGAAAAACAAGCACAGAAATAGGGTGTTCAAGATATGGAGAACGAAGGAAATCCCAAACCAACTTCTCCAACATAGAAGGCTCACAAGCAGGGGGAGAAATACTACAATTGGAACAAACTGTTCCCAAACTTGAGTTTTTGGTTTGTGCTCGAAAAAATACTCAAAAAAGTAAAGACAAGCCAACCACTCTGCCACAAATCCAAGCAGAATCTCTTAAAAAAGGTCCCTCAAGTAGTTCAGGTAATCCTAATCTAGTTCCTCCTTTATCTGTCTCTACTTCATCTCCATTTCCTTCAGCGGTTTTACCTAATGCTATACCCACAGATTGTGATTTTCCTATAGCCATTAGGAAGGAGTTCGAAAATGTACCCAACCTTCCATTGCGAAATATTTATCCTATGATAAACTTTCCAATAGTCATAGAGCATTTACTTTAAAAATATCTAACCTGTTTGTTCCTAGAATTATTAAGAAAGCCTTGGATGATCCTAATTGGAAATCAGCAGTTATGGAAGAGATGAATGCTCTGGAAAAGAACCGTACTTGAAAGTTAGTGAATCTGCCTAAGGACAAAAAGACAGTAGGGTGCAAATGGGTATTTACAGTGAAGTGCAAAGCTGATGGTAGCGTGGAAAGATATAAGGCGAGACTCGTGGCAAAAGGGTTTACACAAACCCTCGGGATTGGCTACCAAGAAACCTTTGTTCTAGTTGCCAAGATGAACTCAATTCGGGTTTTACTGTCACTAGCGGTTAATTACAACTGGCCTCTACATCAATTAGATGTAAAAAATGCCTTCTTAAATGGAAATCTAGAAGAAGAAGTCTATAAAAACCTACATCCAGGTATTAAGAAGAAGTTTGGTATAGATAAAGTCTGCAAATTAAACAAGTCTCTATACGGCCTCAAACAATCCCCAAGGGCATGGTTTGAACGCTTTGGAAAGGCTATAAAAAACCTTGGATACATTCAAAGCCAAGCAGACCATACTATGTTCTATAAACACTTAAGAGAAGGTAAAGTAGCTATCTTAATTGTTTATATAGATGACATAATTCTAACAGGTAATAATAGTGCCGAATTGGAAAAGTTAAAGAAGGGACTTGCTAAAAATTTCGAGATAAAGGACCTGGGAGCACTAAAATACTCTCTTGGAATGGAATTCGCTAGATCTAAGGAGGACATTTTTGTCACTCAGAGCAAGTACACACTTGACTTGCTCAAAGAAACAGGCTTGCTTGGATGTAAAACTGCTGAAACACCAACCGAACCCAACTTGAAGCTACAGCATGCTAGAATTGAAGACGTGGTGAATATAGACCAGTTTCAGAGACTTATTGGAAGACTGATCTACTTATCTCATACACGTCCCGACATAGCATTCACAGTAAGCAGAGTAAGCCAATTCATGCATTCACCAGGACAGGAGCACTTTGAACTAGCATACAGGATCCTAAGGTATCTAAAAGGAACTCCTGGTAAAGGTTTGATATTTAAAAAACAAGGACATCTTCAAGTGGAAGTATATACAGATGCGGATTGGGCTGGAATCATCACTGACCGGAAATCTACCTCAGGCTATTGTACCTTTGTTGGAGGAAATTTGGTTACTTGGCGGAGTAAAAAACAGAACATAGTGGCTTAAAGTAGTGCTGAAGCTAAATTTAGGTCAGTGGCTCATGGAATTTGTGAAGCTTTGTGGATCAAGAGATTATTGGAAGACTTAAAAATTCCAAAAACATCACCAATGGAAGTGTACTATGACAACAAGGCAACAATTGCAATTGATCATAATCCTGTTCTTCACGATAGAACTAAACATGTGGAAGTCGACAAGCACTTTATCAAAGAAAAGATTAAGAAGGGATTGATATGCATGTCTTATATACCCACTGCGGAGCAGATTGCAGATGTTCTTAAAAAGGGACTACACGAAGCAGTTCGACGACCTAATCAGCAAGCTGGCCATGGAAGACATATTCAAGCTAGTTTGAGGGGGAGTGTTGGAAATGGGAAGAAAATAATTCTACCAGGATATGGCTAAAATTTAGTCAATACTATAGAATAGGAAAGTTTATATTTAGAATCAGAATTAGTAGCTAATCAGTCCTCAGAATTAGTAGCTAATTAGTTTCTAATTTTATGCCTTGAATCTCCTATAAATAGAGGTGATGTGTACATTGTTTAAACATGAGAATAAGAAATATTATTCTTTCTAGCTTTCAATATTTGACAAATTAAATCATAAATTAATTACAATGTCTATATATATAGGGTATATATACATGTATATCATAATATCTAATTAAATTGTTAGAATAGTTGTTTTATTTCTTTATTGTCCTTCTATTAATATTTGCTGAAATTGAGGACATGATGGTCGTTTCACTATGTTATACATATTTTGCTGATGTAAAGTTAATATTTGATTCCAGATATATAAAATTACTATTTCTCTTCGACTTCATCGTCTTCTTCTTCTTCTTCTTCTTCTTCTTAAACCCTATAAACCCTAACCCTAAATTTCTTCATTATTCATTCTAACTTGGTATCAGAGCAATCTATTCTTCATTAGAAAGTGTTCCATAGACTCTGGAGATCGATTGAAGGTGACCGAGACATGCTAATATCATCATCCGTAAGATGACGTCAGCATGACGTAAGCCCTATACGGACGGGTCCTTCACCCCTAGACTCGAAATTACCTCCTGATATTTATGGTGAATTTTGTGAATTTTTTTGGAGCTATTTGATGTGAGTTTTCAATTTTTGAATGATTTTTGGATTTGTGGTGCTGATTTTTGCAATCTGCGATTCTAGCCTCGATTTTGTGATTTTGACTATTGGGCTATGTCCTATGGGAGCCGACTGAGCCTCCCCAAGCATCCTTTGGAGTTTATTTTGTGATTCGGTGCATCGGGTGAGTCTTTTTGGTCTCACGGAAAGTCAGTCTGCTATTTGTTTACTGTATTGTTGTGTGGCTGTCGCTGTCACTTTGTTTTTTTAGTATTGTTGTTGGTGTCTTGCTCTCCTTCTCGTGGATTGTTAGTTTGGTTCATCTAACCTGTGTTCTCCTCTTCAGTGGCATTTCTGCTTGGGTCATCCCTCTTTGGCCAAGCTCAAGTTAGTTGTTCCTGGTTTGAGTCATGTTTCTCAAACTGAGTGTGAAGCCTGTTAATTTGGGAAGCATCACCGTCGTTCTTTATCTAGTAGGAGTGTTAGTCGTGTGTCTGAGTCTTTTGCTCTTGGCCATACAGATATCTGGAGTCCTTTTAGAACACCCACTGTTACTGGTTTTTTTTATTTTGTTATTTTTGTGGATGATTACTCTCAGATGACTTGGTTGTTTTTAATGAAACAGAGATCTAATTTGCCTTCTATTATCTCTAAGTTTTATAATGAAATCTTTACTCAATTTGGAAAACGCATTAAGATATTTAGGTCTGATAATGCCTCAAAATATGTACAGTCTATTGTGACTACCTTTGGTGATGCTTGCGATATTATTCATCGCACTATTTGTTCTTATACATCTCAAAATGGTGTTGCAGAGCATAAACACCGTCATTTGTTAGATGTTGCCCGCACTCTAATGTTTAATATGCATGTTCCCAAACAGTTTTGGGGCGATACTGTTTTCACCGCTTGTTTTCTTATTAACCACATGCCTTCTAGTGTTGTACACACGTCTCCCTATTCTCAGTTATATCCCACATCATCTCATTTTCCCTTGTCACCTCGGATTTTTTATTGTGGCCTTTGTCCATGTTCTTGACCCTGGCTTAGATAAGTTATCTCCTCGTGCTTGCAAGTGTGTGTTATTAGGTTACTCTCGTACTCAGAAAGGGTATCGATATTATCATCCTAAGTCACCTCAATACTTTGTCAGTGCTGATGTTACCTTTTTTAAGTCCACTTTTTTTTCTCCTCTTCTGGGCAACAATTATCCCCTGATCTTCTCTCTTGTCGTGTAGGGAAGCCAGCTTCTCTCATCCCTACTTTTCCGTCTTGTGTTCCTTCCTCCTCCACTTCTATATCCTCTCTCTCCAGTCTTCCCATTTCCCCTCCTTTATAGGTTTATCAACGGTCTCAAGCTCGTCGCATTGTATCTTATGGCCCGACCAGTTCATCTCCTTTGTCTGAGGTTCCTGAATCCCCTGCTCCATCTGCTGATGAGCCCTCTAATGACCTTTTTATTGCCCTCTGCAAAGGTAAATGTACTTGCATTCAACATTCTATTGTTAATTTAGTTTCTTTAGTGTTGATTGTCAGTGGATTTGTACTGTTAAGTATCTTCCTGATGGGACTGTTGAGTGGCTTAAGGCTCGCCTAGTAGCCAAAGGCTACACACAAACCTATAGTGTTGATTACTTGGAGACTTTTTCTCCTATGGCACGTCTTAATTCTATTCGGATCCTTCTCTCCGTTGTAGTTAGTCAGTCTTGGCCTTTGTATCAACTTCATATCAAGAATGCCTTTCTTCATGGCGAGATCTATATGGATCAACCCCCTGGCTATGTTGTTCCCAGTTATAAGCATCTTGTTTGTCGATTGTGGAAAGCCTTATATGGTCTCAAGCAATCTCCTCGTGCCTAATTTGATCGTTTCAGTGATGTTGTGCTTGCCTATGGTTTTCGTCGTTTCACATTTGGTCACTCTGTCTTTGTTCGACACTCGTCTACTAGGAGTATTGTTCTTATTGTATATGTCGATGACGATCATTTTTGGGAGTGACTCCACTGGTATTGCTGATTTAAAGTGGTATTTGGACCAACAATTCACCCCAAAGACTTGGGTTATCTTCGCTATTTTCTTGGGATTGAAGTTGCTTGCTCTTCTCAGGGATTGTTTCTCTTCCAATGGAAGAGTGTTCTTGATCTCCTTACTGAGACTGGCCTCTTAGGCCCTTGCCCTAATGATACTCCCATGGATTCTAGTGCCAAACTTGATAGTGCAACCGCGGACTTGTTTCCTGATATTGGTTGTCATTGTTGGTTGGTTAGGAAGTTAATCTATCTCACTGTCACTCGTCCCGATATTACGTATGGCGTAGGTGTGGTTAGTCAGTTTATGCATGCTCCTCACCAACCCCATTTTGCTGTTGTGTGTTGCATTTTGCAATACTTAAAGAGTGCCCTTCCGGGGTTTCTTTATCAGACGCCCATCTTCGTTATTATCATCCGGCTTGATGATGCTAATTGGGCTAGTAATAGGACTGACCGCCGTTCCACCTCGGGCTATTGTACCTTCGTTGGTGGTAATCTTGTTGCTTGGTGTAGCAAGAAATAGCTTCTTGTTGCTCATTCTGGTGCCAAAGCTGAGTACCGTACCGTGGCTCATATTGCTTCTAAGATGCTCTGGGTTCAGTCTCTTCTTCGAGATTTTGGTTTTTCTGTTCCCACTCCTATGAGTATGTCTTGTGATAATCAGGCTGTTATCTTCATAGCCAATAATCCCGTGTTCCATGAACGAACCAAACATATCAAATTTGATTATCATTTTATACATGATCTCTTACTACACAAGCAACATGTGACTCCTTATGTTCACTCTGAAGATCAATTGAGTGATATTCTCACTAAACCTTTGACTTAATCTTCGTTTCATCGTTTATCCATCAAGTTGGGCAGGTTTGACCTCTATGCTCCGGCTTGAGGGTGAGTGTTAGACTAGTTGTTTTATTTCTTTATTGTCCTTCTGTTAATATTTACTTAAGTTAAGGGTATGATTGTCATTTCACTATATTAGGATTTGTATATATATTTTGTTGATGTAGAGTTAATATTTGATTCTAGGTATATAAAATTACTCTATTCTTCTTTCCTCTTCTTCCTCTTAAACCCTAACCCTAAATTTCTTCATTATTCATTCTAACTAAAATTAAAAATTAAGTTTGTTAAAAAACATAGGGCGAATTGCACTAACAGTTCCTATAATTTGGGGCTCATGTCACTTTGGTCTCTAACTTTTCAATTATGACACATTTGACTCTAAATTTTGAATCTTGTTCCAAATAAGGACAATTGAAGATACTATTGCTTAATTTCAAAGGCAAAATTATCAATTTGATAAACTATAAAATAATTTGATAAAAATAAATGTCAAAAAAATATTTTTAAATTTTTAAAAATTATTTCTACCCACAAAAGATAAAATTATGTAAAATTGATAAATATTTTAGATACTTATTTATTTATTTTTACCAAATTAATTTTTATTGTGTGTTTGGATAATGATCATGTAATGGATGGTTATTAGGATTTTAATGTGTAATCGATATATTTAATATATGAAATGTTTTTAGTTTTAGATTTTTTGATTTAATGAATTAGTTTAATAATAATATCAAAGTTGTCGCCATATTTAACTTTTGAAAAAATAGAAACTAATTTAATGAAAATAAAAACAGCTACCCATTACACGATCATCATCCAAACACATAATAAAATTAATTTGGTAAAATAAATAAATCAATGAATGTCTAAAAGATTTATCAATTTTATATAATTTTATCTTTAGTGGGTAGAATTAATTTTTAAAATTCAAAAATATTTTTTTAATATTTATTTTTGTCAAATTAGTTTATATTTTATCAAATTGATGATTTTACCCTTGAAATTAAGCAATGGTATTTTCAATTGTCCTTATTTAGAACAAGATTCAAAGTTCAAAGTTCAAAGTCAAATGTGTCACAATTGAAAAATTATGGACCAAAGTGATACAAACTCCAAATTATAGGAACGGTTAGTGTAATTCGCCCAAAAAAATATTTGGGAAACACTAGTTTCTTAAATGATTTTTGTGTTATATTTTTAATTTTTTTGGGTTAGTCATGGAGATGAATTTATTTATTTATGCACCAAGAGACAAGAATAGAAGAAGAAAACATAAAGGGTATAATTGTCTTGTTAATGTTAATATTAAAGGAATTGAGGTTGCATTTTAGTCCAAAACACATGTAGGGCATATGGCTACTTTTAAAAGACAGGGGGATAAAGTGTTATCAAGCCATACCACATTGAGGTATATTACCCTAAAAATTACCCATAGATTTATAGATTCAACTTGGGAGGAGTGAAGTACAGATGCCACTCAGAAAATAGCTCTGACTAACAAATTATGTTGGATCGATGAACAAATTCATAAAAAACTTGCGACACAATTGGAGCCATTGGAATGTACAAAATCTGTACAGAATTCATGTGAAAGTTTATGTTTCAACTCTGATTTCAACAGGGACAGTCCAATTCTCACTTTAACAAGTGTACATCAAACAACTATTCTGACGCAAAAGTTGGAGGAGCAATTTAAAAAGATAAAGGGTTGGGTCTGGTTAAGTTGCCAATTTTCTGTTTTCCATTTTTCTGAACAAAAAAAAAAAAAAAAACAAGAAACATGCTTGGTACCCACATCTATCTCTCTCTCTCTCTCTCTCTCTCTCTCTCTATTGAGAGGGTTTAACATTAGATACCTGATTTTCAGTGGAAGAGGGGTTTATGGACAAGGATCAAAGAGAGAGGGAAGGGACTGAGGAGGGAAGAGGTCACAGAAGATGAGAGGTGAGGGGTGAGGGAGGGAGTCGCAGGTCAGGGAGTGAGGGAGAAGGGGTTATAGAGCGGGAGGGATGAGGGAGGGAGTTGCAGGTTATGTTACAAGTGCTCGGGTATGAGTATCGAGCGCAAGCGATGGTGCATCTCCAAGCGTTAGATCATCCTAAACCTTAATTTTAGAATATTGGGAAATATATGCAAAAGTTGGATACGAGCATGAAAGACACGTCTCAAACACTTACATATAATGTATATTGTAGTATTCCTAGATAAATATTGTAAATTATTTAGAAATGTACGTCAAATTAAATAAGATTTAGAGTAAATATAGAAATAATATCTCTTTCATGTGAGAAGCTAGAAATGCTTCTTTACTAGTAAATGTGTAAATCTTCTTCTTCAAACATCATATAAAATTTGAGGATCCTAGTGTTAAAATTGAGTATGAGTGTCAAACACATACCTCACACCCTTAACCTTGTCATATCCAACAGGCACAAGTACACTTTTTGTTTTAAATGTGTGAAATACCAAAACACTTTATTGTTTTCTTCCAATCAGAACATAACATTAAAGGACACAACTGTAATCAACCATAGTTCTGTTGTGCCCATGTTATAAGAGCATCCCCAACGGTGCATCTTTCTTTTCACCAAATTTGAGTAAAAATTTGAGTAAAAACTCCATTTGATATCAAGTGCTCCAACAAAGGATTTTGAGCTTTCATCAAAACACCAGTTGACCAGGTTGGGTCTGGTCAAGTTGCCAATTTTCTATTTTCCATTTTTTTGAACAAAAAAAATGATGCATTTTATTTTATTTTAAAAAAAAAAACTAGAAACATGTTTGGTACCCACATCTCTCTCTCTCTCTCTCTCTCTCTCTCTCTATTGAGAGGGTTTAACATTAGACACCTGATTTTCAGTGGAAGAGGGGCTTATAGACAGGGATCAAAGAGGGAGGGAAGGGCTGAGGGAGGGAGTTTCTGTGGGCGGGAAGGGGAGTTGCAGGTCACAGGGATGAGGGAGAAGAGGGAAGGGCTGAGGGAGGGAGTTTCTGGGGGTGGGAAGGGGAGTTGCAGGTCACAAGGGTGAGGGAGAAGAGGTCACAGAAGATGAGAGGTGAGGGGTGAGGGAGGGAGTCAGGTCAGGGAGAGGGAGAAGGGGTTATAGAGCGGGTGGGATGAGGGAGGGAGTTGCAGGTTATGTTACAAGTGCTCGGGTATGAGTATCGAGCGCAAGTGGTAGTGCATGTCCAAGCATTAGATCATCCTAAACCTTAATTTTAGAATATTGGGAAATATATGCAAAAGTTGGATATGAGTATGAAAGACACATCTCAAACACTTACATATAATGCATATTGTAGTATTCCTAGATAAATGTTGTAAATTATTTAGAAATGTACCTCAAATTAAATGGGATTTAGAGTAAATATAGAAATTATATCTCTTTCGTGTGAGAAGCTAGAAATGCTTCTTTACTAGCAAATGTGTAAATCTTCTTCTTCAAACATCATATAAAATTTGAGGATCCCAGTGTTAAAATTGAGTATAGGTGTCAAACACGTACCTCACACCCTTAACCTTGTCATACCCGGCAGACCAAAACACTTTATTGTTTTCTTCCAATCAGAACATAACATCAAAGGACACAGTTGTAATCAACCATAGTTCTGTTGTGCCCCCATGTTATAAGAGCATCTCCAACGCTGCATCTTTTTTTTCACCAAATTTCAGTAAAAAATTGAGTAAAAACTCCATTTGATATCAAGTGCTCCAACAGAGGTTTTTGAGCTTTCATCAAAACACCGATCGACCAGGAGAATCTCCTTCACAAATTTTTGCCTAGAGGTGGTCGTCCGAGAGGATATCCGGTGGGAAAATCTAACAATTATGAACAATGATTTGATGAAAGCTCCTAGGCATCCTCAATTTGATGAAAGATTTTTGACATCCTCAATTTAATACTAATCTGATGAAACCATTGGAGCAGGAAAAATGTTGTTTTTTCATCAAATTCAAATTTGATGAAAGAATAGATGAACCGTTGGAGATTGTCTAACAATGATAACTCCAAAATAAATAATAACACACAAAAAGCAATTGAAAGTCCTTATTCTTAGAAACTGAAGAACAAACCTTGGAAAGCAAATCCCGATCACGCAAGTTTGAAGCAGATAATGATATCTGCACAAATTAGTGGAGAAAAAGTTAAGTATGGCAGCTGAGGAAGCATATTAAACATAAAAAATTGAATTAACAACCTCGATACATCTTGTAATACATTGTAACACAAATTCTATACATATGAAGAACATTCAAAGTAGGTGTACAGATTTCCTGCCAAATGAAAAAATAAATAAAAATAAATAAATCTATACCACAAATTCTGTTGAGATGATCAGGCCTTGTTCAGATCAATATGAGCTTGGGGCAAAGTTAAGTTTGGCCCAAGTGTATAATGTTTATTACACACAACTTTTTTGTGATAAGTCACAAAGTAACAATGGCATATATAATGTAAATTGGTTCTGAAAAATTAGAGGTTCAATCAAGGGAGAGAATTACTCCAACTGTAAGACATTGGGCTTATGGTAAAGGCTTTAGTCTGTGATCAATGTGGCCAATGATTCTACAATTTGGCCAAAGCTCGAACTGACCTCAGCTTGGCTAAACTTACAAATCTGGTGGTACAAGCCTGTGGAAAAAATTATCAATTGGCTCTTCATGCATTCCTTCATAGAGCATCCACTTCAGTGTTTTTGTATCCTGCCATTTGCCGACAACAACCACCTCACAAAATACAATTGCAAACCCATTTCTATATGCAAAATGCATGAATTGCTGTAAATTTATATTTAAGTTGAAATAAATCAATGATGACCTCTCTGTGGAAAGCAACTTAAATATAATACATAGCAAAATCAAAAGCCAGTATAAAGAAATGAAAATTTTCATTATCTACAGATTGTTTAGCCAACACTCCTGAGTTGTTTCATGCAGAAGTTCACAATTAGTTTGTGCATCATTATTATTTCACCAATTTTATAACAGCTTAAGTGCACTTGTTTTCGACCAGACAATACTTCCTATAGTATATGGAAATCTTGTTTTATCAGGCTAGTGATGCCACCAATTTGATTTGTTATCTTCATGGAACAGCAGCTTGAAAGTGAATGAGAAATGATAATGTAACATGGTGAACTAATAGTTCAACACAAAAGTACCAAATTAATGGAGGAAGAACACTTCTACCTGTAACTGAAGATAAAAGCAGACTATACCCAACCACAGAACTGGCTTATACAAGGTCTCGCAAATGAAACAGGCTTACAAATACCATCAAAATCTACTAGAGGAATATAGATGAAGGACTTTACAAAGTCCAACAATAACTCTAAGAATGGGTTAACACTCCCCATGACCTAACTTACAAAATGCTCCATAATCTGTTCTTAACTGTATAGGATCCTCACTCTATGGTAATGTCTTCAAGCCACACCCCCAAATAAAGCAACTAAACTCCAATCTTTTTCCCTCTTTTCCCCAATTCTACCTGATAACGAACATGAAAAGAAGTAAAATGGCAAATTTAAAATCTCATAAGTAGTCCACCTAGAGTTTTATGTATCAGAATTTGCAAAGTAAGAAGAATGCAAAGCTGGGGGCTGGGGGAGAGTTTGAATAAAAAAGAAAGAATCTTGACTTCTTGGAATGCTATTCAGCACTACATAAAGACCAGACAAGAGAGAAAAGAGAGAGAATGAAAGGCCACGGCACCACCTCTTAGCTTTGCTTTCTGCCTTATAAACTTCACTACCTGAACTATATGGAACATAGAGTACACCTAGAGCTTTATGTAATCATGTTTAGGATTAGTTTGAGACATATTTTCATCTATTTCATATTTAGAATGTCTTTGGACAAATTTAATTGTTTTTAATTCAATTTTAATACTTGGGAGTATTTTAGTAATTTCATGGGTCTTCTTATGGATCAAATTATGTTATTGGTTCTTCTATAGTCTTTATTGGGTCTCGGATATTTAGTTGATCAAAATCTCTTAACTTCCTATTTATTTTTTTTAAAAAAAAAATCTCTTAATTTCCTAATTATGGAATCATAGTCTTAGTATAAAAATAAAAAATAAAAAAGGAAAAGTTTGTCAAATAAGCATGTATCTCTTTTTGAGGAGTTGAATTATGAAAATTTAAGATTGTGTTTGTATGAATTTGCATAACCCTTGCGAGGGTGAAGTACCTCTTTCCCACTCCTCCTCTTCTTCCTCTTTATCATTGTGAATAACCCAAATATTATTTCTAGACTATTGTTTGCAGGCTCAACCTTCACAAAGTGCACTTTTCAACCCAAAAGCCTATCTAATAATGCCCACATCAATTTCATCCCCCTTTTCCTTACCTATTGGCATTAAACCCTAAATTAGTCATTATTTAGTCATTTAAATAGTCTATTTTGAAAATTCAAAAAGCAATCACTCTAGGAAATCAAACCAAACCAAACCTCACACCTATTCATCTCCAAACCCATAAACTTTCTTCTTCCTCTTAGAACACTATCCCTAAAAGCTTTCCATAACCAACAAAACCCACCACAATTCCTATTATAGGCAGCAATCAACCAAGTTTCCTAAAATTGTATTACATCACTTGCACCCCTCCATCCACAAACAAGATCAGCCACACTGCAGGTATGCCCTTTGGTTGCAACTTAATGAAGCAACTATGACTCTGTCACTCGAGAAAAATGAAACAAAATTTATTACTTGCCTTCTTATACAAGAGAATAATTCCTTAAATTTTCTAGGCTCTAGCACTCACATCCTATGCTAAAGCTTCTTCTTCAAAGATGTGGACTGAAAATTCCTCTCTGCATAATCCCCCAATTAGAATACTCCATTTCATAGAGCAAAAACCTTGGTACACTCTACTACTCATACGTTAAATCACTATAGTTCATCAAACAAACAATTAAGTAGCTGCCTTGATGCAGGACAATTAAGGACAACAGCAAATCTAGGCTTTTGGGTCTGATTTTAATTGGATTTTATGGCTGCAATTGCAATAAGAATATAGGGGACAAGTAGGATTTGTTTAGGGTAACAAATAGATAAGAGTTTAAGCATGAAAAGATGGGATTTTAACACTGTTTAGGGGCTGTTATGAGGCTGTGAACAATAACTCATGAATAATAATCTAAAACAGAAAAGAAGAAAGGAAAGACGAAGATAGGACTAGGCATCACACCTAGATTCCATAGGCATCACACCTTGGGTTTGATTGCATCACACAACCTATAAAAAAGCTTCAAAGTTCTCAATTTTTTATAAAATATCAACTGTCTCAATTATAAGCATTACAAGGCTTTATATAGAATTAGGAGACTTTATAAACCAATTAGAACCAAAAAAAGGAAACTACTAAAATATCTTTAATTTCTAAAACTAATTTAAGACCAAATAAGAAACAAAATTAAAGACTAATTAAATAACTTGACCCACAAGATTACCCATGGGTGACCCATACAGCCCATGTCAAGAAATATAAAATCACCAAAATACTCCTAGCCTTAAAAATCCTAGAAAACATAAAAATAATAATAAAATAAAACTTTAATAATATTAGAAACATAATTATAGAAGATTTCTATCGGTTTTTATGAAATCATACCAATGTCCAAGTATCATCACTTCTTTGAATTTAGCCTTCCTTGAGCTTCTTATTGCATCATTTTCCCTTGGTTGGAAAAAACTCGACCTCGAGTTTTGAAGTGTCGGAGTATAAGAATCCACAAGTTTTGAAATTGCACCCATGACTTTACATTAAAATCTTCAAGTTGGCAGCGTCGTTTCTTTTCATTGGAGGTAGCAATGAAAGCAACAAGGTATTTTCAGTTCTAAAGCTGAATTTATTTGAAATGACAAAATCAATTGAAGTAGAAGATGAACCCTTGGATTGATCAAAGTGTTGAGTTGCCCCATCATCCATTCCATTCTTTTTTGGCTTTGTAATGTAGTGCTCACAATCAATTTGAATGCTCCCATTTGCATCAACAGACATGGATTCCATATTCTCAATCTTTTTCTCAACAAAAATGTTGTTTTGCAATTCAATTTTGCAATCCTCTTGTAACTTCGGCATATGCTTTAAAGGCATATTTTGCTCAACACTAGCAGTCGGCTGCTTCGATTCTTCAATTCTGACAACTTCCATAGCATCCAATTCCTCACTTTAGACTCTAGTAATAACTAGATCTTCTTGGGGTAAGAGCTTCGTTATCCTTCAAAATCTAGTCATCTTTCACCTTTTGCAGGGTTTGATTGTTCTCCTTCACTTGTAGCTTCAATTGCATAAGCTTTTGATCTTTAACTCTAGCTTTCAACTTTGGTACGACTTCTTGTGTGTACTCCATCCTATATCTTGACTGATGTGGCACTTCTTGCCTAATAATAGGGCTTAATGCAAGTTTAAATCTAGCAAGTCTGACATAATTCTTCCAAAACTCGATTTCAAGTGTCAAGTGCCTCAAGTCTTTGCATATATTCTTCAAAGAAAATGTTGTCATGTCTTGAATTAACAAGTTGGTCACATGACTCAAAAATGATTATTTGAAGGTATATACTTCTCTTGAAGCTTAGCTTTCATCTCTTGCCATGTGTTCATTGGTGGCAATTCCAATCTTCTTATGTCTTCTTCAACACGATACCACCAAAGTGTGAATTATGTAATTTATATTATTCATTAAGGATAGTTTAGTACTTTAGATTATTAGGGTTTCATTCTATTGCTTATATATTTGTACTTCTTTTGATTAATCAATATACACAAGTTTTGTCATCTGTTATCATGATATCAAAGCAAGGTTACAAATAGTAGCATACCTTGCAGGTCATCATCGACCATTGCAGCTCTGTCTCTCATTGCACATCGCAGCTCTGTCTCTCATCGCAAGGCCATCGCAGTTCGTCTCTCCTTCAATCGCAAGGCCATTGCAACTCTGTCTCTCTCTTCGCAAGGTCATCGAAGCAGCTCTTCTCGCAGCTCTGTCTTTCTCTTCGCAAGGTCGTCATCGAAGCAGCTCGTCTCACTTGTTGGTTTTGGTTCTAGTTCAATCGAAACCCTAGGAAGCTTCCATCGCTGGTCCCTGGTTCATTCGGAGACCTAGGTTGAGTATCTCACTGATCTTCTCTCTATTCTGACCTAGCTCTCGTAAAAGGTGAACCTCCATCGCTGGTCTCTGGTTTATAGTTTCCCATGGTTATGAGAAGAGTGCATTGCTACTCTTGACAAGTCATTCATCTCTCTCTCTCTCTCTTTTCTCTGCTACCTTTCACTCTGTTTTGAATGCACTGTAGTTTGGGTATACAATATGGCTAATGATAAATTGCAAGCTATAACTACTAAATTAGATGGTACCAATTATTCTTATTGGTCTCATGAAATGAAAAATTTTATAATGGGTAAAGGCATGTGGAACTATGTTATTGGTATGACTATTAGACCTATGGAATCTCAAGAAACTGAGGCCGATGTTGCTAAATGGGATAAGGAAAATGCACAAATTCTTACTTGGTTTCATAATTCAGTTCAAACTACCATTGGTATGAATTTTTCCAAATATTCTACTTCTAAACAAGTTTGGGACTATTTGAAGACTATGTACCTTGAGTCTAACTTTGCAAAACAGTATGAACTTGAGATGTCTATTCGCAGTGCTAGTTAGAAAGATAAGTCCATTCAGGAGTTCTACAATGAGATGACTACTTATTGGGATCAGCTTGCTTTGATGGAACCGTTTGATTTGCAGTTACTTGACAATTATATCAAGTATCGGGAGAAACAACATCTTGTTCAATTTCTCATGGCCCTTCGTGATCAATTTGAGCCACTTCGGGGAGCTATTCTTCATCGGTCTCCCTTGCCTTCTATGGATGGTGCTGTCTGTGAGCTTATTGCGGAAGAAACTCGATTTAAGGTGGCTCATGGTACTCCTGCTTCCCAGTCAGTTTTTGCCACTCCTCCACTCTTGCCCACCCCATCTTCTCATTTATTTCAAGTTACTGGTAAGCCCAAGTCTCGGGTTTCCATGGATGAGTGCAGCTTCTGTCATCAGAAAGGCCATTGGAAACATGCATGTCCTAAACTTTTGCAGCCCAAGGGTCATTCATCTGGTTCACCATTCGTTAAGCTGACATTTTCAGGATCTCGCTCATCTGCCGCCTTTTCTGCACCAGTTTATGAGAATGATCCATCTTCCAATATGCAGTCTATGTTTGAACAGTTCAAGTCTTTCATGGTGGCCAATCCAAATCTTTCGTCCCAAGCCCCCGCTATGACTACCACTCAATTCAGTTTGTCTGGTTCATCCTCTTCAAGTAATATCCATAATTCGTGGATCTTTGATTCTGGTTGTTCACATCATATGACCCCGTTGCATCTCTCCTCAGTAATTGTCTCTCCTTCTTCTTCTATCACTATTGCTACTGCTAATGGTTCTTCTATGCCTGTACACTCTGTTGGTTCTATTTCCTGTTCCCATTTGTCTCTTTTTCCTGTATTTTATGCGCCTCACCTCTCACTCAGTCTTATTTCTATTAGTCAATTATCTAATTCCGGTTTTGATGTTGTTTTCTCTTCTTCTCATTGTGTTGTACAGGATCGGGTATCCAAGAGGCAGATTGGGATCGAGCGTAGAGTTGGAGAACTATATATCTTGGACAGCTTGCATGTTCCTCTAGAAGTGTCTTCTTCTGCATTGGCTTCTTTTTGTTTAAACAATAAGTCGTCTTTGTTTTATATTTGGCATTCTAGGTTAGATCATCTATCGAGTGATCGGTTGAGGATGTTAGTTAGGTCTGGAAATTTAGGCAATTTTCCCATTAGTGATATTTCTGAGTGTCGTGGTTGTAAACTGGCTAAAATGTCTGCTCTTCCTTTTAATAAAAGTAGTTCTATTTCATCTTCTCCTTTTCAATTGGTCCATACTGATGTTTGGGGTCCTTGCCCTATAGTTACCAAGGGTGGTTCGCAATATTATGTAGCTTTTGTGGATGATTACAGTTGGTTTACTTGGGTTTATTTGATGACTCGAAAATCTAATTTTTACAAAATATATTCTAATTTTCACTCCATGATTCGCACTCAGTTTTCTACCACCATTAAAATTCTTTGTTCTGATTTGGGGGATGAGTATTACTTGTCTGAGTTTGAGGAGTATTTAGCTACTCATGGAACTATTCATTAGACTTCGTGTTCTGACACTCCTGCACAAAATGGTCGAGCTGAGCGCAAACATTGCCATCTCCTTGATACAGCTCGCTCTTTGTTGCTCTCATCTTTTGTCCCTTCTGTTTTCTGGGGAGAAGCTGTGCTCACTGCTACATATCTTCTCAATCGGATTCCTACTCCTCTTCTCTCAGGCTCATCTCCGTATGAGCGTCTCTTTGGTGTTACTCCCAATTATTCTCTTCTTCGTATTTTTGGTTCTGCATGCTTTGTGCTCCTTCCTAAAAGGGCGCGCTCTAAGCTTAGTTCTCATTGTGTCCTATGTGTCTTTTTAGGGTATGGCATTAATCAGAAAGGTTATCGGTGCTATGATCCTACCACCAAAAAGCTATATGTGCCTAGGCATGTCACTTTTTTAGAAAAACTACCCTACTACACTACCTTCCACCCCTGTTCCTATTACTAAGGATGAATTGGTTCATGTTGACCAATTTCCTCCTAATGTTTCTCCTGATAAGTTTGTTTCTGACCTTGAGGTCTCTACTTTGCCTCTTACTAGCACTTCTAATACCTCTCCAGCTACCTCATCTCCAGCTCCCGCTTCTCCTGCTCCTCTTATTATTTATCAACGCCGCAAAGCACTTCCGAGCTCACCTGTCTCTAGCTCTACTATCCCTCCAGCTGTTTCTTTGGATCCCGCTCCTCCTGCACATCGCTTCCCAAAGCGAGATCGTCATCCTCCGAACTGGTATGGTTTTGGTAATACATGTTTTTCCCTTTCCTATCAGTCTTTTCTTTCTTGTCTTCATACATATTTTGAGCCCAAGTCTTACAAGGAAGCTTATCATGATCCCAATTGGATTGCCGCCATGAATGATGAGTTAACTGCTTTGGCTAACATTCAGACTTGGGATTTGGTTCCATTACCAGCTGACAAGAATGTTGTAGGTTGTGAATGGGTCTATAAGGTCAAAACCCTTTCTGATGGGTCTTTGGAACGGTACAAAACTCGTCTAGTTGCCCAAGGCTTTTCTCAGGAGTATGGGATTGATTACGATGAAACTTTTGCCCCCGTTGCCAAGATGACTACTGTTCGTACTCTTATCTCTGTTACCGCTGCCCATCATTGGCCCCTGTTTCAACTAGATGTCAAAATTGCTTTTCTGAATGGGCATCTTGCTGAAGAAGTGTATATGCGCCCTCCACCGAGTCTCTCTCGCCCTCCTGATGTTGTTTGTCGTCTTCGCCGTGCTCTATATGGTCTCAAGCAGTCTCCTCGTGCTTGGTATAAGCGATTTCACTCTGTTGCCCTTCAGCTTGGTTTTCGCCCTAGTCATCATGATTATGCTCTCTTTGTTCAGCGCACTTCTGTTGGGCTTGTTCTCCTTCTCTTATATGTAGATGATGTGATCATCACTGGCTCTGATTATAGTACTATTGAGGAGGTTAAGCATCAATTGTTTCAGGAGTTCGAGATGAAGGATTTGGGGTTTCTTCGGCATTTTCTTGGTATTGAGGTTGCTACTTCTCCTACTAGGTATCTTCTCTCTCAGACTAAATATGCCCGTGATATTCTTTCTCGTGCCAATCTCACTGATGAGAAAATTGTTGACACTCCTCTTGAGTTGCACGCTAAGTTTTCTGCTTCTGATGGCGTTCCTCTTGAAGATCCCACTTTGTATCGCGAGTTGGTTGGGTGCCTTGTTTATCTCACCGTTACTCCCGGATATCTCCTATGCAGGCACATTCTCGGTCGGTTGTTTTACGCTCCTCGCTCCACACTGCCTTTTGCCGCCGTACTGCGCTACCTTCGTGGCACTTTGTTGCAATGTTTGCTGTTATCTGCCTCTTCGGACTTGACTCTTCGTGCCTATGCTGACGCTGATTAGGCAGGTGACATCTCTAATCGCAAATCCACTTATGGCCTTTGTGTTTTCCTTGGCGATTCCCTCATATCCTGGAAGAGTAAGAAACAGTCTGTTGTTGCTCGTTCCACCGCAGAGGCTGAGTATCGTGCCATGGCTCATGCTACTTCCGAGATCGTTTGACTTCGCTGGCTTCTTTCTGATATGGGTGTCTCTCTTTCCGATCCGACTCAGTTATATTGTGATAATCAGAGTGCTATCCAGATTGCCCATAATTCAGTCTTTCATGAGCGGACAAAGCATGTTGAAATAGATTGTCACTTTGTCAGACAGCATCTTCAAGCTGGCATTATTACTCTTCCTTTTGTTCCCTCCTCTCTTCAGTTGGCCGATTTTTTTACGAAGACTCATACTGTTGCTCGTTTTCATTTTCTTCTTGGCAAACTTTCGATGCTTTCTGTGTTCGCATCCTCAGTTTGAGGGGGGGGTGTGAATTATGTAGTTTATATTATTCATTAAGTATAATTTAGTACTTCAGATTATTAGGGTTTCATTCTATTGCTTATATATTTGTACTTCTTTTGATTAATCAATATACACAAGTTTTGTCATCTGTTATCACAAAGTTGTGCCAAACCTACAAGTTTCATCTTGGCAAATCTTGCTTTTTGATCATCCGTACAATCATAGCAATCAAAATATTCCTCAATTGAAACAAACCAATTAGAGAACACCATAGGATTATCTCTTTCTTCAAAATCTGGAACTTCTTTGTTATAGGGTATAACATATTGTGGCACATAGGATCTCCCACTTTATAAGAACATAGTGGTGAAACCTTAAGCTCTGATACCAAACTGGTGAAGAACAATTAGGGACAGCAGCAAATCTAGGCTTTTGGGTCTGATTTTAATTGGATTTTATGGCTGCAATTGCAATAAGATATAGGGACAACTACGAAGCATGGATACTCCAAAATCGGTGCCATGGCAGTGTCCAACACGTGGACACGCCGAGAACACAGGGACACGTACGGGACACGCTAGATGGCATGTCCCTTTAATTTAATGATTTTTTTTAGAGGACACATCGTAGACACGCATGTCCATATCAGGACACAGCGAGACTCATTTTTAATTTTGTTATATTTAGTTGGGGTCAAAGTGTAATATTTAAAAAGTTTTTTAAAAAAAAAAATAACGATGTATAAGAAGAATCCCATCCAATCGTCTATCAATCGATCCAGTCATCAGTGAACATCATTGATCCAGTCGATCCGGTCGATCGAAGACCCCCATCCATTGAACCAGTCGTCTATCGCCCACTTGAACATTGTTGATCCACCTCCATCCAGTCGATCGAAGACTTCGAAGGTAAGCCCTCTCTCTCTCTCTCTGTTGCCCCTCCCTTCTCGCCCTCTCTCTGTTACGCTTTTTCTCTCTCTCACGCTCGTTCGTCTATGTCCTCTCTCTCTCGGTTTGCATATAATTTACTTTATATAACATAATTGATCATATATAATATAATTTATCATATATTATATATATAATAAAATTTCTAAATTATAATTTTTATCGTGTATGATAAAATATCTAAATGTTATTTCTTAAAATATCATATATAATAATATTTTTTGTAAATTATTATTTCTTAACTTTTTAACATAAAATAAATCATCCAATTATTTAAAAGAAATCTAATTAAATCATATATAATAAAAATATTATAAAATAAAATATCTAATTTTTCTTTTTATTTATTTTAACATATTTTATTATTCCTTATTTGTTATATTTTTTTATTTATAATATATATATCAATTAAAAATTAAAAAAATAAATTAACAATAACACATTATTTAAAAAAATATAATAAATAAAATAATTAATGTGTATTAAAATAAAAATATTTATTAAAAAATTAAAAAATTTGCCATGTCCCCTGCTATAACTGTAGCCATGTCCATGTCCCCATTTTTTAGAAATTGCCATGTCCCGTGTCTCGTGTGCGTGTCCGCATCCGTATATGTGTCCGTGTCTGTGTTTCATAGGGGGACAAGTAGGATTTGTTTAGGATAATAAATAGGTAAGAGTTTAAGCATGAAAAGATGAGATTTTAACACTGTTTAGGGGCTCTTATGAGGCTATGAACAGTAACTTGTGAATAATAAACAAAGACAGAAAAGAAGAAAAAACAAGAGAAGAAGATAGGACCAGACATCACACCTAGATTTCAAAGGCATCACACAACCTATAAAAAAGCTTCACAACTCTCAACTATTTATAAAATATCAACTCTCTCAATTATAAGCATTACAAAGCTTTATATGGGATTATGAGACTTCATAAACCAATTAGAACCAAAAAAAGTAAAGACGGAAACTACTAAAATATCTTTAATTTCTTAAACTAATTTAAGACCAAATAAGAAACAAAAATAAAGACTAATTAAATAACTTGACCCACAAGACGACCCATGGGCAACCCATACAGCCCATGTTAGTAAATATAAAATTACCAAAATACTCCTAATCTTAAAAATCTTAGAAAACATAAAAATAATAATAAAATAAGACTCTAATAATATTATAAACATAATTATATAAGATTTCTATTAATTTCTCTATGAAATCATACTAATGTCTAAGTATCATCACTTCTCTAAATTTAGCCATTCTTTAACTTCTTATACTCTACATCATGCCTCCTTAGCATTTTTATAGTAATTTTTATTGCATATTCCATTTGGTATAAATTAAGCTAAAAGCGGATAAACAGAAAGCATAAGCTAAAAGCATCTCTTCGCCAACTTTTAAATAATTAATTTTTTTCAACTTATTTAACCAATTTATAATCAAATTTTTTCTAACTTATTTAAACTATTTTCCCCTAATAAGCCGTAATGAGAAGATACACCAAACAGTAACTACACGATTAAAAAACTATGTTTGGGTAAAAGGTCACGACAAGTCTTTTTTTTCAATCTTTTTCTAAAAAGTCAAAAACGCACTAAAAAAATAAATTCCCAAACGAACCCTAAAATAAAATAAGCTATATCAAACACGAAAGTAAATTTTGTTTTCAATAGCAATAATAATAAATATATAAATAATAAACAAAAACCTAATGCGTCACAACATCGCTTCCAAATCTTTAAGATCATATCCTTTGACGATACAATGATCGAAATTCAACTACTAGTGCTTACAAAGGAGTTTTTAGCTTCAATTCCAACAGTTTTATTCAATCATATTGAAATGCAAACAAGAAATCTGGAAGGAACTCCAAACAAAAATATATATAAATTTGTAAAATTTCTGTGTGTAAAAAAGAAGATGAACAACAGTTGAATGAATGAATGAAGTACCTCGATCCGCGAAAAGAGGCCGCGGTAGCCACGAGCGGTGAAGAAGTAATCGACGGCGTCGTTGGGGCCGCCGTCAGCTGGATTACTTTGATAAGATGCGGCGGCGGCGCCACCAACCGCCGCCTGTCCTGCGGCGACGTCGGAGAAGCAACAGCCCATTGCCGCCGCCCAAGCACTTGGTAGTAGCTGGTAGAGATTTTTTTGAGTCAATGAATGTATGCGAAATGTGAAAAGAAGACTTTGACCTGATATGTGAAAATGATTATTATATTATATTATATTATATATATAATTTGAATAAAAAAATGATAATTATATTATAATATGACAAGTATTTTTATAAATATAAAATTTCATTTATTTTTAAATTTTAATATATAAATTATGCTTGTTTAGTATTTAAACCCGGTGATTTTAAGTCGTCAAATAATTTCAATAATATTAGGCACATCAATTGCTTTATTTATAAATCACTATTTGTCTTGTATATAATAATTTATAAATCACTATTTGTCATGTATACAATAATTCAATTTAAAAAATTACTTTCATGAATTATTTGAATTATTTATATTAATTTATTTGATCCTAATTTTACACCAAATATCACTTATGTCAGTACATTAATTACGATATTGATTCATTTTTGCCTCTCAGTAGGATGACAAATATTCACATATTAGATCACCTTTAACGATTTATTAAATAATTCATCAAATTTAAATTTAATGAAAAATTCATTTTTTGTTACTCTAATCTAATATCAAATCTTTTATCAAATTTAAAATTTTTCAAATCTTTTATAAAATTGAAAATAGATGTATTTTTCATCAAATTACTATTTATAACTATTGAATTTTTACCATCAGATGTCATTCAAATATCCACCTCAAGGTAAAAATTTGTGAAAAAATTATACTAATCGGTCGACCGACCGAACATCTGCCTAATCGTCCACCTAATCAATCGGTATTCTGATAAAACTTTAAAAACTTCTGTTCAAATACTTGATATCAAATAAAATTTTTATTCAAATTTGATAAATAAAAATAAAAAATAAAAAAAAGATAAACCATTGAAAATGTCTTTATGTAACAAAATATAACCTAACTATTTAAATAAAAAATATTCAATAAAACTCAAAATACAATAAATTGTAACAAATTACTATCACTAAATATAACAAAATTAAAAAAAAATATGTGTGCAAATATTTTGTGTGATATTTTGTTACAAATAAAATAAACCAATATTAATATTTTAAGAGTAACTATTGAAATTGATAATTTAAGATAGTAAAAAATTTGGGGATGTGGAGAGGGAGAGAAAGTGATTGGTAAACACAATGGCCACTTATCTGCTGTGTATTTCAGTGTACGTCAGAGAAAAAAAAATACTCCTCTGGAAAGCATCGTTCGGCTTATCCGAAAACGACACGTTGACATAAGAGGGTGTTTCTGTCAATATGTTAATGGAAAGGACGGCTAACTTGCCATGGAGTCCCTGAAGGCATATGATTGTGGTGGAGTGTGGTGGCTAGAGATCATTGGTGATTGCAGTATACAATGATGGTCCCTAGTAAACTACCCACCATGTTATTTCATGATGAATAATTATGCAATAGTCCTGAAATATAAAGTTATCATATTTCTTCATTAATTATTAATTATTCTGTCTACTATATTTTTTAATTATTTAATATAAATAATTAAAAAAAAATTACATGTAAGCGAGAGAAGATAAAAAAATTATCAATACATGAGATAATTTTTCATTTGCACCCTACAACACACACACATGCACCTCCATATATTTGTAATTTTTTTTTGACAAATTAGCTAGAAGTCCTATTTAAAAGATAATAAGTTTATTTAGTTCCACAACCTTTTGAATACTCTCAAAAATTCACTGCCTCTTTTTCTTCTTTATTCTTTTTTTGCTTCTTTAAAAGATAATTTGTTTTAAAAGCTTTTATTCTTCTTTATTTGTCTTGAAGAAATTTTTTCAACGAATCAGAGAGTATCAATTGCGACTGAACCCTCAGAAATGTACTTTTGGCGTTACAGTAGGGAAAATATTGGGGTTCTTGATTACACAAAGGAGCATCGAGGTCGATCCTTCCAAAATTAAGGTCATCTTAGAAATGCCACCACCAAGGACTCAAAAGGAGGTGCGCGGCTTTATGAGTAAAGTGCAATTCATAAGACGGTTTATTACAAAATTAAACTTGACTTGTAAACCACTATTTGGTCTCTTGAAAAAAGGAAAGAAGTTCCAATGGGATGACCGATGCCAAGTTGCTTTCGAACAGATCAAGCAGTATCTACAGAACCTACCTGTGTTGTCGCCGCCAAAGCCGGAAAAACCATTGATTTTGTATCTATCAGTGACCGACATGACAATAGGCTGCATGCTTGTGTAGGAATCTGAGGATAAGGTGGAGAAGGCCATCTACTACCTGAGCAAGAAGATGTTGGAATACGAGACCTGTTACACTCCACTTGAAAGGCTTGTTTGGCCTTAGTATGGGCTACCAGGAAGTTGAGGCACTACCTGTTAGCTCACTCCGTAATACTGGTTTCGAGATTGGATCCCATCAAATATCTCTTCGAGAAACCAGCACTTACTAGTAGGCTAGCCTGTTGGTTGCTTCTTCTCTCCGAATTTGATCTGAAGCACATGACTGGCAACTCTGTGAAAGGGAGAGCGGTAGCGGAGTTCTAATGATCACCCAAAGAGAGGAGATGAAGCGATGAAGTATTTGTTTAGGATGAGGCCATTCTGCAGCTTGAAGAAGAGGTCTAGACTATGTACTTTGACGGAGCGTCTAACTAGTACGGGTATGGGATAGAGGTGTTGCTAATAGCACCCGACAATTCCCACATACCCTTAGCTTTCAAACTCCGGTTCAAAGTATCGAATAATGAGGCAGAGTACAAGGTATGTATTGCTGGTTTGGAAGCCGCCTTGGAACTAAGGGCAAAAAGGTTGGACGTCATTGGGGACTCGAACCTAGTTGTGTCTCAAGCAAAAAGAGACTGGAAGGTTAAAGAAGAAATGATGAAAATCTATCACAAAACCCTGGACGTTCTAATTCCCAGGTTTGAGAAACTAACCTTCACCCATCTGTTAAGAGAAAGCAATAGGTTCGCAGATACTTTATCAACTCTATCTTCTATGATAGACATCCCTTTGGGAGTCCAGATGCGTCCAATCATCATTGAACAGAGGTATGTGCTGGCCTACGAGTTGATTACTGCCATAGATGAAGTACAAGATCATAACCCTTGGTATCATGACATCTAGAACTTCTTAGAAAATGAGGCTTATCCACCAGGGGCAAATGCCAAAGATAAGATGGCAATACGAAGAATGATTGCTCAGTTTATCATCTGTGGGAGTAAATTGTACAAACGGGATCATCTTGGGATGCATAAACTGTGTGTTGATGCTGAAGAATTGAAGCGCCTAATGGAGGCCATCCACGAAGAAGAGTGCGGAGTGCACATGAACAGGGTGATGCTAACCCGAAAGATTCTCAGACAGGGTTACTACTGGTCAACCATGGAGGAGGATTGTATTAGTTTTATTCGGCGATGCCACAAATGCCAGATCCATGCAAACCGTATGAACATTCCGCCATCGAAGCTGTATAACATGACTTCACTATGGCCATTTTCAGTCTGGGAGATTGATGTTATTAGGGCAATTACTCTGAAGGGGTCAAACGGGTATGAGTACATCGTGGTGGCGATAGATTACTTTACAAAGTGGGTCGAGGCCCAATCATACGCAGTGCTAAAGGCATCATACGTAGCTAAGTTTATCAGGAACAACATTATATGTCGCTATGGAGTCCCGAATGAGATTATTTCGGACAATGGTTCCCACTTCAAGAAGGAAGTAATCGACTTGTTGGAGAAGTACAACATGGCTTTTCATAAGTCATCCACATATCGGTCGCAAACCAACGGAACTGTTAAGGCCGCCAACAAGAACATCAAGCATATTCTGCAGAAAATGGTAGAAACTTACAGGAACTGGCTAGATAAGCTGTCATTTGCTCTCTGGGGCTACAGAACATCAATTCGAACTTCTATTGGGGCAACTTCATATTCCTTGGTTTATGGGATGGAGGCTGTTCTGTTAATCGAAGTTGAGGTTTCGTCATTGCGGGTTATGGCCGAGTGAAAATAGCTGAGGCAGATTGGCAGCAAAGCAAGTTCGAAAAACTTATGCTGTTCGACGAGAGAAGGCTGAAAGCACTGTATCACGTCCAAGGTTATCAACGAAAAATTGCCAGAGCTTTCAACAAGAAGGTTAAGTCCAGGAATTTGAAAGAAAGGGATTTGGTGCTTAAAGACAACTGAGCTCCCATCCACGAACCTAGAGGCAAGTTCAGACCTAATTAGACTGGTCTTTATATCATCAAGTCAATCTGGTCGGGTGGAGCTGTCGTTCTTATGGACCTAGATGGCCTCGAATTTTCCCAGCCAGTCAACATGGACAAGTTGAAGAAATACTATCCTTGAGTGGCTCGCTAGGTCGAAAACCCGAAAGGGCGACCTAGGCAAAAGTTAGAGTACAGAAAATTTGAAATAAGAAAAACTGAGCTCGCAAGGGTGAAAACCCAGAAACGACAGCCTTGGAAAAAGTTAGAGAGTAAAAGAAGAGTGCTAACACCCGAGTAAACTTAAACCGAACTACGTAAGGCTTGATCCCCATCTTTGAGATACGTAGGCAACTTCATTCTGAAATACAGCCATAAACACTTCCAAATCAACTGTGTCCATGTGATTGTTTTGGTCATCTTTGTCTTGTCTACATCCAAGAGTTCGGTTGTGATCTCCAGTGCAGTGCTATTCAGATAAGGGGCAACTTTCCAGTTATGGGATCCGGGTTATACATCTTAAGGATACATTTCGGGCATGCCCAGTTGTGATCCTCATCGAAAATGGTTTTGAAAAGTTTTAATAAAAGTTGATTTTGTTCAAATTAATCTTTTAATAACTTGGACCATTTTTGGACCAAACGGAAAATTTTCAGTACCCACAACCTTTAATTTCATTGATTTCAATACAGAGTTCTCCAACTCTTGATACAAATTGAAGTTGCTTTTTATTACATTCTAAAAGAAAACTTGAAAGTACAGATTAAAGTAATAAACTTGGGGCATGGTCAGGTGTTCCTGTGTCCCCTCTCAGAGCTTGTGGAAGCTTCAGATGCCAAAGTAAGCCCAGTTTGTGCCTCATCTTCAAGCCAAGCTATGCATTCGCCAAAAAAGGCACAACTGAAAGTGGAAGCAGGAGCCAGAGGTTCTCTTGTTCTCCCTGCTGTAGTATACCGAGCTAGTTGTGTGTCTCGGATCGAAAATGAAGCTGGGTACTCTCTATCCCCTCTTTTGGGCAAGTCTAGT
This sequence comes from Camellia lanceoleosa, assembly GCA_025200525.1. Classification (NCBI taxonomy): domain Eukaryota; kingdom Viridiplantae; phylum Streptophyta; class Magnoliopsida; order Ericales; family Theaceae; genus Camellia; species Camellia lanceoleosa. The sequence continues at coordinate 122,798,626 of CM045759.1, read as the reverse complement.
CATGTCCGAACTGACACCAGAATCGAAATGAAAAGTAGAAAACACAGTGTGTCAAGCCAATCAATGGAATGCCGGGCTGTTGGGACATACTGTAGCTCATCTCAAGCAAATCAAACCAGGGGCAGCGCCAAGTAATGTCAACAGCAAACCTGTTGCACATCCAGTGGCGCCACCATCCCTCGTTCGAGAAGTCAACTAGCCGAGGGCAAAAAAAATAGCTGTGTGCTAAATATGCGGAACAAGAGTCCACTACCTTGAACTTTTCCATCAGCCATACCTGGGGAAGGATGAAAAATAAAAGAGATTAAAGAATAGAGAGGTGTACGTGGAGAGAAAAGTAAGAAAGGGTTTTGAGAGAAAAACAGAGCCTGAGGGCCAAGTGATGTCAGAAACATATGTGAGAAGGGTGGGAAACATTACCTGCAGCAGTAGTGGGCTTCCCGTAAACTTGGATGTCTCCCGGCGATGGAAAGCATCCAAACCCATCAAAGTCTCGGCTAGTGTCATGCCAATACAGCTCTTGCCCTCTTTCAAGCCTTAGGCGACTTCAATCAAGCGAATGCTAGACCCTCTGAAGCTAGAGGCAAGCAAAAAATGGGCCAACATGCACAAGCAAAGGGCATGCTGTCGCAAACTTTGCCAAAAATGGTCATCGCGGTCACCGGCGTCAGAAAAATGATGAATCAAGCTCGGAATGTCCAACTCCCTGTTGTACACCAAAGACCGAGCGTCGTGTAAAGTAAGCCCACACATCCTTCCCAAAGCTTGAATGTGGCCAAAACGAGACTGGAGTAGGATTTCCTCATCACGTTGGGATTCCATCAAAGCTTAGAATTCTTCGATTGTGGGGCATATCTCTTGTCCTCCAAAGCTAAAAACGTGTGTGATCGAATTCCAACATCGAACTGCGGCATGGAGAAATGGAAAACACAATGGAGTGCGGCTCAGCGGGAATAGTGCGTTTAGTTCGAAACCCCGAAAAATCAACTTTTTCGAGCCATCCAAACTGGCGATCCAATTTGAGAGATTTTTGGCAAAGAATGATTCCATTTGGGGCAAAAATGGAGTTGAATTGAAGAAACCCCAAAGTTGGAGCTTTTGTAGAAGATAAGATGTTGTGTGGAAGACAGGTGGCAGCAATCTGGAGGCTTTCTGCATTGATGGCCGACCGGCCATTGTTAATGACCGACTGGCCAATTTTGTGGCCGACCGGCCAGCACTAGTGGCCGAGAACTATTTTAGATGGTTGGCAGCATTTGTTTGTGGCCGGTGGCCTTTCATTTTACCTTCTGGTCCTTCCAAGTGTTGAAAATGCCAAGAAACTGTGTTTATTCCACTCTTAGTGTATTTTCTCCATAATTTTGTAAATTGCTTATCGAGTTGTAGCTTTGCTTATCGAGTTATAATTTTTGCTTATCGAGTTGTTGCTTTATTTATCGAGTTGTATTCATTTTGGATGTTAAGTTATTGTTCTGTTCTTCGAGTTGTTTTGTGTTAGTTGGTTCACTACCTGACTAAGCAATTGCCAATACAATTTTTGATTTCCATCAATCCTGTTTTCATGAAAAATGATGCGATGTGATGCAATGCTCAGAATATAAAATATAACACTTTTTAATCAAAAAGATGTTTTCATTCCAGTTATGGTTTTCTTTTTACAAAAAGAGCACAAGTTTTTAAGAAAAAGAAAAACTGCCTAAGGCTTACAATGTGCTAATACAACTTGTAAAAAGAAAACTAAAGCAAGAAGCTCTTGAATTCGTGTCAGCCATCTCAAGATCGAGAGGCTTTCTTCATCCTCTTCCTCGGCTGTGCAGACTTAGAGCTATTGCTGTTGGCGCCAATGTCTGCCTCTGAGCTGGAGCCTGAACTAGAGCCATCTCCGCTCCCCTCCTCAGATCTATCCTCGGTGTCGCCACAGCCCTCAGAATCCGAGCCGGTGCCATTGCCTCCACCCTGAGATGACTCAGACTGTGGACTCATTGGCTCCTCATCCTCGTCAGTCTCATCGTCCTCCGAGATAGGCTCTGGTGAACTGTGAGTGCACCTAGCCCTCGTGACGGCCAGGTGTTGGAGCCCCGTCCTCTCTCCTCTTTGAGGAGGCGCCAAGGTCTGTTGGGCGCCCGATGGAACTGGCATCTGAATGGGACCTGAAAAGAACAATTTGTCAAATGCATCAGTTATTGGTATGTAGAGCTGAGTATGGTATTGAATGCATTGTGTGGAAGCAGTATGTCAATGCAGTGCTGCTAATGCAATGAACTCAGATCAGTATGAAGTAGATTGTGGTTGAAATGCTAATGTATCTGCAGAAAATTTCTTGGCATGAAGTGCAAACTTAGGAAACTTACCGGAATCCTGTACAGACTAAGAAGGTTCAAACTAGTCTGAACCATCCCCATCAGAGAGGCCGCCAGCTCAAGAGCCTACCCGGTGTACTCTATAGAAGCCTGCAAATGTGTTGAGATGATTAGCAGTCTACCAAGCATAACTGAAATGAAGTTGAATGTACAAAATGTGAAGTATGGTATATATCGGAGTCGAGCTTCGAACTTCGGCGAGCTCATGGCCAGCTGGTGCAGGCTCGATAGGAATCTGATAAGTCTCCCCAGAACGTCCCCAGCAGGTCATAATAGTAGGCAACTCTGGCCATCTCGAGCTCTGCCTCGTCTGGGAGCCTCTCTTGTCATGGGCTTGGGCCTAAGTAGTCTTGGATCCCCAGGCTCTTCCCCTCACAGCTGGAGCTCTGGCTCTCTCCCCCTTGAAAGCACCGGTCAATGGTGGCATAAGGTATGCCTGGATGAAGGCAGTGTAATCGTCGTCAAGCCTGAAGAAGTCGGCATTCCAACCTCTCGTGAAGTCGATCATCTTCTGCTCGGTGTACCTCTCTATAATCCTCATGTATGCAAGAGGTGGCATCGCACCACCGACTCAGGAAAGCCAAGGCTCTGTCGCAAGAACCGCTCCCCCAGGAACCACGCTCGACAAATTGGGCCCTCAAGCAAGATCTGGAATCGTGAGGCCTCCTGAGCGCCCACAAACTAGTCTCTAACCCCGTCAGGCATCACCGCCCACGGCTGCCAAGTGATTTGTAGTAAGTGAATGTACAGACTGTTAGCTGCCATTGTATATGCAATATGAAGTAAAGCTGAAATAACTGTAAGGTTTGAGTTACCTCTGCGGCGGTCACGGTGTCGAAGAATCGACAGAAGAATGAGAATGACTCTCGGGGCCTCTGCTCGCACCTCCCATCATATCGGTGTAATATATGGAACCATGGGTGGTATCTCTACCTCTAGCTCTGGGGCAAGCCTTGGGAAATAGGTATACACCCATAACCGCAGAAGGTAGAAGGGTAACAGTGAGTATAAGTATACAGTGTATGTAGAAAGTATACAGTGTGTGCAGAAAGTATACAGTGTGTGCAGAAAGTATATAGTGTGTGCTGAAAATATAAAGTGTGAACGGTGCAATGTCTAATGTGTAATGTGCAGTATATAGAAAATAAAGAGCAGAAATGTAAAGCAGAAGGGTAGGGTGTACTTTCCAAGCCCTCTAGTAGCCTCTTAGTAGATGTCCGCTCTGGCGAGAAGAGGAGCTCATATATTCATATAGTGTGGCCAGGCCTGCACCGCCCCAGTCATAAAACCAGACGCGAGGCAAGTCCACCATCTTTCGGGAGGTAGAGGCAGAAGGTGTTGTTCGCCGTCGGCAGATGTTGTTGTTTAATTTCGATGACAGTAGTACCAAGCAAAAACATAAGAAAGCCCCGGGCATAGTACTCAGCCTTCTCGCAGGTCGTCAGCATCGTCCCTCTGAAATAATCGGTAAACCATGTGTAGCGTACTATCCCAGATCGGGAGATGGGAGGGCGAGTCCCTAGCAGGTAGATCTGGACGGCCTCCCACTCGCCTATGTCAGTGTCGTAAGGAATCTGATGACCCCCTACTCCAATGCCGGTAAGCATAGAGAAGTCGAAGGGAGTCATCGTCATCTCCCCAACTGTAGAGAAGTGGAAGGAATCGGTGATATCCCACCACCTCTCCACTCAAGCGCCTAGAAGGGGCCAACTCACAGTGAGACGTGAGAGCCCCATACAAAATGTGCTGAAGCCAGCCTCATTGACAATGTGGCGTATGGCGTCGGGCAGCTCTATATACCACCCCCTCGCAGAGATGGTCTCATATCCTCAAAAAACATGTGAGTCTCCCTGTAAACAAGACAAACAGATGCAAGGCAGTGTAAGAAATACAGTGCAAGGGTATGTTCAGGGCCAACAGATACAAGGTAGTGTAGAAGATGCAGTGTGCAAGCGTGTTTAGAATGAATATGTGAAAAGCAGTGTGAGCTATGTAAGAAATGTGATGTACGTTGCAGAAAATAAAGAGAAAATGTATACCTCAGAAGCGCCGTAGAATAGGTGTGACTCCGGCTCACGTAGTAGGAGCTTTTCCGATGTACCTCGCGCAAACCCTCGGAACTGGCGGATACTGTCAGGAGGCAACACATGTACCTCAGGATGGTACGTCGTCAGATCGAATGGTCGGATGTTGAGCGGTAAGGGCTCAAACTCGAGATCCATCTCCATCCCCGAGGAAGCTCCGCTGTATGAAATGTCGTCCGTCATCTCAAGAGAGGATAAAAGAATGGTCGTGAATGCGAAAAATGGGCGGGAATGCCAAGAGTCAACAAAAAGTCAACTTCAAGGGGTGAAAAATAGAAGAAAATGTTAAGGTCCAGAAGAGGGCACGAAAATCAAGGGTGACTCGAGGAAAACAAACCCCGAGTGATGAAAATGAAGAAGGAGGCACCAAATGTACTTTTCAATCGGTTCAAAATGTTGAAAACTATGAGGGTTTCGCGAATCGAATGTTTGAGGGATGACCGAAAACGCATTTGAAGCTCGGATCATGAGGGGAAAAGTGATTTAGAGCACAAGGGAGAAGTTTTTCGGCAAAGGAGAAGTGGAAATATAGGGTTTGGAACCCTATATTTAAAGACCCGTGGCAAAATGTCAAATTTATCCCAAATCGGTCATCGACGGTCGACCGGCTATCATTGTTGGCCGACCAATCATATTTTTGGCCGATGACTTTGTTTTGTGGCCTATAGGTGGCCGATGGCTTCTCATGGTGGCCGATGGGCCTCCAGTACTCTCATCAGGTGTTTCTTTGTCGTTTTGTGCCTTGGTCTCTCAAGAAAGTGCAAGAAAATACATTCTTTAGCTTAAGTGGCCTCCGCAGAAGCTCCAGACTGTGTTTTCGGTGTGCGACACTCAATACAAAAAAAATGTATCCTTTTCATATCCTTTCGTATATCGCAAGATCGATGAATTGTTTTTTAATATATTACATTATAGTAGTTTTGTCATATATGCGAGGCGTGCATTGTTATGCGCCTTTTTTATTCTTGCATCGCATATGCATTTCTTAGTCTTGCATTGAAGTTGCATCTCGGTGTTGTATGGAGCATACATTTGTTGCTCTCATATGGGCTATGCATACATTAGTCTTGCTTTGCTTGATGTTGCATGAAGCAAGTGTTTACCATACTTGCATAGGGTATGTAGTTTTCACACCTGTATCGAGTGTGCATTTCTTTATCATTGCATCGAACGTACGTCATCATGTTTGCATAGAATATGTATGTTGCGTTGTGTTACATTGTGCATGCTCTTACATTCGTATAGAAATTCTCTGTACTTGTTGCATTGAACATGCATTCGATGTCGCCTAGAACACGCTCCCTGTTATGCTTATGTTTTGTTTTTGGCATAATGTGCATGAAACATGCCTTCCTAAGCATTGTATCATGGTTATTGATGTTGTATTGAACATGCATTCCTATTGTATTGTACTTGTCGAAGTTTCTTTCTCGTGCAGGCACGATATTGTATGTATGGTTTATTCAAAGCTGATGCAACCAGATGATATTGTATGTATGTTCATTCAGAGAAACTCCAGATAAGATCATTCCTGTCCTTTGAACTCCTTGTTTTGGTTAGAAACATTCGAGTATGCCCGGTGTTTACACCATTCTCTCGTTGGTTAGAAATATTCGGGCATGCCCAGTGTTTACACCACGACCTCATTGGTTAGAAACATTCGGGTACGCCCGGTGTTTACACCAATCTCTCGTTGGTTAGAAACATTTGGGTACGCCCGGAGTTTACACCAACATCCTTTTGGTTAGAAGCGTTTGGGTCGTGCACCCAACGTTTATACCTTGCGTTGGTTAGAAACACTCGGGTATGCCCGATGTTTACACCAACACCCTGTTGGTTAGAGACATTGAGTTGTGCGTCAATGTTTATACCACCTCTCCAGTTAGAAGCGTTTGGGACGTGCGCCCGACACTTATACCACCTTGTTGGTTAGAGACATTGGATTGTGCGCCCGATGTTTATACCACTCCTTTGGTTAGAAGTGTTTGGACCACGTGCCCGATGCTTATACCTCCTTGCGTCGGTTAGAAGTGTTTGGACCGTGTGCCCGACACTTTTACCTCTTTGCTTCGGTTAGAAGCGTTTGGACCGTGTGCCCGACGCTTATACCTTATTGCTTCGGTTAGAAGTGTTTGGACCGTGTGCCCGACGCTTATACCTCCTTGCTTCAGTTAGAAGCATTTAGACTGTGTGCCCAACGCTTATACCTTGCTTTGTTCAGAAGTGTTTAGACTGTGTGCCCGACGCTTATACCTTGCTTTGGTTAGAAACATTGGAATGTGCTCTGATGTTTATACCACCCTCTGGTGTTTACACCGCTCCTTTTTCCCTCTTGCGCGTACCGCGCTAGGATGCTTTGGTTAAATGCATCTGGATGGGTTCCAATGCTTATACCGCTCTTTTGCTATTGATTGCATAATGGTTGGATGTGCTTCATCTATTGTTATTGTTCGTTGTGGCTCGGAACCTTAGGGTGTGTCCTTAGGTTCGCTCCACTTCTTTCCTCGCATGTGCCATGCGTCGGGAACTTGTTTGCTGTTTCGGGTGTACGGTTGTTGCTCTTTACCTTTTCTGCGCGAGGCGTAGTTAAGATTACATAATTTTCTTACATCCTTTGTACGTGAAATGCAATTCAACTTATGATTCTCACGCGTGGCATGTTTATTTGCTTACCTCTTCTCATTAGTGAGATTGTTGTACCTGTTGGTGTGCTTAAAATGTTGTATTTTCTTTGCATATTACTTGCATTTAAATGCTTTATTATAACCTTCTTTGCATGATCATAAGTTATGCTCTTGCATTGTGTGTATCACTTGCATTTTGCTCCAGCCTGTGGGCGTATCTATGTTATGTTACCTTGCTTGTTTATCTAAGTCTTCGGCCTTGTCAAAAATAGATCGTCTCTGGGCTTTGACATTCACTCCCGTCATTTCATGACTTTCGAGTTCTGTCAAAGAGAGGCAACTGTGGACATCCCATTTTTGACCGTCATCAAGACTTGGACGTCATCGCTTGATACTCGATGATTATCCATGTTTGTGTTCGTTTTGAACGCTCGAAGTTCTTGGTGGAGTGCCTTGCCTTTGAGCCTTTGAAACTTGTCAGTTTTATGCTTGGTTGTGGACCAAATGCTTGCTTCTTTGCTTCTGAAGGAGAGGGTGGCCTACCGGCCATCCCTACAATCCATCGGCTAGGGTTTATTCCCATCGGCCATCAGTGGTGGCCGGTCGGCTACACTGATGGCCGGTCGTCCATTAATGATGGATGACGGCCATTTTTCTCTTTTTTTAGATATTTTGTGTGCTAGCTATGCCAGCTGTTGATCACTTAGTGCATCCTCCATACACATGTATGGAGGGATGTAAACAAGCTTGTAACTTGTTTTTCTATATAAGGGGAGGTCCCTCCCCCATTTTGAGGGTTGAGAAATTTTATGAGCAAATTTTCACTCTCTTTCTCTAGAATTCTCTCTCTCTTCCTATTTAGTGCTTGAAAGTGAGTTTTCTTTACATATTTGCATACAACCTCTTGACCAAATTAGACTACCTTGTTGCTGAGGTGCTTGGAGGTCTTATTTGGGTTGTTGAAGGCTGGTTTTGGCTCAGAAGTTGCTGTTTTGCTACTATGCTTCAAGGGTAAGGCTTTACCCTCTTTAAAGCTTTATTTAGTTGCTTGTTTGGCCACTTTTGCATGCTATATTTGGCCTAGTTTTTAACTACTAATACCTCTGTTTTTGAGGTTTAAAAATGTTGGTTTAAGATATTTTTGAAGTTAGGGGTGGTCCACCCTCTTTTATAGCTTGTTTGCTAAGCTTTGTGCTATCTTTTAAAAGCTTTTAAAACAATCTTTTTGGCCTTCTAACCATTGAATTCCAAGGGAATTTCAGTGGCAAAAACTTGGTTTTGAGGTCCCAAATAAGAGGGGGTGGCCTCCCCTCCTTGTGTCTTCTTTGCAAATGTTGATGGCCCAACATGTGAGCATGTTTTTCTACCATCTTATGGCTTGATCTCAGCATGTTTTTGTGACTTTTTTGACCTACTTTAGCTCTATTTTTTGCTGATTAAGTCACTTGTTGCTTGCTTCTTACACTTGTAGTGTAATCATGCTTAATAGCTTAACATGCTTAATGAGTTAGCCTATCATTCTAGCTTGTGTTAGCTCTATCTCAGCATATGTTTGCTCATATTTTGTCATGCTTTAACTCTGTTTTGAGTGGTCTTGGTCATATATGCTTTGTCTTGCATGGCAATAGTGTAGTTGGCTTCACTAGCTTTGCCATCTAAGGCTTCTAACATGCTTTGCTTGGGTTGTTTACATGTCATAGCATCATTTAGCATGTAATTTCAGTGTATATACCACTGTCAAACTCTCACATATTCCACTCTTTCATTGCTTTTGAGAGCTGTGCTTTATGTCTTGTTTGTGAGTCGACATGCGAGCATGTTTTTTTTTCTTTTTGTACCTAAGTTTCAGCATGATTAGGCCACTATTTTGGCATGATGTAGCTCTATTTTGAGCTGGTTTGGTCATTCGAGCATTGTATTGCATGCCTCTAGTGTTGTGTCCTTCACTAGTTTCAATGCTTTTGGTTGTTGGAACATGTTATGCATATGTTGATCGCATGATTTAGTGTCTTGAGCATGCCATTTCAACACTAAAATTCTGTAACCTCCTTTTGTTCTTCACTTTTGAATTTGCTCTTGAAAGTGGTCTTAAGCCCCTTGTTGGTTTGAGCATGAAATTGAGGCATTCATGCCTAATGGTTTTAATCCTCCCTTGAGGGTTTCTACTAACCAACAGCATGAGGTCTCTTTCATGCTCAAGGTACTTGTAGCTTAGACCATCTTTCCAATTAGAGGACTTTTCACATTAGATTTAACCGGTTAAAGGACTAATTGGTAAGCTAAAATGTGTAAACAAGAAATGGACCAAGTAAAAGATGAATAAGATAAGCATTTGTGTTGCATTGCATGTGTTTGGATCGGACATTAATTAAAACACAAGAAACGAGGGACGTTTCATATTCAAAGTGATGAAACGCGTCACGTTTCTTGGTCACCAACACCCTTGATCATGCATGATAGGGTGAAGGCTCTTTGAGTCTTATGTGTGCACTCACTAAGCTTGTACAAGGTTGGTTTTTGGGCCATCATGCATTGAGATGCTTGATTGGTGGCTTGAGAGCCAAGCACCACACTCCTTTGAGCTTGAGACATGATAAGGAGGTGATAGTACATACATTTCCTTGCAAATACATTGTCTTGGCTCTGTTGTTCTCCGTTACAGCAAAAATAGAATTTTGAAAAAGCAAGTGGCCGACTGACCACCTGAGGTAACCGACCAGCCAGTGTTTGTGGCCGACAACCACCTTTTGTGTCAGTCCATTTTTGGTGCAAAAATGTTTTTGTTTTGAAGCAAAGGCAGTCTAGAGATTGGTACAATTTTCAAAAAACAAGGCAAGTGCAAACAGAGACAACCGACGGCAAGGCGATGAATTTTCCGGAGGACGTAACCAAGCATGTATATCTCCCTCGCCCGTGAGGCCATTTCATTGCTTATGATTAGTTTGTGTAATTAATCATTCAATTCGTTTTGTAATATTTTAATTAGTTTAGCATAGCTAGTTATTCAATTGTGTTGTAATAATTAATTAGCTAGAATAGTTAATTAGTTGATTTGTAATAAGCAGCTTAGTTTAGTGTAGCTAGTTAGCTTATTTATTCGGACCCTCCTTTGAGAGGGCGCAATGTTATAATAAGTGTGCGTGTGTGTGTGTATGTCTTCCAACCCCACGTCTTTCTCCCTTTTATTTATCCGCTTTCAATGGTTAGATGAGGACACGTTTTAATTAGCATACCTTATGCTTGCATGTTTGCATCATTCATTTGTATTGTATACATCAGGCTCGGCGCATCATTCAAACTGCATCGCAATTTCAATACGCTTATTTGAATACATGTTCAAAAGCATGTTATCAAAGTGTTGCCAATACCATGATTAGATAGCCGAGCCTATTTAGTTGCATTATTGCATGTGTTGCATTAGGCATCTTGTATAGTTAGGATCATGCATATTTCTAACTAGTTTTTGTTTTGGCTCGGAGTACACTGTAAGTTTTACGCTTTAGCATGCTTGCATGAGTGTGAGTGTTGCCATGTTTAGCATGCTTCTCATGAGGCTATTTGCTTATTTGCTAAACTGTATGAATGCCTGTGGATGAAAACTTTATTGCTTGAATTGGAACAATTCATCAAACGTGAGTTTTAAAGCCCATCTTGTGAGATGGCAAATCCGCACTTTAGCTCACTTGAGGGTGGCATTTTCAAACCATTTTCGAAAACAAACATGAATTGTTTTGTTTCAATTCTTGCGATTTTAGTCTATACTTATATGTTATGCGTATCACATAGTAAGTTAGATTAATAACCAGAACAAGAACACATGTGTTTATAAAGCAACATATGCTTAGTAGAGGCCGATCCTTTGATCGGGCGAGCGGGGATGCTCATTTCAGGACATTCCCCTCTCGTACCCAAGTTCCCGAGCTGAGGCAACTTTGGTGATGATGAACACGTGACCTTTGGCATGAATCAGGGTTTCCTAAATTTTTCAAAAATAAAATATTTAGGTGGCGACTCTGTAATCTGGCAAAGTAGTCCAGTTTTGGCATAATTTGATCTAAAATCTGATTTTCCAAAATGATTTGCCCGATTGGACTCTTTGGTGTTTATCAGTCTCACATTGCAGTTTATGAGATTAGATTCAGAACCATGACAGGAGTCCGAACTGTAGGATACCTATTCGCGCCACTCCGAAAGGGAGGAGTGTGAAGAAAGTCGAGTCCACAGGGACTCACAGGTAAGTGGCCCTTTTTTTTTTTTCTTTTTTTTTTTTTTTTTTTAATCTCTCATGTGCATATAATTCCCTTAATAATCAATACTCTACCTTCTTTATCAATCATACTGCCATGAACTACTATGTAACCGTACTCCTGAATTACCGAATAATCACTCATTAGTTTCAAACGCATCTCTTACAGTATCTTTTAATCCAAGAGAATTATGCCATACACACCTCCTATCATATGTACCCTTAGTTATGACATTTTCTTCTTTACTTATAATCAATTTTATTCATTAGTTATGATATTATTTTGAGATATTTGGTTATGCCTCATGTAGTGTTTGGTTATGACTTTCTTTTTTCTTTTTTTTTTTTTAAGTTATGACTCAGAAGATATGAATATATATCATTTTCTTCTTTAATTATAAGGCGCATATGGTATACACTCTTTGAAGAGTGTGTACCATAGTCTTTCCCTTCTGAAGGAAATTAGCTATTAGTACTGTCAGAAAATTATTACGAAATGATAAATAATATCATAATTTAATTATTAATATATATAAAATTTCTTATTTATTTGTAATTTTTTATAAAAAAATATGCTCTTTTCCTTATTCCAAATTGACTATTGTCAATGTTAGAAATTGGGTCGGGTTTAGAACCCAGACTCAATTGGGTCGTCCATGGTGGCATGACCTGATTAAAAGAGATCCAAATAATCTTAATAGATTATATTTCAAGATATGAGATAATCTTGATATAAGATAATCTTGATATGGATAATTGTCAATATATTAGATGATACTTATTAATTAGATATTGTTGATATGAGATAGACATTATCTAGGATAATACATCAATCTTATAGGTCTCCTAACTCTCCTATATAAACAGAACTTGGATTCTGTATTTGAAACAACAAAAATTATACGTTCTCTCTTCCCATAAACCATTTCGCCTTTGTACTGTGAATAGCTTGGGTAATTCTCTAGTAATTCTACTCTACTGTTGAGCATTATTCGAAGACATCAATGGAGGCACGTAATTCACCCGCATGATCCATGGATTCGGTTTGAGCATAAAAAGTATGTCCGAATCCGTTTATTTCCCCTATGTATATAGTATACTAATTTCTACATTGGTATCAGAGCTATTTTTGGGTGTTTTCGTGTTATTTGTGCATTAATATATGTATAGATATGATTTGTGCATAAAATTGATGTTTTTCAGACCATCGCTAATCGTCCTGAATTTCATATATGTTGTAGCAAAGTTTTACAAAAATTGGACGGTCGGATTTTGAGAAAAATGGAGATTTATATCCGATTTTAGTAACTTTGACTACATGTTGGTTTTACATGCTTCATTTTCGTGTTGTGAAAATTATAAATTTGAAAGCCTTGTTTCGAGACCTTCGAAACGGTATATTATAGGCCTAATTCCGACTTACGGTTAAGGAAAAAATTCAAGCCCTAATTTTAGGTGAGAATTGAAGCAAACAAAGAAAAAGACAAATTTGCTGGCGCCATCTGCGCGATTTGACTTGACGCTAAGTGACGCACACGTGCGTTGACATCATTCACTTAGTAAGCGGTGACGCAGGAGCTGAAAAGTTTAAGGGTCTATTTGTTTGTTTTAAATTTAACAATTACGTTAATTGCTTCTATATTATTCAATATAATTATGATTGAAGCATAACTTATACCGTTGGACTCGTAATTAATTTTTCTATAATATGTTAAAGTTTTAGAATTTTATGAAAATAAAATATGTTTTATTAATGAATAATTCAATATTTTTATGTTAAATTACTCTTAGGGGAGTATGACTTGGATTCTGAACTTGAAATTTTTACAATAGACAACTGCTATGTAATCTTAGTTACTGGTATAATGTTTGTATTTTTCAGATTTTGTAATATTTTTTTATGATTTTCTGTGTAATTATTAATTACTTGTAATTCTAGAAAATTGCAGAAATTATAGAAATATGTTATGGCATTATTTAAATATTATATACAACATATTAAGTTTTTTTTATATGATTAGAACTTATAGTATATTATTATTTTAAATAGCATGATTTATTTATATTGGTGAACTTTAATTCCATGATTAACTATTCTAACATGTTTTCTTTTATGAATTCACATTGAGATACTATTATATGGAATTAATATTTTATCATGCTTTAGACATATCATAGTTAGTGGAAAGTTGTTCGGTTGAGAGAAATCTTTGTAGATTTACTCCCGAAAACTAATATTTTGGGCATGAATTAAATTAAATTTTGGATAATTGTCACTTGTAGCGTAAAAAATGATTATGACTATAGCGAATATTCGATCTTGCGACTTGTGCAATTTCATCACTATTTAATTTAGATTTTTGCAGTAAAATTATATTATGATATGCTAATCAAATTAATCTCAAATGTGCATTTTTTTTCCTCTAAATTGACTTAACTTATGAAAGTTAATTTGGTTGACCTAGACTTAATAGAAATGTTCAAATGTGAACAATGTAATCCTATTCTTTAGATGAGTAGAAAGTCTTAGAGATTTTAGGTCAGACCTTAATTGAGCCAAATAAAGAAAACATGACTCAATGTCACTGTGGTTTTGTTGCCTTGTTTGGCGAAATAAAAATTGATGTGTGCGCTATGATTAGCGGTATGCTAAGTAGTTTTGTTTGGAGTTGTGAGCCCTTAATAGATCTAGATGTGATCCTGACTATTGAGCTGCGCAGATTAACTATGTAATTTGACTTTTAATAATGTTGCATCATTAGATAAGGCAATATCCAAGAGTTACATCATCCAAGATATGCAAACTTAAATGAGTTAGTCATTAAGTGTAAGACGAGTAGCCAGTATGAGCAATGTTTTGCTCTCTACCCAACTGATGAGAGTGGATGGAGCAAAATTTCACACACTATAATAGTGTATGTTGAAGTATCACTTAAAGTTAAGAGATTATGACTTAGAAGCTGCAAAATCTAATAACATTAAATGAGATGATTAGTGCCTAGTGGCTGCAAAATCTATTAGCATTGCCAATTGTCTAAGACTAAATGAAATGATTAGCACCTAGTGGCTGCAAAATCTATGAGCACTGCCAACTTGTCAAAGTCTGGACACTTCTTGTCTCCACACTTGAGTGTGAGACATGATGAGGTGCTTCTTTGTATGATTCCTTAGCTAGGCTAACATTTTTTAATGGCGTTTACCACTAAGCGCAAAAATTGCAGGATAGTAATGAAAAGGTCAAGGCCGGCAAGGTTGTTATGACTCTAAGAATTTGACACATCGCTCGTGAGAGCATTGTGCTGAATTAGACACTTTAGCCTAATTCGCGCTTAAGTTGCTTCAGGAGCTATCATAGATTGGTAGCTTATTCTCTCTTTCTTATGGATAGTATAATTAATTGCAACTAAGTTGTTTTAGGAGCTGTCATAGATTGATAGCATATTCTCTCTTTTTTTGTGAATAGTAGAATTAATTGCAACTAAGGCCCCGTTTGAGAACAGGCTAATTTAGTAACTTTTTGGCTATTTGGCTAAAATATGAGCTAAAAAAAACTAGTATGTTTGGGATGACATTTTGACTTTTTACGAAAAGATGTGCAAAAAGTAGAGAGAAAAGAGAATCTTTGACTTTTTGGTATGGGTTGTTGGCTTTTTGGCTAATTTAGTAACTTTTTGACTTTTTGGCTAAAAGGGAGGGTTCCCAAACGAGGCCTAAATTGCTTTAGAAGCTGTCGTAGATTGATATCTTATTCTCTCATTTTGCTGGATAGTAGAATTAATTATAACTAACTATGAAGCAAGAAACATAGATGGCAAGAGGAGTATCGTTATGTTTCAACTAGATATAGTAAAGTGTATGGAGAATAAAATTGACTTAAAGGTGCAGGGGATAAGCACCTACTAGTTAAATTTGCGATTTGGGCGCACTTGATATCTTCATGACATCCGTTTATGATCTAGTGAACATTAGTTAGTCATGAGTCATTAGCTAGTTGGGCCTAAACCTTTACACTTGTCTTTGAGAACTCACATATTAGGCTGATTGGAATTAGTTTATGACATTAGTCATAAACTGGTGGCTTGTTATACTTAATCACATTAATGAGAAGATGACATGAATGGTTTGAGTAGGCCCTTTTGGGCCTACTCACTTGTGGCATCTTGCTCTCATGTGAATGTGTAACTTTGTTCGCAATGGTTGTGCACAAGTGAGAAAGTCGCAGAAGGGATCTGTGTTAGTGCATTTAGTCCACTACGATATTTGTGACTAGATATCTATAAGGGTATGATAGCTAGCCCTAATCTCGTCATATTTATAGATTACGATACGCATTTTAGTCAAGACTATTTGATCTCCCATAAGTCAAAAGTTTTGAGATGATTTTTTACATTGCACATGTGAGGTCGAGATTAATTAGATAAGAGCTTTGGTGTTTTTAGTTTTGACTGAGGTGATGAGTTTTGAGTTATTTTTTAAAAAACTCTGTGAAGAGAAAAGGATGCTTAAAAAATTGATTATTCCTAGTACTCAACAATACAATGGTGTAGTAGAGATAAGGGATTAAGTATCATTTTATGTTATGTGGATGATGGCCCAATATGTTACCCAATTGAGAATTGCACTTTAGTTTGTTGCCTATACCCCTAACTAAGTGCCCTCCATATCAAATTTTGCACTCCATTTGAGTAATGGGTTAGCAGAGAGCCATTTGTGGGCAATCTATAACCATCAAACAGCTTATCTTTATTTTACTTTTCAAAAGGTTGCGAAGTTAAGACCTAGAGTTCTATGGTCCATTATTGTATACTATCTTGTAAATGCTTAGGGTCATGTGGTGTATTATTGTATGCTATCATGTAAACCCTCCGGGTCATGTACTTATAGGTAAGCAGCTTTGTGAGAGTGTAACTAAGTCATATAAAATTTTCTTAGTAAATGTGACATGAATAGAGTTTTGGAACTCTATAAGATAGAGAATGCTAAGTATGGCATTTTATGCAGCCTAGTTAAGAATGAAAAAAAATTTCAATATCCTAGGAATAGTGGAAACAATGTGCCTACTAGTGGATTACTCCATTAGAGAATAATACTCTACATTTTTAATTGCATGGTAGCGAATGTAAAATTTTTCCATGTCATCATTGGGTGATTAAGAGGGAAACATTCATGATTGCTTCACAAGATGATAAAGAGCCTACGATAATGCCAAAGGCTCTCTAGTCCCCTATTTTTGGAAAGTGAATCAATGTTGTGCATTCTAAGACAAAGTTTTTGAGGATTAACCATTTCTAGGATTTGGTTGACTTTCTGCTATGACACAAAACTATTCTAAAGTTATGTGCGATTTGTATAGTCATTTTTTCAGGCATAAGACTCTCTAGCTACCGAAAATTTGCACCATTGAGAAAGGTGTAGACCATGAGAAGACTTTCTCTTGGGGTGTGAAGTTACTTCGACTTAGGCTATGATTGACATGAGTTTAAAACTTTGATTTGTGAATGTTGTGACCCAACTTCTCGTTAGAGAATCGGATAAGTAGATCTGTAGGGCTTTACCTTCTGCTTTTATGTTGAAAAGTTAGGAGCACAAAAAGATTACTAGTTCCAATAAATCTTTTACGGCCTAAAACAATTATCCAAATAGTGGTTCTTAGATTTTGTTGAACCATGATAGGCCAACAATGATCGATGAAGACCACTGAGGCATGATCAATGGTCCAAAAGAAGTTTTTCCTTAGTTATTATGAGCCAGAAGTTTATAAGGTTGTCGTCACCTAGGGTTAGCAGTCCTCTATTTTTAACATGATGGACATGGATGATGTACTTTATATGCTCGGATGTACGATCCTTAGAGATTGTTCTGGGAGAATTCTCGATTTGTCTATGATAACTTACATAAGGAATATCCTATAATGATTCTAGATGCGAAATTGCAAACCCATTGAATTACCTATCGGTAAAAGCTAGAGCCTTAGCTATTGGTCCCATTTGGTAGAGCTGTGGGAAAGTGATTATAACTTATACCTTAACAGCTTATAACTTATAACTGTGAACATAAACTGATTTTTTACTTATAAATTAAGCTTCTCCTCCCCCACTCAAAGAATAAGTTGATTTTTGACTTACAAAAAGCTATAAACTGTACTGTTAAGCTGAACCAAACACATCAAAATAGCTTAAATTAAGCTAAAAGTTGAAATAAGCTAGAAATAAGCCCTACCAAACAGGGCCATTGAATGAATCCTCGAATTGTCTTTGAGAGAAACAGATGACACATATTCCTTGATCTTTTGTTATGGGATCCTAAAGTACGCTATGTGGGCATATTTGGCATGATGAGTGCTATCTTTTATAAATGGTCAACTGAGTAGTTTAGACCTTAACCTTGCTCAATAGACGATGAATATGATGCTTTACTAGTAGTGTATAAATTTGTTCTTTGTAAGATTCAATGCGCTTGTTGGGTGCATCTTGAATGAAAGCAAATTGGTCACCAAAATATATTTAGAAAGGTAATTGCACAAGAAGTAGTGATCTTGAACCACTTCATGTGCAGTGCACATAGTGGATTCTGTTGTATATGCTTATCGCAAGAGGTGCTGATAGGACTTATGTTTAGAATCTAGAATTGCGCAGATTGTGATTGTGTTTTTTTAATCGATTACTTTTTTTTTTTTGGGTGAGATTATGGAATATTGATGCTATTATGGTTTGTGTCATAATAATTAGCAGATGATGATATCAATAGGAATGATTGGCTCACTTACACGAGCAATTGCCCTTGACGCTTAGGAGCGAGCAAGAATGAGACTAGTGATTTATTTTATTTAGAGCCAAAAGAGGCTTAAATGATCCGCTATGTGTGTCATCTTGGTTGCAACCAAGATGAGGTCGTGTTAAAGACCAAACATGGATGTTAGTACCCACTTTCAATGTTGTGCTTGTTATGATTAGTCAGATGCGAGATCTCATTTGGTGCTTGGAAGGCGAGCAAATAGAGAATTCGGGTTAAGCACTAGAAAGCGACTAGACTAAGATCTGTACGGTGTATCGAGTATGATGTCACTCTTTGAAAGAGTTACTCCATCGTAGCATGTATTCATACTACATGTGCTTAGCAACTGAGTAATGATGTGAGAAAATGGATCCTTGTTTCCTCACTGTGTGAGTCTTATGTGTCATTATTTATATGACTTTTACTCATGTACCATTTTGTGACCTTTGACTATGTCATAAGGTAAGGGGTTGATGTTCTATTACTTTGGTATGTTGCCTACGGTCATGTATGATTCGGCCTTAAGGGACATCATTGGGAAGCGGTCAATTCTATACTAAATGGCATGAGGGCAAAAGAAAGATAATCTAGTATTACACCACTGTTGTATATTTACTGCTGACAACTCACATCGCTTTGTATGAGAAGCGGATTGAGTGTGAATACATTGCAAAAATTGAGAGGGTCAAACATGCTCTTTGAAGGATTAGAGATGGTTTTTGGACCGGTGTAGTTAGATGGGTCTGGGGTATATGAGACTTTATTTTTATTTTCAAGTTAATGTCTCTATACTGGTCCTTTTTTGAGTTTCTAGCGTAGAGCTCCCACATGCAGGTGTTCTCAATGGTCGCATGGTCCATTGGCTAGTATGATCGCGTTTATTGGGTAGATTGAGATACAAAAGGCGCAGTGTCATGCCAGCACATGTTTGAGTGGGAGATGTTGGAAATTGGGTCAAGTTTAGAACAAGAACCCAATTGGGTCGCCCATGGGGGCATGACCCAATTATGAGAGATCCAAATAATCTTAATAGATTATATTTCAAGATATGAGATAATCTTGATATGGATAATCTTGATATGGATAATTGTCAATCTATTAGATAATACTTATTAATTAGATATTGTTGATATGAGATAGATATTATCTAGAATAATACATTTATCTTATGGGTCTCATAACTCTCCTATATAAACAGAACTTGGGTTTTGTATTTGAAACAATAAAAATTATACGTTCGCTCTTCCCATAAATCATTATGCCTTTGTACTGTGAATAACGTAGGTAGTTCTTTAGTAGTTCTATTCCGTTGCTGAGAATTATTTGAAAATATCAATGAAGGCACGTGATTCACCCACATGACTCATGAATTCGATTTGAGCATAAAAAATATGCCCAAATCCATTTATTTCCGCTATGTATATAGTATACTAATTTCTACCGTCAAAAACCTTGGAAGCTCGTAAGCTCT
Organism: Camellia lanceoleosa; assembly: GCA_025200525.1. NCBI lineage: Eukaryota > Viridiplantae > Streptophyta > Magnoliopsida > Ericales > Theaceae > Camellia > Camellia lanceoleosa. The sequence continues at coordinate 122,779,067 of CM045759.1, read as the reverse complement.
CCGTTTGGCTAGTTTTGCTGCTTTTTTACAAGAACTCATGCAAAAAGCAACTTTCAATAATGTATGAAGGGACATTTACCTATGGAAGCTTAGCAATTATATTTAGCTTTTGTTTGTATTATTGCATATGCAATTTTCTTTTGGAGCTCTTTGATTTTGTATGAATGCTTAATCTCTTGTGATCTTTATCTCTGTCAATGAATTTTCCACTTTTGCCAAAGAAAAAAAAAAAGTTTGGCCCTATCCCTTTCCTTTTATTTTTATATTTTGGTTGCTTTTTGTAAAATATAAAGGAAAAATATAAAAAAGTGAGAAATTAAAAAAAAATAATTATAAACTCAAGAAAGTACAAGTGATTTATTTATTAAATTGTGCAAATGAGTGTTGTGCTTTCATGTAGTTATAATTATTTGTTATACTTTCCATTTTTTTTTTTGTTGTTATTTCCCAAATATAAATACATTTTTAAGATTTATAAAAATATATATATTTAAAAGACATAAACACATAGGAGTGACTTCTGGGGCTAAACCCTAAAGAGACGAGACCCCATAGATCACACCTTAGGTGGTGCTACATCGTAGAACCACTCAATCATATAACAATAAGTCGCGAACTTGCACATAGGTGGGAATTCGAACTTACACTCCTAACACTGGATGAAGTTCGCCCTACAAACCATATGTACCTGAGTGACTAACCCCGAATAGAGTAAAACTTGAAACCTCAAAACTTATACCTCAAGACCTTACCAAGTCACCACATCCCCTTGGGTTTTATATATATATATATATAATTTAACTCCTTCAAATTTTGAAAAATTATATTATACCTTTAGATTTGAAACCACTACAAATTATCACAATGGCCCCTACCAACCATCATCTCCTTTTGCCAACCACATTCAGGGCTTCATTGAAAAGATGGTGCTCTAGCCCAAAAAAATTACTAAAAATATTAAAAAGTCATATAAAAAGATATTAGATTCATTCACTTCTCTCTAATTTTTACATTTTTTTTCATAAAAAATTTAAAAATCATTCTCAAATGCTTTCACCTCATATTTTAACCAAAAATTAAAAAAAATCACTTCTCAAACAAACCCTCACCATCATTTCCCCACTTCCACCAAACCCTCACTTCTCACTTTTATTTGTGTTCATTACTCTTGCTTATACAACAAGATCCCCATGTAGACTTCCAAGGTGAGACTCAACACCCGCCCAACGCGGGTTACCACATTTCTAATTTCCCTGAAAACTTTACAATCGACTAGATATCTTGTTCCAGTCTCAAAATCATCCACCAAATTGAACTTCTAAAATCTATAATTAGATAGTTATATTCTACAAGTCAGAAAATTGTCCTAAAAAAATGTTGCTTGATGGTTTAGAACAAATTGACATCTTACAGGTACAATGGAGCAGGAGGCTACAAAGATGTTCTAATGTACATCTGCCAAACAAAGCAATGCTGACGTTTCCATCACATTTAAGAGTCAAATCTTCTCTTGTCTGTTAGGGATCAACGATGCAACCGTGTGGCCCCTACAAAGGAATAATAGGAAGAAACAGGACCATTCCTCTCAGCCAGCCCAGGTCTCCCAGGCACAGGGTCATGTGGATGCATAAGTGGTGGACCATGAGATGTTGGAGGGGCTGGGTAAGAGTTGTAGTATCCAGCAACATTGCTCTGTTGCAGATCAAATTGCCCTTCCCTCTGCAAGGGAAGTTGATGATATTCTCTCTCCAAGCCAACGAGTCGTTCACGATGGTCCATCTTCTGTGCAGCCCAAGACCTGTGATAGCAGCAATTCAAGGGGATCCATGATTGGTTTTGGTTTCATTCCATGTAGTCAAAAGCATAGAGAAATATGCATTTCATGGAGGAGACTCTGAAAATCTAGGAAAAGTCTATCTTTGACCGACTAAATTTAGCTAAATAAGGATTTTTTTTCTTGGGACAATTGCAGAAAAATTGAAACCAGACCAATTTTTTTTAGCAATTTCAATGGAGAATGTAAACTAATTACACTAGAAATGGAACTTGCAAAATAATTGCAATAACATGGGAATATTTTTTAAAATTACAAATTTACCCTCTCTTCCCTTCCTCTCTAAAACTTCCACCACACAAGTATATCCTCCTAGGCAATGAAGGCCGCAACCCGTTGCCACCCTCTCCGGCCACCGCTAGAGCAGGTGGGGGGCACTAGCTATGGTGCCACCATTGTCGGGGAGGATGTGCCAGCAGGGTGGCGAAAGCTTCACAGAGAAGAGAGGAGAGAAAAAAGGGAGGGTAAATTCATCATTTTATAAAATATTCCCACCCAAGTACAATTATTTTGCAAGTTATCATTTCTAGTGACATTATTTTAGATTCTCCATCAAATTGCAATTCTTTTTTTTTTTTTTGGTAGGTACCAATTTTTTTGCAATTGTCCCATTTTTCTTGTGTGTGTTTAATGCATGTCTTGCTTTGCAGACTTGACTAAAGTAATTGAAAAGCCCAGCCCACACTTCTCCTAGGTATTAAGGAGATAACCAGCATAGATGAGGCAACTCTAAGCAACATACAGTTGGACAAACAACACGCCAATCATAGGCCCAACCAAGCTTTGATACCAAATTGAAAAGTCTAATCCACATTTTCCCTTAAAACCCAAGTATTAAGAAGAGGGAAACTAGAGCTTTATAAACAGCACAGATGGGGCAACTCCTGGCGATATGGGACACATTCCAACAAATTAAAAAGCCCAGCCCACACTTCTTCTTAAAACCTAAGTATTAAAAAGAGGAAAACTGAAGTCTTATAACCAGTAGAGATGGAACCACTCTAGGCAATGTGGAACACATTCCAACACACCCTCCTAAACCACAACATACAGTAGCCAGACAAACGGCACACCAATCATAGGCTCAACCAAGCTCTGATACAGTAACCAAATTGAAAAGCTCATCCCACACTTCTCCTTAAAACCCCGGTATTAAGGAGAGGAAAACTAGAGCTTTATAATCAGCACAAATGGGGCAATTTTTAGGCGATGTGGGACACATTCCAACAAAGTGTGCTAACAGATAATGATTTTTATTTATTGACGGTGTTAGTGTGAAAAAATCATCCCCTGATACCAAATGCTAATCACCCACAACCTTCAGTCAGAATAGAGCTCGGTGGTTCTCAAAATTCTCTATATGGTAAAAAAATGAATTAACTTCATGACATTGTCAAAGCACTTTTCAACCTTCTAGAAGCAAATAATGGTTGCATATTGCATGGAAAGCAATAAAAAGTTCAAAATATTTCAAAATTCAGACTAAAAGTCGCTTAGCTAATCTTGTTTTGCTCTAACGATTTTTACTAAATGTTCCCAAAGAAATGAAAAATACAAGAGAGAAAAAAATCATGTGAAAACAATTGATGTGTCATCCAAACAACACAATTGGGTTTTAGGTTAACCAAGAAACCAAATGGTGTTTTCTCAACTTGATATAAATCATTGAACAAGAATGCATCTTAGGCTCCATGATTTCCCTTAACTTCCCCTTGTAAGTAGCTTAGGAGCTGAACCTGACATTTGCCCTCAGTGATAGGGGCTTCAAGGCCAATTCACCAAGTCAAGAGTCGAACTCCTGGCACCCCTCCCTCTTACAGTCTGTTTGGATGGGGTGATTTGGTGAGAAATGATAATAAATGAAGAGAAAGAGAACTTTTTCTCATGTTTGGTTTATAAATTAAGTGACAAATTGTGAGAAAGAGAACTCTCTTATTTTGCCTATTTCATTTCTCATCAATAGTGGTGAGATTTGGTAAGAAACAAACTAATTGGTTATAATATTTTCATAATACCAAGATTGCCCATTAAAATACAAAGAAAGAAAAAGAATCCCATTCATATTATTCTCTCAAGTGCTTTGTTTTCTTACCCAATCTTATCCATTTTGTTTCTCACCAACATGAGAAACCAAAATCATTTCTTTCTTTTCTCACCTAAGCGGACTGTTAGGTAGTAGACATATGAATGATGTTTTTGCATGAACCAAACAAAATAGTAGCTTTGGAGCCACAAGATAACAAATCAGTATTGTCCACCAAAATCCAGAAACAAATTACCTGGGATAATGGTCCTGAACAGTCTGGGCAGCATCTTCAGCAGCATACAGCCGTTGATTTTCTGCAAAATAATATGGTTCATTTGGAGCTGGCGGAACTTGATGCTCCAAAGTTGGATAGGCATGGTCTATGGTTGCCTCAGTTCCATACAGCTGTGAGGTCAATACAACACTGTGTTGCACAGAATGGTGTTCACTCATCGGTGCTGCACAACCATTTTGCATTCCGACTAGATATGGATCCTGTGGAGGAGGAAGTTCAATCATTGGTGCTGCACGACCATGTTGCATTCCGACTAGATATGGATCCTGTGGAGGACGCAGCAATCTCGTTGAGTGCTGGAATTGATCCTCCAAAGCTGAAGGCTGCATCATTTGTGGTGGGACTAGTGCTGGCATTGGAGCCACAGCTGATGATGATGCAACACATGGACGAAACAATAATAACAGATCCCTCACCTGCATTTTAATAGAAAATTTATAACAAAATTACAGAAACAGGTTAATTTCACTTTTATCCCCTAAACTATTGTCATGTTTTCCACTTCATCCCTAAACTATCAATTTCATTTATTTAGTCCATAAAGTTTCTGATTTCAGTTCATATGGTCAAATTGAAGACGGTCTGTCCAAACCAGTAATGGTACAAACTTAACCCAATGGGCAAAAAGGTAATTTTACAATTTGGACAACCTTAATCATATACCCAACTACCCATCTTCTTACTCAACACTATTTTACTTAACTTACACCCTACAACCAAATTACCATCTTCTTCTCCACCTCTCACTTCAAAATAGTGAACAGAAAAAATGAGTGTTTGGTTGCATTTAGGTTGTTAAAATTTTGAAATGACATTTTTGCCCATCAATTAGGTTTTAACAGTTACTAATTTGGACAACTGTCCCTAATTGGATCACGTTAGTTGAAATAAAAAAACCTTAGTGATCAAATAGATTAAATTAATAACTTAAAAGGATAAAATAGAAAAAATGACAATAATTTAAAAGATAAAACTGAAATTAACCCTAAAGAAAAAAGTAATGTGACATGACCCAACCATCAAAGAAAATGGAACTGAACATACCTGCTGGTCATTGAGTTCTGGTTTAAATTTGGAGCCCTCATAATTATCCTTTATAGCACCTTTGAAAACTCTCTCCGGCAGAGGAAGACAATCCTTATCATTTACAAACCTCACCTGAACAAAATGTAGCAGCACCCTCAAAACGTTAGGCACACAAAAATTTCTCTACTAGTCCAACCAGTTTTGCTAAAGTGATAATGATGAATCTATAATATTATTGTGTGCAATGAAGTATCAACAAAGTCCCCACCCAACCAAAAAAGAAAAAAGAAGAAAGTATCAACAAAGAATCAAGTAGTGAAATTGTTTCCTTGTAACATTAACTAGAAACACTTCAAGCTAAAAACAAATCAAGCAAGGCACTGTTACAAGCATGGTGGATCTCCAATTTGCAATTTAAATCTTATAAAACGATTCAAGTCAACAATACAAATTACTATTTCAAATCTTCTACGAATTTTAATGAATCTATGGGAATTAAACGGAACCGCACAACTTTGCAGTTCAGTAATGATTCATGCAATTCAATAACTTTCACAGCCTGCAATCCCTGCAAAGTAAGTTTCCAAAGCCCTTCTCTCTCTATTTTAAATACTATTCATTTTCAAGACAGTAAGACATGAAGAACTAGCTAAATTGAGCATGTTGATGAGTTAGCCTCCATCATTGGATGTTGAAAAGACACCCTTTCAATCATTTACCTTGATTTCACTCTGGGATCTTCCTTTTAAGTCCAAGGCAGTGTGAGATGAGGATGTAGAATGGTTCCAAAGGAAGTATGCAGGATGGAAAAAGACATTTCCTATCCAACGGAGGTTTGCTCACTCTTTTCACAAGCACCTTGGCAAGCCTTTTTGACTTATTTATTTTATGCCAGTTGCAGACCTGTCCTGTCATGCAGTTAGGGAAGCAAGTCACCTTACAGCTATACCCTAGTTCAAAGGTGATACTGTTATGAGAGCATTAGCTAGGTTGGCTACTTCTGATAAACAAAATCTCCAAATCTGTAATTTTGGGGCTGTGGATAAGTATGATTTTTTGTTGATATAGTGTGATTGAGTTCACCAAATGAAAGATCTTTAGCAAAAGATTCAGTCTTTGGTTCGGTTACTAGCACTAGCCCATCTTAGAACATTATTTGAGTTTCATAGGTTACTTCAACATGTTTTTTCAAAGTTTTTTTTAGCATGCTTGCTTAGAGCTCTCCTAGTGCTTGTTTAGAGCTAAAGCACCTAGCTTGCTGATAGGCCGACTCACTTAGCACTAGAGAACTTGATCCCCTAAGGGGCCCAGTTGTTTAGCGCTAGTCGCTAGAGCACCTAATTCCTACAAGACCTACTCACTTAGCGCTCGAGCACTGGCAGTGCATGCTGAGGCCTATTTTATGACCACTCTACCCTTGATCGTTTAAATACTCATTTTCAGCATTGTCGGCATGCATGTAAATGATGGTTATTGAGGCTTTAGATTCATTTTCTCTCTCTCTATAGGTGCTTCATGACTTGTTCATCAAGAATCCATTGATAAATCTCACTCCATCTTCAATCTAGAGTTTTGACGCATGATTTGAAATCATTCAATTCACCTAGATTGAATCACATCTAAACCTTCACAATTCATTTTTTATCCTTGTAAGACCATGGTCATTTGGTACCAGAGCCATTAAAGACGGACATGAAGCACATGTACAGTAGCATACGGGTACGTCAATATGATAAAATCCAAAAAAAGTAAGGTACGGATACGGCTTGGTACACTTGTAAAAAAAATATTTATTTTTAATTTAGAGAAATGCAAAAATTGATTAAATGGTTTAATTTGTTAAAATCCAACCTACAATTAACATTTAAATTCAGAAGTAAAGGTATAAACTAAAATTAAATGTCATTATATTAAATAACTTACAAATCATAACTTAATTTTAAAATCATGTTAAGCATAAAACTAAAAATAAAAAAGAAGTCTAGTGAAATGAATTTTATCTCTGTAGTAGAAGAAATATTATTTCGACTGAGGTACGATGTAGTTTAGGTATATACTAGGTACGTCTAGGTATGTCAAAAATTAAGAAGCAAAAATTTAGGTACATGTTTCGTATATCTAGTACATATACAGAAACACCATATGAAATACCATACACCGGTAAAGTACGGGTACAACAAGTTTTTCAAAGTACCCATCCTTCATAGAAGATGGAGATTGGAGCAAAAAGCTTCATGGCGACTGCCAAATCTTTGATGGTTCAGGTGTCATGGCCGTTTTGAAGCAAAGATCAAGCTTGTGGTGAACTCAATGAGTGGGTAAACTTGGATAAGAAGTTGCAATTTCCTTCAATTGTGTCTTTGTAACCATTTGATTTGATAGTGGATTGATTGTGGGTGTAGGGATTGGATCATGGTTGTCCTGTGCTTAATTGTTCTCTATTGATTAGATTGGTGCATTGGATTCATTAATTGTTAAAATTTAGATTGATTAATTGTATTTTGAATTAGCATGAAATCAATTTTTTTTTTTTTTTTTTGAGTATCAACAAAATTTTATTAAAATAGAAAAGTGAAAGAGGACAAGAAGTCCTCATACAAACGTTGGCCTACTCAATTAATCAATTAATCACTTGGTAATTGTCATATTGGCATTAATTTGTAAACATTGGCCTACTCACCTGCCTCCCCCACTAGGCACAATTCCTTGGCTGCTTAGTTATTTCCTATGTTGCACAGATTCGATAGTGCTATCAGATATGGACACGTGTCTAGCAGTTGGATTCACTTGGTTTCCTGATTATAGGATTCATAGACTCAGATAAAAAGTCGGATATGGATATGAGGATATGGCATATTAAATGTGTCCTTCACACAATTAATCAATTAATTATCATTAAGTTGCTATTTTTTTTTTTCTTTTTTTGATAAATAATTATTATTAAGTTGCCATTTATTAACATGATGTTAATATATCAATTAATAAAAATAGTTCCCAACTATCTCCCACCTAGGTTTGAGTCCAACCATTTAGGTACACTCAAATATGATTCCCAACTCAATCCCATATTCCAATGCCACTATCTCTCTCTCTCTCTCTATATATATATACAACGGCTTATATGCAATGGTGAACGCAAGGGGGGCCATTGCCCCTGCAAACTATTTCAAAAGTTTAGTTAATATTATGTATTTATCCTTTAGTCTATAATTTGTGAAGAGTTAGCCTTTGCAAGTTCAGGCTTTTCTTTTCTTTTTTTTTTATTCAAAATTTTAAATTGTTTCAAGTCTTTAATTAGGGTTATCCTACAATATATATGTATATATAATATGTAAATTATAATATAAATTGATGTTAGTTACAAATCATTGTGGTGGTGAGACCAACAAATTATTAAATCAAATTAGTCACGTCTTATTATGATGTTTCATTATATCTAGAAGTGGTATTAGTTACAATCCATTGTGGTTTTTGGTTACCACTAAAGTAGTCTTCAATTATGGCTCAAATTAGTGTTAGTTATGACTTTACATGTCCATGACAAATGTGCAAACATTATTTGTATTTATTATTTTTTAATCTTTTTATTTTGTACAATTGTAAAAGTACTTTATAATCCAATTTTGATACTTTTTGTTTTGTTAATTACTATTAGATATTGATTGAAAATTTTATTTGCAAATTTGATGATAATGTTAAATTTTTATGCTTATAAAATGAATATTTTAACACATCATACGTATGAAACTTCAGTAAAAATGTAATAAAATAAATATATAGTCAATTTTTAATTTTATATAGTTTGGCCCCCTCTTAATGAGATTTTTGTGTCCTCCTGATATTGGTAAACCATATTATGGTTGCCAGCTCATCTCTCTGTCTCTCTCAAAGAACTGTGTCTTTGTTCACAATTAATAACCCTTCACTTCACAACTGCTTCATCTTCACAAAAACCCTGGGTGGATCGTGGTTGCAGACTTCACAACTACTCCAACAAAGACATCGAAGTAGCGATGCTGAGAAGATTGTGCTTATGGCTTCGTGATTGACAAAAGATTCTAGGTAGACCCTTTTTATCCCATCCTCCCCACAAACGAGCCTTGTCCAACGAAGTAGGTGCCATGTCCGACACAGATCCCGCACCTGTGTTGGGACCATGTAGTGTCAACACCAGTATTCCCCCAAATAGTGCTAAGTCCATGTAATATAGGTTATTTCCATATACCTTCCTCATTATTAAAAAATTGGGACGACTTGTCATGTGTGTGCTTAAAGTTAGATATTATGTTTATGCCGATCAAAGAAAAAGTTAGATATTATGTTTGCTTGTAATAATAATTAAAGAACATGTATGAATGGTAGGTAATATCTGGTTGACATGACTTTATAAAACCCACATATACATTTTGTAAAGAAAAAAAATTAATACATCTTTCCTACTATACAAATGTGGCTGGCAGCATGAATACATTGACAGGTCATTATATCATATAACGATGACTTTATCAACCAAAAAAATAGTGATTAAAAACGTTTAAGATCTCAAACATAGATTAGAAACATAGTAGAAGCTTATGAAAAGGACAATATTTCATATTTTCACGATTCATCTCCATGAGGGTCTGACAAATGTTTAATGCCACCAATCAGTGCCTAATCAACCTTCTGGCTTGGTACTGATTGTGAAAGGACAAGACAATATGCATGACAACAGATTTAGACAAGAGTAATGCTATACAAACTAACAAATTTAACAAACTTTTCTTCCGTACTGATGTGGCACCTATCATATCATTGAAGTGGGTTCTATTTCAATTTTCGAAATTTCATTATTACATGACACATCAATTAGTAAAAAAAGTTTGAAAGATTTATTAATTTGTATAGCATTTTCCTTAGAAAAATAATCAAATGGAAGCAAGGCACTGTCACAAAAGGATTGGAATAGTTTTGGCATAGAAGTCTGTCCTTTCAGGAACAAAATTCAATGCCTGTTCTGAGAGAAATTAAATGGTAGATGTGACAGATGGAATCAGCACTATACAACATCATAGAGCCTCAAAATTAAACAAGGGAGGCATTCCATCTGGATTTTATTGCTTTTTCCCTAGCTTTGAATCTTAAACAAGAGCTATCAAACGTTGGGATGAAGATAACAGAAATACAGGAATTACCTGTGCAGGAAATCTTCCTCCAAAAGCAGAAGATTCCAAGTTCAGTCGTCCACGACAGGTAGCCTTGTACACACCATAGAGAAGCTTCAGGTCAAAATCAAACAGAAAAAGTGTCACTCCTTCCTTGATCTTCTCTACAACTTGCCTCCTTCCTCCAGGAAGCCCAAAAACACGGTATCGGAAGCACTCTGGTTTTGTCTGTGCATTACACATAAATATAAAACCACAAAATTGCTCTGATTTGTCCTCGGTCTTCTCTTTTCCCCACGATACAGCTCCAATGCCATTAGTGACAGGAGCACAAGCAAGGGCTTGAGGAGGGTAAGACAGAGTGACAGGAGCAGGAGGGACAGCATTAGTTGCGGGAGCAGGAGGAACCGCATTAATTGCATTAACCTTTGAAACCTTCTTCTTCTTCTTTATCTTTTTGTTGGCATCGGGCCAGCTTACAGTCTTCCCCTTGTCTTTGAACTTTTTGTCACTTACATTTTCCATACGCACAAAACTGTGGTGGTGAAGAAAATGCCACTGCACCACTTAAATGAACTGAAAGCAGAATATCGTCCCAAAAGGAGAAAAAGGGATAGGGAAAAAAATTAGAAGTCAAAGCTGTAAAACGTAGAGAGGATACAGCTAAGGCAAAACAAGAAACTTTTTTTGCTGAATTGAATGAAAAAAAGAATATTGTTGCACCATAAGGAACATAAGCTAAAGACATTGAGAACAATACCTCACGGAAAATGCTAATAGCTACTTAAATTACAAAAACATTTAAATCCACTCTCTCTCCCTTATAGACATTTGTCCTTATTTTCCTTTATAATAACAGCTTTAGTCTGACATCATCCTGTTTTTCCACTACTAGGATACTGCAACACAAAACCTGCTCTACCTATCAGCCTGTCAAAAGTGAATAAGTGATATCTTTGGTCAATTTTTTCCACCATTTCTGCCCTGCCCGCCTACCATCACCACCTCAGTCAATATGAACCATCTCATTGGTTCTCAAGTTATTATCATCTACTGGTGCCATTCAGAAATTTTCTCAAACATGACATAATTTATCCTAGCTATGATCTTTTCACAAACTCAACGATACATCCCTCACCTTAGTTACAACTTACAATCATTAATGAAGATATTTTGGTTGGTCACACAACAATCTTCTGCGTCCCTTGCTCTAACATTGGCCCACTAGTAAAAAAAATTAAAAAAGAAACAAAAATCCATTTACAGCCAGTCAGTGAGTACTGAGAAGTGGGAGAATGATCCGAGGATGAGGCTCATGGATTTGGCGAATGAGGGTGACTTGGAGAGGATCAAGGAGTTCTTGGACTCAAGCACAGATGCGAGTTTCTGGGATATCAATGATCTGATGGTGCTGCACGTCACCTCTTGCTATGGATTTGATTTTCTGATGTTGTGGAGTTGTTGCTCGATGATTTTGCATTTGGCAGTGTTCTACGTATATATATATATATATATAATATATGTAGAGCGACAGAGAGGAAGCAGGATTTTAAGTATATGGTGTGGAAAAAAATGGTTTTTTTTTGCATAGGATTTGGGATGGGTCCTAGTTGGAGGGGCGAGAGAAAGAGTCCTATGATCAAAGTTTGATGCGAAAAATGATGGGTTTCTTTCTGGTATTTTTTCCACATAGAAGAGAAAGATAACATGGAAAAATTCATTTTCCCCCTATACTTTGCCCCAAAATTCCATACATCCCTAAACTTCAAAAACCTACACTTACACCCTTGGTAGTTCAGGGCAAAGTGAAACCATTAACTTTTTTGTTTTATTTAATGGTAAATACATATTACACGCACCAATACAACTTGGAATTACTTCTCCATAGTCAAATGAATTTTAAACCACCAAATGACTTATAAATATCTTACGGGAAACTTTAATTTACCCTAAAATTTCAAATACCTGCACTTACACCCATTGTGGTTCAAGGTAAAGCAATATTGTCAGTCATTTCCCCTGGTCACCACCCTCCCCAATATCAGCAACAACCCTCCTTCTCTCTCTCTCTCTCTCTCTCAAGTCTCAGCTTCTCTCACCACCCTTTTTGCATCTTCCTCTCCTTTCCAAGGTCTTCAATGCCTACCCCTTCTCTCTCCATATATATATATATATATGAGTTTTGTGATTTGTTTGAATTTTCTTTCAAACAGCTATGGGCAGTAGAGCGGTGCATTGGTGGATTACACACAAAATAATAATAATAATAATAATAATAATAATAATAATAATAAATTAGAATTAAAATCGAACACATGCGTTAAGAAAATGAAGACGCAGTGATATATATGCAGTAGTATTGAAATTCAAATACTTCAAACCAACATATCGAATCAAGAAAACAAAACCAATGCAATTCATCAGAATTATATAATTCGAATCTGCTGTACATCACAAGAACGCAAAATCCAAAAGAAACACCAATCCAAATCAACATCTACCATATGTAACTGAGAATCAAAATCATCAATACAAACACACACACACACACACACATATATATATATATGTAACTGTAATTGAGGTTGAGATGAGAGAGAAAAGGGGTTACCTAAACAGCAAAGAGAAATTCTTGGAGGAGTTCGTCAAGTACAGAGAGAGAACCAGATCAGTAGAACAAAAATGTGCTCTGTTTTTTTTGGGGGCACTTTAAGGTGAAAACATTAGGGAATCAGATCAACGGCTGACATGGCGATGAATGTCCACGTGGACGTTCCAGATACGTTTGAAATTAGGCTTATTTTGTATTAAAAGACAACCTTTTTAATTTTTTTACTTCATATCACTTCTCTACCTTTTTTAATATATGTATTAAAAGACAACCTTTTTAATTTTTTTACTTCATATCACTTCTCTACCTTTTTTTAATATATATATATATATTTTTATTTATAAAATGTCAAAATAATCAAAAATAATACTAATAATAATAATAAAGGGAAATTAGTCTAAGGTCCCTCTTTCACTTTTAATAATAGAAAAGATCCACAATATTATTTTATAATGTCTACAGTCCTTCAACTCCAAACTCATATATCACAGAGAAATTTAAGAAGAAACGAAAGGGCTTTAAAAACTGAGTTTGGTCTCTTTTCCCCCCCCTCTCTCTCTCTTTCCTACATCAACCTCAAACCCTAGCTTGCAGTGGTGACGTTGCTTTGAAATGGTGATCGTTTGTTCCCAGAAATTCTCTTTGTTCTGAGTTGTGTTTTTATGCTGGTTTGTGGCATGTCCAGTGGGGTTGTTTGTTTCTAGGTGGGCTCGCCGTTCACCGTGGTGCTTGGGGGTTTACCGACGAGGTTGCGTGGCTCTGGACATGTGTTTTTGTGCAGCGTTGATCCAAGTTAAACCCGGTCTTTGGGTTATACTCGATCTTTGTCGGTTTTTTGCGCCGGTGGTAGCGCTTGTTTCTGGGTTTGCATCGATGGTCATGGTGTGTGGAGAAGAAAGATGCAGGCATTTATGTTGCAACAAAAACTACGAAATCAGCAGCAGCGACAGGTTTTGCAGTCAATTCCACAGTTTCTAGAGGTTCCTACACAACAGCAGCTAGTGAGGCATCATTTGCAACAGCCGGCCAATCATCAAGTTTCTGCGATCCACACCCATGATGCTGGTATCTATTCTCGACGGTTGATGCAGTATATATACCATCTGCGGTATCGACCATCTGTGAGTTGGTTAATTTAGAACGATATGGCTGGTTTAGTTTTCCTCCTCTTACATCATACAGTTTCTTATCATGTTTAAGTTGTGTTAATATGTACTGCTTAATGGTGGTCAAAACTCATTTCTTTATTCTTTCTACAGGACAATAGCATTGCCTATTGGAGGAAATTTGTGTCAGAGTATTATGCTCCTGGTGCTAAGAAAAGTTGGTGTTTGTCTTTATATAATAGTATAGGAGAACATGCCCTCGGGGTTTTCTCTCAGGCAGCTATGGTCAGTTTTTGCATTGTCATACAGTCTTTCTACACTATAATGCTATGTTTTTTATCCTATATGTTTTCTCACTACTACAAAAACAGATAAAGATCACACTTTTTTGGTGTGATGTATGTTATTTAATCACACTTTTTAAGTTTTATTAAAGTGTGATCTTTGGAAGTGTGATTAAAAGTGGTCATTTTTAATCACATCTTTTAAGTGTGATTAAAAGTATTTAGATCACACCTTTTAAGTGTGATTAAAAATATTTTGATCACATCTTTTAAGTGTGATCTTTGGAAGTGTGATTAAAAAGGGTCATTTTTAATCACACTTTTTAAGTGTGATTAATAATATTTAAATCACACCTTTTAAGTGTGATTAAAAATATTTACATCACATCTTTTAAGTGTGATTAATAACATTCACTACTAAAAAAAATACTTTTTGTGACCGTCACATGCCATCGCAAATAATAAAAATACAGTCGCAAAAGACTTTTTGCGACAGCTATTTTGCCGTCGCAAAAAAAAAATAAAAAAATAAAAAACACTTTTAGCGACCATTGTTTTACTTTCGCAAATAATTATTTATTAAAAAAAAAATCATATATGAGTTTGCTACAACAAAAAAATCAATTACAAGCACCAACCAATTTTTTGTAAATGAAAAATAACAACATTAACAAATTAATTAAATTTATAATAGACATTATCCATTAACCATCTTTAAATACACTGTACTAAAAAATTCAAGTCTTCAAAAAAAAAAAAAAAAGAAGAAGAGCAACATAATCTTTTGCTCCCAACATCAACCGCCGATCAGATCAACTATTCCTCAACAAAATCTGCAAAAACATATATCAAACTTGACTTGAAAATTTAATGCACTTAAATGTGTTAGTTTAGCTTAAAATAATCAAAATAAAACTATGTCAGTGACCTATCTCTATGGCAGATCAGTAATTTGCAACAAGAGTTTCAATTACCTTAAGAGCAACTTCAAGCTTAACTATGTCATCCAAAATGTCACTAAATCCGAAAATATATGTTTTCTGACAAGATTTTCAACAGAATATCGAGCAAATCAACCAAACAAATCCAAGATAAGATGAGATAAGATGAGACAGGATT